>OX376643.1:30462383-35302383 GCA_947386135.1 Melanchra persicariae
TTTCCAGGGCCACGGTAACTCTTTCGAACAAAATCCGCAACCCTGGCAGGCTCTGGCCCTAACGGGCCCCTACTCCTATGCTGACATCTCTTTGAAGCGCGCGTGGAACACAACGCGCCGTCGACCCGGGCCTGGCTTTGATCGGACGGCGAGCCACCCAACGCTCGCCGTTCGTAGACCCGCACCTACGGTGGCCGGGAATCGCCCTGCGAGTCCCGACGCCCGGTGCGTCTCCCTACGTTGCGGCGGCTGGGGCGTGAGGGTTGTCTCTTCCTCACGCGGCCCGCTGCTTCGCAGAAGGTGGTGACGACTTTCCATGCCTCCTCGCTCCGGCCCATGGATTGAAGCAGGGCCGAAATAATTCAGGCCTATGTACTAAATCAGTTAAATAATAAGTGCAAAGTGTCAAGTGCCAGGTAAGTATCCAACCAGTGGCTGTGGTCAGCCCGGTCACAGGGCCGGCTCGTGCAACGCCGCGCCGCACTGCTTCGCATGTGCGGCAGCTGGCAAGCCGGCCGATCACTGGGCTGGGGGCAAAGCCTGCGGTCCACCCGCCAGGGCCGGGACGAGGAGAAAACCCTCCTCCACCGCCGCCGCCGCCGCCGTCGCTTCCGCCGCAGCCGCCGCCACCGTCGCCGCCGCTGCAACTGCTCGGGAGGGGGCTGGAATGGAGTGCCAGTAATGGCCCCATTTCACCTCCTCCAGACGAATGTTAGTCGCTGCGCCTCTCAGGAACTGACGCTCCTGAGCAAGGCGCAGTGATTGACGCCTGCGGACAGCGAGCAATGGGTAGCTCGCTGTCCGATCAGGTCAGGCTATAGTCGACGGCGCGTTTCACTCCAAACGCGCCGTCAGCAACGAGCAGTCAGCAACGGAGACGGAGCCCGCCAGGGCCAGAGCCTGCCAGGGTTGCGGAATATGTTCGAAAGAGTTATCGCGGCCCTGGAAAGAAAGGCACTAGGAGGACTAAGGGTGGGTTTTAGTCAGTAAAAGTCTGACACTCCCTGCCGCTCCACCCAGAGCGGGAGGGGTCATTTGATGATTTCCCATCCCAACCAGTGTTTGGTGTACAATTAAGAATTAAGAAAGAACGACTGTGTGGTGTGATATGCCAATAAAAAAGGTGACTATTACCTAATATGACGGCAAGTAGAAATGTATGGAAGAAAATATTCTGCGCCCAAATAAATTTATATAGGTAAGGCGCTGGACACACAGAAAAGACATAAGACGAGGACGGGGCGCGGACATGTCTCTTCCGCGTTCTTTTCATACAAAATGTATGGAAGCGTCGCGACGCAAAACATATAGATAGGACAGAGCGGGGACACGACGCTTACTTGTCTGTACTTTAGTGTAAAAAAATACAGAAAAGACGGGGCACGGGCGCGAGCGGACGAGGAATGGGCAAGACCGGGGGTGCGGGTGGATGGGCGTGGGTGCCGGAACTCGCGCGTCCCTGTCACACACAGTGACACCACCACAATTAACCACAACTCCATCTTCGGAAAAAGACATGTTATCGCGACGGTGCTCCGTCTGTGTCCTATCAGTGGGGCACTGACAGGGCACAGACGGGGCACCGTCGTCCACCGTCCTCGTTTTACGCCTTTTCTGTGTGTCCAGGCACTTTAGGACAAGATAAATTAAAGTATATTTTTATAAAACTTCCACTACATCACAAATCCTGTAATCCTCCTCCAATCCTATACGACCCTGTCACTATAACAGGGTCGTATAGGATTTGATCATTAAGGGTAATGGCAAAACAAAAAACGGGTTGCACTCCGGGAGTGCCGGCAAAAGTGAAAACTTGAACATTGACGTTGTGCATTTATGAATATTTTGGAATGGTTAGGGAATAATTTCGTACGAATTGCTTTATTTATCAGTATAAAAGTATTATCATTTATGTGGTTAAATATAATATTCATTTTCATTTATTGCGCTATCGTACACAAACATGAAAATTTATATTACGTATAACATTATCCGTCTTACGAATTTTCGATCAAGTCGCGTGTCCTGACGGTCACGTGTCCTGACGGTCACGTGACTTGACGGTCACGTGTCCTGATGGTCACGTGTCCTGACGGTCACGTGTCCTGTACTCGGTAAACGTATCAGTCGTTCCAGGATGTAATTAATTCAGTAACACCCTTTCACTCGCGGAGTACAAAATTCACTCCATGTTACAATATTAATGACAGTTATCTGTATGATATTTAACAGGTGAATATTCTTATTAGGTATTATTATTAGGTATATATATTTAATCATACTGAATAATTGTGAGCAGTTTTCCGACGGGTATTCGTATGAACTTTCACAGCGTGAATTATGCGTAGTGCCGAAAACAGAGCAGAAATCTTTCTGTCAAATTAGGGGTGTTAATTAAACTCATTATCAGCATAATTCAAATAAATGAGTTCAAATGATTGAACACAATTTTTGTTTAATTATATGCACAGACTGTAAATTTTATAATCGGCGTAGCACTATCGCGTAGCACTCTTGCTACGAACTCGTAGCCCTCGTCTTACGAACTCGTAGCCTTTTACGATTAATTTCACGATGTCTGAAATGTTGTTACTTTAACCCCTACATTTAATGATTCGAGTCCAGATATACAAGATGCACTTACATCGATGTGGAAATGTTATAATAACCTTAATTAGATACTATTTCTTTGCCCCGTATATTGTATACATTAAATTGAACACAACCAATGTTCCATTTCCTTGCGTTAACTATACAATATTTCTAAAACAATGTCTGTATTAAGCGCGAAGTCAATATATTGTATGCCTAATATGAGTTTTTCATTAATTGACGAGATTGAATACGATTTGCATAACATAATAAGAAACTGTTTCACATAAAACATAACAGGCACTTAAATATAAGTTCACGGTTATAATTTCGACAAGCGTTAAAATATATATCACATATGTACACACTTAATTTCAGCGTCAACCATGGTTTTCACAATAAAAATTAAACGGTCTTCGATGAGATGATGCTAGTCACAACAGACCACTGTATCAAGAAGGCCGCACGAACACGCACGGATGATGCGACACGTTACTCTCAGTCAACACCTAATTTACATAAACGACATTGGATGAAAATCCTTTTCAAAATTGCGAAATCGAGTGCGAACCGACTGCGAAAATATAAAGTCGCAAAAATACCAATGAAATATGCTCTCTGCGTATCTTGATTGTTTTTAATTGTTAATTAAATAGTAGTTATTGATTTTGCTTACCATTTTCCAGCGATGCAAGCGATGTCTTCGATGCGTCCGGCACCGCATGACCACATTGAGGCTGTAGTCAAATAATACTCACTGACTTACAACATCAAGGCGGCCACACGATGCCTATACGTGTGTCTTCATTCTTCCCAGCAGATACATTAAGATTTCTTGATGTACACATATTATAAATTATTAATCAGCGAACACATTGAAGTTAATTAATAAAACAACGATGTCATCAAATTAAGCAACTTTTACACGTTTCTAAACTAACGTTTGATTAGCCGTTCCCGAAACTTTTCTAGCGTTGCCTATTGGGTCGTTACTTTAAAAGACTCCCTCTTATAAACAACACACACTTTTTACCTGTCTACAGGTATCATCTTACTTTAGTTTTTAGATCGATCTAAACAATGTTTTTGATGACAATGATACCGCGTAACCCCATTGATATTGTTGTAAAACAGTTGACAGCCCACATCAATAAGGCCGCCCGATACTTAACACAAACCTACTCAATGAAACGATTAGTAGTAATATACAATTAAACAATTAAGTAACACTAATATTATTATTTATAAAAAGTAACATTGATAGAGATATCATTTAAAGTATCGTACAGGGAATTCCAGAAGTGTGTGGTCATAATTAAGGGTGATGTGTTACCGAACATCATCATCTGCCTAGCCTTTTCCCAACTATATTGGGGTCGGCTCCCAGTCTAACCGGATTCAGCTAAACACCAGTATTTTACGTGGAGCGGCTGCCTACCAGACCTCCACAACCCAATAACTGGGTAACACGGTACTTCTTGGCAAGACTGGTGTAAGATTTTCTGGCTTTTGAAAATTCGTAACGACTGCCAAAGATCTCCAAATGACAGCCGGAATCAATAGCTTGTGCTTTCCGAGGCACGGAGGAGTCTCGGTATGTTAAGATGGTCACCCATCCACAGACCAACCTCGGCAAGCATTGCTTATCCTTGAAGATCGGTCCGTGCGGCTGTTATAATTTTGCCACGAGCTCCTCTGATGTGTTACCGAACATCACCCTTAAATATGACCACGCATTTTTGGAACATCCTGTATACTTGGTAGTAATATAATTTCCAAAACAAGAAAATATAAAACGTAACTTCTTCAGGATGCTCCCGTTGTCTTCGATGATTTTGGTTACTTTGCGTCCTCATTAGGGCTAGGATTAAGTATGACAATCTTAGCCCTAACGTGGGGGCACAGCACCAGCGCTGATGATGAAGATGACTAGGCTCCAGACTCTTCGCAGCAAACACATTATAATAAACAGAGTAGAGGAAGCTATTTAGTTAACAGCCTACCCACAACTACTTTTAAACAAAATCATCTGTAAGCTGAGTATGTTCATTCATATGCTTGAAAAGTTATTAAATTAAACAAAGAAAAATGCAAGTGAAGTGGAATGATGAATTTAGCTGTGCACCAAATAGCTTCTTCGACATCACACACAATAAGAGTTTAATATTTATAAAAAAGTGCACACACAATACGTTAAAGTAAGAATATTTCACAAACAATAAGTGTTAAAAGTAGTACACGCAATTTGTCGATGTCTTGAAAAGTAATGCGAATCTCCCGCTACTGTCTTCGACGATATTGCTTACTCCAGTAGGTAACGTGTGCCCCAGCAGGTAACACGGGTCTTTAAAACGGGGCACAGTAGGTGTCACCGCTGATGATGAATGTTAGTAAACTTCAGACTTTCTTTCAGCAAACACATTGCAATAGTACTAACGCTCACTGAACAACTACTGTGGTTTTAAAGAGATTGTACATTGTACAACACATTATTAATATAATTTTACTTTTGTGGTTTCAAAATACAACATTTGGTATTATAATCTAAGATTTCGAAATCAATGTTTCTTGGTGCACACAGTTTTGTTTTTTGTTGTGCGCAGTATTCTAATACTTTGTAACACCAAACCGCTACAGCGGTTATTATTATTAATATTCCAAG
Source organism: Melanchra persicariae (assembly GCA_947386135.1). Lineage (NCBI taxonomy): Eukaryota > Metazoa > Arthropoda > Insecta > Lepidoptera > Noctuidae > Melanchra > Melanchra persicariae. The sequence goes on from OX376643.1 coordinate 30,467,638, forward strand.
ATCGCAGAGCCTTCCTTATTTTCTCAGTAACAAATATGTAAGACGACCCGCGCCACTTCTGCGTTTTTGCAACATTTTTCATCATCACGCTACGACCAACAGGAGCGGAGCCGCTCCTGTAACACTCACTGACTTACAACATCAAGGCGGCCACACGCTGCCTATACGTGTGTCCTCATTCTTCCCAGCAGATACATTAAGATTTCTTGATGTACACATATTATAAATTATTAATCAGCGAACACATTGAAGTTAATTAATAAAACAACGATGTCATCAAATTAAGCAACTTTTACACGTTTCTAAACTAACGTTTGATTAGCCGTTCCCGAAACTTTGCCAGCGTTGCCTATTGGGTCGTTACTTTAAAAGACTCCCTCTTATAAACAACACACACTTTTTACCTGTTTACAGGTATTATCTTACTTTAGTTTTTAGAGCGATCTAAACAATGTTTTTAATGACAATGATACCGCGTAACCCCATTGATATTGTTGTAAAACAGTTGACAGCCCACATCAATAAGGCCGCCCGATCCCGGCCCAGATGATGTTTACACACATGTATGATACACTATTTAACACAAACCTACTCAATAAAACGATTAGTAGTAGGTAGTAAATAATTAAACAATCAATATAAATAAATATTGTTATTAAACAGTAATATTGATAGTGAAATCATTTAAAAATACCGGACAGGGTATTCCAGAACTGTGTATGTTGGGTAGCTGTTATATCAGCTACCCAACAGTATATATTGCCATTAAGGAAAAAAATACTTAAAAAAACGACTAAAACCAATAACAAACAATAAAAAGTTCCGAAGAAAGGTCTTTTCAAGCATTGATTGAACTAAAGTATTTACTTTGCTTTACTTTAGTTTAATCACAGATTTAATGTCACCTTCTGAACCCCCTGTAGGTATGGTTGAAAGTTACCTAATTTCCAATACAAGGAAATATAAACCGTGACTTCTTCAGGATTCTCCCGTTGTCTTCGATGATTTTGGTTACTTTGCGTCCTCGTTAGGGCTAGGATTAAGTAAGATAATCTTAGCCCTAATGTGGGGGCACAGTACCAGCGCTGATGATGAAGATGACTAGGCTCCAGACTCTTCGCAGCAAACACATTATAATAAACTGAGTGGAGGAAGCTATTTGGTTAACAGTCTACCCACAACTACTTTTAAACAAAGCCGTCTGTAAGCTGAGTATGTTCTTTCATATGCTTGAAAAGTTACTAAATTAAACAAAAAAATGCAAGTGGAATGATAAATTTAGCTGTGTCACCATTCACCAAATAACTTTTTCGACATCACACACAATAAGTGTTTAGTATAAACATTTTCGCACACAAAACGTTAAAGCAAGAAATACACTTCTGGACACATCTATTGGCCCACCTTAGAGTTTAGGTTTCGATGGCCCCTACCGAAATATGATTGCTAGATTGAACAAAAACTGTTGATGCAGTTTTAAACCTGATACATTTTACCATCTTTTTCGATCGTATTGTTTTAAATTTGAATTCAGAATACCATACGACATGGAGCTACGCCTAACAAGTCAGATATGCGCCTTGTTAAAGGCAATTGATTTTTGAATAAAAAACATGTTTTATCAAATAAAGGTTTAATTTTATAACGCGAGTTGCCTCCATGGGCATCTACCACAGCTCTCATACGATTAGGCGTAGAGTTTATCAACCGCTCTATGAAATTTTGAGGGATCATCTCCCATTCCTCTTCTATGGCAGTTTTCAACTCCTGCATCGTCTGGGCAACTGGCTGACGAGCCCTAACACGTCTTTTTAGCTCGTCCCACATGTGCTCAATGGGGTTCATGTCTGGGCTTCTGGCTGGCCAGTCCATAACTGTGATGTTCACATCCCGAAGATATTCCCTGACGATGCCGGCCGCATGGGCTCTTGCATTATCATGCATAAAAAGGAAATTTGGGCCCACATAGTCCGCGTATGGTATCACGTGAGGTTCTAAGCACTCACGAATGTAGCTTTCAGCATTTAATGTTGGCAGCCGTGGTCCTGTAACAACCTCAAGTTGAGTTTTGCCGCTCGCGGATATACCGCCCCAGACAGTCCATGAGCCACCGCCATAAGCAACCCTCTCTTCAAAGCAGCATTGTGCGAAACGCTCTCCCTTACGTCGGTAGACCTTCTTCCTTCCATCATTGCCATGTAACACAATTTTAGACTCATCAGAAAAGAGTACACGGCTCCAATCTTGCTGTGTCCAATTTAAATGACTGCGTGCGAAATGAAGGCGCGCTGTTCGGTGGGCTCGCGTTAGTTTGGGCCCATTAGCTGGCTTGTGTGGTACCATATCGCGTTCTTTTAACCTTCTCCGAACAGTTCGAGCGCTCAAAGATACTCCGTGGAAGTCGCGAAGTTGGTTTTGTATCTCAATGGAGGTAAGGTGACGATTTCTTAAGCTGGTCGTCACGATGAATCGATCCTGCCTTTCAGTTGTGACTCGAGATCGTGGCCTTCCTTGGCGACGAACAAAGCCGCCAGTCTCTAGGTACCTCCGATAAACATTTCGGACCGCAGATCGACTTAAATTAAGTTGAGCACTCACGTTTCTCTGGCTGTGTCCGGCCTGAATAAGTGCCACAGCTTGGGCGGCGACTTCAGGTGAAGTATCCATAGATTATTGATAGAACCTCACCTTAATGTTAAGAATAAGTAATGTTTGTTGCAAAACCAAAGATATCAATCACTTTTTCAAAAATTAAATCCAAGTAAACCAATAAAACCAAGTTTTATTAGTATTCGATTGTTTGATATCAACAAACAGGCTCCAAATTGTCTTTTGTTTCTTTAAATTCTGTGTTCGAAATTCAAAAAAAGACTATTGAATGAAATTGTGAATGTGCCAGGTTCAAAACTGCATAAAAACTTTTTGCTCGACCTAATATAAAATTTTAGCTAGGAGCAAACGAAACTGAAAATACAAGGTGGGCCAATAGATGTGTCCAGAAGTGTATATATATACATATAAATTTCTTCCGTTACTGGTGACTGACTTAGTGATGGAGTGACTGACAGACATCGCACAGCCGAAACTACTGGTCGTAGAAAGCTGAAATTTGGTAGATAGGTTTCGGAGTGTAAGAGAGGATTTTCAAAAATTCTTACTGGTACGGCATAAAACGGGATACATGGTCGCAGGTCTAAGAGCTGGTTGCCACAGCGAGTGGGACCCATTCTCAAGTCTGAAATTTGTGCATAGTTTATTTAATAGGTTTATTTAACGAAAACCAAAGTCTGCCAGGATTTGGAGGGGCGCAAAACTGTCTCCTTGAGTTATGATATATTGATAATTTTATATGTTCTAGCTAGACATAACAAAAAAAATAGGCGTACGTACTAACAAACTCTTCAGCCCACACAATTCGTTAGTGAGAAAATAAGTAAGGTCTGGCGGTTCTGGTATCTTGGAATACTATGGCGTTTTTAAAAGAACAAGAAATCTCTTTTATATCTGCGTAACAAAAGTTAATAAAGAGGGATCCACATTATACAAGTCCACATACCTACATATTTAACACTATAATGTTCCTGTCTTCGATGCGCCATGCTGCAGTCTTCGATGATAATGGTACCGGGCGACCTAGACACAGCATGTAACAAGTTGATAGTATTGTTCAACGTGTTATAGGCTTTGTGAAGGCCGCCCGGCCCTTTGATGAACCAGGTCCCGCCGTGTTGTTCTTATCTTCAAACGATTTGCTTGACACTTGCAGTTGATAAAAGTTTACATAGACTTTGAAACACAAAACGTATCTTTTGATAACAATGTGGTATTACAATGTAACAGTATCGTATTTCAATTTAACAAAACGGTATTTCAATTTAATAATATGGTCTTTCAATTAATCAATATGGTATTTCAATTTAATAATGAGGTAATTCGAAATGGTAAGTAGCCTGTAAAGTGTGTTCTTAATTTTTTACCAGAATATAGATAATTCTATAATATTATACGTTTTTGTTGTATATCCAGTTCTTATTCAATCTCGTCAATAATGAAGTGTTTCCCTAACTGATTCTCAACCTACCCGAACTTAAAATAAAATATAGACCCAGTTTCTTGGTGGTTGAATGTAATAAAACGATAGTTTGTAGTTTTTAAATTGGGTTGGTGATAACAATCCAGCGTCATTCTAAAACATTTTTTTTTGTGGCGATTAATGGATCCGTTTCAATAAAACCGGTAACGTCTTAGTAAATTCTGAGTGAATATCTGAAAATAACACTGCTAAATGGAAATCAAGAAGCGTAACAGAATATGTGAAAGACAAATATGTTGCAAAATTTAAACTTTATTTATTTCAATAAATTGTTTGTCACACGAACAAGAGAGGAAATACTCATATTTTTAAGGAGCTTTCGCATTTGCGACGCCGCGCAGTTACAATTTGCGAACTGCCAAAAACACGTCTAATGACCCTTCACTTTGACAAGGTTTTAGGTGTCGTTGATACGATATTGCAACTTGCATTTGAACACCTGAAGCTTGTGTGAACAATTTTACAAAAAAAAAATCAAGTGTCTTTCGCGTATTCTGTCACTTATAGCTAGAAACTCGAGGCCTACCTTCTTGGCCACGTTCAGCTTGTGCTGGCGCAGGAACTTGGCTTCATCGGCGATCTGCTGCTGGAACACCTCGACGGCCGCCAGCCTGGCGCGGGCCAGCTTCTCGTTCTCCTCCAGAACAGTACGCCACACGTTCCACATGTTCCTGGCGACAATATACTGGGTTGGAATCTATTGACCAATATCACTAACAAGGCAAAAAACCAAGAGGCAGCTCTCTGCCTTAGATTATTATAAATATCTGCGATATCTGAACATTATTTCGCTTTGTGATTAGGAAGCGTCATAAAAATTGCTGTGCGGCGGAGCGGGCACACGTTTTTGAAACTGCACATGTCAAAGGAACTTTCACCGGTAGGAAGGGTGCAATTTTGAAGTGATACAATATCTAACTGGTTTATTATAATTTAAGCGCAAAGCCGCTGGGTCTAGTGACATGACAATTGCCCCTCAAAAGGTTATACGGCATGATAGGTTGTTTGAGGTCTCTTTCTAAAGCTCCATGTGTCATCTTAAAGTCAGGGTTAGGTAACATAAAAGTAAGGAAATATTTAAGTCGATAACTTGTCAATGTTAAAGGCAATCATACTCGTAACTACAGAATAGTAAGTGACAGTTCTCGCAAGCAAAACCAGCTCAGCAATAATCGTGACATGAAACAAAATAGGATTTTAATTTGAACTATTAAAATCACACAGATTAACATATTTAATAACAGCGTCAGATTGATTCAGAATATAATATCTTTCATTTAATTTATAAAAGTAAAGCATTAGTCTGCTGGATGCATGATACCGGTCACTGCAACGATGCTGTATATGTATTCAAGTACTATTTTTTTGCCTACTGTGTCCCAGTGCTGGGCAAACACCCCTTTCTCTTTCCAAACTTCAGTGTTTGGGGCGATCTCATACCGATTTTGCCACAAAATATGATCAGTTTGCGATCGAAACAGCCAGGGCCTCTAGATCTCTAGAATTTACATTCACTATGGAATTATCACTTGGCCAGTCCCGAACATCTTGGCATTTCAACAATCGATATCACCAATAACATGTCTATATGTCACTTTGTCCAGAGCCCCTTTGCCAGATTTTTGATTTTTATTGGTTGCGTACTATTTTTGCGTTAAAGCTTTTTTTAAAAAATGTTACAGGATTAACAAGCTCTCGCATATCATCCATGCGCTATTAATTTTTAACACTTCGTCCTATCAAAAAAACCTTTAGGTTTTCATAGGTTTTTAAGATGACCGATCATCGTAACGATAGGGTATATTTTTCAAAAGATTAACTGCCGAAAGCGAGAACCATTTTTCATAGAAATTAGTCCAATATTATCCTCATACGAGTACTCGGTCTGTATAACAATGGTTGAAGCATTATTGTCCTACTGTAACTTGTGCCTGTCGGCGGGAGCCTTAAAGCACTCAGTTTTATACAATTTCCACAATAATTTTAACTTACTCTGTAGCTTCTATTTCGTTAAGTACCTACGGCCTTTAATTCAACGAAGTAAACGGATCTCACATAAAATAAGATAAATGTGAAAATCAAAAAGTATTTAACTCTACAAAAAAATAAAATCATGAAAACTTACACTTTACCTGTCATACGGAACAGTGCAACAATGCAATTAAATTTATTAATAAAAGTTATTGAATCGTGTAATTGAAGCCACGGCTGTGAGTGCTGGAGCGGTGCGAATTATCCTTTCAGCCATAAATCATTCATGTGAAATATGATTGTTTCATCCGATTCAAATTAAAGTACTTTTCAAGTAGAATGAGCAACTTTGTTTTATTTCGATTTCAACCTAACTAAGAGGAGCTTGTGGCTTAATAATAACTGCCGCATGGGTTGATCTTTGAGGTTAAGGAACGCTTGCCAGGGTCAGTCTGGGCATGGGTGACCATCTTAATATACCGAGATTCCTCCATTCCTAGGAAAGCACGTTAAGCCGCTGGTCCCGGTTGTCATATGTAGATCTTTGGTAGTCGTTACGGATTGTCAGAAGCCAGAAAATCTGACTCTCGGGGTAACACGGTACTTCTGGTCTGGTCTGGTAGGCAGCCGCTCCACGTAAAATACTGGTATTCAGCTAAATCCGTTTTGACTGGAAGCCGACCCCAATCAAGTTGGGAAAAGGCTAGGCAGATGATGATGAACCAAACTTAGTAGCATCGTTAGTCAGAATCCAGAAAAAAATACATAGATCTTGCCAAGTGTTACTAAATTACTGGGTCGAAGAGGTCAGTTAAGCAGTCACTGTATGTAAAAACTGGTATTCAACAGCATTTGGTTCGACTGGACGAACCCAAATATATAATAGTTTGGAAATTACTAGGCGCAGAGTTTCTAAGCTGTATAGAGCTTTTATGACCGGTTATTGTTAGTTTACTAAAATGTCTACCTAATTTGGAAACATAGTTTACCATCCTAATCTTACATAATTATAAATGAAAAGTGAGTGTGTATGTCTGTTAAGTTTTCACGCTTAAACGGGTGGACGGATCGTCATATACGGAGTCGTATATGGAGAAGGATATAGGCCACTTTTTTACGCGATAACCGACATCCACACGGGCAGAACCGCGGGCAAAAGCTAGTGTGTAATAAAAGTACTCATTGGGATTAATGAAATACATATTGGCGGAGCTCATTAAAATGTAAATTAATTTAATTAGAGGGCGAAATTATATTTTAACAATATCCGATTTTGGTTTGCACTTATTATTTAGATTTCATAAAATTTCATTTCTCGGAAAGCACGTTAAGCCGTTGGTCCCGGCTGTCATTTGTGAGAAATCTTTGGCATTGTCAGAAGCCAGAAAATCTGACACCAGTCTTGCCAAGAAGTACCGTGTTACCCAGTTAATGGGTTGTGGAGGTCTGGTAGGCAGCCGCTCCACTTAAAATACTGGTATTCAGCTGAATCCGGTTAGACTAGGAGCCGACCCCAATATAGTTGGGAAAAGGCTAGGCAGATGATGATTCCATTGTTTTAAGAACTACTTGTTGTGATGTTTCACTATTCTACACAATATTTGACGTAAAATATTTCTTTTACCTACAACCAGCTTCACAAACATTAAATTACAACGCTTTAAGGAATAAAATGATAAACATATCGAGTGTTCAGGCTAGCATGACAGATGCGTCTAATAACAACGTTAGCTTCACGTTAGAGCCCCGTCCTGCAAACTGGAGAACCGATATATCGACGGTAAATCTGTTAGGACATGTCCTGCCAACGATATTTGTAGGTACGTAACGTGTCAAATCGTCTTAGTTGTTAGTTTCCCCGGAAAAATTATCTTCGAAAAATTTTCCTCTGCAAAAGTCGACTTAATATTTTATGTATTTACTTGGGATATTTTTTTTTGTAAAAGCTGGGTTTTGTAATAAAGTCAAATATTTTAATTTTGTTGTGTCCTTGTACATTTCTCAAATTGCATGGGGAAAAAGTAGGTACTGCACTTCTATCAACCAATTGACCTGCTTAGTCTAGCTTTTTCCTAACTATTTGGCGTAGGCTTCTATAATCTATTTGGTGTAGGCTTCCATAACAGTAATTATTTTACATGGAGAGATTACCTGTCTGAGCTCAACAACCCACTAACTGGGGTAAAACGATACCGTTGGCAAGACTGGTGTCAGACATTCTGGCTTCTGACTAGAACTAAATAAGCTTTGATTTAAGTTTTGAAAACACGATCTTTAACTTGTTGACCGCGCTTAACCCGACGTTCTTACTGTTGAACTTACCCAGTTCTGACTTATTAATCTAACTAGATAGTTTCAGATCTACCGCTCATTACCTCCAACTTCCAAGCATTTAACTATCGCGAGTCAAGCGCTACTTTGTCGGCGAATGGGTAAACGGAAACTTTTAATGGACTCGGGAAATCTTCATCCTAAATAATATGAATATTAGTAGGGAATCAAAGACTAGTGTAAACTAGTCTCACATTATTAAGGCTTTCTGCTGAATACAAGTCCAGTTTATATTGGATGTGAAGACTAAATCGTTTAAGAGTTGCCAAACACTACAAAATTATTCAAAATATATGTAGTAAATAAGAATGACTTAGAGGGGAACCGCTCATTTTGTATAAATAAGAATATTTGCACCATTATCAAAAGCCAGAATGCATAAATTTTTAAAACAATACTTTACATAATTTTAATTTAAAATAGCGTTCACTTTTGTATAACAACAAATATAATAAAATTAGTACATGAATGTCCAATAATTGTTACGGAAGGCTCTAATTGAATTCCAAATAGTTGGCAATTAGAGTTTGCCAGAACACATTTGCAATAAGCGCTTAAAATGTATAATTTCGATCTGCACACATCATTGAAAGCCGCTTAATATGTTTCACATTAAATCATTTCAATGTGAAATGCTTAGTTTTGTAAGAGTAATTTTAGTTATTTGCTGAAAACTGATTAACTTTTTAAAATATACATATTATAATTTTTTTTTTTACTTTGATTTATATTTATTCATAGATAATATGTTTTATTTAGTTAATTTAGTATCTAAGTCTATTTTATGTTTTATACTCGGTCTCTTTACACACTGTGTCTACGTCCTGCGACGGAAGAAATTTCTAATGAAATAAGCAGTACCTTTGTGCTCTTTTCTCTGTGTAAAATTTTCATTTTTATGTATTATTGTGTGTTCAGAAAAAAATAAATATATCCTCAACATAATTTGTTTAAAAAATACATTTTAAAAATATGTTGGAAAGGAATATTTAGTCATTACTATTGTTACAGTTACAGCGAACACGCTTTGCAATAACTAATACATTACATGGCAAAACTATACTAAACCATAGATATGTAGTTAGGTAATTTAATAGCAATTCCAATGATGTAAGTGGTAGAGAGCTAACTATCGCAACTTCCGAGATATCGTCGTTATACGCAAACGCGCCATCATTTCAGGAACGGCCCGCGAATTACGGGACGGATCCGGGTATTTCGCGAAAATGACCGAACGGTACCTAAAGTTGAGAGGTTATGTTTAAACATTATTTTAAAAAGAGACGGAACCGCTTTCATCTAATCTTGGGCCTAGATGTATACGGATGAGAGTGGTGACAATCAATCGATTATATATATTATCAACCAATCTCTGAAAATTCTGCGGATATTGGCAAACTGAGAGCAGAGATAGAAGAGATTTAGTATAATATTGCGCCTACACTACATTGCGGAACAATGCCCGAAAAAAAGTTTTTACTAAAAAAATACACTGGCCGGTATCATCAACCTATCTTTTTTTAAATATCCTTGCCAGGAGGTATATATGTCGTGTCATAAATAAGTTCTGTCATTATGATTTGTCAGTGTTCATCAACAACAATAATTAATATTCTGTCAACCAAACTGCTGTTTGACATAAAAACAATCAACCTTTCTTAAGAATACGTCATTAAACTGCTAAGAAAGCAACATTGTTGCAGGTTATTCGTGACCAAAACTGTTTTTTTAGACAACTCGTCTTCTAGACTGTGAATTGTGCATTTATTTTTGTATTTTGAAATAGAAAATAATAAAAAAAATTAAACCATATCTTAACTCTTAACATTTGGGCCCATTAGTGTCCGTCTCTTTTATTAGGAAATACCACTTAACCTACCTATGTTATCATACTCTAAAAATAAAAATAAAATAGATCTATCAAGACGCTTAGTTGACACTTCGCGTGACCAAGGGCTGGCTTAACCTTGGACAAAGAATAAACATTGCCTCCGGTCGACAGCGATGCGAATTAATTTTTTGACGTCATATTTTTGGGTTAACTTATGTAGAAAATATATTGACTGTATAAAAGTATAAAAAAAGAACTGAAATAGGGTACGGTATTCAAGAATTGCTATGACACATTTTTACTAACTTAACACTAAAAAATGCAATACCTAAATAATAATATGCAAGTCGTGAGAAAAATTGATTGCAGTGAGACAGAAATTATAAGCGGAGGAATGTATCGCTGAAATATTTAAAACTGCATCCTTTTTTTTATTTAGAAGACGTCTTGAAGTATGGTGAGCTCTTTAGTGAAAATGTGGTTATGGCGTCAAATCGTAGATGAATCAGACGGATTGTCTCGTAATTTTTTTAAAGAGCGTTCGCATTCTCATTTCAGCTGCAAACTGTAAATAACTTCTCTAATTTTGACAATTTTTTTACATTTATTGTCACAGTGATATGTACAGGCTTTTATGTACAAGATTTGAGGTAATAGTTATTTATGATATTAGTGCGGTAAGTTGGTTTTTACAAACGAGTAGACGAATGTAAGCACGAGACGAAGTCGAGGGCTTACCATAGTCACGAGTTTGTAAAAACCAAATCCGCACGTGTGTCATACAACGTTTTTCGACACATTTGCGAGAAAACAGTACAATAAGTAATGAAACAACTTTTTTTGTCTTTAGAAATCAGTCGGAAAGTCGCAACAATCTTTGACGTTTCTAATATGAAAATGGCGCGAATTTGCAAAGGGCGCCACATGCGCGTGGTGAAAATTAGAACCACATCTTTCATTTATTTTTATTTATCTTCTCTCATTTTCTCTTTAGTATTAAAATTAGACAATCTTAGCAAAAGCGCTTCCAAGGAGGTTCGATCATTCAGCTTATTTATTCTCGTGATGTGAAACTCCTTGGTGGAAATCTTATTATTTTTTATGGAAATAAAAAAAAACCGTAAAGAATACGCACGGCGCTATACAACGGAGTATACGGTAATATATGTACTAAGGTGAGAGTACCTATTTTGCCGCACGTTCCATTGTGTGGTCCATAATTTTAAACTTTCGAACAATGCATACAGACTTCGTAAATGCATTTTTTGAGCAAATGTGTTGAAAATTAGTCTTACGTTACGTTTAGTTCCATATTTGAAATTTAGTCCGTATGAATAGATAGTATTACAGACGCTCGTGGCACACTTTCAAATACCTTAAAAAGGAAATTAGATATTTTTCAACACATTTGCTCAAAAAATGCATTTACGAAGCCTGTATGCATTGTTCGAAAGTTAAAAATTATGCACCACACAATGGAGCGTGCGGCAAAGTAGGTACTCTCACCTAAGTACATATTTTACCGCAAACTCCGTTGTAAAGCGCCGTGCGTATTCTTTACGGTTTTTTTTAATTTCCATAAAAATTAATAAGAATTCCACCAAGGAGTTTCACATCACGAGAATAAATAAGCTGAATGAAATGAAAATGAACCTCCTTGGAAGCGCTTTTGCTGTATACGTTTGTCTCATTTTAATATTATAGAGAAAATGAGAGAAGATAAATAAAAAAACTAAAGTATGTGGTTCTAATTTTCACCACGCGCATGTGGCGCCCTTTGCAAATTCGCGCCATTTTCATATTAGAAACGTCAAAGATTGTTGCGACTTTCCGACTGATTTCTAGAGACAAAAAGTTTGTTTCATTACTTATTGTAATGTTTTCTCGCAAATGTGTCGAAAAACGTTGTATGACACACGTGCGGATTTGGTTTTTACAAACTCGTGACTATGGTAAGCCCTCGACTTCGTCTCGTGCTTACATTCGTCTCCTCGTTTGTAAAAACCAACTTAACGCACTAATATCATAAATAACTATTACGTGTATGTGTCTTTTGAGCCAAGGGGCTATCGCACCACCAACTTCCAAAGCACGAGCTGTGAGAATCCTGATGGAAAAACACTTTGCTCGTGCGGGAATCGAAACCAAGACCTCACGCTAGCAGTTCCGGTTTCCAACGAGGCGGCTGATAATGTCATGATGAATACATGGTGCGGTGTAAATTATTAAGTACTTAAATGTTCATGGGGCTGTGATCAACTCCCATCAAATTGACCGTTAATCCGTTTGCTAACAACTCAAGAAACATATCTAATTAGAGAATCGACTAGTGTTTAGTCAATATAGCTGAAACAAACAGTCCCGGTATTAATTACTAGAATTAATATCGCCAATCGCCATGCATCGCCGAGCTTTCTGGCCCTTCGGCCACGCAATCAATAGCAGAGCAAGACGGGAGTAAACACTAGTGTTTACTCCCGTCGTTGTTATGTAAACAGCTCGCAGCGCCATATTTGCAATAGGCCCGAAGCTTGTATAGGTATTTGTTTACACGTAACGGGAATTCTGACAATTTGAATAGCCTTGTATATAGTCTCCAGTTTTCCAGGAAGTGTGGAACCAGTATGAACGCGCAACCAAATTGGTTGGTGTCAAGTTACCAGATATTATGATGAACTAGATACCTAGATAGTATTGTATTGAGAAGGGAAATTCAACAAGGATGAACAGAAATTCAATGGCTACTAAATCTTTGGTAAGATTTAGTAAGTAAAATAAAACATTACAGGACCGGCTTCTGAATTAAGAACTTTGGTATTTAGAATGTGTCAGAGCCCACTGTAATACCATAATTTAACAGTTTATGATGTTACTTCATCAGATGAATTAAAGTTGAGTTTGAAAATACTCAACTTTAAATTCTAAATTCAGTAGTCGGGGGTAATTGTTACATTGCTATCATAACTTTTTTCATTTTTCTATTCTATGTCCTATATCCCCTGTTTCCACAAATTCCAGGCCTAAATAATCTATTTTTCTGTATTTAATTTCTTTCTATACTAAGTGCTATAAGATCCTCTAACACACTTTTCTTTGTAACTTGCAATATGTAAATTACCTACACTACGTACTTCCCTCATTTGGCGAGATAGCAACGTAAGCTAACTTAGATGATATGACACGGACGGCTGACATTCAATTTAAAAATACAAGGCAAGCTCTCGGTTGTTTAGTATTTTAACCTGACCGAGTTGGAATCTAAATATAAACAGACTTTCCGGAGAGATGGAATGTGGGAAAGCGAAGGAGGAGGCGGGACCGGTAAAGGCGAGCTAAACCTCACGCCCCAGCCTTCGTAACAGAAGAAGACATATTTGATCAGCATATTTGACGAGGCCCGCTGGGACCAGTACCTGCCAGGGTTGCGGAATTTGTTCCACTAAAACGTTACCACGACCTTAGAACGCAAAGGACATTTGGAGGAGCACGGGTGGGTTTTAGTCAGTAAAAGTCAGACACTCTGAGTCATTTGATGATTTCGAATTCCAAAAAAAAAGCAGGCTCCGGCAAGCTTGCGGAATTGTTCGAAAGAGCTACCGGGACCCTGGAACGCAAAGGGCATTTGGAGGAGCACGGATAAGTTTTAGTCAGTAAGAGTCTGGCACTCCCTCCCGCTCCGCCCAGAGCAGAGCAAGACAAGTCATTTGATGATTTCTCATCAAATGACTTGATTATATTGACTCAAAAAATGGTGGTAAAACAGGCCCTTTTTGCCGTGCCCGACAGGGTCCACAGCCATCATATTTTAGTAAAACCTACCACCTAAGTTCACATGTGAAAGCAATCGATATATTGAATATTTTTTTCTGAATGATCGTCACTCACTGGTCGCCTGAGGAAGGACGTCGTCGTCGAGGTCGACCGCGGCGAAGGTGGTGTGACGATCTCATTATGTATGCCGGGAAAACATGGGCAGAGATCGCCCAAGACAGAGAGATTTGGAAGGAGAAAGGGGAGGCCTTTGTGTGGGACACAAAAGTTAACAAAAAAGCTAACAAAAAAAAAAAAGGATGAGGTATCTGCTAACCAGCATTTAGACCAAGCATGAATGGTTAAAACAAATTAAGAATAAGCCTGGGGTCAGGGGTGCAAATCTCATATGTTTAAAGAGCGTTCGCATTGCAAACGCAAACTTTTAAAAACTTCTCTAATTTTCCTATTAATTTGACAAGTTTTTCATATTGTTTGTCGCTGAAATGATGTTAAAGCTTGAATGAACGCTTTTTAAGTACGAGAATTAGTGTTCTGTTACTTATTTTGTGTGTACTCAGGGCCAATTCTACTATTTTGGCTATCGCATCAGTCACAATCTCTCAAAAATGTATAGAATGGAAATTTAAACTTTTGACAAATGAAGAATAATTGGCAGTCTGAATGATTAGAGTGCAGAGTAATAGCCTAAACAATAATTGACGAACGAATCTTTTGAACTGTCAAAAGACAAAATCACTTAATATTCTATTATAAATGATAGCGATTGTCGAAAGTACAATATCTTTCCGATTGACCTCGGGAAAAATTTCATTAAATTGACTCGATCCTCCAGACAGCTTTGAAAATGATATAGTTTATTAACATTTTCATCTGGAAAACGCCTTTCAAAATGTTACTTTAGAGTTTATTATGCTGTTAATAAAAAACAGGCTTTACTGAAATTGAAGTTTCTTAAACATAAATGGGTATAAAATGGCATCCCTTAGAAATAGCTTTCGCCAATAATACGTCCATAAAAAAAACTGCGAAGAGAAAACATTGAAAATCAAATGTATTTTTATCCCAGAAGGAGTCCTTGCAATCACTTGTTGCAATTGCTTTCAAAGTAAAATATTAAGTCCCACGCTGATTGAAAACGTGCAGCAGCTTAGTAACTTTACGGTTGTTTATTCATTCCATTCATTGAAATTTCTCTTATTACTTACCTAAGAAAAATACCGTTTTATTCCTTTAATAACTGCTTCGAGAAAAATAATGGAAAATGCTGATTTAAATAGCTTTATTGTATTTATTTTCATAATAACTAACTATTACGATGTACACTTAAATAAAGAAAACTCTTAACTAACTAAAACTAAAAATAATCTAGAACATGGCATCATCATCTGCCTAGCCTTTTTCCCAACTATATTAGGGTCAGCTACCAGTCAAACCGGATTCAGCTAAATACCAGTATTTTACGTAGAGCGGCTGCCTACCAGACCATACATGATTAAAATTGAATCTAAAGTCGGATTTAATTACGGTACTAAGTAAAGTACATTTCTCGTCAAATAACTTTGCGTCTCTGAAGTTAGCCATTTGCAAAAATCGCGCAGGTAGACGGGAGCAAGCGAGACGCAAGCATACATCGAACGTAAACGAGCGACTGAGACATAAAATTAATCCCTGCCCCCATGTCCCTTGCGCATGCGCAGTTGCAGTTTGTTCGTAATTTTGACTACTACGCAGCCACTCATAGCCAACTTCAGAGGCGCAAAGTTATTTGACGAGAACTGTAAGTCGACGAAGCACCTCTTCGTGGAGCTCCTATTTCTGTCAGCAGGGTGTAAAGGAACCTAATATGAAGGGAATCACTCTTTCAATCGCTATGTTCGCTCACTCTAGTTCCCGTCATCCCCTTTCAAACCTAACCTATGCGTCCCTAAACTCGCTTAGCTCGTTCTTCGCTAAACGTTTAGAAAAAAATAAACTAAGTTATACAAAATGAAAATTATATAAAAAGAGCGCCATTCTAGATGACAGAACACATGTTTGAGAAAATATTTGTAAACGTAATATACAAACTATTTTAAATGAAAATTTTATCAAGTATTATTAGATGAAGTAAGCATTATTCCATTTGAGCATACTGGCTTTGAACGGAGGAAGACCGGGGGTCGTCCTGCAGCGAGGATGTTGCCTCGGCTTGCAAGATCCCCACCAGCAGGCGGGGTAAAGGCCGAGAGGGAGGCAAGGGTAGAGTGCTTACCTCCAAGGAGGCTGGCCAGCGAGCCGAGGAGCTCGCCGATGCTGGACGACCCCCTGGAGATGGCGGTCGCGGTTCGGAGTCTTCCGGCGGTGAGCCGGATGACTCCGGAAAGAAGCGAACTCGGAGGCCCGGGTTTGCGAAGGTAGTGGAGGCCGCGATCCGCGATGTGGCCTTGAAGAGGAAACTATCCTCTAAAAACAAGGCCATAAGCGCTGCGCTGGCCTCCATCCTGGCGGCAGCGGAGTCTTACCGAGGTGGGCCTCCAGCAGACGAGATGTCCAAGCTGCGGGCGCAGGTCGCCCGCTTGGCTGCCGCCACGGAGCGTCTCCAGAAGGAGAATAAGGGGCTCCGAGCAGACCTGGCCAGGCTCCGGGGAGCCGGCTCACAGGGGGCGCCACAAGGGGGGCGCAGGGAGGACGGCCAGCCCGTGCCGCAGGAGGGCCAGGTGCTGGACCTGATGCGGCAGGAGATGGCTGCCTTCCAGGCGCGGTTCTCCGTCCTGGTGGGCATCGTCCTGCGCCCCCCGCTGGCGGCGAGCGCGGCAAGTGGGAAGGCCCCAGGCCGGAATAAGGCGGCCTCGTACGCGGCCGCCGTGGCTGCCAAACCGGGGTCGTCCGGCCAGGACAAAGGGTCCGGGCCAGCACCCGCGAAGCCAGTGCCGGGAAGGAAGAGGAAGGGTGGGGTGGCTGCTCGGACGGCGAAGGCTCCTGCGCCAGCCGTGCAGCAGCTCCCCCGGCTTCCTCGCCTTTTGAACCTCCCCTGGCTCAAGCCGAATGGCAAGTGGCCGGGGAGAAGAAGAAGGCGGGCAAGGCAGCCAGGGTGGCTAAGAGGCGGGAGAGGAGGCGGCAGCAGAGAGCGCGAGGCGTCGCTGCTGCGCTCCGCGCCCCGAAGACCGGTGCTGTAGTGGTAACGCTGCAGCCGGAAGAGGGGCGTGACGTATGCCAACATGCTCACCAAGGCGAAGGAGGCTGTCAACCTCAGTGAGCGTCGGGGGTCTCCGGCTCAGGGTCACCATGACTGGGGCCAGGATGCTGGAGATCCCTGGAGCAGACAGCGGTCCGGCCGCGGACGCTCTAGCCGAAAGGCTCAGGGCGTCCTTGAGCGCGGATGACGTCCGAGTGTCCAGGCCCACGAAGTGCATAGACATGCGCATCTTGGGCCTGGACGACTCCGTCACGGAGGAGGAGGTGTTGGCCGCCGTCGTCAGGACGGGGGGTGCTCTGCAGAGGAGGTGAAGGCGGGCACCATCCGTCCTGACAACACGGGCATGCGAACCGTAGTGGTGAGCTGCCCCGTGTCGGCGGCCAAGAAAATCTCAGAGGGCCGAAGGCTCTTGGTGGGCTGGGTCTCCGCGCAGGTGAAACTGCTGGAGCCCAGACCTCTGAGGTGCTTCCGTTGCCAAGTTGGCAACCACGTCGGAGCACTCTGCACCTCGGAGGTGGACCGCAGTGACCACTGCTTCCGCTGTGGTCAGCCCGGTCACAGGGCCGGCTCGTGCAACGCCGCGCCGCACTGCTTCGCATGTGCGGCAGCTGGCAAGCCGGCCAATCACTGGGCTGGGGGCAAAGCCTGCGGTCCACCTGCCAGGGCCGGGACGAGGAGAAAACCCTCCTCCACCGCCACCGTCGCCGCCGCTGCCACTGCTCGGGAGGGGGCTGGAATGGAGTGCCAGTAATGGCCCCATTTCGCCTCCTCCAGACGATCGTTAGTCGCTGCGTCTCTCAGGAACTGACGCTCCTGGGCAAGGCGCAGTGACTGACGCCTGCGGACAGCGAGCAATGGGTAGCTCGCTGTCCGATCAGGTCAGGCCAGAGTCGACGGCGCGTTTCACTCTAAACGCGCCGGAAAGAGCAGTCAGCAACGGAGACGGGGCCCGCCAGGGCCAGAGCCTGCCAGGGTTGCGGAATATGTTCGAAAGAGTTACCGCGGTCCTGTAAAGAAAGGCACTAGGAGAATTATGGGTGGGTTTTAGTCAGTAAAAGTCTGACACTCCCTGCCGCTCCACCCAGAGCGGGAGGGGTCATTTGATGATGTCCCATCCACAAAAACAAAGCTTTCGATAATATTTCGAATAATACACCAAATGTGCCCCCAGCCTTACATATCATAAAATTATATGGTTGAGTCAAAGAAGGCCTCCTCTGCAATTAAAATACTGTATTGTCGTGAGACTATAATTACAATAAATGCAGTGGCATTTTAGAACAGAACCTTCAAGGCTTCGATCACTAATTACACCTAGATAACGGGTTACGTATAAAATCAAAGCTATATTCTGTCTTCGTGAATACCTACCTACTACAGCTTTTGCTTACTAGCATTAAAATTTGTTTACTCGCGAACTGAGAAAATAGTTTTAAAACAGTTTGAAGTTCAACCGAATTACAACCTTGGCACCTAGTTATAAAGTCACAAATCTTCAAAATATTATCCTATACTTACGATTATTCATCACAAAAAACGAGCAAAGCAATCTGTCACTTAGAAATGGAAAGTCATAGGTGAATGTTTGATTTGGTTTTGGGATCATCATATCAGCCGAAAGACGTCCACTGCTGGACATAGCCCTCCCCCAAGTGTTGCCACAACAACCGGTCCTGTGCGTCTCGCATCCATCGGCTACCCACAACCCAGGTCATCGATCCACCTTGTCTTACCTTCCAACGCTGCGTCTTCCGGTACGCGATCGTCACTCCAAAACTTTTCGGCCCGATCGACCATCTGTTCTGCGAGCAATGTGCCCTGCGCACTGCCACTTCAATTTGGCGATCCTTCGGGCTATGTCGGTAACCTTGGTTCTCTTGCGTATATCGTCATTCCTGATTCGATCATGCAAGGAAACTCCGAGCATTGCCCTCTACATTGTCCTTTGGGTGACTTTAAGCCTTCTGATGAGGCCTATTGGTTTTGGGATATATTTAACGAATGATACAGTCAGATCGTGTTGCAAGTGTAATAAAATAAAAAAACTAGTCCAAAGGCGTGAGTCGTCGTGACGTTTAAAATGTACCAAAGGTCTACAAGCGACATTTTGCGCATTGTACGTTAGTGTACACACGGGTGTACACGCGACATTTACTACTTTTTCTACTTATGTGTATTTCAAACTCGATTCAAAAATTTTCATCATCATGGCCAGGTATTTAATGAGAGTCCAAACAACCGACACAAACGCGTAACCAATTTTAAAATCTGGTAACAAATTATTAAAAATATTATAATACAAATCTACTCCATGCATCTACTGTTCTGTTACACAAAAGTTTGCGCGTGTATTGGCCAAACTTGGCCAAATATTTGTGGCGCTGGTTTCAAATCGGTAATTTTATTCAAATTTGATATTATTTTTACTAAATACAAAAATTAAATAAAAAATATTCAATAGTTCAGTCACTACAGCTGCTCAAAGAGTGGCAACTCCTACATGCCGATCTTTACTAATACCACAGATAATATAATACCTAGCGTACCTACTTATACTAATTTACAGACTGACTTGACTTGGTAGTCACTTACATGGGTCAACCTTTGTGGGGACAAACCACAAAGCGAAAATAGAGAATTCACTAGAATTGGAATTTCTGTAAAAAGTACCTACTAACTTACATATGAATTCAGAATATCGACATTTACAGAAACACGATTTTCAATTGAACCGTCAGTCATGATTATTGCCCAAGGGCAGTTAATTGCTGCGGGCCGCAGATATCATCTCACGCGTCCTCTCGTCCTTTGTTCTATAAACCCCTGATAGAAGCTTCCAGCAATTCCAAACCACTGGATTAAGCCTGTCCATCTGACGTCCTTAATATGTAGAATTGAATGTCAGCGGTCAAGCGGCTTTAATGTTCAAAGTGCACTTTGATAATAGCTATTGTCACATATTGTTTATATTGAAATTTCCACGGGCACCTTATTATATTGAATAAGTCCCTTTGATACAGATTTAAAGCAGCCAGTAGCTGTGGGACGCGCTCAATACAAAATGGATTTGCATTTTGTATCGAGAGGATAGGAAAAACAAATTGTAAGTAACTTTATTTTAAAACAAATGAGGGTTTGATTTATCTATGTGAAACAACGCTTGTGTTTTCTTTCAAAACATCTTTTTTACTGTTAATATTGTTGTCGTTTGCTTTACATTTTCATATTCCTTGGTTTCTACCGGGATTATACCTGGGGTACCCGGGTTTTTAACTTCAACCCACCACGGCTTAGCCCGCCTGAGTAGTTTTTCAAAGGTTTAATTTTTTTTTGCAGTGAACCCTAATCAATTTACTCCAATAAAAACCTAGCCTAAGTTCTTCTTATAACATCAGCAGTCTGCTAATAAAAGTCCTGTCAAAATCGGTCCAGCCGTTTCGGAGATTAGCCGGAACAAACAGATAGATAGACATAGATGGACATACATACGTTTTATGAGTTGCGTTTTGGTTATAAGTATGTACATATATATGCATTTAGTAAAAAGCTGTTATTTTGTGTAATAAACAGAAACTTCAATTTTCTTTTATTTGTTTAAATATATATTTATGTAGTTACTAGTAGTTTTCGCGTATAAAATAGCCTATGTCCTTCTTCATATTCCAGGTTATATATTTGCCAAATTTCATGACGATCCGTTCAGCTGTTTTAGCATGAAAGCGTAACAAACATACAAACAAACAAACTCTGTTTCGCATTTAAAATATAAGTTAGGATGTATGTATGTGTAACTCTTACGCTGCTGCGCTGTCTCAACTATAACTCCGGAATGTGCTTCCTCTTGACATAAAAAAGCTGAGACTCAATTTTCCTTTAACTGTAAAATCTGGCGCTATTTAATTTATTAAGCCCTCTCTGGTTTGGTCTTTGTCATCAATATTAAATTTTAAGTAAAATTGTGGTATTTATCATCTTATTTGGTACGTTATTATGTTTATAATTTAGTTAGTTAGTTTTTTTTTTTGATAAATAGTATTGTTTTAACGATACAAAGTTTCGAATTTTATTTAGGTAGGTATAATTATACTATTTTGTACACCTACCACAGTTCAGTCTATTTAACCCAAAAAAAAATACTGGTAAAGAATGCATCCGTACAGTTTAAAACTATTTTGTAGGACGGAAATGCAAGTCAAATGTATTTCCAATAGTCATTTCGTTTCGCAAACAAAATAAAACCGGCCTAAATATGCAAATTCTTGGAACATACCTGTGGTTGAGCTTAAATTTGGCTAAATAGTTGCAAGACACCGACAGACCAAAAACAGCACAATAACTGGCTAAAATTGTGTATTGTGCATGAGCCATCGGAAGCCATGTAAAGTGGATAAACGTGTACGATTGCTTACGAAACGGGATTCACTAAATGTTTCAATGAGAGGTGTAATGAACCGTTCTTCAAGCGGGTAGAATGCAAAGAACAAGTTAACGGTAAAAGCCCTTTAAATAATCTGAAAGAGTTTAAAATAGGCGTCGCTCTTTATAAAGTTCAACTATTTTCATTCTTTTAATCGGATTGGCTTTTAAATTTACTGGACGATAGAAAGGAAATGCCCTTTAGAAGATAGACAGCTGACTTGATTTAAATAGATGGGGTGCATCTTTAAAAGGTGCTTCGGCTTTTTTAGTTTAATTGGAAAAGCCACCGGCGGCGGCCGGCGTAGCCACGATAAATATATGGATTAATTAATTTTTGGAGATTCTTTAATTGTTGTTGAAAAAGAAAATCAAAAAAGTTAAAACTGTATGTTGACATTGAACAATGTATTTATTATAAACGCATACAAAGAAAAGGATCGTAGTTAGCTATAATGAATTGAAGATTATGATAAAAATACAAGCTGTCTTTTTTGATGAAACTCTCTGGGACTACGTATTTTTAATTAAGTATTGTTTCATATTTCTATGTTAATGTTTAGTAAATGATTGATGTATAATTTGTCATTTGTAATTAATTGATTTTTGATAACGTGTTTTATTTTTACTAAAATAATGTGATGTATACATATGTTTTACCATCTAAGTATTATGAATTCTAAAATATTAATCATCAACTTAAAACGTAATAACTTATCACAAGTTCATCAAGATTAATTTATGAGTCAAACTTCGTCTCAGAATTTCTAACTTAGTAGGTATTTGGTTTGTTAGGTTACTTAGTTATTCTGGTAAGTATATCCAGTAAAGGTTTTTGGATTATCTTTGGATAAGAAACTTTTGAAATGATAAATCGGAATGCTTTGGAATTTTCAGGAAGTTTATTTTCAACGAATGCAATGAAATGCGGATGCATTATTTCAGGAACATTGGAACATTATGTTTGTGAATATGAGATGGCAATTATTTATTAACTTCTTCTTCTTCTTTCAGCTGACATACAAGTCCGGTTAATCAGAAGATAACCTTATAGGTTGACCAGTCATAACAAAAATAAAAACAGTTGAAAGACTTAAAAGAACAGAGAAACATGTGCGGATTTAGAGCGGATTTCACCAATGAAACTGAACGCGATCAGTACCTACATCTAAACTGCGTTCAAGAGCTGTCAGCGTCAAAATCCCATAGAAAAATAGTGACACTGACAGCTCATAAACGTGGTTTATACGCTGATCGCGATCAGTTTGGCTTGGTGAAAATGGCCCTTAGAGTTTTAAGAAGTTCGTTTAATCTCTGCAAAAAACACGTCTAATTTTTCATACTATAATTTTACAACACTCCAGACACATATGGACTTTCGCGCTGTGAGCTCGCACAATCTCGTTTTCAATTTTCTATTTGTTCGTAGTCGTACGTGGACGCTGTCATTCTCCATAACTTTTAATCGACGATCCTGAACAGCGGATATTAAAAAGTGTCGAATGCTCGAAAAACATTTGCCGTGCTTTTGCAACCGACACGTGATGTTTATTTCCTCTCGTATGAGTGTTATATGAAATGTCAAAGGAAATTAATTTGATGTCTGTCTGACGCTGCGTTATGCGTATGCAACGTTCGCATTCGCATCTCAGTTGCAATCTGTCAAAAATGTATGGACATTGAGGCTTTTTGACGTAAAGCGATTGAGATGCGAAAATTAGTAAAATTGAGGAATCTGAGGGCAATTCTACAAACATTTCATACTTTCTTTTTTGTTTTTCGAATTCTGTATTTGAAATTGACTTCACAAACTCTGTAGGCTAAAGCATGGGTTGACACGTACTTAACTCTCAATCTATTCGGAAGTCGATCATTAGTTAAACACAGAAGAAGAAGTACTTCTGTCGCTTCATTGATAGCTTTACATACACTTAGGCAATTTTTATCGTTAACAAACGTAGCTACAGCAACAAAGACAAAGTAACAGAAATAATAGTAGTTAAAGTATTGCGCTGAGCGTGCTCATACCGAAAGGGTTACCCGCACCCCGCAGTGACACACGAATGAAGATAATTATAGTGTATAGACCAGGGGTTCCCAAAGTGTGCGCCGCGGCGCCCTGGTGCGCCGTAGGAAGTAAAGAGGGGCGCCGCAAAACGCTCCTGGACTCAGCTATTTGCAGGTAAAAATTTAGTAAAAGGCTGAAATCCTGCTCGCTGCTTGGTTTTTATATTATATTTCGTTCTTTTGTATAAACATTATAATAAAACCGGTGGCTGTTTTATTTTTTGTACCTAGAATCTACCTAGTATCATTGTACCCTATTTCAGTTAGCTAGGGCGCCGAAACAAAATACTAAATCTGTAAGTGCGCCACGGATTGAAATAGTTTGGGAGCACCTGGTATGGACAATAAAAAAGTGAAATAAAGTAAAAAAGCCTTTTATATTTTGTATTATAAGAAATGTTAAATTTATTTTTTAAAAAAGGAAGTGTAGTGTAGAGTGTGATAATTTCGGCAGCCGGCCCCCCGGGTCAGGCCCGGTCGGTCACGGTTGGCCGGTGACCTCAGCAAGATTGTGAATCTTCGGCTGAAGGTTCAAGATCTCATTTCGGATGCAGGATAGCTTTGTTAGACCATCGAGAAAAATCGATTCGAAAAACGTTCCATAGTAGAAGTTTGTTGGAAAGAATAGTCACTGAAGTTCTTCTTGGCAGTCTTCACACATTATTTATATCAAACTTACTATTTTTATAATAAGTTTTGTTTCAATGATGCTAATCTATACGAATTCCCCTTGCTACAAAATATACTCTAAATATATAATACGTTTACACGCAAGTTACAAGTTTAATAAATATAAAAAAAACATCTGCATTAAATTTCTTTCTTGTACGTTTCAACACACCGTTTTATCGCGTAATCCAACATACTGAACTTAATTAAAAGCTAAAATTTTAACGCTTAAAGTTTGCTACGGGATTACGAAATCTCGTAGCAAGCTTTACTACGACAATTCTACGAATAGCCCTACTAGCGCCATCTCGTAAAAATAGGCGGAACTAACTTTTATGACGCACGCATCATTCGAAGGCCTTTTACATACTACGTGATTTATTTTAAATGTGAATTTTTAGTTACATACACTACAAATACGAATATTTATTTTCAACTACCCACTTATTATAAGTTATGCGAAAATATTTCCATTTTAGAAAGTTTATTTGAAGATTATCCGTCTATAGTGCTTTACGATAATACAAGAAATAGTTTTGAAATAAATTCTAAATGGAAAGCAAAACAAAACATTTTGTGATCAGGTTACTCTGATGCTTTTAAGAAAAAGACAAAAAATAATCTAACCCTACCACCTAGACCTACTTTAACTTTGTATTTTTTATTATTATATTAACAGTTCAATGAGAACACAACTTCACATAAAATCAGTTTCGCCAAGCTTTTTATCCAAGTACCTAAGTTTTGCAATTGCGTTTTACCGTTTCCAAATCGAAAGTCAGTAAGTTTGAAGAATTTGGACAGAACAAGAAAATTAAATTAAATTAAATGCGCATGTCAGCTAGCACACTATATTTTGCCAAAAACTAAAAATAAATCAATAATATAAATAACTTTACTTGTCAGGTCGCTCGGAAAAATCGCCTAGTGTGTTAACACTAGTCTAGTGATGACGTAGGGTTCAAACAACGAAGCATCAAAGTGCAGTTGATTAAGCCTGTGTTTGATAGATGGCACTAGTGTAAACTACCTACACTAAAGAAAAGAATGTGATTGTGATCTGCGGGTCTGCGGGTAAATTAAATTTCAACAACAAGAACTGCAACGCCATCTATCTCGACAGCTGCAAACTAACAACGAAATCCGGAATCGCGATATCAGAGTTTACCTTGCGATTCGAACAGATACAACAGCCCGAATATCAACTATCGGGCAGTTGCCCACCGGACACAACAACCGTCCAGTCGGAGGATCCAGCCTTTTCAATGGAGTTTTGCGAGACTTTACACTCTGTACCACATACCCTCCAAAATTTTACGCCACCTTGGTTCATTTTTTATTTGGATATTTGCTGATTAATAACGCCCTATTAAGAACGTCTTTTCCTTACGTTGTTTAGAACGAAAGGGTGATTTTTCTCTGTCTTTAGAAACCTGTAAACTGTTCTCTCGGACTCTAAAAAAAACTAATTTTTACACCGAGGTTAGTGAAGACACGCATGTTACGAGTTTTATTAATCATCTTTAAATAGATTTTCTTGTATTTTGTCCAACACAATTTATCATACATATCAACATGCCGAACTCAATCCAAAACATAAGAGATTTCGTAGCACTTACTACGAAAATGCTACGAATGACCCTATTAGCGCCATCTAGTAAAAAGTGACGGAACTAACTTCAATGACGCATACGTACATCGCATCATTAAATATTTATTCTTCAAAGGCCCTTTACATACAAGATGATTTATTTAAATGAGAGTTTTAAAAAAAAATCAGCTTGATTGTTATTTAAGTACAAAACTATATGTGATCAAATGCTTATATAAGAAAGACAGAAAAACAAAACTCAAATCCACCTACATATATTTTGACTTTTTTTGTATTTTCTTATAATTGATTATTGTTTTAATAGTTAAATGAGAACAAATAGTTCACATGAAATCAGCTTCGCCAAGCTTTTTATTCAAGTACATAAGTTTGCGATTGCGTTTTACCGTGTACTTGTTAGGTCGCTCGGAAAAGTCACCTAGTGTGTTACAAACACCTAGTATAACCATGACGACACGACGTGGGGTTCAAACAACGAAGCATCAAAGTGCAGATGATTAAGCCAGTGTTTGATAGATGGCACTAGTGTGTGCTATGAAGAAAACTACTTTAAGTTTCGAGTTTTGTTTGGGATAGAATAGAATTTTTAAATTATTATATTATTTATGAAATAGCGATCGCAAAATAAGTATGCTGATAATAATAGTGACCCTACGCTATCGTTGTTGTAATTTAACCTTTAAAATTAAGACATCAAATAGGTGCTAAATTACAAGACAATGTTTATTGATAGGTATTAAAAAATATTAGAAGTTAAAGAATAAACATTCCTATTTGTCGTCCATATAAGGCATACAAGTTATAGTTTTCGGGTTTCATATTGATTACTAAGTTCACGTGTTTGGGGGTGGGCGGTAGTAAATTGATATTGTTTATAAATAACTAACTATTCTTAGTAGGTAGGTACTGTTATTTAATACTGAGAAATAAGAGCTTTTACACGTAAAGTAGTTTACGTGTTTGGTTTAGTTTAGTTTAAAAGTTTATTTTATAAAAAAAGACATAATTGCCATTTTTGACATTTCTAAACTGCACAGCCAATTATTGCACATGTGGTTCAGGATAAAATTAGCTGAAAAAAATTGGGAAGGACTTTGACCAGCTACGAAACAATGGTGCTAACCTATTAAATAGTTAAAGGAAATAAAAGTGAAAGTGATTTAGTGATCTAAGTCGTTCTGTAACATCGTAATGTGCAGTCAGTTTCCCGAATTCGACTCACGTAATAGTTACTTATGATATTAGTACGGTAAGTTGGTTTTTACAAACGAGTAGACGAATGTAAGCCCGAGACGAAGTCGAGGGCTAACCATAGTTACGAGTTTGTAAAAACCAATTTCTGCACGTTTATCATACAACGTTTTTCAATACATTTGCGAGAAAACAGTACAATAGATAATGAAACAAACTTTTTGTTTTTAGATATCAGTCGGAAAGTCGCAACAATCTTTGACATTTCTAATATGAAAATGGCGCGAATTTGCAAACGGCGCCACAATCGCGTGGTGAAAATAAGAACTACATCTTTCATTTGTTTATTGTATTATTCTTTTCTCATTTTCTCTTTAGTATTAAAGTGAGACAAACGTATTGAGCAAATGCGCTTCCAAAGAGGTTCGATCATTCAGCTTATTTATTCTAGGATTGTGAAACTCCTTGGTGATATTCTTATTTATTTTTTATGGAAATTAAAAGAAAAAACCTTAAAGAATACCTAAGTACATATTTTACCGCACGGCGCTATACAATAGCACCGTGCGGTAATATTTGTACTTAAGAGAGAGTACCTATTTTACCGCACATTCCATGGTGTGGTGTGTAAAATTTAACTTTCGAACAATGTGTACAGGCTTCGTAAATGCATTTTTTGAGCAAATGTGTTGAAAAGTATATTTTTTATCAGCACCGGCAACACACCGGTGTGCACCGAATTAATCGCGAATTCAGTGTTTATTTACCAATTACATAAGGTTTATTTTTTATTTGGGAATTTTCACATTTCGGGGCTGGAGTTGTTAAAGGTGTTTTTGACAGATTGCGAGCCCACCGGTATCGGGAACAGGGTCCAAGCTACCGGCGGTCAGGGCTCCAAAGAGAGGAACCTCCTAACGATACGAGCCGTGTCCAGAAGTACTGCTTTCTGAATCAAGCCCTTGATCCAGCTGCCTAACGAGAGCCTCCTGAGGTGTTGGTCGAGGCTCGTGGCTATTAAGCCGTTGGCTGACACGACTATCGGTACAATGATTGCCAAATTCACATCCCACATGTCGACAACCTCGCGAGCCAAGTCAAGATATTTATTCAAGTATTATATTATTATTATTATTGTATTATATAATCTTATATATAAAAATGAATCGCAAAATGTGTTGGTAAGCGCAAAACTCGAGAATAACTGAACCGATTTCGCCAATTCTTTTTTTGTTGTGTTTGTTATTGTCAGGAGAAGGTTCTCACGAAAAAAAAAAAAAAAAAAAATTGAAAATTAGAAAATTTAAGAATCCTTAGGGTAGGTGTAGGGTAGGTGTAGGTGTAGGGTAGGTGTAGGGTAGGTGTAGGGTAGGTGTAGGTGTAGGGTAGGTGTAGGGTAGGTGTAGGGTAGGTGTAGGGTAGGTGTAGGGTAGGTGTAGGGTAGGTGTTGGGTAGGTGTAGGGTAGGTGTAGGGTAGGTGTAGGGTAGGTGTAGGGTAGGTGTAGGTGTAGGGTAGGTGTAGGGTAGGTGTAGGGTAGGTGTAGGGTAGGTGTAGGGTAGGTGTAGGGTAGGTGTAGGGTAGGTGTAGGGTAGGTGTAGGGTAGGTGTAGGGTAGGTGTAGGGTAGGTGTAGGGTAGGTGTAGGGTAGGTGTAGGGTAGGTGTAGGGTAGGTGTAGGGTAGGTGTAGGGTAGGTGTAGGGTAGGTAGGTAGGTAGCCAGTTGACGGGAGCGAAGCCGCGGGGGACAGCTAGTAGTTTATATATTTGTTGAGTTTTTTAAATATATTTTTTACTGCGCCTGATCTTTTCTCTAGGTTCAATCGCGATGTCAAAAACTTACTAAAATTTAGGGTAAATAGAGATGTTTTCGACACATTGCAGTTGTCAAATCTTTGGAATAGACTCCGTGACACTTCGGTAGCGCTTGTCGTAAATCCCATTAATTTTTCGACAACCGTTATCGCAGGTAGAATGTAAGTAATTATTTTGTCACGTTGTTTTTGTCTGTGAATAGGGCCCCATTTATTTATCTAGGTACTTATTCCTATTTCGAAATCACTATTAAAAAATGGGTAGTATTTAAACGAGTGACTGTAAATTAATGTTTTAAGTGACAAAAATAATTAATTTACGTTATAGTATTACTAAGTGAGCGACTGACAGCGAGTGACGAGAAATCAACAGATCAGCAACTTACAAACATTAATAAATGAGAAGCTTTATAATATTTGAGCGACCTAATATTTGTTTGAGTGTCAACGTTACGTCCTGCATTGTTTTAAATATTTGGCAAATGATATTTCTGGGTGGTTTAAAAAAAAATTACCACGAAAGGGATGGCGGGGTCTGTTTTGGAACATTTGAAATGTACTTTTTTTACTAATGTAATTTAATATTAATATTTGTATGCCACCTACTGTGGCAGGACCCGGTAATTGTTCCACTTTTTTTTACCTGAGTACACAAATAAACATTTGATTTGATTTGATATCATACAATACATATTGGTTACCATGTAAAATCTATTAGTTTAGATAGAAGCTTCGCTCTCATGCAAATCGGAAATACTAACAAGTATATAAGTTCCTGCGTTATAGAGGAGTTTATTCGATGTCCTCGTTGCGGAATTTGTGGAATGCAAAGGGCATCAAGAGGAACACAGATGGGTTTTAGTCAGTAAGAGTCTGACACTCCCTCCCGCTCCACCCAGAGCGGCAGGAGTCATTTGATGATTTCCCGTCCATAAAAAAACCGATGTCCTCTAATCAGGACATGGGCTATCCGTGTGTCAAGTTTCAGCTTTTAAGACGTGATGAGATAAAAAACATTCGGACTAAGTTACTTCGCATATGGATGTGAAATCAATCAAGTTATTTTATAATAGGTAGTACTTCTAGTTAAGGCACCTCACACGCAGAAGTGTGACGCAGAATGCGCGTTACATATAAATTGTTCTGTGTGTTATTTTCCTATGAATAAGGGTTCTCAATTTCTATGAAAAAGATGTTGCATTGTTCCATCACTCAGTCGAGAAATATATATTTATAGCATACAATCGCTTTTATTAGCAATGCATTATTCGCATGGCGGCTGAGCGGTTGCTTCTGCGCTTCAGATTTACTACGGGTCGCGGGTTCACATCCGCGCGAGGCAAATTTTTATATGACTAACCAACGTATTAATATTGCTGTAAAACCGCTATTTTTTATTTTTCCTCAGGCATAAGCTGCTAACTGTTAAAAAAATCGGTTTACCAATACAAATAAAAACTCGATACCAAAATCTGTCCGTAGGTACTCAAACGAGAATCAACGTAAGTATTGTTGTTATACGTAGTGTTTGTTATTACAATCATGAACATTTCGTATGGGTTCGAGACAAAGTGACATTCCATGAGCGATGATAATTGCCGAAAATCACAAAATGTCACGTAGCATTTCAGTAGCGCACGTCAATCCCATACCTTTCAGATTTCTTGGCAATCATTATCACTGCGGGCCAATTCTAGTAATTTTTAAGCAACCTTCACATTCGCAAATCAGTCGCAATCTGTCAAAAAAGTCTCAATTTCTCTACATTTTCGACAGGTTGCGAAGTACATGCGAATGTGGATTTTGCTTGTGGAATGGCACCCTGATTGAATGTTGTTTTGTCTACCCCTCAAGAAATTGTACATGTTTTCGAGTTTGAGAGGAAAGTTTTTGAAAGTTTGACTATAATATTAAAACCATGATAAATTGGAGAGAGGCAGATATACATACGCCAGCTTATTATAGGTACACACATATGAAAAGTCCTGATAAGAAATGAATAGCCTAATCATACAAAAATAAAACGTTTAAGTGTAATTCGTCCTAAAACGCAACCTCCAGATAAAAAAAACAATCATCAACAAAAAAATCTGGTTGTTAATTAATAATATCCATTTTTGAATTTATCCTGTGTATTAGTTTTTATCCAGAGGGTGTGAAACAGGGAAGTAATATTCTAGGCACTCACCATTTCTCCTCTACTCCGTCGACCTTGATGTCGGGAATATTCGGGATCTTCTTATTGAGGTATGCCGAAGATATCTTCAGCAGAGCCTGGTGACAATTATACATGGCTACCGTTAGTACAGGACCACAAAAGGTTGAGCAGACTTAGGATTCCGAGGATCAATGAAATACGTCCACACCCCGCGACGCACGAGAGCAAACTGCGCCCAACTGGGAGGGATACTGGATCATTACAATTCCCAGTAGGTACGTATTTTACCTACCGAGAATATTAATATAATTAAGTATTATAATTTACGAAAACAATAACAATAACAATTTTCCAGGAAAAATGGAACAAACAACTTCACAAATAGGTGAAAAACAAAATCATTTTGCAAGTATGATTTCTGCAAATAACTCGGGCGCTGTTTAACGAGAACAATAGGTTTCCTCTGCGTGGGAGGTTCTCGGTAACAAGTATTAAGTATCACGCTATACTAGTATTTTCCCGCGGCTTTACTCCCGAGATTATATATCAAATAGAGCTATGCATTTTTCCGGGATTATAAAGTGTCATGGACTCATCGATAGTGTAGCATTCTAACAATATGGTATAATTTAATCGACTTAAAAATTGAAAAAGGTTCCGTTTTCGTGTGTATAGCTGTATGTTAGTATTTTTAGAAGGAAGTTCCTTATCGCACGGTACGAACTTGGCGGACGGGGGCTAAGTGAAAACACGTGTAAGATTTTTCCGTCACGACCCTTTTGTTTAACAAAACACGTGCTGCGTAACCTCTTTGCTAATTGTTTGAAAACACTTTTGTTGGTTAACCTCTAACGTCTGGGGAATTTTTTTTATGAAAATATAAACAATTGTAAATGAACCGTAAAAACGTGTTTTTTTACGTTCATCAATAATAATATACTTACTACGATAGGAACTTCGTTTCAACCGAGTTTTCCACGACACTTACCTACACATTTTTGAAATGAAAACTTCTATAGCGGCGTTGTGTACTTTTTGGGATGGGTAAAAAATGTTAAACTCGCGTCAGGACATGTGACCTGATCGAAAATTCGTAAGACGGATAATGTAATATGTAATATAAATTGTCATGTTTATGTACGATAGCGCAATATATGAATATTGTATTTAACCACATAAATGATAATACTTTTATACTGATGAATAAAGCAATTCTTGCGAAATTATTCCCTAACCAAAATATGCAAAAATGCACAACGTTAATGTTCAAGTTTTCACTTCTGCCGGCACTCCCGGAGTGCAAACCGTTGGTTTTTTTTCTATAATTTTTTAACCGACTTCGAAAAAGTAGTATGTAGGTATTTATTCATAATGGATTCGTTCTTCCAGACATCACTTTTCACTTTTCTACACTAATATTATAAAGAGGAAAGATTTGTTTGTTTGTTTGAAATGAATAGGCTCCGAAACTACTGGACCGATTTGAAAAATTCTTTCACCAGTAGAATCCTACATTATCAGTGATGGACATAGGCTATAGAATATTTTCAAAAAAGTTAGGGATCCGTATGAAAACTTCGATAATGTAACCCAAGGTGTGAGTAAAAATCCTTATATCGGGTACGCTGCGGAATCTATTGACAATAGAGCAAAGTGATGTACATTTTGTACAGTTTTATAGAAGTCATTAATATCTACAAAAACGTCTGCGGTACCATATGTCTAACTATTATGGATAAGTCACCATGACCGCTTTTTGTTCACATTATTCAAGCAAATCCCATGGTGAAATAAAATATGGTGAATTTAGTATCATGATATTAATCCTTATCCATTTTAATGGTTTAATAATTAAGGTTGATTATGTCCGTGTAAATTACACTTTAAATTATTCAAATCGGACCTTTCGTTCAAAAGTTACGACGGTAATAAACATGCTCGGAGTAAGAAAAATGTTGCGGCTTGAGCGAACTGGGGAGAATCGTATCAATGCTTGGTCCGATGAAGTTGAAAAACCACGGCATTTAAATGTTTTCGATAAAACAATAAGAATAACAAATAATATGTTTGGATTTTTCGAAAATAAACTACATACATAATAAGGAGTGAATCAGGGGTGATTAAGATTTTAGGGGAGGACATAATTGCTTGCTTCAATTTACGTCGGAATGCTATGAACAAACTAAAAGCGAGATAATTGAAACAGATGTAGGTACTAACAATTTTTGCATAATCAAACCCTGACGACGGGTTGAACGGGGTGAACAGTTGCGCTGAACCTGGGCTCGAGACAAGTGAGATTCTGTCAACGGTGGCGTGGCGTATAATTAATGAAAAGTGCTTAATTTTTCAAAACTAACCTTTTATAGGGGGCGTTGAAGTTTGTGGAGTACCTACTAAATCCGCGCGAACGAAGTCGCGGGCGAAGTGCTAGTTGAAACATAAACTGCTAGCTGACCCGCACAACTTAGCTCCACTAGTATTGGCCGTAGCGTGATGTTTTGAAGCCTTAAAGTGATGTTTTGCCTTCCTCGATAAATGGGCTATCCAACACTAAATAATTTTAAATTCGAACCAATAGTCCTTCAGATTAGCGCGGTCAACCAAACAAACGAACTCTTCAGCTTTATAACATTTATAGTAGATTTAATTTCTTTATTTACAATAGGATCAGTTTTTTCTACTAATTTAAATACTTTTTTATGGATGGGACATCATCAAATGACTACTGCCGCTCGGGGTGGAGCGCGAGGGAGCGTCAGACTCTTACGGACTAAAACCCATCCGCGCTCCTCATAATGCCCTTTGCTTTCCAGGGCCGCGGTAACTCTTTCGAACAAAATCTCCGCAACCCTGGCAAGATACTAAGATACACTTACCTACAAGTAATACACTTCTGGACACATCTATTGGCCCACCTTAGAGTTTAGGTTTCGATGGCCCCTACCGAAATATGATTGCTAGATTGAACAAAAACTGTTGATGCAGTTTTAAACCTGATACATTTTACCATCTTTTTCGATCGTATTGTTTTAAATTTGAATTCAGAATACCATACGACATGGAGCTACGCCTAACAAGTCGGATATGCGCCTTGTTAAAGGCAATTGATTTTTGAATAAAAAACATGTTTTATCAAATAAAGGTTCAATTTAATAACGCGTGTTGCCTCCATGGGCATCTACCACAGCTCTCATACGATTAGGCATAGAGTTTATCAACCGCTCTATGAAATTTTGAGGGATCATCTCCCATTCCTCTTCTATGGCAGTTTTCAACTCCTGCATCGTCTGGGCAACTGGCTGACGAGCCCTAACACGTCTTTTTAGCTCGTCCCACATGTGCTCAATGGGGTTCATGTCTGGGCTTCTGGCTGGCCAGTCCATAACTGTGATGTTCACATCCCGAAGATATTCCCTGACGATGCCGGCCGCATGGGCTCTTGCATTATCATGCATAAAAAGGAAATTTGGGCCCACATAGTCCGCGTATGGTATCACGTGAGGTTCTAAGCACTCACGAATGTACCTTTCAGCATTTAATGTTGGCAGCCGTGGTCCTGTAACAACCTCAAGTTGAGTTTTGCCGCTCGCGGATATACCGCCCCAGACAGTCCATGAACCACCGCCATAAGCAACCCTCTCTTCAAAGCAGCATTGTGCGAAACGCTCTCCCTTACGTCGGTAGACCTTCTTCCTTCCATCATTGCCATGTAACACAATTTTAGACTCATCAGAAAAGAGTTCACTGCTCCAATCTTGCTGTGTCCAATTTAAATGACTGCGTGCGAAATTAAGGCGCGCTGTTCGGTGGGCTCGCGTTAGTTTGGGCCCATTAGCTGGCTTGTGTGGTACCATATCGCGTTCTTTTAACCTTCTCCGTACAGTTCGAGCGCTCACAGATACTCCGTGGAAGTCGCGAAGTTGGTTTTGTATCTCAATGGAGGTAAGGTGACGATTTCTCAAGCTGGTCGTCACGATGAATCGATCCTGCCTTTCAGTTGTGACCCGAGATCGTGGCCTTCCTTGGCGACGAACAAAGCCGCCAGTCTCTAGGTACCTCCGATAAACATTTCGGACCGCAGATCGACTTAAATTAAGTTGAGCACTCACGTTTCTTTGGCTGTGTCCGGCCTGAATAAGTGCCACAGCTTGGGCGGCGACTTCAGGTGAAGTATCCATAGATTATTGATAGAACCTCACCTTAATGTTAAGAATAAGTAATGTTTGTTGCAAAACCAAAGATATCAATCACTTTTTCAAGAATTAAATCCAAGTAAACCAATAAAACCAAGTTTTCTTAGTATTCGATTGTTTGATATCAACAAACAGGCTCCAAATTGTCTTTTGTTTCTTTAAATTCTGTATTCGAAATTCAAAAAAAGACTATTGAATGAAATTGTGAATGTGCCAGGTTCAAAACTGCATAAAAACTTTTTGCTCGACCTAATATAAAATTTTAGCTAGGACCAAACGAAACTGAAAATACAAGGTGGGCCAATAGATGTGTCCAGAAGTGTATAATAATACTAGTTTATTAGATCTATGAGAAACTATATAGAAAATTATGGATATAATAGCATTTCTCACGACCACGCACGCATTTCCCGTTTTTTAACGAATTTCAGGAAATCCTCTCTTAGTGCTCGCCTACACTACCCAAGGAACCTACATGCCAAATTTCAGTTTTCTACGACCAGCAGTTTCGGCTGTGCGTTATCTGTCAGTCACCAATAACGGAAGAGTTTTAATTAAATTGATTTACAAACGCTATAATGTGTACGAACAATTTAAAGAGAAACTGTAACAGGAGAAACATTTGCAGGTAAAATGGTTTTAGATTACAGCCTTGCAATTATGATTCTCCCTACGTAGCACCAAATCGGCTTAATGCTACCATATTGAGGCATTTAATCGGAACTGAACGTTAATGAACTGGGAATTTCCTAAAGGATGGCGAATTTCGAGAGTCGGTCGGACACTGCTGTATTGCTAGAGGCGCATGTACGAGATAAGTTTTGTAGATATTGGTTCGATAAAATTGCAGCTAGTAGGGAAGAACAAACAACGAGAGGAACATTAAAGAGCATTTCCTTTCACAATGACATAATATTCATCATCATCATCATCATATCAGCTGAAAGACGTCCACTGCTGGACATAGGCCTCCCCCAAGTGTCGCCACAATAACTGATCCTGTGCGTCTCGCATCCATCGGCTACCAGCGACCCTCATCAGGTCATTAGTCTATTTTGTGGGAGGCCTTCTAAAACTGCGTCTTCCGGTACGCGGTCGCCACTCCACATAATATTAGTAGATAGGGTATCAACAAGGTGACCCCCTCGGACCAGTGAGTTTAGCTATTCACCCAATTATTCGACAGCTAAATTCTAAATTTAGTGTTTGGTACCTTGATGATGGAACTCTTGGAGGCGACGTAGATACGGTATTAAATGACCTAAAATTTTTTAAAAATCATTTCCGTTCCTTAGGACTTGATCTAAACTTTTCCAAATGCGAAATATTCTTATCTGACAATACTGATAAACTACTCACACTTCCAAAATTTAACATAATAGCCCCTGAAATCAAAATTATGGACAAAAGCTCTCTTCGTCTCCTTGGGTCCCCAATCTTTGAGAATTCTTTTCCAAATTTCGTTGAAGAAAAAATCCAAGATTTTAATAAAGTTTCGGAAAGATTGTTCCAAATTAACATGCATTCAGCAATCACCCTAATCCGTTATTGCTGTTTCGGCTCAAAATTAATATATTTCTTTCGTGCTTCCCATTTATGGAAGCACCCCCACCTTTTGGAGAAAATGGACCAAATCATCAAGCATACACTTACTTTAATTTTAAATGTGGCCATGGACGACCGAGCTTGGGCACAAGCAACTCTTCCCATCCGTATGGGAGGCCTTGGCGTCCGCAAAATTACCAGTATTAGTTTACCGGCTTTTATATCTTCGGTTCACGGCCCTGATAAATTAATCAGGAATATTTTAGCTTCCACACTGATTGATTTTGATGTGCCGTGCTTCACCGAGGCTGGAGACTCGCTTGCCCGAATTCAAATCCGCCCGACTACCCTTCATCCCAGAGACGGTGGGATGAGCCGCTCTGCAGAGAAATTCAGGCAAACCTTATTGCTACATCATCTACTACTGCAGAGCGTGCGCGCCTGCTGGCTCTGGGTGAGTGGGAGTCGGGTCTCTGGCTTCACGCACTACCGTCTTCAAACATTGGCACCTTGTTCGACGACACTACTTTCCGCCTCGCTGCCTGCCTGCGTCTTGGCGCTCTTTGTTGTTCTCCTCATCGCTGCCACTGTGGCGAAGTTGTCAACAGCCTCGGACACCACGGCCTGTCATGCAGCCGTAGCGCGGGCCGCATACCGCGGCACGCGAATATTAACGACATCATCCGACGAGCTCTTGTCACCGTCGGCGTTCCGGCTGTATTAGAACCCAGTGGCCTGGCACGCGACGATGGCAAGCGACCGGACGGTATGTCTTTATTTCCGTGGAAGATGGGTAGGCCTTTAGTATGGGCCGCTAATTGTGTCGATACTCTTGCGCCATCCCATCTTCCTAGCTCTTCGTGCTGTGCTGGTGCTGCCGCTGCGGCTGCGGAGAACCTCAAGCGGCGGAAATATAACAACCTCGTTGGTAGTTATATTTTCGAGCCGTTTGGGGTTGAAACTCTCGGGTCGTGGGGTCCGAGTGCTCATGCGTTATTTAAAGAACTTGCTAAACGCTTAGTTGACACTTCGCGTGACCCAAGGGCTGGCTTTTACCTTGGACAAAGGATAAGCATTGCCATACAACGTGGCAATGCCGCCAGTCTTTTGGGCACTCTTCCAGTCGACAGCGATGCGGATGAATTTTTTGACGCCATCTTTTAGGGTTAACTTAGTTAGGATATTTGATTATTATTATTAGTGCTGTCTCTATTAAATACCAATAAAAATTATATTAGTAGATATATATATACAACGTGTAACAGAATACACGCAATACCTCTTAAGGGGTCATTGTACTCATCATTATGATCAACTTTTACTATGGGACTAAACTCGAACTCGCGAAAATAAAATTTAATCGAAAAAAGGCAGTCGATTTTTTTTCGCGATTTCCGTGTTATTCTGTTACACGTTGTATATATGTGAATTTATGTAAATTATTTTGTACACTGGATCCTACAGATCAAAATGGATGTGATCTCTCTCTATCACTCAAAGGTTTGCTGGGAGAAAACTCAACTTTGAGTTAAGCTCCCCTTTGTACATGTACTTTATTATGGCTGTATCCAATATAAGTTGTTTTGGTGTACAATAAAGAATTAAGAAGGACAATATCATAGCAATGGGCACCGGCAGGACTGTTTTCAGGGGACTGCAACTTCAAAACCCCGCCTGGAATAGGAAAGGTTCGTTGTGCCCATTCATACAGAGAGCGAACGGCTTATCGTGCTTTCCGATTCACAGAGGAACCTCAGTCTGTAATGCATGTTCACCCATCCACGGTCCGTTCTCGGCAAGCGCTGCTTAACCTCGAACCCCTACCTTGCGGCTGTTATTATGTCTGCCTACCTTCAAGGCACAGTACCTACTATTCAAGTAACAAGGATTTCAGAAGTCACTCAAGCAAAATGATTCAAAATTAAAGGCAATTATAAAAATACAGCTCACAGAATGTTAATTTGTGCCTCGAGCTAGTTCGTGCGATTCTGATGGAGATCTAAAGTGGGTCTGCACTGAGGGGATAACGGTTACACAGCCGTACACGCTCACACGTGTCTATTCAGGATGTGCGTCCTAAGCCTTGCATCTGTCGTTTCAAAGGGATCCCAATCTCTCGATTGTATGGCGAATCGAAGTACCTACCTACCTATCCTTGCATTTCGTCTCGTGTATACATTGACCAGTCTTTAGCTATGGGTCTCATCACAGTGTTGGCACCCTGCTTCATTTTTTAACCGACTTCAAAAAAAGGAGGACGTTCTCAATTCGGTTGTATTTTTGTTTTACTTGGATATTTGGTCATTTATAACGTTAAGCGTTTTTCCCTGAGACAGCGATGTCTCAGGGACCCTCTGAGCAATTTTTGAAAAAAAAAAGGGAATTAATTTTTAGACCGAGGAAGTGAATAAGAACGTAACTTTTTATCTTAATATCATCCTCATGTGCCCATCATCATCATCATCATCATCATATCAGCCGAAAGACGTCCACTGCTGGACATAGGCCTCCCCCAAGCGTCGCCACAACAACCGGTCCTGTGCGTCTCGCATCCATCGGTTACCCGCGACCCTCACCAGGTCATCGGTCCACCTTGTGGGAGGCCTTCCAACGCTGCGTCTTCCGGTACGCGGTCGCCACTCCAAAACTTTTCGGCCCCATCGACCATCTGTTCTGCGAGCAATGTGCCCTGCCCACTGCCACTTCAATTTGGCGATCCTTCGGGCTATGTCGGTAACCTTGGTTCTCTTGCGGATATCATCATTCCTGATTCGATCACGCAAGGAAACTCCGAGCATTGCCCTCTCCATTGCCCTTTGGGTGACTTTAAGCCTTCTGATGAGGCCCATTGTGAGCGACCACGTTTCGAGTCCATAGGTCATCACTGGCAACACGCACTGGTCATAGACTTTCGTCTTGAGACACTGTGGTATGTGAGACGAGAAGATACCGCGCAACTTCCCGAACGCCGCCCAGCCGAGTCGGATTCGACGGTTGACCTCCTTCTCGAAGTTAGCCCTACCTAGCTGGATCGTTTGTCCCAGGTAGACGTACTCATCAACAACTTCGAGTGCAGAGCCTCCAATCTTGATAGGAGTGGGTGCTACATGGGTATTTACCATGACCTTGGTTTTGTCCATGTTCATTTTAAGACCCACTCTTTCGGAAGCTCTACTGAGGTCATCGAGCATTGTACTGAGGTCCTCCGTGGTCTCAGCCATGACGACTATATCGTCGGCAAATCGAAGATGAGTGATGTACTCGCCATTTACATTGATGCCTAGCCTTTTCCAGTCTAAAACCTTGAAGACGTCCTCCATTGCGGCCGTGAACAGTTTCGGAGAAATTACGTCTCCCTGCCTCACACCCCGCTGCAAGAGGATAGGTTCTGATGTCTGATCCTGAAGTCGGACTGACATGGTGGCGTTTTCATACAAACACTTCAGCACCTCGATGTACCGATAGTCGATCTGGCACCGTTGGAGAGACTGCAGCACAGCCCAAGTCTCGATCGAGTCGAAGGCTTTCTCGTAGTCCACAAACGCTAAGCAGAGGGGCAGATTATACTCTTCGGTCTTCTGTATAACCTGCCGCAGCGTGTGTATGTGGTCTACGGTGTTGAAGCCTTTTCGGAATCCGGCTTGTTCGGGAGGCTGGAAGTCGTCAAACCTGCGTGCGAGACGGTTTGTGATGACTCTGGAAAACAGCTTGTAGACATGACTCAGAAGTGAGATGGGCCTGTAGTTCTTAAGCAGGGCATTGTCGCCCTTTTTAAAGAAGAGTACCACCACACCTCTGCTCCACGCTTGTGGCGTTTTCCCCTCGAGTATGACGGAATCGAACAGTTTCTGAAGGGCCTTAAGGACTGGTTTTCCACCCGCCTTCAGGAGTTCGGCCGTAATTCCGTCCTCACCCGACGCCTTGTTGTTCTTAAGCTGCTTCAGAGCCATCCTAATCTCATACAGGCTGACGTCCGGGATGTCTTCGGTATAATGCCGGGTCAATCTAGCTCTTGGGTCGTTCGCTAGATTTGCTGCGGGTTTGGTCATTGACGTGTATAACTGTCCATAGAATGTCTCGATCTCCCTCAGAAGCTCCGATTTGGCGGATATGGTTCTGCCATCGTCGGTCTTCAGTTTTGTGAGCTGGCTCTGCCCAATAGACAAATCCCTTGCGAAGACCTTGGAGCCCTTATTCCGCTCTATCGCGTCTTTAATCGTTTCAGTATTAAAGCGGCGGAGGTCGCTTTTCAAGGACTCGGAGATCCGTCTATTGAGCTGCCGGTACTTGCACGCATCGTCTGAAGACTGCAGAATCATCTCCCGCCTCTCCTTCATGAGCTTGAGAGTTGGATCAGAGAGCCTCTTGGTCTTATCTGTACGGCGAGTCTTGAAGAACTTAGACCCGACCGTATGAACAGTTTCCACGAACCCATCGTTGTATTCGTCCACGGAGCTCCCTAGGCACTCGAAACGATTTTGAAGTTCGAGCTGAAAGCTTTCGGAGTTTTGGATCTGGATCTGTGCTGGACGGAGCGTAGACTTCATCAGTCGAGACCTTTCCAGCTTGATATTTAGATTCAATGTGCCTCTTACCATGCGGTGATCACTTCCGGTTTTCACCGCGTTGATCACGGAGACATCATTGAATATCTGCTTCTTCGTCGACATGATGAAGTCAATCTCATTTTTAGTTGCACCGTCGGGGCTCTGCCAGGTCCACTTCCTGTGCTCACGTTTTCTGAAGAAGGAGTTCATCATATAGAGGCCCTCCTTCTCCATAAAACTGGCCAGTAGGTGTCCCCGGTGGTTCCGACGTCCATATCCAAATTGCCCCACTCGCAGCTCGTCACCGTCACGTTTGCCCAGTTTCGCGTTAAAGTCCCCCATGACCACGGTGAAATGAGTTTTATGACCATGCATGGCTCTGGATATATCCTCATACATGGTCTCTATTTCGTCGTCGGGGTGTGTTGAGGTTGGGGCGTAAACCTGTACGACCTTCAACGAATATCTCGACGATATTCTGAGTATAAGGTACGCCACCCTGGTCGACACACTCTCGATCCTCACCACATTGGACACGAGGGACCTGTGGACGAAAAACCCGACACCACCCTGGGACTTCTGGTCACCCTCCCGGAAATAGAACAGGTCTTCTCTCTTCGGACTTCAGACAATCCCACAACACTCCATCGCAACCTGCTCAATTCCTCCTCAAGTTCGGTGATCTTCTCGTCGGTCCGGAGTGTTCTCGTGTTTAATGTTGCCAGGTCCAGTCGTCGGTGTTTTTTACGGTAGCCGTATCCACTCCGGGGATTCTTAGCACCCCTTGCATCGTCATAACCTTGACCGCTACCGGAGTCAAGGGTAGACGCGCTGCCGGGCACTAGGGGCCATTTCTTTGTTGTGCTCATCATTTGGGGGGGGTTTGCCCTAATCGCCACGCTTGGCAGGCGGGTTGGCGATCGCAGTATAGCTGTTGCAATGTACCGAAAGAATGCTGCTGCCCATTCTCTGGTGAGTCCCTTAGTCGCCTCATACGACACCCACAGGAAGCGATGGGATGGTGCTATTCTTTTGCGCCCCGGCACCATACGGGCACCACCATGTGCCCAGCCTTCTCCCAACTATATTTAGGTCAATTTCC
The DNA here is from genome assembly GCA_947386135.1 of Melanchra persicariae. Taxonomy (NCBI): domain Eukaryota; kingdom Metazoa; phylum Arthropoda; class Insecta; order Lepidoptera; family Noctuidae; genus Melanchra; species Melanchra persicariae. The sequence continues at coordinate 30,510,126 of OX376643.1, forward strand.
TGTTAAATCGGATTCAGCTGATTATCAAAATTTTCCGTAGAGCGACTGCGAATTTTTGATCTTGATATATCAAGCTAGCCGTGACCAGAGGCCCTAGACAATGTGCCATTCAATTAGCGAATGCGACTGTCGAAATGCGAAAATGTAGGAATTTGATGACGTGACATTTCGATAGCATCTGTCAATCCCATACATTTTTGACGTATTGACAATCGCCTTCGCCACGCTACCGCTGACAGAATGTCACTTGTCTAGAGCCCCAGAAGCTCTAGACAAAGTGCAATTCTATGAGCGATGGCGACTCTTGATATGCGAAAATACAAGGAATCGATCACGTGACATTTCGATATCGTTTGTCAATCCCAAACATTTTTGACGTTTCATAATTTTTTTATAAGCAACGTTCGCATTCGTATGTCAGTTGCAATCTGTCAAAAATCTACGGAAATTAAGGCTTTTTTGTGAGTCATAATCGACTCCAAATCACTATCTGTATGGATGTAGTATATAATGTTATTTTATTGTATTTTATCAATGTTATTGTAATATTTATGTAAATCTATATTTTTGTGTTTGTTTCAGTCCCATACTAACCCAACAAGTATTCAACTGTACCATCAATAGAAGAATCTGGTTTCTACCTACTGTTCATTACCAGCTTTTAAACACACTTGCTTTTCCAATATACTTTAGACATTGGCAGACTAGTCGACATCGGCTTTGCTTGCCATATAAAAATATAGAATAGAATAGAAGGCTTTTTGACAGATTGCGAACGATTGCGATTGAGATTGAGATTGCGTTGCTTAAAAATGAGTAGAATTGACACTGGACTAGAACATAATTTACGTCTTATTTCAGTATTTCCTACCTACGTTTTCGTGGACTAATTTTAATATTCCTTTTGTCTTTTGTCAACTTCCGTAAAAGAAAAACGTTACTAAAAATCACGAAGCAAAGTTTTATAAAACTTTAAAGTTTTCCAGGCCGTAGACAGACCCAGGCAAACTTTATTACTATAAGAGGAACTCGTAAGAAGTGGTATAGTTTACATTTTAAGCTTGAATAAACCCTTATTCTTGCTTTAACTTACTTTACTTTAGATTTGCAACTGTTTAAACTACATTTACTGTTAGTAAATAACATAGAACGTTTTTGAACGCAAAGTATTTCAAAAACATTGACCATTTGTACCATTCTAATGTCTTCATTTGTGACAGTTTTTCAAAAAGTCTAAAACGTCAATACCAAAAATGTAAGACTTTTGAAAATTGGCATGTAACGCTGAATGTAAAGTCAGTACGCGCGTCATTTTAAATAGAGTCAATGTTTTTATCAGAATTGTCAGTTTCACAGACTGAGGTCTATATGGTGACATATCCTCAAAGTATAAAAGACAGTAATTTACCCCCTTCCACAGTTTTGAGAAATAAACTTAGATTATCCTACGATGATGATCAACAGATACCTTTACGATAAGGAAATGAAAAAATCCTCTGTATTTTTATTCATAACAACCAGAAACCTATTACAAAGATGCGTTAATATCTATTATGCTGCCAGAGATAGCCGGTACAGCCAAATCTCCACATACAAACCTAATGTGTTAGTTAATGACGCCGTTTACTTAAAGAAACTAGCTTTTTCCCGCGATTCCGTCCGCGCAATATCCGTTTTTCCCGTTCCCATATAGCTGATGTTCAAAATCACAACATTTTCAAATACGACGGGTAGTTCTAGAGATAAGCGCGTTCATAAAAACTCTTTAACTTTATTATATATTAGTATAGATACATAAAATAACAACTAAAGGCTAATTCTATTAATTTTTAAACAACGTTCACATTAATTGGCACTCTGACCAGTGAAAGTGAAATTGATGACCAAAACTTGTACTCAACGCGAATTGCGAAAAACAAGTAAGTATACGTAGCTTAGCAAACACCGCCGCTCAAGTCTTTTGACTAACTTTACAGTGCAAAAATCAAAATATTTCTTTGTAACCAATATACTGGGGTGATGTGACAGGTTTTGAATATTTGCCTGGATTTATTGATTTCGTTGATAGCCTAAAGTGTAATACTGTTAGTTCAATCTTCACTAAAGAGTTCTATCCAATGACATCAAAAAAAAAGACGCAATTTTTGACTTGTCTTCGTAAGAGATCAAGAAGCACCTGAGGACTTCAAATAAGACGGCCAAGGGTGCTATGTCCGCATCCACCCCACGTTTCGGCCCGTGTATGTGTATGTATGTAGGCATTTTAATCAGCCTGGTGTCCGCAACGCCACGACTAAGCGCGTATTTTACGCGCAGGTGGGACAAATGTTACATTCGATCCACCCCAACTCCCCAAGGAAGGCCAGCAACGCCTTGGTGTTACTAACTATCTCACAGAGGGTACCTGGGTTTCCGAAGTAGGTACTTAGCCCTGTAATCGGCGACTACCGGGCAGTTTAGAAGCAGATGTGCTACTGTCTCATCTTCCTCTATTTAACATTATGTTAGTAGGGCCATGGAAAGGTATGGAGGGAGTGTCCAGTGTTGCTTGATCAGGGACGATTTTATACATAATTAGAAATGGCGTCACTAGTCACTAAGACTCCATGGTCTCATCATCTGCCAAGCCTTTTCCCAACTATATTGGGGTCGGTTCCCAGTCAAACCAGAATCATCACCAGACCTCCACAACCCATTAACTGGGTAACACGGTACATGTTGGCAAGACTGGAGTCAGATTTTTTTGACTTCTGACAATCCGTAACGACGGCCAAAGATCTACAAATGACAGCCGCGACCAACGGCTTAACGTGCTTTCCGAGGTACGGAGGAATCTCGATATGTTAAGATGGTCACCCATCCACAGACCAACCTCGGCAAGAGCTGCTTTACCTTGAAGATAGCTACAAAGCTCGTGGCTAAATATTATCAGTTGTACGGATCGCCGTACAGCTGATAATATGCAGCCACGAGCTTTGTTACCTATCAATGCATGCTTAAAATAAACCCCTCATCAGTCGCGCTACTAATACCTCATTAACTTAATTGTAATCTAGCAGAATAGGGTATTAGCTTGCTCACTTAGCCTCCCCCTTTGACGACTAGTGAGGTACATAATATAACCAATGAAAGATCGTCGGAAGAAAATTAATGTCGTAATACTATGTCGGCGTTTGATAGGGAATTGCGTCTATTCAGATTATAGGAGGAATCTACTTTTCGTTTAGTACTAGCTTTCTTATACTAAACTAATGCTAGCTTTTACCCGCGACTTCGTACGTGTATATCCCGTTCCCGTATAGCCTACATAGCCTTCTTCATGAATGTAGCTATCATATACAACAAGAATTTTCAGAATCGGTTCAGTATGTCCAGAGATTACCCAATTTTCTTTTAAGGATGGGAATTCATCGAAAAACTTCTTTCGCTCTAGGTGGAGCGGAAATGAGTGTCAGACTCTTACTGACTAAAACCCATCCGTGTTCCTTCCATTGCCCTTGCGTTCCAGGGCCGCGGTAACTCTTCCCCCTACAACCTCACAAACTTTATCTCTTTATAATATTAGTATAGATAGATTATCAAGCTGAAGAGTTTTGGTTTGTTTGGTTGAACGCGCTAATCTCAGGAACTACTGGTTCGAATAGAAAAAATCTTTTAGTGTTGGATAGCTCATTTATTTAGAAGGCTATATAATATCACGCTACGATCAAGGAGCATATAAGCTGAACAGTTAGCTAGAATTAGATATAAATGCGATAGTGTGTACGCTTAGGTATTTTTAAGTTTGGATGTTTGCTAGTCTATCACTCAATTCGAAAGCTAAGACACCAGATAAATGTGCTGTGTCACGAACCCACATCATATTTATTGACTTTCCTAATATCGAAAACAGAAATAAAGACATAAGGCTATCCTGAATCGACTTCTATCGTGATCCTTTACGTTCTCTAGTAATGAAAAACGGTTCATAATTTTTTGTTCGGGTATCTACGAAGGAATATTAGGGAAAGGTCAATGTAGTTTATTTCAAGTTTATCTGGCTCCTACCATAGATACATATAGGGTAGTTTTTATCTTCCTATTACGTAAATAATTGCGTCACAAACGCGCGACTTCTGAGTGCTTATATAATCAAATCAAACGAATGTCAACGAGGATAGGAATTGCAGAGCTTGTTGACTTAATTGTTTACATAAGTGTACCTATATGTTTTTAAATGTATTGTCAAGTGATTGTGGTTGTTGTACAGCAGCGATAAGAATACAAGAAATAGACACACAACTATGTAGCTCTGATATTTGACAGCGCATTTACTGATTAAAAGTAAGAAAGCATTTTTTTTCTTCTTTGCTCTTTAAGCGTGATTGGAATTGGTCGTTTGCCCGAATTTGATTGCCAATGAAATTCGGGCAAACGACAAGGTTTATATGTCGCAGCAAACAAGCCTAGCCTTTTCATTTAACTGATTTTTCAGCACCTTTGTTTTGTTTGTTTATTGACTTGCCCATGCCACTTATGCCGCTGATTAGGCTAGGCTTTTAATGAAACGGTTGATTAAGCTAGTTGGCTGCGACGTATAATAAAAGAACGGGGTCGAATATGTCCGTCTTCAGACAATCTAGTCCAGCTTCATCGTTTCGGTTAACCGAATCGGATAGGCGATGACAGAAACCTTTTAAGTATCAAAGAAGCCTTCTAAGTTGCTGCACATAAAGCTGGGTACTGACCGGTATCACGTGGCGTCATGTAACATGTTACAAATCGAGCATTCGTGCAGTACGTGGAAACGAGCACGAACACGCGCATGTTACTCGGATTTTAGGAAACGGCGTTTAAGCTCGCAGCGAATGGTACACTATGATGACACGTAACACAGGCCACTACCCCACCTTACGAGTATATAAATATATTGAAATTCTCTGCAATATTCTAGAAACTTGAGAGGAAAATAACAAGAAATGTTCATAATATCGTTTACCTTTCTGTTATGAGGTAATCCAAGATAACTTTTAAAATTGTTAGTTATTTGAATTGCTAGCTTTGTAAGCGCTTGAACTTAGACCTTTAACTAACTCTGCTCCTGTTAAATTACTAACAATATCTATTACTTTTATCCATAATTAGATGTTATTAAAATGATTAAACATTGCTTGGTATTCTCGAATATAATTAGCTGTTTCCAATTATCGGTACAAGTTTTGTTCGTAATTATGCCTGTGAAGTTCCACCGTCGGTAATTGCTACACACTTGTTAAATCTTTAGACTGAAATAATTAATTCGTGATTCTTTAAATATCAGTCTTTCTTTCTTTTATTCCTTTTTTTTTAAGGACGGGAAATCATAAAATGTCTGTGTGCGCTCTGGGGGGAGCGGAGCAAAGTGTCAGACTCTTACTGACTAAACCCCATTCGTGTTCCTCCAAGCCCTTTGCGTTCCAGGGCCGCGGTGACTGTTTCGAAAAAAAATCCACAGTCTTTGCCTTCCTTCCGTACAGCTCCATTTGCCATCATCTCAATATGAACCTCTTTCTTACTTAGCCTAGTCATCTTTCAAAAATCTCACTTCTATCCATAGTTTTTTTTGCCTACATCTAACTAAAATATTTTACTCAAAGGTTCCTTAATCCTCCGCATCACTCAATACTTACACACTCACTATGTAGGTTAAACTTATTTTTTTATATGAGAAAGAGAATATACACAATCTAGACAAGCTTGCAACATCGTCGATCATATCCAAACAGTGTTTAACTCGAAACACAATTCAATATAAAAATCCCATATAAGATTATCTTACAAAGCTGCAAAAGTAAATAAACGTGGACAAAATGGGAATTTTCTAGAAATATCTGAAAAGCATACGTTATGACAGGACGTCACCATTCAATGGCTCCACGTCGTTCCAGCTCACCTACGCTGCCTTGCAAAAGCGATTCTGAGAAATTCGCTTGCTTGCTGAGGAAAATATCGAGCGTTGAGATGCTCTGTGTGTGCAGTACTCTCGATTTCACAGATATATAACTGCTGGCTGGCTGGAAAATAACCTTTTGAATATCAGACTATCAGTTATATATGTAGTGCAATGTTTTTTTTTATTATTGATTGGCACGCGCTTTACATCTATCTCAGGTGGTAATCGACGATGGTATCGAAGATGGAGCACGCTTGCCTAGAAGTAACCTGCAGTGCGATTCTGTAAACATGTCGAAGTGAAAACTTAGGCGAAGTGAACGACAGTTGAGGTGTCAAACCATACAAACAAGATGGAATGACAGCTGACTTGGCGTTCACCTTCACTTCGACATGTGTACAGAATCGACCGGCTGATCATTATCATATCAGCCGAAAGACAAGACAAGATAGGCGTGAGTCCCTTAGTCGCCTCTTACGAAACTCACCTATTCACTAAATTCTAATTTCTATAACTTCACTTATTGCCACACAATTTGGAAGCAAACACTCGTATTTTTAAAGAATTTTATCGATGATTCAGTTCCGACCGTTCCGATTTAGAAGTTCTGCAATAATAAGGCTGCTATAAATTAGAAATCCCATGTTAGTATTTTTATAATATTGATATGATCGCATTCTACCATTATCTCACCTGAAGGTAAGCAATGATGTGGTTGAAGATGAAGTAACCTATTCACACTTAACTGAAAGACAATCCCGGCTAGGCTGTCACTAACAGAAAACAGATTCGGAGGGAGCTCCACTAATTCTACTTATATGCATAACAAAAGTGTTCCCAAAACATTTTGTGCGAATGGTTTGAACGTCGACCATCTAACGGAGTTGCATCGCAGTACGTCTTGTTCCCCGATAATAGAACAGGCTAGTTGTTCAATTAATTGCCTTATACATTATACGTACTTATACTTTGTTATGTTACCTACGTCATTATTGTTTGTCGCTGTTCGGTTGAACTTCACGACCGTCATAATATGACAATAACATGTAGTCATTTCATTTTGATATCGACCAGCACGCAGCAATAGTTAACTGTGTCAAACGCATATATTATGACATGCTATAAAATGAGCCAGTGATATAATCCTCTCACAAGTTCCGCGAGATAATTACGTCCGGAAGGCTAACCAATACGAATTTGTTAGTGCCAAAGCCTGACAGGGTTGCGGTTTTTGTTCGAAAGAGTTACCGCAGCCCTGCAAAGCAAAGGGCACTACGAGGAGCACAGATGGGTTTTAGTCAGTAAGAGTCTGACACTCCCTCCCGCTTCACACAGAGTGGCAGAGATTTCCCATCCATAAAAAAAGTTCAAATTCCAAAGAAAACATGTAGCATGTCTCGATAAAACACCAAAACGGAATACCATGTGGGACCTATAGTGTATTCAGTAGGTATAATAATATGTAAGTAAATAGAACACCACGGACTACCGGCCATATCTTTTCTCGTTCTGTAACTAATTCATCAAAAGAATAAAAGTTCTTAATTACAATTTGTTATGGTGGAACAATAAATAGCAATCCATCTATGTTACGTGTGCACCATGTTTTTGAGCAAACATATGCATACGAGCTTGACGCCCGAACCGGGAAGAATGGAAGGAAGTAAGGGAGGCCTTTGCCCTGCAGTGGGACGGTAGGCTAAAAATAAAATAATAAATCAGTAATATGCATACGACATAAGCGTGCATCACACTCAACCACTCCGTAATACTTCGGCATCAACCGAGAGAGACCACAACTCGACTACGTTCCAATATTCAGTAAAGACTTGTCGCAACTTACTCCCGACCTAGTACGTCTGATACGCTAAACTTGATATCAACGCAAGTTTCGAAGCGATTCGATTCTGTGCTTCGAGACACGGTGCTACTTGGGAAACTATATAGTGTGTTGAGTCACTTGCGGCTCTAGAGAGAGAGAGCACTTTGTAAAGTTGCTTATGAGAAATGGAAATATGAAATTAGAACGTATAAGGATGCCATTTTCGCAAGCAACAAAATTAGTCTGGTAAGGGAAAAATGTAGCGCGCACCATACTTTTAAACTTCATATCAAATTATACCTTAAGAGCGTGTACGGCGTATGTCATTTCATACAAACTTTCAAGTCCTTATTCTTCAAAATTAATGAACCGATTTTAACGAAACTTGGTATGCATACGCTAGATATCCAGGTCTAAATAGTTATTAGAAAACCTTTTTGAAAAAGAGTTCAGGGGGAAGGATGTAGTGATTTTTCACTTTCTATAGAAAACTTAAAATCGCTCTCTCTCTCCCTCTAAAATCTTTCTCAAAAATGTTCTCTGTATGTATATGTAATGTATCTAATAACTATTTAGACCTGGATATCTAGCGTATGCATACCAAGTTTCGTTAAAATCGGTTAATTAATTTTGAAGAATAAGGATTTGAAAGTTTGTATGAAAATCCGTACCGCGTACACGCTCTTAAAGGTCTTTTAAAATGTCGATTTCTTACCATGGACATCAGTGATATATTACAGGCTATTCATTTTTATCTGACGTCTCCTAATCAATTTCCGGAATGTCATAAGGAGCTGCTCAAGTAGTATTGCCAATCAGGATCAGCTATTCATAAATATCGCTTTAACATCGGGATGTTTCACTCTCCGCAAGATCAGTGCGAGTTTCTTTAACGTTCTCGATCCCGTTTTAGCGTAAACGTCAATTTGTATTGAAACTGTATAAGCGAAGTCTGGTGACAATAACGGATTTAAATTTGACATAAGCGAACGTTTACGTTAACGCGATCGGGTACTTTAAAAAACTGGCACTAAGCCCTCAGTCGACAATTCACCTCTGACATTGGCCGCGAGTTTAATCTCGTATCTATTTAACCGGTCAGGCCCAACATGTGAAAATTCCCTAATATAAAATAAATCTTATGTAATAGGTAAATAAACATTAAATTCGCGATTAATTCGCGACACACCGGTGTGTCGCCGGGGCCGGACAGGTTCTGTATCGATTGACACTACTACAGCCTTTTATCCAAAGCCACAGTCAGGGCCACCAGAATCCACAATGGATCATAATTATCAAACGTATCGTGTTGTTTTTTAGTTCTCGGTATTGGCAGAATACCACAGGGGTAGTGCAGAAAGTTAGCTTCAAACAATGACTGAAAAAAAAACGCGATTATTATAGACGATGCAGTCACAAACATAAAAATGTGACATTTACGCCAAATTCAATAGGGATTTTTTGTTAAGGTGTTATTGTGTTACGTTACTGCTCGCTGTACGTGAAGCTTGTGTTTTCGACCAAATTAATATAATCATCAATATAATACGGGACAAACCCGAGAATATCGAAAAAAGTTCGCTTTTATCTACATTTCGTCGAGATGTGCCAAAAATAGAGAATTATTGTACTCATCATTAACAACAAACATAAAGGGACAAGGAAATAACCAAACGACGTGTTCACTTCTTTCAATAATAACTTGGAAATCTGTAGTCGAAATGCCAAAATGTTTAGTGTTGTCCTCGCGCATTTTGACAATTCGTGCCTTTTTGCTTTTTGAAAATCGTTCGCTGATAGAAGTGCACTTTGAACCTTTTGTACCATTCAACGCTTCATGTGAAATTGTAACTGGAAACACGTGTGAGATGAAAGGCACCGGTGAGCGGGGGCGGATTTCCGGGTAGAGGGGGAATTGAACGTACTGCGTAGGTAGTCAGCGAAATAAGGACGTTACACGTGCATGATATTAAAGCGAAATTTAGCAGTGTAATAACCGTCTTTTGTAATTTTTTTTTCGTTTTCGGGTATATGCTATGTTACTGGGACCGACTGCTAAGCTGACCATCAACCACCACATAACTTGTAACCCGTGGCAAGACTGGAGTTGGATTTTCGGGCTTCTGACTATCCGTATAACGACTGCTAAATATCCATAAACGACAGCTACTGTCCAGCAGAAAGATCAACCAACGGCTTACCGTGCATTACGAACACGGCGGAATTTTGGTATCTTAGAATAGTCAAAGTCAAAAGTCATTAATTCGAATAAGGCTGAGAGCCAGAACTTTTCGAACGTCAAATTTAGATAATCCCCCAAAAAGCCCCGCCCGTCACCACTTCCTAGTGTTTTACTGGGAAGAAGAAGTGGCGCAACAAACTTCCTCAGTCAGCTATCCAACGCCTGACCACGTTTATCGTTGTTGAACCTCGAAGATGGACCAGGGGCTCTAGACAAGTGACATTCTATCAGCGGTATCGGGGCGAAGGCGATTGTCAATACGTCAAAAATGTATCGGATTGACAGATGCTATCGAAATGTCACGTGATCCAATTCATACATTTTGGCATTTCGACAGTCGCATTCGCTAATTCAATGGCACGTTGTCTAGGGCCTCAGTACGGCTGTTATTAGCCAGGAACCACTGATAACACAACGCTTCCACAGTCTTACTGTTATTATAAATGCGACAGTTTATATTGATGGATGTTTGTTACTCAATCACGCTGGAACGGCTGAACTGATCTGGATGAAATTTGGCACGGAAATAGATTATAGTCTGGACTTGTCTACTTTGTTTCCTTGGGATTATTTTAATTGGGATAATTTTCGGCGAAACCGCGAGTGATTTACTATATATACTTTAATAGTAACTAGTAGATTAATAATAGTCAACGAAGTGTAAAACTTGGACGACTCGATGAATGCAAACGTGTCTTGTGTGTGATTTTCTATGTGCAGACTAATTTAATTACCTGGGAACGTTGCGGGGTACTAATTGATCAAATACTGTTAGTTTCTGTGAAGTTTCCAGTGGCTTGTTGAATACATATAATTAGTTACATCCTACGTGGTTTATGGTTATGGTTTTGGAGATATGTGGATAGTCTTGAAATTGTTATAAAAGTTTTAAAATAGGTTCCGTGGAAAACCAGCGTCTCGTGATTACAATTTGTGTGGCATTTTGCTGACACAGATATAATACTTAATATGTATATTGTATGTAAAATATATAATCTATACTAATATAATAAAGCTGAAGAATTTGTATGTTTGTTTGAACGCGCTAATCTCTGGAACTACTTACCAGTCGGATTTGGAAAATTATTTTTGTTTATGATAGCCACATTCATGAGGAAGGCTATAGGCTATACAGAAACGGGAAAGAACGGGATATGCGCGTACGAAGTCGCGGAAATAAGCTAGTTTATTAATGTCTGAAGTTGACCTAAAGGTGCTAACACACTTGGAGCATTCACCTGTAATGTAATGTTACAGAGTCGAGCATTACATCAGTGAGGGAGGACAACCGAGCATTACAGTGCGCAACCTGTAATGTTACAGATTCGAGTATTACATCAGTGAGAGAAGAGAACCGAGAATTACAATGCGCTACTTAATGATCCATCCCTACTAATATTATCTAGTTATCTTATATTATAAACGCGAAAGCAACTCTGTCTGTCTGTTACGCTTTCACGCTAAAAACGGATCGTCATGGAATTTGCCATATAATTATATAGCCTGGGATATGGAGAAGGACATAGGCTACTTTTTTATAATCGACATCCACGCGGGCGGAGGCGCGGGCAATAGCTAGTGTGTAATATTTTGAAACAACTTGTAACATCAGTGCGAACCACTTGTAATAGAGCGTGTTGCGGACGCGCAGCACGTCCCGCTCAGTGACGCGCAGCACGTCCCGCTCAGTGATCAGTGGTATTGTAATGTAATGCTCAAAATCTAAAATGTTACATTACAAGCGAACGCTCCAGGCGTTCTTATTAATCCTACTAATATTATAAATGTGAATGTTTGTATGTTTGTGTTACAATCAGGCAAAAACGGCTGAAGGGATTTGGATGAAATTTGGCACACATGTAGTTCATATCCTGGAATGAGACATATTCTACTTTTTATCCCGGTAAGTGGCATGGGTCAATGAAGACTGAGGAGGAAGTGGAAATTCAGAGCCGCTGCTGCCTTAGTACTACAGATTCACAAGTACCAGGAGACCAAAAACATCAAGTACCAGGAGACCAGAAACATGTCATAGTATTTTTTGGGCTGGTTAGGGTAGGTGTAGGGTAGGTGTAGAGTAGTTGTAGGGTAGGTGTAGGGTAAGTGTGGGGTAGGTGTAGGGCAGGTGTAGGGTAGGTATAGGGTAGGTATAGGGTAGGTGTGGGGTAGTGTAGGGTAGGGTAGGGTAGTGTAGGGTAGGGTAGTGTTGGGTAGGGTAGTGTAAGGTAGTGTAGGGTAGTGTAGGGTAGGGTAGGTGTTTCCTGGTTAAAAAATGTACGATACAAATCAGGAAACCTTCCTATTTCCGATATTCACGCGGGCGAAGCCGCTGGTAGAAGCTAGTGGAAAATAACAACAATATTAAAATTCCAGTGAGTTTAAGCTCAGGTAATGTTATCAGCTGTTTTTAATATTGCTAGTATTATATATTATAATATATAATAGCCAGTTAAAGCACTAAGCGGATTAGAGACGCCAACCTTTTATTAAATTGGCAAAAATAATTTTCTTTTCTGCTTAAGTAGATAGGTACATTCTAAGTTCTATTTTTATCTGACTAAGCTTATTCTTCGAAACAGAAACATGGTAGTTATTTATTTTTTAATATTCTTGATAGTAAGCAATGATGTGATCGATGATGCAGCATGCTAGTCTCCATCTATGGTATAGGCGCCAGATAAACTTGAAATAACTAGTACATTGACCTTTCCCTATCCCTTTGTAGATCCGAACAATAAAATTAAATTATTAACCGTTTTTCTTTACTGAAGAAAACGTACGTCACGATAGATGTCGATTCAGGACAACTTATTGTCTTTATTTCTGTTTTTGATATTAAGAAAGTCAAGAAACATATAAGGATCAATGACCGTTATTGCATATTTATCTGGCGCCTATCATAGCCTATTACTTGTTGACTTATTGCCCCCCAAGTTATTATAGCTATGAGGGAACAATTTGACCCCTCAGAAGGTGTATAAGAAAGGAATTTCTAAAACTACCCGTGCTGCACAACAAAACTACCTATAAAATTTGTAGTCGAACAAAGTTGCGAGATACCACTAGTTAAATACGGACCATGCATTTTGATGTACTAGTCTAAATAGCAATTAGTCACTCCATCTAATCCCCTTATCGTTTCTGAATTAAACGTAATTATTTTGTGGAAATGGTAAAACTGGATCCAGTTTTAATAAAATACACGTTCATTTTGAAACTGAGAAGGAAAACATAAAAATGGATCAGCGCAATGCCTCTAGCACACAGTATTCGAGTTTTTATTGAAATAACAATATTGTTTTAGTTATGAAAAGAAATACGAGAATTTCAGCCGGAAAGCTTTTGAGCCGATTTATTGAAAAATAAAAACAGAAATTGCTGGGGCTTTTTGATAAAATATCGATATCATTTGAGTTTTATGTGGATAAGGTTTCTACATGTATTTTTAATTAACCTTGCTTGTAATTAATATTTGTAGCGTAATTAACTTCTTTTGAGTAGGTACATTTCCCAATTACAGCGATAAGGATGATTGAAACACGAAGTTGAAAGCCTTCTTTTCAGAGTTCCGTTCCTCAAAAGGAATCCTTATCGGCTCAATTTCTCTGTGCTTGTAAAGACAGTGTTGGTAAAGACATTTAGCATGTGAATATTTTGGTAAAAGATCCTTGTATTCTACGAAAACAGATTTATGAACTTTCAACTACAAATCCTCGTTATTAAAATAAGACACCAACTGTAAACATTCCTCCAGCCTGTAATATCGTACAAGTCGGACGCGCCGCTCGTCTCGTGTCAAAAGTCAGTTAATCCGCGCGGGCTCGCCCGACGGATCTCCAGTAAAGGTAACAATCAAGATAAACTTCTCTCTTATTTCGACCGGTCAACAGAAACCTGGCGACCGGTCGAAATAAGGGAGAAGTTTACCGAGTAAACACTCGGCTTTGTAGCCAGTTTAGCGTTATAAGAAAAAACGGAAACATTATAGAATCACTCGTGTCAGTCTGACTGCCTTTTTACAGCACTCAGCTTCCACAATACCGATTTTTTTGTTAGATAACGATGTCGTTAAGTTCTGTACAGATCACTTCGGACCTAACTTAATTTTAAAGTGAACCACCTAATTCTTTTTTTAAATAAAGAAATGAAAGAAAGTAATTCCCCTTCGAATTTTGAAATGTTTTTGACAAGTTTTTGAATAATAAGGAATGCTTTAGGGTTCCGACCAATGGGCCCCTATTTCTAAGTCCCGCCTGTCCGTCCATCTGTCTGTCAATCTATTTTTAAACAGTGAGTTTTTCTTTTGCGCTACCTACGGCAAAAAATAATAAAGGGGTTCCATGGGGTGAGAAGAAACTTGGTTTTCAGTTTACGGTTAGGAGCGTATTGTGTACTTAAGTCTGACTCGCACTTGGTCAGTCATTATGATATTGAATCTGATGGCCAATTTTAGTTTTTTTTAAAACGTTTAAATACTCGCGGTATCTTCTCAGGGATGATCATTTTGAATGCGAACGTTCCTCAGAACTACGACAAGTAATGGCTCATTTATTTTTTTTTATATTTGGGAAAACAAACAGTAGTCAATTAAGCAAAACAGTGTTGTCTTAATATTAAACTTAACAAATATACTACCCACAACATTTTCCACAGATTACTATATCTGTTAATTAAAATGAATGGTGAAATGTGTTGCTAAGCTCAAAACTCGAGAATGGCTGAACTTCAGTAATTTTTTTTTAGTTCATGTATTCGCTGAAGTCTAAAAAAGGTTCCTAAGTAGAGAAAAAAATTACAAAAGCACAGAAACACGTAAAAAGTCACATTTTACTTTATCCTATACAAATTGTTCTCAGCTGTCACTGCCACTGTCCAAAGTTTTTGACAGAATGACGTCAGTCGAGTTAGCTACTACCTATGTCTATAAAACAAACTGTTAGCATATTAACTAGGTAGGTAGCAGGGCTAAATTAATAGAAGCAAGATAAACGAAAAAAAAAACAATCAAAACTGTTACCAACAAAAATTAATGCGTATGCATTAGCATAATGTATCATGCAGTACTAGCCTATAAATATAAAATTCAAAACCATTGATCACAACCTTTTGGGTCCTATAACTACTCATTACTCTTCCTTCCTTTATATCAGGCTTTCTACAACGTCCAACGTTATTACGTTAAAAACGTCAGCTAATTTCAACGTGGATTTTAAGTTGGTTACACAATTACCCGGTTAGTGGGCGGCTGATAAAATGCTAGTGTTGCGCCCCGGGCCGCCCGTTCAGCGACCGGCGGCTCTGGAGAGAACTCACTTATCGCTAGTAACCGGTTTACTGTCAGTAAAAGGGAACCCTTCCGGTATGAAACAAAGGTAATTAGGGATGTTTCCTTTACAGAAAAACTAGCTTTTGCCAAGACTCAGCCCGTGTAGATGTCGGTTATCGCGTAAAAAAGTAGCCTATGTCCTTTTTTTAACCCAGGCTTTATATCTGCCAAATATGACGATCCGTTCAGACGTTTTAGCGTGAAAGCGTAACAGTCAGACAGACAGACAGAGTTACTTTCGCATTTATAATATTAGTAGGGACAATGATTGTATTTGGTCCGTCATCAGTTACATTTATAATATTAGTAGGGACAATGATTGTATTTGGTCCGTCATCAGTTACATTTTCAAAAATTATAATTAGATATATATTTTTTGGATTTACAAATCGATAAATATTGACATATCTAAGTAGATGAAGCGCATAAAAGTTCAGGAGTAATCGGTGTTGGTAAAAAGTGTGCTAACGCACACATGCTCACGTAGTCACGCGTATCAACTTACTGCCTACTAAATAGACTTTTTTTGGTTATTTTTTGTTTTAGATTTTAATAGAGGTTGAGGGTAATTGAAACCTATGTATGTCCACTAGTAAAAGGATTTACTTTATGATGTGGGATTTACATACACGCTAAACCATCCACGACAAATACCAAGGTAAGGCCCACAACCTGGGAGTCTTTATGTGAAGAGTGAATAGGTCACTTGCAGGCAAGCTGCTCCATCTTCGACCACATCATTGCTTACCATCAGGTAGTAAAAAAAAAATCTCCAAGTCAGTTAGATGGACCTCCACTAAACTCAGTCACCATGACAACTAAAACCTAGGTTTAGTTTCAATAAATAACAAGCTATTATAGCAGCCAGACAGGTCGCTTCAAGGTTAAGCAACGCTCGCTGAGGTTGGACTGTGGATGGGTGACCATCTTATGATACCGAGACTCCTCCGTGCCTCGGAAAGCACGTTAAGCCGTTGGTCCCGGCTGTCATTTGTAGGTCTTTACGGATTGTCAGAAGCCAAAAAATCTGACTCCAGTCTTGCAAAGAAGTACCGGCTCCAGTCTGGCAGAGAAAGCCTAGGGGCCTAGGCATTATCTACTAATCAACTTCATCATCATCTGCCTAGCCTTTTTCCAACTATATTGGGGTCGGCTTCCTGTCAAACTGGATTCAGCTGTATACCAGTATTTTACTTGGAGCGACTGTCTACCAGACCCTCCACAACCCTAAACTGGTGGCCCTAAACCTAACACCGGTACTTCTTGACAAGACTGGAGTCAGATTTTCAAGCTTCTGACGATCCGTAACGACTGCCAAAGATCTACAAATGACAGCCGGGACCAACGGTTTAACGTGCTTTCCGAGGCACGGAGGAGTCTGTTAAGATGGTCACCCATCCACAGACCGACCTCAGCAAGCGTCGCTTAACCTTGAAGATCGACCCGTGCGGCTGTTATTATTTCGCCACGAGCTCTTCTCTCACCTAATCAAATTATGGGTCCATAAATCAATGTTTCTATAGATAATTTCATTAAAAATCTGCTAATCAGTAAAAATGGATCATTAAGTTACAGGTATTTAGCCCGAAGCATGGTCATTTATTCGAAAAACAGACACAACACATCAGCAGCAAAGTCATTATATAAAACCGGCCAAGTGCGGACTAGCAAATATCCGCGTAGTGTGAATTCTATTTTCAAACGCGCCCAGGTGAAAACCATCGCGTAATGTATTTCGAAGTTATTTGGTTAGCAAATGTAATTAAATGATGTAGGGAACGTTATTTTAACAGCATTGTAGCGCATTTCCGGTTTCCGGTGAAGCTAATGGAATTTTAGCTTGAACGTAGCAAAATTCTCGTTCATTAGTTTGTTGGATTTTTGGCTAATGAGCCGGAGGCGAAACAAGATGTACGAATGTAGAAGATACTTTACCTTTGGACCGTTGATTGGTAGGTATTGCTAATCGTTAGTAGGGAATGTATTTTCATACATACGTAGGATTGTTGTGTTATTATTAGCTACGAGCCCCGAGAATTACCGTTCTCGGAGCTCATGGCTAAATAATAACAGCCACACGGGTCGACCTTCAAGGTTAAGCAACGCTTGCCGAGGTCGGTCTGTGGATGGGTGACCATCTTAACATACCGAGTTTCCTCCGTCCCTCGGAAAGCACGTTAAGCCGTTGGACCCGGCTGTCATTTGTAGATCTTTGGCAGTCGTTACGGATTGTCAGAAGCCAAAAAATCTGACTCCAGTCTTGCAAAGAAGTACCGTGTTACCCAGTTAATGGGTTGTGGAGGTCTGGTATGCAGCCGCACCACGTAAAATACCGGTATTCAGCTGAATCCGGTTTGACTGGGAGCCCACCCCAACATAGTTCGGAAGAGGCTAGGCAGATGATGAACTGTTAATTAGATGTTTTGAGGTGGAGTCGAGTTGGAAAACAACATAAACGAGATATATTCTGTATTTATTTATTTGTTATATACTTTATTGTACACCTCACATCAATCACAGGTAAAAAGTTTATAAAAACAAGTGTACAATGGGCGGTCTTATCGCACAGGGCAGGCACCTAAGTCGTTCGGTAGATATTATTATGTATCTAATAGATCAGCTCATGCTTTAAAGGTAATCATAACGTGTTTCAGTCATTGGCCATTCGATAATTATAATTCCAGTACCTAGGTGTTTTAAGACCGGTAAACGAAACGATTTGTTTTCAAATGTTTTCTGGGTTGCACACCTACCTCATACTGGCAGAAAATCGAAATGAAAGAAAAAAAATGTAACTTTGAAACTTGTATCATTTTTCACGTCACTTGGGAATTTTTGTTTTTTTTCTCATGTTTCAACCCACTGTCACTTGGTAAGAACTTTTTTAAAAGATTTTGGCACATATGATTGTGTTTTATACAGTAATGTCCTATGTACTAGCCGAAGGTTCAAATTACTTTCATCCTTATTTAATGAATATTCGGAGCTTTTTCAAGTCGTTTTCTATTTAACTTTTAAACTTGTGTTTCCTAGCCGGCAGCTGAAAGTGATTAATCGCGTTTTAGTCTCGATGTGAATATTGCACCAACCACTATTATCTGCATCACCCAAAGGTTAACTGGTAGAAAATGTTTGAGTGAAGTATTCCAAATAAAAGTGAAAAAGTGTGTGTTTCAGCTCCGACGCACGACTGGAGTTTACTCCTTTGTAACTATTTTTGTGTAGATTATGTAAAAAGAAGGTAAATGAAGGCATCTTATAAAATAAACAAAGCATTATATATAAATGTATAAAAATGTGTAATTACTGTTTCCAAATGCTTACAACCCTAATCTCTTCAAAGTTACAGTGAACAGGCTCCTTCTGGGTAAGCTCGCTCCATCGTAGATTTTGTCTCTGTCATCTCTGACATTGACTAGAGTCAAGAGCAAACCCATCTCTAATAAAAAAAAACTAAAACTATTTTACATAATAATAAGCTGATACTTTGTATATACACACATACATAATCTCGAAGTGAAAGATGCGCAAAGTAAGTTGCGCAGCAAAGAAACGTAACGCCTCACTTTAAGTCAACGCTCGATTTTACTCCTCATAAAATTTTCATACCGCGGGCTAAATATGAAAATCATTTCTTAAGGAGTCAACCCCAAAAGACAAAAAAACTAAAGGTCAAAATCCTCTTTTCAATTCCATACAATTGTACTCGTAAGTAATGGTCAAAACATGTGAGAACCATGTGGATCTAAGGTGGAGTTAATCTATCGAAGAGAGAATCACAAATTTATTGATACTAATAATTAATACCTGTAAGTTACCAGTCTTCTCTCAGTCACATTTAGTTGGACTTAACTTCGCAAACGCAATCAGGCCAAGTGTTTCTCGCTTCGACTAACTTGCGGCGGCGGCTTCGGTAACACGGCATGTCACCGAGATATTTGCTACGAGCTACGCCACAAACTTGCTACGCCGTAGGCCTGCTACGGTGCTACGGCATTCGAATTTGATGGGAGGAGGTATAGATTGTATGCAATTGCTGACTTAGTTAGCTTCCGTTCAGTGGTGTATATAAATAATATATATATTCATTAGTGGGTGATAGGCATGTATCGATGCCAATTAATATAATACGATTGATCGGGCGTGTTTTCCTTTCGAAGGAGCTCGTGGCTAAATAATCACAGGCGCACGAGTCGATCTTCAAAGTTAAGCAACGCTTACCGAGGTTGGTCTGTGGATGGGTGACCATCTTTACATACCAAGACTCCTCCGTGCCTCGGAGAGTGCAATAAGCCATTGGTCTCGGCGGTTATTTGAAGATCTTAGGCAGTAGTTAAGGATTGTCAGAAGCCAGAAAATCTGACTCCAGTCTTACCAAGGGATACTGGGTTACCCAGTTACTGGGTTGCGGAGTTTGCGCCACGTAAAATAATGGTACTCAGCTGCATTAGGCTGGGCTAGAAGCCGACCCGAACATAGTTTGGAAAAGGCTAGGCAGATTATTTAATAATATTCGAACATGATGTTATTAACGGGACACATATCCTGAATTCACGGCAAATGAAACTGAAAGTAGGAAGGTACTTAAAGTTTTAATATCTCAAGCATTGGAAAGCAAACTCCAGCTCTTGTTGGCGAACTGGCCCTAAACAATAGAGAGTGGAAAGGGCGCCGGCTTACATACAGAATGGAACAAAGAACAGCTTCTATGGGGAAATGGAAACAAATGCATAATACACTGCAGCTCTTTCCTACCAGTAAATTAACAAAACCAGAGCGAAATAAGTTTTTACGGACAGCCTGTAATATTTCAGTGGCTGGTCTACGAGTTACAGTTACTAAGTCCAGAGATGATGTGGATGTCGCAGCTGTTTAATTGGCTGCCTAGCCTTTTCATTGATAGATAAATAGATTTATTAATTTGCATAGAATGTTAGTAATTAATACAATTATGTGTTACAAAATTTTGGTTCCTTATACATTCTGCCTCATGGCGTGCAAAATTTTCCTAATTTAGACTACAATTTTATTATTCTATTTACTTAAAACTATTTGATTAGGTACTTAACTTATGAACATTGTAAACTAAATAGACTTGTGAATAAAAAAATCTGATACAGAGTAATAAGTAGCATTTTTGAATTTTTTAAGGTACTTTTTAAATCTTCTTAATAACTTTTAAGAAGATTTTAAAAGTACCTTAAAAATTTTTTTTAGTCAATTTTGGTACATGGATAAGTGGAGCCATACACATAACACTCTTTCTCAATAATGCAGTTTTATATCCACCTATGCATAACTTGTCTTCGTATTGAGTTCTTAAACTTGTAGTCCTGATTCTAGCATTTTTCAAAGTCGGGAATAAGTGAACATTTGTTTTAACAAAAATGACTATTTCTAATATAAATAGGCATGCAAAAGTTGAAAGATTATATTTTTTTAAAACACGAACGATGATGTATTTCTGTTGCTGTTAAAACAACAAATACTAAAAAAAGAATTAAATACATATTTAACTGGGGCTGCCATACAACAAACATGATTTTTGTGCGCGAGTCCGACTCACACTTAACCAGTTTTTTCACTATGGATAGGAAAATAAGAAAACACCCGTGATAATTCGCTGGATGAGAGAAGAACCGGTCGATGTGGTGACGGTTGGTCCGGGACACAGCCGTCTGTCACTTTTAATCACAGAGATGACGTTGAAATAAAGAATTGTTATAATAGTGGTCGAATCATGTCACGCAATTGGTATGTTTTCTTAAACCTATTTATCAGAATTATTAAGATAGTTATTTTTCTTGTTTTCGTGTCGATTGATACAACTTTTAAATTGTTATCCGACCAGTATGTGGCCGCTTGATCTGTTGGTATAGAATAGAGAGTTTTTTTAACTTCATACTATACTAGACATATGGTATCAATGATTGAATACTCATAACAATTGAAGAGTTTCATCTGCTAAAATCCATCATGTACATAGGTATAATAGTTAATTCAATTATTTATTTATTTAAACTGTATGTACAATAATGGTACATTGGCGGAAAGGCATTCTCTACCTATAAACCTTAGTTTTCCACATTAAGCACTTAAAAAGTGAGACACACGTTTTATTTATGTAATTGGTATGTTGTTGTTTTAATTAACTATAAATAAATAACATCATCAACGCTTCTCGTTTTCGCCAACTTGTGTTTAAATTAATACAGTCCTTGCAGTCCACTAGCACGATACATTTCAATTATTTAAATTCCCACCTGCAGGCCTAGACAAAATACTTTTCTGTAGCGTTAACGTCAGACGACATTACAATTCTTTTCCACACTTAATGTCATACCCATACATTTTGTCGTCAGCGTCTGACGATAACGCTACAGAAAAGTATTTTGTCTAGGCCCCCTGAAATGTAACCACTGCACCCAACGTGTGCGAAAATTTGAGTAACAAGATCTTTCATCATCGCCCTTCGATGCGCGTTAAAAAATTATAATTATTTCAACTCAAACAGAATTTCTGGCTTGAAATTAGGAATCCTACGAAGTTTGAGTTAATTTAGAATTCAAAGCTTAAATCTCACTCTCTCTGATGTTACGCGAAGGGGACATAAAATAAGTTAACGACACATTTCATTTTAGTAAATGGTTTGTAGTTAGTTTGCGGCATTCTAAGGGGCAATTCTCGTATTGTTAAGGTGGGTTTGCATTTGCATCGCAGACGCAATTTTTTTTTATTTTTTTTATTTATCAATGGGCTAGCTCTCGACCTCGATCACGCCTGATGGAAAGCGATAGATGAGGTCCGTGATGAAGCGAGCGTGCCCAGAAGATGCCTTGAGGCACTGGTACTCCCACGCGCGACGAAACACAGCAGGCTGCTTGACGCCGAACTCCGGTGGGAGGGTGGTCGCGAACCAGGCGGGTGTTAGCCCTACCACCGCAAGGGAAGTATTGGCCAGTCTTATAAGGTGTTAGGTGAGACTGTCCAGGATGCGCCGAGTGCTCGGTTCGGTTGAGTTTCTGATGGAACAAATTACGCTACATGCGAGGAGGCTCCTTCATGCACCCCAAAAAACTGTAAAACACAGTATATTCGATTCTGTAAACATTTCGAAGTGAAGGCTTGGGGTAAGTGATCACGAAGTGAGCTGTCATTCCATGTATGGTTTGACAGCTCACTTGTCGTTCACTTCGCATAAGTTTTCACTTTGACATGTTTACAGAATCGCACTGCAGTTCGCGTGAGCAATTTTACAAATTTTTAAGCATCGTTCGCATGCGTATCTCAATCGCAATCTGTCAAAAATGTATCAAAATTGTGGCCCTTTTGACAAATTGCGACAGAGATGCGATGCGTACGTTGCTTAAAAATTTGTAGAATTGGCACTGTGATTTTAAGAGTCGCTGAAGTGATGTTGCGACTACAATATTGGTCTTTGGACTATAAAAGGTTTAAATAGCTGTTGACAGGACGGTATAAGAAGAAAAAAGCGTATTGTAGGAACATAATGAAATCTTTGAAATCAATTAATTTTGATATCTCCAAATATTTCATTCTAATCGAAGACTCATTGCACTTGTTTACTAATTTGAAAATAATAACCATCATTTATTATCGCATGAGCTTAATAAATCATAACAGCTAAACGTTTAATTGGAAATTTAATCGCGCGATGTATTAATTATTTCATCAAATTTAATAGTCAGCTCACTAAAGTGTAATAGGTGATAGCTTTATAAATTAATAATAATTTAGTGATAATTATTTGAACTGCATTGCTATTTTAAATATCTAGTTATGAGTCAAAATCGATTGCCTATGTTATTAATTAAGTTATTGGCATCTTTCAGGGGGTTACTTTCTATGGCCTGAATTAACTAAAAAACAGCTGTTTAGCACATTTATGTCTGCATAACTGAAGAAAGAAAGAAAGAAAAGGTATTTAATTGCCACAAAACGACATAATACCTACTAACATTAATGGATCTTGCGCTAAAACTTTAAATTAATATAAATATTTGCATACACTACTTTATATTATTTTTCATAATTTATGTAACTCTTTTGTGTCTTGCCAAGAAGTACTGTGTTACCCAGTTAATGGGTTGTGGAGGTCTGGTAGGTAGCCGCTCCACGTTAAATACTGGTATTCAGCTGAATCCGGTTTGACTGGGAGCCGACCCCAATATAGTTGGGAAAAGGCTAGGCAGATGATGTAACTCTTTTGTGTGCCGTGTTTCTTTACTTGCATCAAATAAATGTTTTATCTGTATCTATCTAACGATAGTGTCAGTAGTTCATTATGTTAGTAAATACAAGTTAAACGTTAAATAAATAAGATTGAAAATAACAAATGTCGATACTTTTTAGTGTCTTTTAAATACAAAGGTCGTAATTAAAATCAATTTAAAATATACAACATTAAAGTCGATATTTGAGTTAATGGCGATGGATGACAATCATCACGAATTAGGGACTTGAAATACCAAGCGCACAGGACGCACGGCTTGAGCGCTGACAAGATAAAATGTATGGCGTCAAAGGAACGAATTATACTTAGCGTCGCGGGCGCGGACGCCATACATTTTCATCACAACGCCCTGTCCGCACGCCCGGAGCGTTTTGTATACCAAATCCCGTATTCATTCAAGTAGAACATAATTCGTGACACTAATTGAACGGATCCTCTTCAGAATGGGACAACAGGCACTATCGAGACCAATCAATCTGCGTATCAGGCGAGTTGATGGCAGTCCTTTGTTTCACATAACTACACCGTAATCCGGTTATCCGGCCGGTGCATTTAATCTCAACCACCTGTCAAGGCTCGTAATGAATTCGATAGATTACTCAGTAGTAATTTGTCGAATTCAAAACGAGCCCCTAACTAGAAGACACAGTTTACTAGTATACTAGTGTTTCATCTAGTTGACCGTCATGGTGTCCTGGTACTCCCGAGCGGAATAGCTTAGCGAGTTAGTCGAAATACTGCATCGGGAAAAGTTAAAAATATTGATTAATTTGTTTACGAGCAAAAATTTTTGTGGTCAGACGTGCTGCCTGCGACTTCACCCGCGTTTAAATTTACGGATAATTATTTTTAAAAAATTGTGATAGCCTAGTACTCGCCGAAAATGCTGTGTGATTGATAAAAGGATCATAAATAAGACTTTCTCAATTACCACAAATTACAATTCCTTGACTATCGCTATCAATAAGTAGGTATTATTGATTTATAGACTCAAAAACGGGTCGACGAAATTAAACAGGAATTGTATTGCGAATAAAAAGCACACACACATTTCTGATTATAAATAAACAAATAAATATTCTTATTTCTTCTTTTTTATTGGTCTGGTAGGTAGCCGCTCCACGTTAAATACTGGTATTCAGCTGAATCCGGTTTGACTGGGAGCCGACCCCAATATAGTTGGGACACACACATTTCTGATTATAAATAAACAAATAAATATTCTTAGATTAAAAAAATAAAACAAAATGGGAAAAAACAAGAGAAAAATTTCTTGCTGAGAAACAGCCCCACTCATGAAAGTCCCCGACCATGCTCAGCACGCACTAATCAGCAGATTCACTACTCAAATCCCCTATACAGAATTTGAAATTGGAACCCGCAAACCAGTATTCAAACCAAGCACTAACCGAATTCTTTATGAGTACTTTAGGACGTTACTGTCGCGGTCACATCATAGACAATACAACATTCACATGTGTGGCCGCGAGTAATAGTGACAAATGTCATCCTAACCAAAACAAACAACAAATAATAAAACATACTTTAAACATAAAACGACAAACTAAGTATAGTCAAAATCGGCTGTGACAAACGGACATACAGACAGACAGACAACCGAGTGATCATAAAAGGGTTTCGTTTTTCCTTACAGAGGTTCGGAACAAAAAAAAAAGTTGACTGGCATATCCAAACTGTCTATGAATCGTAAAACCCGTGTGTGAAAGACCCAACTAGTCTGAAACTGACATTCCACCAACGGAGGCTGATTGACGCCGAGGGCTGCGGATTCAAACAGTTATCAAATTAAAATGGAAGTTTGAAAAAATATTTGTGTGTAGGTTGGCAAATCTGCCGGAAAAAAATGACAACGTCACAGCACAAACAAACTAAAGGGTATTTCAATGCAAATGAAAATGTAATCGAGAACCTACTTTTGCACCACCGACGCTATGTCAATTGCTGTAATTAGAGAACTTAAGTCAACCAGCTCGCTTTCAAGTAGCATTACATTGCGGAATACCGCGGTTGAATGTGATCAATCGCTCGATAGTGCACCGCAATGTAATTCAATTCGAATTGGAGTAGCTTGCAGGTAAAAACTTCAAGCAGTTTCTACTGTCATTACAACTCTATTTCTTTTAATTTTAAATAATTTCTATTGTATTTCCGCTAGAATTTGGCGGCAAAAAGTTTTAATGATTTTTGACGGCCTTTTATCTATAAACGTATTCCAGCGTACTTCATATTGAATGTTATCACAACTTCGTATCCAATCGTCACTTGACCCTAGATTGCTTTGAAATTGCAATAAAACTACGAGTAAATGGAGATTGGAGAGCAATCCCGACTTGGTGAATAACGTACTTTCCGTTTCTAAAACGGGCAGGGTTATTTTGTGCCTTATTTTCTGCCTGCCATGTTGGTAAAAATTTCCAGCAACAACAAAATTTTCAGGCCAGTTAAAAAGGAGTGTGTAGAAACTAGATTACAGTATTGTGTACTGCCAAAATTTCTAGGAGATCAGTTAGTAAAACTAGTCGAACATTGTTTAATTTTGACCAGTCTGCTCTACAACTTTTGAGAAACATCAAGAAGTTGGTTGCTTTAAATTGGAAATGGAACCTACTGTGTCTATTTGAGTGCACTTTGCAGTTTTTGAAGCTTGGCCCGGGGTGGGAAGTCTCAACATACGAGTAGTTACTGATCGCCTACCGACTAACGAGGTAACTATGTCGAGAATTTTATTTTAGGATAAATTTTTTAAGTGTATTTATTTGTAGAAATCAGTAGAAGACAGTGGATGTTTAATAGGTAGGCTTATTTTGTGCCTAATTTTCAGCCTGCCATGTTGGTAAAACTTCACAGGGGCAGCAACAATTTCAGGGCAGTTTTAAAGGTTTGTGTAGAACCTAGGTGACAGTGTCGTGTGCTGTCGAAACTTATAGGATGAGTTAGTAAAATACAAGTAGTCGAACATTGTTTAATTCTGACCTGTTTGTGCTCTAACTATTGAGAAACATCGGCAAGTGAATTTTGGCTTTAAATTGGAAATAGGTACGTAACCTGTATCTATTTGAGTGAACTATGCAGTTATTGAAGCTTGATAACAAGCAAATCTATTATTATCTCATCAGAAAATTGCAAACGCTGTAAGATTTTAAAATATTGCGTGACAATGTAAACAATTTTTCTCAATAAGATACGGATATATTGGAAACTATTAAATTTGGATGAGATTTATTGTATTCAAAATGATTCTACTACAATATTTATAGAAATTATAATCTAATAAAGATCAATTATCCGGTGACAAATATAAAACACAAAAATCGTTTCAACCTATGTCCGTTATAGACTTTGAAACTATCCAACCGATGTGCCCCAAACCATCTTCACATTATTGAAATTAGAAAGGCAATAATGCGAAGATGGTTTTAGACCACTAAAACGGGATGTGCGCGTACGAAGTCGCGGGCAAAAGCCAGTTAAGAATATATTATAAATAATTTTGATATGTGAATTTAAAATATAAAAGATGATGGTGTATAATAGGAACAGATTCGAGCTATTTTTTGCAACGAGACAAAGATTCGAATTGTACATAATTTCGCATATCTTTATGTTCTGGATAACGTTTTTCAAAAGATCGATCGAGCGATCGGTCGATTCTGTCGTCATCTCACGGTGTTCACCTAGGTGGAGTGAACGACAATAGAGCTGTCATTCCGTCTTATTTGTATGGTTTGACAACTTACCCGTCGTGCACCCCACCCAAGTGTTCACTTCGACATGTTTACAGAATCGCACTGCAGAATGTTTGTGATTGGTCACTCGACATTTCGGCAGCGCATGTCACTTTCCTACATTTTGTATCTGATTAATAAAAAATAATCGCTGGTTGAAGCTACCATGCCGCGAGCTTTCTGACATGCAAAGTCAAACATCAAAATTTTTTGCATAAAAATCTAGGGGAACATTGGTTACCAAGTAAACCAATTCATTCAGCTACGGGAGATAACAGGTAAATGTGCAATAACGGTTATTGACCCTCATACTCTTATTGAATTTCTTAATATCAAAAACAGAAATAAAGACATAAAGCTACTATCGTGATCAAAGGATCACGTTTTCTAGTAATGAAAAACGGTTCATAAATTAATTAGGTCAATATGCTGTATTGCAAGTTTATCTGGCGCCTATCATACCTCCGAACAGCTTGCAACCAATGAATATTTAAGCTTTAAATATTACATTCATTCAGGTTAAATAAAGTGGCTCATTAATTAATATTACTATCGAGGTAGCAGCGATGCGGAATATTACGAATTTCAGAGAACTGGCCGAATCAGGTATCCGATAATTACTCCAGGGGTCAGTGTGCTAATTGCTGTCAGGTTAAACGTCACTATTGAACACATATTACCGCAGTATTGTTGATTTGTGCTGGGATGCTGCACAATTCACAATGTAACGTTTAGTGACCTGAGGGCCAATTTTATTGCGAACGTTGATTAAAAATTAGTAGAATTGGCCCTGCGGTCATCATTGGATATTATACTTATGACGACATATGTACTCGTATACAGCTACTTGGAGTTTCATCACGCTACAACCGATGGAATGGATTTGGCACATGAGTAGAATGGTGTACTATCTCAGAGCATGGGCTTTGAATATCTACTTTTAATTTCATTAGTACCTACCTACGATAATTTTCGAAATACTCTAACAGCGGCCCTACCACGACGTGTTAAAGCGTGAGTCGTTTGAGCGAGAAGGAGGGATGGAGCTATACACCCTATATAGCTCCATCCCTCCCCTCGCTAGAACGACTTACGCTTTAACACGTCATGGTAGGGCCTCTGATCGTACTATATTTTAAACTTATTTTGGCGATAGATATTAATTTAAATATTTGCTGTGAACTTTTCGTAAAAATGTGAATGATAATAATTTTAAATGTAGGTTTAAGGAATGTCATCAAAAAACATTTTTTTAAAATAAAAATATAGTTAAAAAATAAGTAAAAGCTAGCAAAACGATACAGCATTCAGTCTAGATATACATACTCGTATGTTAAAATTATTTCCAATACGAAATTCGTATTTGTAGTGTAACATGAAACCTACAACCAAGATCACAAACACACTGTTTTCAGTCACCGTCGAAGAGCGTTAAGTAAAATCCGACGCTGAAATGATTATCTTACCTAAAACGCTAATGCGGGTGGCAAGCTGTTTCACAGAAACGCGACTTATGTACGTTCACACTTCAAGATTAATCTCTTGGGCGAGAATTACCGTTCTCGGAGCTCATGGTGAAATAATAACAGCCGCACGGGTCGATCTTCAAGGTTAAGCGACGCTTGCTGAGGTCGGTCTGTGGATGGGTGGCCATCTTAAGATACCTAGACTCCTCCATGCCTCGGAAAGCACGTTAAACCGTTGGTTCCGGCTGTCATTTGTAGATCTTTAGCAGTCGTTACGGATTGTCAGAAGCCTGAAAATCTGACTCCAGCCTTGTCAAGATGTACCGATGTTACTCAGTTTAGGGTTGTGGAGGGTCTGGTAGACAGTCGCTCCACGTAAAATACTGGTATACAGCTGAATCCGGTTTGACAGGAAGCCGACCCCAATATAGTTGGAAAAAGGCTAGGCAGATGATGATGAAGTTGATTAGTAGATAATGCCTAGGCCCCTAGGCTTTCTCTACCGATCAACGTTTGGGCGTCAGCTACTCCAATCAAGAATCTCATTATTCAAACTAATCGTGTTGTTATATTTTTATAAGTAAGTCATATAATCAACAAACATGATTTAGTTCCTTCTTTAGCTGCTTATAATGAATTTAAAAAGAAAATAATTGAGCAAAAACAGACTATGCGTACGGTTAAATAGAAGACATTCCTGCCGGAGTCTGTTATTACTTCTTGGTAAACGTGCATCGTCGTCAACCACATAATCAAGCATATTGGTCGAATGCGAGTTCCTCAATTATGTAGGTACCTAATACTAAAAAGTTCCGTCAAATTAGAAACAAAAAAAAAAATCGCAACTAGTCCAAAGAAAAGTGGATTTAAAACGGGTTCAATTAAAAACGGGTCCTCTTACAATCCAATCCGATGTTTTATTTTCAGATACAAAAGCTCGAGATTGTAAAACGGCAGCTACACTATTTCCGCTGTCCCGACAAGACTTGAACGGTCCCATCCTAATAGGCGATTTACGACTAGCTCTGCCCGTGGCTTCACCCACTTCAAAAGAATTTTCATAAGTTATAATTTATTTTCACAGAACATAACCTAACATAATTACAATAGGTAAACTAAGTTATTCCTCATAAAACCGCTGTCAGCCTGTGAAAGTCCTGTTAAAAACGGCCCAGACTTTTCGAAGAATGGCCGGAACAAACAGACCGATAGGCAGACAGATTTTTCTAAATCCTTTTTTTTTGTTTTTATAAGAGTCGTATGCATTTGCATGCATTTCATATGCATTGAGTGAACAGTTACTTTTTATGTTACAAAAAGACACTTCAAATTTATTTATTTGTATGTATATGTATAAAGATGGCGGCTATTTCTGAACTTATTTCGGAACTATGTTTACATCAACCTATAAATTATTAATCGCAACGCGCAGACTCCCAACTGATTTAGACATTAGCAGGATGTTTTACCAATAGGTTCTATTTTCACGCGGAAAATGTTTCCGTTGAACATTGGAGATTTATTATTTGAAGGGTTGAGTTTTTAATAGATAACTTTTAGATTAGACATATTATAGAGATAACTTTTAACTGAGGAATAAAAATACCGGTTTGTACAGAAAATGTGTTTTTATTGCCAATATTATTCTTTAGCTAAATATATATTTTTCTATTGGAAAATTAGCCACAGGTCTTTCAAGTTACTCTTTTTTATCATAATTATCCATATTTATTTGAACTGTCATTTAATCAATCTAAGCCAAGCTTAGACTATTCTTTAGCTTTCTCTATTTTCAAATAGGTACCCTCTTTTGAGCGAGTATTTAAAAATAGAGACTATGTAACACGCTTGTGTATTATTTTTTTCTATCATTGTTTTTGAGTGAAAATGATAAACGAAGTTTGTACCTACTGGATGACGCAAATTCACAATACCATAACGTGAGTGTCATCACGCGTCATACGCAATTAGTGCTGTCTCTATTTATAATAAATTTTATAACGCTTAAAAGTCAACCTTCGAGGCGTTAACTTACTGTCTCTTGTGTTTTCCGTAGATTTTGAGAGACGTAAAAAAATCTTGTCAGGTGCTTACCCTACTCCAAAACCAAATTAATTCGGAGGCGTGGTTAAGCAAAAGAATAACTCTCAGACATAACGATAAAAAGTCAATCATGGCGACAATGAATAACGAAACTTCTCAAAATGGAAAATTATTTGTTGAACTGAAATTAGAATGCAATGCGTTCCTCATAAACACGAGCATCTGCACTCAAAATATACTTCTTCGTCCAAATGAATAAATCAGAGAGGGATTATTAAATTATCTCGTGAAATCAGGCATTCCGTTGGCTTAAGTAAGCTTGAATATTATTTGAAATGCTGCATTATTGCCCCAGTCTATTGCGGTCTGTTCTGCACAACGAAATCCCTGAGATTCCTGCATTGCTTGCTTCATAATATCCTTTGTAGAGTTACACGACAAGTATATTTCGCGACTGGGAAAATGCAGTGAGAAAATACAATGTCCTAACTGTATTTAATGCTAACATTTTCACAAAACTGTATTTCAAAGTTTTGATAGATTCTGTATTTAAATTTTGATAAATAATAGGTTTATTGTTAGAAAATGCTTTGTTACATAAAGTCCACATACTCGTATATGAACTGCCAAAAAGGAGTCCGTTTCAGTTGTCTCCTACTCTCCGGGGTGCGTCTGTACCTGTTACCGATTGCCTGGAGCTTTTGGGTATGGAACTAAGTTCGCAATTGCGAACTATTTTAAAAATTCATAAAAAATCGGGAAGCGGAGCGAGGCAGCGGAACGAGGCAACGGAAAGAAACTGCAGGCCGCCCACCCAAATTCCGCACAGTCCGCAACTGTGTTCACACTGCCTCGCAAAGCATCAATGGATAGACACAGTCCGCTCAGCTGCCTCGTTCCACGTCAATGGACAGGCAGCCTCACTGGCAGGCAAAGCCGCTGTTTGATTGTATGAATGCTTCTGTTAATATTTATTTTAAATGTACTTCATTTCCAGAGCTTACCCAATATTTTGACTTTTATTTACCTTTAAGCGGATTAATAAATAGAGTATGCATTTCATCGCAGTATTTATTCGTTTAACGTTTTATAAGTATTTCAGAAATTGTGAGTAATGTTTGTGAGTAAAATTTATTTTGAAAATTTTTTGATAGCAAGACAAATGGTTATGCAAGAATTAAACTGGATGGGTTTTTGTAAAAAATCTGTAAGGCCTGGACCGTTCTAACTAAGTACAAGAAAACGTTTTTAAGAGGGAGTGCCATTCAGATTTTGACTAAGTACCTAATCGCTAACTGCATATACACATTTTGTTAAAATATTACGTGAGAAACTTTAATTTAAATGGCTTATGTTTAACTTACCACCAGGTATAGTAACATTTAGGAGACAAAAATAATAAATGATCACCAAAATTAAACACGCATTTTAATTTAAAATTATAACCAAAATTTTAACGTCTCGCTATCCTATTTAAGCAAAATGACTCCAAATAAATCATTGTTAACAAAAAATCATACCAGCATTTTAATGTAAAATTAAAATCAAAGTTTTTACATCTTGCTATCCTGTTTAAGCAAACTAATGTCAAACAAATCATTGTTAATCCAAAACTTTTAAGTAATTATAGCTTTATTTTAATTTATAAGCTTTCTTTCATTTTTATTGGCAGCTATTGTTTGGTGTTTGGAGTTAAAAAAGTGTGAAATAAATAACTTTATCCAAAAAAATATTCGAGAAGTAGCGCTCGCCGGCCGCTGCCGCGGCAGAATTGTGACCAACCGCGCGCGAGCCGAGCGAGCGAAGCGAGCGGCTTCGCTCGCTCGGCTCGCGCGCGGTTGGTCACAATTCTAACCTAACCTAACCTTTTTTATCCAGTTTGTAACCCCAAACCTACATTTTATGGCAATCACAGTAGTTTATTTAGGCAAAAATAGCGCATTAATTTGCTCGCTAAGATTTGGTGATCATTTACTACATTTGGTGTTCGAATACAATTTGAGGTGCAGTCGTGACTAAAATAGCTAGTACTATTTTAATTTTAGACTTCATTTTTCTGGTGTCAAATATATATTTTTGGTAAAAGAACTAAGGGTATCAAAGCATTTTATGGTGGTCATTATATTTAATCCCAATTTAAATATCACACTTCATATAGTTATTTAATAGCGGCTCTAATAATAATATATATATATATATAGAGAATAAATGAACAAATGGCAAAACACTTTTTCTTTTAATAAACTTGCCCCATGTAGTTATTACCGTTATTAAATGTACCTACCTAATTTCATACAATAGGGGTGTCAGTGTACACTGTGATCTTTGACCATCATCCCTATATTCTTTTACCCCTTCAGTTACTTGATATTGCAAATATATTCGAACAAGACCAGAATACATTTGCAAAAATATAATAGCGAAATGCATTATGAAAAACCAGTTCAAGCTAAAATTTCATTAGTTTCACCGGAAGCAGGAAGCTACGCCACAATGCTGTTAAAATAACGTTCCCTACGTCATTTAATTACATTTGCAAATCAAATAACTTCGAAACACATTGCTCGATGGTTTTCACCTGGGCGCGTTTGAAAATAGAATTCACACTACACGGATATTTGCTTTTTAAATGACAATGCTTCGGGCTAAATAGCCCGATAAATGCAAATAAACTTTTTTTAAAAAAAGCTTACTAAATGATAAAGCACTTTTTCTATTAAACTTGCCCCATGTAGTTATTACCGTTATTGAATGTACCTACCTAATTTCATACAATATAAGTGTGTCAGTGTTCACTGTGAATCTGTTGCCCCATCATCTCTCTTATACCCCTTCAGTTACATGATATTGCAAATATACTCAAACAAGACCAGAATACATTTGCAAAAATATAATAGCGAAATGCATTATAAAAAATATGAATAACTTAATTTCCGCTGCTCACAATAATGACGTCAAAGTACCACCGTCAAAAATGTGTATTTCCTTTCAAAAGTTACCGTTTTAATCCAGACATTGAAGTGAAAGTTTGATCGCAAAAAATACCCATTGAGAGTTAGCCCTTCTGGTTCACTTATGAAGTGGACAGACAATGGCTGACAAGACCTCGTGCAGCTGCCTCAGTCTGATATCATGTAATAGGGGTCGGGGGCAATTATAACGAATTTGAAATCGTAATTGTGCACTAATCCTGTATAATGACGTCGTTGCTGGGACGCGTGATGTCAATACACGTTTGTGCACGTGTGTAGCCGTGTGTAGCCACGCTGCAGCGACGCAGCTCACGTCGCTCTGCAGACGAGCTGAGCACGGAGGGGGCTTTGTGCATGGATCACTAATTATGCTCCCAATTCAATGGCTCCTGTCAGACTGTATTATTTCAAATTTGATTATTTTTTGGGCATGCAAATTGGGAGAAGCTCTTGTTGGTTTATTTGCAGTTTCACCGAGTTTTTTTATTAATGTCCACCTAATATCCACTGAACACATATTTTCGAAGTAATTTTTAAAAACTATGTTATCAAAATGTTGGTTCTAATAGAAATAGACCAACCCCGGTTTCTCACAAATTAAACGCAAATCAAATTATGCAGTTGACTGTGGAATTATCATTCAACCAATCAAGATAACGCACGTTTGACAATTGTGATCAATTTCGTTCGAGAAATTTAGCCATATGAAAATGAAAATTGCCACAGAAAGTACCAGAAAAACACAAAAGAGTTTTTCGCTTTTTATCAGTAAAGAATTTCTCATTTCTAATAAGCCACTCAAACAGGTAATTGACCTGTTTGAGTGGCCTATTAGGAATGAGAATTCTTTTCTCTTGTAAAATAACGTTTGTCTCAAACAAAGCACCTACTACCTAAGTATATGCGCATCCGGAACGTTCAAAAGAAAAATCTTGTATTCCATCTTCATTCTTCCTAAGAAGGTAACTTGTTCCTGCCTCTTTAGAAAGCAAATAATTATAAACTGGAAAGTTCTATTTAATCCTACTTTGCACGTGTCTTTGTTTTTCCACTAACAGTCTTTCTAGGACCGCCACTTAAGTGCATTTCTTTTTAAATATACAAATGGAAAATGACATCTATTTTTCTTTTTCAATTTACGTTATACAAAGCCAGGATGTTTACTTCCCATTGAGTAAAACCAGCTACAGAATATAAAGAGAAATCCACTCATTATTCTATAAAGGTCAGGGTCTCCTCTCTCCTGATTTCTTGGAAACCAATAATTGAATACGTAACTGAATGTTATAAATTAATCTTCAGTTCTGCTCTGTGATAGGTTGTTGTGAGGGCTTATATAAAATAATATTTAGTCAGCAAAATCGTGTTGTAAGTACTGCTTTTCTAACAATTTACGATAATTTACCAATAATTTACAAATTTTTAGGCATGCTCCCGTTTCATTAACTTCTATCAAATAAACTATGTCAGAGGCCCTTGAGGCGGTTTAGAATATCTGACACTAGGATGTGTGGGGTCAAGATTTTACTGCCCACAAAATAAGATCAAGTTTTATGACAGCAGTGGAATGTTAGCGTGGTCGTGCTTGGAAGAAATCTTGCAAACACGACCAGTACATCTGCAATAATTGAGATGTATAAAATTTCTAATTAGTGGGATAAAATAGGACAAATTAAAAGGAATTTATTACCATCTAAAGTTATAATAAATGCAATCATGGTCGTGCTACGTACTACAACACGCATAATCAACTGTGATAAATATGTGAGTGTAGGTTGAAGTGCTCTATTGTAGTGACACAGGGCCAATCTCAAAAAGGTAAAGTTTGTGAGGTTGTAGGGATATCTCTGGATCTACTGAACCGATTTTAAAAATTATTTTTGTATATGAAAGCCACTGTTACAGAATAAACGCAATACCTGAAAAGTGGTAATAAACTCATGAACAACTTTTACAATGGGACCAACCCTGAAATCGCGAGAAAAGTTAGTTATTCAGTACGTTTTGTCGAGTTACGCGCACTTTTTGTCGGGATTTCAGTGTTGGTCCCATAGGTAGTAAAAGTTGTTCATAATGATGAGTACAATGACCCTTTTAAGGTATTGCGTTTATTCTATGAGAAGTTGTATATAAATATATCATTCATTCATATTTTAATTCGAGTATCCAATATTAAAAAAAACATTAGTAAAACTTACAACTAGGTAGGTTAGTGAGCACTGATGCTATACAAAATAACAATAAACAATGGATCACCGTTGCGACCACCCACAGTTGTTGCACAACAGACCCACAACCCTGAAAACCGACTTAATCTGAAACTACGACGTGCCAGTGAAAAGTAAATTAAACTTTAAAAACCAATAATTCTGTAGCTAGCGAACGTAATTCGATCGCAGCCGCTCGTGCGACTCCCAGCGGAAGAAAAAATATAAAAAATATTTAGGATAAAATCCAACTATGAAATATAAAAATCTAGTCTGAAAATAAAACTTCTAAACCGGTCTATTTCCTGTTCACGGTAAGTCGTTAGATCAAATCTATTGACGTAAATTCAAACCCATTCGATCATGTTATTGCAAATTTTCAAATCGTACAGTACAGCCACCGGAATCCTTCGGGATCTAGTTTTAGAAAATGAAGTCCTTTTGGAACTGTAATCTGAAATACTAGCAAACCTATTTGCTTCAGGAAATTCGACATCGCGCGTTCAATTTTTGCATGGAAATACGAAATTGCTACTCAAATTTTCAGGAAGTGTATTTTGTCTAACGAATCATTCTGTCTTATGACAGCTTTCTAATAATAAAAGACTTGATAAAGAGACTTTATAAAAGCGATAAATGTTGCCGGCCTATAAAATGTGTGATAGGTACAAAAACTATGTACACCTACTACTAAAATGTCCTTCACTAGTGAAGAAAACGCGTTTCTACGAGAAACGTTAAGAGTTATAAGACAAACAATCTGAAGCTGAATGAACTTCTCTTGTCTCTGGACTCTCACAGTCCGCTATTGTAGACGTCAACGTTTAAGTGCTCCAATTAATTTATTTTTAAAACGTTTTATTCAAAGATATAAATTTTTTTTCGAAACTTTGCTTCACACTAGAAATTTCTCCTGTATCGTGGGTGCGTTTACAAATATGTAAGTATAATCTCACATACTCAACAGTCCGACCCGGAACAACTATCTGTAGGCCATGCAAATATTTGTTTCTATGCAGGAATCGAACCCGCGACACGCAGCGCAGCAGTCAATCGCTCAACCACTACGCCAAGCGTACCGTCAAGTAAAGAACATTCTAGTTTATTTTAAGAGTAATTTTCTCGATCATCCAATCTCTCTGCAACGTAGGTCGTGTTCTCCTATGTTAATCGCAGATAATTGCTCATTGTAATGTGCCACCAGTCCAATCAAGTTAGCGACGTGGTTGCACATGCGTGGGTGAGATGTTTGCGTAGATGCGGCTCACACACAGCATAGTATACCTACCTGAGTGCCTCCCTTGCATACATTATGAGACTATTTATGTACCCTTATAGACTCGACTTCACTCCGCGCCATCGTTTGGCGTGCTACTGTAAATATTCGCTCCGGTTTTAATTTTGGAAATATCATTCTGAGCTTATTTTGTTGGTTGTGATTTGCTTCTAGCTGTGCCCTGGTGTAGTGAGTGCGTGTTTTGTGAGTTTTTAATGGTGTTTGTCTATTTATTTACTGGTAATTAGTCAATTTCTCCAGCTTTCGGTAAGTTCATTTATTTTATTTGTGTGAAACACGAAAACTCTAAGGTCGACGTTTGTTTAGCGAAATGTCTCCATCATACATTTCGCCCGATGATAGGTCGAAACGGCTGCATCAAACATCCGAATCCGTGGAAAAATCATCGCCGATTTTAAATACTACTAATGTGAGCAATGTCGATTATTGCGACTTAGTTTCCGAGGCGTCTGTTCACCTTACTAAAATTAACGACCTGGTCAATGATCAAGGGTCCCGTATTAATATTGCAAATAAATCTGCCATCATGGACATGACTCAGCGAGTCACGGCTATCGTTTCTATGCTGGCCATAAAATCATCGTGTAACGAAACGAAGTTAGCCAATACGGAACGCGAATTAGATAAAATCAAGTCAAACAGCGGTCTCAGTCAATATCCCGTCAATAATATCAATACCAAAGTCTCATATGCGGACTCGTTGAAACTTCGTTTGCCCAAAGTGGCTCCAGCGATGGAGTCACGATCACGACCACCTTTACCATGTCTTGTGGCGTATCCTACCGCGGCCCGATCAGCTGATTATAATACTTCGTCCGCGACTTAACAAGCGCTTATGAAGGCAATTAAACCTAGTGACGATGGCTTTCAAATAGTAGGCGTGAAACCGCGAAGTCTGGTGTTGTACTACGCGTCGCTAATGAAAATCAGCTTACAAAGTTGGAATCTGTGGATGCAATAAAGGCCGCCGGTTTACGTTTGGAAAAACTAAAAGGTAGGCATCCTCGAATACTAGTCAAGGATGTACCATCTTCAATGGATGATAGCGCTTTTCTGAACGCTTTATACCGCCAATATATTAAAGATGAGCTCCAAATTAAAGAAGATGACTTTATAAAGTCAACCAAAATTATCCGTAGGCGTTCTTTAGATAATGGTCGGAAATAGATTGGCATTGAAATAGAATCTGCGGTACGTAAGCACTTGGTATCTACCAAGGATAAATTATTTATTGATTGGGCTACCTTCCGTTTTGTTGATGATGTCGAAGTAGTTCGGTGCCTACATTGTCAACAGTTCGGTCACGTTAAGAAACACTGCGTTAATAAAGAACCTACCTGTGCCAATTGTGCGGGGCACATGAAACAAAAGATTGCCCGCATAAGGACGATTTAAATTTTACACCGACTTGCGTGGCGTGTAAACGTTTTAAAAAACCGTGTGATCATCGCTGCGGATCTCAAGAGTGTACCACCTACAAACTTAAACTCGAACAATTAATCCTAAACAGTAACTACTAGTAATGGATAGTTTAACTATAGGACAATTAAATCTACATAACGATAGGGTGGCGACATCTGAGCTGGATAAATTGATTATAGATTATAATTTAGACATAGTGCTTGTTCAGGAACAATACCAAAACGCACGCTGGACTGCAAGCCACGAGCCGGAATTTATGTGGCGCGGTCTCCGAAATTTACTGTAACGTCTTTATGTAATCTCATGACGCCCCACTGGTGTACTCGTTGTTTTCTTTCCTTTTTTTATTTACCGACACATTATCTATCACTACACACCAAATTATTATGTATCGTTTAAAACACATTAACATAATATATATTTACCTGTATATTTAACACCTAACAAAACTGGTTTACATCCGTACACATCAACATAAGGTTCAGTTGAAAACCAGCGTCAGGCAGCGCTTATATAGTTGTCTGGCATTTTGCGGAACTGGACCTATTTGGCGCAACCGCGGGGCACACAATGTTTTGTTTTAAAATTAATGTTTATTCTTGTTTGTTCCTACATTGTGTGTATCTGTGTGTGCCAAATAAACTAATTTTCTTTCTTTCACTGCGCCTTTGCGGAGGAAGTTTATATTATGAGCTGCTACTTTCAATATTCAGACCTCGTTACTCCTCATATACATAAACTCCGTCACGTCTTGCAGTCGCTCGTGGGCATTTTGTCAACATTATTAACCGATGCCATTTTAATTGACTTTGTTTGTTAGAATAATTGATTATTGATCGAATTTATTGATTGTCGCCGAGAGAAGAGTCGGAATAGATTTTTTATATGAGAATTGGCCATCAGATTCAATTCAACCCTTTTTCTACTCGCTTAAAAAATAAATCTGTCATTTTTTAATAAAAATATCAAAGGTGAGTAACAAGTCTGAAAACATTTCATAAAAACAAACCAAGATGTTAAACAATCTAACGAAAACAAAAAAAAGAGAGATGAACAACATTGTTGCATCTTCTCAAAGTGCTTGCTCGAAGGTAAGTAAATGTAAAACAAACAAAAATACAAAAAATAAGCCATCGCCTTTGCCTTTACTGAAATAATCACTTTTTGTCTTCACAAAAGCTTTTTAGCATTTTGTTATAGCATTTGTTTTCATTAGTAAACAGTGAAAATTTCTTGTCTGTTTTAAGTGATAAAGAAGCAGTGTCTGGTTTGTTCATTTTTACTTGTAAATGAAAGAAAACTCATACTCTTAGTAGATAATGACTGTTTTTAGGGTTCCGTACCCAAAGGGTAAAAACGGGACAGTATTACTAAGACTTCGCTTCCATCTGTCTGTCTGTCTGTCACCAGGTATGAACCGTGATAGTTAGACAGTTGAAAATTTTCACAGAGGATGTATTTTTATGCCGCTATTATAAAAAATACTAAAAAACAGAATAAAATAAATATTTAAAGGGTCTCCCATACAACAAACGTAATTTTTTTGCCGTTTTTTTTTAAATGTGGATGTTTTCTACTTATCAAAACTGTGTAATTAATTGCCAGCGGATAACCGCGCACAGCTGAAACCGGCACCCGTGTAGGTCATGAAATCACATATTTTTTCACAATCGTAAGGAACTACAGATCAATTAATGACTACGTTAAAAAACACGTCTGCTGGACAACTTAAACCACGATATGAATATGGTTGCAATGTGAGAAAGAAGGCATATCCGACCGATTATATTCGTTTGTGAACTACGAAATTAGTTTCTAGAACGGATTAGATTGAAGCATGATTTTTTTTATAATAGTTTCTAATACTTATCACGGGGTACTAAGACAGAATTTTTAGAAAGTTATTCCGAGATTTAAAATTAATGGTACTATTATTTCCAAGAGTAATCCCATCGACCACACGACTATTTATATCTGTTTCGTCCTCTAAAAAGGCTGAAGTATAAATAAAGTAAAATCAATCGCTTCAGCAGCAAAGGCAAATAAAGTCCTGCTTCTCACACAGCAGCGTTCATTTAAAATTACGATAATAATTCGTAACAAAGTTATAATCCTGAAAATTTTAAACAGAACGCAACCATAGCTCAAAAATTAATCTGTGTATAAATAACCCCAACACTTCTAACTATTGAGTTAAAAAAACATGATGACAAATAACTTACATGTAGGTGATACCGCCCATTGACGAAACAACATATTCGAGAAAAGCTTAAAGTAGATTCATTTTGGACTCAATTGAAGTGCTTTTAAAAGCGCCTACTGCGATGGCGCCTCGTTTCAAACTAGTCAAGGAAGAACCGAACAAATCATAAAATACGAGTATTACTTGAAAGGATAGACAGGTGTCACTCATGAGTAATATTTCTGACAGTTTCATCGTAGTCCCCAGTAATTAGTATTCGATATTCTCTATGGCAAACAGAACTAATAATGCCCTAATGATACGCTAGTCTAGTTTCAGCTGTCAAAAGGAAATCTAGAAATTTAGAAACTTGGAATTTGTGGGGCCAGGGAAAAAGTGCAGCTGTATAATGAAAAAATATCTTATATACATATGTATATTATACAAAATTTCGAAGATTATCCGAAGGGAACATTACAATATTATTAACTTCCAGGATGAAAAGTATCCTATGATATTCCATTGATATGAATTTATATTATGGTCCTAGGTCATAGTATGGTCCTATAAGGAAGGAGAGAGAAGAGGCTGTATGCCTCTGTGTTCGCTTACTTCTTCTAAACCATGCCACGGATTTTGATAATCGGATGGTGATGTTTTCACCGTATGGTGTCGGACGTAAAAAAATAGCACCATCCAATGACTACCCGCGGGTGTAGTAAGAGGGGACTAAGGGAATCACCAGAGATTGGGCAGTGGCATTCTTTGTAGGTACATTGCTACAGCTACACCACGACCGCCAACCCGCCTGCCAAGTGTGGCGATTATGGCAACGCACCCCCCCTCTCTAACCAATCTGGGGAGGCCCACGTCCAGCAGTGGAAGTCTTTCGGCTTGATGATGTTTTCACCAATGCAAAGGAAGGTTTCTATACATAATTTTACAAACGTGCAAAACCAAAGCATGTCGTTAGGTCCACGCAAAAATGAAAAATACATAATAAGCTACCTATGCAAGAGCTTTATCTCTCAGTAAATATCAGCATTCAAAGAATGCGGCCGATACAGGTATTCAGGAGTGACTTGAAACAATGCTGAATACAGTTCCCGCTTCGATAGACCAGCTTGCATCAATGGCATACCGTGCAATAAACAGACTCCATAACGGTACACTTGACACAAACGACTAATGAAGACGCTAATACGGGAATAGAGGGGCTCGCGGCTAAATCATAACAGCCGCACGGGCCGATCTTCAAGGTTAAGCAATGCTTGCCCAGTGGACGGGTGACCACCTTAACATACCGGGAGCACGTTAAGCTGTTGATCTGCTGTCATTTGTGGATCTCTGGCAGTCGTTACGGATTGTCAGAAGCCAGAAAATCTAACACCAGTCTTGCCAAGAAATACCGTGTTACCCAGTTAACGGGTTGTGGAGGTCTGGCAGGCAGCCGCTCCACGTAAAATATGATATGATATGATGATATTCAGCTAAATCCGGTTTGACTGGGAGCCGACCCCAATATAGTTGGGAAAAGGCTAGGCAGATGACGAAGTCAATAGTGACTAGATTACTTAGAGGCAATCACACTCCATCGTCTGCTACCGTTGCTACGGAGAAATTTCAGACGGAAAAACCCAAAAACACTCATCTAACCTAGGAGTCAAACCTAATTCTTAATGCATTTTTTGTAATGAGTCAACCTTCCAGCATCGTGTATCATGTAATAACATCACATACGCCATACATCTTTTATATTAATCAAGCCATGCTTATACCACGACTTTCATTTATGGTAATCTAAAATCAACCTCTCAAGTTCACACGTCACTTCATTTCCCATTCAAAATGTAGCCCTAACTGGATGAAATAGAGTGCAATTTGTATTGTGGCTGGAAATACTGGGCTAGCATTATTTAATGTTATTATGTAGGAGGGGAATAATTACGTATGGTACGTGGTATACACGACAGTTGTACGACTCGTTACTTGTTTTGTTCTGCGGTAAACTGATTTCTTAAGGGTTGTTTGAACTGGTAACATGGGCACTTCATGGAAAAGTTTAAGTTTCGAAGTTTTTGAGACGTGATTAATAGAAAAAATATGAAAGAGGTGAGAGAAGTATAGGTATGTCGAGACTAGAACGAGTCCTTCACCAAGACCTTAAATGCCCTCTCTGTTAGGAGACCTTTTCATTTCATGTTACCATAGGTATTCAAAGAACGGAACGAAACCCAATTTCTCAGCCTCCACTATCCGTCTGTCGGTCAGCGGGATAAACAGTTCGAATATGTATTTGTATGGCCGCTATAACAAAAATGATGAAAAAATTGAATTATCAAAACTCGATTTCCCATGTCGTCGCATCAAACCTTTTTGTGAGAGGTTTAACTAACTACTACCACTAACTTCTTTTTAAACTCAGTCTCGAAGTTACGATAGGTTCATCCCAACAAGAAAAACAACTATGATCCTCTACTCCCGGCCCCAGTCGCACGATTCCATTATAAGCTGGCTTCAGAATATTCCAGAAAACTTCGCAAATATAGTAAAAATCTTGTTAATACTGGCAGTATTAAGTCTAGGTTTTATTTCTCTCTGCAAGTAAGATGCAGTTTTTAAACTAGGTAAAAAAGAACAACAAAAGTACAACAAATAAGTAATACAGTACTCTAGGATCACTATTAAGTGATCCTAGAGTACTGTATTACTTATTTGTTGTACTTTTGGGTCCGGAATTTGTTCGAAAGGGTCACCGCGGACCTGCAAGCCTAGACAAAAAATGAATGACAACACGATTTGACAGTTGTTAATAGTTTGGGTTCGGGACTAATCGTAAGTCCGTAGATGATACGGAGTAGAAAACGCTCGACACTAAGGCCGAAACTACGGACTTCGGGCTTAGAGAGTAGACCCCCTGGAACGCAATGGGCAGTTGGAGGAACACGGATGAGTTTTAGTCAATAAGAGTCTAACACTCCCTCCAGCTCCGATCAGAGCGGAAAGAGTCGTTTGACGACTTCACACTCTAAAAAAAAATGCCTACTTTTATTTGGCACGTCTATTAAATCTGAAATCCTAATTAGTTTAAAAATATAGAGTTAATAAGACCTAAATTTCCTTTTCAACATCTACCTATCCCTTCGAGAACCAAATGCAGCGGTATTTGACATGATGTGATTACTTCTTTTCGGATATAGTAGAATAATGGCACTTAATTATCTTTTTTCAGACTGGGTGAGACGCGGTTGGGCAAAGGCAAGTTAGATTTGCGGGCTGCTTCTCAGACCTCCACAACAAAACGATTCCCCATA
This sequence comes from Melanchra persicariae, assembly GCA_947386135.1. NCBI lineage: Eukaryota > Metazoa > Arthropoda > Insecta > Lepidoptera > Noctuidae > Melanchra > Melanchra persicariae. Next base: position 30,554,330 of record OX376643.1, read on the forward strand.
GACCTACGTCAACTGGTCGACAGTCTTTTGATTTTCTGACTATCCGTTTTAGCTGCCAAATATCTAAACGGAACGTTAATAAACCCTCTGAAAAGTCTTTCTTAGCGCCCACACATTACCCGGTTATCGACGAGTGTGCCTGACCACAATGTAATACTGGGCCATAATGAAGTTACTCGCGGACCGCTAAATGCTTCTGCAAATAAAATTATTTACTGTTCATATTGGGAAACAGCATACATTAAAATATGACGATGAAACTGCGTGAGTTCCATTACAGAAAACATTTTCATTAGCAAGTTTTAATTGCTTTCTGTGTTATGTAGGTAAGTTATAAATAGGTTTAAATTAACACTTTTAAATGTCAATCTTTTTTGGTCATTTTATACTAGATGGCTGGTGTTTCCTAGCTGACTACCCTAAGGAGAAACACTGAAACAAACTCAGAGGTCTCTTTTAAAGTCCATACAATCGTACTGGTCGAATCATATGAGAACCATGTAGGTTGATGTCTGAGGTGGTCTTTTGAGGAAAGTACAACACAACACAGATTTGAGTGGACCTGTCAAAACAGTGCAAGCATTTTGTCAGTTACCGAGATGCGTGCATTGCTGAAAAATATGAAAACTTTCCTTCTAGTGTACTTGGAAAATGACTCCACTATAATAATCTGCAATATTCGAATTCTGCAGAAACCAAATCCAGTGAATAAGAACGACATGCACGAAACATACGCGGCTCAAGATTACTTTATTTTCATAAAGTCGCCGTTCTTGTTACACTATAATTTCGGTATTCATTTGTACACGTGCATAAAAATCACACCGAAATAATCTAACTTGTGAACCAGCCAGCAGTGTTGCGCGAAGTTCCGGAAAACACAGATTTTGACGGACGCGGGACGGGTTGAATTGTGGCGCAGTAGGTATACCTATGTACAGTGCGTTCAGAATTATTTTACCCGTGATAGCAACCTTATGTGTTTGAAAATAAAGTTCACTAAAATGCACGTTCTTTATTTTGAAAATTCTGTGAGTACTTCAAATATGAAAAGAGTGATGTGATGTGTTATCTTGGTATAGAGAAACTTGAACCCTGCCTTTGGAAGGATGTTTGAAAGTTAAGTTTATCATCATTATTTTGAAGCCCAAGTTTCTAAGAAAATCAGTCCTTATTTTAAAGTGGTATCAAATTTAAGACCTATTAATGTTAAGTAAATTTACTAAACTTATGACTACATTACTGAAAGTTTATACCTAATATTCCAAAATCCCAGAGCTGCAAGACTTTACTTATTAGTAACAAAATGTGTGGGACAATGTAGTGTTAGTTTGTATTTTGAACGTACGCATTCCTGAGTGCTTAGTGTGAGTTTTTTAACGTACTCAATTCGTTTAAGTCAAATTGTATAGAAAAAAACAGGTTATCCGTGAGTGTCACCAGACGGCGCTTATTCAGTTTCAATACAAATTGACGTTTACGCAAACGCGATCGAGAACGTTAAAAAACTCGCACTAAGTCCACTGGAAGCTTGTGGCGACGACAGCCGATTTACAGGTATCGACATTCCCATCAATAAACAAAAAAAGGTGCTAAAGTTTCCACGATGCAGGAGAAATTCATAGTGTGGGGAAAAAAAACCAACATAAAAACGCAATGCAGTTCGAAGTCCATAATCGAAATGCATTTTACAACTACCACTAACAAAACATGTTCCAACTAGAAACCAATATCGTCAACAAATTCATCACTGGTTACTGGAAGTAGCAGAAATATTAGTTTTTCTAGAACCGCAAGTTAAATATTTAAAGGGCATTGAACAAATTGGGAGTCAACACGACTACCCGGGTAATTGCGTTCCCGTTCAGAATTTGCACTGAATTTTAATCCTGAACGAGCTTACCTACGCGAATTAAACTCTTCTTTCACTTTGAATTAAAGTTACTATTTTTTTTAAACCACTAATACGCTCAATCCAATTAATAGTTAATTAGTTGTTAGTTTAATAGTTTCTGCCCACGGTTTTGCCCGCGTGAAAATTTTTTTCAAGTACTTTTTTATTTTTGCACGAGACCCTAATCCTTTTTATCTGACTGCGTCAGAAAGAGGGTAATGTTTTTCGAGCTTATGGATGTATGTATGTATGTATGATTTTATGTATGTCAATTTCTTTGGCACGCCCTGCTGCCCAAACGGCTGGACGGATTTTGACATATGAGGTGTCGTTGAATTCGTCAAAATGTGGTAGTGACATCGGATATAAGTACTTATTTTCAAAAGTCACTAAAATTTAGGAAATTATAAATGAAAAAGTTCCAAACTTAGACTAAGTTTGGAACTTTTTCATTTATAATTTCCTGTTCTTTTCAAGCAGTCTGATGCAGTTCAATCACAGATCTGTGGCCACAAACTGCATCAGACTACTTGAAAATAAACTTGCTCGGAACTTTTTAGTAGTTTTTAGCGGTCGGGTTTTTTGACAAAGTCATTTTTTATTCTAAAATAAGTTGCTCTTTATAACATCAGCTATCCGCCAGTGAAAGTCCCGTCATAATCGGTCCAGCCGTTCGCGTTGTCCAGATTACACGGAACAGACAAAAAGGAGCTTATAAATAACAGCTTTTGTATACATATTAAACAGCTGTTATTTAGATATTAGACCCAGACACTACACGAAATGTCTGGGCACAGTGTTAGAATGTTATCTTGGGCCGAACGCTGAAGTTACAAGACAGTGATTAACTAGAACCATCAGCTGCTTAGCCATTTCCCAACTTTATTGGGGTCGGATTCAGCTGAATACCAGTATTTTACGTGGAGCTGGTACTTCTTGGCAAGACTGGAGTCAGATTTTCTGGCTTCTAACAATCCGTAACGACTCCCAAAGATCTACAAAAGACAGCCGGACCAACGGCTTAACGTACTCTCCGAGGCACGGAGGAAACTCGATATGTTAAGATGATCACCCATCCACAGACCGACCTCGGCAAGCGTTGCTTAACCTTGAAGATCGACCCGTGTGACTGTAATTATTTAGCCACGAGCTCCTCTAGTGATTAAGTGATTAACTAGGACCATCATAATAAAAAATGCCGAATCATCGTAGTACAGTTGTAAAAATTCAATTGTCTAGCTTGCTGATCTTTAAGCTGCTTGAAGCACATCGCTTAATCAATACCAGGACAGCACAGAAAAACAAACAAAAAAACAGGTCCAACAATGAAAAAAAGAAAAAAGGACGGCGTACTTTCCTGAGTTAAACAAAGCGTCAGATTCACCGCGTGAATGCAGGAAAATGCATTTGTCAGAGTAAATTCGATAAGGCGCTTTGCAACTGGGATGCAGCGGAACGGAAAAGGATATTACGCGACATGTTGCCACACGAAAATAAGCCGCCAAGATTACATACACATTTTATCCCACGTATATAAGTTATTGGCGTTCCAGGGTTTCGAGCCGAGACTTTTTTCATTGACTTGACACTTTTTGATTTAATATTATTTTAATTTTTAATTGTTATTCTACCTTTAATTCTTTTTGTTTCTGATTGCATAAAAATGAATTATGTTACCTTTCTTGAGAGGTCACTGGCTTCTGTAACACAGGTTTATCACCTAACACAGGAGTCAGGACCTTCACTGATTTTGGAACCTTGCTTTGGCGTAACGAAGGCAATAATAATAATCTTTTCACACCACCTGATCGAAAACGTCAAATTATATGTCATGCCAACCTAACCTAAAGTGAGTCATTTTTGGCCGGTGACACAGCCGGGCAATAATATTGTACTGGATTTCATTATAACCCGCTGGTCAATAATGTGATTTAAATTTGGAACCTCATCTGTCTGCTCAATTGGCGGTATATTAGGTACTTACAACGCCTTCTGTCTCTGTCTCTTTCTTTCTGTTCCATAAAGAGGAAAGATATTCTCGATACTCTAACTACTTAGGGATGATATTCTCGAATTTCTACAAAATCATTAGGATTGACCAGGATTGAAGACAATATTATAAGAATAATTGGTTATGTACGGATTATTGTATAAAAGGACAAGAATTACATTTTAAACCCATTTATAGTCGATTTATTAATTTAAAACTATTTTCTCGAGCATCTCCTATGACGTTCTAAATTCAAATTGCATACCTACAGCCAAGCGTCCGAACCCATTCTACCAGCTGATATAAAGCTTTGTGTACACATAAATTGTATTAAGTTGCTAACAATAGGCTTGCACATATTTACTTACCCATGGAGAAGTAAAAAAAAAATGAAAATCATCCGAGTTGGTCGTGGCCGCTGTGTGGTAGGCATACCGAGTGGAACGCAAAAAAGGCGCGGATATTGCAAATCCGTATGGTATTAAACTAACTTTTTTAAAGTAGGTATACAGTATAGTTCTAAATACATATCTCTACTTAGTGTTTGTAAATTTAAAATACTTTGTTTTTCGTATTATGGCTTCTTATTTTCTCACAGGAGGTGTGAAAAGTAGAGTATCCTCCTCGGGGATAAATGTGTCTTTGCCTTGGGCTAGCTTGAATCCCTCGCTGCATTCAGGATTCTTGTATTAACTCCCTCGCTTCGCTCGTGAGTTAAACTCTAAACTCCCTCGCTACGCTCGGGAGTTAACTCCCGAATCCTTCATTGCGTTCGAGATTCAATATGACGCCCGTGACACAAGACACTGCTTTATCCCCTGGGTGCATAATCTACTATTATTTGTAATCAAATAAAGACTATTATTATTGCCTTCGTAACGCCGTGGCTACAAAAAAAGCTTGCATTTTCTGGCGGCTCCACTCGCGTCGGCTATCTGATTAAAATGCCCGTGACTGTCAGGTGATGTTGCAGCTATCCATCAGTGAAAGAATTTCAATCCACCTCTTTATTATCTTAGTTTGGTCAAGTTATCGGGCTAGCATTATTTGAAAATTGGATGAAAATGAAAATTGTGAGGATAGAAGTTTGTAACTCTTTCATGCAAAAACCAATGTCCGGAATTTGTTTTACAGTTACGTAGCATACACATCAGAATAACCAGTAAGCCATATATGGGGGTAGTGTAGCGTCATCGATACTGCCACAAAAAACAAACACGACGTAGTGAAATCTATACAGCCGGTAACGAACTACATCAAAGAAATCCTGCATCGCGGTATCAGAGTTTTCCGTGCGGTTTTGCGATAGCTGGACACATGTGGGGAGACCTTTGCTTTGACTAGCTACTGTAGTTGAATTAAAAATTCGCATTCGAGTCTAATTCGAGATATTTTCAATCATTCGTCATCAACTCAAGTTTCAACTTTAGCATTGTGTATTTTAATTGTTAAAAATTCAAAAATGCACTATAACAAAATATGGGTTGCAATGAATTTATTTAAATTTATAACGTGTTCTCATCCGAAGTTACCAAGAAACAACAGCCAACAAAGAAAACTCTATGTGGAAGTACTGTCCTACTTCGGGGAGTACAGGCGAGATGATGTGGCAAGTTATGTAAGTTTACCATTTTCTGACAAAACTAATCTTTAAAAAATCGGTAACATCAAGTGAAGCTCAAACTACTAGCTGTAACTACTTAGATAATGTAGTCTCACGCTCAATTTACGAATATATAAAAGCTTTTAATACGACGACGTAAATCATGATGAAAAAATATCGACGAAGACTCAATAATCTTTTAAAAGCAGATGAAACTGTTAAACACTTTCAACATTAAATTTTGAAAGCGAAAATAAAATGTACGCAAATTTTGTTAATATCAAATCGATATGAAAAGCTGGTCCATCTGTGATCGTAAATCGATATAAACGTCGACTCTTATAATATTTTATGCACGTCACGTCGCGCGTCGTTTGCGAAATTCGGATGGACTTCCATCGCTCGAAGTCTTACCATCGACTTTCAAATGCAAATAGGCCTACCTTTACTTTTTTTCTGGAAAAGAGTGATTTTTGTTGCTTGCTTTCCGGTTCTCGCAGGAATACCTTCGATGCAACAATCTCAATTCTATTTTACCATTGTTTCGTATCCGTCAGCAAATGTCTGTAGATGTCATTAATGTGGAAACATTAAAATGCTACCTATATTTATACGGAACATGCGCGGCATAGGCTATGCCATCTAGCGTTGCAAATTCGAAACTTTTTGTAATAAAAATATAATAGTGGTCTGCCGCACAGAAGTGTAAAATCAAATATAAAATCTTATCATGAGGTAGTGGTCAAACACGAGCTTATAAAAAACACCTACCAATACGTAGTAACTCAAAACAATGTAGACGATTAGATGACCCGACTTGCCTGTAAAGTTCTCATCTGTTACTGTGTTTGAAATTAAAAGAGAAAAACATCAATTTGAGGTAAAACCTGTTAATTAACAGTATCCAAGTTTGCGAATCGTAGTTTCAATTTGCTATATTAACCTGTCCGGCCCCGGCGACACACCGGTGTGTCGCGAATTAATCGCGAATTTAATGTTTATTTACCTATTACATAAGATTTATTTTATTTTAGGGAATTTTTACATGTTGGGCCTGAGCGGTACAACTAATTTTACCATTTTGGGAACAACGAAGTCTTTTTTAGACGACGAATACCAGAATACGAGTGAGTTTTAATTAAATTCCATTGCCGAAATATGAATTCAATTACCGGTCGAAAATTAAATTACATAACAATACGTTTCAGTTTGTAAGTGCAAAGTTGCCGTACGTACGACACGGACCGATCATATATGCTTGTTTAGCGTTGATTTGCAATATCACTTCTCTGACAGGACGTCGAAGGGAGGCAAGCAAAAATGCAAAACAACCGCCCTGCGTTTAACTTGACATACAAGAACATGACGTGGTGTTTAATATCATCCGTCTGAATGGAGTACCTTTTGTATCAAGCAATTGTCGCTAGAGATATAAAGCTGTGTCCACACCATCGCGTGACCCGCGCGCGTTTTCTGGCCAGTGATTTATACAGCCAAGGACAGCAATTTTTTACAGGTTACTTGATCAACGAATCGTTTGTTATTTGGTTTTGTGTAGTAAACAGTGTTTATTTAGAAATTATGTAGTTTTTAATTGGACTCGTTTGTAGTTAGTTAAGCCACATTTTCGAGGAGGAATGAAGTAGCCTATATACAGGGTTATTTGTAAAACACCAACCACCTTTCAGTGGGTGAAAGTACTCATGATTATAAACAACTTTTGTTATGAGACCAACCCTAAAAAATCGAAAAAAAAATCTACTGTTTCATACATTTTCATCGGGTGACTATTGCATTTTGTATGAAACAGCCGATTTATTTTTTGATAGGTATTTCAGAGTTGGTCCCATAGTAAAAGTTTTTTTATAATCATGAGTACTTTCATCCACTGAAAGGTTGCTGGTGTTTTACATATAACCCTGTATATACGATAATTGCAATTCAAGTTATTGAAAACCACGAATTCTAAGTACTAATTGCGTGGGACGTCACTCGCTAGTCACAACCCATAGTGAACTAGTGTCATCAATTTCAATCATTAACAAGGATTACTATCTACTCGTACTTTCACTAATTGTACTATTCTTGTATTACTAAGTCATGTAGATTTTTGATAGAAGTCAAATATCCGATCACAGTAAGTAAATGAGTTACATTAGTAATACTACTTTGAGTTGATAATTTCCCAACAAAATCAGCCGAGGAGTGTTCGGTATTCAATAAATGTCCATTGTAAATTCCTTTTCGCTCTAAAAGCCTAAGCCTTTGCAGTTCCAGGAATTTTATTAGGTTTTATATTTTTTAAATTTGCCACGCTCGCTGTGAAAGTTAGAAAAATGAAACAGGAAAAACTAGTAAAAAATAAAGTATACCCAGCTGTGGATTTATCTAGAGAGAGAGGATGTGATGGCACTGTGAATTGGGAACCCGCACGGAAATACATTGTAAAATTGATTATGGTGAATTATTTTCTCGTCAATTGTTAGGTACTAGGAGATGGTTGTAGTTCACCATGAACTACAATGATATTCGATAGAATATCATTATTTTGAATGTGGATCGTGTGCCAAATAAATAAGTTTTCTCAAACATGCTTGGAAATATGAGTATTATTTTGACAACCTTCTTCAAGATAAATCGAACTTGCTGTACTGGCCAAATACATGCGAGCAGCGGCCGGCAAAAGTTGTATGAAAATCCATATCTGTCGTGTTTTAGTGGCCAAATAAATTACATAGTAAACTCATTTATGTCGTGTAATTTAAAAATAGAACGATCTTTTACTCCGAAACGTGGAAACCAAGGGGGTTACTTATCAAAGCTTGCAAATAGAAAGCTCTATAAAAGACTGCAAAATAGTTAGTAAAAGGCCCGGCCCAAAGATTGATTGTAAAGGTACCTACTACCCGGTGTAACGGGGCGTAATGTACCATTCGCAGCGAGCATTTAACAAACTCGTTTAGAACTTGCTAGCCCGTGGTCCAGACTCACAGCAGTAAGACACTTTCAGTCTAGATATCTGACAACTGGTGGTGTTGGGATCTTTGATTCTTCTTAATTATTGTTCAATCCAAATATAGAGCTTTTTCTTTGTCCCACTACATGTTTTACAAAAAAATAAACACAATTTTGCCAAGAATAAACGCGTGTGGCCGGTGCGCTCGTAACAAATTGCCACGACGTACTGACTGAACCGCGTAACACTCAGAGGGATTCGCCAAAAAACTCGTGTGCTTGTTACACGCGTATTCATGCCCGTTTCCACGTACCTACTGACTGCACGAATGCTCGCTTTGTATCATGTAACATTACGCCCCGTAACACCATTCAGTACCCCACCTTATTAGTAGGGGTTGGTTTGTTTCTGTCTTCGCCCCCAAATGAAAAAGGCATGAGTTTATGTAAGCACGTACTATTATGCAATAGAGTATAATACTTGTTTATTGCGTAACGAACTGCGTTCCAAAATCCATATTCGGGATGTAGGCCACAGAGATGACAAGCTTAAATGAAACTGGGCTAGTCACATCTGCCGCGTGCCTGTAGCTATGGACGGAGACTAACAGATTGTCGAAACAGCAGTAAATGTGTCATGTAGGTCTCGCAAGAATGCGGGACTAAATTCAAACTATTTTTAGGGTTCCTTACCCAAAAGGTAAAAACGGAACCTTATTATTAAGAATCCGCTGTCCGTCTGTCTGTCTGTCTGTCAACAGACTGTATTTCATGAACTCTGATAGCTAGACAGTTGAAATTTTCCCAGATGACGTAATTCTGTTGCCGCTATAACAACAAACAAAATCTGAATAAAATAAATATTTAAGTGGGGCTCCCGTACAACAAACGTATTTTTTGCCGTTTTTTTTGTAGATAATAGAACGGAACCCTTCGTGGGCGAGTCCGACTCGCACTTGGCCGTTTTATTACAAGATTTTTCAGAACGGGTACAAAAGACGTTCCGACGATCAGGGTCCTAGTGTATAAAAAAGTTCTCAAAACTAATCGAGTTTCTTATCATAAAAAAAGTCCTAATAATATAAATACGTACTTAGGTATTTTATTAGTATTTCGTTGATTCAAAACAATTGTATTTTTAACCCAAAGGTCCACCTATGTGCCTAAACTGCAATCCCTAAAAATAACAAAAAATCATCTGCCCAGCTTTTTCCGAACTACATTGGGCTTCCAGTCAAACCGGATTCAGCTCAATACCAGAATATTAAAAAAAAAATACTTAGGTAATAACTTTGCTGTAGTGCAGATAGTAGATATATCATGAAATCCATCTAGCTTTTCTACTTGCGAATCGCACAGAACAAACAAAATAAAATAAATCTTACAACTATTATAAATGCGAAAGTTTGCATGGACGGATGTAACTCAATCACGCCAGGACCGCTATGGTTCTGGATGAAATTTGGCACAAATATAGACTATAGTATGGCATCGCACATGGGTTTATCTCGGGAGTATTTTTCTCTTGGTATTATTTGCGACATTCATGCGGGCAAAACCGTTGACGGAACATATTACTTAATAATGACGTAATAAAAGCAACCTAAAAAGGCATACTGAAGAGATTTACGAAGTCAAAAAGGCTCATATCTCAGCCTGCGCTGCGATATTTAAAAAATGCAATAATCCAGAAGCACGGAATAATTGCAAGGAAGGATTAAACCTTTGTTCTGATCTAAATGAAAATAAAAAAAGTTTAAAATAAAATGGATTGCCTGTTACTGCGAATAATTGGAAAGGAGACCTAAGCTTTTGAGCTGCACCGAAGGATTATTAAAAATCTGCACAATTAAATTAATTGTCTATAATCCTTTCACTAACAAGGCGCTTTGTCTTTCATCTATACTAATATTATAAAGAGGTAAAGTTTGTGAGGTTGTAAGGTCTCTGGATCTACTGAACCAATTTTCAAAATTCTTTTTGTAGGTAATAGCCACATTCATGAGGAAAACTATAGGCTATACGAGAACGGCAAACAACGGGATATACGCGTACGAAGTCGCGGGTAAAAGATAGTATTTAATATCAGACAGAAAATACCGTAAGTATCGTATAAGCGGGACTTAGTTAAAAGCATAGTACCTACTTGATTTAAAAAGAAAATGCATGGCATTTTTTTAAAATCAATACGTGAAGTACAGACGGTTGGAGATAATAACGCAATATAAATGCGAATATTATTAGTTTACTATGTATAAATAACTAAAATTAAAGTCTGCCAGGATTTGGTAAACTTCATAACTGGCCGGCGTAATATGCATGTTTGATTTACAAAGTGAAATACGTATTAGCTTAAGAAAGCACCTATGAAATAAAAGAAGTTGTAAAGCTTCAAAGTTGACAATTAGATAGAGAAGTCCAATATAGACTTTGACGTCAAAGTCCATGACACCTATTATACAGCTGCCATACAAAACAGCGTTTTTGCGAGAAGAACAGATATTATTTATGTTTGTTTAATAGTATATCTCGTTTGTTTTTCGATCAATTTTGATTCTATTTTCACTGTTAGGTATATTTTTGTATATTTTGAGATTAACTGTGTACATTACAAACATTTTTTTCATGCATATTCCCTATTGCGTACGTTCCAAGTACATACTAGGTACCAATACTCTGTTAATAGTCGCTAGCTAAATAATATAGCCATACGGTTCGATCTTCAAGGTTAAGCAATGCTTTCCGGGGTCTATATGTGGATGGGTGACCATATTAACATATCGAGACTCCTCCGTGCCTCGGAAAGCACGTTAAGACGTTGGTCCCGGCTGTCATTTGTAGATCTTTTGCAGTCGTTACGGATGGTCAGAAGCCAGAAAATCTGACTCCAGTCTTGTCAAGAAGTACCGTGTTAAGGTGGAAGCGCTAGGGTAGCCCGCGAAATTCAAATTGTCTTACATGTTTTTGCAATTTGTAGGTCAGTGTCAGGTTGTATCTTGGTCAAAATATGATTCGCAGCCGTAGCACAAGTATGTCTTTATAGAATTATAATCATCGAAATCATCAATACAGCTCCTTTAGTTAGAATTGATGCCATTTACCTTAATGGGTTGTGTAGGTCTGGAAGGCAGGCGCTCCACGTAAAATACTGGTATTCAGAATCCGGTTTCACTGGAAGCCGACCCCAATATAGTTGGGAAAAGTCTAGGCAGATGATGATATTAGTGAGAAATTAAATAACGTTTTGGGGCTCTGGGAGAATATTATCAAAAACATAATAGTTGACTAAAGTACTTATGTGTATTGTTGAGTTATGTAATGATCAAGAAATCTTATACTAGTGTTTACGCTGAAGTGGTAAACAAATAATTAAAGGTAGGTACTTGACATTTCAGCCATAAATTCATTATGTTCAAGTTTTATTCATTATGAACATTTCATTATGTTCAAGTATGTACGCATTAAATTGTTTTCACAGCAATAATGTTTCAGTGACGACTGTTTCTTTATTAAGTATTAAATTAAATTTGTATCACTTTAAATATTGTAAGCCATATAAATACCACTAATTAATTAACGTGACTTCACGTGAACAGTTTTAATTTATAATTAATTAAAACTTGTATGCTTCGGCTGGCATGAACAACCGGTATCGGTGCACTGTTAAATTCTGAGCGATATATTTCACAATGCTTGAAAATTTAAAATATTCAGCCATGAAACATTTTATTTAGGTACTTATGTATTTCTGAACTGTACGGGTAGTATAGGCACACAATAATTATATTAACCTCGCCTTTCATGAACCGTGATAGCTAGATAGTTAAAATTTTCATAGATAATGTATTTCTGTTGCCGCTATAACAACAAATACTAAAAACCGATTTAAATAAATATTTAAGTGGGGCTCCCATATAACAAACGTGTTTTTTTTGCCGTTTTATTAGATAATGGTACGGAACCCTTCGTACGCGAGTCCGACTCGACTCGCACTTGGCCGGTTTTTATATTACCTACTTGTTAACAATGTATAGCCTAAACACGATGACGTTATTTTGTTTGGTTGAGGAGTTCAAACCAGCGCCATGTACTTACATAGTATTACATTGTCTGCAAAGTTAATGGCCTTTGTAACAATTTAATGATTTAAAAGAGTGTGGAGTTTCTTGTACGTTCTTCTCCACAGAGATTTACGCTTTGGAAGGAACAAATAGGTATACGTCTTTGACTGACCGACCTTCACAATTCAAAAGTGCCTGTTAATTGTTTAATTAAAATAAAAGCTTGGAGTTTCAGTTTGGTCTCAAGTTATAAGTTAATCGGTGGCTAAGATGTGCTTGATTATTACTAATTAGTATCCATTTGTACGATCGAAGTAAATTACTAAAAATAGCTTGTAATGAGGGGTATAATTGTATAATTGTTCGTGGTAATTTCTAAAAAAAATATATTCTACAAATTTTTAAGCAACTAATCACGAAATTCGTTAAACTACTACACTATCGGTTATTACCATTATTATTCCCAAAAATGCATAGCTTGTGTGGGATGTGCCACGGAGGCAAACCCGAGAAAAAAGGTAGATATAAACATACAATGCAATACATAGCTGTAACACATACTTATATTGTAACCATATAGGTTAAGTTTGTTGTAACCGTCTGTGTTTATAAATCAGTACGCTATTTAGTTGCCAATTTCTAAACACTAAGGACAGTTACGTTGCTGTAAAAGATACAACTAAGGGCCTAGCACGAATGTCTTGACGTTACAGTAACGTTTACGTAAGTGAATTAGTACGAAACAAGTATTATACAACGTGTAACAGAATAAACGCAATGCCTCTTAATGGGTCATTGTACTCATCATTATAACCAACTTTAACTAAGGAGCCAACACTGAAATCGCCAAAAAAGAATCGACTGCTCCATACATTTCTGCACGCGTAACTCGACAAAATGTACTGTACAACTGATTTTTTTTTCGAAATTTCGGATTTGGTCCCATAGTAAAAGTTGTTCATAATGATGAGTACAATGATCCCTTAAGAGGTATTGCGTTTATTCTGTTACACATAGTAGATACAGTAAAATTTTACGTAACGTCACTATACGTCAAAAACATTCATGCTAAACCCTCTGGTCACAAAACTGTAAAAACTTACACTACCGTTCAAAAGTATTTGGCCACCTACATTTTGTAAGGCCATAGCATAATAGGGCCGATATTATAAACAAAGGTGGAAATGTAGATAAGGCTAAAATAATAAAATGTATTTTTACTGTGCTCAAGAAATCTCAACTAATATTTTTAATGCGAAAGTGCGTTTGTTTGGTATCCTGGGTGTATATTCCCATGGAATTATTCCTGATATATACTAATAAATAAAAATAATACTCTGAAGTCGTTTCACTAACATCTACAAATAGTATTTATTGTCATTTTGTTTTAGAAATTGATAATAAAAATCTATTATGAAATCGTTTCATTCATTCAAACTTTTGCAAAACACTTTTTTTTCTGGGTGGCCTAATACTTTTGAGCGGTAATGTAAATCGTTCCTTCGTACCATCCCTGCCCACACTTACCTGCTTACTTACCATGCCCGTTCACACCGCCCGAGCTACTCGAAACTTCAATACGTACCTCGGAGTAAGACTTCTCGATGGCCGAGCGCTTGATGGTGTAGGTGCGCAGGTCCTCGAGGAGGTCGCACTCATGCTGGTTCTTAGCATGGAGCTTCGCAATTTGCTCGATGTGCAAGTTCTTCAGAAATTTCGCATAGTTGCTCTGTAACAAAGAGAGGTTGCGTTAGACGATTTGAAGTCGACTTTTGTATGGATTAAACTTCAAAACATGAAGTTAACTTTTGGAAAGAGTTTCTGGTAAAACTCCCAGGGTCTATTTAATACTTAGAACTGTCAAACACTATCAATTTCTTCTGTGGTGCGAAAACACAACATACGTTTTGAAATATACAAAAAAAAATAAGAAAGCACCGTAAAAACTTATCGGAATGTCAGATTGTCAGCTGTCGACATTCGGTTTTATTAAAAAGGCTTAAGATCCGACTCGAAGGGTCAGGGTTAGGTATTTTATAAATATTTGTTCAAATCACCTTTTAACGTTGGCACGCCTAAATTCATGGTGTACAGCACTAAACAGTCGACCCTATGTCGACCTATTTAAATCCAGTCAGTACTACCGTACTTTTTAAAATTAAGTTAGACCAAAATTGTGATCCTTGAAATTAGCTCTATAATTGGTTTCAGTAAATCAAAACTCATAGCTTGCAAAGCCCACTTCATAATTGCACTCTAACCACCGCACAGAATAATTCTAAAACGAATATACTTAAATTTAAATTGCATTAATTTGTAGTCATGCAAATGATCTTTATTGACTAACTAGTTTAAGAAATTAGCGGTCCACTTGTCCGCAAAGAACTTGAACCATTTGCACTCTTAACAATGGTAGGCTATCGGAGATAAATGCATTACGAATGATCGACCGTTGGAAACTATCTGTGGCCAACGTTCAGTGATTAGATTTATTACCAACGGGTCAATGCACAAATCGGTTTCAAGAGTAATCTTAGCGATCGTCTTCTTAACTGAAGGTGTTATAACCACTAACTCACTGTAAGTTGATAACACGAGGTCAATTACGTAACAAATATTCCACATATAATAACCCTGGGTTAAAACTAACACGAATTAAAAAAAAATCTCTGATTTGTTCAAAAAAAGCATCTTTTGTTCTATTAATTCCTAAAAAGAATAGAATACGCCACAATGCATAAACTACCATCGGCTGAGTTAAGTAGTCCATAAACATCAGCTTCTCAGTATATAAAAAATATTTTTAAATAAAAATAACCTAAGCTTGCTTTTAGGTCCACGTCTCCGAAAATAACTATCATCCTACACTGAAATATTCTATAAAAACTATCTAGAATGTGTCCCCGTTCGCTCGTTAAGATGACACTTAGCTCCATTTACTTCTAGTTATTGACTATGGTCTACTTATGACGTCACTCGGTAAAAGCGCCTCCACCGTCACAAACTTCAGGCGCTTATGACGCTGAGGCGTAAAACAGAGGCTTGCTTGAAGTCGAAAACTTCTTAAACTTTCAACTTATTACATAAAAGGTGGCTGACGTGAAAGTTCAACAGCTTGGCTTCAAATAGTGCTTGGCAATTACTTGCCTGAAATGCTAGGCTTAAGTAATCTGTCATGGCATGTGATGCAGAGGACATCTGTGGGACACGACGGGAGAAAAGTTTGAACTGTGAATGTTAACAGTAGAAAAAATTAACTATGGAAGTATTGCGTAAAAGATAAAATCTACCTCAAAGAAATATCGGGATTGCGAAAATATGGCATAGGTTTATCTAAAACCTAGCAAAAACAAGGTAAATAAAATTTTAGGAAAATATTTTCAAAATTCTCGTCATGCCGGAAGCCTATTGGATTTTTGTTAGGAAAATTCTACCAGCGCGAGCGTATAGCTGAGAATTTTTCATTTATGAAGTGTAGGTAAATTCCTGCCCGGAGCGACGACGCCATGACAGAGTTCGAACTGCTATGTTGGGAACGAGCTGTCACAAAAAAAGGCGCGAATATGGAAATATTTCGTCAATTTTTTAAGCTACATTTTGTATTTTGTATTTTTGTTAACACGAACTTCAGTTACGCAGTCATACCAGATACCTGATTAAAACCTAGGTAGGTACGTGATGAGTACAACATCTATTAAATACGATACCTTAAAATGTACCTATTAATACCACGAAACATAAAGGCTCAAACACAAACAAACATACCTACGTAAAATGGACATCAAATTACATAAAGGATCAAAGGGACTTTCAGTTGGCGGTTACAATATTGATCCATTCGAACATTCAGCAGGGTTCCTCTTATACAAGTCACAGGTGCTTCAGCTTGGCACAACAAAAGATCGCAAGCTTCCTCGAATTTGATGTCAATCTATAGGCGCCTCATAATAGGTCTCGGTTGTTCGACGTCTATACGTATAGGTACACTTTGAGCTATTGAACTGTTTGAGTAGGTACCGAGGCTCCTATTGACGCAGAGTTCACAATTAGTTTCAAAGCACTAAAGCGTTTGCGCATCGGATCCTATCTATTTCTGAGAAATAG
Source organism: Melanchra persicariae (assembly GCA_947386135.1). NCBI lineage: Eukaryota > Metazoa > Arthropoda > Insecta > Lepidoptera > Noctuidae > Melanchra > Melanchra persicariae. The sequence goes on from OX376643.1 coordinate 30,570,937, forward strand.
TTATCCGAAGTGCCTTGAGTACTATTCTATGACAACGTGCACTCTGGAACCGCAATCTATAAGTTCAAAGCTTGGTTACGTTGTTCTTCGTACCGTCATTTCTCGGATTTGTAACCGAAATAATGCTCAACGTTCTTATTTTAAATTAGCAGTTTATTGTTTTGTAAGTTAAAACTGCAGCAGACTTTTTCTTCGAATAAAAAATCTGATAATTCACACAAAGTGGCATTGCTGCCAGTCTTTTGAATGCGTAAAGATATTTACGCATTCAAAACGTAAAATATCTTTAAACGTACCTTTACGTAAGACATTTTTTTTGCGATTTCAATGTTGGTCCCGTACTAAAGTTGATCATAATTACGAGTACAATGACCCATGTTAAGGTATTGCATATTATATTGTGTGAAACGTTGTATAAAGTGATCCAATTAGTTTTTTGTAGGTAATCTCTGAAAGTGCTGATCCGATTAATAAAACCTTCACTCGCTTAGTGCTGTGAGCTACTTTTTATAGAATAAAAGGCATGACTTCTGTGGCATAGCTTATCGGTAACGAAGCTGCGAGAAATAGCACGTTATTCCCCACAACTTAATGATGCTAAGTGCTTATGTAGTTTGCTTTAGTGGCCGACTAGTGGCGCGATGGCGGCGGACTGTGTCCCTGTTTGCTGCGATGTTATACCATTCTGACAGCAGTCTTGCCAATCGAACTTGTTACCTAGCTAATGGGTTGCGGAAGTCAGTCGTTATACAGGGTGTTTCAGATGTGCGTGGTCATATAGGGTGGTGTTCTGTAGCTGCTATTGAGTAAAGAAACAAAATCAAAATTAAAATAATTAACTTTTTTTTAGAAAACCCGGTTTCAGCCTGTGACTGAATTACGATAAACACCACCAACTGCATCAGACAGCTTGTAAAGTGATATTATTTTTTTACATTTTAGTCGTTTTTTTCCGGTAGGGCTTTTTTTCCTAATTGTTAAACAGATAGAGAACAACACCCTTAAATATGACCACGCACTTGGAACATCCTGTATAGTAGTGAGGCTCTAGACAAGTAATATTCGACAAGTAACGTTGCGAAGGCAAAACGTGAAAATGTATGGGATTGACAATCGCTGTCGAAATGACACGTGATCAAATTCCTTGTATTTTGTCACTTTGACAGTTGCATTCGTCGATAGATTAGCAGTTTGTATTGTGTCTTCGGTATTGAGTTACTTCCGATTAGACTGGAAGCCTTCCCCAACATAGTTCAGAGTCAGGCCTGAAATATAAAATTCCAGATAGTTTAAATATCCATCGTCACCAACTCAAATATCGACTTTAGCGTTATGTATTTTGAGTTGAATTATAAATGCCCGTTTGCCTGAAAAATGCTCTAAAAAATTACGGATTGCAATAGAATTTGAACTTTGTCAAGTGGGTACGGCATAGAGCTTGTTGTTCCAAAACTTTAACATTATCTCTAACTGTGTTATGGATCCTTTAACTCTTCGTTGGTAGCCTTATTCGATTAGGCCAAGCTGTTTTCAAAGTAAGTTACCGACACCCGGTAGTCCCCCAGCGAAGGTCCTGCGAACAATCACTGCCCGACAAGTCGATACTTCGAACTGTTTCGGCAAACTTCGGCCAACATCGACTCTACAATCAATTTTGTACTTCACCTGAGGAATCTAGTTTAAACTGAGATCGACTTTGGTAATACGTTGGCTGTTGTATGCATTAAAACTGAAATGGGATACTTATGACGAGACTATGGCACTTGAACTACTACTAACTATGGAAATTGAACATTTTGATGACATCCGAAGTCTGTCAGTGTGTAAGTTCTAGAAACAAGCTGGCTTATAAGTTTCGTGTAGGAACATAATTTATATTCGTTCCCTAACAAAACAGCGTGTGGCGAACCAACATATTGTGGGTAGGTAAGTGTTGTACCTAAGCGCAGCTTTACCTGTGGACACCCTCTATAAAAATAAAACTTCCATCGATGTCACAACAAAATCTGCGTGCATAGTGCAAAATTAAATGGCTGTTGGTCAGGTTGGGCAACATTAAAAATTTGATTACTGGTGCTTTCACATTAAACTCTTGACGAGTAGGTAGTTTTTAATTTTTTCAGTAGATACAAACAGAAACATCACAAAAACCTCAACAGGTTCTTCTGAATATTGATAATTCATCTATAACCGTCCCGCATGACGAGAACCTCGTGAAAGCCGAGAAAGATAAACAAATAAAATATCTTGACTTGGCTCGCGAGGTTGTCGACATGTGGGATGTGAATTCGGCAATCATTGTACCGATAGTCGGGTCAGCCAACGGCTTAATAGCCACCAGCCTCGACCAAGAACTCAGGAGGCTCTCGTTAGGCAGCTGTATCAGGGGCTTGATTCAGAAAGCAGTACTTCTGGACACGGCTCGGATTGTTAGGAGGTTCCTCTCGCTGGAGCCCTGACCGCCGGTAGCTTGGACCCTGTTCCCGATACCGGTGGGCTACTATTTTTTTATATTTTTAAATATTTTTATAACTTTGTATTTTAATATTTAAAAAAGTAATTTATATGTATTGTACAAAAGAATAAAGAAAATAATATCATCTACACATAGTTTATAAAACATTGTGAGGCAATTACTAAATAATAAAGCATGGTAATGTAAACAATAAATAATACGATGGTATAAACAGAAATATCACAAAAACCTTAACATGATATTTCTGTTTAAGGATGTTGATGATAATAACATAATATCATTTACACATAAAACATTGTGAGACAATTACTAAATAATAAAGTATAATATTAACAACAAATAATACGATTATTTTCTTTTCTAGAGAAAATAATAAGACTGTTTACCTACGGAAAATTACAAAGATAGCGATTCGATACAAAGAAACATAGCCATTATTAGTTATTGTTTAGGTATTATATTACTGAGCACTTTCTAGGAACAGAACATCACTGTGGGTGGTCCATATTATGTACTGTAGTTCTATTTATGGTATAAGTACCTATCTGTATCTATGTCGACCAACTTTTGTCTTAAGACCCATGTCCAAATCGTTGACTTTAAAATTTTCTTCTTTCTGGTGAATTTTAAGAGTCATTGGTAGTTTTAATCTTACTTATATGCACTTAAAAAACAGGAGTTAGTGATAGTGTGATGGCAGATAGGACAGAATGGAATAAAAAAACGTGTTGCGCCAACCCCAACTAACCTTATATTATGAACTGTTTTTCATTACTAAAGAACTTATAAGATCACGATGGAAGTCGATTCAGGACAGCCCTATGTCTTTATTTCCGTTTTTGATATTAAGAAAGTCAATAAATGTATGTGGGTCCTTGACCGTCTAACATAGTTTCACATTACTGCAAGGATTAACTGCAACGTAATCCCAATTACGGGTGACAGCCCTTTTAGGGGCTGTCAGTTACAATTACATGGATTTAGTCTCTACTGAATCAATGGAAAATCCCGAGTGGAGTCGCGTAGTAACGGGTTCATGGGATCTAGCATGACCCTTATAAAAAATAGCTGATACGGGCTGAAAGCTACTGGACAAATCCTTTGGCTCATTTTCACTTTCAAGAGATTAGCTCATGCCGCGGTGAAAATGTCAAAGTAGAACTATGTAACATGCGCCAATTCGCATTACGCTTGTGCGGTGTACTAAAGCTTTCTCCTTATCACAGTTGGATCTCTGAATAAATATTAGATTGATTTTGTTGAAAACTTATCCCGTCAGAAGGAGGTCTGATAAAAAGATGATTCCGTGCTTCGGAAGGCACGTATAAGCCGGTGGTCCCGGCCGCCGAATGGCGGTCGTCAAACCATGTCAGAGGCCCTTGAGGCGGTTTAGAAACTCTAACACTAGGGTTACTGCCCACACGAAAAGAAGAAGAGAAGTGTTTGAGTCCAGAATATCTTTTCAACAAGAGCTAGACACCCGATCGTTTCAGTTCTTTCTTATCTTTTAGTAAGCAACCTGCTCCGTTTTGTGCATGAAATGTACCTAATAAACATTGAAACAAATTCCTTTCCTTTGTTGTTTCAATTCATGTTGCATTGCGTTAATTAGGATTGCGACGTATTTGTGTAAACTTCGTGCTACGTTTCACCAATCTGTACACGGCTGTACGAGGAAGCGTGGGAGCTCATTAAAATATTTAATTCAGTACCAAAATAATTGAATATTCGCTGTGAAACATCAGCTATTCAGAGGCAAACGCATGCACTGGTCAACAATGACGTCATCACGGTACACTGGATCACAAAACACGTCGAAATCAATGTTTTGAAAGCGGGTTTTCGCATAACCATATTTCGCGTAACACATGTTCCGGGAAAGACCTTGAACACTCGTGTCCATTCTGATAGCAAAAACAATAGAGGCGCATCGTGAATAATAGACTCTCATAATAATATGGTTATAGATTGTACCTATAGAACTATGTTAGTTTGGTTTTGTTAACGGATTTTAGGTGTTTCAGAAAATTGTACTGAGAGATATATAGATAACGTGCATTGTTTCTTGTGGAATTATTTTCAGTCAATGAATACTTCGATTACATAAATTCGGAACACCATTTATAGTCAAAGGCAATCATCTCCCTGCCCTTTTTATGGATGGTAAATCATCGAATGACTCCTCCCGCTCTGGAAGGGAGTCTTAGACTCTTACTGCCTAAAACCCATCCGTGCTGCCTCCTAGTGCCCTTTGCTTTACAAGGCCGCGGTAACTCTTTCGATGAGAATCCGCAACCCTGGCAGGCTCTGGCCATAACTCCTTCTCCTATGCTGACATATCTGAGGCGCGCGTGGTACACACCGCGCCGTCGACACGGGCCTGGCTTTGGTCGGACGGCGAGCCACCCAACACTCCCCGCAGACCCGCACCTACGGAGGCCATGAATTGCCCTGCGACTCCCGACACCCGGGGTGTCTCCCTTTTTTGCGGCGGCTGGGGCGTGAGGGTTGTCTCTCCCTCACGCGGCCCTCCTCCTCCTTCACTAGCATTACTGCTTCGCAGAAGGAGGTTACGGCTTCCCATGCCTCCTCGCTCCGGATCATGGATTGAACCAAGGCCGGACGCGAGAGGACGACGCCGCCGAAAGCGTCGACGAGGAAACGTTGCGCTCCGCCCAAGCAGGACAGACCTCCACCGAATGCTCCACCGTGTCCTCCGATCTCCCTACTCTTGCCTCATATTGTAGGTCAGTGCAAAACGTTTTCTTCTCCGATTCCGTCCTGTCAACCATCCACTATTACTGCCTCCTTTTACATCATTCTTCATAAAATCCATCCGTCTTTTCCCTGGCATCTGTCTCACCGACCACAGTAATATTCTACAGATAAAGGCAATATTAATCAGCCGTCAATTTAATTTACGAAAAACCACTAATCAACTTATTAGTACAATTATGTAAACGTATTAACAATACGATGCTGAAATGGAAACAGCGAAGTCCGAAAACCATAATCTTAAAATTCCACAAGCGGAGTTTGGAAGAACGAATGAGAATAATCAGTTATAATACCTATGCCTGCCTACACCCAGAAACGTAATCCTAAAACCGGGTAGCGAAGGGCAGCCCTAATTGATTAATTGCGCTTAAATGTTCAATCTTCTTGCATCAATATGCATTTAAGCATCATATTTCCCTTATTGGAAAGGGATTCTTAAACAGCAGTATAACTAATATTCTTCAGTCTTATTGTGGCTTCTTGCATGCATAATTTATTAAGGATTATCCACTGATTTTAGTACTTACCAATGTCCTACTTTAAGTTGAATCAAACTTTGTGTCATTGTGATCGTATAATTAAATTATGGAAGCGATTAAGTATTGGAAGCCAAATACTTCGTTTCATAAATGTTAGTTGATAAAGAAAATAAGATATACAGGTTAGTAGGTGTGAAAAACAATTAGTGAGTGTACAGTAAAACCGGTTTTAATACGATCACGTTAAAAACAATTTCCCTCATAATACACCATTTGACGTCAGTCCTTGTAACTTGAGGTAGGTATATTATCAAAAAAATTATCACGCTTAATACAATTCGTCATCCCGTTTAATACGTCATCTGTACACGTATGTTATCTTACACCGCAAGGGTGAAACTTCCCTGGGACGTAAATGTTATGTTTGATTAGTAATCGGTAAGGCGAAAAATCGTCTTTGCTACAAAAACATAAGATCGCTCCCTGTAACAAATGATGCGCAGTCTCGAGCAGGCTAGGACGACTGGACTTCTTTTCATCGACTGGTTAAAAGCTTTAGATGATCACCTCCAGATTAAATGTAACATTATCTTAACTTTATAACTACGTCTTCTCGCTTAAGACGCGTTTTTGTTTGGGTCCCTTAAGGGTGCCCTAGTCGAACAGGTGAACTCATTGAAGGGCGCGGTTAAATACATGCCGTCTCATCCAACATCATTTGAAGAAAATATACGCTGTGATGAGCAATATGAAGCTAGTGCGCAAACAAATTTACAGTTCCATATCATTTAAGATGATATAAAACGAAAATGAGCTCGTAAAATTTATTGAAAGACATTAATTGGTAGTCAGGATATTATTGTGAAAAAAGTGCTGAATGTATCCTATTTAATTTTTTAAAATTTAATTTAGGAAATAATATATTCCTTTATGGTCAATATTTTGCCATTTGCGTACTACATAAGTTATTTATTTAAGCCCAAAGTTGTGTTAAAATTTAGAATTTTCGACACAAATAACTTACTTTTTTTTTCTATATAGTTTCCATACAGGGCTAGATACCTAATGCCGAGATAAATAAATGTGTCTTTTTTTCTGAACGTACACCGTCAATCAGTAGAGTAATCGCCATACTACGTTTGTATGTAACAATGACTGACTAGGGCACCCTTAAAAATCGTTAAACGGGTTTTACCTAAGTACCTTAAATTTAGAAAATCTTTACCGTTAGGTTATTGTCTAAATGTAACGTTAGAAATTATTTGAATTTTAATTTTAGTGCCTAAAAGAGTAGGGATGGACCAAATAATCGATGGTTGGATTGTGTGAAGAATCATCATCTTCCTGCCCTTATCCCATGTTACTTGGGGTCGGCGCAACACTTTATTTTTCTTCCATTCTGTCTGCCGTCACGCTATCACAGTTAGTGATACCCTTTTCTTTCTCTCTATATTTATGTTCATAACTCTTTTAGACATGTATCTGAGGAGGAGGGATGAAACACATGTGTGTTTCATCCCTCCTCTTCGCATGACCATACCAAGACAAGCGGTTCCTTTTCAACTTTTCCGTCACTGGCACCACTTTCAAACTACATCTAATGTACTCATTTCTCACTTTATTCATATTCGTTACTCCACACATCCATCTCAACATTCTCATCTCCGCTACATGCAATCTATTTCCATCAGTCTTTTTCACAGTCCAGATTGTGTGAAGAATGATATGTCATAAATGGGGGTGAATGTTGAGAAGAGTAACAATAGTATCTCCCTGCGACATTGTACGAGTGTTGTTCGAGAATTGGGCTCAAGAAGTACGGAAGAAAATGGCGTGTGGCATCGACCCTAAATACATAGAGATGATGACGAGCTAAGCTTATTTATTAGTAGGTTATAATAATGCAAACAAATTGAAAGCTTGTAAGAATGTTCTCGTTCATTTTATTTTTGACATATTATGATTTCAACTCTTCAATCGGTTCTACTTCACTAGTATAAGTACTAGTATAACTACTTCACTAGTAGCAGTATTAGAATGTACTCGTTCAAGAACTAATGGAATAATTACTATATTGTTCAAAACGATATAATTACTATCTAACAGTGAAACGATTACAGTATATTGGATTTCAATAATAAATTAGTAAAACGAACCACTCATAAAACAACAGTTTGAATCGTTTTGAACATAGTTATGAAAATAATTGGGAGGTGTTGGATTAATATTAATTAGTTATTCATTGATAGAATAACGTGAGCACCTGTTGAATTAATGATTTAATAAGATTCCGTTTATTCATCTTTTAAAATGATTATTTACATTATTAAAAATATAAAATCGTAGCCTACCGGTATCAGGAACAGGGGCCAAGCTACCGGCTCCAGAGAAAGGAACCTTCTAACTATATTACGAGCCGTAATACGTAGTACGGACGTATCTTCATTACCGTACTTATCCCCCAAAGTGTTGCAGAGGTAAAGTGTTAACCTATTGTACGTCGACATTACACAAGCTATGTTTAAGTCCAGTTTAATAATGACCGAACCCATTGCCATCATTCGTACCAAAACCCCGAACTCCGGGCTGTTCCTGAAAAATTCTAGATAAAAAATCCGAAAGCACTTCGCTCAAAAAAGAAACCCACGTCGCTGTAATTGCGCTCTCGACTTCGAAGTCTGCAAAGAATTTATGTAAGTAAATAATCTGTATTTTGACTTACACCTACAGTTTCCTTTGTAACATTGTTGCATATTCACCCCTTTCAGTGCCAAGTAGAACGAGTTTCAGTACCTGAGTTGGATAACACAGCGGTCAAAAGACGTAATTGGAGTGTAGCCAAACATAGACATACAGTGTTCGCCTAGAGGCTGAATACTTATACGAAGTACGTACTACAATTTAATCACTGAAATGCGTTGTGAATATTCCACAGTATTCCTAAGGTCAACTCTGTGGCTCGCTCGAGGGAACGTACACGGTACACGATTGGAAAGCGAATCTCATACGCTTTTGAAAATAGAAAAGGAAAGGCGGCCAACTGAGGGCCAATTCTGGAATTGAGAAGTAATTGATGCGAACGAATGCAAACGTTGCTTTTGTAGAATTGTATGAAAACAAAAGAACGTTCCAATAGAACTAAAATCTTTGATTGTTTCCAAAATTCCGTATGAAAATACTAATAATAGTGTTTTTTTTTATTACAGGAAAACCCTTAAGAAGTCTATGAATTTTAAAGTATCATGTTAAATATGATTCATTCGATACCCATTGCGCCCGAGTCTGATTCGCACTTGGCCGGTTTTGTTAATAATTATAGCAGATTGTGATGAAACTGATTAAAGCAATGTAGTTGTTGTGAAGGTTGCAAATAATAAATTACCGACGGAACTATGATGTATGCTGTTTTGTGGTAAGTAGTCAGACCGAAACTACAAGGCTTTAAAGATTCACACGCTTCGAGAAAAGGTATGTTAGGTAGTGCCCTCTTTGGCTCGTTTTGGCCTGATATGATTTAAGATGACACCAGTGCAACTATAGGTACGCTGCTGACTTTAGTGTTCTTGATGATACGTTTGGTGCAAAATAAAGTTGAACTACGTGAAGGCCAATACTCGTGCTTATAAAAGGTTCAAAATCAACTCGCAATAACATCTCGGCGACAATCAGGGTCATAAACTTGTTAAAGTTTAGTGTAATTGCGACGGAAATACAAATGTGAACCTCTAAAATACAGGAACTAACACCTCTTTGGTTTCCCGCTATCAAAAGCGGGGCTTAGACCTGTCGACCAAATTTGTGCTGGAGTTGTAACGACTACCTAAAATCTACCTAAACAGACCAAACGTACAGCTACATATTCGAGGTTTGTGTGACGTATCACATGCATTGAATATAGGGATAGAATATGTCGTCTCGTCTACAAATTCACACAAATACTCATGAATGCGTTTGTCGAGGCGAATTTCTATGGTGAAAAACGGTCGATAGTCGATACACTCTCGAATGTTATTCACATAAATTTCGGTACTTGGAATATAGGGGGGATTAGTTTCAACGACTAAAATGAAGACTTCAAATTTTGTAAGCGTTTACTTTCCACGGTATTTTATCCAAACTAGAATATTCTTGGAAATTAATGAACCGATTTTAATGAAAGTTAATCAAGAACTTTTTCGAAAATGAGTTAAGAGGGAAAGAGTATGAGTGATACTTCACTTTGGATAGAAAATATAATTTAATTTTAATTTATTTATTTACAACGGACAACATTATGGTCCATTTTGTTAGTAGAATACCTTTTATCTAGTGTTAGTCGTACACAAACAATAAGGTAAGTGTCTGAAGCACGAGGTGGCAGTGAACGATAAAGTAAGGAATAAGCTACCACACGAAAATTCTCTCCACATAGTGACTCAGAATAGGGGAGAAAGGACCCTCCACCACTGTTATCAGGATACTATTGTCACTGACCCGCGTGCTACGCATCACTGATGCGACTTTTTTGAGAATCACTGCATGGAAGCCGTCAGTTCGGTTTTGAGCATATACAACTGCTCTCATTATCTCTCAATACTTTTTCGAAATAAATCTTCACCTTGATATGAAACACCGGCAGCAGTAAAGTCTTAAAGCCGCCCTGCGTAACTCCTAAAATCGCATACCTATCATTTGACAATCGAAACTAACTCCACATCCATTGCTTCATCGCTATTTCAGCATTTAAGCATAATGGATCAACAGACATGTTGGACAACGTCAAACACGCAATGAATAGGTACGGTTGTAATGTCAAAATGAAATCATGTTATGCGACCGATTGCATTCATGCAACCATGTATTGCGCAATTAGGTAGCTGGATCGAATTTATCGTGCTCCTGAACATTTTCATAATGAAAAACGGTCCCAATTTTCTCGCCGGTTCATATGAAGAGATAGATAGAAAGGTAATGTCTACCATTGCCAAACTAAAACGAATCTACATTTCAGGTGGTAGCGATGCTAATCACAAATGCAGACGCGGTGTTAATTCTAAAAGGCTTTTATTACATTGAATGACGTGCGGTAGGGAGTTGTGACAACTATAATTTAGTTGCAAGGCCAGCCCCTAATGCCTCGCCGTCCGATCAAAGCCAGGCTCGGGACGACGGCGCGTTGTGTTCCACGCGCGCCTCAAAGAGATGTCAGCATAGGAGTAGGGGCCCGTTAGGGCCAGAGCCTGCCAGGGCTGCGGATTTTGTTCGAAAGAGTTACCGCGGCCCTGGAAAGCAAAGGGCACTACGAGGAGCATGGATGGGTTTTAGTCAGTAAGAGTCTGACACTCCCTCCCGCTCCACCCAGAGCGGCAGGAGTCATTTGATGATTTCCCATCCAAAAAAAAAAAGGCCAGCCCCCAAGCATTACCCAGATGATGCACACTTGATTAGAGTGGCTTTTCAGAATCGAACTCTCAAGACTTAGGTTTAATTTTAGATACATAGATTGTAATCTACCTATCATCAATATAATATATAAAACTCTTGCGTTACTGAGTGATTGTGTGACTGAGTGACTGACAGACAACGCACAGACGAAACTACTGGTCGTCGAAAACTGAAATTTGAAATTGGCATGTAGGTTCCTTGGGGAGTGTATGGGAGCACTAAGAGGGGAATTCTGCCTACGAGAGTGGGATAAAAATGATATTCGTGTACGAAGTCGCGGGCAAAAGCTGGCCCAATATAATTTCAATGTTTTTTTATAATTCTGCGTATACAAGACAAACAAAGACAAACGATAATTACAAACGAATTAGCAACAATCAAAAGTACCTCAATATACATTTTTAGGTTAGGTTCTCAACTAAAAACTCACTTCGTTCAGTCAGACAGCAATGTGCCACCAAGTACTTATTAAATGTACAAGAGACTGGAGAAGAAGTTCTTGTCGGGCAGAGAAGTTGGAAAATACTTATTTGAGACTTGAAGCCGACATTAACTAGTCGTAAAGTATATTCTTACAGAAGTTGGTTGAAGCGGTATTGCTATGCCATGACCATAATGATCAGATTTTTTGCATACATAAATCGATTGCCACGACGATTTCGCTGACTTTATTTGTTGGGTCCGTAACAAATTGTGAAGATAAGGTTTGTATAAAATAAATTTTAGAAAATCCATCGTTAATCAAATTGCACCAATGCTAACTCGGGGTAGGTCGCTAATACTTAAAGTATAATCTAGTGCATGTTTAAAAGCTAATTTAATATTAGCTAGATATATTTTTCTCCAAGTTTGCACTTCACAGTATTGCTATGAAGTGAGTCCAAGATATTTAATAAGACCATAATATCCCGACCATTCCTCATATCCTACAACGGAAATATAGTTCTGAATGGGAAGATATTTTTAATTGAATTTTCCAATGGCGTACGCACGGCGAAACAAAGACGTCATGGTATGTTCAGTTCATGGAACAAGGCAGGCAGAGGGAGTTCAGTGTATTATTGAATGTCCAGTATGTACAATAGAACAAATAGTTTGGTATTAATTTACAGCAAAAATATCAATATAATTTCTAAAGTACTACCGATGTCTTGACAGGGTGACTAGTAATTCGCGATCCTTCAAATAGGATGTTATAGAGTTATTATGCAACGATTTTGACGTACTATCTAGAGTGGAAGAGATTTTTCACAATTACTAATTTTTGGTAATGAGGTAGAAAACTTCCAAAACAACTTCAATAGTTCTATCATTAGAAAAAAACTAAATTTAGATGTCAATTTATCGGGGTCAAAATCGTCGCAAATTAGCTATTAAACCTCCCATACGCACTCAAATAATACCAGTTATCCTGTATAGGTATCTCTACGAAATAATTAATTTAAAAAGTTGTGGTACGTTAGTAGGTAGACTGTTTCCTTTGAACAATTTCTCATTTCGATAACTTTAAAAATAAAAAACACTTGAAGCGATGCACAAAGCTACTTACAGATTGACCTTTAAACGTTATATAAAAAAGTAACAGATAACTAAATGCGCCGTCGAAGGCTATTTCATCGCCATTTCAATGTAATTTTTGCCTGACCTTTCAAGATTGAGTTAGTTGTGGAATAAAATTCACCGACATCCTACTTTTATAGAAATTCAATTCTTTAAGTTTATTTTCAACTAGCGGCCGCCCGCAGCTCCGCCCGCGTGAATGTCAAAAATTATAGCAGTATCCTATGTGTTATTCCAGACTATAATCTACCTCTGTGCCAAATTTAATTAAGATCCATTCACAATTTTTTGCGTGAAAGAGTAACAAACATCCATACATACAAACTTTCGCTTTTATAATAGTAAGGATGTTATCGGATATTTTATCATTTCAAACGTTATGTCGCCATATTTATTATTGCTGGCTAGTTGGAGGGTTTCATATGAGTTTGGCAGTATAATTATGTACATATGTGTGGATGAAGGATGTTCATCTGTTCCTGCTTAGCGCCTACATCACTAATTAGTTTTTGACAAGTTAGGTGACGGATGTGTTTTAGAAGGCAACACACCGGGAGAAGTGGAACAATGGTGACATTTTCCGGTACAAAAATTTTCCAAAGAGACTGTGTGTATGTAGGTTTTAACAAGTGACAGTATTTTTCAGATCACATACACCCTTGTTAGTGAAAATTCTATCTCTAATGGATAAAATTACATTCAGACAACAACGCAAAGTCAACATTAAGCGCCTTTTTTAAAACTTTATCGCTAATATCACTCTGTCTAGCTAGAGCCTCTGTATACAAGGTGTTCCAAAAGTGTGTGGTCATATTTAAGGGTACCTGATATATATTAAATTTAAGGAATAAATAACAAAAAAATTGGCCAGACAAAACGACTGAACATTTGGTGGCATTTGCTTAAGTTCAATCATAGATGTCACCAACTGTATCTGCAGACTTCTGGAAAAGTAATTTCTTCTGAACTTTTTAGTCGTTTTTGTGATCGTTTTTAAATTAACCTTTTTATGTTTTGATATTTTTCCTTAATATATTCCAGCTACCCAACATTACGCCCTGTATAGACCTCCGTCAAACCAACGAAGTTCAAAGATAGATAATCCGGTCAGAAGCTAATTTAGTTTGCACGTGCCGTTGAAAGTCTAGGTCGAATGTTAAAGTTATTTATAACAGAGTCAAGAGCACAAAGCTAGGCGACCTTAGGTCACTAATATAGAGCTACAGGCCTGCAAAGCTGCAAGGCTATTTCAGGCGCTGATCCGGATGAAAAGAACTTTCGAGAGGAAAATTATTACTCTCTAGAAATCTCAGAGATAAAACATGTTTTTAATTTTATTCTTTATTGTACAACATAACAGCATATTTAATATACAGTGATGAAAAGTCATGTACAAAGGCGAGCTTAACTTGAAATTGGGTTTTCTCCCAGCAAACTTTTGAGTGGTAGAGAGTTATTTTTAAGTGAAAGTTGTGCACTTTTTGGGATGGGTAAAAATGTTAAACTCGCGTCAGGACACGTGACCGTCAGGACACGTGACCTGATCGAAAAGTCGTAAGACGGACAATGTAATTTGTAATATAAATTGTCATGTTTGTGTACGATAGCGCAATAAATGAATATTGTATTTTACCACATAAATGATAGCACTTTTATGCTGATAAAGAAAGCAATTCGTGCGAAATCATTCCCTAACCATTCCAAAATATTTAAAAAATGCACAACGTCAATATTTAAGTTTTCACTTCTGCCGGCACTCCCGGAGTGCAACCCTTTTTTTTTAGGCATGACCACTGGCAGGTTAACACGTTAAGGGCTATTTAATGCTAAACCGGACTATCCTGTGGCCTCAAATTAATTCAAGGCTCCCGACCAGGGCTAGACAGATCACAATAGAGGGTCGGATCGAGTGCACTTTACTACATCATTTGCCTTTTCCCAACTATATTGGGGTCGGCTTCCAGCCAAACCGGATTTAGCTGAAATACCAGTATTTTACGTGGAGCGGCTGCCTTCCAGACCTTTACAACCAATAAACACGGTAGTTCTTGGCAAGACAGGAGTCAGATTTTCTGGCTTCTGACAAACTGTAACCACCCATCAAAGGCATCGTGCTTTCCGAGGCACGGAAGAATTTCGGTATGTTAAGATGGTCACCCATCCGCAGACAGAAAACAGCAAATTGTAAATGCAAAAAAAAATGTCATCATAAAATTCTAAGCTTAGTTTATTATTAACTCTTAACTCCACATTCATTCCATACCTACATAATAACAAGACACATGAAAATTTAAAAGTCTCACAACAAACCAATTTAAACATAAATATGTAAGCAGTCTCGAGTCGAAGTGCAATTAACCCGATGACACAGACTTACAAGGATATTAGACATGCTTCCCCCTCCCCCACTCCGTGAGGGGTTTAATTTTAATATAAGTATGGTAATTTGTCATTGACTCCTTTTATACAAGGGCGGAGTGAAGGAATTTAAGACTAGCTTTTCCGCGATTTCGCTCCCGCAGCTTATGGAATCGGGATAAAAGATAAGTGGGAGCTCGTGGTTAAAAAGAGCAATAGCTAGGGTATAACTTCAGGATGAAGCAACGCTTGACGAAGTCAGTCCATGAATGAGAGACCAACTTCACACCGAGATACGGAAAGCACGTTAAGATGAAGTGGGTTCCAAAGCAGATGTTTTGACGCGTTTAGCGAAAAATCAATTTTTCTCTTTAAAAAACAAGGAATTCGCGTATTTTTTTTTTTATTATGAAAACTGAAGAGTGTCCTTAGTGAAGCATGAGGCCTGAAATACGACTGCCAAAACTTTTTTGTATAGAAAAAAAACGCAAAGTCCCTTAATATCTGCTTTTTTTGTTACGACCATAAAGAGAATAACCTATGTCATTCGATTGTTATCAAAGCAATTTGTACTCGTAATAAAATTTTGTTTACAAGGTCACTATTAAATACTTTGAGGGATTATGGACTTATTTTTCTAGATCAACATAAATAAAAACTTAGTTTTGAGGAAATCGATAAAAGTTTCAAATAAACGGCAATAAATTGCAAACATTGTGTCGTCGTGCCTCTCTTTCTCAATACAGTCCGAGAGTGACAGAGTTTTTGCTATGACAGCGCCATAGAAGCGATTACGACATTTCATAAAATCTTTTAATCCTTTCTTCGAAATTAATTAATCGATTTTAATGAAACTTCCTTCCTTTTTATGGAACAACGCGTAAGCAGGATACTTAGGTGTAACATTTTCACAAATAGTGTTACAACTAAATTTAACCTTTTTTAAATTTTGCATAGAAAAAGAGATTTCCAATTATCTTTTTTAAATGCGACATTTCGAAAAGGCTCTCTTATAACTTATTAGACCTTTTTATTCTGCTTATGCGTAGGAAGGTTCACTAAAATCGGTTTATTCATTTCGAAAAATAAGGACTTGAAAGTTTGTATGAAATGCCATACGTCGTAAACGCTCTTAAGCCGCTGCTCCCGGCTGTCATGTGTAGATTTTTGACAGGTGTTTTGAGTAGTTAGAAGCAAAAAAATCTGATACCAGTCTTGCCATGGTATCGTGCGGGTAGCAGTTACGGGGTTGTGAAGGTCAGACAGGCAGATGCTCCACTCCATGTAAAATTGTTAATCATGGTTTATGGAACGGGTAACTACAAACCACACTGTGCCTAGCCTCACACGCACTTGGCTCGATTTAATACAATTAGAAACTAAAAAATAAATTAAAAAGTAGACAACTTGTCTATTTTTTTATTTATTTTTAGTCACTATTTGTATTCAAACCGGCCAAGTGCGTGTATAGTACTCTCGTTTATTTTCTATTTACCAACAACCTACACTAAAATCATCATACACATGCCATTAATCAATAAACTAATAACCGATTCATCTCTGGCTTTGTCTAGAACAAACCGTGTCTGTGGCAGCAGTTGACCGATTGAACTGGCGTGCATTCACGTCGATAAGGTCGTATGCGCCTTCATTCATGCCACTCGATCAATGAACTGGTATTTTGTAAATAATAGATGGTTCACGTTCATTCATTGAATGGAATATTGGATTGCTTGTGGGGAAAATGAGACGGTGAAAAATTGTTTGAGAGGCTTTGTATTTTGTCCGGATAATCTTCAGTATTAGACACTGTTGCTTATAATAAGTTAGTATCCAATCAACAGCTATGATTATGTATTGTTTACTGTCCTTTGTTAACTCTCAAAATCAAATGATAATATTTTCCAATACCAAGTGCCACTAAGTTAATTGCTTATAAGCTTCTTCGGTCAAAGAATCAGCATTGCCATTCAATGTAACAATTTTGCCACTGTTTTAAACATTCTTTCCATTGCCAGCGACGTTGACGACTTTTTTTTATGTTCATTTAATACTTTCTCTTTGCCCTTTTTATATGCGCTTGCAAATACATAATTTATATTTGCTGTCATATACCTGTAAGCTGTAATGGATAAGTTTTAATTCATCAATTTTATTTAGCAAAATATTTCCGCCTTTGATCACGTCACCTGCCAAAAATCCCTGCGCAAAATGCATGAAACCCGCACTGAACAAAGCTGCATGTAACACGTCCACTTCGAACAACAAAGCACATTTTCCTCCAAACGAAATTAGCACATCGAACGTGATAACGTCAGTATAACAAAGGCTTTGACGAGCTGCCTGCAATATCTGACGGCTCTTTGAGCATCTTTCATAAAAATGAAATTGAACCACGTCACAAGATACCTTTTCTAAGTTTTTTTTTAACTTGTCAAAGGCCCATGCCTGCACTGCAACCAACCAATTTGTTGTACAGGATTTATTCCCCAGATAGAAAGGTCAGCGGTGCTGACATTGTAACCGCAAACCTGCATTATATTTCAGCGAAAAGTTACAAAGGAAACCTTGAAAATTTCGCTTTTCCGAGAGCTAATATAAAAGCATTCTTTTTCCAGAGCTGTATTTCAGCTAAATGAAACACTGCAGGGAAATATTAATGGTATTGGAAGCAGGAATATTTAGATTTAGAAATGAAAGAGATTCTGACGTAGAGATTTTAGGTACATGATTTCCGTGATAGATATGTAGCGGCATTCATGCCGCCACAAAAATCAACGTAGCAGAATCAACATCACAACAAATGAGACTCGCAGCGCCATCTATCTCGACAGCTGCGAACTAACTACAAAATCCTAAATCGCGATATCAAAGTTTACCGTGCGATTAGAACACATGCAAAGCCCGAATATCAACTCTCGGGCAGTTGCCCACCAGACAAAAACCAACCGTCTGGTCGGAGGATCCTCCCTTTTCAATGGAGGTTTGCGGGACTTTACTCTCTGTTCCGCTACCTCCAAACTGGTGACCCTCGACATTGGACGTCAGCGCAGCCTTCGTGCAGCTACCTCATCATGACGTCATCATCATCATCACTTCCTCATCGTGACCTCAAGCTTTCGAGCAGCGAGTCATACAGCCAGCCAGTACCCTCGGCTTCTACGGGTATCCTGACCACCAGCATTCAGCGGACGCGCATTCCTGGTCAGCATCCTCAGCCTCTATCATCAACCTCTTCAGCGACCTTGGCAAGCACACTGCACTTTCGGCCAGTCACATGAAGAGCCTTGAAAACCTCTCCTGGTCGACGCCAGCAGTCACGTCAGCACGTCGCACAGCTCCGACCCACCATGGCAAGCACACTGCACCTTCGGCCAGTCACATGAAGAGCCTTCAAGAACCTCTCCTGGTCGACGCCAGCAGTCACGCCAGCAGCAGCATCGGGGCACCGCAGACAGTTCCGACTCACCGTGAACTCTGCGACGCAGACAGTTCCGACTCACCGAGAACTCTGCGACTTCCGGTTCCGACTCACTGGAACCAACCTTCCACTGGCCTGGCAAGCATCTCAAGATGTATGGACGACTCATCCACTATCGACCTCCGGTCTCCGGAGGGGAGTGATGTAGCGGCATTCATGCCGCCACAAAAATCAACGTAGCAGAATCAACATCACAACAAATGAGACTCGCAGCGCCATCTATCTCGACAGCTGCGAACTAACTACAAAATCCTAAATCGCGATATCAAAGTTTACCGTGCGATTAGAACACATGCAAAGCCCGAATATCAACTCTCGGGCAGTTGCCCACCAGACACAAACAACCGTCTGGTCGGAGGATCCTCTCTTTCCAGTGGAGGTATGTGGGACTTTACTCTCTGTTCCGCTACCTCCAAAGATACAATTGATAGTGACACAGACTATTCCCAACACAAAGATTTCGTTTCTCTTGAAACTGAGAAAAATAATGTTAATCGGGAATATCTCGTGTCTTGAGATTTCAAGTAAAGAGCCCCAATTTATTTCGAACAAAAAACTGAACTTTAATAAATGCATTTTATAACATTTAGGTAAAACTTGTTATTTAATTTAACTTGGCAAACTGTAAAAATAGAAAAAAAAGGCAACGATGTATTTGCGAGTATCAATGTTTTGTTTATTTATACATTGAACCAATGTTGATTTTAAAATGAAACTATGACAGGATATTCGTTTTTATCAATAAGTAATAAAAGAAAGAGCTGAATATTTTACTGTGTTTATTATTAATACACATATACCCATTTTAATTTTGATAAATAAAAGGCTGTATTTGTATAAGAGTAATATTCGACGAGTTTTGATTACTTTTGTACAATGAATGTCCGGTTCATAAGTCAGTACGCATTGTATTAATGTACGCATGGGTAAGTACTTTGATTGCAAATAAGTATTGGTTAAATGAAAAATGAGAAAAAGGTTTTCCCAACGTTTTCTAACTAACTATGGTTATTCAAACAAACAGATGCTGTTTTTCATGTAATAATGTTGGTCTGCACTGGGGCTCTAGACAAGTGACATTCTGTCCACGGTAGCGTGGCGAAGGCGATTCTCAATACGTCAAAAATGTATGGGATTGACAGATGTTATCGAAATGTCACGTGTTCAAATTCCTACATTTTGGCATTTCGACTTATGACCTTTTAACGGACTGTATAAAAGGGCATAATGCCCCTGTCCATTGCAGTTCTTTGGTCTCCTATATAAGAGTAGGAGACCAAAGAAACAGTAGCGTAACTAGGGGAGGAAGGAGAGGACCACCCAGGTGCGGCCCGCCCAGGGTAACACCCGCTTCTCTTAGTTCTCGAGCTTACCAACATGAGTAAATAAAGTTACTTCGATAAAAGAATGAATGATTGAAAGAAAATCAAATCCATCCGAGGTGACGTCTAAAAAGTTTCAAGCTCGCTTCGCTCGCTCTTCCATTGTGCCCTAACTTAGTTCTTTAGCTACAAGCATCAGTCAATCAAGTTACTTCTATAAAAATGCGAATGGTATGTTAATTATAGTAGTAAAAAGTTATATTTCTGAAGTAACATCACAATATCTGCACTGGGTGTTACCCATGCTGGCTACGCCGCTGTAGAGAAACAACAATCCATCAACATACTTAAAATTTTCCTCATCTCATTTTGTACATTACTCTATATCAGAGGGTAAATATTCTACTATTTTCAAGCAAGCAATGAAAGCATCTCAATCGCAATCCGTCAAAAACTCCTCTACTGATGAACATTTGAACTCAATCCTAACAAACAGTCTGCATACGTCAGCTAGTTTCAGCGTATAGGTACCTAAGTAAATCGACAGGATTGAGTTAATCTGCGTGTATTCACATGAAAGCCTAATTTGAGTAAACGATACTTGGCATGTAGATAATAGGCTGGTTCAGTTGTGTGTAGAACATTGGGTTTTAGATAGGATCCATTAGTCTATTGAGGACTGTTTAGCGACTGATTAGCAGATTCAATATTCAGATAATTCGAATTATGAACATCGATTGAATGGATTGACAGCTCACTGGTTCACTTCACCTACATAACTTCAGCATCAGAGTGCAAATAGGGATGATTCCTTGTTAAAAATATATGTTTTTATTTAGTCCGTCAGTTAGATTATCGAAAAATATTGGACACGGTACTGTTTCCCTTTCGGTACACGTACAGATGTAAAAAACATGTGCAAAAATATGTTTTCAACATTGTTCAGAACAAAGTATTGGAAAAATTTACATGTAGCTTTGAAACAATAAAAGTTGTGAACTTTCTGTAAACTAAACAATGACGCCATTGTTCTACTCTTCCATTACCGGTACACTGAACAGGTGTTCAAAAGTTTTAAATCAGCTTAGTACTAGGGAACGAACAATATATTACATTTTGACATGGTGATTTTTTTTGTGAAGAATAACTGTCAACTACTTACAGGCAAAGTGTCACACTAACAGTGTGTTAACAATATAAATTTTCTTGCGTTACCGAGTGATTGACTGACAGACAACGCACAAGAGAAACTACTAGTTGTAGAAAGCTGAAAGGCATGTAGGTTCCTTGAAGAGTATGGGCGTTCTAAGGATTTCAGTCGACGGGGACGGGCCGTTTTAATGTGGCGAACGAAGGCAATTATTATTGTAAAAGCCTGAAAGAAAACGTGGGAGTGATCTATAACATTTATTTTGGTATTTCGACAGCCGCATTCTCTGATAAAATGGAACCTTTTATGAGGTGGTGCAGGAAAAGAGTCTGTATCAGGAAATATACATGGGAGGACTTTCCCCAGCCGTGGGACACTATACAACGTATAACAGAATAAACGCAATACCTCTGTAGGGATCATTGTACTTACTCGTATCATTGACATGAATGACAATGAACAACTTTTACTGTGGGACCTACATCGGAAAAAAATCAGCTTTTCAGTACATTTTGTCGAGTTATGCGCACAGAAATGTATGGGGCAGTCGATTTGTTTTCGCGATTTCAGTGTTGGTCCTGTAGTGAAAGTAGTTCACAATGGCGAGTACAATGATCCTTTAAGAGGTATTGCGTTTATTCTGTAACACGTTGTATAAAGCCTAATATAAAAAATAAAACGCAATTATAGTCTGCATGAATCATTAGGTGGCACAGTATTGTACCACAACAAAACAATGTTACCTCATCAGTTGCGAAAATTTTCCAAACGAAACATGTTGAGAAATTCTCAGTTGCCATTGTTAGTAACTTTTAGAAATAACAACAGAATAGTTTCTGTGGCTTCGGGTTCCTCAGAATTTGGGCCCGTGCGTCATGATGTGGAAACGGAAACCTTAGAGGATTTCTTTAGAATCTGGAGTTATTGTTGCGAAACTTTTTGCTAACGACAGCGGAGGGAAAATTCTGTTGAAATATTAAAAATGTAATAAAGAGTTATGGTAGGTGAGAAAGGGTTAGGTAATGCCGTGCAAACATGGCTTTTTGCTTCAATTAATTTTTTTTTCTTGTTTTGATGTTTGTTTATTTTTATTTATTTATGTACACACAATAAACAAAAGAAAGTTGTATACGGGGAAAAGAGCATAAAGGTATTGCTTAATTCAAAAGAAATTTCTTCCAGCGGACCGTCCTTCTGTCGCAACAGAAAAACGGGATTAGAAACGTAGACACAGTGTGTAAAAGGTCAGAAAAGGAAACTTAATATAGACTATAGACCTTGTGGGTACTGTATAGAGTACATAATAAGTTCTTATTTTCATGTTTTTTTTTTGTAGTTCTCTTGTCGAGTTATAAATAATAGTTTTAATACATAGATACTAAAAAGTTGACGGATAATATCCTTGAATGTATTTACTCTTCGGCTATTTTTTCCAAAGCGCCCGCCCATCTTCAGTTTTTTTATTTTGACAAGATGTGACAGCCAGTTTTGACGCTGTATCCGAACAGCGTGAAACCTGGCTGTCACATCTTGTAATTGAAAAACAACAAATTACAGTTTAAACATTCTAATTTCAAACTGATAATTAAGCTAATTACACTAATGTACGTACATTTCGTCCTCCTCAATCAAACGCAATGGAAACAAAGCAATCGGTATTACAAATCAAAACAAAATCGATTACATATTACCTAATGACTCTTCTACATTATCGGCGATGATCGTCGATCGTGTTATCGTCTAGATATAATCGTCACGATCATCGTGCAAGGATCCCACTATCGTCTGTTGACGTTTGTCGAACGGCAAGCGTACAAGATGGACTGGAGTGAGTTACTGCTGTAATCATTTATATAATAGCGGCATACAACCTTTATGTCACCGTGGTTCAACGAAAAGTCGTGAAAAAACAGAGGAAGAGAAAGTGGTGTTTATAGCATTTATCGTAATAGAACAAAGTTAGTAGTTACAATAATATATATGATATAATTTTAAACTTTAGGTGGGCTTGTTCGGGTTAAGTCAAGTGAGCTTAGGTCAAATAAACGTATATAGAAATGGATCTACTAAAAAGCATATTTTTTCTAAAGTTCTATTAACTTAAATGTCTCTTCATTTGACCACCCACTAGCCATATTGAGTATTGCTATAAAGAAGGCTGCTGGAGGCAGCATGTATAGAGCGGTCCACATTGCAGAAGACCGCATGGCTTGGAGACGCGTCGTAAGTGGTCGCGATCCTCAGCATTGAGGGAACGACAAAGAAGAAGAAGAAGAAGCCATATTGAGTACCGATTGCACCGAATTTTTTGTAGTTTCCACGCACGCACGTATGCAATGCTTCACTGTCCGAACGCGAATGAATGATCGGTGATAGTGTACCAGCTTACCCATAGTGCGCACCCGTACCAACCGGCGATGCCCTTTGATGCGCGCAGGCGAACATAGACGATGATCGGCGAGTACAGCCGAGTACCTAAGCCCTCCACACGATCGCCGTGCTCGCCTGTAATCGTCTGTGATCGCCGACAATGTAGCCATTAATTATTATCAAATTGTTTCCAGGACTAAATAGTGCCAATCATTACGCCAATGCCAATATTGGAGCCAAGTTGACTTACCTATTAACAATGAAAAGGGCAAACAGCTAAGATTTGGTCGGTCGATAGTATTGTGGTACAACTTGTAATCCAAAATGTATGAGCAAACGAAACGAGACGCTTGACGACTAATTTATTAATGAAGTAGGTAAAGTAAAAGTAGACGAAATTGTTCAGTAATATTGAATGGCTAAGTGATATTCTGTCAGTGGTAGCAAACCACAAACGCTGTCGAAATGTCAAGTGATCGATCCCTTGTATTTTGGCATAGGTATTTACAATCGCATTCGGTTTTTAACGATTAGTAGAATCGTTTTGCTACACCCTAACAATAAAAAACAATATGGCTGATGACTTTGAACACTCCATAACATTTATTACACTTTGATTTTATTTACGAAAAATAATAATCTTGCGATTTAAATATGTAAGAGTTATTAGCACTAACATATTGAGCTTTTTATTAAATTGTTTTAATTAACGCCCATACATAATATTTTCAAGTAGCTTTATCAATAACAACATTATTAATTAGGATGTCGTATGACGTAACTCTTATTACTTATAGGTAGTACCGAGCCGGCGCGCGGCGGAGGTTCGCCTTTCTAGTAAGTTTGGTAAAGACGCTGCCAACAGCAAAGCTCGGTCACTCTCGGACTGTATAGAAAAGAAAGAGAAGCGCGACGACTAAATGCTTGCAATTTATTGCCAAATATGAAGCATTTTATCGATTTCTTCAAAACTAAGTTGATCTATTAAAAATCTAAAACAACAAAGTTTTGCATTACGATTCGATTCATTATTTGGTATAATTTTTATCGGCATAAGTAGGCTAGTAATATGGGATTTTTTTTTCTAAGGTCAAAGTTAGAGGTAACTTTGACGATCATTACTATCGAGAATTTTATTTTTAAACATGTTTCGGAAACAACAGTGTTCTTTGAAATATAGTTAAAATTAACATGTATTTTTTCTGCAGCTTGAAACTAAACAGATTTGGCTAAAATTGCATGAAGAAACTAGCAATTTTCTAGTTTTTGCTGTTCACAGCGACTTAAGACTCTCACAGAACGACGCGACAACGATGCAACGATGCATTGTATAGAAGTTATAGTAGTTAACTTGTTTTATAGAAGAAAGAACAATCATAATGAAAAACGGCGCATTGTGGTTACTGTCGACGGAGTTTTTTTTTAAATACCCCATACTGGCCCACTGCTGGGCAAAAAGCTCCCATACGTCCTTCCAAGAATTCTTTTCACGCGCCATCTCGTACCAGCCCCCATAATGCGCGTCGGTTGTCTCGCCACCTCTTTCTGGGACAACCTCGCGGCGCCGTCCATCTTCGGGCACCCATTATGTTGAGACTTTTGCCCAAAGGTCACAGTCAACGTTATTTATTAATTAACGTGAAAAGACTCGAAATAGACACATTTTTGGCATGCAAAAACGAAAGTCGGCTGTTATAATAATGCCAAAATCAGTGAAATATTCTAAATGTATCAAGGAACATGTGTGATATAACTCACTCCAGCTCTCGGCGTTCCCTCGCAGGTTTTATTGCCTATATTTATGACTGTGCCCTTTATTCCGCGCTAAATATTTGTCAGACTTATGTTTTCCACTTAAACTGTTTCGTAACTTTATTTACTGAACATTGGAAAAAGATCTTTTACGCAGGCCCTGCAAGGCGTATTTTAAGCTAGCTACTCTTTACTCCACTATGTTGAAATCAGCTTACAGTCAAACGGGATGTAACTAAGCACCAGTATTTCACAAGGAGCGACTGCGTTTGACGCGCTTAAATTCTATGTAATATTTAGAACTGCATCGAAACCTAACTTTGTCAATAAAGAAAATCGCAAAACCAAAAAGTACACCGGATACTTTTTATTCCGAATGGACAAAATATCCTTTTGAAAACCAAAAGAATATTGTCTGACTTCTGAGTTTGCATTCGAAGCAAATCTATAACTTCACGGAGAGCGGTCGCATAATCGCATCACGGTTCATCGGGAATTACCGTGGTCTATCGTGGCTCATCGCGGTTCATCGCGGTTCATCGGGACCGATCGGGACTCATCGTGGCGATTCTGTTGCCGCTGTCAGACTGGAAACGATGGAAGTTCGGTACTGAGAGATTTAAAAGAGCTTTTCGTTTAAACCTTACCTACGGTGTTTAGACAACTGTGAGCTGCTTTGCGTGGTTTTATTGAGGCAAAATTATTTATTGAAGATAGGCTTAGAACAAAGTCGCTTGCCGCAGTCTGTCCCTCTGCACGCTTAGATATTTTAAACTACGCAACGGATTTTACAGCAGTTTTCACTATAATTTACAGAATTTCTTCCAGAAGGTTTAAACGTTTACGTACGCATTATAAATAAAATTATTGGCGGGTCGCTAGTTACTCATATATTTTTTTCAAATATTAAATACCAAGATCAGCAGTTTGTTTACTCAAATACGTACAACTGTAAATAATAATAATAATAATATAATAATAATAATAGCCTTTATTCAGCACAACTGTAAATAAACACTGTTTATTCACAGCTTTACAGGGTAAGCAGGCCTGCCTGCCTTGTAACCTAAACTTTAAGATAACAAATACCTAAGTTTTGAAGGAAAAGAAGTTTCTGCTTTACAGTGTTTGTGTGTCAAATAGGTACATTAGGTTTTGAAAGTAGTTAAGGGATAACCGTTAGCCTAGACTTAGTGACATTCTGTCTGCTCTGCGATGTTCCTCTGCTTGTCGGGTTGAAAAACTATACACGGCAACAGGAACGGTATCCTGAGATCCCGAAAGAAAGCAGCTGTCATTTAGTTAGGTATCTACATTTTGTAGAATTATGCAAACAAAAGGTATGGAACAGTTGATGTGTTTTCGCTATTTCAGAGTTGGGTACATCTGCAGAAAAATCTAAAGACGTTCATGAATTCAAGTGAGTTTCGCCACTTCCAAAAATGTGTAAGATCTTTATGAATCAATATTGAAATCTAACGAATGAAATTAATACAGATCGTAATGATTAATATTACCAAAACTATACTTAAAGACTTAGAGGAGTGGTGTTTTAGTTCGTAGAAGACAGTACGAAATCCACGTGGACGACGACGAGGGAAAAGTTCTAGCTTCCTGTAGCATAGCATAGACAATGAGCTTCTAATGTCCCCTGGGTCATGGGCCTCCTCACCGTGAGAGGGAGTGGGACTTAACGTTATCCATCTCACGCTAATTTGTATAAATAATAATAATTTAATTCACACGGACCACACTTTGCCGTCCTTATCGACCACGTGTGTGATACCGAGAACATCGCAGCCACGTCGCAACCACAACGCAACCACCACTGACACCGCGAACTAGCCGCCGCCGGACACATCGCAAACACAACCACATTTTGTGGGTACCACAACGCAACCGCAAGAAGCCGCCGCGACCTATTCACACGTAATCACAACTTGAACACTTTTTTCGACGGCCGCACCATTGACAAAAAGTGGTCATGTTGTGGTTACGTGTGAATTAAGCCTTAAGGTGTATACAATAAAGTCGAGTATTTCTATTCTATTCTCGTAGGCTTGGTGCTCAACATAACCCAAATAATTGAAACTACTGTTGCATCAAATAACACGCAAATATCTCGAGTGTATTCCACGAACAGCTGAACAGGGTAGTGTTTCATTTAAACAATGTGCAGTTCTATGAAATGTAAATATAAATTGAGAAATTACTTTAAATAACGGTGCACAAAATTCGTACTCCGGGTTATTAAAATGACGTAATGGGGAAAACAAAATATTAATTAACAAAATCAACATACAACCTAGACTTTGCTTTTAGTCGAGTTTGCGACCACTAAACGAATGAGAAATAAATTATTAATTAATTTTTGTCCAAGAAAATGGGCCAAAACAACAAAGAGTAAAAAAAATATGAAAATTTTAATTATGAGTTAAAACAACGTAGGTAACTCATAATTAAATTCTCATATTAATTTCATTAATAATTAATAAATACTGTAAAACGTCGTAATGAGTGAAACAGGCAGGCTGATTCTATGTTTAGTCAGAATATTGGTAGTCATAAAATCGCCTATTGACTGGCACTTGGCAGACTACGTACAGCCAAAACCGTTGAGTTTAGAAACGCAAAATGTCGTACAATGTTTGTCCATAACGATGATTAGATTTGATATACCTAGTGATTATTGTACACCATAAGACATCACAATAAGGGCTTGAAGAAATATTAGGATGTAACAACGGGTGCGATGACGATGGACATCTTATCGCTAAAAGCTTTAATATGTAAGTACGCGCTGCATAATGTAAGTACCTACGTTGTAAATATATCGTATAACACGCCGTATTACATAAAGGCACGCCGGAATGAAAAACGCCACTATAGTGTAATACGGCTACCTCAAGTCGGATAGTGGTGGCAATACGTTCGACATATCGGCGTCCAACGTTTAGCTTTATTTTTATACAATAAACAAATTCTTTCTCTACTTTATTGTTAGACTGCCGGATAACAATAAAGTAGAGAAAGAATTAAGAAGGAAGAAAAATAAAATATAAGAAATTTAATTTTTAGAAATCTACATTTACGAGTAGATTTTCCCGCAGAAATTCAACACCACTCTCCTATCTAAAATGTAGTTTTTAAGTATCTATTAATAATTACAATCTTTATTATTGAACTGAAAACTTCTTTAGACGCGTTGAGCACTTTTTGGGTGAACAAAAAGTCATGGAACTCGCGTCATCGTCACCGAACGCTTTCCATGAGCTATATGTATACTGTGTATATTTGTGTACTTTTTGGGTGAACAAAAAGCGTGAAACTCGCGTCATCGTCACCGCACGCTTCCCATGCACGGACAACACAATATTACTTAGTTTTCACTTCTATCGGCAGTCCCCAAAGACTGACATAGATTTTTTACCTATATTAGTATAGCTCGTATGCATTTACCCAATATATATCTACACAGACTTCTAAACGATACATAAAGACGAAAATAGCCGTTTATGTGTCGAGATAAAAGTAAAGACAGTTTTAATGGCAGGTCTCGTCTACCGCTTTCCAACCTCCAGCTTTTATGTATTTTGGGAATGATAACGAAATGGTATACATATGTGTGCTAAATAAGTAGGTACAACTTGTACACTTGGTGACTATTATTGAAGAAAGTAAAAACGTTTATTAATACATACCAGGGGCTCTAGACAAGTGACATTCAGTCAACGGTAGCGTGGCGAAGGCGATTGTCAATACATCAAAAATGTATGGGATTGACAGTTGCTGTCGAAATGTCACGTGATCAAATTCCTACTTTTTGGCATTTCGGCAGTCGCTTTCGCTAATTGAATGGCACATTGTCTAGAGCCTCAGGGGCTCTAGACAAGTGACATTCAGTCAACGGTAGCGTGGCGAAGGCGATTGTCAATACGTCAAAAATGTATGGGATTGACAGATGCTATCGAAATGTCACGTGATCATATTCCTACATTTTGGCATTTTGACAGCCGCTTTCGCGAATTGAATGGCACATTGTCTAAGGCCTCAGAAGGCACATGGCAAATTTTGTGTTATATTATAAGTAAGATACAATAAAATATTAGTAAAAGAAAAAGTTAAGTAAATAAGTGCGCAATCGGTGGAAGGTAGATGTCTAAAGATAAGTTGCTAGATTTGAGCCAACATACCTACTAACGAACAAGGCCAGTTAAATCAAAACTTGTAAAATGGCTGGAATGTATAAATATCCCACTAGCAACGATGCAAAATGATAAATGATAAATGATATTTATTTTGTAAGTTGGTTAAACATAACGTCAATATTTTTTGGTAATTTTAAGCTAGATGAGGCCGGTGTTTCCTAGCTGACTACCCTGAGAAGAAACACCGAAACAAACTCAGAGGTCACAGTCTCTTTTGAAGTCCATACAAATTGTACTGGTCAAATATTATCTTCTATTCTGTAGATGGATTTGCAATTTAAAAAAAAAACTTCTTAAAAAGTCGTCAGTTGCGTTCATTATGTTCCTACATAAACATATTATGCGCAGCACTAAAACTGAAATGGATTATCCCCAGCGTCAGGTTAAACTAAATTGTTTATTAATTTACACGTAAGTACAATTATTTTTACAATGATCTTTGTGGCACGGTAGGTACCTTGAGAAACTACCACCGGTTACTTTTATATGTAGCTTATGTAGGTAGGTAGGCATTCGCTGAAAATGTTCATATCAGTTAAATGAATTAATAATCTACGTTTGATTCGATAAAATGAAGGCTCGAAAATATCGAATGCAATTTTATGCGAAAGGTTTCATTAATCAACAAAGAGAATTAAATAATTGAATTGGTTTGGTTATTAATCAAATTGTATTAGTTGCGAATACTGTTCGGTAATCAGACTAAATATTATTGATAACATACTCGTTGGACTCGCGACTTCTGAACGTAGAGTCCTGGGTGAAATCCCAGGTCTGGCAAAATGTCATTGGGGTTTGAAATTACGAATTCTCAGTACCTACCTACAGTAACAGCCTGAAGATTCGAAATTGTTGGTGTTGAACCCCCGTGGCAAGCACGTAAAGTGGTTGGTCCTTCGCGCGATCCCTCTCCGGTCGTGACAGATCATCTTTCCATCAGATTATGAGAGTACCTAAAGAGACAGAGTGCATCCCTGCTCTTGTACAATATAGTATCTCCTGGTTGTTTGTTTAAGCTCCGTTGAGATTGCCCACTGACCGGTATTCATTCAGGAGGATATTTTTTTTTGTTCTCACTACCTAAGTAGTTTTGTTCATAAATATTCAACGATTATGACAAGAAAGTACAACTAAGCAGCTAGTCAACTGATCAGAGGGTTAGGCTTTTCTTCGGCCACAGAATCAGTATTGCTATTTAACTTTCAAATTGACAGAGATGTGGATACTTTATGGAGTTTTTTATTTATTTTGTTTCTATACGTATTTGTTTACCTTTTAGAATTTGTTAGTCCAGTTGTTTATTATTATTTAGTAATTACCTACTTATGGTTACTAAAAAAACTTATAAGTAAACCTTTCGGTATAAAACCTAACAAGGACATATTTTTTTGCAGTTTTCTTATAATACTTTTCTCATATTAAGCAGTCAATCGATTTTAGCCAGTTGTCTTGTTTCCCGAGCTCGACACGAACGATACAACGAGCCAAAGCTGGCTTTTAATTTAAATAGGATACAACCCGACTACTTACTGCATTTCTTGAAAGCAAACTAACCACACGGCTGGTTCACAAGAAATGATAAAATAAAATTCTATTATTCTTTTTAAAACCTTAGACAGGTTCTGCGAACTTCTTTGAAGTTGTCCAAGCCGCAATACAAAACGTATAAGCCGTTTACTTAGCGTCAGGAACAGGTTTAGAGATAGTTCCGAGCAATAAGACGTAGATTCAGGTTTTTCCAAATGGTTGCGGAATTGTTCGAAAGAGTTATCGCGGCAAAGGGCATTTGAAGAAACACGGGTGGGTTTTAGTCAGTAAGAGTATGACGTTCCCTTCCGGGAATATCGAATAAATAATTTAACTTTGTTGACTGATGCAAGCTCAAGAACTAAAGTGCGTGAAGCGAAAATTTTTGCATCCCACCTATTAAAGGAATTATATTCTTTTGATCATTCATGACAATTGGGGGAGGCCTATGTCCAGCAGTGGACGTCTTTGGGCTGATATGTTGATGATGATTCATACATAACAATATAAGTCATTTTGTTGATTTATACACAAAATCTCAAGAACTAAGAGAGTGCAGAATGTAAGAGGGAGCGAAGCGAACCCGAAATTTTTACACCCCGCTTCGGAAGGGTTTCATTGCGTCACCGGTTGAGCCACCCAACCGTTATAAAAATGTCAATGCAGAACAAAAGAAATTTTTGCACCCCATCTCGGAAGGGTTTTGTTTTCTTTAGATATTCATACTAAACTTCAATAGAAGTATTTTGTTAACTTGTACAGGAAAGCTCAAGAAGTTAGAGAGTGCAGAATACAAGAGCGAGCGAAACGAGCTCAAACGTTTTTGCGACCCACTTCCCACAGGTTTCAGTGGTCAAACGGTTTGGGGTGACACCCGACAGTGACAAAAAACAGTCAAGTAATGGTCGGGTGTCACCCCTAAACGGATGTCACGCGGGGTGGGCCCCGTTAACCGCAAAACAATTCACATTATTTTAGGTTAAGTAATAAGCTTGTATTGTATTCAATTAACATAACTAAAGCTGAATATTTTGAACCGAAATGAATTTTTGTGTATTGTTGAATATACGTAGCCAATTTGTAGAGAGACTAGCACTTCGCCCGCGACTTCGTCCGCGCGGATTTAGTAGGTACTCCACAAACTTCAACGCCCCCTATACCCCCTTATAAAGGTTAGTTTTGGAAAATTAAGCACAACGATTTTCATTAATTACATTTATTACTTAGCCATTTCTACTTATTCTATGGTCTCAGGTTCAGCGCAACTGTTCACCCCGTTCACCCCGTCAGGAGTTGATAATGCAAAAATTGTTAGGTACATCTGTTTCAATAATCCCATTTTAGTTCGTTCATAGCATTCCGACGTAAATTAAAGCAAGCAATACTTAATGTCCTCCCCTAAAAACTTGCTGCAACCCCTGCTTCACCCCTTATTATGTATGTAGTTTATTTGCGAAAAATCCAAACATTTGTTATTCTTATTGTTTTATCGAAATCATTTTCAACTTCATCGGACCAAGCATTGTTATGATTCTTCCCAGTTCGCTCAAGCCGCGACATTTTTCTTACTCCGAGCATGTTTATTACCGTCGTGACTTTTGAACGAAAGGTCCGATTTGAATAATTTAAAGTGTGATTTACACGGACATAATCTACCTTAATTGTCAAACCATTTAAATGGATAAGGATTAATATCACGATACCGAAATCACCATTTTTTCATATCACCAAGGATTTGCTTGAATAATTTGAACAAAAAGCGGTCATGGTGACTTAACCATAATAGTTAGACATATGCTATCGCGGACTTTTTTGTAGACATTGATGACTTCTATAAAACTGTAGTACATCACTTTGCTCTATTGTCAATAGATTCCGCAGCGTACGCGATA
The DNA here is from genome assembly GCA_947386135.1 of Melanchra persicariae. Taxonomy (NCBI): domain Eukaryota; kingdom Metazoa; phylum Arthropoda; class Insecta; order Lepidoptera; family Noctuidae; genus Melanchra; species Melanchra persicariae. The sequence continues at coordinate 30,603,714 of OX376643.1, forward strand.
TAAGGATTTTTTCTCACACCTTGGGTTACATTATCGAAGTTTTCATGCGGACCCCTAACTTTTTTGAAAATATTCTATAGCCTATGTCCATCATCGATAATGTACGATTCTACTGGTGAAAGAATTTTTCAAATCGGTCCAGTAGTTTCGGAGCCTATTCATTTCAAACAAACAAACAAACAAACAAACAAACAAACAAATCTTTCCTTTTTATAATATTAGTATAGATAGTTGTACAACCTGAGATATAAATCATTAGCTAGGTTTTTATACCTTTACCTTTTTGTACATTATTAAATCAAATCAAAAATAATTTGAAAGTAAGTGAAAGTTTATGCCTACATGACTACTACACTACACCAACACCCTGAGTTAAAATAGTAGGTAAGTAGAATCAATTAACGAACGACTCAAGCCAAGATCAAGATTCTATTGGTAGGCTGCGTTTCCACCAAAGATGTACGAGCTACATCTCTGGTGTAAACACAGCCTAAGCAGCTAAAACGATACCTCTTGGAAAGGTCATCAGACTAATTTATTATAAATATTTGTAATAAAAATGTAACATTTTCTTACTGTGTAGGAGTAAGCCCACGAGCCAAAATAACGTTAAGTAGGTAAGTAAGAGGTCTGCATGTATTTTCGCCCACACCACCCTGATAGATGTCAAGTAGACAATTTATTCTTATACCATAATATTGTACACATTCGCAAATTCATACTTAGATGTCGCAAGTGGGTATTAAAATTTGTAAAACTCGTATTCGTGTGCTTGTGGATAAAAATCCGAAGACGGTTTCGCGAATGAGGCTTATTACGACGGATTCCTATGTTTTATTTGTTTAATCATAACAATAAAATACCGTAAAAGATGGATAGAGTTTCAAATCAAATCATTTATTGCAATCCATAATGTACAGGTGGCAAATATAAAAATGGAAACAATTATGGACCCTGTCGGGCACAGTAAATTTTTAAATAAGTAGAGAGAGGAAGAGCGCTTTCATAAAATAAAATAAAAAACCTATTTACTATATTTGTAGTTTAAAACTCTATCGTCTCTCGTATAAAAGTGTAAAAATGTAACCACATTAAAAATAAAAGGGACCGTATAATTAAAGTGACTTCTTTGGTTGGCTTTGAGCACTTGGCTGATTTGTATTTTAATTCAGCACTTTTGTAACTTTGACATTTAAAGGTCAAAGTGAACAAGTCCCACTCTTTTCACGTCCCGGTGTTAAGACTGGAAAAAAGTTCAAAAGCTTTGATTTAAATAACTTCAAACATTGTATTAAAAAACCCGCCTTGTATGGGAGCCCCACTTAAATATTTAATTTCTGTTTTTAGTATTTGTTGTTATAGCGGCAACAGAAATACATCATCTGTGAAAACAACAGTCTAGCTATCACGGTTCATGAGATACAGCCTGGTGACAGACAGACGGACAAACAGACGGACAGCGGAGTCTAGGAATAGGGTCCATATTTGGGTACGAAACCCTAAAAAGGTGCTGCCAATTTTGTAGTGTACTCGTATAATATTAAGTATAATTATCCTATTTATCTACATAAAACCAATTAATAAGCATCAATAAATAATTTGTCAAAGTACTCCGCTCAAACTAAAATAAAATAAAGAAGTTATTTTCTCGATGATTTTAAAAAACAATAAAAGAAAGGCTTTCCATCTCGACGATATCTATTGACGTTTACTTAACGAAGTATTGAAGTATCGCGTTTCAAATAATACGTGGCGTTGCAAAATATCGAGAATTATTGTGAAGTTCAAGACGCAGCCAAAGAACTGCAAGTTTGTGTTGGACTTTCTTATATCGTACCTGGCTGGTTATTGTTTTACAGATAGAAATAATCATTTTAATACTTCTTATTAAATGGGAAAACTTTCAGAGCGTCTCGTATTAATCATCTCGTCAGTGTGGCCATTGTGTGCAAGAGCAAAGCAAAGAACAATATTAAAAAGCTTAGCGCGTTTGCATCTTTAAATGGACAAAGGAACCACTTTTTAAAACATCCTAAATAGTTATTATATCGCAACCCTGTTTCAATAAAAAAAAACACGATGCAACAAGTACTTGATCGAATTTAAAAAACTATGTTAGTAAATTATAAAAACAAGACTCACTCTATAACTCAGTAACTTATTCCTCAAACTAGCTTCAAGAACTAGCCTCCGCAGATCCACACTCATTATAATGATCACTAAGTTCACAAAGTTTCAAAACACGGTGTTTGAGAACTCAGTGACGGACCACCGCCACTGAGGTCGCAAACATCGTGCATTTGTAACAGAACTGACCTACACGAATGACAACGAAGAATGTACGAGTATATTGAGTAAGGCCCTTTTCACATAGCAGCAATTATGGCCATAGTGCCAGTTTTAACGTACATATTAAATAAGCGCTGTCTGTTGAAATTCCATACGATTTTAAACTTTGCATACACGTCATTTGAAGGCTTTGTTTTACTACATATAAAAATATTAGCTCTTGCCAGCGACTTTGTCCGCGTGAAAGTTGCAAATACCAATGAAAACTATCCTATATATTCTGTGACATGGTCTACTCGAGTGCCAAATATCATTCAAATCCCTTCGCTAAGTCGTGAAAAGGTAACAGAGAGACAGTTAATTTCACATTTTATAATATTGGTATGGGTAGAATATCATGAAATACACGGTTACTACGGAGACAAAGCGCAAACTTTATATACTTATAACAAGATCATATAAAAGTAATCTAAACTCTTTTCGATTCTTAACAACGTGATAAGCCGTATTCCCTTCCACGTATAACCCGTCTGCCTTCAAAGCAGGAGTGAACAGGCATCTTCTGGGCCTTTTTCCATCAGGCGTGATCGAGGTCAAGAGCAAGCCCATTCCTCAATTTAAAAAAAAAGCTTTCCAATTCTTCAATAATAATAAACAAGTTGGCATGGAAGAAAAATGCGTCTCCAATACAGAAGGAAAAAAAAACTCTTTTACCTTGGGGTAAAGGAGTTTTTTTTCAAGTCATTCATTTTTCGCCAACACTACCACTTGCATCTTACAAGCCGTTTGGTTTCGTTCTTGCGCCATATGAAAAGGGCCTTAGTCCTGGCCACGCTAACTCTATTGTAACACTTGAACTGATCACATAATGGACTGATCGAAGCGATTTGATTCGCTCGCAGCTCCCGGCGAAACTTTCCATTCCTCACCATTGTCGCATTTTAAAACGATCTGAATATAACAAGGGCAAGTTGATTAACAGAGGACATTTTGTATTCGTTAGAGATAATGTGGTCAGCGACTGAGTGCGCTCCCACTCCCTTCCACTCCGCGCAGAGCGGAAAGGGTCATTGATGATTTCCCAAGTTTAAAAAATAAACATATTGTATTAAGAGCGTTTACGCGGTACGGCTTTTCATACAAACTTTCAAATCCTTATTTTTCGAAATTAATAAACCGATTTTAATAAAACTTGGTAGTCGTACGCTAGATATCTAGGTCTAAATAGTTATCAGAAAACATTTTCGAAAAAGAGTTCAGGGGGAAGGATATAGTGATTTTTCACTTTCTATAGAAAACATAAAATCGCTCTCTCTCCCTCTGAAATTTTTTTCAAAAATGTTTTCTGATAACTATTTAGACCTGGATATCTAGCGTATGCATACCAAGTTTCGTTAAAATCGGTTCATTCATTTTGAAGAATAAGGACTTGGAAGTTTGTATGAAATGACATACGGCGTACACGCTCTTAAGGCCACTTATAATGCCACATTGTACACAACTCTTCAACTGTCATCTCAGGCCTATAATCTCCGAAGATTTAGGCAGAGGTATAACTACCTAAAGTAGCCCCACGTTTTTCCAGTTATATTTAAGACCCATAACACAGCAGCAACTCATCAGTAGTGCTTGCGACCTGTAGCTCAACGATGCCCTGAAATAGCGATAAAAATTCGACTGACCCAATCATGTGCATATAACTCGACAAAATGTACAGAAAAATGTTTTTTTTTTCGTGATATCGGTATTGGTCCCACAGTTAAAGTTGTTCATTAATGATGAGTACAATGACCCTTTTTACCGACTTCCCGAAAAGGAGAAGATTCTCAATTCGACTGACTGATTCGACTTTTTTTGTTGTATGTTTGTTCAGCGATATATTTGCCAATTGTCAACCGATTTTGATGATTCTTTTATTTTTGGAACAGTATCTTCCCGGACTGATCTCATTTAAATTTGGTGAAGATCTGATGAAGAACTTCGGAGATAGGTAACGGAACTCTTCAATAAATGATAGCAAACCTGTCGGTATTGCTGGAATCGCTTATCTGTATATTGTTTACACTAGTTCATTACATAACATCACACCGGTACGCTGTGAAGTGGTCAACAAGTCAACCACGGTTTAGGGGTTTTCTATTCGGGCATAACTTTGTTTTTTATGAACCGATTTTGATGTTTCTTTTTGCGTTAGGTTTAGTTAAAGCGTACCACTAAAAAGTGACCTAACCTAACCTAACCCAACGTACTTTTTTTGTAATTTTTTTTTCAGGTATTGCGTTTATTCTGTTACACGTTGAATATGTGCGCATAACTCGACAAAATCTACTCTAAATCTACTGTAAAGCTGTTTCTTTTTTTTGCGTGATTTACATACATGCGTGAAACAGTTACAGTTTTTCATGATGATGAGTTCCATGCCCCTTTTACACTGGTACTGCGTTTATTCTGTTGTCACGTTAGTATTCTGTATCTGGCTTAATGGATAGAATATTCGAAATACAATTATAATTTGCAATAGACAACCAGTGAATTGGATTCCGGCTACCTATACTTAGGATATTGATGTATTGTCATATATGATGCATAGGTTAACCGCAGAGGAGCGGTGTGGTGCTGAATATATTCGAAGATAATTGGTAGCCCGTTGACTAGACCATGAATGATAGATCTATAGATGTAGGTATATTGTACTCAGAATTCATCATTATGACGATAAAGAAGAATAAGTCAAACGTCGGAATAACTTAAAAACTAATTTGTCGTTCTCCCACGTCCTTACGAACTGTGACTCACAAAATTTTAAAGAAAATTTAGATAATAGTTCTTCACTTAAATATTACAAGAAAACCTATGAGAAGCTTATGTTTTTAAAATAACTTACTTATTTAAAAAATATTATTCGTTCGTCCTACTTGCACTTGGGCGATTCTCTCTCAAAACTTCGTACACGTTAGAAACCAGTCAAGTCTTTTCTATAAAACTTGGAAATAACAGTGTCGAGGTATAATCCGCAAATAAGTGCTTTCGCTTTCGAATTTCGAGCGGCCAGTTCAGTGAGTTACAAATGAACTCATAAAATATTTGCTCATTGAAATCACAACAGAAACTTATATTTTCGAAGAAAAATTATGATCATAGATGATGCGAATATCATAATTACATCATTGCGAAACATGGACGTTAATTATTTAAGTTCACGAGAGTGAGAAATAGCTTCTGATTTTCATCTACCAGATATTATTGAGTGAGAAATAACGTTTAGGAAAAATCTGGCTATTCACATCATCAAAATTAATCTGCCCAGTATTCAGGCAAAAATATGAACACTTAATTATTGTTAAATGAAATAGTAGAAACCGGCCAAATGCGAGTCGGACTCGCGCACGAAGGGTTCCGTACCATTATCTATAAAAAAACGGCAAAAAAATCACGTTTGTTGCATGGGAGCCCCCCTTAAATATTTGTTTTATTTTAATTATTTATTTTGAAAGTGAATATATAACTAAATACTTTGTGAATATTTCAACCGTCTACCTGTTGCCGTTATCAATATCGAGCAAAAACGAGCAAAAAATATCACGTATGTTGTATAACAGCCCCCTTAAATATTTATTTTATTCTGTGTTTTAGTATTTTTTGTTATAAGTAGCGGCAACAGAAATACATTTCTGTGAAAATTTCAACTGTCTATCTATCACGGCTCATGTGATACAGCCTGGTGACTGATGGATAGACGAAAGGACAGCGGAGTCTTAGTAATAGGGTCCCGTTTTACCCTTTGGGTACCTACGGAACCCTAAAAACAGACTTTTGAATCATTTTGTCACAATCTAGATTCGGTATGTGAAAAGTATTAATGTATTTTTGTCGCTGACCGTACCTACCTACCAGTTACTTAAATATTGTACCTAACGTAAATATTAACTTTTTTCAAATAAACTCTATATTTGAATTCAACGATTAAAATAAAAAGCACAAAAAACAGGTAAAGTATGCATACAGTTATTATATTTATGAATAAGGGGTAAGTTCGCAGGGGATTGTTAATGGCGACTGGGTCGTCCCCTCTCGCTGGGGACCAAATATCGATCGGCCGAATTTCGAATTAGTTCATCAGTTACACCTTCACTCACTGTATCAAAAATAAAGTCGGCTCACTACTAGTGTTGTTCTCTAACCGTCACGTCGAAATTCGTACGACTTTTTTTATGTCCGAAGTATGAACGGTGTCGAGATTGTGAGTTCTTTACTCAAAGCATTTAATTTAAATAAACCATTTTCAGGCACTTTTGAATTGTCAAGGTCGGTCAGTCAAAAACATCAAGCTATTTGCACAATGGAAAGCGTAGATCTCCATGGAGAAGAACGTGCAAGAAACCCCACAGACATTCTTTTAAATCATGTTTTTTGTTGCAAAAAACTTGGTTACATTATCCTTGTTGCTTCTATATGTAGGTAAGGCCAATGCAAAAATAAAAACTGTTTGAAATAATTAAAAATACAAAGTAGAAAGCCAGGGGCAGTTAAGTCTCAACGGACGCGGGACGGCGCCCGTTGATGAACATGACGCGTGTATCGGCAATTCGGCACCATTCAGCTCAATTATTTTGAAGGAAACTGAATGATCCAACACACGCGCCACCATCAGCGAGACATTTGTATGAGTATGCTCTCAACTGCGATGCTCGTTCATGTCAAAAAGTAAACTAACTCAGACATCTTGCGGTCTTCACATTGCTTAATAAACGTTGCAGACAAATGTTCTTAATCGTTTTATAAGCAACTGCAGAGTTCAATTGCAATTATTTTATCAGAGGCAAATTTTATTCTACTCATTTATAAGCAACATTCGCATCGCAGTCGTAATCTGTCATAAATGTAGGGAAATTACAGGTGTTTTTGACAGAATGCGAAATATGCATGAAACAAATATAAATCTACAAAGTTTATCTCAAATATACAAAAATATATTACTAACAGTAAAAATAGAATAAAAAAACTAACGAGTTACAACTATTTACAAATTAATATATCTGTCCCTCTCGTGAAAACGCTGTTTTGGCAGATGTATTTGCGTCATGGACTTTGTCAAAGTCCATATCGGACTTCTCTTTCTAGTTATTAAAAAAAATACATGCTTTCTAAAGCTAATAAGTATTTCATTTTGTAAATGAAAAATTGCATGCAAATTGGCCCGCAGATAAAATACGTCATTTCCCAATAAATCTCGCAACGTGCCGCTATTGGTAAATGTTCTAAGTTGATGTAATACAAACCACTAACATTATCATTTAACCAATATTTAGATTGGTTTATGCATTCATTAACTTAACACATTACAAAAGGGGTGTTTCACGTTGGTAGCCAGCGCTTCAATTAATGTACTCGTAACTAAAATGACAACAGACTACCTACCTACAACTAACTACCACTTTCAGTGCTAGCTAATGAGCACATTTCAACATTATGTAACTTTGATTATTAGCGTTTAAGTGCTGTATTTAATCATTTTACTAAATGAAAAAAATGGCGTATGCATAACAATTAAAACTATTACAATACCTTTCGTGATTTCATTTAAAAAGTATTTAGTTAATTGCTTATTACACCATCGACACGAATTTTTTTTTTTTCAGATTTAAAAAATTTCATTTTTACGTCACATAATGTCAAAATAAGATACTGGTCGTCTTTAACCAAACGCGGAATAAAATTAACGAGAGATGCAAGTAATGAGACTTAAAGAATTAAGAAATGAATGGATTATGAGGGAGAAGGACGCCTAATAGGAGATGAATGGATCGTAGTGGAATGATGTGAAAGAAAAATAAGTCATTGACAGCGTATCGTTTAGCAGGATGGAACGGAAAAAGAAAAGGTGCAATGCTGACCCTGAGTAACATGAGAGAAGAACAAGATGTTGATGTCAAATCCAAGACTATTAGCTATTTCGAGACCAGGGTAACCTTTTAGAGTCAAAAGAACTTGGAATAGTAATAATTTGATAAAAATAGATGCTATTTGTATAAAATCACCTACTTATTTTAAGTAGAAGAGTTTTAGACTTCAAAAAAGAGGAGGTTCTATGTTCGGCTGTACTTTTATAATATTATTTCACCGATTTTGCCGCCATTTTTGGACCGATTTATTTATTTTTTTTGAAAACCCATACTCCTGAGGTGGTCCCGTTGTCACCAAGTCAGAATCCGATGAAGGAATCCCAGGGAAATCGAGGGCAACCCTCAAATTATAAAGGTAAATACAATGTTTTTCATATACTTTCTTACGCAGTTCCTATAATTGTGCCTGGTAATCATCATCTCATGTTGCTATACTGATGATGGAAGGTCAGGAACTGATGATAAGATCCCAGGAAATCTGTTTGTTTAACGATATTTTCGCTAAATGTCAACCGATTTGAATGATTCTGTTTTGTTTGGACATTTTGGATTCAAAGAATTATAAAATCGATAATATAATATAAATGAGTTTATTTATTACGCTGTCACGCCAAAATCGCGGTGCCAATTGTTATGAACATGATGTTATAGGTTAGGTACTTAATTTTGGTAATTCTGTATTACCTATTGCGAAGCCGTGGGTGAAAGCTATAGTACATCATTCAAGCTTCAACCTACGTTCCCACATAGTTCATTTAGCAGCTCCGTGCTTCCTGTATTAGCATAATTTCATATCGATTTGTTATTAATTCTTGGTATATTATAGGAGCTATTAGAGGAGACCCCGTATAATTTTCAGAACTATAGGCGATTAGAAGTAGGTAGATAATTGTTATGGATTTCTCAACTATTATTCTGTGGCGTTCGTTCCTTATGGTTCCAATTTTCTAATGGATGGCCATAGACAAATGACTTCTATATCAGGAATAAAAATGGTAGTTTGACTATCCAGTCAAACTACCATTTTTTTTAAATAAAGGTGACTTTAAAAAATTTCTAGACAGGATGCTGTCTAGAATTTTTTTAAAGTCACCCTTTATTTATTTTTTCAATTATGAAGTTCGAACTGTTGAAAAATGAGCCCTTAGTGTGTCACGAGAAGTTCGATAGTTATTTTTAATTATCATCTTTATTTTAACAAAAGTTTGACTGGATAGTCCAAACTACCATTTTTTTAAAAATAAATAAAGAATGATTTTAAAAAGTTTGTAGACAATCTAGTCTAGAAAAATTTTAAAGTCACCTTTATTTATTTTTTCAATAATGAAGTTCGAACTGTTGAAAAATGAGCCCTCAGTGTGTCACGAAAATTCCGATAGTTATTTTTAATTATCATCTTTAGTTAAAAAAAAAGACCTGGACAAAGTGTCATTTTTTCAACTGTAAAGATTGTCAAAAAGTCCAAAACGTAGTAGGCACCTACGGGATTGCCATGCGCCACCGAAATGACACTTGGCCCTTAATTTAGCATTTCAACAATCACTAAGTATCTCTATAGTTAATACGCTTACTGTATCGAGAGCCCAAGACAGGCTACCTAAACAAACAATATTAATAGGTTTCTGAAACTCATTTGTCAGTTAACGCGATAATAACAACTGAAAGTTCCAGCTTGTTTAATATGCTTCGGGAACAAATTTCGCTGTCCTGCACAAGTTTCTATTGCATACACAGATTGTATATCCCGCTCGTATGGTGCTGTTTCCTCTTAGCAAACTTTGACCACACTGTATCTACTTACTAAAGGCTATCTAACATGGTCAGTGCTACGTCAGGTCGTACGTGCGTGTGTTTATTGAAGGTCTCAATGTTGCAGACTTTTGACTGCACATACTTTGTTGCAAAGACAAAATTCTAAAGAAGTTAATGGAAGTATGTATCGTGTAGACGGGTCCATAGCAGTCTTTGGTAAGAGTGTTTACGCCCCAAGGCATTTCATAGAAACTTTCAAGTCCTTATTTTTCGAAATGAATGAACCAATTTTATTGAAACTTGGTGTGCATACGCTAGATATACATGTCAAAATAAAGATAGAGTGATTTTTCACTTTGTATAGAAAACTTAAATCGCTCTCTCTGTCCTCCTAAACTCTTTTTCATCCCATTCCACGGCCCGACCATCGCACCCTTCGATCGACTCATGCGGCTGTTTTTTTTCACTCCCTGTGTTAGTAGTAAGCAAGCAAGCTGTAGAAAGCATGTACATGCTTACTAACAATACTGGATAACTTTTTTTCCAGTGCGCAAACTTTGAGAACCACTTCTGCCCATGTAAATGAACAACTTGCCCCAAGAAAGCCATAGTCAATTCCTAAAAAAAATTTGAACTTCCCTTACAAAATTGTCATCAACTGACCACAATTTGTATGGGAGACTCAATTTTTTTTTTAGGAATTGACTATGGCTTTCTTGGGGAAAGTTGTTCATTTACATGGGCAGAAGTGGTTCTTAAAGTTTGCGCACTGGAAAAAAAATTACCCAGTATATCTATATAAAATAGACAATAGGGGTAAACTTCTTTGACAACCATATATTTTATTCATACGTATAACGGCTGAACTTGGCCCAAGGGTGGACCATATCCCGGAATGGGACATAGAACAGGACTTTTTCTCCATACTCTCCGGATAAAAAGTCCTATTCTACTAAGTCCCCGGGATAAATTACCACTATGGTAAAGCTAGCAGAATATAGTTTCGAATAACAGAGGCAGCTACCCGCCATTCAAAATCAATATTGCTTCCCATAAAAACATAAGACGTTCGCAAGACGGTTGTTTCTCAAGTGTTTGTTCCGAAGAAAAAAAGGTCCGCCATTCTCTATGATTGCATCGCAAAGTTTCTCAATAGCTCTCAAGTCTAAAGTAATACTATTGGAGTTATATTTGAGCAAACAGCACCATACTTCAAGATGGCGAAGACAATATTCTATCAGGAAAATAATAAAAATTCAAGTGGCTCCATCTTTCTCATATAAATGAGTATTTACATGATTTGTATGATACCGATCAAGAAGCTTCGATAAGTTTTGGAACTCGTGATCGTCTAAGGCCGGTCATTTGCGAACTTATTTTGTTTAAATTAAGTGTGAAAGATTCAAAGAATGAAAGATTAAAGCTCTGTAGCGTATAAGGGTATAAGCTCTTCCAAGTGTCAATCTTCACTTTGACCACTTATGAGTCAAAAAACTGTAGCAGTTGTTGCAGCATTGCAGTTGCTTGAAAGATGTGTATAATTTGATATTTTTTCGCCTAATATCAGTAACATTTTGTCGATAAGAGGAACTAAAGACCCTGCTTCGATATTATTTCTCCATCTTCCCGCTTGTATCCCAATTCATTTGGAGTCAGCGCAGCCTGCTTTTCCCAGACATGTTCATTTACCACCATCCCCAACACAATGACATGCTACGATGTCATCTATGTCCTTTTATCAGATTGAATTTTAAAAATCTACACGTGGAGCCTTGTAGGTTTAATTCTTAAAATTTACAAGGATCCATGTTAAACGCCACGACCATGCAAAACAGTGTTTGTCATCTATCGTGGTGCAAGTAGTGGTGGCTGTAACAAAATACGCTTTGAACGTCGAATCGTGTCCGCAACACTGTCAACATTCGCCGGCCGGTCCTGTGACGTCACTAACATAGAGGGTGAACTAGCACGGGTTTTGGGCAACCATATTCTAATTGGGGACAGCCCAGAATTTCTTCAACAGATTATCCTTAGCTGTTTCTGTCATTTTGACTCTGAAGATCACGTACAAAAACTTTCCTTTATGGACATGTATGTTGAAAGGTTTTAGATGTATATTCTCAGGGTCCTCACGCCACATCTACTCAGGTATCTACCTATCAACTTTTCGCCCTGATTATGGCTGCTCAAAAACCGTGCTAGCTCCCCCTTTAACACCAGCTCCAATAACTTAGCTCAATATAACCGATCACTTTAAACAAACATTTTCAAAATATGAGTGTTGGCTGAACAACGCGTTTGTATTGAAAAGCACACAAAATATTACATGCTATTTCATCGCGATGCATTTTACTTGCTGCGCGTGTTCGGTCGAGGTAGAATGAAATTGGATGCGCTCCTGAAATAGCTTCTCTAAAGGAAGGTGGTAAACGTTTCTCACAATACGGAGATGTTCAATCACAAAACTTAAGTAATTTTCTTAATTTTAGATTTTCAAGTTAGTTGTTAGAAGAACCCTATTTAAACTACAACTGCGTGGGGAAAAAAAATAATTATTAAAAAGTAAAAAAACCCGACTGCAAAAAAGTCAACGTATAAGCAACGCACTAAAAAGACCGTATCAAAATAGAATAGAAAACAAAATTAAAATAAACTCAAAACAAAGTTATCTCTACTTCTATTTAACATACTATATTATGAAGTAAAAGCCTATGGTGAAGTGAAACTCGCATTAAATTTGATAGTAGGCGGCACTAATTTGCAAATTACAACCAAAAGAAAATGCCCAAATTTAATGAGACGAATCTAACGGCACCTTAATTGTCGAAATCCATTCAACCCTTTGAAAGATACGTGGTTATTAAGAAATTTAAAAACAAACATAGTATGCAAGCGCGCGAAAAATATAACCGGAACACACGTTTTACATTACGTATTTCGATGATTTGGTACTAATATCTATAAGTATATGTATACCACCGGTTTACCTAAGTCCTCCAATCATTGGCAAAATAATAATAACTAGAAACCATAGACATGGTTGATGTGCGCAAGATTATTCTAAATGTGTCAAAATAAAAGGCCGTCTTTATAGTCTTAACAAAATATGAACTCTTTATTAAAAATTGAACAAAACCGATTCTTAACTTCCATTAATAAATCGCGACATCTAAACACGAAACAGCCATTAATTACCTAGACATCTCTAGCGAAGCGTTCCATTTTTAAAAGCGTCCTCTTTAGGTTGAAAAATGAAAAAGCAGATTTCGGAAATGGTTTAGCTTTAAGTCCATAATAGGCAGACAACTGCATGGCCTATTTCAAATAAGAATAAAATTTCATACCGACTAGCCAAGAATAACGTGGTTTTAAAATTGTTGCGACGACCAGAGCGTCCAGCTATTTAACTTTTCTAATTAGCTTGCAATATTTTAGTGGACAGTGGCTTAGAAATAAAATGAGAACTTCATCCCATTTTAAAATGGAGCGATAGTAGAAGACTTTATATTTTAATTCTGTTCTGTTTTATAGATACATTAGCAAAGTATGAAAGTACGAGTATGATTAGTAAAAAGTAATTATTTATACATGTGCCTTTTGCAAGCTCGGTATTTTTTATTGAACAAACCATAAGTACTTATGGCGTCGAAAAATAATAATCATCATCATTGTGATGATGATGATTATTATTTTTCGACGCCATTGTTTATTCTAGATTCCTTCGTTACTAACTTTACCTGCTAGAAATAAACTTAAAAACAGCAAATAAAAAGCGTAAGTAAACAATAAAGACGGTAAGCAAAAACGAATAGCTACAAGTAATATACCCAAAGATGGTTTGACAATCCAAAAGGCCGAGCCTGCAAACTTTTACAAGAAAGTATCTCAATATTCGAAAGTTTCTAATCAACTCGCGATACAATTTAACTGACAAAAAAGTTAAAATAAAATATGCTCGTGAAAGAGAGCACCGAGATGAAAAAGAAAAGGTTTTAGCAAGTAACGAAGTAGATGCAAGTTCGGAACAAGACAACACAACAACGGGGAAGAATGGCAGCTGTATAATCGAATCTGCACAAATCCCCGGGAAGCAAATGCATCGAGCAATGAGTATTAATTAAGGATTTTACAACTGGCTGTAAGATAAAGAGCAGTATTGCATTTCCTCCTGCCCGTTAGTCCTTTGTATGAACCTTTGTTTTATCAGATTAACTATAAGCTTTCCAGTGAATCCAGCCTTCCTTTATTTTTTTGCCCAATTCTATTACTACTTCAGTCTTCAGTATGGTCGAATTATCATTATCAGACCCATCCATACCTGTCTACCTTCACTTCAACAGATTGACTGAAACCGTTCCAGTGAATCCAGCCTTCTTTTGTTTTTGCCAGTAGCCAATGGTGGTCGCTTTTACTATATTAATGCCACGTATGCCAAGAATAGTTCCTTGAGGTACTCCATTCGAATATCAGAAATGCATTAGCTAAAATTAAGACTGACGTTCGAGAATTGCTTTGTTCCCTAAATGGCGTATGATATGTGTGCTTGAATAACTTTAGAACCCTAGGTTTAGCCTGCGACTTCGTCTATGATTTCGGGGGCTTTTGGTAACTTTATTTCGACCGTATGTCAATCTCCCAACCAATAAAACAGTATTAAAGAATCTACCCAAAGTGATATTCTGTTACCGACAACGATTTCCAAAAGCCCAAAATGTTTTCGAAATCGACCACGTGACGTTTCGGTAGCTAAATGTCAGTTTCATATATTATTATATTTCGGACTTTTCAAGTTTTCAACATGACAATCGTTACCGACTTCGTCATGCCTCGTGCGGATATTTGAATATTATCAAAGAAATAAAAACAGAAACCAATTAACCACCATGGCAAGTACCTACAATACTAACAGTACTTTGTTTTATCTTGAATAGTGAGTGTAGCTTGGATTAGATTAATCTATTGTTTCGGCTGTTGACTGATTGCAGGTTCCTATATCCAATAGCAGATTGTTACTCTTTACCGATGGTAGGTAACGAGGTGAAAGCGACACATTGATATCAGCTTAGTATAGTAGGTAGTAGCGGGTCTGTAGAATTGTTTATTGGTTTTTCAAGTATAAATACCGTGTGAGATAGGAAATAGGGTCAAAATATGTTTTTTTTTAATATATCTTTCACGAACATTTTATTAGTTTCCTTTTTTTCATACACCGAAAGCACACCATATGTAATAAGTGACCATTTTTACAGGTAAAAAAGTCACCAAAACGGATAAATTGTAGTCCTGTGAGCTAATTGGTCTCCTATTTATGACGGTTCACATTGACGGATTATAAAATAAGTACAAGATTTTGATTCGTATCATTGTGAGGAAAAATGCTCAGAAGGCTAGGCAAGGTAGAGTTTGCAAGTATTTGGTAACAGTAAATTTAATAAACGGGACTGAGCTAAGAATACATTGCTGCAATAAACTATCATAATAGAAAGAGGATAGACTATAAGGCGGATAACACACAAGCAGCGAAGCACGGCTGTTGTTCAGCCACAGAGCACCCTCACACCTCAGTTTACAATGTGGGCAGGTCAACACGGGGCGGTGGCGGGACGATCTGCACGATTGATCGGTCCGTGCGGCCAGCCCGACAGTGTGTCATCTGCCTGCCCTGAGCCTCTGTGATTGCCGTCTGCGCTAAATACCATCAGATAGCTCCGAGTTAGCGTTTAGCGATATCTAATTATACTGGGTCGTGGGGAAATTGAAAGTATGCTTTAGGGATAGTCGGTTTTCATCAGATAATGAAAGGCAACTAAAACGCAAGAATTATGATCGTGAACGAATCAAAAACAGTATTTAAGAATCGCAACTACTGGCATTTTGTGTCAACCTCCATGAGAAAAAAGTGTGAGTCTACGCTATGTACGTATTATGTAAAAGGCTACCCCAATATCGTGTTACTGGCTTGCTTTATTAAATATATCGATCTACTCAGCATGAGTAAAAAAATGATTGGGATCTATGCTATTAAACTTATCCCTACTAATATTATAAAGGCGAAAGTAACTCTATCTGTTTGTCTATCTGTAAAACGGCTTAACGGATCGTCATGAAATTTGGCAGATATTTATAGCCATATGGAGAAGGACATAGGCTACTTTTTAACGCGATAACCGACATGCACGCGGGCGGAGCAGCGGGCATAAGCCAGTATTTACATAGTTCGTGTCATTATTACAAGTACAGCAGCCCGAATAAACAAACCAGATTAAGATGGCTTAACTCTGAAACTCTGTAGTAACGCTAGGTTAGGCCCAAATTGAAGTGTTACCACGTTAACACCGAAGTATGGTCGAATTATCATTATTTATTTCAATTACTCTCTGCACTAACAGTTGGTACCAACACGCGCAGAGAACCAACAATTATTTTATAATTAGATTGCGCCCGTAAATAAATCACAAACAACTGATATAGAATTCCTTCTATTTCTGCGAAATAACATCCGCCTGTTTTTTTTTTCCAGAGAGATTGTTTAAGAGACAGGATGCCATTCTAAATGAGGATCGTGTGTGGGTGGAAAAGGCACCTTTATATATAATGTTTTCTATTATTGAAAATGAAAGGACATTTTATTTAATGCTAAATGATAGCACGAATGTTTTGACGTATCGTTACGTTACAGTATCGTTAACGTAAGTGAATTTTGAATATAAAAACAACAACCCCATAGTATTCACAACAACCCCATTAATTTGGCACACATGTAGCTCATATCCTGGAATAAAAAATAGGCTACTTTTTATCCCGGTAAGTGGCATGGATTAATGGAGACTGAGGAGGAAGTGGAAACTCAGAGCCGCTGCTGCCTTAGTACTTCAGATTTTCAAGTACCAGGAGACCAGAAACATGTCATAATAATTTTGTGCTGGTATAATTATGTAGGTAGGGTAGGTGTAGGGTAGGTGTAAAGTAGGTGTAGGGTAGGTGTAAGGTAGGTGTAGGGTAGATGTAAGGTAGGTGTAGGGTAGGTGTAGGGTAGGTGTAGGGTGGGTGTTTCCTGAGTAAAAAATTTACAATGCAAATCAGGAAGCCTTGCTATTTCCGATATTCACGCGGGCGAAGCCGCAGCTGGTAGAAGCTAGTATAGTATAATTTTAACCAATTCAACGAAAATGTGCGAAACGAGTATTTTAATGGTAAAATTCGATACTGTTACGTTACTATGCGCCAAAACATTCGCGCTAGGCCCTCAGGCGAACTTCGTAGAATTACTCTCAGTATTAAAACAAAAAAAAAGAGAAAAAAATCTAACAATTATCAAGTTTTTGCAAGACCAACGCTCGGCAATTGTTATTATACATTGGATAGAAAATATAAGAAGCAAATAGATCGTCGGATGACGATCGACCACTATATCAAGTAAATACCCTGGTACCTCCCCTGGTAAACAATGACGCAGTCAAAGAAGGTAGACGCTTGCCAAGACACTTTATTTATTCGTAACTTAAATACTCCTTGATTTTAAATATTGGGAAATGAAGACCCTAGAAAGCACAATGATAAAAAAAACATAAAAGAAATATGTCAATATTCGCATGTCAGCCGCAATCTGTCAAAAATGTATGGTAATGCAAACTTTTTGACAGATTGCGAATGCAAACATTGCTTAAAAATGTATAGAGGTCATCTCTTCAGAGGGCCACTTCCACTAATACCAACTTCTACAAATAACCAATAATAATCGTACCCTGTCCGGCCGACACACCGGTGTGTCGCGAATTAATCGCGAATTTAATGTTTATTTACATATACATAAGATTTACTTTATATTAGGGAATTTTCACATGTTGGGCCGGAGTGGTTAAAAGCGTTTAAATTGAAGTCGCATGTCATCTCAGTGTCAAACACTTGTCAAAATTAAGTCTTTGATGGTTAGCAATAATGTTTGATCAAAAGAATATCGAAATTAAAAGTTGGCAAAAACCTTAAATAAAGATAAAAGTCTCTACTAGGTATATCAAACTACTAAGTATATAAACGTCGCCATATCTCGACTTCTATTGTGCTCTTGCAAAAACTGGGACGTAATAAGAAAAATTCTTAGTAAAATTGTTACTACTTGTGCCTCTATTTCTAGT
Organism: Melanchra persicariae; assembly: GCA_947386135.1. NCBI lineage: Eukaryota > Metazoa > Arthropoda > Insecta > Lepidoptera > Noctuidae > Melanchra > Melanchra persicariae. The sequence continues at coordinate 30,621,793 of OX376643.1, forward strand.
CTTGAGAATCCTTGGCTTGTTGTTTAGGATCCTGAGATAATAAGCAAAATATTTTCTCATTTATTTATCATACAAGCTTCGCCCGCGTGAAATTCAAAACTATCCCATGTGAACAGGCTTCCTAGATAGAAGCTACGGTGTGTCCTAATCCAAGACATTTTCTATACCTATCCTAAGTTTCAACTAATTCCGTTCATCATTAAGACGTGACAAAGTAACAAACAGATGACGTGAAGACGTGAAGTGTTGTTTCGGATTTATTCATAAAGTATGAATGTAAATAAGTAATGAACCAGTATTCTTCGAAGATGAGTGTATGACATCAACGTTAAGTGGTTAATGTTGTAAGGATGTCATTTGTGAAAATCTGACTCGTCTTGCCAAGAAGTACAGTGTTACCCAGACAATGTGTTGTGGAAGTCTGGCAGGCAGCCGCTCGACGTAAAATACTGGTATCCGGGGGGCACGAATGTTTTGACTTATTATAGTATCGTTAACGTAAGTGAATTTTGAATATAAAAAACTGCAACCTCATAGTATTTTTTATTTAATTTGTATCATATAATAGTATGAATAAAGTATCCAATTCACATAAGTATGATGTGCGAAACGAATATTATAGTTATACGTAAAATTTTACGTTACTTAAGAGCGCGTAATCGATTTGCACCGAAAACTTCATGTTTTCGAGTTTTTTCCTGAGCTATATCGGAATGATGTGGGCAGATTAATCAAAGAATATTACGGCTTTAGGAAGTTTATGTCTTGATTTAGTGCACTACACGGTAAAAATATAATTTTTAATGATAGTTCTTTAAAGAGAAGGCAATCCCTTCATAGCGTTTTACGAGAATAGACGTCAGAGTTATCTTTCAGGACGAATACAACCATTGTAATGTGCTAAAATGTTTTATTTTTTGCGTTTGTCCAACAGAATATATAGTCTCAAAGTGCACTACATAGCCTTTTTGGGAAAATATGGCTATAAGATAACACAAAAACAATATTTAAAAAATACAAAATCGGCTCACTTTAACATTTTTTTTTTACCAGTATTTAAATAAAATCATAACAAATAAATTCATTTTATAAAAGTTAAGGTACTGCTCAATATACAGTTTTTTTTTCAGACAGTTTTATGAACATATTAATTTTACGCGATTATTTTAAAAACACTATAAATCCTCGCGCACAATCGTTTGCCGATCAGTGCGTGCCGGGTCCTCCCAGCGACAGGACGTATCGCTTTCTCCCGCCCGCCCGCAGCTCGCTCGCGTAAACATCGATAGCGTAGGCGACTCATAGCGCGACACACCAGTATTGATACTTTGGCAGTTTATATTTTTATTATTTGGTAAGTAATTTTGAAAAACGTAGTCTACAGATAATATAATTATTTAAATATCAAATGGCGTAATCACAAATAATAGTCACAATTTTAAATTTCGTATTTTTTTCAGAAATGGTTAATAAACGAAAATTATTTGTAAGTAGTAAAAATTAAAAAGTTGGCTTTCGTCAGGCAAGCAAAAAGGTGAGATAAACCTTTATAGGCTTTTTAACCGACTTTCAAAACAGGAATAGGTTCTGATATGTTTCTTAAAACTATGTATTTTTTTGTTTGTTCATCGATTTCTCCGCCAATTAAGAGACTGATTTTCAGTTTTTTTTTTTTAATTTTAATTATGTATAGGTACGGTCATTATTCATAGTGACCTAACTTATCAAATAGTCCGTAATATATTAGACGTCCGTAATTCTCAATTTATTTTTACTATTTATTTGTATTTGAAATCAGTTTACTTGTATCATGTACTTATTTTACTAGTTAGTATTGCAAATGTCCGCATTTATACTAGTAAGCTTTTTCTTTCAGACAAAAAAGATATCAAATAGAAGAAGAGTCAAGGTCAAACTACGATGACACGGGTGATGTAAGTTTTTAGTTAGCAGAAAATTTACCAAATAGACTAGTCAAATTCAAAGACTAGGCAGCTTTAACGTACTTTCCGAGGATGCGAGGCGATGTAACATCAGCTCTGCACCACTCGTGAAGTCTCTCATCTATTCACATTCTTTGAATAACGTCCCAGCAATCGAATACGGCAAAAACAACGAAAAAATGCGGACTTTTCATTGACCAGAAACATTTTTTCTTGGGAGCGTCTCCAGATGGCCTGTTTGATGAAGGAATTATCGAAATTAAATGTCTATATTCGGCGCGTAACACGAGAGCTGAACAGGCCATCACAAAATAAAAAAATCGGAATGTCGATGGATCTATAAATACCAACCACGACTGGTACTTCTAAATCCAAGGACAGCTGCATATCAGGTGAGAATCAATATCACTTCATCTCTCTGGTCTATTATAAATTTATTTATGTAGTCCACAGCATGTCCTTTGATATATTCTATTCTTAATTTTCAAATAAATTATAATTTATTTTCAGTCAAAAAAATGTTAGTCTCTTTGCGGTATGGACAGGAAATGATTTTCCATTGAAGACCACAAGGATACCAAAAGACGATGTGTTTTGGGCGACAAAAATGGAACACAAGCTATTAGACTTTTATGACAAATGTTTTTTGCCCGAGATGATTGACCCCAGGAAAAGTCGGTCAATGGCAATCTAGAGATGTACGATGTTAAAAAAAAATGATATAATTATTTTACAACTTTATGTTTTATTTATTAAAGCCTTTGCAGGCGGTTGTAATTTGTAATCCAGCGTCCCGTCCCGTATTGCCATCCGTCTAGACGGTGGAAGTAATCCAAAGGAGATGGCTAATGAACGATTGCCCTTAGAATGTATAAACATGGCACCTAGCAATATGTAATGCTGAATAGCTGATTATTATTATTTCGTTTAAAAATGTTTCAGGAACTGTTTATATCTTTGCAATCCTGAAAATAAAATCGTGTTACTCCTACGTCAATACGTATCGAAAAAACTTCAAACAAACGACATTGCTATGAATTTTAGCGAGCGACCCACCCCAATTTCGCACGGTGGAACTTACTTACTTAACCTACTTGAGTAAATATCTACAAAGGGGTAATTGCACCATAAAACATGATACAACTTACTTTCTGCAATCCGCGCAAATACGCTCCCGCTCGCGTGTAGGTACACGCGAAATATTAAACTCTCGTAAAGCCTTACTACTTATCCAAATGATTTGAAATAAAGACAGTTTTCACGAGACAATTTAAATAATGGTTAAACATATTTGAAAAGATAAGGATTAATATTAACTGACCCAAACAAACTAAAGATTGTTGTATTTTGAGGTAAGCAAACCATTCTGCAGTAAGTACTTTATCAAATATTACTCACGTTTTAAGCTGACACGCAAGAAAAGCCCTCAGGATTTTTCTGACTTGATTTACATTCAATGATACCTACACGAATGTACACCTAAACCTTCCGGTAGAACCAATCTACCTCATAAGTAGTGACAACCCCATCAAAATCTCTTTCTACATTTGTACAGACAGACAAACGCGCCAGGGGGACTTAGTTACCTAGTATGTGTTGATTGATAAATCCACCCTTTACAAGATAACGAACACACTGAGTAACCAAGGAAATAAAAGATTATTGAAAAAAAAACAGCAAAAATACGATTTATTTATTTATTCGATATTCTAAATGTCTTACAAGAACATTATCAAAAAATGGAGCTGATAATGTGTTCTGGTGTATCGTCCATCCTCAGATACCAGCACTGTCATGACTAGGAGTGTGACGAATATATTAGTATTAGTTACGAGATTAGTAATATTCTATGAATTCACGTATTAGTAAACTGACGATCTGGTATGTGCTATTATTTTAATTTATTTTTCTTTTTTGACAAGCACGCGCTTGACCACTATCTCACCTGATGGTAAGCGATGATATGGCCGAAGATGGAGCACGCTTGCCTGGAAGTAACCTATTCACTCTTGACTTATAAAAAGACTTCCGGGTTGTAGCTATCAGGAAACACAGACTCTGGCAGAGAATTCCACTCCTTAGCTGTACGCACAATGAATGTGTTCCCAAAACGTTTAGTGCGTGTGGGTGGGATGTTCACCATGTACCGGTGGCGTATCGCTGTACGTCTTGTGGTCCGATGATGGAATGGGCTTGGCGGAATTAAACATTCGCATAATCCACAGATAACTACTATGTACACAATCTTTATCATAACGTGAAATTCCATTCACTTGGCACGGATCGGCGGGATCGGATTCACTCAATCACTGTGACATTCGTGTAGTTCTATGGATTCTATGGATTCACGTATTAGAAATCCGACGAACTGATATATGCTAATATTTAATATTCACATAATCTACAGACTACCTACTAATAAGTACAATAATCTTTAACATAATCTGGGCTTCCATTCACTTGGCACGGATCGGCGGGATCGGATCCAAGAAGTGAAACGTATTTATTAGGTTTTAGTTATATATAACTGATTCTCAAATATAAGTTAAGATATTATAATTATTGTAGACTAATATATTTATAGAAGCTAATACTGATAAATACCGATATTAACCCATCTTTAGTCATGACACTCATGACAGACAACTGACTTTGGTTTTTGTTATAAGAGATGGCATTGAACTTCTAGTGTAACAGAATCGATAAATTAATCGAAAGGTTTGTAAAAATAATGAATTTGTTTTTGACAACCATTATTCAGTTAATATTTTTCGTCACAATATACATAGGTAGTAAGAATAAACGAAGAAGCACATTCCGAAGCTTTCATCTATTTGATTTTATTTCGATTAGAATAATGTGGAATCGAGTGAAGTCGATTTTCACTTTAAAACAACCCTGTTTTCCGATTTAAAACTCAATTAAAAAGCAACAAAACAGAACAGCGAATTGAATGCCATAAATTCCCGCCAAAATCTGTGATTGCCACTTCTTAGATCCGAAGATGTTTCCAATATTTTTTAGACATAATGATGACTATTCAAGAAATAAACGTATTAAACAAAAAAAAAATATTTTTTTATATTTATGCAACGTGCAACAATATGACGGTCATCACTTGACAATGAATCGAGCCAAAGCCTCACGAAGTGGGTTCGAAGATCATAAAATGCATATTGTCGATACCAGCTTATGATCACCACCGAATTGAGTCAAGTGAAGTTAAGCCAAACATCACAATGTTCATTGATCCAAAACGATCCCAAGTCGCCCGAAGTGTTAGTATCGCTTATCCAGACATAATTAGGTAGTTTCAGAAAATAAATCGATTTGATAACTGTTTTAAAAAATCGATATATGTAGTTTCGATTTGACATTCTGGAAAAGCGATATGACCCCTCCCTAGCTTTCCCTTTGATCTTATGTTGTCAAACAAATCAAGCTAAGAAAACAATTCAGATACTTTTTTTATGTCTAACAGTTCAAGCAAGTTCTATAAAATTATCAAACACTAAACAATTCACGAATTAATATTTCAATATTTCGAATTAATGTGAGATTCTTAGACATGCTTAGGGCAGTCATTTAGCCATGTCATTTTGATTTGACCTTCAACGTCCTTGGTCACATTCTGTACAATATTTCTCAGGTATGATTTACAGAAATCCTCATTCTGACACAATTACCAAATATAAGTTATCCAAAATTCACAAAAGCGTCTCATGAAACGTAAAATAAAAAAATCGCACCTTTAAAAAAAACGAAACGGCTGAAATATGGTTTATTTTTACATTTTCAATCCCGATAATGTCTGCCATTTTTTAAAATTTCCAAAATCTAAATGTACAAAAAAACTACATTTAAAGCTGCTCATAAAGTTTCGCGAGTATTGGTTGAGAAAGCAAAATTTTATATGAACACTTTTGCTCATAAAAATCAAATTCTTACAATAAAAGATAATAGTATCAAAACGATTCGTTCCTAGCTCCGGGCTCACGCACACTGACGGACCATTGTAGTGTGCGGCAATACTGCGCCGTTCTTGCAATTTTGTACCTACGCTAAATCGAATACGCGCTCTTAAGTCAAAAACGTTCGTGCTTGGGCCCTCAGTTGAATTTGGTTTGACTGGAAGCCGACCCCAATATAGTTGGGAAAAGGCTAAGCAGATGATGATTATGTTATAAATGTCATTTGTGACTCATGACTGCTACTGAATTTTTTCTACTGAAAGCCACCATGCCCGACCTCGGTTTGACTCCAGTCAAACTGTGAAGTCTTGTCTGCTTTACAGTCAGAACTCGAGTCTTTTATCGGTGTTTTTAACCGAACTACGGCGAAGCAAAACGAGGGTTATGATTTTGCCCGGTACGTATGTAGGTATGTTGTAAGTTTGTCTTTTGGTAAACAGTTTATACGTAAAAGGCTTCTATGTGGTAAATATCAATCTTGATTTCATATTTTTTTGGCTTTTATCACAAATTAATTTGGGGTCGGGGCAAAATGCCTGTTTTGTTTTGTATTAAAAAAAAATGATTTATAGAGTTTATTTACTCGTTTAGAACAGGGTTCATTTAAATCTGAATAAGTATCCAGTCAATTCTCTCAAGACAAAGTCAAAAGCACTGTCCATAGAAAAATAGTAGGTACTGTCTACAAAAGTAGTCCTATCTGAAATAGCCCCTTGAAGCGCCGATGTCACCCCGTGATCGACCCAGGCAACTCACGGCGACGGCTTGAACAGCTCTTAAAATACGAGTAGCTCGGGACGACACGACGCGACATGTGGCAACGAAATAGAATATATATAATATACATTTATTGTATCTAATCGGTGCTATGGCGATCGTTTGATTACGTTACATTAATAAAAATAAATATATTGTGCAAGTAATCTTCATCGTTCAAATATACTTACTAAGGAAGATACAAAAAAAAATTAATATAAGCGAAAATGATAATAAATTATAAAAGAAGGCCACTGCAACGTTTTTATTTTAATGAAGTAATATTGATTTTTAGCAATGATTACGAATTAAAATAACGTGTAACGGGACGTATTTAAGAACAACAATAAGCGTCTAGTGACGTCACTGCTGTTATGACAACGAAAAGACGACCTTATTTCTTTGAGTTAAGACAGTTCATGATCAGTGACAGACAGGAGTGGCGACATCTTCCGTTTTAGGACGAACATTAAAACTGGCAGTTTAAAACCGCAATTTTGGAAAAATTATAGCGTTTTAAATTTTTTAAATTTATGTATGATCTATTAATTATTATTATTATTATTATTAAACATGGAATTCTTCCAAATGAAAGGAAGATAAAAATAATGCATGTTCCCATTGATTTTCTTTTTCGCATTTTCCGATATATTTAATTTACACTGATACACACAAAAAACTCACGCCTTTTAATCCTTACATTATTTTACTTCGTTTACGTTCATACATCAATTAACAATCAACCATAGTTTATTTTACACCGATCTTTTGCTCAATAAAATTCGTAAATTTCTCAGCTGACAGAGAATTCACAGCATACACTTCTAGTCCCAGACTAAAAGCATATAATATCTATGCATAACATGGTCTCATGAAATAGGGAATGAAAGTTTAAAATTTTTGCAGATAGGGCAGTCTGTTTTTTCTAGAATAAAAACTATTTTAATACCCACAAGAAACAGCGTGTTTAGCCTAAAATCAATTTACAATTCAAATTGTTCTGAAATGTGACATCAACGGTTCTCCTAAAATACAAATAAGCTTCCATTCGATTCGAGTCTTGGTACCGAATATCATGTCTACTGCTTGTTATAATTTAAAGTAAGAAACATATTTCGTAGTTTCCAGCAAGTTAAAGGAACCTAACATTTTTGCTTCCTACGCTAAGTTGTTCTGGACGAAACAGAAATATATTTTCAGTTTTGTTTGAGTGGTGAGTAATTTCTTCGTCCTACGTACGTACGCCTACACATCTCACACGTTGTCAAAAAGCTTTTTGGGACCAATCCTCGGAATTAAATATGTGACGTACCTTCTGCGCATTTTGAAAATGTTTCACCATTTTAGGGTACCTACACTTTTCAATCAAAAGAGTAAGCTGTCAAGTTAGTTAAAGCATTTTTTATCAAAAAGATTTTGTTACTTAAATTTGCTACACAGCGTGTTCCAAAAGTGCGTGATCATATTTAAGAATGTTGTTCTTGTATCTGCTGGACCTTTTTTGAATGTTTGTGTCATTTTTTAAGGACGACTTTTTTGCAAAAACTATAATAATAATGTTTATTTCCAAAAAACTTAATACTACATTACAATGGCAATGTGGTAGCAATTTCAGTTTAGGCAAAGAGATTAGCGTCTGTAGCCGAACCAGCAGCCTGTATTTCGGCTATCAGCACCATTCCCCTCGACTTTTTATAATTAAGAATAGGTGCCAAACAACGGAAGCATAAAATGTATAATTAAGTTAAATACTACATTATAATAGTTGATAAGTATATACTCTATAGCCAAGCAATTTGTAAGTAGGTAAGTACATGTACTCGTATTTTAATTTATTATTATTTAAATGGATTTGGTGTGTGTGTGTTCGTATGTGAGTACCTATATGGTGTGTGTATATGAGAATGAGTGTGTGTGTGAGTGTATTTTTTTTTTAACGTTGTTCCACACTAGGAGTTTCTCCTGTATCGTGGGTAATTATGTGATGAGTGTATATAGTATACTTAAAATATATTTTGATATTGTTTCTTTATTGTATAGCAGATACAGAACAACACACTTAAATATTACCACGCATTTCTGAAACACCCTGTATAAGTAGGGTTTGTAAGTACGATCGACCGAAAAAATCGTTATTAGTTGTTTGTAACTCGTAAATATGCACTAGCCAGTATTGCCAGCGACTTATGCCGCTCGAAAGACGAAAATGAACAGTTCTCGTCAAATAACTTTGCCCCTCTGAAGTTGTGTCGAGTGGCTGCGTAGAAGTCAAAATTACGAACACACTGCAACTTTGCATGCGTAAGAGACATGGGGGCGGAGCGCGATTTTATGTCTCAGTCGCTCGTTTACGTTCGATGCATGCTTGCGTCCCGCTTGCTCCCGTGTACGTGACTGCACCTGCGCGATCTTTGCAAATGGCTAACTTCAGAGGGGCAAAGTTATTTGACGAGAACTGTATCTCACAGGAACGTAATCCTGGAATAAAAACTCCTTTCAGCTGTTAAGACGTGTTTATATAACAACCGTTGAAACCTTTCATATTTATAGATATTATTAGTACAAACTAGGCTGAGTGAGATGTAGGACTTACTCATAAAGGTGCGCCAACCTTGTAGCACTTAATGTGACTTAAGTTATAAGGTGTGCCAACCTGTCGACAAGCTTTTGTAAATAAACACTTTATTATATAGTGTATCATGGTACATAATTGTTGGTACTTTGTGGGAGAAAAATAAATCTTTATTATTATTATAGTATCATACATAGATCGAAACCTAGCTGTAAAGATAAATAAAATACATCTGCCTCGGATATTAAAGATTTTAACAATATGGCTAGCCAGTGCATATTAGCTAGCCGTATACAAAGGGCCATGCTATACATTGGATGGCTATGAGAATATAATCTTAGAACCTTTTTAGCTTTTAGCAATATAATTATCCATCTCTAGGAACTTCATAAACAACCCTTACCCTTTCTCGGACCGTATTTTTCCTACATAGAATCTAGAACATCTGCTTGTATTTTTTTTATTTTTATGCAAATAAACCAGAAAAAGCTATATCGACTTGGAAATTTAAGGATTTAGTGCAGTGGTTCTCAACCTGTGGTCCGCGGCCCACTGTTGGTCCGCATGGGGTCGAAATGACTATAAAAAAAATCAATCTTCTCACCTATGAAATGCCATTGATCCAATCTGATTGATGCATCTATCAGAAATGTTGTTTTTTCTATGACACTGCTCTTTACTTTTGATTTCAAAGAATAAACTAGCTGCAAGTTTTGAAAATCCTCTACGATATAAGATTATTTTTAGACCAGTCAAGCTTCCGACATGTCAAACTTCAAAATCATATAATACACCTTGCGTCATAGAAATAATAGAGTTTTAAAACGCGTAAATCGGGCGACACACCGGTATTACGGCGGGGCTTAGGTACCGGCACAGTATAATTTCTTCTTGATTTCTGGTCCCTGCTCCCCCTACTTTTGTGTTGCTAATAAAAAAGTCAATGTGGTCCTGGGTCAAATAAAGGTTGGGAACCACTGATCTAGTGGCTTATCAAATGTGTGCCTGGTGGTAATGGTCCAGGGTATGTAACCCTGGACCATTACATAAATCTACGTTCAATATCCTATCCTATCTTCCCAACTGGCTCGTATTTGATAACATAAGATTTTCTCTCCTAACAAGCGAGATTGGCTGGACAAGGTAACAGCGGGAAGAGTGAAAGACTACAATTGCCTAATAGAGGAACAAAATATGCAGATTTTCTTATTCCTCTCATTAACCCCTTGATTTAATCAACCATAAAACATGGACTGCCATCTTTGTGAGTCAGCCATATTTGATTTAGACTGATGTCACAAACCGAACTTTTCATCTAAACGGACGTTTATCCAAAATATCAGCTCAATTTGTTAGACATAACTACATATTTTAAAATTGATTGATACAAAATGTGACTCATACATCGACACAAAGTAAGTTATACAAAATCTTTTCTCGTGTAACTTATTACACGACATACATACAAAGAATAAGCTTCTTCTTCTTTCTTTATCGTGTGGGCAGTAAGGTCTAACGACCCCACACACCCTAGTGTCAGAGTTTCTAAACCATCTCAACGGCCTCTGACACGGTTTTGACGACCGGGACCACCGGCTTATACGAAGAATAAGCTAATAATGTAACAAACCACTCCAAAAGGCTTGCCAGAAAAACATAAAAGTTTAATACCACCCTTATATATTTTCGCAGCAACTTATTTTGTCGCAGTCATCATCTGCCTAGCCTTTTCCCAACTATATTGGGGTCGGCTCCCAGTCAAACCGGATTCAGCTGAATACCAGTATTTTACGTGGAGCGGCTGCCTACCAAACCTCCACAACCCACTAACTGAGTAACACGGTACTTCATGGCAAGACTGCTCGACTGGTGTCAGATTTTCTGGCTTCTGACAATCCGTAACGACTGCCAAAGATCTGCAAATGACAGCCGGGACCAACGGCTTAACGTGCTTTCCGAGGCACGGAGGAGTCTCGGTATGTTAATATGGTCACCCATCCACAGACCAACCTCGGCAAGCGTTGCTTAACCTTGAAGATTGGTCCGTGCGGCTGTTATAATTTAGCCACGAGCTTCTCCTTATTCCCAGCTTATTTTGTCGCAGTATCAACAATTAATAAAAATTAAATTAAATTAAAAATTTAAGGGAACTCTTGCTTGCACTTGGCCGGTGTTGTTTGTTACAAAAATTATTCATCTATCTACAATATCTTTCCAAAAACCAGCCCATCCGGTACAAAGTTCAGATAAGTCTCGAAAATACATGATAAAGGAAACGAAGGGAAATGTAAAGCGTGACGTCACCGCTGCCATTATCCGCTCAAGCGCACGTCTCCACTCTCAAACGAGACCCGCCATTTTCCTTACGACATTTACTCAAGAGTAAAACATCCGGTGATAACAGTCAGTCGAAAAAAGATTTAATCTGTGACAAAATAGGAGTTTTATTTAAAGCCAGTCTGTTCTGTAAAAATGTCGCCTTAGTTTTCATAGTTACATAGTTCAGAATGGAACTATGTACTATACTTTTTACTCACAAGGCCCATATTCCAAAACGTAAACTCAACTCGAACTCCAACTCTAACATTATCACGAAAATGTCAATGAAAGCTTGTATAATTGACGTTTTTAAATGCAAAAATTTCAATTTATGACGAGCTCCGATGGAGTTGGAGGTCGACTTGAGTTGGAGTTTACGTTTTGTAATATGGGCCTTAATCTAAACATTAATTAAATCATTATTAGAAGAGTTTTAATTTCATGAATAAAAAGTTCTGATTTTTGATACCGTAGTAGTTTTTTAAGTTGAGAGAAAACTATACTGTTTTTGGGATAAAAGAGAGTAAAAAGAGAGTAAAAGAATCGGTTGTTGGGTATAAAGATGAGAAACTACAGCACGATCGGTGGCGCCAGTAATTTACAAGAGCCGACTGCATATCTGACCTCACTACCCAGTAACTGTTGAAAACAATACCTCTTGGGACGGCTGATGTCATATAATTAGGCTTCGGATCACCGAATCGAAAACATCTACAAACGACACCGGGACAATGGCTGACTTTTGTAAACTGACAGTACTAAGTGCTTGGAGCAGTCGGTCTATGGTTAGACCAAACTGAAGCGCGCCAAGGTTACGAAGATCTTTTGGTTATTAATTTTATTATTCTAGAAAATATCAAGATGAAAGGACAGGAAATAATCAAGATGAAAGAAATACAACCATTTCATGAAATGATTGGCCACATCATGTAATGGCCGATTCTACGATATAGCCACGACATGTATACCAGTCAGAGGGTTACAGAAATCGGCACCCAGACCCGCTAATGTACCCTGACATATAGATAGAAGCTAGGCGGAATGTCACGGCGCGGTCGTCGCTCCCAGGCCAACCGCCGCCGCATAATCAGATCGGCACACACTGTGGCACTGTGGTCCGAGAGCTTACCGAACGACTCGCCAACTGATCTGCATTCAATTCCATGGTTTTGTACTCATTTAGTCTTTGGGGCAGATAAGTTAATGATAAGTGTCAAGAGCGAGGTACAAGAAAAAATACTTTCAAATGAGAAAATAGTAAGATCAGTACAAGTTACAAACACAGAGTTGCGTTGTTTGTATGTCATGTATGTATTTTGTTCGGGGGGATTCCTACAGCTCAATTTTGAAGCAGATACCTTTAACCGATTGTGCTGAAATTTTGTACACACGTTTAGTTTGGATGACAATGCATGGTTAATGTGTGACGTTATCCTAAATCCAAGATGGCGAATTTGTTATTTTTAATGCATTCCTACAATATGGGTATCAAATGAAAGGGCTTGCTGAGAATAACTCGAAGTGATTAAAGTGATTTTACTCTAAATCCAATATGGCGGACATCTAAAGATGGCGGACTAAGTTTTAATACAACAAATCCCAACTAAATTCAATAGTTTCCAACATATGTTGGAATAATAAGACACGGATATCCGTGTCTTATTATAAAAAACTTTACAATTTCAAACGATATTTTACAATCTTACGGCGTCTGCAACTTTCCGGTCACATATACTTACTATTTAGAGAAAAGACCACAAACAAATCTAAGCTGCATAACGTATGTCAGCCTTAACAACAGCTTATACCCTTGACTTTCAGCAAGACTCCACAATTGCCTTAAAACATTATATTTCCCAAGAAAGTCGTTCAGACATATCATCAAAAACCGTCTCTACCCGCTAGTTTTGTGCCCCAGCCTGCGTATAACGTCATGACCATAACTACATTGTCTCCCGAGCGTCGCCGCGTCACTAAACTCTGTTAACACATGATCCGGCACGTCATGGTCAGAAAGAGTATGATTTCGGCATCAGTATTATGGTTATTCGATTACGTATTTGATTTCAGTCTAGGGCTCAGGGGGTTGCGGATTTTGTTCGAAAGAGTTACCGCGGCCCTGGAAAGCAAAAGGCGAAACGAGGAGCACGGATAGGTTTTAGTTAGCAAGAGTCTGACACTCCCTGAACTCCCTCCGGCTCCACGTAGAGCGGCAGGCATTTGATGATTTCCCATCCATAAAAGGGGGTCTACTCTGTAAGCCCGAAGTCCATAATTTCGGCCTTAGTATCGGGCGTTTTCTACCCGTATCACCTACGGACTTACGATTAGTCCCGAACCGGAACAAAGTGATATTCTACCAGGAAAGCACTGAATGCGTGTAACATCAAGCCATTGTGAATGTGCGTATAATAACAGGTCAGTTTCACCTGCCGTAACTTGTGCAGGCTTATGCAGGCTTATGAATTTCACAAAGATTATCGAAACCGATAGGTGTAGGGTAGTTACAAAGTTTCACGCGTTTGCCAGATTTTGATGAACTAACGATATATGTAAACTAAACGTTTGTTTAAGCGTTGATTGGTAAAGATGGCAGTTTGTGATTTTTGATTATTGGTAAAGTAGGATAACCCTTTTAATTATGAAACGTTAAACATCAAGAAAGATTTTTTAAATTATAGTTCATTGTTTTTTTGTTACCTATCAATTTTAGAAAACGCAATAATATGCGTTTTCTAAACTGTAGAGTTTTCCATACCGTAAGGAAAATCCTTAAATGCTATATATTACGTAAGTTGTTGTAAAGTGACAGAAGCGCCACAAAAAACCGTAATAATACCTATGTCTTAACATTTCCTATTATTAAATACAACATCTGCAGCTCTGTTATCACCAGATTTCTCCAACATTTGCAAAAGCGTTTTCATTTTAAGCGATTACTGTATTTTTATGTTAAAAAGTAAGCGTTGATATTCTTTAGTTATTTAGTGTTGTATTATTTGTGCAACAATAATATTGTGGCAACACTTAACATTTGTTACAACAATTATTTATTTTGGACTTTTTGCCATAATTTGCATTTATCAGTTAGTCATAAGCATGAAGCTTTTAACTTGATGCAAAAGTAAATGCATTTAATTTAAGCAAAGTTTAGTCGCGGAAAATACCAAAATTACTGTTGCAACCGCGGGTAGACGCTCAAATTGAAAACGTTCCTGCGTGCTAAAAATACACAAATACAAAACAGATTTATCAGAAAATGTTCATGGACACGGCCTTTTACAATAATAGGTATTCTTGCAATGCTCTTTTGTTGATATTCTGTATGCTTTATTTTTGAAACCTCATAGAAAATGTGTCTTTACATTGTAACGAGTAACAAGCAAAAGATTTACGTAAAAATCGCTCTCAACGAGGAAAAAAATCAGCAGTGTTCCCTACATTTTGTTCAGTTTTGCGGACAGAATTGTCTTTTACCTTACTCAATCGATTCTAAAAAATGTAATATGCCGATTTTATTTTTTAGAATCGGTTTAGTAAGGCAAAAGAAGTAAAGTGATAAATAAATGATAATAAGGACCACCTTATTATTATTTATTCTAAAATATGATCTTTATATCAACAATATATACCACTATACGTTCTTCATTCAAATTTAGTTTGTAACCGACTTCAAAAAAGGATATTAATCATTTTATAAAATCGTACGTCGTTCTAAAGTGACTGCAATGACTGATCTGGCGATCATTGACCGCGGTAACCCTCGTTGGCGGGATTGCCCGATTATCGTTACTTAAGCTATATGTACATAAATACGACGCAAACTGCTGGTTACTATTGAATTACGCCGCGGTTTGTTAGTAAATATAATAATGTTGAGTGAGGTCCTGTACACAGTGGCCCATGCTCGTTGTACCTACTTTTAGACGTCCTTAGAGAAATTTAAGAACGTTGAGGACCAGCTGATCTATTTTGTAACGTGTACTTAGATGGAGTGATAACTCACTTGATGTTCGCTTCACCTTAGCTTTCGGGGTGTTTTTACAGAACAGCCCCACAGATTACAATGCTCGGGGTGTACTGTTAGATCTGCATGATTGAGAGATGAACCTTCATAGTGATTACAGGTTGTAGCAAATATTGTTATGAGATTTTCTTCGGGGAAGCAGGGTGCATTATCCATGCTTTTCTATACCTACCTAAACTACATTTTGGGATCGTTTATTCTCGAATTCTGGGAATGTTTTTCGTTAATAATGGTGCTATTTGAGGCTCTTAAAAAGCAATCATATGTTTTGTACTTCGTGTTGATTTTTATTTGGAAGTCGGTTGTATTTTTTTGTTTTTTTATTTATTTATCATTTAGGTATTATTATTGAGGAATGGACTTGCTATTTTTAGTGCTTCCCCCAAAACTTCAAAAAAGTGTAAATCTTTTTATTTCCGAAGTTCTTCATCAGATCTTTTAAAAATTTACAAACGATTTTTGCAAATAAATAAATCCGTCATTTATAGTATGACGGATTTATGCCCGAACATACTTAAAAAATATATACATTAACATCTGAATTGATAAAGTCCTCATTTTTAAACTCGGTTAAATAGATGATAGCCCCTATTCCAAAATGTAAACTTCAACTCAACTCGAACTCCAACTCCATCGGAGCTTGTCATAAACTGAAGTTTTAGCATTTGTTTGCTCATCTCTCGAGTACGAAAACGTCAATTAGACAAGCTTTCATTGACATTTTCGTGCTCATGTTGGAATTGGAGTTCGAGTTGAGTTGTAGTTTACGTTTTCGAATATGTGCTTTTACCTACAAAAATAATTCGACTCTCTACCCCAGAAATGTTTGTTCACAGTTGTTATGGAGAACAAATTAATAATGATTATTTTTATCGAAAGTTTTCCGGAATTAACCAGGCTCATACATAGTTAATACTGAGAGCCTCGGTGTGTGGAACTTCTAATTACTAGCCAAGAGCCCGGGTAGACATACCCACCTATTATTGTTCCTTTTTTCATTTAGAAACAAGGCTGACCACAAAAGAAAGAAAAAAACGAGAGAATTCAGGCAAAAATAGTGTGTTTGTTTGAGGGTATGGTGTATGTATACTCGTAAAACCATACCCTCAAACAAACACACATTTTTTAACACAATACGCATTCAGTTGTCACCAAAATAAAATAAACAACGGTCCCGATTCACGCTTCAAAGGACTAAAGCGTAAATATGGACCTACACGCGAAATAGAATGATAGAAAAAAAATAAAAACAGTTTTTTGACAATCATAGCACTGACAATAATATCAGTTCATAATAGAAGAATGAAAACCTCTGAGAATTTCGGAGAACTCAACCTATTGAAGAATTACTTTTATATTCCGAAAAATGTAGCTCACGTTTTATATTCACCACAAATATCACGCGTTTTTCGTGGAAACGTCAGAGCGTTGCGGACTGACTTGCTCTTTCATTTTCCGAATATTTTACAGATTTTCTTTAACGAATTTCGGGCATTTCGGTTATTCTTTCACAATTTTTTATTTATAATTTATTTCCGTAGCGTGTTTACCATCGCTACGGCCTGTTTATATGAGATTAGGAGTTTATTGATTAAATCCTCTCAGCCTACGCTTGGTATTTAATCAGAACAACGTTGCATTACGAGTTCCTGTACATACGCTCCGTAATATCGTTAATTTAAAATTTATAATAAATAAATCCGACCACAAAAATTGTGGCAAGCGATGGTCCCAGTGATTAAAATATAAACATAACAGTAAAGTTATATAATTTCGTAGTAACACGCGACGAGGAATTTGACGCGTCGAGGAAAGTACTTCATTGAGAGTTCTGCGGCACTTTGGTAAAGTTTGTGAGAGTGTTTGAGGAGTTTGTATGAGGCCGTGTGTGCATGAGGGGTGTTGGACTTACCTTCCTCGGAGGAGGCTGCATGTTGGCGCTCGTCGCCGGCGTCGGCGAGTGAAGCTCACGGAGAAGTACGATCGATGGCGCGCGACCGACGCGTCTCCACCCTCTGCCGCGAGCGACCGCGTCTGCTCGCCCTACGGGACTACGCCGCGCATGCCCCCTACTACCTACCACACTCACACTGCCAAAAACGAACACACGCTATTTTATAAAATATACATAGTCTAACGAAAACATTATGACGTAATGAACCAGAGGCTTAATTATTTTCTCAAAGTAATTTTTGGATGAAGTATGGCATTAATTATTCGTTAAAGTCCTGCTGGAAAGAGACAGCATTCTAGATGTGCTATAATTTGCTCCCTCTGTACGAGTTCGTAGCACGCCTCGTAGTGCGCACCCGTAATTGAGCAAAGTTATCTTGAAGCCATGCCACCCCAAAAGGCCGGGGTTTGACAAAAGTCACCCCTAATACGATCCGAGTAATACTGGAACACGCTCCATATTTTTTCCGATTTTTCTAATAAGTTTTCGTGGCACTTTTAATCCTACAGTAATTTTCAATTGTCTTATAAATAATTTAATTAATTTTGAACTCACAAATACCGCGTCATTCATTAATAAAAAATACGTTGACGGCCGTGCAATCCGTACAGTAAACACACCACCTGTTATTAGTTGACATGCGTTCGAAAACAAAACCTAGTTTATAGACCACAAGGGCTCGCAACATAAAAGCTATTTATATTAGCTATAAGTAGAAAATTGGCTATATAAGGCGAGGTACAAACCTAAAGGATCAGTCTTACACAGCCCTGAAAAGTCGCATGGCACTTGTTTTGACAGGAGTTCATCGATTTTTAATTAGTGACCCACTGCCCAACATTTAACTGTCAAATAAGAGGTTGCCTCGTTCTATAGGGTCCTACTAAGAGTTTCGTCATCACGAAAACGCTTTAAAATATTTGCAGAACGTCCCAAAAAGTGAAATAAACCTTAACAAGTGCCTGATTTCGATAGATTACTTAAAATCTACAATGTTTAGAAAGAAGCGTGTTTTACAGGTTATTTCAGAAGGCTTGTTTGAAGTGTTTTGTAGAATTGAACCTGTACATAAAAGCTGCAGCAAAGTATATTAAATATTTAATTATGTTACGAAAACCCATACTCGACCAAGAAAGTTGATCAGAACGAAGAAAGTGCTCCGATGGCGAGACAATCAACTGATAATGTGGTATACTACAAGTACACTGATCTCAAAATATACTGTTTCAGAAACACTCGTCTCTTTTAATAGAATAAATACTGTTTTTAAAAACCTCATAGGAACTGTTTTTAAAAACCTCTGTCTCCAAACACTGCGTCAAGTGATGTTTAGTCGCAAATGTTTGTGGGCAGTCTTTTACATGTTTGATAATAATATTGACATAACAAGAGCATAACAGTAACCATGTAAGTTATACTTTGTAAAACTGGACAATACCACTGATAATACCAAATACAGTCAATAATATTATTAAGACCAATGAAATAAAGATACATTGAATTAGAATGAATTCCCTTCGAAGTCCTCTCTTTAGCAAGCGGTGTAATTATCCCAACCTTGATTTCATGTTTAAGGATATCATCATGTGCCTAGCCTTTTCCCAACTATATTGGGGTCGGCTCCCAGTCAAACCGGAAGTCTTTACGTGAAGCGGCTGCCTACCAGACCTCCACAACCCACTAACTGGGTAACACGGTACTTGTTGGCAAGACGGTAGTCTGACTATCCGTCACGACTGCCAAAGATCTACAAATGACAGCCGTGACCAACAGCAAGACACGGAGGAGTCTCGGTATGCTAAGATGATCACCCATCCACAGACCAACCTCGGCAAGCGTTGCTTAACCTTAAAGATCGGCCCGTGCGGCTGTTATAATTTAGCCACGAGCTCCTCGAATAATTTTTTCTGTACGAAAGGCCTATAATCCGTAAAAACGAAAGTCAATCTGATTCGCGGTTTCGCTCCCATGGCTTATCTGCGTTTTCCAAGCAAAAAAGGATACCTAGAATATATACATCCACTCAGGATAGTAGCACACGCGTTCTTTAGTTTCTGTCTGCCATGGGAAAAATGCGTGAGCTTATGGACCCCTGAGTTTGTTTATGGGAAAATAACGTGAGCTTATGGACCACTCAGTTTGTTTCCGTGTTTTTTCACAGAGGAAACACCGGTCTAATCAAGTTTAACCGACAAAAAATACATGTAAAAATTTTACTTAACTTGAAACCAGTTTGCAGAATAAAATTAAATATCATTTCCATCATACGAAACGTGAAAATTCACTCGCACAAAATAGCATAACGAATTACATTTCTGCCCTCTCATTTCTACTTAAATTGAAATCATATTTACACTTTCAAAATACCCTCACGAATGCATTAATCAACTCGTTGCAATCCAATAAATTGATGGCTGCATTCCTTTGTTTAAATATTTAATGCTGTAATGACACGGTGTAGGAAGCAAGGGTGATAGTTTTCACACGGCCAGTCAATTTAGAGGTGTGTCCACTCGTGTCCAGTTAGTGTTCAAAATAAGAGGGGCAGGTAGAGACTAATTGTGTTGTTGTGATTGTTTGAAATAAAACCGGCCAGGTGCGTGTCGAGCCATGCGCTGTGTAGGGTTCCGTAATTGCACGTCACAAGTGCTTCGAAGGAGTCGAAACGAACCGACACATAACACGAGTAAACATTGTTATTAGTTTAGGAATTATTATTATTATGGCTGTTATGATTTTATCTATACTAATATTATAAAGAGGAAAGATTTGTTTGTTTGTTTGTTTGTTTGTTTGTTTGTTTGTTTGTTTGTTTGTTTGAAATGAATAGGCTCCGAAACTACTGGACCGATTTGAAAAATTCTTTCACCAGTAGAATCGTACATTATCGATGATGGACATAGGCTATAGAATATTTTCAAAAAAGTTAGGGATCCGTATGAAAACTTCGATAATGTAACCCAAGGTGTGAGAAAAAATCCTTATATCGCGTACGCTGCGGAATCTATTGACAATAGAGCAAAGTGATGTACTACAATTTTATAGAGGTCATCAATGTCTACAAAAAAGTCCGCGATACCATATGTCTAACTATTATGGTTAAGTCACCATGACCGCTTTTTGTTAAAATTATTCAAGCAAATCCTTGGTGATATGAAAAAATTGTGTTTTCGGTATCATGATATTAATCCTTATCCATTTAAATGGTTTGATAATTAAGGTTGATTATGTCCGTGTAAATCACGCTTTAAATTATTCAAATCGGACCTTTCGTTCAAAAGTTACGACGGTAATAAACATGCTCGGAGTAAGAAAAATGTCGCGGCTTGAGCGAACTGGGGAGAATCATAACAATGCTTGGTCCGATGAAGTTGAAAATGATTTCGATAAAACAATAAGAGTAGCAAATGTTTGGATTTTTCGCAAATAAACATAATAAGGGGTGAAACAGGGGTTGCAGCAAGTTTTTAGGGGAGTACATTATTGCTTGCTTTAATTTACGTCGGAATGCAATGAACGAACTAAAAATGGGATTATTGAAACAGATGTACCTAACCATTTTTGCATAATCAACTCCTGACGGGGTGAACGGGGTGAACAGTTGCGCTGAACCTGAGACCATAGAATAAGTAGAAATGGCTAAGTAATAAATGTAATTAATGAAAATCATTGTGCTTAATTTTTCAAAACTAACGTTTATAAGGGGGTATAGGGGGCGTTGAAGTTTGTGGAGTACTTACTAAATCCACGCGGACGAAGTCGCGGGCGAAGTGCTAGTTTTTCCATAACTTTACTTGGTTCGTATTTTTTTTTTACTACTTTTTTTACGTAACTAACAACTTTATCTACATAACTAATTTTCAATGGAATTTGTACGAAATTTTCCTTCTCTAAGTACATTTTATAGGTTGCTCGACTATTACTCGTTGACTAGTAAAGCCTACTTAGCTGTGATAGTTTTCCTTTTAAATTCGTTATATATGCTACTACCATGAATGTGTTCACGTCTCCAAAAACAACCGTTTAGCTGGCAGAGGGGAGGACACTTGACTCATCAAAAATTAGTACTTTAAAGCTTAATATTTTCCAAACGGATCCTTGGATGGAAAAATGGTGTTCACACACCCGCAACGACCTATTTCGCTGAAATGATTTGTGACTTGAAATTGTACGTTCTTAAAGTACGAGAATAAATTGGCCTTTGATGTATCATTTGTTTCGTGACACTGAAAACAATATTGTAAACAATGTCAATTGTGAGAATCAGTATTTCACACCTCAGATTACTGTTGATTATTCGTAATCATTGACGTGATGTTTATTAAAAAGCTGCCAAGTAGACGAAGGGTTCCGAACCATAAACTAAACAACACGTTTGATTATTCTAAAACGGCAATAGAAGTACACACTCTGTGAAAATTTCAACTTTCTGCCTATTACAGTTGAAGACATACATCCCAGATATCCGTAAGTTCGTCTGTCTGTCGGCGGGATGGACAGCGGCGGTAAAACCCTCTAAAAATGAATGTTTGCGCGCAAAAATGTTTTGTTTATTTATTTTAACATTCGATTGGTATCTATATTTATTTAAAAGTATACATGGTTATATTTAACTAACTTAACTATATACAAACTAGACTAAAAATTACCAAATTATGTACAAACGTGTATAAAAACAAAATAAATCATTGGGCATCAAAAAATTCATCCACATCGCTGTCAATGACAAAAGTGCCCAGAACACTAGCAGCATTGCCACGTTGAATGGCAATGCTGATTCTTTGGCCAAAGAAAAGCCCAGCCCTCTGGTCACGTGTACAGTCGACAAGTTGTTTGCTGATGTCCCGAAAGACTCGGTGAGCACTCGGTATCTATACCAACATTATTAAGCTAAAAAGTCTGATTGTTTGGTTGAACAAACCATCACGCTACGACCAATATGAGCGGTCCATTAAAAAAATCAATGAATAATGTGACGGAGACAAAGTAGCGCGGGACGGCTAGTAAATGATAAAATGCACTTACCCTGAGCTTTTTACGTCATAATATTATTTTGCGTAACAACGGATAGCATAAACTTCATTTCGCAGAAAATCGTTTGGCATACACTCATTTATTATACATTCAAAACTCATAATTTTGTACCTAAGTCAGAATCATCTTTAGGAATAAATTTAATATCGATATTCATTAAAAGGCAGAAACATCATATCGCAGAAAGTTCACAGTTAGAATCATCTTTTGGCATCTTTTGGAAATGTACATGTCCATAATAATTGAAAGACTCATCTATAATTTACTATTACATTAACGAGACTAGAGACTGTTTACCAAGTCCAGATAATTTAAAGATTAAAATTATTGAAGAAAGTGAAGCTAGAAAGACCAGCACCAATAGAGATAATGCTGAAGATGCGTATGTTGTATTAGACAAGTTGTCTGGATGTTATTTAGGCAGCAAGTTAAACGGCGACGTTCAATGAAACGGCTAGGCAGCCAACTAAACGGCTGATTAAGCTAGTTGGCTGCGACATAGGTATATATTATCAGACCAGACCCCGCCATCCCCTTCGTGGTTACTTTTTTTAAACCACCCAGAAATAAGAGCCCCGCGCAGCGGGGCTCCGTCAGCTACACTTTAGTATTACTTCGGTGGAGGGAGGACACATCGCCTCCCCCTGCCTCCCTATTGAGGCGATTTTTCTCAGTAATTATTCAGTAAAAAATTTAAACTTCAACAATTAATACAGGTTGGGGAAAAAGTTTTTTCGCATTTTTTAAGAAAATTCAAAACATTTTTTAGTATAGTTTATTTACATTTAACTAAAGTATGTAGGTACCATTTTGTTCGATAACTTTTTGCCATCTTGTAGGTAGGGACATGATCCCATTGCTATAGAAATTTTGGAACTTCTGATCAAAATACCGCGACAAGTGGTTTTGGCAGTCCTCTCGTGATGTTAACCTGACACTGCCTAAAGAATTCTGAAGAGACCGAAACATGTAGAAATCTGAAGGTGCAAGGTCAGGACTATACGGCGGATGCATTAACACCTCCCAGCCAAACTCTCTTAATTTTTACCGAGTGGCTAAAGATGTGTGAGGTCTAGCGTTATCATGATGAAAACCACACCCCTTCTGTTGATTAATTCCGGCCGCTTTCTCTCAACTTCTTGCTTTAATCTCATCAGTTGTTTGCAGTATAGTTCAGAATCGATGGTCCTGCCTGGTGATAACAGCTCATAATGAATAATGCCCTTCCAATCCCACCACACACAGCATCACCTTGTTGCAAGTTAACCCGGGTTTCGCCACAGTCTGTGAAGCCTGACCGGCCTTTGACCACGACCTTTTTCGCACGTTCTTGTCGTACGTGATCCACTTTTCATCACCAGTTATCAGCTTCTTCAAAAATGGTTCGGTTTCATTACGTCGTAATAAAGAATCACAAATGAGTACACGGTTCATTAGGTTTCTTTCAGTGAGCTCGTGAGGTACCCAAATATCGAGCTATTTTGTGTACCCAGCTTTTTTCAAATAAGCCAAAACTGTTTTGTGGTCAATTCCCAGTTCTTCAGCTACGTCGTAACTACTGATATGCCAATCTTGCTCCACTTTTTCAAAAATGGCATCAATTTTATCCGTAATAGGGCGACCAGAGCGACGTGTCTTTGACATCAAAATTTCCGGATTGAAAACGCTTTAACCAAATTTGTGCTACTCTCACAGGCACTGCACTAGGTCCATAAACATCGCAAATTTTTTTCGCGGCTTGTGTTGCATTTTTACCTTTTTTGTAGTAAAATTTTAAAATGTAACGAATTTCTTCATTAGATTCACTCATCTTGACAGTACGAAAAACAAAAGAAAATCACACATTTTGCTAATTTGAATTTGGAATTATGTTCTTTAAAATTTAAACTTTAAAGGTTTAAAGGTGGGGGCTAACCCCCTAACAAGGGGAGTCTATTCTAAACTTAAACCTTTTTAATTTCCAGTAAGCATAGACAAAGTAACCACAGACAATATAATAAATAATCCTTTTTTTATGGTTAACACTAGTGATAGTTGTTTTTTTCCGCATTCTTAGTCACAAGGAATTATTCTAAAATTGATTACGTATCGCTAGGTCAATAAATAAAATGTATAAATATACCACTTATTTACCCTTTTTGGGAGAAAACCCCTAACTTGGGAACCCTGCGGCTGGTGGACGCAATTATGACAGTTCCGCCTACAGCTCGCCAAGTGTCAGAAAATGGAACTAAATTTCAGTGAACATGGCTGGGCAAACCATTAAATGTTAGTGAGCGAGTCATATGCCTAGCCATTCAATTAAATTCTGGTATGGCATTTAGGCCGCTAACTAAATGGCGCCGTTTAATGAAATGGCTAGGCAGCAAAATAATTGGCTGATTTAATCAGTTGGCTGCGACATATATAACTCTTCTCCGCTAGCTTTTTCTGCGGTTTTCGTTATTTCCGGTTGCCTATAAGAACAGAAACCGTGATTTTTAGTTATTACTATCCTACCTGCCCTACCTGCCCTATACCTGCCCTATACCTGCCCTATACCTGCCCTACCTGCCCTATACCTGCCCTACCTGCCCTATACCTGCCCTATACCTGCCCTACCTGCGCTATCTACCCTACCCTACGAAACCTATTAATATTTTCGCCTCGCCTGTGGGCGACCCAATTTTGGTCGACATATGACGGACAACAACTGTGAGCGGCCCATTTTGGGTCGTCGATTCCCGCGCTTAGTTTTTGGTGTTTTACTCCGTGAATACGGTAACCATCCCTTTCAAACAGACGAGACAAGGATATCATAAAGTCTCTCAGAACCTCTTTGAACTCAAAACCATAGTTCTATAAAAAATTGTCAATTCAGTGCATGTTCCGTGTTAGTGATAATATATACCTACATTTAGTGATAGCTTTCTATAACTGAAACAATTTTCGTACTTACATAGGTTACCTCTTACAAACAATTTTGCTTCTTGATAATATTAGTTTAAATAACCTACGCTCAGAAAGCTGTAAGACTGAAGTGGGACTGGGCAGACCACGTCTGCCGGATGCCATCAAAACTGTGCCCGTATTTTGCAAAACTGGTCGCGGTTGACCGTGGAGAAGATCGCGGGATGCCTTGTATGACTTCTTGGTGAATGGCCGTGAAGAAAACCACCTAAGAAAGAAATGGAAGGAACGGGGGACTTCTTTGCCCAGGAGTGGGACAGTTTATGCTGCAAAAGAAAAAAATCTACGGTTTGGAACTATAACTATATACACATTTTAATAAAAGGCTCAACTAAAACTAAAAGTAATCTAAAACATGGCGTCTAAAAATTCCTCCGCATCGCAGGCCACTGGTAATGTACCCAAAAGGCTGGCAGCATTGCCACGTTGTATGGCAATGCTTATCCTTTGTCCGAGGTAAAAGCCAGCCCTAGGGTCACGCGAAGTGTCAACTAAGCGTCTTGACAGATCTTTAAACAAGTAATGAGCACTCGGAACCCACGACCCGAGAGTTTCAACCCCAAACGGCTCGAAAATATAACTACCCACAAGGTTATTATATTTCCGCCGCTTGAGGTTCTCCGCAGCCGCAGCGGCAGCGCCAGCGCATCACGAAGAGCTAGGAAGATGGGATGGCGCAAGAGTATCGACACAAGTAGCGTCCAACACGGCCTCCGTCGCGTGCCAGGCCATTGGGTTCTAATACAGCCGGTTTGGAAGACTTTAAACAGACTCCGCACTCAGATCGGCCGCAATAAAGACAATCTCCACAGGTGGGGTTCTCGGATGGTACTGAGCTAAGCTACCTGCACAGGAATTAAGTTCTTTAGCTAAATCCTTAATAGCCGAAAATTGGGCCTAACAAACGATTGAACTTTAGTAAGGATGAATATAATTTGTCTTCGATACGCTAAGAAGAAGACCTAGGTACGAGGATGGACAATAGATACCTATAAAACAATGAATACCTATAAAACTCGTACTACAATTGTGTATAATTTATTCGTCAAACTGGGGAGTTTAAATGCCGGGGGGCCGCCCGAAAAATATCTATATATATCTTATCTTCTTCTATCTATATCTATTCTATTCTATATCTATCTTCTACCCGTATAAATATATCTATATTAAAAATATTAAGTGTTAACCAGAGTAACATTAAGCGTTTATTTCATCAAAATCGACCCACAAAATCAAAAGATATTGAATTTTTAATTTTAGTAAGAAACTTCATACAGCGCTAAGCGTTGCGCTGACTGACTCTTGAGAGCCATCTATTGAGAAAAATAAAATGCAGGTAAGCCTGAAAATAACATCAAAACTATTTGTGAAACTTTTAATACGTATTTAAAATAAGTGAAAACTTTAATACCTTATCGTTACTTATTGTTACATATGTGCTCAACGTCTTCCTCTGCCAAATATTTTGTCAGTTTACTACATGGTCGATAGATCGCGTTGCACTGATGACGCGTTTTTCTGAATCGCGGTGTTATGATTTTCCGTCAGACTCTCACACGATTTTTAACATCATTGTTGTTCGCTAGGGATTTAACGTTTAGTCTCATAAAAACTTACAAATCTCTGATAGGGTCTCGCGTAGGAATGAGTGAAATAGAATGAACTTAGATAACGGATTGGACTCGAGACTCTCGAGTCCAAATTCGTAAAAATTAAATTAAAAAAAAAGGTATTCATACAAGTGTACTACGTTATCTAAGTTTATTCAATTTCGCTCATTCCTACATCAATCAACTAACTTTTTTTGGCATAATCTGACTGAATCCTTCAAATTTATGTGCACGATTATTTAGCATCATCATCTGCCTAGCCTTTTCCCAACTATATTGAGGTCGGCTCCCAGTCAAACCGAATTCAGCTGAAAAACAGTATTGGTGGGGTGGTGCCAGTGTCACTGGTGTCAGATTTTCTGGTTTCTGACAATCCGTAACGACTGCCACTGCGACTGCACGGAGGAGTCTGGGTAGGTATGTTAAGATAGCCCCATCCACAGACCAACCTCGGCACGATTATTTAGCAAAACTTAAAAAAAACAACTTTGTTTTCATTTCCTTTATCCACAAGTTTCGCTCGTTTTTGAGTAATTCAACGTAAAAATAAACGATTTTTTAAGTGATTAATAAAAAAAATACTTATTTCAATTTTCTAGGGTGATATAAAGATTTACTGGATCGATTAATTCAGTACCTACTAAAAATATCATAGCCTGCCTAGACTCACCAACTATGCTGGGGTCGGCTTCCAGTCAAACCGGATTCAAGATAATACCATTGTTTTAGGTACGTGAAGCGACTGCTTGTTTGACATTAACAACCTAACAATAGGAAAACACGGTAGGTAGGTACATCTCTTGGCAAGACTGGTGTCAGATTTTCTGGCGTCTACCAAAGACCTACAAATGACAGCCGGACCAACGACTTAACATGTTATCCGGGGCAAGAAGGAATCTCGGCATGTTAAAATGGTCAGCCATCTACAGGCCAACCTCGGCAAGCATTGCTTAACCTTAATATCAACCCTTGCGGCTGTTGTTATTATTATTAAGTAACGAGCAATCAGTCTCCTCATTCCTCCATGACCTACCCACGAAGTCGCGGGCACAACTAGTTCTAAACCTCACTCAGGGTGAGGTTTTTATGTATAAAGAACACAACAATTTTTTTTTTTAAATCGTTCAAGTCGTTCTCAAGTTATGGAGTGACCAAGGGATACAGGGATTCAATTTTATATAAATCTATAGATGTATGTCTACCTGGGACAAACGATCCAGCTAGGCAGGGCTAACTTTGAGAAGGAGGTCAACCGTCGAATCCGACTCGGCTGGGCGGCGTTCGGGAAGTTGCGCAGTATCTTCTCGTCTCACATACCACAGTGTCTCAAGACGAAAGTCTATGACCAGTGCGTGTTGCCAGTGATGACCTATGGACTCGAAACGTGGTCGCTCACAATGGGCCTCATCAGAAGGCTTAAAGTCACCCAAAGGGCAATGGAGAGGGCAATGCTCGGAGTTTCCTTGCGTGATCGAATCAGGAATGATGATATCCGCAAGAGAACCAAGGTTACCGACATAGCCCGAAGGATCGCCAAATTGAAGTGGCAGTGGGCGGGGCACATTGCTCGCAGAACAGATGGTCGATGGGGCCGAAAAGTTTTGGAGTGGCGACCGCGTACCGGAAGACGCAGCGTTGGCGCGGCCTCCCACAAGTTGGACCGATGACCTGGTGAGGGTCGCGGGTAACCGATGGATGCGAGACGCACAGGACCGGTTGTTGTGGCGACGCTTGGGGGAGGCCTATGTCCAGCAGTGGACGTCTTTCGGCTGATATGATGATGATGATAGATGTAGGCCCATATTCCAAAATGTAAACTCCAACTCAACTCGAACTCCAACTCCATCGGAGCTTGTCATAAACTGAAGTTTTAGCATTTGTTTGCTCATCTCTCGAGTACGAAAACGTCAATTAGACAAGCTTTTATTGACACTTTCGTGCTCATGTTGGAGTTGGAGTTCGAGTCGAGTTGAGTTGGAGTTTACGTTTTGGAACCCATAGATATATAGGTATAAGCCATAGATTACCAAATTAAAATCCATATGTCTACAAGTCTTTCTATTTGTACTTTTAATCAAATAAGTTGTAGAAATACTAGAGAAGCTTATAAATCTTATATTAGCCTTCTTTTAGTGAAACGCGTGATAACTGACTGAGTTTTTAAACAAACCATGAAAACCAGGTTTGGTATTGACATTAGCGTGTAGGTAAATGTTAAATAAAAAGCAGATTTTTGGTGTTCGTTGAGAATTTAACTGTCAATTTTCCATTCTAATTTTGGCGAGAAAGAATATTCTATGGATAAAGCTTCTTCGGGTTGCTGCAATATATTTAACACAAAACTAACGTTAGCCTTGGACAATGAACATAGTATAGGTTTCTGTCGATAAAATAAGTACTTACAGAGATTATTTACTGTCTTTAACACACAAATAAACAAACAAACCACTCATCAAATATAAACTCAGATAAAAATTTTGAATATGAGTAGCGAATTTCAAAGATTAAACGTAAGTAAGGCACTCTAATAATATGATAGCGAATACAATATTCGCGTCCGACGTATTTTTTCCAGAAACTACTTCATTATTTTGAGTTCTCTTTAATTTAAAAGGGCGCTTACGGCTATGTGGCTGAAAATGAATAAGTAACTTTAATATTTCCCGGAATCACTGCTATAATTCTTGGGAAACACCAGCTGGTCAATTCTGCAGTGAGAGCCTATAAACATGTCGCAGGGAAGGCTCGGGTGAAGTGATCACGAAGTGAGCTGTCACTCCATCTTGATTAAGTACATGGATTAACAGCACACTTCGTGATCACTTCCCCCAAACCTTCACTTCCACATGTCAGACAGAATCGCACTGCAGAATGAAAAACCAAGGACTGTAGACTGTTTGCGTGGAGAGCCTCCACAAATCGACAGCCTATCAGCGATAAACATTTACAAATAAAGTCCAAAATGTATGGAATTGACTTCATCATTGAAACTGAAAGAAGTCCACTGTTCGACATAGGCCTCTGCCAAGAGCTGCATTCGGCGGATTACCACGGCTTCCACCTGGGCATCGGTCCACCTTGTGGAGACTTCTAACGAGCTTTAAAACGATAACAGATTTATTATCTAACGTTACCTATAATGCCTCCAATCATTATTAAAATTTTAATTTTTAAATGATCGGTGACTTTTTTCAATTGACTTATATTTTTGGCTCGTCAATAAAAAGCAATGCTCTTTTATGAAGCTTTCAGAAAATATAGATCTTATTCAACGACGCCACTTGGACCGGTTTCTCCTCATATCTAATAGATATGCTTTTGTTTCAAAAGCTACAACAAATGCCGCATCCATTACATCGTCTTCATGTACATCAATAATGCACCACACTTTGTCCGGCTTATTGATAGCCAGCCACAGAATCGCTAATTGACCCGGGGTGGTTCACTTCTGTCGCAAACTGTAAGTCCCAGCAATGGATTATTACTTTAAAATTATATGATGTATATCGGGACTATTCTGTCCCAAAATATTGAAGAGTTGGGACAGTTAGTGTAATTATCCCAACTCTTGACACTGACTTTGAGTATACAAAAGAAGTGGACTTTAAGTTTTTTTTTGTATACTCCCACATTGATAAGAAGAGTGACACTTACCAAAAAAGCTGTTTTTTTTTCAGTAGAAGCCTGTTAAGTTTTACCAAACAGTAATGACTAGTTTTTCACCAGAAAGAATAAAACGTGTAACAGAATAAAGGCAATACCTCTTAAGGGGTCATTGTACTCATTATTATGAATAACTTTTACTAAGCGAACAACTCCGAAATCGCGAATAAAAAATCAAAATCAACTGTTCAGTACATTTTGTCGAGTTACGCGTGCAAAAATGTATGGAGCAGATTATTTTTTCGCGATTTTAGTGTTTAAATACGCATTCATAAACATGTACCTATGTAGGTAACTGAACCTTAAACGCGGATAACATTAATTTCAAGTGCGAGTTGAAAGTTACGAAACTCCGAATAAAATAAAACACTCAACAAACAGAATAAAACACTGAGGGAAACTATCATGTGTCTGAATCTAGTGGACTGATCCAGTTGAAATTTGGAACACATTTCTGTGAAAATGTACTATTACAAAGACGCACGACTTTTGGAAACGAATTAGAAGAAATTCAAAGTTTTTCAAACTGTACCTAAATTGTGTGTTTACAAAATTAGGATTCATTGTGAGGGTTGACCCTCACAATGAATCCTTTAATTTTGTAGAATTTAGATTTTATAAATTATGAAGCAAAATTAAACATTTTGAAAAAGCCCACGACGACGGTTAAAACGTTATTGAAAAAGCAAAAAATAATTTAAAAACCCCGACAAAGAGAGTAATTATAAAATAGTTATAATAGAATTACCCCCTTTAAGAATTTATGAATATCCGTCGAAAAACAATAAAAAAATTAATTAAACATTTCAAAAACCCCCGTCACGGTTTCATCAAACATAGCTAAGAACACTCCCGACTAATTCACCTTTCGAATAAAAAGAAAACAAAAAAAAATCGGTTCATCCGTTCGGGAGCTAGGATGCCACAGACAGATACACACACACAGACACGTCAAACTTATAACACCCCGTCGTTTTTACGTCGGGGGTTAACAACAATCATATGCATATCACAATACAATAAAAGATTTCTAATGTTAAAAAGTTCACTTAAAAAAAACTAAGCTCACACAATTAGAAAGACAATTAAGTAGGTAATTTTGTATTTGAATAAATAATCGTGTTGTCAGCATCGGCAACGTTTAAACTCATCATCATCATCATCATCATCATATCAGCCGAAAGACGTCCACTGCTGGACATAGACCTCCCCCAAGTGTCGCCACAGCCACCGGTCCTGTGCGTCTCGCATCCATCGGTTACCCGCGACCCTCACCAGGTCATCGGTCCACCTTGTGGGAGGCCTTCCAACGCTGCGTCTTCCGGTACGCGGTCGCCACTCCAAAACTTTTCGGCCCCATCGACCATCTGTTCTGCGAGCAATGTGCCCTGCCCACTGCCACTTCAATTTGGCGATCCTTCGGGCTATGTCGGTAACCTTGGTTCTCTTGCGGATATCATCATTCCTGATTCGATCACGCAAGGAAACTCCGAGCATTGCCCTCTCCATTGCCCTTTGGGTGACTTTAAGCCTTCTGATGAGGCCCACGTTTAAACTACGATGGCAAAATTAAACATGCAAGCGAAGTCAACATCATACATTTAAAATTGCTTATTTTTTTTTTAGTTTTTTTCAATGTAATAAATAACACAAAAGAATACTATAATAATAATAATAATAAATGGACGAAGTTATCATGACGAAAAACTACCGGAGATTTATTGTGAAGGACGGCACGGTTGACATAATGTCGGGCATGTCACCGTCCGGGAGAATCAATTCGCCACATTATCTCTGGTTGTATGTGCCCGACCCAGTTCTCGATAATGGCAGTATCACATTGTACTGGGATCGGTCCATCATCACTGACAGGACTATTATTGCAAATAAGCCTGATATAGTGGTGGTGGACCGAATCGAGAGGCGTGCAATGATTGTAGATATCACCGTTCTGCATGACGAGAACCTCGTGAAAGCCGAGAAAGATAAACAAATCAAATATCTTGACTTGGCTCGCGAGGTTGTCGACATGTGGGATGTGAATTCGGCAATCATTGTACCGATAGTCGTGTCAGCCAACGGCTTAATAGCCACGAGCCTTTACCAACATCTTAGGAGGCTCTCGTTAGGCAGCTGGATCAAGGGCTTGATTCAGAGAGCAGTACTTCTGGCCACGGCTCGCATCGTTAGGAGGTTCCTCTCTCTGGAGCCCTGACCGCCGGTGGCTTGGACCCTGTTCCCGATACCGTTGGGCTACTATTTTTATATTTTTAAATGTTTTTTTAATGTTTTTTGTAGGAATATTTAAAAATATAATTAATATGTATAGAAAATGAATAAAGGACTATAATAATAATAATAGGAGAGTGATCGCAGTGTGTAAAACTTTCCGGAAAACATTTAATAAAGGCACTGAACACTTACGCAATTCCAATATTGACAGACTCTTTTGGGGTAATTAAGTGGTCAAAAACTGACATCCAGCGAATAGAGAGAACACGCACTATACTTACCAAACACAATAACTTACACCCTAAATCTGCAATAGAAAGACTAACCATCAAAAGGCAATACGGAGGGAGAGGCCTAATAGATATCCATCACCTGTGGCAGAAACAAATAATTAAACTAAAGAAATTCTTTCATTCTAAATCACAAACAAGTAATATCCATAAAGCCGTAGTAATGAACGATGTTAACTTGACCCCCCTTAATCTACATGAACAGAACACACCCTACGATATCAACAATGACCCACAAAAACAAAAGTATGAAGAATGGAAAAAGAAAGTACTGCACGGACGGCACCCCCACGATCTAGAACAGCCCCACATAGATACAATAGCTTCCAATACATGGCTTAAGATAGGAAATTTATTCCCGGAAACCGAGGGATTTATGATTGCAATACAGGACCAAATCATATTCACCAAGAACTACAGGAAATCCATTATAAAAGACCCCACTATAACAAATGATAAATGCCGCAAATGTCACATTCAGCCAGAGACCATCCAACACATCACAGGGGCATGCACAACACTAACACAAACAGATTATACTCACAGACATAATCAACTAGCAAATATAATTCATCAGAACCTAGCATTTAAATATAAACTCATACACGATACGACCACTCCCTACCACAATCGGTTCTAGAAAATACCACCCACAAACTATACTACGACCGCGCCATACTGACCCACCGGACCGTTCACTATAATAGACCAGATATCACTCTTCAAGACAAAGTCAATAAAGTCACTTACTTGATAGATAAAGCCGTCCCTAACACACATAACTTACAAAAAACTATAGGTGAGAAAATCAGTAAATACGCTGAACTTAAAGAAGAAGTTACTAGAATTTGGAGGCAAGAAAAAGTGTTCGTAGTACCCATTGTTGTCTCCACTACTGGTGTCATACCCAATCATCTCCACCATAGCCTCAAACAACTAGACCTGAAAGACTCAAACTACATTACACTTCAGAAAGCGGCAATTCTTAACACCTGCAGAATTGTGAGAAAGTTCATGCAGATAGAAGAAAATCAAAAATCTCCTCATAACATCAATCCTACACCTTAAATTGAATTATTCACACGCTACATTGACTTGGCTTGACCCGTTAATGTAGCTTAAAACTAGCCTAGAGCTAAGAAAAACTACACGTTTACCCAAAATAAAAATAATATCTTAATACTATGCATCTGCATACCTAGGCACATAGGTATGCCTAGAAATAGTGACGCTAAATAACTTATCTCATAAAAGGAGATACTTCCATAATTTAATTACCTAAGACTCAGCCGGTACAGCGGTAAACCCTGAAGACTAAATGAGTATAAAACTTTATAAACAACTTTAAAAAAAACGTTTTCATATTTCATATTCATTTCAGCAAACCCTTTCATTTGATACCCATATCATATTAGTGCATAAAAAAAAATGGGTAGGCCATCTTTAGGAGCCAGCCATATTGAATTTAGAATGTCACTGAACAAACCGTGCTTACAAAATATCAGCTAAATAGGTAACTGTTTTACAATTCACTTGCAAGACTCGACCCACACATACTAACTCAACAAGGCAATTAAAAAGCTTGTAACAGAATGAAATAGAGAACTATGTCCTAAGTACATATATGTATAGATATTATTATCCAACCTTGTAAGCACGCCTCGACAACCAACAAAATTTTCGAGAACTTTCACAAAAATCTAATTTTTTCTTAAAAGTAAGAAGCCACAGAAAGTCATAAACGGCCATGAAATATCCCGATCATGAATGTTACCATTATGATTGCGACATCGCTTGCCTAAACAGCTCAACACGGTAAGTTGACGTGAGAGCTTTAGGAAAATGCAGACTTTCATTTGTTTGTTAGCATCAGTCGTACGCCGCGCTTGTTCCACCGAGGTTCAACTTAACACTTACATTTCCGAACAAGGGTGTGTAAGTTGTCGGTCAACAAACATTACTGCGATTCATCTTAAGTTTTAATATTTCGTTTCTATATTTTACGTACATATCTTAATTTTTGTTTTGTAGGTGTAATCGCTTGCAGTTTTAAGCCGGTCTGAAAGTTTTGGTGAGTTTTTAATTTTGTTTTATTTAAAGTGAATCACGGTCATCGATGAAATGTGAACCAACTAGGATGGGAAGTATTACCTATATATTATTTGTGTATATTTAGGTAGTCACGCACCTGCTAATCATAAAGAAATACTCCTTAATCACTTGATTAAGGAGTATTTCTTTAAGATTTAATTCGTTTTAAATTCAACTCCTTTTGGTTTTTGAGGCTAATTAAAATAAAGAGAATTCATATATCGTGAACGTTGGCGTTTACCGACTGCTAAGGAAGGAAGGGTTATGTTTTCGCGCGTATTTTACAACCATTTATTTAATTTGCTTTGTTAGTTTAATTTTATTTACTTATTTTATTTTTTATTTCGGGTTAAATAACAAAAGTAGAATGCAATGTTTTACAAATATGGATCTTCGTATAAAAATACTTATTATACTTCTAACAGCATTGTCCACTTAGTACTAATTTAGTGTTTATGATACGGGAGACAAAAGCAAAGAATGGAAGAAGTGAACGAATTCTGATGTAAGTTTTAGAAAAAAATAATAATAGTTTCATCATCATCTGCCTAGCCTTTTTCCCAACTATATATTGGAGTCGGCTACCAGTCAAACCTCATTCAGCTGAATACCAGTATTCAACAACAATAATAGTTTACAAATTTAAAAAAGAATAAACTACAAATTTCCTAAATTTACTTGCTGAGAGATTAAAAATATCAATGTTCTCAAATCAGTTGTTGTAAGAATCCACAAGTTGACGCAGAGGAGCTCGCAGACCGGCGCCGGAGTTACAGACGTGCTGTTATTGACAGATAGTAACCGGGAAGGACGCGCTTGCCTGAGCACCAACAGTAGAACTCTCTCAGTTTATTTAACAAATCTGTGCAATCGTATTTATTGTGCACGAGACTGTGCAAAACCATTGTACTGAGAAGCTGTCTTCTGGATTCTAAAGTAGGCACTTTGTATTTTTTAGACACGTCATGCGAATTGTGGCATCTATAATGACCTCTGAGTTTATTTCGGTGTTTCTTCTCAGGGTAGTCAGCTAGGAAACACCGGCCTCATCTAGTTTAAAACGACCAAGAAGATTGACGTGTAAAAGTGTTATTTACAACCTACTTACAAAATAAGTATCATTTATCATTTATCAGTGGACGTCTTTCGGCTGATATGATGATAATGATGATGATGAATAGATGAAAAAAAAAATGCAGAGCTCGTCAGAATTTACGCTGAACAACCTCGATTGAGGAAATATATTTGAAATAATAGGGATTCCAGTGATATATATATATATATATATATATATATAGTGATATATGTAAGTATCTTTAAATTGACGGGCGTCCGAAATCTCCGCTGTTGCGCATAACAAAACCATACATTTTGAGTGCTTTTCTACGTGTCTACGTGGATGTTGAAGTGAAGTTGAGAGTCTAGTACCACACCGAGGTCACGCAGAGAGTGCACCCGTGTCAATTAGGTATCGAACAAGCGATAGTCATAAATATGCTGCTTTTGGTTTTTATATATTCATTTAAATGTTATCGAGTTACATTTGGGTATGCTCAATGAGAGTTTATTTGCGGTGCAATAACTGGAAAGTCAATCTAAGTCACTTTGGAGTAAAAGGCAGTCTTCAATACTTTAAAGTAAAAAAGAAAGTTCGAATGTTTAAAACAATACACAACAAACTTTATTGTTTACGTTATTCATAAATAACATTGGTGCAATGTTATTTAATGAATAACGTAAACAATAAAGGACCCAAAATTGAACCCTGTGGAGCCCCGGATGTGACAGAAATGAACTAAGATTGAAATCCATTAATAACAACTTTTTGAGTACGGTTTGTTTCGTAAGAGATGAACCAACGCAGCAAATTTCCGCGTACCTATACAAAGGGAATTATGTAAAAGTAATTAGTAACAAGTAACTCTTATCTCCAAGCGATTGAACTGAAATTTAGCATGATTAACATCATTCTAAATCTTATATGGATCCTGGATATGATGGGCATCAAGTTACCCTTTCATTTGATACCCAAATCATGACCAAAAAGGTACTTTTTTAAAAAAACAATTGATATTTGTTAAGCCCAATCACAAAATTAACGACCAATTTTTAAATTATTTTAGTAGGGTCCGACCGAAATAGGATTTTCCGCCGAAACCGATACCGAACCTTCATTTCAGATCTCAGTTTCCAAAATATTATTTATTTAGTAAGTATCGCCGTTAATTACAGCGATGATTAAAATATATTACAGATTATTCGTATTACAGTATTATAAGGCGAATAATAAGTTTCCCTGTCTAACTATGTAAAGGATTCAGTATACGAACGAACTAAAAGATATAATTAAAATAATAGCACCGATTAATACTTAAAGATAAGTTTAAATTAAATTTTGAAAAAGTAATACATAAAGATTTTTAAATTGATTGTCATTTGCCTTCATTTATAGTTATTATTATTTGTTATTTGAATAAAGCTTTATTACAGCTTAATACGACCATATCAACTAGAGAAAAGTCTGCGTTGTAAATTCGAGCAATGCGTGTCACTGCACATTTTTTAGAAAGAAGAATAAACAACATAAATTATATTTTTTAGAAATATAGCGTGTTTAAATTAATTTAACATGCTATAGTTGTTAATGTAGTTATTTTTAATCATATAATCACAGTTAACTTTTCTTAAATAAAATAAAAACAACTAATAAAATTGGTAACAAAAATAATGTTATTTTAAAAATTTCTTAATTTAGATTTATGGGCCTAAACTGGCCATAACCGAAACCGAATTTATATTAGATCTAATCCGACACTTGGTTCGCTTTTCTAAATATAGCTTCGGCTCATTACGTAGCTTACGGCAGGCTACGGCGTAGCAAGGCACGTAGGCGTTGTCGTAGCGAGAGGTGCTACGAGTACCTTGCTACGAGTTTTAACTTCCAAAAAGTAAAGTAGTTGTTTTTTTGTAGGAAATGCGGATCCAAGAAATTAACTTCTGCTTCGTCTTTGAGTCTTAAATAATATTCAGTAATAGGTATAATCATTATTGTTGATAGTAGGATATTTTACTGAAAACAATCTATGTCAGTCTTTGGGGACTGCCGATAGAAGTGAAAACTAAGTAATATTGTGTTGTCCGTGCATGGGAAGCGTGCGGTGACGATGACGCGAGTTTCACGCCTTTTGTTCACCCAAAAAGTGTTCAACGCGCCTAAAGAAGTTTTCACTTCAAAAAATCTAATTAGTCCGTCAGATAAATTTCTAAAAAGAAAAAAAAATTGGACTCGTATATTTTCTTTTTTCACGTAAACAAAATTGAAAACACGGGTGATGTCATATTTTTTTAAAATCTATCTGATAGACTAGTTAGATTTTTTCCGTAAAATACCCAATCACACGATGAGATACATGACGGTCTTAGTAAATAAATCCCCAACCAAAAGGAATACCTTTTGGTCTCGCGGCTACAAGCGCAACTGCAGGACCAACTGAACTCGGAGTTGAGCGTGGGGTCCTGTGTTCGATTCCCAAGTCGGACAATAAGTGTTATTGGGTTTTTCCACTAGGAATTTATCTGTGACAGCTCGGAATTTGGATGTTGGTGGTGTGACACCCCCTGTTCTCTTGGACTATGAGAGAGATGAAAGAGGGAGAGAGCATCTGTGTTTGCGCACACATTTGTGCATTGATCGCCGTTATTATAAATTATTTATTATATTATATACGTATTTAATCAATAATATGTCGAATATCACTGATCGTATTCAACCAGAAAATATTTTTAAATTCTGAATCTGTATGCCTGTGAATGTGTGTACCTACCTAAGCTTGAGAATTCAGATGATAAATTCCAGTACATTCAAAGAGAAATACCGTGTGATCGTATGCACCTGCCGATTTCTGATTGAGTTGGGATTTTGCACCCGAGCATATTGTTCTGATAATGAAACACGTATAATAAATAAATTCTACTGTCGAGTATGATGTTGTCATAACATATTTTACTTTGTTGTGCGTTTGAGGTTTGATGTTTGCTAATCAATTACACTATTTCATACAAACTTTTAAGTCCTTATTTTTCGAAATGGATGAACTAATTTTAATGTAACTTGGTATGCATACGCCAGATAGCCAGATCTAAATAGAGATAAAAATCCGAAAAAGTGTAGAGGGAGAGAGAGAGCGATATTAAGTTTTCTATAGAAAGTGAAAAATCACTCTATCTCATATTTTTTTATTGTAAATTGACTCATTAACTGTTGTTATTGATTTTTGATTAAAGTAAATAAATCAATTTATAAAACAAAGATTAGTGTTGAAGACGAACTTAAAATGCCTTCTGCATAAAAACATAGTTTATAGCACTTATTGATTTTTTTAAGTAGGTTAGCATTTTTCAGCAGAAATTCTCTACTTTGTTCAATTAGTTTATAAAAGTCAAATTAAGTACATAAATCAATGAATCCATCAGACTCTCACAATGTTGGCAAAGCATAACAAATCTGAGAATCGCTAATAAATTGCATCGAAACTAAAAGTAAAAGAAACAACCTTAACTTACCAACACTTTCGGCTTCTTACGTCGAGTAGTCCCGTACTTATTCTCGTAATAACTCATCGCGAACCCACCCACTAATAGACAACCTAAATAAAGTGAACTAACAATATCTGTTTACACATAGTAACACTTAAAAACAACACGTTTTATATCACTCGGTCACGTTAAGAAAATGCCCTCATGTCTGTTTAGAATTTAAACACAGTAAAAATTAAGTGGAGCGGGGAAAAATGGCACAGCGATTTCCTAAAAAAAAAACTCGATAATTCAATAGATATTTGTTAGTAAACTGTTATCAACGCCCGTACCGCGTTACTCATGTTTCGATAATAAAGGTAATCAAACGACTGATTATCAGATATTTACGATTTCTGTTGAGAACAGCTGATAAGCCGAAGGACTCTCCTCTGTTATTGTTGATAAACAATCGTTGTCTATTACAGACAGACAGATTACTGATTGTACTTAGGAACAAATTATTATGTACTATAACTATTGTAAAGAAATAATAACATTATAGCCAATTTCTAATTGCCACTTTCACCAACACTCAGAGCTGGGCAAAATACATGCTTTGCTTTAATTAAAATACAAATTACAAAATACTATTTCGCATGTATTAAAAGTACAAAATACTTCTAAGTCGTGCAATCGAAATATAAAATACAGTATTTTAACATTTTTTTATTTAAAATACAAATAAATGATTAGTAAATCACAAAACCGGTCAAGTTAGGTTAGGTTAGCCTTTTTGCTTACAAAAGCTATTGAGCGCTGTTTTCTTCACAACACACCCATTCTAACATTAATAAGCTTGCTAAATGTATTCATGTTCAAATGCATTTTGAAGCCATAAGTATTTGAAATACTAACTACAAAATACCTCATCGTCAGTTATTTGAAATACCAATTTCAAACTACATTAATAATAATTATTTTTAATAAGTAATTGAAATACTGTAATAATTGTATTTCAATTGTATGTATTTATCTGTGGAGATTTTAATATGCATTTTTAGAAAGTAATTCAGATAGCATTTGCTTATTAAATCTTCATTCAATTTGTCATTTTCTCTATCTCTTTTTTGTATCCTGCTGTCAAAACGGGCCTTTTTTATTTTTTGACAACTATAGTATTACCATCTACACAATTGTAGTGCCAGTTCTACTAATTTTTAAGAAACATTCGCATTCGCATGTCAGTTGCAATCTGTCAAAAATGCATCAACTGACATGCGAATGAATGCGAATGTCGCTGAAAAAATAGTAGAATTGGCCCTCTTGCCGTCGTCATTTGTCGTATTGTAGTATGTATGTCGGCGGTCGTTTTTTTCAACTTATAAAGGGGTTAATCATTAACGTTGTTTAAATGAATAGCATTTACAAGGGAATTCGTTTCTAATGTTATCGCACAGCAAATCTAAATTAATACGATCGTGGAATGTGTATTAATTATAAAAATATCTTGCTTCACTTTGCAAGTATGCACACATCGACCAAGAGTTCCTCGAAGCAGACCCGATCTTTATACATCAACATTTTGTTTTTCCCATGTACAACTTAGCTTTTTATTCCGCAGACGTCCATATCATCAAAATCTCCAGCGCTTGACATCATCAATAAAATCTCGCAATCCTTCGAGATGCTTTTATTCAATGGGGGTTTCTTCGTGCAATGTCACGGCCTTGCACACGCGGAATCTATAGGCGCTTCACCATGATATGGTGGTAGTGGTGATTAGTAACTAGTGCCACATATTATGTGGCACTATAGTTACTTTTAGCCCAGGCTGTCCCACTGCTGGGCAAAGGCCTCCCCCAAGTCTTTCCAACAGTTCTTTTGACGTGTCAACTCGTACCAGCCCTCATGATACGCGTCCAGGTCGTCTGGCCACCTCTTTCTGGGCCTGCCTCGGCGACGCCGTCCATCTTCGGGCACCCATTGTGTGGAGACTTTTGCCCAACGGTCACAAAGCATGCGACCAACGTGACCCGCCCAATCCAAAATAGTTACTATATTAATAAATAAAACACGAATTGAGATTTTACGGCGTAATTATATTGGGCATCTGTATAGTAGTAGAGTAGAGAGTAATAGTAGAGAGCTAATACATTTCTGACGTATAAAACAATATATGTTTTTTATTCATAATTTAAATACTATTTATATTTCTGCTGGACGCTCCTAAAGTTCCAACGACTAACTTGTCTGCCAGTGACCTGTAGTCAAGCTAAAATGGTAATTTATCACTGCCTAAATGAAAGCACTGCTGGATTTTTAACGCACTCGATTCATTCAGATTTTTTCTATTGTCAACCACAAATTCGATCGGCAAACTGGATCGTGACCGATCTTTAAAAATCTGTTAGTCGATAATGAATCGTTCGGACGAGGTCATTCTTTGCCCTTTCAATGTATGGCGATAATTTCGCATGGTGTGGCACGTCCGTATCAATTACGATTTACGATAACTCTTAAGACTATCTGTCTTATTTCGCCATAATCAATGCAACCATTTGAATGAAATCATCATCATCATCATATCAGACGAAAAACGTCCACTGCTGGACATGGGCCTACCCCAAAACCCCCTTTTGGGGAGACCCACGACGACGCAGTTAGCAGGAGAGACGCAGTTATTATTATTTTTAATTTGACTAATAACGACATAAATTCGTTTTAATAACTAAATAATTCGAGAATAGTCCACCACTCTCTAGACCTTCCATCAAACGATGAATTTAGACTATGTTTTCCTAATTTCTCCGCTGTTATTTTCTGATTATTTTCGTTGCGGAATCCAAGACAGTTGAATCAAGCGTCGTTGTCATTGTAGATTAGGACATTCAATATTGGCAGAGGTTCGGAATAGTCGATTGTACCTAATTCTTACATAGGGAGCGTTTTGTGGCGACTCTGAATTGTTCCCGTCAAATAAACTTGTTTTTTACCGGAATGCCCCATCAGACGAAGTAACGCTTTTCGGGAGTATGTATACACATATAATATATTTATTACCTTTCTTTTGTCGTCAGTTGTTTCTTACGCAACATTCGTTTGGTTTTTAAAACATTTTGCGCAGTTTTTGTAAGCACTCACTTTTATGGAATCTTCTAGTCTACAATGAAACTCACCAACTCTCTTGTTTATAAAAAAAAAGTTTGCAGACTTTTTGTTATGTAGGTAATTGTTTCTATTTTAAAAGAAACAAACCTTGTAGCCATTTCTTTGTTACTTGTGAAATATTTAGGGTTGGTGTTTATGATGATGTTAATATGAAAGGTCAAATCCTTGACGTTATTCGAGTGATGAAAATATTCCTAAACCATCATTCACCAGCCCATCCCATCATTTCCATATTATTATTTTTGTGTCCTTAATTTCAAGAATCAACCCTTAAGACGATTCTAAATACATGAGAAAGAGTTGGGAAAGAAGAAAAATGTACCTGCAGAATACTAGAGTCATGGGTGGGCTGTTACTGCATTAGCTATAATAAGATTTGATTGTTTTTTTTTCCATTTTCTGTAGCTTGTGGCTATCCATAGAAGGCAAGTGCGCGCAAGCCTACAAACTCTGCTGTGAGTTCCTGCCGATCTAACACTGGTCTACGTTTACCGATTCGGCGAATGGCGACAACCTTACAATAATGAGTTCGAACATATTGATGTCTTCACATGCTCATTAATTCAGTTTCGTACATATTGTACGAGACACTTTTGGACTTATCTTAAAACATAATAGTCTCATTGTTTTGTATTTACATTTTTATTTTGGTGTGTCTGTACTGCTTACCCCCTAACGACTTAAA
Organism: Melanchra persicariae; assembly: GCA_947386135.1. NCBI lineage: Eukaryota > Metazoa > Arthropoda > Insecta > Lepidoptera > Noctuidae > Melanchra > Melanchra persicariae. The sequence goes on from OX376643.1 coordinate 30,665,575, forward strand.
GTTTTGATATTAATGGTTACCTGTGCACAGCGCTGTGGGCTACATTATTATTTTAGTTATTGTTATTTCTGTTTGTAATATGGAGGATATGTAGTACAGAGAGTAATGTCCTGCATACCTCCGTTTAAAAGGGAGGATCCTCCGACCGGACGGTTGTTGTGTCCAGTGGGCAACTACCCGATAGTTGATATTTGGGTTGTTGTAACTGTTCAAATCGCACGGTAAACTCTGATACCGCAATTCAGGATTTCATTGTTAGTTCGCAGCTGTCTGCATAGATGGCGTTGCGGGTCTTATTGTTGCGATAGATTTTGCTACGTTGGTGTTTGTGGCGGCATTTATGCCGCTACATTACTCCCCTCCGGAGACCAGAGGTCGATAGTGGATGAGTCGTCCATACATCTTGAGATGCTTGCCAGGCCAGTGGAAGGTTGGTTCCAGTGAGTCGGAACTGGAAGTCACAGAGTTCACGGTGAGTCGGAACTGTCTGCGGTGCCCCAGTGAGTTGGGGTGATGATATCCCAGTGGATCGTTCTAAAAATTGACAATATTTTTGAGTGAAATAATCTCTTGCATTCTGTCAGAGCCACAAAACCGCAGCGCGCAATCCCTTTCGCCTCATTCAACTCTCGACTTCTATTTTTATTTATTTTTGTACTTGGTATAAATACACTTAGGTTTAGTATTTTTTTTCTAATCAACCCAAATATTCAAGGACATGAACCGGGTGAAGAGAAGGATACCTTTCCGGGGCGGAGTACAAAAATTTTTGAGCTTGCTTCGCTCGCTTTTAAAGGGGAATGCCCATCCACCATAGACACTTCGGCCCTAGGCGCACACACATAAAAGCTTATAGAAATGATAACATTCGATTTATAGAATGAAATGGTAAAGGTATTGGTTAAAAAAAAAAGTCCGAATTGTTAAGATAAAAAATGTTTTATAATGTCACAAATACACACATTTTTACAATAATTTTACTGTAATACATGCATACGTAGCCAGTTTTCATTATATCTGTAATGTATTTTATGATTATACATAATTTGTATCATCTACAATCATTATATCATCCAGGAATTGAGCAGGAGGGATAATATTAGTCTGATACCGTACCCAACCCAAATACCATATTCATAACATGGGCACAGTATCATACCGTTCGACGCTCGACAATACAATTGCAACAATACCTTTGAATTGCACTTCTACCAGAATCATTATATTTATGAAATATACTTTATGACAGATGCGTCGACTTGCGATTCAATCAATACTCAATACTCAATACTTTATTTGCATTCCACAATGTGTACTTAGGCGGTAAGTTGAAAAAAAAAATGCGATTATTATGGACCCTGTCGGGCACAGCAAAAGAATTAAAAATATAGTAGGAGAGAGGAAGCTTTAATCAGCCAAATTTATATCTGAACTATATCCACTACTGTCATTTTCAGTATGGATTAATTACCTACATATGATTCTTTATATTTTATCGTTGAAAAATTCGTTTAAACTATTATAGCATCTTTTTATTAAAAATTGTTTTAACTTTTTTATAAATATGTTTATTTTATCTTCTTTTTTTATTAATTCAGGTAGGTTGTTATATATTTTTATTGACATTGCATAGGGACTTGTTGAATGTAATTTTAGTCGAGAATGTGGTATGTTTAGTCTTGATTTGTGTCGGAGTGTGTAACGTGATTGTATGTCCTTGCGCTTTGTATAAAATTCTTGATACTTTTTATGCTCACCATAATAGGAGCGAGCTTGCTTTAATTGGTATGTGCCACAAGCAATTAATATTAATTCGCTGTAAGTTAAAACAGGAAATTCCCTAAAATTTTCAGTTTACATTTATATTTCTAAAGTCTGCCCTAGCTCTATTTATATTATGTTCCCTAACATGCTCAGTTAAATCATTATTTGTTTCCATATTTTGATGAACTATTTCTAGTATTAGAGCGGCATCATCACTGTCCCTTATTTTTGTGTGAAATTTATTAATTAGCGCAGCAGCCACAGCAAAGTCTGTCATCAAATGTGTAGAAGCCCTGTTATAATAATTTTGGCGAAATATTTTAAATCCCATTTTAAAAATGCCATTCATCACCTCGACTACCCATGGATACATATTCACGGCTCTGGACTGATAGCATCTCTTCTTGTTAACAGAGATTCGCCATGTTCTGGAGACAAAGGTAAATGAACTTGATAACCACAACATTCTAAAACAGGCAAAGAGTCTCTAAAACCTCTATCTAGGATGAATACATCTCCAAATTCAAAATAATGCCTTAATGAACTGGAAAAATGATCAAATTCTTTATTTATGATATCCGCGTCTGAGGTTGTTGCAGGATAAGGGCCCAGAATATCTATAATATAACCATCACTACAAACAAAAAGGAAAGGCTTTATAAGATATTGCAATATTTGTGTAATGAGTACCTAAGTTTTTTCTGATACAAATATAATGGGCCTCCTATCTTCTCCCCCATAAAGTCCATTTGAAATAAGAAGATCTCTTTGAGCTATTTCTGCTCGGGATATATGATTTATGTACAGTATGCTCAGACATACTCTGAATATTTTCAAAGTCCATATGATTGTGCATATTATTATTATTATCTTTCAATAATGTAGCAAAATCTTCAATTTGTGCTGCACTAAATGTTTTAATAGGCTTATATATTTATTCTAAAAGTAAATTCCAAGAGTTATTATTTAAATGGCAGTTACAGATTCTACATTCTGGAGGTATATAATAATTGTACTCTCAAAAAAATCGTTACAACCAAGAAAAAAACATTGATTTTGTGTTATTGGTGCTCTTACATAATTAGGCAGCAGTATACTATCTGATGTATCTGACCTTTGTAGTTGCAGATACAATACAATGCAAGCTACTTCAGATTGAGACAAGGACAGACTAGCTGATTCAGATGGTTCCCGTTCTGCATTTGAAAGTGATGCTGCTCTATCAGTCCTTCGCCAACAATTATGGCACATACGAGATGATGATGGCAGCTGAATCAATAAAAAACTAAGACAAGTGAACACAAACATGAACAAGTCAACAAAATAAAATTAAAAAGATTTGTTTATTTTAAACTCAAATATAAATTAAATCATCATCATCATATCAGCCGAAAGACGTCCACTGCTGGACATAGGCCTCCCCCAAGTGTCGCCACAACAACCGGTCCTGTGCAATTAAATAACATATTTATATTTATTATTTATTTCATAAATTTATGCACAAGTAAAAAAAATAATGCACAAAAGCGGACTTAATGCCTGATATTAATATGAATCCATATCCAAAAACATTGAAAAATCAACTGTCTCGTTTCCCAGAAGTTGATGAGTTAAAAACATGCATACAGTTGAAGATAGAACGTCCTCCTTTTTTAGAAGTCTGTTTTAAATGAGCAGTCAACCTCGCAACTACCTGGTGTTGGCTTGCTAATCATTGTCATTGCTTGTGCTGTTGTGAAAAATAAAATTAACTTTTCAGGTCGATATGCAACAAACAGGGTAAATTAAGTATGTATCACTTTCAGATATTGGCTAACTTACATAAATTAAAAGCTGTTGTACACTTACCTCACGTGGTGCAATCTGATGGGCAATCACATACCTTATAAATTCCTCACGTGGAGAATCGGACCCGAGTGTGTGTGATCTCATTCTCAAAAATGATCTGCCACAGCTGATGCACACATGTCTATGACCTACAATCGGTGCATTTTGCTGTTCACTAGTTGGATGTCGTATTTGATTCCAGGCAGCAGTTCAACACGAGTGGCACACTACACTGTCACTCGAAACTTGTACCTACTCTAGAAACCGGAAAAATTAGACATTTAATTCAACTCTGTAAAAAAGCATTACTCAGAGGAAGACATGACAGAGACATGGTGACATTTAAATCACAATTGACAAAGCGTTAATGTCCTCTTGAATTAGTTACTGAGGGCTGGGAAGAACTGTGGCCGGATTGAAAGCTGGAGTCATCATTAACAGTGGAAAGTTCGTGCAGGGGTTATCGTGAGAAGCGGGAGCTGGAACCATGTTCAGGCCGTGGTCAGTAGGGTAAGAAGAATTGTCGGAGTCCATTTAGAAAGCTTATTCGTTGTTCAGATAACAAATCCGCAAGAAAACAAACAAAATAATACAAATGATTATTTAGTTATAACGGACACTACGGACAGGGACAGACACCTAGCTGTCATAATGTCAGAATTGTCAGATTCGATGTTGCTACTTAACAGAAATTAAAATCAATTAATAAAAAAAAGAAAGAAAATTAGTTTATTTGGCACACACAGATACAGACAATGTAGTTACAAACAAGAATAAACATGAATTTTAAAACAAAACAATGTGTGCCCCGCGGCTGCGCCAAATAGGTTCAGTTCAGCAAAATGCCAGACAACTAAGCGCTGCCTGACGCTGGTTTTCAACTGAACCATATATTGATGTGTACGGATGTAAACCAGTTTTGTTAGGTGTTAAAAATACAGGTAAATGTTATATGGTATAAATATTATTGGTAAATATTATATTATTATGTTAATGTGTATGAAACGATACATAATAATTTTTCTAAATAAAATCGAATTCGAATAAATCGATACCAATTTATCGATTTTAATGAGTTCGAACAAAACGAACTATAAATCAACACGAATTAATTAGCGAAACAGTTGTGCAAAAATAGCGCCTCAAAGACTATTATTTTCTTTCTTTTATTTTTTAAAATTCTATTTTCATTTTTTTTTTTAAGAACAAATAAGAATGGCAGTTAAATTGAGCAGAAGCGTTTTGGTTATGATATAAAAAAATCATGATTTTTCAACTAGCAATTCACTTGTTTCATTATCATTACATTAAGAACGATAAATATCGAAAAAAAACCATTTGGCATTAATTACATCATAAAAATCGATTGAAAACAATAGAATCGATTTTATTTTGGACGAAATTAGTTATTGGCAACACTTTTTATTTTATCTACAAACCAATGGATTACGGATTTACCTAATTTAATTTTTATCTTTTCGGTACTTTTTTTGGGCAAAAATCTTGCAATCTTGTTTGCAAATTTCTGTGCGTTTCATGGCCGAAATCGGGCATTCCCCTTTAAATTGACAACATTACTTTTATGGTGCATGCGTGGCACACACTCACACATAACATTTTAGATCTATTTTTTTCATTTTAATTCTCGAACTTTCGTTTAAGTCGACAAAGAAACTTCTGTATCTGTAGTTGTAACCCAGATTCCCATGTGGGAAGTAAAAATTTTCGAGCTCGCTTCGCTCGAGCTAGCACAAGCTTGAGTCAGCACAAAAATATCTGTTTGTGTGACAAAAAAGAAAATCTAACTTATCCGAAACAAGGTTCGAAAAAGTTTCGGTCGTTCATACATTTCCAATTTTCTTCAGGCTACCTAAAGCTTTTCAGCAAAAGTCACCACCATAACCTGCGCGGTTTTGCCCGCGACAACAAAGGTATTGTTCGCCAGAGTGTCATAATTTTTGTAAAGGTCTCCGTTGTATGAATGCAGTGGTATCCATTACTACCTATCGATCGTGAGCTAGTCCATAGTTTCTTGACTTATTTTATAATTTGAACCCTACTATCAACATGACTCCCCCGCCCCCCAAAGTTTTAGGCTGCCACCGCGACGGCGACGAGCTTAAAATTCCATTTTTGATCGTGATCACCGACTGTGGTGTGTGTGTGTGTGGGCATCGCAACTCAGTTAGGGGCCAGGCCTTCCGGTAAAAAAATCCTAGATATGCCAACGTTCTCCGAAAACCGCACGTTGCCTCCGCAGGATGCAAGAAGCATAGAACCGGTCCATGTGGCCCTCTGCTCTGCCGATAACCAGCAGAGGATGTTTTTCAACTGAAGTGATGATGATCACTGTTTCCTTTCAGAGTGACAATGCTCAGTCGTCCAACGCACGCGCAGATTGAGAGGATGGTAGAGTTCATGGAGGATAACCCGCCGCTCGCCAGGGGCCAGCTGTACCGCAGTCTGGGGCGCGAAGTGACAAAACACAAGTGGGAAGAACTGACCCAGATACTGAACTCGTTGGAGGGGTTCAAGAGAGATAGGAAGCAATGGTCTAAAGTAAGTTAATTTACACTATAATTATATGGAGTTGAACGCAAGAAAGGCGTCTTAATAAAAAGCGATGATCGCGCGAATACGCGACACACACGTCAATTTGTTCGGCAAACCCGATCACGTCGTCGTGCTGACAGAAGTACCTACCTAGTCAAAAAGTTTATTTTAACCGACTTCCAAAAAGGAGGTTCTCAATTCGGTAAGTATTTTTTTATGTAGTACACCGATTACCTACTCCGAGGTTTCAAATCCGATTTATGTGATTGTTATTTAGTTCGATGCAGTATACTTGCCATTTGGTCCCGTAGAAATGTAATTCAGTTTGGCTTGACGCTGACGCCGTCTCCTTAAAGTTGAACTAGTCGCGGGCTCGAACTCACTGGTAAGCGTGGCCAAAAAGCACGCTGTCTCACCGGACATCGTGCTCGACGGAGACAGTATCAGTGATGAACAGTTAGAAGCTAGTCTGCACGCACAATGTCTAGTTCCCATGCACAAAACACCGTTCCGAACGGAAACAACGTTAGACGATGCACGAAAAGTCTATTGGAAAGTTGAGTTTTATGAAAAAACCACTGCATAAATCAATTACTAATATAGTTTATTGAACTCTTCTATAATTGAGGTTTGTCGGTGCCGACTTTGTTTTTGAGATTTTACAATTCTTTTATTACTTATTTATGCCCAAAATTGCGTTAAAATTAGCAAAAAAAACAAATCTTTGTTGGCTTATAACTTTTTAATGGCTTTTTATTTTACTATTCTGTTTCCGTACAGACAAAATTAATAATGAGATAAAACGATATCATGTTTAATTTTGAATGTATAATGTCAAACAGTGGAGTAATACACCCCCGAAATTTGTTTGGACAAAATATCGACTAGTGCAACCTTAACGGCAAATGGCGAACCACTCAATACTCAATATATTTATTTGCATTCCACAATGTGAACTTAGGTGGTAGCCGGTAGGTACATTATAAAACATCGGTACATAAGTTTAGATCATTGTGGACCCTGTCGGGCCTGTGCCCGACAGGGTCCACAATGGTCTTTATGTAATAATAGCCCTCTTCCTCTATCCTATCTTACTGTTAAGATAGGATAGAGGAAGAGGGCTATTATTACATTAATATTTTTGAAAAAAGTAAAATATAAATGTTTTTCTACTACTCACTTCGACTTAGACTTTGACGTTAGGAGAATAGTGAAGTTATATGTAGAAGTAGAATGTAAGGAGGCATTCATAATTTACTAACTGTTTATAAATCAGGCTTTTATAAAAATTAAAAACCGTCTGCTAAGTTTAAATACTGATAACAGATTCTTTACTTCAATTTTCCAATTAATTTAGATCTGCTAATCAATATTTAAACTAAACATAACTGTGGGTAGACTTTGTATGAATAATCCTTATATCTTGTTATTTTTTTCAGTATTGGGCTGATAAGAAGTACAGCTTAAGGAGGCGGCTGGCAATCCGGCGAAATGTTGCTGCATGTCGTCTGCGCCAAGGTCTGGCTGACGTGTCCCGACCACTGTCCCCGCTGGACTGCAGGATCCTGATCCTGGTGGGGGACAAGAAGCCGAACCACTACAAGAAGGCGAAGAAGCCCGTTGTAGTGAGTTTTATATGTAGTCAGTCAACTAATTTGATAAAAATAATGACACAAAAATTTAGAATATTAGCGGCACTCGCAATATCTTTTTTTTCATTTGTGTGTTGGGCAACAAAGTACACTCAGGCCAGAGGAATGGTAGATGATAGTGTGTTGCAATAAGTTTCAGTGTTCAGAAATAATTGCAAAAATATCTGCCTGTACACTAGTTTGCTCGTTACATACTCCTTTTGCTTTTAGCATGAATGTTTTGACGTATAGTAACGTTATATTTTGAATGAATGATAAAAATTATGTAAAAAACTGCAACCCCATAGTATTTTAGTTTAATTTTTTTACATAATTTGTATCATACAAAAATATGAATATAGTAATAGTATTCAATTCAAATAAATATTAAGTTTGTTCGAAACGGTTTCTACCTATTTGTATTCTAACCTAATCTAGTTATTTAATTTTACGTTACGTTACCATCTTCTTGCTAGGCCTTCAGTTCTGCGAAATAACTGGAATCTTTAAATAATATTATCATGAGGAATTGATTTCGAAATTGGCCAGTTGTGAGTTTCTGACATCGTTTTCATGACGTTTTCGCGATAACATGATCATTCGCATATAAGTAGCAAGGTAGTCGTTTGCAATAAACGTGACATGTTTAGGTTACGTTACTATACGTCAAAACGCTGTTGTTTGTGAGTGGGCACTGGCCTTTCTGAAGAAAATCTCCTATAAGACCAATTTACCTTTCATTCATCCTCTCAACATGACCAAACCAGCTAAGAATAGGTACTCTTTTATAAATTAGTAACTACTTTTATGTAAACCATTTTTACTCTTGTACAATTTTCTCCAAAAAAGGAGGAACCCGTACAGCAGCCAGCTCCTCCAATCATGGACGAACCAAGTAAGTATTAAAACCAGTATTTTTAGGGTGGTTCGGAAGTGCGTGCTCATATTTGAAGGTGATGTTACGTGTGTACCTGATAATCCTGATAGGGTTTTTTTTTTGATAAATTTCAACTAATTTTTAGGGTTCCGTACCCAAAGGGTAAAAACGGGACCCTATTACTAAGACTCCGCTGTCCGTCTGTCTGTCTGTCTGTCCTTCTGTCTGTCACCAGGCTGTATCTCATGAACCGTGATAGCTAGGCAGTTGAAATTTTTACAGATGATGTATTTCTGTTGCCACTATAACAACAAATAAGTACTAACAGAATAAAATAAATATCTTAGTTGGGCTCCCATACAACAAACGTGTTATTTTTGCCGTTTTTTTAAAGAAAATGGTACGGAACCCTACGTTTTTTATTTTTTAAACCGCTTCTTTATTGTAGATATATCAGATTCAGGAGGACCTCACCCTTACATAACATACATAATTAATATCTGAGGTCAAGCGGTGCTGTTATGGAATACCCTTACCCGTGTCGATAAGGCGTGCTCAATCTTAGTCTACTTTTAAAAGAATGGTTTAAAGTCACTATTTCTCTCCTTAATTGTATTTACTTCGGTTCTCTGCTTTTGTTTCATATTAATTATTGTATATGTTACGCCCTAAGACAGGAAAAACGCTCATCAAGTGGAATACTCACTACACGTTGTGGCATTTTGCAAACGCGTTGTGGAAATGAAGAAATTCCATGTTGCTGATGCAATACGGATAGGTTAGGTTCGAATGCCAACCATTCATGTTAAGGTTTCTTTTAATTCTAAAGACATAAGTAGGAGCCCCGCCTAACTAGCAAAAACGTCGTATAATTCTAGTCTTATAAGACTTCATGGTATGTAACAGTTGGTATATAGTTAACTATTTTGATATGTAGGCGTTTATCTTACGAAGTTGAGTAAACTTTTTCAGGCCTAGCTTATACGACGTTGTAGAATGGTGTCAGTGCATATGTTGAGTAAATGTTTTCAGAACTAACTTACAACGAAAAGTGACCCGACAACCTCTTCGTTTTCTGATCTCCCCAAAAATAGCATGCTTCCGAAATAATGGGATATGATATGCGCTTATGAAGTCGAGTTCTCTGTTCAAGATAAGCAATGTTTATTAGATCATAAGTACCTAAGTAAAGCATAAGGAACCCTAAAGTAGACTGAATGTGGTATATGGTGATATATCCACTCATTTATATAAGGTATATTATATCGATATTTTGTAATCATGGAAATAGACATTCACTCTTTTCTGTTATTTTTATACAAACACAAATATTTAACACACGAATCAAAACGCTCGTCGTTGTCATTCATTTGATAACGTCATTTTGTAACTGCTATGTGACATAAGCGGTCATATAAGGGTCTCATCACAAACAGTATTAGACCGTAAAGTCGGTCTTTGTACTTTTATTTAACTTTTAGACAACGTTCAATGTTCATTGACTGACTTCTACGTAACTACTAAACGATAATATTGTCGTGTAATTTGGGCCTAATTCGCGTTATTTGTACGTTTATATTTACGTTTATGCGACTTATTTTAAAAACCAGACTGAAAATTTTAAACGTTATTTTGACTATTATAAAATATTGATTTGTTAGTTGGGCTTGAGGGGCACCGTCGTCTCAGGTTAGAGGCGACCGATAATATCAGGGCCATGTCCATACAATACAACATACCTACTTATTTCGCGATGATCAGTTAGGGATCATGGCATTTCTTCATTTCTACAACGCGTTGTGAGCTGTTTTTCCACTCAAAGAGCGATGTCGATATTTGGGCGTAACATACTTGTATATATAAACAGTACACCTAAGACTACATACAGTACTGTCTTTCCATCTCTCTTTAAAATCTATCTAAAGGTTGTATTCAAAAGATCGCTTTTGGCGATAAGTCTGCTCATTGTCGCCCTTTGTAATGTTTTCATAATCTATATTTCTGTAATTTATATGGTGTACATAATAAAGAGTATTCTATTCTATTCTATCCTAAAGCGTTCGTGCCAGCATCTCAATCTTATCTACATCAAGGCGGAGAGGGTCTAAGCGCTGAAAGTATGCGTCTCAACGCATACTATAATCAGCTGATGCAAGACTTCGACGGCTTTCAACTACTTGGCTAAAGCTGTGGTGCAGTGCGGCTAGATCATCGCAGTAACTTTGAACAACCGCCATGTTTAGGTGGGTAGTATACATCAACTGCAAGAATTTCGTGTACATGCTCGGTATCGTCTAAACAACGTAGCTTATTTGCCCATGTTATTTTTTGATAGTTAAAAATAATTTTGCAAAATATTTTGATGTGATGGGCTGCGCATACGCGATGGCGCAATAATATAAACTAATATAAACAATAAAGTGCGTAGTGAAAATATTTTCTTTGATTTTGTTTTCGTGATTAATTTTAATTTGTTATTAACAACTCCTTAAATTTCTTGCAGTTGATTTTGTAACGCCTTATATAGTAAGTTACCTATGCCTATAGAATTTCTAGTTCAGTAATTTGTTGTTAGCAATACAGCCGGTCGATTCTGTCGACATCTCACGGTGTTCACCTAGGTGGAGTGAACGACAATAGAGCTGTCATTCCATCTTATTTGTATGGTTTGACAACTCACCCGTCGTGCGACCCGCCCGGGTGTTCACTTCGACATATTTACAGAATCGCACTGCAGTACCTCATAATGGTCTCTCTTCTTCTCAATTTAAGTTCGCCCCTCCCACAAATAATAGGCATTAAGGAGATACTGGATACTATAGCTATGCGAGATTAGCAACGTTGCGAAGGCTCGTAATTTTTTTTTTAATAGTCTGTTTGTGTCGGTTAAAACCAGCCAATAGAGGCTCTATTGGCTGATTTAACCGACACAAACAGGCTATTAAAAAAAGCGAACCATACTTTTTTGTACAGAAAATTAGTTTAGAATCCGCTAATCAATGATTTTTTTTTTTGTAGAATTCGCCTGTAAAGCCTCGTTTACGGAGATGCGGGGCGTCGCACGTCACGCTTCAGCTACGCGGCCCGCATTAAATTCAAACATATGGTGTTGTATGATAGCGTTTACAGAGAAGCGATTTTACACGCGTTTATTTGAAATGAAGGAGGAGCCCGCGGATGGTATCGCGATATTTATCGCGGCGGCGCACGTACCGTTGCGTCCAGCTATGCCTGCAATTCTCCGTTCACGGTAAAAAAGTAGCGACACCGGTGGCGGGACCTGTGCGCGGCGTGCATTGCCATATGTTTGTGAACTTGCGCGTGTCATGATGCTGGCCGCTGCACGCGCCGCCTGTCTGTAAACGGAAATAATGTCTGACGAACCGCAAGACGCCACGGCGTACGCGACGCGCAACGCCCCGCGTCTCCGTTATCGAGGCCTTACACCGTATTAAGCTATCGATTTTTATACATTTCTCAGATGAAGCTGCCAGCGACTGTAGTGTGCGTGTGCTGACGCAGCGAAATATTTATTGCTTTTTATGTACCTAGTCACATTTCTTCACTTACTTCTTCATTGTCACGTGTTCTTAAAAATAAAATGTAGCTTAAATTACTGTTTTTTTATTGTTTTACCTACTTACGGTACCCACAAAATAGCAGCCAAGCCTGAAAAATTGCAAAACTGATGTGGCAGTGGACATTACCTACTTGCAGAACGTATAGCATGACATTTTATAAAATGTAGATAGAAGGCATCCGATTGATGAGGGCAGCACTGGACCGGGCCCATAGAGAAACTTATAATGATCATGGTACAACCTTCGTTCTCACGATATAATGTTGATATTGCAAAATACGTCAATCTGACTTCGGCAAGCCCCATCGTTGACACCATTCCTTCCATAAGTAGAAAGATCTTGTTTCTGTACAGCAGCATTTTCTCGGCCGGTATTTGGATGGGTCGTGGGATTACAAGTAAAATTGCTTGAATTGCAATACATGCCTAAATAATGGAAAGATTTGCCATAATGTGTCTCACGATGTTTTTAATTATATGGGAACCGTATACCTATTCTTAGCAATGAAGCTGAAAAGGCCCTGCTGTCATTTCCAGCTACTTATTTGTGTGAAGCAGGATTTTCGTGCCTTGCTGTCTTAAAAAAGTTCTTTTATTAATCTTTATAGTGGCATTAAATTTAGCAAACCACGGGCTTATTAACACGTGAAGATAAATAAAATATTAGGGTCGCGGGCTTCAGACATATTTATACTTTGGGTCGTCAGACAAAAAACTTAAGAACCGCTGCTGGGGCCTAACCATCAACTCTTAAAGCAGTATTGCTTCAATATTACTTCCAGTGGGAAAGAGACAGAGCTATTCAGGACGTATAGCTCCGTCTCTTTCCCACTGGAAGTAATACTGCTTTAAGAGTTGGTGGTTAGGCCCTGTACAGCTTTCTTAAACCTCTTTTAATTTCTTCTATCTGCGTAATAATCGCCATCTTAAACTAGATATCATAACAAGTAACTACGCATAAAGATTTTACCATTTTTAGGATATCACCAGGGACTTTGAACATTAAGGAAAAGAATACTTAGTGCTTACTACAAAGATATCTGTGTAAATGAAGAGCTGCAAGTAAGTACATCCTTTTGTACTTAGGTAAATATAAATAATTGCAACAAACACTGGCTTCTAGAATGTTTAATTACTTAGATAATAATAGTTGTAATACTTATCAGGGGCCATACTATGACGTGCCACTGCCATCACGATTCCGTTGTGAAAAATATAGTGTTACACGTCTGTATATACATATATCCATCTCTCTCCCACACCAGAATAAAACTATGGATAAAATGAAACAGGTGCGCATTGTAAGAAGCTATTTGCTATGTTCCCGCGCTTATCATGAAGTACTAGCTATACACGCGGCTTCAGTCCCTTGCCCTATTTTGCCGAAGCCCGTGCATTTCTTCGGGATATAAAATCCTACTGGATCTTATCCCGAAGAAATGCACGGCTACGAGTGAGTTTCACCACACTCAGTGATAGCATTCTACCAGTGAAAGAATGATCGTAATCAGACTCGTACTTCCAGATATAACACTCTTTACAAACATGTACATAAACAAACAAGCAAACACCAATTTTACTTCTTTATTTTAGTACTACCTAGTTTACCTGCTACTTCGTACAGACATATCCCGTTTTTCCTTGTACACGTATAGCCTTAAGACTTCCTCATGAAAACCTCCTTGACCTCCTTTCATGACTTCCTTATGAATGTGGCTATCATTATACAACAATAATTTTCCACATTCAACTGGTAGTTCCAAAGATAAGCGCGTTCAAACAAACAAACTCTTCAGCTCTATTATATTAGCCTCCAGATTTATCTATAAGTCTAGAAAGTATAGTAAAATAAATAATGATAAGTACCACATCTTTGTCAGTCGAGACATGTAGCAGAGCTACTTCAGCCGGTCTTTTCAGTAACCGTCTCACCGTGTAAACTTAGTGGAGTGAACAGAAGTGAACCGTCATTCCATTTTGAATGTATAGATAGACAGCTCACTTCACGTTCTCTTCACCTTAGCTTACACGGTGACTGTGTTACAGAATCGCATGTTGTAGCAGTTTCGTAGGCTCGTAGAGGCGCTACGAGGCGTAGCACCAAAGAGGATCCCGCCCGTCGCCATTCAACGTCAAAGACTATTCATTTTTCATTTCTCATACTCGGAAAGTAGTGTTTGTTTGATCCGAGTAGCGTGTGGAAAACCTAAGGGCGGGAAAGACTCATAGTAACTGCTTCCCTCCCAAGGGCGGAGATGAATTTTAAAAATAGAACTAAATTCGGTTTGGTAGTCAGCCCGCGACTTCGTTCGCGTGGATGTCGGAAAAAAATGTGTCGCACAGATTAAAGATGTCTTACGTACAGTCTCAATACCCTGCAATATTCGGTCGTAATTAGAATATCTACGTCCAAATTTAGGATCCTCTATACGATAAAGTACAAAGATAGGCTAGAAATAGTGCAGAAAAAGTTTGTACCTGTTACCGTTCGCCTGGAGCGTTTGGGCATGGAGCTGACGTCTAATCTCAACTTCGGCTCATCCATCGAGTCAAAAGCACAGACTGCAGCCAAGAAGCTGAGCATCCTAAATAGAGTTAGGCGATACTTCACATCTGGAAAGCTTCTAAGTCTGTACAAGTCCGTTCCTGTATGGAGTTTTGCAGTCACTTATGGGATGGCTCAGCAAAATATCAGCTTGCTGCATTGGACTCGGTGGAACGCAGAGCAGAAAGGCTTATAGGCGACGAGACGCTGGTGGCTAAGCTTCACAGCCTGGCTCATCGGCGTAGTGTTGCTTGCCTGTCGGTCTTCTACAGACTGTACTTCGGTGAGAGTGTGCAGGAACTCCACGACCTTATCCCACCATCGCACTTTTACCACCGGAATACCAGACGTACTGCTGGGTAACATCCGCACTTGGTTGATATCCCGACTAGTCGTACTTCAGCGCTTCTCCTCCACATTACTACATCTTATAGTACGAGAGGAGGCAGCCCTAGCGGCTTTTAGGATCAACACGTCTGGCACTTTACGACCAGACTCCAGAATCAAGCACACACGCATCATGGAAGATGCCGTCAAGCGACAACCCATGATGCTGTCACCCAATGACAAAGCTCTGAAGATACACCATTTACAGAAACACTATAACATAGTACTAACACAAGAATTGAATGACCACTCAGGTCCCAAAGAGTTGAGGATATACACTGACGGATCTAAGACAAGCACCGGAACTGGAGTTGGAGTTTACTCCAACGACCTCAACATAAAGATATCCAGGCCGCTAGGAAAGCTCAACACCGTCTATCAAGCGGAATGTGTGGGCATTATCCAGGCGGCCCACGCCCTAAAGGCCAGGAGGGTTACGGACACCCATATTCGTATACTCTCCGACAGTGCATCCGTCCTCCAATCCTTAGGAAAGAATTACATCACCTCGAAACTCCTACAAAAATGCCACAATGCACTAGAACGTGTCACGGTGACCAACCGCAACACCGTGACACTGCAGTGGATAAAGGGACACAGCGGATCACTAGAAAATGACGCGGCCGATGAGCTGGCTAGAAGGGGATCTGGTGCTGTGGTTGTCGGACCCGAACCCATAGTACCGCTCCCTTTCACCCAGCTGCGTACGTGGCTACAAGAACACACCCACACACAAGCAGAGCGCTGGTGGACCCTGGCACCAGGCTGCAGGCAGTCCAAGGAGGCTATGCCATCCTTAGACAGGAGACTTACCAGGCGCCTCCTGCGACTGGATAGGGGCAGCCTGCGAATGGTGGCGGGGACCATCACCGGACACTGCTCACTGAACAAACACTTCCACACGATAGGTATAACAGACAGTCCTCTGTGCAGAGCATGCATGGAGGAGGAGGAAACGGTATCGCATGTGCTCCTTGAGTGCACAGGCGTTACTGATATACGGAGGCAAACAATAGGGACACCTAATTCACTCACAGACACCCTGAATACACTGAGTAGACTGATCTGTTTCTGGAGGGAGGTTGGCTGGTTGGAATGACGGCCGACATGGCTCACGCACAATGGTCCACAGCAGGACTAAATGAAACCATACCCGATAGATAGATAGAGATAGAACATTAATTTGGCAAGTAACAAAATATTATGTGAAGTATTCCAAATTCAAATAAATAAAACATTATTTTTAATGTTTGAATCGGATTTGAATTCGTAATTCAAATTAAATCTCATGCATATCGAAACTCCCGTCTGTCATCAGCAGTCATCAATAACATCTCAAAGCAGAGTAATGCAGCCCAAGTCCTGCACGATTGTAAACTTATAGTTTGGGATGAAAGCACAATGGCGCATAAAGGGGGCTTCGAAGCACTGAACAGCACTCTAAAAAATATCAAAGGAGAGCGATAACGTAGTGAGAGGAGTTACCGTCCTGTAAGCTCGAGTCTTCCGTCAGCTGACGAACTCTTTGGTCGTTAAGGACAATTTGCCAATCTCCTTCTTAAAATAGGTAATGGAGAATGAAACCTGAAACTGGGAGGAAGATTACAATTCCACTAGATCCTGCTCTAGTTGTTTCGACGATGGCGATCTAATAGCCCAAATATAGGTACCCAGACGTCCAGAACCTACTCATCAAATCCATGGAGTGGTTACGTAAACGTGCGATTTTGACACCTAAGAACGATAAGGCTTCAGTTGATATCGTTCGAAGGATCAGGATACAAATCTGTGGACAATGCAGTGCAACATGACGCTATTCACTATCCTGTGGAGTTCCTTAACAAATTCAACCCACCTGGTCTTCCTTCTCGAATTAACTGTTAAAAATTGGTAACGGCAAGTTAACCATCTTCTTGAGTGTAGGTAGTGTACTACCTACACTCAAGAAGATGGTTAACTTATTTTAGTAGAGAGCCTGTGTTGTACCGTAGCTCCACAGCTACGGTATAACACAGGCTCTCATTTCTTCTCTGTACGGTGCAGCGGTGGTCCCACCGAGCTCAGAAACTGACCCTTCATGGCTATGCCAATTGCCAATTAACTATTTTGGCCCCTCACAACGACCATGCAACAACCATCAACACGAAGAATATTGACAAATGTTTCTGGGGAAAGTAGGGAATGCTTATGGAAGAACATGATATTATGTGATGAAATATTAAAGGTATCCGGTAAAGTCTTATGATTTGTATTCTGATTATTAATTTCTCTAAAACTTTGCAATTTATTAACGAAATTAGGAAAAAACGAGATTTCTCTTTTGATGGTTTTTCCCATGGCCACCTGGCTCAACATGGCTCTTTGGCGTGTTAACAACCCTAGCAACTTATTTGTGTACGCTCCAGGTGATTCCGCCGCTAACTGGTCGGCATTTTAAACAGAAGAAGTGAAACAGCCAGTGTCTTGCATAATAATCCATTAGCCGAATTTCGATCATGGTGGCCCAATCTCAACGGAGGTTAGCCAAGTGCGCAGGACATTATTATAGTGCACAAGTGTGTGCGCAAACACAGGTGCACTTTTTTTTTTTTTTTTTTTTTTTTTTTCGGTATGACCACTAGCAAGTTAACACGCAAGGGCTAGCAACTGCTTAACCGGACTAACCTGTGGTGGCCTCAAAAGAATTTAAGGCCCCCAGCCAAGGCAACAAATCTAGCTACAAGCTAAACTACTGACCGCTCGCTAAGGGCATTCCCTGTGGAATACGACCTCGGCTTAGCGGCGTCAGTTTGGGACAGCAAGGGACAATCAGGCTGGGTCGTTTTATTATTTAGGGGTTATTAAAGCTAAGGGCTCAGCGGCGCGGGCTGGCTCGTTTGCAAAAGTCGGGGAGGGTTTTGAATGGGGCGTCGCGACGGACCTCGGCGGCGAGGTCGGAATACGGAACGCGGTCTGTGTTTGTTTTTTCTAAGAGTGCTGGTTTCCCTACAGCTTTCCTGAATCGTTGTGATCTCGTCATCTGACTCGACGAGTGTATGCCGAGGACGGCGAATCTTGCTAATACGAGAGGGAGTGTATTGTGAGGCCTTTGAAATCAAAGGGTTGCTGTGTTTCTCAGCTGATTCAATAAAACGCTTTGTAAGACGTTTCATGAATTGTTTTATTGTCGGGATTTTGAGGTCGACATGAAGTCGTTCATTCCTAATAAACCACGGGGCGCCCGTGGCTTTTCGGAGAAACCGGTTTTGGACTACTTGCATCCTGTGGATTTGCTTTGACTTTGAGTGTGCGAATGTGGCACACGCATAAGTCATAATCGGGCGAATGCACGTTGTGTAAATGCGCAGTTTACATTTAAGGGACAGCTTGCTGCGTGCATTCAGCATGGAGTGGAGTCTACCTAGAGCAAAAGCGGCGCGCGAACGTACCGTTTTTATGTGCTCAGCAAAAGTGAGTCTGTGGTCTAGTATCACACCTAGATATTTGGCTTGCTTTTCCCACGGGATCTGCTTACCAAACATGGTGATCGGACTCGGTGGTTTGGGAACGAGTCTAGCCCGCTGCTTGTAAAACAAGACCGCCTGGCTTTTCTCGGGATTAACTTCAAATCTCCAGAATTTAAACCAATCGCCTAGGTCGATGGCCGCCTTCTGGAGATTATTGGCTATTGACTTTTCACTACTGCCTGAGCAATAGATGGCCGTGTCATCGGCAAAAAGAGCTAACTGCGTCTTGTCATTTCTGGGAATGTCGCTTGTGAACAGCGTGAAAAATAAGGGTGAGAGCACACCGCCTTGAGGGACGCCGGCTCGGATAGGGTGGGGGGAGGAAAGCGCACCTTCGATACGATACCGAAAGGTGCGATTCGACAAATAGTCTCGTATGATGAGCACGAGACGGTCGGGCACGCCGAGTTTGTATAGCTTATAAATTAAGCCATTGTGCCAGACTTTGTCGAAAGCTTTCGCTATATCAAAGAACACGGCTCCCGTTTTTAAACCGCGTTGAGTGCGGTCGCTGATATGCTCAACGATACGGTAAACCTGTTGGACACATGAGTGATTAGCTCGAAAGCCAAACTGTTCATTTGGGAGGAGGCCCTTGGCTTCGGCATAGTCCCTGAGTCGCTTATAAATAAGGCGCTCGTAGATTTTACCTAAGACCTTGAGCAGACTGATGGGGCGATAGCTATTAGGGGAGGACTTTGGCTTTCCCGGTTTTGGAATACCGATAACGGTCGCCTCTTTCCACGATTGTGGGAACATGTTGTTGGACAGAGCGCCGTTGAAAATGGCAGTCATCAACATGATAAGGGAAGCTGGGAAAAAACGGAACACCTTATTGGTGATACCGTCAGACCCAGGGGCTTTCCTGGGTTTGAGTTTCCCGATTATATCCTTCACCTCATCTGGAGTGATGGGGGGGAGGGGGTCCTCGGGGTCTTCGACGGGGGGGAGAGAAGTCCTACGTTCGACCTCAGCGTCCACCTTGGCGAGGTGAACTGGGTCAACCGGGTAGGAGCTAGGAGAGCACTGGGACTCTAGGCTGTCGGCCAGGCATTCCGCTTTCTCATCGTCTTCAAATGCGATGGTATTGTCAGGGCGAGTGAGGGGAGGCATAGTTGTAACCTCAGAGGCGCGTAACTTCCTCTGGAGTTCCCAGAAGGCCTGGTGATTGGGTTCGAGGTCGCCAAGCATCTTCTCCCAGCGACTGCTACGCAGTTCAGCGATGGCGCGACTTACTTTACGCTGTAAGTAGCGCATGTGAACTTTGTTACTGTGGCAGGGAAAGGATGAGTAGGCACGGACCGCCGCGTTCTTCTCCGTCAGCAGAGCACGCACCTCGTCCGGGAGTTTCCAGCGATGATCGCTCATCGCCGGGACCTCCTTTGAGCATTCGCTCAGGACGGATCGCACATGTTCCGTGAAGGAGTCGACCGCAGCCGTCGTGTCGGCGGCAGACTCGATGAGATCTGGAATCTTATCCAAGTGAGGTGACGTGGTGATTTTCAGCTTTTCGCTTACTTTTCTCCAGTCAGTGATCACTCGGGAAGGAGGGGGTTGAGAGGGGTCCATGGTTCCCGATCTGGGGGCAAGCTCCAGAATAACGGGCCTGTGGTCCGAGTTTAGCTCGTCAATTGTCTCCACAGAATGCAGCCTTAGGCTAACATTCTTTAAGAGGGCAATGTCGAGCACATCAGGACGAAAGTTGGGGTCATGAGGGTAGTGAGTGGGATGCATCGGGGCGATGACATCAAAGTTGAGGGGGCCGGAGAGTTCGAAAACGACTCTCCCCCTGGGGTTGGCCGTGAGGCTATTCCACGAGGGGTGTTTGGCATTGAGGTCACCCGCCAGAATGACGGAATCACTCAAACCGAGAAGTTTAGTGAGGTCATCTTTTATCTCCGAGGTGTTAGCCGCCGTGTTGCTGGCGCTAGGAGGAGGGATGTAAGAGGAGATGACCGTGATGGGCTGATGGCCTGTCATACCTAGCCGACAGACAGAGACCTCTACTTGTGCAAGAGTGGGAGGATCCACAGGGATGCAGTAGAGTGAATTTTTATAATAGATAAGGGTACCTCCCCTGTGACATCGGGTCCTATCGTTGCGAACTAAACGGTAGTTTGCAATTTTAGGGTCTCGATGTTGGGGCTTGAGAAAGGTCTCTTGGACCAGAAGTACATCAATTTGATGATCGCGGAGGAATGTGGCGATTTCGTCACGCTGGCTCAGAAGGCCATTGGCATTGAAGAGCCCTATCCGGAGGGCCTTCGGTTTGAGCCTACGGTTAGTGGACTTATCCATTAACTATGGAGTTGAATTTGTAAATATAGTGATTTACATCACTGAAGTTCTTATAGATTGAGGCATGGTTGCCTCCGCTGGATTTGAGTGCCGCGCTTAAGGCGAGGGCCCTATCAGAATAAAAGGCCAGGAAAGTGATGAGAGACAGATTCTCATCAACATTTTCGACTGTCTCGACTAAGGGAGCTGGGACAGCTGCGGGAGTAGCCTTTGGTGGGGGAGGGGAGGGTGGTGATAGGCGTGCAGGGGGCCTCGTCTTTGCGAGAGCCGCGCGAGAAGCCGTTGGCGGGGAGAATGGGGGGATGGCTACATCCATAAGGGCGGGGATGGCCTTAGAGGGTGAGGCGTTAGGGGAGGCCTGAGGGGCCTGTGAAGCCTGAGGGGTAGTGGTCCTCAAGGCCGGGAAGTGGGCCTTGTGGTTTGCTGCCCTCCAGGGATTAGGGCGCTGATGGCTTTGAGCCATTGGGGTGTTGGTGGCTTGGGTGGGGCGTTCCCTAAACTGGCGGACGTTACCGCGCTTTGCCAGTGAGGGAGAAGAAGATTTTGGTGCCCTGGGGCAGCCCCGGTAATTTGCCGGGTGCCCGGTCTCACCACACAGCACGCAGCTGGGAGGCTCGACACATTGGGATCGGTCCTTAGGGCGTGTGCAGTCAGCGGTGCCGTGGTCACCCAGGCACTTGACGCATCTTGGCTTAGCGTAGCAATTACGCTGTGTGTGGCCGTAGAGTTGGCAGCGATGACACTGCCCAACTATGCCACTCCTATTTGGGTTCTCGGTTTTAATGCCCGAGAGCCTACAGACTTGGCTGAGTTTGAAAATGGGGTGATACCCCTCAACTGGGTCGCAAACGACCAGGATCATGTCGTAGGGTTTACCCCCACGACGGTGCATTCGGTGGACCTCAGCCACCGGAATTTTTTGCGACTTAAGGTCGCTGAGAATATCCTGGACGGATATTTCGTGTGGGACATTACGTACGACCACACGTACTTGTTTTTCCTCCTCGAAAGAGTAGGAATGGAACGGAATGTTCCTTTCCCGGAGGAGTTTATGTAGGCCTCTGTAATCAGTGGCCGTGGGGACTGTTACTTTTATGCCCAGATTGACAGTCTGGGCACGAGTGAATTTTATGTGGCGTGCATCGCACGCCGCAGAGATTTCGGTCCACATGGTTTTTTCGTGGACGAAGAATGGGGGTGGGGATTTCATCTTAGGGGGGGCGATGGGTGCCGGGGTGGCAATGGCCATGGGGCTGTGGGAGCGGCTTCGTTGCTGGGAGGTACCAGCGCGTGAAGCGGGGCGAGTGGGGGCTGGGGAGGGGAGAGGGGAAGATTGGCCTGAGGGGGCCTTTTGGGTCGGCTTCTTCGCCTTGGGTGCTGACTGGGCAGCATTTGACCTCTTCTTCCTCTTGCCCTGGACAACTATGAAGCTGTCCGAGGAGCTCGAGGAGTGGTGTCCATCCGAGTCTGACTCGGAGCCAGACTCATACTCCATTGTGTTGGAGGGGACGGGGGCGGGGACGGGGGCGCTCAGCTCGGGAGTGAGCTGGCTGTCCAAGGCATCGCTGAATTGGGCGATGTCAGACATTGATGGGGCAGGGGTGGGGGGGGAGGGGGGCACCGAACGGGTGCGGGGGAAGAACTACGACTGAGCGTCGTGGGGGGGGGGGGGCACTTTTGTGGTGGCGGGGGGGGGAACGGTTTTGCAGGTGCCAACACTATGGAGGGGGGGGGGGGTTGACACCCTAGGTGGAGATGACGGGACAGTGGTCATCTCACCCTGGATACGTTCAAGTATAGCGTTGAACAACGCTACGTCGGGGTCGTCTTTGTACTTTGTACAAAGAGCGGCGCACAGTGCCATAAGGGCATCTGCTACGCCGGGAGAGGGGAGAGAGTGGTCGGGGATCGGGGCACTGTTTACCATAATGGTGGCCACCGATGGGGAAGGAGTAGGTATGGCGCTCGAGGCGTCCATCCTGAGAGGGGGGGGGGGAGCTAAGCTCCTGTCCCTAAAGACAGTTCCCCAAAAACAGCCCTTCCCTTGAGCGACACAGGTGCACTGTCTGATCCATCACTCTTATAGTCTTCTAGGGCAGGAGAGCCTTCTCCTATCCTATTGGACGTATTTACGTGCTTTCCGAGGCATGGGGTATCACACCAACAGCTTGCAAGCTCCGAGCTGTTACTGAGAAATTCCTAATGGGAAAACCCAAGTACACGTTTTGCACGACCTGGGAATCGAACCCAGGCCCCACGCAGACAAACGGGGCAGTTCCAGAATGCAGTTCAGAGAGTGCCTTGAATAACACTTCCAAATTACTAATTCTATCAGGGGTTAGGCATCGCTGGATATTAACTGTTCGTATAAGACATACAAACAGTCAAACCTAAATCTTAGCGGTCAGCGACATCATTTTATTTTTCCGACTTACACGCGAACGAAGTCGCGGGCAACAGCTAGTAAGTAATAAAAATGTACTCATTTACAAGCAGTTTCTATTAGGTACCTGAGCTAATGGTAGGGGAGCCCATGATGCAATGTGGATTTACTTGAGCGTCGCGGAAACCTGGTAGATTGGATGATTTGAAGAATAAATGGTCCTTTCATGTTTCCACGTTCATCGGTGGGAGAAGCGTCTACAGATTTTCAAAGTTGTAAAAAAAACAATGACATGGAAATACTAAGCGTGTCAGATATTAATATTTTTCATGCTCCAACATGTCTGATACGAAATATATATTAATCTGCCGATTTGCATGATGGGGGTGGCCATGCGGGAGGGGTGATAAAGAAAAAAAATACATTTACTCGAGCGCGTCAGATTTTCAGAGGGGGTGTTCAGTGAACCCTACAGATGCTCCCCTTTATTATTCTGACACGCAAGCTCGCAGTGAAAACCTGAAAATGTAAAAAAAATCGCCGTCTTGAAATACTCGAGCGCGTCAGATTAGCATATTACTGAAGGTTCATCATGATGTCCCGCCATAGTGACCAAAATCTGACAATTATTTTGAGGGTAGGTATTGGTGATCTGACAACTTGAAAAAAAAATTGTCATTTTTAGATCTTTGGCAGTCGTTACGGATTGTCAGAAGCCAGTATATTTGACTCCAGTTTTGCCAAGAAGCACCGTGTTACCCAGTTAATGGGTTGTGGTGGTCTGGTAGGCAGCCGCTTTACGTAAGATACTGGTACATTCAGCTGAATCCGGTTTGACTGGAAGCTGACCTCAATATAGTTGGGAAAAAGGCTAGGCAGATGATGATGAACAGCTGTAATGGGGTCATGGCGTCGGAAAACAGTGTAGGGAAGGTGCGAGAGAGTCAAAGATACGGGAAAAGTGAACTATGACACGACACGAGGATTGCATGGTCGAGGAACTGAACTACTGCCACACCCTTATACTTCCTACTATTTTGTTGTCGGTGGATGGTAGAGCATCTAATAATTTGGGAAGAGTTCTCAATTCATGTTTTGAAAAATAAGTAACTTTGTGGCCATTGCATTGACGCAATCCTACAACATACTACTCTGTTTTCTATAGTTGAGCCAATCATCATCTATGATATGGGCTTGGGTTCCTTTGACATACACCAAAATAATGAGGGAGTGTGGGAATTAAACTGAAAACTATGCCGCTTGGAATAAATCTTGCTTATGGTGGTTAAAGTTCCATGAGCGCCTGGAGTGGGATAAGCATGTAGGTGTAGTTCTGGAACTAGATGCAGATTTACCTACTGAGGAGGTAGTTTTAAGATGGTTGGGAGAACCTGTGAAAGCTGTCATTGTGCCCACATCTATTTTCGTACACAATAAAAAAGGTTAAGCTCTTCTTTTTTTTCTCAAATGGACGGTGCAAGTGTGCTGTACTTTGTCAATCCATACAAAAATGATAAATACAACAGTAACCCTATCTGTTTGTCTTCGGGTCAAATTTAATCGTTCAGTTATGCTTTCACAGCTAACCGTGAATGCATAACAGAAAGATTAAATTTGACCCTCAAAACGATTTTGATGAAATTTGATACAGAGATAGATAAGACCTTGAAGAAGTACATAATTATGATATCTTTAGTCCCGAGAAAAGGACTTGAAAAGGGTGTGAGTCTATCTGGCGGGCCCCAACGAGATTTATCAATAGGTCATAGCTTTCATAAAGACATTTATTTATACCTAAAGAAAATAAATAAGATATATTTTGTACCTCATTTTTTGTTATTATACTTATAGATCGCCCAATAGTGCTTGGAGTTAGAAACTTTCCTTTATATCATACAATAGCATTAGGAGCTTGATGCTATTATATGTACCTTAAAAATCCAAAATTTTGACTTTGTGTGACCTATACTTTAGAAAATATTCGTTACTCATACAAAAGTCCAGACAGCGGGCCCATTTTTAAATGCTGTTCTTTTATATCAAACAATAGCAATAGGAGCTTGATACTATTATGTACCTTACAGATCCAAAATTTCGACTTTCTGTGAGCTATACTTCAGAAGACATTCGTAACTAAACAAACGTCCAGCCAGCGGGCCCCTTTTTAAATACTATTCCTTTATATCATACATCGCATATCGCATTAGGAGCTTGATACGTGTATGTATTCCCAGCGGAAAAAGGTCGATTTTCTTAATTTCAGTTAAGCAGATATTTAGTGTATGACGTCGTGTAAATGTGTATGGTAAGTACGAATTTGTGCATCCAACCATTGGGGAGTTATTCAACAAAAACTGTTTCCGCTGGAACTACGTCATCCCAGCGGCACTTTTTTTTTCCTATGGACGTACAAGAAAAAAAATACATGCAATAATTAGTGTGTGATGAGAGGTAAATGTGTATGTTTAAATGAAATTTGTGTGTCTTAAAACTTCGAAGATATTCAAGTTTCCGCTGCGCTGACGTTTGGCTATTTGATGGAAATCATATAAATCGGTTTAGTGCAGAGTTGATTTTTTTTACGCACGTTGCTATGAATTTGTGTATAATGTTTGTGAAAACAGATTTTTAAAAAAGCATACCGTTTAGGAGATATACACGTAAAGGTGAAATATGGTTATTAGGTCTTAGTACTTAAAATAGGAACTTTAGAGCCTAACTTTTAACGTTTATTTGTATCTTGTAAGGGTTTACAACGTCTTGCCAAGTTTCATTTATGTGCGCTTAGTAATTAATGAGCAATGGCATAATTTACTACGAATGGACCACTATATTTTATGACATCCGATTGTAGGACTTTTTAATGGAAAAGCAAAATAAAACATATTCCACTATTTAGTGTATTAATTCAACTATTCATATGTAAAATTTCAGGTCATTACGCTCAATTATTAAAGAGATATAATAAAAATACCAAAACAACCGAATTACATGGATAAACCGACCAAGTTTGAATGGCTACAAAAAAGCGGCCTTGCAGTACGTAGAGCTAACGTTCTAAAATTTCCAGTATAGTATCGTTATCGTGTTTAATAGATTCGTACAGGCGCGTACACAATCGTTTCGCAGAAAATAAAACAACTGCATTAACTTTGTACTCTTAAAATTATTTATTAGTTACTGACTATTAAAATTAAAAAACATTATTAACAAAGTAATAATAACATCAAATAAAATCAAATTATTGTTAGATTTATTGTGCCGCTAACAACGCCACCACACATTGATATAAAGAATCAGTCTTTTATAAATAAGAAATACGTTGCTTACTGTAAAAGCTCAAATACTTATGTACCTATAGGTAAATCTTAAGTATTAAGTACCTACTAGTAAATTTTCGGAAGTTGGTCTTCTCGTTCGAGCTTTTACAGCAACAAATAAGTATGTCTTACAATCACAGATCAGTACTAAGTAATTGACTCAATTTAAAGGTAGGTTTATAGTGTAGTGCAGTACTGACCTACTTACCTACGTTCTAGCGCATATTCTTACGGGAACGTGAATACCTACGGGAACGGGAATTCCAACGGGAAAAAACGGGATATGCGCGTACGAAGTCGCGGGCAACAGCTTGTATTATATAAAAATGCGGGCGGGGGCTTGACTGTTGTTCTGTGTTTCGCGCTTGCAATGCCTGACAGGTTAAAAATAAGTAGGTACCTACGTAATATTATTGCGGGATTATACCTATTAATTGTGGTTTGAATAAATGCAAACAAGAACAAACGAAATTCTCGTCTCACACTTCAAAGTACCTACCTAGAAAATAAAAGGTACCTACCTACACATATTATTATTCGAAACAAGTTCGAATAAGAGACTGCAACTTTTGAACAGCTGAACCAACTTTCATCAAATAACTATAGGTATTTACATGGCTGTCATAAACACTGTAGGTATGCACTGGAATCTATACATAGCAGATATAGACAACTTTTAGGCTTTCGGCGTCGTCGAGATGTAAGTAACAACGAGTGTCACTTGAACCTACCTTCCAACAGATAACATTTTCATGAGGTATTTTATTAGGAAGTACTTACCTTGTTTATCTTTTAATCATTCTCACTACTGGCTCAATAAGTATGTCACAGTCACTTACACTATGTCAATAACCGAGTCCAATAGGTACATAATATTACGTTGCGGCAAAATAAACAGCGCATACGTACGTTGTCCTTGGGTGCACACTAGTACCTATACTATTGTAGTCTTTGTTTGTAACTACTACCCGTACGCGTTAACTTGGCACCTGGCTCGACACATTTCGAATGACGTTTTAATTAAAATTGAACAATTCAATTTCGATGTACCTAAATAATATAATCGCAATGGTAACAGTGATGCCAAGTAAAGCGTTTCGAAACGTATCCGTAGCCAGGTCAAGAATATTGTGTTCCGACCTGTACTAGTCCAATAATGGTAAAACACTGGAAATTTTAGAACGTTAGCTCTATGTACTGCAAGGCCGCTTTTTTGTAGCCATTCAAACTTGGTCGGTTTATCCATGTAATTCGGTTGTTTTGGTATTTTTATTATATCTCTTTAATAATTGAGCGTAATGAGCTGAAATTTTACATATGAATAGTTGAATTAATACACTAAATAGTGGAATATGTTTTATTTTGCTTTTCCATTAAAAAGTCCTACAATCGGATGTCATAAAATATAGTGGTCCATTCGTAGTAAATTATGCCATTGCTCATTAATTACTAAGCGCACATAAATGAAACTTGGCAAGACGTTGTAGACCCTTACAAGATACAAATAAACGTTAAAAGTTAGGCTCTAAAGTTCCTATTTTAAGTACTAAGACCTAATAACCATATTTCACCTTTACGTGTATATCTCCTAAACGGTATGCTTTTTTAAAAATCTGTTTTCACAAACATTATACACAAATTCATAGCAACGTGCGTAAAAAAAATCAACTCTGCACTAAACCGATTTATATGATTTCCATCAAATAGCCAAACGTCAGCGCAGCGGAAACTTGAATATCTTCGAAGTTTTAAGACACACAAATTTCATTTAAACATACACATTTACCTCTCATCACACACTAATTATTGCATGTATTTTTTTTCTTGTACGTCCATAGGAAAAAAAAAGTGCCGCTGGGATGACGTAGTTCCAGCGGAAACAGTTTTTGTTGAATAACTCCCCAATGGTTGGATGCACAAATTCGTACTTACCATACACATTTACACGACGTCATACACTAAATATCTGCTTAACTGAAATTAAGAAAATCGACCTTTTTCCGCTGGGAATACACACACGCTTGATACTATTATGTGCCTTACAAACGTCCAACCAGCGGGATTTTTAGGGTTCCGTACCACAAAAGGAGCTAATTTACTACGAATGGACCACTATATTTTATGACATCCGATTGTAGGACTTTTTAAGGGAAAAGCAAAATAAAACAATTCCAATATTTAGTGTATTAATGCAACTTTCATATGTAAAATTTCAGCTCATTATACTACATGATTAAAGAGATACATATGTAGGTACGTACAATTAATAGTGGTACATGGGTGGACGCAACAAGGCATTCTCTACCAGTCAACCTAATACAAACATAGACTTAACAAGGTTTTTATTGTTTTCATAGATGACCCCCTACGAATAGATAAAGATTTTCCGTCCTACCGCCAAGAGTCAAAATCTTATGATTTGATTCAGAAACTTATCCATCCGCAATTTTTATTAAGATTACCCAGCGAGAGGCAGCTCATACAAAAGAAAACCATGATCATAATAGGTCCAAAAACGCACTGACAGGTGGCTTGCTCTCTGCCTTGAGACTAGCGGATGAAACGAACGGTTTAAAATTATCGTACCGATCGTAACTCACGTGATTGCTAAGCGCACAGTTAGAGCTACTGTGCGCTTAGCGATCTCGTGAGTTACGTTTATCAGAGCAGAGCTAAGCTCTAAGCGCAGCCTATCGGTGTGTTTTCGGCCTAATATAATAAAAGGACCTACAATAAGCAGGTAACACTAAAATTGGTGACTAGCTTTATTCCCGATACTGCATCTAGTGCAACAGTCGTATCATAGATGGCGCTGTTATTAGCACTGTTTATTCTGTCGTGGTGTCTGCAGTGCGGCATAAATAATCTTATTATGTAGGTACTGATGAAGTCCGCTCATATCTATGATACTTACTACAAGAAAAGTGTTTGGCCACATATTCTTCGCCGGAATAATTAGTGGAAATTGACCTCCTTGTTGCAGGGAAAGTTGGCTACGTGTGGGTCCTCCGGTTGTCGTGGCCAGATAGGTAAAGGCCGATAAGTGAACTTTAGTGAAGTTGGCAAAATTCTTTTGCTGGGTGTCGAACGTGATCTTTAATAATAGCAATTTGCATACGACTATTCAGCCTGCAAAACCTACCTATGCAGTAGGTAGTTAGGTGCCAATTTATTTATTCCCTTGAATCTCTATTTACACCAGATAACACAGGTTTTAAAAAGAAACAAAAGTACTTAAGATTTATTTTTTATTAAAAATTACATTTATTGGTATACATTGAAATTAGTTGTAGGTACCTAAGAATATTACAACGGGCTATAAGGTAGACCATGTCTACTAGATTAATCAGATTAACTAGATTCTGTTGTGTGGTTTCCGAAAGATAGGACACCACACATCACTCATTTCTTTAGAGTGGACCAACATCACACTGCCACCAAGCTCTGCTTAAGCTGAGTTCTAGGTATTGTTGGTCTCAAGGATTATTTCTATACAGCGAATCTTTCGTAGCGTTTGGCTGTGGACAATCGCATTGATACCCAAGTTCTAACTTGTGATACTTACCCAAATAGAAAATAGGCCTTTAATTAATAGACACCTATCCTAACATACCCAGATGGCACAGATCTCAACGTAGTTGCTGCCACAATTAGTCCAAATACTTACTACTTGAAACTTCATCCAAGAAACAGCGATCCATTCCCGATTTTTTACCCCGATCTGCTGATTTCTGAACCAAGCAGTTTCAGGAGCACTATTACCTTTCGATTTTTGCTGAGTAGTACCTACCTAGGCCAGATTCAATCAGCACTAAGGTAGGCAAAATATTACCTAAGTATAAGGAACAAACCTTGAGCATGAACGTCCAATTTCTTTGATACAAGAGTGCAATATGCGTCTGGTTTGAGACAATAAATTGTGTTTGGATGTTATGGTAAATGGCCCATGAATTGCAGGACCTACACTTTAGATTTTTTCAGTGTTTCTAAATTCCTACCAATATAAAGTTTGTGTAGGTAGGTGCTTAGGTCTTCAGATTCATGATCGCAGTGTGTGTCGACCAGAACAAATAAAATTGATGGTGTCATATCATGCGGATAACTCACTTACCTAACTCAATTTTCCTCTATCTAAACATTATCAACTGCCGAGTACAGACATCCAGATTGAACAAAAATCTTGGAAATATAATAGGCTTACTTAACAATTTCAGGAGTTGATGTATCGTGCCGCCAACTTGCTATACGCAACGACTTATCTGAGTTAGAGAGAAAATTCCGTATGTCTTAAGTCATAACTATCGAGTCGCAAGTAAATAAATGTAAAATAGTAATGCTCACTTAGTATTATTCCCCATTTCACGTAATCGATCCCAAGCTTAGCCTAGTCATAAGTTCCTCGAGCAGTCTGCTTTAACTTTTACTTACTTGATACAAGCTCATTATATCCGCACAGGTCCTAAGCGGAATATGGGACCCACCAGACCAGACTTAGCTGATCTTAGTGGGGAAAATGTCTTGTTCATGGCATCCAACGGACAACAGAGCACAGCGGCAAACATTCACCATAGTCGCAGTTCTATCCCCGGCTAAGAAAAGGCATCAACTTGTTAGGCACGATGAAAAAACTTAGGAATTGTTTTAACAATATTTTCAGAAAAGAGAGTGCTTTCCAGATCATATTTTGTTAAGAGTTTGTAGGACAAACTGCAAATATGAAATACCTACTCAGTTATACTAGATATTACCAAGATCTTTATGTCAGACCAAATGGAAAAACAGAGAATGCAGTAAGAGTTGCATGATCGTTTTAACTGAGCTAGAAAACTTTTGAACTAATAAGAAGTATTCCAATATAGAACATCAAAATGGGCAAACCTTTTCCTAGCCACGGAATATTTAATAATGGTAAAATAAACGGTGTATCAAATAAAAATCTATGACAGAAATAAAAAACCGACTTCAAAAAGTATATCACATGTTTTAAGGCTTATTTTTCAAGTCAGATAGTTTTGTAACTGAGGAATAAAATGGTTGTTTCTCGAAATCGGTTTTGACTCGGAAGTACTTATGTAGATAGAGATAGAAACAAAAATGATGACGAGATCTTTTTGTGACAGAAATGATGACCGTGCGCAGTTTCCATGTTGCATACACTTCCAACAATTATTGATGATCGCTCACTGATGAAGGATCATTCTAAAGAATGTGCAATGTGGAGTGCACCCGGGCTCAGAGGATAAAAAGAAATGGGTTGATAGTGTTTTAGTTAAAGATTCGGGAATTAGAACTCAGTGTGATACTAGAGAATTATTTTGATTCAGGTGTCTATCGAAATGTAATGATCTTCATGGTCGAGTGACAAGGATATAGACTGCTTCGGACGTCGGCGTCGTAGTCTTTGTGATATGATACAGATGCCGTTCACAATGATGTCCAATACAATGATCTAGTCGTAATGAATACGATTTATGTAGGTTACAATATCTCGTTTACAGCATTCCATATTGAGTGTGAGAAGGGAATGCTGAATAACATTTTTTCATATGAAATCTGACACATCTAGACAACACAACAAGTTGTATTTCCCGTAGAGAAAAAATTTAGTAAAAACCAAAACGGACAGACAGAAGGCAAAAAAAAATCAAAAGGAAAGATTAATTGATCTAAAAAATTTATTAATGAATGAGGCGACTATGTGCACATTGAAAACACTTGTTATATTACAATATACTTGTACACTATTTACAAAACATGTCACGATACATCTCTCCCTATGGGCCAGGTTCTGGCTCCATTTTTAGCATCATCATCTTAATTTACACACTGTACATAAGTAGTTTGTACAAGTTTATTCTTAAAAGTTACGTTTTATTTAAACTAACAACACTAATTTTAAAACAATGGAAATATTGTTGATCATAATACTTATACGGATAATGGTATAAGAATTTTACTTTAATCTCTTAAGATCTAATACTTAAACCTGATTATAGAGTCTACAATATAAATAATATAATTAATATATGTATTGAACTTTCTCTATAAGCTAATGACTGGTGCGCGACGCTCACCATGGCTAACACTGAATACTCTGCGAACGGCGGCGCGGCGCCTCTCGTGCGCGTGCGTCCATGCGCCCGCGCGGCTGCCCTAGCACACCGGAACAACATTCTCGACTACTGCTTACTACTACGACGTTGCCGTCTCATAGTGAATGTGACACGACTCTACAAGGGCGTCAGCGTCCCCGCACTATGTAAGATCACTACATCGCGCGTCACGTACATATAACATACCAAGTAATCAATACATAGACATTTCAATAACACACATACTTAGCATATTACATTACATTGTCAATTACAATTCCATACAACACTTGATTATTAAATCGGTAAACTAAAAATACTCATTACAAAATGCGCTTACAGCGTAGGTAGCAATAATGTTTCTAAATTAAGAAAAATACAGACATTACTATTATATTCATAACGTCAAAATATTTTTAAAAATTACATGCGCTTACTTATATTAAAAAAATATTTTATCAACAGAGGAAATTTTAAACATACTTATGTACATTTTCAAATGTTTTTTTTTATTCCCTGCAGTCGGAATCTCAAAATACAAAAATGATATCCTTAAATTTAATTGATTTAGTATATAAATTAAAACAAATCACAGTAACAAGGTAATGATCGACACAAAAGTATTGAAATGTGATGCTGATACTCATGTCATTCAATTTGTAGATTTGTGCGTACGAGTGTGTACAAGCAGCAGTAAAGAGACCAACAAAAGTGCAAACTTTGAGACCGCATAAACAACCCAATAATATGGATGCCCCGCTCCGTCGCTGGTACATTTGTATGCAACTGCAACTTTGTTTCGTCTTTTTACTGTTACTTTGCACCTATTCGTTACATGTCAAGAACGACACAAGTCAAGCGCTCAGCGCTCTTTAGTCAAGAAAAACTAACTTGGTAGGAAGACGACTCAAAACGTATTTAGTAGTAATGAGAACGGTTCTGGTGTTGTTTAGAGGGTCCTAGGCGTTATAGAGAATATATTGATTCATAGTAGGTACGATCAGCACAGCTGATAAACGAAGGTGCTTTGACGAGCTCCTAGGGTTGGGAGTGCTCCTATTATAACTTCACTATTAGGGACAAGAGAAGTTTTGAGTAGTTTAGAAAATGATTATGAATTGTTCGCGAGCTCATACGTCTGGATAAATTAGAATATTAATTTAACCTAATCAATTATTTTAAAATATTATTTCAGAAGAATGGTGCCAAAGTGAGTTCGTGATTTTAGGTTGAGTGTCATTATTTTGATCTTTGTTTTTTTTTATTTTTACTTTATTTTATTTTAAACGCGTGACAACTCACACATTGCATATAGTTTTAAAACACTTTAAAAATACTAAAATGTGTTTATTAAGCTCTACTGCTCTACACGGGGTTATAGACCGATTTAAATATAGACAACATAGCTAGACTATCGCAATGTGATGCTAGTGTTATAACAAAATGGGCAAAATCCGTTAGTTGTAGCAATAGTAATATTGCCTGGTCAGCAATAAGGATTTTAGGTGTTTGCTAATATAAGTGGGCTTTATATTAGACGGTGTTATGTCTGACCAGGCAATGTCGACACTGCGTATCTATCAGAATGGTTTGAGATTTGCGGGCGTGGCCAAACTGTTACACTAACATTACTTACTAATCTACCAATAAATACGATTCCAAAGTTTATACTTATCTTATCATACAACATATCTACCTAAAACTATATGTTTATTTATAAATATTGAGACATAAAAAGTGCCTAACATAACGAGAGCTCCACCCTGATCAATCCGGAGTTTGCCCGTACAGTAAACTGAAGCTTGAGACAGACAAACCATTGACTCTGTGATAACTCAATTAAATAAAATGTAGTAAAATGACTGTTCAAGATCTAAAATGATTTTAGTTAAGCCGTCTTATATTGGAGTCTAATTTACTTTAGAACGCTTCATCATTAAGTATATTATATTTAGACACTCAACAACAGAAACGATTTTATAAATTAGGTCAATAAACCTACATGAGTAAATTGGTTCATGCCGTATTATCTCTGTTTAAAATATTCCAAAGCAATTATAGTTCGAAGAGCAATAAATATGAGCGAAGTTTGGTACCGTAGTGGCGAAAATTGATTTAGGTACACAAGTAAAATGATGTCAGATGCGGGGTCGATGATTTGGCATTGAAAAGGCCGAAAGAGGAAAAAAAGACAATGACAGCAAAAATTGCCTATATCCGTGAACCGTAGACAGATTTCTAGTGAGAGGGAAATTTACTGTTTGGCTATTAATTAATATCTTCATAATATTAATTTATTACTGTGGCAGCTATGTAAAGTATTCACTTAATGGAGGATAATAAAAGACCATCATTTCATAGGACCCATACTCATAAGACTGTGTGAAAAAATTTGAGAATATCAAAATAAATTATGCTTTATTAGCATTTTTACATAATACCGTTCCGATATTTAGATGTCAAGAAAAATAAAACTGCCGCCCATGATAACAGTTGCAACCAGATTATTTACAAATATAAATAATTTAAAGTATGGTAACTTGTGTTTTACATTTATGAATAAAATTATTGATTATATAGACACGAATAACTAAGCAATTTTTTATATTTGCTTACTACTGATATTAAAATTTCCGTTTTGGAACGTACGTAAGCTACGATAAAGTAGTTAATTATATTTACATTTTTTTAACATTTACACAACATTATTAAATTAAAACTCGTGTCAACTACAGATCATAAAGATTAAGTCAATTTTGTAAGAAGATTTTGTGTAAAATTTGATTTGAATTCATTACTTATTATTTAAACAGACTCATATTTACACCCATGTAAGCTAGAAAGAACATTGTGATTAGTGATTATTGAAGCCCTGAGTTCGGAAGGAATATCACTCGATCAGGACTAGACTGATAAAATATTCAACAAAAAATATTACTTTGAAAGTTTCTTTAGCGGATAATAAATAAATATATATATATATAACTCAGTTACAATATACTGTAATCTCATTTTTCTGGTTAGTTTATTCATCATTCGTTTTACGGGCACCATTCATTTTATTTTTATTTAAATGCAATCACTGATAGTGTTAGTAATTTATTTTATATATCGGCTATGTCTGATATCAAAATAAATAAAGATTTTAGTTATATTAAAAAATATAAAAGTATAAAAAATCAGTAAGCTTCTCGCTTATAACTCGTGCATACAATTTTGATGGGATGTTTATATTTTCGCAATGTTTTCCATGGATGTTTTATAAATAATAAAGCGAAACTAAGCACAGCCTACAACCTAATTCGGTTTTGCGATAGCACAACATAATTTACTTCTATTTCTTAAACATGAAAATTCATTATCTGTTACACTAGACATTACTATGTCAACATTGAAATTATTTATACTTACAAAGGTTCCATTACTTTTTTACAATTACCATGTACATTGAATTCGAAATTACTAATTTCAGATTGGTACTAAGCTTATATGATTTAATATTAGGAAAATGTGATTTTTAAACATTTAGTTTTATACTAAGCTCATTGATAGGCCGCTGCTCATCGCTTTACAGACGCAGCGTCGCGATGTAAGTCGACGTCGCGCGGCCCTTCCTAACATCATTTAGTTATCTCCTGCTAAGGCACTGTCCAGATGTAATACTTTTCGTAAGATCAATTTAGAGAAAAATCGCAATTTCAATTAATTTGTCCAAATTAATCATATCACACACTTATTAGTAACAAACTGAGAACCAGACGTAATCAAACCAAATAAACAATCCATAACATAGAACAAACTGAACCGTAAAACTCTATCCTATTCATATTCAACACATCCCCCGCACGAAAACTGAACAAAGCGAAATTTAAACATAATTTGTATCTATCGATTTTCAATCGCCATTCTGGACAAGGCCTTAGATCACTATTATAATTATATTTTATTTACAATGGGAACGAAAGTGAGATACTTATGAATAACGGACATGCACTTAAAACTAACACACCATGCCTACGGTCAATCTTTGACTATACAATGAGTATTGCCGAATATTGCACAAACAAAATTGTATTGTGGTGACATCACTAATAAATTAACAACATACATACCATATGCTACGTAACGACTCTATGGAAGCATCAGGAGCATGGACTTCATGTAAGTATTGTTATAATGAATTCATATTTTCGAGTATATAGTTATTTATAACTCGACCATTGTTTTACCAGTATAAACTTAAAATTTCATTAATTTCATTCTGCTTAGTTCATCGAAAAAAATCAAGCTGAACTGATGCGACCATTAGACATATCCAGCATTGTGTAGCACATGATAAATGTGTTTTTTAGACAAATAAATATTCCAATCAGTTCGTTGAAGTCTAATTTAAATCAACCTTAATTTTAATTATTATTGATATTGTTGAAATGAAATCGAGGCAATAAACAACTGTTATGTTACAAGGACATTCGTAATAGACGACCACGCAGTCATGAATTCTCAAAAATATTTACAACATTTACGTTCTATGTATTAGGAAAACAGAACATCAATCTTGGGCGACAGTGCTGTGTCCCACTGCTGCGCTCCTGTTGCATCGTACATGTGCACTACGGTTGCTCAGAAAAGTCGCAGTGGAAGACAGAACTGATACCATTAAGTCTACGTACCATGCGCTCATGGACTTCTAATTAATTCCATACTTGGTTTATCTAAGATATCGAATTATACTGTAGTACATCTATACATATACCGTACGCACTAACACAAAGTTCTATTCTGTAACATATAGTATACCCTATGTCTAGATACGTGGTCATCGATCACGGACAGCCTCCGCTAAATTATTACATTACATTCGACTTTATAAGCTTATCTCAATTTGGGTATTTCATTCACATTCATTTACCCTACATCTGTTTAGACAGCATCTACGACAGATGGCAGTCACGCTGTTGTACAGTAATCGTTATGTAATGGCACACAGCTCTCATTTAGTCATTTATCCCACATTCTGCTCATTTTACTGTCAGGTTATGTAATCTCAATTACTTGTACTTGAATATGCCCTAAATTTTGTGACAAGCTCTCCGTAAAATAAGCAGAACAGAGATAATATATCAATGTAAGCTCTCGTGTATCAGTAGTGAGTGTCAGTGTGTTCCACATGATGTTCTGGGAAACAAGTCAAATGTCAATATCAGTATTAATGCCCTTTTGTTTGCAGTAACTTTGATTTGTAATCAATCTTTGGTTAAATGCGAACCATGATCTGATTATGTATAGTTTGGTATAATTGATTGGCCACCAGTGCCTTAGCACTCTGTTTTAATATTATGTCGTGCCTTCGGCGGCAACAATTCAGTCAGTCGGGTCAGAAGCTCCCCGCTGCGCAGTTCTGAGTCCACTTGTCGTCGTATACAATAAACGAGATGATATGAATGTTTTGATTTTACTCAGTTTAAGTTGGAATATCGCAGAGAAGGTGACCATATTAGCGTTCTCGACTTATTCAGCTCTGAGCGAGCCTCACATAGCCTCGCGAGTACGTCGCAGGGAGCGCTCGGCGACCCTCGTACAGACAAGTGGGTGTGCGCAGCGCGACGACGCGGCGACTGCGCACTCAAGGACAAGTGTGGCTGTGAGTCTACTGCTGTGTTGTATTGTACAAATGATATGCTAACGAAAGTATGTGATGATTTTCGTGATAGTAAAGCGTACGGAAATAAACATACGTAACTAATTTCCAAAAAATTACATAATTAATTCGTGAAAATTAATGAGATTCCATATGAGGCACAAAGTAAAACAGTAACTTTAACAAAAATATATATGCTATACTATTATAAGATTTACTTGTGCACAGCATAATGCACAATTTCATATACCTTAGAATAACTTTAAGTTAATCATTGAGCTTTCCATTTATACAAATAAATAATATATGTAGATAATAATAAACTACATCATGATAGAGATAAAAATATCGATTTAAAAATATACAGACACAATTTCAGTATTTAGTTTAACTATACAGGAGATATTATACGTCTTGTTCTATTGTAACAGTTCATTTAGTCATTGTCCTTACTTCTTTTTAGCCTTACCAGCCTTAGTGGCAGCTTTCTTATTTTTAGGCTTAGTGTCTATTTTTTTCTTACGCGGTAAGTTGTTTTTGTTGTCCTTGGTACACTTGACGCTGCCGGCACCGCGCGGCTTGTATCACCTCACTTCACAGTGTTTATTGTTGTTGACGGGCATGGGCGCGCGCGCGTCGCCCTCCGCGTCCTTCATCACGTAGCCCGAGCCCTCGGAGCTGCGGGCTAGTTTTAAACGGATGGGCGTCACCTTGTCCGTGCGCACCTTGCGCATGGCCGAAGATGACTCGGAGTACGAGGGCGGGTCAAT
The DNA here is from genome assembly GCA_947386135.1 of Melanchra persicariae. Lineage (NCBI taxonomy): Eukaryota > Metazoa > Arthropoda > Insecta > Lepidoptera > Noctuidae > Melanchra > Melanchra persicariae. The sequence goes on from OX376643.1 coordinate 30,704,749, forward strand.
GGCCAGCGGGTCGGGCGCTGACGGGTCGTACTCGAACGGGTCGACGGCTGGCGCCGCCAGCACGCCGCTGCTGCTGCCGCCGCCGCCACTGCCGCCGGCCGCGCTCGTCGACGCGCCGACTGACGCGTTCTTGCCCATCTCCTCTTCCTTGGTGCGCTTTATTTTTATGATCAACTTTGTAGCACTATCACTTTCACTATTCACCACTTGAAGTTTTTCAGCTTTTTTGTCCTTTTTCTTCTTACGTTTCTCACTCTTTTCACTCTTAGGCTTCTTGATAGGCTTCTCATCTTCCTCGAAGTCAGCCATAACCATTTTTCTGTACTTCATGCTTTCGCGGCGCAAGTCTTCCAGACTGGGTTTGTTCGCGATGATCCTCTTCTTGGGAGGGCGGTAGATGGCGGTGCCGGCAGCCTCGTCGGGGGCGGCGGGCGCGGGCGCTGGCACCTGCTGCACCGTGTTGCTGCCCAGCTTGATCTTTAGCTTGGGAGCGACCGGAGACGTAGCGTTCGCCTTGTTCGGCTTAGCGGTCGTGCGGCCGCGCCGCTTGTGTGCTTGTTGACCCGAGGTGCCGGCTATAGACGACAACTTCACGTCGTCAGAGGGATCGACGTCATCATTCATGCTCACCTCTAAATGCCTCAACTCCCTCGATAGGCCGCTAGTAGTTTTGCGTTTGGTTTTCTTTTCAACCGGGCTGTCGGTGATCTTGTAGTCCTCGCGCGTGGGGATGCTCGTCATGGAGGCGACGGCCTTCGGGATGGTGATGACGGCACGCATGAGCGGCGAGGGCTGCGGAAGCGGTGGCACGGCGCCGATGTTGGCGTTGTGGTTGGGGTCGACCATGTTCATGTCCTGCGTCCAGTACTGGCGCAGCAGCTCCTTCTTGCGCATGCGACGCAGGTTGCCGGAGCCCGTGTTGGCGGCCCCTGCGGCGTTGGCCGGGGCCACCGCGCTGGTGCTGGCCTCGTTGACGGGCGCCATCGGTGGTGGCGGCACGACTTCGCTCACCACGCGAGAAGAACTCGCCGCGTAGTTGGCGTCCAAGAATGGGCCCTTGATTTTAACTTTCAGTTGATTTCTGGAATCCGACAATGAAACTTTTGGTAATTGGGGAACAAATACTTCTTTAGGGGGAGGTGCTGGCTCAGTGGGTTGATGGGTCGGCGAACCTGTCTGAGAATTACTAGCCATTAATGCCGAGTGCAGTTGTTTCTCGACTTCTTCGTCAATTTCAGGCAGGTGCTGGTCGGCCGTGCCACTAGCAAATTCCAACAAATGATAAGCGTTTTCGGGCGCGGGCGCGTTAGCGTTTTCGAAAGGTTGATAGGTGCGCATATCAACGGGGCCGGGTAGGACTGGCGCGACTTGTGAGAAACCTGGCCCGCGCTCCGAGCGCGCGGGGGACGAGTTCGCATCGGTACCATCGGGAGATAGAGGAGGTTTAGCATCTTTAGTCTCTGACCGAGGAGTTCTTTTAGTCGGAGGAGGAGTGAGGACGCGAGGAGATTGAGAGGCGTCCTTGTACGAGTGCTCAGATTTCCTATCGTCACGGACATCAATGGATTTTCGTTTGTCACGAAGGGCTTTTAAATCGACACCATCATTAGCGATTTCTTCATCGAAGTCGTAAACTGTGCCGACCAGCTTGCTTTGGATGGAATTGCCGGAGTAGTCGACGGGGAAGCCCTGTCCGCGGCTCTTGGAGCGGCCGCGGCCTCGCTGGCTGCGGTTGCTGCGGTTGCTAGGACGCTTGGTGCCCTTCGGCGCGTCACTCTGCTTGGGTGATATCCCGGGGCTCTTGCCCGGCGACTTAGTATTAGACACAGGGAACTTTGTCACTTTGGTTACTTTTGGAGGAGATTTAGATTCCTGGGAATTATCTCGAAGGCTCGTCATAGTTTCGTTGCTGTCGTTCGACATTTTAGTTGTTGTTTTATTGCTATTCGTATCGTAGGAATCCACGCTTATACTGGGACTAGACACGACGTGTATGATCTTGTCGCTTCCTGACGCGTCGTAGTCGCCTGAATCCGGCGGCGAGTCTAAGGGTTTAGGTGTGGGTGGAGCAATCATTGCTGTGGTGAGTGCAATGTTCTGTGAGGAAGAAGTGAAGGCTGCACTGTAGAAGGTAGATTTGAGCGGGAGCGGTGTCGTGGCGGCGTAGGGCACGCCATAGAGCGGGCCGGGCGACGGCAGCGGGAGCGCCGGCGCACCCGCGAACAGCGGCAGCGAGCTCAGGAAAGGCGACGCCTCGGCCGGGTACGTGGTGTACTGGTTGAGCGGCATGGACGGCTCTACGGGCCGCGAGTACGCCGGGATGGGCGGGTAAGTGTCGATGTCCGGCATCGCGTTGCTCAGCCGCAGGCGGTCCGCCGCAGTCATGCGAGACTTCATAGCATTCTTGTGAGAGCGCACGGACGCATCCGAGTTGGAGCTAGAAGCGGACGATCGTCTGGTTGTTATCTTGCTCTCGCGCCATTTCTCTTGGCTTATATACTGCGGTGAAGATATTGTAGCACAATCTGAATGTATCAATTCATTATTGTCGTAGTTTTGGTTATCATGAACGAGTTCCACGTCATTACTGTGCACGGAATGGTCGACTACAGATAAAGATTGTGAATCATCGCTTACTTTGGATATTGAAATAGACTCGGTTACTTCTGACATCGACTGGATTGATTCCACATTGATGGGCTCTTTGATCTCTTCCGTGTATGAGTTGGAATGATCGTACTTCTGATCGTTGGCAGACTGGCTCTGCGTGTCTAATTGTGAGATGGACACCGGTACGTCCGCCCATTTTTCGTTACTTGTCATAGCAATAGGTTGGAACTCTTTAGCGTCCATTGCTGTATCTCCAGATGGCAAGTCTCGTTCAATAGAGGAAGCGATTCTTGTGATATGGTTGATAGAGTGTCGCGACTCTCTCAGGGGCGAGCGTTCGGCGGATCTATCGGCAGAAGTGTGTTTCTTGAGAGGCTGCTGTTCCGATGACGAGCTGTTCTCCTCTGCCTTCACCAGGTTGCAAGGGGCGTTGACGTCGATATCTTTCTGGTCATTGTCATTATCATCGGTCACCACTATTGGCTCCTCTTGATCAGGATTCTCGGGCTGCACCTTCTTGGTGCTGAGTCTAAATCTAAGTCTTTCAACCAAGTTCTGAGTCTCCTGCACACCCTGCTTAGGATCCTCTTTGAAGAAGAACTCTGGATATGTCGCAAATGGTTTGATGATATCGTCGTGGTTGAACCCATCGTCGACGGCCATCATTTCAAATTCTAGGAACTCATTGTCTTTGGACTGCGGCGAGAACAAGGACCTGTTGGGGAACGGGTTCGCGGCCGAAGGTATCTTAGCGCTCTTGGATATCTCGACGCCCTGTACGTGGCTAGCGTCCTGCGTTATAAACTTCTTCTCTGCGGAACGCTTCCTCATGTTTCGCGCCACGTTCTCAGCCTCCATGTGTTCAATAGTTATTGTTCTCGCATCCATTGGAGTCTTCGGTGACTTGATCATAGTGTTTTCATTGAGGTTTGCTTGTATTTTATTTATAATTTTGACGCTGCTCTTTTCGGCGTAATCAGAGTCCATGGATTTATCGTCTATGTATTTCTCGTTGCCACCCGGCTTTTCTACTGGCGGCGGAATGGCGTTCGGGCTAGGAGCCTTCGGTAGCCAATGTTTGTCATTGTCATGATAGTCGGCGTTGATGTGGAGAGGACTCTTCTTCTCAACCACCTCTACTGGTGGTACTTCAATTTCAATCTTCGCTTGAGGAGTCTTCTTCTTAGGCGACGTGGTGGTGCGTTCGGCGCCAGCCACGCTGTGCGCGACGCTAAGCCGCCGGTCTTTCTTGGCAGACTCGCGAGCCTCGCTCGTGGTGGCGCGTTCCTTGGGTGCCTTCTCCTTGACGCTCATCCGCCTGGTCACCAATGATTTTTGTTTAGGCTCACTACTTTTCTTAGGGCTCACTTTAGGCAGTGGGGGGACTTCAATTTCAATACTCTTATTGACCTTCTCTTTGTCGTCGTTAGACTCGCTTCGCCTCTTAAGCTTGCTAGCCTTTGCTTTAACATTATTCTTGGATACGTCAATCTCGATCTCGATCTTGACCGGCTCCTTGACTTCTTCTCTGATCTCTTCCTTTACCTCCGCGTCCTCTTTCCGTTCCGCAGGTGGAAGTTCACTGGACTGGCCGCTCTCTTTGGGAGTTTTGTTGGGTCCAGCGGCGTGGGCGTCGTCTTTAGATAATTTTCTGGGTCGGGCATCAGACTTATTAGGCATATTTCCGCCTGAAGTAGTGCTTCTGGTCCGAGCACGTGTGGTAGCACGCGCATCACTGGGTCGGCTAGGTTCCTCTCCTTCAGGAGTCGGTGATGGTACCCTACACTCGGACCGCCGTTCGGAAGTTTTAAGCTTCTTATCTGGCGGCGCTTTGCGTGGGGACGCATCAGTGGACACACTCTTGCCTTTTCGCCTTCGTCTTGGTCGTTTAGGATATGGGCTTCCGGACCGGGATCTGTCGGACACTTTAGAGCTGTCAGAATCACTCGAGGCACTAGTCGAAGACAGCGGTCTTGACACCCTGTCGAGAAAGGGCAAGTCCACAGTAGGTCTAGAGCCGGGAGGTGAGAACATTGACGGCTGGCGTGTCGCGGTGGCGGGCTTGATCTCGCGCGCCTTGGCGGTGGGCTTGAGGCCGGGTTTCTCGGGCTCCTCCTCCGAGCTGGACGACGACGAGTAGCTGCTGCTGCTTGAGTTGGACGATGAGCTCGAGCTTTCCTTCTGAGCAGACTTGGAGCTTTTAGCCTCATCTTTGTCTTTGTCTTTATCTTTCTTAGGAGATGACTTGCTTTGGCTAGTCTCAGGCTTCTCATCTTTCTTCTTGTCGGTATCGTTCTCGACAGCTGGTGCTTTGGTGCCCAATCCACTCTTGATGTGAGCAGCTGCTTTCTTGGCAGCCTGTCTCTGCGGTACGTATGAAATAGGTTCCTTCTCCGTCTCCTTAGATTTCTTCCTGCCGACTTTTGAAGAATGCGCATCTTTTATTTCTTTGCCCTTAGCCTTCTGTGGTTTCAAGGCTGGTTTAGACTTTGTTTCATCACCGCTCGTTGGTTTCTGTTCTCGCGTCTCCGGGACCGGTTCATCTTTCTTGACCACTGTGGTGGAACGCATGTTTTCAGAGGCTTTCTTAGCCGCTTGCCTTTGAGGGACAATGAGTTCAGACGGGTGATCTTTTTGTTTGGAGACTTTGATATTCTCTTTGTTCTTAGCTTCATCATCAGACTCTATTTTAGGAGGTGGAACCTTTTTGTCTTTGTTAGATGGTTTTCTGCCCCTCTTCTTTGGACCAGGCTTAGGTTCTTCTTTTTGGTCTTTCTTTTCAGGTTGTGTTGGAATAAATTCTTTCATAGCTGCCTTTGTTCTCGGCAGAGATTGTTGCGAGTCATTACCGCTGGGAGACTTCTCCGCTTTCTGTTTTTCTTTTTCTACCTTTACCTTTTCGGTTTTGTCTTTTTCGGACTTATCCTCGGTCTTGTTATCTTCGCTGCTATCCGAGTATATGTCTATCGGGAACTTACTATTCCTCATAGTCGGTCGAATCGGCATGAGGTCATCGCTGTCTGTACCAGACTGCCCCATCTTTCCAGCCGTCATTTCTTTTTCCATTTGTTGCAGCGTCTTGCTGCGAGATCGATCCTTCTTCAGTCTTGAATTTAAACTTGACTCATCATCACTGCTACTTTCGATGAGTGGCTTAGACTGTGGCACCTTTTTCTTCTTCCTTTCAGTCTTTTTAGGAGATCTCTTCCCTTTACCTTTCGGAGACACCTTTTTCTTTGGTGAAGTTCCAGCTCTTCTGCCCTCATCATCAGTGCTGGAGCCGATGGCCTTGCGGAACCTGCTGGTGCGCGGCATCTCGGGCGCACTCTCCTCGCTCGACAGACCGCTGTATATGCTGCCGCTGCGTCGCGATCCGTTGACGTAGTGTTTCTTGTACGGATTCGCTGATTTTCCGCCCTTTACTAGGCCGTTGTGATTCTTTTTCTTGTCGTCACCAGACTCCGGGGGCGCGATGCGAGCTAGCAACTCTTGAAAATCATTTTTATGATCCGGGGCATTATCATGAGAATAAAGTCTATCATATATTGAAGGTCCGTGATTAGCCTCAATGATGGCAGCCAACTCCTGCGGCGGTATGTCGCTGCCGGCCGCTGAGAGCACTGCCACCTGCTTGTGAAACGTTTGCTCTCGCATGCGAAAGAAAGAGCGGGAGAGCTTCTCCCTTCGGCTGACCATGTAACACAGGTTGCGAACTCTCTCTAGGTCCTGGCGGAGCTGCACGAACATCTTCAGCTTGTCGATGTCGGCTTGCTCCTGCCGGTGCGTCAACACCTCGGTGTCGTCCGACTTGGGAGGCAGCAGGGGCTGGTTCTTACCTGACCGCCTCTTCAGTTTCCAGTAGTTGTAAATGTAATTGATCGCGTCTTGATCGACGTCGAGCAGATGTGTACTTATATCCTTGATGCTCACGTGTTTGTCGAATTCCCTTTCAATCTCATGCAAGCGAGCGGCTCGAGCTTGCGTCTTCTCCTCCGACGTCATATCTTTCCTACGCTTTCGTTTTACCTCCTCCTCCTCCTCCCCTTCCCCTGAAGCGGTGGCTTTCTCTTTTTTAGAATTAACACTATGCTTTTGGCAATAGGAACGTAACTTTACACCGTCATCAGCGTTTTCGTCTTCGATAATAGCGCGCATTTCTAAACCATGTTTGAAAGCGCACGTAACATGGTATGCAGTTTTACAAGTCTTTACAGAACACTGTATGCAAGCGCCTTTGCGGTTGCGACACAATACACAGTTGAGGGCCCAGCGGGAGCTCGGAATGGCAGATATCTTAGTAATAGGCTCCATGATCTCCGCGCATCCGATGGAGACCTCGGGGATCCACAGCACGCAGCTGACGTGCGCCCACTTGTGCCCCGAAGGCGTGCACTTCATGGCACCGCCGTTGTTGGGGCACAGCACGCAGCTCGGCCGGACTCCGTCTCCGCATGGCCGACATAGCCATTGACCTGCAAAACAAAATGACAGTATTAGCTTATTAACTATTCACCGAGTCAAAGCTATAATTTCATTATTAGCAGGTAAAAGAAAGCAAAGCGTACCTGTGTGGTAACACTTACCTTCGGGAATTACTGTGATGCCATAGCAGGCCTGGTGCACGCAAATGTTGCACGAGTCGCAAAATACCATCTCATTGCCATCCTCCGAATCAGGAGATCGACACACATCACAGATGACATTTTCATCGTACTCGATTCCAAGGCCTTCTTCGGACTTCACAATAGCCTGAATTTTATCCCAGCTACGAATCTATAAATAACATATTCATATAAACTCCATGTGTACTTTGCAAGTGACAATAAGAACGTTATCATTTCAAAGGAAACTTGAAAATGCCGGTTTAAGGACGTGGGTTACGCTGTTATTATTACAATGTGACGATGTGACGAGGTACAACACGCCGCTAAAATGTGCCTACTGTGCTTCTGCCCAACTCCGGGGGAAACAAAAGTACTTTCATGTACCTAATTTAAAAAGATTTTAGATTTTGATTAAGAATTAACATTTAAACCTAATTTAATAGCGTTTTATTATATTTTGACTAACCAATTTTGCGCTCAACTGTATCCACTAGTAGCTTTATTTAAACAATAGATGTTTTATTTTAGTTTGAATGTGGATCCAGTTAACCAAAAAAGAAACAGAAAATAAATTATGTGGTCAAGTGAACCCCCGCGCGTCCAATAGCGAGCGGGTCCACCTAAACGAAGACTCAACGCATAATTTGTTTTATTACTTGCCAACATACATTCGACCAAGGTGAAGACAAAAGAGTGGAACTTGACTCTTTTACCGGATCGACTGGCCCGCAATAACAGAAAAAAGCGTGTGTAGAAAAAGTAGACTAGAGGCCTTTGCCGAGCAGTGGGACCTACCTCACGGGCTGACTTAGAATAATGTTTGAACATTTTGTAATTGTTTGCTATGCCAGCGAATTGATTCGCAATTGCTACGTTAGCAAGGGCAACGCTAGCAAAGAAAAGCATAATTATTACAAAACCGCCCGAGCATAGTTTATGTTATTTCGCCACCATTAATATTTTCATGCATTTTACCGGAATGATCAGGTTCAAATTACAGGTACCGGTACTTAAAATCGTTACGTACAAGTCTAAAATTTTTGAGTCTGTTTCATCTGTTTGCAATATTATATAAATTATGAAAGTATTACTTTTAACAAAAAGCAGTTTTAACATTTTTTGTCGTCTTTTTGTTACGCGACTTTCAATGGCGGATAAAAATGTTATATGGAATAACTTAGTCTACTTTTATAATATATATAAAGGCATATTATATAAAGGCGTTTTAGTCAGATATGGTCCCGTGCTAAAAATAAAAACAATTCAATTGTTAAAAGTCACGGACGAAGTGGCGAGTACACTCATCAAGCAGATAATTATTGTGGTCATAAAAGTCTGGATGCTCAAATGCGTAACAATTTCCAGCACTGACTGCGTTTTGAGTTACACATCTTGCTTTTCCGAATAATTTCGCACCAAATAAAAATGAAGTCAATTTATTGTAATGCAAAACGACCTGCCCGAAGGCAGGGTCGCCATGTAAGTAAGTGTAATTAAGCACACGAATTGATGTATAATGCTGATTTTTATTTTATTTATTTATTTAATACACATATATTTCATAAGGATGGTCGGTGACCCCCAAACTAGACATTTGCCTGTAACTTGAGGGTCAGAATTGCCACATTTGACGAGATGGTTAAACATTAAAAACATAATTAAAATTAGTTAATATAAAAAAAAAAAATAATAAAGATAATCTAATTAACACAAAACAGCCTTGAACTTGGGAACGAATAAAACAAAATAATATACTATCGACTAACAATTAGTGCAAATAATAATTTGTGAGATCTAGAGATACATAATAGATTATTAAGTAATCAGATAATAAATCAAAACAAGATGTGCTAATTGAGGATTCAATGTATAGACTAGGCTACTTAGTACTTACAAATAGGTACCAACATAGACATAGTTCTATGACACTACACTAGTACTGTCAGGGTTACGGAATTTGTTCGAAATAGTCACCGCGACCCTGGAACGCAAAGGGCATCAGGAGGAACATGGATTGGTTTTAGTCAGTAAGAGTCTGACACTCCCTTCCGCTCCACCCAGAGCGGAGGAAGACATTTGATGATTTCCAATCCATAAAAAAAACACAAGTAGATAATATGTTCTTTGGTTAAAAACTGTAAGAAGTAAGCCATTAACAGAGCTTTAAGCACAGCGCAGCTATACATAAAATAAATCCATGACTGTTTGACATACAACGCACAGCCTGGTCCATCGGAACCATGACCATGGAACCATGCTGGTAAATGTCCTTGGCAGTTGACGAAAAGCACTGCTAACGGCCACTTTCTATAACATATCTCAATCCCAATCTTGATCCCGATCCTTGTCTGTAACTAATCAACGGCCGAGTGTGTGTCCTTCACCACACAATCCTCACCTTTGATTGGTTACAGACAAGGATCGGGATCAAGATTGGGATTGAGATATGTTATAGAAAGCGGCCGTTAATGAATGCTTTAATCAATCTTGCTTGTGACCGGACCTCGGAGCGTATACTTAATAGATCGGATGCGAATAAATCGCGACCATCAGCTAGTTTAATATCTTCATAAAAATGTTTAATTTGCATTTTACTGCAAGTAATATCTTTTCGTTATTGTTTCTTGATGTTTTACACCTTATTTTCTAAAACTATTTCTTTTAGATTTTATTAACACTTTTTAGGGTTCCGTAGTCAACAAGGAACCCTTATAGTTTCGCCATGTCCGCCTGTCTGTCAGCGGTTTAGCTCAAAGACGCTTAGCATTAGAAAGTTGGAATTTGGTAGAGCGCTAAATTTTGTTAGGGTCAAGTGTCCCCCCACCTTCTGCCAGGTAAACGGTTTTTTGGAGACGTGAAAAAAATCATGGTAGTAGCATATAACGAATTTAAAAGGAAAACTATCACAGCTAAGGCTTTACAAGTTAACGAGTAAAAAAAAAAATAACTCAAATGGGTCAGGATCGTTTTATACTTACATAGGCAGATGCACTATTCACTAAATACACAGAAATATTATAAAAATGTCAACTTGCAACACGAAACTAAGTTCGCACTTAGAATTTAGTAAGCGTAAGCGTCGAGCTCGAACTTCGACCAGCTTTCGTGGTATACCGTACGCCACTAACCGCTTGAATAACGCGAATAACTGAAACTACGTCGGAACATCCCAAAATACAATTTGCTATCCAAGAGTAGGGAAGATGCACTATTCACTAAATACACAGAAATATTATAAAAATGTCAACTTGCAACACGAAACTAAGTTCGCACTTAGAATTTAGTAAGCGTAAGCGTCGAGCTCGAACTTCGACCAGCTTTCGTGGTATACCGTACGCCACTAACCGCTTGAATAACGCGAATAACTGAAACTACGTCGGAATATCCCAAAATACAATTTGCTATCCAAGAGTAGGGAGATCCTGTTTAACGATAAAAATATCCCACCCTTCAAAAACTTGATCTTTTCAAAAATGTGTGTGAATTAATGTAGCTCTTCATTTCTCGGAGATACGTGTCAAAATTGAAGAGACATGAAATACAAAACAGTTGTATTATTAACAGAAAATACAACAAAGGACGTCCCTCATTATATAATTATCCCTTGGCTTGCATTACCTATATAGGAAGAGGTGCACTTGGGGTTTGTGTGAGCACAAAGGTGCCTCATTAAAATTGTCGATAATGAAATAATATTTTGAGGGGGGCCTGCTGTAAATTGTACCTACATAGTGCCGTAGTCAATTCAAGTGAGTTAAGATATTTTAGTTGATTGAAATAAATTCATTAATCGATTAAGATTAATTTGAGCCGATTTACTGATCGACAAGTATTTTATAACTGAAGAATTGTCTTTTGTATCATCTCTTACAAAACTAGTTTCCCTTTCTGATTTAAAAAAATCAAAATGCATCTTTTTTGTTTTTTTTTTAAGTAGGTTTATAAAACTGCAAGAAAATAACTCTTTAATAAAAATTAAAGAGTTTTTTTCTTACAGGTTTCTGCAATATGTAAAGCAGCTTTATTATTTTTATGCAAATTTCAAAAGGTGGACAAAAACCGTTGGAGCTCTGTAATCAAAGCATTTCTCATAAGATTCCAATGAGAATTATTTTCGCACGTTATTTTTTATTGCTGTGCAAACAAGTTCTCCGGCGCCAGCGTCCAATGCCCGGTTTCTTGATCATTGACATAATAGGAAACCGTGGTAACACTGGTATACCCATACAACAGCTGAGACAAGCGCTGCAGCCATGCAAGCTGCATCACCCAATTCAATCCATCCAATTTGAAAGAGAACAAAGCATTCTGTAGTTCTAGTGGTTCAACATAAATATTCTCAGGAGATAAAACAAGTTGAGATCAAATAATTGTACCCAAATTCTATGAAACCTGTACCCGCGTACAAAGCTGGTATAACGGTCTGAATACAACTTTTGAATTGCACAGTACCTATACGCGAGTGAAAAGTTCGGGCATTCACAATTCAAAATATTGCATTCATTTAGGCGTGTGACAAGCGGAGTGAATAGTTCTGGCGGTGAATGACCAACTTATTAAAAAATGCAGACAGAGGGGATTCGAAATCGACAAAAAACTTGCTATTTTACATTTTTTGTTACAACAGACGATATATCAATTGTTGCATTAAGCCATCAAACAGATTTAGAGTCGCCTAATATTTTATGAATCTGGCATGACAAGTTAATGATGATGGTAATACGCCAATGCAACCAAACATCTATAATTTTACAACTTTATCGTAACACGGTTGTAAGTTTAGTTATTGGAGATCTAAAAAAATGTTTTTGGTCGGGCAGGGATGTTAAGTCTTTTGCGGTTATTTCTCCTTTGGTTTAGCAATCGATATTCCTAGGGCGCGCCGTGGTAGCGGCGGTAAAACCCGTGACGAAGAGAGAGACGGCATGGCGCCGTCACCGCGCGCGCAAATGTTCCAGTGTCGCACAGCCGGAAGCAGGCGCTCGGTGGCCACCATTATGCCTGCCTCGACGACAAGGCGCTACATACGTTGAAGAAGTGCCCAGTCTGGGCAGTGGGAGAAGTGCCCAGTCTGGGCAGTGCAGCGCCGTCACCTCGTCGCGGCAGTTAATGCTGAGGGAAACCTCTCGCTTTCGGCCGTACTTCAGGCCATGGTTGAAAAAGAGAGATCCAAACGACGACACAGTTGGCGCAGTGGTTGAGCGATTGACTGCTGCGCTGCGTGTCGCGGGTTCGATTCCCGCACGGAACAAATATTTGCATGGCCTACAGATAGTTGTTCCGGGTCTGGCTGTTTGTGTATGTGAATTTAAATGTTTGTAAACGCACCCACGATACAGGAGAAAATCCTAGTGTGGGGCAACGTTTTTTTAAAAAAAAAAAAAAAAATAAAAAAAAAAATAAAAAAAAAAAAAAAAAAAAAAAAACCTCAGCAGACGCACTGGGCGCCGGAGAACGCAGATTCGATCTCCGGTCACCACAATGTGTGGCCTGCAGGTAACAGACTTGGGGACTGTGTTGCCTTAGCAGTCAAAGGCCCGAGACGGCGGCGCGCCGTGTTCCGCACGCGCGCCTCTCTAGGAGAATAGCGGCCGTACGCGGTCACAGACGGTGACAGGATCTTCATGAATTCATGCGGATCAATACCTGGCCGGGGGAGTGTGACGCTGACTTCAGATTACCGTGTGGTTTTAGTCAGTACGAGTCTGACAAACCTCTGCGCCCGCTTCCGGGTGGAGAACATCGATGAAGAAGTTCACTCATACCTTGTTACATACAAAACACATCGGTTTTACAGCATACAATCTTTACAGGCTTATTAATAAAAATCTGGGAGCATTGTGAGTACGCGCAGTAAGGCGCCGAACAAAATGACTGATTTCAAGGAGTTATCTGTGCAAAATCGTTGCGTTTTGTTTCGCGTGGAGTTGTTTAGATTTCTTGCGGCGTTTTATTCAAAATCTAATAAAATAAAAAGGAGTTATCGTTTTTTCAAAACATGCGGGAACGTCTAAAGTTCCAGTCAGTACAAATATAAAAAATTGGTAAAATGTGGAGTTTTGCAAAATATGTTATTTTGATGCATACGTTAGTTTTAACTTTTGATCCCTTCAAAAAGTAAGCGATAAGTATTGTAATAGCAATATGACCCCAGTTATAGCAACATTCTCAGGATCGATCTGAAAGACCTTGAAGTTCCAACGGGTGCTTGAATCCCGTTGTCCTTGATATCACCGCTGCACCGATACATCTCTCTCAAAAGATATAAAAGAACCCCTTTCACTGCAGTATGAATCAGCAAGCGACAGCTGCTTCAAAAGCCAGACCGTTTAAAACAAGTAGCAGTTACAATGGAGTACGTTTAAATCAAACAACGCGAAATATGTATAATCTATTCAAAATATACCAGTACTGAAATTCCCCTTTGAGTTGTTTCTTTGTGAATCAACATGTGGCGAGACTGGCGGGACTGGCGACCGGCGGATAGTGACAACGTTCGCCGTCCGGTGGTCGGCGGTTAGGTAGCGGGGCTCACAAGAATCACAGTACAATAGCGAAGCGTGGGACTGGGCACACTTGCAAACGGTAACTCGGCTACGATCACGCCTTGAAGGACGAAGTAGGCGTGAGCAGTCGTGTCTGACGCTCATAAAGTATGTATGGATCCGTCGGTCGGAAGTGATGTGCCAAGGGTATGTCTGCTAATTGAATTGTGCCAGAATAGCTGATTGATTATTTTGGTATTTCCGTTATGATTTACCGATACCGTGTCATAGAAAAATCAGTCCTACATTGCTTTAACAAAAGTAATAAAATCGGAAAGTCCCAATCGCCTTTATACAACGATTAGCACTTTGCCCGCGACTTCGTCCGCGCGGATTTAGTAGGTAATCCGCAAACTTCAACGCCCCCTCGACCCCCTTTTAAAGGTTACTTTTGGACAAAAAACAACAATTTTCATTAATTACCCAGCCATTTCTGTGGTCTCAGGATCAGCGCAACTGTTCACCCCGTTTACCATATTATAGTTTTGCAAAATTGTCAGATCTGTGTAAATTATCCCATTTTTAGTTTGTTCATACAAATTTCCACGTAAATTGAAGCAAGCAATAATGTTCTCCCCTAAAAACTTCATCATCCTTGTCCAAAACGGTTGAGTTGTTTTCGAGCCGAATCGTTACAAAAAAATAATTAAAGAAACTAATGAATAATATCTATTTGTCACAGTCTAGCCTGAAAACCTGTCACTTGAAAATAGCAGACTTCAAGCATTATTGGTATGCCTAAGCGTGCATATAATATGCATGAGCCTATCAATATTGCAATTTGCAAAATTTGTCGCTTGCTCTAGCGGCTGTGATAATGATAACTGAATGGGCGCGACGTTTTCGACGTGGACTGCAGGAGCCTTGTTTTTGTAGGTATCTACGATGGGTACCTAAGATAAGCAAGCAAGGAATATTCTGGCTTATTTTCCTGGATTGGCACGTATAAAAGTGAAGATAGTTCTGCAAACACGATCCCAGAATAGCAATTTTTCTAATAATTTCGCAACAGTCCCTAACTTACTAAAACAATTTTGCTATCTTACAAAACTGATATTAATTATGTCGGAAACATAACCACAGCACGAGTCGATTTTCTGAAGCGAGCATTAAAATGATTCCAGATATAAAAACAAAAAATGTTGACAACAAAATCCAGGTATAGCTGAACAAAAGCACGATTTTGTTTCAAACATTAATAAAAATGATGTGCCCTTTCAAAGATGCACTTAGTTTCAAAAACTATTCTGGGATCCATTGGAACGGTGCAGCCGTGTCACTCGTGATAACGGAGTTCGCAGTTCATAGAAAATTTAGTTCTAGTCATCAATTAGTAAAGGTACTCGGAAAAGCTTCCATAGTCCAGAGTATATGAGTGACGCAATATGATAGTCCAATTTATCAAGCGTGTTCTCGAAATGTAATGCATTTTGTTGCTTTAATCCTATCACATGTCTAAAAGTTACGGATATAAAATCAGCGGCCCTGATTCTTTGATAAACAAATAAATAAAGGTTAAACAGAAAAAAAAATGAATCGAATAAATAATATGATACTTATATCACCTATCATGGACATGTCCTAGAATCGTATGGAAACAAGTTTGACCTAATTTGCCAATTTATCACCGACTGACGTACTTTGTCTAGGAATCAATAGCATAAATTAAGGCAGTTCTCAGCTCAGGGACAAGACTGTTCTAGAATAGCCGATAGGCTTACAGGCCAGTCCAAGCAGGTCATTTGAGGCTATAATTAAACGGTTTTGTGTGCCAAACGGCGGATATGCAGTCGTACGCGGTCAGCGACTATAAAATCGATCAACACAGCTACTTTTACATATCATCTAAATTGAAATAAAATGATTCGATAATTATCTGTTTTTTTGGCATTTCTTGTAGAAGCGAAAGGGTAGGCCTTTCGCTATTTATTATTGTTATGTACTTCTGTTGCATAAGAACTAGATTTAGAAAACCTAAGCGATTAGCGATTTTTGTTGCCACCGACCAAAGTAAGTACGAATAAAATATGTATATTATGGTAAATCAGTTTTTAATAAAAATGTAACCGCAATAAATGCAACGTACCAACACCTAACGCTAATAATCGATCAATGCTTCTAATGCATTTGTATCATTGATACAATGGCATATGCATTACTCGAGCGAACAAAGAACAAAGTGTAAGAGGCACTTGATAGCGTTTTCATATTATGTACGAGAATATTCTAGAGACGCACGGGGCGCAGGGCTGAGACGGGAATAAGGTTGCGTAATGATGACTCATTATGATTATGAAATAGTAACTGCATGACCAAGTATTGTTCGGTTTTTTTTTGGAAACACGGATAAGGGAGTACTCATACTTATTCAGCTTTATTCAGCTTATGTCCATAGAAAACAACGATTTTGGATGGAGACGCGTACGCATCCATTCAGCTTTCCGCGTTTATTCAGCTTTCGCGGCAAACAAGTATAAAATATGAACAAATGTGTTTAAGTATATCATGCGAGTGCTTTAGATAGAGTTCAGCGCTGTTCTGCCGCGTTCAGCGCTGTTCTGTTGCGTTCAGCGCTGTTCCGCCGCGTTCGAACGCAACGCCGCGGAACAGCGCTGCACACGTATGGTTCTCAACTCCTTGTCGACAAGTTGCGACCTGCATAGTTCCTGGATAGATTTGATTTATTATTACGTAATCATTATGCACGCAAGGATCGAGAGAGTTCGGACGTGTTTTAAAGTAATTCTAATTAATTTATTTTTACGAAATAAAATAATAGAATATCGCAAATAGAACTGTCCATGTTGAGGGCACAATACTAATTGAGTAGCTGACCGTCTTCGCAGCATATTCAGCGCCGTACGTAGTAGGTAGAAGCATTTTAGCGGAGATAACACTCTTACGAACGCGGCTGATTGAAGTAGAACTGTATAAGTGTGACCAAAATCGTTCAGCGCAACGCGAATAGAGCTGAATAAATGTGCGTAGTCCCTAAAACGACGTTTTCTAAAAATGAAACCTAGCTAGATCGATTTATCGCCCCCGAAACCCCCTGCATACTAAATATCATGAAAATCGTTGGAGCCGTTTCCGAGATTCAGATTACATTTGTCGCAGCCAATTAGCTTAATCAGCCGTTTAATCGGTTGACTGGCCTTTTCATTTAAATGCGCCTATTTTTCAGCGACTTACGTGACATCTTTTGTTCAATATCGCTTGATGACTTGCCAATGTCAGTCAATAATGTCGCTTATTAAAGCTCGAAGTTCAATGAAAAGGCTAGTCAACCAATTAAACGGATGATTAACATACATACGAGTATATATATGTAAAAGAATTACTCGTTTAAAGGCATTAACAAGTTATTATCATAGTCATCTCAGCAAACCCTTTATTTGATAACCATGGCATGGGGCTGGCCATAAAAAATTGGCCCGCCGTCTTTGGAAGTCTGTCATATTGATTTAGAATGATATCGATTACCTCCCATGGATTGACATCCGAATCAAAAGTTTATGAAATATATAAAATTTCAATTGCAAGATCTGACCCATGTAGGTACCTATATGGTACAAACAAACAAACAAACAAGGGAAGATAAATAAAAACTTGTAGGTAGGTAATCATTCCAATTAAATGCAATAAACAACAAACATTTGCAAGTAAACAGAAACCTGAAATATAATATTAATACGGACTTCAATGTTCAAACAAACTGAGAGAGTGAGATTTGCGTTTCCCAGAACCTTCCCTATTGTACCTGAATTGAATAGAGAGATGTTACGTGGAAATGTATTTCAGTTCTGGTTAGAGGATTAAACGAAGCAAGGTACAAACGAGACGACCTTTGTGTCGAGGGTAAATTTTTCGTGAAAATTCAGTCACAGGTTTTCAAGTAGTAAAACGGGGTGGAAAGTAGAAATGCAGGGGTGAATAAAAACGAAACTTTTATTGGGATTTCACTTCAATACAATATTGATAGTTTCTCACAAAGCATACCTTTAAAAAGTTTTCAGTTTATTTTTTATTCACCCCTGCATTTCTATCCACCCCATTTTACCCGGTAGTTAAGTTAAAATACGGAGGATAGTAACGTGACTTGAGTGTCCTAGCCTAGCCCGGGCTAGTAGCTGACTGAGCAAATAAAAAAAAAACGAAATCGTGGAAAAATATTCAAAAAATAGTTGCTACGCCCAGAATGTCTATGAGAGCGAAACATTTTACATTTACGTATTTTTAAAAACACAATATTCGCTTCCTATGCAAAATGTAGGTCAGCTCACTATTTTATATAACAGTGTATATATCAGTGTTAATTAAACCCTTGTTCCTACAATAAAATTATTGTGAAACAGCGGGGAAATGTTCACAAAAATTCCCGTCCATATTTGTACTGTAACTGGAACTCCAAAAATGATTTATTATTAAACCGCATGCATTTCTGGAAAGTCATAATAGGAATATAATATATTACATAACCCAACGCTTTCGGGCTACCTGACATGGCATTTTTTTTCGGCGTGGCCTACTTTATCCCTACCCTAGTCCCTTTGTATTATTATCATGCGAACAATCTTTCCTATGGATGGATGCAAGCTCCGCCCTCCAAACGCACCTCCCTATTGCTATGGTTCCCCTTTAGAAGATCACAGGGACACCCTCCCTTGTCCCGCACCTCAACCCCTTAAGCCGCCCTCAATACCCGTGCGTCCACCGAATTCAGCTGTCATGCATCCCGGGCTTGACGCCTTCACCAAATACGAGGTCTTACTTAGCCTAATTCGTGTTGACTAGCTCCGGTTGCATCTCATCGTCAATTCTGCGTAAAATCTATAAAAATAAATAAAATTGGAACTGTTCGTTATGTCAAAATATTAGCTTTTTACTAAATGCATAGGTATGTATGTCATGGTATTTATGCCATGTAGGTTAACATTTTTTTTATGTCTCTGACTGTGTTCTCGTCTTCTGTATGTTTGTTCTTGTCTGAACAAAATACAAAGGTTCCGCATAAAAAAGAAAACTCATGAAATTATGAACAAAGTCGCGGGTAACAGCTTCCAATTGTAAACAAAATGCAACAATTCTCGGGAGAACGAACTAAAGGATTTACGAACTAAACGTTTACATAAAATAATATTCTGTTTGAATATTGGTACGGTTGGACAGACGAGGGAAATCCTATTACGTAAAGTACCGTCTCTGCTAGTAGAACTTGTGTAAGACCAGTCTATTAGGTATGGGTAGGTACTTACCTAATGGAACACCAATGGACAATAAATAAAACCACGACTTTCAATGGAAACAGAGAAGACATTCTATTTCTTTTAAACTTGGTTCTTTGTCAGCTTCTCGTCTAATTATCATGAAGATCATCAAGACCATCAAAGTTGATGATGACTTAGTTCGCTCGATGAAACATATACCGAACGAACTAAGTAACTTATGAACCGATAAAACGCGCGTAAGTCCTAAGTCAGACCAGCGAATGAAGAATAACATATTGCGCGCTAAGTCTAAACGTGACAGCAAAATGGCCCTGGCGAAGTAAGTACAAATGTTATATCAACTAAATACTATCTACCTACAATCCTAAATCATTAGAATATATTATGATAGTTCCCTGGTAGGCATCAAAGGTAACAGTAAATGATTGCTGTGAATAATAATAATGCACAAATGCACTGGGTCCGTAGGCGCGGACAATGTGTTTGAGGGTGAACTATCACAGATATCGTGTATCATTAATAATTCACTGGGACGCATCAAAGGTAGCGGAAATGTTTGCTTTGAACAATGTAGGTATTAATGCACTGTTACCAGGGTCCGTAGTTACAGACGGTGGTCAACGTAGACTACAACGATATCACGCATCGTTCATTATTCCCTGGTAGGTAGCCGATAGCCCACGCATTGACAAACGTATCAATTAACAAAGATATAGACCCGACGCTTTGATGCGGCTTGCACAAAGCATACCTATAATAATTGCAAATAGGTATAGGTACCGTTTGATCCTATCGTAAGAGGAAAACAGCGTAGGTGTTCCATTACTTTCATCAAAAAAAAGCCCGCTGCTGTTTATGGTGTTTTTCGATCAAGGGATGCGTTTAAAATGCACGAGTAAAACGCCCACGTGTCAAAAATGATGTTCAGTTAAAATTAAAATAAATTCTGAAAACGTAACCGTCCAAGATATTTATTTTATATAAATATAGTCTGATATAGCATCTTTGGGCGCATATTAAAACATCTTTGGGCGCGGATTTTTTTTTTTTTTTATGAAAAGATCACCTAAATTTCATTATTTAAAAAAAAGGATTTGAAATTGACGCGTGGGTCAACTCGTGCATTTTAAATGCATCCCTTCGATATCGATATATACCATAAACTGCAGGGTATATCTTTTTGAACAAATGGAACACTGTGGTACCTAATATGAAAATTTCAAATCGGAGCAAAGGTAACAAGGCATCGGAACCGCTTTTATTCTGTTATATAATCTCATAAACACGCAACATTGTGGTGGAGGGATTTAATTAACATACATGAAACATCACACATGACTTGACATGACAACAACGTCACCCCCACCCTTACGACACTCTACTTGTCAACAACCCATAGGTATATCTTAGCCAGGACACCCACGCACAACATGGGGATCTAAGTGCGGAAAATTCGGATTTTAGGCAGTGGTCCGACCGCCAGCGAGAAAACGACTAACTATCGGCGATTTTCTCTCTCTAGAAACGTACAATAGATATACAATCCGTGTCAACAAAAGAGATGCATATATTAATAGTTGATCGCTGACTGTTCACACTGCCAGCGAGGAATCGCTTCAGTAGTTTGTCGCTGAGCGACAAGAGCTATCAAACATAATACTCGCTCAGCGATACTCGCTCAGCGATACTCGTTCAGCGATGCTCGCTCGCTTGATCATTTATTTACAGTGCGGCTGTGCGGCATTGAAAGTAGACGTATGGATACCAACAAATCATTGCTACTCTCATTGTTGTCTAGCTCAGATGACGACGATGATGTATTTTACGATAGTGTTTGTGTAGTGGCAGTGGCAACTCTGAAAAAACGGAAGAAAATGAGAGGGATAAAAGACGATTTTCGGGCGCGAGTAATCGCTCGTTGCACTTGCACACTCGCTTATAGCCCGGCGACAAAACTATCGAAACTAACACTCGCTTCCCGCTGATCGCCAACTCGTTTATAGTTTCTAGTTCTAATCGTTTCTCGTTCATCGTCGGCGGTCGGACCACTGCCTTAAGTAGGTATAACTTCATGAATTTATTGTATGTATATAATTTCATTCCTGTGAATGAGTATGAGTACCTTATACTCGTAGCGACCCGACTAAAGACACTATAATTTCCGTAAATCCTTAAATTGCGAAAAAAAATAAACGATTTATAAAAATAAATAAATAAAAAAGCCCACGCTGATTTCGCTAGTGGTATTGTTTGATAAATAATTATGGAGTAAACTGCATCAAAGTAATTCAGGCGAATACATTTTACTAATTGAATTACTAAAGTAGGTAACGTGCATACCAAGAATTTACATTTTAAACGGAATCTGATGAAACATCTTTCTGTGAAATGAGTGGAGGTTTAAAGTTCCATCTCCCCGATATTGTGCACGCATTTCTGTTGCTTCTTCGAAGTTTTCCAATGCACAGTGGGCGTAAAGCTACGAAGAAAGTTCTCAAAGAGCTTGTCCAACATACCTTGCACCGTTAAGTTTCCACGTTTAAATATGAGTCAGAGCTCAACATAAATTATTCAGATGTTATGAAAATTACAGCGAAAAATTATAAATAGATGCTACGTTTTTCACATAAAATGAGAATGAAAAAAAAACATTTTTAATTAAGCTTTTTTATGTGTAGGTTATACAAAAGACAGAATTATTCAATAAGAAAATCTAACCATAATATGATTAGTTTAAACATTGATAAGCAAATTTTAAATTCAAATTACGTAAGTATCTATAGAAGAAATACTCTTGACAAAAAAAAATATATACGACTTTCAGATACAAACTACTTAAGTAAATAACAACTTTAATTTTGGAAGTCGGTGTTACTGGTGTGGTTTCTTCGTTTTTGACACCGACTTACAAAATTATAGTACACTAGCTGTGCCCTGCGGCTTTACCCGCTGCTCGGCTTCTATGGGTCGTAGCGTGATGTTAAATACCCTAAAACCTTCCTCAAGAACTCGCCTATCAAATGCAATAAGATGAATGAAATCGGTAAAGTCGTTCTCAAGTCATAGCGTGACCAAGGGAAATAGGGATTTATTTATATAAATATAGATTAGGTACTGCAGCGGCCAGCAAAAGAGGCATTGATAGACGAAGGTCCATCAATGCCTAGTTGTGGCCAAGGCTTGAATAGTACTTTTCTCAAATAATGCGCGGAAATTAAAACTAAGTATAAGTAGTACCTAGAAAATTAATCAATGACGAACAACGAACAACAATAATTGTACCCGCGTTTGTGTTCATTTGTTTTTTGTTTTTTTTTCAATAAACAGCTTTCTATTTGTAACCCAGTTCTTCAACAGACATTTACGAAATTTAAATGGGTGGTCTCATTTAAATTTCGGAATAAACCGCACACTCGAACAAAAAAAAAATTATGCCAATCTGTCTATATTATGAGAGAGCCCGAACACACAAAAATAAAATTAAATCATTCGAATTGATAACCTCTTCTTTTTTTATTGGTCGGTTAAAACTAAGAATAAAAATCCCGCGTTCTCGGCGACGTGGAAAAGGAAATAGGGTAAGTAGTTAGGTAACTGTAACTACAATTAAAATACATCAACTTGATAAAAAGTTATATTTGACATGTCTACTAACCCCGAAAGGGAACAAACCATAAATTGGCTCAAATTTATTTAAAGTTAATCTAATTCTGGAAAACTTTTCTTTTCAAAAACAGTGCATATTCTAAAATGCAAGAAAATCGATATCATTTTGATGAGTCGAAAAGAAAGTGTGCCCGTACATAGGTACCGCTTTCGACAAAGACACTGTTTTCTTTATTTTACAATTTGAACCTCAAAATCTAGCACTAAAACTATTATTACAATTCATAGGCATGCCTACTGATAAATTCTAAAAATCTCAACTATAAAAGGCAATGTGGCACAACGATGTAATTAAAAATTTTATTAAATTATTTTGTAAAGTTCACCAAACAATGGAAACTCTCTTTAATATTGACACAAAGTAAAACCTGTATCCCTTTTGGAGTGAGTAGTTTAAAAATACTACAATTTCTTTATTCTTAAAAGTAAGTTACAATATTGGTTAGAATATTATAAACTAAACCCTTACGAAAACGCAGATGGCGGTGTAACAAGTCGAAGAGTTTGTACGCCGACCCTACTATAGCCAGCACCGAGACGAGGAAAACTAATATTCTACTAAGTAATTGTACTAATGTAAAAAAAAAATATTAATATACTCACGTGAAGGGGTGGTCTGTCGTGGACGAAGTGTGGGATTCTAACGGCTCCATAGCGTCCATAAGCCCAAACTCTGAACTTTCGAACCCGGTTCATCACATCGAAAGTTAAGTGAACAAAAAGAAGGAACAAATAAAAAGTAAAGAAAAAATGACGAAGGACAGCAGTAATATTAAGTAAATTTGAAAATTAAAAACAGAAAATAAAAAAAACAAAATAAAAAGGTATGAGTGTAAGGCCTATGATGAGTATGCAATTCACTTCCGTTGAACCAAAATATATAAAATCACAAAACAATTTGTAATAACAAATTTAAAAAAATAATTTAGTTAGGGAAAGAGTCACTTTCGTTTACTGGCCGTCGGAAAGTAATATTTTCCGGAGTGCAGTTCGCGCGTCTCCGTGGGCTGACTGAAAGTGAGGGCGGGAAAAGAGCGCTACCCGGGCGGCTGCGCGCGCCTCTATCCGTCAGATCACCTGCATATTTCACTTTTTTTATATAAGAACGCGGCGAGTTCAACTGATATTTAATGTCTCTGTTTTGGCCTTTTAACTAAAAGTATTCATAACGAAATGTCTTATGTTCTGCGATAGGATTTTGGACGTCTTTAACACACTTCTAAAATCATTAATAGTTATTTAACTTTACTTACTTGACCAATACAACAATAAAAAACCCGTAGTCTCGAAAATATAGGTTTTGATCAGGTGTTTGAGATTTGGTTACACTGAAGTTTAATCAAAATGAAAAATATAAAAGTTTAGGCTTCAAATTTCGACCGTGATTATTTTATTTTTAAGTTTTGATCGGCGTTAACTAAGACTGGAGCTGCCTCCACAGTAGCACTTGTACGAGAGTTTACATCAACTTTATTGAAGATGCGCGAACTGCGAACCCAACTTGCGTCAACCAGCACAGCAATGCGAGTGTTTCGATGGGACAATTTTATGATTGCGTAAATTGATTGCATTCAACTGGCAACGAGTAGCTCGTGTATCACTTACAAACTATACAACACCACAGTATATGACTTTAGGTACCGATAATAATAAGCAAAATTACTTAAATTTTCTCAAATAAAACTTACACATTGATTGTTAATTATTACGTAGGTATGTACCAAGCAAGTCAAGGAAAATATCGATATGTTAATCTTAGGACTGCTCAAACTTTTATGCAATAAAAATTCCATTGCGGAAACCAAAAAAATGTAACCATTGGCGGAGTCGAATAACGAACGCGATTGTCGAGTTCAGGGTTCGAATTCGACCATCTTATAGCTTATTTATAAGCTTCATCTTTTGGTTTAGTGAGGATCGGTAGATGTCTTTGCAAGATTTCACGTGTTTGTTATCCCTACTAATATAATAAAAGTAACCCTGTCTGTCTGTCTTTTACGCTCTCACGCTAAAACGGCTGAGCGGATCGTTATGAAATTATACAGATATATAGCCTGAGATATGGAGAAGGACATACTTTTTTACGCTATAACCGACATCCACGGTCTAGTAAAATAGTAAACTAATAAAGTGTACGGTATCTACTCCACTCGATATCATAATAAGATTAATATGTACTAAGTTTAAACGGAAATTTTCTATCGCGTAAGAGTGGAAAGTTTCAAACTGAAATTTCCATGTGGAAAGATCACAATGTCATAGCCGTGTTACGTTATTACAGATAGTTACATAATATGTTTAAAAATAGGTCGAAATATAGAATACGGAGAAAACAATTCAAGTAGGTATTATTTGTTTTTGTTGCTTCGGCATCTCAACTGCAGGCGAGGAGTTTTCATAATTTCTCTCTTTGGCTATAATTGTCATGGAGCGACTTGCATCTGACGGCTGTTAGTGACACGCTCAAGTGGAAATAAGATAGGTAACGGGGTAAAGACGCGTTTAAGAAACGCGACTGGTGATCTTGAAAGCCTTACATTCTTTCCATTGGGTCTAGTACCATGAAATGTACCAAGTGTTTCTTGGGTAGCGCAGGTGAGAAAAAGAAAGCCACCACCACGTCCAGCACTCTTGAAAAATCCTTTGTGAGTATTCTATACTCGCACAGGATTTTTCGAGGGTGGTGTAGAGGAGACTTTACAGGGTGAAATTTCATTCGCCTTCTAAAGGGGATACATAGAGGCTTATCATCATCTGCCTAGCCTTTTCCCAACTATACTGGGGTCGGCTTCCAGTCAAACCATCTGCTGAATACCAGTGTTTTATGTGGAGCGGTTGCCTACCAGACCTCCACAGCCCATTTTATTTAACTGGGTAACACGGTACTTCTTGGCAAGACTGGAGTCAGATTTTCTGGAACGACTGCCAAAGATCTACAAATGACAGCCGGAACGAGACGAGATTTCTAATTGTATAATACAGATTGTATTATTTTTAAATTACTATGTTAACTTACACTTCTGTTTATTACTTGTTAAATAAAGTGGATAAGTTTTATGATCGTTTTTTTTTTATTAAAAAACACGCTATTTCTCGTATTAACTACGGGTACCTATCATTTCTTTTTCCAATTCAACTAGGAGGTAAACAGTGGTTATTTCTGCCAATTATTGTTTAACAATATTAAAACCCCGGTTAAAGACATTCGCGCACCTTTCGCTTACACAAACACAAGGCGGGAAAACATGCCTTTTTTCATAGATGATTTTTTCCTACTTTTGTAACCCTGCTTTGTCGCGCCACGATTAGATGACAAGCGAGCGGGAAATTCAGCCGACTTGCCCGGTCAAATGTGTCTCTTACCTACTTTCATTTTAGCGGGTTAACTGGTGATGTCTGAATAGATTATTGTTTAAGCATTAAATCAGGCCGAAGGTAACATAGAAAGGAATTTAAGAGCTCAATGCGTAGGCGTGTTATATTTATAGCTGAGAGGGTGCTATAGAATCACTAATTAATGAGCCTCATGTCTCTTTGACTATTGAAAATATTATGAGAACATGGAAAAAGAAGCGTGGGTTTGCAACGTGAAAATAGCTCAATTATTATTTTATTAAGCGTGTTTGTTGGCTGATTATTTATCTGCGCGGCCCTTCCTAGGAGGAGTTTGGCGGCTCCCCGGAAAAGCACCACGTGATTTATAGGTGAGAGGGTGCTACAGAATCACTAATTAATGAGCCTCATGTCTCTTTGACTATTGAAAATATTATGAGAACATGGAAAAAGAAGCGTGGGTTTGCAACGTGAAAATAGCTCAATTATTATTTTATTAAGCGTGTTTGTTGGCTGATTATTTATCTGCGCGGCCCTTCCTAGGAGGAGTTTGGCGGCTCCCCGGAAAAGCACCACGTGATTTATAGGTGAGAGGGTGCTACAGAATCACTAATTAATGAGCCTCATGTCTCTTTGACTATTGAAAATATTATGAGAACATGGAAAAAGAAGCGTGGGTTTGCAACGTGAAAATAGCTCAATTATTATTTTATTAAGCGTGTTTGTTGGCTGATTATTTATTTGCGCGGCCCTTCCTAGGAGGAGTTTGGCGGCTCCCCGGAAAAGCACCACGTGCCCTTACAAGTGCCGCATGTATCGAAAAGGAGGGTGGCTTTCAATGATGACTTTGAGCGGTCATTTTCTTAGAATTTAATGTTTATTGCAACATTTGTTTTATCACAAGGTAACAAACAATAGCATGATAAAATTTTCTCGAAGGCCAAGCTGTCGTCTTGCTAAATACAAAGGTAATATGTTGTTATAATTCAGCCGGTTTGGACAATCTCGTCTTTACACCTGGCTGATTAAATATGTCAGGTGTTACCCAGATAATTCGCATTTAACAACACAATCCGCCCACATGTTCGTCAATAAACTCGCGAGCTCCTCGGGAGATAAAAGCGCCTATTGGAAAAGCTCTTAGTACACTCGTGCCGTCACATATTTCAAATACTTAAAGTTAACAGGCCTTGCACCTACAGTACTAGCCGAACTATGCAACAAGTAGAGCTATGTGTAGTCCATGTTTATATACCGTACTAACAAGAAGGTATGTATATCGCATCCCTGGCATCCGACTATATGTGGTTGTGAACTCCGGGTGGCGCGCTACACGCTACGCGAGATATTTTACACACAGTATACGAGAATCCCGAAGAGTTGTTGTTACATCCGTTAATAACTTTAGGCACATATTTAGGACTATTCTTGTCTAGGTACTAGGTAAATACTTCAATAGCTCAAATCCTTATCTACTAGATTCTTATCTTATTAAAACAGTTCCAGTATTTTATATTGCACCGGTTAAATCGTACGCGCATATCCCGTTTTTTCCCGTTCTAAGGGATCGGTATTTCGGGAAATCGTCTCTTACTACACTCTCCAAGGAACCTACATGCCAAATTTCAGCTTTCTACGACCAGTAGTTTCGGCTGTGCGTTGTCTGTCAGTCAGTCAATCACTCGGTAACGGTTGAGAGTTCCATAGTATATTGATTAATTAGAGACATTTTCAATAACGTTTCTTTTGACGGAAGTAGCCTTCAGTGTCGCCTTCAAAGAAACGTCAGCTTAGAATACGTATAAGTAAGGTAAGTAAACTTTTTATTGGTCGATAGTAAAGCATTGACATTTCATTAATGGAGAGAAGATAATTACGGGCTTTGCGGCCGGCTTATGTAGGTCTGTTAGCGTTGTGAATACCGCGGGGCAGCTATAACTAGGTACCAGCCTTTGAGCTGCAGTCGTTTGACGACTGCAGCTCAAAGGCCAAAGTATCGCCAGTCCGCAGATTTGTATTTGTATTGCAGAGTCAACGAATACGTGAGCCCATTGAGGTTCCCTCATGAAACAAGTAAGTAAATATTGATACACATCAAAGCAGAACCAATTAAAATCATACCGGACTCGTATAAACGAGAGCAGGGACGTGATCGCTTCAATGTAAAAACTGTTTTAATATTAAAGCAGAGCATTTATTAAATAGGTTGGGATGTTTAAAGTGTATTGCACAAAATTTTGCATATACATATATTACGATATAATGTCTGACATTTTATCATTTCCGTGTGCATGACTTCCTAAACATTTTCAGACAAGAGATTTGGTGCGGATCAGTGGGCTGGGGCACCTGCAGTACCTAGTGTATTGAGCGATTAGTTGCTTCAAAAGCTCAATGCTCTACATGTAACAAGGCTTGGATGGTTTATAAATACTAGACATAGGTTGTTATTGATCGTGCAGATTTGTGAATGGCTGCTGCTCAGAGACATTGAGATGTCTCATGGCACTGCCGTCTATCGGTGTCGTATCGTATTCCACGTTTTCATAGCAGTGCGTAGGATTCATTTCCTCGAAAGGCAAAGCGGGCGGATGCTTCGTAGAAATAGATTGATGTGGGAAAATGTAATCGAGCACGGGTATCTAAGTTGTAAAGCTAGTTGAGAGTGCATAACACAAATATAATATTGCTATTAGATGTTCGTGGAAAATTAATTTACTTACTTACTCAAAATATAAATTGCCGTGTTGATCTTAGTTATTTATTCGTACAAGTTCATGCTAATGGTTAAAGAGATTAATTTCTCAACAAGAACTTCTGTAACCATATTTATCTGCAAATAAATCTTTGACTTTGAGAACATTTAAAATATAAAAAGTATTAAGAGTAACTTTGACACACAAACTAAGCAGCTATTGTTTTTCTTTATAGTACATTATAATTATCCGTTTATCATTTCGTTTCATATAAGTTATGCTAGTACATGACTAGCCTATTTAGGCCTATTTAGTAAAGATGTATGGATTTTTGTGTTAAAATGTGCATGCGAAACTTTGCAGTGTAATTTAAAGTTATTGAAATTACAATATAATTGTCTTTGTTAGTAGAGATGTCGCAGCCAACTAGCTTAATCAGCCGCTTCATTAATAGCCTAGCCTTTTCATTGAATTGCGCCGTTTAATCAGCGACATACGTGACATGGGCAAGTCATTAAACGATTTTGAACAAAAGAAATCACTTAGGTCGCTGAAAAAGTGAAATGTTTCATGTAACATATTCCAAACGCTCTGTACTCTGCTTTTTCCGGTTAAATAGTTCCAATTAACGTTCCAATTAATTAGGATGTTGAAAACATATGCTGAATCCTTGTGGATATTTTGACATTTGGATGGAGCCGTGGGCGAGTTATTGTTGTGTTATACTAATAACTCGATTACTAAATCATTAATTAAGGTAATTCAGTCATACTCAGTTAACTCTCCGCCATTCATCAGACATCAGCGTGTGTGGATGAACGGTTTTAAAAAATAACCATAATTAATTAGTTAATCATGTAATAGCTACTTATAACCATCTCGCTTGCCACATTTCCCAAACGCATGTTACATTTGCTTTAGAAACTTACAATAATAGATTTTTTTTATTTGACCTCCAAAGATGGTGATTAGAGCGCGAGCGCTCATATTTCCAGAAATATGCAGTCTTTTTCTTTATCAGACTGTCCAAATAGAAAATATGTAAAGGGAAACCTTACTTTGATACACTGTGAGCTATGGCGCACTTTTTATTGCGGTTATATTTTATTTTATTCTGAACTAGCGGAGATGTTTATCCGTCCATTTTTGAGGTACCGCACCCGAAGGGTAAATGCGGGACCCTATTCCGCTGTCCGTCTGTCTGTCACCAGGCTGTATCTCATGAACTGTGATAGCTAGACAGTTGAAATTTTCACAGATGATTTAAGTATTTCTGTTGCCACTATAACAACAAAATACTAAAAAAACAGAATAAAATAAATGTTTTAGTGGGGCTCCCATACAACAAACGTGATTTCCTTTGGCGTTTTTTATAGATACTGGTAAGGAACCCTTCGTGCGCGAGTCCGACTCGCACTTGGCCGGTTTTTTATTACAAGTTTTCTCTTGGACGAGTAAGTATTGACTGCACTATGATTAAATTTTCAAGTGTTTTTCCAAGGCATGAAGTAAATAAACGTAATTTGCCGTTTTCAATTGATTTAAAAGACGTTTTGTTTCATTGTGTTGTACCGTTTCTTTAAATTTCGCTGCGGGGTCTTTTCATTATTCATTGTTTGAAATGAAACTTCTATAATTAACAGAACATTTAATCGGGAGCCGAAACTAAACGTTACTTCATCTAATATGTAAGGCTGCATTGGTTAGTCTGTGAACTAGCTCAGCCTCCATACGGATATAGAAGTGAAGCCTTGTGGCGTCATATCTAGATGCAAGCCAGACGGTTTATTAATATCAGCCAACGATCTGCGAGGGAGACCTCAAATATGCAGAAAATTTGAGAAAGGTCAGCTCTGTTAATTCAGGGGAGCCGTCATTTACAGGCTTGAAAAGCTAATTTTAACGAGTTCAGAAGATATAATTCCAAAGCTGATGTACTAAATAGATGCAGACGTTCTGCATCACAATTGTGACTAGTTATTTATTGAAGAAGGTTCCTTTCAATAGGAAGATTTGTTTCTCGCTAGCCGTGAGTAAGATTGACACCAATCATAGAATGCAAGGGGTTACAAGAGTGGCTACTTCGTTGTAACTGCGCCTCCGGCAGCGTAGTTTTTGCGACGCAGATTATCTAATGGTCCACGTCTTATTTATAGACCGATTTGCCTTTGGTGCAACGGCGTAGGTAATATCTACTGTACAGTAGGAAATAAACAAAACTTAGGCTCTAGACAGACGGACCGCATTTCAACTGCAATCCAACCGCAAATTGCAGTTCGGATGCAGTTTGAATGCAGTTGACACGACTGCAATAGAACTGCACGGTTGGTTTGCAGTTCTATTGCAGTCGTGTCAACTGCATTCAAACTTCATCTGAACTGCACCATACCCACCCGCCCGCACTACTTTAACGCTCCGCCAAATATGTCGAGCAACAAGGTTATAAGATTTGACGAAGCTTTACTGCTACTTTTACGTCATTGCAGTCGGTGTGTAGTTCACACGATTGCACGCCGACTGCAATCGGACTGCACGTTTGGTTTGCAGTTCTATTGCAGTCGTGTCAACTGCATCCGAACTGCAATTTGCGGTTGGATTGCAGTTGAAATGCGGTCCGTCTGTCTAGAGCCTTAGTCTTCAACAGAATATATTATATATATTTTATAAAGTATGTATACTCCTCTCAGATATAAAATACCGGCCAAGTGCGACTCGGACTCGCACACGGAGGGTTCCCTACCAATATCTATAAAAAAACAGCAAAAAAACACTTTGTTGTATGGGAGCCCCACTTAAATATTTATTTTATTGTTTTTAGTATTTGTTGTTATAGGGGCAACAGAAAAACATCATCTGTGAAAATTTCAATTGTCTAGCAAACACGGTTCATGAGATACAGCCTGGTGGGTGACAGACGGACGGACAGCGGAGTCTTATGTAATAGGGTCCCGTTTTTATCCTTTGGGTACGGAACCCTAAAAAGAAAACGGATTTAAGACAGTGCAAAATAAAAAGCAAAGTGAATCAATGATTTAAATAATAAAAGATCGACAAATATGTTGAGTTGAATGATAAAAACACTGATGCTAGGCAGTTTAAAAAAAAAAACAGACAAATACCGCATATTTAGGTAAATTTTAAGTACGTAACTAACTAATTAATAAGGCGCTTTGCGATTTCCCTGAATGTTATTAAATTCCTTTATACAAAATTGTATTTTCTAACAAAGTGCAGAACACTTTAAAGTACTAGCCTTTCAGTATTGCTTGTGCATTGTTTCGCGGAAAACAGAGTAGGAACCTCCGCTATTGTCGTTTATAAAGGATGCTTAGTATAAAGCTCCTGCTGGAAATCATGGTAGCGTGCATCTCACAGAGAATTATCAGAAGAGGCTTTGAACTGAAGATGTTACGAACTAAAGATACAGGACCTACCAACCAGCATACTTAACTCGAACGGAAATATTACATTAGGTAAAGAAGCTAGCTTTTTTTAAATCAGGGATTAATACAAAGGGGCAAAACAAGAAATGTCACAAAAATCGGTTATTGGGTAATTTATTTACATTTAAAGTTTTCAAAGTGTATATGTAAGTGTACATTTTCGAAAAAGAGTTCAGGAGGAAAGATAGAGTGATTTTTCACATTCTATAGAAAACTTAAAATCGCTCTCTCTCTCTCCCTCTAAACTCTTTTTCGAAAATGTTCTAACTAACTTTTTAGACCTGGTTGGATGGCGCATGCATACCAAGTTTCATTAAAATCGGTTCACTCATTTCGAAAAATATGGACTTGAAAGTTTGTATGAAATGCCGTACGGCGTAAACGCTCTTAAGAACACATTGCAACTTAGTTTAAAAGTTCGTAAATGAGAAAAAAAAACACGAAGTCACATTCACTAAATATATTTCAAGATAACTGCGTGCTTAGTACCCGCGTATAGTGCGCAGTTCTGAATGTAAACAAGCCTCGGCCTCGGGCTACGTCTACATCGCCATCGATCGATTCCCTCGCCTGCAGTTTAGATTGGACCACCTCGCCTGTATGATTGTTGTGAGTCAAACTACTTAATTATTAATTTATTGGGTAGCGTATGTCCGTGAAGTAAATGGCACCCTTTTAAGATCACTCGTCCGTCTGTCTTTCTCTCCGCCTGTCACAGCCATCTTGCTCCGAATATAATAGACCGTCACCTAGTAGTTAGCCTTTTCCCAACTTTATTGGGGTCGGACCCAGTCAAACCAGATTTAGCTGAATACCAGTTTGTTCCGTGGAGCGACTAGTTCTCCACCACCCGTTAACTGGGTAACAAGGTACTTCTTGGCAAGACTGGAGTCAGTTTTTCTGGCTTCTGACAATCCGTAACGACTGCCCAAGATCTACAAATGACAGCCGGGACCAACGGCTTAACGTGATTTTCGAAGCGCGGAGGAATCTCAGTACGTTTAGGTCACCCATCCACAGATCGACCCCGAATATAGTCGACCAATTCATTTGAAAATTGGTACTCATATAAGAACTTCTATGATTGGGTCACAGAAGTTCATATGTGTAGGTACCAAATTTCAATAAATTCATGGACGCGTTATGTAAATAAATACATTTTGAGTATGGGCTCAGTTTTGAAAGTCAAATACCATAATTTAAAAAAAAAACAATTGTTTTCGAAGTGTACCGTGTGATTTTTATTGAAAGGGCTTATTGTGAGGGTCTCAAATATATTTTCATAATTATAAAATAAACTATTTCAAATTTATATGAGACTAGCTTTTTGCCCGCGACTCCACCCGCGAGGATATCGGTTATCGCGTAAAAAAAAGTAGCCTATGTCCTTCTCCATATCCCAGGCTATATAACTGCCAAATTTCATGACGATACGTTCAGCCGTTTTAGCGTGAGAGCGTAAGAAACAAACTTACTTTCGCATTTATAATATTAAGGGATAAAAAACGAAATAACTGAAAAAAAAATAACTCTGGATATTAGCCTTGAAATTTACGTGGCGTTACTGCATTTCAGTCACATTACGATTGATATCGGGTACACATCAACACATCCGCGCACAACGAAAGAAGGTTAAAGTTGGAAGATCTTTTATTGGGTGCAGCGATCACGGGTAACCTTTCAGATTGTGAATTGATAATGGAATTTTAAGTAGAGGATGCCGTGCACTAACTGAATGACCTTTACATGCGTTCAGTGCTTCAAGACTGGAAACCGTCAGCTCGTGAACAGGTAAGATTTAAATATTCATCTGCCTATTTACCGGTAGTAGCAGACACAATGCGACAATCGACCAATGCGATGGTTCAATTAGTTCATTCTTTGTGATTCCTACTCCCCTTTTTAGGGTTCCTTAGTCAAAAAGGAACCCTTATGTCCGTCTGTCCGTCCGTCTGTCTGTCCGCGGTTTAGTTCAGAGACGCTTAGCACTAGAAAGTTGGAATTTGGTATGGGTATAGGTACTATTAATTACGCCGACAAAGTGGTAAAATAAAATGTTGAGTAAAAACATTCACACTATCCCATGGTGCGGGGTGTCGTTGGATAGGTCGTTTCGAAATATTGAAGGTTTGCGAAAACCATGTCTCAATTAAAAAAAGTACCATTCTAAGTCGGCAGTTGTGACGTGCAACTACGGAACCCTACACAGCGCGTGGCCCAACACGGACTTCGCCCGTTTTTAGTTTAGTGAATTCCTCACATGCCAAAATTTAGACGGGAACATTCCACGCCGGCTGCTCCGGCCAATTAACTGCGCAGTGATTACGAAAATATTTGACTGTCATGTAACGCAATGTCTGGTACAATCGAATGGCCTGGGGAGGTATGTTGGTGCTGACATTGGAGGGTGCGTCAGAGGCGCAAAAAATATGTTCGATTTGTTCAAACATTTTGAATAAAATGTAAAGAAATGCATAAACGTTATAAGTATGAATGAATATGGGTAGGTAGATCGACCCTTGTTCGTAAATAAAGGTCGCAGACTTCATTCGATTTGTAAGACGTTCTTATTAATCAGCACACTCCTAACAAGACACCTTTGAGCGCTTATGAGACAAAAGCTGAACCCAGGCTTTGTTCATTTTAATAAAAAATACGACCTTCCATTTTAACTTTGATCTCATTTCAGAGATGAAATTTCAAAAGTCATTGCTTAGTGCTCAGCTTCGTTTAATAAGGATTTCATGACCCAGTCGTTTAGGGTGTGCGTTGTCTATTAGTGCATGAATGAATTTAGCTTTAAGAAGTAGAAGTTTGTAGAAGATTATGTTCTTCACTTATGTTTTGTATCTCGGTGACATCCGTGATCAATGCACAGCTACGAGTAAAAGTAAACATGACACAGCAAAACGTTTTCTTTTGATCGAACCGCAACTTTTCAGCGAAAATGCTTAACCACAGCATTACACTCAGCTACGGCCTTTATATATGTAATAATAAATTAAAACATAGCAAAATATATTAAATTAATACACGAATTCAGATATTTATTTCACTTTAAAACCAAACAAATACCAAACCGTTGTTTGCAAATTCGGAGTATTTCATGGTGCGTATTTATTTTTCACGGAAGCGTGATTGGTATTTTCACCAGTCAAAGAATGACGAACAATGCCGAGTACCTGGAATTTCGTTTTTATTTTTGAAAACCGGCCAAGTGCGAGTCGGACTCACACGAAGGGTTCCGTTCCATTATCTATATAAAAAACTGCAAAAAAACACGTTTGTTGTATGGGAGCCCCACTTAAATATTTATATTATTTGTTGTTATAGCAGCAACAGAAATACATCATCTGTGAAAATTTCAACTGTCTAGCTATCACGGTTCATGAGATACAGCCTTGTGACAAACAGACGGACAGCGGAGTCTTAGTAGTAGGGTCCCGTTTTTACCCTGTGGGTACGGAACCCTAAAAAAAACAAGTAGTCGCCTTGTTGTCGAATCACAAGGTAAAATCATAAAAACACAAGTCAAATTTTACCTTCGTCTGTGTGCGCGATATACTTGGATAGGGTAGCAGGGACAGAGTGCAGTTTTGTATGTGGTAATTCGATTCATTTTTAGACGCGTTGAACCGAAAAATCATTAGTGTGTGTATGATTTTTCGGTTCAAAGTATGGTACTCGTGATCCACTGAACCTATCAATATAATTCTGCTAATTTAAAGCGCTCAATCAAAGATAATATTTGTTGTGCAGCTTACTGACAGAAAGCTTTTAGTTCAAATTAATATCGAAATAAAAATTGTCGGTACGAGTCTCGGTTACTAACGAAATTGAAATGCAATATTTGGAAATAAATTCGAGCTTACAATTTTCCTGTGAAATGGCAGTATTGTTAGTAGTAACGAGAATATTTCTGAAATAGAGCTGTCAATACTACAAGCTGCCTGACAGCTACTGTCTGTTTTAATTAAGGCTCTGTTTAAAATTGGAATAATCATGCCTGCAGTTTATAAATCAACCATTATTAACAAAATTAGCCATACTAATTTTGTTTGGGTATCTGAGGTACGGAAGTCTCGTTGTGCAAGATAGACTCGCTCCTTACTGGATTTTCGTAAAGCTTGGTTGAAAAACGTTGTATAGATGAGAAACAGACAGAAAGGTCTTCCCTGTTTTTTATTGAACCTTTAACTACTGAGGTGGGCCTCTCAGGCCTTAAGAAAATTAAATTGTTGAATTACTCCCTTTCCTCGCGCACGACACACGCGTACCTTCTAGTATCTTCGAGTTTAGTTGCACCGAGGATGTTAGCGGCTGTTCACATATTTGCACGCGCAATTTCAGTAAGTAAATTCATTTTGAAATTTCTCGTGGGCCTCTCAGACCCCACCTCAGTATTTACGTAACTTTTTTGAAAACAGTTTCGGTTTAGTTATCGTCATTCTTTTGGTAGTAGTTTGAAATCTTTTACAATATAGAGCCCAGTACGTCGTCCGCGAGATAACGGTCTCTCGGTAATCATAATAACTAACATGTTGAGAAAAATAGAAGAACCGTAGTGCTAGGGAACAACAATTTTGAGACAGCCGTGACGTCGTGGATAGATCGTGAGGACTCTAGCGGTTTTGAGGCCGTATTGATGATACCTTTACACCGGAGCTTCACGAGCATGACTCAGATACGCAGGGTGAGTCGGAACCCGAAGAACAAGTTGACAATGTTGACAATGTCCTCGAAGAACAGACGTCTTCCGATGACGATGTTCCTGTCATCAATTCGATCCTTTTATGGGAAAAATCGTTACAAAAGGGCAAGCCAACCACCACCTAGTTAGTTCCTCAACACCATATAATTACGCTAACTAACTTTCCAAATGTATCGGAAAACGATCCAAAATATCCTTTTTCCATATTTCGGAATAAATACATTGACGATGAGTTCTTACTAGAGATTTTCAACTGGAGTATTGAAAAGTTAAATCTATATTGGGCCGCATATTCGGATAAAAGTAAAAAAAAAAGAAGGTGCCACACATGTCCATGTATGCCTTCAATGTGCAAAGCAAGTTTTCCCAGACTGTGTACTACGCAATAATTGATTGAAGCACATAGGTATATATACGGGACCCTAAGGCCCCCACGTCAGTGTTTATGTACCCCACCTCAGTAGCTAAAGGTTAAGACGTAAGCAGCCACCAACCCCCACCCTTTCATCTAACGATAATTTATTTATCTTAGAATCAACGTAAGATTCATAATAATTGGCTTATTTGTTCCCTAGAACTTTCAAAATCAAAAGTTTATTTAAGATCCCGTCACTAGATTTTTTTTTAAATGTTATGGTTACGTCATTGTATGAGCTTCATGCAAATTTCAAAAGCCAATAGAGCTTGTTGGGTCACGCGGCCCAGTTATTCGCCAGTTAGGGTCATTTTAGCCGAACATGACCACAATCGAGCAGATTCCCGCGCCCTTCATTGGTCATCGGTCCATCTAGCGGGAGCCCTTCTAACGCTGCGTCTATACACGGTCACCACTCCAGAAGCTTTCGGCTTCATCAACCATCTAATCTACGAGCGTGCCCTGCCCACTGACACTAAGTATGGGGTTTCTTCAGGCTATTTCAATAACCTTTGTTCTTCTTCATTTATAATTCGATCACGCAAGGAAACTCCGAGCATAGTCTTTTCCATTGCCCTTTCGAGTGACTTTGAGTCCTAATTGAATCTTAGCGTCCCTTGTCTCGGTACAAGGCTATTGTTTACTTCCCAGCTATAATGCAGCACTCCAGAGATTTCCAATAAACCCTATTTATAGCTGCATGATTGGCGTCAATATCCGTTTAAGTAAAGCCTGAACAAAAGGCCACGGTCGCTAAAGCAGTCCTTTTAGATTTTCTGATTGACGCTGCAAAGGAAGCGTATCGCATTTTCTATTTCAGAAGTGACAGTTATTTTATGCCGAAGTTTGTCAAGCGTTCAGACTGAAGTAGTTTGACCAATACTCATATATAGGCAGCATATTATTTTTACAACAGCGTTCTGATAAAATTATTATCTTACACGGGTCTCGTCGTTTACCAGCATGCCTGTTTTTATAAACGTACCTACATAACATTTTATGCCATCGCTCCCCAGTGTCTCACTGAATCAATTATCGACAGTGGACCCTCTGATTTCATCAAGTCTTCCGCACAAAGTACACCCCTCTTGAATAATACACATAGGTACAAACATGAACAACTATGTACGATAGTTTTTAAACCGCCAACAACAGACCATAGAACGCCGCGGGTATCACTCAAAGCTTTGTATGAATTAAATGGAACGCTGACACGCGTTATTATTTTTGGAATTGCACTTCGGACCAATCACATTGGCTCAAAAGGGTGATGGGGTGGTTGCCACCCCGCGCCCTAAACCACTGAGTCAAACAATGTTGTTATTACGATTTCAAATTAGTTATGGTTACAGCGTTTGATCAGAGCTTACTTAATACGCACAGCATTTTTGATCAACGGCGATTCTTTGCTAAATAGTTGCGCTTTTTTTTCGGATTTACTCTATTTGTCGAAAAAAAGTTCTGTTTAAATTCGGAAAATGTGAAATTAGTTTGTGATATTTGTGCAACATATTTTTTTTATTTACCAGCGTTGAAGCTCTTTACTGTTGACATGGACAATTGTCCATGTCGTGAACTAGTTCGCTTTCGACCACGATCGTGACAAATTATAAGAATGCCGTGTTGTTCAGTGGTTTCTTGTAAAAACTAAAGCCTAAACCAAAACTTTGTAGATCATGGAATTAACTACCTTTTGTAAATAAAAGTACTTATTTTACTATATTAGTCTTTAAAATCATGAAAAACCACAAATAGTAAAATATTTCTTGTTCTTACATGTTATTTTTGTTTTCAAACATCACAGCGACTGTACTATTTTTGCAATAAATACATTGCTCCTTAACCACGACCTAAGTTTGTCGCTACGTGACTGTAACTAGCAATGTAAAAATCACACAACGATACTTTATTCAGCGGATGCATCGCGTAGTACGGCCGCTGTTTTATGCTATGAGTTAGTGATGTGCTTGTACAAATCCATTATCGTAGGCTATAGACAAAAATGTCGATTGACGAATGAATAGTGGTATATAGTTAATTTTTAACCGACTTCCAAAAAAGGAGGAGGTTCCCAATTCGACCGATTTTTTTTTTGTATGTTTGTCCAGCGATATTTTCGCCAATTGTCAACCGATTTTGATGATTCTTTTTTGTTTGGAAGAGTATCTTCTCGGACTAGTCTTATTTAAATTTGGTGAAGATCTGATGAAGAACTTCGGAGATAGGTAACGGAACTCTTCAATAAATGATGGCAAACCTGTCGGGATTGCTGAAATCGCATGTCTGTTTATTGTTTACA
This sequence comes from Melanchra persicariae, assembly GCA_947386135.1. Lineage (NCBI taxonomy): Eukaryota > Metazoa > Arthropoda > Insecta > Lepidoptera > Noctuidae > Melanchra > Melanchra persicariae. Next base: position 30,744,299 of record OX376643.1, read on the forward strand.
CCAGTTTACACTGTTTTGGGAAAAAAACACGAAACATCACAAGGGAGGAGAAGTGTAATGAGAGATCACGGTATTTATTTTTAACCGACTTCAAAAAAAGGAGGAGGTACACTATTCGTCGGATTTTTTTTATGTGTGTTTCCCGTTTAGTCAAATACTGGATTTGGAAAATCTTCTTTTGTTTAAAGGTCATGCTTCCCAGGTGGTCCCATGGTTATCAGCCCTTGATATGATCCTGGATAAAGCGAGGGAACTTTTCAAATTTTATAGGCACACTCGAAGAGATTTGGGTATTTTATGGAAGAGTATTTTCTCAGAGTGGTCCCATTTCAATTTGCTGAAGATCTGATGAAGAACTTCGGAGATAGGCAACGGAACCCTTTCAAGCAAATGGACCGGGATTGCTGAAATGGCATGTCTGTATATTGCTTACACCAGTTCATAACATAACACCCTTATCCCTAGGTGGGTGAGACGCGGGCGGGGAATTATTTTGGATACAATGCAATGTCATAAGTGCTTTCTAGAGCTAATAAATATATCATTTTGCAAATAAAAATTTGCAAGTTAATTCCCTATTATAGGCCATTGCTCCCTAAGCTAACATTTCTTTAAGATAGACGCCACAGACAGCCCACTCTGCAGGGGCTGCTTTGACGCCGAAGAATTAGCCGCCCACGTCATCCTGAAGCAATTCTCGGAACGGTGAGGTCGCTCCGCGAAGCCTGTGAAACTCCCAAAGAACTAATAATTTCAAAGGATGAAATAAAAAAACGAGTAGGTAGAACTAATTATGTTCAGAGTTCATAAACTTTTTTACATTCAATATTGCAGCTGGAAAGTAATAAAATCACTGAGGGTGAAAACGCAATGAAAGATGATTAAATTGTAGGTGGGCCGGGAACTTTCAAAAGGCTTTTGTACTAATTTGTGTTATAAAATATTAATATCAGTAAAGATCAAAGGCACGTGTCACCCTCCTTTGAGCGTTATTATTAGAGTTCAGATTCGCAAACCGCCTTTGACAGGATTTAGACTGTCTAGACATTATGTACCTACTCTCCGTACATAATTGCGAGATCTCGTTCTACTTAGTTACAATTAATTCAGTTAATGTTTACTGAGTTCTTTTCTACTCTTATTTAGTTATACCGGCTTGTACTTATATTAAATATTGAGACTCCTTTGAAGTGAAACGTTAAGGTAAATAGGAAGTTGTATCCGGTTAGACTGGAAGACGACCTAGTTATAAAATGGCTAGGTCGATTGATGAAGCAAATTGATCTTTAAAATGTTTAGTTGTTTAATAATGTGGAATATGTTTGAGGTGCTAGAAAAGAGATGAGTACTGAGATAATGGCTAATAGAGACGTGGAAGACGGAAGACGCTTAATTGGGATCAGAGGAAGAGAATCTTGTTTGATATTTTACAACATTCCCTCTGACTTATTTTTAGCAAGTTATAACGGCCTGGCACAAAGGTGGTCCACAAGCCGTTTAAGATCAAGTATCAACTTGGACTGTACAAAATCTTTTAAAATTCTGGTTACACAAATAAACATCATACCTATGTATGATAGAAAATAGCCTATATTTTGTTTGTCTAACTCTTCAGTCGACCAACAATGAAGGGTTAGTTACAAGGGCTTGGGACAATGTTGTTTAACACCCAGTTTAAGTATCAAGTCACGGATTTTTCAAACCCATTTTCATCTTTGAAATGAAATCTTTTAAAATTCTGGTTACACTGGTAAACATAAATACCCATGTGTCGTAGAAAAATGCCTTTATTTTTTTAAACCAACTCTTCAGTGGACCAACAATAAAGGGTTTTATATGCGTAACCATTTGCCACAACTGCGCAGATAACGGCTCAACTAATTATCAAATAATGGTAGTTTCGACATGTCTCGAGATAACACCGCGAAGATAGTATACCTACTTATCTAAATTAATTTGGTACCAAGAGTAAGCAAATACTCTAATGAAAATAATTGTAATCGGTTGTCTATAACCTGGTGACATCTCTCTCAAAAAGACTTTAAAGGGGAACTTTTAACATATTGGAAAGTTTTAAGGCGTGATTTGAAAGTGCTAATGGTACTCGCCAGATAAACCTGCAATAAAGTTCATTGACCTTTCCCTAATATCTCTTCGTATATACCCTATAGTATGCGCCAGATAAATGAAGAATAACGGTCATTGACCCACCTACATTTATTGACACACTTAATTTCTTAAACAGAAATAATGACATAAAGCTGTCCTGAATCGACATCTATCGTGATCCTTACTGTTCTAGTAATGAAAAACGATTCATAATTTACTGTCATCTTTATTTCTGTTTTTGGTATTAAGAAACTCAATAAACGCATGTGGGTCAATGACCATTATTGCACATTTATTTAGTGCCTACCATAGTATAAACCACTTTTAAATCACACAAAAACAAAACTTAATAATATCTAAAATTCCCACGACGCACATACGGGTATTTGATACTAAAAGATGGCCAATAATAAGTTTTTTGAAGTTTGCTAATACAACAATATTATTATTTCGTAGAATAGTTTATTACATGGTGCACGTTAGACAGCCATCTCAGGCGCGGGACAAATACAATAGGTGTCGGGCGGAGGTGAGGCGCGGGCGCGAAGAAGGCGCGCCCGCGCCCCGCCGTCTCAGTATGTCTCGCGCCCCACCACTTCTATACATTTTGTATGAACTATTAAAGAAGTGGCGCCGCGCCCGCGCCTCACCTCCGCCCGACGCCTCTTGTATTTGTCCCGCGCCTCAATGCGCCAGAGTTAGCGATTGATCAGTAGCGTCAGTCGGAACATAGCTATTGTCGAAGGTGCACGTGCTGTTCTCGGAGCATTAAAAAAATCAGTCTTTACGAGGTGATGTAACAAAGTAATTAAGTGTTATTGACAAGTATTGATGATGGATCCTGGTGATGGAGGTATGTAGCTTATTTTATAAATTATTTAACTAATGTTTATTATCTTTTGAATCCTTTTCATGGCTTAAATTAGAAACAGTAAAAATTATAAGAAAATATCAATCTAGCGTAATTTCCGGGCTAGTCCGATTAGAAAAAGTAATAGAATCGTAATCAGAGATATTCTGGCAAGTTAAATAAGAACAAAGATGTTGCGGAAACAAAGCGTTTTTTTAATGAATATTTTCGTCAAGTATACCCACAGTTTTAATAACAAACCGATTAATTACTATATTTTAAAATCACATTAATTTTGTTCCGGATGCATCAAATAAAATATTTACTAGGAAATAATTGTATTATATAAATTGATTCGGAGTAACTGGAGATGAAAGCGGAGGTATTCTGGACGAGGAAAATTCGTAAAATAATGAATATAGTAACAGTGATTAAAACTTTGATATCAATTTTGCTGAGAAAAATTAAAAAAATATTTTTGGCATATTTTAATATCAAATACCCCTTACCCCTACGTGCGACGGAACGTAATTGAAAAAGGACAAAATAGTTAAAAACCCCCGACTTAAAGAATTTATGAATATTCGTCAAACTAGTTTTGTAGTTTTATAGTAACGTGAATAATTAGAGATATTTTATTGCGATACATATTGTTATATTTATGTTGAAATTTAAAACAGTGATGGCAGCACCCGACGGATATTCATAAATTCAAGTTGAAATTTAAAATAAGGAGCTCGTGGCAAAATTATAACAGCCGCACAGACCGATCTTCAAGGTTAAGCAATGCTTGCCGAGGTAGGTCTGTAGATGGGTGCACGGAAAGCACGTTAAGCCGTTGGTACCGGCTGTCATTTGGAGATCTTTGGCAGTCGTTACGGATTGTCAGAAGCCAGAAAATCTGACACCAGTCTTGCCAAATAGTACCGAGTTACCCAGTTAATGGGTTGTGGAGGTCTGGTAGGCAGCCGCACGTAAATTACTGGTATTCAGCTGAATCTGGTTTGACTGTGAGCCGACCCCAATATAGTTGGGAAAAGGCTAGGCAGATGAAGTTAAAATTTAAATAGTGATTGCAGCCCCCGACGGATATTCATAAATTCTTTAAGTCGGGAGTTTTGAAATTATTTTATCCTTTTTCAATAAGTTTTATACGTCGTAGGGTTTTTTCAAAATTTTTAATTTTGCTTTTATTTTAAACTTTTCATAGGTATTATGTACATTGTACTCCATATCGATATAGTTTATTTAATACACAGGAATACTTACCTATCGGTTTTCTTTTATACGTAGTAGCTAATATAAAATATATTACAGCAGCGCCCCCTAGTGAGTTACTACCGTAACACCTATTTAAGAACCCTCACCAATCAACCACAAACCCATTAATGAAAACCACATCAAAATCGGACCAGTAGTTTTGGTTTTGCACAAACAAATGTTTACTGCAGCGCCCCCTGGTGAGTTGTCACCGTAACACCTATCTAAGAAAATGCACCAATTAAATCCGAACCCATCACTGAAAACCGCATCAAAATCGAACTAGTAGTTTTGGTTCTGCACAAACGTTTACTGCAGCGCCCCCTGGTGACTTGTCACCGTAACACCTGTCTAAGAACATGCACCAATCAAACCCGAACACATAATTGAAAACCGTATCAAAATCGGACTAGTAGTTTTGGAGATAAATGGCAACATTGGTTTGCAAGATCCCAGAGCCTCCAGACATTACTTAACGAACGCATGCATTCCTACTTGAGCCGACAGCAAAAGGTGCTAGTTACATAAAAACATTACTCACTTTTATTAGTCTGAGTGCTGATTTTTATGTATTCTGCAGGATATTTTCAAATAATTTGAAGTTACAATAATTTTCTATTGCCTATTTAATCTCAAGAACTGGTTGCTATGAATGAGGTCTTATAGACATGGCTGAAACTTGTGCATAGTTTATTTATTGCATCAATAAAATTTAAAAAATCTGCCAGGAATTTGGAGGGTGCAAAATTGCTCCATTCCTGATATTTTAAATATTTTCTGTCAATAAACCAAAAAAGGCAGTCAGCCCAAGCTAGCAGGTATGCGTACGACACATTTCTTTTTACTGAGATTGTAAGCAAACTGGAGCACCTGGATCTTGGATAAAAAGTAGCAACTGTATTTGTATTTTTTATTTAATTATTCGGCGCTCGTTAGTAATGTCATTACATTGCTTTGATTCGCAAACCCATTTAAAGCCCTGCCATAAACAGAGGCCGGTGCAACGAGGGGGGTGCACTGATGAATCGTTTGTTACTGGGATCATATTCTGACAAACACAATATGATGTGTTGGGGAGGCACACGCGTACTTACGTCATGTAGGTATATGGATGTGAGGTACTGAGGTACTAAGGAGGGAGGGTAACATTGAAATCTGTCAACTGTGGACTTGGACAAATTTTAGTTTAAGTATTAAAATATAAAAAAAAAATCTTTGATATTTGCCCAGCAGTGGGACAGTAACAGCTCCATGAAAAGATTTGGAATACACTACTTTTCAGAAATAGAAAACCGAGTTTTAAGTGCGTTAGATGATTGTAATATCGTCGAAAATCTATGTCTTGAGTAGTTGAGTTAAAAGCTTCTAAACACTAGTATTTTTCGGCTTAAAGTATTTTTTTTGCTCAACTCAAAGTATTTATTTCAATTAAACCCTTTACAGGCAATTTTGAGTTTTGAAGGTCGGTCAGTCAAAAGAGATGCAGCTATTTGCATGTTCCAAGGCGTAGATCACTATAGTATTGAACTTGTAAGAAACTCCACGGACAGAGTGTCCGTGGAGTTTCTTAATGTGGCTTATTTTTAAGATCTACAAAAAACCAATATCTTTGTAGTACATGGCACTTAAAAAACAAATAATTAGCCACTATCCCAGCGCACGCGGATAAATCAGTTCGATAGAGCATTTTCTTCCGACTTACTTTACAAATATCAATATTTAAGGATTACCAAAAGCTTTAGCGTAATGCTAGATAGCCTATAGCCTTCCTCATGAATGTGGCTATCATAAGCGGTTCCAGAGATTAGCGCGTTCTAACAAATAAACTCTTCAGCTTTATTATATTATATAAGTATAGCGGGACGCAGCTAAAAAAATGCGCGACCTAGTGGCTGTGGAGCAGGGCCAGCATGTAGCTAAGCATTTTTATCTTCAATGTAATCTACTAACTTATAATATACTTGCCTGCAAAGTGTGCGTTTAACACACATGAAAGATGTTGCTACTTTAACAAGTCTGGAAGCTGGTTGAACTAAGTGGTTACTATTTCTAGTGGCATAGTTATGCCTGTCGCCTAATTTACTAAAAATATGTAGATTTTTTCTAACGTACATGATGTTTTCATACATATATTGACAAGGTACCGTCATGATGTTAATATTCTTGACGGAGATTGTATATGGCTCTTTTTTGCAGAATAAAAATTGACTCGATGTCTGCAGCCCGTCTCCATAGTAACATACTGTAAGACATGATACTATGAAAGTAACTAAAATATACTAGCCTCGCGGTATCAACATCCGCAAATTGGCGGGTTTTCCTAACAGCATATGCTGCTGAGCTTAGCCGTCCTGCATGAAATGAACCAATGCAAGAAATGGACCCCATTGTAGCCTTGCGTCAAGCGTTATCCCCAGAAAAGCTGTTCTTTCGACGAATTCCAGTTTCTCCCCGTACAACACTATGCCACTTTTGAACGTCATCATTTACACTTAAAATAATATAAAGTGACTCTACTGTTTGGGACCTGCAGAAGGGCGTTATTTACGTCGTTAAGATTATTACTACGTCTATTTATTTTAAAAATCAAAGAAGTATCGAAAAATAATATCGGCAAATAGGCCAAGTTTAGCTTGTTTTGCAATAAATGAGGTAAATCATTATTTTATATAAACTAAAAATAACAAAGGACCCAAAATCGAGCCCTGGGGTACGCCCATTTTCACGTTTCTTCCCGAGGAATTGACACTGTTTATTTGAACTAATTGCTGTCTATCAATCAAATAAGATTTTACTAAGTTAACGCTATTTTGCCTAGTTCGTAATGCTCGAGCTTCAGCAGTAATGTTTTATTTTTCGAAACATTTAAAATTATGCATCTGATCTAAGCTGGGAATAATCAGCGCAACAGGCTAAACCTCATAATTAAAACGTTTATTAAATCATATATAAATTGTTTAGAATAATAAATAAAATGGTTTTATCTCTCCAATTAAAAATATCCATTGATGCAGACAACATTAGAGTTATTAGAAAACGGTTCATTTCCTAAGGATGTTGGCTGTTTCAGTCACATGCATGAACAAGATCTTAAAAAACATGACGGATAGATGCAATATGAACAATTGAACATTTTAACGTGGTTCCATTTAACTAAAAACAATACCGAGTTATCTGTAAAATGTTTACAATATTGTTTGTTTCACCAATCCATCAATTATATTAGGCTTCAATTGAACGCATAGTGACAGTCGTCAGCAACCAGAGCTTTTAGGCTAACGCATTTCTCAAAATAACATTAGTACCTGCAGAGTTCTAGTCGCCAGTCAATAATACACGGTCGCCAGTCCTTCGTACATGTTACATTTTGCCCATGTTCGTTGTCGAACAAAGAATCCTCTCGCTAGTGAACTATGACGCCACTTTCACTGGTAAATATGACTGTAAATTATTCAGATGGTATCAGCACCCATGCCATTTAAGCCATTTAAGAATGCACCTGTGAAAATTTGTGATAAAAATGTAGAGAAATTGTCTAAAAATTGAACCTTACCTCCAACGTCTTGAAGTTATACTATAGGTAAGGTTAATTCTTACACTTCAATTTCATCGCTAATGTTTACAATATTTTCGTCTTCTTCCAAGAACTTAAACACCTATCGTAAATTTACGTGCGTGCCGCTCTTTCAAGTTATCAAATCAAGATAATGATGAAGAAATTAATTTTTCGAGAAAATTACAAGATGGGCGTGAAGCCCTACAGAGCGGATTGCTCTTTCAAGTTATCAAGTCGAGATAATGATGCAGAAATTAATTTTTCGAGAAAATTAAAAGATGGGCGTGAAGCCCTACCTACAGACTGGATTGGTATTTAAATTACCTCTCAGAAATAAAACTTATACCCAGCAATACAGTTGTAAGGTAATACGATTGAAAAGTTCTATAGATGTAGATAACTAATAATAACTTCTAGAAAACTTTTCTAATTGTGGCTGTTAGATGAACAAGAGCTTTGATATTTGCTTACTGTTTTTGTAAGTTATCCATATTCATTGCAGTTTATTTATGAATACTGCGAAAAGAAGAATTCTGATTTCAGCTTTTTTATTATTTGTGCCTTCGGTATTGGTTTCAGGATTCAGCTTTAACAATGTTTTTTTTTAATGTTTGATAATGTTATATTTTTTTTTTAATTTTATAAGAATTTTAATATCCATAATTAATCATGTCACGTTAAAAAGTCAAGTCCCTTACGGTATATGTTTGATACGTAAACAAATTATTTAGGCATTTCCAGTCGCTGACATGGAATGTAACAAGTAAAACTTGCCAATACTTTTTTAAATGACCAATGCAAAACATGTATTAATCATACTTATTTTTTGAACTTCATAGTTTCTAAAGGCACCCCTTCAATGCCGCCCCTATTCACCGCTTCGTAGAACTTAATTCAAAAGGCAGACCATTTTAAACCTTATGCGGCTTCATATACGTCAGAAATAAATCTCGTTGGCGTAGTAACTTAACCCACGTCCTTAAAGGTACCAATCCGTTGCGCAAACGTAGAAATTGCATCATAATTTTAAATAATAATGTATTATTATTAGTGGCACTTACCTCAAGTTCTTCGATAACTTTTTCCAGTTGGTCTTCGGTAACAGGGGGGGCGCCGGCCCTCGCGCGCTCTGCATTTAGCAATTTCAACCATGCAGTGTCAGTAGCATCCAAATCATAACTACAGGCGGCTTCGGCACGCGCTGGCGTCTGGCTCAGTATATGCTTGTCCGCCTGGTAGTGAGCATCGCGACTCAGGTGCAAATATTTGTCCTTAGGCCTGTCAAATAAAAATAAATAATTTTAGTGGAACGTTATTAGTAACAATTTGTGCTTGCTGAGTGTTGCATTCGATTGTTTTTTGTCCTGCAGATAATTGAGGTGAGTCGTGCGGATATTATTTTATGAAATAAAACGGAAATATTTGGTGAAAAAAACTTCAAGTGACTATGGGGAACTGGTTTCTTTTTAAATGTGTTTTGATTGTCCATATTTCACCCTTTTTATCGGGTTTTTGTGTCTATGTGTATTTGTGAGATCAGCTTTCAATTAAATTCTCATACATCATTTCAATGATAAAAATATAAAAGTATAGAGGATGAATGAAATAAAGGTGAACTTACAATTTGAATTCTTGGAAATTGGGTGGTGGAGCATTGTCAATGATCTTGACCTTAGGCGCAGGCAGGGAGTCAGGGTTCACTGGCACCTGAACTCCTCTTTCCCAGTCCTGTTTCCACGTGTCTGTGATTATCCAGTATGAAGACTGTGTGAGTGGCTCATTGTCCGGCAGTTTCATGGCGCTGATAAGGTCCTTTCTGAAATTCATAGATGTAATCCCAGTTAGCGACATTTAATGAGCTCGACTAGGAAAGTTAGTACAAACCATTACCCATGCCAGTTTTTACAAACAACACAATATACAGATACCTGATTTAGAACATTTACATCAACATTGGGATAAAATTACCAACTTAATTAAATTGTCGACATATTTTGTTACGGTTTTGGTGGAAGTCGCGACGTTTTTATAATAATTAACCTGTGATACATATTAATCTTTTCTGTGATGTAATTAAAAAGTGCGCAGTACTGCTCGTGCTCACCCCCTTACCGTGCCACCCTCACCGGACCCTAAGCGACGGTCGGCGTCTGTGTGCATATCTGTGACAATTATTTGTTTCTGGACGCATTGAACCCTAATCTCTTCAAAGTTAGATTGAACAGGGTTCTTCTGTATAAGCTCAATCCATCGTCGACTTTGTCTCAGTCACCTCTGACCTAGACTAGAGTCAAGACCAAACCAATTTAAAATTTAAAAAAAACTACTTTTATTCGATTCATCCAATAGTGCAATTTTGTATTTTTATTAAACTGGATGGTAATGTGGTGTAGTTGTATTTTTATTATCATACAGTAACGAGAGCTGAATATAGTAGAGATGCCGCGAATACTCGCTATTACTCGGTACTCGGCATTACTCGACATTTTTTTTCTTATTCTTCGAATATCGAATAATAGTGTATATTTTTCGATATTCGGCGAATAGTTGTCTAAATAAAAATAAACTTTTAATGAACACAAAAACTATAGACTTAATTAAAGTACTTAATTAAATTTTTATTACTGTTTAAAAACAAAACACACTTAGTATTATTATCATGAATACAGGGTGGTCAAACACGATGTATATGTCACCGGAAAATTGTAAGATTGAGTCCGTAAGATTGTAATAAATCTTTATTAGATTATAATTTACAAAAAAAAATTATCGACATACTATGAAAAAATCGTTTTGTATACAATAAATCCTATCCAAATTCAAAAGTTTCCAATGTACCCGTGTTTTATTAAGAAAACATAGTTAACAATTTCACGCGATATTTTACAATCTTACGGCTTTTACGGTAGGACCAACACTGAAATCGAGAAAAAAGATTTGACTGCTTCATACATTTTTTTGTGCATAACTCGACAGAATGTATGTAAATAATGATGAGTACAATGACCCCTTAAGAGGTATTGCGTTTTCTGTAACACGTTGTATCGACTTTGCGATTTTGTGTGGTAGGATATAACACCCACCAAATCTCTACTTGTTTGCTGCCGAAAAATACGATAGATTTTTGTTTTTCATCAAATTTTTATAGGTAGCTATCGCATTAACGATGCAACAAATAATCTGCTTTTAGTGTTTAAAACACGTCCTTTTAGATTATTCCATAGAAAAAATCCGGATCTGTCGAATCTAGTGAGTTTGAACGTCAATTAACTGTTGCGGTTAAATGGCCTAGGAAACGTTCGTCTCAAACTTCCACTCATATCATGATGCATAAATTGCGCCGTCTTATTAGAAACAGTGGTTTTCTTAGCTCAACAGATTAATTTGAAGTCAAAAATTGCAATTCTCAACGCGATCTCAAATAGCGATCACCAGCCACAGTAACAGCAGCACTTGCCATGTGGGCCCTTTAAAGAAGAATAATCAAATTACTCCACCTAATTAGTCAGCCGAAACAAGAAAATAAATTAAGGGATCTTGCGTGGATCAGCAAAGACTGTTGTTCCCTCAATGTTTTTTTAGCAAATCTCATTTCAAACAACGAAATGGAATTGATTGCCCAAAAAAATTTTGTTGAAAAAAAAGTGGTTGTTTTCAATCTGCGTAGGAACTTTCGAATTACGTTCCTAAAATTAATATAGTAGTCATGGCCTTAAAAACTATCCAAAAACAAAATCGCAACGAAGAAAAGGACATCAGGAATCTGCAAATTTGGCCATAAGCATATTAAAATGATGGCAAAACAAAGTTTTATGCATCTGATTTGGCCACCCTATATAAAAATAGCCAAAAATCAGTCATGTTGAAGTGGTGATTGTGGTGCAGTAAGTAAAAGAGACTACTACAGGTGTAGTATTATTTCTTTTACGTCGAGTAATAATTGCGAGTATTCGCCATAGGGAATAGCGATTAATCGGTATTCGACTATTCGCTATAACTACTATTCGCGGCATCTCTAGATTATAGTAACGAAACATTTTATTTTTACATGCTAAAAAATAAAATAAAATAAAATGTTTCGTTAGATGTCGTTTATGTCCTTGCTCAGATAAAATAAATAGCAAGTTCGCATGCTTTTAAAATTTTAAATGAATGTTAAAACCCATCAATGTGAATCTGAATACAAATATTACCTCCAATTTATGCTTTAATTAATTCAACAGTAAAGATTACTATGTATCAGTGATTAGGTAAAGCTTGTAATATTGATGATTATACAAAGATTTATACATGAGGTTAGTGTAAGTAGGTACAATGAATTTAGAAAGCTAACAACCATATTAGTAAGATCCCATACATCGGTTAATTTGTTAAATCACACCTTTTAGATTCGTATAACCATTGTTAACAATGATATTAGATTAGATAATGAACTTTATTTAAATTGCATATAAGTTTTATTTGAGTGACAATAGGGAATATGCATGAAAAAAAAAATTTGTATCTACACAGTTTATCTCAAAATGTACAAAAATATAATACTAACGGTGAAAATAGAATCAAAAATGATTGACAATCCATCCAGAAATAACTATTTTTAAACAAATATATTCGTCCCTTTCGCAAAAACTCTGCTTTGTATGGCAGCTGTATAGGCGTCATGGAATTTGACGTCAAAGCCCTTATTGGACTTCTTTTTATAATTGTAAACTTTGAAGCTTTATATAGCAATTTTAAAATAACTTCACAAAGGCGATGAAGCTATTCATCGCCAAGTTATTTTAAAAATGATATCATAAGTGCTTTCTAAAGCTAATAATATATAATGTATTTCAATTTGTAAATGAAAAAATTGCATGCATATTTCCTATTGTGATTCAACATTTTGTGTAGAATTTAAGAATAATTGCTAATCGCGTTAGTTGAAGCATAGACTTTATATTAAAGGCATAGTCAGTTACCCATCGATTTATGACAGCGATTTATGACAGCTTTTAACACACATTTGCCTATGGTAGAAATTCGCTTAAAATATATTTTTTTGTACAGTTACCTTTGTCAGCGCCAGCATAAACTCGCTTTAGACAATGGCATAAGATAGGAAGATGTGCCTTTTATAATGTAAATTGACAAGAATGAGACTCATAAAGCTTCGCTTGCGATCCGTAACATTGTAACAGTCATAAAAAAACATTTGTAGACAAGCACAAAAACCTTCAGAAATGATGAATGGCCTGCTAGTCATGACCCACCATGTCAAAAATAGTGAAATATAATGTTAAAGGTTTGCACAATATGCAACCACTACCTATGAAATAATACCTTAATTTCATGATGTAATGCAAGTTTTGTCTCATAATTTGAAGAAAATGATTTTTACATCAGTTTGCTTGTACACCCGCGAGCAATAAACTGGAATCACTTCATTGCGCGTTACTCAAATCTAATTTAACAATTTCTATGCAATGAACTATGGGTAATATACTCGTATAATTATTATATATATATTTATTGGTATATATATGTAATTTTAAAAGTAATTTTGTAAGCTTTCAACCTCTTTCAATATCGTAACCAAAGATTATTCACCTTATGTTATGGAACGTAAATATAAAAGAGATCAATTTTTAAAACAATACACCATATTGTTTGGTAGTCCTGAAACCCTATAAAAATTGGGCTTTTATGAAAATTGGTCATCAGTCCAATGTTTCACGTCCCTGGGAACACTGAAGCTAAAAGAAAATAGAAACCACACCTATAGAAGCCGTTGAAGTCGTCATCCTAATCTAGCAAGGGTTGTCTCAGCTTACTATAAACTGCTTCAGTCGAAGAGTGGCAGGAATCCCCCAGGATTCTATCAGGAAACCCATTCAGTCAATGAAAAATCAAATTTCCGAATCGTTAAAATATTGAAGGGCAAATATTGACATAAATTGTAAATATTTTTTACGTTTTCATATTATTTCCAATTCATTTAGACATTCAACTTCGACTTATTGCAATAACTCCCTAAATTTTTTCCTCACCTTTCGAATGATCCACACTTATGGATTGTGGATAATTTGAAAGATAATTTTTGTATAGACATTGTTAAAATTGTTTTGCAACATGCGATGAAGTGATTCCAGTTTATTGCTTGCGGTCGCAAGTGTAGTTTAATCTATAATTTTACTAATTTCAAAACGAATGACGACGCTTATATGGATCTATATTTGGCCACCATGTAGCACAGGAGTTAGTTTACCAAAAACAGCTTTTTTTAAAGTAAACCATTTTTTAAACTAGGTGAATGGTTGCCATTATTAATCATGTTTAGTGCAAAAAAAACTCTGTTCCATTTCTTAATTTCCATTTCAGCTGCAAAAAAGTCACAAAATGTTACAAGAAATGTTAAAGTATAAAGTGATTTTTGATTCCAAAAAAAATCGAGTAACAGTCATAATTATTTTAGAAATATGTACATATAGATTAACTACATAAAGAGTTTTAAAACGCCCGCTCTTCACTACTTCCTAGTGTTTTAGCTGGTATAAGAATAAAGACATGGCAAATTTTTGCCCGCTTCTTTTCTATTATTTTATTTGAACTTCATTTAAAATATATTTATTTAATGTTTCAGCAACTACAAAGGGAGTAACGGGCAGTTTCCAGTCATTCTACTGAAGCTGTGCTGACTGCAACAGAACCAGGTAAAGAAAACAATAAGAAACAAAATATAGCATGTACAATTGAAGAACTTATTGTATTAGTAAATACCGCTTTAAAATCACTTTCATTATCTTTTTAAGATAATTGCAAAAATACAACCTGTTTTTTATTCAATGCACAAAATCTTACACAGACATTGCACTTTATAGAAAATGAACATTTATTTAAAAGTTTGTTAATATTTTATTACCAGGTTGGTGATTGCTGACTGGTTGTATTCTGAGCTACTACAAGTCACTACTGAAGAACAGACATGGATTTCATGGGGATCGACGAAACCATTTTGTGTTCAGGCATATACATTTTCATATGTTTCTGCTGCTGTTACTGCAATAGAACAATACTTACATACACATTCATGTGCATATCTATTGCTGTAACTATATTTTACTTTTACCGTATCAACACCGAATTTAACTAATAGTAATGCCATATTCCAAGTAAGTTCTCGTTCTTGTTAGTACAGTCATGAACAAAAATTATGTATATGTTCTCTCAATTGTCTAAAAAGTTAAAAGATTACAGCCCTATGAATGATGATAATCAGTAAAGGGATTCATATTTAAAGAAGAAAGTCGACAAGGTGTGCAGCCATCACAGTCATTGATAATAACACATTTAATTCTATGAGCACTCAGGAGTTGGCTACAATGTTTTTTTTTAATGTTTTTCTTCTATCACATGCAGATTTATAGTGCTTTCATAGTATTACCGAATACAGAATTGTCACATTTATATTCCTGTATTAGAATCAAACAATTTAAACACAGCACACCTTTTCACTACAGTATGTTTATTTTAAATGTTTTCACTATAAGAACATGTAGCATCTGCACTTTCTTGAAGCAACCACTTCATTATATAGTTCCACTACATTTAAAAGATACATCTTTTGTTCATGACTGTACTGCAAGCAATTTGCAAACCTGTGTTTGAAGTATTTTTTTATTTTGTTGCTTACTTTCAAAGTTTATTTTCTGCAATAGTAGTAGTAGTGCATAGATTCTCTTGTTATTGTTATTTGATAACAAAATTTCAAATTAAAACCTAAACTGCAATATTTGGATGATCCCAAATCATATTAATTAATGATCTCCTGAATTTTGTTTTATTTTTATTCATGGGATCTTTTAGTAGTTTATGCCTGTCCACAAGAACACAGTCAGGCATGCAAATCAACAGTTTTGCTTCTGTTCAACCACTGACCAAACTTTGCCAGCAATTTCGAATTCTCTTGCATAATTAATTATTTCTATTTATACTACATGAAGGTTGCAGTAGTATTTTATTCAGTTTGCAGCTCATAACCTAGGATAAGTTAAGAGTAACATTTCCTTAAATATGTATAACTTTTTTCCCACATGTAATCCTTAGCTAATCAATAATAATATACATACTTATTCAGTAGCATTACATTATAAGGCATAGGCACATCTTCATATTTCCAATAATGATCTTCTTAAAATTTAGTAATGTTAGTACTAAAATATTCACAATGCAGAGTTAATAATTGTCCAATCTATTAGTTAAAATCAACCATCGCAATCATTTGTTTTACTGTTTTGTAAATCCTCACACTTAAAATGACAACTGTCCACTTTAGCATCAAGAACCAGCTTACAACTACCTGACATTCAAATATTGTTCTATTAAATTTGAACTAAACAATTGTAAGACAACATTGACTATTTATTGCTAAATAATAATAATTAAATGTAAGCTCCATTTAAATATGCTAAGAACTAGTTAACAGAAAATGCAGCGCATAGTATTATTGTGAAATATCAGTTACTTTTATGTAAATCTTTGAGAAGGATATATTGTAAAATTCTTTAATCCAAATTTTCATGTTTATTTTATTCTGAATAAGACAAATTTTGTTATATCTTGAAGCACAGCAAGTTAACCTTATTATTACTTGGCAGAGCATTTCGCCTTTTTATCTGTTTTAAATTGAATCGCAATGCAGATATCCTTCTTAGAGCTAATAAATTATTATGAGTTAAAAAACTTTTTACTTTTATTTTTACAAATATGTCATCAGGAACTTGTAACTTCAGCAGCTATTCTGTTTCATAAGTGATTTATGCTGAATTTGTAAAACTTTAATTAAATCCAAATAAATATTCTTTACTGCAGCTTGTATGTACTTCAACAAATCACATCTGATTGTTTTTGATGTCTTTCAAAGTATTGCGCTTGCGTATTAATCGCAAAAGCTTGAACACATAAAGAAGTAGCACTGGCAAATTATTATATAAATAAAATATTAAGGTACAGTTTTAATACTGATAGTAATAATAGAAAAGAATACCTAAAATATAAGCTATTCCAAAGATCTTAACAAACCTATGATTTCTGGAAGCCTGATTAGAAATTTAATATCAGGCATTTTTTTTTATTATCACCATTTCAGGTAAATTTATGATAGCTAGCTTGTGAAAGATTCACTGTTATAACAACATGCACAGTATGTTGAAGTCAAAAGATGAATCAGCTTTCAAAAACCAGTGGATTGTGTGATAACATATAATACAGTAATATTTATACTCTAAATGACCACTATATTATCTGTATTCTAAAATTAATATTATACTGTAAACCGTATCTCAATGACTGCATCCAATCCAAACATGTCACACAAACCTGAATAGTTCTGCGGGTGCTTCTGAGGCACTCCTGTTATATATTGATGACATCTTGAGGTCACTGACAGGGCGGAGCTGCCAGAGAGCATCCTCGGGCTCCGTCCTGCGGCGCTTGGATGCGCCGGCTTCATCACCGCGCATCCCAGACGCCCGCTTTGTGCCTCTCAACGACATCTCGCTTAGTTGTCCACAACCTACATGTTCACGATACCTCTACTGCTTTACACTTAGAACGCGGTAACAACATTGTATAGAATGTCACATCGTTCACTACAAAGCACTTCAGTTTGCGTTCTGTAAACCTGAAAAGAACAAAATCTATGTTCAATACGCACTTTGCTACTATAATACATGTTAAAAGCAGGTGAAGCTCTTAGATAACTGAATCTATGAGCTTATTCTATCATCCAAATTGGTCACTCAACAATGTATTTCAGTTAAATTTGACAGCTCAAAATTAATGAGCACAGTAAACCAAACAACAAAACAATGTGCTGTACACAATATTTAACACTAACTGAAAGTCACATAGCGTTAGTAAACATTAATAAAGTCTTCTTTTTCGGACTATTCAATACAAAAGCGTTTTGACATACAGAACAAAAATGTCAATTTCTGGCTTCAACAATGTAAAATGCACAGGTGTTGATGCGGTGTGATACCGTGTTTTACCTCGACATAATACATCGTATGATCAATATTCACCGAATTGGACGATTTTTTAGTGCATATGTATGAAAATGAATAACAATCCCGTTTGACGTTTCACTTTATTGCACGAGTAAAATGTATGGCGGGCCAGTCGTCGGGCCGAGACTGTAAATAGCGGCGGGCCACATAGAACAGCCGTCCGTTGACAATCACACTTCCAGCCCCCACTAATTCACAAAATGCACTCACACGATACCACCAATGATTCCAATAATTTCATTCTCTAATAATTAACCGTAAATATTTATCTGACGAATAGTCTCCATTGTAGGCTACATAACAAAGTTGACAACATAGATAGCAGCACTGTTTTGTTGCCAGATTGACGTGAGTCCTACGCATCATTTTCTCAATCGTTTCGCTATGAACGTATAACATGTATACAACAAGTCAATTGTATATCATTTTCCAATAATGTACTATGTTGAAATACCTCATAATTCACATACATTTTCTGTAAGAGACATTTGGCGCCATTGATCCAAAAACTACTTAGGTCACGTGACTATGTACGAATCACCAACGCAAGCCAAGTAAAATGGCCAAAACGCACATCGAGTTCATCTAATGTCATTGGTTTTGAAAGTAACTTGCCGCATATCATATACATGGAGACAAGGAATTTAATTCTTCAAAGCCGAGAATAAACCAAACACGAGCACATAGTTAATAAACATTGGATTTGTCAGCAAGTAGCACAAATTACTAGAATAAATTACAACATGAACATGAACCAGAGATATCAATATGAAGTTACAGAAATTAGTCACCAGTTGGCGCTCTCGTCAACAAAAGTGGTTAAAATTGCCATGCTTAAAAATGTCCTTGAGTAATATATATGGTGAAAATATTATTCATCGATCACAATCGATGCAAAAACAACACAGTCATCGACTATTTTTTTACTTTAGTAAAATTTTGGTGATGGTAATGTTTTATTATTTTGTTGCGGACCTTTTATTTTTTAGAAAATCACTTGTTTTTCACTTTTTCCAATCTACTTTGGACATTGGCAGAATAGTCGACATCGGCTTTGCTTGCCATATAAAAATATAGAATAGAATAGAACTGACTGAACGCGTAGGTACAATACATAAATGTTTTTGTTATTCACCTATTTTTTCACCACTCCATTGATGTGAAAATTCTCAAATAAAAAATAAATCTTACGTAATAATAAATAAACATTAAATACGCGACACACCGGTGCACAGAGTACTTTTGCACCTGGAGCGGTTCATTTTGTACTCGGAAATGAGCAGTTTGAAACCCAATAAAAAAACAATTTCTTTAAGATTGAGGCCTAGGTTCTGAAGTATTTAATATAATTATCACAAATGCTACGAGGTGATGAAACTGTTGTGCGAATGTCTGCGTGATAAAGCAAACTATTGTAAGGCCCAGTTTCCGGAACGAAAATTATCGCAAAAATAAGCATCTCGATTATCAAGCACGTGTCAAGTGCTAGGATGGATGAGTTAATTGCGTTGGCGGTTGGAGCGTTTGGAGTTGGGGTGGTCTCCGGCAGAATGACGGGAACGGGAACGCTGGCAGTGTGGCTTTGAACCTTTCATATAATGTTAGGTTTGTTCTTTTTAGGGTTGTGTTGTGTACCAAAACTGTTTAAACAATATAGAAGACGTCTATTTGTCCCATTCGATGTTTAGTTTATGTCATTACTAACTTACGACATTGTGAGGAGAAAGAGTAGGTACTTACTTATTTGGTCATGTCAAAATAAATTAAACATATTGATGGCTTTGACAACAGGAGATTCTGAAACATTTCTCCGACATTCGTTTCGCCGTCTCCCGACCCGTGGTACAACTGCGATGTGTCCAACTGGTTGTACTACGGAGAAGTAAAGGGATTTGGGGCACCCCGACTCGGACAGGTTAGGTTAGAAGGGGATGGCGGGGTCAAGTGAGCGAGCGAACAGACCCCGCCATCCCCTTCGTGGTTATTTTTTATTTACTTCTCCGTAGTACAACCAGTTGGACATCGCAGTTGTACTACGGGTCGGGAGTGGTTTCGCCGTTGAACGGTTCACCGATAGTACGATTCACTTTTGAAAATTTAAACGATAGAACCTTTCACCGGCGAACGATTCGCCGACACAACTGTTCGTCTGCCCCTGGGGTATAAAACATAGGTACCTATTCGACATTGTAGACCTACCGGTCGATTCTGTCGACATCTCACGGTGTTCACCTAGGCATAGTGAACGACAAGCGAGCTGTCATTCCATTTTATTTGTATGGTTTGACAACTCACCCATCGTGCACCCCGCCCAAGTGTTCACTTCGACATGTTTACAGAATCGCACTGCTGTTGTTGTAATAATGTGTCCTATGAACTTTAGAATTGTTTTTGTTAATCATAGTTGATTTGTTATGTTTTTGTTTTGGTGTCATGTTGTGTAGGTAATTGTTAATAATAAAAGTTATTTTCATTTGCAAATATATTTCATTTAACCTTTCAAAACGGTACCTACTTATTATATATCATAACATGTATAATACATGTATTGACATATTGAATCAAATACGTTGCGTACGTGGCTAAAACTAGCCAAAAAAGTGACAAAAACGTACCTATTTGATAAGATTATGTGAATCGGTTCCACATTCACGTTTCTCGTGTTTTTCTCGCTTTCTCGCGAGATTCTCGCGTGAATGTGGAGCGGGCTTTAGAGAAATCTATTGAGCATATTGTGCATGGAAGAACGAACCATAGATAAAATAATAATGATACAAAGGAGTTCGAACATTTTTGGTTGGGAGCTGACATAGCTACCAACCGCCATTTTGATTGT
Source organism: Melanchra persicariae (assembly GCA_947386135.1). NCBI lineage: Eukaryota > Metazoa > Arthropoda > Insecta > Lepidoptera > Noctuidae > Melanchra > Melanchra persicariae. The sequence continues at coordinate 30,764,959 of OX376643.1, forward strand.
TGTTTCAAAATCGATAATAATTCTAATAAAAGTCCTCGGCTCGATTTAACCATTTATATGAGTTAAACAATATTATTATGTGAAGTTCTTAATAAAGTGGTTTTCACGTGTTTTTATTTTTATTTTCTTTGAATACATAGCTTTAAATCAAGCTGGGAACTATTACTTGAATTTAACCTACTGCATATATGAGGGTCATGGGGTCCGAGTGCACGTCTCCTTTTCAAGGATATATCTCGCCGACTGATCGACACTTTGCGTGACCAGAGGGCTGGCTCTTTCTTTGCCCAAAGAATTAGCATTGCCATTCAACGTGGCAATGCTGCCAGCCTTCTGGGCACGTTTCCGGATGACGGCGATGCGGAAGAATACTTCGACGCCTGAGTGTATTTTATTTTTATATATTACTTATTTTGTTTGTTTTTGTTTTGTTTCAATGAATAAATGAACTTAATTAATTCATTTTTAATGATAGTCATCAATTACGACTTTGCCTCCAAATATCTCGGCATTGTGACATTTTAGGTCACCATGTTGCGAATATTTTTTGTTTGTTTAAGTGTCCTCTACCCTTGTACGATTCTATGTGCGCCGTGATTTTAAAATGGCGGTCGGGTAGCTAAGCCATAAAGGGTCTATCCCCTTTACTGTGATTTTCTGGAGCCCGTAACGTCAAAAGTTACAAGGGTGTAAGTGTGTAGGTACCAGGTACCTAACTAACTGTTATCTCACGCCGACACAAATGACGTATATAATCAGAAACTGAAGGCTTTGTGGCTTTTAATCTACAATAACACAATAACAACAATTTGCTCACGTTAAATGTCGCTACTCCCATATTATTACACCTACTTATACTCTTTTATTTGTCGCTACTACCTATTTGATTTGTGAATTTGATAGCCAGCTGTCAATATCCTAATATTTTTTTTTTGTAAAATGCTAGTAAGAACAAATTAAAATATTTATTTGCGTAAAATACCCATGGCAAAAAAAAATCAAATTCCGCATATTTTCAGCATTCAATTAAAGCTAGTTCATTTAGCTTACTGTCCATTTTATTTTTATTCTTGAATTCGCATTTCTTTATTATTTCTATAAGCCTTCAATAAATTAACGCAATAACGGCATACCTATAGCTGTAATATTATATACTACTTATTTGTAAGTTGACATGTACGGGTATAATCTCTAGTACTTGTAACTAAAGTTTTGGCCACCTAATTAAAATAATTCATGGGCTAATTCTCAGCTATCTTCCGACTGTCTAAACAACGCATTACTTGCTTTGTATGGGTAAAGGCCTATTCTGCAAAAAAATAACCGACCATTGACTAGAAAAAAAATAGTTTGGTCAAATTACGAATACATTATGATACCAACTTACCCCCCATTCCTGAAACCATTCACACACTCGATCCACAATAATTTCAGAAATACTTACTGTAAAAATATCCAAACTCAAACTAGAGAAAGTAGTGGAGCACTGCCTATGCGTGCTGTAAAACTGCGTGATATTCCGTATGTCACGTGCCGGGGCTGTTACTTAACGCAGAGTTCGCAGTGCACTTCGAGCAATGCAATGAATTGTGACTATCGAGACTTGCCACGAACTTGTTAAGTACCTACGCGAATAAAACCGCGTATTTGTATGACGCGCTTTGGTCCTTATTGACATAAGAGATGACAGGAAACTGAAAAGGGACGCTTTTACCCTGCAGGAGGACATTAGGTATAGGCTGAATTATTATCCCTTTACCAACAAATTATGCCTGTATTCCTCAGAGCTAGAAGAGGAGTGCCTGTAGCAGGCAATACACCCGCAATATTATGTCATTTGTGTTTTAAGTCCCAAGTAACAGGATGGGGAAAGGTGTTTCTTTTACGAAAACGATAGCAATTGATACTAATAAATTTTTATTCAAGTTATTACAGTGTTTTATGTCGTTAACAGTTTATATATTAAAATTTAAACAATTAACTCTAAAAATACAAAACTATACCTATCTAAATTAAATAATAGATATTTATATATTCATGATTATCTTCTTTCCGGCTCACTAATAAAAAATGTAGAAGTTTCATGGTAAACCAAATTATGCTGTTATAATAATGACCATTATAATTAATTTTGTTTAAGAGGTAATTTATTTGAAATATTATAAACTTTGAATATTTATGAGAAATGTGCAAATATTTTTTATTTAAAGTGCATTTCATACAGTTTTTATTAGCAAGTCTATAGCTTTTATAAAGCTGCAGATCTAACGAAATATAGTACCTAATTACTGTCCGTTACAAACATTCCATTACATTTTTAGTAGCTAACTTTTATAATTACCCTCGATAAACCCCGGTTATAGAATATTAATTTACAAAATGATTAGTGCTTATTAAACTTTGTTGTTAAATAAGAAAGTTAATTTCCTTGTGGAATGATTAATAATTATAATTTATAGTAAATACAATAATAAAATTGAAGGAATGACTGTTAATCCCGAATAAATTAGGTTCATCTGTTCATGTATGGCGATATCACGATAGTAACTACCGTAGGCTGGCGCCGACGTTATATTGACGTACAGTTACTTTCATTTTTAAAATATTGTGCACGGCAAACCGGTCCGCTGAGTCTGACACGCCGACACACTTTGCTTGTCAATTAAACGTAACGCCATCTAGCGGCACTTTCAGCAAACTAGTCCCAATATTTAAAGTAAGATAATATAAAAAAAAAACGAAGTTATTCTTATATAAAACAACATGAGTAATTGATATTATAATGTAATTCATACTACAGGGCTTATACATATTAACAGTAGTTATTTATATAATACTCTAGTATGAAAATATAAAATTTGTTTGTGACATTGATAGTTTGGTACTTCGTAGAACATGGCACGGTTCATTAGACTTTTGTTTGTGTAAAATAAACATCAATTGTGTATAGTATCGTATAAGTATATACGGTTAGTAGCTGTAAACAGAATAGAATCAGAAAAGATATCATATATGTGATTTAAAAGTACCTACCGAAGAAATAAATCAAAGTTTGAAATAACTGATGCAATAGGTACCTATATAATCACTTGCAGACTACTTTGTCATGCAAGTTTTGCAGCAGAGTGATAAATTGCCGCGCTAACAGGCTTGATAGAAAGATTAGCCCCAGCCAGAGCTCGGCGCGTTATTGTATAATAATCCTCTCAGTATACTTGGTACAATCACGGTTACAATCATCTACTATACAACACCCATATGCAAACGATGTTTTATTTTACACATAAGAAAACAAAGAAATTATTTCATGAAACGGGAGTTATGACACTGACATTGCGCGGAAAATATCATAAAAACAAGTAAATAATAATACCTATGTTAAAATAAATATACTTAATTTTTACATTCAAAAATCATGTTTGGGTTTCATATTATACATAGACAAGAATTATTGATCATGATAATCTTTGGCTTAAACGCCAAAACTAAGATAAATAAGAAAAGTTATTCTAAAATATGAAGTGTGAATAACAAACATATTATAATATATAGCTATTTATAATGTATTCTGATACACATTGTATATATAACACCTATTTTTTTGTATTTAACAGATCAAAGTATTTGAAATGTATCCGCATAGCACACATGTACTGGCCTTAAATAAATATATTTTAACCGGTTACATCAAGAAAGAGGTCAAACACCTAATGAAGTATATTGTTAATTATTATCAACTAATAAAGATGTATTCTTAAAACTACATAACCGCTACTCTTTGTTATTTTTGGTATACAATCTTAATAATACAACTAGGTTTATATTAAATTAATGTTATCCCATAATACATAAATATTACATATAACATAATACATATATATTGAAAGCCACACTAAATAACAGTTGTGTTTTTGTAATATTGGTGGAGTTGTGTGTGTCTATTTGTTCAAAAACAATATAGGTACCTAACTTATTTTGGAATTTGTTCTGCATACCAATATAGTGAATGCTTTGGCCTAGGAAACTTAATGAGTCATTATGCCTTTAACAGTTGTAATAGTAGACACGTTGCACACAGATGTGCCCACAGTACGTTATATAAACCGACCCTTTGCCAACAATGCCTATATTTGCAGCTGCAGACTGCAAAGAAATAAAAATCCGAAAGCATGATTTGCTTCAAGCAAAGAATGCAAGATAAACAACACAACAATATCTACATGAAGATTTTGAGGACACCTACAACCGATTAACTAGATCAATATAATGTTTCTACTTTGTGATACTGTATGCAATATAACATCTGAATAATTCAGATCATCTTAAAGAAAAACTTACAAATCTCAATCTGATAACAAACCTAATAAAAATAACTTGTATTAAATCTACATGTAGATAACTTAGTCTACGCCGTCCATGGGACACTAACATTATACCCCCACAACACCCCCATACGATGTGTTAATATTCTTATTAAATTATATACTACGAAACTATTACTATTGTACTACAAGATAAAAGTACAAAGGAGAAACATTATCAAAATTTGTAAAAACCTTTACAGTACTTCTTAATGTTGGACAGTAATTCTCTTACGGACTACAAAATTGTAAGAACAAAATTTCTGTATAGCAAATGGTTGTACAGAAAGGTACCATTTGTATTGTCATTCGATACAGTTCAGTTTGAAGAATGTAGTTCGTAAGAGGTCCATTCTACGTCTATACAAACCAACACACGATCCTGTGTCATCAGATCCATTAATTTCTATCAGTCCATTTCAGTTTGCGTACAGTGTAGTAACACACCTTTTTTAATTCCCATTTAAATACGATTAAAGAATTCACTTCATAATGTAATTTTTTTAAGGAAAATTCAGGTAATGTTACTAGAAACAGGTACTTTACATCACTCTTTATGAATTTAATTAAAACATTGGAATAGTGGTATCAAAAGCAAACGGTTGAACATAAATGCCGTAAATTAAGTGCCGGAAAATTACGTGTTAACAATAGGCCATAAAAAAGGAATGATTATTTCAATGCAATGTTTCATAACGTGCACAGTGTTAGCGTGATAGGTGACACCTTCATAGAATATATAATTTCGACAAAGGATTACGAGACGCGTGGCTTATCAAGACCATAAGATGCTAAGTCCTGTGTAAAGGAAATAAGATACAGTTTCCAATACACCTGATGTCAGTTACCGTAAATGTCGACGTTATTCACGAACTTCAAAAACTAAATATTTGTCGTAGTCGAATCCTTTACAGCACTATAATTCAATATTATTTAAACATATTCCACTTCTTGTAATTTTATCCAATTATATTAAAACATAATTTGTACATCTCAATCACTACGAAGAAGCCGCATTTAATACTTGTGCGAATTTCATTAAAATGTAGTTCATAATATTCTTTCAACAAAAATAATGAAAGTGTTTTTGTTCTGTAATAGTGTTGATAACAAATCGTATCAAAGTTTGACAAAATGCGGTCATGTTTTTTTGTTGATTAGCCTTTACAGTACCTAAGTTGAGCCCCGTATTCAAGTCAAACAAAAGTTACGCAACATATAAAAATAAATATATGAAGGGTGTACAGTTGTATGTTGTGCAACATTAGTTAACCTTGAAGAATACGTGGCTTAACATTTAAAGATAGAGTTAAAATAAGCATTTAGTGGTAAGCTATTTGGGTTTGACATTGACGAATCGCCCTCCTAAAGGGTATGGGTTGCTGACGTTATACAGCAATGGGCATCAATCGATTACACGTGTTTCGAGGGGTTTATTGATTCTGCATTACAGTACAAATAGGCTGCCACCTCATTATGTCATTACTTGAACAAATAAGGTGATTCTTAGGTAGTTTCAAGGTTATATGGAAACCGCGGTAATTTAGCCAGGTGGGAATTAGCATCCAATAAAATAATACTCTAACGCGAGCCTATCTGCATTTATAGAATAGGGAATATGAATGCAATTTGTTTTATTTACAAAATGAAATATTAGCTTTAGAAAGCACATATGAAATAATTTTTAAAACAACTTCACATAGGCGATGTGAAGTTATTGGTAAAGCTTCAAAGTTTACAATTAGAAATAGATATATAATATGGATTTTGACGTCAAAGTCCATGAGGCCTATAGGTACAGCTGCCAAACAAAACAGCGTTTTCGCGAGAGGGACAGATAAATTTGTTTAAAATATTTATATCTCGTTGGTTTTTTGATCAATTTTGATTCTATTTTCACTGTTACTGTTATTTTTATGTATATTTTGAGATAAACTGTGTAGATAACAAATATTTTTTTCATGCATATTCCCTATTGTTTGTCCTGACCGACTATCAACGCACAGTCAAAACTAATAAGTCAAGAAAGCTGGAATTTAGGTTTATTTTATGGCATTTTTGGAAATTTCAACGTTAAGGGGGGAAATGACAAAAATCATTGTGTGAAAACTGATTTCTTCATAAAAAGGACCTCACAGAACATTCATAGTGGAAATGATTTTGATTCTATTTTTAATCATCCTGTTTTGTCAAAATAGGGATGCATCACGCAATTCCTTGTCTATTGGCACTCGCCAAACCGTCTTACATTCGTACAGCCTTTGTCGGTTTATTTATCTATGGCGATACATTTTTCGTTTTTGAGTACAGGTTGTAATGGCGACTGTAGTCATGTGCGCAAAATCAAAGCGCTATTTACCCGATTGACGCAGAGAGAGGAGGGTTAGTGATTTTGAATTATACTGTTCTACCATGCATTATGTGTGTTATTGAAGATGATAATTTTGTTACTGATGGATGATTTAAGAAAGCGTACTAATACTTGTTAATTACCTTTGTGGACTCATTTCTATTATACCTAACAATAACTACATAAAATCTAAAATAATGGAAATAAACGTACATGAATTATGCATTTTTAGTTTTACCTTGATCTAGCTTGACGGACTTAATTGCTATGTTTTGGATGGAATTGAAACTTTTTTCTGACTAACTACTTTCTGTGTAGGTACTGTCAATTTTTGGATTTCAGATTTGTTATGTTTTATTTTGTAAGCAGAGATCAGGACTACTGATATGATGTACCTATATGTGTGTGCTGTTGTATGCAAACCTACCAACTTATTAACCCACTGAAACTAATGCATCCCTTTTAAATATTATTATGATGAGGGGTTAGCAGCATCATTAATAAGCATTCTTTAAAGATCTCATAATTATAATATTATTCAATTGCAACAATAAATACATCTATAATTAAACAACTTGAAACATTTCATTTTACAAGTGCAATCATCATAAAATAAATCCTTTAAGAAAATATAAAAAAGGTGACAATATAAATAGAGATTCTGGTGAAGAAAAACTAACATTCATTTAAAATCCGTGTTACGCCTATTCCCAAACGCCATTTACAAGACATTATCTTAAATGGAATGAAAACATTCTGAAAAATAGATATACTACTAAATGCCGTTCTAACAAAAATTTGGCATTTACTAAGTCAACAATGTTTGCTACGTTAATATTTTGCCTGGGGACAATTACTCCGGCTACGATGTTTATGTGTTATTTGTTTCAGCTACATTTTAAATGATGAAGATGGATTCTTGGTGGGCTAGGAGGAAATCAGTGAAGTTGTTGATAGGTGCGATCGACACCAGCGACATCTGTCCGTTGGGCGGCCACGCGAGGTTGGGCCCGAACACCACGGCCAGGTTGCTCGTGGTCATCTTGTTCAGGCAGCTCCTGTCCTGCACCTGTGGGGGACCCGGGATTGAGTAAAGAATAAGTCTTTATTACCGCGAATTAAATTTGATAATCTCACGAGAAAAGCTTCATAGCAAAATGACGTTTCAGTTTTCTTGATGGCTATTAAATCTCGTCACATTGCTACTTATAACTCTATGCTACTTGTATCAATCTATCTTGAAAGAAAAATCTGTAAAAGGCAACATTATTTTTCTATCAGTTGGTATACGAGAAGCCTATTCCGTACAATAATAATAATGAATAAGTAAGCACAAACCTTCCACAGAAACTGGAACAGATATTTCAGCAGCTTGTAGTTGTCAAGCGGCAGGCGCTCCAGTATCAGGATCTTTACTTTGCGCGGCTTGTCGCGAGCTGACCAGTCTGGAAAACAAATACAAATATTAAAATCAAGAAACTTCACCATCGGTTATTAAGATGTCAGACCAGTTACAAAAGCTTCAGTGTCATTAAAACGTCTTATATACCACCACATCAAACGCCTTAAAGAATAAATCTATTTCTAAATCTAAGAATCTCTGCTAGACAATAATAGTCAATAGAAATATAGCCAGCCTTATATTTAAGTTCAGCAATCCGAAACATGCTGATGCAAACCAAACTTAATTTCTAAAAGACAACGGTAAACTTATTCTTACCATTCGCAAGCATGCTTTTACCATACCTATTTTTATAACTTACTCTGGAAATCAATAATCTCGTCATACAAATCGAAGGTCAGAAGCGGTTCCTCCAGATCCCTGAAGAAGGTCTTCAGTAGCACAGCCGCGTTGTGGGGGTCATTCCTGAAGCGCAGGGGTTCGCCGCGGTTGCAGGCGAGTTGCAGCTCCTTGATAACCGACCAGTTGGCCGAGCGACGGAATATACCCTCCGTCTCTAGAGCTAGAAAAACACTCAATTATAAAACGTTCCCTTACATGAGCTCATAAAATACATGTCTATAAACCAATAAATATCTGTCTTAAAGTTCTCAATCAATTTATTTGCGAGCCTTCCTTACGATTGGATAATACAGAATCGAATTTGCTGACAAGATTAGACTAAAAACAACTAGGCAATAAGAGTCATATTTAAGCGAGAACCATGAGTGACGGATGGATGATAATGGAACCATTTGAGTATCCACTTACCATCAGGCTGTGACAGGAACTCGACGCACTGCCTCACGACAGGAGGAATAGCGCCCACCATATTAGCATTATTTTCCTTTATGAAAGCCAAAGAAACGCCAAACTGTTGAGTTGGCGGCGGGGACAGACTGCCCTTTGGCTTCTGTTTGTACTTCGCGACGGGCGACGTCTCGGTCGCGGATGACTGGCGGGCCGACTCCGCCGCCCTCGGGTTCTTTGATAGCAACAGCTTGTCGTACCTAAAACAAACGATTCATTATTGAAACTTATTACACCTCTACGGAACATTAAACACAAAAAGAGAAACAAGATGCTTGCCATGATAGTCACAAGACTACACACCATCGCTTTTGAACTCTAACTGGTTTAGCATTCAATTTGTTTAGGGCTTCGTAGCCCATCGAAAGGACACCAGAGTTATAAATGTCCATGTCAACTGAGTTCTCCTCAACGACAGTTGATAGCCGAGGTGCTATAATGCGCTTTTTGTCTTCGTGGATTCTCCGTGCGGTATCGGGCAAAGCGGGTGACATGGAATTCAGTATGATGAGCTTGCGGAGTGAATCACGAAAGAGGGATTGTGGAGTTGGTGCAGGTTGGTTTTGTTGCGGCGCCCTATTCTCAGTGTCATCAGCTTGAAAACCCCGGATGCTGGAACTCGGTGCCTCTCGTACTTGAATTTTCAAGACTTTTGGCTGATTCTGGCTGGTACCAGGTAAGTCCTTGCCGTTGTTATTCTTGGGCAAACCAGCAGCCTGATCTCGGTCGTCAACCGGCGCAACTGCTACACGCTGACCAGTAATCCTTATTCTTCTTCTTCGAGACCTGTTAAGGTTAGAATGCACCTGTGAGCTATCAGCAACATAAGCTGCGACCGGTGCTCCTGACACCGACATAATACAACGAAGGCGCGCTGAGTAGCGTGCAGTCGATTCTCAGTGATGAATAAATAAAGAGTGTTTGTATTGATAATGTAGGTTCTTCGACTTCAATTTAAACAGAAGCAAACAACAACTTCGACTATGTTCCACTAAGGAGAAAGAAACAAGCCCACAATTCGGAAAATGCACAATGTTTCTGCAAAACTGGTGTAAAGACGAGAAATAAACGAAGAATAAATCTTAATTCAAAAAGACATAGTGAAGTAAGAAACTGAACAACGAATGAAACAGCTGGCCGTCAAGTCAATATGCAGCAGTAGCTTATTAGTTTTAATTATCATTCACCGTCCATATACTGTCTACAATTATTTTAATTGAGCTTCCGCGAAAATGTCTGACATATGTATATGTACAATGCATGAAATGTGTTGTTTCCCACGGCCGCTATCATTACCTACCTATTGATATTTTACAAAAATAGTATTAAGCTGCTCGACTATCTTTCAGTAGGGACCATTATGAACGCATAAAAGGAAAAAAAGAATATTCATTTAGTGAAAACTGCAGCTTGTTTTCTTTTTAATATTTAGCATTATATTGTTCTGAGGTCCTAGTGTGTTTTTTAACCGACTTCTAAAAAAGGAGGAGGTTCTCAGTTCGGATGTTTGTATTTTTTTTTTTATGTTTGTTCGCGCATAACTCCGTCGCTTGCCAACCGATTTGAAAAATTCTTTTTTTGTTGGCAAGGGTATACTTCCCAAATGGGCCCATGGTTCAGTGGTTTGGTTTTTAAATCCAAATAGCTGGAAAACATATATGGAAAAATCATCAATGCATACGAAATGGCGTATTTTTGCTTTCCTGTGACTTTCGATTGGTGTTGTTAGGTGGGTACCACTAAAAAGTGGAAAATAAAAAACTTTTTCACAAAAAAAACCCGACTTCCAAAAAACACTACAAAGTACAAAATAACTTTAATTTCGGAAGTCGGTGTCCAATAACGAAAAGGCAACCAAAAACACCGACTACCGAAATTAAAGTTATTTTTAACCGACTTCCCAAAAAAAAAACCGACTTCCAAAAAAAAACACTACAAAGTACAAAATAACTTTAATTTCGAAAGTTGGTGTTTTTGGTTGCTTCTTAGTTATTTGACACCGACTTCCAAAATTAAAGTTATTTTGTACATTGTAGTGTTTTTTTTGGAAGTCGGTTTTTTTTTTGTGAAAAAGTTTTTTATTTTTCACTTTTTAGTGGTTACCCCACACCTAAAAACACCACTGGAAAGCAAAAATATGCATATTCGTATGATTTTTCTACATATTTTTTCCAGCTAATTGGAAAACCAAACTGTTGGACCGATTTTGATAAAGTTTAAACGGGACCAATCGAGAAGTATATCCTTTCACATAAAACAAGAATTTTTCAAATCGGTTCATACATGACGGAGATATGAGGTAACAAACACAAAAAAAAAACAAAAATACAGTCGAATTCAGAACCTCCTCCTTTTTGGGAAGTCGGTTAAAAAGGAGGAGGTTCTCAATTCGACTGTATTTTTTTTTTTGTGTTTGTTACCTCATATCTCCGTCATTTATGAACCGATTTGAAAAATTCTAGTTTTATGTGAAAGGATATACTTCTCGATTGGTCCCATTTAAATCCAAATTGCTGGAAAAAACATGAAGAAAAATCTTACGAAATTGCATATTTTTGCTTTCCTGTGACTTTTCAGTGGTGTTTTAGGTGTGGGGTACCACTAAAAAGTGAAGAATTAAAAACTTATTCACAAAAAAAAAACCGAATTCCAAAAAAAAAAACACTACAAAGTACAAAATAACTTTAATTTCGGAAGTCGGTGTCAAATAACGAAGAAGCAACCAAAAACACCGACTTCCGAAATTAAAGTTATTTTGTACTTTGTAGTGTTTTTTTTGAAGTCGGTTTTTATTATTTTGTATACAAGGATGATTTTTCCATTTTCCACATATTTTTTCCAGCTATTTGGATTTAAAAACCAAACTGCTGAACCGATTTTGATAAAATTTCACTGGGACCAATCGAGAAGTATATCCTTTCACATAAAACAAGAATTTTTCAAATCGGTGTACATAAATGCCGGAGATATGAGGTAACAAACACAAAAAAAAAATACAGTCGAATTGAGAACCTCCTCCTTTTTTTGAAGTCGGTTAAAAATAAAAAACTTTAAAAAAAAACCGACTTCCAAAAAAAAACACTACAATGTACAAAATAACTTTAATTTCGGAAGTCGGTGTCAAATAACGAAGAAGCAACCAAAAACACCGACTACCGAAATTAGTTATTTTGTACTTTGAATAGTGTTTTTTTTTTGTTAAAAAGCTTTTTATTAACGTACTCGCGTTAACGCAAACGTTCGCTTATGTCAAATTGTATAGAAAAAAACAGGTTGTCCGTGTGTGTCACCAGACGGCGCTTATTCAGTTTCAATACAAATTGACGTTTACGCAAACGCGATCGAGAACGTTAAAAAACTCGCACTAAGGCCACTGCTGATAGCCCTTTACACAAGCTAGACTAGCATGTTTAGTCAAAGTACGCCTTCCGTTCGAAGTGGCGTCCTCTTAGTCGCCAGTCTATCGGCTTAATCTTTGTACAATCGCTTCTGATTGAAAACCCCATTTAATAATAAATATCTGAGCTGCACCTTCATCGCTGTCAGTAGGACTCATTTAGGTCAATAGCACAACTGAATAATTGAGGTAGCCATACAACCTGCTCATAGCATACATTTGGGCACTGAAACACGTGTAATAGTTCTACCTCATATATAAAATTCTCGTGACACAGTATTAGTTGCCATACTCCTCCGAAACGGCTTGACCGATTCTTATGAAATTTTGTATATTCAGTAGGTCTGAGAATAGGACGTAAACAATGTGTAGGGTAGATGTAGGGTAGGTAGGTAGGCAGGCAGCCAGTTGACGGGAGCGAAGCCGCGAGGGACAGCTAGTTTAACAATAAAATATATAGTTTTAGGTTTATTATAGTTTTTTAGGCTTATTCAAGTTCGAACTTTTATTTCAGAGCAATTCTATGGTCGCTTGAACGTTTGATTAGATTTGAAGATATTGTAGATTTTAGTTCCTATTTCATTATTGAGATAGGAACTATAATCGACCCTCATTAACGATAATATAAATAGAAAAGTTCTAAGGACTCAAATAAGGATTTTATTCAAGGTTAAAAGTTTAAACGTTAATATGAAATGGAAAATGTCTAAGGTCCCAAGGCGGATTTGTTATTTTTATTACTGAATTGAAATTATACTCAGCTCATGTTTTATATTGCGGTGTAAAAGTTATAAGAGCATCAGAAGTTTTTAAAATCTACGTTTTAAACTTAAGAATATTTTTTAATACTTTATTTAGAATCAATACGACTTGTAATCTGGTGCACTTTAGAATGGTTTGGTATTAAAAGTTTTAAAACCGATAAAGGTCACATACAAGAATAGATATAGCTTTCTAAGAAACCTTTCTAGAAACAAGAATATTCAAATTCTCAGTTGCAAGCTTGTCTAATTCGGTGATGGCCCTGAAAAGTCTTTTGTAAAGGGCACTAGAAAACGTATTTTGTTCCTGAATTTTAAATCGAAATTCTATTTTCTGATGATTAATTAAAAGGTCTGATTGGCATAAATCTGTTCCGCTTGAATCCAATTGATAAAGCAACCGTATTTTAAAGGCTCGATTCATCCTTAAAGTTTAGTTAGGTTTTAGATCTTATTGGTATAGAACTAAGGTTTGATTAATTATGAATCTGCCTTAAAAAAATTGTCATGTAGGCGCCCGCCATATCATTTCAGTATGGAAGTAAACGACATTATTATATTTGATACTTCACGCCACTGCTTCACTGTGTTAGAGGCCTAAAACTTTTTTCCATGTCTATGACGCCTACACATTGGGGGATCTTGTGGCTTCCAGTAGGTACAGTCATGGTTTAGGTTCTAGAAATGGGCTCCATAAACTTTTGCTTTCAAACTTGTTCATACCGTTGAATCATAGCCTATTTGAAATTCGAAACCACTGTAGCAATTTTGGTATTGATATGGATTGGACCTTTGAGCCGGAAATAGAGATGACATAGGTTTCTTTTTGTCCCAAAAAAATTAAAAATAAAACAAACAACAACAACTTTTTACCTGTGATTGATGTGAGGTGTACAATAAATTATATAATAAATAATAAACACTTAATAAAACACTTCACAAGCGGCCAGAAAATAGTATGAAATATTTTGAAATGCAAATATCCTGCTGTAGGAGGATGCGATGGCGAAGCTTGGGGGAGCCCTATGTATTTATTTATTTATTTATTTATTCAGAAATAAAGCTAGTATTAAGCTTCAATCTTTAGAAAATGATGAAATCCTAAATGAATAAAGTGTATCACCATAATCAGGAAATCAGAATGCTTGGCAGAAAAATGCCATACAACAGAAAAACAACAGCAGTCAATCGATATTGGAGATTTATTAAAATATTTTGACTTTTCTATTGGCTAGTCTTAATTTAGCAGAGGCCACAGCCCAGATAAACCAGGTCATCATGTATCTAAGATTGGAATGACCCAAATGTTTGCTGCCTTTTGTTTTGATTTCACTCCTACCTTTCACTTTCTGAAAGCCTACTAGGAATTAAAACCCTTTAAGGACACAGAACACATTAGATGACGTTTTTATTTTCGTGAAAGTTTTTTTATTTTATTTAGTTCATCACAACAGCTTGTCTCAGGTTTTAGGGAAATACCTATAATGACTATTTATAATAACGGTTGCTAAGGATAACTTGAGTAATGAGACACCTCTAGAAAAAATTATGCCAGGACAATAGAGAGATGTGAAAGCACTCCAAATTAAAATTTTGAAATCTAAGCACAATGATTCCTTGTGTAATTTTAACTTTTAAACTTTTCCACTGTGTGTCATCATTATAACCGAATGAACTTTGACTCTAGTTAAAACTATTTTAAAATTGTTTATTTTTTGGAAACACAGGATTAATTTTTCACAGGAAAAAATGAACACTTGAAATAATCTGAGATCACAACAATTATTGTGGTATTTCAATGATTTTGCTACGCAAAAAAGAACGAGGATGTTTTTTTTAAAGCTTAGGATATCAGTTCTGGAGACAACACTATAAATTAATCGCGCCTTTCTCTAAATCTATGATTTTAAAGAAAACTAAACACCGCCGAAAATTTTCACAAGTTTTATAATATTTCCCGCACACACCACACAAAACATCTTGATTAGGTAATATATCGAAATTCGGAAAAGTAAAGCTTTATTTTCTTTAGAACACCGGCACAGATTTTCCCATTTTCATTTTCCAAAAAATTATCATAGTTAATTTCTAGTTTAAAATACACGCTACGTACTTAATCAGACCACAACAGGAGAGAATCGAACTCATTATTTTTAATTTTTTTAATTTTTCAGAAATTTAGAAAAATAAAAGATTTAAATCCGCGGACGAGCGCGAGCCACTGCAACTGTGAGGGTGCGTTCTGTAAGTGACGTCTTAGGGCGAGTGTTGGGTTGGTAGGTAGGTAGGCGGGTGATTCTCAGGCTGAAAGGTGGAGTGCCGATTCTGGCTTTTATAAGGGCGGCGCGCACCTTTTATCAACTCCGTTGATGAAACCAGATGTTATGGGTATGAAATTTTTGATCTTGATACGGATATTAAAATAATACTATAGGTACCGGTTTTGGCTAAGGTTACGGATATGTTATTATTTCGGTTTATCCGTTGGTTTCGGTTAAGTACGGATATTAGATTTTTAAGAAATTGTAAAAGCATACAAATGGTTATGTAATAATTTGAATGTATTTCTAAGTTGTCATTGAATACTACAATCAATCATATTGTATGTGTCATATAACTCATAACTTCTCATTTAGACTGCACCCCTATTCGAACTTTTATCCAGAACTTTTATATATTTCTAAGGAACCAACTAAGACGTGTTCAAGGTTAAGGTTAGCTAAAGGATTTATTTTTATTTGTGAATTGATATGATACTCAGCTCATATTGGTATTTTTATATTAATTTAGGTTACGTTTACGGAGCTCCTTAACATCCCTGGATAAAACGCACCTTCAACCTTCATCCGACTTATGGTTTACGGTAAAACGTGGGCAATAATGATTTAATTAAGTTACGCGCGTGCTATTAAATTGTCAAATCACAAGGTTCGACAGGACGAAATAAATATTTTTTTTTTTTACATTTTTGATCGTGAAGCGAACATGAAAATGTTTAGCGACAATATACAGCCTTTTTTCGACTTTCATTATAGCATGGCGGGCAAATGGTAAACGTTGACGTCATCCCAACAGCAGTACGGAGACCACGTTTATTTACCAAAATTAGATTAGGTAAGTATACAAGTACATCCAAAATAGTTATGAAAATTTTCAAAGCATCTCCCGTTCAAACAAATAGCTCCAGACTTCATTAATTCAAATTCTTATCAATACGCGGACCAGAAATCATGATTAGTGAGAACACGAGCTAAAAGGGCGAATTAAATGTAGGGCAGTGAAAGGTCACTTACTCGAGGACCGCGTCAGGTATGCACAGCTTATCCAGGCTCAGGTACTGTTGAAGCTCGTGGAGATAGTTAACGTACATCATCTTCCTGCCAAACTTGACGCTGATGGCCGGCTTCAGCATCTGCCATACTATGCGGATGAAGTTCGTCGGGTGCACGAGGTACAAGGCTTTCAGGTTCTTCTTATATTTCCTGTCGAATGCCTTGTAGGCCCTCCAGAGCCACGAAAGGGGGGGCTTGTTCTTACTGGTCAGACCACAGTGGAAGTATACGACGCTATAGTCCTGCTCCACGTATTTGTCCAACGTGAACATCAGGTACCTGAAACGAGAAGATTATCACGATCAATTGTTGCTGGACGGAAGACTGTCTCTCGGGGTTGCAAAATGACTGATGAAAAAGGCAACAGATTGAAAAATAAACGGAGAAAAGTTTCACCGATATTGATAAGTTATCAGAAGCAGCCTCAAGCTATGTAGCAGAAAGTTTTTCGTATATCAGCCTATAAATAGTCAAGGAATGACCAGTAGAGCAATAAACTTTAACAGGGTCAAGATTGAATAAGGCATAGTCTATCGGACGCCTTGGAGCGCCAGCCGACCCTTCATGGGGTCATGCATAAGTTAACTATGACGTAGACTTTCACGGAGTCAGCACAATCTTAGCTTGTTGCTGATGAAAATTAAGCTGCGGAAGTTTGTATATTCGGTTGAAAGTTTGACTGTATTGATGTTTCTTACAGAGTTGCAGATGGAGAATATTTCCTGGTTCTAAGAATGATTGAATTTAATCAATGTCAAGGGTTATACAGGGTGTTCCAGAAAGGTGTGGTCATATTTAAGGGTGACGTTGGGTATATATTTTTTCCTTAATGTTATCAGCTACCCAACATCACCCTTAAATATGGCCACACCTTTCTGAAACACCCTGCATATATCAGCTGCTTTACAGGATTCCTGTTTTTTTTTTGTGTTGTTCTTTCTTTGGGTCGAAAAATTGTCATACCTGAGTAGTTTGTCGGGATGCAAGTCCTTGCTGGGAGGTAGTCTGCAGGCTGACACCACGATGATGCGGCGGCCGACCTCGTCGTCACCAACCACTTCCACCAGCCCCGTGCCGTTCAGTTCCGCGAACGAATCGTCCAGAGACGACGATATCTAAACGTACAAGTGTAACAACGCCTTAAGAACTTATTCCGCCTAATTGCAGTCTAAGAACCTACCATTTGCCTGCGGTGTTTGTTTAATTATTCATTTATAAATATGCAGGCAATTACACGTGAAAGGATATCGATCATGAACAGTTGTTTATTTGCTGTTTAACGTAACAATTCAATGTCAATGTTGTTTTTTCTTGTGCCGGAAACGAATATAAAAATAAAGTATCGACCTAGAGCATTTTTGTAGAGGAAACGGATGTTTATGGCTCAGTAGGTCACGTTTTCGTAGCGTTAGTGCTACGTCGGAGCGGAGATATTGCTACGCAGTTTCGTAGCACGAGCGTAGCGCGACACGATCTCGCATAGGTACTCTCCGTGTTGGATGCTGTATGTTTCAGTAATGTAAGTACACACTACTTAATTAATTAGGTCAGATTCCCGCGATAGTTTACGTGATATAATAATACGTGACATGAAGACTTTGCACCTCTTGAAGCATTTTGCGCGCAAGGAGGAATTTGTGAAATTTGGCATAGTTATTTTACAAGAAGGAGGACTATAGAGTTTTTTCATGAATATCGGCCGAATTTAGACCGCTGGGTCGAAATAAGTTATTCGGTAGTAGCCGACTGTACTAGTAAGTTACCTAGTCATCTGCCTAGCCTTTTTCCATACTATATTGGGGTCGGCTCATAATCAAACCGGATTTGGTTGAATACCAGTATTTTACGTGGAGCGACTGCCTACCAGACCTCCACAACCCATCAACTGGGTAACACGGTACTTCTTGGCAAGACTGGTGTCAGATTTTTGAGCTTCTGACAATCCGTAACGACTGCCAAAGATCTCCAAATGACAGCCGGGACCAACGGCTTAACGTGCTTTCCGAGGCACGGAGGAGTGTCGGTATGTTAAGATGGTGACCCACCCACAGACCAACCTCGGCATGCGTTGCTTGACCTTGAAGCGGCCTGTGCGGCTGTTATAATTTAGCCAAGAGTACCTAGTAAGTTCCGTATAAAAAGGGGTAACTTATACTTACCGGGAATACAAACATACTTAAGTACCTGCTTGTCATCTAATGGCAACAATAGAATAAATACAAGCCTCGATCAAATTGCAGTATGTTTAGCTTTGTTTGATGACAAATTATGGTTGTTTAGTAAACTGGAGGCAATAACTAATTCTCTTTACTTAGGTATATCCGACTTCAAGAAAGAAGGTCATCAATTCGACTCAAATTGCAGTATGTTAGCTTTGTTTTATGAACAATTATGGTTGTTTAGTAAATTGTAGGCAATAAATAATTCTTTTTTTGACTGACTTCATAGGGTTGGGGTTAGGTTATTAATTCTTTTTTTAACCGACTTCATAGGGTTGGGGTTAGGTTATTAATTCTTTTTTTAACCGACTTCATAGGGTTGGGGTTAGGGTTAGGTTATTAATTCGACAGGTGTGTATGTAATATTGTGAGAATTGCAGTTTATGTAACTTTAGTCTAAGTATACCAGCTTCCAAATATGTGTGCCAAATTTTATAAGTGTATGTATGTTAGTATGTTTGTCCACGCATATCTCAAAAACTATAAGTCAGATTGCAAAAAATGTTTTAGTTGGACTAGGTATAGTCAAACTTAGGAAACAATGGGTTGTCACGGCTTTCACGATTAGGAAAATTTTCTCGTAATCTGCCCGCAATTCTGAAACCTGAAGGAATCTGTATTGAAATTGCGATAGTTCTCGATTGTTAATTAAAAATATAACCCGGAATCTTTTTTTGTGTGTTTGTAGATGAAAGTTACATATTTTTTTCTTATTACCCGACTGCGTCAGAAGGAGGGTAATGTTTCTCGAGCGTATGTATGTCCATTTCTTTGGCACGCCCTACAGCCCAAACGGCTGGATGGATTTTGACAAATGAGGTGTCGTTGAATTCATCAGAATTGTGGTAGTGACATAAGCTATATAAATTTTCAAAATGGCGCCCGGAAATGAAAAAAAATAATGTAATGTAGGAAATAAAAAAATACTTTGTCAAAAAGCCCGACCGCTTAATACGTCTAAAGAGTATCAAAGAAGTCGCTTTTCAAGCAGTCTGATACAGTTTAATTAAAGATCTGAGGCCACAAACTGCATCATCATCATCATATCAGCCGAAAGACGTCCACTGCTGGACATAGGCCTCCCCCAAGCGTCGCCACAACAACCGGTCCTGTGCGTCTCGCATCCATGGGTTACCCGCGACCCTCACCAGGTCATCGGTCCACCTTGTGGGAGGCCTTCCAACGCTGCGTCTTCCGGTACGCGGTCGCCACTCCAAAACTTTTCGGCCCCATCGACCATCTGTTCTGCGAGCAATGTGCCCTGCCCATTGCCACTTCAATTTGGCGATCCTTCGGGCTATGTCGGTAACCTTGGTTCTCTTGCGGATATCATCATTCCTGATTCGATCACGCAAGGAAAAAAAAAAACAGCAAATGCAAACTGCATCAGACTGCTTGAAAAGCGACTTGTTTGGTACTCTTTTTAGTCGTTTTCAGCGGTCGGGTTTATTGACAGTAATTTTTTTAAATCGTTATTTGTGTTATATTAGCTTGAATGTCAAATTTCCACTTCCTAAAACTTCAGGAAGTACCCTGGATAAAATAGCCCTATAGACAGGTCTGCACCCTCTTCCGAGAGTTTGAGTGTTACACTTGCAGATTTTTTCTTCATTGTCTTTCATTGTTTGTGTGCACTTTCTACCCTGCATAACAAATGTTAGCTTTCTAGTGATTCAGGAAATACCCTAAATGTTTTGATGACCATCAATCAGTGAATGAGTAGCAAAATGGAAGTATTTTTTTAGGTAAGTACTTATTGATAAATTAAAATGAACTTAGGGTTTGAATAATCCCCAAACAACCTCTTATCCTGAAATTTGTGATCTCCAGTGTTATCAGACAGAATCTATAAGGGTTCGAAAATGCGACGAAACTCTTCGTGAAAAGGTAGGTAGTAGGTACCCTGTTTCTTTGGGCTCAACTTGGCAGGGACACTTGCCGTGCCCCAAGATATTTTATTCCAGTAATGATAAGTCAGGTAGCAATTATTAATTAGAAGAAGATAGACAGATTGCACAAACGTCTATCAAGGATTGAAGGTCAATCAAGGTTTTTTAATGCTTTGAGTGTTACAACCATGTTACCCAGGATGAATTCGTCAAGCCTCGGATAATGGCGGTTTTCACATTTAATCAATAAGCTTAAAAAACTGAGTTACCTGATTTGTTACTCAAAACTAAGACATTTTGTTAGTCTCTTGCACTTCCTTTATAACAGAACTTTACTATGATATTTATCCCGTCAGATATACGTACAACTTATCACAATCACATATTAGGTACTTATTCACTCAATTTGAAATCAGTTATTGAAAAGAAGTCGGGCGCGCGACGCACAATTACAGATTCATAGTATGTCACGGAAGGTACGAATTTAAATTTTGCGAGCGAGCAAAACTGCGTTCGCATTCACGCAGTCACAGGACCAAACTGATGCAGATGCTATGCTTTATGTATGAGAAAGCAAGGCTTAAAACAGACTGAAACAAGCGCCGATCAAAGGAGTCTCTTTCAACACTGGATTATAAACCTTATTTTTGACAACGCACAGTGCAATCGCGCTCAAAGAGCCCTGTTTTCTTCGAGTGCTGTATAATTTTACACTTTAAAACATTGATTTGAATGTCTTTTTAAAATCCTGTGAACAACGACACTCTTGATCAATGTCGGGAACCCTAGGAAAAAAACGGATCTGTATGCATGACGCATTTTTGGACGGCACAATGGCTCCCAATTATGGGGATGAAAGGAACATAACTATTGCATTGCCTAAGTTGACAGTTGCGATCACTGCAACGCATATACGTCTAGAAAACTGGCCAAGTTTTCGGCACGTTAGCCAGTTAGAGCAAGGGAAAGATCAAAAAGCCTAAAAGTAGGAAATAAAAAATATCACCGATATTTTGATATGATATTTTTGCTATATTTGTTCAAAATTTGCTCACAAATAACTTATTTTAAGAAAACCGAATCCATCCCATTTTCATCTAATTATGGGTCAATGTTAAACCGAACTAGGCCTTAAAAACGGGCCATTGATATCATGATCTATTTTTAAATGGATTTTCCAGCCGTCTGTCTGTCCAGCCTGTAGACAGTGGACGCACTAATTGAAGCCAGATTATTTATGCAAGTGTTGAAATTACGTTAGTACATTAGTAAAGTACAGTACGTTAGTGAACCGTCTGTAAGTGCATAATAAAACAGATCGGATTTATTGATTCCGTTTTCCAATATTATTTTACGGATATAATTGAACTTGAGAGCAGTGGTCGTAGGTTCGAAATCAGGTAAATGCTTGATACTTCAGAAGTTAATGCAATTTGTTTCGCCACCACATTCACTTTCAAAAAGGTGAAGGAAAAGTCCTGTGATTGCAGGCGCTAGAAGACATTTCAGCATATAGTTTTGATTTAATTTGCGATACTATCTGGTATTGCAAATACCCTAAAACGGCGGTCACCACTTAGGTACCATCCGACAATATACAAGTTGGAATCTTTCAGCGGGGCAGTAAGGGGAAGTAGGTACCTTATCCGTTGCAGCTACACGAAAATGGTCTTAGGAGACTATCCATAATTTTTTATGGAATTTTGATCCCCATTCACAGATTTTCGAAAAAATTTACAGTTAGCAAGAAAATAGCCATTTTACACAAAAACATTTTTTGATGCCAATCGATCCTGTTTCTAATACTGATCAAAAACTTGTATGGGACCAACCATCGTTGGAGTACTCAAAAAGTCACAAATTGCAAAAAACTTTTCCCGTACATTTTGTATGAAAAAATTACGGATAAGGTACTTCCCCTTACTGCCCCGCTGAAAGTTTTCACCCTGTATACAAAGCCATAAATATTTGATTCGCAGGTAACCTATATATATAAGCAGGAGCAAAGAAATCTTAACTGTTCGATAGTAAAAACGTGCAACGCAAATAAAGGTATACGCTGTGTATTTTCAGCCCTAGCTGGAGGCCTTAAATTCATTTGAGGTCACCACATGATAGTCCGATTTAGCAGTTGATAGCCCTAACGAGCTAGAATCTGCAAGTGATCAAAAAAAAACCTGTATATTTTCAACAATAGGGTTTACTAACCAAACAGCTACCTACATAATATTGTATACAAAATTCATACTACTTACATCACATAAAGTTGCGTGGGAGTCAGTAGATTTTTGACATTATGCGTCAAACAATTCAATTTTAAATCCCCTTAAGTTCAAGGACGTCTCTTTATGTAAAAGGAATTGTGCTTTAGAATTGGAGCGAATGTAACGTTTATGTAAGTACGTTTATAGTGTCGTTTGCGAACTAATAGGTGAGTATTTTTCCTTAAGAAAGTTTTGGGGTTTTTCCATACTTTTAGAATTTTGCGTAACACCTCAGTCGTAAGGCAGTTTTGACAAAAATGATACGCGATCATGTAAGTAATACGACGTTGTTGTTGTCGTTTTTATTCAATCAATCAAATGTTTATATTATGCAAGAATACATTGTTTACAATGAAATATCTTATAGCCAAAAGGTCATTCCTTGTGTTCTGCCTGCAAGCAACCGATACGACATCGAAATAGCGTACATAGAAGACGAATACCCGATACAATACGCCTAATTTGGATACTTCAAGATGGTGCATGTGTGGACTAAATCTAACAATGCCTCCGTAAATTTTGCCTAACTGGTGGAAAGATTGGGTGGCAAATAAGCACGCGTCATCTGAGATCTATCATCGATGCCATCTGAGAGACAAAGCTGAAGCAAGGTACTTCTGTAATTACTTCAATCTGTGACTGAAGGGGACAGTAGTACCTAAGTCGAGGATACTTAAGACTTTAAAAGTAAATTTGCCAGACTTTTGTTTAGCCTATCCCACGCTCGGGCTCGCACGTGTTCGGGTCACGCGGACTCGCTCCTTACAACTTGAAATCGTATTTTGGCGTATTATTAAAGGGCCCGAATCAAAAAGTTACCCCTACACTTAGTCAAAGTAACCCCGTTTTACTAAGGGTAAGTAACTATGTAAGAAAACATTTCCAGTCGTTTGGTTAGCTACATTTCGCAAGTCGCGAAACGACGCTTATATAATTTCAAGGTTGAACATACCTCTGCATAGACTTCAGGTGCAGTTGCTAGCTCCTCTTCAAAGTTCTCTTCTATCGTGCCATCGCTGGCAGAACGTTCCAGAAGATCATCAGGTATGTCCAACAGTTCTGGTGGGAGCGGCGCTGTAGACAAAAGGCAATTTTTAACACACTTAGATTTTTGCTCGGATCATTGATTTCAGATTCTATTATTTTATAGACCTACTATCTTTTGCCGATGGCTTTAAATAGAATTTCGCTCAAATATTAGCCTATAACTTTCACCAGGGTCGCAATATCTCTGTGGCAAAATTAAAATCGGTAACGAACAAACTAACTTTGCACTTAAAATATTAGTTAGGTCTGAAAATATCCCAAAATGCCATTTCCCGTAATAAAATGGCAGCGAATACCGTATTGGATTTATGTTTAGTAAACCTCGACTATGAAGCGAGTGCTCGCACTCGGAAACAACTGTCAAAAACTCGGAAACATCCAAAGTGGTTAGTTTTATATGAAACATTACGCGTACGCCACTACGACATCCTGCTATTTGTATACACTTCAAAACAGTAGGTACACGTGATGGATGCTCGACGTGCATAACAGTAGTTTTTCGAACAGCGAAAACGAGAGGAAACATATGAGCTGAACAGAAGGTTTGACCTGAAGAATGCCGCTCTGGGCGGAGTGGAAAGGAGTGTCAGACTCTTACTGACTAAAACCCATCCGTGTTCCTCCTAATGCCCTTTGCGCTCCAGAGTCGCGGTGACTCATTCGAACAAATTCCGCAAAAAGGCCTAGTCTCGTAGATACTTAAAGTATAACAAAAATTCTCGTAGGTACTGTCTTTCCTTCTCAGTTTCTACTCCACCCAAAGATTGTCTCTCAAGTTGTTTTGTCGCTCATTTTGTCACCCTATGTAATGTTTTCTTCATTTATCTTTTCTGTAACTTATATGGTGTACCTACATAATAAAGAGTACTCTATTCTATTCTTAAAAAGCGCTCAAAATCAAGTCGCAACATCATCTCAACGAAAATAGATGCAAGAATTGTCCCCCTGGTCCCGTGACTCCGGTCACGTGGCGAATTTCCTTAACCTTCCTCTTCACTCTCAATCACGAGAAGCGACTAACGGTTTCAATTAAGTTTATTTTAAACTAGCACTTCGCCTTCGTCCGCGCGTGTATTGTAGGTACCTACTCCACGAATTTCAACGCTTCCTCTAACCCCTTTAAAGGGTAGACTACAGATCAGCCGAAATATTGGAACTTTCACCCCGTTGGAAGTTGTTTTGAAAATATTCCGTTCAATCCCGAAGATCCAATCACGCCGCCGCCGCCGCCCCAATCCAACTTCCAAGTAAGCATTAATAACCTTCTCTAAAAATTTCATCACTTATTTACTTCCCTTCAGGGGCTGATTTGAGAAAAATACAAAAACAGGTATTTCTTATTTATTATAAAGATTGCTAATGCCGAGTTTCAACTTCGTCGAATCAAGCGAAACTTTAACACCCCCTAAGCCCCTGCTGGGGCGTAGTTTTGAAAAACTAATAATGACAATCATAATAATTAACTTATACCAGTATTCGTACTAAGTTTCAAGTGTATTGGCCCGAGGAAAAAGATTTTTCCATATAAACTGAAACACCCCTAAATCGTCTTTTTGGAGTAGATCTGAAAAACCACTACCTAATACAACATTTTTAAGTAATTTACTTAGGGCAGTATTTGTACCAAGTTTCTAGTATACAGGCTGATTTTTTAAAGTGTGGTTGGAATGGCGAAAACACTGAAAAAGTCTCGAGCCCGATTTTGATAAAAACTGAACCCTGGATTTTTGAAAAATCGGTATCCCTCCCAGGAATCGAACCGGTTGATTTTGAAAAAAAAAGTAGTCTGTATTATTAAGTGTCGCTACTAAGGATCAAATTCTGGGAAGTACTAAATGGCAAACTAAAGAAAAGCGAAAATTTTTAACAAATTACTTTTTTTTCTGACTAAAACAAAACCAATGGTGTATATGTCGCAGCCAACTGGTTTTATCAGACGTTTAATTGGCTGCCTAGCAATAACATTAAACGGCGCCATTTAGTTAGCGGCCTAAATGCCACCCCGGCATTAAATTGAACGGCTAGGCATATGAATTGGCTCACTAACATTTAATGGCTTGCCTAGCCATGTTCACTGTTCCTTTTTCTGGCACTTGGCGCGCTGTAGGCGGAACTGTCATAATTGCGTCGACCAGCCGCAGGGTTTCAAACTTAGGCGTTTTCTCCCCCAGGAGGCAGCCCTGCGAGCCGCATAGCTCGCCGAGGAGGGGCGCTACCCTGGAGCGACCGGTCGAAGGGCTTCGGCTTCTTCCGGCGACGAGCCGGACACCGCTGGCGGCTCCGATAAGGAGCGGAAGGCCAGGTTTGCGGAGGTCGTGGAGGCTGCGGTCCGCGATGTGGCCTTGAAGAGGATGCAGGCTTCGAAAAACAAGGCCATAAGCGCGGCGTCGGCCTCCATTCTGGTGACTGCGAAGGCTAACCGTGGTGGGCCTCCGTCAGACGAAATGTCCAAACTGCGGGAGGAGGTCGCTCCCATGGCAGCCGCAACGGAACTTCTCTAAAAGGAGAACGCAAAGCTCCGAGCAGACCTAACCGGACTCCGAGGAGCCGGCTCACAGGGGGCGCCTCAAGGGGGGCGCAAGGAGGACAGCCAATCCGTGCCGCTGAAAAACTAGCTGCTGCCGCCACCGTCGCCTCAACTGCCACTGCTAAGGAGGGGGCTGAAATGGAGTGCCAATAACGGCCCCATTTTGCCCCCTCCATGCGAACGTTAGTCACTGCGCCTCTCATGAACTGATGCTCCTGAGCATGGCGCAGTGATTGACGGCTGGGTAGCTCGCTGTCCGATCAGAAGAGGTCCGAGTCGACGGCGCGTTTCGTTGCACGCGCGCCGGAAAGAGCAGTCAGCAAACGAGACGGGGCCCGTCAGGGCCAGAGCCTGCCAGGGTTGCGGAATATGTTCGAAAGAGTTACCGCGGCCCTGGAACGCAAGGGCAATGGAAGGAACACGGATGGGTTTTAGTCAGTAAGAGTCTGACACTCCCTTCGGCTCCACCCAGAGCGGACGAAGTCATTTGATGATTTCCCATCCTTAAAAAAAAATGTTTTCTCCCAAATTTAGGGGTAAATAAGTGGTGTACTTATAAGTTTTATTTACTGACTAGCACTTCGCCCGCGAGTTCGTCCGCGCGGATTTAGTAGGTACTCCACAAACTTCAGCGCCCCCTATACCCCCTTATAAAGGTTAGTTTTGGAAAATTAAGCACAACAATTTTAATTAATTACTTAGCCATTTCTACTTATTCAATGGTCTCAGGAGGCCCTAGACAATGTGCCATTTCGATAGCATCAGTCAATCTCATACATTTTTGACGTATTGACAATCGCCTACGCCACGCCACCGTTGACAGAACCTCACTTGTCTCGAGCCCAGGTTCAGCGCAACAGACTGCTCACCCCGTTCAGCCCGTGAGGGGTTGATCAGGCAAAAATTGTTAGGTACATCTGTTTCAATTATCCCACTTTTAGTTTGTTCATAGCATTCCGACGTAAATTGAAGCAAGCAATTATGTCCTCCCCTAAAATCTTAATCACCCCTGCTTCACTCCTTATTATGTATGTAGTTTATTTTTGAAAAATCCAAACATTTGTTATTCTTATTGTTTTATCGAAAACATTTAAATGCCGTGGTGTTTCAACTTCATCGGACCAAGCACGGACAAGTGAGGTTGCGCTGAACCTGTTCACCCAGTTCAACCCGTCAGGGTTTGATTATGCAAAAATTGTTAGGTACATCTGTTTCAATTATCCCGCTTTTAGTTTGTTCATAGCATTCCGACGTAAATTGAAGCAAGCAATTATGTCCTCCCCTAAAATCTTAATCACCCCTGCTTCACTCCTTATTATGTATGTAGTTTATTTTTGAAAAATCCAAACATTTTTCATTCTTATTGTTTTATCGAAAACATTTAAATGCCGTGTTGTTTCAACTTCATCGGACCAAGCATTGATACGATTCTCCCAGTTCCCTCAAGCCGCGACATTTTTCTTACTCCGAGCATGTTTATTACCGTCGTAACTTTTGAACGAAAGGTCCGATTTGAATAATTTAAAGTGTAATTTACACGGACATAATCAACCTTAATTATCAAACCATTTAAATGGATAAGGATTAATATCATGATACTAAAATCACCATTTTTTATTTCACCATGGGATTTGCTTGAATATTATGAACAAAAAGCGGTCATGGTGACTTATCCATAATAGTTAGACATATGGTATCGCGGACTTTTTTGTAGATATTGATGACCTCTATAAAACTGGAGTACATCACTTTGCTCTATTGTCAATAGATTCCGCAGCGTACGTGATATAAGGATTTCTTCTCACGCCTGGGGTTACATTATCGAAGTTTTCATACGGATCCCTAAATTTTTTGAAAATATTCTATAGCCTATGTCCATCACCGATAATGTAGTATTCTAATGGTGAAAGAATTTTTCAAATCGGTCCAGTAGTTTTGGAGCCTATTCATTTCAAACAAACAAACAAACAAATCTTTCTTCTTTATAATATTAGTGTAGATTATTAGTGTAGATGTCGCAGCCAATTAGCTTAATCAGCCGGTTATTGGTTGCCTAGCCTTTTCATTTAAATATGCCGATTTTTTTGCGACCTAAGTGACATCTTTTGTTCAATATCGTTTAATGACATATGCGGCCCATGACACTTATGTCACTGATTAAAAGGCACAGTTCAATGAAAAGGCTAGACTTTTAATGAAACGGCTGATTCAGCTAGTTGGCTGCGACATAGATACGTAATCAAATTTAGAATAATTCCTTGTGACTAAGAATGCGGAGTTTAATAAAGAAAAAACAACTATCACTAGGATTATTTATTATATCTTCTGTGGTTACTTTGTCTATGCTTACTGGAAATTAGAAAGGTTTAAGTTTAGAATCGAGTCCCCATATTAGGGGGTTAGTCCCCCACCTGTTCCCGCCGGAGGTGCGTGGTTTTTTATTATAATTGTTGAAGATTTTTTTTTTTATTGAATAATTATGAGAAAAATCGCCTTAATAGGGAGGCAGGGGGAGGCGATCGATCGGTGGCGGCGACCTCTAGCGTCCGGCCCTGGTTCAATCCATGGTCAGGAGCGAGGAGGCATGGGAAGCCATCACTTCCTTCTGCGAAGCAGTAATGCTAGTGAAGGAGGAGGCGGGCCGCGTGAGGGAGAGACAACCCTCACGCCCCAGCCGCCGCAACATAGGGAGACGCCCCGGGCGTCGGGAGTCGCAGGGCGATTCCCGGCCACCGTAAGCGCGGGTCTGCGGACGGCGAGTGTTGGGTGGCTCGCCATCCGATCAAAGCCAGGCCCGGGTCGACGGCGCGTTGTGTTCCACGCGCGCCTCAAAGAGATGTCAGCATAGCAGTAGGGGCCCGTTAGGGCCAGAGCCTGCCAGAGTTGCGGACTATGTTCGAAAGAGTTACCGCGGCCCTGGAAAGCAAGGGTACTAGGAGGAGCACGGATGGGTTTTAGTCAGTAAGAGTCTGACACTCCCTTCCGCTCTGCCCAGAGCGGGAGAAGTCATTGGATGATTTCCCAGCCATAAAAAAAAGGGGGAGGCGATGTGTCCTCCCTCCACCGAAGTAATACTAAAGTGTAGTTGACGGCTCCTATTTCTGGGTGGTTTAAAAAAAATAACCAAGAAATAACCCTTCTAACCTAACCTGTCCGATTCGGGGTGCCCCAAGTCCTGAACTCGCTTCGCTCGCTCTTGCACCAAATAAAACACCAAAATGTTAATTACTTATAATCTAATCGGTGTCCAAAGGCGTAGCGAACTTGTCATAAATAGCAAGCTTCGGTGTCCAGAACGGTAGCAAAAACAGGAGGCAGATAACAATAACGATATGTATGGAGCACATTTATGTACGGCGAGATGTCGTGTATATCTGTCACTGTCAGTGTCAACAAAATGCCAGCCTAGCAATTCATTTCACGCATTTTGACAGATAGAACTTCAAAAACGTAAGAATTAAGCGTAATTATAGTTCCGTTTCATCGTTTTGATCAGCTGTGACATTTCTGCTGCTTCTCTTAAATTCCAAATTTTAAATCAACGTTAGTAGATACTTTTCAGTAAATGCTAAGTGTTAAATGAAAATATTGGTGTAGAAATCTCTTACGAATGTTTCTGCGAACATTTTGAAAATAAACTCAAAGTTCAGTTTCAAAGTTGAGTTTCAGTACATAATATCGTGTTTTGTTTGTGTTTTCGTATTTTATCGAATAATCCGTGTTGTAATCGTATCTAAGTAGGTACCTACTGTTAGTATTTTAAAATAAATGTGTTTTGTGACGGCCTAAGCATCGGCTAAGCCCTTTCATTAAATGTTGTTTTAGACAAGTCGGCTGGATGTCATTTAGGCAGCTAGTTAAACAGTGCCGTTCATTGAAACGGCTAGGCAGCCAACTAAACTAAATTTACCCTGGCCCAAGGAATACGATTTTACATAAAAACTTCCATCCCCTATTTCCCGGGAGTTTCCTAAAATCCTTTCTTAGCTGATGTCTCCTACGTATAATCTACCTTCGTGCCAAATTTCACCTTCATAGGTGTGTTGTTTAATTTATTTAATCAGTGAGTGAATGAGCTTTCGCTTTTATTATGTAGGTACTTACCCGCGACTTTATACGCGCATGTCACCGGAAAATTGCAAACGCCATAAGATTTTAAAATATCGCGTGAAATTGTAAACTATATTTTCTTATAAGACACGGATATATTGGAAACTATTGAATTTGGATGGGATTTATTTTATACAAAGCGACTTTTTTATACTACCTATGTAAAGATGTCAACGGAAAATGGCAAACTCAGTAAGTTTATAAAATAACTTGAGTTTTTGTAAACTATCAATCAATTGTTAACTGAACATTTGGAATTAGGTATTCCAAAAGTTCAGTTAACAATTGATTGATTTTTTTTCAAATTCAATCAGTTACTTACCAAAATTTCAGGTCTCTGCAATGCTTAGTTTCAAAGATCTTCGTGGCCGCGCGGTTCGGAGCGTTTCAATGGCGCGGCCACGTTCAAACCCTTATAACTTTTTAACCATAGCTTTGACAAATTTATGGTTTTGGGAGTCTACTTTTCCAAATTTTTACAAAATCGTGGCATATTTTTTAAAAAAAAAACGTCATGGCCGCGCCATCGAAACGGACACGCCTTAGAGTTACGAATTAAATTCGCCAGATCTGGACAAACCCTAAAATTTATTTCGAACCGTCAACTTACATGTATTTATACAACATTGCATGTATTTTTTTTCTTGTACGTCTATAGGAAAAAAAAAGTACCGCTGGGATGACTTCAGAAGTTCCAGCGGAAACAGTTTTTGTTGAATACCTCCCCAATGGTTGGCTGCACAAATTTGTACTTACCATACACATTTACACGCCGTCATTCACTAAATATCTGCTAAATTGAAATTAAGAAAATCGTCATTTTTCCGCTGCGACTACACACACGAGATATACATATTATAGGTAGACCTTCGTCCGCGACTTCGTCTTGTTCTGACCCTTACAAACTTCAAACTCCCTTCACTCATTTCTAAGGGTACCTAGAACCAACTACCAGATATACAATTTTAATAATACAAAAAATCACCCCAATTTTAACTCCTGAAGGGACTTGTAATGTTGCAAAACAGATAATTTTGAATTGTAGTCATACATGCTAATTTAAAGCCCAGGCAGGAGTAACATAGTTCCGTACAATGTTCTTTCACCCCCCATTTCTACCCTTTACGAGGGGAGCTTCCTAAAATATTCTAGACCGTCTTCTAATCATACTTCCGTGCTAAATTATTTTTGCGGCTGAGACCACAGTATCAGCGCAACTGTTGTCCCCTTCACACCGTTTGGGGTTGATTATGGAAAAATCGTAAGAACCTTTTGAATTAATCCACTTTAAGATTGTTTATACCAATTTTCAAGTAAATTGAACCAAGTAATAATATAGTCCCTGCAAAACTTCATCACTCACTACTTACATATAAGGGGTACATTTTGGAAAACATCTAAAACACGTTTTTCTTTTTTGTTAATGTCGAGTCTCAATTTCATTGAACCAAGCGTTAAAATTCTTCCATACAACACCACCCCCCCACCCTCTGCTTTCTGATCTGAAGAATAAGATTTTTCCATACAAACTTTAACACCCTAAAACGCTAAAACGTCTTTAGGGAATAGTTTTAAAAACTATGGCGGCTCACGTCAGCCGCATGCACAGTGACCGCTGGGCAATAGCTTCTACAAAGTGGGTGCCTGAGGATGGGCGGCGTCGCCGAAGTCGACCCAGGAAGTGGTGGCGAGACGAGCTAGACGCCTACTGCGAGGGTTGCCAAATTCTTACGAAAAAAAAATGCGAGTTACTTGGGATTACACAAACTGCAACGCCTAACGCCATCTATCGGCGAAAGCTAAAACTAAGCCAATCATTCTCAAGTGCACAGTTTACAATAATTGAAAGTGTTCCACGAGGCTTATTCAAAGTCAACGAGATAATACTACCAATCAGCGGTCACTTTGTCAAGTGCAAGGCCGGTCCCACCAACCAGTGCGCTGGCCGACTAACATCATATCAGTTAGCGCTATGAATGCATAATACTTTGAGTGAGTGCAATTTTCCAATGATTGGATGTAAAGTATCCTTTGTGATAGTCTCGGCATAAATTGCACTGCTATTGTAACACTTCCTGTTTATTTTTTTAGTACCTACAGATCACGTTTTTGTTTGATGGGATGGAGTATTTTTGTCGTAATATTACGTGCTTTTAATTCACAAATGCAGCAGCTCACTCAACATTACTATAATATTGAATATGAATCATGCAAAACTCCTCTTTACATGCAAATAATTTTACATGAACTAGTAGGTTTTCATAGTTCTATCTTTTTCTTTTCGTGTCGATTGGTTCTTATCAAATTTCGCCTGACCAGTATTGAGCAACCTGTACTACAGCTCTTTCATTGGACTCCTCATTTAAATCTTGGACCGTGCAGGTGGTTGTACACGACGGGCAGAGACTATGTTCAGAGCAGGTTTAGTAATTGAAAAACCAGAGATGGCGGTTGAAGATGCCGTTAAGATTGGCGCTGATAAGTGACTTTGTGGTCGAGTTTGAGTCATCGTTGTGAAATGATTAGTCAGCTAGAATCCATGTTACCGTGTGCTAGCTGTCCAGGGTGTGCCGGGCGGTTAGAATCGAAATACGATATTTTTAACGTCGCAATCAATTCATACGATGTCTGAATGACGAAACATGGAGTCCAAGTATAAGTAATAATTATTGTACCATGATAAAATATCAGAACAGGAAAAAGTGGAGGTGTTTCCTGCCAAATATTCCAATGCAATATTTCTGTGACATGTAATGAAACCTTTTCCATTAAAGTACCTAGCATAATCAATAAGAATACAATTTAGGGAAGAATCTTGCTAGACAACGACAATTGTGAGCAGTTACAAGTAGGAGGTGTGGAGGGGGCACGGACTTGTGAACATTTTTATGAAGGAATCAGTTCATGCTATACTGTGCATTTTACGAGTCATTGGAACGTTAGGCATTGCCTTATCATCCCTAAACTGCTGTTAATATAGTACCACAGTTAGTGCACAGCCTTCATACACTGGTTGATTGCATTTCCTTTTAAAGGCCATTATAAAAATGATAGTAGCAGAGCATACAAAATTGTTTTATTTATTCATTGCATATGACTAGAGTTGTGAAAATGAAGGTAAACAATCTAATTTATTGCTAAAACTATTGATTAATCACTCAGATTTTAGGCATTAATCTACAGTTATCACTTTATCAGGAATTACTCATCATTTATTAATAAATAGTTTGTACCAACACTGAATGTTGGATACTGAGAGTTGACTCATATTGTTTCCGGTGTTTTTGTTTGACATGTATCATATAAGCTAAGAATTAAGTAGAGATTATTATATTTATAGAGGTTTAAAATAACAGCCAGTTCTAATGAAACAGGTTTGTTAGTTAGCTAGCATGATTAAGAAAAATATTACAAAGAAATTTTTCTTATTCATGCTGATTGATTGATACTGATTTATTCATATATTACAACATTAATTTCTGAACTCTTAATAACAAATGTATTATGTAAATAAAAACAAACAGATGGCAAAGATAGGTTACAAATAGAATGCATTAAGATTACTCAGTAATAGAGTTTTTATAGCTTACCCTGGTATCTCAAAGTTTCTGTATTACCAGAAGCAGTACCAAAACCATTGGTATTTTTAGTTCTTTTTCAAATTAAAATTATTTAGACCATGATAGTACAAGAGCCATTTTATAAGTCTAGCCAACCAAAAATAAGTAAAGACTATTTCAAAGGTAGCCCTTAAAATGATTCAACAAAGTGCCATTTAAAGGGCCTGTCACACATCATATCCATGATGTACAGACCCTATTGCAAGCTATCAATAACTAGACTTTTAAGGGACCTATTACATCACAACAGTCCAATCAATTGAATGCACTATTGTCTGCATTCTGTTAAGTATTAGAGTAAGGAATAGGTATAACAGGAACACAAGCATTGTTTTAAGTTAGTCATGATATATGAAGCATGCTCAAGATTATGCTTAAGTAAGCATAATCATGAACATTATATCAGTCAGTCTCCATTCAAGTACTATAGAGACTGACTGATATAATTATTCTAAGATTATGCTCCATTTGTTTAAGAAGTCAAGAGAAATCTTTGAATTATTGAAGATCATTCCATTAGCATTTATTTTTTCTTTATAAATGGCTAGAAGGGTAACTTTACTATATGTTCAGTATACCCACACTTTAGCCTTACTCTACTTTTAAATTCATCTGTTAAATAAGAGGCAATTAGAATAAGTACAAAGTAAAACAAAGAACTTTAGCATGCAACCATGAATTGCGTAAACAAATTGCCTAATTTAACAATATTAAGTACCTAAACCAGTCTCAGATATGTGATGATCAAGGTTACTACAACTTTTTAACAAGTTATAAACCTTACCTAAGCCTGACGTCTGAATAAGTTCCGAATCATCGAATTCCAAGCTCGGCTCGTAGTCGTGATACTCCGACAGGCTGGTGTACGACTCGTCAGGGTCAGGGTTGCAGCCGTGCAGCACTGCGAAGTTAAACAACATCATTGTCGCAAATATTTACATACCCAAGTCACACAAGTGGGGAAATGAGTTTCCATACCTTGAAAAGCCCTCACTGGGCTCAACTTTGGTTGATGTTCGGATTCCATTGTAAAACACCCACACCCCTTTGCTTTCGTTATCACCAAGTTGCTTTATGTAAAATAAACTGCGCGAAATGTCACTTCCTCCGTGCGAAATTATG
This sequence comes from Melanchra persicariae, assembly GCA_947386135.1. NCBI lineage: Eukaryota > Metazoa > Arthropoda > Insecta > Lepidoptera > Noctuidae > Melanchra > Melanchra persicariae. The sequence continues at coordinate 30,800,209 of OX376643.1, forward strand.
TTACAACAGCCTTACAAAACTCAATTGGCACATTAACAACGTTTTTCTTACGTCACGGCATTCTAAACGAAATAAAATATAACGACAAAAGTAAACAAATAATGTAGAACGCCAATCTTTAGAAAACGAGAATCGTTTTCGCAAATCTGTTATTTTTTGTGGATGACAGGACAGCACAGATTACTTTAGACCATAGACTAACATAAAAAGCTTGTAAATGTAATCACAGGAAAGAAGCAAGGATTTTTGCATTTTGTATTTAGTTCCCACCTTACTTTTGGACTGACTAGGCAGAGACCGTCTTCGTAGAAAATTTAAAGAAATCTTAAATGAGTAGCAGATTATAAGTCATACCCACTGAGAAATAAACAACTCATCAGCGATTTCAAATAAATATTCCACGTGGGACATTGTCGGCTAGATTATGACTAAATTTGGTAACGTTTCTATCCATCACCATCTGCTTGGCCTTTTTCCAGCTATGTTGAGCTTAGCTTCCACTCTAACCGAATACAGCTGAGTACCAATATTTTACAAAGAGCGACAGTCTATCTGACCTCCAGAACCCAGTAACGGAGTAATACGGGGCAAGATTGGTGTATTTTTTTTGGCTTCTTACTTACTACACCTAACGACTGTCAGAGATGTTCAAATGAACAATGATGAATGATAGGAGTCTCGGTGTGTAGGTAATGGATGGATACCTTTCCACGGACCGATTTCAGCAAGCTTGGCTTAACTTCGATGATCGAACAGTGTAGCAGCTGTTATTACTTAGTTACAAGTTCCTCGAGGATTCTCGAGAATAAGGTTTCCGTTGTTACTATATTTTCTACTAGCTTATGCCAGCGACTTTGCCCGCGTGAATTTCGGAACGGAAAGTATCCCAAGGGAACGTACTCCCGGGATAAAACAAAATGTGGTTTTCCAGACTATAAATAATCTATCTCTCTGCCAAATTTCATCCACATCCGTTAAGCCGTTTCGGCGTGATAGAGGAATAAACATCCATCCATCCAAACTTTCGCATTTTAAATAGTAGGTCCATAACTAGTAACATAGTAAAACTAGGCTTTTTATTCTATCACTTTTCTCGAATCTTTGCTCTCTTCGCCTGACATAAAAAGAAGCACTTAGACACCCTAGGTAGGTACAATACTTATAAAGCGGACCAACACTTCCACAGATTACCTCAGAATTACAAACAAACACATGAGTTCACCTCCCTTAGGTAGTTAAGTATAGATTTACTTGAAAATCGGCAAAGCAAGCAGATAGTAAAAAATGAAACCGACTTTCACTTCAAAACTACCTACATACATTAATTATTAATAACTTATAAAAATTGAATGAGATGTCTTTTTCGGGAATTGGCAAGAAGAGGCTCAGAACTGGGAATTGCCAAGCTGTGGGACAGTTCGGGCTATAATCTCCTCCTTTTTTGAAGTCGGAAAAGAATAAAGTACTAAATAGCAGTGGTAGTAATAACATAAATAAATATCTTGGGACAACTCACACACGGCCATCTGATCCCAAGCTAAGCAGAGCTTGTGTTATGGTAACCAGACAACTGATATATATACTTATATAATTTATAAATACATACATATTATAGATAAATTACACCCAGACACAGAGCAAACAATTATGCACACAAAGTTTGTCCTGGGTGGGAATCGAACCCACGACCTCCGGCTTTGCAGTCAGGGTCACTAACCACTAGACCAACAGGCCTGTCAAAATATGAATATATGAATAGAAAGAAGAAAAATAAAAGATTGTTGTGTTAAAAAGCTAAAGTAGGTAGGTACTTAACTAAAATAAGATAATAGAGTGTGATAAGTGTACAAGAACGTTTGCTTTTCTTTAAAAGTTATCAGAAACATTTAATAAAGCATTGCTGCTCTATGCTAGACTATTGAGAATGCTTGTTATAAAGAAAAAAAATGGAAAAATGGCATAGAAAAAAACTGACCTAGTACGAGTCGGACTCGCGCACGAAGGTTTCCGTACCATTATTTATAAAAAAAAAAACGCCAAAAAAATCACGTTTGTTGTATGGGAGCCCCACTTAAATATTTATTTTATTCTCTTTTTAGTACTTATTTGTTGTTATAGCGGCAACAGAAATAGTTACATCATCTTTGTAAATTTCAACTGTCTTGCTATCACGGTTCATGAGATACAGCCTGGTGATAACAGATAGACAGACGGACAGCGGAGTCTTGGTCAGTGGGTCATCTTAGGGGCGGGTCCCATTTTACCCTTTGGGTACGGAACCCTAAAAACGAAAAAAAAAACCATTTTATTTTATCCCAAAATGTTCCTTATGTCACCGCCACAGTTCAATAACCTTTGACAAAATGTCCTCTGATGATGAGCCAGCTAGTTACTAATAAATATGAGCAGACTATCTTAAATATATTATACCTACAATATAACTATTGAACAATACAGAAATCGCAAAGAATTTTATAAACTTAATATTCGAACTTAGCTAAAGCGAAACTAGATCTAGTGCATTTTAATGATTATTTTAATTAGATAACTATGAAATCACTGGTATAACACATCAGCAAGAGGCATAACACATCAGAGGAGTAAGCGAAGCGTGCCACTTCATAAAAACAAAAGCATGTGCGGTGTGAGGCGAGCACAGTTTCGTGAAGAGCGAGCAAAGCAAGCCCACGGACGACAAAGTCCATTGACGCGATGAGTGAACATTACGAACTCCTTCAACATGACAAGTACATATTATCAGAGAGATCTAGATCAACACAAGCGACAAAGCGTACCCCTCAAAAAAGAGTGAGTTCAGTCAGTTTTCGAGATGAGTGGCGCATGTGGTATACTCACAACACTAGTGTGGGGTCACGTAAAGGATGAGCATGTGTTAATATATAAGGGTAAGAACGTACCCTTGTTATCTAACAAGGGTACGTTCTTCCCTTATATATACGTCCCTTAAGTACTTATCTAAGACTTACTTATTAGTATTACCTACACATAATTTAATAGTGTCCATAACCATAACTGCTACCGTGTAAGTAGGTACCAATACACATTGAAGACGCCAGTCCTACAGACCTTGACGCTAAATATCGATCCGCACTACAAAACTTCCTTATACCATGCGGTCTGGCAGACTTGTAAAATTTAATGATTTCTCCGGTTTCTGTTGAATCGAATTATCCTTCTCCGTGTGGCGTATTGTATTGTGCATAATGTGAACGCAACATAGTTATAGGATTGCATGTGTTAATATAGGGAAGAACGTAGTAGGTACTCTTGTTAAGTGGCAATACAAGAGAATATTCGGGGTTCTTCGTTCACTTGTCAACTGCCACCAGGCATGGAGTACCTACGTTAGTCCATTCAGTTTAGTACAGAAATTAATTACACATTATTTAAATAGTGTTGACAACCATAACTGCTAGGTACTGTGTACCAAAACATACATTATTATTTACCACAAATTGGACTTTTACTCCTCCTCCGATTATAGTAATACCTATCAACTTTATCGTAAGACGCATTTAAGGAACAGGCAGAATACCGTAGCTACGGTATTCAGCCTGTTCTGCTAGTTTGGGGACGCAGACATCCCTACGCGTAGGGATGTCTGCGTCCCCAAACTAGCAAACACCACCATCTACATACATAAAAGTTACCTACTGACTGAGTTCGCTACAGTAGTATGCTATCTTTGGTAACTCTCTCGTTATGCCAATCTTTTTTTATTATTGTTAGGCACGCGCTGGACCACTATCTCAACTGTTGGTAAGCGACGATGTGGTCGAAAATGGAGCACGCTTGCCTAGAAGTAACCTATTCACTCTTGACTTAAAGACTCCCAGGTTATAGCTATCAGGAAACAAAGACTCCGTCAGGGAATTCCACTCCTGAGCTGTACGCACAATGAATGTATTCCCAAAACGCTTTGTGCGTGTGGGTGGTATGTCCACCATGTACCGGTGGCGCATCACCGTACGTCTTGTGGTCCGATGATGGAACGGGCTAGGCGGAATCAAACTATGTAATTCCGTTGCACACTCTTCAAAATGCAACCGATAGAAAACCGACAGGCTAGCAACTCGGCGTCGATGCTCGAGACTTTGGAGCTTCAACTCGACGAGCCTATCATTGCCGATAATCCTCTTGGCTCGTTTCTCTATTAACTCAAGGGCATCAAGCTGGTATCTGGCAGACCCGTCCCAAAGATGCGAGCAGTACTCCATACACGATCGAACTTGCGGTTGATAAAGTTTGAGCAGCTGTTTGAGCAATCTAAATTTATGTGACTGCTACGATTTCTCATCGGTTGGAATTCCATAGATATGGCTAGTGTAGACCGAGTAGGTACCTATATACTATGACAAAACACAATCACCGAAGAATTGTTAAGGAACTTTTTCACAAGAACATACCTACTAACGGCATGGAATGGAATTGTGTCTTCTTATTTTTTTGGAGTCGGCAGCTTCTAGACCTGAAAAATTTGGTCCTCTAAGGTTTTTTGAGTGGCGTGGCTCTGTTAGTAGCCCAACATATTTACTGGCGCAAAATTTACTCAGTGTCTTAGTACCTACATATTCAATAAAATAATCCAAGTTAGAGTAATTACTTCAGGGACATTAGACTTCAGGGTCGGAGGGTCCCAAGTTTCTGGAGAAACTTTTTTTTCAATTCAGTCCCCAGTTTTAACCCTATTTAATGTCTATGAACCCTTTTTTCTATCTCAATGATGAACCCTCACGATCATAGTCCTAAAGTGGTTGTTTATTTTCAATCTTGATCTATTTACAGATACAGAACCGTAGACAGAACGGAATAACCAAGTAATATACTGTCTGTGGCAGAACCAAGGAACTTAAATCCAAACCACAGAGTGCTTAGGACAAGATTCCAAAATATCCACGTTTGATATCAGAAAAAAAAAAAGATACTAAAGGTGCACCTAGTCCGTACATAAAATATACTCGATCCAAATACCTGTTCCACCTAGTCCACGAAGAACGCATAGGTACTTTAAAGTTTGCTTTGTCTGCGTTCCGCCGATACGTGTAGGTACGACACGACGTACGTACTACTACTACATATGGTACTTCAGACTTGAATGCATTGCATCTAGTCCTAGTCCAAAGTCTTCATTCGGATCGAGTTATTACAAGTACCTAGTGTACAAAGTCTGCGTGGTAAATTGCTTGAAGTCCCGACTAGTACTAGTATTGGCAGACAAAGATGGAAAAACTGCGAAATAGTTGTTAAAAAAGGACATAATTTAATCTTGCACAACTCGAGTGCGCGTCGCGCACGCTTGCGTCTTACAAAGTGTCAAGTGACAAACGAATGATTTAGGCCAACACACTTGTGAGCGGCAAGGCGCCGCGCTAGTACTTTGAATCGAGTGGGCCGCGTGGGTGCGTGCGTCGCGTTGCCATAGTTAGCTAGAGACTAGGTGGATCGAGTATTTTAAAAGTTGGAATAGGTGCGACCTAGTCTCATTAAATACCTAGTCCCTGGATCGGTTCCAGTATATACGCATCATCTCTGTCTGCTGTCAAGCAAGTTGTCATCTGAACTGAAACGGTAAACGACGCTTATAAAATTTTATTGTTTGAAATTAAAAATATCACTGAAATAAACTCTCAATTGGAACATATATATTAAATCTTGAACAACGTCGTTAATGGTTACGTAGAATCGATTTAAAACGTGAGAAATTGTGACTTTATTTCATACACACCACGCCCTACATTCTCTGAATCCGTTGATCGTTAGGCGCGGTCGTTTACATATAGAAATTAAACAGTGGTATAAATTAGTTCCTCACTGGGATTTTTTCTTCAACAGGTGGGCACCGGTGTGTGTAAAGAATGTCGGCATCTGAAATAAACACTTACTTTACAGGGAATGGGACGTACAAGGCTATAAACCCCATTTTATCAAAAGTTGGTGATTTCACGCCGTTTTACATAGCCATTGCAATCTGCTCGGTGATTCTCGGCTTTATACTCATTCTCAACATTGTTTGCTGCTGCTCAAGATACTCTGACTACTGGCTAGACAGACATACAGGTGAGCTACTGTTCAAAGAACCAGATACGTGTTATTGTGATCCCTAGTAAACGGAAAGGAGATGGAAAATACGTTTATTTAGAAATCAAATCAATATCACAAAATATAATCAAACTTCTTAGGAAACATGAAGCAGTTTATTCCTGACTTACTCCAATACTCCATTATTATCGGATGACCTAACCTTATTATTGCTAATGAAAAGTTGTTTTTTCACAGGCAACCGCTGGATTGTTTCAATCTGGTCAGCTACTCCGCACAAACAGCCACCTCTTGACTTCACTGAGCTAGAGAGCAACTTCCAACAAGTTCATTACGTGCATCCTTACGGAGACGACAGTGAGGAATACCGCGACATTCACAAGCATAGTGTCCCCCCGTCCGTGTCACGGCAACCGCTGACTTCGTCACAAGAGTACTTGGAGCTGCACAAACGTGAGAGTGATATATAAACATGGCCTTCTTAATGATGTACCCTGCTGTAGCAGTTCTATCTTTGTTTGTACTGATGGTTATTATATTGATCTTAAGATTCGGGGCTCGCTGGTGCAAGCTCCGCCATACCACTATTTCTGATCGGGACTATTGGAATGAGGATGATGCATATGAACAAAAAGTTTCCTATGCATAGTTTAGATCTTATTATTTTGATTCACTGACATTATAATTAAGCCATTTTTATCGATTTGCATTTGTATTGTCACTTAGATAAATCTGTGATGAACCTACACTTAGGTTCACAAATGAATAGCATAAAACCACGAAGAAATATATAATAAAACCACTGATATTGTTTGCAATGCAACACAGACAAGAATGAAAATTTATTACAGAGACAGTTAGGTGTCAGATATTCAAATCATATATTAAAACAGTATGTTTCTTTTGTCAGCAAAGAGTCAAACTCTTACAAAAGAGGTTATTCTAACACTGCCCCTTACTCGAGCAATCATGTTATTACACTGTGAGAGTACAAAATCAACCAAGAAATAAATTTTGTTCACAATAAACAGTATAAGTAACTAACAACAAGTTAAGTTAAAATTAAACTAAGTTAAACCTAAACAGTTCACAAAAAAGTTGTGTTTAACTCTAGGTAAGGCTTTAGTAAAAAGATCTGCTTCAAGTTCTGATGAGGGCTTATAAGCCAAACAGATTTCTTTACGATTAACACATTCTTGTATGAAATGATGATGTACATCGATGTGTTTTGTTCTACGGAAACATTCGTTTTCAACCATCTTGAGAGTGCTACGATTATCATTAAAAATAGTAATAGGCTCCTTATGTCGTGACCGATTCTTATGAAGCTCTAAAAGAAAGTTTTTAATAAATTTTGCCTCCTTTACAGCACTACCAAGAGCGTAGTATTCAGCCTCTGTGCTCGAACAAGCAACATTTTGTTGTTTGTGACTATGCCAATTAATTAAGCAATGTCCAAACTTGCTTATAAAACCTGAATAAGATTTTCTATCAGTCGTATCCCCCGCCCAATCTGCGTCGGATGAAATTTCAATAATGTCGAAAGGGACAGGGAGCATGGAACTTTAAAGTTAACGCAGTCAGAGTATGTTAAAACTTTATTAATTAAATTTGGCATGCAAGATTGTCATAAGGTGGCGACTCCTATGGAGGTCAACTTCAATCTGCCAAAAGCTGATAAAATCGACCAGCGATTTCCATATCAGGAACTCATTGGAAGTTTAATGTATCTCGCTGTATGCACACGTCCTGATATAGCATTTGCGTGCAGTAAACTTAGCCAGTTTAATACTTGTTATGATGAATCGCATTGGCTTGCAGCTAAACGTGTACTTCGGTATCTATCAGGTACAATTAGCTATGGACTCAATTTTAAGAGGGGTAGTGATATTATTGAAATTTCATCCGACGCAGATTGGGCGGGGGATACGACTGATAGAAAATCTTATTCAGGTTTTATAAGCAAGTTTGGACATTGCTTAATTAATTGGCATAGTCACAAACAACAAAATGTTGCTTGTTCGAGCACAGAGGCTGAATACTACGCTCTTGGTAGTGCTGTAAAGGAGGCAAAATTTATTAAAAACTTTCTTTTAGAGCTTCATAAGAATCGGTCACGACATAAGGAGCCTATTACTATTTTTAATGATAATCGTAGCACTCTCAAGATGGTTGAAAACGAATGTTTCCGTAGAACAAAACACATTGATGTACATCATCATTTCATACAAGAATGTGTTAATCGTAAAGAAATCTGTTTGGCTTATAAGCCCTCATCAGAACTTGAAGCAGATCTTTTTACTAAAGCCTTACCTAGAGTTAAACACAACTTTTTTGTGAACTGTTTAGGTTTAACTTAGTTTAATTTTAACTTAACTTGTTGTTAGTTACTTATACTGTTTATTGTGAACAAAATTTATTTCTTGGTTGATTTTGTACTCTCACAGTGTAATAACATGATTGCTCGAGTAAGGGGCAGTGTTAGAATAACCTCTTTTGTAAGAGTTTGACTCTTTGCTGACAAAAGAAACATACTGTTTTAATATATGATTTGAATATCTGACACCTAACTGTCTCTGTAATAAATTTTCTTTCTTGTCTGTGTTGCATTGCAAACAATATCAGTGGTTTTATTATATATTTCTTCGTGGTTTTATGCTATTCATTTGTGAACCTAAGTGTAGGTTCATCACATCGGTTTGATTCTCAACTAATGTTTTAAATTCAATAAACGTATTAAAAACTGTTGTTTGATCTTTGCGATCTAAAAAATAAATAAAAGTTTTTCGCGTAAAATCATCAGTAAAAGTAATAAAATAACGACTACCACCCCAACTATTGACTGACATTGGTCCACATAAATCCGTATGGATCAAATCTAATTTAGTCACGCTTCTATGTGCCTGACCACGAGGAAACGATTTGCTTTTTTGTTTTCCTTCAATGCAAGAATGACATGGAGTTAAATCCCCATTTGGAAAAGCAATACCGTGTGCCAAGGAATCACGAAGGGTTAACATACCTTTATAACTTAGATGTCCAAGGCGACGATGCCATATTCCAAAGGAACAAATTGGACATAAAAGCTTTACCTGCAGTGCTGATACTAGGCTCTTGGCTATCCACGAATGCTGAATAACATCCCTGCTTTTGATCAATTTTATAAATCCCATCCACATTGGATGCAGTCAGATCACAGGAACCAGTCACGGACACATTATCCTTCCTGTAAATATGACATTTATTAGTATCAAATACTAATGTATAGCCTTTTGCTGCGACCTTGCTAACAGACAAAAGATTAACTGCTACATTTGGGACATATAAAGTATCTTTAATAGATTTTTACAACATTATTATCTAATGGCAAATTGACATCACCTACGCCTACACTATATATTTTATTATTGTTGGCAGTAGTAATTTCGGATTGTGAACTAGGAGTATAATTATTAATCCAGTCCTTCCGATTAGTCATATGACTAGTGCAACCTGAATCTAATATCCAGCTATTTTTATCACAAACACTACTTATTAAGGCAGTCTCTGTAGAAAAAAGATTACAAATATTTGTACTTCCCTTCTTTAAAGGTAAATCGATCTTCTTCGAATTCTTTTTCAATTTAGGACATCTGGGCTTAATATGTCCTTTCTGATGACAATTATGACAGATTGGCGTAAATTTGTTTTTTGCCAAAAGTATTTTGTCATTTTGTTCCACATTCAAATTCGATGATTCTCGCTTGAATTCGCTTTGGATAAGCTGGCATTTCACAAATTCTGATGATATTTTCGTATTTGTGGCCTCCATTGCCATGATTAATGTGTCGAATTCAGCAGGCAATCCAATAAGCATTAATTCTGCTAGTTCTTCGTCATCAACGGCACAGTCTATGTCAGCTAGTTCTTGCGTTATAGAAATAATATTTCCTAAATAATGATCCATTGAATCACAATCTTTGTATTTAATTTGATACAATTTTCTTTTTAAACTAAGTCTTCGACTTATTCCACTATTTTCATAAGCTTTTCTTAATTTCTGCCACGCGTCCGCTGCTGTATTAGCATCCTTTATATGCGGGTAACATAACGGCTTCACATTTAAGCAAATTTTAGCATACGTTTTCTGGTCCTTACAAATGTCAGAAGAAGCTGGCAGTGTTCCATTTGCAAAATTCCATAATCCATGGTCAATGAGCAATAATTTCATTTGAAATTTCCACGTACCATAATTGCTTACTCCTTCCAATTTTTCGATGACCATATTCGATCCCGTACTAATAACTATGTTATTATTCGATGAAAATAGATTCTCCGACGATACATTTTCCGTCGACATTCCATGCGCCATATTTGTATAATATATAAATATTTCACACACAATAATTTTTACATCTGGTTGTAATACGTATAAGTATTCGCATCTAGGATATCTGCAATATATTTTGGTATATGTGCTATACGCCCATAACCTGTGATGAACCTACACTTAGGTTCACAAATGAATAGCATAAAACCACGAAGAAATATATAATAAAACCACTGATATTGTTTGCAATGCAACACAGACAAGAATGAAAAAGTATTACAGAGACAGTTAGGTGTCAGATATTCAAATCATATATTAAAACAGTATGTTTCTTTTGTCAGCAAAGAGTCAAACTCTTACAAAAGAGGTTATTCTAACAAAATCAGTATTTTTTTAAACTGATGGGCACTTTATTGGCTATTGTGTATTAACACTGTTTGTGTTTATTGGACTTTGTATTTTCTATTTTATATTAATTTGAACAGATTCCATCCATGTTAACCTGACTATTATTATTTAATTAGAATTAGAAAATTTTGTATTTACATAATTTTTTTTCAAGACATTTATTAACAACTGCTTAATTTTTACTGCAACTATAACTATATACACACACTTAAATAAAAGACTCAACTAAAACTAACCTAAAACATGGCGTCGAAAAATTCCTCTGCATTGCAGGCCACTGGTAATGTACCCAAAAGGCTGGCAGCATTGCCACGTTGTATGGCAATGCTTATCCTTTGTCCGAGGTAAAACAACTACATATTTTTTTTATAAATTATGTTTTTTGTTTTATATCATGACCTTTTAATAATGAAATTTACAAAAGTGCTGACACTACTATATTATGTAGTAAAACTTAACTATAAGTACCTATTTGTGCATACTTCAGTTTACACATTACATATCTAAAATTAGAATTTAAGCTTTAATTTTTATATAAATGAACTGGTTTTTCTAGTAATATAGAACCTAGCACTTGAATGTGGCATTTATAAGTAACATGTAATCCGTCCAATAAATTAGGTAATAAAACAAGTCGCAGTTTTTTTATTAGTGCCCTTGAATATCTCCAAACAACCGCAAGGACGCCCGCTTTTCAACCACCGGTGGAAAAATGCAGAAAGAGAAACTGAGCACTCCAACAACTGAACAAAACTGTCTGGTATAGACTGACAAGGATACCCGACCCCAGCTAAACTGGAAAGAGGGTTGGACAGCGAAGTATAATAATAGTCAACATTATTTCAAAACAAATGCAACCATGATTTTGTAAACACTTATTTAAAAGAGTGTCCATGGAGTTTCTTGCACGTTCTTCTCCATAGGATGTACTCTTTGGAATGTGCAACTGTCGCACTGGTAATAGGGTCAGTGAGTGTGATTTGCTGCTCCTATCGCTAGCGCTGCAAAACTAGCTTTATCTATTTGACTGACAGACCTTGACAATTCAAAACTGCCTGTAACTGGTAAATTTGAAATAAAGGAATTTATACCTATTTGAAGAGGGAGAGATGACATATAGCCCCCTATCCTTCATCATCGGAACTTACTACAGGGATTAAAAGTATGTCATCCGTGATCGGGTAATAGATAAAGAGTTTCTCATTTCTCAGTTTGACCACGTTTGTGTGGCCAAGTTGGGAGATTCTCCCAAGGTACCTAGAAACGCTCATGACTTTTGAACCAGTGACCAACTAATTAGTGACAATTTCTTTGTGTTTTCTAAATTAAAATCGTTGATGGTGGCCATGCAAGTTTCAGTCACACAGGTACCTATCAAATTGGTGGGCTACATTTATGTACTAATCAATTAAAAAGTACAATTAAGTAATATCTATATTTTATTGCAGTCTGTGGTCCCTATGCATGGTATTTAGACGCATCTCTAATCACAGAAATTATGATGCTTTGACATAAATGAACTGCACTGGGTTGTTGATAGTTGCCAATATAATTTAGTCAATGCTGTGTTTGTGTTATTCACACCAAGGCAAGGGCCGGCTGGCATTATTGCACCAGCCAGAGTACCTAATCTTATTAGTTTCAAGTTATGGGCTAAAACGGGCCTATTAGTTACCTATAGGTACCTACTTATAACTAATAGGCCCGTTTTAGCCAATTTATTTTTATATTTAAGTAGGTAGGTACCTACTTAAATATAAAATTTTTGTTATGTTAACTCTGAATGAGTTAAGTAAGTACCTACCTACTTAAATGTTTTTGGTGCGGACCTCAGATGCACAACTAGCATTTCTCACATTTTTCTATTGTAGAGAATCCACTCGCAGTGTAGGTAGCCTATGCAGGGATCTGTTTTCTACACTTATATTACCTACTTACCTAAAATACTAGCTTTTGCTCGCGACTTCGTACGCACACATCCCGTTCCCGTACCTTCTTATAGCCTACATAATTATAGCTATAGCTATTCCTCATTAATGTGGCTATCATAAGCAAAAAGAATTTTCCAAATCCGACTGTTATTTTTAGAGATTAGCGCGATCAAACAAACAAACTCTTCAGCTTTATTATAGGTACCTATTAGTTTATAGTAGGTATAATAGATATAATTTAGGAGAAAATATTTGCTAGGAAGGTATGTATTTTGTTTGTAATGAATAGGCTCTAAAACTATTGGAACGATTTTAAAAATTATTTCGCCTGTAGAAGCTATATTATCACTGAATAGGTAGGTACGCGTATTCACTGTATCACGTAGCAAGGGGGGGCGACCCGCCCCGGGTGACACTCGTTTAGGGGCCCCGGGGGGACACCTGACGGTTCGTCGACTGTTTGTCAGGGCCCGACCGTGACAAACACAGTTTGTTATAAGTAGGTAATGTAATAGTAGTTTAATAGTTAAATAGTTGTCACCCCTAAACGGTTGATGTTGATGCAATATAAATAATGAAATAAAGTGCAGAATCTTTCGACCTAGAGAGTTCTACACTCACTCTCAGAATTGAGTTCTCCCCCTGCTCAGAAATCGGTTGCAGCTGCCGTCACCATTATTAAATTCGCGTTAACCCATATGCCATTATCACACCCGCATTATTTCTGGGTTGGGTCCATGTGTGGGGTGACATCACATTTTCGGCCCCGCCGTGTGTCACCCATGCTAGCTACGCCACTGACTGAATAACTGTATTTTCAGAAAGCCAACGAAACCATATGGGTGTAGTGCTAGTAGGTACCCACCTATATAGGTATGTTATAAATTATTCATACTTATTAAAAGAATCCACTCTCATTGCATGTGGGAATATAACACGATGACAATGTTTAGATTATTTCACATAAACTGGCCCCTAGACTACCTACATCAGCAGACAGACCTGCAGCTCAGCATACAAACATTGCAAACCGCATTTGCATGCCACATTTCAAGTATTCAGATAAGCACTGGAAAAATACTCAACTTCATAGTACCTAATGTTAATTTAGAAATCCGAGGATAGGGGCTTACTCATGTCATGAAAGAGCTTTGAAGTTAGCAGCAGCTTAAGATTGAATATTATTCTGCATTCATAAGCTAGGGTTCTGCTTTCCTGAATATCCTACCCCATGCAAATTATTCATAGGCAAGAAATGAGTTTCTGACAGTGGCTTTGCATGCTTTCTTGTTGGAAATTATTCCATGGGACGTACCTAGGTATTTACTACTGGGATAAAGTGTTCATAGTCCATATCTGCCTCATGAGCTACCATGCCATGGATAGCCACGTGCCAGGTATCTAAATCGGTTTCCACAGTTGAGGCATCCGCATTACTGATTAACAAACATTCAGATTTTCTTATTTGAAAATGCTGCATAATAATATGATCCCAGGAATAATGGTACCTAGAACTAGGGTAGTAAAAAAGAATAAGAAAAACTAACTTAGGGTTTACACCATATTGGTTTATTTTTAAAGGTCAGTAAATATTGACAGCAATATAAAATTAGAAAATTCACACAATACAAAAGGTTGTTGAGCTCCTGATGTTCTTATTTCAGCTACACAATACAGTTAAATGGGGGCACTGACTGAACTGTGTAGCTGAAAATGTTAAGTACATTTTAGTAGTAGTAGTAGTCTAGTAGTATTTAGTACCTTAACATTTTCACTGCCAAGCTCATTGTACATTTTACGTGAATGCCATGAAATATTTGATGTTACTTGTAGGCTCAAAGACAAACTTATTCAAAGCAAAACCTGGGTGTTACACATTGTATGTTTTAAAGTAAACCAGAGCTATGATAAAAAAAGCTGTGATCATTTGGTGATGTGCCAGGCCATTAGATGCGATGATTTTGTGTTGTCTCAAATCTAAGTTTTAAAAAAATAGGGAAATCCTGATACAGACTGCTAGTAGTTCTGCCCAAGGTTTACATTACTCCCCATGAACTAGTTCTGGATAGCCATGAATAATATTGAACAAGTGTCTTAGTTGGGTAGCTTGTTAAAAGTTAATTTTTCAAGAGGATAAAATATACGGTTTTGTGGTAGTAAGGTCAATATTTCTTTACTTAGCACTAACAGAGATATATTCTTTCAATTCTGATTTAAATAATATTAACATCATTGTTTTGATAGTTATTACAAAAAACATGTATGATTGTGTTTGTCACATAGAAGCAACCAATGTCATTTTTGTGTTTCTGTTGACACATACCAATATGTAAATGGGTAATTTCCCTTAATACAAAATTTATCTAATACTTATGATCTACTTGGGGATGTATGCTCTATCTATTCTTATATCATCAACTGGACAATCATTTTTGTCACATTCAACTAAACCTATTCTTTTCACAACAGCCATTCCTGATTGAATTCTCCCAAAGATTGCATGCTTTCCATCCAGCCATTGAGTTGGAGCTAGGGTGATGAAGAACTGAGATCCATTTGTGTTAGGCCCAGCATTTGCCATAGACAACACTCCAGCTCCAGAATGTTTTAAATCTGAGGATATTTCATCATTAAACTGCGGCCCATAAATCGACTGTCCACCCTTGCCTGTGCCAGTGGGGTCGCCTCCTTGTATCATAAAATCTCGGATGACTCTGTGGAACTTTGTGTTGTTGTAGTAACCACGCCGAACTAATTCCATGAAGTTTCTGCATGTAACTGGTGACTGTTTCCAATACATCTCCACAACCATTGTGCCCATTCTGAAAACAGTAAATTATAATGGTGTAGTAAAATTTTAGATGAAGTAAATCTCTCGACTAGATTTTTACAGAAACTAAAATTCACCACTATCTGACAAATAAATTTGGACTTCGTGTTTTACAGACAAATCCTGAATAGAATATAATTTAATTTTGCAAATATGGGTTTTTTCAAATCAAATGACTCCTGCCGTGGTGTGTGTGTGTCGCGGTAACTCTCGAACAAAATTCGCAACCAAATATGGGTAATACAGAATAGTTGTTATGATATATTGAAGCTCAGCCTGCTTGTTATACATTTTTATCAGTGTTTTACAGATGACAGCCTAACTTTTAATAAAAAAAACCAAGGATTTTTAAATCTTTTCGTACCTACATAGGTACTCTGTTGTTTACACACAATTTAATGTAGGTAGTTTTCCAAGTTCCACGCGGTCAGAGTTAAGGGCAAAGTTATCCACTATTTTAAAAAGTTTATGTAGAAAGAAAATAGTACAGTTAATAATTAAAATAACTTATTTATTACTTACGTTGTTTCTATCACAGCTACTGGCGGTTGCCATGATTTATCGGGAATACCAGCATTAGAATACCCAAGCATTGTAGTGTTGTGGTCCCCAAAAGATTATATTACGGACTTCACGTCACTATATTTACATTAAACGACTAAAAGTATATTAGTACAATGCTAAATGTGAGTTATAATAACAACGATTGCAGTGACCGAGTGAAATGTCAAATACTTTGTGGGTTGTCAAAACTCAAAAGTGAGGTTAAGCTTAGGTTACCCATAGACATAAGGTTAACCCATAAAGGTATAGATAAATAAGGAGCCCACACTTTGAATAGGTGCGTATTGAATATAAGGTGCACTTTGAAAATAAGCATGCTGATGTATCCCTATCTCGCTCACTCTAGTCTGGCTGTGGTCACAACCTCTCTTTCCACACCGACTCCACTTTACCGGGATCGCGCCTGTTTCAATGATTTCACATAAATATTGGCCAATAGCGTAGACACTTGAGACTAGTTAACTATTATACTTATCAGTAATCTGTGCTTGAGACATAAAACTACACCAATTTTACACCACAATATTATCCACTAGGAATCAATTTGCGAATAATTAAAAACAACCACTAAACTTCACTCGTTAACCCCCCAAAAACTCCAGATTATGAGCTACTAAAGGGTAGAAAAGACACAACATAGACCATAGTCAAGCTTCCAGCTGAGCAGACATAACGCCGGGTTTACATTGTTGTATCGTGTTGTGTCTTGGTCTTGGTGCCTTCTGAAATTCTGACGCATTTGATTGGCTACAAAACTCGTTGCGTTGTAGTAGGTATCTACATATAAACAGGTTGACGTATACATGAACATGTTGGTTTGATTGAGAATTTCGCGGGCTACCCTTTATACCGCGACCACAGACTACAAAGACTACAATATAATATTGTGCGCGACACGACACCCACGCAGTGTGCCGACGCCCGACAGCCCTTGGATAAATGTTGGTTTCCTGAAAAAGGTTCCTTTTCTACAAATTACATCTTTTTATCATCATAGTTTTAGAACGAAGAACAATAATAAATATAATCACTTCTGATATTTCGTAATACTTTTATAATTAGAACTAAACAATAGGTACATTTTAAGTACTTACATATAAAACGAGCCGAAGGTTTTGGTATTAGTTCTATTCAGACCGATCTTTGCTGGGATCCCCAAGCGATGGTGAAAGCCGAGACCGAGATCCCATATGGTATTTTGTTTTTAAGGATGGGAAGTCATCAAATGACGACTTCCGCTCTGGGAGAAGCGGAAGGGAGCTAACTGACTAAAACCCATCCGTGATCCTCCAAAATGCCCTTTGCGTTCCCAGGTCCGCGGTGACTCTTTCGAACAAATTCCGCAACATCCCATAGGGAATGGCCCCAGTGAGTAGGCGCTTCGTTTTCAGTGTTTTTTTGTAAATCTAGCTGAAGGCTTCAATTTTTATAAAGGCCGCCACAGGCAGGTCCGGTTAAACAGTCGACAACCTCAAAGGTTGACCTAGTAGTGACCAGTCACAAAAAAAAACATGACTGTGCATGTGACATCGATAACTTGATCGATGAGTACTATATCTACTATTAAAGAGCAGTTGGCGACTTTTGTCTACAACTTACAATGATAGACACCTATTTTTAAATTTAATCAGCTTTCGCTGAATTTTCCTACTTTCACAAAGTTTTCTCAACACTACTTACACGTACTTTCAGAACTACATTTTGGAATGCTAAAGTGCAATCAATTTTGTCAGTCATCTTTTTAATCAGATCTTCATGATCAAATATTACCTATTTTTGAAACAGTACCCACAAAATTCGGGTACTCTTTCTGAAATAGGTAAAATTAGGGCAACTACTTCTTTGGATATCGATGAAAAATAATCAAGAACATTACCAGAATATTTTTTACATTTAATTAAATAATCAAGAAATATTATTTGAAGAAAAAAATAAAGAAAAAAAACATTAACCAAAAAATGTTGAAAATTCGTTCCGAATTTATAACTAGATGGCGTTGGCGTCGAATTAGAAGTCGCTATGGTTTCGTTACCGCGGCTGATATAGGTCTCGGCGGAAATATTTCGTTGACGTGCTCCACAAAAGCTGGACATAGGCCTCTTCTATATTATTTTTGAATGCGAGAAACGTTGGTAATTCAACGACTCGCTTATAATACGTAGTAATGAAGTAAAATCGGTAATAATGAAGTCTAACATGATTTCAGATTTTCGGTACAGTTACTTTTATATAAGGAAAAAAAGTACTTGGTTTTAATTTTCTTATCTATACTATTCTAGGTAAAGTTTGTGAGGTTGTAGGGGGTAATCTCTGGCTGGATCTACTGACTGAACCGATTTTGAAAATTATTTTTGCATACGATAGCCACATTCATGAGGAAGGGAATATACGGGAACGGAAACAACGGGATATACGCGTACGAAGTCGCGGGTAAAAGCCAATAAAATGATTTCGATACTCGTTATCGTTAATTCTTTGTAAAATAAGTTGCCTTCCTTAACCCCATATGTATATTAAGTTGGTACATATTATATTATTACTCCTTACAAAATGTATTAATGAATAGAGTATTTATGGAAACAGGTAGGTAGGTACCTAGTATATAAAATTGTAGGAGCATGACTAGCTAGTCATGCTCTTACAATTGTTACTATTTATGATACTAACCATGGATTGAAATGAAATAGTGATTTTCACTTAGGGAAATTCATTTTATTTAAGATAGTCCTACATAGTAACAATAGATTAATAAATAACCACAGAACACGGAATCACCGCATCGTCGACGCGTTCCCATGCCCTGTGTACATAATTATAGCATATTATAAATAACATTATAAATAGAATAGGGTTCTAAAATTCTACTTTTAACGATTATTCCCGCATTTTTCTTCGGGCAGCTCATTCTTATTTACACGTCAACAATGCTAATGGCTTCGTTTTGTTATAATACTTATACAACTAATGTCGCTTACAAGCACTGTCCATTCCCCAATGAAAAAGGCGCGATGAATCGTACAATCTTGAGTTAATAATGACTAGTAATAATAATGATATAATTATGGCGACCAATCCGTTTATTCTAATCTTCGGTTTTTTTTTGCTGTGCGTGCCCTTCATCAATTGTGGATTAACTAGGTATGCCTGTCTCTCAAACAATTCGTGCTAGTTCCAACTCAACTTCACTCAATGTAGTCTTCAATATTTGAATGATTAAATGCAGCTCAGCGAAGGTGTGACAACGGGGCGGTGTACGTGTACCTATACCTAAGTGCGACACAGTAGGTCAACTTAGTACTAGATTTCAAAACACTTGCACAGTGCACTTGCACGCGATTGTGTTGGTTTGTTCGGCAACCTCGGCCGGCGCGGCGGGCGCCGCTTTCGGTCAGCGCGGTTTTCTGATCAAAAGAACGTGATAATCGCGTATTCGCGCGGTGATTACTTTGTATTAGGACGACGCCTTACTTGACGTGGCTGGTATTTTTCCTTCTTTCGCTTTGTAGTTGCACAGTTGTGATAAATCAGTCAGAAAAGTCTAAAATGGAGGACCATTTTGTCATTTTTGTCTCTCTTAGAGAGGTATAAGACGCAATGTTCTTATCTTTTGAAAGATCTTTTATTAATAGATAGTCCATTAGGTACCCTCTACGTTTCGGACATAGGTCGTGTTATGGCCATAAGTAAGAGACAAAGTGGCTTGATCAGGCTGCTGATCCTTGAGTCTAAACCCTGTTCGGGTCATCCCAAAAAACGCGTCTAGAATTGCGAATGATTCGATTTTAGACTTTTTGGTTGAAGACTATAGAGAATAAAGTTGTTTTGGCTGGTTTGCAGTAACTGCTGGTGTAGGACAGGTCTGTCGTGTATCTAAAGCGTGAGGTCTAGACGTAGTAGGAGTTCTGGCTGGAGGTGCAGGTCTCGCTCGGTGAGCTCGCGCCGTGGACTCTGCACGGGGGTAGCGGCGACGATGAGTACTGCTGTAAAAACAAAGCACACGTTGAATATAGGTTTACTTACATATTGACCGAATTCAGATTATATGTTAAACATATAATATAAGGTGTAGCCTTGACAAAAACCTGAAAAGCGGTTATAGTACTGATAGCAACATGCAATTTTTTCGTCTTGCTTTCATTTTGAAGAATTCCATGTAAAAAAGACCATAATTAAATTGATAAATTAAAACGCTTTAATATAATGGGCTGCGCCCACCCCTGAATGATCTGGTTACTTGTAGATGGTTAGTATAACGTCAAACCTCTCCGATATAAGTAATTTAAGGTGCAAAAAAATTGCGAGCTCCCTTCGCTCGCTCTTGTATTCTTCACTTTCTAAATTCTTGAGCTTTCCTGAATCCGTAAGACTCAGCAAAGTTACTTCTATTAAAGTATGATTAATGAAAAAAAAACCGAGGTTGGTGCAAAAAAAATCTACTCCCTCTAAAAAATTGGCAACAATATAATTAATGATTTGTGTACTGATTATATTCCGATATTATTCCATCTATTATTATACCACCCTGGGCCCTGGGTTGCACGGAGCCCGGCTCCTTCCGACCTAGTCCGACCCTGGACATTGACAGGGTCAAGACCAGTGATGTCCAGGAACCAGCTCAGTGAATGCGACCTTATTGAGATCGTAGCATCAAAGAACAAAAAATTAAAAAAAAAAATAGGCTACAGGAAATTTGGGGCCAGACCCCCCTTGAATTTAAAATCCTAGATACGCCAATGCCAGTAGAGTAGGTATTAAGTAATTATTTTAATAAAATTTGAGTTCAAACATCGTTTGAGGATTAAGCTTGCCTTTGCAGTTAAGAAGTGATATTATAAGATACATTCACTTCCTTTAGGTAAGTACGTAGGTTATACAATTGATTCTAGTTCTAAAGCTCAATGTGTGGAAAATAGAAGACGTATTTAGAAAAACTTACGTTCTGACACGCTGCTAGCCGATTTACAGTGATGTTTGTTGGTCCGAGTCGCTCCTCTCGGACAAAGTCGGGCTCTCGATGGAAGACGCCTAAACCAAAGTATAAAAGCTTTAGACTGTACACTAGTAAGACAGGAGTGCGGCGCAAGCTCGAAACCATGCCACATCAATACTCAACAATGACTGATGATGAATGTCAGTGAGTCAAAGTATTGAACTCAAAGATAACGGTCATGAGTAAGATTAGGTTGGATAGGTAAATGATCTATTTGAAATCCCACACAGGAGTTAAGGCGGAACGTGCTACAATCTTCATAGAAGTTTAGAAGTTGAAAATCGTACAGATGCTTCCTGAGTAGGATTCATTCATCTCAGTTTCATCTCAGTTTGAGTTCCACTTAATTGAGTGCTGTGCTTAGTGTGCTTACTAGTTCGACTAACAAAGCAGACGCCGCGCCGCCGCCGCGCAAAACACCACATAATGTAAATCAAGCGTGATTACGGATTGAAGGGGACAGATAATGATTATCTACGTACTCAAGTAAAACACTTATTTGATATTTCAAAATTATTCTAGAAACATCAAATGCTAAAATAGGTATTTAAGAAACCCGGTATTACGTAGGGCCAGTCCTCTAAACTTTTGGCCTCTCTGAAGATGAGATGAGTTGCTGTGCAGTAAAAAAAAATGTGACAGCGCGGGTGTCGGGTCGGCTCACAGAGTAATTAGTACTGCAGTGCTACCTATTCTGTAAACATGTCGAAGTGAACACTTGGGCGGGCTGCACGACGGGTGAGTTGTCAAACCATACAAATAACATGGAATGTCAGCTCACTTGTCATTCACTCGGCCTAGGTGTACACCGTGAGATGTCGACAGAATCGACCGGCTGTACTCTTTGATATAATTTATATAGAGGGGTCGGCTATGGCGCCGGCAAAAAATAATCTTACTTGAGCCTTCGTTAGCCTTTTTTCACATGCTACAGCCAAATACATACTTACTAGAGACTAGAGACTAGAGATAATAGATAGAAGTGAGTATAAATGAAGAAGATTGAAAATAGTTTTAAAAACGTTCTTATGAAGAAGGAATACACTTACATACAATAAGGCACACAGCGCTGTTTAAAAACACCAAGCAAATTTATTATCATTTGCTCAGTAATAGTACTACTTAGAACATGAACGAACACTGAGTACAATACCATCGAATGTGTTCCGTATGCGATGATTACACACAGTGCTGATTTACACTTACGATAGGACCTCCTTATACTACAAGAATGATTAATATTTATACAGCAGTGCGATTCCGTAAATGTCGCAGCCATATCGTATAATACGCCGTATTACAAATAGGCGCGCCAGATTGAAAAACGCAGCTGTGTTGCAAAGCGGCTATACCTCACGTTTAGCCTGAAATAAATTACGGCGGGCGCATTGAATGAGCACTTCGCGATCCTCAATGTGGCTTAGTAACTCGGAGCCCACATACAAACAGGGGCAGCGTCGATAGATACCTACGATGCTTTGAAAGTTTTAGTTCCAACGACTAGCTTAATCAGGCGTTTACGGCGAGCTGCCAATCAGCTTAACCTTTTCATTGAACAGCGCCGTTTACCTAATCAGCGGCGACCTAAGTGACATCCCGGAATTTAATTGAACAGCTATTAGGCAAATGACTTGGTCTTGTCTAGCCAAGTAGCGAAACGTAGGCCACAATGTGTGTGTTGTATTACTCATATTTGCAAAATAAAATTCTATTCTATTCTATTCTATTCTATTCTATTCATGGAGCTTAGGGCACCCCGACACGGATAGGTTAGGTTCGAATGGTATGACGAGCGAACCAAGGTTCCGTCATACTATTCATGCTATGGTTCCTTCAAGCACGTGCAGGTCGTTCCGCCGTCGAGGTTAGAATGTTGAAATTGATTGAATTTAGAATTCCAAAAACATAAAAACGGCCTAAGCATCTGCCAGCCCCATACGTATTGGTAGTATACAATAAAACTAAACGTTGGACACGGCTTCGTGGAACGTATCGCAACCATAATCCGGCTGAACGTGAGGTAGCCGCATTACCATTTACATTATTATTGAGGAGTTATTTCTGAAATTAATAGATTATTATTATTTTTATTACATTACAGCGGCGTTTTTCAGTCCGGGCCGTCTATTTGTAATACGGCGTGTTATAAGATATTGCAGCGGAATAAACATCTCACCATGTGGGCCAGCTTAGGTGCAGTGAACATGAAGTCAGCTGTCAATCCATAGTCATACAAATGAGAGTGAGCATGAAATGACAGTTCATTTCATGCTCACTCTACGTCAGTTTACACGATGAAATATTGAAAGAATAGACCGGCAGAGAGTGAAGAACAACTAGAGAAAATAGGTGAACAAAAAATCAAAACACAACTACAAGTAGAACTCGCTTGAATAGGGGCCAAAGTGAGATTCTATCAGCGATAAAGTCAATTAAAACTTCAAAAAACGGAATTGACATGTGAAACTGCATGTAAATTCCGTTTATTCGCTAAGTACTCGTTTGTTATTTTTTAAGAATCGTTCGATTTCGCATCGATCGCCGGCACCAACTGTCAAAAACACTACATTTTGACAAATTTTTGTCATTGATTGTCACTGAAATGTATTGTGACTTGAATTTGAACGCTTTTTAAGTACCTACGTGAATTGGTTTCGTACTTTTTGAATTGCTTTTTAAATAATAGGTAGATATTTAAGTGAAATCAGCCAAGGCGATTAAAGGTAGATATTTATTTAGAAAAAAATGTAAAGAGAACTTTCTAAGTAGGTATTAGTAGGCTGGTGCCCTCTAGTTGTTTCTATTACGAGTAACGATTTTTCATTTGTATGTGACTTGACAAAAAAGCTTTTGTGTTGTACCTTAAGGTGTTCTCTTAAAATTTTCGAGTATTATGTTTACAAGACCCAAAGTCTAAAAATGCGTGTTCTACTGTAGTTGCATAAAAAGTCTAACCTGTTGTGGTTGTGAACCATAACGGTAAAGGGCCAATAGGATCATAGATACAGCTGATTCTGTACAAAAACAAAAACAATAATCAATTATTGTGTGTCAAAAATTACGATTTTTTGGGAATTGTCAAAACCCAGCCTACAATGTTACGACTGGTCAACCTCGTTGCTCTATCAGTTTTCACTTTGAATGTCAAGTGACAATATGCGGTGTACGCAGTACGTTATGAGGTGACAAGGGTACCTACACAAAGCAGACTGATGTATTAGTATCTAGATCCAACGCATGCTCTATAGAAAAAGGAGCCTAGGCAAAGTAACATTCTATCCGCGTTAGCGATTTCGACAATCAAGGACTAAAAAGACAGTTCTTTGTCACGCGATATTTCGTTAGCACCGCCGATACATTTTGGACTTTATAAAATCGTTATGGGTTACTAAATGAATACCTAATTAAAAAATAAAAATAGGTGCTACTATTTTTTGGAGCCCATAGGTACTTACAAAACTTTCCAGTGCTCTTTGGGAAATTGTCTTTGATGAAAAATGTAAATTTGCCTAGCCTTTTCCCTGCAACTTTATTGGGATCGGCTTCCAGTCAAACCGGATTCAGCTGAATACCAGTAGGTATTTTACGTGGATTGGCTGCCTACCAGACTTCCACAACCCATTAACTGGGTAACACGGTACTTCTTGGCAAGACTGGAGTCAGATTCAAAATGGCGCATTTCGTTACGATACTGACCACCAAAAGAAGAAAGTTTCAATTTAGGTACCTACTGAGAATTGTTTTCAAAAGTAATAAAGCAAATACGGGGTCGGCTATGCCTACTTGCCTAACCGTATAGCCATTTATCATCCCAGTCATGTTCACTGGCGTCTTAGCAATATTTTCTGCCGCACAATTCATTCTTTCCTTTTTCAGAGTAGCTCGTGGCTAATTATTAACTGCCGCGCATGTCGACGTCTTCGAGGATAGCAACGCTTGCCGATTGTGGTCCGTGGACGGGTGTCCAATAGGCCATTAATTGCATACCTACTGGCACAGCACGCGAAAGCATTTTACCAAAGCCGTAGGTCCAGGCTGTCATTATTTTGAACATCTTTGACAGTCGTTACGGGTCAGGAAATCGGCCACCAGTCTTGCCAAGGACTATCCTGTTACTCCGTTACTGGGTTGTGGTGGGCCGATAGGTAGTCGCTTTATGTACGCGCTTGACTACTACCTCACCTGATGGTAATAGTGTTACCTACCTACTAAGCTGCAACCGGTTGAACTGGAAGCCTCTGGCCACAAATGGCTAAAAAAGGAAGGGTAGATACCCTTCCTTTTTTAGCCTTTTCGTTTTTTGAAGCCATGTTCATACTACTTAGGTTCTTAATTAAATCCTTCTTGTCGCAAGCTGGTGAGTAGATATGTATAGATCATCTAATTAAAAAATCTCCTCCACTAGTTGACTGGTCGCTAATTGATCCATTTTCGTTCTATCGTATCAGACTGATTCTGACACAAGTGTCACAAAAAACATTATTCGCTGAAGAGCTCTTATACGGCAAAACCTCCGGAGAGCAACCTTTTTCAATGGGTTGCACGTCACTAGCGATAGAGGGGAGCTGTTTTAAATTAGACAATATTTACCTGCGGGTGTTTTTACACAGAAGAAGGGCGAATTATTTGAAAAGTTTCGCAAGTTTCCGAAAATAAACAAAATACTTCTCAAAAATCTTCAATTAGGTATGTCGAATTACTTGACGATAAGGCAGTGCGTTTACATAATATCTAGTGTACCATCGCGTTTGCAGTTTCGCTAGCTAAGTATATAATATATTCCGTGTAGTCTGTCGGTCACGTTCCGCTGGCATGGCAGCGAATGTGGGAGGCGTGAAGGCGTCCCCCATCACACTAGCTTTTATCGCTTAATCAATATTTATGACTTTGGGGCGTTCAACAAATGTGTCGGTATTGGTCGCCACACATGGATTTGTGTAGGTACCTACTCAGGCAATTATTTTATCTTTTTGTTCAGCAATGGAAGTCATTGTTAGCAAAAAAGGGTCGATTTATATCCGGGGTAAGGTATACCTACCTATAGTATATTCTATAGCTTGATTGGTCTGCCATAAATCCTATCGGGGTTAGTCGTTTGATTACAATATTTTCAGCATCGCTAGAGTGTTATGGAGAGTTACGAGGCATTGCATGGTAAGTGACGAACAAGCGAGTCTCACAAAGATTTTCTGTAAGTAATACTTCTACGTACACTTGGCCGATACTGACTACGGATCTCTATAGGTACTAACTGCACCTAGATACTGACTACGGATCTCTATACTAACTGCACCTAGATACTGACTTCGGAACCCTAGAAATCGTGGCTATATGGCGTGCTAGAACGCATTTGGCTTGTTTTCCACTACCGTTATTCTAATAATTTCTGGATACTATAGTTCTTAGACATTTTATTTGATTCAATTGGCCTTTAAGCTGTGGAATATAAGGTTAAGTTTCCACAAATACGAGAGACGTGTAGCATCAGGTATCGAGCAATCACTGACGGGACGCCCGAGAATCATCCAATGCGATAGGTAGGTATTGATTAAAACATACATAGTTGACTTCAATGTCGAATTTGGGCGTGTTCGCATTAGTAAAAAGGCAATCTAAAATCTGAGACCCGAGTTGAAGTTCTGAAGTTCTGCAGACGCAAATCATTTTAAGTACGGGACAAAACGCATACCATCTGGTCGTGGAACAATTTCGGGATTCAATTCAGCATTAATCGCGGCGAGCTCGCGGTGCCGAGCCAGCAGGATCTTGTAGCCAATAGTGATGGAAGTTGCTGCGATGGCCAGGGCCACGCCACCAGCAAGAACTTCGAGGTAAGGCATCCAGGCGCTCTGAATGTAGTTATTTTCAGCTGACACAGAAAGAAATATAATGATATATAATACGTATTTCTACTTATTTATGGTAGTTATTCGATATCTAATCCATTATGAATGAAATAGATGCCAAGACCATTTTTATCACGTTCTGACTTCGTCATGCCAAAACGTGAGAATAAGAAAGACTACTAGTTGCTGCAGTTACAAAGAAGTTTTGGTACTGATGACCTTACCTTCAGAGATCGGGGTCAGGGAGTGCAGGACGACAATCCTCTTCTCACTCTTGCCGCGGCTGTTGGAGGCGTACATAACTGCCGTCAGGTTTGGTTTCTCCATTATATTGGGAATGTATATGTGGCCTGTGGTGTCGGTGACGTTCTTGATGTGAGTACCGTCAGCATCTACGAGGTCGAGGTGAAGCATCTGAGGGCGTCCGCCGTCCCAGCCTGTGGAAATGCAGCTTGGTCCGTTAGCAAAGAATTTGAGTTACTGCTGTTTCTATAAAACTGCGATAGAGGAGCAGTGAGAGTTTTATTAAAATATTTAAATTATGAAACATTTATTTAATATTTCAATTATGAATCATTTTGTGGACGGAGTAGTCTCCTCACTCACTCACTGTAGATATCAGATGGGTCCACTAACTTTAAGAACCCACATTGACGATTTAAAAAAAAAATATACAAACGCTGCTCCTACTGTGTCCCAATCTAAAAGTGAACCGTCGGCGTCGACGCTAAAAGAAGAGGGCAGTTAGCAAGATCTCACCTTTCAAACACTGAACCCTCAGTGAGTTGGGGTAGATCCTGCGCACATTGCAATCAGGCAGATCAGGCGGTCCTCCTAAGGAGATGTTGAAGACACACGGCTTGCGTTGTTCTCCGAAAATGTTGTTGGCACGGCAGAGCAGCAAACCGACATCGACATCCCGGGCCAGCCAGGTCAGGGTCGAGCTGTAGCGGTTGCGCTCGCCGGCTACTTTCTGTAATGTTTGAGCCTTCGTGTCAGAATTTAGTTCTGGGTATGATTACTGTGTGCGAAAGGTTTTTTGCGTAGTGAAGATATTTTCACATTAGTTTGAAATTAAAAATGTTGCCTTAAGGGTGAGTTGCACCAAGTTACTATAACGATAACTAATGCGTAACCAGCCGTCAAATCTCCGGTTAAGCGAAATACGGGTTGCACCATTGTGACAAATGTTAAAATGACGTCACAAATAACGATAACATTAACCGCTCAACTTCGGGCGGTTAAGGGCTATAGTTACGGTTAGTGTCATTATGTGTGTGTCAACTGCTTTGTTCTAACCTATAAAATATTGTGTTGATAAATTTAATTCTATTTTACGTGAAAAACGAATGATTATGTCTTTACTCTACGACATACTGTGGGAATCTAGCTCTTCTAGCGATGATAGTGACACTAATAATAGTGAATTCGATTTGCAAGTTAGGAAGCAAAAAGCTTATCGCCCTCGGATTGATCGATTTAAAAAATTGGGATGAGAATGAATTTTTCGTCAGATTTCGGGTTTCTAAGACCTTGGCTAGGGCGCTGGCTAACTTCGGGCCTTTGCTGAAAACAAGAACCATGAAGTAAGTACCTATTCTACGTATTCTATGATTTCTTATCTACCTTGTAACTAGATATGCTCATCACACCACATCATCATCATGCCCTTAGTACTTATTTTAATACCCACTGCTGAGCCTCACATTTTAGTTGTGCCATGAATATTAATTACATAATTATATTTAAAATAATATACTTATAACATCTTACAAAGAAGAAAGATACGTAACTACCTACTTACCTCATAAATAACCAATTGTTATATAATTAATATCTATATGTCCCATAATATTCAGTAAGTAAGAATATTCCTGTTATTGCCTGAAACACAGGTTTGAATAAACCTACATCAGGCAGGTCGCTATTATTGGATTCAGTGGGCCTTTAACCAATATAATATAAGTTATACACTAGATTTATTTTAGGCATAGTTTAATGTTTTCGTCATAATATTAATATGTAACTTTGTATTGATGTAACTTCTATATAATTTATACTTATGTGAACTTATGAATAAATTTATTATTTATTATTATTCTCTTTATTCATCTTACAAACATACATTTTATATTTTTAAATATTTCAATAACAAAAAAAACAATAAAAAAACATTTAAAAATATAAAAATAGTAGTCCGCCGGTGTCGGGAGCTGGGTCCAAGCTACCGGTGGTTAGGGCTCCAGAGAAAGGAACCTCCTCACAATACGAGCCGTATCGAGGAGTACTGCCTTCTGTATAAGGCCCTTTACCCAACTGCGTAACGCCAGCTTCGACAGGTGGTCGTCGAAGCTTTTGGCTATCAAGCCATTGGCCGTAACGACTATCGGCACAATGACAGCCGAGTCCACATTCCACATGTCGACAACCTCGTGTGCTAAGTCAAGATACTTGATTTGTTTTTCTTTCTCAGCTTTCACGAGGTTCTCGTCATGTGGAATGGTAACATCGATTATCATTGTGCGGCGCGCTAATCGGTCTATCACCACTATATCGGGCTTATTAGCGACGATAGTCCTATCAGTGATGATAGACCGATCCCAGTACAACGTGACATGGTCATTTTCGAGAACTGGGTCGGGCACATACTTGTAATACGGTACCTCAGAATCAACAAGTTGGTATTTCAAAGCAAGTTGCTGGTGAACAATCCTGGCCACTTGGTTATGCCTGTGCAAGTACTCGCCGTTAGCCAGACGAGAACAACCAGAGATAATATGTCTGATGGACTCACCCGGACGGTGACATGCCCGACACACGTCAACCGTCCCGTCCTTCATAATATGCCTCCGGTAGTTGTTCGTCAAGATAACTTCGTCCATAATTGCACAGACAAAACCTTCAGTTTCTCCGAAGAGATCACCGAAACGTAGCCAGGCCACGGACGCTGAGAAATCTACATCGGACCCATAGAGAGCCCGATAGAAGCGCCCGTGAAGCTCTTTGCCTTTCCATACCTCCTTGCGGTCATCTGTAGTAAGTATCACAGGTTTGCGCCAGTTCTCTTTAGCCATGGACAACGGGGTGAGTCCCTTGTCCACTGCGACCACATCTCGGTGCATACCCACATCGACTTTGAGAAAATATTCTCTGAGACTGCACATCTCGCGGTTGTGGAGAGTCTTAGCATTTAGAAAGCCTCGACCTCCACACTTCCGCGGGATGTACAGTCTCATCACCGACGATCGTGGGTGATGCATCCGGTTTGCAGTCAGCAGTGTACGGACCCTCCTATCCAGGGCGTCGAGTTCAGTTTGAGTCCATTTGAGTATGCCGAAAGAGTACATTAATACTGGCATGACCCAACCGTTGAAGGCGCGCACCTTATTTCCGCCCGACAAAAGGCTGTTCAAAACCTTTTTTAGGCGGCCAAAGAAGCGCTCCTTCAGCGATTGTTTCATGTCAGTACCGTTAATGCCCAACGCTTCCGACATACCCAAATACTTATAGGTTTCGGTCGAGCTGAGGGATCTAACCTGTATGGAATCCGAGAGTTGAATTCCCTCAGATTCCATAATCTCCCCTTTCTTTACATGCATGACTGCACATTTGTCCACACCAAATTCCATCCTGATGGCGCTACTGAAAGTTTCAGTTACCTTCAGTAGCTCCATCAGTCGCAAATTGTTGGGGGCAAAGAGTTTCAAGTCATCCATGTAAAGAAGGTGAGATATGGTTTGACCACCTCTTCTCAACCGATAGCCTAGACCTGAATCCCCCAGCAGTGTGCTAAGAGGATTCAGAGCTAAGCAGAACCAAAGTGGACTCAAACTGTCGCCCTGAAATATTCCCCGTTTAATCCATACAGGCTCATCGTTCCCTTGAATCGGTCGACATCCTGGATAGCGAAGGACCGTTTTCCAATGCCTCATACATGACTC
The DNA here is from genome assembly GCA_947386135.1 of Melanchra persicariae. Taxonomy (NCBI): domain Eukaryota; kingdom Metazoa; phylum Arthropoda; class Insecta; order Lepidoptera; family Noctuidae; genus Melanchra; species Melanchra persicariae. The sequence goes on from OX376643.1 coordinate 30,831,088, forward strand.
AAGAAAGGTGCGTAGAGTTGCATCTATTTTGTACAACTCCAGCACCCTCATGAGCCATGTATGTGGCACAGAGTCATAGGCCTTCTTGTAATCTATCCAACATGTCGACAGATCCTTGCGGGATCGACGAACCTGTTGGCTTATGGCCATGTCTATGAGGAGTAGCTCCTTAGTGCCGTGGGACCCCTTCCTACATCCATTCTGAGAGGCGGACATAATTGAATTAGTGTCAATGTGATTATTAATTTTCACTCTCAGAATGGATGTAAGAAGTTTATAGACCGTCGACAAACAAGTAATCGGTCTATAATTCTTGGGTTCCGCGGGACTACCAGTCTTATGGAGCAGGTGGGTAACGCCAGTTGTTAGAAACTGTGGTAGCGACCCAGACTCCAAGGATGACTGGAATTGAGATGCCAGGAGCGCGTGTGAGCTGCTATACCACTTAAGCCAGAAGTTGTGCAGTCCGTCCGGGCCTGGAGATTTCCAGTTCGGTAATGGACGGACTGCTGTGGCTACATCTAATGGTGTGATGGAAATAGCTTCCATTTGTGGTATAGCTTCACACACGCGCTCGACATCGCGCATCCAGTCACCCTCGGCATGACAGACGGGCACCGACCAGATGTTTCGCCAGAATGTACTCGTGGCGATATCATCCGGTCGGCACACGTCCGTCACACTTTGTTCAGGTCGCTCCCAAGCTCTGTATACCCACCTTTCATCGCTCTGGAACATGCGATTCTGCGAGTATCGATCAACCCGCCGCCTATACCGCCGAATACGGTTTGCCCATGCACAAACTTTCTGCTTCAGGAAGTCGATACGCTCTGTGACACGGGACGTGTATTCTCGAGGGCTGATTCCAGTCCCCGAAAACGCCCGCCTCACAAAGCGCATCACACGTGGTCTTGTATTGCCCTCCCTGAAGCAGTATAGTTTGCCGATGAGTGCCCTAGCCTCATCGATACGCCGCTCGATCCTGCACTGCCAGGCTGGTACAGCAGATTTTGGTCGTATAGCCTCGTCATAGTTTGGAAACTTGACGTTTGCTATACGACATGCCGCAACAGCCCCGCAGTACAGGATTGAGTGCGTATCAACGAGGTTCTCGCTGCTTTCGAAGATGTTCTGCAGCAGCGAGTCTAAGGCACACACCAGCGCCCTATTCTTTTTGTGCATAGGTAACCGTGGTAATCGGGGCCTAAGGTCGGTAGAAGTTGATCTATACTCGCGAAGCGCATCCTCCAGCGCGCTCCTCAGTCGATCGTTGCACTGGCTACTTACCGTGACAACCCTATCATCTACCTCATCACTATTATTATTGGGCCGCGGTATGATTGCGCCACTAGTTGGCGCCGGTACCACGGCCTGTGTCGGGGTCGAGATGATAAGGTTGTTTAGTACCTCTGAGCGCAGCCTATCAAGTGCGGCATCGTCCAACTTGTGACTACGTTGGATGACTCGCACCTGATCCGACAATCGTTGGGCCGAGACGTTCACAGCCGGTTCCAGGTCCTGAAACAGAGACAGCATCCTGACACGGTACGCAGTGAGGTCAGTTCCCCCCTCTGTAGACCCGTAATATGCGCGCATGACGTTCTCGTTCATGGACTGAGTCCATCTCATGCGCTGCACACAACCACCGGTAGCGGGGACCCGGCTCGGGGCCGGTTGGCCCCTAGGTCCCAAGCCCCTCGGTGGCCGGCCTCTCCCCTGCCGACGCACAGGTGTTGGCGACGTCGGCGGAGAGAAATACTCGTCGCTCGAGCTCGACGCGACTGCAGCCGCCGATGACACCACTGGTGATCCGATGTCTGGCGGCGGCGAGGCGGAGCTGAGCGACGAGTCCGGGGGTGGTGAGCGTGCGCGTCGCGATGCTGCTCTTGTTATCATCATCCAATCATTTTAATTTCGTTCATTGTCATTTCGTTTGATCCCTTACATGACATCATGACATATGTCATCGGTCGGTCGTTTAATTTTCATTTTCTTCATAATTTGTTAGGTTTTTGTAGTTTTCGAGTTCCTAATGGTTTGTTTGATTCCTGTGCGCTTCTATTGTAAAAATTGTGCATATAAAAGGCTGAAAACTAATTTTCTTTGAAATAAAATTGCGAGAACGAAATAAAATTTGGCTTGACAGTCAGAGTTGCCAGCTTATTATTATTATTATTATTATTTATTATTCCTTATAATTCATTTGTATTTATTTTTTGGCAAAAATAACGCTATAACACCAGAACAGCAAGTACTAATGGCTCTAGAGTTCTATGCATGTGGCTCTTTTCAAAGATGTATTGGTGATGCGTCTTTGAAAAGCGTGAATAAATCCAGTGTGTGTCGAATAATTGCTAAAAGCTCGAAGTATTGCCATTGATAAAATATTACCCACATAAATTTTGGGGTAATAAGACGTTTTGTCACTTGTCACCCTTTTAACTTTAACATTGACGTTTTACATGATGGTGCAACCGTCAGTAGTTAAATTCTATGGTCAATGTTATTGTTACTGTTAAAATTAACTTTGACGGAAACAATAACGTAGCTCTTGGTGCAACTCACCCTAAGTCTGTTCAATGAATATTTCGATGACTTCTAAGTATACGGAGTCAACTAAAAAACAACAAACAACAATATTGTTTATATTAACAATAATAATTTAAAAATTAATTTAGTAAGTATATTGACAATAATTCAATCATTTTCTAGTTAACTGTGTAAAAAAAACATATCCCTATATATACCTAACCAATTTATTTATTTTGCACATAGTAGATACACTGAGTCATGATGTACCATAGGGCAGTTATTAATTACTAGTAATATTAATATTATTACATTATTACCTATCTCATATTTATCGAAAGTACAGAAACGACCAATTGATACAATAAGTATTTTTTATTTTTGTTATCTAAGACCTACCTCTAAGTCTTTGGTAATGATTGTTAATTTTGAAAATGTGTTAATGTCAAGATATCTCAATTTTTTTTTTATTGTATTTCACAAAACTGATGTACAATCAAAACAAACAACAGAAAAAACAACACAATAATAAACATATGATTGACACCTACTACATGCACATTCAAAGTAAATCACCTAAAATTCAAAAACAGTTCACAAATAAAGAAAATGTTGCCATGTAATATAAATCTTAGTAATCATAGACTATGGATACCAAAAAACTGCAAAATTTGGCCAAAAATTAAAATGGGAGCGAAACAAAGTTGTATACCTACATCCGATTTGGATTTCCCTGTACCTACACCTCAGACCAATAAAAAAGTATAGACAGAACATTGCGCTCCAAAAGTGAGGCACGTAATATGAAGACGATTCGGCAATATGAAGACGGCCGCTCGGTAGTCTGCCGCTAGCAAGCGAGTGCGCGTGACGTTGTTTTGTTCAAATAATAATTACGAAATTATGCCGTCCTGTGTCATAAACTGCTGCAAGAACAACTCCTGTTTCCAAAAAAAGGCTTCTTGGATTACTTTTCACAAGTAAGTAGCGTTTTTGTTGTGTAAATTAAACAAAATCGTAAAAATATCGGAAATAATTTCTCGGAACACGCCATTGTGTCGGTGTTGCAAGTTAAGAACATTATTTTTTCCCAAAAATAAGGGAAGTCATCATATTTTACGGACACTTTACAACAAAGTGTTTTTTTATTTTATTATTACATACAGTACATTAGGTATGTTATTATCTATGACACGTAAGTACTTATAAAATATAATCAAATAATAGTTATGTTTGATATGATATTTTTAGGTTCCCAGCTGATAAAACATGGAAAGAAAACTGGATTACCCTTCAAAATTTAGTGTTGTTTGTTCGTCACATTTTGAAGAAGTTGATATGTATAACACCAAAGGTGGTTATATGTAAGTTTAGTGTGTGTTTTTAAAATTAATAATTTCACTTAATATGAAAATAAATGATTGTCATTAAACGAAATTATCTTTCATTTCATACATCCAAGATAAACACTATACTACCTACATAATAATAAAACTTAACCAAAGTATATCTCTCGCACTTGGGAGTCGCAGCGCAACGCTTGCAACATTTTTTCTTTAGCACACGTGTGCAAATCTACGATGTCATACACCAAGTTACGCACACAAAGCCAAAACCAGGCCTCACTTATTTCGTCGCTATTGTTTATGACGGCTCCGTCTATACTTTTTTATTGGTCTGAGACCTACACTAAGTACTTACAATAGATTTGGTGAGCACGGTCTTGGAGTCCGGAAAAGTCCAGGTAAATTGCAGGGGTTCCGGATAGGCGTCCACCACACACTTGACGGTCTCGGCCTCTAAGGTTATCGCACCCAACCTCTCCTCACGACCAAGCTGGCAGGTGGGGCGGACTGTGGAAATATGGGGCTTGTGGTATAGCATGTAAGTGGTTTGTGTGAATTTCCTAACATCCAAGTAAGGACAGTTATTTTATTATTTTAGAAATGTATTGAAACATTGATTCTAAATAATAAATATCAAATTGCTGTAAAAATGTGCCTATTATACGGGGACCAGCCGGCTAGCGGGAGGTGTTAGTCTTGCTTGTCATGTTAAATATTTTTTTTTGTTTTTATTAACGGCAGCGTCAAGATAATAACAGCTTGTCAGGGTCAGGTATCTTAAATTATGACCAGTGAAGCGTAGAGCAGATTGACATCAGCGCAGATCTGAGGGAATTAAAAATAAGGTTCGCCTGCGCCGAAGCAGCAGTCGTCGGCACGGTTGATTTAATGAAACCGAAAATACACTTGAGATTTTCGTCCTTATCATTATGAAGAGGTGAATATGAGCCTGTGCTGTGCTGTGCCTGTAATCGAGGTGAAAGTGTGTATAAAAGGGCAATCTCTTACGAAACAGGAGGCATCGTCCTAATACGAAGCGACCATCGCGGGAAAACGTGATCGTCGCGTTCATTTGTAAGGCAAAACCGAAAGGCGCCCTCTGTAGGTGCGACGACGCACGACATTGGATTTTATAGACAATGAGCAGCGCGACGATGGCGCATTTGCGCTTTGTATTAGGATGACGCCTGAGGGCCAGTCGTTCCCCCATTCCCCTCAGCATACTTCCATCACCAACTTAAAGTAGGTAGGTACTTACATCCAACATTCAGAGTAACATGGTCCTGGAAAAAGGCGTTGGTCATGCGCATGTTGATGGCATTGCAACTCAGCACGTGGTGGTGGTCGCGGAGAGAGGGCGCCAGCGATAGCGTAGACACCGTGTAGTTGCCGTCGTGGAGCTCCTGTTTACATTGATGATTGAGCTAAAGATCCGGTTAATACATTTGGAATAAAAGTAATGATAGCACGGCTCGATCTTCAAGGTATGGCTTGCCGAAGCCAGAAAATCGTCAAAGCGTTAGGTTGAGAAGGTGAGATTGGCTTTCGCTCCAGTTGCTGAGAAGCCGACTCCAACATGGTTGGTATAAGATGTCAAGATGATGGCCATGCAGTTTAATTGTGTTTGTAGAATACTTTAAGCGCTGAAGGTACAAGTAGGAAATAAAAATCGCCTTACTAGGAAGGCAGGGGGGGGGGGGGCGATGTGTCCTTCCTCCACCGAAGTAATACTAAAGTGTGGTTGACGGAGACCCGCTGCGCGGGGCTCCTATTTCTGGGAGGTTAAAAAAAAATAACGCTCGCTCACTTGACCCCTACTTCCCCTTCTAACCTAACCTGTCCGGTTCGTGGTGCCCCAAATCCCGAACTCGCTTCGCTAGCTCTTGCACCAAATAAAACACCAAAGTGTTAATTGTAATCTAATCGGTGTAGAAAGGCGTAGCAAACTTGTCATAAATAGCAAGCATTCGGTGTCCAGAGGGGTAGCAAAGCCGGGAGGCAGATAACAATAACGATAAGGAGCACATTTACGGCGAGACGTCGAGTATATCTGTCATTGTCAGTGTCAACAAAATGCCAGCCTAGCAATTCATTTCACGCATTTTGACAGATAGAACTTCAAAAACGTAAGAATTAAGAGTAATTATAGTTCCGTTTCACGTTTCAATAGTGATTTACATTTACAAATATTTTTTGAAAGTATTTCGACGCGGCTTCGCCAGCTGAAATTGCATGGAGGCGCTTGAGGTAAGCCCTCTTGACCCCCCCCCAACGTTAAGGGTTCCCAAATTCAAAGGACTTGATTCTAAACCCAACCCGTTTTCACTTTGGTATTAGAGAAAATATTTTTTGAGAGCTGGTAACACTGACCAGTTGTGAACTTGTGACATTTCTGCTTTCTGTCAAATTCAAAATTTTAAATCAACGATATTAGATACGTTTCAGTAAATCTTTACTCCGCGACGTACTGTGGGAATCTAGCTCTTCTAGCGATGATAGTGACACTAATAATAGTGAATTCAATTTGCGAGTTAGGATGTAAAAAGTTTATCGCCCTCGGATTGATCGATTTCGCGTGTTATATAAAAATTGTAAACAATTTTAAAAATCCCGCCGACAATGTTTAAACTATTGACAACTGAACTTGATTGTAATAGATATTTGACAGAGGGGGTTGACAGCCAGCTCGAAGTATTACCATTGAAAAAAATATTACCCACATAAATTTTGGGGTGATAAGACGTTTTGTCACTTGTCACCCTTTTAACTTTAACATTGACGTTTTACATGATGGTGCAATCGTCAGTAGTTAAATTCTATGGTCAAAGTTATTGTTACCGTTAAAAGTAACTATGACGGAAACAATAACGTAGCTCTTGGTGCAACTCACCAGTGTTAAATGAAAATATTGGTGTAGAAAACTCTACGAATGTTTCTGCGAACATTTTGAAAATAAACTCGGAGTAACCAACAACATCAATGTACCTATTATCGTGTTTTGTTTCTGTTTTCGTATTTAATCGTAATTCCGTGTTGTAATCGTATCTTAGTACTGTTATTATTTTAAAATAAATGTGTTTTGTGACGGCCTAAGCATCTGCTAAGCCCTTTCTTTAAATGTTGTATTAGACAAGTTGGCTGGATGTCATTAGGCAGCCAACTAAACGGCTGATTGACAAGATAGTATTCGGGTCGCGTCCTCCTCTCTAGCGTGTCGACCGCCACGAGACACGGTGTAGGTACGTTAGTCCATTATTTTTGTATCCAATGCCGCATTTACACGTTCGTGCGAATAGCGAGGCGAATGGCAGGCGAGTAAAGAACACGCATGTAAACAGCAGTGCGATTCAGCCGGTCGATTCTGTCGACATCTCACGGTGTTCACCTAGGCGGAGTGAACGACAAGTAAGCTGTCATTCCATCTTATTTGTATGGTTTGCCAACTCACCTGTCGTGCGCCCCGCCCAAGTGTTCACTTCGACATGTTTACAGAATCGCACTGCTGTAACATATTAACTACTTTGGAAAGAATCTAAAAAATGATGCATGGAAAGAAATTGCTGCTATAATGGGAAGCGACGCAAACAGCATGCGTGCGAGCGGCGCGCGCGACTTGCGTGAGTTGCGCTATGGTGGAGGCGCACCAAACAATTGCAGTAGGTAACTGCACGTGTGCAGTGCACGAGCAGCTTGCGAGCGGTCCGCTAGCTGCGCATTCGCGGCGCATTCGCCAGATCTGTACACACCCTAAAATCTATGTAGTCAAAATGTCACGTGTTAGCGATAGCATGACACTTCGTCTATTGCCTCTGGACAGAGATCCCACCCACCTTATGCACCGTCGGTCGGACCATCCGGTTCCCCAGCGTCCATATGATGGTAGGCGGGGGCACGCAGCCCACCACCACGCAGTCCACCACACGGGGCTGGCCAGCCTCGAAGTCGTAGTTATTGTTCATACGGATCTCCACACCCATGGGCGGCACTGGAAGTCGAGAAATAATTAGAAGTACATTTCTACAAAAAAAAAAATGTTTCTAAGCAAAGCCTTGTGCGATTCTGGCTCTGCCTATCTAAAGTGTCATACTCGTTGATTAATACTTGGTACCTAAATACTTACTAAACATTTTTACGACCACGCTGACTGACAGGGGCTCAGACACGTCGGCGTTCTGGGCCAAGCACTCGTAGCGAGTGTTCAGATCTCCGCGCGTCAGGTTGAGCAGCTGGATGTCCACGCGAAGAATACCCAGACTGGACGTAAATGTGCGCTGAACGACGCCGCCATTGCAGTGCCAATACAGCTCCGTATCTGGGTCATCTGCAACGCACAGATTAATGTTCTTTTAGGGCGGGCGATCGAATTTTAGGCCCGTAACTAACTCATGTTCAGATGGAACTTGAATTGGTTACGGGTCTAACAAAACACACCTTATTTTAGCTTTTTTTTTATCGGGGTGGAAATTCTCATGGATGTCCTCCGTCCCGGGGCGGACGAAGGGGTCTGTCAGACTCCTACTGACTAAAACCACCCCGTGTTCCCTCGCACACTTGCACCGGGGGCTACGGGAGCACTTAAGCAATCTTCAACGCAGCCCCCGACTGGTGCCGGCCTGCCTCTGCAGGCTCCGTCTCGTTAAGTAGGGGGAGTGAGGTGTTTAACTCCCCCTACGACATCTAAGAGGAACATAACACGCCAGCTCACCTTACCTCTGCGGATTTGTATTAAAGTTTATCATAAAAGTTATATATTTACTTCATGTTCCAGACAGTTCCCATGAATGTAATTATGAATATTGCACGTTTATAAAAACCTTCGTCGAAGAATTGATTGCCAGTCACAGCAATTAAATTCACCCCTTTACTATTCTACTTAATACTTACAGCTATCGACTTCACAGATAAGGGTTAGGTCTGATCCAAGACTGAGAGGTCCCACATTGCCATTCTTGAGGATCAATCCAGTACCGGCGTCGTATATCTTGGGCATTCCCGGAAGTTCTAGGAAGAGAAACATACTTATTGCTGTAGGAAGGATGTAAAATCTGTCTCAGTCGAACATTACTTACTTTTCAAACATCAACATCAAATTAATTGAGGAATTTAATCCAAAATTTGCCAATAAACATCGCTTCAGCAGGTATATTAGAACTTTAGTATTTGGCGTAAGCTTTACTGTAGTAGCCAGCAGTGCGATTCTGTAGACATGTCGAAGTGAACACTTGGGCGGGGTGCACGACGGGTGAGTTGTCAAACCATACAAATAAGACGGATTGACAGCTCAGTTGTCGTTCACTCCGCCTAGGTGAACACCGTGATATGTCGACAGAATCGACCGGCTGGACCCCTTACGAGAAAGAGGAACTCCGTGCGTGGCACTTAACAATTGACTATCACACAGCTTTCATTTAAGTCCCGGTACCCCATCAACCCGTTCCTTAGAGAACCAACGTTACCTAACTATCGGCAGTGGGCGGCGAACATTACAAAACGAATGGTCAATTGGGCGGAAAGGTTCTACATATTTCGAAGGGCATAATGTGAACCGATGACCTGGTGAAGACCGCTGCAGTAAGGAACCCGCTGGACGCGAAAAACACAGGACCGGTCAATATGGCGATGCGTCTGGTTGGCCAATGTCTATCAGCTGAAATTATTTGATAGATTTAGCTTATTTTAAGTTCTCTTTAAATGTAGGTACTAAGTATATTCAACTTACCAACTACTTTAAGATCAATAACATAGTCCACGGATGATGACGCCTGGTAATGGATCCGGCAACGGTACAGGCCCTCATCGTGTTGGGTCACCTTCCTGATTATTAGAGACGACTCGTCGTGACAGAACCTCGACTCGCAGGGGGCACCAAACATCAAGTTTTTGGTAATTCTGTAAGAAACATAACGGTCACGTAGTTATACAGCGCGTCAATGGTAACAAAAGCAGTATAAGCTGATCTCCATCGTATAGTTTGACCGGCACCGCTGTACCGCGCCTTAGGTATGTGCGCGGCGAGACGAGAGTTTGCATTGGTCTGTCAGTCCACCGTCCACCATTCCACCGTTTTTTTAACCGGGCTGTCTATGTCAGACGCACATGAGATAAATATCCGAGATGAGTTAACTCACGACCTGTCTCGTGATATCAAGACCGAAAAAAAAGGTTACCTATTTACGGGTTGCATTTTTTTTGTTTGCATGATATACTAGTAGGTATAGTAACAACTTCAATTTGAGAAAATTCTAAATATATATCTAGCGAGATCTCGGAGAAATTGCGTTTCTAAGTTTTATTTATTTCTATGGGAATAGGGTTGTCACAAAGTATTAAATATTTCAGTTGATTAGTGCAATCGATTGAACTAATCAGATGATGAGAGGAGCTCGTGGCTAAATTATAACTGCCGCACGGGTCGATCTTCAAGGGTCTGTTGATAGGTGACCATGGTAACCTACCGAGATTACTCCGAGCCTCGGAAAGATATCGGTCAAGCGCGTGCCTATCAATAAAAAAAAATAACGAGCTCAACGACTCGACGAACAATGCCAATGAAAGGACATTTGGGTAGGCCACAAAAGTACTCAAACTGCCAGACATTGTTTAAAAATACTTGAAGAGAAAAAAAAAGAAAATAATTAAAACCTCTATAGGGAGGTACTTATTATAGTCCTCATATTCACAATAAAGAATTATAATTATTATTAGTATTCAAGTTTTTTTTTTTAAGTATTGACTATTCATGTTTTAATGAATTCAAATAAAAAATATACAATAGGTATAGAATACTTTACAAAATAGACACTGATATACTTTTGCATAAAAAAAATTAAAATATAAAAATGTCAATGTGTAAAATATAAAAGTACAAAGGATAAAAATAAAAATAAACACTGGGCCATGTACATCATGGAAGCAGCTCAATCCCAAGCCTATTTGTCCTCAAGATAGTCTTTAAAAGTTTAAACTGTCTAAAAAGCTTTCTGGCACTGTTTACGTCTTACGTTTTATTTGAATTTATTCATGCTTAAGTTCTTGAGTGTGGCTAGGAAGTTTATTATAAAAATGTATATGTCGCAGCCAACTAGCTGAATCCGCCGTTTCATTAAAAGTCTAGCCTTTTCATGTGCCGTTTAATCAGCGACCTAAGTGACATGGGCAAGTCATTAAACAATATTGAACAAAAGATGTCACTTAGGTCGTTGAAAAATCGGCGCATTTAAACGAAAAGGCTGGGCAACCAATTAAAACATTGGCTTCGAAATAAACCACACACATATTTTCTTGAGCTTGGTCTTAGGATCGACAAAATTTTCTTTGTCTCACCATCTTCTATTATAGCCTTGTAAGAAGCTGACATCAACAAATAATTGCGAAATGCGTTTGAACCAACACATGAGGAGCAAGCATTGCAGCGTCATTACGCTGCAATGCTTGCTCCTCATGTGTTGGTTCAAACGCATTCCACATGGTCACGTCCACATGGTCAACTAATTCCACATGGTCACGGCCATAACAACTTAACAAAACTTCCAATGATCTTCAAATGACAGCCGGGACCAACGGCTTAACGTGCTTTCCGAGGCACGGAGGAGTTTCGGTATGTTAACATGGTCACCCATCCACAGACCAGCCTCGGCAAGCCCGTGCCACTGTTTTAATTTAGCATTGAACAAACAGATTGATAAAAGCGTTGTTTGAACTTGATTTCTAGTAGTAGTTCGAAACAAGAAAAAGCTTCAACGACCACTGTGACAACAGCTTCGTTCCAAAACACAAATCGTAGACATATGCAACCATGTTAGTGTAGTACATTATTATGCGTGCAACACAGCCGCTAAACGAAACTAGGCAGACGACCTCTTCCTAATGTCAATGCTATGCGTTCGGAATCTAACTTATTTTGAAGTGAAAACTTCTTTAGCGGCGTTGTGCACTTTTTGGGATGGGTAAAAACAGGAAGGACACGTGACCGTCGGGACACGTGACCTGATCGAAAAATAATGTAATATGTAGGTATATAAATTGTCATGTTTGTGTATACGATAGCGCAATAAATGAATATTATATTTAACCACATAAATGAAAGTACTTTTAAACTGACAAATTCGTGCGAAATTATTCCCTAACCATTCCAAAATATTCAAAACGCACAACGTCAAATGTTCAAGTTTTCACTTCTGCCGGCACTCCTGGAGTGCAACCCGTTGTTTTTTTTTTAAGTTTAGGAAACAATCAAATGACTGCTTCCGCTCTGGGTGGAGCGGAAGGGAGTGTCAGACTCTTACTGACTAGTACCTACCCATCCGTGTTCCTCCAAATTATTTCGCTTTTCGTTCCAGGGCCGCGATGACTCTTTCGAACAAATTTCGCAACAACCCACTGCTGTTACACATCTGCCAACAGTAATTTAGTTCCGAACAACAGTATCAGTTCAGAATTCTCCGAACAACAGGGGCCGACGAGGCGGTAGGTCCAGGAGGAGATGGTGTGAGTCAGACCAGGAGTGCTCAAATCGAAAGTCGCTCTTGGCTTTCCATGTCGGTTGCGGAAGAAACAAAACCATAGAACAACGGCGAACATCAATGACACGTGAAGTTTTACAGTTCACTATTGTGCGTATTCAGGTATAACAGGTACACCTAAAACCGGACAAGTGCGAGTCGGGCTCGCGCACGAAGGGTTCCGTACCATTAGGTACATATAAAAAAACGGCAAAAAATCACGTTTTTTGTATGGGAGCCCCACTTAAATATTTATTTTATTCTGTTTTTAGCATTTGTTGTTACAGCGGCAACAGAAATATCATCATCTGTGAAAATTTCAACTTTCTAGCTATCACGGTTCATGAGATATCAAGGGAGATACGGGAGAATGACAGTAACATCTAGTCAGCCCCAGTCAACCTCACCTGCACGCTCTGGAAGTTTGTACACACTAGCAACCAGGGACGACGCTCTTCAGCTGTCGTGGTGCTCCCTGTTAGATAACTAACGAGGCAATGGCGGCTTGGGTAACTAGGCAGAAGAGGTGTCAGCAGCCTTGGAGCCCAAATAGCCCCAAAAACGACTGATGCAGAAGGCAATGGAAAACCACTGCATTATCTTCCCTAGAAACCCGTATGAGAATGTAAGACAGCGAGAGAACGATGGCATGCGACCTGGCTACCACCCGGCGCCATGTCGAGTCTAGGTCGCATGGTGTGAAGTATGCTACTGGTTCCACTGTAGTGACTCATCAGGCTCAGTGCGTACAGGATGCTACTGGTGACAACAACACATTAAACCGAACTAACCGCCCGCAACTGCGGAAGAAGATCAGAGTTGGAACTTGGAATGTCCGGGGCATGCTTCAACCCGGGAAAGTGGAGATCATAGGCAGACCACCTGGATATCCTAGGTATTACAGAAACGTACATGAGAGGCTCAGGTTTCTATACCATCCCTTCTGGGCATACCATCTACTTCTCGGGACCAGAAAGCGCAAGTAAAATGAAGTAGGTGTCAGTGTATCTCCAGTTATCAACCAGTCTGTTCTTGGATACAGTCCAGTGAGTGACCGCATAATGACCATGCGAATTAACACAAAACCATGTCGCATGCACCTAGTCGTAGTATATGCACCAACTTCTCTGTCATCGGAAACAGAGATCGAGGATTTATGTAGACAGCTAGAGGATACTATTAAAAGCTGTCCCAGAAGAGACATCACTCTTTTAATGGGAGACCTGAACGCAAAGATCGGTCAACAACTCGAGAGGACCGTCTGAGAGAAGTAGTAGGGAAGTATGGTCTGGGGATCAGGAATGACAGAGGTGAGCTGATGTAGCTGCAGTTTTGCGCAGAAAACTCTCGCACCTTATGAACACTTGTTTCCAGAACCACCCAAGACGCCTATATACTTGGGTGAAGCCAGGAGATCGCTGCAGATCGACTATATTGCAGCCGCAAAGCGGCTTTTCTCTCTTTTTTTTTTTTATTCGTGATGGGTTTGCTCTTGACTCTAGTCAATGTCAGATATGACAGAGACAAAGTCTACGATGGAGCGAGCTTACCCAGAAGGAGCCTGTTCACTCTAACTTAATTAATTAGGTATTTTTTAAAACAACTGTAAATATCTATTCATAAATAAATACCAGTAAATATTAATTAGGTAGGTACTCCTACCTAGAATCTAGGCACAATATCTGACCTAATTAGTTCCGCCGAAGATAAGAAGCTTACTGTACCTGTACTATCGTGAGACAGTGCCGTGACTACGAGGCGTTTAATTAGGTTCATTGTAAAATAAAAGTTACAAAACTAAGAACCAGACGCAGCCAAAAGAACAGTCAACGTAGAAAAAAAATACAACCGACTTCCAAATAAAAACGACTACAATTAACTTTAATTTTGGAAGTCGGTGTTTCTGCTGTGGTTTCTCAAAACGGTTGTAATTTCAACGTTGTTGGTTGGCTCAGGTTGCCAAGAACTCTTAAATCATTTTAGAAGTAGGTACTGTGGTACCTACCTAGTAATGCGCCGATATTTCAGCGACCTCAGTGACATCTTTTGTTCAATATTGTTTGATGGCTTGCCCATGTCAGGCACAGTTCAATGAAAAGGCTAGGCTTTTAATGAAACGGCTGATTAAGCTGGTTGGCTGCGACATATTTAGTGTACTCGTAAACGGAAATCAATCATAATTAGACTGTTGGCAATGATTTCAGCTCACATCTTTCGAAATTAATCATAAAAATTAAAACTCGGTTAAGAAATATCCAGTAAATTAACAATAGAGTTATTTAGATACTCGACTGAGAAACCTAGTAAATGTTGCAAAACTGGGCTGAACTTGTAACTTGTTATGATTGTACGTTCAATTCTCCAACATTCTTACATACCTACATAAAAATTATGTCAAAGAAGGGTTGAAGTTTATTATAAACTTCAAACCTTCTTTGACATTATTTTTATGTTTAGAAACAAAATGTTTTTTGTTACAAACTGAAGTCATAAAATGGAACACAACTGTTTTGAAATTGTTTATTTTTGTACACCTTTCTTGATAGGGTGCTTTTGAATTTAATAAATTAAACGTTGAAATCGACACAAAAGATGTAAGTAATTCTATACGGAAAAAGTCTTGAGCAACCTACTTTTTAGATATATATAATTCATAGTAAAAGTGGAAGTCCAGAAATCTCAAGCTCAACACATAGTTAACATGTAAAATCAAGCACCAGTTGACTGCTCTCTCTTCTATCTTTGAGCATGACCTAACTCATTATTTTATTGTTAACAGTTGCTCGAAGCTGAAAACCACTTCGAAGGAGAGAGGAAGGAGCTGTCAGGCAGACTGGAGGCGTTACATCTAGTTCCATCGTGTTAGAATATTGATACATAGATATCACAATATTGTTCATTAAGGCTGGAGGACTCATACTCATTCTACCCAAAAAGTGTACACACGGTTTCTGTAACGTAAGCTAGAGGAGCGCCCTGCCAGGGTTGCGGAATTTGTTCACACAGCCATCGCGGCCCTGGAACGCAAAGGGCATTTGGTGGAACACGGATGGATTTTAGTCAGTAAGGGTCAATGAGTCATTCGATGATTTCCCATCCTTAAAAAAAAGCTGCGAGAGCGCCGCGGAAAACAATAGTTTGTAGTGCCTACTTTAAGGCTAAAAGGAATAAAAGGAGTAACAATGTAAAGAAGCCTAATAGCTGTTTTAATCCATTCGATGGGTATTTTATGTAATTGTTTTTCAATCTTCCAATATTGGATCCGATATTAATCCAGCGTTCATTTGTTGATGTGACCCACCGATGCATAGACCCTTTACGGCGCGGTCGCCATTCCTTTGTTTTCTGCCGACTCCTTTATTGGCATCTCCGTTGTTCCTGCCTTTATCTCTCCCGGCAGTACAGCGTCATGTATATTTTGTACGTTATAAACTTGAATCCAATAACCCAAGCCGCACTTTGGACCCAATTCATAGCTATTTTCTCTGAGCATTTTTTGCTCTAAATCTATATAGGTAGATACTATTACGCAAGATAATTATATTATTATAATTTGGAATTTTGACATGTCCGGCGCTTAAGAGGATGAGTTCTTTCAAACTCTTTGCGGCAATAAAATTATATATCAGGTTTATCTCGATTTTTTTTTAGTACCTAGGTAATACCCCAATGGTTTAATTCAATGTCTTTTTTATTAAAAGATGTGTAATCAAGTACAATTTAGGAAATTTTAAAAAATGCGCTCTTTCATGTTCCAAATGGTGTCCATTTTTTTAGTTGCCGTTATCTGTAGTCAGTGTTCTCTCTGAGCAGTTTTATTCTAGAGTGGGTTTTTAGATGTACATAAATGTTTGAAGCCGTTGGGCCCGGCTGACATTTGTAGATATATAGATCTACAAATGTCAGCCGGGTGGGGTTTGTTTTGGCTTCTGACACCAGTCTTGCCAAGAACAGTACCGTGTTACCCAATTAATGGGTTATGGGTCTGGTAGGCAGCCGCTAAACGTAAAATATTTCAGCTGGATCCGGTTTGACTGGGAGCTGACCCGAATATGTCGTTGGAAAAAGGCTAGGCAGATGATGAAATTGTTACAGCAGAGAGAATCCATTTCTGATTATAAGTACTTCAATAAAGCCCAAGTGCTTAACATCTAACCATAGATTAATATTTATGAGCCCTTTGACAACTAAAAATATTGAAAATTACAACTCCGAGCGTTTTCGCTACTATTTTACGATCTTAGTTTTATTCAAAAATGTCCAAAACTCCTCAAATATAAAACAAAAAACGGTCTAAATAAAGTCCAAAATTTAGAAAGAAAATGTTCACAAAATTAATGTGATAACCTTTAAAACACTCGTCAGTTTGCTGCTTGTACCTAATTCTTTTCGTATCGATTGACTCAATATTTAAATTTTTTCCGACCATTTCTACAGTGACCAACCTGGGTTTGCATGTGCCCAGCGCAACCTGGACAGCTAGCACTCGGTAACGCACTGTCTACCTGATAATCCGACTAATTCATTGGATACACCATCCGTGCTCCTCCTAGTGCTCCTTTGCGTTCCAGGGCCGCGGTGACTCTTTCGAACAAAATCCTCAACTTGGCAAAATATTTCAACAACCATTCGTCACTTAACGTGCGTTTTATTAACTTCTTTGCAGATCTTTACACATCTCCAAATAAGCATACAAGGTAGTTGAAAGTTTTCAGTAAACACCATTGCGTGTTTTCCGAAAATAGAAGTTTGAAGTTCACATTATTTGAAACATGGGTTAGTATTGTGTAAACTGCAATTGAAGGCATAATTGGCTACCTAAGTGATATGACCTTTAGGCTGCCTATTTATATGGCGAACTTATCAACACTGGTCGAAAGGCTGCACCATTACCGTCAGGTTTCCGGCCGATCAATGTCAAACAAGACAGGAGTAGATACAGTGGCTACTTAAAAATTAAAGTGCCTAGACTCTGGCTTGGTTACCTTACCAGGGAAAGATTTTAAAGTTCAACACTGTAAGTACTTATTGAATTTCTTGCCCGTCAATGTCAATGATGAAATGTGAAGGTAATGTTTGGGTTTCTTTTTCTACACAAGGCTACGTAATACTTTCGAACAAGATTATGGTTAGACGCGCGTTTGCTGTGTCCAAAAGCCAATCGCATATCTTTACTTGGAGTCGATAATTTATTATTAACTCGCTTACATGGACGAGCAGGTATATTGGATTTCATTACGGATGATGGTTTTCCGTAGAATTAATTACCATCATATCAATTTGATTAATTCCACGAAATAATATTGGAATTATTTTATAATTAATTCTGCAGATATTTTGACCTCACAGCAGCAGCTGCGAAATATACTCGACATTATAAAGCTAGTTTATTGGGGCTTTTGAAGTATTTCGAATTGAAGCTTGTATATTGGAGCTTTTGATTTATTTCGTAGGTATTGTATGCACGATATTAAGCCGATATTGCATGAAATTTCGAGGCGTTGCGTCGGAATGGTTCCCGGAACTCTGCTCAAAATACACAGCTTCACGTGAATTTTGTTGAAGGATACTTATTCGTATAAAGCCGGAAGGCTTTACACGAATATCTTTTACCAAAATTCCAGTGAGTGATTTTTATTAATATACAGGGTGTTCCAGAAAAGTGTGGTCATATTTAAGGCTGATGTTGGGTAGCTGATATACATTAAGAAAAACATGACAGAACATAAGAAATGAGTTCTGTTTTTAGAAATTCGATCAGAATTACGACTAAAAAGTTACTAAACCAACCAACTATAAATCTAAGATATTTTAATTACTCATTAGCTGTTTCTGGCATTGTTTTTGAGTACTTGGTAGCTGTGTTGAAATTTGTAAGCATTGGAGTTGGTAACCTTTGGCAACAGCAGTTTATTTTTTTTTTCCTTGGATAAAGGTAAATCATTTTTTTTCCGTGTTCTAATCTAATCTACTTATGATAAATCATAATGTTTATTTTTATTGAACACTTCCTTCCTTCCAATCTTTCAGTCACGCACGACCAGTATATATATTGATTAAAATATTATATTTACAATCACAATCTATATTATAAAGACACTCAAGTTAAGTAGGTAAGTAGATGAAATTAAAAAACACGCGGGCAGCCCTATCGCGTGTTTACTGCGCGGCCGTCGGTAATTATTTCAAGGTCAGGGCCGAGTCACACACAATACTGGTAGATATTTATACTGTGCCTGGACCCGAGACACAATCACACAAGTAGTAGTATGCTTGGCAAAATGCAACGATATCCCACCAAAAACGTAAGAATGACAGAATGCCAATTTTAAACAATCTGTTTTAGTGGATTTCAATAAAATTTGTACCTAGGTCTTTGCTACTCAATACTGCGACTTGGCAGGCTGAAACCGATTGACTGAAGAAGTTTATACAAGACAAGATCGACCGGACTATAGTTATTCTGTAAAAAAATCAAACCATTCTAGAGAACTTGGCATTCTTTCATATACCTATACGTTTTCGTGAGATATTTTAAATTAACTGCATAATCTGAAAACTGATGCGAAATTCTGGAATTTTATTGAAAAAGCCGGATAGTGGACACATTTTTTGAAATTAGGTACTTTAATTACAAAAAGCTAAATACTTTATTTGTAAAACGGGTTGGTTACTTTGATTTATTTTCTTCACCGAATTTGAAAGTAAAAAACATTATCTTTGATATTTTCAGATTAGGTAGGTATTGGTGATGTTTGCTGACCTCTAAATTTTGTTATATCTATCCCATATAGGGGATAGTTACCTTATTCATATAAATTACGTTTAGGTGATAGATGCCCCGCCGAGAAAGAGGACTTTTAACCCTCAATAAGCTTTGATCGTAACTTGCCTTCCCATGCAATCGCATAGACACATGTAACACGGTCAACGAAGTGGTTGTAGAGTCCCCCGATTGATAAATAAAACAACATGTGATTCATCCGCAATACTAGAGAACTATGGATAATTAAAATCAACTATCCTGGGACAACTATCCTAGTTTAACCCTTGAAAGCAGAAGGATGAATCAGATTTTTCTTTTAATGCAGAAATCATTTAATGACTTCTCATCGGGTCTCATCTTCCGCTCTGGGCGGAGCGGGAGGGAGTGTCAGACTTTTACTGAGTAAAACCCATCCGTGTTCCTCCAAATGCCCTTTGTGTTCCAGGGCCGCGGTGACTCTTTCGAACAAATTCCGCGTGAATCAGACATGCAGCTAACAAATACGTCGATTGACTCCAAAGAAAGCAGCACAGAATAAGGATGGACGATCGCAAAATGCCGTGATTCGATTACCTTAGCCACCAGCAAAACAATGAAACATAAAAATAGCTGTTATCGCAAATGCGAAACTGTGAAGAAATAAAATCGCATAATTGCTGAACATCAGCGAAATAACAGTAAGACGCGAGCCATAGACAATATAAACATTTTAACTGACCTTATATCACTATCTTTGACCGGGTAGCGATAAATAAATTCTCGTTCATTCTTCATCCATTGCACATAAGCTTTGGGTCCATCTAGGAAGAGTTTTCCCTGACCGCAGGGTAGCCGCGCCTCCAGGCCGTGACCCGCGCGAAGTTTAACCGGTTCTGCAACCAGACGATATTTAAATAGGTAATCAAAAAAGAAGAAATATCTTTTTGAAAAAAAAATAGCAATATTTTTCATGGATTCCAAAAGATTCGTTGTCACAGTCACCTCGTTCAGAATACGTTATCATCATAACCATGGTCCAAGTCCTGAAAATGTTCATGATGCCTGACGTGACAAGAGCCACCTTTGTTACTATAAGTATTAGTGCAGCTTGAGTGAACGATAAGGCTATCTGTCAGCACGAAGGTTCGACGCTAACAGAAGTGAATTTAGCTCAAAAGTTCAGCGTCTAATCGAATTGAATAGCTAATCAGCCACCCTTCGTGCACCTGAGTGACGTCTGTTATAGTGGCAGGAACACATTAAATTTTCATCTTTCGTGCACATTATTTACTTTTGATGAAATATTAATAAATTCCATTCGCGAGTGACGTCCATTGTTGGTTGAGTTAAGAACATTTGGTTGTTAATGTCACCGGATAATTGCAAACTCCGTAAGATTGTAACAAATCTTTTTTATACTATTTCATTTTTCGATATTACCTATGTGAGGATATAATTTGAAATACAACAACTTTCATCCAAATTCAATAGTGTCCGATATATATATCTGTGCCTATAGTGAGAAAAATGAGTTAACAATTATTCGCGATATTTTACAATCTTCGGCGTCTTCAATTACCTACATATATTGGGTGCAGAGTTGGATGTCGAACGAGTCCATTAGGAGGCGACAAGGCGATTAGTAGAACAATTCTTTATGACGTCAATAGCAAACAATAACAAGGTTTTAAGTGATTGTAGGGATATCCTGTTTTTATAGGCAATTATAGAACTAAGTTTCAAAAGTATCGATGGTAAAGTAGCACCATTTCTCATGCATAGTGCAACTATGGCCACCGTCTACTAACGAGCTACAAATGGTTTCTAAAATAGGGTATTTGAATATTTCATTATAACGATGCCGGTTCTAGAACATTTCAATGTACGTCAGCTCGTGTCGTGTGTTAAGGTTTCTTTGAACGTAAAATACGAGAGGGTTGGTGAGACAAATGGTTAGTAGTAAGTTGCTCACCTGTATTTTTATGTATCAAATAAAAGGCATAATGTAATGTGAATATACATTAACAACGTTTGAGAGTAATAGAATGAAAATATTAATATATTTTAAAATCACAAAATTCACACAACCTACGACATGCTTGCAGGGCAGTTTAGCTAAATAAATGAAATGAATGAAAAAATAAAAGAAATGAAGAGACGGTCAGTTACAAGCTCTTTTTTAACCGACTTCCCAAAAAGGAGGAGGTTCTCAATTCGACTGTATTTTTTTTTTTTTTTTTTTGTGTTTGTTACCTCATATCTCCGTCATTTATGAACCGATTTAAAAAAATCTTGTTTTATGTGAAAGGATATACTTCTCGATTGGTCCCATTTCAATTTTATCAAAATCGGTTCAGCAGTTTGGTTTTTAAATCCAAATAGGTGGAAAAAATATGTGGAAAAATCGTACGAAATTGCATATTTTTGCTTTCCTGTGACTTTCCAGTGGTGTTGGTGTGGGGTACCACTAAAAAGTGAAAAATAAAAAACTTTTTCACAAAAAAAAACCGACTTCCAAAAAAAACACTACTAAGTACAAAATAACTTTAATTTCGGAAGTCGGTATCAAATAACGAAGAAGCAACCAAAAACACCGACTTCCGAAATTAAAGTTATTTTGTACTTTGTAGTGTTTTTTTTGGAAGTCGGTTTTTTTTGTTCTACCTACCTCTCATTCGCCAAGTTTGTAGAGTTGATAACGTTCAACAGAGAACGACGTCCTAGAACCTTATTTATGAAAGAGAAAGAATATTTAATATTCCATCAAAGAAACTCAGATGCATCTTCCGTCAACTGGTTAATGGAAAATGTTTAAAAGTCGCCTTTAGAGTACACGAATTCACAAAGGAAAATTACCTACGATAGGCAATTCTCCGAAGAAATATCAAGCGGAGACTCAATAAAACAGCTCTTTGCAGTAGCGTTAAAAGGGCGGTGTGGGCTTTGGGAGGCGGCCCACACCGGGTGATACGCGTTTAGAGATTTCACCTGACCGTTCGTCAACTGTTTTTATCACGGTCGGGTGTCACCCCTAAACGGTTGATGCAATTAAACCTGTCTTTCATTCTGCAATCTATTACTTCATGAGCGAACAAAATTGCATGAATGATCAAAAGAAAATTAAACCTTTCCGAAATAAGGTGCAGAAATTTCCTTATTTTGTGATGTTGTCTGCATGTTGGGTCACCCAACGTTGGTAGACTTTTTTAGTCACCGTCGGGTGACACCCCTAAGCGGGTGACGAAATGAAACCTGTCCAAAAAGAGGAGGTGGTCTTAGTGCTCCCCTACACTCTCAAGGAATCTACATGCCAAATTTCAGCTTTCTACAATCAGTGGTTTCGGCTATGCGTTGTCTGTCAGTCCTCAGTCAGTAATGGAAGTCCGGGTGTCACCCAGGCTATCTACGCTACTGGCTCTTTGTGTTTTCAAAACGAAAAAAAGCTTTTCAAATCAGCTACAAGCGAGTCGAACTCGCCGACTGAGGCTTCTGTCCTACCTTGGTAATACTACAAAGGTTTCACTAATTTGGTTCTTAAACATTTGCACTTTACTTTTCTTGTAATTTATGTACCTATATGTACATTCACATAAAATCATTTTTTTGTACAATGTTACTCATAAAATACTTCCAAGTCTCCCAACTCACTAAATCTAAAGTCAAGTCCTATAAGACGAAATGGTTGATGAGCTAAAATTATGAAGACATTGAGAAACTTCTAAGCCTTCAATATCCACATACACATTCCAAATCACTGACTCTCACACATATACAACGTGTAACAGAATTAACGCAATACCTCTTAAGGGGTCATTGTACTCATCATTATGAAAAACTTTTACTATGGGACAAAACTGAAATCGCGAAAAAAAAACGTATATTTATGTGAGCATAACTCGACAAAATGTACTAAACAACTGATTTTTTTTCGGAATTTCAGGACGGTCCTATAGTAAAAGTTGTTCATAATGATGAGTACAACGACCCCTTAAGAGGTATTGCGTTTATTCTGTTACACGTTGTATTTAAATTAAACGCCTCATACCAACACCCCGCGGGACTCGCGGCACACAGAACATAACACTCATTAACTACATAACACACAACATAAGTTACACACCACCACAACATAACACCAATCTCACTTGACATCATTCATCCACCACATCCGATGTGGACGTGGTATCCATCCAACATCCACCACACTATCCCACATCAGAAAAATACTACACCTCATAGGTAGTCTTAGAATATAATTAGACGTAAGTACTTTTTCTCTTTGTGTTAGCTTTTTTTTTGATATTATCTTTTTGTCTGCCTGCTGCATGCATCCCTTCCTTTATTGTACTTAATTATAATTATGCATAGTGAATGAGAGAGCGACTTCACTTCCATAATACAAGAGTCTTACTTAGTTTAACAGTCACGAGCTCCTTTCCTTGTGCATTTTTCATTTGAATGACTTCGCAACGGAGTTCATAGACTTTCGGTTAGTGGATGGACTGGCAAATAATTTGATGCTGGTTCAAATCAAGCTTTTATTAGTACATTTTGATATAAGTAAAGCAAGCTTTGTCATTGCAGCCCAGGCGGAATATATTCCCCAGCTGAAGGCGAGGCTGGATGGAGCCGAGATACTGCAATGACAAAATGGCCACGCCGCCGCCGCCCGGGCCACGCGTATCTAAACGACGTTTTTCAATATACTTCTCGAAAAAAAAACACAAGGATAACATTTTGTAACCAAATATTTGTGAGAATTGGCTTTGATCATGTTCGGTTTTCTTAGAAGAGGCCAGCTGCCATGCAGGCTAATATTAAAAAAAAAATCCAATGTTTCTATGTTACAAATCCAAATAAATATGAATTTGTTAATAGTTTGATTGAATACCTACAACGTGTAACAGAATAAACGCAATAATTCATTGTACTCATCATTATGAACAACTTTTAAAAAATCGATTGCCCCATTCATTTATGTGCGCATAACTCGACTAAATGTACTGAACTGCAGATTTTTTTTTCGCGATTTCGTGTTTGGTACTATAAAACGGAAAATTATAAAACGATCGAATAAAAAAATAACTTAGCGACTGATGATGAGATACTGTTTTAATAACTGACCGGTATTAATTTGAGTAAGCGAAAAATTTACTAAACTAACGACGAATATTGATTAATAATAAAATCCAGAACGAGCTTACAAAAAGTGGGTTGTGATTAATCAATTTCAGATATTAAAATTCTAGCCGTGCGACTAAATTACTAAGTGCACGACTAGAAATACAGAGACAATTGATGTTTTAACATTTTGGTGTTTTATTTAGTGCGTAAGAGCAAGTGATCCGAGCTCGGGAATTGGGGCACCCCGACTCGGACAGGTTAGGTTAGAAGGGGATGGCGGGGTCAAGTGAGCGAGCGAAGCGAGCGAACAGACCCCGCCATCGAGGTTATTTTTTTTAAACCACCCAGAAATATCATTTGCCAAATATTCAAAAAATGCAGGATGTAACGTTGACACTCAAATAAATATTAGGTCGCTCAAATATTATGAAGCTTCTCATTTTGTATATTAAGTAACTCAAATTAATGTGTGTAAGTCGCTGTTATGTTGATTTCTCGTCACCCGCAGTCAGTCGCTCACTTAGTAATACTATAACGTAAATTAATTATTTTTGTCACTTAAAACTTTAATATACAGTCACTCGTTTAAATACTACCCCTATAAAACTAACAACTTTCATAATGATGAGTACAATGACCCCGAGGTATTGCGTTGATCCTGTTACACGTTTTATAGTCCTGCTGACTGATTTCGGCCAGACTAGCTATCGGCGCGGGGCATATGCATATAGTGCACAAGTGTAGGTAGGTGTAGGGTAGGTGTAGGGTAGGTGTAGGGTAGGTGTAGGGTACGGAACGGGAGCGAAGCCGCGCGGGACAGCTAGTTAAACAATAAAAATATTGTTCTTAATAATAAACTAAAAAAAAATGCTACGAGTATATTAAGCGGAAAAATGATGTGTAAACTATATAACGACCACATTTCCATAGATCCAGAGACAAGCATCTGTGACAGACAGACAAAGCATCATACTACTCTGGTTCCTTTTTGTTTTACCATACATAAAAGGAACGCAAAAAATACAATCACTGGTCAGAGGGCGATCACCATTGACGGCAGCCACACAGGGAAAGGGAAAAATAATTAATAAAAAATTAAAATGTCACGAGATGAGATGATTTTGATATTTTTTTGGGAACTGTGTAGAAACAAAATAAAGCAACATTGTGATTTTTTTCAACCTACTCATTTTTTTAATATCAACATTGGAATCATAGAAATTGGATACATACTAGTACCTTCACAAGCATCGGCGGTGATGTAAACCGCCAATAAAACTAAAATAATTAGTAACGCCAACGTCTGAAACAAAGAGGATGCAATATTAATTATTAGTATTTGAATTTTAATCTAACCAGAGGCTCGATTCTGCTATTGCAATCGTGTCTCAATGACCGGTCAGTGATCGAATATTTGACAACTTTGACAGTTTTTGTATGGGAAATGTGTCAAAAGTTTGACGTTATACGTCAAAAATCGATCATTGACCGGTCATTGAGACACGATTGCAATAGCAGAATCGACCCCCAGCTTCGTACGCTTTTGTCAATTAATATACAGAAATTAAATGTCCGCTACATGGGAATCAACTTTGTGGCGAGCTTATTAATATTTGGTACTAGCTGTGCCCTGCGGCTTTACCCGCTGCTCGGCTTCTAAGGGTCGTAGCGTGATGTTAAATACCCTAAAACCTTCCTCAAGAACTCGCCTATCAAATGCAATAAGATGAATGAAATCGGTAAAGTCGTTCTCAAGTCATAGCGTGACCAAGGGAAATAGGGATTTATTTTTATAAATATAGATAAGTAGTTCGTTAAATATTTGTTCGTTTGATATATTATTCACTAGCAAAGAGGAGACGTCACTTCGCTGTGTGTTTGGCTTTCGTTGATGTCTTTTTGGTGAAAAAGTTCGGGGTTGTTTTTGACGTTACTGCCTTTGTCGGAAAGTACAAAAATACACCTAGAGCCAGCTTAAGTCCATAAAACGGAAAAGTTTCTCGCCTGTTTGAAAGGATTCATAGCACGAAGGGGCCTGCCCACTGAAATCTATAGTGATTATTAGTGATATAATGCTTCAACTTACAAGTGTGCAAATAGACAGCTGCAAGAATTGTATAAATTATAAAATTCAAAAGAGCGTCAAAAGGAATTTCTTGTTTTTAATTGACTTCTAAAAAAGGAGGAGGTTCTCATTTCGGATATTTGTATTTTTTTCGGCTCGAAGGACTATTTCTGACGGGTACCTAGATTTGAGAAAGACGTCGTGAAATAAAAAAAAACGTGACTTGTTCCTGGAGACAATCAAAATGCTATTTTACTGAACTGAGAGCTTTAAGCGAGTAACACATTATGCACATACGATAATATTTTATCTCCGTATAAAAACTTAGTTACCTGAAAGTATCATAAACTACGCAGATGACGCAGAGACGCAACATTCACGCGAAATCCTTCAAACCGAGTAGGTAGCTTGTTCTTTGGTGCGGATTGTTTATTTACAGAGTGTTACAATAATATTTCGCGTTTAATTGCTTCTGGATTTACTAGACACCTCGTCAGAAGAGGATTCTGATGTTGAATTTGATGCAAGAGTTGCGTTAGAATGTACGGTCAACAACAAAAGTCGATTAACAATGTTACTTTTTATATCATTTAAACAGACACTAAAAACACATAATGTACTAGGTTTCCGAATTTCAGGCAATAGCTAAGGGTTTATTATATCTTAATTTTATATTCATTGCTTTTTACTTTTAAAATTGTACTTAATAATTAGGATTTAAAAATTATACATGTTAATCGACTTTTGTTGCTGACTGTACCTACTAAAGCTTAAAAAGGACCGAGGCGAATTTGAGATCTTCCAGAATCTATCAGATAATATTCATAATCTGTTTCCGAAACCCAAGGCCTACATTTATGGCGATTCATGATTTGATTAGAGAAAAAAAAACACGTGTATTTACCTGCAGGTCAAATAATATGATACATTTGTATCGGTAGATGTTATCTGCAGCTAAGTATTATTAGACTAGCTGTGCCCGCGACTTCGTTCGCGTGGATGTCGGAAAAAATTGTACCTACGTACATGGAATGAGGAGACTCCTTCGTGCGTCGGATAACATGTTAATTAGTCGTTGGTCCGGCTGTCATTTGTAGGACTTTGGCAGATGTTACGGATTACCAGAAGCCAGAAAATCTGACACCAGTCTTGCCAAGAAGTACCCAGTTATTGGGTTGTGAAGGTCAAATAGGTATTCGCTTCACGTAAAACAATGGTACCTATTCAGCTGAATCCGGTTTGACAGGATCGTTATCGATCCAGTGAATCGTTATATCGACAGCGAAGTGCCAATAACACCTAACTGACAAAGTCAAAAATTTACACGAACTGAAAAAAACGTTTAATTTCTTGTTAAGTTTGAAATTAGTTACATAATATGTTTATTAATTTAGAATAAGTTACATAACGCTGTTGCACCTGTTGCAACTAAAAATAAGCTTAGGAAACGCGAAACGCGAAACTTGTGGATAAAGGAAATGAAAACAATTCGACATAAAATTGTACCTACCTATTAAATAAGTTGACAGTTGAAGGGTACAGATTTTGGCAAAAAATATATAGTGAGTTGATGTAAGAATGAGCGAAATTGAATGAACTTAAATAACGTTCACTTATTGGAACACTTTTTATTTTATATTTAATACAAAACAGTCTAAAAAACACGATATTATAAAGTTAAATAATGAAAAGATATTTAAATATTCACTTTTCTCTTGCTATTAAAACCTTAAATAACTCAACAAATGTGTTCGTGGTAATAATGTGCATTCGTTAGACTTCTTATTTTGGTCAGGTTCGTTATGTTTACTCAATAGATGGCGCTGCATTCAAAATGAAAACTAATTCCATCTTGAACATTTTTAAATTCATATCTTTTTATAGAGTGGACCAATTGCGACGAAACAATTCTTATTTTAAAATTAAAATTCTTAAGTAACTTATCTATAGTGGTTTTGTAGATTTTACGTGATGCGTGCAGGACTCCTTCATGCGACAACGCTTAGCGCTCTATGAAGTTTCATAATAAACTTAAAAATTCAATATCTTCTTATTTTGTGAGTCGATCGATGATTTGAAATAAACGCTATATGTTACTCGGACTAACACTTAATATTTTAAAGAACTTGGTTTTTGAATCCAATCAGTGGTTTTTGTGTCATGATGCAGCCACAAACAGACACAAAAACAAACAGACAAAAATGACAAAAATCGTATTTTCGGGTTTTATATCTTTTTTCTAACGTTTGACGACGATTGTCAGTTATTTTTATGCAAAAATATTCAATGTACAGACACGGCAAGTTGCGTTTATTCTGTTACACGTTGTAGAAGATATGTTGTATTTGAATTAAAGTTTGTATACGCAGATAATATTCTCACCATCTTTCGATATTATGTCGGTGCCCACAGAAACTTTACGATAAAATATAATTTATCTGCGCTGTATGTGTTTAGTTAGTTGAATTATATAGAGAGCATATTGAAAGATTCGCTCAGTTATATATATCTGAATAGTGTGTGTGGCTGCAATGGCTTGCTTTTATTGATAATATAGTAGATGTTTTATCCGTCGTCACTTGTGTGTCCTTCAAAAGGACTTAGAATATAGGCCATAACCGCCGTAATCTACCAAGTACAAGATGGGCAGTATTTGAATTACTTGTTATTAAAATACGTTATGGGTTGTGGAGATCTGGTAGGCAGCCGCTCCACGTAAAATACTGGTATTCAGCTGAATCCGGTTTGACTGGGAGCCGACTCCAATTTGGTTGGGAAAAGGCTAGGCAGATGATGAAATACAAATACTTATTTTGTAGTTGTACTACAACTACTTCTTATAAGTTTAATTTGTAATTGGTATTTCAAATACCTGACACTGAGGTATTTTGTAGTTAGTCAATACTAACTAGGTACAAAATAAGCCATAAGTATTTCAAATGAAATACTTATGGCTTCAAAATGCATTTGAACAAAATACATTTAGCAAACTTATTCATGGGTGCGTTCTGCAGAAAACAACGCTGGATAGTTTTTGTAGTAGGTAAATGAATTTTGAAAATAAAAGATATAACCCCATAGTATTTTGGTTTAATTTTATGCGACGTAGGTACACAATTTGTATTATTTATACAAAAATATGAATATAGTACCCAATTCAATTAAATATTATGTGCGAAACGATTATTACAATAGTTAAATTCACTCACATTTACGACACTGTTACGTGCCTATAACTACCTACATGCATGACATACCTACCTACCTACGTCAAAACATTTGTGCTAATCCTACGTATGCTAATCCCTCTGAACGGATCGTTACTATGATTGGCTATAGACAAAAGACAGGTGCTTGCGAGAAAAAAAAGATAATTACGTGTCTATTCATGGTATGTAAGGTATCCCGAAGTAATTTGTAGATAAATTGCTAATTATAAAATAACACGATTTGCGAAGTTGCTTTCTAGATACAGCATATTACAAAAACATAAAAAATACAGCATATTAAACCCAAAACATGCGTACTTAATTCATTCTCCCAACACGTCAGACCAAGAATTTCTCAATCATGACTCATAGAAATAAACAAAAAATTAAACGCAGCAAGCAGCCCTATCTGCATATTGCAGCCTTTCTAAGCTGAGCTCCCGACCCCAAAGACTCCTGGATTTTTTAATTCGATAGTTTAGTGGATGAAGGGTTCGAGGGGTCAGGGTAGGATGGTGACCGTGCACGCAACTTCCCAGGGGTGACTCACATGAACTCACACCGCATTGTGTCGTAAAACGATCGCAGTAAACTAGAAAGCTCCGATTTGTTGGAACATTTTTAATGAACATGTGTTAGTACAGTCGGGGTGAAAATGTTGTTGAGTTTAGGTTGCCGTATTTTTAACTAACCTCTTCAAAAAGAAGGACGTCCGCCATTCGTCTGAATGGTATTTTTTTACAAGCATTTTATTCAATTTGCCTCTATGTTTAGGTCAAATCTCGCAAGCTGGATGAGAGCCCCTTCCTCATAATATGACTCGTAATTTGACATGTTGATTCTGTTCTGATGGTAGTTAATTTTTATGTTAACTATGCCCGATTATCCATCTAGGGTGGGCTCCAGATGAAGCAATTTTTCATCGGTCAACAGTACAGTCACGAAGTTTTTCTTCGTAATATTTTTGCTTGCTTTTGTAACGTTTTTAATAATAAAATACTTAGGATTTGCTTAAATGGTTCATGAATCTATAATGATAGTGCAGAAGTACCAGTTTAACACCAGGGAAAAATAGAACAAAAAGACTATGTACACCTACTAACTAAATAAGACCTATATGTACAATTGTTATAATTTAAATATTCAATTCATCATTATAATACTATGTACAACTTATTAACTAATAGACATACACAATCACGCCCAGGTCCCGAGTTCACTCATTTGAAGATCATTCAAACTAGTGCCCCGGGCGGGAATCGAACCCGCGCCACTTTCAGCGCCGCAATGGCTTGTCAGAATTGCGGCGCTAATCGTGCGACCGGTTACCTTGGCGAATATTGCAACCATAAGAAGAATGTGACGTCATGACGACGAAGACCCACACACGAGCAGACAGTCCGTACAGACCAGCGCACGCGCAAGTAGTACCGGCTATACACATATAGGTAGCTAATTAGTAAAACCACAACAGTTCTGTTGTATGCAGCGTCGGAGTTGTGCGTGTGCTCCCGGTGTTAGATAGCGTATGCGAAACCTATTTTTTAAGGTTTTTTAAAATTTTAAATCTGATAATAAGCTATCACAGTAAAAAAATATCTAAGTTTAAAAAAAAACTGTTGAACGACGCGTTTAAAAAAAAAGTAAAACAGAGACAGCCCTGACTTGACTTCATAAGTTGTACGAACTTATTAATATTAGCCAAAAAAATCCTTCAAAGTGCAAAGATGGTGAGTTGTAAAATACCAAGTTTTTAAGTACGCTAGTGTTCTTTTGTAAATATTCTTTTTGACATCGCCGCCGCCATGTTTTAGTATCAAAGTCACATTTATAAGCGAAGCCGCGGTCACATCGAGTTCATTATAATCTTGTTATTTACCAAGGGAAATAAAACAGGTGATGCCCTGTTTTATTTCCCAAATGGCAAATAAGTTTTAGAAGTACCCTCTTCTTAAAAAACCAAAATTATATCTACCGGAAATTCAGAATTTAATATTTCAATACTATATTGCTTCTGCCAGCGGGTTCACCGTACTACCGAGGAAAATACCGACCAAGTGCGAGTCGGACTAGCACACGAAGGGTTCCGTAACATAAACCGTAGATACATACCGTCAGCCGACAGACAGACAGACGGACAGCGGAGGTTTACAAAAAGGTTCTCCTAAACTAAAAAGTATTGAAAAAATGTCCAAGTTTAATTCTCTAACAAATATCCTAACTTTCACATTTATGATAATTTTAAAATTTTATTTGCAAGATTATCAAACAGCTGTCCTCCTGGTTATCCCTTGTATTCGAATTCGAAATTATCTGATGGGAGGATGAACACGTGCCAGCTGTTATTATAAAACCACGCTAATGAGGGCTTCACGGTGTGTTTGAAACATGCCAAAGTTACGCTAGGGGACAAAATGTTCCTCAACATGACGCGCAACGCAACGCTCAAATCTACCTGTTGCCTAGTGACCCGCGACATGCCCCGCTACATTTTACGTGACGTGGGACACGTTTTTTGCTCCCGCTCCGACATGTCTCGGGACATTCCATGTTGTGGCTGAGGGTCATGTTCCGCAGCATGTTGCTCCATTTGTCCCCATAGGCCCTAGTGTAAATTTGGCTAGGCGAACATGTTTCTCTTGACAATTTGACCGGGTCAAAAGTTTTATAATTATTATTGACTAAAATTTCGACCGCGACTTTGTCCGCGTGGACTTCGTACTATCACTACATACTTCAGACCACCCGTCACCCTTTCCTAAAGGAGGTTTTGATTTAGAAGAGATGCCAATTCTGAAGTTTCCGAATCGAAGGAATGTTATTTGTCATATTAACGTTATCACCTCTTTTTAACCGACTTCTAAAAAAGGAGGATGTTCTCAATTCGGATGTTTGTATTTTTTTTTTATGTTTGTTCGCACATAACTCCGTCGCTTGCCAACCGATTTGAAAAAATCTTTTTTTGTTGGAAAGGGAAATTCCCAAATGATCCCATTGAAATTTTATCAAAATCGGTTCAGTTGGTTGGTTTTTAAAACCAAATAACTGGAAAAAATATGTGGAAAAATCATCCATGTATAAGAAATTGCGTATTTTTGTTTTGCTTTCCAGTGGTGTTGTTAGGTGTACCACTAAAAAGTGAAAAATAAAAAACTATTTCACAAAAAAAAACCGACTTCCAAAAAAACACTACAAAGTTCAAAATAACTTTAAATTCGGAAGTCGGTGTCAAATAACGAAGAAGCAACCAAAAACACCGACTACCTACACAACCTACCATGAGCCCTGATGGGTGTGCGTTTGTTGCGATTCACTTTTAGATTTATTCACCAATTTGATAACCCATTTAGGGGTTGATTTTCGTCTTGATTCTCTTTTCTCTTTGATTCTAAAATATATAGGTACCGAATTTCGAATACACCAGCACTAAGATTATGTCAAACTTTTTTATTTGCTCTGTTCATACCAAGTTTCAAGTTTATATTATATTCTTTAAGAAGAATCATATTTTTAAACTAATTATCATTCTGTTAACACTAAATAAAACAAATCAAAGAATGTATTTCAATTGAACCATTTGTTCCCCAAAAGTAATACATATTAAAAATGTACTTATTTGTTTACGTTCCGCGTCTAGGTTTAGGTCACAGAAGTTCAAATGTACTAAATTACACTTAATAGGTCACGTGGACTCGAGAAAATTGCTATGACAGACGGACAGACAGAAAGAGAGATGATCCTTCGGATTTTCATTTGGACGTACGGAACCCCTAAAAATTGAACTAAAATCGCTATTAGCATTCGGTAGCTTTCTGCCTGACCGTACTTATTTTCACTTTTCATTGATATTTTAGAACGGGAACGGGGAAGGTGACAAAAAATAAAGTTGGAATGAAGTAGGTAGGTACAATGTAGTTTGTTCTCGGGCTCGCGGGCCTCGCGGCTAATTATTCATATTCGCACGGGTCGATCTTTAAGGTTAAGCAACGCTTGCCGAGGTTGGTCCGCAGATGGGTGATCATTCATTTCACACCGAGAACATTCGTACCTACCTTGGAAAGCACGTGCACCATATACGCTGTCATTTGTAGATGAAGAAGAAGCTAGTTGCACTAATTTTATAATTTGCATTTTTGTACTGCTGTTTCTGAACTGTAAGGCTAGTAATATTTAAGGTGAAAGCGCCAGGGTAGCCCGCGAAATTCATTTTTTTTTAAGTTTTTTGCAATAAGTAAGTCAGTAAGTATCAGGTTGTATGTTGGTCAAAATATGATTCGCGGCCGTAGCAAGCACATATTTACAGAACTGTAATCATAAAACTCATCAATACAACTCTCTCAGTTTCATGAAATCATAACATTTGGCATCAGTTCTAACTGAAGGAGTTGTATTGATGATTTTAATGGTTATAATTCCATAAATGCATACCTACTTGCTATGGCCGCGAATCATATTTTGACCAAGATACAACCTGACACTGACCTGCAAATTGCAAAAAACGTAAGGTAATTTGGATTTCGCGGGCTACCCTGGCGCTTCCACCTTAACTGAAAAATAAAAGATCTTCCTTTTTTATGTTAAAAGTCCCAATCCGTCCCAGTCCGAGTCGTGACTACTCGTGACGCATCGCTATTAATTGAAAAGCGGAGCTTTTTTTGAACACATTTCTAATAATAACTCCTCAATAAAGTAATTCATTTTTGTTAAAACAAAGCTTCTATTTTTTCAACGCGTAGGTAGGTATGGCAATTTATTTAAAAGTAACACCATTTTATGTGTCGTGAGTTCGTGACCATATCAAAGAATTGGTCATTTCATGAAGCAGCCGAAAATTTCATGAAATGGTTGTGTTTCATGAAATGGCCAATGAAAACTAAAAATATCGTTTAAACGTCAACGTGTCTCCAGAGTCATAGCCAGGAGCTATCTGGAGTGTACAGTGACTGTGCACTCCAGATATTTCCGTCTGTAGATGAAGACGATGAAAACTGTGAAGGTCAACCATCGAGACGTCCTTTTCCGAGGATTACGTCAAAATAGTTTTCAAAAATTGTGTTGGCCCACTATTAACCCACAAGTGACGACAGCTCTGAGGTCACAGGGGTCTCATATCTCTTATTCATTGAATGCTATCAACGAATCCTTACAAACGAATTGCATGTGAAATAAGTTTGCAAGTGTTAGCTGAACTTGGACTTTGCGAATCCTGAAAGGTTCCGAGCCGGTTGCAGGTGGAAACGTAGCCTGAGTACCTACTTATTGACTTAAACATCACTTTCAGTCTAATCATTTACACTCGGTTTCTGGAAAAATAAATATTATATTATATATCCCCCGTCACCGCGAGTCAAGGAATGCGAATGGCTGTTAAAAACTTATTCAACCAATAACCAGATAATTTGTCCCAATAGGTAATAGAGATGATTCCTGAGTAAACCTGAGTAAAGTATGATTCTATTTAGATGATTCCTGAGTAAAGTATGATTCTATTTAGTCCATCAGTTAGATTATCGAAAAACATTAGAAAGGTACGTATCTTTGGTTTTATCAATTCTATAAAAATTAACGAAGATAAAAACGCAACAAAGATCAGGAGTGGGGGCTTGTGACGTCACTTTCGGGTAAAAGTAAAAAGTGTATCGGTCTGTGACGTCACTCGAGTTTTCATCGCACTGTATCGTTCTCATTTTTTGTTTACGTGAAAAAAGAAAAAATACGTGTCCAATATTTTTTGTAAATCTATCTGACGGACTATTGACATTTTCTCAGAAAACAACCTTCTTTTGTGATAATTTTCATACGAGACATTAGTCTATCATTCACTTTCGTTCAAATAAGTAACTGACTGTAAGGTTCCGGAATGTTTCTGAAAACTATAAGTTGCAGTTAGCTTGTGTGTGATGTAAGATTACTGCTGAACCGGAGTACCAGCTCGAAAACTATTTAATCAAGACGAAAACCCCATTAGTCCAATAAGGTTCTCCTTATCAACACCTAAGTAAATAAATTACCTATATCAATTCAAAAGACTGCTGTCAGATTTCTTTGCTTCTGACTACCCTCTACTGTCAAAGATCTACAAACGACGGCCAGGACAAACAGCTACACTTAGGGGTTAAGTAAGGTGGTCAGGTCACCCATCCAAGGGCGGCAAGCGATAGCTGTTATTAGCCACGAGCTTACCTCATAATAACTATGTTAATAAAATTAAACAAAGACAAATGAGAAAAGAGGTTCGAGAACAAAACTATAACTTTCTAAAAATGTTATAGCAAGCATGATTGATACTTTCAAACAAAACTCCTAGTATCTATTGATAACGTCATTAGTTTTATTAGACCTGAGTACCTACTGATAACTTGGCACTGCCTGCATCAAATATAAAAATTACAGCAAGAGTACCAAAGCATTCCTAATGAAAACTAAGTAGGTAGGTAAATACTTTCTAAAAAATTATCTATTTTTCAGTGTATAACGTGTTAAGTAATTACCTAAGATAACTCTCGTCACATAACGTCATTAGTCTCATGAAACTAACGACCCCAATAACACCTGCTGAAAACTTTGCACTACCTACAGCTAATCTTAAATATCATCAACTCTCTAAAAATGACCCCAAGTTCCAAAGAATCCATTTACATTTCAAACTCAGTCTAAGTTTCGTCCTAAGTTCCAATATATATTACGAGTTAAATAGTAATTACCTAATAATAGAAGAAACAAAGACAAATGGCGAAGTATAAAAGGCTCCATGATAAACTATAACTTTCTAAAATGTTATTAATCATGATTGAACCTTTCTATTGGACTTCAGAGAACGCATTAGTCTCATCTTCAAAACTTGACCTTCTAAAAACTTTGCACTACCTTCAGCAAATCTATAATACGTATCATCAACTTTTGAAAATGACCCCAAGTGTCAAAGCATCCCTATTAAAAATTTAGTCCCTTCTAAAGATATATTGAAACTTTCAGTCTTAGTTTCTTAATTATACCTACAGACCTGAGAATATTAAATTAAATAAAACAGAGACAAATGGCGAAGGTTAAAAGGAATCCGGAACAAAACGATAACTTTTTAAAATGTTATCAATCATGATTGAACATTTTCAAACAAAAGTCCTTCATATATTTTTGAGTTTAGATATCGTCATTAATCTTAAGAAACTAACGACTCAATGACACACTGAAAAGTTTGCGATACCTACCTCCATCAAGAGCTACGTAGGTATATCATGAACTTTCTAAAACTGACGCCAAGAGCCAAAGAATCCGTAAGTCCCTACTAAAACTTATAAAACTTTCAGTCTGAACGAAGTGTCGTCCTAAGTTGCAGTTTATTACGAGTGACGCCTGAAATGAAATACCTCGTAGTTATCAATCATAAATCATAATACAAAAATCGAAAGTTTCATTTCGTAATTGTATTAGAACTTCATACGTCGTTTTATTGGACAGATAATGATAAATTATATTTGTTTTCGTATAAGTTTAAAAATAACACTTTTACAGACAATATTTTTTGTTCATTTTAGCTAGATGTGGCCGGTGCTTCCTAGCTAACCCTGAGAAGAAACACAACAACAACAAACTCAGAAGTCAGTCTCTTAGATTCTTCTTCTTCTCTTTAGAAGTCGGTTAAAACCGACTTCTACAAAAAGGAGGAGGTTCTTATGTCCTTATTAGGGTTGTTCGATGGTCTAATGAATGATACCAAGAAAATATTATAAATACTTAGTAATAGCGAGAATCGCGCGTCCCTGTTGATGAGAAGTTAGCGAAGGTCACAACTTTCTGCTAAGTACTAATTTTCTTGGAAAATGTACCGTGACTACATTTTAAATGTCGTAAGGGACATGCATTGCTTTTTTGGACTTTCGACTGTTGACTCTTTGTTGAGAGTTGTAATTTCGTGAGTGCATTGGATAATGTTACGCCCAAAGACCGAAAAGGCTCATTGAGCGAAGAAACAACTCATAACGCGTGGTGGTTTGTTCCGAAACCACCTCTCGAATTTCGCGTCTGTCGCGCGTCGTGGAGAAAAAGGACACAAACACAACGCGTTGTGGAAATAAAGAAATGCCATGCATGACGCATTTTGAGTCCTAAGTTCCTAACTAATGCAACCACATTGCGAAGTAAGTATGTCGTGAACTCGTGACATGGCTCTGAAATTCTCTGTCACCCCATAGGTACTATGACGACGGAGCGACATTTGAAATGTCTAACGTCGTCGCGCGTCGTCGCGTCGCATGAATTATATTTTCGATTTTCTAATTATTAAGTTATATTATTTTGCTATATTATGAATGATTTATATTTTTGAGTAAAAGTATCTATCGCAATTATTATCTCGTTTTTTCCTGACTGATGGATAAACGCAAAGCCTTAACCGATGGTCTCGTCGTAGTGACTTGTTTGGAGGACGTATTCCTTATACGATGTAGTTATTAGATAAGAAAGGATTTTTGGAAGTTCGTCCCATAGGGGGGTGAAATAGTGGTTTGTATAAAAAATTTCATTCCTTCGGACAATATGCTTGAAAGTGGGTATGATTTCTGGCCAAAGTAAGTAATAAATTTCATTTGCATGGAAGGTTCGTAGTCTTTCGGATAAAAAACTTAAAACTTTGCACATAATAGTCTATGCCCTAGGCTGATAAAATTTTTGTTTTTCTAAAATAATCCTACTTAGTTTTCCCTATCCCGGTAAATAATACAAGTTTTCATATAAATCATCGCCCAGTTAGCCTGGGCGATGATATAAAACGAGTAGGCTAAACCCATGAACCTGGAAAGCTTCATATTTTGTTTTAAAGCACTGTAAATGGATACCTATTTCGTAAATTCAACCTTTATGCAGTGAAAAGGGGATGCAAAGTTTGCATGGAATATTTTCGTTTGTGGTCAGTTTTATTTGATACTTGATTTAAATGCTCTTTGATATAGGTAATTAATCAAACACCTGAGACATTTTCTGAAAAATAATGGTTTGAAGTGTGAAAAAGGACGGCAAAGTATGATGAAGACCATATCTTGGAATATCATAGGATACTTTTTATCACGGGAATAAGTTCCCTTGAGACAATATTCTAATTTAATTTTGTGTGTTTCGTGCATGTGCTAAATATTTTTTTTCTTTCTGCTCTTTCTTTATGAGGATGAACCTGCTGGCAGGAAGTAAGCTACATAGTTTTGTATGATATAAACTAACTGAATAGCAGTAGATAGTGTGGACGGTGGTTGGAGTAGTGGACGCCGAGTTCCAAACTTTACATTCCAGTGAAAACCACCTAATACCTGCTAATACCTACTAATACCTGCAAGCTGGCTAACTTTCGTTCAAAGTTTTCTCTTTGACTATCCAAATAGGTAATCTCTAGATCATGTGTGTTTAACGGGGATAGGTTAATTTGGTATTTCAAAAAGACCTTGTAGTATGAACGTGCTTTGTTTAAGGAATTCATGAGATTACTTCTTGTGGGGTGGAGCGGGAGGGAGTGTCAGACTCTTACTGACTAAAACCCATCCATGTTCCTCCAAATGCCGTTGCGTTCTTCAAACAGTGTGCTTACTGAGATTTTTTTTTTCAAAAATCTACATTCGACTTGCAAATAAAAAACATACATTTTTCTTTTACGAATTATTTGGAATTTTCCTATTTCAATGGAATAAAATATGGAGCCTTGATTGTCAAAAATGTAAGATCGTACGACATAATCACAGTATAAATATGAACAGTACGGAAACTGCCTACAAACGCTCGAAACGGCACACTCACACAAACATGCACACCGACGAGACTCCTAACTACTCCTAAGCTGTCTTCGCAGGACTCGCACGATCGTTTTGAAAATGCCAGGAATGTATTGCGTAGTATAGGTATGGCTGTTTGAGCTCGGCTTCATCAAAACCGGAGCTATCGTATTTTAAACTTCCTGCTGATATTGAAAGGTAAGAATGTGGTAAGAATGATTTCTAGTTATTGTTATTTAATCGTTATCGAATTACGTATAAATCCGTGTGATCGATCATAATGAATTCGTGAACTTGTAAATCATGAATGCGACAGTTTTGGGGGTATTTAAAGCTGATATAGTGCAACAGTGATAGTGGTAACAATAAGTAAATCCAAGATGGCCGGTATGACCACTAGCAAGTTAACACGCAAAGGCTATCAACTGCTTAACCGGACTGCAATAGGTATTCTATATCAATTTTTTCGTCATGGGTGTCGTTTCATGGTTTTAGAGGGTGTTGAAGCCGATAGTGCTGTCAAAATGTGAATCCAAGATGGCGGCTGCAATTGGTATCAATTTTTTCGTCATGGGTGTGTGTATTTTTTTATGTAATGGGTTTTTAATTAGGTACCAGATATCACACGCATTTTCGGATTGAACCGCGGTACTATACGTAGCCGCTCATGAGCCCAGCCCGCGCGCCCACTGCGACGAGCGCCCGAAACCTTTTCGCCCAACCGCGGCTCGCGTACGCTCCCGAAAAAACTTGTAAAAGGTTCCGCCGTAATGACAAAGTTAAAGATCTATAGTTCTACAAGTTGTTGTGTGTTAATATTAAATTGATTTCCGTGTTCAAACTATCGTCTTTTGCTGAGGTTAACCGACGCCATGAGATTACCTATTTAAATTATGTTTGTAAGCTAGTTATTCAAATTCGATTGATTGATCATGATCACTACAGCACAAAAATGTAAAAAAAAAGTATCAAAAACATTAAGTAAAAGTGACAACCCTATTGCTTCAATGGAGCGAGCGTAGGTAATTATGTTCTCAACTAGGCTTAGTTTCCGTACTGATTTTGATACATAATTTCAAATTGCTCATAGGTAGTAAATATTAAATTCGGGATAGTGCTGTGTTCGTGTTATCCCGTTTGCAGGGAGGAAGTGTATTTTTTTTAGGTTCGAGCTAGTTCCGAACCATATTACTTATTCCTGATGACAGCAGATATCGGTGGTACCAGACGACAAGGATATTGGTTCACCCTTACCCCCTGAGCTGAGGCTGCCGTTTGTGAGCTGAGCCACACGTCCAGTCCACCTTATGAATAGGAGGCACACGTCAGTTCTTCGTCAAGCGGCGCGTGCGACAGCATTGGATTGGTCGTCACGCTCTTTGTTTCGGCCAGGACACATCAGATACCTAATATTTAATGATACCATATTTCTTTGTAGTAATCTATGTATATTAGCTCGCGTTTCTAAATTTCGTATTCCCCTCTGATGATATGATAAGATTTCACCGGAAAATTGCAAACGCTGTAAGATTGTAAAATATTGCGTGAAATTGTAAACTATTTTTCTCTACTTCCACTTCACTTTTACTTCACTTTCACTCTCACTTTACTCTCACTTCACTATCACTTCACTTCACTATCACGTCACTTCACTTCACTTTCACTTCATAGTTGAAACTCCTCGTAGGTACCACCAAAGTCAAAGAAAAGATGAAAACATACAAAGGAACGTAACGCCTAACTTTTATACTTAACGCTCGATTTTACTCCTCATAAAATCTTCATACCGCGGGCTAAATAAGAAAATCCAATAATCTAATAAAGATTTATTACAATCTTACGGAGTCTGCAATTTTCCGGTGACTTATAAGTAAGTACATACTTGTGTCAAGGTAACTGCGAAATCACTTAGTGCCGTGTTTCTTTAAGCGGTATAATGTGGAGACGCTCTTTACACTATTATTAGAGGGCCAATTCTACTAGTATTTTTATACAACGTTCGGATTCAAAGACAAAGTCAGAGTCAAAACGTTTATTTCAATTAGGACATTATACGGCACTTTTGAACGTCATCATTTACATTTAAATAATATAAACTGACTATTCGCATGTCAGTATCAAACTGTCCAAAAAGCCTAAATTTTCATACATTTTGACAGCTTGCGACTGAGAGCGGATTTCACCAATGAAACTGAACGCGATCGGTACATCTAAACTGCGTTCAAGAGCTGTCAGCGTCAATATTGCATAGAAAAATAATGACACTGACAGCTCATAAATGTGGTTTTAACGCTGATCGCGATCAGTTTAGCTTGGTGAAAGTGGCCCTGAGATGTGAATGCGATCGTTGCTTGTAAATTAGAAGTATTGGCACTCTGACACATTTCGTTCTGAAATGTAGTTAGATAACTCCTAAGATTCCATACTTTTTTTATCCGCGCCTAATAGTCCGGGAGCTGGCCGCTCCAAACCCTACCTCATCTTATTACCGGCAAGAAGGATTTTGCAAATAAAGTAGACCATTAGTAGTCTTAAAATAAGTTGGGCTGCCGTAGCGTCACATGAGTAGATAAACGGAAGTAGCGTAACCTGGCACGTTTTGAACGAGATTTTTACCTAAAAAATATACTTACCGAACAAAACTAATATGCTGGGATAGAGACTAATAAGTACAAAGTGAATCTGCCAGTCTGCCAAGACGGATGTTGTCGGGTGTCGCTGGCAGGCCACATTTTGCAGTCAGCTGACAGCCATATTTTACTATTATCGACTTACCGAGTGAAACCAATTTTTTATATTAAATTAAGTGAAGCTGCTTACATAAATTTTGGTCTGCCAGCACGCAGCCTGGCAGTTTTTCGTATAGCTATATATATCGCTACAAAATGCAATATAGCTATAACCAAACCCAACGCAAAAATAATTATCAAGATCGGTTAATCTTTAGTAATATTATTATATTACTAAAGCTGCAGAGTTTGTTTGAACGCGCTAATCTCTGGAACTACCAGTCGGCTTTGAAAAATTATGATTTTGTATAAGATAGCCAATTAGCCACATTCAAGAGGAAGGCTATAGGCAGTCTCTAAATTACATAATCTAACGTTCGACGTTATTTAAAAAAACATTTTTGAATCCTTAACACAATACAGCAGTGAAAAAAAGTCGTTTTTTCGTTTTATGACACCAACTTCCGAAATTAAAGTTATTTAATAAGTACTTCTTAGTGTTTTTTTTAATAGTTTTTCACTCTTTAGTCGTAATACCCCACACCACAACTAAAGGAGACGGAAACTAATGGGCACAAATGTAAAGAGTTGAGATATGGTTTAATAAAATAGTTATTATTTTCTATTTCAAAATACAAAATTAAAATGCACAATTCACTGTCTAGAAGACGAGTTATCTAAAAAAACAGTTTAGGTCACGAATAACCGGTAACGATGTTGCTTTCTTAGCAGTTTAATGACATATTGTTATTCTTTAGAAAGGTACTTAGGTCGTTTTTATGTCAAACAGCAGTTTGATTGACAGAATATTAATTGTTGTTGATGAAGACCAATGAAGACTGACAAATCATAATGACAGAACTTGTTTATGACACGACATATATACCTCTTGACAAGGATATTTAAAAAAGGTAGGTTGATGATATCGGCCAGTGTGTTTTTTTAGTAAAAACTTTTGTTCGGGTACTGTTCCGTTTCATGTTGTAATGTAGGCGCAATATTATACACTTCTGGACACATCTATTGGCCCACCTTGTATTTTCAGTTTCGTTTGCTCCTAGCTAAAATTTTATATTAGGTCGAGCAAAAAGTTTTTATGCAGTTTTGAACCTGGCACATTCACAATTTCATTCAATAGTCTTTTTTTGAATTTCGAACACAGAATTTAAAGAAACAAAAGACAATTTGGAACCTGTTTGTTGATATCAAACAATCGAATACTAAGAAAACTTGGTTTTATTGGTTTACTTGGATTTAATTTTTGAAAAAGTGATTGATATCTTTGGTTTTGCAACAAACATTACTTATTCTTAACATTAAGGTGAGGTTCTATCAATAATCTATGGATACTTCACCTGAAGTCGCCGCCCAAGCTGTGGCACTTATTCAGGCCGGACACAGCCAGAGAAACGTGAGTGCTCAACTTAATTTAAGTCGATCTGCGGTCCGAAATGTTTATCGGAGGTACCTAGAGACTGGCGGCTTTGTTCGTCGCCAAGGAAGGCCACGATCTCGGGTCATAACTGAAAGGCAGGATCGATTCATCGTGACGACCAGCTTAAGAAATCGTCACCTTACCTCCATTGAGATACAAAACCAACTTCGCGACTGCCACGGAGTATCTTTGAGCGCTCGAACTGTTCGGAGAAGGTTAAAAGAACGCGATATGGTACCACACAAGCCAGCTAATGGGCCCAAACTAACGCGAGCCCACCGAACAGCGCGCCCTCATTTCGCACGCAGTCATTTAAATTGGACACAGCAAGATTGGAGCCGTGTACTCTTTTCTGATGAGTCTAAAATTGTGTTACATGGCAATGATGGAAGGAAGAAGGTCTACCGACGTAAGGGAGAGCGTTTCGCACAATGCTGCTTTGAAGAGAGGGTTGCTTATGGCGGTGGCTCATGGACTGTCTGGGGCGGTATATCCGCGAGCGGCAAAACTCAACTTGAGGTTGTTACAGGACCACGGCTGCCAACATTAAATGCTGAAAGGTACATTCGTCAGTGCTTAGAACCTCACGGGATACCATACGCGGACTATGTGGGCCCAAATTTCCTTTTTATGCATGATAATGCAAGAGCCCATGCGGCCGGCATCGTCAGGGAATATCTTCGGGATGTGAACATCACAGTTATGGACTGGCCAGCCAGAAGCCCAGACATGAACCCCATTGAGCACATGTGGGACGAGCTAAAAAGACGTGTTAGGGCTCGTCAGCCAGTTGTCCAGACGATGCAGGAGTTGAAAACTGCCATAGAAGAGGAATGGGAGATGATCCCTCAAAATTTCATAGAGCGGTTGATAAACTCTATGCCTAATCGTATGAGAGCTGTGGTAGATGCCCATGGAGGCAACTCGCGTTATTAAATTGAACCTTTATTTGATAAAACATGTTTTTTATTCAAAAATCAATTGCCTTTAACAAGGCGCATATCCGACTTGTTAGGCGTAGCTCCATGTCGTATGGTATTCCGAATTCAAATTTAAAACAATACGATCGAAAAAGATGGTAAAATGTATCAGGTTTAAAACTGCATCAACAGTTTTTGTTCAATCTAGCAATCATATTTCGGTAGGGGCCATCGAAACCTAAACTCTAAGGTGGGCCAATAGATGTGTCCAGAAGTGTACTATATCTCTTCTATCTCTGCTCTCAGATTGCCAAAAACCGCAGAATTTTCAGAGTAAGTTTGATAATATATTCCCTATATAATCTATCGATTGTCACCACTCTCATCCTTATACATCTAGGCCCAAGATTATATGACAGCGGTTCCGTCTCATTTACATTATTCCCATAATGAATAGTTGCCCTAGATGCCTTCACAGTCCAAGTCCAGACCAGC
This sequence comes from Melanchra persicariae, assembly GCA_947386135.1. Taxonomy (NCBI): domain Eukaryota; kingdom Metazoa; phylum Arthropoda; class Insecta; order Lepidoptera; family Noctuidae; genus Melanchra; species Melanchra persicariae. The sequence continues at coordinate 30,875,941 of OX376643.1, forward strand.
TCATAGTTAAATAAGTATCTACTTTGCTTTGAGATTGACATAAACCTAACAATATGTCACTACTAGGTTGTATTGATTTTAAGTTAAGAAATTCACTGGTTTATCTTTGAAGTGTAACGTCCAATCTAAATGCATTATAAAAAAAAAAAACATCAAGATCGGTTAATAAACAATAAAGTTATGCCCAAATAGATCATAACATGTAAATTCAGGGTGATTTGTATGCATCTCACAGCGTACGTGTTGTTATGTTATATTATGAACTGGTATAAAGAATAGACAGAATGCGATTTCAGCATTTCCGGAGCATTTCCGGAGCTCGTGGCTAAATTATAACAGCCGCACGGACCAATCTTCAAGGTTAAGCAACGCTTGCCGAGGTTGGTCTGTGGATGGGTGACCATATTAACATACCGAGACTCCTCCAAGCCGTTGGTCCCGGCTGTCATTTGTAGATCTTTGGCAGTCGTTACGGATTGTCAGAAGCCAGAAAATCTGACACCAGTCTTGCCATGAAGTACCGTGTTACCCAGTTAGTGGGTTGTGTAGGTTTGGTAGGGAGCCGCTCCACGTAAAATACTGGTATTCAGCTGAATCCGGTTTGACTGGGAGCCGACCCCAATATAGTTGGGAAAAGGCTAGGCAGATGATGATGATGTCAGCATTTCCGGGAGATTCAGGGTTGAAAAGAAAACCAAACTTTTCCCATACAATCTCAAACTCAAAGCATTGTCACAACTAAACCATTTACTTTTGAAGTCGGTTCCAAAGCGTACCTAGTCCCTATTTTTAAACTATTATTGTTGCTACTAATTATGTATTACTGGGAACCCGCCTGGCTTCGCACGGGTGCTGTTTAGATTCGCAATTAATAATCTGATATTATAATAACGAACCAATTAAATTGTTCCTAGTTTCAACAAAATCAAATGTGCAGGTAGTAAGACTAAGCGTAGGGCTGTTCGCTCACACAAGTTTTGTAACAAACCCCAATGTGTTTTACATGTCTACTTATATAGATAAGATAAGATACCTATACACAACCTGATGGCAGGAGAGGTTTGTTTTCAAACAGATATTAAATGATTTCAATTAAACGCAATTGCCCCAATCATGCAAATGCCCCGGTTGACCTTTGGTATTTTTAAAATTCACACTGGGTGTTTATACACTCACGAGACAAGATGCATCTTTTTTTTATTTTTCGTAGCTGACTAGCACACAAAAGTTTGGTTCTATTTTTAAAATTCATTCCCGCCCTAGGGAATTACTAAGAGTCGACTTTATCGCCCTTAGGTGGGAAGCAGTATCTTCCACCCGCTACCCGGATCAAACAAACACTGCTTTCCGAGTATCAGAAATGAAAAATTTATATTTTAAGCGAATTATAATAACGAACCTTGAATGTCTATTTTGAGCGGACTATTTATTACTCTGAAAAGAAAATGAAGAGAAATTGTCGGTACCTACATTTTGATGCAAGTGTGTGTAAATTGCGTCATTTCATAGCACTCGAGGTGGGACACAGTTTGAATGGATGTATGAAGTATGGATGGATGTTTGTTACTCAATCACGCCGGAACGCTTGAACCGATTGTTTTGATAGGGCATAGAATCTTTGTGGCATAAATCAATATGGTGGCTGGGGGCAATGCCAGCTCCCAGGAAAATGTTCGAAGCCTATGAAGTGCTGTGTTTTCTATTCATGCACCGAATGGTTGCACCGAGTGGTTTTATCTATCTATCTATCTATCTAAGTCCTTTGGCACAGGGATTGATTATCTAGAATAGCTCATAGGCTACTTTTTATTCCGGGAGTATGTTCCTTCGGGATAATTCCCGACATGAACGTGGGCGAACCCGCTGGCAGAAGCTAGTAATTCACATAATTGACAAACACTCCAATCCCGTTTTCATTTTAATTAACTCCATTTTTGAAGGCACGTGCGAGTGATCAGTAAAAGCAAAAAGCATTTATAATAAATATTTTATAACAAATATTTGTAATCCAGGCTCACGAATCATGGCTATTTTTGTGTTCCTTGCTTCGATTTACACGGGAGGCTTAAAACCCACGCAACGCAAATATGAAACAATTCAAATATTATTCGTGGAACACTAAGTGAATGTTATGTTGTTAACTGAAATGATTTGATCAAAAATAAAGTTTATTTTTCACATTCAAAAAGGCATGAGGTTATTTATAGAAATAAAACCGCGAGTCGGAATCGCGCATGAAGGGTTCCGTCCGTTTTTTGCTCGATATTAACGGCATAATAGTGGCGCTGGTACGGAACTAGGTACTATTTTAGAGGCTAAGTCACAGATTCGCCAACTCTTGAAGTAAGGTAACTTACTTACTCAGAGGTCATCTGATTTAAATATGATATTGTCTGACATTCCGTCAGCTGACCTGGTCCATCGCCAACAATAATACACTAAGTATTATAATAATACATATTATAGTATTTCAGTCAACTGCGTTCGTGTTTGTCGGTTGTGGCGCTGCCCGTGCGCAATTACCAAAAATGTCCGTCACAGTAAAGTGTGTGTCGTGTAACATTGTTATCGATGAGCTATTTTTTATTTTAGATATGACCACTAGCAAGTTAACACACATGGGATATCAACTGCTTAACCGGACTAAAATGAGCTATTAGCTTATATTCAAAATAAAGTGTCGCTCTCTGATGGGACGAGTTTGGTAAAGATATGTGTGCATCGGCTTACTCCAGCGAGCAGATTCAAAAATCGAAGTCGTTATTGATGGAACTGTTGTCTTCGGAGGTGCGTACACTGTCCGCAAAGGAATAGGCAAAGATAACAGGGTGTTGAACGACATCATTGCCATTTTTAAAACCACAAATGCAGATGTTTTGCCTGTTTTTGTAGCCCGCGATCTCAACAATCTACCTCCAATACTTTTCGATCATCTGTATATGTCAAAGCTGCTGAAGGATTTATTGCTAGTAAGAGCTGAGATTGATTAAATCAAATCGTCTTATGTGACTCAAGAGGATCTGCAAAGTGTTAGAACTTCCACATGCCGCCACCTGGTGAGGTGCATCCTGTGATAGCAGCGCAATTCAAGAAGATTCACCCGGCAAAAACTGTGATCAGTTATTTTATTATCAAGGGAGGTAAATCATCAATCAAGTCATATTAGTTCAAATACGAACAAAAATCAAATACTAAAACATATTCCAACATTTCCAACGGTCAACCGCTGTGAATCAAACAGCGGCGACAGAGACGGCATGATCCGTGCGACGAGTGCCGAAGACCGGGGCGATGCGTCATTATTGTCAGCCGCTGCTAGTGAGCCTAGTAAACAACAGACTGTGTGAAGCAGTGACACACTCTTTGCGACCGGCGCCGTGTCTGTCATATGCTAGCGTTGATGAAGGTTTTACAGAGGTACTCGGTACTCGTACGTTATAAGAAGCAAAAGTACAACGATCCTGGTAGCAGTATTGTCGAATCTGAAGAGAAATTCAGTAATCAAGATTATGTACTACATGTTAGAGGATTTTAATGCGCACCCGTCTGAACTATTATATGTCCAACTCGTTGGTTATTGTAAAGAGCAAACATGGACATGTATCGATACAGAAATGTTAGGATTACATTCGAACACGTAGGTACACATTCTTGAGTGAGGCGCATGGGAGAAAGAGGTGGCTCGATCACTGTGTAGTGATAGAGGCAGCTGTGCCTACCGTTAGGCCCGAATTATACAGAAAAGGTGTGCTGAAGACGCGGCGCAGGCGAGGCGTAAGGAACGATGCCGCTTCAAAAAGTTTTTTCGTCTTCGCCGCGTCTTCACCACGCCTTTTCTGTATAATTCAGGCCTTAGGATTGTTTATGATGTACTTTGGTATGACCATCTGCCACTGGTTATCGAATGTGATTTGAATGTAATTCTGCTAAAGAAAAGTGCCAATATTGTTTATGTGAACAAGGTTGTGTGTGGTGAGAGAAGTCAAAATCAGATAAAAGCGTATCAGCTTAAATGTCGTGAACGATTAAAATTAATCGACTTCCCACACGAACTTAGTGTATATTGTGATAGGATGTGTAGGTAATAATCCTAGTCACAAAATTGTTATTGATAAGCTATATGCAGATATCGTACCAACATGCTTTTTAAGTGAGGCTGCGTGGGGAAGCGATAATAGGCGCTCAAGCGGGTAATAATAGGCTAGAACAAACATGTTCCTAACATGCCCCCTCTGCCAGCGTCGGCGTCTGTGAGCGCATGGCGCATAAGTGAGCCATAGTATATTTCCAATCTTTTTAAACAGGCGTTCTTTGTTAGATCTCCTCTAGGACCTTCACGATCGGAGCCCGATGTTACGCCTGAGGTGGCAATAGGGGTTAAATTTAAGTCCCCGGAGATTACTCGGACGATTAGATGCATGTCAAGGGTAAGTCCCCCGGCCATGACGGGCTAAGCATCGAGCACTTGCGATACGCTGGCCCTCACTTGCCTAGGGTAGTTACTATGCTGTATAGCTTCTGTGTGGGTCATAGTTACCTGCCTGCTGAGATGATGCGAACAGTGGTTGTGCCAATCGCCAAAAACAAAACTGGTGATCTCGCCGATAGCAGTAACTATAGGCCCATTTCCCTAGCTACTGTGATTTCTGGAAACCAAATCAACGCTGTACGGAGGGCGGGGGCGTTGTCTCGTCCATATGAGCTCACCAACCCTCTTCAACCTATATTTCAACGATTTGATTGCCGAGCTCAGTAGTACCAGGGTTGGATGTTACATTGACGGTATCTGCATTAATAATATCAGTTACGCGGTCGACATGGTGCTGCTGAGCGCGTCAATCTGTGGTCTAAGAAAGTTAGTGGCTCAACGTGAGGCGAGACTACATGGCTTGGCATATAATATAACACTAAGAAGTCAGAGATCATGGTTTTTGAGGCTGGGGGTAAAAGTCCTGACAAGGTACCACCTATTTTTCTTAGAGGTACGCCTTTGAGGAGAGTCCTGAAAGTCAAATATCTTTGACATATATTGACACCCAACCTTAAAGACGATATGATATTGAACGGGAGCGGAGGGCGTTATCGGTTCGAGCGAACTTGCTGCCTCGCAAGTTATCACGCTCATTCGAGCCTACTGCACCTCCTTCTACACGTGCAGCCTGTGGGCTAAATAAACGCAAAGATCGTACAACGCTCTTCGCGTTCACTTCAATAACGCGTTTAAGATGCTGGTAGGGCTGCCTCGTTTCTGTAGTGCATCAGGAATGTTCGCTGATGCGCATGTTGATTGCTTCTACGCATCCATACGTAAAAGGTGTCATCCTTGGTGCGCAGGGTGTGGGGTAGCTCCAAAAGTATCCTATTGCATGATTTCAAGTCACCTTGACTGATATTACGTGGGTCGCTGTTGTGCCATCTCGCATGGGGTGCCACTGCGGTGATCAAATACCCAATTATTTAATTTTTTAGTATGTTTTTTTTGTTTTGTTGTTCCTTGTTTAGTGTCAGTACCTACTAACATAGTTATAAGTTTTACTAACTGCTTTTGAGTCTCGTTACTTGATCAAAGATTGAAGAAGATGGTACGGAATAGAGATGGACGTCGAATCAATGAACGGTTTAAATCGACGGTCGACGTACAATCAACGTTTGGACGGTCTATCGTTCAAGCGTGGACTAGTCGATTCATGGACGGCTTAAATCGAACGTTCTCAAACAACATTCCTTTATACTGCCACCGCAACGAGGACGCCTAAACTTGAGCGGATTTCACCAATGAAACTGAACGCGATCGGTACATCTGAACTGCGTTCAAGAGCTGTCAGCGTCAATATTCCATAGAAAAATAGTGGCACTGACAGCTCATAAACGTGGTTTGTACGCTGATCGCGTTCAGTTTCATTGGTGAAATTCGCCCGGTCGGTTACTAAGTTCGTGCGTTTATTTCACCAAGAAAACTAATTTGAACTTTAATTCTTCTGGAAGAGAGTTGATGAAGATTTTATTAAATACTATATGTCAGAGTGAAATGGTATACTGTGTGAGTGAGAACATCTATACTCTATAGACTGGCTACTGGCTAGCTTAGCCGGACGGTGCTAGATAAACCTGTATATACTGGTTTGTAGTTGAATTTGTTGTTATTTAGACAGTCGAATGGACTTTCTTTTTAGTCGACATTGTGACGTAAGTACCTACGTTACGTGCAAGGTCATCGTCGTGGTCATCGTCGTGCGTGAATTGTTTTTCTTGATTAATTTATAAATTGGTATTAATCGAAATTGTTGTAAATGTTCTTTAAAAATTTAAATGCTTGTGAGATTTTTTTCTGTAAATATTGACTGATGAAGGGAAGTTCAACGTTTATTCGTGTACATTTTATTTACTTACAAATAGACACATAACTATCTTCTATGACCGACATTCTATCAAAATTAAAATTTAATTTAATTTAACGTTGTATGTAACTACTAGCTGTCTCCTGCGGCTTCGCTCCCGTCAACTGGCTACCTAGCTACCTACCCTACACCCTACACATACATGCATGCAAATAATTCTATTTTATTGAGGTATTTCTTTCCGACTTGCTAGACAAAAGTTGTGATAGCTCGGTTAATATACATGTTATAAAAATAATTTATAGTCTATAGCACTCAGGAATAATGTAGCTTTCTACCAGTGTAAACATTTTTAGAATTGGATCATGAGTTCCAGAGATTACCCCCTACATACAAACTTACAAATTTTACCTCTTTATAATATTAGTATAGATGTATGAACAGTTCAACAACTAGAGACTTAGACATCGTCGCTACGTTTATATTGAACGCCTATCGTAGTGATCGACTCGTCGATGAACGATGATGAACGGTCTAGTTTCGTTGACGAAAATTACGTCGATGACCCATCACTAGTAGGTACGGAACTACTATTTTAGAGGCAAGTCCCGGATTCGCCAACTCTTGAAGCTAAGTAAGTTCCATACACATAAGTGGTCATCCAATGACAATACAATATTGTCGGACATTCCTTCAGCACTTCCGTACCATCGCGATTACTATAATCCACTATAATGCCGTCAAAATCGAGCAAAAAAGACGTCGCTTCTATTGGGATGCCTTTAACTTTTAAATATACTTTATTTTTTCAGTAGGTACTAGCTTTTGCCCGCGACTTCGTACGCGCATATCTCGTTTTTTTCGTTGTCGTAGGAATTTAGAAAAATCCTCTCTTAGTGCTCCACTACACTTAACTACCCAAGGAACCTACATGCCAAACTTTAGCTTTCTACAACCAGTAGTTACGGTTGTTCGTTGTCTGTCAGTCACTCAGTAACATAAGTGGATTTGCGATTATAGCTCTACAAACTCTGTGAGCATTAGACGCTTGAAGCGTCTGCCTGTTGCCATTAAAAAGATCGAGCAAAAAACGCCTAAGAACACGTTTGTAGTAGTGGAGCCAAAACCCCTGAAGAAGTAACTGGAGAAGTAACCTGTTCACTCTTGACTTAAAGATGACACCTCTTTGAGATGGGACCTGTCCGGGAAAACACGCTTCCAAACGATAAAAAAAATCGTTTAAATCGGTTGACAATTGGCGAAAATATCGCTGAACAAACTTAAAAAAAAAAACCAGTCGATTTGAGAACCTCCTCTTTATTTGAAGTCGGTTATAAAGTGTTTACCCTGGATTACCTGACGTCTCATAGAATTAGGAGTCCCCTTAACAAGAAGTGGGTAATATTTTAACATGATGTTGTTTAGTAGTTGCCCACCGAAAAAAAAGAAATGAGAAAACTTCTTTGAGACCGTATACCATGTTTGTGTTTTGAAATGCTGAAAACTGTCCTTATATAAAATGTTTGGTATGAATTTCTAAGCGCATTAAGTACTTGAAAACGGTTGGACAATTTATTTTTCTTGAAAAGTTCGTAATAGAACGAGTAATTGCCCGAACCGTTGGAAAATTCGTGAAAGTGGTGGTTGTAAGCGCATTATTTTGGAAATGTAGGACCAAATAAAGCGGACAGGTGCGAGTCTGAGTCTTGATTTCCGCGTATACCTACATTTCCTACGAATGTATAAACTATGAAAGCACTCGCATTACTCTGACAAAAATATAATATTTACTAAGTAAGATTGAAGGTGAAAAAATGTTCTCACTTACATCAATGTACGTCATGGTCAATTCTTCAACCGAAAGTATAAGTTTGTAATCGCATTTTTTTAATATTAATTATGTAAGTAAGTAATTTAAAATTATCAATTTTTAGACTTTTCCTTCACTTGTAAGAACTTGCCAAATTTCATGATTCTATAAGCTTAACAGGAAGTCCCCTATAGGTCTTGATTCCCTGGCGAGCGTCAAAACATTCGCCATAAATGGAGCATAAACGGCCTTCCCCCCTAGACAAAAAACTTTTCTGTAGCGTTAACGTCAGACGCTTACGACAAAATGTATGGGAATGACATTAGGTGATGACGTTTCCTTTCCACACCTAATGTCATTCCCATACATTTTGTCGTGAGCGTCTGACGTTAACGCTACAGAAAAGTTTTTTGTCTAGGCCCCCTTATCTTTAGATTGCATTGACAATTTGACATAGAAGTTTGATTTTTCCACTGCTCCAAGGGAACCTTGATTCCTCCACGCGTTCCTAAGAAAAAGGTCTTTATAGACGGACAACAAAGTAGGTACCTAATTAAAGGTTCCGTTTTCACCGACTGAGATACGGAACCCTAAAAATTTCAGATAATTGAAATAATATATCAATTTTCTGAATTTTTTAGAGTTCCGTAAACGGAAAACGGAAACGGAAATCAAAACGGAATTGAAGGTTTTTTTTCCGTGGGTTTTTTTTATTAACTCAGAAATTTTGTCAACGTCTTTCGATGCACAGCTAGGTGCATCGAAAGACGTTGACAAAATTTCTGAGTTTACCTATACCTCATACCTAAGTGAAAAAATAATAAAACACAAGCCCCAGCACTTTAATGAATGAACACTAGTGACCTCAGAAGTGATAGGTAGAAGTGGCAGGTAGTGCCAACATTTCCGGAATAAAGATGTGATTTATTTTACACTAGCTCGTTTAGCGGACATATTATCACGCATTAAACCTAAAGGTGTTGGCAGGAGTGCTAAGTGCACCACATTGCCCCAATAATGTTAAGTAATCAATTTAAAAATCTAATTTGTAGAACAAAATTAATACTCTGGCTACACTTTTCAAAACTACGTAGTGGTAGGCTTTAACACCAACCAGTTGCAGCTGAATCAGTGTTTACTAGGACCTACTGTCTAACTGCAGTGCGATTCTGTAAACATGTCGAAGTGAAGACTTGTGTGAAGTGATCATGAAGTGAGCTGCCCATCCATGTAGGTAATCAAGATGGAATGACAGTTCACTTCGCGCTCACTCCCCCTGAGTGTTCACGGTGAGATGTTCACAGCACCTACCGCCTGCCCTGCTCGTCCCAAGCACGATACCTTTTGGAAAAACCCAAGTCAATATCTATAAAGGAGTTGGAAAATATAGGTAGGCTTAAGAAGCATACGTACCTATATTAAAGAAGCATAGGTACCTATATTAAAGAAGCATAGGTACCTATATTTTCCAACTCCTTTATAGATGATATTGACATTGATATTGAGTAGGTAGCACGAAAAAGTAAAAATGAAAAACTTTTTCCAAAATAAAAACCACTACAAAGTCGGTTATATTTTTTTGACAAACAGTTTTTTTTACAAAGTGCTATCTATCCTCTACGACCCAGAAACTGGGTTAGTAATGATACCACTTGAATGGCCCCAAGATTGGTGTCAGATTTTCTGGCTTCTAATTGACCCGTAGCGACTATTACCGACCCGTAATATCAAAGGCATTCAAATGTCAGCCGGGATGCAAGAAAGCAAAAGATGCCTAAGTAAATATCAATAGAAATAAAAGAAGCACCATAGAAATAAAAAAGGAATGCGTCGAATCGACGAGAAAGCCCCGCTCCGCTTACAATCCGCTCCGCTCATAATCCTGCGCTAACTTATTAATTATGAAAATTGATTGAACAGCTCTTGAACTGTCTCGGCTGGAAGAAAATTTTAAGTATGGGCTGTGTTTCATTTGCCTACAACGTATCGGACTATCAAGTTTTAGTATAAAAAATGCATGACATTATGTTTCTGATTACACCAATTAAAATTAATTAATAAGTAGGAACCTAAAAACAACATAAATTCACTTTGAAAGTACATACATAACATAAGTACTTAATGTGAATGTTTATTTTCCTAAGTTAGTAACTAGGTCACCGAAAAAATTAGTAACATTTTTTTTTAATAATTAAGTAGTCAGGGAAAAAACCCGGTTAATTAAATTAAAATTAATTAATTTACAAGTTCATAATTATTTTACGTCTACTATTGATGAAAATACCAATTTTAATTTTCGTTTTGAGGAATGGATAACTTAAAAAAACTTTCACACAACTCGATAATCACTGGTCAACAAAAAAACTCTTTTTGTGTGTAACAAGACATTTTTTAACTAATTATGTTAAAAACATGATTAGGTATCATATAACTGAGATTAGAATTATTGAGTCACGAACTGTCTTCCTGTAATATGAAGAAGCTTTGAAGTGGAGCTTTGAGGCAAACACTGAAATTTTCAGGTGGTTCTAGTACAGGCACATTATAATTTTAAAGGATGGATACTCAACTACTTATCCCTTTAAATTAAAAAATGCCAAAACAGCTCACACACTTTTTTAAAACTTATGGTGCAAAATATCTTTTTTTATTTTATAAATTTTCACCATAAATGTAAAGAAATTATTCGGAATCATTTGAACAAATTTTCTACGATATAGACAGCGAACTGAAAAAAACGCTACTTTATTAAAAATAAAATAATCTAATAAACGAGGTAAAGGGAAAATGATCGTTGTAACATAAAAACTAGACCTGATCAAAACAAAATAAATACGGCTTGTAATAAGGGTAGTTATGTAATTCAAAATTAGTAAGCACATTCCTTGTTGCAAGATCATGTTGACTAGTAAATTCGAACTGCACTCACATCTCACGAAAAATGTTTTTTTAGCGCGTTATATTTTCCATTTTAATAAAAATAAAAATAAATCAAAGTCCTTCAAAAGTAAAAAAAAATGTTTAAAAAAATCAAGGCCTAATAAAATTAATACTTACAAAAATAACAGCTTAAATAAATAAAATATTGAAGTAAACTCACCGTGGTCCGCATTGTAATCACTCTCACCACTTATTTGAATTAAAATCGGACAGTATTTGATACGAAAGTGCACACGTCCTGCCGCACAGAAAACTTTATAGGAGTAAAGTTTGCTGCGCTCCGTTCGCACCATGAGCCATCGGCGGCAACATAGGGCGACAGGATAGGTCCTGCAGGCCGGGCGGTAGAATAGGGGGTGGGTGGGACGCCACCCCCTCGCTACATGCGCTGCAATATTTGTTGTGTGGTTCTGTATGCTTTTTAACTGTTATTTTTGTGTGGTGTTAATAATGTTTTGCTGATTTTTATTTAAGCACTATAAATATAGAATTGGTTCTATATTTATAGAACTTTTTTAACGAAAAAAGAGAAAGGAAGAATTAAAGTAGAAAATTGAAGTCACATAGTACATTTTGATACAAGTCGAGTGAAGATTTTTTGTTTGCAATCGAGACGGGTTTGACCCCAGCCAAAGACGTTATGGCGCCGAGAGTGCAATGACTTCATGCGTATAACAATAAAATATAACCAGCATAAGATTACAATTAACTTATCCAACTACTATTTGCTGGTATACTAGGCGAGACTTTTCTGCACTAGCGGCTATGGAAAACTAAATAAAAATAGTGCAATAATAGAGCATGTTTTCGAGGGAGTGTATTGATGTCTCTATTTCGATGGATAGTGGACAAGTGGTAACTTTAATATTACCTAGCTAGACAATGTTTTAAGATTTCAACGCTGTAGAAATCTTAGGTAAGTACTTGTACATCAAAAAGTCCTACCATACGTCGATTAGGTACTTAATTCGCTGCGACAAAGATTAACATTGTATGAATGAAGATTAGCAAATGCAAAGTATTGCGTTGTATTGTACCATTTTATTTATTATTAATGTATATTTGTGGTTAAATATGTAAATATAAAATTATATCATAAATGTTATGTAGGTACCTAAATCGGGAAAATAAACAATTTTGTCCGTGACTTCGTCCGCGTTAAACTCAATATCAACTTGATGTTTTTATTTTGTGTGCGCGGAACCCTAATATTTTTTAAATCACAATAGACAACATAAATTGGGATTTTTATAAGTACCTACACATACTTAATGAACACATTCATATACCTATGCATTTAGTAAAAACCTGCCAAGTGCGAGTCGGACTCGCACACGAAGGGTTCCGTACCACTAACAAAGAAGCACGTTTTTTGTATGGGAACCCTCTTAATTTTATTTTTATTATTTGTTGTTAACGGCTATAGAAATGCACACTATGTGAAAATTTCAAATGTTTAACAAGAACGATTCTTGAAATACCTACAGCCCGAAGACAGACACATGGAAGGACGGTCGGACGGACGGACAGACGGCCGGACAGCCAAGGCTTAGTAGTAATAGAGCTCCGTTGGTTACCCGTCGGGTACGGATCCCTAAAAACTAAAAAGCTCTTGTTTTACATTACAAAAGACTTTTAAATTTTATTTATTTACAGTAATAGATTTACCGGTGAATGTTGTGATGACATTACCTACCTACATTATACAGAGGAGTAAGACGAAAAGATCAGACAAATTGCACAGAGGTAGGAGGGAAGCCTCTAGACACGGCTTCCGTCTGATGCTGATAAGAGTCGCTTTGACTGTGATCAAAATAGATCAGCAATTTAATAGAAGACAGGTTCCACGGTGTTGTGGTTTAGGATTTTAAAGCATTAATTAGCTTGAATTTACATAAAATAATTGAATCATGTATTTTATTTAATGTAAAAAAGTTAAAGATTATTGGTTTTTTTCTCAATTTCTCCCAAACCTGACAACTGCACGGAGGTGATACTTATTTCTAGAGAAATCCTTTCCAGTACTTTAGCTACCTGCGATAGGAGATTTTACCTCCACGACCCTTCCTCCTTTTTAAACCTTGTAGCTAGGATTCTTGGAATCCGTGTTGATTGGCTTAAGAGAAAATTCGCTGAATATCCGTTACGTTAAAACTACCACGCAGAGGCTACCCATAGTTCGACTTTTAATCGTATTCAGTACCTGACTTGACAGTTCAAAGACAATTGGGAATAGTGTTTAACGTGTTAGGAACACGTAATTAAATTTAAAATAAAAAAGTTTGCTATAAGTAGAATATTTAAGTTAATTCAATTTCGTTCATTCTTACACCAACTCACTATCGTTTTTTTGTTAAAATCTGACAGCTGAACTGTCAAGTTACTGAATACAATTACAAGTCACAGTTACGATAAAATTTATACTTACTTTAAACTCACAACAAAACAGTAAGCACTCGAATACAGTACTTATGAATGAGGCATTAAAATGCACTTTCCTTAATTTTTTTGGAATCTATTTCCTCTTTGGACGTGTGATATGATCCACCAGTGTTTAAAGGTCTACGATCACGCACTAAATTAGCATGAACGGGGATCATGGTAGAGTGGGGGTTGTAGCCAGGCAGTGTAGTCCCCTCCGGCTGGCATATCGAGTACATTAAAACCCTTTTGATTAAATGTGCAGACGTGCATTTACAATTAGGAAGACTTGTAGGAGTTGAGTACGTTGAGTGGATTACAGGGGAAGAGAGCGACAAAGAAAAACTCGAAGAATTTTTTTTATATTTTTGTGCCGTTGGTACGGCTTTGTTACTATGGTAGGTACGTAGGGTTATGTTATTGATTGAGCGTAAACAAGTCCAACTGTAGGGAGATTTGCTGTAGGTACCTACCTACGCACAGTGAAACCTTGGCAACTGGGATCTATAAGTAAGTATATAAATCCTTTTTGACTAGACAGATAGAAATCTTCTAGTCAAAAAGGGATTTTCATCTATCTAGTCAAAAAGGATTTTCATCATGAAGGAGAAGCGTGTCATTGCTAGCATGAGTAGCATGACGGATGCTAGAACCGAATGGAGGAAGATAACCTGTTGCACCGACCCCTACTTAGGTACATGAGATCCGGGCAAGAAGATTATGAGACAGGATTTATTTTTATCCAGTTTCCTTAATAGCCAGGTTTGTAAAAAACAAAAATGCCGCAACCTTTCCTCTCGTATGAGCAATATTTTATAAAATGATAAAGTTTCCCAGTAATAATTCTTCGAGCGAAAATTCCCCGTACGTAAACATTAGAAAAAAACTATATTCATCGCTGTTACGAAGGTTGATTAATTTGATTATTCTCAGGAGGTCGGGAGGGACTTTGCAGTAATTACGAGTACCTAGAAGTATCTCATAATACATCACGGCCAACTAAACGCAGGTTTCGCAGTATTCATTATCCGATGAAACCAGACTGAGTTTCTTCGTAATATTTTCTTACGGGGTTGGAGTTATATTTAGATGATTAATTTTTATTGCATAGGGAAATTGATCACAAATAATTTGGAAAAAAAACAACTCATTATGGTAGATAAAAAACAACTCATTATGGTAGATCTGTTCCGTGTTCCACCCTCTGAAATTTTGTTGGAAGTGAGATTCTTTCTCGGAGTCCATGTAACCTGGGGGTCTTTGACTCAAGAGTGACAGGTTACTTCTAGCCTCTAGGTAAGCGGGCTCTATCGTCGACCACATCATCGCTGACCTCCAGGAAAGATAGTGGTCAGTCTCGTGTTCCGATTCGGTAGAAACGTGGCACGCAAAAGTAGTGCTTATGTTATGAACTTATGACACTACAACATGTTGGATTTGAACTGATAATGGAGACGGAAAACAGTCGAGGGAAAGGAACTCCTCAACGGTTTCACAGCATAACAACAGATAAGTATATCTCCTGTTTGGGCTTATTTCATTCATCTTAATGATAAGTTATACCAAACTGGGATTAGACCTCCACTGACGGACTGGATCCCACATGGATTGTGTACTTATGTAAAATACTGGTACCTATTCAGCTGCATCCGCGGCCTAATTAAGTAACGTATTTCGGCAAAGGCACTAGAGTGTTGAGGCAATCTGCACCTGAACTGTATCCTGTACCGCCTCTCTCTTGAAAAAAGAACGGTGCCGAAATCATGGAAGCTTGTAAATGTGCAACCGGTGCCCAAAAAGGGAGATCGTGCTGACCCTGCACATTACCTTTGGGGTGATGACAATCTGGTCACTTTTAACGCTACCACAACACGGGCGTGTCTTTTTACCGCAAAAAGGAGTCGTTTTGACCAAGCTCCTACTTTTCGGAGTGCATCTGTTCCTGTGACTGATCGGCTCGAGCTCCTAGGCATGGGGTTGACATCCAGTCTCAACTTCGGCGCCACCATCGAGTATAAAGCCCAAATTGCGGCCAAAAAGCTGGGCATCCTAAATAGGGTGAAGCGATACTTCAGGCCTGGACAGCTTTTAGCCTTTACAAAGCACAAGTCCAATCCTGCATGGAGTATTGTAGCCACCTTTGGGATGACTCAGCTAAGTATCAGCTTGCCTCGCTTGACTCGGTGGAACGCAGAGCTAAGAGGCTTATCGGTGACGTAAAACTGGTGGATGCCATCGCCGTAAGTTTGCCTGCTTATCGGTCTTCTACAGATTGTACTTCAGTGAGTGTGCCCAAGAACTCCACGACCTCATCCCACCGGCCCTCTTCTACCATCGGACATTCAGACGCACTGCATCTTACCATCCCTACCTTGTAGCTAGCTATTCCACCAATTCGGAATAAGCATTTCCGAACGTCTTTTATAATGCGCACAGCAAAAGAGTGGAACTCTCTGCCTGCGTGTGTGTTTCCAAATGCTTACAACCCTAATCTCTTCAAAGTTAGAGTGAACAGGCTCCTTCTGGGTAAGCTCGCTCCATCGTAGACTTTGTCTCTGTCATCTCTGACATTGACTAGAGTCAAGAGCAAACCCATCTCTAATAAAAAAAAAAGAATTGTATAATGTGTCAAATCACGTTTAGGTGATTAGTGATTACACAATTTTATGTTGCCATTAGGTACTTGTTATCAGAGTTCCCTTCGCCCACCGCTTGGCATATACCTCTCTTTTTATCCGACTGCATCAGAAGGAGGGTAATGTTTTTCGAGCGTATGTATGTATGTATGTATATTTGTATGTATGTCCTTTTCTTTGGCACGCCCTACAGCCCAAACGGCTGGACGGATTTTTACATATGAGGTGTCGTTGAATTCGTCAGAATTGTGGTAGTGACAAGCTATACTATAAATTTTCAAAACTCACTAAATCCGTCGCTTTTCAACAAGCAGTGTGCTGCAGTTCAACCACAGATGTGAGGCCACAAACTGCATCAGACTGCTTGAAAAGCGACTTGTTTGGATCTTTTCAGTCATTTTTTTCCTGATTCTGTCTGTGTCGTTCTCATTTCCCAAGCTCCCGTGTCAATCGGGTCGAATCGGTATCGTTACTGATAAAAACCGAAATTCCGAATTAGTTTTATGTAAATTTTGGAGAAGAGTCAAAGGATGAGCCTATGCTGCAGCAGTCAGTATCGTTTAAGGTTAGGCGTCATTACCACCTACGTAACTGATTTGTGGGTCGGGTAGGTACTGTTTTCGTCTTGGATTTTGTTATTATTGCAAGACAATAACAGTACCCAAGAGATGAATGCTTAAAACAAACTGAACGGTATTTTGTTGCATAAAAATAACTGAATTTCAAAATACAAACTTTTGCCACAGTTAATCAAAAATAAAAGCTTGAATTAATCAAATATAGACTTGGTAGAACTACTCGTTCCAATGAAAATTCATTTATTTAAGTAACAGGGATAATCGACAAATATGGGTCATCGCAAAAATCAATACGAAATGAACTCCAATATCAGGGAAATTGGGTATAAATTCGAAGGGAGGTTTAAAATGAATGTACCTTTCAATGGGGTGCATTGTTATCACAGGGGTTAACGTGTGACTCACCTCAGCTCGGTGAATCATGCTCATTTAAGTTGAACGACTCTTTCCCAGAAAGTTTGTGTGAATGATTTGGAAAGTCGGCTTGTTATTACCGACGATCGCGATGTCATCAATATCATGTAGGTAGGTAGGTGCCTAATTTGACTAAATAAGTGATTTAATCATCTAATTTTCTAAGACTACTCAATCGCAGTAGGTAAAATACAAGTTATTTATTACCTACTTAATTGAAAAATCGGTACCTACCTATTCCTATTGATTTGGTTAAGTATACATTATGTACGTACAATATACTGAGGTGATCTGAGAGTGTAGTCCCGACAGCGAATGACTAAAGAAATAGGAAACATGTAAGTATTAGACTAAAGTCCGGTCGCGGAGCAGAAAGAATTTCGTACAATTACCTCTTTGCCTACTGACACAGTGGTTACAAACATTTTTGTATAAAGTGCGGCCGCTCGAACGCGCAAGGTGACTTTTGTCACCCATATTTAGTTCATGCAATTAGATATCCTACTTCGAAATCACAAAGCTGCAAAGAACTAAATGATTTATAATTGGTACTAATTGTTCGTAAATAATCGTTCGTCATTTTAGTATAGCTATCTCCAAAAACTGAGCGATTACTAACGCATCCCATGATGGGATGTCGTTGGTGCGTTATTTAAAAGTGATTAACTACCTATGTCAAGCAAGCCCTGGGTTTTTGCTGTAACTCAAGGCCAACAAAAACCACATGCAAACAAGAACAAGCCTTATCGGTAAAAGGTTTACAATCCCTGAGGACGGCCGTCATTGCATCTGTGCGAGCGTGACGCATTATATTTACGTGGGAGTGAAGGAGACAGGTAATAAGAGGTCATTGTACGAAACTCTTTCTGCTCCGCGACCGGACTCTACCTACCTACCTTTTCTAGTTGGTGAAACCTACATGTTTTAGGTACTACATCCGAAGCGGGCTTGCGGATAGCCAGCTTTGGGTGACTCGCCGTCCGATCAGAACCAGACTCGCCCGTGTCGACGGCGGCGCGCGACGACGGAGCGGCGCGTTGTTCCACGCGCGCCTCAAAGAGGTGTCAGATGGCAACGTAGTAGTCGGGGCCCACTGGCCACTCGGGCCAGAACCTGCCAGTAGGGTTGCCAGCATTTCTTTGACGAAAATATAGGTGCTTACTTAGTCTTTTTCAAAGTAGGTACCTACCTACTTTATAAAAAGTAGGTACCTAGGTACTTACACTTAAAAAAAATAGTATTTTAAGGAAAAAGCAAAAAATAGACAAAGCTATATTTGGGACTCGCGCACGTAGGGTTATAAGTACCTACTTACTTATTTATTTTTATAAAAACTTAAATACTTACACTTCTTAATTTTTTAAGGTAGGTAATAGCTATAAAAATGTCATAATGCTTTATCACATTCAATTTTTAAATTTAAGTATAAGTTTTCACTAAAATCGAACCATTCATTGAATAGGTACCTACTTAGTCTAAACATTTATCAATACCTACCAAAAAATAAAGGACTTCAACTTCTCAAAGAACTAATTGAAAATGATTATCTACCAACATCTCAAAACAAAAATAAAGCCAGCATTCGTTTGACATTTACAAGTTCGATCACTATAAGTACTCCCCTCTTTATACTATTTATGTTATAGTAGGTAGTATATTCGAACCGGAGAAAGAGTCGTTTTCTCAAGTGGTGGGGAACATAGGTTGATAAGGGGAATCTACGTCTTGGCCTCGTTGGACGACGGACGACTCTTTCTCCGGTTCGAATATACACGCTACCGCAGTCAAAAGTTAATGTAAAGGCACGTTCATATTTTTTTAAATGAAAGATTTTTTTGTTAGATTTCAGTATTATTTCAACACTGAAATCTAACAAAAAAATCTTATGTAAATAGTACTTTTGCGTAGGTACTACTATTAGGTATATTACTAGAACGCAAAAAGCATTTGGAAGAACACGGATGGGTTCTTATCAGTAGGTACCTAACACTTTTCACTTACCTATCTTTAAGTAGATAATTTGAGATATTATAGTGGGGATTTGCATTAGTAAGTAAATGAAATCCTACTGATCGCAGCCCAGCACGGCGGTTCAGGCACAATATAAATATGGATGGATCCATATTTATACTGTGGTTCAGGCGATCCGCGGGCGTTGACCCCGTCAGGGATTTTCTACTCGAAATCGAATGATGTTTGTTTGAATACCAAAATCCTGAAACATTCCGGAATAGGTAGTTGCAGTTAGTTAATTATTTAGGTACCTTAACTTAGGTAGTTAATGCGATGCGGTGCATAAAACTATAACAAGGTCATAATGTAATTCCACCTTATAGTCTAGTAATTGAAAGTGGACGATTCACAGCCAGCAGTGACTTAGAATTGAGTTTAAAAGAAAATTAATTAAACAGTCCCTATTAATGTACCTAACCATTGTTGAGCGCTTCACAGAACACACCCAGCCATGAATCGCTGACCATACAAGCACTGGGGTAGGTCCCTACCAAAGCATATAAAAAATTCGAGTGTAGATTGTCCCATAAAATCCATTTGGACCAGTGTGGCTCTAGACCAGCCCGCATTAAATCATTATTATGTTGCGTTTCCACCAGAGATGTGCAAGGATGCGTAGCGAGAGATGGAACCAATAGAATCGCTTCATTTATCCTAGCCTCCCTCAGTGTGAGCGATTTTATTGGTTCTTAAAACTAATAAAAAAGATAATCTACACTAATATTTACTTCGTTGCGAATTCTATCCACCAGAGAAACCCCGAGCATTGCTCTCTCCATTGCACGCTAATAATAATACGCTAATAATACGCTAATGTAATGTAATACAATGCAATGTAATGTAATGTAATGTAACGTAATGTAATGTAACGTAATGTAATGTAAACGTAATGTAAATGTTATTATTGAATTTATGATTGAACTAGCAGCACGCCGCAGTTTCACCCGCGTAGTTCCCGTACCCGTGGGAATACGTGGATAAAATATAGCCTATTATACTCCCTAATAATGTAGCTTTCCATTGGTGAAAGAATTTTTGAAATCGGCACAGTAGTTTTTGAGTTTATTCATTACAAACATACACACACACAAAAATACAAATCTTTCCTCTTTATAATATTACTAGCTGTCCCCCGCGGCTTCGCTCCCGTCAACTGGCTACCTACCTACCCAACACCTACCCTACACCTACCCTACACCTACCCTACACCTACCCTACACCTACCCTACACCTACCCTACACCTACCCTACACCTACCCTACACCTACCCTACACCTACCCTACACCTACCCTACACCTACCCTACACCTACACTACATACATGCAAATAATTCTATTTTATTGAGGTATTTCTTTCCGACTTGCTAGACTAAAGTTGTGATAGCTCGGTTAATATACATGTTATAAATAGTAGATTATGCACCCAGGGGATAAAGCAGTGTCTTGTGTTACGGGCGTCATATTGAATCTCGAACGCAATGAAGGATTCGGGAGTTAACTCCCGAGCGTAGCGAGGGTGTTTAGAGTTTAACTCACGAGCGAAGCGAGGGAGTTAATACAAGAATCCTGAATGCAGCGAGGGATTCAAGCTAGCCCAAGGCAAAGACACCTTTATCCCCGAGGAGGATACTCTACTTTTCACACCTCCTGTGAGAAAAATAAGAAGCCATAATACGAAAAACAAAGTATTTTAAATTTACAAACACTAAGTAGAGATATGTATTCAGAACTATACTGTATGTATACCTACTTAAAAAAAGTTAGTTTAATACCATACGGATTTGCAATATTCGCGCCTTTTTTGCATTCCACTCGGTATACCTACCACAAAGCGGCCACGACCAACTCGATTTTCGTTTTTTTTTACTTCTCTGTGGGTAAGTAAATATGTGCAGGCCTATTGTTAGCAACCTAATACAATTTATGTGTACACAAAGCTTTATACAGAGCTTTCTATGAGCTGGTAGAATGGGTTCGGACGCTTGGCTGTATGTAATTTGAATTTAGAACGTCATAGGAGATGCTCGAGAAAATAGTTTAACCGCTGCGGCCCCGACATGTGAAAATTCCCAAAAAAAAATACATCTTATGTAATAGGTAAATAAACATTAAATTCGCGATTAATTCGCAACACACCGGTGTGTTGCCGGGGCCGGAGCGGTTAAATTAATAAATCGACTATAAATGGGTTTTAACTGTTATTCTTATCCTTTTATACAATAATCCGTACATAACCAATTATTGTTATAATATTGTCTTCCATCCTGGTCAATCCTTATGATTCTGTAGAAATTCGAGAATATCATCCCTAAGTAGTAAGAGTATCGAGAATATCTTTCCTCTTTCTGGAACAGAAAGAGAGAGACAGAGACAGAAGGCGTTGTAAGTACCTAATATACCGCCAATTGAGCAGACAGATGAGGTTCCAAATTTAAATCACATTATTGACCAGCGGGTTATAATGAAATCCAGTACAATATTATTGCCCGGCTGTGCCACCGGCCAAAAATGACTCACTTTAGGTTAGGTTGGCATGACATATAATTTGACGTTTTCGATCAGGTGGTGTGAAAAATAATTTATAGCCTATAGCACTCAGGAATAATGTAGCTTTCTACCAGTGAAAAATTTTTTAGAATTGGATCATTAGTTCCATAGATTATTATTATTAAAGAGGTAAAATTTGTAAGTTTGTATGTAGGGGTACATACAAACTTACAAATTTTACCTCTTTATAATATTAGTATAGATGAATGATTGCTGCCCGTATGGTGCCCGTAAGCCCGTATGGTGCCGCGGCGCAAAAGAATAGCACCATCCCATCGCTTCCTGTGGGTGTCGTATGAGGCGACTAAGGGACTCACCAGAGAATGGGCAGCAGCATTCTTTCGGTACATTGCAACTGCTATACTGCGATCGCCAACCCGCCTGCCAAGCGTGGCGATTAGGGCAAACCCCCCCAAATGAAGAGCACAACAAAGAAATGGCCCCTAGTGCCCGGCAGGGCGTCTACCCTTGACTCCGGTAGCGGTCAAGGTTATGACGATGCAAGGGGTGCTAAGAATCCCCGGAGTGGATACGGCTACCGTAAAAAACACCGACGACTGGACCTGGGTGTTGTGGGATTGTCTGAAGTCCGAAGAGAGGGGGAGGACACGACAATTCTCAAATCCGGCAAACTGTTCTATTTCCGGGAGGGTGACCAGAAGTCCCAGGGTGGTGTCGGGTTTTTCGTCCACAGGTCCCTCGTGTCCAATGTGGTGAGGATCGAGAGTGTGTCGACCAGGGTGGCGTACCTTATACTCAGAATATCGACAAGATATTCGTTGAAGGTCGTACAGGTTTACGCCCCAACCTCAAAACACCCCGACGACGAAATAGAGACCATGTATGAGGATATATCCAGAGCCATGCATGGTCATAAAACTCATTTCACCGTGGTCATGGGGGACTTCAACGCGAAACTGGGCAAACGTGACGGTGACGAGCTGCGAGTGGGGCAATTTGGATATGGACGTCGGAACCACCGGGGACACCTACTGGCCAGTTTTATGGAGAAGGAGGGCCTCTATATGATGAACTCCTTCTTCAGAAAACGTGAGCGCAGGAAGTGCAACTGGCAGAGCCCCGACGGTGCAACTAAAAATGAGATTGACTTCATCATGTCGACGAAGAAGCAGATATTCAATGATGTCTCTGTGATCAACGCTGTGAAAACCGGAAGTGATCACCGCATGGTAAGAGGCACATTGAATCTAAATATCAAGCTGGAAAGGTCTCGACTGATGAAGTCTACGCTCCGTCCAGCACAGATCCAGATCCAAAACTCCGAAAGCTTTCAGCTCGAACTTCAAAATCGTTTCGAGTGCCTAGGGAGCTCCGTGGACGAATACAACGATGGGTTCGTGGAAACTGTTCATTCGGTCGGGTCTAAGTTCTTCAAGACTCGCCGTACAGATAAGACCAAGAGGCTCTCTGATCCGACTCTCAAGCTCATGAAGGAGAGGCGGGAGATGATTCTGCAGTCTTCAGACGATGCGTGCAAATACCGGCAGCTCAATAGACGGATCTCCAAGCTGATATGATGATGATGATGATGATGATGAATGATTGCTGTTGTATTTAAGAATGAATGAAATCAACTGAGGAATTGGTGGATTGATTGCTAATTGGATTAGTTTATTTATTATTATTATTGTTTTGTTTTGTTTTGTTCTTTGTGTATTTAATTTTAATTTTAATGTAGTAATTTAATGTAATTTTTTATCCTATATGGGTTAAATACCTGAAATAAATGTTTATTATTTATTATTATTCTCTTAATTCTTTTTTTTAAACATACATTTTATATTTTTAAATATTTCAATAACAAAAAAAAAACAATAAAAAACATTTAAAAATATAAAAATAGTAGTCCGCCGGTGTCGGGAGCTGGGTCCAAGCTACCGGTGGTTAGGGCTCCAAAGAAAGGAACCTTCTCACAATACGAGCCGTATCGAGGAGTACTGCCTTCTGTATCAGGCCCTTTACCCAACAGCGTAACGCCAGCTTCGACAGGTGGTCGTCGAAGCTTTTGGCTATCAAGCCATTGGCCGTAACGACGATCGGCACAATGACAGCCGAGTCCACATTCCACATGTCGACAACCTCGTGTGCTAAGTCAAGATACTTGATTTGTTTCTCTTTCTCAGCTTTCACGAGGTTCTCGTCATGTGGAATGGTAACATCGATTATCATTGTGCGGCGCGCTAATCGGTCTATCACCACTATATCGGGCTTGTTAGCTATGATAGTCCTATCAGTGATGATAGACCGATCCCAGTACAACGTGACATGGTCATTTTCGAGAACTGGGTCGGGCACATACTTGTAATACGGTACCTCAGAATCCACAAGTTTGTATTTCAAAGCAAGTTGCTGGTGAATAATCCTAGCCTCTTGGTTATGCCTGTGCAAGTACTCGCCGTTAGCCAGACGAGAACAACCAGAGATAATATGTCTGATGGACTCACTCGGACGGTGGCATGCCCGATACACGTCAACCGTCCCGTCCTTCATAATATGCCTCCGTTAGTTGTTCGTCGAGATAACTTCGTCCATAATTGCACAAACAAAACCTTCAGTTTCTTCGAAGAGATCACCGAAACGTAGCCAGGCCACGGACGCTAGGAAATCTACATCGGACCCATAAAGAGCCCGATAGAAGCGTCCGTGAAGCTCCTTGCCTTTCCATACCTCCTTGCGGTCATCTGTAGTAAGTATCACAGGTTTGTGCCAGTTCTCTTTAGCCATGGATAACGGGGTGAGTCCCTTGTCCACTGCGACCACATCTCGGTGCATACCCACATCGACTTTGAGAAAATATTCTCTGAGACTGCAAATTTCGCGGTTGTGAAGAGTCTTAGCATTTAAAAAGCGTCGACCTCCACACTTCCGCGGGATGTACAGTCTCATCACCGACGATCGTGGGTGATGCATCCGGTTTGCAGTCAGCAGTGTACGGACTCTCCTATCCAGGGCGTCGAGTTCGGTTTGAGTCCATTTGAGTATGCCGAAAGAGTACATTAACCACTCGGGCCCAACATGTGAAAATTCCCTAATATAAAGTAAATCTTATGTATATGTAAATAAACATTAAATTCGCGATTAATTCGCGACACACCGGTGTGTCGCCGGGGCCGGTTCACCCGGGGCTAAGTTCGCTCGCTTCGCTCGCTCATTCTAGCTCCCACCATCCCATTCGAACCTAGCAGAGTCGACAGAGTCGGGGTGCCCGAAGTTCCCTACTGCCCTAAGTTCCGCTACTGGGCTAGGCAAGTAATTAAACGAGATCACTTATTCTGCTGATTAAACGGTAGTTGACTGCGAAATATTTATAAGTAGATACACTTCTGGACACATCTATTGGCCCACCTTGTATTTTCAGTTTCGTTTGGTCCTAGCTAAAATTTTATATTAGGTCGAGCAAAATGCTCAGCAGATGTGGGTATCTGTAAATAATGTCTATGGAGACCGAACATTACAAAAGCGTATCCCTTACATACTCAACAGCTTACCAGACGAAATCAGAGACGAAAAAAGGAAAAATAAATTTAAGATAAATCTAAAAAAATACCTACTAAGTACACTGCCATAACTTTACATTATTTTGCATATCCTAAACTACTATTTTACATAAGCTATATACTCTTAATATCTAAACTAATATTTAATCTACGATATTCATGCTTACGTACTTAATACATCTGGCTACTAATAGATTATACTGCTAATAAACCTGGTTTATAAAATCTTAGTGATAAGTACTATACATAAATAACATTATATAATCCTAAGTAAATAGTAATAATTTTGATCCAACAGACAAACTATGTGTAATAGTTTTGTTGGACATTATGTACGTTATAAAGCCTAAAATGTACCTTTTTGATCATTAATAAATAAATAAATAAAAAGTTTTTATGCAGTTTTGAACCTGGCACATTCACAATTTCATTCAATAGTCTTTTTTTAAATTTCGAACACAGAATTTAAAGAAACAAAAGACAATTTGGAGCCTGTTTGTTGATATCAAACAATCGAATACTAAGAAAACTTGGTTTTATTGGTTTACTTGGATTTAATTCTTGAAAAAGTGATTGATATCTTTGGTTTTGCAACAAACATTACTTATTCTTAACATTAAGGTGAGGTTCTATCAATAATCTATGGATACTTCACCTGAAGTCGCCGCCCAAGCTGTGGCACTTATTCAGGCCGGACACAGCCAAAGAAACGTGAGTGCTCAACTTAATTTAAGTCGATCTGCGGTCCGAAATGTTTATCGGAGGTACCTAGAGACTGGCGGCTTTGTTCGTCGCCAAGGAAGGCCAAGATCTCGGGTCACAACTGAAAGGCAGGATCGATTCATCGTGACGACCAGCTTGAGAAATCGTCACCTTACCTCCATTGAGATACAAAACCAACTTCGCGACTTCCACGGAGTATCTGTGAGCGCTCGAACTGTTCGGAGAAGGTTAAAAGAACGCGATATGGTACCACACAAGCCAGCTAATGGGCCCAAACTAACGCGAGCCCACCGAACAGCGCGCCTTCATTTCGCACGCAGTCATTTAAATTGGACACAGCAAGATTGGAGCCGTGTACTCTTTTCTGATGAGTCTAAAATAGTGTTACATGGCAATGATGGAAGGAAGAAGGTCTACCGACGTAAGGGAGAGCGTTTCGCACAATGCTGCTTTGAAGAGAGGGTTGCTTATGGCGGTGGCTCATGGACTGTCTGGGGCGGTATATCCGCGAGCGGCAAAACTCAACTTGAGGTTGTTACAGGACCACGGCTGCCAACATTAAATGCTGAAAGGTACATTCGTTAGTGCTTACAACCTCACGTGATACCATACGCGGACTATGTGGGCCCAAATTTCCTTTTTATGCATGATAATGCAAGAGCCCATGCGGCCGGCATCGTCAGGGAATATCTTCGGGATGTGAACATCACAGTTATGGACTGGCCAGCCAGAAGCCCAGACATGAACCCCATTGAGCACATGTGGGACGAGCTAAAAAGACGTGTTAGGGCTCGTCAGCCAGTTGCCCAGACGATGCTGGAGTTGAAAACTGCCATAGAAGAGGAATGGGAGATGATCCCTCAAAATTTCATAGAGCGGTTGATAAACTCTATGCCTAATCGTATGAGAGTTGTGGTAGATGCCCATGGAGGCAACACGCGTTATTAAATTAAACCTTTATTTGATAAAACATGTTTTTTATTCAAAAATCAATTGCCTTTAACAAGGCGCATATCCGACTTGTTAGGCGTAGCTCCATGTCGTATGGTATTCTGAATTCAAATTTAAAACAATACGATCGAAAAAGATGGTAAAATGTATCAGGTTTAAAACTGCATCAACAGTTTTTGTTCAATCTAGCAATCATATTTCGGTAGGGGCCATCGAAACCTAAACTCTAAAGTGGGCCAATAGATGTGTCCAGAAGTGTAGTTATAGTAGGTAAGTTGAAATACTGGTATTCAGCTAAATCCGGTTTGACTGGAAGCCGACCCCAATATGGTTGGGAAAAGGCTAGGCAGATGATGATAGTAGGTAGGTAAGTTGAGAATTTTAAATTTGTTGACCTACTTATATTCCCAAATAAAGTTCCTTAGTTTGTAGTAACGCGATGAAATAGGTATCTACCATTATGTGTAGGTACTTACTTATATCCCGTACGCTTTAACATGGCACCTGACTCGACACATTTCGAATGACGTTTTGAGGTTTTAATTTTAAATTGAAAAATTCTATTTTGAAAACAATATACCTAAACGCGTTAGCATCACTGTTCCCGATGCGTTTATATAATTTTTATAGAAATCGAATCGTTCAATTTAAATTAAGATGTCAAAACGTAATTCGAGCTAGATGCCAAGTTAACGCGTTTGCGAAAATGCAGAACTTGCCCAGTACAATCTGCCTCGCCGTTTGTCAACTGTGTGGGGATCGGTTACAGTACCAGTTAACCTGATGCAGGTGAGTAGTACCAGTAGGTATTTCACAGCGACTGTCTATCTATCTTCCGAAATCCAGTAATTGGGTAACATTAAGGGTACTAATATACTAATATACTATAACTACCTAATATACTATATATATACTACCTAATATACTATAGGTAACATTAAAAGGAAATGAAAACAAAGTTTTGTTTTGATTTTTTAAGTTTTAATAAATAATCGTGCCGTGTGGATGGGTGACCATCTAAACATACCGAGACTCCTCCGTGCCTCGGAAAGCACGATAAGACGTTGGTTACGGCTGTTATTTGGAATACTTTGGCAGTCGTTACGGATTGTCAGAAGCTAGAAAATCTGACACCAGTCTTGCCAAGAAGACAGTACCGTGTTACCCAAAAAATGGGTTGTGGAGGTTTGGTAGGCAGCCGCTCCACGTAAAATACTGTTACCTATTCAGCTGAATTCAGTTTGACTAAGAGCCGATCCCAATAAAGTTGGAAAAATGTTAGGCACATGATGATGCTAAATAATCGTGCACAGAGGGCTACGCACGAATCTCTGCGTAATTGCATCGACAACGTAAACGTATCGCCTTCGACAA
Source organism: Melanchra persicariae (assembly GCA_947386135.1). Taxonomy (NCBI): domain Eukaryota; kingdom Metazoa; phylum Arthropoda; class Insecta; order Lepidoptera; family Noctuidae; genus Melanchra; species Melanchra persicariae. Next base: position 30,904,204 of record OX376643.1, read on the forward strand.
ATTTTGTAAGCAAAATTGATCAGCGCTGTGTGTGCGTATTTGGAACTAACTAATCGGTAGCACGAAAAATTGACAACCACCTTCGTATAGTTTTTACGCATAACGTTACGTAAATGAACCATATGTATGGAAATCGATAGCAATCGGTAGCACGAATTGTGTCGTTTCGACTTTCTCGCTGCTGTAAAAAAAATTGTCACTGACATTTTCTTGGTGACAGTTTACGTCAAAAAATATTCCGTATTTATTTTGGAACTAATGCAAGAATATGCAATTTATTCATGAAAACAAGAGGAAGGCATGCTGCCTATTTATCATCCGGTCTCCTGGATAAATAAAGAGGCTAGGAGAAGATGTGAAACGAGGTAGGAATCATTTCCATTTTCTTTGTAAACACACGTAATAGTTTCTCATCAAAAAACATTTTTATAAGTGTTATTCATGCGAATCACACTAGAGCTCCCCTGCGCCACCCGCGCGCCTTAGTGAAGTTCGTTTCTGTGCGTAATTCGCCGCCACTCCGCGTTGTTTTTTGGTGCTCAAACTAATTTATGTTATAACCACGCAGCATCGTGATAGGTGTTACAAATACTGCCCCTAAGACGACCCACTAATCCTGCTATAGGTACCTAATACAATACTCGTATGTATTTTGTTTCAACGGGTCCATACCACCGCAAAATTGGAATGTAATAGAACTTGCAACAAGCCTCAGTGAGCAAATTATGTACCTACTAGGTAACCGTAGCTACTACTACCTTATTCTCGACAATATAAGATTTAACATTTCTTAATGTACCTATAATATCTTCTTCAGCAGTTTTGTGAAAATGGTTGCAGCACCTATTTGAATGGCAAGAACTATACAATAAGCCGCATTCTACAAGTCTATCGATGATGGCTAGAGACCCGTGCTTACCAAAGGAGAAAAGCAGGACGAATATGAAATAGAACACCTTCGCAGCGTGACGATTGTTTTATTGAAAAGACCTGCCATCGTAACCGGCGTCTTATCTACTGTCGGTACCTACACCGTACTGCTAGCGCACTGTGAGAGACTCCTTCGAAAATAGTTTATCACATCCTAGATCTAATCATCCCGTATGCAAGGCTTGCGTACCGCTACCTTTTGTAATAAATGAAAGGCTTGTTTGTTAAATCAATTTCTATTTTGGATCCGACTATTAATGTTATACATTAAGAAAACCTGAATAAACAGAAATTAGAAGGAAGGTTTAGGTTAGGTTAAGGGTTTAGGGTTTAGGGAAGGTTTAGGGTTTTTGGGTTAGGAAGGTTTTTAAGTTACTTTGTAAAGGTAGTCTCTGGAAGTCAGGGGGCCTACCACAACCTCTTAAAACAATATTATTTTAATATTACTTTGTAATTTCTGTTGTTGCATTTTCAACTCTCGGCGCTGATCCGAGAGTTGAAAATGCAACAACAGAAATTACAAAGTAATATTAAAATAATATTGTTTTAAGAGCTTGTGGTAGGCCCCCAGGTCCGATCTTCGATCACTATTAAAGGCGATCGAAGGGTCTGATTATGATAATTCTTTTTCTGCTAAAAAGCTACACTAATGTTGCTTTTTTATCACGGAAAACAAACAGTTTTTTTTGGGTTAGCCTCGTTAGCAAAGCAGTGGGGAATGACGAGTACTTGTTGTAAATAATAAATCCAGTAAAGGGCCCCGACTAGGCCCGTGATCTGACATAGGTCGATGTTCCAAACCCAAATGCTTGGTGTTATTTATTTTATCATTGCTAATCTCAAAGCTCCAAAACAGCCACGGGCGCCCCGTGGTATGTACGGAACGAACGACTTCATGTCGACCTTAAAATCCCGACCCTAAAACAGTTTATGAAACGCCTTACAAAGCGTTTCTTCGAATCCGCTGAAAAGCACCAAAACCCTTTGATTTCAAAGGCAACCCAGTACACTCCCTCTCGCATTAGTAAGATTCGCCGTCCTCGGCATACACTCGTCGAATCCGACGAGATCACAAAGATACAGGAAAGCTGTAGGGAAACCAGCACCCTTAGAATAAACAGATACAGACCGCGTTCCGTATACCGACCTCGCCGCCGAGGTCCGTCGCGACGACCCACTCAAAACCCTCCCCGACTTTTGCAAACGAGCCAGCGCGCGCCGCTGAGCCTTTAGCTTTAATAACCCCTAAATAATAAAACGACCCAGCCTGATTGTCCCTTGCTGTCCCAAACTGACGCCGCTAAGCCGAGGTCGTATTCCACAGGGAATGCCCTTAGTGAGCGGTCAGTAGTGTTTTTAGCTTGTAGCTAGTTTTGTTGCCTTGGCTGGGGGCCTTAAATTCATTTGAGGCCACCACAGGTTAGTCCGGTTAAGCAGTTAATATCCCAAGTGTGTTAACTTGCTAGTGGTCATACCTAAAAAAAAAAAAAAAATCTCAAAGCAGCTAAGGACGTCGCGTCGTGAGGACACTGTTATATCCTAGAAGAAAAAAATCGAAGACATGTGAAATCCAGCTAACCCTCACTGGGTCCGCGTGATGGATTGTGGCCGACTCGCCCTCACAGAGAAAGCCTGTAGCCTAGCAGTAGTAGGAACTTGATGTGCTGATTAAGCTTATGCCAGATAAAATTCTAAAAAATCTTTTGCAATTAGAAATTACCATTCACTATGTATATTATAAGCATAATGCATTGATGAAATAAAATATCGATTTACATTTAAACAAAACTTTATATTTCATGTGTCCTAAATAGAGGTACCTACACGGATCTTATTGAATTGGTAAAGCTGTTAGATATCAAACATGTTTGGAGCACCTATGAGCTATGGCTTATAGACCGTGCTCCAAACACCTGAAATGGCAGGAACAGCAGATATTCCAAACATGGTTGACATCTTAGCAGCTTGAAATTAGCACTTTTGAATCATCAGAAGTTACAAAAGATTCCCCCAATCGCTTCGTTGAATGCCCTGTTGTCGTGGTCTTTGAAGAAACTCAGTCACAGACTAGTAGACGCTCGTGTAAGGGATTGGAATGGTTTGCCTGCTCTTGGTCGCAATGCTGGATTATATTGTTGCAATGTGGTGCCGGCAAAGGCTCTTGGCTAGAATCTGAAATAATCTACTTTTCATCTCCTGTTGATAAAAGAAGTAGTTATAACAAAAATCAAAGATTGTGAAACATGAAAAAGAATTGGTCGTGCAAAGTGTTATTGGTCTTTCTCAGTAACAGCCCTACATGAAGTCTCATTCTGTGTGTTGTGTACCGCAATAGGCTCACCTCATACTCCATAGGAACCAGCATAACAGGCGCATTTGGCATTGCTGCATGAGTATGAGCAATAAAAGTGTAGATTACAAAATTTTATAAAAGTGCTTACTTTTCTATGAACTTCACCTTAAGAGCGTTTACGCGGTACGGCTTTTCATACAAACTTTCAAATCATAATTCTTCAAAATGAATGAACCGATTTTAACGAAACTTGATATGCATACGCTAGATATCCAGGTCTAAATAGTTATCAGAAAACATTGTAGAAAAAGAGTTCAGGGGGAAGGATATAGTGATTTTTCACTTTCTATAGAAAACTTAAAATCGCTTTCTCTCTCCCTCTGAAATCTTTTTCAAAAATGTTTTCTGATAACTATTTAGACCTGGATATGTAGCGTATGCATACCAAGTTTCGTTAAAATCGGTTCATTCATTTTGAAGAATAAGGACTTGAAAGTTTGTATGAAATGACATACGGCGTACACGCTCTTAAGGACGGTTTGACTAAAGCTTGTTCTTGTTGACTTTGTTAATTATAACATCTTGGTACCGTACAGCACACAGTTTTCTTGTATAAGCTGGTGAATTACAATTATTATTTGAAATGACAACAAACAACAATAGACGTTACGCCTTATTAGGGTAAACATACACCGAGACGCAACGTCACCACCACCATTTACAAATGGCGCTATTAAAAATTTCAAAAGTAACCAAATCCTCCAAATTAGGAAGAAATCATTGCAAAGTATATATTTGTGTAATAATATAACTTGTATAATTATTATTTCTATCAAGTGAATGATTATTTGGGAAATTTTGGTTAGTAATAATATAGGTAGTATTCCATCTAACTACCATTACTATGTCCAAAGGAATTAGGTACTTACTAAGGCCTGGAAAAGTTAAGGTGTGAGCGTGCTGCAAGCGCTTTTATCAATTTTTAAGTTCGCTAGCGCAAGAACTTCACAGCTCCACGCGTTCGCATCAGTGTGCTAACGGTTTTATATTTTTGTCATTTGCAGGAAAACGTCAAACGTGAAATGCAATCTGTCAAATTTCATGTGTTACACCGTTCGAAATCGAACAATTTATCATTAATAATTTCAGAGCGTTTACGCGGTACGGCTTTTCATACAATCTTTCAAATCCTTATTCTTCAAAATGAATGAACCGATTTTAACGAAACTTGGTATGCATAGGTACGCTAGATATCCAGGTCTAAATAGTTTTAAGAAAACATTTTTGAAAAAGAGTTCAGGGGGAAGGATATAGTGATTTTTCACTTTCTATAGAAAACTTAAAATCGCTCTCTCTCTCCCTCTGAAATCTTTTTCAAAAATATTTTCTTATAACTATTTAGACCTGGATATCTAGCGTATGCATACCAAGTTTCGTTAAAATCGGTTCATTCATTTTGAAGAATAAGGATTTGAAAGATTGTATGAAAAGCCGTACCGCGTAAACGCTCTTAAACTGAAATTTTTAATTTTATATGAAAAAAAGAATTTATAAAAATGATAAACTTGTTTTAACATTTATATAATATAATATTTTTATATAATATTTTTTTTATCTTTAGTATTTTTCAGGCTCTAATTGAATCAAAACAGAGTTATCGGTTTTTTGTCTTCATTTTCAGAACGCGCCATTCACTTTAAACCATTCTAATCGCTCTTGGATTCTCGGCCTAAATTAACCATCGTTCAAATAGTATCTTCGAGTTGTCGCAAGACGTTTTTTGGAGTTCGTGCTACCAATATAACATGTCGCTGTAGCGAGTACGTAATTGTCTGGTATTTATTTACCATATCGATACGATTTCGCAAGAATTTCGTGCTTAGCCCACAGTTGAAGGATTCAGTCACATTATGCCAAAGAAAAGTTAAATAGTTGATTGATGTAGGAATGAGCGAAATTGAATGAACTTAGTTATCATAGACCGTAGTACACGTCTTTTATGAATAGGTAGGTAGGTACTTTTTTTTTAAATTTACAAATTTGGTCTCGAGACCCAGATACTTACTTGTAAGTTTTTATGAGACCGAACTTGCGAACAAAAATGTTAGTAAAAATCGTGTTAGTCATAATCTGACGGAAAATCACCGCGATTCAGAAAAACGCGTCATCGGTGCAGCGCCATCTATCGACCATTTGGTAAACTGACAAAAATTTGGCATCTTATGAAGCCCATAATATGTAACAATAAGTTACGTTATGGTATTAAAATGTTCACTTTTATTTTACTACTTATTAAAAGTTTCACAAATAACTCAAAAAAATGTTTTGATGTTATTTTCATGCTTACCTGCATTTTATCTTCCTCAATAGATGGCGTCTAAGAGTCGGCCACCGCAACGTTTAGCGCTGTATGAAGGTTCGATTTTGTGGGTCGATTTTGATGAAATAAACGCTAAATGTTACTCGGGTTAACACTTATTATTTTTAAGAAATTAGCTTTCGAATCCAATAAGTGGTTTTTGCGTGATGCTGCCTCAAACATATGGACAAACAGACAAACAGACAAAAATTTCAAAACAGGCATTTTTGCGTTTTATACCTTTTTCCTAACATTTCTCAGTTATTTTTATGCAAAAATATTCAATGTACAGACACGGCAAGTCTACGATTTTATTTGCATAGATTATATGTAAAGGAAGGGTAAAAGGAAACAAATAATGTTACCACAAAACTGTTTATTTTACAAATAATATGATATAAATAATTCTGACATGCGTGTCTTCCACGCCGAGTTCCGTCGTCCTCGAATATTACGGTTCTTATTTGCGGAACTCTAATAAGCTTTTTCAAAGCAACCTAATTGCAATGCCTAGGATATAAAATTACCCTATACCTACAAATAAACTATAAGCCGGAACGGATTGGAGTACTTACTTAATTACTAGGACACTAATTATCAGGTGTCAATGGAAAATTTTTTCGACATTCCAATGTGAGTCGAATTCGCGAAAATGAACCCAAAGAATATAAGCCATTATCAGCATCCCTTAGCTTTGATGAACAAAGACCTGGAAATTATGATTGTGAAACGGCTAATTATTAGATAACAAATGTTTTTCATAAAAGTACAACCATCTCATCTAAAGAGAGAGGTACGATGCAGAAACAACCTCTTCAGATCACTTAGGTATTTGATTCGTTGGAAAGCACGGTAAGATCATTTCTGCAATTTCGTCTCCTAGTAATAAAATAAAAATTACCAATCCTCGGCAATCTTCTACCCATATATTTACAGCGGACCTCTCTCTGTATGTATGTCACAAGTTCTACACACGTGAGTCTCGATTTCTATACATATGTATTTATAACGTTGTGAGTAGTGTATTTGTTACCTCTATTATAAGTTCTTACCCAAGTCTACTTATTATTACATTGCTCTGTTTGTTATCCCTAATAAATAAATATATTTATAACTTCAGACATAGACGGCTCAAACTAAAGACCTTATTATTTTTTTAATGGAAGTTAGTAATTTCTTATTTATATCTCTGGTTGTATTTTTGTTTAAGCAAGGAATGAAGCAGAATTGTTTCATTGCGTTGATTGATGTCTTCCCAATTAAATACATACCTAATATCGGTTTCGACGTTCCGACCAAGTGACCATAGACTTTCTTATAGGTAGGTATCTATGATGTTGATTCTCTATTATGAAACTATATTATTTGCTGCTACATTTGCAACATCTGAGTTCTGTCGTGGAAGCCCTTTGACTGTTGTAGTCCGGAAGGTGGCTAACCCTAGAGGGTCGTTCGTTACCTTGGGTACAAAATATCTTATTTTGGTACCTATAAAGTCGTCGCCGCGTCATAACTTTTTAATTACGAGCGGGATCCTAACATGCGCTAGGTACCTATTCTAAGACTTGAATGTTGTAAATATTTCACAGGATACCAGGGTTAGATATAACAGGAATATCTATTACAAAATATGTAGGTAATCTAGGCACTTATTTAATGACTACAGTTATGAGGTTTTTTGGCTCCAATGCGCCTTGAAGATAGGTCTGTACCTAAGCGCCCAAACGCACTAGCGTTCAACCGCGGGGGCGGATAGCCGCGCGGTTAGCCGCCCTCGCGGTTGACCGCTACTGCGTTTGGACGCTAAGTGTACAGGAGTGGTGCTTCTTTGGAAGAGTGTATAATCGGTGACGATTTTTGCTACTTTTGTTTATATACGTACTTAGGTATGTATAAGATGTGACATACAAGTAGGTACACAGTCCAAATAATGTACAAAAATCCCAACAATTATGACAAAGGATTAGGTACGTAATTCTTTGAAAAAATTCAATTACTTTATTGATTTCATTAAAATCTCGTCACAAACTTACTATAACAATAAATAGGTATATTATACTAATATTACATCTGCAAGTTGTAGTTAACAAGGCGAATTGTTGCAAAAGGAGAATCGATTACCGAATCTTATTCGATTAGTGAGGAGTTTAGTGACTAAATAGTTGTTTATCACAGTTATCATACATGCAGAGGGACATAAACCAGAAATGGAACGATGCGACTGCTTGGACTAGCGGTAGGTATCGATACTGACTTGCAGGGGCGGGTCCAGGATTGTTGGTTGGCTTGACCCCGCTGAGTAAAAAGTAAAAAACACATACCTACTTAACCTTTTTTTACTAACGCTAAATGCATAACAAGCTACCTTCCTTTTCGTATATTCCTCAATGACTTCATTAGGTTGTAGACTACCTACCAAAGAAATATGACTCTTTGGGGGGGGGGGGGAGGGCTTGAGCCCCTTAGTTTAACCCCTCCTGGATCCGCCAATGCAGAGTTGTCGGTTTTCTACAGTATGACCCATGTCTTCACGATGCACGACGTTCAATCGTCCACAAGACTATGTACTGGGAAACGAACACTTCTCAAGCGACGATTTACAAGTATCAGTTTACACGTTTTGGAAATACACTTATTCAACTGATTTTAAATTATGCAGATATATAAAAATACTATACTTAGATATTACATTTAGAATCGTTATTGCTTCTGTCAAGGTATGACTTGAAAATATTCGTGCAAATTGAAGACATTTCACAAAGTACATAGATAAGTTTAGTCATTACATCATAGATAAATAAATTACGGACTATCGTTTGTTAACGAGTTTTTAACACATTTGGAAATGATTGTTTATAATTATGCATTCTTAAACAAATGCAGCCTTGCTTTTATTATCGGGGCGGTACGGCCTCAATAATACAGATAGGGAATTTTAGGTTTGACCGCCACTTCCAACAACTTTTAAATATTTTAAAATGTAGCACTGGAGTAGGTAGGTAAGTACTACGTAACGATTTATTGCAAACATACATTGGTATAAGTAAGTCAGAAGGCCAATTTTACTAATTTTTATGCAACGTTAGCATTAATCGCAATCTGTCAAAAATGTAGGGAAATTGAAGTGTTTTTGACAGATTGCGATTGAGATGCGATTGCGACCGATGCTTATTCTTATTTATTCCTCTACGTACCTACAATACTTACTCTTATTTGTAATGATTATAAAATACAGACAACGTTATAAATGGATACAAGAGCAAAGAGAACTACTCTAAAATTCAACGTCTGATTCCGAAACTAGGTAAACTTGTTCTATCAGAATCAGTGAAATTGGCCCTCTGTTATGCATTTCTAGCTACAAAGTAGGTACCTAATCGAATACTATTATTTAACAAGTACTTATTGTATAGATTTATTTGAACAATGTCTTGGGTGTTAAACATAAAATTCCCTCCCTATCCTAGAAAATAACGACTGAAAGACTGAACTCCGCGCTGATCCCGGACTTAGCGCCACCCTTGTGTCAGCGACCAACATTCGTATTTATAATCAACATTATTTTTGGTCACAGTGACTCAAGTCATAATTCTGAGAATGGTGGTTGTGCCCAGTGTTAATCTTCAAAAACAAAACAAAAACATGCATGTGTGTGTTGTCCTGACAGGCAAAGAGTATATTCAGAGTTCCAATTTTACGCGATGTTCACATACGCATCTCAGTCGAAATCTGTCAAAAAAAGCCTCATTTAAGTAGATACCATAATTTTTGACAGAGATCAGCGGACTATAAATAAGAGCCTACTTATGAATTCTATGATAGTGCCAACGTAAAACGAACTATTTCTAATAAAATATGAGAGAGAATTTTTATAACCGCTGTTGTATTCCAGTTGCGAGTGTTTTTGTTATAATAAATGTTTAATTACGACATCGTTAATGGTTAAAAATTGTACTTCATCAAGGCAGTAGGTATCTAAATCTATTGCAAATTGCATGTCCACTAATTTGCTTACAAGATACTACATAATATAATCTGACTAGTGATGATAAGTTCGTTTCTCAATGTGAACTAGCATTACTATAAAGCTCTGCCGTGCGCGATATGCGTCACGAATACTGAGATGCTATAGCTCACGGTTTGTTCTGTACTAGCGGACGGATCGCGTGGCACACACGCTGATGCTACATAGGTACGTGGGAAGACAAAAGATGCATTAGGTACTTTACACATTCAACACTTAGGGCCGGCCGACATACGTTACAACCGAACAAAAGCACAATATTTCCATAAGAAACTCCATGGATGACGTCACCGATACATGTGATGCGTCATGCAAGGCTTTTGTTTACGTCAGCCCTTAATAAAGCTGGCAATTTACTCGGAGTTTTTAGCCAAATATTTGCGTCACTTGTGCAATATAAAATTAACCTTGTTTCGAATTGAATAAGGTATATTTTGTATTGAATAAGTGACGCGAATATTTGACCAAATAAGCCAAGTAAAGTGCGAGCATAAGAGTTGTGCCGGCTAGCCCAGTGTCCATGAGTAGCAGCACAGACAAGCTAGATAAACCTGGCGCAGATAAGCAGTTTAGAAGCGCACTAGGTATTGTCGAAAGACCGGAAGGGAAGAGTCGGTGTATCTGTCGTGTACTGTGATTGGCACATGTAGTGTAAAACAAAATAAGTAAATAAAAAAAAAACTCAACAAAAAGGTTAGTATTAATTTATTAAATATCTAGGCAAAAAAGGTGATCTTTTTATACAAAAAAATATATTCGCTAAATCGCACTGTGTGCGCAAGTCCTATTACAAGTCTTTAAACAGACCATTATATTTATAAATAATGACTTTTCCTAGGAAAAAAAAATACACCAAAATATGGTATTCACCTTTATACAAACATTAGTTACAAGCGTACCGTACTTTTTAATGTTCATAAATCATATAAAGTAAATGCAAAGAGATCGTGTATAGTTATCGATAGATCTCCTTTGCAGTGTTTGTGTTGCGAACCGACCGTGAGTGTGGCGCCCCCAGTCGGCGAGCGACCACACGCAGGCATAGACGCAGTCGAGATGAGATGCGGGAGCAACATGGACATCGACACTATTAACAACAAATTGATAGTAAATAATTTATTTTATCATTTGTAAATATGTACACATTAAATAAATATTTGCTATGTTAGGAACATTCATATTTATTATGAAGGTAACAAAAGAAAAAAATACTATATAACTTCATGCTAGGTATTGTTTCCTAAGAACGCTTTCTTGAAGCCTTACCAGTAGAGATACGAACTAAGAACTTTCCTTACTGCCCCATCTCACATGACCAGCCTTTATTTCATTTCATTATGTAAATAGGTACACTCCAGTAGCACATTGAAAATGTCGACTGGGACTAGTCGATCCGCATCACAAACACGTATTGCACGCAATTTCATAATTGCACTAAGTTTAATTGTAACTAATTAGCGAAACACAAAGGAATCACTAGGTCATAATAGACTTAATATTCAGAAACAGTTGTATACAGGAAAGCTATGAATATTCCCAGACGAGTCCATAGTTTTCCATCTACAACTGTAACTGTCAATGTTTCATAAATTACAAAAGAAAAATAAACAAAAAGAACCACTATGATAGGGCGTTGAGTTGTTTCTCTCAGATATATCTATATTACAGCCTTACATATTTTGTTTAAACTTTTTTCTTCTAACGTATAAATAGATGTATCACACAGGTATTGTTTATATAAAACTAGAACAAATTAGTTTTATGAAGCAAGCTTTGCTAGTTCGTTACAATTTGATGGCAAGTGCAGCACCCTTTTTGAATCGAACACTCGCTACTGAAGATACCAATATCCATTGCTTGTATGTTGACAAGCCAAGCGTTGTTAACATGCAGAGCAATGTATAAATTGTTGTTTATTTATTTATTAAGAGTACTGCCACATCACATACAATAGCATTAAAAAAAAACAGTTGTTCTGCAAGTGGTCTGGTGTTCATGAAATTATCGTACGATGAACGCGTTATACAACGAGGGCGCTGCGCTCGCGAGCTTACGAGTCGTGTTCGGACATGACGCGATGCTGACTGGGGCGCGGCAATGAGATGACCTTGTGACAGCCTACGACTAAAGCAGGACAGTATATTACACGAAGCCGCCCACACGAGACCGAACGCAACCTACGGTCTCACCCAGGGCCACGGAAGCCTGCCTCTCCATTCTCCAGCTCTCTGTTCAATATGAAGAGGCAGAAGGAAACAGGGACCTATCAACGTTACTATTTATAATATCCTAATTTGTTTTATTTATTAGCTATAAATACATATCACGTTTTCTGATTATAATTATGGGATCTATTAAATAATTGCTATAAAATTTCAAATAGTCACCGTACTTGACATAACCATTGTGTTCTGTTTGAACTGTTTTAATTAATGATTACTTCAATGTTTAATTTAGTTAGTGTTTCGACATAATTGAATACGATTGTACGCGGTGACCGCCACCACGCACGGACCGTCAGTCTGCGGATCATAACAGACTAGCAAAGCGGATAAACATATTGTAGGGGAAAAAAAACATCTTTAACGCTAACTCATCTAAACTAAACCACGCGATATATTTATTTTCGGAAATATTGAGGTATCGGACGTGGACACGCATTTAACTATAGCATACTAGAGGAAGAAGTAGGGAAGACGGTTGGGAAGAAACATGTATTATTATTATGTATTATAATCGATACGAATCGGCACTTTAGCGACCTATGCATATCTACTTTATCGTCGACTAACATTACAATCGAAACAATTTGTACAAGTTTCATTTTCAGACTGTGTATGTAATATATCAGCCGGACGGTTGGCGGCCATCTTGAAGACGCGGAAGAGATTCGGAACTACGGAAGCTCTTCAAAATCCATTTCTATTTCCCGATATACTTATTTATTATATAACTCCTACACAGTTACTGTTCTGATATTGTTTGGAAGCTGGCTCACTAACCTTTACTAAAACTTTTAACACAAGTGAAAAACACTACAAAGGCGGACTTATTGCTTTAGGCATTTCTACCAGTCGACCTTAGTGGTGCAGAGACAGAACATGGCAGCTGCAACCTCAAGGGAAGACCAACAGAAAACATTCACTAATAACATACTTAGGTAGGAACAATGTACGTACGTATACGTACATATTACCAAAATAAACAATGTTAGTAAGAAAAATGACTCAAACAAATCAACGTTGTAACGTTTCTTGCAACTTCTTGCCAATGTGTTCACGTGCTAAGTTCAAGGAGAACCGACTGGTTACCGTCCTGATGTTCGGAGGGAGCGCATTCCAGAGGGCCTGGCAAAATAATTTGGAGTTTAGAGAAACCCAGAGCGATGAGACGGACACCGCAGAAGACGCCCTTTTATCAAGAAAAGAAATCAGGCTTATCCGGGCTCTCGCCACTCTGTGCTGAAGAATGGGTAACTATTTCTAATACAAATAGAAGACCACATAGGTGGTCAGAATGGCGATTGCCGTACCAGCATACTGATGAAAAAGTTGCATTCCTTTTTAACGGAAAATTGCATTACCTACTGTCGTCAGTCAGTCACGTATATTTTTCCGAATTGACGCCGTCTTCAAAATGACTGCCAGCATTTGGGCAATAATGTATCCACGTCAAAATTATGGTTTCCATACAATTGACTACTTGAAGTGCCAACTGATCGCGTCTGAATAACAGCACAGCATCGACGTGACTGCGTCATTTGACATCGCGACGTCAATAGACGTCCCACCTCAATAAAGGCTCATAAGCATCCGGTCGGGGATCGCCGGAATTCAAAAAGAACCCGAGCTTACAAAAACAGATTCGAGATTGTCATGCGATAATCAAAGCTATCAAGTTCAGACCGCCGCCGCCGTGTGTACGACGCGCTATTTCTTTAATATATACACATATTAACGAATGATATAACTATCTATACAAAGGGCAGTATTCTCTGAGGATTTATATAAATCAAATGTACTCGCGTGACTACCGGAATTTAAAACTAGGGCCGAAATGATCCGTTTTGCTCAGCGGTTTCACGCGAGCTCTACGAATCAACTTGTGGGATATATCAAAATCCGATTATCTTTATATTATAGGTACTTCTATTTTCCTCTCAACTAATCCGTATTAATGGATAAATAAGCTTTTATCATAAGGTTACATTGACAGTGTTTTTGCCCTCAAAACGTGTCATACTATTTTTTATTCCATAGTAGATGACCCGGAGAACTTAAAACGACGGAAAATCGAATTGATTGTAAAACTTTTTTTATGTCGATTATTTGTTATAATCGAATCAAATACATCATTCTGCCTAACTTTTTCCTAACTATCTTGGGGTCGGCTCAGTCATTCTAGATTATTACTAACATTTTAAAAACAATTAACTGAATGGCTAGAGCCGTCCGCAATCGAAGCTTGAACCAACGAAGCAGCATTTCATTTTTATTTATATACTTACATTGAAAATCTTGCGAAACTGCTAATTCTGGAAGATTTTTTATCACCATCCAAAGTTGTTTTTGAAATCGTCTTGATTGATACTTAACTCCTGGATACAATTTGTAAATAAAATGTCAAAAATGGGCAACCTTGAAGGGTGTGTTGCATACAGTCTACGCTATACTACGGACAACCGCGCTTGGACACGAGTCATCCATATTTGCGATTAAAAAGAGATCTATGTCACTTTTTGAAGGTCCAAACACACTGTTTTGGCATAATCAACCTTTGAGAGCCTTGACCACACTTAGAACTTTTTATAGAATAAAATATGTATTTGTGAGAAAGTCAAAAGGGATCAGTGTTCTCATAAGGCGATTTTACTTGTAGGTACATTAATCAATTAGTCATATTATTCAAAAATACTACCGGAGCTTCTAGCGGTTTTAATGAAATCTACGAAAACGGTTTCTGTATAAAATCATTTAAATTTATATGTAAGTCAGTCAGTTGTGTTGTTGGCTTCTTTTTAATAAAAGAGGGACAGCAAACGAGACGGAACACAGGACACATGCTAGAAGATACGGAGATACATCAGTAGACGGACGAACTGGCGATAGTACTCGGGATAGTGACCGAGATACGATAGAGGAACTGAAACAGCAACAGCAACAGGATGGAAACGACAACAGAAGTGTTACACGACCAACAGAAACAAGATGCATGGAGCCCGTGGCATGGTGGCGATAACAGATTCATTCTAGCCAATATCAACGTCAATTAAACTAAAACTAACGATTTAACTACAAACGAAACAGGGACAAGCTGATAAAAATCTCTTCAGGAAACAGCGAATCGGTAAAGTAGAAATAGAAACGATTATGTAAAAAGTAGAAAAACCGTACTTACATAAAGTACGTAAACAAAACAATCTGTGCTCGACAGACGCAAAAAACAGACCGTATGAAAATACAAAACCCTCCACCGTAAAATAAATATAGGTAATTTCAGTGGCTGCGGCTACAGTCGATCAACAGATGTATAAAAATATAACGTACGGACGAATACGGAACGGAACGCCGCCGGACTCACCACTATTTAGTTTACGAGAACACTACAAATCTCTCCTTTACTTACTTTACACAATATATAACATATCATATACAACCTCAGCTCATACTTAGTGGTGAAACTGACTTAAGGTGGCGGTATTCTATGACCGTGGAGATTAAAATAACCTTGAAATTATTTTAATAAGCGCATGAGTACCTACAACTTCAACTTGTAACCAACGGCTCATAGAATAAGCGCCACCTAGTATTAGCAGCGGCGGATATTTTGGCAAGCTGAATGGGAAACGTTCCGGCCGCCTGGGCGTGTCAAGTAAAGTGATTCAATAGTCCAGCGAACAAGTACCACGGAACCGAATGAGCCTGAATAAACTCACGCAGATAGATGTTTTGTATGTTGTGTCTGCATGTTTTTAAACCAGTCTAAATCTGATCAACTATTTTCACTCAGTCATTTGATTCCGAAGTTTTTTTGACTGGCCTATTAATAACGCTAAATTTATATATACAACACTATAACTTTATAATATTAATTTGAGATGTCAATTTCATAATCCGGGAGGCCTAGGACTTAATGTCACCTGGCCAAACAGCATACATGGTGAGTTTTTAACAGTTACTGCAAAGGCAGCTATGCAGATACAAATAAAAAGATTTGACTAAAGAAGAATCCACTTCGTTTTCCTAGCGTATGAAGACTACACTTAAGAATTTAGAAAATATATACAAATACCGAGTATATACATACAGTACAATTTACACGAAAGAAAATGTTAAACAAAAATTCAGTTAGATTTCGCTTGTGGAACCGATGAAGATTTATAACAACAATTTTATGTAATCTCATGCTGGCACTACTTGGAGTATTAGTCAAAAATAGTAAGACATCATATTTCCATTTCAATAAAGTTCATTAAGTATTAGCAAAATAACGCAATTTAAAAATACTCCAAGTGAAGAGGCAGCTTTAAATATATCCGTCTTTAAAAGCTCACCCTGTAGGGAAGACGTTGAGCAACAGGCGTTTGTAAATATTTACGGCGATTTAAAAATAAGCTGAATATAGCGCGTTCGATATTCAAACGTGACAAACTGAAAAAATATCAATTCTACGAATGATTTGTTGTTGATCGAGTCCTAGTATACCGGCAAACTAATTAGGTAAGTATATAAAATAATAAATATCTAGTCAGCCATCTTGAACTCCGTGTCGATGCGCCGCTCGAGCGCCTGCAAGCCAGCTTCGAGTTCTTGCTGTAATTCAAAGAAAATACTTATTTGTAGATAGGTAAAAATTAAATCACTTTTTGATAGATGAACGTAGTCATTGCAGCAACGTAACATTTCGATTATCGATTATTTATTGTCGAATAAAAATGTCATTCCAATCCTATGTATCGAAATTTAATTTATATAAATTAATTATATTCAAGTGGATGCAAAGTTTTTATCTACAAATTCACCTATGAGTATGTGTAAAATTATTTTTTTGATTAATTCATTTGGAACGAATACATTCGATTCCTTCACTAAGTACGATGAAATGTGACACATTTTTTTATGATTGACAATAATCTAGTGTTTGTTAAAAATTGATACATTTACGGTAATCTAATGTTTGTAACAACTCGTAAGTAAGATAATTCAGTATAAAGTACATATAGTCAAAGTCAAAGTTGTGGAGGTCTGGTAGGCAGCCGCTCCACGTAAAATACTGGTATTCAGCTGAATCCGGTTTGACTGGGAGCCGACCCCAATTTGGGAAAAGGCTAGGCAGATGATGACATTTCGTAGTCTGAAACAGTTACGATGTAAGGCAGTACATGGCAGCTGTCCAAATGTGAATGACCTGGCGGACAATGTAGAGGAGAGACGGGAGAGACGAAAAAAAAAGTCGATTATAAATCAGTTTATTGGACCTTATTCAGAGCAGAAAATGAAGTCGACTTTGGACGGAAAGTAACATTAATATTGATGCTGCTAATTTTTACTCAAAAAATCCATTCGTTTATTTTCAAAAATAAGCACAATACAATTCAAGCATTTTTTAAAAGCCGCTTGCTTGAATCCGGAATCGCTACTCGAGAGGGGCAATGCATCAAATCAAAGCAAACTAGTAAATTATTATCTTCTTGAGTTGATGGCAGATCATGATCATCGACGCTGGAAGAATTTCATTGCACAAATGTGTGCACTCTCTCTTCCTTCTTTCATCATATCACGGTAGGATTGCAATCTCACACGACCGAGGAGGACAAACGGCTTACCATGTTTTTTACGAGTCACGGGGGATTAATACTGCTTAACTTCTAAATTACGAGCTGCCGCTGAGAAAGAAGAAACCCAGTGCTCATCCTCCTCTCTCCTACTTGATCTATGCTGTGCGCGAAACGGTCCATAATTGTGACTAAGACAAATTTTTTTTCTACCAACTTGATACATTATGGTACGCAATAAAGAATTGAGAATTCCTAACGAAAATACCCAACAGGCATAGCTATTATGTAGTTGAAGATCGCCGACGATCACAGCATCATTATACAGACTGTTACTAATCGAAGCAAGAAGTGTACTCACATCATCAGAGCCCGAGGCTTCGTACGCCTGTGCGGTGGCGGACAGGCGCTCCGTGACCGTCAGGAGCCTCTCTCTGGCCAGCAGCGCCGCGCCGACCGCCAGCCTGCTGGGCACCACCACCGCGGTGGACGGCCCGTTGGCGCTCACCGTCGGGATCTCAGGGGCCACCGGACCCGACACGGGGCCGCCCACCGCGCGGGCCCCCACGCTCTCCACAGGAGAGGAACGCTCGCGGTGGATTAAAGGGATCACAATTGGCGGCCGTCCTGCAGGTGGGAAGACCTGTCGAAAAGTGCAGCGTCAACACACCATGCTAATGTATTATAGTCCCGCGTCCTAGCTACCCTTGCTTCGAATTATGATGAACTCATTCAAAACTTTTTGGGTGATGGTTGTCTCATGAAGACACCAGATAAATGTGCGGTCATACATTACACACATACATTTATTGACTTTCTTAATATCAAAAACAGAAATAAAGCTGTCTTGAATCGTTTTCTATCGTGATCCCCTTTACTTTCTCTAGTAATGAAAAACGGTTCATAATTTATTGTTCGGGTATCTACGAAGGGATAATATTAAGGAAAGGTCAATGTACTTTATTGTAAGTTTATCTGGCGTTTACCATAGATAAACAGTGGGTTATTTTAGGATGGTGATGTATGATATTGAAGTATTGTAAAAAGCTGCGCATAGGATCTGCTAGAGCATCGAGAGTAGGAGTGCACTATTAATATTGTTCTTTTGTTTGTCTGCTTGATCTTTCCTATTTTTCAACGGTGGAAACGTAGAACGAAATGCCCAGGAGTGGCACAGTTCAAGATTAACATGAATAACGAAAAATAAGTACCAACATACAATGTTATATAGAAACTAGAGAGAGAAATAGCATATAGAAACGAATTAACTAGAAAATAGACAGAGCGATTCAAGAGGATAGTTTAGTCCCGAAATTCCTACGGGAACGGGAAAAATGAGATATGCGCGTACGAAGTCGCGTGCAAAAGCTAGTACTATTATAAATACGAAAGTTTGGATGGATGATTGTTGCAAAATCACGCCAGAACGGCTGAATAGATCTGGATGAAATTTGGCACAGAGATTGATTATATTTTGGAACAGTACATAGGCCTCCACGCGAGTGAAGGCGCTGGCAGAAGTAAGTAAGGTTATATTTACCTCGGCAGCCAATGGCGGGGCCGGAGTCGGTGGCAGTGAGTTGAGCATATCACCGAAGTTGTACATCTGAGGACATATCAATAAAATAATGTTAAACTTTACGATACAGTATTGAACGCTCGTGTTCAGGTTAAGGAGTTTGCCTGTTCAGGAAAAAGATCGTAAGCGTAACAATTTTATCAGGAAAAGGCTTTTCTTTCCTAATTAAAAATATGATTTCTTTGTAAAAATATATGTACGATTCTAATAGACCATCAGCAGATCAGATAATAGAGAATCGTAACCCAAATAAATTGAAAATAAAAATGGAATCGCAGTTCACTAGCTGCTCATCCAAAGTTTACACAGTGAGATGTTGACAGAATGGACCGGCTGTAGAGTGTGAACCTAGGCTACCTTTTCAACTAGGAAAAAGTGGAAATTGTTGCTTACGATGTTTTTGATGTTTTATTTTGATGAAAAACCGTCGTCGCATTCATGCTAGCGTCTATGGCGGGTAACCAGCGCGACGTGACGCAGCGGCCCAGGGGGTCGATTCTGCTATTGCAATCGTGTCTCAATGACCGGTCAATGATCGATTTTTGACGTATAACGTCAAACTTTTGACACATTTCCCATACAAAAACTGTCAAAGTTGTCAAATATTCGATCACTGACCGGTCATTGAGACACGATTGCAATAGCAGAATCGAGCCCCTGGTTTACTCTAAGCATGAACATGGGTCGCTGCGTAGAGTAGAGGCTAGACTTATTCCCTTAGTCTTAGGGAATATGTCTAGCTTCTACTGCCCGGGACAACTAATCGTGACTTACTGTGCCCAAGTAACCGCGCGATCACTGTGGAAAAAGCCGCGGCATCATTGCGGCGCTACGTACCCACAGGATTTGCTGGTTACTCTACTTTTAAATACGGCATCAGTCAGGACATTATGCTTTTCTCTTTCGTGCTCTCTACAACTGTTTCATGGAGGTCCATGTTGGAAGCTGCATGTTGTCTGCCGCAGGTCGGGTTTGTTTTAAAACCCGGGTGATTACTTATAGCACATCGATCGCTGGGAGAGGTAGATATATCATATAATATATGTGCCTCAGGGACCATTCAAGTACCCTTGCTCTTAAGCTTACGTAATTTTTACATCGCTATAATTTTTAGTCAGGCGGTTCTACCTCCACTAGGGTAATTTCTTATTTTGAAACACCGCGTGAAAGCGAGTAAATAATAATCAATGATTGTGGCAAATCCCTGAAAAGATTGTCATAATTGTGACAAACCAAAATCTAATTGAAGAAGAATTGTTTCCAAATAATTTCCAAATAAAATGGAAAAATATAAGTAATAATAGCAAGATCATATTTTTGGTGGCCAGACACGGTTGGAGACATTGAAGGTATAACCTGTTAATTTGTTTGCAAAATCATAAAAATCCAGAAAAAAACAGGATAACGGTGTGGCCACCCTTAAATATAATAAAATGCATTACTGACGTACTCGCTTTTAAGACCCCCCCACCCTCGTGTCATAAAAAATAAGCAAAGCAAAGACCCCCCAGCCAATTTTGGTGCTTAAGTAATTCTTGACCTGTCCCATAATAGTGCACACAGAATTTTTAGCAAATCACATATACAAAGAAATTGGGGTACAAAACCACGGTTTCCCTAATAGTAGTTTCAACCAGACAAATTTTGGTTGGATCTTCGCCTGGGTTGGAGTAAGGGAAAGTGTACCTTTATTGTCTTAGCAATAGAATACAAAATACACTGGCTATGGTCTGGACTTACCTCGCTGGGGTTCGGTGCCCACACGGCGTCGGGGCGCGGCCCGTAGCTGTTGGCGTTGACGCGGAACTCAGGCTCTGGCGGTATCGCTGGAAAATATAAAGAGAAATTATTTAAGTCTGCCCTCAGTCCTAATCCAATGATATTACCCTTTAGAGCAGTGGTTCTTAACCTTTTAGTCGTAAGGGACCATTTGACAAAATTTCTGTCTTCTCATGGACCACCAACTTTTCGGAGGTAATAGGTATATAAAATTATCAGAAGCGGCGAGAACCCCTGCTGACATAGAAATGTTTTTGAAAACAAAGTTAGGTAGCGTGTAGCACTTTTTCAAACTTTGGAAAAACGTCTTCAATTTTTTTTCTAATTAATTTCCTGACTTCCAAGTTAGTACTGTGTTTGCATTTCAATCACTTTTTCTTTTCAGACCCTGGAAGTTCAAGTTACAATTTATTCAGATATGCGAAAATATTGCATTACTTAGGGAATTTTCATAATATCGGTCTTCTTTCTTTCTTTCTTTATCGTGTGGACAGTAAGGTCTAACGACCTCACACACCCTATAATATCGGTTATCAATATTGATATCTTAGGGCGAGCTTTTTGATTCGTAGTTAACACAACCAATGGCTAAAATTGTGATAGAAATTTCGTTAACATGCGTTTATCAAACAATTATTATTATTACTTATTAACTAAGGTAAAACCGGCCAAGTGCGAGTCGGACTCGCGCACGAAGGGTTCCGTTCCATTATCTATAAAATAAAACGGCAAAAAAATCACGTTTATCGCTTTTAACAAATACATATTTAGACTATTGGTCAAGCTAAATATTGATAGAAAACCGTTCATTACCTAAATTTATGTCTCTTTATTTTTTTCCATCAATCAAATCAGTGAAATATAATTTAAGTTTACGGCTCCATCGACGTAAGTTTGTCAAGGTATGGGAGCTAATTGTGCCGGACGGGCGTGATCGCCTGGAACTACAAGTTCAAGGTGAAGGTCTATCTGGAACCAAATCTTCCACGTGGATTGCCATCATCCGATCAATGAATGACGAATCAAAAAGTCTTGATAACACTTCAGCAAGCGATTAGCAGAGTTTTTCAGGACTTTTATGAATTATATTCGTTATATTTTTCCATAGTTTTACTTTCCGATGCTATTTGTTTTTTTTTTTTAGGAATGACCACTAGCAAGTTAACACACTTGGGATATCAACTGCTTAACCGGACTAACCTGTGGTGGCCTCAAATGAATTTAAGGCCCCCAGACAAGGCAACAAAACTAGCTACAAGCTAAAAACTACTGACCGCTCGCTAAGGGCATTCCCTGTGGAATACGACCTCGGCTTAGCGGCGTTAGTTAGCGACAGCAAGGGACAATCAGGCTGGGTCGTTTCATTAATTAGGGGTTATTAAAGCTAAAGGCTCAGCGGCGCGGGCTGGCTCGTTAGGCAAAAGTCGGGGAGGTGCTATTTGATATTTAGGTGTTTACTATCGTTCTTACTTACGTAACCGTAAAGAGAACCGAAATACTTGCTGATTATAAAAACTTTATTTACTTATTGTATTGTTTATGTCAAAGGATAATTGTAATCTCTGAAATATTATAAAATATCTTGTGTGATTGTAAACTCTCGATAAATTTACAATCTAGAATATTTGGATTTCAACATTCTAACCTCGACGGCCGGCCGCCTTTCGAGGTACTTACTATTCCACAATTACTTCGAGAGATTTTAAACTGTATTCCTAATGTTCACTCGCCGAAACCGCTGGCGGCAGCTAGTTTGCTATAGTTACCGAGTGCATCCGTGTTTTACATTGCAAATTATATGCGTGACGCTCCGTCACTACCACTAATGCTCGGTTCTCAGTTACAAATACTGACAAACGACTTTCTATTTAAGTGTTTGTAGCGATGTCATCGATGGATGATGTATTTTTTAACATTATGGAACAAAAGATCGTCATTTTTGGTTAAGTGTTCACGCCCTACAGCATTTCATACAAACTTTGAAGTCCTTATTTTTCGAAATGAATAAACTGATTTTAATGAAACTTGGTATGAATACGCAAGATATCCAGGTCTGAATAGCTGGCAGAGAACATTTTCGAAAAAGGGTTCAGAGGGAGTGAGAGCGATTTTAATTTTCTATAGAAAGTGAAAAATCACTATCTTCCCCCTGAACTCTTTTTGTGGAGAATTCCTCTCAGCGGTCATTATGCACGCGGCCGGTGTGATCCGTCCAGTCCCATTTAAGCCTGGCAGCTTTTTTGCCCACGTCTATGAAACCTATTTTGGAGCACAGCATAGTGTTCCGTACTCTATCAATTCTTTTAAGACCTAGAATTCTGCGCTCAATTGCCCTTTGGCACACCCCAAGGCGGAACGTTTGAGACTCGGTTAGTAACCATAAAAATAATAATAAAATAAAACTAACTTGTGTAGAGTTCATCGCGGTGCGCGGGCGCCTCCTGCGCGTACATGGGCACGCGCGGCACGTAGCGGTACGGGGGCGGCGGCACGGTCGTGCCGGCTCCGTGATCATCCGGACAGCACACGTTATACGAGCGCGAGTAGTAGCGGTTCTCTGCGCCCGGGACCACGATCTCTTGGTTTATTATTATCGGCTGTAGCGGGTAACTGTTCAACAACAAATTGTTATGGTCAATAGAAAACAGATCTGTCGCAGGACAATAATGAAAATATGTGACGAAATCCTTAAAGTAGATGATCAAATCACGTAAGATGTTAGAATTACAACTCTATGGTTAGATTTCCATAAAGAATAGTAAGTGATTTGACGAAATTATATTTCTAAATATTAAAAGTAGGTATTTACTTATCTATTAAACCATACATATACAACAATATTTATTGAAACATAAATTATTCATTCGAAACTAATTTAAAAGGTATTTTTTTGTGAAGAGCAGTAGTTGCAAGCAATATTGCCAGTTTCAAAAACACATGTAATATCAAAATTTAAGTGAAAAATAAAAAACAGAACAGAGGGGTCCCCAACACAAATAGTTTGTGGAATTCTGGACTAGTGTAAAATGTTGTAGTAGTGTATACCTAATGTTGTAGTGTAGTGTATCTAAGATAAAAATGAACTTACACTGTGTGGTGACCGTTGTTGATATGCTCCGACTCCCCAGGGATGCTCACGGGCGCCATGGCTGAAAACATACTACAGTTCAATTTTTTTTTCTATTGATAGGCACGTGTTTGACCACCAACATTCCTGATGGTAAGCGATGGTGCGATCGAAGATGGAGCACGCTTCCCTAGAAGTAACCTATTCACGCTTGACTTAAAGACTCCCAGGTTGTAGCTATCAGGACACACTGACTCTGGCAGGGAATTCCACTCCTTAGCTGTACCTACGCACAATGAATGTGTTCCCAAAACGTTTTGTACTTAATTTTTTAGTGCATTATCAATATGTTCGGTAACCCTAACGAATTGTTAATGCACTTCACTGGGTTTTTTTAATTTAGTTTTGGAGACTGGAGAAAAAAAAACAAAAAACTTAAAAAAATGAGTAATACAAACAGCACTACCTATATAAATATGAGTTAAGAAGAGAGGAATTTTGTACTTTCTGTAGAAAACTTGAAATTGCTCGTTTCTTTTTAAACATTATTGCCTGTTTCGAGGGTTTGGCGCTGTATGCTGATAAACAGGACTCGTCCTTTTTTTATTTATTATATTTTGATACCTTTGGGGGTTGAGAAAAAATATATAATCCGCCATCTTGGAGCGACCATATGACTGTTGAGCGTGGAGTACTGGGTTCAATTCAAAGGTCGGACAAATAGTGTTATTGGGTTTTTCCAGGAATTACTCTGTGACAGCCCGGAGTTTTAAAGTTAGTTTGGAAGTTAGCGATGTGACACCCCCGTGCCTCGGTGCGCACGTTAAGCCGTTGGTCCTGCGCCAGATCCCTCTCCGGTTGTGTAGGGTTGCCGTCCCATCGGAATATGGGAGTATTTAACATGGAGCGAGCTCCGATCGGATCTCCACAACCCAGTAACTGGGTAACCCGATACCCCCTGGCAAGACTAGCGTCAGATTTTTTGGCTTCTGACTAAACATGACGACTGTCAAACATCTACAAGTGACGTGGTGTAGTGCTTTCCGACGCAGGAGTCTAAGTACGTTACGATGGTCACCCATCCATGGACCGATCTCGGCAAGCGTTGCTTAACCTTGACGATCGACCCGTGCGGCTGTTATTACTTAGCCACGAGCACCTAGTTGCTAACTGAGAATTGAAGACGAATGATTATAGTCAATTCTATTCAAGGATTTAATAGACGTAGGTCCAGACATCACCCGATGCACTATTGTGCAGTTATTATTGTACATTTATAATGGTCGCACAGACCAGAAGGTCAATTCTTTTAACTGGCCAAGTGCGAGTCGGACCCCAGAAGTGACCCAATATTTAAAATGTATTTATTTATGGCTACGTCTCCGTGTTTGAAAAAATGTGTACCATATTTCAACTGAATCGGCCCAGTATATTCGGAAAAAATTGTCTGTGACTGACAGACACGTGAGTGATCCTATAAGGGGTTTTTCCTTACGGAGGTTCAACTTGCAATTTGATCTCGGCGAGTTAAACAACATCAAAATGTTCTCAGATAGGGGTGATTTGACATCATAAGATCGAGACTAGAATGCGAATGCTCTTCAAAAATAAGGGCATTGCGTCCCTGGTAACCTAAATCGCGAAAAAAAAATCGACTGACATATAAACAGTAGTTTAAATAGTAGTTTTAATTTCAGAAATAATTATGAAATATTAAAAAAAACTTACGTAAAAAGTAGTATGAATATAAACGTACATTGTCTGTGGCCAAGACAGCTACTACAGACCAGTTGGATTATTGGTTAAGTGGTTAAAGTAGACAGTAGTGGGATTCTGTAAACCTCTACATATTATGTCGCAACCAATTAGCTTAATCAGCCGTTCGATTTGTGGCCTAGCCTTTTCATTTAAATGTGCCGAATTTTCAGGGACATAAGTAACATCTTTAGTTCAATATCGTTTAATGACTTGGCCTTGTCACTTATGTCGCTGATTAATCGGTGCAGTTCAATGAAAAGGCTAGGCTTTTAATGAAACGGCTGATTAAGCTAGTTGGTTGCGACATAATATACAATCAAGATGGAATGACAATTCTCTTCTTGCTCACCCCACATAAGTTTACCCATGAGATATTGACAGACTAGAGCCGCTATTCACCTAGAAACTATGGTACATAATACTATTGTCTGCCGAGCTGTGGATGATAAAGGATCATCTTACGTGGCACGTTGTAGTTGTGGGCGTCCAGAATATGCGGCGGCTGTTGCTGGATGATATAGGGGGGGTAACCCCTGCCCCCGGACGGGTATGGCGCGCCCGAGGCGGGCATGGGGTTGTTCTGATTCGGCGGCGGCATGCCATGCCCGTACGGATACCCGTTCATTCTGAATCTGAAACAATAGGGATCGCGTTAGTGACGTCGAGGAGCGCTTCAGGTATTATCTTTTCTGTTTGTTGCTTTTATTATGATTTTACTGATCACTTAAATGGGAATTAATTTATAAAAAGTCATGTAAAATGCTGTTGACCGGGAACTGACTGGTGTTCCACAGAAAACTTATGCACGCCACACCTGGTAAACATACAACTTTCAATTTTGAAAGAGGGACATATAAGGCTTCTCCAAACACGTCATTCGCGGCAATTGCACAATTTACAGGTTTTTTTTATTTTGTAATTCGCAGCGCTGTTTTAATCTGACCAAGTTGAAGAATTAAGTAATTTATTATAAGCACATACCTAATTGTAGCTCTCGAAATTACATTTGACGTAATTCGTCTTATTTGTAGCAAATTATAAGTTTCAAAGTATAATCGAAGAACAGAATAAACGCAATAGGTACCTGAAAAGAGCTCTGAGACCAATCCCGAATTCGCGAAAAAAAAAACCAGCTGTTGAAAGTTGTTCATAATGATGAGTAAAATTACCCCTTTTATGGTATTGCGTTTATTCTGTTACACGTTGTATATAAAACTCTTCCGTTACTGGTGGACAGAC
This sequence comes from Melanchra persicariae, assembly GCA_947386135.1. Classification (NCBI taxonomy): domain Eukaryota; kingdom Metazoa; phylum Arthropoda; class Insecta; order Lepidoptera; family Noctuidae; genus Melanchra; species Melanchra persicariae. The sequence continues at coordinate 30,931,006 of OX376643.1, forward strand.
AACGCACAGCCGAAACTACTGGTCGTAGTAGAAAGCTGAAATTTGGCATGTAGGTTCCTTCGGGAGTGTCAGGGAGCACTAAGGGGAGAGGGTTTCCCGAAATACCTATGGGAACGGGAAAAATCAGGATGTGCGCGTACGAAGTCGCGGGCAAAACCTAGTTTATTATAAATTAACGAAGACGGCATGAAACGCATGAAATTTTCACGCGTCGCGTGCCATGGTTAACACGTGAGATAATTTGAACAGGAACAAACATTATTAGTAGTTAAAGACGCAAACAATAATTTACAAAATAGCCGCCAATCTATAGTACTTTTTTTAGTAGAAAAATATTTATTGAATTTCGAAGTTCGGTAGTATAAACATCATTCAATTTACGCTACACAAGTAGGTAATGGAAATTCAAATCGAAAACCGTATAATATCTTATTATATTGCTAAAAACAATAGCGACAACGGTTAAAAGTGGGTAGGTGCGAAATTACGAACACAAATGAGTAAATCATCTTTACACATTTCCAAGTTAATATAAACTTATACCAATAATTAGGTATCATTGACGCGACACTCGTACCTACTTTAATATTTAAGAAAACACTATTCGAAAACAACTGAATTAAAAAAACGTAAATGAATTAGAGTAGTAAGTATGTAGTTACGACGCGCGTTATTATCTGAACATGGTCAAAGGTCAATAAAATCCATCAAAATAAACAAGTAATCGCAAACGCAAACAAAATAAAATCCGCTAAAGCTTTCAGCTTTCCCCAAATCGTAAAACATATGATGGCCGATATAATACACACGAGGTTACACCCCACTATCAATTTGCAACAATGAACGTATATTTATCCATGTCAAATACATTATTTTGTTACACAATGAAATGAAAGTTAGGACAATAATTTACTATGTACTTACGAGATTCTTTTCGAGACGTCAGTGCGAGTGCTATGCAAGTCTGCGACACAACCGTTCGGAACCAGCGAGGCGAATTGAATGACCGTGCCTGGTGCCGCTAGTAATGTTTAAGTGTTAAATTGCTAGCGCTTTGCATATAATCTATTCTATATTATGTTTCTCTATGGTAATGGTCCGCGACTCCGCGTAGAACTTGCGCGGACGGTAGTGTGGTCGATTGCGTTTTTTTGCATGGAATTATTAGTTTTGTTCCGCAGGTTTCCGGAAGTGTTTTCGAGAAAACATAGTATCTAATCGTTTACTACAGTGACTGAGCTTCAATATGTTTATTTATGTTTGGAACACATAATGATTTATCAAATTTATTAACTGGGACCCCATAACGCCATATTGAATTGCAATGTAAAATAATATTTAGGCTACTTGCTATGAATTAATTAGCTTCCGTCCGTGCTTTCTCTTATTATGGCCTATTTATGTGTTAGAAATTATTTTGAAGTGTCATCAAGTCATCATTTTGATGGCGTTCAGTAGTTTCTGCGTGATAAAGTAACTAACATCCATCCATCTTATCAGATTAGTAGGAAGGATAGGATAAAAGGATATAAGGATAGGACTAGGGTGATGTCTAAAAACAAGCCCTTACGTGCTTTCAACTTATGGTTTATCTGTGGCGTTCCACTGCACCGAACAGACTAGTAACACAACCATTTTAGAAAATCGTAGTAAGGAAAATTGGTATTTGTAACACCGCTCCAGCCCCGGCGACACACCGGTATGCCGGCTGATTTTCGTAATTTTAATCTTTATTATTACTATTACGCAAGATATAAGTATACCTAATTTGGAATTTTCACATGCCGGGGGACTGGGGGTCTACTCTCTAAGCCCGAAGTCCGTTGTTTCGGCCTTAGTGTTGGGCGTTTTCTAATCCGTACCACCGGACTTACGATTAATCCCGAACCCTAACTAAAAACTTATGACAACACGATTTGAGACTTGTTTTTTGGTCGAGTTTGGGACTAATCGTAAGTCCGTAGGTGATACGGAGTAGAAAACGTCCGACACTAGGCCGAAACTACGGACTTCGGGCTTAGAGAGTAGACCCCTTGGAGCGGTTAAGAAACTAAACTAATCAATTAAAATAACGGCTTAATAGCCACGAGCCTCGACCAACACCCTAAGAGCCTCTCGATAGGCAGCTGGATCAAGGGCTTGATTCAGAAAGCAGTAGGTAGTTCTGGACACGGCTCGCATTGTTAGGAGGTTCCTCTCTCTGGAGCCCTGACCGCCCGTAGCTTGGACCCTGTTCCCGATACCGGTGAGCTACTATTTTTTTTTTTTTTTTTTTTTATATTTAAAAATGTACTTAAATCATAGCATGTATATAAAATGAATAAAAATACTGTATGCCCGTATGGGCCCGTAATACTGTATGCAGATGACACTTGCCTTTTGTACTTTGGAAACTCTATAGACACTTTAATTGATACTTAATGCCCAAAACGACCTCATCATTCATTCATCAAAATGGTTGCACTGTTACTTTGCTGACTATTATTATATTCAAAACGTCATATATGATTTATCTGCAAATTAAAAAAGCTCACCTTTAACTATTAAAACGAACCTTTAAAAAATCAAATCAAGAAAAGTACCTTGGTACCTTATACTGGATAACAGACTGACTTGGAAGCCACATATCGAATTATCGACTACGGTTTAAAACGTCATCATTAATCGGATTAGCTAAAAACTATCCAAATGTGATCATAGGTATTCCATTCACAACTAAACTTTCATGATGTGGCCATATTATTAGGGACAGTGCTCATATTTATATAATTTAAAGTTTATAAGATTTATTTTAATTAACAAAGTAGCTTTAAAGGTTTTTATTTTACGTTCTTATAGCTACTGATATTATTATTACTCTTTTTATCAAGCGGCAACACCGGATACGTGTGACATTAATTGCCACTTGATGACGTTTCTTCTCATTCGGTAAAAAGTGCGGTATAATTTTTTGTCATTCTAAATATTATTGCTTACATAATTTTTCGGTATTTTTAACCAACCATCGTGTCTAAAATACTCAAAAGGTAAATAATGGTTCTTATTACAAAACTTTTGTTTTGATTTATTTATGAATATTTAATTTAATCAATGTTATTAACGGTTTGACGTAATAGTACATTTGCTACTTGTTAGAATGGGCAAGGCTTCGGACACTTCATTCAGCAAAATGTTGAAACGTTGTTAGGTATCTACTGCATTCCACACATTCCCAGAGAGATATGGCAACTATTGCAGAGGTTCCAAAGTCTGTCGTCAACCAAATTAAAATTGAAAATAAAAAGCCTCTCGAAGTCAATCGTATTGGAAAATATGGCAGGAAAAGGATCATCACTTCCCGTACTGATCGAAAAATCAGGGACGTCTGCGTAAAAATTGTTAAAAAAGCGTCGACCGTTTGATCGCGATGATGGATATACTTCTCGATAGGTTCCATTGAAATTTTATCAAAATTCGGTATGGTAGTTTGTTTTCTAAATCCATTTTTTTTTTTATGAATGGTCTAGCTTTTGACCTCGATCACGCCTGATGGAAAGCGATAGATGAGGTCCATGATGAAGCGAGCGTGCCCAGAAGATGCCTTGAGGCACTGGTACTCCCACGCGTCGACGAAACATAGCAAGCTGCTAATAGCTGGAAAAACATGTGGAAAAATCATGCATACATATACGAAATTGCGTATTCTGCTTTCCTGCGGCTTTCCAGTGGTGTTGTAAGGTTTCGGACACTTCTTCAACAACAAAAAAGTGAAAAATAAAAACCTTTTTCACAAAAAAAACAACTGACTTCCACACTACAAACTACATAAAAAAAACACTGCAAAGTACAAAGTAACTAATTTCGGAAGTCGGTATTTTTGGTTGTTTCTTCAATAATTTAACACCGACTTAACTTTTGTACTTTGTTGTATTTTTAAATTAGTTTGAAGTGGGGAAGTCGTTTTTTTTACCCCACACCTTACAACACCACTGGAAAGTCATAGGAAAGCAGAATACGCAATTTCGTATATATGAATGATTTTTCCACATATTTTTCGAGCTATATGGATTTATAAACCAAACTACAAAAACGATTTTGGTAAAATTTCAATGAGACCAATCGAGAAGTATATCCATAAAACAAGATTTTTTCAAATCAGTTCATAAATGACGGAGATATGAGGTAACAAACGTTACAACCGAATTGAGAGCCTCCTCCTTTTTTGAAGTCGGTCAATAACCTTTCGCTGTGCTTGGCTTCGCAAATGCCGTGTATCTTTACTATGATAAAGTACATTCTACACACTCATCCCGTACAACATCGCAATTGGTTGCAAAGTATTTCTATAAAATTACAAAAGTTTTTCAAATTCAAATAATTCATTCGCAAATATGGATCTACCTTAGGACATAGATGTAGTTATTGTATAGGTTAGTACAAGGGTTTTTTTGGGATAAGGTCAGAATACTATTCCCAACCACTGCTACTCCTTAAAGCCAGAATCAACAGTGGCAACCCGATCCCGCATAGAAATAATCTAGTGAGAACTTAATTTCCACATCCCTCCATATCAAGCAGGAGACAGGTGGGGGTAAGACGGGTACAAATAACAGGACAACTGACTAAAATATTCTGTAAGGTTTTTTATGTGTTTTGTTGATGTTTTGAAAGTATCTTTACAAGTGTAGATTGCATCCGTTCGAAGCAGGGGCATGTTTTCTATTCTATTCATCATCATTATTTCAGCCGACAGACGTCCAAAGTTGGAAATAGTCCCCCCCATAAGCGTCTGTACATTTCCCATCCAAAGGATTTCCTGGAAGCTTCGCCAGTAGGTGTTATTAATAAACTCCATTTCAATAACAAATTGAAATGGAATTTATTCAATTTGTGGGATTGCAAAATTGCCAATTGAGTTACGGCAAGCTGCATCCAGAGCGGGGGCTATTGTGCCTTTGTGTAGTGGCTACGTCGCAGTGGTAGGGGCTATTATAGTGAAGTCCTTTCCGCTAGTTACACTGACATTGGAGTGCATGCAATCGTTTATGTTATTCATCGCTTGTTACTGCGCTTGATACGATAATGGACATAGATCCATTATCATATCAAACGCAGCAACAAGCGTGGCCGTGACTTTAAAAATGTTGTTTTCGTTTCGTCCGATTGACTGAGACTCGCTGCGAACTTATGGTATATTATTTCAATATTAAAGGGGCAGAAACTGGTAGGCAAGGTTCCGTCATTCGGGGTATATGAACGGAGGCGTGAAAAACTTTATCTAAGTTTTGTTTCTAACAAAACTTAGATAAAGTTTTTCACTTTAATTTTATAATATTGGTTGTCTAAGAAATCAATTTTATTTATATCGATACGTAGGTACAATAAAATAATTGGCCGCAAATGGTGCAAATCTTATATTATATTTATAGCATTTTATTAAGATTAAAACAATTTAAAAATCCCCTTCAAAGTTTTACGCCGATTCGTCCTGAATTCCTAATCAACCCGTTTGTAGGTTTATTACGACTGGACCTTATGGTACACGAGCTTCAATCGATTTCACTAGCTAGCAATGCTAGCATAACAATTTTAGATCTCAAGTTACTAATTATGCAAACGTCATGAGATGGTTTGAGTTATTTTCAGATATCTACTTTTTCAAATGTTTGCGGAGGCGCGCGTAGATTGTTTTTATACAACAATGCGGAAGAGAGGCACCGTGCTGGTTCGGCGAGTGCGGGGGAGCTCCAACAGCATGCTGGCCGCACTCGCGAAAAGGGTCAATTGTTCCTACATTAAGCACTGCTGTAGGGTACCTACATTGAACGCAGGAAATGTGCCAACACTGTTTGGATTCGATAATTCTGTGTTTGAATAATTATATTGCTATGTAAGTATAAAACTCTATTTGATTATTTAATGTGACTGTGTGTGTATGATTATTAATGTTAATGAGTCTGTGAAACTTGAAATAAAATGACTACTATTATTATAAAGCCTGCTAGCAACGAACATACATGTAAGTATGTGTTGGGGTTACTACTTCTGCTCTTTTCCCGGTGCATATTTGTACATAAAAAAAACGTTGCCACACACTAGGAATTTCTCCTGTATCGTGGGTGCGTTTACAAACATACAAACTCACATACACAAACAGCCAGACCCAGAACAACTATCTGTAGGCCATACAAATATTTGCTCCGTGCGGGAATCGAACCCGCGACACGCAGAGCAGCAGCCGATCGCTCAACCACTGCGCCAACCGTGTCGTCAAAATTGCTTTGCTTGAAAGACTAGTTATAAACAACCTGTTGTAAAGGACATTGAAATACTTGAAACATATCAATTGCTTGGTTGGGCAGTATTTGAATAACTTGTGGAATACAAATACGTATTTGGCATTTGTATTTCAATTACTTCTTAAAAAAATGTAATTTGTAATTGGTATTTCAAATTCCTGACGCAGAGGTATTTTGTAGTTAGTATTTCAAATACTTATGGCTTCAAAATACATTTGAGATAAATATATTTAGCAAACTTATTAATGGGTGCGTTCTGCAGTTTAGTGTAGTTTTCGTAACATAACACTCGACTGTATTTTATTTATATTTGAAATGCACGACTTAGATTATTTTGTACTAGCTGCCGCCTGCGTGAATGTCGAAAATTATCCCAAGGGAGCATACTCCCAGGATTAAAAAGTATCCTGAGGTGTTATGCCAGACTATAATCTACCTCTGTGCCATATTTCATCAAGATCCATTCAGTCGTTTTGCGTGAAAGAGTAACAAATATCCATATATACAAACTTTCGCGTTTATGATATTAGTAATGATTTCGTATTTTAAATACATGAGAGATAGTATTTGTCATTTGTGTTTTAATTAAAGCAAAGTATGTATTTAGCCCAGCTCTGCTCTAAGCTCAGGATCGAACAAGCGGCACGCGTCTGTGAACATTTGCATAAACGCAGTTGAGCCAATAGGATTATGGTAAGACCAAAAAACCAAGCAAGCAGGCGTAAGGTCACCCCCTCCCCCCAAATCCTTTCAGCAGTGCGATTCTGTAAACATGTCGAAGTGAACACTCGGGCGGGGTGCACGACGGGTGCGTTGACAAACCATACAAATAAGATGGAATGACAGCTCACTTGTCGTTCCCTCCGCCTAGGTGTGCCTACACCATGAGATATCGGCAGAATCGACCGGCAGGTCTTCTTTTCCCGAGCAACTTCGAACCAGCTGTTTACTTTATTAAGTATTCTATTTTTATTATTTTGTCATGAATATTTACTTTGTAATGTAAATATGAGGTCTATAAGGGTTATTGTTTTCTTTTCTTTTTCTTCTTTCAAGTTTTTTTAACGAGGCATTTTGAGAATTTTTGCGGCCCCGAAAAGTCCTTACTTTGATATTGTTTGTCGAGTCGTTGAGCTCCTTATTGTTTCTAAGTAGAGCTACTTGACTACTGACAAAGGCTTACAGTGACTTGACTCAAAAGACACTGGCATGGTCCTCATATAGTGTATTGCGAATGAGGGGACCATGTATATCGCTATATTAGGGTTTCATTTCATGTTAGTCTGGCATTTTGAGTTATTTTGCGGCCTACCCAAATTTCCTTACTTTGGTATTGTTTGTCAAATCATTGAGCTCCGTAGGGCCAATTTCACCAAACAAACTGAACGCGATCAGCGAATAAACCAAGTTTATGAGCTGTCAGTGTCATTATTTTTTCAGTTTTAAGTTTGAGCTACACGATAACTGACAAATACTTGCACTGTCTGGTCCACTCAAATCTGTGGCACTTTCCTCAAAACACCACCTCAGAAATTAAACTACATGGTTACTCATATGATTTGACCAGTACGGATTGTATGGACCTTAAAAGTGACTTTGACCTCTTTGTTTCGGTGTTTCTTCTCAGGGTAGTCAGCTAGGAAACACCGACCGGCATCTAGCTTAAAATGACCAAAAAACATTCAGTGTACTACCCGTAAGCGTTAACTTGGCACCTGGCTCGAATGAAGTTTGTGCATAAGCTTATACATGTATAAGATTAAATCAGTATTAGGTACTAACTTGAATTTAGATAATATTTTGCAATTCAAATCTGATTTGATATCGCGACATATGGGCAAGGAAATATTGATAGTAACCATCTATACATTTAAAAATTAACCCTTTTTCTCCTGGTCACGCTATAACTTGAGAACGGCTTTTCGAATCAAATAAAAAAAGAATTAGCGAAATCGGTAAGATTGCTGCGGGTGTACCTCAAGGTGGCGTACTCTCTCCTCTTCTCTTTTCTATTTTTATTAACTTTGTCACTAAAGTTATTCCCTCTAACTTCCATCTCTATGCCGACGACCTGCAGCTTTACCATCATTTTCTGAGTCAAGATGCGGAAGCCGCTGTGTCCGCCGTGAACCGTGACCTGATCCTGAGAGTGGTCGCGGTTGTTTGGGCTGCAAATCAACCCTAAGAAGTCTCAGGCCTTGGTTATCGGCGGCAGGTATATGCGGAACAGGCTAGATATTGCGACGCTGTCTCCACTCTGGTTGAATGGAGTTCAGATAGAATACGCAAAGACGGCTAAAAACCTAGGGGTTATCATGGGCTCCTATTTATCGTGAACTAACCATATCGCTGAAGTCAGTCGGAAGGTGCACTGCACGTTTCACTCGCTGAAATGCCTCCAGAGCTTTTTGCCCTTGAAAACCAAAATTTCCCTTGTCCAAACTCTCATTTAGCCCATCATAGACTACGCTGATGTTATTTGGACGCCACCGACGAGCTTTTAAATAAACTTGAGCGTTTGCAAAATATTTGTATTCATTTTGTACGATCATGTTTCAGGATTCCGCAAGATACTCAAGTGGCTCCCGATTCGACTTCGCAGGAACTCTCGGATATTGTGTTTGCTATTTAACATCCTTCAAAACCCTAAAACGCCTTCCTGCCTGCGAGAACGCTTTTCCTATTCCCGTCCTTCTGATGCGGCGTGCAGGTCGCATCTTAGAAATCTCCTTAAATCCCCTCCCCACTGTACCGTTTATTACTCCCACTCATTTACTGCGCACGCGGTACGGTTGTGGAATGCACTGCCGCCTGACATTAAGCCGGATTTACATTACGAAACTAGTGGCATGAAAGTAGTTTCGTGACATTAATTTCACCAACAATTTCACGTGTAAGCGTCAAGTTTTACAATGCATGCATCGATTTCACGACACTGAAACAGTTTCGTGATGCGCGCGATTTTTGGATAAAACTAGTGTCATGCAACTAATGTCATCGTATAAACGCGACGCGAAACTAGTGCCGCGAAAGCACCTGCGCTGATAGGACGTGTGTTTATTAGTCGTGCTTGGTTTCTTGCTAGCCAGCCTCGAATCCACCAACATCTTTTCTTTCGAGACAACTTTTCTTAATTTTTTACTATAACATTTGTATGACAACATTTTGCAATGCAAAATAAAGCTTAGATGTTAGCGTAGCCATGAACACAGACATACTGTGGGTTTCACGACACTATTATTTTTAATGAAACTAGTTTCACAGGTACTGAAAGTAGTGTTATGAAATTGATTTCATCATGCATGAAACTTGTTTCGTAATGTAAATTCGGCTTTAAGGGACTGCAAAACGCTTACAGTTTTTAAAAGAAGAGTGAAATAACACTATACCTTTCCGTACCGTCATAGTTGCATAGACTCGTATGTATGTATTATTATTTATTTTATAATTAATAATAATTAAAAAAATATTTATTATGTATTAGTATATATATATTTTATGTAAGTATTGTATGTTATATTTAAAGTTATAGTTATTGTTTATAATTTTATAACTTTTACACACGATGTCTACATCTCCTTTATTCGACTTTCCTTTCGCAGGTATGCTGGAAGAGGTTTCATTAAAAATAAGCATTACCTTTGAACCTATTTTGTCTCCTTATTCTTACCTATCTATTTGTTATACATAAGTGTGTACAAGAACTGTTACATAAATAAAATTAAATTTCGCTAATTCTTTTTTTATTTGGCTCGCCAGAATATACAGGGAAGGTTGAAAAAAAAAGAAAATGGGTAGGTAGGGTAGATGTAGGGTAGGTGTGGGGTAGTTGTAGGTAGGTAGCCAGTTGACGGGAGCGAAGCCGCGGTTATGTTACACTATAACAGCAATCAGACAATCAGAACTGGGAATCTGAAACTAAAGTACATAGTGTAATGTATGGTGTGATATGATATACATATTATGTATTAAATTTCCCTATTTTTCTAAAAAAGGTTAGGCGCGGTCATTTAATTTAATAATTATTTAGAGCAGGTACTCAAGTTACTAAAACAATTCAAATTCTATGGAAATAAAACACAAATAAATAGTTTTATTTTTATTGTTACAATGAATCGTCACTAACAAACATTTTCTTCTATCCCAGACATATCTTACTTTGACTATCACTTGATCGATTACACTTTATGAAGAGCTTTCTTCTGCTCCAAGAGTAACGATAAATTCAATAGCTTATATTTCTTGGGAGTCTATCATTTCCCCAGTTTTCTTTTTGAAGGCTCTTGACATGGTTCACCTCTTTCTTCCAATCTGCAGCCGTTATTGATTTTATTGATTCTTTAGGTAGTTTTTCAATATTGATATTGATCAATACATAATTATAATAATAGTATATCACTTTTATTATATTTCAATAATAAAAGTGATGAAAATGACCCCATCTTTCTACGGGCTTGAGATAATTATACCAAAATTAAAGGGTGCAAAACGAGTGAGGCAAACAAGTGTATTTTAATTAATCTGTTAGTTAATTAATAATAATGAAGTCCTGTATCATTAACCTTAATCCCTTCACCCCACTACCAATGATACTTGTGTGTAAAATAAGCTGACATCAAATCACAGATTAAGTATAGGTATACGAACATACATACACAATATACGATTTTTAAATAAAATAACTATAATAGACAAGTGTCTATACGTATATCGGCGTTCAGAGGGCGCTGATCGTGAACAAAATTCGAAAACATCAGTTGCCAGTCTATCTCATAAAATCATATTAGTCTATGATGCTACTGCAAGGCAACGGCGGAGTGCCACGCGAGGAATAGGGGGGAGAGTTTCGAGTCAGGTGCCAAGTCAATGCGTACGTGTAGTAAAAGTGTAAGGTTTAACCTACCTACAAAACAAATATCATTCATCATTTATCAGCCCTTGCAGTAGGCTTCTAGATCGTCTCGCCACCATTTACACCAATAACAATTACTTATCTAATTTTAAGAATAGTGCCATAAGATAACTTTGGGGCTTCCTAATAAAATATTTGTGCAATGAAAAAGCTATTATATGGAACTAAAACTATATTATACCTTTTGTCAATATTTGAAAATGCCGCAGAATGGTTAAAGTTAACATTAAAAACAAAATCCGCGATTGAACTCAAAAAGCAGCCAAGCTTATTTTAATGTTTCGATCAAGAATTCACTAGATTACGGATCAGGAACAAAATTACATCGGGAAAGTGTCCACGTTTGCACACATAATGTACTACGTATATTTGTCATCTATATTTGACACTATGAAATATACAAAACAGGATAAAAACATCAACAACCTAAATTAATTATAAACCTAGCTCGAACATGAAGTTTGATTTCGATCACTATTGTAATCGAAATTAAACTATACTTGTATTTCTTCTTGGCTACGGTTGGACGTTCCTAATTTGAAATAAGACCACACTTTTATTAGTGGTCTTATTTCTCTGTCCGTTTTTCAAGTGCTAATCAGACGTCTAGTGTATTCTTGATCGAACATAATGGAACTGTGCCGGACACGTCAGCCGTCGATCGGTTCAATGGCTAAGAAGACGTTTCCACCAGTGATGTACGGCACATCCACATCTCTGGTGGATGGTATATCGCAGCCTAAATCAACCGCAATGTGGGTCTCAAAAAATGACCGGCGAGATTGCGGTAAAATGGAGGGATGGTCCACACTTGCTAAAAGCCGGGAAGAATGGATTCGAAGGACGAAAGGGAGATCTTTACTCTGCAGTGGGACAGAATAGGCTACAAATACATTCTCACTAATCCGACACTATTCAAAACCAAGGGGTGGAATGTTCGGATAACTGGATTGTTTAGAAAAAAAAAAAAACAAATAACTTGGATAAAAAATTTCAGAATATACTAATTTAATAAGAGCATAATTTAGCATTTGTTTTTTTTTTGACGCAGCGTTGGAAGGCCTCCCACAAGGTGGACCGATGACCTGCTGAGGGTCGCGGGTAACTGATGGATGCGAGACGCACAGGACCGGTTGTTGTGGCGACGCTTGGGGGAGGCCTATGTCCAGCAGTGGACGTCTTTCGGCTGATATGATGATGATGATGATAATTTAGCTTCTGGTGGAGTAGCTACAGGCAGAGGATTCCGGGTTGCTGGATGTTTTGAAGTAATGAAGTGCCGGATTAGTGAGACTCTACTGTTAATAAAGAACATGTTACCTTTCGAGTTCTTCCTCGGAGTGCGCGAAGGTGCAGGAGTTGCCTCTAGGACAGAAGGAGCGCGTGGCGGCGTCGCGGCACATCGACACTTTGTACTTGGTGTGCGTGGGCGTCGAGGCAGCTGTTTGCGGGGATCCTTGGCCTGTGGGGAAACGCACGGTACTTATTAAAACTTCATGCAAAACAAAGGTACAAAATGAGAACAATGCATAAAGCATTCCCTATCAGTCCAAAAATTCAACGTAGCAGAATCAAAATTACATCAAACGAGACTCGCAGCGCCATCTATCTCGACACCTGCGAACTAACTTGACAAAATCCTAAACCGCGATATCAGAGTTTACCGTGCGATTAGAACATACACAAAGCCCGAATATCGACTGTTGGGCAGTTGCTCACCAGACACCAACAACCGTCTGGTCGGAGGATCCTCCCTTTTCAATGGAGGTATGTGGGACATTACTTTCTGTTCCGCTACTTCCAAATTTTTTTATTTAAATACCTTAAAATGTCCTACTTTAATTCTGAAGTCCACGCAGACGAAGCCGTGGACAGAAGCTGGTTTGAAAATATATTCTTTAACAGTTGTTATGGTTAAGTCTTACCGAGAGGTATGGGTGAAAAAGCTAAGCTGATTTATCATATCAATAAATAGTAATAAATAGTAGATTATACAACTAGTGGAGAAAAAAAGGATTTTAATTCGAGGGAATAAAGTTGGATCCCGAGAGCAGATCCTGAGTGGAGCGAGGGATACATTGACCGAGATTTTTGTTTCCACGAGTGTTGTTCTCTACTTTTTACCATTGACTGCGAGAAAAGAAATAGTAAGTAGTAGGTAGTTTATCACATTTTATTGAAGAATCGGTAATATCAAAACATTTAAAAGTAATAGTGTAATTGGAACAGTTTTCGAAATTCAGTGTTATATTCTTGTTTGGTTTTGAAACGGTTGTATTAGATAAGACTTGGGCATTTGGCAAAGTCGCCGTATTTTGTGATCGCTGTTGCTGAGAAAGCTGTCCTTTCGATAGTAGGTACTTACTTTTACGGCCAGAAAACTGTGGTCAGGCGCATCATTTAGAAAACGTTCAATTTTTTGGGAGGTTAGCACTTTAGATTTCTTTGGCTTATGACCCCGAGGGTTAGCCAAAAAAATCTAAAGTTAGCCGTTGTAATTATGTCACTAACTTTGAGTAGTTTGAAATATCAATGTTGTGTTTGATTCTCACTGTGGCTTTTAGCATAGAATATACCTATGCTCCAAAGTGTCAACAGCTTCTGTTTTTCGTTGAAATAGAAAGAAAAAAAGAAATATGGATTCTTGGATCGGTTCATATCTGACGGAAAATGCGTCGAGCGTATCAACGGTTGCGTCTATTCGGTATACCGTTAACGCATCATTGGTTGAGCATGTAAGGTTGAATGTTTTACCATATAATTGTCTGTTCCGACGGTACGTGACCGCTAATACGCGACGCATTTTCCGTCAGAAATGAACCGACCCTTAGAAGAAATTGTCACCATTTGTTGTTTTCCAGTCGCAAAACAAATTGTATGTTTTCAGGTAAGACTCCTGAGATTTTAGCGGCAGGAAAATTATCTACTATAATTACTGCTTTAGAACGAAACGATTCCGGAGTCAGTGGCTCGTTCGATTTTCGTCACTGGAAGAACTCCATTTTATTTTAATTAATTTCCAATGTTATAAAATAACCACGACTACACGACACCACGACACGATCACGACGACAGGTAGTAGAAAACCTTACTACATAATTCGTACAATAGGAGTCACTGACAGCCCACTCTGCAGAGCCTGCGTGGAGGAGGATGAGACAGCAGCACATCTGCTTCGAAGCTGCCCGGTAGTCGCTGATTACAGGGCTAAGTACTTCGGAAACCCAGGTACCCTCTGTGAGACAGTAACACCAAGGCATGGCTGGCGTTCCTTGGGGAGCTGGGGTGGATCGAATGAAACATTTGTCCCACCTGCACGGAAAATACGCGCTTAGTCGTGGAGTTGCGGAAACCAGCCCGATTTACTTCAATAGCCACATTCATGAGGAAAGCTATAGGCTATAGGGGAACAGAAAAAAACGGGATATGCGCGTACGAAGTCGCGGGCAAAAGGTAGTGTTTAATATTTTTTGAAAATCGAACGGACGGACTAAACAGAATTATTATTTTTCTATCTAGTCAAATGCCCTATTATTAATAGCACTCACTGGTATTGTTTTCAATACAGCGCTCAGGCATGGGCTGCTTCTGGTTGTGGTTGGAGTCCCGGCCCGTGACCTGTTGCTGCAGGTAGTGTATCAGGCCCGCCACCACCTCCTTCAGTGACGTCATCACCTCCGCTAACTGCTGCCATGATGGATTCTTGGCGTCTGAAATGGTTTAATGAAGGTATGTTTTATTATACGGACTAGCTAATGCCTGCGGATTTTTTCACGATTTCAATGTTGGTCCTATAGTAAAAGTTGTTCATAATTATGAGTACAATGACCCCTTAAGAGGTATTGCCTTTATTCTGTTACACGTTGTATATGTACAATTTCATTAGACTATTCATTAGCTGCAGGCTTTTTTAACTTAGACGTTTGATATCAGACTGCTGCGGTGCCAGTTGAGTTTTTTCACCCAATATATGCACCAAGCGAGCGGGACGTGCAGTGCGGTGCGCACGCACGCAGGACGACAACGTTGCAAATGCCACGTACTTAATATGTAGCAAGCGGCAAACTAAATATGCGGCTGCAGCCGACACGAAACGACTAAATTGAAAGAGCCATTAAGCGTGAACACGTAACAATGAAACAGTTAAGAGCGTTTACGCCGTACGGCTTTTCGAGTGTGTTACGTGACTTAGAAAAGTGTAACACCGAATAACACGTCCCCGTAAGTTTACGAATACGAAACACGTAACAACGAATGCACGCTACCTCGAAAAACTTAACGCCGTAGCAATGCGATCTCGAATAACTAAATCTCTAATTCACTTTTTCGAAACACTTAACAACGAATGCACGCTACCTCGAAAAACTTAACGCCGTAGCCATGCGATCTCGAATAACTAAACCTCTAATTCACCTATTCGAAACACTTAACAAAGAATGCACGCTACCACTAAAAACTGAACACCGTAGCCATGTGATCTCGAGTAACTAAACCTCTAAAAGTCATCGTAGAAAGTCTTTATTCACATAAAAATCAACTAACTAGAGAAAAAAAGTCATAATTATGTGTCAATCAACCAAATCAATCGATTTTCCATAACAATACAATCAACCAAATCGAACATTAAAAAAAACTAAAAAAAACAACTAACGTTTAAAATAGCACAAGTATGCAAGACCATCTAAAAATGTGGTTAAGTCCATCGTTTCCTTTTTTTCCAAATGTTTTTAATTTTTTTATTTATTTATTTATTTTTCGGAAGACTTACAGACTAATATCATTATAATGACAATAATATGTAACCAAATTGCTAATTACAAGCCTCCACAGATAAAAACAAAATTATTACTCCTTCATAGCCCAAGTTACTTACTTAATTATTTTATACATTCTGTTTAATTTAGTTAATCTAGTTATTCCCTCAAAGTTGGACCGACCAGATGTTAGGTTGGTGTGTCGGTTAGGCGGAAACAATGGAGGCACTTTTAGAAATACTAAAAGAAAAAGAATCACCCAAAGATGCAGTGAAAGTCACTGATTGGTTTTCCAAATACTACGGCAATGGTACTTATAAGAAAAGGACTACTCAAAACCTCGAAACATTAAAGACAAACTTGCCTCCATTGTTTCCACCTAACATCTGGTCGGTAAATAGCTCGATAGGGACCACTGTTCCAATTACACAAAATGAGGTGGAATCATGGCATCACCGCTGGAACACCCTATTGGGTAGAAATAAATGGAATTTATACAGGGTTACTGGTAATTCGACGTATATCCGTCAGGGGCTCATAAGGGGGCCAAAATGCAACAAATTGAACCCCCCATATGTATGGCCGAAATTCAATAGTTTTCGAGATATTTGAATTTTAAGGGTTTTTCGAAATTTACCCAAAATTTGACATTTAATTCCAAATAAAAAAACCTACATAACCATTTAAGGGTACCATTAAAAATGATGTTGTAGCTGGCACTTCAATTAAGCTATAGGCATCATTAAAACTACTTAATTTAACAAAATAATTAAAATAATGACCGAAGTAAGAATAATATCTTACCAATATTTTCATTTTACGCTTCAAAAATGTTGTCTCGTCAAAAAAAATTCTATGACATTAATCGTACAAATAACTAAAACAACTTGCCTATTCAGTAGGCTTTCCAAAAAGGTATAAAAGTCAATTTTAAAATACATAATTCGTGGCATGGCATGTCTTTGAACCGGCGCGGGGAGAGAAATCATCTGTGTTCTTAGTTTATCATCCTCGCTAAAACAACCGATTTTACTGGCGAAATTCTTCCTGATGGGGCGAGGTGTGCGGGCCGGGGAGTACACGGCGTTTGCTGCGCTCGCGTCGCCTTCCTTAGTACAGTTCGCGTCAAATAACTATGCCCCTCTGAAGTTAGCCATTTGCAAAGATCGCGTAGGTGCAGTCACGTAGACGGGAGCAAGCGGGACGCAAGCATGCATCGAACGTAAACGAGCGACTGAGACATAAAATCGCGTCGTCATAATCCCCGCCCGCGCATGTGCAGTTGCAGTTTGTTCGTTTTTTACAGTTCGTGTCAAATAACTGTGCCCCTCTGAAGTTGGCTACGAGTGGCTGCGTAGTAGTCAAAATTATGAACAAACTGCAACTGCGCATGCGCGGGGCGGGGATTATGACGGCGCGATTTTATGTCTCAGTCGCTCGTTTACGTTCGATGCATGCTTGCGTCCCGCTTGCTCCCGTCTACGTGACTGCACCTACGCGATCTTTGCAAATGGCTAACTTCAGAGGGGCATAGTTATTTGACGCGAACTGTACTAAGGAAGGCGACGCGAGCGCAGCAAACGCCGTGTATTCCCCCACCCGCACACCTCGCCCCATCAGGTAGAATTTCGCCAGTAAAATCGGTTGTTTTAGCGAGGATGATAAACTAAGAACACAGATGATTTCTCTCCCCGCGCCGGTTCAAAGACATGCCATGCCATGAATTATGTATTTTAAAATTGACTTTTATACCTTTTTGGAAAGCCTACTAAATAGGCAAGTTGTTTTAGTTATTTGTACGATAAATGTCATAGAATTTTTTTTGACGAGACAACATTTTTGAAGCGTAAAATGAAAATATTGGTAAGATATTATTCTTACTTCGGTCATTATTTTAATTATTTTGTTAAATTAAGTAGTTTTAATGATGCCCATAGCTTAATTGAAGTGCCAGCTACAACATCATTTTTAATGGTACCCTTGAATGGGTATGTGGGTTCTTTTATTTGGAATTAAATGTCAAATTTTGGGTAAATTTCGAAAAACCCTTAAAATTCAAATATCTCGAAAACTATTGAATTTCGGCCATACATATGGGGGGTTCAATTTGTTGCATTTTGGCCCCCTTATCTGCCCTTGACGGATATACGTCGAATTACCAGTAACCCTGTATAAAACCATTGAAGAATTAAAAAAGGAACAAAAACATGCAGAATTAATAGTTGAAAAATTAAATTTACAGTCTCAAGAAACCCAAAAAAGAAAAAAAGAAAATAGAGAAGAAAAAATTAAAAACATTTGGAAAAAAAGGAAACAATGGACTTAACCACATTTTTAGATGGTCTTGCATACTTGTGCTATTTTAAACGTTAGCTGTTTTTTTAAGTTTTTTTTAATGTTCGATTTGGTTGATTGTATTGTTATGGAAAATCGATTGATTTGGTTGATTGACACATAATTATGACTTTTTTTCTCTAGTTAGTTGATTTTTATGTGAATAAAGACTTTCTACGATGACTTTTAGAGGTTTAGTTACTCGAGATCACATGGCTACGGTGTTCAGTTTTTAGTGGTAGCGTGCATTCTTTGTTAAGTGTTTCGAATAGGTGAATTAGAGGTTTAGTTATTCGAGATCGCATGGCTACGGCGTTAAGTTTTTCGAGGTAGCGTGCATTCGTTGTTAAGTGTTTCGAAAAAGTGAATTAGAGATTTAGTTATTCGAGATCGCATTGCTACGGCGTTAAGTTTTTCGAGGTAGCGTGCATTCGTTGTTACGTGTTTCGTATTCGTAAACTTACGGGGACGTGTTATTCGGTGTTACACTTTTCTAAGTCACGTATCACACTCCTTTGTGTCGAGTCATTATACATTGTATTGGTCCAATACTTCGTCACTTACACGGCATCGGCATCGAATAATTCTGCAACCCTGGCAGGAATGTAATTAAACTTGCATGCGAATTGGTTGCAGGTGGAAACGCTGCCAACCCTCATTCCCTGTGGATGGATCACATAGAAGTCGGCCTATCATGGTACGTACCAGGACTGGCGTCGATGTTAGCCAGCCTGTCGAGATGCAGGCTCATGACGATCAGCTGCGCCGGGTCGCCCGTCCTCTGCAGCGCGATGAACAGCTCCTGCACCGACTGCGCGAATGATTGAGGTGTCTGCAATTTATCTGGAAATAAATCCACAAGTTAACTTCATCACCATTACAGGGACATCTGCTGCATGTCATCGTCCGAGTTTAGGTCAAAGCAGTTCAAATGTGTTACAAATAACAACAAAATCGGTTCAGTACATTCGGAGTAAATTGGTTGTGACGCGGCGGAAAGATAGACATGCAGGAGTGATCTCTTAGGCCTCGTTTACGGAGACAACGGCGCGGCGTCTCGCGGCGCATCGGACGTTTTTCCCGTTTACAGATAAGCGGCGCTTACAGCGGCTAGCATCATCACACGCGCAAACACAAACATAATAGCAATGTACGATGTTGTTTATGGAGATGCGGGGGGACGCTTCGTCAGCGATGGCGGGTATCGCCGTATGTTCGTATTGCCGCGGGCTCGGCCTGCATCTCAAGAAACGCGTGTAAAATTGCTTCTCCGTAAACACTCTCATACAACGACATATGTTTGAATATAATACGTCCCGCGTCTCCGTAAAGGAGACCTTAGTGTTTTATCATACGGAAGTTAGGAACGCTAAAAATGACCCTGTGTCCACTGCTGCCCAAAGGTTTCCAACACAGTGCACCGAGACGCCTAGGCGACGGCATCGTCAAAGCCATTCCATACAAAACAAGTATATCACTGAAGTACAGCAGTGCGATTCTGTCAACATCTCACCGTGTAAACTCAGGTGAAGTGAGCGTGAAGTGAACTGTTATTCCATTTTGTTTGTGTGGATTGGCGGCTCACTTCATGTTCACTGCTGCTCACACTTGGATGTTGACAGAATAGACCAGCTGTTTACTCATGGAATTTGACGGCCCATCACTATTCCGACTATGGATATGACCATCTGTGACTATGCTCGTTGCATATTGTTCGCTGGTCGTTAGGTACTATATTCGTGATAATCTAAGAAGTCGGAGTTGACAGTTGAGTAGAGAGGGATAAAAGATCAAAGTCAAAGCATTTATTTCAATTAATCCATTTATAGGCACGTTTGAATTGTCAAGGTCGGTCAGTCAAAGAGGTGAAGCTATTTGCACGTTCCAAAGCGTAGATCTCTATGGAGAAGAACTTGCAAGAAACTCCGTGGACACTCTTTTAAATTAATTAATTATTACAAAGTTACGGTTACATTGTTCTTGTTGAAATAATTCATATTATAGATATGTGAGAACGATGTAGGAAGACGTGCACGACAAAAGCAAAAAGGAACAATTCGAAGTACTAACAATTAAAACAAACCGTGGCAGTTGAGAGATGACCAGTCCCAGCTGACGGAGCCAAATGATGAATGAAACACAAACTCCACCATCAGAGACTTTTGAGTGAGCATGACACTCCCAACAGCCAGGGCACATTCAAGTCACAGAATCAGATCAAGATCGGTTTACCAAGCTTTGCTACTTGGGTTCCGTTATTGCAATTATCGTGGGGATCTCTTTATTTTTAGAAAATGAAAACTAGCATATGTTTTAAGTTAATAATGTAGCTTTCCAATGGCGAAAGAATTTTTAAAATCGGTTGAGAAGTTTTTGAGACAAATGGTAAGAAACAAATATTTTTTTCTTTATAATATTAGTTTAGATGGAGCCTAGCGAAGGGCGTGCGGTGGGTCGTTAACATTCGCTTGTTCATCATGTTTGCGTCCTGCACGATCTGTGCGTCGTGCTCGCGCCGCAGCGCCTCGTATGTGCTACGTATAGTATAGGACAGCGAACTCGCTCACCTATGATGCTCTGCATGTGACTCTTGTGCGCAGTGTCGCCGTACAGCAGCGCGCTCCACTGGTCCGGCGCGATGCGCAGCCCCGCTTCGGTGGCGATCTGCACGATTTGCGCGTCGTGCTCACGCCGCAGAGACTCGTACGTGCGGAACTCTTCCTTCAGCTGCATGAGAGACGAGTCGCACTCGCGTTTTGATACCTGCGAAGCCAAATCAACAATAAATCATTATTACCTGATTAACACTGGCAACACGAGGCGGCGCGAGGTGATCTACGCGACGAGCGTGTAAGCGGTATCGTGACTCTCCTCGCGCTTCGTGCCGCCATCGCCACTTGTACCACTATCCCCACTCGCAGCGCTCGCGTCGTGCGGTTTTCTGGGCGCGAGTCAAAAGGGCCTCGCGAGTGACGCAATTGTAGTGTTTACATTCGCTCTCTCACTTCATTCGTTTACTAGCGTTTATTGCTACTTTACCTTTAATGTACGTGGTAAAGGAAGGTTGACATGGTCAGAAAGCTTTGTACTAGATCTAGATCTCTAGAGACCTCATAATTTAACGGAAGATAAAAAACGCCGTCGTTAGGATTGGTGCCGCTCAATGCTTGAAAAGTATGACGGAAGTGACTCGAATGTTGTATATGACATCTCCACAGGTGATGAAAGCTGGATATAAGTATTGTTACGAACCCAAAACTAAAAGACAATCTGCGCAATGGATGTTTCCATTCGAAGATTTTCCGGCAAAAGTAAAGAAGCGCAGAAACAAAGGAAAATATGCCTGCCTCATTCTTTGGACGGACGGGTAATTTCGCAACAAATGTCCTAGAAGATAAAAGGACTGTTACTGCAGATTGTTATATCAATCATTATTTAGCAGTTGTCTTGGAAAATGTTAGACAGAAGCGTTAATAAGCTCCTCCACCTCGACAACGCTCCAGCTCACTCCGCCAGACGGACTATCGAATATTTGTCTATCGAAGGTGTGGAGTTAGTAAGTCATGCTTCTTAGTCCCGACCTGGCCACATTGTGACTTTTATTTATTTCCAAATATAAAAGATAAACTTATAGAAATTCGTTTTATGAACCCTGAAGATGCTGATGGCTGCGAAAAGGCGTGAAATAGATCCCTAAAGAAGAGTGGGTTCACTGTTTCAGTCAATGGTTCCATCGCATGCGACGGTGCTTAGAAAGGAACGGAGACTACTTCAAAAAGCAATAAAAATATTAACAGGCTTCAACATCATTCCGTTTTTTATTTTCCAGTGGGTGTCCCGAGTTCCCTGGGTCCTTAGTTCCCAAATTACTTGGCTCGGCAAGTCATTACAAAGTCATTTGCCTAGCTGTTCAATTAAATGCCGGGATGACACATAGCCGCTGATTAAACGGCGCCATTCAATGAATAGGCTAGGCCGCTTATTAAACGGCAGACTAAGCTAGTTGGCTGCGACATACAGATGAGTAAGACACCTGTCCTTCAAACTAGGAAAATCCTGTATCTTGAAGAACAGTTTTCTTTCGATGGAATCACACAACTGTTTTTAATAATATTCTTTCTACCAAGATACTTTACAAGTACATTGGTGGTAATACTGTAATTCTTGTTATGGTGGCTCCACATTAGTGCCGTGAAGCTCCGTAATCAGTCGTGAACGTGAATGTGGACGGTTTACGCGCGTTCACGCCTGTTCCCCGATCAAAGTCGGTATTTTGTCCCGCGACAAAGGGTTCGCGCCCCCTTCGCGAGGCGTTCATGCGTACACATCTACATTCACAGCCCCGCGTGCCGTTTACTCCGGACTAAAAAGGCGTACGGACGTGTGAAGTCGCTGCGCGCGCGCTAAAATGGAGTCGCGCTTGAAAGTTTGAGATAACGAAACTGAAATGCTCTTTTTAGAGCATTACCATTCTGAAAATTAACGTCTAAATAGTGATGTTGCCACGGCTAACATGCAGCAGCGGCTTCTACGTCCATTTTGCGGCGGGTTTTAGGAACGATTGTGAGCATCCCGTGAATGTGGAAGGCACGACTTGTGCCGTGAATTCGCGCGTGTATTCACGGCACTAATATGGAGCCGCCATTAAATAATGTATAGTAAAGGATTCTGCTCTTACCTTAAAACAAGAAGCTCTGTATAGGAGCTGGACGACATGGCCTATGCTAGTTTTTGAAGCCTGCGGAAAATGAGGCTCCAGTCTTTGGACTACAAACATCACTAACACCTGGAACGGAAACCAATACAATCATCGTTAGTACATTCATGAACCAAACACAATACCTGAAATATGTGCAAAGTACAATCGAATAATGAAAAGATTAACAAAATCACACATGTCGGTCATCTTTGACGTTTTTGTCTGTCTCACTCTGGGCAGGGAGTGTCAGACACTTATTGACTAAAACCCACCCGTGTATGCCCCTCGCGTTCCAGGGCCGCGGTAACTCATTCGAACAATTTCGCAACCCAGGAAGGCACTGGCCTTAGCAGGACCCAGCACGTCCTATGCTGACACCTCTCACGAACGTGCCGTCTAACTGAGCCTGGTCCGTACCGGACGGCGAGCTAACCATCGCTCGCCGTCTGCAGGCTCGCGCACCAGGTGGCTGGGAATCACTGTGCGACTCCCGACGCTTACTGGGCGCTTACTTTGACTTGCAGAGTCTATGATACTAATTACGACAGTTAAGTGAGTCAGCGGTGGGAATTTATCAATGAGATAGGGGACATTTTAGATGGCTCATAACTGCGAGTTGTTTTAATTAGAATGTAGATCCAAAAAAAAATACCGCGGAAATAAACCGTATCGCTAAAGTGTTCATTATGTGCGGAGCACTCGGCTGAGGACATTGCCTCGCCATTGCTCACCGTTGCGTACAGTGACAGCCGTCACAACTGGCCGCAGGTCTTTTAATAAACTTGTCTGTCATAGGAGTACAGACAGTCCACTCTGCCTGCATGGACGAGGACGAGACAGCCGCACATTTGCTCCTAGCTAAGCAGCTCAGTGGTCGCTGGATACAGGGCAAGTTACTTCGGAAACCAATTGTAAAATGTTGCTGGCCTTCTTTGAGAAGCTGGGTTGGATTGAATGACATGTTTATGCCACCTAAATTAATCGCCTATCATCGAGAGCAATACAGAGTACACAGGCCTTTGCCCTGGAGTCGGACAACAAACCATGGATATACGTGTGACCCATTAGTCGCCTAACATCGAGGGGAATAGAAAGAGAGTAGACAGGTCTTTGCTCTGGAGTGGGATAACAAACATGGGTATACGTGTTACCCATTAGTCGCCTAACATCGAGGGGAATAGAAAGAGAGTAGACAGGTCTTTGCTCTGGAGTGGGATAACAAACATGGGTATACGTGTGACCCATTAGTCGCCTAACATCGAGGGGAATAGAAAGAGAGTAGACAGGTCTTTGCTCTGGAGTGGGATAACAAACATGGGTATACGTGTGACCCATTAGTCGCCTAACATCGAGGGGAATAGAAAGAGAGTAGACAGGTCTTTGCTCTGGAGTGGGATAACAAACATGGGTATACGTGTTACCCATTAGTCGCCTTACATCGAGGGGAATAGAAAGAGAGTAGACATGTCTTTGCTCTGGAGTGGGATAACAAACATGGGTATACGTGTGACCCATTAGTCGCCTAACATCGAGGGGAATAGAAAGAGAGTAGACAGGTCTTTGCTCTGGAGTGGGATAACAAACATGGATATACGTGTGACCCATTAGTCGCCTTACATCGAGGGGAATAGAAAGAGAGTAGACAGGTCTTTGCTCTGGAGTGGGATAACAAACATGGGTATACGTGTGACCCATTAGTCGCCTTACATCGAGGGGAATAGAAAGAGAGTAGACAGGTCTTTGCTCTGGAGTGGGATAACAAACATGGGTATACGTGTTACCCATTAGTTGCCTTACATCGAGGGGAATAGAAAGAGAGTAGACAGGTCTTTGCTCTGGAGTGGGATAACAAACATGGGTATACGTGTGACCCATTAGTCGCCTTACATCGAGGGGAATAGAAAGAGAGTAGACAGGTCTTTGCTCTGGAGTGGGATAACAAACATGGGTATACGTGTTACCCATTAGTCGCCTTACATCGAGGGGAATAGAAAGAGAGTAGACAGGTCTTTGCTCTGGAGTGGGATAACAAACATGGGTATACGTGTGACCCATTAGTCGCCTTACATCGAGGGGAATAGAAAGAGAGTAGACAGGTCTTTGCTCTGGAGTGGGATAACAAACATGGGTATACGTGTTACCCATTAGTCGCCTTACATCGAGGGGAATAGAAAGAGAGTAGACAGGTCTTTGCTCTGGAGTGGGATAACAAACATGGGTATACGTGTGACCCATTAGTCGCCTAACATCGAGGGGAATAGAAAGAGAGTAGACAGGTCTTTGCTCTGGAGTGGGATAACAAACATGGGTATACGTGTTACCCATTAGTCGCCTAACATCGAGGGGAATTGAAAGAGAGTAGACAGGTCTTTGCTCTGGAGTGGGATAACAAACATGGGTATACGTGTTACCCATTAGTCGCCTAACATCGAGGGGAATAGAAAGAGAGTAGACAGGTCTTTGCTCTGGAGTGGGATAACAAACATGGGTATACGTGTTACCCATTAGTCGCCTAACATCGAGGGGAATAGAAAGAGAGTAGACAGGTCTTTGCTCTGGAGTGGGATAACAAACATGGGTATAGGTACGTGTTACCCATTAGTCGCCTAACATCGAGGGGAATAGAAAGAGAGTAGACAGGTCTTTGCTCTGGAGTGGGATAACAAACATGGGTATACGTGTGACCCATTAGTCGCCTAACATCGAGGGGAATAGAAAGAGAGTAGACAGGTCTTTGCTCTGGAGTGGGTGAACAAATGGTGGGTATCACCTTTCTGGAGAGTGCGGAGCCGTCCTCTAAGGCGAGCAGCACCAGCTTAAGGACCTCCTCCTGCATAGCGGGGCCCAGGAACTGGCAGCCGCGCGCGCGCACCGCCGCCCACAGGTTCGCGCTCAACTGCTGCGGGTTCTGTAAATTATAACCTCAATTACAATCGAAACACTTATCAAGCCCTTATACAGCCTGGCGCTAGATGAACCGGTGCGGGACCGAACTGTCAACGTCAACATCCTATAAAATACCTTGCTATAGTAATAATGTAATAATAGAGTTTTAAAACGCTTGAATCGGGTGGCACACCAGTGTGTTAGCGGCGCTTGACCGGTGAAGCCGGTGTTGCGCTTAACTGACAAAGCACTTCACAGCTGATTTGAGTGGAACTGTCTAGATAGTGAAAACATTTGTCAGTTATCGTGTGGTTCTGCTCGGAACTCTAAGGAGCTCAACTATCCGACGAACAATACGAAA
Organism: Melanchra persicariae; assembly: GCA_947386135.1. Taxonomy (NCBI): domain Eukaryota; kingdom Metazoa; phylum Arthropoda; class Insecta; order Lepidoptera; family Noctuidae; genus Melanchra; species Melanchra persicariae. The sequence goes on from OX376643.1 coordinate 30,957,230, forward strand.
GCAGCAGCGACTCGCTTCGTGTTCCAAGCCGCCATCAAGTTTGAATCTTACTATACTAAGAGCGATTCGGCACTGCATGTGATCTAACGGTAGTACTAACTATTTTTTAGCAGGGTTAGTGCACTATGGTTGGCAGCAGATAAATTTGCAATAAAGGACATTGACCTTTCCCTCATATCTCTTCATAAGTACCCGAAAAAAAAATTATGAATAGTTGTTCATTACTAGAAAATGTAAAGGATCTCGATAGATGTAGATTCAGGACAGCTTTATGTATTTTTTCCGATTTTGGAATTAAGAATGTCAAAAAATGTAGGTGGGTTAATAATGGCCGCTATTGCAAGTTTATTTGACGCCAACCATAGTCTCGAACTTTGTCCATTCAAATACCGAACATTCCAATCCTCGGAAGTAAAATTCGGATTCGGATCAGACGCAGTTAGTAAACGATGTTTTGAATAGGATTTATTCCTGGAACAATCTATTTAGTCCGTTTAGATAACCAAAAAATATTGGAGACGTATTTTTTTTCTTTTTCACGTAAACAAAGACTGAAGACTATAAAAAGTGCGTTAAAATTTCGCGTCACGCCGTGGTAACACTCTTTTACAAACAGGTGACGTTACCAGCCACACATGGACTATGCGCTTTATCTCTGTTAATTTTTATTGATATGAAAGGCAAAAATATGTGTCCAATATTCTTTGAAATTGAAAATGTAGTTATCTAACAGACTAAATAGAATTATTATTTTCCTATCCAATGTACGGATTGTATGATTTGTATGTAGACTGATAAGAAAGATAATGGAGCCAGTGATAGCATGGCGGTGTTGCGCCGACTCGAAGTAGCATGGGACAGGGTAGGAAGATGATGATTTTCCTATCCGTCCACCAGGCATCTCTATTGCTGGTGTTGGTACCTGATGCTGCAGGATGAGCTCGGTGACAGTGCGCTCGCCGAGCGACCGCGCCGCGCGCGCCGCCCTGCCGCGGCCCTCCTCGTCCGTGATGGCGCACTGCAGCAGCATCACCAGCTTGCGCTGCATGGGCCGCGACAGCCGGCTGCCGGCCATACTGTTGTTCACTAGAACGAATGTACCAAAAAATTACTATTTATTTATTTGAACTCCATGTATAATAGTGGTACATAGGCGGACTTAATGCAACAAAGCATTCTCTACCAGTCAACATTTGGGTTAAAAGCCTACACTGTAGTATGTACACAACAAATAAATAATATTTAAAACATAAATCATTTACGCAATCTAATCCTATCTAGCCTGTTATGTTCCACAGCTGGGCAAAGGCCTCCTTCACCCTTTTCCACACAAATCTGTCCTCTGCCATTGCGGACCAGTCCTTCCAGTAAGAGTCCAGTTCGTCTCTCCACCTTCATCTTGGTCTACCGCGTTGTCGCCTAGCATTGAAAGGGACTCACTTAGTAGTTCTTTTAGCCCACAGCTCATCTAGCTGACATACGATAAACATGTCCGGCCCAATCCCACTTAAGAAGCAGCTTTCCGGGTAACACCCGTGATTTAAGTCTCGGCGCGCAGCACCGTTTTCCTTACACGGTCCGAAATTCTAACTCCTAGGATACTGCGTTCTATGGCTCTTTGGAAAACCTAATCTGGACCTCTGCGGAAGTGTCAAAGACTAGGTTTTTGTGCACCGTAAGTGAGTATGGAGAGAATGCACAGTGCACATGTCCATAATTCTCCGTTTGAGGTATGATCATTGACCAGAAGCTCCTCCAGGAGGTTTCGGTGCGTCGAGCAACTTCTTTATCTTATCGCGCTTGAAAGGAAACTATTTGCCCAAGGTAGATGTAATCCTGGACATATGCAATCTCCCTCATCCTCAATGTACAGTCTCCTTTTAATGCTGTTGGTCATGAGTTTGGTCTTTGACATATATTCCAATCTCGAGGCTTGCCTTGTGTAAATCTGCGAGCATGCTACTCAAGTCTGCTGCTGAAGTAGAGAAAAGTACGATGTCATCGGCGAAACGGAGGTTTGATAATCTCTATATAAGGTGCTATAAAAATATCTGCCAACCTCTTGAGGCGTCATTGTACCCATTATTATGAACAACTTTTACTATAGGATAAAACCTGAAATCGCGAAAAAAAAATCAGCTGGTCCCTACATTTATTTTCGTCTAACTCGTCAAACTGTAGGGACCAGCTGATTTTTTTTTCGCGATTTCAGGTTGGGTCCCATAGTAAAAGTTGTTCATAATTATGAGTACATTGACCCCTCAAGAGGTTGGCAGATAATTTTATAGCACCTTATATAAATCTAATTTACGTAAAGATACTAATTAAATACATATAACTATGGAATAAGGCGGTGATCAAGTGGCGTCCGCGCGAGCTGGAAGAAGTGTCGGTCCTCCGGCGGCTAGATGGGCAAACAATATTGTTTTCATCGCAGTTAGAACTTGGATGAGGCTGGCTGGAACGTGGGGATTGCCATAAGAAAAGAGAGGTCCCTATGTTCAGCATGGGGACAACATTTATGTATTCGTTTGCACGTCATTTTAACATAAGATAATAATAAAAATACTATATATTCGCCAGTAAGAACTTTTAACTTTGTAACAGGCTATCTGTATTAAATAAATGCTGGTGTAATGGCTGTATGGCGTTTTAAAGCAAGAGTAAACGAATAAAGAAATAAACATTATACCACTATCTAAAAAGTATTGAGTATTACGTAAGCGTAGACAGTACGAATGGTCGACGTCAGCGTTTGAGGAATTTCGGCCTAGCTAGCAGAAACATAACAGACTGATTTCGAACTCGGTCATGATATTTATTTACGCAAATACGAATTATTTAAACCCGAAAAGTACGGCCATAACTACACTTCACGGAATTACGTAATTGAAATGTTAAGTACCGATGGCTTTTTTTAGGGTTCCGTACCCAAAGGGTAAGAACGGGACCCTATTACTAAGACTCCGCTGTCCGTCTGTCTGTCACCAGGCTGTATCTCATAAACCGTGATAGCTAGACAGTTGAAATGTTCACTTATGATGTATTTCTGTTGCCGCTATAACAACAAATACTAAAAACAGAATAAAATAAATATTTAAGAGGGGCTCGTCCCGTTTAGCAGTTGATAACCCTAGCGTGTTCTGCAAATGGCCAAACCTAAAAACAAATGGGGCTCCCATACAACATTTGCCGTTTTTTTTATAAATAATGGTATGGAACCCTTCGTGCGCGAGTCCGACTCGCACTTGTCTTATTTTTTTTTCGTATTTTTCAATTTCAATCATTTTATTACGAATAACTCATCGAGTCACAAAATATTCTTAATAACATCTGCGATAACATTGAGGATCATGTGGAACCCTGGAGGAGCGACGGCCTGATGTAGCGCAAGTGAGCGCGCGTGATCCACCGCCGTCCATTCGCTGGCCAGCAGTTCACCGCGCACAGGATATTTTAAAGCAGCAATTAATAGATTCCGAAGTCATTTGTGCTCCATTGGAGTAATTGCTGCAAGGTATTCCGATGCGAGGATAAATAAATAAATAATTTATAAATGACACCTTCAGCGGCCATAACAGCAGACACAATAGTAAACCAATGGCATCACATGTGAATAAACTGTCGCGGCCGTCGAGAGGCGGTATTCGCAGGACACCACAAATTATTTCATAGGGAAAAAGGTATTTGACCGTTATGTAGACTCTAGTTAATAAATTATAGGTGTAATACACAAGTAAACTCGACAGTACAGCTGTTTATCACGCAATCATTCCCTAACTCGACTAAAGTAATTTGTTAGGTTTCATACTGGTACTTCAAAGTTGTTACCCCGCTGCCCGACTGTAAGATCTCGAAAGTATATTGTTGTGCAACAGTTGGAAACTTGTGCCAACCTAGTTTATAAGAATAAAGGAAACTTCGAAGTTTTTCAGCAAACGCTCAAGAAACCTGAGAAACTCTGAATTTTACTGTTAAGTATACGTATAAGAGAGAGACTAGCTTCAGCCAGCGGCTTCGCCTGCGTTTAATTCCGATATCATCCCAAGGGAACATATTCCCGTGATAAAAAAGTATCATATGTCCTATTGCAGGACATGGTCTGCACCCATTTTCACTCTTTTTAAGGGGACATTTAGGAAAACGTCAAAAAAGGTAATTGATTCATGATTGTATCAAAGAGCATTATTAGATCAAGTTTCATACAAATTTTGCATCCCCTTTTCACCGCTTAGAGGATGATTTTACGAAGTAGGTATTAATTCATAGTCCTGGTGCACAAAACATGAATCTTTCTAGGTATATGGGTTTTGCATGGGCGATGATACGAAAATGATATCAGCCTGAGCTAATTTAGAAGAAGTCACGTACAGTTTGAAGTTTTCGATTAAATCGAAATAATACGAAACTTGCATATAAAAAATGACACATTTTGACCCGTCTCGCGCCGTAAATCGTCTTTTGGGGGTAGTTGTGAAAAACGAATAATGACAACTTTTAATATTTACTTCGCCCAGTATTAGTACTAAGTTTCAAGTACATTGACTCAAGAAATAAGATTATTCCATACAAACTTTCAACACCCCGTAAATCGTCTTAGGAGTACTCGTGAAAAACTAATAATGGCATCCTTTATAATTTACCTTGGCTAGTATTTGCACCAACTTTCAAGAATATTGGCCCAAGGGGCCAAGGAATAAGGGTTCTCATACAAACTACCAACCCCTATTTCAGCCTACACATGCTCTATGACAAGAATAATTTCACTTCCTACATACTAAACTATCTAGTGAAAGAATAAACAGATTTATGAGTGATTTAAGATTACCTAGTAACTGTCATCTCTATATTCCTATTAACCTGCTCACAGTATTTCTAGACGTTTATCAGTGAACACTGAACAGGTAATTTGATGTGTTGTGAACGGAAGACCATTTTGTGCAGTAACAGAGCAATTTAATTAATAGTTGTGTATGCAACGATCATATAAAAGGAGTTATTAAAACACGAGTGTGGGTTTATCACACGAGGCGTAGCCGAGTGTGATAATAGCATCACACGAGTGTTCTTAATTATATGCCGTTGCATACACTATTTTATCTTCACTCATACAGTTGAAATAAAATAAGTGGAAAAATAGTTTATTCCAATATGGCGGATATTCTCATTGCGTATGAAATTCGAATGACTGCGCAGCGCGCGCATCCGTAGACAATGATAAAAGCTGGCTCATTGACAGGTAGCCCGCGAAATTCAAATTGATTGACTAATGTTATTATTTCATGAAATACTACATTTGACATCAATTGTAACTGAAAGAGTTGTATTGATGATTTTAATGACTGTAATCCTATTAATACATAAGTACTTACTTACATACTGCAAATTGCTAAAAACGTAAGAAAATTTGAAGCCTTGAAGCGTTCACCTTAATTCAATGAGCCCGCGCCAATAAATTAAAAAGTAAAAGTGTGCTATAAAAATTAAAAAGTTATTTTATGATGCAGGTTTTTTTTATTAAATTTTACCTATCCCCGAAAAAAAGTACGTGTTTATGCATTTGTTTTTGAACTCATATTTGGAACATTTGCGAGTGTAGATAAAAGATATTTTTGTTTTATTTATAGACAATGTGAAAAATAGTAGGTAGGTATGTATAGATATACGCCGGCGGCGGTGCCAAAGACGCAAAGTGTTAACATAAGGCTGGTTTACAAAAGTGGACAGATCCCTCCCTCCGTAGCTGCGTATTCGTATTTAATTTGTAAGAACAATTTCCCGCGTTTTGGAGGAAGTTACTAGAAAGTTTCGATTCTGAATCATTTTGCAACTCTTGTTCATTTTTCTTCCTTTTTAAATAGGTACGATTTTTCGACGAAAGCCAGCCCAGACCATTTTTTTTTACTGTCTCCATTGCATAAAATCATCCAATTCAAACATTTAATACAAATGCACTTAATTAAGCAATTTTTAGTAAAAAAATCACTAAAAACTCGTTTTCACTATAACTTTTTTAGACAAACTGAAAAATATCTATTAAAGTATTTTATCTAGACTTAAGTCTCTTTATAAACAAAGATAAGAGTACCAATAATATAATAGAATACGAAAAATATATAATAGAATGTTTTATCTTAAAATGAAATAATAATGAATGAAATTGAATGTTTTATCAATAAAATTACTTCAAGTTAGGTACCTTTAGGCTTTATTAAATATTTGTAGAGCATTTTATCTTAAAACATTCAATATACCTATAAACGTACTGAAAATAAGTGTATTATAGAACAAACGCTCTAAAAATAATCGAGCTTGAGAAAAAAACTCTATAAGAATTTCTTTATTGAAAACATCTTTAGAAAGCCCCTATCTCTAAAGATAAACCATGAATAGACTGTCAATAGACAGATTAGTTTTAAGCCTCCAAGACTGTGTTACTTGGGAGCACGGTTAATGAAATACAGCCTAGTGACAGACAGACAGCGGAGTCTTAGTAATAGGGTCCCGTTTTTAGCCTTTGGGTACGGAACCCTAAAAAGTAATTATATGAAGACTGTTTTTATTTGCTCATTTCTATAAATATTAATAAAGTCGCTGAGGACTTCTCTATAGCACGTAGTATTTAGTACACGTGCGCGCGTCTTCGCCTGCCGATGCCGAATAACGTCATGTATACTTGACCGCTCATTACGCGTTCAATTTGACATGACACTGCCAAATTGATCAAGTCGGCAGAATAGAAATTCAATTTTTGCTTCAAGTGCACTTGTCATGTACCTACACTGATAGCCATACCATCAACTTTACCGGACGCCGCTTCAAGTGCGCTGCAAACTGGATGGTGTATGTGACGGCATTAGATCCGCGTCAATTTTATTATGTAATCACTTTTCGATTGTTCATTATCAATTTTCAAGTAAATAGAAGTAAGCAACGATGCCATCCTTTAAAAACTACATCACCCTTTTTCACCCCTTTAGGAATTTATTTTCGAAAAATCGAAATACATGTTGTTCTTATTTGTTTCAACTCAGTATTTGTACAAAGTTTCAAGTTAGTAGGTTTATAACCTAAAAAATAAGATTCTTCCATACAAACTTAAAAACCCCCTAAATCGTGTTTTGAAGGTAGTTCTGAAAAACTAATAATCGCAACATTTTTAATTAACTTAGGCCAGTATTTGTACCAAGTTCCAAGTACATTCGCCCACGGAATAACTTTTTTCATGCAAACTTCCACCCTCTATTTCACCCCTTCATAGGGGAATTTCCTAAAATCATTTCTTAGCTGACGGCTCTTATTCATTTATTTCCTCCGTGCCAAATTTCATCTTCATAGATACAGTAGTTTCTGAGATTTCCTTAATTAAATCAGTGAGTGTCCTTTCGCTTTACTTAACAACTGTAACTTTTAAATGGATATGACTAACTAGGTAATTTAATTGTGTTGTGCATTATTTTTATGTATCATCAATAGTTTTCTCAGCGCATGCCAAATAATGAATTTTAAGGCAAAATTTTGCTTCTTTGGGTTCCATTATTACAATTTTCGTAGAGATCTCTATTTTTTTCGAAAATAATATAATGTAACTTTCTAATGGTTAAAGAATTTTTAAAATCTATTGACTAGTTTTTGAGCCAAATGGTAACAAACAAATCTTTTCTCTTTGTACCAGACTGCGTCAGAAGGAGGTTTTTCAAGTGTATGTATGTATATATTATGTATGTGTTTGTAAGTATGTCCATTTTTTGGCACGCATTACAGCCCAAACGGCTGGACGGATTTTGACATAAGAGGTGTCGTTGAATTCGTCAGAATTGTGGTAGTGACATAGGCTATATAAATTTTCAAAACTCACTAAAATGTAGGAAATTAAATACTTTGTCAAAACACCCGTTCGCGAAAAACGACAAAAAATTCCAAAAAAGTCGCTTTTCAAGCAGTCTGATGCAGTTCAATCACAGATCAGCGGCCCTACCATGACGTGTTAAAGCGTGAGTACTTCGAGCGAGAAGGAGGGATGGAGGGACCCTATATAGCTCCATCCCTCCTTCTCGCTCGAACTACTCACGCTTCAACACTTCATGGTAGGGCCGCTGAGGCCACAAACTGTATCAAACTGCTTGAAAACCGACTTGTTTGGAATTTTTTAATCGTTTTTAGCGGGCGGGTTTTTTTATTTTTAAGATTAGACAAAGTCGGGTTTGTTACAACACTTATAACTTATAACTCGAGAACTGCTAGACCGATTTTCATGGTTTTTCAATTGTTGGATTTGTCTCGAATAGCAGAATAAATATTAAATTTAAAAAAATTAAAGAAAAATCATTTTCCCAAAATGTTCCTGGGTTTCGTAGGGTAGGGTAGGTAGCCCGTTGATGGGAGCGAGGCCGCCGGGGACAGATAGTATATAGATAAGAAAATGTGCCGAGTATCATAATGTAACATTATGGACTTGCAAACTTAATTTGTCCCCTTTTTTCGCCAAAACATCTGTCTTTGAGCGAAGTCGAGTTGTGGTGATGATGATGAAGAAACGAACGTTAGTTAAAAACCATACATCCATTTGGGAGCTACGATGAGATACACAGACAAACAGACAGACTGCAAAACTTATCGAACACCTCTTTGCGTAGGTCGTTCATTGCTAAGTACCTACCTATCTACACAAGTTTATACGGACGGCGCGTAATTATTAGCTAAGCCATGCAGTAGGGCTTCCGAACGTACCTAATTATGTAAATACGAAATTACAGACAGATTTTAAAAGTACGTTACTTATGAGAAAAACTCCGTAGTAACGAGTACTAGGTAGGTTAAGATAGATACAATTAAAGAAATAAAATTATACTTAACCCAAAACTGACGACTTAGGTACATGACGTTGCTTGCAAATTGAAAACACTAGACCACTAGGTACATTTTCTCAATAAATGTACCGAAGTAAAAATTTTCACTTCAGTACATTTATTGAGAAACTGTACCTATCTAAAATTATGTTAATAGTTCAGAATCGTACCATGCACATCTATCAACAATTCTTGGGAAAAACATTTTAAGAATGCAAAGCATTTTATTTAATAAACATACTTTTATGTAAAAGAAGTAATGATTTGACTACCCATTTGTAAACGCGTCCTTAACTGTTATGTTTTTATGAAACCTAGCGGCCAATCTTGGCTTTTCCCTGGTAGAATAATTAAATATGGCCATGTATAATTTTTGCATCTGTCAAATGATATTTCTGGGCTTAAATTCTTGTATTTGACCGTTTAAAATCGATTTCCAAACAGCCAAAATTCGGATAACACCCCGTAAAATTTTTTGAGACCGCATATCTGTCTGTAACGGGTTTTTACCGATTACTAAAACAACTGTGTTAGATGGAGACATCATCTTATTTTTCCTGCGTCATTTACCTCCGTGACATCACTAGTGATCGGAAAAAGATGAGCTAATTTACCTAAACTTCGAAGAACAGAGACAAAAGGTGGAGACTTCCTTATGACAAAATTTTTTTTCGGGAAAATTGTCCCGGATTCGGTACAATTTTCAATTCAATAATGTGTGTAGGTACCTACTTAGAGTGGTGAGTTTCTTAATAATTATTATTATTAAACTTGATTTCTGTTTTATGTTAGTAGCAACTAACTTAAGATATATTTACCGCCTGTACCTATGTGTACTTACCACCTGTAGGTATGTGTACATTATGGTTTGCAATATAGCACACCCAAGGAAGGAAAAATAGGGGAAATAATCCGTGTATAAGCGAATTTTGGTATAGTGTAGGTTGTAGGTAAAGGTGGCAAACGCTAAAGGGTAGGGGCGTTGTAAAGTTCCCTTTTTTAGTTTTTTCGTAACTCGTAAGCATTGGCTCATAGCAAATAAAAACCACATACAAAATTTTCTACAAAAAGATTCTACACTTTTTTGCTAGAACAATAAAAAAATAAACTTAATGTAAGAATGGCACATACTTACACCTAAAAAAGAAAATCCGATTCGGAAAGTTTGAACTTACGTAGATAATAAATAGGTACATGCATGATGAGAAAATAAGAACATTTTAATGCTATGGGCCACCACTTATTTTCGAAAAACTAAAAAAGGGACCTTTACACAAAGCCGATAGCTACACCCCCACCCATCAATACTTATGTTATTTAAAACATCATTCCCTACAACTATGCCAAAATTCTACACGAATTATTTCCCCTATTTGGCCGTTTTTGGTTGGTGAGCTATAAACGATTTGAGGTTGTGATTCAGGTTGAACTGTGAGTCAAAAGTTAGCTCTGGTTTGTGCAAGTGAGCCTTAGTGGTAAACGTAGGGTTTTTAATTACTCACCATTGCCACAATATTTGAGGTAGACGGCGAGATGTTCCATGCACTTGACGATGCAGTCGTACGCCTGTTTGTCATGATCTGGAAGCGCCTGGATGGAGGGGGGGTGGTAGGGTTGCGCGGGCGGCGAATACCCCGCGAGCTGGAGGAGCGCGGTGTTCACCACCAGCTCTTCGGGGTCCACCTGGATGACTGCCTGTGGGCGGGAGGAAACATTCAGTATTTGTGCGAGATTTTGGCAAGGTAAATATCTGGGCATCTTTGTTGTTTTCCAAAAAGCTTTTGATACCATTAGTCACGAAATCAAAGGCGTGGTCGCGTGCCAGTATACCACGTGGGTGCCAGGAACAACTACAAAATGGCATGCGACCAGCGCTTTAACTTTTTTGTTCCTGTCTTGATTTCTGTTTGAAATATTTTCATGTTTTTTGGACCACTTATTTTTCTGTAGTCGGGTTACAGTTTTCTAAACTTTATTTTTCAGTCAATGCAATGCTTTACAGAGAAAATTCAGAAACAACAAGAATATAGGGAAGCTATGATACTTTGAATTGATCAGAAATCAATCAATCAAATTCTAACAAAATTATAAACAAAAACGCTGTTTTACTTTGACTGAATGAGTTGACGTGTAACTACTAACGAGAACGCAACAACTCGCATACTGATAAGAATTTTATTCATTTGAGATTTAGTAATCTCGAAGTCATTCTAATACGTGTAATATAGAAGTGTGTTCTTTCCTATGTTTATTCCTAATTGTAATATAAGGTAGGTAGACCCCAGGCAGGGTTTCCCATAAACGTAGCTTTTTATTGGGTGTTATTCGTTGACTAGCTTTTGCCTGTGACTTCATACGAGCAAATCCCGTTTTATCCCGTTCCCCTATAGCATATCCTATCCTTCCTCATGAATATGGATATCATTATAAAAAAAGATTTTTCAAATCCGACGATGGAATTTAAGTTCCTGAGATTAGCGCGTTCAAACAAACAAACAAACTCTTTAGCTTTATTATATGATTATAGATAACTCGGATTTAACGTAACTTTCAACAACATTTCATCTTCTACTATTGAACTTGATTTACAAGTGCCCAATTTCGATAGGTGCACGCACGATTTATTGTAATGCGTCAAATGAATTGCTTAATACAAGTTTAAACTATTTTCTAAATATTATTTCGCTTTGGTTTATGATTTGGACAACTGAAACATAATTATTTTACTAGAAATAGAGATCAACTAGTTCAACCAAGTTTCAGACTGGGTAAAGCAGCGTCGCCGTCAGTTGGGACTGGTCATCTTTCAACTGCCAGGTGTTTTTTATTTCGGAGACTTTTACGTGCATTTCTTTTACATCATTCTTACATATATTATGTACTTATGTACAACTTCAACAAAATGATGATACCATAACATTATAAATAAAAATGATTTAATAGAGTGTCCGTGGAGTTTCTTGCACGTTCTTCTCCAGATCTCTACGCTTTGGAACGTTCAAATAGCTTCATCTCTTTGACTGACCGACCTTGACAGCACTTTAATTGGAATAAATAATTTGAGTTTGAGAAATTACACACAAAAAACCCCTGTTGTAAAAAATGTGCTATCATAATGGCCGTTACGTTAAAGTCACGTTTTAAAGTAACATGTTAAAAATATATTATTCGTCCGGAACCCTTTGCACGCGAGGCCGACTCACACTTGGCCGGTTCTATGAATAAGCCCAACTAGAAGTAGGTTTTGGGCATCAATCACAGACACGATTTTACTAGTCAAATTAAGACATTTTTATTATTATATTTATTTATAGGACACCACAAATGACTAGATACTGGATTATAACATGCGTATAAAACCTTGAAAAAAGCCTAAAATATATTGGCAAGGTACCTACGTAACATTTTAATTCATATAAGTAATTCTTATTATAAAAAGTTAGTTTTGGATAATTTATTTTCAATCAGCATACAAATTGAGCAATGGGTCATTCGTTAACTATAGATATCAATTATTTTATTTAACATTTTGTTATTCATGTAAATGTTAACAAGCAAGTAACCAAATGTTCGGCAGTCAGATTGTGTATTCGATTGATCACTCAAAATATTTTTGAGTGATTGTGTAAGTGGCAAAGGATCGCTCAACATCCAATCACAAGACCAACATCCATCCAAAGACAAGTTAGAAAATGCCCGGTGAGGTACGTAACTCACGTACCTCACTGGGCATTTACAAACTTGTCTTTTAGTTTACGCGAGAATACCTCTGACAGTTCGAAGTTAATTTGGCGAATTTTATTCATTAACTTGATTCAGTCAACTCTACACCTTCAGTTTCTCAGTAGCTCAGAAAGCACATTAAGCCGTTGGTCCCGGCTGTCATTTGTAGATCTCTAGCAGTCGTTATGGATCGTCAGAAGCCAGAAAATCTGACACCCGTCTTGCCAAGAAGTACCGTGTTACCCAGTTACAGGGTTGTGGAGATCAGATAGCTGAATCCGGTTGCTGGGAAGCCGACTCCAATATAGTTGGGAAAAGGCTAGGCAGTTGATGATGACATTTGGGTTAGGTACCTACCCACCCACTTAATATAATAAAACAATTAAAAGTCAATACACTATTCCGTACGTAGAACTTGTCGCCTTATTATGATTATAGGCCTTTTATAAATGCGAAAGTTTGGATGGATGCTTATTACTCAATCACGCTAGAACGCGCGAACGGCTGAACGGATTTGGATGACAGGACATGGCACGTTTCTGCCTAGTTACTCAGTGGCATGTAGGTACATTATTAGACGCCAAATTATAAATAAATAAAAAAAGAAATGTAAATTACAAAAACATTTATATTTTCGTATAACTTCAGAATTCGAAACGTGGTCGCTCACAATGGGCCTCATCAGAAGGCTTAAAGGCACCCAAAGGGCAATGGAGAGGGCAATGCTCGGACTTTCCTTGCGTGATCGAATCAGGAATGATGATATCCGCAAGAGAACCAAGGTTACCGACAGAGCCCGAAGGATCGCCAAATTGAAGTGGCAGTGGGCAGGGCACATTGCGCGATGGGGCCGAAAAGTTTTGGAGTGGCGACCACGTACCGGAAGACGCAGCGTTGGAAGGCCTCCCACAAGGTGGACCGATGACCTGGTGAGGGTCGCGGGTAACCGATGGATGCGAGACGCACAGGACCGGTGGTTGTGGCGACACTTGGGGGAGGCCTATGTCCAGCAGTGGACGTCTTTCGGCTGATATGATGATGATGATGATGATAACTTCAGAATGAATATTTAAACATAACATGTTCTGCGTTTCTGGCGTATCATGATAGTGCGCCATTTTGGATAAACGTTGCAGCCCCTGTAAAGCTAAAATATTAATGTTCCATCAGAGTTATAATAAACATTATTCGTACTGTAAAATGATTATACTTAGTATAAAAAAAACATATTTTGTAAATTACTCGAATGCTATGAAATATTATTGTTTTAAATAACTTTTTCTTATAACTACGAAACGACATGACAAGTTCGACAATCGCTCGAAATCCGCCATTTTTTTTTTTCGTTTGACAATAATATTGTGCTCGCAACTTGCGCTTGCGATTGTTTTTTGTTTGTAAACTGTGCGATTATTTTTTCTTCATATCGACCAGAGACGGATACGGACGGATTCCATTGCCCAACGATTATCTAGTGCTTATTAATGAGGACTTGATTGCGCTTACGTTTTGGATATTGTCAAAAGACAAAGTCAAAGTCAAAGCATTTATTTCAATTAGACCATTTACAGGTACTTTTGAATTGTCAAGGTCGGTCGGTCAAAAAGATGAAGCTATTTGCACGATCCAAAGCGTAGATCTCTATGGAGAAGAACGTGCAAGAAACTCCATGAACACTCTTTTAAAAATAATATTTTGTTACAAAATTATGGTTACATCATTCATATTGAAATTATACATATATGTGAGAACGATGTAAAAGACGTGCAGGATAAACGAGTCCGGAGTAAAAAAGAAACAATTCAAAGAAATATTTAAAATAAACCATGGCAGCCGAGAGATGACCAGTCTCAGCTGACGGCGCCCATTCACGAACATGACGCATACGCCAGCACCATTCGGCTCAACCATTTTTAAGGGAGCCAAATGATCCAACGCATGCGCCACCATCAGCCAGACTTTTGAGTGAGCATGACATCCCCAATCGCCAGGATACATTCATGTCAAAGACCTACCCAAAATGATCATTATAGTTTAAAGATACACAGTACTCACACATGTGCATGAAATTATACAATGCTAAATAAGTGGAGTCTAAACAATGAAAAATATTGCATTCTTACAATCTTCAGCCGGTCCAACAATATAACCAAATGCTAACATTACTTTGGAGCCCCTAGTGGCTACCTAGTGGCGTTGTGGAACAGGACAGGAGCATTGAGCCAAGCATTTTTATCTTCAATATACTCCCCTAACTTATAATATGCTTGCTTGCATAGTATGCGTTTAATACAGGATTTAAATTTCGTCTCATTTAATTCTAATATATGGGGAGGTATTTTATTATAACATTTTAAACAGTACCCCATGAAAGATGTGGCTACTTTAGCAAGTCTAAAACCTGGTTGAACTAATTGGTTCCTATTTCTAGTGACATAGTTATGTATGTCACCTCGTTTACTAAAAAGATGCAGTTTCTTCCTAACGTACATGATATTTTCATAGATATATTGACAAGGCACCGTCATGATGTTAATTTCTTTAAACAGTTCCCTTAGAGAATCGCGCCGGCGGAGATTGTAAATGGCTCTGATGGCTCTTTTCTGCAGAATGAAAATAGACTCAATGTCAGCAGCCCGTCCCCATAGTAAGATACCCTAAGACATTATACTATGAAAGTAACTAAAATAGACTAGTCTCGCGGTTTCAACATCTGCAAATTGGCGGATTTTCCTAACAGCATATGCTGCCGAACTTAGCCTTCCCGCAAGAGATGTCAAAGTCAAAGTCAAAGTCAAAGTCAAAGCATTTATTTCAAATAAACCATTTACAGGTACTTTTGAATTGTCAGAGTCAGTCAGTCAAAAACATGAAGCTATTTACACGTTCCAAAGCGTAGATCTCTATGGAGAAGAACGTGCAAGAAACTCCACGGACACTCTTTTAAACCATTTTATGATTTACAATAATCCAGGTTACATTATCTTTGTTGCTTCTATATGTGAGAACAATGTAAAGGAAGAGAAAAAAAAAAGAATTCTAAGTATCAAATAAACTATTGAAATAAGCCAGCGACAGCTAAGAGATGACCAGTCTCCACTGATGGCGCCCGTTCACGAACATGACGCGTGCATCAGCACCATTCAGCTCAACCATTTTGAAGGGAACCGAATGATCCGATACACGCGCCACCATCAGCGAGACATTCGAGTGAGCATGACAAACCCTCAACTGCCCCTGCTCATTCATGTCAAACAAGGAAACCATCTATTAACATAAAAAGGCTCCATGGTCCTCACATTTACAGGATTCCAAAATAAAAAATGCTTCTACTTTATATAAAACTATAAATATCAATTGGTAAGAACAGAAAAGTAAAAGTGTATTCCAAACATTATAGAAATGTGGAATATTATTATTATTAAACGTAAAAAGTAAAATAAAAAAGGGTGAGCATCTCCTCCATATATAAAATCCTAACTAGTGGAACCAAGCGGCTGAGGCTGTGGAGCAGGACCGGCATTTAGCCAAGCATTTTTATCAAGGATATAATCTTCCAGTTTATAATATGCCTGTCTACATAGTGTGCGTTTAATGCATGTTTTAAATTTTCTCTCATTCAGTCCGAGAATATCATATGGTATTTTATTATAAAATTTAACACAGTACCCCATAAAAGAAGTGTGTACTTTAGCCAATCTGAATCGGGGTTGATCTAATTTGTTCTTATTTCTAGTATTAAAATTATGCCTGTCACTAATCTTACTAAAAAGATGGAGATTTTTCCGAACATACATTATATTTTCGTATATGTATTGACAAGGTACCGTCATGATGTTAATATCTTTAAACAGTTCCCTTAGGAAATCGCGCCGACCCAGATTATATATGGCTCTGATGGCTCTTTTCTGCAGAATAAATATAGATTCGATGTCTGCAGCACGTCCCCATAATAAGATACCGTAAGACATGATACTATGAAAGTAACTAAAATAGACCAGCCTCGCGGTATCTATATCAGTAAATTGACGGATTTTTCTGACAGCATATGCTGCTGAACTTAGCCGTCCCGCAAGAGATGTTAAATGAGGACCCCATTGTAGCCTTGAGTCAAGCGTGATCCCCAGGAAAACCGCGTTTTCGACGAATTCAAGTTTCTCTTTGTTCAATACAATATCGCAATTATTACTTTTGACATTCGGTAAAGCAAATCTAATACACTTAGTTTTTTTCCCATTTAATACTAAATTATTAGCAGTGAACCAATTTTGGACCTGCTGTAGGGCTTTATTTACATCGTCAAGATTTGTAGAACGTCTATCTATCTTAAAAATTAAGGACGTATCATCAGCAAATAATACCATTTGTGGTTGATTTTTTAAAAGATGGAGTAAATCATTAATATACACTAAAAAGAGGAAAGGACCCAATATTGAGCCTTGTGGTACCCCCATTTTGACTTTTAAACCCCTTGAATTAACACCGTTTATTTGAACTTGCTGCTGTCTGTCATTTAAATAAGACTTCACTAAGCTGAGTGCAAGTTTACCTAGACCGTAATGTTCTAGTTTTAGGAGCAAGGTTTCGTGATTTACACAGTCAAATGCCTTGGAGAGGTCACAAAAGATTCCTATGGCATCTTGCGCCTCTTCCCACGCTGTATATATGTGTTTTAATAACGTGACACCAGCATCAGTCGTACAACGACCTTTGGTAAAACCATACTGTTGATCGTGTAAGATTTTATTGATGTTAAAATGAATGAGCATTTGATTGAGCATTACTTTTTCAAACACTTTGCTGAAAACCGGCAATACGGATACAGGTCTATAATTATTGGTGTCTGTGCTGTCGCCGGACTTAAAAAGTGGTATAACTTTACTGTATTTCATTATATCCGGAAAGACTCCTTGGTCCACACATAAATTAAATATTAAAGCCAAGTATGGTGCTATGGTCTCAATTATGGACGTGCACACTTTGATAGACATTCCCCATATGTCTTCGGTCAATTTGATTTTAATTTGCCGGAAAGCTTTTATAACTGTCATAGGGTTGATATGTTGGAATTGGAATTCAACCGTACAACCTGGAACGTTTGCTCTTAATAAACTAAATGAGACCTCTGGTGAAGAATTTAAAGGTTCAGTAGTTTTTGATGGTATTTCGGAGAAAAAATTTACAAATTCTTGAGCTACTTCTAGATTAGAGCTTATGGCACCATGTGCAGTCTCCAGTAAAAAATCAGTGTTTCGTACTTTATTCTTACATGTTTCATTATTAATAACTTTCCAAACTGTCTTTATTTTGTTATCTGCCGATTTGATCTTGTTGCTAATATACAGAGCTTTTGCTACCTTGCAGGTATTTCTGAAAACTTTAGAATATTTGTTTACATATTTATTGAAGGACTAGCACTTCGCCCGCGACTTCGTCCGCGCGGATTTAGTAGGTACTCCACAAACTTCAACGCCCCCTATACCCCCTTATAAAGGTTAGTTTTGGAAAATTAAGCACAACGATTTTCATTAATTTACATTTATTACTTAGCCATTTCTACTTATTCTATGGTCCCAGGTTCAGCGCAACTGTTCACCCCGTTCACCCCGTCAGGAGTTGATTATGCAAAAATTGTTAGGTACATCTGTTTCAATAATCTCATTTTTAGTTTGTTCATAGCATCCCGACGTAAATTAAAGCAAGCAATAATGTCCTCCGCTAAAAACTTAATCACCCCTGCTTCACCCCTTATTATGTAGGTATGTAGTTTATTTGCAAAAAATCCAAACATTTGTTATTCTTATTGTTTTATCGAAATCATTTTCAACTTCATCGGACCAAGCATTGTATGATTCTTCCCAGTTCGCTCAAGCCGCGACATTTTTCTTACTCCGAGCATGTTTATTACCGTCGTAACTTTTGAACGAAAGGTCCGATTTGAATGATTTAAAGTGTAATTTACACGGAAATAATCAACCTTAATTATCAAACCATTTAAATGGATAAGGATTGATATCATGATACCGAAATCACCATTTTTTCAAATCACCAAGGATTTGCTTGAATAATTTGAACAAAAAGCGGTCATGGTGACTTAACCATAATAGTTAGACATATGGTATCGCGGACTTTTTTGTAGATATTGATGACCTCTATAAAACTGTAGTACATCACTTTGCTCTATTGTCAATATATTTCGCAGCGCACGCGATATAAGGATTTTTTCTCACACCTTGGGTTACATTATCGAAGTTTTCATACGGATCCCTAACTTTTTTGAAAATATTCTATAGCCTATGTCCATCATCGATAATGTACAATTCTACTGGTGAAAGAATTTTTCAAATCGGTCCAGTAGTTTCGGAGCCTATTCATTTCAAACAAACAAACAAACAAACAAACAAACAAACAAACAAACAAACAAATCTTTCCTCTTTATAATATTAGTGTAGATTCCGTATTAATGAAAGGTTTAAGGCCATATAACTCATATAGTCTTTCCCTACTTATCCTAATACCTTTAGTCGCCCAGTCACTAAATATATACTTAGGGAAAGTATTTTTAGACTTCTTTTCAAAAGTTGAGTTGAATTCTTTTAGAACTACAGAAAAGAAATTATCATAAAATTTATTCGCATCCTCAATATTATGGCCCAAAAGATTTAATTTATTTTGTAAGGAACCATTGAATCTAACTAGTTTGCCTGTTGTTATTGGCCTATATTGTATTTGAATTTTTTGCAAGGCTGCTTTAAACTTAAATGTTACCAATTGACCGCTATGATCCGATGGAAGGTAATTAACTACGGCTTTATCTAAATAATCACAATCGCAGAATACATTATCAATACAGGTTGAAGAAGTAGTTGTTATCCTAGTAGGTTCCGTAAAAACATTAGACAAATTGAACGATTTAAAAAGGCTTAAAAATCTACTGCTATTTGAATTAATTTCTAAAATATTAATATTAAAATCTCCACAAATAATCGCGGATTTATTACCTGCTGCAAGTTTCGCAAGGATATCTTCCATTGTTGATTCAAATAAAGTAAAGTTTTGAGGGTTTGGGGGTCTGTACACGCACACTATAACATGCTTATCCAGCTCAACACAGGACAGTTCAATGCAATGTTCCACTGACAAGCTGACAATGTCATTACGTTGCTTAAATTTTAAGCACTTTTTTACTAACATGAGGGAACCACCACGCAACATAGATTTGCGGTTAAAACAACTGCCCACACTATAATTTTCATAACTAATTAGCATCTGGTAATCCTTCAACCAATGTTCACTAAAACATACAATGTCAATCATTGTTGTTGATGTCAAATGAGGACCCCATTGTAGCCTTGAGTCAAGCGTAATCCCCAGGAAAACTGTTTCATCGAAGAATTCTAGTTTCACCCTGTTCAATACTATGTCACAATCACTACTTTTCACATTTGGTAAAGTAAATCGAATGCACTTCGTTTTTTTTTCCATTTAATACTAAACATTTATTAGCAGTGAACCAATCATGTACCTGCATTAGGGCGTTATTTATATCGTCAAGATTGTTAGCATGTCTATTTATTCTAAAAATTAAAGATGTGTCGTCAGCAAATAACACCATATTAAGTTTATTTTGTAAAATATAGGGCAAATCATTTATATAAACTAGAAACAAAAAAGGAACCAAAATTGAGCCCTGAGGTACCCCCATTTTCACGTTTAATCCAAATAATGTTCATGACCAAGACATGTTTTTGTTACTTTTTAAGAAATCATAAGTTAGTGGATTATGTAACTTTTACAGTTAATTTGAGAGCTGAAGAACTTATAAATAAAGCAAAATTCGTTAATGTACATGAGTTTTAATGCTAGGCAGAGTGCCCTAATTAAATTGGGCATCTCAATTGGCACAGATTTAAATAATAATTATGGTCTGGAATAATATAATAGCACATAGACTTTTTATCTCGAGAGTATGTTCCCTTGGAATATTTCCGAGGTCCACGCAAGCGAAGCCGCTGGCAGAAGCCAGTTGAAAGAAAAAACGTTTGAAATTTGAAGAGTTGTTTAGAAAACCTATTAAATCTGCTTAGTTAGACTGCTTAGTGTTATTTTTCTCGTTTTTAACTTAATTTTTTCGTTGGGTTGTGATTCAAAGAATTCTTCCATTCATCTGAATTACTGCAAAATTACCTATACTAGTCATTGAAAAATAAGCCATGTTTACACTCGACAAAATCAAAACAAATAATCATCAATCATGACACCATGAATGATTACTTTTAATCAGTAGATAGTCATGTCATGACTAACTTGCAATAATCATTGTCATATCAATCAACGATATTTTGCACTGGACGTCCAGTGAAGGGTAAATAGTAGTAATGGACCGAGTCGATCCGAATACCAAACGAGTATTATTATTATATCAAGTACGTACTTCAATACAGGAGCACTCTAAGCATGTCTTCATGACAGAAACAGTCACGCTGGCGTGCTCTCACGCTTAGCACCATAGACACGTCGGGAACGAGCTGGACAAAACACATCCAAGGCTTCCGACAACCGACGAAGCAGACAAACAATAGACAGCCGGCACAAAGGATAAACTTATAAAAATCTGTCGTCACCAAAGAACGTGTTAAACAACTAAACTGCACAAAACGCTGACGAACACGTTACTGAGTGCAGAGCCGCTGCGGTGACCCAATTCTTCGCTGGTCTCAATAGATCCTCCGCTCCGATGCCAATTATGGAGCATTGTCATATAAAATGAGTGACTTTCCTATCGTTCGAAGAAAGGATTTTTTGGGTTCCGTACCCGAAAGGTAAGCAACGTCTGTCTGTCAGTTCGCAGTATATATTTCTATTGCCCTTCTAGCAACAAATAAGACAAAACAAATTAAATTCGAGCTCCCATATATACAAGAAACGTGTTTTTTTTCGGTTTATGGTACGGAAACCTTCGTGTGAGAGTCCGACTCGCACTTGGCCGGTTTTTCTGTAACATTTTTGCTGCCACTCTTCATATAAAATCTCTTCAAGGAAACACATATTATAACATAGTAATCAAATTATATTTTGTATCAGCTGCGACGACCACAGCCGCTGCACGCTGATAGAAATAGAATTTGATTTAAATCTGCTGAAACGTTGCATGAATACTTTATGAAGCCGTCAATTTTTGATTGTGTGAACCTTGGCTAAGTAATTATAGCCGCACGGGTCGATCTCCCAGCAACCCGTCCGTTGATATCAAATCCATTACACAGTCGTCCGGTTGTCATTTGTAAATTATAAACAGTCGTTACGGGCAGTAGTAGATAGAGTAGAATAGGGACTCCAGACTCCCATTCGGTCCCGTTGTGGCGTAGGTGTCCTGGCTAAGTCAGCCAGCCTAGCTCGGTCGTTCCGGGAGAGTGAGAAGTCAGAAAATGTGACACCAGTGACACCAGTGGCACCAACCCAGTTACTGAGTTGTGAAGGTTAGATAGGCAGACGCTCCATGTTAAATTCTGGTATCTATTCAGCAACACCCAGCTAGACTGGCAGCCGATCCAAAAACATATCTCTGGGAATAACCTAGGCTAGACTATTCCCAGATACAAGCAAACTATCTAAAACTTATTATTTTTTATTTATTTATTTATTTATAACAATCTTACCTTCACTATCATTACAGATCTATGATCCAATGCGACAGAGTGGCTTATAGCCTGCCATTTAACAAATGATGCTCTACTATTAGTAATTGGATATAGTCTGTTACTACGCCACCTTTGTTCGGGGAAGTTTTAGGTTCTGGCGTAGTTAAAGATGCGTGGGTAGCAGTTGGTGGCTTCTTAGTTAGTCAACTTAACCCACCTATGTATACCTGAGTACTACGTAATGTGCGTGAGGCACATTTACCCACCGGCGAATTTAAGCTTAGTCTAACCTCATTAAATCGTAAAATTGATGTCAGTAAAACGTAACCTTTGAAAGTACTATTGCGATTACAAAAAATACCTCAATCAATGATAGAAAGCCAAAATCAATATTGTAGAATCATAAGATTTTTTTGTGTAAAACAAGAATAATTGTCACAAGGACAAAACATGGGCAGAAAGAACATAATAACTTGAAACTAAAATTAGATTGACGTCAGAATTATAACGAAAGGGGATAGAACTTTTAGTGACAGTTACGGTTTAAGTAGGTAGGCTATAGGCTGGTTTACTCAGAAATTAAAGTTTCTTTTTTAATTAGCGCTACCTAACCTTTACTTTGCCATGAGTTGTTACTTCCCAAAATTTGATCCTTATTAACGATACTTTAAGATGATGTAATAATACAGTGTTTTTTTTTAAGTACTCGTAGGTACATAGCTTTTTATGATGGCAAATGCGATTGTATCCGTTATATTTGCCAGAAATAAAAACGCGAGGTAATGTTTGAGATGTGGATAAAATGAGAAAGAATAAAAACGTCTTTGTGCCGATATCAAAGGTTTTCCTCAGATGTCTGGGATTACTCATGGATAAAAACAGCTGCTACTGTAAAATTCTTTTTTCTCAAACATGCTTGGAAATTTGAGCATTATTTTGACAACCTTCTTCGAGATAAATCGAAATTGCTGTACTGGTCAAATACATACGAGCAGCGGCCGGCAAAAGTTGTATGAAAATCCTTAACTGTCGTGGTTTAGCGGCCAAATAAATTACATATAGTAAACTCATAACTGTCCTGTAATTTTAAAATGGAACGATCTTTTACTCGGAAACATGGCAACTAAGGAGATAACTTATCAAAGGTTTTATATAAATTTCGAACTGGCTTGCAACTAGAAAGCTATTTATTGAAAAAAAAAACAAATGAACATTAACGCGGGAAAAATTATTGTTGTTTGTCATTGATTTTGAAAAGTACTTGTATTTGACAAAATGGGTTCAAAAGAAGACAATGAATGTGATGAATTTTCGCACACTATTTGAGAAAAGTACTATACAAGCCATGGCCTTGGGCAAAAACCCCTAAAGGTTAAAAAAGAAAAAAAAGCCTTGGCCACAGCTAGGCATTGATGGAATTACGTATGTGTGCCTCAGCTTCGCCTCAGCCCACATTTATACGTTTATCCATCAATGCCTCTTTTGCTGGCCGCTGCAGTAATGACACACGATCGTTTTTAAAAGTTCAGTTGATGTTTCCAAGCATATTCATTCATTCAAAATATGAATTCTTAGATGTATTATTTCGTTCAAGGTATGCTTGCTGCAGAATCTGTGGAGCCAAGTCTTAAAATAGGCCCAAATGTACAGAAATCGTCGAAGCAGTGGTAAGCAGTGCATGAGTCCTTTGTCACGTGGCATGTCATACATAAGCCGACTTTAAAATCGATTTCATTTTAAACTGGCCTTGACTTTTAAATTATAATACGTAAGTCGCAGCCAACTGGCTTAATCAGTCATTTAATTGGCTGCCTAGCCTTTTCATATAACGGCGCCATTTAAACAGCGGCTTAAATTACATAGGTACAGCCAACGCGTCTAATACTACATTTAATGAACGGCCTAGGCCTAGCTGGATGCTTAGGCCGCTGCGCGGGGCTCCTATTTCTGTCTGCAAGGTTTAAAATAACTTAAGGCTAGGTTATCCGGAAAAACGTTGTTTTGCATTGTGTAAAATTGTGTTTTATTCGTAAACAACACGGATTTAAATTTTGAAAAAAATATATTACATATTTCACACTTCGATCTTGCTATTTCGGCCGTGCGATACACGATTACTTGCACTTTACTGCATCCAATTAAATCGCAAAGACAAGTCAAAATCAAGATGTAATTATCATTTCATTTGAGTTATATAAGGTTTTGAGTAATAAAACTTATACCACAATAAAGGTCATAAAAAATGTGATATAAATCGGCCGTCATAATGTGAAATATGAAAATACGTATCCCACTAATTCCAAAATCAAGTGATTTTGTCTTTTCATGCGCGCGCCCCGTGTCATTTAGTCCCGAGCGGAACGTGTTGGAGGTCGGACGTGTGCCTTTAGAGGTAGCGGAACAGAGAGTAAAGTCCCACATACCTCCGTTGAAAAGGGAGGATCCTCCGACCAGACGGTTGTTTGTGTCTGGTGGGCAACTGCCCGAGAGTTGATATTCGGGCTTTGCATGTGTTCTAATCGCACGGTAAACTTTGATATCGCGATTTAGGATTTTGTAGTTAGTTCGCAGCTGTCGAGATAGATGGCGCTGCGAGTCTCATTTGTTGTGATGTTGATTCTGCTACGTTGATTTTTGTGGCGGCATGAATGCCGCTACATCACTCCCCTCCGGAGACCGGAGGTCGATAGTGGATGAGTCGTCCATACATCTTGAGATGCTTGCCAGGCCAGTGGAAGGTTGGTTCCAGTGAGTCGGAACCGGAAGTCGCAGAGTTCTCGGTGAGTCGGAACTGTCTGCGTCGCAGAGTTCACGGTGAGTCGGAACTGTCTGCGGTGCCCCGATGCTGCTGCTGGCGTGACTGCTGGCGTCGACCAGGAGAGGTTCTTCAAGGCTCTTCATGTGACTGGCCGAAGGTGCAGTGTGCTTGCCATGGTGGGTCGGAGCTGTGCGACGTGCTGACGTGACTGCTGGCGTCGACCAGGAGAGGTTTTTCAAGGCTCTTCATGTGACTGGCCGAAAGTGCAGTGTGCTTGCCAAGGTCGCTGATGAGGTTGATGATAGAGGCTGAGGATGCTGACCAGGAATGCGCGTCCGCTGCATGCTGGTGGTCAGGATACCCGTAGAAACCGAGGGTTCTGGCTGGCTGTATGACTCGCTGCTCGAGAGCTTGAGGTCAGGATGAGGAGAAGTGATGATGATGATGATGACTTCATGAAGAGGTAGCTGCACGAAGGCTGCGCTGACGTTCAATGTCGAGGGTCACCAGTTTAGAGGTAGCGGAACAGAGAGTAAAGTCCCACATACCTCCGTTGAAAAGGGAGGATCCTCCGACCAGACGGTTGTTTGTGTCTGGTGGGCAACTGCCCGAGAGTTGATATTCGGGCTTTGCATGTGTTCTAATCGCACGGTAAACTTTGATATCGCGATTTAGGATTTTGTAGTTAGTTCGCAGCTGTCGAGATAGATGGCGCTGCGAGTCTCATTTGTTGTGATGTTGATTCTGCTACGTTGATTTTTGTGGCGGCATGAATGCCGCTACATGCCAATTTTTGCGATCCCGCCACCCCCGCTAAGTTCTGTTACTGGCTAAGCCTAAATTGATTACCGCTCGAGCACTGCCGGCACACCGGTGTGCCGCGAATTTAATGTTTATGTTTATTTACGTAAGATTTGTTTTTTATTTTGGAATTTTCACGTGTCGAGCGGTTAAATAATAATACTTGTATACAATTTAGTGTTCAAACAGTTGTAATATAGTTAGTTTTTATTAGATGTAGCTATAATTTTGTAAAAGTTGTCACGGCTCTTCGTTGCAGCGGTGACTACTTTTTTTTATAAACTTTGGCTGAATAAACAAAAAGGTATATAGGTATATACATAATTTACTTTACTAACTAGGTAAGTACCGACACGGAACAGATAAATTTACACACCGCGAACATGTGTGTAAACAGTTCAATTTAAACCTTATTTCAATACGCATAAAGACGTGCGCTTTAGTGGTTTAGTTTTCGCGCGGAATAGATTTACCAACCGCATCGAGTATGTAAAACAATTGAATTTGAACCCTATTTCAGAGTGCATAAAGCCAACTCGCGCGCACATGATACAATGATTTACTGTTTTCAAATGTCAAATAGGTAGTTCACCCCGCTACGTTAGTCTTGATGGTTTCGGAGAGTTTGTATAAGTCTTATAATATTTGTTATTTATTAGAAATGTCCGTTTTCACTTATCTTACTCCTAAACAAATGCCAAAATAATAGCTCGTATTTCCTACATGAGAGTTGAATATCGGTGCAATAATGTTTTGGTGTTCTTGTAGAGAAGAAATATAAGTGTAGTTATACGCTAGGTGGCTGTGAGTAGGTACTCACAGCCACCACAACACAACAAATAATAATATTTATGGCGTCTGCAACGTTTGTGTAGGTCTCGTCTATGCTAACCAATACGCGCAGCGCACTCGTGAGTCGCGTGCCATAGTGTGAAAGTGTTACAGTATGACCATTTCCTGTGAAAATATTATAATAACATACTTTTGGTAACGTTTAGGCTACCGGACCAACTCATTTATGCGCTGTACACTAGAGTCCATCCTCTTACTAATTACTAACAATGTATCAAGTTATGACAAGACATACAAAAAACTATGTGGTCAGTTTGGATAGTTTTTCCAATCCAATGCGTAACTTTATCGGTGTTTATTGGCAAGAGGAAATATGTATAGAAATTATAAATTACATACACTAAACTGTTTTTAATTGACTATTGTATTGTATATTTAATAATATACAATACAATAGTCAATAGTCAATACCGACTTCCAAAAAAGAAGAGGTTCTCAATTCGACTGTTTTTTTTGTTGTACGTTTGCTTAGCGATATTTTCGCCAATTGTCAACCGATTTTGATGATTCCATTTTTTTTTGGAAGTGTATCTTCCCGGACTGATCCCATTTCAATTTGATGAAGATCTGATGAAGAACTTCGGAGATAGGTAACGGAACTCTTCATTCCCGTAGGAATTCCCGTTCCCGTATAGCCGTACAGCCTTCCCCATGAATGTAACTATCAAAAATTCATAATCATAATACAAAAAAGAATTTCTCGCACCGCGTCGCACGCAGTCACGCACGCTCGACGCGTTCTCGTTTGGTGGCCGCGTCTCGCACACCGCCCGTTCGATTTAATAATATTGTTGAATTATTTTAATTTTACATTATCTCCTAAACGGTGAGGTCAAATAACATGCTGTAAAAGACAAAGTTTATCTTCATAAAATTATCTTGATGATGAAGTATGTTTCGCTAGTAAGGATTAATATGCGTGCCTAATATTAATGCTGAAAATACAACCTTAAATTTTTAAATAAATTATTTGACATAAAATGCCTTAGTGTGGCTTATTTATAAGAGATAGATATAGGTGTAACGTCGCGGACTTTTTTTTAGATCGAATGAAAAACAATATCTTTGTAGTACATGGTACTTACGTATAATTAGCTATTACCACAGCGCACTTAGCGCACTTCCACTTTATAATATTATTTAGTATAGATTTGAATAAAATAGTATCTCATTATCATTATTGTAACACCATAAAAATACATAAAGAAATTAAACACACACCCCCACATAAGTACATACCTACGTAATAATTACAATTCTATCCTATTTATTTATAACGGTTTGCTATCTATGTTTCTGTGTATGTGCGTCTGTGTGCCTGTGTATCTGTCTTTGGCACTGTAGCTCCGTTATCTTTATTGAACAGGGATATTTTGTAAGTTTTTAAAATTTTACTTGTTAATTATCAACAAATCAAAATTTGCGTTACAGGTCAATAGAGCATGCGGAAGAGCGTGACTTGTCTCCAAAATAATACTCATTTATTGGGGTTACCCCCGACGGTATAGTTGGGAACGACACCATTGTTGAAATTAAATGTCCAATAACGGCATTTAGAAAAGGGAAATGCTGCTATTGAAGAAAATAAAATACATATATTTAAATTCGATAGAATAAAACATGCCAGGGTTATAAACAAAAAAAGTAATTGGTATTACCAAGTGCAGGGTCAACTTCACGTAACAGAAAGGAACCTATGCATTTTTGGAATATGGTCCGGTGAAAACTAGTAGTAGAAAATATTTCAAGAGATGACGAATTTTGGCGGGTCCATATGGAGAAAAAAATTATAGATTTTTATTTGAAATGTATATTGCCAGAGATTGTGGATCCGCGCCAAAATCGCGGTATGCCAATACGAGACATGACCTAACCTAACCTGTGCAGCCAGGTCCAAGCAAATCCAAGGACCATATTCCGTGTCAATCTACTCAGCTAGGTCCATGCAAACCGAGACAGCTACAGTTCAACGAATTTTAGCCAGTTGCATTGGTAATTTTTATTATGTTAGCTATTTGATTAAAAAATATAAAAACGTTTTTGTTTCTTTTTAATAGCATCTAGGCAAATTCCAAACCATTTATACTTCTAAGCTTTCTTGAATTATAATATTCAAGAATTGTAACATAATTTTCCTAAAGTAAGTGAGCCTACCTACTACTTCATTTTTACGAAGGTATCGCACCAAAGCCAAATAGCGCGCGACGCGTAGTTTTGTATCGTACTCGTATTCATAATTTTCGTGTCAATCAGATTTTAAATCCACCATAATACTCTAAAATAAATAAGTATTCTTACTGATTTTTAATGATTAGTAATTGGATTCAAGTTTGTACAATACGTACTTAATCCATCTATAACCAAAAAATACTAAATAGAAAAATAAAACAAAATAAACTTATGCTAATCAATTCAAGTTGATCTACTGCATTACTTTATCCTGTGACGGAACTTAGTACCTACCCGAGTCCGTGAACTCATGAGCGAGCGGTGCGCTTGGTGCGCGCGTCTCCCGCGCATCGTAACTTATTACGTATTGCTACTCCTTGCGGGGCCTGGGGTAAGCGTTAGATGCCTACGCGCTCAAGTCAGGCTCGCCTTAACATGAATGGCATGACCGAACAAACGCTTTAGTAAGAAGTTTTTTTTTATTTTCAATCATTTCGGCCGGAAAATCGTGGCTTTTTACCTCAAAACTTACACAATTTTTATGTCAGAGCAGAGGTTTCATAGGAAAAAATAGCATGTTCATATTATTTGAAAGTAATTTTTTAATACGATGGGTAAGTAAAGAAAAACAAAACTAAAATTTCCGGCAATAAGTACGAGTGCCACAATAATCTCAGCATT
Organism: Melanchra persicariae; assembly: GCA_947386135.1. Classification (NCBI taxonomy): domain Eukaryota; kingdom Metazoa; phylum Arthropoda; class Insecta; order Lepidoptera; family Noctuidae; genus Melanchra; species Melanchra persicariae. The sequence goes on from OX376643.1 coordinate 30,986,704, forward strand.
TTTTAACTTCGTTCGCAACCGCCCAGCCACGCTAAAAACTAATACGACTAAGGTTTGCAATTTGGGGTACACCTAGTTTTGATTCTGAAGCACTGCGTTTTACAGAAAGTACTATGCTTATTTCGACTGTTTTTAGTTTGTAGCTTATTACACGACCTAGTAACACTTGGTCTGTCAGTGGCCGCCCTAAGGGGTAATCCAAGACCATAATATATAAAATACATTAATTAGAGACAAATCGGTTAGAAATGGGGCGCGCTTTAAGTTTGGAACCCGAAGATTTGCTTAATTATCAATCTTGCATTTCAAATACAGCGACCATCAGCTTAGTAGTTGGCATAACTACTAAGCTGATGGTCGCTGGAGCAGGGAATGACCTTTCAAATAGTGGGCATGGCATGTAGCTAGCCACCTTCTATTGTTTAATACTCGTTTGACTTTAATTTTGGCCATATGAAGTCCAACATTATGGCGTGGCAATGAACGTGTTAAATTTATGTGCGAGGCTTAAGTCGGTACGTAAGTAACTAACCTGGTCGAACGGACATTGTTTTCTGTGGAGGTGTTTGAGGCAGTGTCTACATAGTGTATGGCCGCATCCCAGGCTAATGGGACTGCGGGGAGGCGCGCCGAATTCGCGGCAGCACACAGGACAGTTCAAATAATCCGTCCATTGAGGCGCCTGTATTGGCATTCTGAAACAAATGGTTTAACAATTAATATGGATAGAAGGACGAAAAGAGATCTCTGCTGAGCGCTGTATCTAGAAGGATCACACAAGGAGACATGAAGCTACGGATGATCTAGGATTCTAGAATGAAATAATAAATCTAAAAAAGAAAATAATGGTCATTTCTCTCCCAGAATCCGACAGAAGTGAGATCTATCGTAGTATCGTCAGACAAAATATAGAGAAGTTAATTTTCATTCGTGTTTGGGCTCATTTGAATCGTACTGATTGAGGATCTGATGACGGAGCACTAGAAAGCTGGATAGGGGATCTTTGGCTAATAGTATACCCATCGTAAATGGGTTTATTTGAATGGTCCTGATGGCTATGGCATTTTTCATTATGAAGTAGGTACTTGGTAGCAATGGTCTGATGATGGAGACCAACAAGTTGCATAGTATCTCTTGGCAACCCGGTCTTGGACCGGTTGTCAAAATATTTTTTTTTGTAGCCTCATCAATTCAGCTGATTTTGTTGCGTACTAGCACTACGCCGCGAGTTCGTCCACGCGGATTTAGTAGATGCTCCAGACACTTCAGCGCTTCGTTAAGGGGGACTGGGTATTTTGTGAAAATTAATCGAAACAATTTATAATATTTAATCAGCCAGCCATTTTCGCTACTGATCAGCACAACTGTTGAGGGTTTGGGGTGCCGGATCGAATTTTTTATTAATTTGGTTCAAAAGAAAAGGTTTTCAAAAGAAGAATTTTCGTTCAACGTTCCACCGAAGAAAAGATGATGCCAGTGTGTGTGGTTCCAAGTATCATACATGGTGGTGGGTCTATTTTGGTCTGGCTTGTTTCTCAGGCTATTGAACTGGAGATTTGGTTCGAATTGAAGGCATTATGAAAAAGGATCAGTATAAAGTTATCTGGGAGAAAAATGCTATTCCTTCCAATCTTAATTTAATCGGCCAAGGATTAATTTTCCAACAAGATATATTAGATAGTCATTGAGCTAGGCTGATAATGGAGCTGGAAGCACTCAGTCAAAGTCAAAGCATTTAATTCAATTAGACCATTTACGAAGACCATTTAGATGAAGCTATTTGCACGTTCCATAGCGTATCTCTATGGAGAAGAACGTACAAGAAACTCCACCGACACTCTTTTAAAAATAATATTTTGTTACATAATTATGGTTACATCATTCATTTTGAAATTATACATAGGTACTTATATGTGAGAACGATGTAAAAGACGTGCAGGATAAAAGAGTCCGGAGTAAAAAAGAAACAATTCAAAGAAATAATTAAAATAAACCATGGCAGCCGAGAGAAGACCAGTCTCAGCTGACGGCGCCCGTTCACGAACATGACGCATACGCTAGCACCATTCGGTTCAACCATTTTTAAGGGAGCCAAATGATTTATTTATTTATTTAAACTTTATGTACAATAGTGGTACATGGGCGGACTTAATGCAACAAGGCATTCTCTACCAGTCAACCTTTGGGTTAAAAAGACTACACTGTGGTAGGTGTACAACAAATAAATAAGATTTAAAATAGAATTTTGTTTTGGAAATAATAAACAATAATATATAAAATACTAATAAAATACATATTATATATATGCTAAAATAATAAACTAATAAATATGATGTTACATATTAATTTTTCTGATTGAGAGAACTCATAATAATTATGACAAAGACCAGACTAAGAATGACAGGCTTTTAAGTAGTGTTTTCGGATTTTACGCTTAAAGGAAAACTTGGACTCAGCGGCTCTTGATGTCAAAGGGTAGCATATTCCAGAATGATCCAACGCATGCGCCACCATCAGCCAGACTTGAGTGAACATGACATCCCCAATTGCCAGGGTACATTCAAAGTCAAAGAGCTACCCAAAATGATCATTATAGTTTAAAGGTACACAGTACTCACACATGTGCATGAAATTATACAATGCTAAATAAGTTGAGTCTATACAATGAAAATATAGCATTCTTACAACCTTCAGCCGGTCCAACAATATTACCAAATGCTAACAGATTACTTAGAGCCCCCTAGTGGCTACCTAGTGGCGTTGTGGAGCAGGACCAGCATTAAGCCAAGCATTTTTATCTTCAATATACTCCCCTAACTTATAATATGCTTGCCTGCATAGTGTGCGTTTAATACAAGATTAAAATTTTGTCTCATTTAATTCTAATATATGGGGAGGTATTTTATTATAACATTTTAAACAGTACCCCATGAAAGATGTTGCTACTTTAGAAAGTCTGAAACCTGGTTGAACTAATTGTTTCCTATTTCTAGTGATATAGTTATGTCTGTCACCTCGTAAGCCTCATTTACTAAAAAGATGCAGATTCTTTCTAACATACATGATATTTTCATATGACATTAATTTCTTTAAAACGTTCCCTCAGAGAATCGCGCCGGCGGAGGTTGTAAATGGCTCTGATGGCTCGTTTCTGCAGAATGAAAATAGGCTCAATGTCAGCAGCCCGCCCCCATAGTAAGATACCCTAAGACATTATACTATGAAAGTAACTAAAATAGACTAGTCTCGCGGTTTCAACATCTGCAAATTGGCGGATTTTCCTAACAGCATATGCTGCCGAACTTAGCCTTCCTGCAAGAGATGTCAAATGAGGACCCCATTGTAGCCTTGAATCAAGCGTAATCCCCAGGAAAACTGTTTCATCGACGAATTCTAGTTTCTCCCTGTTCAATACTATGTCACAAACACTACTTTTGACATTTGGTAAAGTAAATCGAATGCACTTCGTTTTTTTTTCCATTTAATACTAAATTATTAGCAGTGAAACAATCATTTAGGTACCTGCATAAGGGCATTATTTATATTATCAAGATTGTTAGCATGTCTATTTATTCTAAAAATTAAAGATGTGTCGTCAGCAAATAATACCATATTAAGTTAGTTACTCTCGAATACTAGTAGTTTCATTCAGAATTGGCTCATAAGATTTGTCTCAATGAATCCTATAGATCTAAGTATGGTCTTGGATGGTCCATAACAGAACACTACTATGGCTTCTAAAAATGTTTGTGGAACCATTAGAGTCCTATAAATTTTACTACATGTCGAGGACCTGATGATACCTGGACTACAGACAGTGAAACCCTTAGACGGCTCCTAGTAAGCATAGGAATTATGGACCCACTAAATGTGTCTTGATGTTGGGCATGGACAGTAGATTGGAAAATTAAGTATTAATATGTTTGAAAATACTTTTGTCTACATCAATGTCGATGGAGCTGGTGGCTAATAATAACAGCCGCACGGGTCGATCTTCAAGGGTAAGCAACGCTAGCTTAGGTCGGTCTGTGGATGGGTGACCATCTTAACATACTGAGACTCTTCTGTGCCTCGGAAAACATGTTAAGCCATCCCGGCTATCATTTGTAGATCTTTGGCAGTCGTTACGGATCGTCAGAAGCCAAGAAATGTGACACGAGTCTTGCAAGAAGTACCATGTTACCGTTACCCAATTAACGGATTGTGAGGTCTAGTAGGCAGCTGCTCCATGTAGTATACTGGTATTCAGGTGAGTCCTGTTTGACTGGAATCCGACCCCAATATAGTTGGGAAAGGTGATGGAGCCCCGCAGTTGGGCTCTTTTTTGTACCCACAGAGTTTAAAGGGATCTGACATGATCGTAAGAATGGACTTATGTTCGCTAGCATGGGTCAAAAGCATATACAGCTTCAATGAAAAGATAGATAATTCTTATTTGATTTTTTAATTATGAAGGCAAAATCATCAAGGAAATGTAGGAGCAATGTAATGGATTTTGGTGACTAGATATTTATTGGATTACAAATTCTGCATTTTAACACAGAAACAAAGTTTAAGAAGGCGCCGAGCGCGCAGTGGCGCCCTATTATAATAAAACTAAACAATTTAAAACTACTGTTTATAATAATATTAACGTATAATCTTGTGCAGCACAACATGTTAAGTTGTGCTTATTTTCTGCATTTTCATTCTAAAATAAAAGAAATAACCAAACAAACGATGAGGGCGACACTGCGCGCTCGGCGCCCTCTTAATAATAAGAATTTCTGTAAAATGATGAATTACTGCAGTGTTGACATCATATCTTGTCTGATGACAGTGATTCAGTGAATGCATAATTTCACAAATGATTCACCATATAAAAGAATAATATCAGAGTTCCAAAACTATAAGTGGACTATGACATGATCTTGGGTCAAATAATGTGTTGTTCAAACAGAGACAATGACAGTCACTATGGAAATGGTAGACAGTGTGACAGTACCGTCTGCCTCTGGCTTTTTCCAAACAACGCATAAACAAAACATTTAGAAATAAAGCTTAAAGGCATATCAAGCAATCAAATTAAAAATGTGAGCTTTGAGGCAGTGCAGTAGTTAAAAGATTAGTTTGATTGTCATAATTATTATGTATGATGAAATGAATTCGCAAAAGCATTCTCTGATTTATTAATTTTGTAATGGACTTTGGTAGGCGCCAGATAAACTTGCAATAAAATACATTGATATTTCCCTAATATCCCTTCGTAAATAAACAAACAATAAATTATTAACCGTTTTTCATTACTAGAATTATCTAGTAATAAAAAACAGCAACACGATAGAAATTGATTTAGGACAGTTTTATGTCTTTATTTCTGTTTTTTGATATTAAGAAAGTCAATAAATGTATGTGGGTCAATGACCGTTATTGCACATTTATCTGGCGCCCACCATTACTAGCTTTTACCCAGGGCTTCACCTGCACTAATGTGTTATAAGTACTATACATAGGGATCTTACAAGCCTAACTATCCCAATCAGTTCCCAGGTTATGCATTTGGGAAGTTACATTAAAATCTGTTCAGCAGTTCTGATTAATAGTTACAGACACACACACAGCATGTGAGGTAAAAGAAAATTTAGATGAATTGTGTAAGGAATGATTAGAAAGGCAAGAAAATTATGCATGGGAGAAGAAAATGTGATAGGTTGACCGCTTGTAACATTGCGGTCTGCCCTTGTTGAGGCAACTAATAACAAAACTGTATGAAAATTGTCTATTCGATCTTGTAAAGTATTGGGCCTTTTAAATATTGTTTCAATATTACTGAGGACTTCCTTATCCACCAGCCTAAAATTATGCTACAGTAACATGTTAAACAACTCAAAAACTTATTAAATGTATTGACAAATTTTAAATTAAACATAATGTACTTTCAGAAAACAGGAAAGAAATTTACCAAAACCACTGCTACATACACATAAATGAGTAAATGCCAATAAAAACCTGTGAGTAATGGGAAATTACTTCAGTCAATTTATTTTGTTTTCATATAATACAATTACATTAACAGAGCTAAAATGTTAACCATGATGAAGGGTGATACATTCAAGTCAAACTACATCCATTGTTTTAATAATACACAGTATGTTTTTTATATGGCAAGCGTTCTACTATGGAAAATACCATGTAGAGAGAGCTCTACTTGGTTATAATAATATTGTTTAAACTCACAGAATAAATGATAAAACATGATATAATTAAGAAGGGGGATCCAAAATGACATTTAATAGCTAATATTATCATGGTCAAGTTAAAATATTCATAACATTCAGAAAAATTAACTATTTGAGGATCATGACTAGATAAAACTATTTTCTTTTCATTTTTAATAATATTTCCCCGTTAAGATACGCTCGGTTAGATAAACTCCATGCATTCTTTAACAATATTGCTACTTGAATATATTTAAATAAACCCAATTATTAGGCCTAATACGTAAAAATTAGAGACTGAACAAAAACTATGACATCTGAAAATTGCCACCTAGGCAGTCGTCTAATGGTCTGAACACGCTATGATTCTCAATTTATTGTTTTTGTATAATAAATGAGGATGAAATGACTTTGTGAAAACAATATTTTTTTGTAATTACCTTACAAATAACTCGTACAGTCATCACAAAAGTAACACATTTAACTTCTGCCCACTTCAAAACATGATCGGTCAGCAGCCGTGAAACATAGACTAGATAGAATTTTGCAATTTATTTATATATGGTAGAGACAGATGGAGACAGTCAATGTAGAGCCAAGCTCTACTCGATTGTTTTTTTTTTTTTTTGCATAAAAATACAGACAATGCCTCAAAGAAGAGGTGCTGAAAATACTAGAAGTGGGATTTTTTCTCATAACTACTTGCAGGTACAAAACAATAATTTCAAAATTAAGTGTTGATTTAACAGTTTTTACCTTCACGAACAATCTCATGATTTCTTTCCAGGGTGGTTTTCATAAATGTAATGGTATGCAATGGAATGGAACCCTATTACTAAGCCTTCGCTGTTCATCCGTTTGTCTGTCAGCCAGCGAGCCATTAGTCTCATGACTCAGTGATCGGAATACCTATAGGTACTTAGAGCTATTTTGGGCCAATGATTGTTGGACAAAAACCAACTTTTTTATAGTAGAATGTATTTGATTTCGTAAACAACTTGTTTTGAACTTGACTAAGTAGTTGCTTTGTTTCCCTACATGGAGTGTTCATTCTGTATATATGCAAGTAAGTATTTACCGTATGAAATTTCGTAAGAAGAAAGTACGGAACCGATAAAGATACGAAACACTTCGTTTGTGGTTCCGACCCATTTTCACGATCGGCGACTGGTCGCCAATTAGGCTACATCAGAAAAAAAATGAGTGGCTTTAGGCTATCTCAGGATTATACTCTCATAAACAGCATTATAATAATGAACGACGAACATGATTGATGATTGGTAATAAAAAAAACGTTCAAAAGTGTAGGTATCACCAAAAATGTTTTTTTTTTTCTAGCCCAGGATGTCCCACTGCTGGGCAAAGGCCTCCCCCAAGTCCTTCCAACAATTATTTTCACGTGTCAACTCGTACCAGCCGACATGGTACGCGTCCAGGGGCCTATTTCATAAAGCTTGACAAGTCGACAATTTGTCAGAAATGACGACATTTTTCGGATTGTCACGACAGTTCCCGTTTCATAAAACTTGACATATTTATTATTGTAGACAGGAATACAGTGGTAAATTGTCACTATTTCTTGCTTGTTTCATAAAACAATTGTCATTACAAGTCTTGTATAAAACACCTGTCCGTGACAGGTAAATGATTGTCGGTGATAGGTAAATAACTGTGTTTATTTTTTAACAATTACCCTCAAACATAGTACCATAAAAAAATACACTGTTATTATTCAATCAGTCGGACGCAAACATGGCGGAGGTAAACAAGATGTTAAACTTTATTTATAAACATCGCGACATACTGTTCGGCAAGTTTAGTTCTATATTGACCCATGAAATGAAAGCTACGAAATGGAAAGACATTGCCGAAGAACTGAAAGCTGCCGGAATTTATTCCAAAGATTGGAAGTATCAACTTGGCAACATTGGAGAAAGCGCACAATGGTAAGTTTTGTTAATTAATATTTTAATTCACCTTAATGAATTAATAAAATATTTTAAAAATAAATTTAATTATTTCAACTAGTTTCAGGAAAAAAAAGACAACCGGCTCCAAACAGGTTCTGGCGGTGGCAAGAAATTCACACAGGTTCAAGAGCTTGATTTCTCTTAGTTGGGTGTTGCAATTGGCCTCCTACTTTAGTCAAAATATATTCTACCGACACTTTACTGATACGGAATTTTTCGTTGAATGTAATGTCGGTGATTTCTAAAAAAAAAGTTAATTCTCTCTCTAAATTCTCTCCTTCGCATACTTATTTTGTCCTAAATAATAATCATCAGTGTCACTACTATTATCACTGCTAGAATTAAACATTTTTACATAAGTAGTGTTTTCTTCGTGACTTGACACTTGTCATTAATTCTGACACAGGCCAAGGGTGCCTATCAAAAATGTACGACAATTCGACAAGTTTACAATTCCTTATTGACAATTATGTGTTTCATAAACGACAACTGTCAGAAAGTCCTCTAAAAGTTGTCGAATTTTCATTGTCACTTGTAAATTTTTATGAAACACTAAATTTTCGACTTGTCGTGACCATTTGACAAATATGTCGGATTTTCCGATTACAAATAAATCAGACCAAAAGATTTATGAAACGTACAATTGTCGCGTTGTCGACTTGTCACCTGTTACCTGTCACTGACAATTGTAAACTTTATGAAACGGGGCCCAGGTCATCTCGCCACCTCTTTCTGGGCCTGCCTCGGCGACGCCATCCATCTGTTTTATTTATTTTTCTATTATTGATAGGCTCGCGCTTGACCACTATCTCACCTGATGGTAAGCAACGATGCGGTCGAAGATGGAGCACGCAAAAGCAAAAGCAAAAATGATTCAAAAGCAAGGATGATTCTAGTGACTAACCGAATAAAGTCTACATTGGTTTGTGGTGTATTGATGGATACTCCGTAAGCTATGCACTCATATATTTTATTTTTCATATCCGTACATTTACAAATAGGTATATATTGAAATAGAGTATTGAAAAACATTAAATTCACTTTTAGGTTAGGTACGTACGTGAAACCAAACATTTATCATTATAGTTTCGAATATCGTGTGGTTTACGGGGTTCCGTACCTCAGTCGGCAAAAACGGAACCCCTATAGGGATTTGTCTTTTTTTAATTTAAAAAGTAGTTTCTAAAACGGAACCTTAAAAGACTTTGTTGTCCGTCTGTCTGTCCGTCTGACAGTCTGTCCGTCTGTCAAGATCAAGTCTTTTTTCTCAGGAACGCTTAAAGGAATCAAGCTGAAATTAATTTCAAATACTCAGTTCTGCTACCCCTTAGAGCAGTGAAAAAATTTAACTTCTATGTTAACGCAATTTTATTGCGATTACAAACTTATATTTTCGGTTGAAGAATTGTACGAACCGTAAAAAAAATTTCTCCCATACATCAATGTACCCAGTGATTCCAGTGAACGCAAATAAAACATGGAAGCATTTCTTCAAGGGATCTAAGCGCGCATCTTGACACAAAATCCCAAACAAATTTACACATCAAAACCACGTGGCTGATTCGCCGAACCACACAAACAATATTATAACTACTCAGGATGCACAGTTAAAAATGGACCTTAGTTTTTGTAAATTTTGGGTTTAAATTACCATCTAACGGCCGCTATCGACATTTCTACGACGCCATGCGCTCACCATCCGTCACCCGGGATGTCAAGTCAGATGTTTTATGTACAAGGTGCAAAGCAAATAATTGAGATAGAAATGGTATTAAAAATAGAATTATGATAATATAAATCCAATTTTTTTATGAACTACCTATAAGGCAACAGCTGTTCGAAGGTTTGTGAATAGAGCGCTGTTTAGGGAGTAATAGGTATGTATGCTAAAATAATAAGATAAATAGAAAAAAACGTGTAATTTATTTTTAATTTATTATTGAACTCAAGCTCAAACTCAAAGCATTAATTTTAATTGGTTAGGTACCTATCATAAGTTCGAAAATTATTTGACCAAATTTCATTTCGCCTAAAACTTTTTAACTATTATCGTTTCGTTTTTTTTACTGCATCGAACTCACGTCTGCTACTGTATCAGTTGACCTACTATCAATTCGTTTTTTTTTAAGTCCGACGTTTAATTTATTCGAGAAACTTTTTACAGAAGTAACACAGCCGAAATAACATGTTCAAAGTATTATGTTTCCGAACATTCAAATTAATTATTTAAATAAAATGGCACATAATAAAACAGTTGATTATGAACAAAAGTTGTTTTAAGTGGTTCCAGTAAGAAGCATGCAAACAAGCATGCTTCATGCATGCAAGCAGGCATGCAACACGCAGTTCCTTGGCATTAACTGTTTCTGGTGTAAGAATCAACTGCAATGTTTCTAACGGAGTCGATTAAACTGGTTTTTTAATCGAAAACACCATCTGAAATCAAATTACGAGTATGTTGGTTTTTAGTATGAAACCTTCTAAAACACGAGGTGTAATACGAATATATTTACCAACACTTTATAAATAATAGCCTTTTATTAAAATCATTATGAAACAATCAATCTTACCGTACAAATTGGAGTGTTTACTTTTTTGTCTCATAAAAATCGTCATTTCTAAATTAACCGAGCAGATCCTTGACTTTCAACTTGGGGTCCATTCATTTTGTTGTCTTTCCAAACGAACAGTTTTCGTCCAAAGTTTTTTTTGACATTGATCTTGTGGGAATCTAAAAGAACATATAGTGAATGAAAGAAGCATGAAATACGTATGCGGTCGGGGACCATTGTCGGAAGTTTCTCCTCACGTATGATTTTAAACAAAATTTTCACTGCAGCCATTTTGAATTAAAATTTTGACCTCAGTATTGGCTTAACGAAAACTATGAAAACGACACCCATGACGATAAAATTGTATTTTTTGCAGCCGCGATTTTAAATTTTAATTTGACCAAATTCACACTTTCTCTCTATCTCTATCGGGAGAGAGAGAGAGAGAGAATAATTCGAAAGCAGAAAGTCTCGTGGAGGGGGCATCAAGTATGAACGCTCCGTTCTGGGAACTTTTATGTACCTACAATAACTTGTATATTTTACATAGTGCCGTCCCCATAGAAAAAAATGGTGTCCATTGAATCTTAGATTGTGATCAAAATAATTAAAATTTGTCAATATTATCAGGTACTGTTTTGTATTGTTTGGTTGGCATAACATCATCCACATTGACTTCGTAATTTTTAATAAAAAACTAATTCCAGCATTATTTTATGCAAATGTGATTTATATAAACACCACTTCACTGCATAAGATGGCATTTTTAAATATTTAACACCCAAAAATAGTAAACAGTAGTCGACCGCCGCTGGTTGCGGACGTACTAAACACGTGAGCGGCGCAATCGGTATGCCCCGCCCACCGCGGCGCAATCTACGTTGGGTCATTTTTTTGAACGTTCACTGAATGTTGGGTACATTCAGTGAACGTTCAAAAAAATGACCGACAATGATTGATGTATGGGGAAAAAATAGTTCAAGAACAAAGTTAAGTTTGTCCTCCAATCTTACCTGCTATATTTTTGTCAGAGTATTAGAAGTGCTTTCAACTAAATAGGTATATAAAAATTTCGTGTCACGGAGTTTGTGGACGCCCTCCAAAACGTCTGGACCAATTTTTATGATTTTTTTTAAATATAATGTTTGGCAGGTATGAGAATAGGTCGTAAAGTCGCTTGTTTCATACAGGATATGCGCATTCGATGTCGCGGGAAAAAGCTAGTAGTTTATAAACTTCCGTAGGTAATGTATACTCGGAAAAAATCAAAACTCAATCGGAACCTTCGGTGCGCGAGTCTGAGTCGCACTTGTCCGGTTTTTTGATGGATCTCGCGTCTTTTCAAAATAAAAAAAAAATTTGACCAAATAAGAAACATTAAAAAGGGACAAATGGGAAAAGTCGGTTACATGTAGTTACGTTGTTGAAAGTGTTTGTTATAGAATGATTTAAAAAAGTGATTTTACTGGGAATATTTTTTTTTTCAAAATATGTAAAAAAATGTGACGTAAAAATTTTAGGCTACGAATGGGCGAATTTAGGCTACTTGGGATGCGATTTTCGGCGACTTTAGATTTCATTCGACTTATCTGGCAACACTGGTCTGGCGGGATTTTAACGAGTGAAGTGTTAAGTGGCTGTTTTCAATTATTTGAAAATTGATTCTTAGTTGATATTGTGGTGTAAAATTGGTGTAGTTTTATATCTCTAGTGTCTACGCAACTGGCCAATATGTGAAATCATTGAAACAGACGCGATTTCGGTGAAGTGGAGCTGTGAATTTTATTGTAGTATGACTACCACAGCGAAGCTTGCCGAGAAGGCTGACTCGATATATTTTTGCTGCCAAATACTCCAGTAAAATAAGACTAGTAATGTCTAATGACTACGACTGAAAGACTTGTATCCATGGTTATGAATGTTTATTCCTATTCGTTACCCTACCTTTATTTTCTTCAATAATCTAAAACGTGACATTGGCTAAATGCACAAACCGTGCGAAGCCAAAGAAAAAAAAAAAAATTCGTACTGTCAAGTGTCATTGCACAGCTGAGCTGTCAAATGATTTTTGAAGTTACGAAATTGTTCTATGATGAATTTATGATGTGATCCCAGCTTGCAAACGAATGTTTTATATTTATGCAGCAAATACAATTATTAATACGTTTCGCATGATCCTATTGGTAGGCTGCAACTCTGTCTTCCTGTAAACATGGCTAGACAGGGACCCTAAAGTTATAGTTCAATTTGTAGACGTGGGTTTGTTTGGGTAAATATGAAACAGGTGGTAGTTTGTTTATCGAACTTATTTCTGTACAATCGAAGTAGTTTTAGTACAAAACTACCTAATTGCAAACTGAGTAATCTAGCGTTGGGTAGGAAAGATAAGATGCTTAGGTAAGAACAGCTGACACAAACAGGATAATAATATATTTAGATTACTTACTTACCTATTTTTAAATTAAATATTGAGGTAGATTCTATTAATAGGGTATTAATTATTCTAAAAATAATTGTAGGTCTGGGTCGAGGGTGTAGGCTGCAGCATACCCTTACATTTTGTTGAAGACTGAATTCAGATCCACGCAATAGGGTGAGCCAAATGTTATTCTATCACACAATAAAATTGCTTACTCTCAAGATATCTTTTCACTGCCTGATCAATGGACCTCAATCTTAACAAAAGGTACTGGTTGCTTATTTCATCCGTTATCCTGCAATATAAATTATTATATTTTGGGATGATTTGCAGCATCTTAATTTTGCTGAACACCATAACAAAACCTCCATAACATTGCAAAGTTAAAATGAAAATAATTACAGAGTACCTAACAAGCTATAGAAGCTGGTTGCAGACCAGTTGTAAGTTTAGTTTGCATATCTTCAGCAATTTAAGTTTTTCTTTATTGCAATGGTTTTATTTGCATAAGAAAAGTAAATGTACTTGAGTATATGTCCGTATATTGTTAAACATAACCTAAATATAAACTAGGTAACTGTTTATATATATCTAATAAACCTCCACCCTACATATATCCTCCTGTACCTACATATATTCATTGAAAAAATACACTTTTACACTTATTTGCAAGCTATGTACAGTTCTCATCAAATAACTTTGCCGCTCTGAAGTTAGCCATTTGCAAAGTTCGCGTAGGTGCATCACGTAGACGGGAGCAAGCGGGACGCAAGCATGCATCGAACGTAAACGAGTGATTAAGACATAAAATCGCGCCGCCATAATCCCCGCCCCATGTCTCTTGCTGTTGTTGCAGTTTGATCATAATTTTGACTACTACGCAGCCACTCGTAGCCAACTTTAGAGGGGCACAGTTATTTGACGAGAACTGTAACAAAGAACCACAGCTTTAAGACCAGAGTTAGACCAACTTAATATTCGAGTAACTCATTGTCTGCAACCAACTTTTAAACTGAGAATATCATCTTAACCTATTGCACAATTGGGATTCACGCTTCAGCATTATTACAGAATACACATATTATGAACAATGGGAAAGGACCACAGCTTTTCTACTATAGAGTTTTAAAAACTAACAAATTTATCTATTGCTACAACTAACACTAACACTTTGTCAATTAGGTCTTAGATTTTATTGAAACCAGGCATGAAGTTGACTTAGTACATATGACTTACCCCATTAGTAAAAGACTAAAAAAGAAACACATGATTTTGGGTAGGTGGTTAGTCTAAAACATCAGTACGTATCACTAGGGGGGGGGGGGGGTAAAAAGTTGCTAAAAACATCACGTGATTAATGGACGACCCCTTACATTGCATGGATACTTTTTATCTCAACACCATCAGTCTCTCAAGAACACACAATATTTTTAGGGTTCCGTAGTCAACAAGAAACTCATAGTTTCGCCTTGTCCGTCTGTCTGTTGTCCGGCCGTCTGCCTGTCCGCGGTTTAGCTCCGAGACGCTTAGCAATAGAAAGTTGGAATTTGGTATGGGTATACATAGGTACATTATTAATTAAGCCGACAAAGTGGTAAAATAATATCTTTGCGAAATCCGTTCGAATCCGTTTGCGAAATATTAGGCAAGCTTTATAGTGCTAATTTTTGCTAGAGTCAAGTGTCCCCTCCCCTCTCTGCCAGCTAAACGGTTTTTTTTGGAACCGTGAAAAAAATCATGGCAGTAGCATAGCTACTACGTGTAATAATAGATTGGGGAAAAAGTTTCTTCGCATTTTTAAGAAAATTCAAAACATTTTTTAATATAGTTTATTTACATTTAACTAAAGTAGGTATGTAGGTACCATTTTGTTCGATAACTTTTTGCCATCTTGTAGGTAGGGATATGATCCCATTGCTATAGAAATTTTGGGACTTCTGATCAAAATACCGCGACAAGTGGTTTTGGCAGTCCTCTCGTGACGTTAACCTGACACTGCCTAAAGAATTCTGAAGAGACCGAAACAGGTGGAAATCTGAAGGTGCAAGGTCAGGACTATACGGCGGATGCATTAACACCTCCCAGCCATAAATCTTAATTTTTGCTGAGTGGCTAAAGATGTGTGAGGTCTAGCGTTATCATGATGAAAAACCACACCCCTTCTGTTGATTAAGTAGAGTTCAGTAGAGTTCAGAATCAATGGTCCTGCCTGGTGGTAACAGCTCATAATGAATAATGCCCTTCCAATCCCACCACACACACAGCATCACCTTGTTGCGAGTTAACCCGGGTTTTGCCACAGTCTGTGAAGCCTGACCGGCCTTTGACCACGACCTTTTTCGCAGGTTCTTGTCGTACGTGATCCACTTTTCATCACCAGTTATCAGCTTCTTCAAAAATGTTTCGGTTTCATTACTTCGTAATAAAGAATCACAAATGAGTACACATTCATTAGGTTTCTTTCAGTGATCTCGTGAGGTACCCAAATATCGCGCTTTTTTGTGTACTTACCCAGTTTTTATAAAATGCACCAAAACTGTTTTGTGGTCAATTCCCAGTTCTTCAGCTACGTCGTAACTACTGATATGCCGATCTTGCTCCACTTTTTAAAAAAATGGCACCCATTTTATCCGTAATAGGGCGACCGAGCGACGCACAGTATATTTTTTGCCCAAAATTTCGGACATGTCTTTTTTATTATCTTATATCTTAGGACTTGCGATTATAAATGCGAGACGAGAACTCCCGATTGCCTATTTGTTATAAAAGACAGAAAATTAGTACTTGAAAAAAATTTCTATGGATTCCAGAAAAACCATAGAAACAGTTGTAGCTCAAAAGTTTGATATCTTTTTAAGACTTTACTGATGGTATTGAATAGTGTCTTAGAGTCTTTACGATAGCAAAAAAAAATCAGGCTTTATTTGTTCAAGATGACAGAGTTATGGCTCATTTTTCAAATTTATAATTTCTTTTTTTTACCACCATATTATTACGTATTTGGATTTGTAACTAGGACTGAAATGTTCTTTTTATTTACACTTATGATCTGACAAACAAAGGGATGCTAATTAAGCAGGATCTAGGAATTATTCTAATTCAAACTTTTTTGGTTAGGGTTATCTATACTAATATTATAAAGAGGTTAAATTTGTAAGTTTGTATGTAGGGGGTAATCTCTGGAACTAATGATCCAATTCTAAAAATTTTTTCACTGGTAGAAAGAGCTACATTATTCCTGAGTGCTATCCTACTAATATTATAAACTAGCTTCTACCAGCGGCTTCGCCCGCGTGAATATCGGAAATAGGAAGGTTTCCTGATTTGTTTCGTACATTTTTTACTCAGGAAACACCTAACCTACCCTACACTACCCTACCCTACCGTACCCTACCCTACCATACCCTACCCTACCATACCTTACACCTACGCTACACCTACACTACACCTACCCTACACCTACCCTACACCTACCCTACACCTACGCTACACCTACACTACACCTACCCTACACCTACCCTACACCTATCCTAACCAGCCCAAAAAATACTATGACATGTTTCTGGTTTCCTGGTACTTGATGTTTTTGGTCTCCTGGTACTTGTAAATCTGTAGTACTAAGGCAGCAGCGGCTCTGAATTTCCACTTCCTCCTCAGTCTTCATTGATCCATGCCACTTACCGGGATAAAAAGTAGCATATGTCTCATTCCAGGATATGAACTACATGTGTGCCAAATTTCATCCAAATCCCTTCAGCCGTTTTTGCCTGATTGAAACACAAACATACAAACATACAAACATACAAACATTCACATTTATAATATTAGTAGGATGTGAATGTTTGTATGTTTGTGTTTCAATCAGGCAAAAACGGCTGAAGGGATTTGGATGAAATTTGGCACACATGTAGTTCATAATAGTAATTTTATTACTTTTCTCAAAAAATATAATTTTTAAATTTGGAAAAAGTTTGCCTGTATTATGAACTGCGTTGAAGAACTAATTTATGAAAAAATAACTTCAATGTATTTATACTAATACTCTTTTGTTCTTAAATGTTCAGTTTAAATTCCAATGAAAGGTAATATGTGGTACAGGAAAGGGGTCCGCCCTCGTTAGGCCACGGCTAAAACCTTGCACCAACACATATTTCCTGGAGGAACGGGGGTGAGGCACCATGGAGCCGTCAAAGACCTATGGCGCCACTTTGCCTCAACAGGACCTGACCCGTCCTGTTGAGGGATGTCTGTCCGGGCTCCGACCGGCTGACTTACTGCAAGGAGGGCGCCAACCCTCATGTTGGTCCACGAGTGGCAGTTAATGAAGCTGTGGATAACGCCACAGCCGGTACTCTTCATCCTCCGGGAGTATTCGCAAGTACGCAAGGAGACGTAATTAGCAGGCTCGATGTATATAAAATGTTAATCGCCAAATCAAATGAAATGGGATCTAAAACTCGCCCTACTGACTTGCCTTTAGTAGATAGATCAGAGCTAATCTTGACTATTTTAGGATTTAACAAAACTGAACTCAATGATGAGAAAGCATTTAAAGAGGCAATAGCTAGATTCACGTCTAAATGTGAAATGCTTTATAAAAATTGTAAATATAATTTTAACTTTTTTGCAAAGAAGAACAACACATGGCTTAAAGAATCACAAAAATGATTTAATAAATTTTTCTTTAGAGCATTACAAGACGCGTCACTTTCCGAGTCTGTTATGAGTACTGATTCTGAATCAGAATCTAATATTTTGAGCCAATCCCCTGACAGACATGAACTTGTACCTCATCATCAGCAACTAATTTCAGATTCCAATACTGACCCAAATTTTAGTGTACAAGATTTACCTATAGTCATTGAAGAACATACTTCTAATATTGCAGTTTCCCCCACAATCGATACTATTGCTTCGACTTCTTCATGTTTGGTCTATGAGTCACTTAGTGACAGCCAAAAACGAAGGGAATGCAAAGAACTTCAGTATTCTTTAGAAAGTGAACCACCTACAAAAGTTATTAAAGCTGTTTCGAGTGCATTAGAAGCAAAAGGACAAAAATTAAAATCCAATGCGTCTAAGGATTTGCAATACGTTACTAATACTTGTCTTGAAAGTCCAACACGACCAACTAAAATAGCAACTAAACTTCGCGAAGACCTTCGTCCTTATTCTCCATATGAAGCTTTAGCAGTATTTATAGATAGAAAATTTACTGTAGAGACATACAACTTTTTGCAACAAGATTTAAAATCAAGAGGTTTTTCAGCATTTCCTCCATATAATAAAGTGTTCGACGCAAAATAAAAATGTTATCCGGATAGTGCGATTCAAGTAACAGAAAGAGAAGCCTTTGTTCCATTAGTTAGTTTACTTTCTCACACTCTTCAAAGATTAATTAACTCCTGCGACGAAATTATATCAGCATATTGTGAACAAAAAGATCTAGATACTGTAGATTGTATTTTTGAGGGAAGTTGGGGGTTTGATGGTAGTTCGGGTCAATCATTTTATAAACAGAATTTTTCTGATAATCTAGAGCCTGAAAACAGTTTATTTGCCACACCACCACCAACCACATCTAACAAAAAGAAAACAAAGGCAAAACCACAACTTTATTTGACATGCATAGATGGCAAAGTACTAATTATAATAACAGAAACCTCTTCTCAACTTAAATGTCCATTTTGCAAAGCAAACTCAACGCAGTTCAACAAATTAGACGTAATTTATTCTCAGCCAATTGATGTATCGGTTTTCAAGTACGGAATAAGTCCCTTGCATGCGTGGATTCGCGTGTTAGAGTTCTTACTTCATTTGGGCTACAAACTTCCTGTAAAAAAATGGAGGGTAGGCAAAGATTCAATGGAATCAAAAACTGTTGAGGAAACAAAAAAACGTGTGCAAGAGAGAGTGCAAAAAGATTTGAAAGTGCTAGTTGATGTTGTGAGACCCAATGCTGGAACAACAAATGACAGTAACACAGCCCGAACAGTTCTATTGGTTAAAAATCGTGCAGTGTTTGCGGAAATATTAGGCCTTGGTCAGTGGTTGTTGGACGATCTTCACACGATTCTGGTTACCTTATCTTGTGGTCCTAACCTACCTGTAAATGCTAATAAATTTGGAGACTTTTGCAAAAGCGTTGCATCTAAATACGTGGCCGAATATGGTTGGTACCCAATGACAGTAACAATGCATAAGATTCTCATTCACGGGCAAGATATTATTAGAAACTCAGCTCTTCCAGTGGGCTTATTATCAGAGCAAGCCGGTGAAGCGCGGAATAAGTTCTGGCGTTACGACAGAGAATACCATAGCCGAAAATCTGACCGCGAAAAAACCATGTTAGACTTGATTCACAGAGCAATGGAATCGTCAGATCCAGAAATTTCCTATGTAATGCTACAGAATAGGTTGAAAAAACTAAAATCCTTACCGTTACCACCCAGCGTAGTTAAGTTATTGCAACCGTATGAAATCTCAGTAGAAGACAATTTTGTGGCAACAGAAAATAACGAAAATTTGGAATTATTGAAGGACATACCGACAATGTAACAGAAATTCTTTCGTCGGATCAGGCTGAAGAATAATAATGGATAGGTATAAAAAAATCATAATTACCATAGAAAACTTTAGAAGCCTCTAAGTTCGAGATCCTTCAATATTTGGATCGATTTTTTTTCATCGATTCATACACTTTTTTTTTAACAATTCTGTAGAAAAATAGAATCCAAATAATCAGAAATACGACTATAAAAAAATAAAATCAAAAAAACATTAATTGTAAATAAATCTCTGAAAACTCGTTTAAAAAAAATATAAATCAATCAGTATTATATGTTTTAAAATTATTGTATAACAGGAAAAACAAGAAGACAATTCGTTGAATTTTTCAAGAGATATGGGTGATTTACTATTTTATCATAAAATAAAAATTTTTTTGGTCATTATGAGAAATAGGCGCTTGTGAGTTCTATTCTTTAATTTTATATAACGTTACAAACAAAGTTATTACAAAAAAAAGGCATGTCCGAAATTTTGGCCAAAAAATACGTGACGTGCATCTTTGACATCAAAATTTCCGGATTGAACCAAAGGAGATTGACCATTTTTATATGGACGTTGGACCAAGTGCTGCCCAACATTGAATCATAGTGCATACTGTACCTTAGACTAATACTAATCTGTAACCCAAAGCTCTTTAAAATCTATCCGAGGAGTGTTGAGATTTTACATTAACGAAGAAACATAACCAACAGCTTTTTTTGAAAATAAAAGACTATATTATAAACAATGGATTATATTATTATAACAACACTTAGTTAAGTAGGTATAATCATTCAATCAATCAATTATTTATTCGTTACATAGGTTTTAGAAGAACCATATCCGCCAAATCGGAGCTTCAGAGGGAGATCAAGACATTTTATGGACAGTTATACACGTCAATGACCAAACCCGCAGCAAATCTAGCGAACGACCCAAGAGCTAGATTGACCCGGAATTATACCGAAGACATCCCGGACGTCAGCCTGTATGAGATTAGGATGGCTCTGAAGCAGCTTAAAAACAACAAGGCGTCGGGTGAGGACGGAATTACCGCCGAACTCCTGAAGGCGGGTGGAAAACCAGTCCTTAAGGCCCTTCAGAAACTGTTCGATTCCGTCACACTCGAGGGGAAAACGTCACAAACGTGGAGCAGAGGTGTAGTGGTACTCTTCTTAAAAAAGAGCGACAATACCCTGCTTAAGAATTACAGGCCCATCTCACATTTGAGCCATGTCTACAAGCTGTTTTTCAGAGTCATCACAAACTGTCTCGCACGCAGGTTTGACGACTTCCAGCCTCCCGAACAAACCGTATTACGAAAAGGCTTCAGCACCGTAGACCACATACACACGCTGCGGCAGGTTATACAGAAGACCGAAGAGTATAATCTGCCCCTCTGCTTAGCGTTTGTGGACTACGAGAAAGCCTTCGATTCGATCGAGACTTGGGCTGTGCTGCATTCTCTCCAACGGTGCCAGATCGAATGGTCGTTATCGAGGTGCCTAAGTGTGTGTATGAAAACGCCACCATGTCAGTCCGACTTCAGGATCAGACTTCGAAACCTATCCTCCAGCAGCGGGGTGTGAGGCAGGGAGACGTAATTTCTCCGAAACTGTTCACGGCCGCAATGGAGGATGTCTTCAAGGTTTTGGACTGGAGAAGGCTAGGCATTAATATCAATTGCGAGTACATCACTCATCTTCGATTTGCCGATGATATAGTCGTCATGGCTGAGACCACGGAGGACCTCAGTACAATGCTCGATGACCTCAGTAGAGCTTCCGAAAGAGTGGGTCTTAAAATGAACATGGACAAAACCAAGGTCATGGTAAATACCCATGTAGCACCCACTCCTATCAAGATTGGAGGCTCTGCACTCGAAGTGGTTGATGAGTACGTTTACCTGGGACAAACGATCCAGTTAGGTAGGGCTAACTTCGAGAAAGAGGTCAACCGTCGAATCCGACTCGGCTGGGCGGCGTTCGGGAAGTTGCGCGGTATCTTCTCGTCTCACATACCACAGTGTCTCAAGACGAAAGTCTATGACCAGTGCGTGTTGCCAGTGATGACCTATGGACTCAAAACGTGGTCGCTCATAATGGGCCTCATCAGAAGGCTTAAAGTCACCCAAAG
Organism: Melanchra persicariae; assembly: GCA_947386135.1. NCBI lineage: Eukaryota > Metazoa > Arthropoda > Insecta > Lepidoptera > Noctuidae > Melanchra > Melanchra persicariae. Next base: position 31,008,527 of record OX376643.1, read on the forward strand.
GGCAATGGAGAGGGCAATGCTCGGAGTTTCCTTGCGTGATCGAATCAGGAATTATGATATTCGCAAGAGAACCAAGGTTACCGACATAGCCCTAAGGATCGCCAAATCGAAGTGGCAGTGGGCAGGGCACATTGCTCGCAGAACAGATGGTCGATGGGGCTGAAAAGTTTTGGAGTGGCGACCGCGTACCGGAAGACGCAGCGTTGGAAGGCCTCCCACAAGGTGGACCGAAGACCTGGTGAGGGTCGCGGGTAACCGATGGATGCGAGACGCACAGGACCGGTTGTTGTGGCGACACTTGGGGGAGGCCTATGCCCAGCAGTGGATGTCTTTCGGCTGATATGATGACATAGGTTTTCAACATACTAAATGATCCTCTATGTTAGGCCTCATGTAAACATTAAAATACCTAATCAACCGTCATCCTCATTGTCGTCTATAATTACTGAATCTAAAAATAAAGCAGGGCGCCTCACTACCAATACTGTACCGTCTCAAACTTGTACTTACATTGCTGGCAAATAAATTATTCTGATTCTGATTCTGATTCCAGCCCACCCCAAAAACCAAACTAGGCAAACAACGTGGGCGCAACTACCAATCGTTATTCGCCCAGTAAAACATGAGCAGCAATAATGTTGAACGGAATCGAGCGCATGATTGTTCTCGTCAAGTAAAATATGGAAATGATACACTTTTGACGATGTATATCGACTCTTTATGTGCACTCGAATTAGTTGCACATTGCTGGTGCAATTGTACACCATTCAAGCATTTGACGTATTTGGGGCTCGGCAGTAATTTCTGGGAAGGTGAAATGTTACGTTTTGTCCTAGAATATCGTCTTCCACGGGCTGATCTTCCATGTTTAGTAGATTTTCCACGGCAGGCGGATTACCCGCAGCAGGTGGATTTCCCACAGCAGGTGCATCTTGCACAGCAGGCATTGCAGACATCGTCCCACGGTGAGCTCTTGTCCAACAGTTGTGGCAGAGGTATTCCTCATTATTGAATGTTATCTGAAACCATGAAAAAATGATAAACAAATAACCCACGGCATAACATGAATCCGTTTTATAGTAGGTAACTTCTAAGTATATATCTAGGAACGCATTTGTTATATTATGATTTAAGTAATGTAAATAATTGTCTTAACTGTTGAGATAATGGCTTATTTTGCGTAATAATATAACTACTTAAATAAAAAGTAGGTACTTACCTCACGTGGTAGAGCTTGAATTATGTTTTGAACACTGTATGTTGATGTTCGTTTTGAGGTCGGGTTCGGACTCGGGAGCTTTTATAATATTATTTAACGTAAACGTTAAAAAAAATATACAGGGTGTCACGGACATCGTAACTAAACTTCGCGAAAAGGCTACATCTAATGCCACTAACCAAATTGTGAAAGTCATTAATCTCGCTAATGATCGGTTACAGAAATTGACATTTTCGAGCCCGCAATGTATTTAGCACAACACGATCAAAACGCGCGAGAGCGCTGTACGTGGTTCACGTAGTACTTGCAAACACACGTACACAGACCTTAGTTGCTGCCGCGCCGCGTTGCACTTTAATGTAGGTACCTACGAATATCGCCGACGGCAATAATATCACAAAAACTCATTTTGATCACTCAGAAATACCTAATCTATTGATGGTAGGAACTTGTTTAGGTATGCAGAAGTTAAGAGAAATGGAGGAGCCATAAGCTTAGTATCTTTATATCACGATTCCGATAAGGATTGATAAAGAAAAGGTTTTAAGTAAGTATGTACATTGAGATCCAGTAATGATGTAGGTATAAACTAATGAACTAGCTAACTCACCCCTAAACAGATAGGATTCGAGATTCGAGCAGATGCCTAACTAGTTTTATTTACATATTAGGTATCTTTTTAGTGAAAGTAGTGAATTAATTATTTTTTTAATTAAAACACATTGAGTTAGGTAAGAATAACAATTATGAACAGTCTAAAGTAAAAAACAGCTGAAAAAAATTGAAAAATGAGGAAAAAGCCGACGAAAAATTCCAACGCGGGGGCGTCCAGAATCATGTCCTGAACTCATGGTATGGCCGTTTGTACGTCGATGTCCCTTACACGCTGTATATCAAAAGTTAAAGCACCAAAAAGCCATAAGTTTTTAGGTACTAAACCCGTGGATGTTTTTTTTTATTTATTTTTTTTAAGTATCTCTTCATGTTAGGAAAAAAATAAAAGTATTCCCATGCCTGGGCAGCATTTGGTCCAGATTGGTCAATCTCCTTTGTGCTACTCTCACAGACACTGCACTAGGTCCATAAACATCGCAAATTTTATTTCGCGGCTTGCGTTGCATTTTTACCTTTTTTGTAGTAAAATTTTAAAATGTATCGAATTTCTTCATTAGATTCACTCATCTTGACAGTACGAAAAACAAATGAAAATCACACATTTTCCTAATTTGAATTTGGAATTATGTTCTTTAAAATTTAAACTTTCAATGATACCAAAACCAGCCAAATACAAATAGTATAGCCAAAGAGATTTTATTACAAGTTCATACATACTATAATGCGAAAAGACTTTTTCCCCAACCTAATAGAATTAACGCACCTCTTAAGGGGTCATTGCAAACCGCCTCGTCGCGCACCTGGTGTGGGTGGGGCCGGATCTGGCGGATAACCATAGTTCGGTTTCCGCACGGGGCGCTCAACGGTGGTTGCGATCTTTCGCGTGAGAGCTCTCAGGACGGGGGAAGCAGTATCCTGGGGACAGGGTCGTCTTGGCGGTGTCTCTTGACATCGTCAATGCCTTCAACACCCTTCCGTGGAGTGGATGCCTATGCTAGGAAGAACAGATGGTCCTCATGAAGGATCTGCATGCTACTTTCGGCAAAGAAATAAATGTTGTAAAAGAAAAGGCGGTTCAGCATGAGAACCGCTTAACGGAAGCTGAAACACGAATCGACCAAATGAATCATCGGGTCGAGAACGTGATTGCTGACGACCTTAAAGTGGAAAATGGAATAGCAACTTCCGCTTAGCTACTACAGCTCCGCTACGTGGATTCAAAGTGCCGCCGTTCGATGGGACATCTTCCTGGTCATCCTAAAAAATACAGTTTCAGGCTGTTATGAAGGCGAACGGGTGGAATGAAAATCAGGCAATGACTGCCCTCACCATATGCCTTCGCGACCAGGCCCTTGGCCTTGGCCCAGGAGACGATGAGGAGGAAGTGAAAATTCAGAGCCACTGCTGCCTTAGTAGGTACTACAGATTCACAAGTACCAGGAGACCAGAAACATGTCATAGTATTTTTTGGGCTGGTTAGGTGTAGAGTAGGTGTAGGGTAGGTGCAAAGTAGGTGGAGGGTAGGTAGGTAGCCAGTTGACGAGAGCGAAGCCGCGGGAGGCAGCTAGTAGTTTATAGATTTATATCAAAAAATGCTCAGAGAAAATAGCTATGAATTGGGTCCAAAGTGCGGCTTGGGTTATTGGATTCAAGTTTATAACGTACAAACATACATGTCGCTGTTCTGCCGGGAGAGATAAAGGCTTGACCAACGGAGATGCAATTAAGGAGTCGGCAGAAAACAAAGGAATATGGCGACCGCGCCATAAAGGGTCTATGCATCGGTGGGTCACATCAACAAATGAACGCTGGATTAATATCGGATCCAATATTGGAAGATTGAAAAACAATTACATAAAATACCCATCGAATGGATTAAAACAGCTATTAGGCTTCTTTACATTGTTACTCCTTTTATTCCTTTTAGCCTTAAAGTGGGCACTACAAACCATTGTTTTCCGCGGCGCTCTCGCAGCTTTTTTTTAGGGATGGGAAATCATCGAATGACTCATTCCGCGACTCTTACTGATGACTAAAACCCATCCGTGTTCCACCAAATGCCCTTTGCGTTCCAGGGCCGCGATGGCTGTTTGAACAAATTCCTCAACCCTGGCAGGGCGCTCCTCTAGCTTACCGTGAGTACACTTTTCGAGTAGAATGAGTATAAGTAGCTAGCTATTGGTAAAAAAAATAAAACAATCGTACCACTTTACAAGATTAGTTCAGATAAGTATTTCAGATTGTTATTATTCGTTTCACTCATCACCAAGTCGATCAATATCTTCCGATTTGTCCTGATTCGTTTGATTTGTAATCACATGTTCCCATCTTTCAGCTATCTGGCAAACACCCTTATGGAATTTTTCGTAAAAACTGCATGAACTAGCTGTACATAGTTCAGTTATTAAGAAAAACTTGCAGATTCAGAGCCTTTTCCACAACATTTCCTGTCTACTTATTTGACATTAAATATTTTTATACAAGTTCTGCATCCCAGTATCAACTATATGTTTCTGCGTACCTATAAAGATAGTGTAAAACCAGCCTTAATGAACAATATTGCGATATCTATGTATCAATATTCTAACTCGATGGTGACTTACCTTCTTCAACTCATTCTCCCTTTCAAGCCTGCTAGTTGCTCAAGACTTTTTTCCTTTGTGTTGATTTCTAAAGATTGCTTATTTAAAAACAGCCTGTTAAGAAAGGTACACAAAAATAAACAATTAATATTTAAAACACAGCTGTTGTTCCATTTTATATGACTTCAGTATAAAACAAAAAACATTTTGTTTCTTAACATAAAATAAAAATAATGTCAAAGAAGGGTTGAAGTTTATAATAAACTTCAACCCTTCTTTGACATAATTTTTATGTTGTAGGTATGTAAGAATGTTGGAGAATTGAACGTACTTTAAATCATAACAAGTTAGAAGTTCAGCCCAGTTTTGCAACATTTAGGTACCTACTAGGTTTCTCAGTCGAGTACCGAAATAACTCTTCTGTTAATTTACTGGATATTGCTCAACCGAGTTTTAAGTATTATGATTAACTAGCTGTCTCCCGCGGCTTCGCTCCCGTCAACTGGCTACCTATACCCTCCACCTACCCTTCACCTACCCTCCACCTACTACCCTACCAGTCCAAAAAATATTATGCGTTTCTGGTCTCCTGGTACTTGATGTTTCTGGTCTCCTGGTACTTGTGAATCTGAAGTACTAAGGCAGCAGCGGCTCTGAATTTCCACTTCCTCCTTAGTCTCCAACTTATTGGGATTTAAAGTAGCCTATTTTTGATTCCAGGTTATGTAAACTAAATAATGTGTGCCAAATTTCATCCAAATCCCTTCAGCCGTTTTTGCCTGATTTTTACACAAACATACAAATATACAAACTTTCATAATATTAGTATCTAGGATTTCGAAAGATGTGAGCTGTAATCATTGGCAACAGTCTAATTATGATTGATTTCCGTTTACAATGAATATGTCGCAGCCAACTAGCTTAACCAGCCGTTTCATTAAAAGCCTAGCCTTTTCATTGAACTGCGCCGTTTAGGTAATCAGCGACGTAGGTAAGTGACATGGGCAAGTCATCAAACGATATTGAACAAAAGGTATCAGTTAGATCGCTGAAAGATCGGCGCATTAAAATGAAAAGGCTAGGCCACCAATTAAACGACTGATTAAGTTAATTGGCTGTGACAAAGATGGCTTGTTTTGAAATAAGTTTTATGGACTTAAATATTAATTACAAAATTAAATGACTACAGTTCATTCCTAAAATGATAGGATGGACATGTTTTTTTATTGAGAAATTCGCCGACTGAATAAAAACTATGAGATATCAACCATTTTTTCAAAACCGTGCTGAATTTTTTATAAGGTAATTCCGTTATCCAGTTCGGTAATGAGTTGTAAATAAGTGGCGCCATACATACACAGCTGCGTCTAAACAGTTCTGTCCTAGGTACAGGGATCTTTAATAAGTAATGGGTAACCTTCCGCTTGTTAAAATTGTTTTTGCTTCAAAAAGTGAAGAGTTAGTTTTAACAAATTTTGCGATTTCATAATGTGTGATCTAAACACTGGTCTACATGATTCAGTCCAGTCCATGTTGAAGATAGTGCGAATGCATTTTTTGAGCTATCATAATTCTAGAGATTTCAGAGGAATTACCCCAAATGATGCCATACCGAACAATGGAACATAAGGCGTTACACACCATCATAGCAGTAGGTTTAGATGATCTTTAACTTTTTTCAAAGCAAAACCAAATCTATTAATTTTCAAGCAAATATCGTCAATGTGATCTTTCCAGGTAAGGTGTTCATCTAGTGTTATTCCAAGAAATTTTGTTTTATTTACTTGTTCAACTAATTGGTTTTTATGAGCTATTTTAAGATTGAGGCATTTACTCTTTTGTGTTTTGAAGTTTAATAGGTATTTTTGTTTTTTCTACATTAACTTTTAAATTATTGTTTTCTAACCATGTAATAATTTTATTTAAAGTGTTATTTATATCTGACTCATAAGTCTCAGCGTTTTTATAATCTAGTATTACGGTTGTGTCATCAGCAAAAAGGACACAATCTTGTTCGACTGCTAGAAGTTGGTTGTTAAACTTGAAAATATGAACTTACGTCCATTAGACGCGGTTCATTATTTAATGTTTTCTCTCTGCAGTAGCAGTTAAAACAAGAAATCCAAACATAGGCTCCTTAAAGTTCTAAGTTTGAGCTACACGATAATTTTGACAAATGCTTGCACTGTCTGGACAGGTCCACTCAAATCTGTGTGGTACTTTCCTCAAAAGACCACCTCAGAAATCAACCTACATGTTTCTCATATGATTTGACCAGTATAATTGTATGGACTTCAAAAGAAACTTTGACCTCTGAGTTTGTATCGGTGTTTCTTCTCAGGGTAATCAGCTAGGAAACACCGGCCTCATCTAGTTTAAAAAGATAAGATCGACGTGTAAAAGTGTCACTTACAAAATAAACATCATTTATCATACAACAAACGTGATTTTTTACATACACCGTTTTTTTATAGATAATGGTACGGAACCCTTCGTGCGCGAGTCCGACTCGCACTTTGCCGGTTTTTTCAATAACATTTTGGTACTACTTATTCTTGAATCCACTCTATTTTTTTATCTTTGAAGTTCAGTTTCTCAGACTTTTTGTGAGATGTAGATTAAATAGCCGTACACGTTTCTTTGTCTGTAGAAACCGGTTCGCCGGTTTCCCAGCTACGAAGATCACCCTCAGCCTCTTTCGGGGTCCAAACCGGCAAGTCGGCAACTTATGCCTAGAAGACGAGAACTTTAGTTATCTCGGTGGAATGAAGAGTCGCCAGAGTCACTAAGCTGCGGGTCAGACATCCCACTGACCGCGATACAGCTTGGAGGTTGGTGGTAGGATCGTTCCCTCGCCTCGCAACGCGGGTCGTTGAAGAAGCGTACCTACGGCGAAGAGTTTTTTTTGCACGCGTAGTCCCTGCTATAGTATGCGCCAGATGAATGAAGAATAACGGTCATTGACCCACCTACATTATTGACACACTTAATTCAAAAAACAGAAATAATGACATGAAGCTGTCCTGAATCGACATCTATCGTGATCCTTACTGTTCTAGTAATGAAAAACTATTCATAATTTACTGTCCGGGTGTACCTACCTACCTACGAAGAGATATTAAGGAAAGGTCAATGACCGTTATTCTTCATTTATCTGGCGTCTACTATAGTAAGTAAGGTGAATGGATGAATGCTCTCACTGCCATTTTGTCGCTAGATGGCGACACATCTACAATTTCGAACATTTTCAATTTTTACACCTAACATAGAAAGTTTTAATAGACAACTTTATTATAGGCGACACCTAGGGCATTACCTTGATTTTTTTTAGATAATCACTATGCTTGTTAACTGCTACCATACAAAGATTACAGCAGAATAAAGATTTAGCCGCATGAATTTACTCTTAACACACACATGCAAAGTAAATAGTAGTAACTTTCGACCCTACTAGATGTCGTTTTATTCAAAAATGGTTGGAAATTAAAATGTCCAGAGGACCAAATTGTTATATTCCAATCTATTTCTTATTAATATAACCTTAGCAATGATTATCATCACGCTATACTTTCGGGAAGCTGAGCAGCTAAAAACCTTGACATAAATAAGGTCGGCTATTTGAAACATTTATCAACCGTACAAATAGACTGTCGGTTTAGAGACTGCCTTTCATTAGGCTTGGTGTGGGTTCAAATCTCAATAGTTGTATTTATTTTTGAATTATTTTTCATCTTTCTTTATCCTTACCAAACCTAATATTTTCAAATATTAATAATAATATAATTATTGGTCTATGCATATTTTTGTTTCTAGGCTCGATATCCTATCGGATTTGGTGGTGAAAAGGTATCCCTTTTCACCATAACAAATTAGGTATTCAGATAAATTATTTTGGGTAATAAACATTGCATGTTACGCTCTAACATCGCAATCAGTAAACATGGGCTCGGCGTACGACTATGCACCGAAACTCACACATCTGTGATCAGTGTCATCACAGTCGCAACCTACTGTTACCGATAGACAAGGATAGAGATAGGAGACGGCGCTGTCGTGCGAGCGAAATCGCGTTAGCTGCCGAATGTTGACGAATGTTTACGATTATGAATGACATGGCATGTGGTAGCGTTAGCAAATAAAATAAAAAACATTAATTATTTTGAGGTACTTAAAAAAAGAAATATTGTTCGCTCGATCGCGCAAGGTTACTAAAGCTTTACTTCTGCCTTTGTTTTCGGACAATAACAAGCCACTTTTGTCTCCTTAATTCATCTTTAGGAAACCTGAATAAAAAAGAGCCTTAAGTATCACCATTATGCATTTATGTATAAATAAATAAAGAATATGGCTGCACATGACGTGCAGTTTGGGAGTTACGAGGAAGCCTTGAAATCATAACCGTTTGCTTTGCCACAGTCGCGTAATAAAGATAACTAAATATAGTGAAGTAGTGATTCTGCACTAACAATTAGGTACTAAAAACTAGACTTTGTCTTATAAAATATTTTTTTTTAAATAAGTACCTGTTGCGTAAAACATAACTGTTATCAATTATTAATAAAATTGACTTGAATTTAAATAATCATGGTTGGTAAAACAATAATAATAAAAAACTATTAATATGTTTGAAGAAATTTGTGTTGCTAACCTTACGTAACCTCGTTCTGATACTAGTCGTCGCGCGCGTTGTTTACAAAATCTCTCAACAACTCGCGAATTGTGCGTATCGTGTCTCTCACGCATGTTTTTAATATCTATCTCGCTCTCACAAACATGGCGAAGCAAACGATAAAATATTTTTGTTATTTTCAACAAATTAACATTTTTGGCTGTATTTACGAGTGGTGTGTCTTATTTTTATTCCTAGTATTATTAAAACACTGTTGAGCTGCAAAGATTAAAGATTTTATTAGGTACAGATTTTTGGTTTCCTATGTTTAGGTAGGTACTACTTGATACAGAAAGTCAAGTGAAGTCAATTTTTTTTCAAGTCTATGCAGTGAAGGTAGTTCAATTTACACGATAATTAGTAATAAGTACTACTAATTAATAACAATTTCCGAGATACTGATAAAAGCTAACATGTGGGTAGAACTAGGTAAGTATATTTATTCATAGTACCTACCTAAACAAAAAATCTCTAATAAAATTCTTTGCCTTAAAAATCTAGAAAAAATATAGGTATGTTTAGGTATCAAATAGGTACTAAATTTTTGTAAAGGCGAATTGAAATTTTTGAGCCTTTACGTGGAGATCCTAAATGTCGGCAGTCCATCCTGACATCAGAATGACTGCCCATTTTTTAAATTCATTTTCTCAGTTATTAATTAGGTACCAATTATTTAAACAAAGGTATCAAATAGTAGCAAATAGGTATTAGATCTTAGTAATATTTTTAAGCTGATCAGTCATTTTGGCCAATCATTCTGAAGGTCACATCAATGATTTTCCGTGCGCGACTGAGTGCCAATTACGGGCAATCACTTAGTTGAGTAGGACCGCTTGCTGTGACTAAGTCCCGTATCTAATGGTAATAAAGGTATATTGTACCTACACAGGTTGTTGTAATGTGACTGAACCTAAATAGTACCTAACGTGTAAATAAATTGTGACGTGTAGGTACTAAATAAATAAAAGATTATTTATGCAATTATTCGTCGCGATCTAAGAATGTTTTCTTTAGGTGATACAGTCGTAACATTCAGTGATTAGTGTAATTACTGGCGTTCTTTGGTGGAATGGTTTTAGATGGCAAAGCAAAGGGTTGTTATCAGCTTAGAATATCTTGGTATTAGTTGGTTAGAGTAGGTACCTACCTATGTAAGTACTCGTATGTGTCACCGGATAATTCCAAACATCGTAAGATTGTAATAAATGTTGTTTATGTTTTAGACTATAATCTATGATTATGTTGAGAACAGATAATGGATTGTGGAGGTCTGGTAGGCAGCCGCACCACGTAAAATACTGGTATTCAGCTGAATCCGGTTTGACTGGAAGCCAACCCCAGTAGGTATAGTTGGGAAAGGGCTAGGCAGATGATGTGTTGAGAAGAAATAATTTCGAATACACTGAATCACACCCAAATTCAATAGTTTACAATACTTGTCTTATCTAGAAGAAATTATAAGTAAGTAGGTACTTGTAAATATACAATCTTACGCGACTTATAATATTACAATCATGCGATACAAATGCAAAAAAATACATCATCTGTGAAAATGTCAACTGTGTAGCTATCACGGTCCGTGAAATACAGTCTGGTGACAGACAGAGACGGACAGACAGACATACGGACCGACAGACGGACGACCATTGCGTAGGTAGCTAGGAAAAAAATAGGTAAGTTTGCCTACGCTGATCGCCTGATTTAGGTATAGGTACCCTAAGTATACCTACATGAACTTCTTTTCTCTGATTTGATTCAACCCAAATTAACCAATGAATTAGTACTTAACCGTGTCAGAAAATGTTTTATCAGTACCTACTTACATACAGTGGAAAGATTTTTAAATCTTTAGGTAGGTAGGCACTATTTATTTAAAGTAGATAAGTAATACAATAATAACATTAGTATTGTATCTGTGTGAACCAAAGGCAGATCGCAGATAATTGTTTTCACTTTCTAGCATTATTTCTCATTCCCTAAAAAAAACATTTCATCAATCATAAAATATAAAATCCGCGGGCAAACCCGCGCGCCGGCGCTAACTTGCTAGAAACACAATTTTGACACACAATCACGCATGGACTGGAACAATTTGGCAACACGCGTTGTTGCCAAATTGCGTCTTGAATGGCAACGTCGCATCGCCGCGTCCGTCACTCGATAACCTTGGCGCTTGTTCGAATTTTCGAACAGCGCCATCTACTTAAAATGTTCACCGCACGTAAACTCGTAACACAACAGCAATGAACTTTTTCTCGGTGGTTCTATAAATTTCTGTCAGATGGCGCGATTCAGGTCACTCACACATGTAAAGATTTTTCGTTTTTTATTGGGTCTAATTCTCATAGAAAGACTGTTTTTTTTCTAAAATTTGGGCGATAGGCGATCACAATACATTATACAATCTCATTATACTTGCTTTATTCTGCAGAAACTGTTTATTTACGGAGATTACAGCTACTGAAAAATGTATGGCGAGGTCTCTTTAGGGATCCCCCATTACCTTATAATTTTTGGTTCCATTTTACTATTATATTTAATAGGCCAAAAACTCCACGTAGGTAATTAAAAACTTTTTAAACCGAACGTTTAGTTTTAAAAGGCATGTATTTAACGCGGCGACAAACTTACCTGTTATAGGGTTTTAATAGTAGATTATGCACCCAGGGGATAAAGCAGTGTCTTGTGTTACGGGCGTCATATTGAATCTCGAACGCAATGAAGGATTCGGGAGTTAACTCCCGAGCGTAGCGAGGGTGTTTAGAGTTTAACTCACGAGCGAAGCGAGGGAGTTAATACAAGAATCCTGAATGCAGCGAGGGATTCAAGCTAGCCCAAGGCAAAGACACCTTTATCCCCGAGGAGGATACTCTACTTTTCACACCTCCTGTGAGAAAAATAAGAAGCCATAATACGAAAAACAAAGTATTTTAAATTTACAAACACTAAGTAGAGATATGTATTCAGAACTATACTGTATGTATACCTACTTAAAAAAAGTTAGTTTAATACCATACGGATTTGCAATATTCGCGCCTTTTTTGCATTCCACTCGGTATACCTACCACAAAGCGGCCACGACCAACTCGATTTTCGTTTTTTTTTACTTCTCTGTGGGTAAGTAAATATGTGCAGGCCTATTGTTAGCAACCTAATACAATTTATGTGTACACAAAGCTTTATACAGAGCTTTCTATGAGCTGGTAGAATGGGTTCGGACGCTTGGCTGTATGTAATTTGAATTTAGAACGTCATAGGAGATGCTCGAGAAAATAGTTTTAAATTAATAAATCGACTATAAATGGGTTTTAACTGTTATTCTTATCCTTTTATACAATAATCCGTACATAACCAATTATTGTTATAATATTGTCTTCAATCCTGGTCAATCCTTATGATTCTGTAGAAATTCGAGAATATCATCCCTAAGTAGTAAGAGTATCGAGAATATCTTTCCTCTTTCTGGAACAGAAAGAGAGAGACAGAGACAGAAGGCGTTGTAAGTACCTAATATACCGCCAATTGAGCAGACAGATGAGGTTCCAAATTTAAATCACATTATTGACCAGCGGGTTATAATGAAATCCAGTACAATATTATTGCCCGGCTGTGCCACCGGCCAAAAATGACTCACTTTAGGTTAGGTTGGCATGACATATAATTTGACGTTTTCGATCAGGTGGTGTGAAAAAATAATTAAGATGGGTAGCAAAAATAATAGGTTGGCAGCTACAGTGAAGTAGCATTTTAAGTATAAAGTAGCAGCTTTATATAGAGTTGTGAGCTCTGTTTAAATTAAAATTGGCAGTGATTCTAGTATAAATAAATAAATATTTTTGGGTGGTTTAAAAAAAATAACCTAACCTAACCTAACCTGTCCGAGTCGGGGTGCCCCAAGTCCCGAGCTCGCTTGGCTCGCTCTTACACCAATTAAAACACATATACGTATGACATCCTACTGTTAATATTAGCCGCCACGTCATTATTTTTTGTAACCAATTAGTTAGTCGCCTAATAAGTTGTTATTCGCCTCAAAAATAATTAGCCGTTTTAAAAACGTGTTGCAACCATTTTGAAAACCGGTGTTATTCTTTACAAAAAAATATGAACAAATCATTCAAACGTTTTAGTTTTTGTGCCATGTAGTAGGATCTGTGTTTTTTTTACAAAGGCTTCTCTACATATATACAGGGTGTTCCAGAAAGGTGTGGTCATATTTAAGGGTGATGTTGGGTAGCTGATCTGATATAGACATTAAAGAAAAAATTAAAAAAAAAATCGACCATAAAAAACGACTAAAAAGTTACCTACGAAGAAATGATTTTTCAAGCAGTTTAAAACAGTTGGTGGCATTTTATTCAGTTCAAACACAGATCAATTTGATGTTACCAATGCATCAGACTACTTAAAAAGTCATATCTTCGGGAGTTTTTAGTCGTTTTTTCAGGTCGAATTAAAAAAAAAATGTTTTGACATTTTTTCCTTCATGTATTTCAGCTACCCAACAAATACCCTACCCTTAAATATGACCACACCTTTCTGGAACACCCTGTAAAATTCGATCGAAGTTTAAGTTCAGAAAAAAATAAAATCTAAGTATTCAGAAGGAACCTCAAAAAGTCAAAGCATTTATTTCAAATAAACCATTTACCTACTGTCAGTAAAAAACATAGTCAAAAACATAAAGCCACGTTCCAAAGTGTAGATCTCTATGGGGAAGAACGTACAAGAAACTCCACGGACACTCTTTTAAACCATTTTGTGTCTTATAAATATTCTGGTAACATTATCCTTGTTGCTTCTAACCGCGACTCCGAACATACATTGTCTACATTATGCACTTGTATTGTGTCATCATAGTTACTCCGTTTGAAGAAACATCTTGCCATTTTAGATGGACCGGCTACTTCAGTCGAACAATAACCAAACAAAGGGCATAAGTAGGTACCTACATAAGTACCAACTTACCATGAAAACCATGGGAAGCGAAAACTCGAATTTCACATGCATTACATTTGTAGCAAAAACTGGTCGGCGCCTCCCTAAAACCTTGGTATTTTATACCTTGACTTTAAATATCTATTGCATAACAATGGAATCTGATTTGCACACTGGATTAGGAGAACTTGTACCCTGTACACATGAATTTTTACTCATAAGAATTCGAAGGTAAAGAAGCAAGATGGTGATCTACACATCATCTGGCAATTGTAATAATTACCTAGCCCAGAATCTCTACGCCCTTGCACGCAACCAAAGCCAACTGTAATAAAATCCGGGCAACATAAGTCAATAACGCGACACATTAGTATCAGTCTTCCTTTATAAAAAAATATCTAATACCTACTGTCGATTGCCACTCACCTTCAGAGCTCTTACACACGAGCGGCATGTCGAATGCCGCTATAGGTCGACGGCTGCCGCCGACACGTATCGACGGCAGCAGTTACTTCTGCCGTTGGCAACATGCCGCTCGTGTGTACGCAACGTTCTGTCAAAGTCGAGCGTTGGTGTAAGAGCTCTTTACACCAACGCTCGACTTTGACAGAACGTTGCTTTACACTCAATCTTCAGCTATTATTATTATCATCCAGTTACCACCCCTGCGACTAACGTCGAAGAGCGTCCAACCGTGGTAGGAGTATACGTAGGACCTAGGCCATACTCGTGAGTTTCTCCACTCAAAACACGTTATCAATCCCAACAGTCACAAGTTCTACTGGCAATATATCCCACCCAAGAATCCTTGAACAATCGACTGGTATTATTATCTATTAATAGAATTTTATTGATTTTCTCGAGAGGATTATATTATTAGGGGAACGACCGATGAGGAAAATGCGTGATTCTACTATATATATATTTTTTTTTGACACGATTAATGAAAAGCAGCCAAGTGCGAGTCGGACTCGCGCACTAAGGGTTCCGTACCGTTAACTATAAAAAACGGCAAACAAATCACGTTTTTTGTATGGAAGCCCCACTTAAATATAGGATTCGTTTTTTCTTAATAACGTTATTTATGTGTATGTATGTATGTATCTATGATTGTATTTTCTTTTCCTCTCTCTGTTTGTCATTCCTTTAAGTTGCACCTGCCTTGTTTTCTCTGCATCACCCTAAAGTCGACTGGTAGAAAATGCCTATCGCATGTACAAAGGCGGTAAGTCCGCCTTTGTACAGTGTTTTTTACTTGTGCATAAAGTTTTAATAAATAAAAATAAATTAAATATTTGTTTTATTCTGTTTTTATTATTTGTTATTATGGCGGCAACAGAAATACATCATCAGTGAAAATTTCAATGGTCTAGCTATCACGGTTCATGAGATACAGCCTGGTGACAGACAGACGGACAGCGGAGTCTTAGTAATAAGGTCCCGTTTTTACCCTTTTGGTATGGAACCCTAAAAAACAAGACATCACATTAGGTAGAATATCATTCTATGAATAAGTGTGTAAGGCTGAGGTTACAGTTACGAGTAGCATAGCAGTTCGCGTTGCGGCTAAGAGACCAAACACGTAATGTAACAGTGTTTTACCCGGTTTCGGTTTCAGCCAAAATTGGTTTCGATCGGAATTTCCACTACGTCCGAAACCAGTCAGCAGTCTCGGGCGTTAAAAACGTAAAAACCTCGGTTTCTGGTAACAGTGAATGTAATTTAAAAATTCTAAATGGAATGTTTATGCGAGTTACGGCGAGTTCAGGACGTGGTGGAGTGGAGGCTGCTGCGGAGAACACCGGGTTCTTTCGCAAGCGGCCCAGACCGAAGAATGATTAGGGGTCATCCTCCAACGAAGAGCTGGCCTCGGCCCGAAAAATTCCCACCAGCAGGCGGGGTAAGGGCCGAGAAGGAGGCAAGGGGAGGGTGCTCACCTCTCAGGAGGCTGCTCAGCGAGCCGTGAAGCTCGCTGAAGAGGGGCGACACCCTGGAGCTAGCAGTCGCGGGGCTCCTATCTCGGAGTCTTCTGGCGGTGAGCCGGATGACGCTGGTGGCTCCGAACAGGAGTGAAGGCGAAGGGCCAAGTTCGCGGAGGTCGTGGAGGCCGCGGTCCACGATGTGGCTGCGAACAGGATCCAGGCAAACAGAAACAGGGCCTGCAGCGCGGCCACGGCCTCCATCCTGGTGGCAGCGGAGGAGGCCAACCTCTATCGCGGGTCTCCGCCGACGGACGAAATGTCCAGGCTGTAGGCGGAAGTCGCCCGCTTGGCGGTCGCTACGGAGCTTCTTCAAAAGGAGAATGAGAAGCTCCAAGCAGACCTGGCTCCGAGGAGACGGCTCAAGGGGGGCGCAAAGAGCCAATCCGTACCGCTGGGGAACCAGCGCTGATGGCTGCCTTCCGGGAACGGTTCTCCGTCCTGGAGGGCATCGTTCTGCGCGGTTCTGGTGGCGAGCCAGAAGGCCTCAGCCGTGCCTGCCAAACCGGGGTCATCCGGCCGGGACCGAGGGACTGGGTAGCATCCGTCAGCATCCGCGAAGGCGGTGTCGGGAAATCTGGCCCCGGCAAAGAAGGAGAAAGGTGGCAGACGGCGAATGCTCCTGCGCCAGCCGTGCAACAGCTGCTCCCGCCTTCCCTGCCTTCTAATTCGTTTTTTAGGGTTCCGTACCCGAACAGTAAAAACGGGACCCTATTATTAAGACTCCGCTGTCCGTCCGTCCGTCTGTCACCAGGCTGTATCTCATGAACCGCGATAGTTCGACAGTTGTAATTTCCTCAGATGATTTATTTCTGTTGCCGTTATAACAACAAATACTAAAAAAAAGAAACCGACTTCCAAAAAACACTACAAAGTTCAAAATAACTTTAATTTCGGTAGTCGGTGTCAAATAACGAAGAAGCAACCAAAAACACCGACTACCGAAATTAAAGTTATTTTGAACTTTGTAGTGTTTTTTGGAAGTCAGTTTCTTTTTTTTTGTAAAAAGTTTTTATTTTTCACTTTTTAGTGGTATCCCACACCTAACAACACCACTGGGGCTCGAGTCTGCTATTGCAATCGTGTCTCAATGACCGTTCAGTGATCGAATATTTGACAACTTTGACAGTTTTTGTATGGGAAATGTGTCATAAGTTTGACGTTATACGTCAAAAATCGATCATTGACCGGTCATTGAGACACGATTGCATTAGCAGACTCGACCCCCTGGAAAGTCACAGGAAAGCAAAAATGTGCAATTTCGTATGGGTACATGGATGATTTTTCCACATATTTTTTCCAGCTATTTGGATTTAAAAACCAAACTACTGAACCAATTTTAATAAAATTTCCATTTGGGAAGTATATTCTTTCCAAAAAAAAAAAGAATTTTTCAAATCGGTTGGTAAGAGACGGAGTTATGCGCGAACAAACATAAAAAAAAATAATAATACAAACATCCGAATTGAGAACCTCCTTTTTTTTAGAAGTTGGTTAAAAAACAGAATAAAATAAATATTTAAGGGGGCTCCCATACAGGAATACATCATCTGTGAAAATTTCAACTGTCTAGCTATCACGGTTCATGAGATACAGCCTGGTGACAGACAGACGGACAGCAGAGTCTTAGTAATAGGGTCCCGTTTTTACCCTTTGAGTAGGGAACCCTAAAAAACCTAGCTCACCCGAGCAACTTCGTTTGCGTCTCGATAAATAAGTTATTCAACACTTGTAGAATTCTTCAATTCGAACCAGTAGTTCCTGAGATTGCGTTCAACCAAAAAAACTCATCAGTTTTATAATATAAACACGCTGTACCCTGCGGGTTAAATAGGTACCCTAAAACCGTGCTCAAAAACTGAGAAATCGGTAAGTCGTTCGCAAGTCATGGCGCAACCAAGGGAAATAGGGATTTATTTTTATTAATTTTTTTTATAGATAGAAGAAAGATATATATATATAGTATTGATAACCTTAGAGAACTTAGCTTAACCGAGACCAAGTGCATCACCCTGCCCTAGACCCTTAGACCTCCACGAACATTTCAAGACCAAGATAAGATAAATCCGTTCAGCAGTTGTCGAGTTTTAGCGAGACTAACGAACAGCAATTGATTTACATATAGGTGTATAGATTACTAAATTTTAAACATGAATAACAACACACCAATTAAATAGTTAAAATCGCTCACGACTGTAATATATCCTCAGCCTAAAGACTGCGATCGAAAATCAACCATCGCTGTAATGTTTACTATAGCTACATTTATGTATGCCAACCTACGCAAAATGTCTAGTCCTTGCCATTACCGCTAATTTATCGTAAACGTCATATTGTCTGTAAGGCGATTTTATCCTAAAGCTCTATCGTATAAGGTACCAAACGCAGTTTAGAAAAATATCGCTTGCGATAAACTAGGCGGTAAGGGCTCAATGTAGCCAGATATTAGTCTCAATTTTGTACCAAATTTCAATATAGCCCGCAAAATTCAAAAGTTTTGGTCCTGTTTTATTAAAAATTCAAAATTTCGTATTTCAAGCTGTGATTACAATAGTTCTTCTGCGTTACTGGAACTACATTATAATACCCCTGTACCTGACCTGTTTATTATCATATTTTTCCCTGTAAGTCTGGACAGATGGGAAAAGAGAGTACCCACAATCTGGGTGTTTTTGTTTATATGTCTGGCAAGCAGTGTCTCGCAGATTTATACTTGCTGCCTCCCTCACATTTTATCGAGATATTAAAGTATGAACTCTAGCTCCTACACAATAAAGTCGACATGTCATATCATAAGTCAGTTCAGTGATTTGTTTCTTTCAGATCGCGTCCGGCAGTATTTTGAAACAGTGTCGATCTGCAAATATTGCAACTTCCCTTAAATCCGTTCGAAGAATTACAAATGGATTTAAAAATAATCGTATTGGTGTTGACACTGGGATGTGTTCAGGTGAGTTTCTTTATTCATATTATTGTAACGATAACAGGTGAATACCTATTCAAATCGAAGGGTGTATAATTAATAAGTTATGTCGGAGTATTGATCGACTACCACCACCTGGCAAATGTTGCACGGTCCGCGGAGTCCCGCCCTCGGCGCATTGCCTTCACGAGCTTTTCCGAGAGCGAGCGTTAGGTAAGTTTTTCATATTTTATTTATTTTTTAAATCAGTTCAGTGTTTTTTCCATAAATATTTCAGTGAATTGGTAAATGTTTCAAAGACTTTTGATCCAAAAACAATTTTTGCTAGATATTTTCTAAAAAAAAAGGTTCTGTGCCATGTACTTTTTATTACTTAATAGACACGTAGGATTTGGCGGATGCGGATACTACAGAAAATACTTGTTAATCGATTTTCAAAGAAGAGTGAGCTTAGGCATTCGATGAGCTTTTTCATGTTTGTTACTTTGAATATCTGAAATTGGTGAATGTTTAGATCATGGACCAATGTTTTTACGTTGACAATATTAAACCCATTAATATTGTTGGTTGCCCCGAAATTGTTTAAATAATTTCATTGGATCTGTCATACACTATTTTATGATAACATACACCACAAGTTCGTCTTATGTGCATGTCTGGAGCCAATTTGAATTAGAATTCAAGCCCGGTGGTTGTGAATCCGTAAACAATTAATTTGATTTACATTTAAAATTAACACCCGTGACGAAAGAATTGCAAGTTATTCGTTGACACCATAATTGTATTGAATTTTTGAGTCTATTTTGGCCTCTAGGCGGGTAAGCACAGAGGGTTTGCGCAACAACGCCCTTTGTGCCACAAAGAAAAACGAAAAGATAAAGCAGTACTTACGTAATACCTATTATGTGATTTTCATCATAAAATATTTATTTTTTATAATATTGAAAGGTAAGTTACATAATTATAATGTGCTTAGATTTAAGTCCTTTTCCATGGAATTCTTACGATGTTTGTACCTACTCGTTCTTGTCGACTTCTTTCATGTTATAAATTGGTCGGCTATTCTACCTACTCATTATCTTGTTAAGCCTACTTAGCTCTGCTACTTTTGTATTGATCTTCGTTATTTCTTGTTATACAATGTGATTTTTTCTAAGCTTCGTGGACGGCCATTTTCAAAGCTATTTATGAGGAATAGCATATTCAAGGGAGCCTGGGGCCCTAAATTTGCATCATTGAATTTATCTAAGTATTATTATTGACTGCCTTCTTAGTTAACATATTTATGAAAATATTTTGAAAGCACAAATATTGATCAGAGTGTCAATTCTACTAATTTTAATAAACGTTCGCATTCATTCGCACAATATGGAAATTGAGGTTTATTCACAGTTTGCGACTGACATGCGAATGAGAAAGTTGTTTAAAAATTAGTAGAATTGGGCGTCTGTATATTAAGAAAATTCATATTCGGAAGATTGGAATACGTAGGTACTGTTCAAACACAAAATTAACCCAGGCGCGCAGGCTCAAGAAAATTGGATTGAAATTGGATTGTTATTTCTCTAACAGCTATCTGTCTCCTAGTTGGAACTACTTGGGACATGCATAATGTATCTATGACAAGTATATTCGGACTTGCTCGGGAGTGCGACCTGGATCGCATCCTGCTAACATATGTAATGGTCATCGTATCATTCGTTATCATATCACGTCTTTTGGAATTTTGCTTTTCAGTCTGCGTTTAGACTTCTTGCCGCACATCAATCTTTGAACGTGTTTAATGGGGTGATTTACAATCCGGTCTTTGCATGATCTTATTATGTCCTTTCTGTTTGTAGGCATCCTTAGGTTCTTGTACAATTAATTATTGTTTGTTGGCGTTTATTATCATGCGTGGCAATGTATTTGGAACCCGTGCATTATTTATATATGTTGGAATGCGAGGCCGTCTCCCAAAAAGCTGTAGCCGTAGCACAGATTGCCGTAGGTCTATACTGGTTTGAGTTCAGCCATGTAGAGAAGGAATTTGTTATGCTGAACAGCTGGGATTTTCTATCCAAGAGCCAGTCGAGTTTTCAAACGTGGAGGCCTAAGTAGCTGTTTCACTTTTAGTGAAAAATCGATAAATCAGTATATCGTGCCAAGGCGTAGTATATAGTCTGCGCGTGGGATCTCCACATTCCTGAGCCTGACTGAAGGACATGTCCCTCTTATAAGTGTTAATGT
The DNA here is from genome assembly GCA_947386135.1 of Melanchra persicariae. Classification (NCBI taxonomy): domain Eukaryota; kingdom Metazoa; phylum Arthropoda; class Insecta; order Lepidoptera; family Noctuidae; genus Melanchra; species Melanchra persicariae. Next base: position 31,029,681 of record OX376643.1, read on the forward strand.
GACATTAACGAATTTTGCCTCATTAACTTTGATGCGCCACTTCTTAAGCCAATTACTGTCATTATCTAGACCGTTTTGCAGCATACTTGCGGCTAACTCTGGTTGAGAATGGCTGGCCAAGGTAGCGGCGTTGTCCGCGAAGGCTCCCGTTTTAATTGTTGACTTTTGGGTTCACAACATCACATGCCAATGTCGACGCTTTCATAAATTCAAATCATTTGTGAAGCGAAAACTTTGGCAGAAAGCTTTTTATGACTAACTTGAAAAGGCTTCGGATTGTGCTGCTCCAATGTAATATACTTATGTAGGTACACAAATGTTAAACATTTTTAAAGAGAATAGGCATTTTGGCATTTGATACAAAATAAGTCGGTTAGTGACATAATATCAACTTTGTACGTTGTTTGTTACATTTTCTCATATTTAGGTAGGTATAATTTTTTTTGTGAGTGTGGTGAGAAATGTGCTAATTTTTTCTTAATAGTTCATTTTAAACGTTTGTCTGGCAGCTTGATTAAATTGTGCGGGCTACTCAATGTTCTTTCTTGATTCTACCTGTAGTGTTGTCTTTCCTTATGCTCCCTATTAGTCCTGCGCACTCACTGGACAGCAGAACAAAAGAAAAAAAACTTTTTACAAAAAAATACTGCCGTCTTCCATCACTACAACACTAGGTACTTACTAAGTATAAATTTATAAGTTTAATTTCGGAAGTCTTTGTCTGAACGAAGATTCAACCAAAAACACCGACTTCCGAAATTAAACTCAAGTATTTTATACTTTGTAGGTACCTACCTCTACACTCTTATTCATAAAAACTTTCTATTAAGAGAGTCTAAATTTAAATTCTTTATAGAAAATTTTGAATAGAGTCTGCTTATCGGCATTTTAGTTAAGTACGTTTTTATGAATAGGAGCGCTAGTGGTTGAAGTCGGTTGTATTTTTTTAAACAAAGTTTATTATTTTTCACCTTTTAGTGGTGGTTAGCTAATAAACCCAACGCAAAAAGAATTATCAAGATTGGTTCATAAATAATAAAGTTATCCCCGAATAGATAAACCCAAAACGATGGAAGATCGAACATGGTCCGATCATTTAGTAGGGCTGCGCCCTCTTGGTTGCTTGCCATTAACCTTGCCATCTAACTTAAGGTGTACACGTGCAAAAATGGGACATCGCATTTTTGCCTTTGTTACACTTACACCATAAAGGTTTTATAGTCTTTGACTTATAGGTACCTACCTACCTTTCTTATTTATTTCGCTTTCACAAGATTCTGTGTAAGCTAAAATATTGGTTCCCAGGAACAAAAAAAATTTCACACCAACTAGCCTGTACGATAACGTCAAATTATATATTGCAAACATTGCAAACCTAAAATTTTTACGGATTGGAAATTTTCAAATTACCTAATGACTTCTTCCGCTCTAGGTGGAGCGGAAGGGAGTGTCAGACTCTTACTGATTAAAACCCATCCGTGTACCCCATTATGCCCTCCCGAGCGTAGCTAGCTTTCATGGTGCTCACAAATATTTAAACTCTAATAAACTTATTTTAGGCCACATTAAGGTCGGTATTCAATATGTCACTACTTTGTCCCCTCGGTGCATAATCTACATACACTATTACCATTTCCAGGATCGGTAAGTACTGATTTTGTATAAGTAGTTAATCAAACCCCCAGGGTTGCGGAATTAAGTAGTTCGAAACAGTCACCGCGGCCCTGGAACACAAACGCTTGTATTTTGTGTTATGGAGGAACACGGATAGGTTTTTATCAGAATAATAAATAAGAATCTGACACTCCCTTCCGCTCCGCAGTCAATCGATAATTTCCCATCCTTAAAAAAAATATAAAAAAAGTAAGTAGGTATACTTAACCAAACCTGACACCCCTTACGCTTAAGGTAATAAAAGATCGTTAAATGTATAGGTAGGTAAGTAGTCAGTCTGCCGTCTTTCCTTGTACTGGACATACAAAAGGGTCGAGTGAGTCTGAATAAAAGGAAACTGGACCGAGGGGCTCACAACTGTTACAAGTCAATCTACATCTGTCGCTCATTGTATTGCGTTGAGCAATTCATTGTTTTTTTTTCTTTGTTAATTCGCAATACGTTTTTATACTTTCACACACTTTAAAACGATTGAGTCGCAGGGAGCCCTATTTAATTCTGCACTGGGAAAGGGTACTGGTTCCAGACTCCAGACACGGGTTTTGTGAACAGGTCTCACAATCACAGTTCTACACATGACTGACTGACCCTAAAATATTTTTGATATACGTACTTACATGCTTTGGTATTATAATTCAGTCAAAACAGTCAAGTCAAACAAAACAATCAATCAATCAGTCAATCTTCTTTTACACAAAACATATGGCAGCATTGCGATTCTGTAAACATGTTATACTTAGTGAAAACTAAGGCGAAGTGAACGACAAGTGAGCTGTTATTCCATCTTGTTTTTATTGTTTGACAGCTCACTTGTCGTTCACTCCAGCTAAATGTACACTGTGAGATGTCGACAGAATAGACCGGTAGTTTACGGTACCTAGCGGAAATACTCATGAATATAAACAATACCATGGGATCATTGGATCAATATTCTTTTTCCTATGTGTAAACATACATTAAATTTTAACATGCTATAAAATCATAATTTTCAATTAAATGCGTTTCAACTTTTCAAGTTTCAGTTTTGGTCAAAACTGGGACCTTTGTCGTACCTAGGTTTGGTTTCGGTTTTTGCTGGCAGTCCTGCGGCCCTAACATGACGTGTTAAAGCGTGAGTAGTTCGAGCGAGACATACACCCTATATAGCTCCATCCCTCCTTCTCGCTCGAGGGCCGCTGTTTCTATCGGGAACTACTTATCTAAAATAAACGTTCTTCTCGTTTGGAACATTTTAGTCGGTTTTCCTGATACAATTCAATTTTTTTTCTTACATTACAGTGAGTCACCTACATTTTGGTAGCGTCTCCGCGAGTCCTTTATTTTGAGACCCCACTTGATAGACAATATAATATTGTTATGGCTCCACAAATAAATACTTATACTTAATTCATTTTTAACGTTGTTCATAGTGTTGTTTTTTAGCATTTTTCATTCCAAGTTACACATGACATTAAAACATATGCATTTCTTGTATATTTTTGTAAGCCTTTTAGATAAATGATTATTTTGATGAAAAGAAAACACGAAAAAAAAGTTTTTTGAAGGACTATAATAAGGCTAAGTACCTATTTTTATAATTTTGATATAGGTACTCAGTGTCATTCTCACAATAAATACAAACGAAACTTATGACACCTCGCAAGCTAAAATACATCAAGCCGTTTAGAGCGTGCCAAAGAAATATACTTACATAAAGTAATTAAGTACATGCCTACATACACTCAAAAAACATAACCCTCCTTCTGGCTCGTCGGGTAAAGAAGCTGCTCTTTCGTACATTTATAGGTAACAACCCCTTTTTTGCGATTTCAGGGTTGGTCGAGAATAAAAGTCATTCATATTCATGAGTAGGTATTTCACCCTCTGAATGTCAATGAGTTTTGTCAGTAGGTACACAGTGTATTCCAGAAGTGCGTGGGTGATGTTGGGTAGCTTTCTTTCTTTCTTTATCGTGTGGGCAGTAAGGTCTAACGACTCCACACACCCTAGTGTCAGAGTTTCTAAACCGCTTCAAGGGCCTCTGACATGGTTTTATTTGACGACCGCCATTTGGCGGCCGGGACCACGGGCTACGTGCCTTCCGAAGCACGGAATCATCTTTTTATTCGACAATCAGGTGATTCAAGCCTGCAATATCCTTGCCAAACTAGAAACAACTTTACACAGTATGATTCCCGTGGGAATCGGACCCACGACCACCGGGTCACAAGGCAATCGCCTAAACCACTCGAACACGGAGGCAGTTAGCTGTAGTTGGGTAGCTGTCTAAGAGCGGATTTCACCAATTAAACTGAACGCGATCAGTACATCTAAACTGCGTTCAAGAGCTGTCAGCGTCAATATTCCATAGAAAAATAGTGACACTGACAGCTCATAAACGTGGTTTATACGCTGATCGCGATCAGTTTGGCTTGGTGAAAATGGCCCTAACTGTAAAAATAGAAAAACAAAAACTGACTTTTAATAAAATATCGACCTTAAAAAAACTACTAAAAAGTTCCAAACAAATGACGTTTCAAGCGGTTTGTTACAGCTGGCTGGAGGCATTTACTTCAGTTCAATCACAGATTTGATGTAACCAGCCGCATCAAACTGCTTGAAAAATGATTTGTTTGGAACTTTTTACTCGGTTTTTGCGGGGTTTTGGGATTAGTACGGGGTCCGAGATATTAGTCCATAACCGTCACTTATATAGAAATAATCTGGCCGCCCAAAATAATCTGATCTGTCCGGTCAACAGTAAATTACTTATCTACATAAGTAATTACCTCATACATCTATATTATAAAGCTGAACAGTTTGTTTGTTTGTTTGTTTAAACGCGCTAATCTCTGGAACGAATCCGACTGGTAGCAGTCGGATTTGGAAAATTCTTTTTGTATAACTATGATAGCCACATTCATGAAGAAGGCTATACGGGATCGGGTAAAACTAAAAACGGGTTATGCGCGTACGAAGTTGCGGGCAAAAGCTATTATTATTACTACCCGACCAGAACAGAAATTAACCATTGATTTGCTCTTTAAAAACAAAGTAGGTTTGCCACGGTAAAAATTTCACGGTAATCATAACGGAAATTTTTACCGAGGCAAACATAACACCAAGAAATAATGAAGGTTATTTTTAAATTCAGTTCCTAAGGGGTGAAAAAGGGTGGCCAAGAATATTATTATTTGCGGATGTTTTCTTTTTCTCAGCTCTTGAATGGTTTCGACTACATTTACCTACGTTGTCTATATTATTCTTTTATTTCGTATTTGCATGCTTTCTCGGAGATTGTAATTAGGTGTACGAGAATGTAACTGTGCATCTATAATAGTCCGATTAAGGAGTTGATAGTCCTTGCGTGTTGACTCGCTAGTGGTCATACCTAAAAAAAAATGTGCGTCTATGAGGTAGGTACTCCCTCGGTTGTTTTTATCCGTTATGTTTGGTCTGTTATGTATGTTGGATGGTGTTATCTGTTATAAGTATGGCGCGTTCGTATTATGGTTTCAATGTGTATTTTTCTAGAATAGTTCCAGGTTTATAATTGTAGTAAGAGGTGTTACATACAGTATTGATTGAGGTTGAGTTTGATTGCTAGTTTTTGATGTATGATGTAAGCGACTTGGTTGCGTCTGTGAGTGTATAAGTCTGCCCGTGGGAGGGGTGATATGCTTCGGTAAACTCCGGTTGTATGTTGAATAGTTTCTGTTTGAGTATGACACCTACGACATAAGTCATTTTGTGAGGGTCTTTAGTAATAATATATTTTATAGTTTTTGTGTTGATAATTTGTTATTGCAGGGCTATCACGAAGCCTTCAGTTTCTGGGAACAGATTTCATATTTTTAGCCAATTATTAGACGCTGATAAATAATCATCGTATAGGTACCTCGTGATTTAGAACAATGGGATTGTTCTAAATCACGAGGTCGCCTACCGTGGAGTACTTTCTTTTCCAGTTTTCTATTTTTTAGTTCTGTTTAGTCTTGCATGTTCACTTAATTTGAGCGGGGTTTTGCGAGATTTTATTTATTTATTTATTTTATACTTTATTGTACACCTCATTACAAGAACAGGACAAACATTTATAAAAATAAGTGTACAATGGGCGGATTTTGAGTGGTAGGAAAACGGTTTTAGCTACTTATTTGTTTCCGTCACTGGCGATGGATGTCGATTAGGCCTCTCCTTTCATTTTATCTTTTATTATTGAGAGTGACTAGTTTTGCCCAGTTCTGTTACGACATGCAGATGTGGTCAGCCCACTTGACTTCTATTTTAGATTGGCCACTGATTATATGGTTATTTTTTTCTGCTCAGATTTAAGTAGGTACTTACTTATAACTTATTATATGCAAAGACTATTAAACCACTTGACTGCGCAAACAGTGCCCCGACGACGCTAGAAAACGATTAGCGGTTTGTCGCCTATATGTAGGCATCGGTACTGGTGACCATTTTAGTTGTGTCCAAGTGTTAGTTGTTGCACACAGGGTGCACGCTAAATTATTTTATAACGTTTTTAAGCAATTATAAAATGCCTTCATGGCGGTGAAGTGGTGTGGGAAACATTCCAAGACAACTACTTACAAAAATAAAAAAAGATGGCATAGGTAACTTTTTACCGGGTATCTAAACAGTACGAAATCAATAATAATAATCAGATTATGAGCGACCTCAGGGGTCTAGTTAAAATGGTGGCTGGGAAAATAAGCACACCGCGTTGATGTCTTTTGGAAAAGTCTCGTTCTTTCATCAGACAATTCTAATGCTTCTATCCCTTTCTTTTCCTTTGTTGGTTCGTAAAAATCTGTGCTGTTACCCGTAATAGATGATGATATCGATAACTCGATATCGATATTGATGTAATTTTTTTTTTCATCTCCGTGTTTGACATACCGTACCTACCTACATGTTTTCATTTTAGATTTCCGAAGATTCCGGAACTAAATGAAAAGTGGATTAGGGAAAATTGGTTTCCAACAAAATACAGTGCTGTTTGTTCAAGGCACTTCACCTCTGATTGTTTTGAATATTAAAACAACGCCGACGTTTATTTAGTTCAGCGATACCAACGATGTTTTGGCCTATTTTGGCATGTTTTGTTTTTATTGTTATACATATACAGGGTGTCCCAAAACTCAACGTCAAGCCGAAACGGGGTGACAGGATTGATCATAACCATCACGAGAAAAATCTGAAAAAAAATCTATCCCATGCAGTTTGAAAATTATGGGCATTTTAAGAAAAACCTAGAAATTTGATCAAACTGTACCATTTTTCGGTTATTGTGGTTATTATTTTTTATTTTTGTTCATTTGAACTTTAGAAACGTAATCCTAAATAACATTTCTAGAATCCCAATAAAAAATAATGACACAATTGCCTTAAGTTCCCGAGAATTGAGACTATTTGTTAAACTACGAATTTAAAATTTTCAAGATTCGTCGACTTTGACAGGCCCTCCTATAAAAAAAATGTACTAGAGTGCCTTGGCAAGTAGCATTAAAAGTTGGCGCATTTAATCAGAATTCTAAAATGGTACAATACTTGTTAGTTCCATACAATAGAAAAGAGTAAAAAAATTAAAACCTCAAGTAACCCGATTTTTGCTATCAGATTTTACTCAGTTAAAATGTTTTTAATTCCCACAAGCTCTAGGTAGGTTCTTAATTTTAAGGCAAAATGATGAGAGAGATGGATAATGGGTATGTTTGCCATGAGTGAGCGAGACAGATAGTGACGCCACGCATTGAGACGGAGATGCGTCGTTTAAACGAGTGCGAATGAAACAGATAGATGCTATGGCATCTATCTGTTTCATTCGCACTAGTTTCAGCCAAGCAAATGGCTACGCTACCAGTCCGACACCAACCAGTTAGTACGTTTCGCTCATTCGTCTACTGCGCACGTTCGTATTCGCTTGTGTTGATTTAGTACTGACAACTTTGGCTTCTCTTTTTGGACTTGAATCTTTGTGAATTGGACTTGTTGATAACATACCGGCAACTTTGGCTTCTCTCTGGACTTTTGTGTTGGCATCCTTTTTATCTACCATGCCTACGCGCTACACTTCACAAGAATATGCGAACATGCACCTCATTTATGGGGAATGCAGATGCAACGCAAGTGCTGCCGCTAGACTTTATCGTGAAAGATATCCAAATTTAGAGCGCTACCCGGATCACCGCGTGTTTGTTAATGTGCACCGTTCACTCACAGAGGGCGGCCATTTCCCGAATCAAATACAGGCTGGAGGTAGACCTGTGTTTCCTTTCCAGGAAGAAGTATTGCAAGAGGTCGCACGTGACCGAAGTATTTCCGTACGTGGAATTGAAGAAAGAACGGGAATACCGAAAAGCACTGCTCATCGTATTTTACAAAGAGCCGAAATGCATCCGTTTCACGTACAACGAGTTCAAAGTCTTCTACCTCGAGATTATCAGGAAAGGATTTCTTTTTGTAGAACAATGCTACAGAGGCATAATGAGAATCCCCAATTCATCCAAAAAATTCTCTGGTCAGATGAATCGACATTTAAAAAAGATGGTTACATGAACTTGCACAATTATCACGAGTGGCATGTGGAGAATCCACATTTAATGCGAGAAGATAGATCCCAGTATCGTTTTAAAGTAAACCTGTGGACCGGAATTTTAAACGGTAAAATTATTGGGCCTATTGAACTGCCTGAGAACTTGAATGGAACTAATTACCTACATTTTTTAAGAGAAGATTTACCAACCCTGTTAGAGGACGTACCACTAGCAGATCTTCGCGACATGTGGTTTCAACAAGATGGCTGCCCAGCGCATTTCGCAGTGCAAGTAAGAGATTTCCTTGACCAGGAATATCCGGGAAGGTGGATTGGACGTTCGGGCACTATCTCGTGGCCCGCCCGTTCACCAGATTTAAATCCCCTGGATTTTTTCTATTGGGGAGTTCTCAAAGAAAAAGTTTACTCAAAGCCCATTGAGAACGTAGCCGACCTGCGTGAACGCATTTCTCAAGCAGCTGAGGCGATCAACTCTCGAAGATATGCCCGACTAATAAGTAGATCTTTTTTAAGAAGATGTAGGGCTTGTATTGAGGCTGATGGTAAACAATTTGAACATTTATTTTAATAAAAAACGTTATTTCTCTATCATCTGACTTTTATTCCAACAAACCTAATTATTTTACTAATTTTACTAACTTTTTTTCACTTTGGTAAAAGTGGCGTCACTATCTGTCTCGCTCACTCATGGCGAACATACCCATTATCCATCTCTCTCATCATTTTGTCTTAAAATTAAGAACCTACCTAGAGCTTGTGTGAATTAAAAACATTTTAACTGAGTAAAATGAGATAGCAAAAATCGGGTTACTTGAGGTTTTAATTTTTTTACTCTTTTCTATTGTATGGAACTAACAAGTATTGTACCATTTTAGAATTCTGATTAAATGCGCCAACTTTTAATGCCACTTGCCAAGGCACTCTAGTACATTTTTTTTATAGGAGGGCCTGTCAAAGTCGACGAATCTTGAAAATTTTAAATTCGTAGTTTAACAAATAGTCTCAATTCTCGGAAACTTGAGGCAATTGTGTCATTATTTTTTATTGGGATTCTAGAAATGTTATTTAGGATTACGTTTCCAAAGTTCAAATGAACAAAAATAAAAAAGAATAACCACAATAACCGAAAAATGGTACAGTTTGATCAAATTTCTAGGTTTTTCTTAAAACGCCCATAATTTTTAAACTGCATGGGATAGATTTTTTTTCAGATTTTTCTCGTGATGGTTATGATCAATCCTGTCACCCCGTTTCGGCTTGACGTTGAGTTTTGGGACACCCTGTATAATGTTGGAAAAAGTCAAATTTATTCCCGGATATTATACTTATCATCAAACTGAAATTTAATCAACAAATCATTTAATTGAATTATCGAGACGATTCAGAAATATTTACACGCTCGTCTATAATTTTTTACAAAGAACAATCAGGACCCTAAAACTTTAATTCGAAAAACAATTAAGTACCTACTTAAACCAAATTAATTCATTTTGAAAATCAATAATAACAGGATACTTACCTACTTAATGTTTTTTGATTTAATATCATAATTGGTATGCGATTTAATTGAGTATTTTTCAATGTGTTAAAATACATTTTATCGATACTTATTTATCGAATATTTTCCCTTAATCAAGACAAGCCGCCCTAACGTGAGCATTCCTACCTACGCAACTTGACCTTGAACTGACTAATCGACAAAATGTACCGAACAGCTGATTGTTTTTTCGCGATTTTGGGGTTGTCCCCATAGTCAAAGTTGTTCACAATGATGCGTACAATTACCCCTTAAGAGGTATTGCGTTTATTCTGTTACACGTTGTATATGTACCTATACAAGAATTGCTTGTTTTAAAGGTATTAATAATAGCTATAGATTAGATAAGTCTTCTACACCAACCAAATGAGATTTGAGTACCTACAACTACTAGATAAGCCAGAAATCACCAAAAGCTTGTCCATTCTTGATCAAAGGCTTGTCTTTTAACTTTGCCTTCTTGGATAAACGTGCGGTCAATCACAATTAGTCGCGATTATAATAAATATGTATAAGACAGTGTAATAAATACCACACTTTGTGTTACCTAGATCTATAAGTATATTTAAAATAGAATGATTTATAGAGGGCGGGTGGGAAGTTGAATAGGTTTGTGGGGAAAGTAGAAATGAATACAGAACGAATATAGGGCGGGGAAATTGAAGAGGTCTCTGGGGAAAGAGGCACACTAAATTTTGGTGTTACCAATAATTACCGTTTTGAAACGTATCCTTTTTTAAGTCGTTTGATTTTAAACCGAGTATAATATAATAAACTTAAGTACAGGGGCCCTACCATGACGTGTTAAAGCGTGAGTAGTTCGAGCGAGAAGGAGGGATGGAGCTATATAGGGTGTATAGCTCCATCCCTCTTTCTCGCTCGAACTACTCACGCTTTAACACGTCATGGTAGGGCCGCAGGGCGGCAGGACCTATCTATCTATGAACATCCAGTATTTTAAGGGTTAAGTAAGTGATAATATCCCTCTCACCAACATAATTGTAATAACATCATGGGACCCAATTACTAAGCCTCCGCTGTCTGTCCGTCCGTGAAAGACGTCCGTACAGTGTGTATTTCTGTTTCCGCTATAACAACAAATAAGTAGGTACTATTAAATCTATGGTACGGAACCCTTGATGCGCGAGTCCGACTCGCATTTTTATATCATAATTAATATGAATAGTTATCCAATTCCTATTTGCGAAACCGTGACAAATATGATTCGATTGATTGAACGAATATTATAATAGTAATCCGATACTGCAGTGCGATTCTGTAAATATGTCGAAGTGAACACTTGGGCGGGGTGCACGACGACGGGTGAGTTGTCAAACCATACAATAAGATGGAATGACAGCTCTATTGTCGTTCACTCCGCCTAGGATTACACTGTGAGATGTCGACTGACCGGCTGTTACCTTACTATACGTCAAAACATTCGTGATAGGCCCACAGTTATTTTTCTTAATTGAGTCGTATCGATTCCTCTTTTCAGAGAAGTGATATTTCAAAGCTGACTCTACTTTTATTTTCATTTAAAAAATCTGAGTTAAATTGGTAGCATCAATATTTAGGGTACTTCCCCTCCGTGACCTTCAAGTTTCCACCCTGTTTTTTAGTGCTACTTTAATTCCACCGAGCCCGTTCCATCATCAGCATATTAATACGTGTGGCTGGCGATGCGCCGCCGGCACATGTTGGACATCCCATTGCCACCCCATACGCACAATCTGTTTTGGGAATGATTAATTGTGCGTTCAATACACTGACTTCGTTATGGAGTTCCATTAGCTGTAATGGAACTCCATAACGAAGTCAGTGTTTCCTGATAGCTATATCGCAGCTAACTAGCTAAAAAAACATTTCGAGCAATTTGTTACAGTTGGTGACATGAAATCGAACTAAAATAAATGCCACCAACAAATTTATTGCTCGAAAAGTTATTCTTTCGGAACTTTTGATGAAGATGTACAAGATAATAACAAGCGGAACCAATATCTTAACATGCTTCTGAAATCTCGGTACCTACGTAGAGATGGTCACCCATCCACTGACCGACCTTGGCAAGCGTTGCATGATGTTGAAGATGGACCCGTGCAGCTGATATTATTTATCCACGAGCACAATAAACGCGAGCCTATCAATAATAAAAAAGAAGGAGACAAGCAAATTAAAAACCCTAACAATACCTACGCGACAATAATAATTAAGTATATCAAACAATCAAGCATAACAAATCATGTAATAGGTACATTACAACTATTTTTTTCTTAATGCCCCTCGACAATCATCACCATTTCCGAATACAAACGAATGCTAATTTCCATGTCCATCAATATTATTAGATTTGTCGTGAATTCAGAACTAAGTTCTGTACTGTTGTTTTGTTTTGATTTCCGTGTGAACTGTATCACATTATAGTAGCCAACTTAATTCTAAATTAATACACGATAAATCTAATATTATTTTTAATAAAATTGATGGACAAGGCAATTAGCATTCGTTTGTATTCAGAAATGCGATGATTACCGAGGAACATTAAGAAAGTAGTTGTACTGTAAATTATTGTACTCTGTCATTCAAGTTAGACGAAGGATACAGGCTAGGTTGCAACTACCTTTTCAAAAGCTATTAATCAGTTGCGTGGGCGGCTAAACCGCTGGCGGCGTTGGGGTTAGCTTGAAATGTATATTACATAGGGGAACTTCAGTATATATACATTATAAGGGGCGGTTGCCAGGGGCACGTAACTTTGGCAGTAGCGACCGCGCCCCGAAGTTAGCGGAGGTAGGTGGGGGTGGTGCGGGGAGGGGTCGATAGCGACAGACAGAGAGAGCGTGGGGTCGATGCGTTTGGGGTAGGAGCGGGGGAGCGGGGACACAGCTTCAGCTCCGCTCAGTACACTCGCACATCATCCCTCCCTCTTAGTTAATTCAGTACTTCAGTCACACGGCACCGGGACGGTCGCGGGTGCAAATCGGGTCGATCCATATTTTCTGGTAAATTCCTTACACAGCAGACCATGTAACATCGTAAAACATTTCTTAAAAAAAATGGTGCTTAATTTTGTGCAAATTGTTGTTAATTGAGTTTTACGCCCTTCGAGATTCATCTTGTAAGGGCGCGGCAGACGCGGCAATCAATAACGCATACGTGAAACGCAGTGAAGCTGCGCAGTGGAACCCTTTCTTAATAATTATAAACTACGTAGCGCGCTACCATCAAATTCTGACTGTTTTAGCTATTGCATTAAGTATATTAAAGTGACAGCAATATTGCTAGAATGTTATATACTTAAATCAAAGATTTGTTTAAAAAAATCCCAGTAATTTTCATCGAGAGAGTGTCGCGGTTACCTCTATCCTACTCTCACCTGTCTATTTCAAATTTTAATCAATAGTGCGGTGAATTGTCATTGAATAACTCGTGTTATTCGTTCGTAGGGGCAGTTCTTCGAGGACCGGCGCTGTAGGTGCGTCTGTCCCAGCCCTGCTTCAGTGCTGAATACCACCAACACGCGCCAGATCTTCACGGGTAACGTGGCCCCTAGTCTGTGGTACGTACTTACTTACATAACTTGTATTTTTTTTGGTTATTTTCCTTTTCAGTTGCGGTGAAAATATAATAAAGGGACCACTTTGAACGAGTGCTTTCTTAGCTCTTTGAGTTCAGTAGGTACATACAAAACAAAAATAAGAAGCTGTAGGGAGTGTTACCTAAGTAGGTAGGTACCTACAACTTGTTATTTCTGTAACAACTATTGCTATCCTCTTGAACTTTTGTAATACCACTGAACTCTTTCTCTCCCTTGTTATTTTTTACTTATAGATTACATTAAAACCTATATGATTTTTGTTAAAGTTATTTTTTTTTTTTAATTATTAATAGGCAAGCGCTTGACCACTATCTCACCTGATGGTAAGCGACGATGTGGTCGAAGATGGAGCACGTTTGCCTAGAAGTAACCTATTCACAGACTCCCAGTTTGTAGCTATCAGGAAACAGACCCCGGCAGGGAATTCCACTCCTTAGCTGTACGCACAATGAATGTATTCCCAAAACGCTTTGTGCGAGTGGGTGGGATGTCCACCATGTTATATGTTACAAAAATGAGATTCGTTTGCGAGTCCGACCCGCACTTGCCCGGTTTTATTTTTCATTAATTATGTGGTGATTTTTGACGTATGATGTCGCGGTCGTTAAATAACATTCCTCCACGACGTCCAGCCTCACTTTCGGAAAATCAAATATAAATCGAGTTGATCGGTAGATTTAAAAAAGAACACATTATCAACTACCAACTTTCGACTATTTCCTGAAAAAATAGTACCTAGTTTTAATTGCAACAGAATCTAGCCAAGCCACGCTTTTCTACAACACGGGCTAACTGTGACTATTTCTAACTCTTCTTCTTTTTCGTACTGGTTGAAGACAAGAGCTGCAGCCATAAGCAACACACATGGTATGAAGTAGTTGGTAGAGTTTAGATCTAGCAGCCTTGCTTGCTGTCATGTTCTTGATACTTGCCTAGTTGAAAGTGCACGCTTAATATTAAGTCGACATAGATCCTAATAAGTAGACTTAGACATAGGTAGGCGAATACTTACATGAACAGTTGAACGCACTGGGAAGTTAGTTTGCTGTAGCTTTTCGGAATACCACAGCACTTGTGCCTGCGTGTTGATTTCTTATCCCGTACTAAATAACCTTCTACCTAATGCGTTTACTGCTTACTTATAATTATTTTTAATAGGTAAGTATACTGACTGTTAATATATTCCTAAATTCTTAAGGGGAAGCATTAACGGTTGCAATCCTATATCAGAGAAAAATGATGCATCTGTAGAATTAGCCGACCCATTAATTAAAAAGGGAAGCTCTTCTCTGGTATGCTTTCTAATGATTTTATGGTAGTTTTCCAAGCAAACGGTAATTTTTATATTTTTAAATTAGCGAACGAAACGAGCTCGAAAATATTTGCATCTCGGCTAGCTTGTGTAGGTACCTAATACTTCATCGTGTTTAAGTGAATTAAAAGCTTTGATGCCAAGCTATGATTGCTATCTCCCATATATTTAATATTTTCTCTAAAATCGTTGTTATTTTTGAAGATAAAAATATTTTTTTATAAATAAAATTATGATAAATGATGTTTATTTTGTAAGTAGGTTGTAAATAACACTTTTACACGCCAATAGGTAGGTACCTAACTCGACAGACTAATAGGCACGTGTTTTAAAAATCACACTAATATTTTATTTTATAAATACCCTTTGTACTTAAATGATATTGACATTAAATTTAATACCACATGAAATTGTATTAATATTTTAAATACAGTGACTTTTAATGAATGGGCAATATTTTTGGGGATGAAAATTACACATGATTAAAAACAACTTTTGCCAATGGATCAACTAATTATGTTAATAAAAAAACACCTGGGCCTAAACCACCAACTCTTAAAGCAGTATTACTTTAAAATTACTTACAGTGGGAAAGAGACGGAGCTATACGTCCTGTATAGCTCCGTCTCTTTCCCACTGGAAGTAATATTGAAGTAATACTGCTTTAAGAGTTGGTGGTTAGGTGCCTATTCAGTACGTTACGTTTACATAATTCAGCAAAATGTAGGGAACGGTTAACTTTTGTTAGATTTCAGGGTTGAGTTGTTCTTGTTCGTGAGTGTTTCCACCTCCTGAAAACTAGCTGTAGTTACTGTATACATGGTAAAATTGAGTAGCAATTTTACCATGTGATAAAAGACAAAAGATATAGTTTAGGTATTATAAACTATATCTTTTTACATTCTATTAACCCGTCATTTAGAATACGATAATAGAAAAGTATGTTTAAAAATTATTTAAAAAAAAAGACAATATAGTATCTGAAATCATATTCATTAAAAAAGAATACCTCCTTGGCTTTTGGCGACAAAGCATTAAATCGACAACAATTAACAATAATCCGCCTTCTCTTCACAACCATAATAATGAAAACTTAATTTTTAAACGAACTTCATTAGAAATGTACCTAGTCATCAATATGGAACGTTGAGTTTTGAACATAGAGTATTTAACAAGAGTTGAGTTAATGAGACTACTACATGAGTGACAGAAATAACGCTAAAAAACATCGGGATTTTTAGCGTTATTTTTGTCATGTTAATAGCAGTGCGATTCTGGAAACATCACGCCGTGCAAACGATGAAGTGAACACGAAGTGAGCTGTCAGTTCTCACTCAACACGGTGATAATGTTTACAGAATAGACCGGCTGTAATGTTTTGTGGTGTAAATAATCGTGATTGTTGTTGTCCCCAGCCACTGCGAGGGCGTCGTTTTTCCTCTGCTAAGGGCAGAGCTTGAAGGAAAGTTGCACATTTTTTGCCCCAGGTGCGAGTGTTTCTATCAAACTAGAAACACAACGCTCATAATGGTAAGCGATATTTTCATTAATAGCGTTTACTCCCTACGGCATTTCGTACAAACTTTCAAGTCATTATTTTTCGAGATGGATGAACTGATTTTAATTAAAATTTTAATGTTCTCTACCAACTGTTTAGAACTGGAAGTTTGTATGAAATGCCGTAAACGCTCTTATGATTTTGTATATTTTCCATTTTTTTGTTTTCTTTTTTTTTGTTAAGTAGGTACCTAGGTATTTGTTTAAAAAGGCTTTGGCTAATACTTTAGAGAAACCGATATTCTATCAGCGCTGAAGACTGTCGAAAAGTCGAGATGTAAGTACAATTCCTTACATTTCGTCTTTTCGACAGTCGTTATCGACAGCGGTAGGTACCAAAATGTTCCATGGTCAATTACCATGGAACATTTCGGTAAAGCAGCCCACTGTTAGTCCGGTTAAGCAGTTAATAACCCTTACGTGTTAACTTGCTAGTGGACATTCCTAAAAAAAAAGCAGCCCACAGTCACCATTCATTTTTGGACATTTTGAGCATCACTATTAAAGCTGAAAGAATTCCATTTTATCTAGAGTCAAAGATCACTATTTAGGAACTTGCAGGCTTTTTTTAAGAATTGGAAACTGGCTAATATTGGTTTATGACCCAGGAATTAGAAGCAATAGATAGACGGATTGGTGTATTTGATATAACGGAAACCTTTTTGCTTTTCCACTGAAGTAAGCTTACATTGTACTACACCAATCAAAGAGACCTATTGAAAGACGTACAATGAAAATTTTTAATAAACGTTTCTTCAAGGTCTTCTCGAAACTCCCTCATGTATGCTTGCTGTTCCATTGTATCTGTTCGATGTATGGTGGCGATTGGCTGATGGGTGGTGCAGAGATCTCCGCTAGGTAAAATAGCGTCACACTCGAGTAGAGACCGATATCGTTGGCATGGCACCTATCCCAGGCATCTGAAAAAAAAATCGACCAGCCAGCCACACATGACATTATTCGCAAGCCAAACAATGCGGATAGGCTGTTGAATTACGGCAATTCGACAATAAATTTGTAATAGTAATTAAAAATACGTGAATTAAACAAATAATTTCTCAGTCATTTATTGATAGATTTTAAAATGTATTTTACTGATTAGTTTTGTTTTGGTTTTTATCTATATTTTAATTGCATCACGTTAAATATTAGATATATTACCTAACTATGTGTTGAAACTTTTCCGTCGATCAGAATTGCAGAATAATTATGCACGACACGACGTCGTCGTGGCATATCGTTGTCGAGCATCCGATCTGCGTGTCCCAGGTCGACGTCGTTTCGTGTGTATGTGTCTAGTACTAACAGTTATTGAATTGCTTTAAAAAACGGCGAATTTACTAACGCTGGGTATTTCATTTCCTTCAGGCTATTGTAGTATTCATACTGATGGTGATCGCCTTGTTACTGCTGTACATGTTTTCTTACTCGTGGCTGAGGAGGTTGGTTTGGCGCGGTCGCAACTTCCGTAACGCCGACCGTCACCTGGAGCGTCCCCCCGAACGCGACTACATACGCGAGCATCGCGGCGAATTCCAGCGCGAACGAGACCGCCAACGCCAACGCGAACTCGAGGTGGAACGCAGACTCGAGCAACAACAACGCGAACGCACGCGTGATCGCAACCGCAACCGCAACCGCGCTTTACGTGATGCATCTCCTGACAGCGAGGAGGTAAGCAATATTCTTAAATAATTACAGCCCGGCCCAGATTGTTTCCAGTTCACAACACACAGTACAGTTCAAAGACCTCATTCCACTGAATGTTATGTCACTGAATACGATTAGGTAGACCCCTATGGGTTCAACCTTATATACCGTTCTCCTGGAACGGACTCGTCATTACATTCGAGGTGATATTTGCCAGCCGGACCCTAGCCTACGAGGCCTCCTCCCTCCCGTCCTGGCTTCCGGGGCTTGCCAAAGTCAAGCCAGGCAGTAACTAGAGTAGGAGGCCCACGCAGCCTAGGGCCCGGTTCTTATTGAAGACTCTTACTTACGACTTAGGGTTCCGTCCATTATCTACAAAAGAACACGTTTGTTGTAGGTAGGTATGAGAGCCCCACTTAAATATAGGTATATTTTAGTCTGTTTATAGTATTTGTTGTTATAGCGACAAGAGAAATACATCATCTGTGAAAATTTCAACTGTAGCTATCACGGTAGGTACCTACATGAGATACAGCCTAGTGACAGACAGACAGACGGTCAGACAGACAGACGGACAGACAGACAGACGGACAGCGGAGTCTTAGAAATAGGGTGCGTTTTTACCCGTTGGGTACGGAACCTTAAAAAGGCTCAGACTCAGAGCAGTCACATCACAGATTAACAGCCGAATGAAATTATTTATAGTCCACAGCTTCATTTTTTTTTAATTCATCTCGTTATGACGATAGCGTAGAAACAGTTCGCGTCAAATAACTGTGCCCCTCTGAAGTTACCCATTTGCAAAGATCGCGCAGGTGCAGTCACGTAGACGGGAGCAAGCGGGACGCAAGCATGCATCGAACGTAAACGAGCGACAGAGACATAAAATCGCGCCGCCATAATCCCCGCCCCGCGCATGCGCAGTTGCAGTTTGTTCGTAATTTTGACTACTACGCAGCCACTCGTAGCAAACTTCAGAGGGGCACAGTTATTTGACGCGAACTGTACGTCTAATGAAAGTTGAATTGACAAAAAGAAAGATACCTATTACGATCGATGGCATGAATTTCTGTGTTATGCAGTTACAACGCTATCTACACACCAATTACACAATATATTCGATTAGAGACTTCGATTATTTCAGACATGTGAATTATCAAATAGGTACCTTTGACTACCTACACTGTAAAGCCGCGTTGACACGCCCAAAGTCTGCTTTGACAATGTAATTTTGATGACTACTTTGACGCTACTCTAATCGTGTAAACGAGCAATCAAAGCACACTTTGAAAGATTGAAGTCTGTGGTCAATGAAAATGAACTCGAATCGTGTTCTAGGTACTTTTCAAGCCAACTTTGGTCTCAAAAGACGAAACACATTTTGTTTTGTCATAAAAACAATGGCACCAGGCAATAAAAGTGAACAAACTGATCCATGTGCACTATGTAGGTGTCAATGTATATCAAAGAGACTTTGAGCGTGTCAACGCAGCTTTAGAGAGAGACTGCAATAAATTGAAAGTAGGTAAACTTGATAGCATCCATATGTATTATAGGTAGGTACCTGCTTCCTTGAAAGGGCAAGCTTCAACCGTCCACCATGTCTACCAAATAATGTTTTCTAACAATAGATCGGGTCATTCAGTTCCCTTCAAAATGGTTGAGCTGAATGGTGCTAATGCACGCGTCATGTTCGTGAACGGGCGCCATCAGTGGATCTGGAAACTGGTCATCTCTTAGTGTCACTGGCTTATTTTAAAATTTGATACTTTGAATTATGTTTTTCTTTCTTTACATTGTTCTCATTCTCACATGATATAGAACAGGGATACCTAATGTAGCCAGGATTTTTTTTCAATCCATTGGAGTTTCTTGCACGTTCTTCTCCTTATAGATCTACGCTTTGGAACGTGCAAATAGCATCGTTTTTTTGACTGAATGACTGAGAATTCAAAAGTCCCATATATGGCTTATTTGAAATAAATGATTTGACATTTTTTTTATCAAATTTCAGGACCTTCTGCAGCCTGCGGGTCCGAACAATAATAATTTTTAAATGGCACAACGATGGCTAGTGACACGGTCACATCAAGATAGAATTACAACAGAAATAGGATAATTTGATGTAAATTAGTGTGTAGGTAGCCGCTGGCGGTTTTTTTTTTTTGCTAGAAATTATCTTGTTTTGGTACCACTTATATATATTTCTCGGCCTAACCTTCAAACCTTATTCCTAATCGTCAATATTTAGGCTCAATTTACAAACTAAAAGTGGTTGTGAATATACCTCTATAGTTAAAGAAATCAAAGCTTTAAATAATTAGAACAAAAATTATAATAAAGCGTTTGGTTCGAGTATAATCACTCCATACAAGAAAAAAACTGTAAAAGAAAATACAATCTAATGTCAAAACCTTCGGAGTACTGAAAACATCAAATAAAAATTCTGCATCCAATCGGAAAAAAAATAACATCGAGTGTACCTTGGTAAAAAATTGACATTAGGTAGTATTTTCCTTCCATTGGCGATAATGACAAACTTTCATCCGCTATTTATGTTAGTCCGCTAATCGATCGATGGTAGAATGTTTCTGTCTAACTTCGACCGACAGTTCCCACGACACCAAAAGCTACAAACTTACTGTAATAGGGATCTAAGCATGAAAAAAACATTCAATATCTAAATGGTCTGTCGAAAAATATAATAACAGTGAAGACAAGCGAAATAATTACTATTTTATACAAATATATATATTTCCCTCTCGCGAAAATGCCGTTTTCTTTGGCAGCTGTATGGTCGTCATGGACTTTGACGTCAGAGTTGAACGTTGTTGACATGTCGGTTTTTTCTTTCTAACTGACAAATTTAAAGTTTTTTAACTTCATTGCTCCAAAAAACTAGAGCCAATAAGTATTTTATTTAGCAGACCAAATAAAATAAATGCCATATACCGACGTACATAGAAGGCCGGTCAAAGATCGATCGATTGGTGCGATATAGTCCCCTTCACTTCACCCCACGTTTTAAAAAAAAATATTTTTATGCTTGTAGACCCAGCGGTTTAGGCTGTGCGCTCTCACTATCAGAGATAATTATATGTTATTGAATTGAAAAGCTTTTGCACACGAGCGATTTTTTTTTATTTTAATGAAACAAAATATTTTATTTTACCGCTTTATCTAGTTAAAATATTTTTAAGGTGTTAAATAAATGTCTATGTTAATCTTTAAGGAATTTATGCTGTGACTTTTGTTGTCTCTTTCTAATTTTATGCATAATATTTTAAACATTATTTTTAGTTAATTATTTTTGTAAATACAATGTGTAACAAAATAAACGCAATACATATTAAAGGGTCATTGTACTCATAATTATGAACAACTTTTACTATGGGACCAACACCGAAATCGCGAAAAGAAAACAGTTGTTCAGTACATTTTGTCGATTGTGCATTAAAATGTATGGAGCAGTCAATTTTTTTTCGCGATTTCAGTTTTGGTCCCATAGTGAAAGTTGTTTATAATTAGTACAATGACTCCTTAAGAGGTATTGCGTTTATTCTTTTAGGTAGGTACACGTTGTGTAATTTTATTCAGAGTTGAGTTTACCTACGTGGTTTATTGTGTGAGTGGTTAGGGTGTTGATGTTGAAACTATAAAGGTAAGTATTTCCATCTTCGTACTTTTTATCTTCATTTATGTAGGTAAGTGTCGTATATCAGCAGTGCGATTCTGTAGACATCACCGTGTAAACTTAAGTGGAGTGAGCGTAAAGTGAACTGTCATTCTATTTTGTTTGTACCTACCTATGGATTGACAGCTCACTTCATTTCCACTTCACTTGCTTCCACGGTAAGAGCTTACAGAATCGCACTGCTGATAAGTAGTTGGTATGCAGCAAAGGACAGCGCATCCATGAAATCGTACCTACCTACTAAATAAAAGAATGCATGAAGACTGAAACACAGAAAGAAACACACACACCCACCCACTCACTGACTGATTATGTAGGTTAGGGCTATTACCTCTTGCATTTATTTTATTTTGTTACTTACTTATATTTTTATAGTTTATTTTTTTTATTTTAGAAAATGTATTATTTTTATCAATTAGTATTTTTAGGATTAGGTCTTATATGTAAGTAGAATGTAGCTGTGTGTACCTATGTTGCAAAATGCGACGCTTAATCAATTGTGTCGTGTTATAGATAGGTAAGCAGATTTTTTGTTTCTTATCTTTATAGTTGACAAACCCTGTAACCCTGTCTTTTTTTAGTTTCATATGAATATGATCCTTGTTCTACTAAATACTATACTTAGTCATAATTAGGTATACCATGATATTATCTAATATATGTACCTAATAAGTATCTAGTCTTGGTACTTATTAGGGTATTTGACTTCTATCATACATCTACATGATTGAACACTTATATTTGAACAATGTAACTCAAAATAGAATTATTAAATAAATAGAGAAGTTAAACGACGGCGCACATACACTATGGCGTGACTTCCGAGTGACGTCACTCGCACAACAAGTGCTTCTATCTCTGATTTGAAAACGCTCATAACACCCATTAAGTAGGTACCAATTGAGATTTTAAACAATTTTTTTTAACCGCGTCTTGTCTTCTCCCCAGATTTTCAGAAATATAATAAAATATCCAGTCAAATACCCTGATATAGGTAAACTAGTTTAGGATATATTAGGTACTTATACTCTTTATTGAATGTTGTAGTAATATTAAATATTCCATACGTATTAAAAATAAAGACTCGTAATTGCGTTTTATTCGTCGATAACTTCACTTTCCCTACTTTTTTTGGTAATTATGTAGGAGTCTGACAGAACTCTCCGTTTTCCCCACACGAAGGATCCATAAGTATGGATTTTCCCAAATAAAATTGAAGATAATTAAAGAGATTTTACTACTTTGCAAATACAATCCAGTAAAATAAATTAATGACCTATTGTTAAATAAGTGTAAAAGATTGTACTTACTATGTAATTTAAAAAAAACAGATCAAGTCGCATTAAACGGGTTTTAACAAGTTTTGAATGGAACACTAAGCAACAGAAGATGGCCACTAAGCAGTACAACCTAATGGAAAATTGTTTTACAACTAATATATCCCATTACGTGTAAACTTCGGCTTTCAGGATTAAACGCTGGCAATGAGGCAAAGCTCATTTCATCTTCAACATACAAACTATCAAAGACACAGATCAAATTCATAAAAAACGCTTGCAAACTAGGTACTTACCTACATAGAAACTTCCATATGATTATGAAGAGTTTCGACCACAATCACCTAAAAAACAACAAAAAATAAAATTGGTTGTCCCTGGTCCGGTTAAGATAACAACCTTTTGAACCGACTCCAATAAAGGAGGTTTTCAATTCGGCCAATAGGGAACGTGCACATAATATTATTTGACACTAACACTAAGAATACTTGACATTGACGCTTCTGTACTGCCACCTATAGTTCCTGCACGCTCCGTTTAGGGGAATGTGCACGAGTAGACTGTGGCATTTAGCGTTGCAATTTCGAAACTTTTAGACTTGACAATGACACTTCCGTGGTAACATTATAGTTTTTGCACGTTCCATATACGTAGGTATGTCATTTTGTAGGAATTGCATAATATTCATAGTTATCTATTTCGTCCATGTGCTTCTAAGCAAGGAACTCCTCAAAATAAAATAGCAAATTAATAGTGATTGAAGTATTGTCAGGTTTTTGATAGTCCCAAAATAAGGTAGGCATGTAAGGTTGGTAAAGGATATGCTGGACTCAACTAGACTCCGACAACGAAGGCACACAGTGCAACTCCTAAACGACAAACAGCACGAATGTGTAGATAGAGATTTTATGGATATTATGTCAATGCTGTGTAGCTGTGTTACTCGTAATATAGAACATGCACTTTTTATTTGTGATTGATGGATAACACACACAAGATAGTAATTTATTGAAGGTTATGGAATGTCATTCTGCGTAGGACAGGTGCTGTCTCATACATGGTTATGGGAAACAATGGGAAAAAGTTCTGTTTCAGGTATTTATTGTGTGTTTATAAGTAGATTGTAGATCTAAGCTTTATGTTAAAAGCATTTATTCTCTCAAGAAACTCGCAAGCACATGATGGAAATTAGCAGGCCGCAGCAGAATGCAATTTTGTTTTGAGCTTTTAGCGATTGTGCGTTCGCGAATGCGAAAGAGTTACCTAGGCTAGTTGACATTTTTTTTTAATAAGTCTTAAATTAATCGTCTAATAAAATCCAATTACAATATAACCTTTTGGTGTCCTGAATAAATTGTAATCGAACGTCTATAGTTGACTTTTATCACGAGTAAGCATGTTGAAAAACGTTGTTTGGTACATGTGAGCAAGTCATTGCAGGCTCATCAGTGATAATGGTCTCTTCAGCTCAGGCGTCCATTCCACATCGCCTGGGATGACTAATTTTGCTCACTAGCATCAAAATGTACCTACTACCTTTAATTAGTTAAATTTCGGATCCTTACGCCAAACAATATACGTAGGTACTAAATAAACACAATATTTAAATAAATTCTAAAAAAGGTACGTCAACTAGCCTATTTCCATGTCAATCTATGGCGACTTCAGCTTAACTGCACAAATGTAATTTATTCTCGAATGTAATAAACTTATTATGTAGAAAACTTGTTGTTTCATTTAATTCCAAAGAAAGCGATCTTAATTCATCTTTAGTACAGTGTTAGGTGGAGGTCAGAGAAACTACTCACCTTAGTCCATTTTGGGAAAAAATAAGTACAAACCATATATTTTAGAAGACAGATTGTAGGTATTACTGACGGAATACCCGCAAGAGTCCTCAAAAGATGTGCTCCAAAGTTGTCTCCTGTCTTGACGCGCTTGTATCGCCTCTCTCTAAAAATCGGAGTGGTGCCAGAGTCCTGGAAGCTTGCAAATGTGCAGCCAGTGCCCAAAAAGGGTAACCGTGCTGACCCTGTCAACTATAGGCCAATCGCCATACCCTCCATACTGTGTAAAGTGATGGGAAGGGTATTTAACAGTAAGCTGCTAGCATACCTGGAAGACAATGGGCTCCTCAGTGATCACCAGTATGGCTTCCGTCGTAGTCGATCAACTGGGGATCTTCTTGTGTATGTTACGCATTGCTGGGGCGAGACCATTGAGAAACACGGTGAAGTTCTTGCTGTATCGCTTGATATCTCAAAGGCCTTTGACAGGGTCTGGCATGCTAGTCTGTTGGGTAAGCTTCCGAAATCCCTGCTGACTTTTACAACTGGATTTCCGACTTCTTGAGTAAGCGATCGATCAAAGTGGTCATAGATGGCTGCTCATCGGATCATATGGCTATTGTTCCTCAGAGTTCTGTTCTTTCTGCGACTCTATTTCTGCTGCACATCAGCGACTTGCTGCAACTAGGTGCCGGGTACGCAGATGATAGCACAGTCTCAGAAAGATACATGTCCAGTGCAATTGCCAGCAGAGAGGAAACTACTACTCTTGGAGAAGTCATGGTAGAGCGAATGAATTTTACTTTAAATCTCGTTTCCCAGTGGGGCGACGATAATTTGGTCAAATTCAATGCTCTGAAGACACAGGCGTGTCTTTTCACTGCCAAAATGAGTCCGTTTCAGTTATCTCCTACTTTCCGTGGTGCGTCTGTACCTGTTACCGATCGCCTAGAGCTTTTGGGCATGTAGCTGACGTCGAATCTCAACTTCGGCTCAACCATCAAGTCAGACTGCAGCCAAGAAGCTGAGCATCCTAAATAGAGTTAGGCGATACTTCACATCTGGACAGCTTCTGAGTCTGTACAAAGCACAAGTCCGTTCCTGTATGGAGCATTGCAGCCACTTATGGGATGGCTCTGCAAAATATCAGCTTGCTGCATTGGACTCGGTGGAACGCAGAGCAAAAAGGCTTATAGGCGACGAGTCGCTGGTGGCTAAGCTTCACAGCCTGGCTCATTGGCGTAGTGTTGCTTGCCGGTCAGTCTTCTACAGATTGTACTTCGGAGTGTGCGCAGAAACTTCACGACCTGATCCCACCATCGCCCTTTTAGCACCGGAATACCAGACGTACGACTGGGTACCATCCTCACTTGGTTGATATCCCGACCAGTCGTACTCAGCTCCACCACATTTATTATGCGCCACTCTACCAGCGTCTGTGTTCCCTTCCACATATAACCCGTCTGCCTTCAAAGCAAGAGTGAACAGGCATCTTCTGGGCACGCTCGCTCCATCATAGACCTCATCTATCGATTTCCATCAGGCGGGATCGATTCCGAGAGCGTATTTCATCAGGTCCCTCAATCAAAACTGTTTCACCAATACAATTTGAGGAAATATACTTACATAATATTCTTAAATGCCAACTGAGTTAACGTCCACCTTATAAATGAAAAAAAAAACTAAATCAAAATCGTTTTATCCTTTTAGGAGCTACGATGCCATAGCCAGACACTACTAAAGGCTGATAATTATATTTGGAATGTTTTTAGAGTAGGTATTAATACTTACTTGACTTTAATTAGCCATCGACTACAACTAAATAGATTTTCGCATATCTGGCCGCCGATGCTTAGCGAGTTTTAGTTTTTCTTCTTGAAAAGCTAAAACTGGTCCAAACGTTTGGACGTGCGGCCAAACTATGGCCAAGATTGCGGCTGATCGGGAAAGTTATGTTCCACAAGCAAGGAAACATAATAACTGCTGGGATAATGCCGGGAATGCGCTCGCTGCATGTCTTAAATCCCATAAATAAAATAATGACCCAGCCTGTCCCTTGCTGTCCCGAACTGATGCCGCTAAGCCGAGGTCGTATTCCACAGGGGATGCCCTTAACGAGCGGTCAGTAGTTAGTCTTTAGCTAGCTTTGTTGCCCTGGCTGGGGGCCTTAAATTCATTTGAGGCCACCACAGGATAGTCCGGTTAAGCAGTTAATAGCCCTTGCGTGTTAACCTGCTAGTGGTCATACCTAAAAAAAAAGCGACCTAGTCAGTCAGTCATCTTGTCCTCCTCAGACCCTGTTTTTTATGCACTGATGAAAATTCTCACAATATTTTATTTAGCAACCTTCGATTAACAATTACAACTGTTGATCGAAGCAACAATGAGACTCGCAGCGCCATCTATCTCGACAGCTGCGAGCTAACTTGAAAAATCCTGAATCGCGATATCAGAGTTTACCGTGCGATTCGAAAAGATACAACAGCCCGAATATCAACTGTCGGGCAGTTGCCCACCAGACACAACAACCGTCTGGTCGGAGGATTCTCCCTTTTCAACTGAGGTATGTGGGACTTTACTCTCTCTACCGCTACCTCTACTCTGGTGACCCTCGACATCGAACGTCAGTACAGCCTTCTTGCTACCTCATCATGACGTCATCATCACTTCCTCATCGTGATGATGAGAGCTCTCGAGCAAGCGAGTCATACAGCCAGCCAGTACCCTCGGCTTTTACGGGTATCCTGACCACCAGCATGCAGCGGACGCGCATTCCTGGTCAACATCCTCAGCGTCTATCATCAACCTAAACCACATCAGCTAATATCAACTGTCGGGCAGTTACCCACCAGACACATCAACCGTCTGTTCGGAGGATCCTCCTTTTTCAACGGAGTTATGCGGGACTTCACTCTCTGTACCGCTACCTCTATACTCCATCCTGAGTTGATCCGTTGCGTTAGTTCTCGGTCTATATCGCCACCCCCCTGGACAAGCTACCCAAGGTACCGAAAGTCGGAGCAGATTGGTATAGGCGTTCCGATGAACGCTATAGGCATAGGACTGGAGAGACCGCCGAAATCGCCGAACAGGTATTCTTCACACAATCATTCTTCTCTATGCCATTTTATCTTAGGAGGAGTACGCTCTTTGCTTTTTTTGGACTGTGTTTTTATTTCTAATACCATAACCAGGAATCTGTGCTGTGAGACCAATAAGTCTTCTCCTGGCAGCACTTTGCAGTCTTTGACGTGCTTTATTTGGTTGCGTGCGCCTCATCAGAAAATAGTCAATTTGGGTCATGTGGTTACCACTTTTGAATGTGACTATATAATTGTTCATCTCTTTTCTGGAACCAAGTGTTGGCTACTGCCAGGTCAAATGCAGTAGCCGATTGCAGCAGCGTCTCTCCCTCGTTATTGGGACTTCCAAAACCCCATCTCCCATGTACTCTTTCACAATTTCTCGTTCTTCCTACAAGTCCATTAAAATTGAAATCACCTCCAACTATCAATTCCTCATGCA
The DNA here is from genome assembly GCA_947386135.1 of Melanchra persicariae. NCBI lineage: Eukaryota > Metazoa > Arthropoda > Insecta > Lepidoptera > Noctuidae > Melanchra > Melanchra persicariae. The sequence continues at coordinate 31,057,836 of OX376643.1, forward strand.
TGGGGATGGTCATTAAACTTGTATCAAAATCCTCCCAAAATTACTCTTTCACCCTTTCATCACATCCTACCTGCGCGGCATACACACTAACTATATTCAGCTTGTCCACCATAACTTTCACCACTATCAATCTATCATTAATTCTTTCTATCTCCATCACGCTTTCTTTCAATTTACTATCTATTATTATTCTCACGCCATTTCTTTTACTTCCAGAAAAGAAAAACTAAATATCCTTCACCAATTTCCCTCGCTTGTGTTCCATTCCAGTTAGTTTCCTGTAAACACGCTATTATTCGTCTTCTTTTTAATACGTCCGCTAAGCTAACTCTCTGGCCCTTCCTGTCATAGTCCCAACATTCTAACTTGCATACCTCAATCTCATTTCTCGAGCTAGCTTCTTATGTTGCCTCTACCCGGGGTGGTGCATCAAACCTTGTCCATTTCCCACAGGTGCCGGGTGCTGCCCCTACGCGTCGCCTGTAGGGTACGCCCTAATCCTATCGTGCATTCGGAATGCAGCGTTCCATTTAGACCTAACATGTTGCTAAGGATTTGGTAAATGTTTTACAGTCGTCCGCCAACCTGACATGACACCAACCCTCCTTGGGAATGCTGTTGCTGATGGTTTACACGCCACCACGCGGGTGACTTACGGTGCTGAAATTGTGTGCACGGTCTCAAAATTTCCATTAGTCGCCTTCAAGGACACACATGGGATGAATTGGGGTGGCAACATTCTTTATCCGGAGCCACAACAGTAAAAAAACATTTTCAACACATTTGCTCAAAAAATGCATTTACGAAGCCTGTATGCATTGTTCGAAAGTTAAAAATTATGCACCACACAATGGAGCGTGCGGCAAAGTAGGTACCTACTCTCACCTAAGTACATATTTTACCGCAAACTCCGTTGTATATCGCCGTGCGTATTCTTTACGGTTTTTTTTATAATTTCCATTAAAATTAATAAGAATTCCACCAAGGAGTTTCACATCACGAGAATAAATAAGCTGAATGATCGAACTTCCTTGGAAGCGCTTTTGCTGTATACGTTTGTCTCATTTTAATATTATAGAGAAAATGAGAGAAGATAAATAAAAAAAAATAAAGTATGTGGTTCTAATTTTCACCACGCGCATGTGGCGCCCTTTGCAAATTCGCGCCATTTTCATATTAGAAACGTCAAAGATTGTTGCGACTTTCCGACTGATTTCTAGAGACAAAAAGTTTGTTTCATTACTTATTGTAATGTTTTCTCGCAAATGTGTCGAAAAACGTTGTATGACACACGTGCGGATTTGGTTTTTACAAACTCGTGACTATGGTAAGCCCTCGACTTCGTCTCGTGCTTACATTCGTCTACTCGTTTGTAAAAACCAACTTACCGCACTAATATCATAAATAACTATTGTAATATGACGTGTGAGTATGAGTTTCAAAAAGATTTACAAACTACTAACTAATAATATAAGTTTTGTATACAGTAGATAGTATTACCTACTATTCAAAATAAACAAATCTGGAAGTAAACATAACCACAAATAATTTTTTCAACACATTTGCTCAAGAATTGCATTTACAAAGCCTGTACACATTGTTCGAAAGTTAAATACACACCACACCATGGAATGTGCGGTAAAATAGGTACTCTCACCTAAGTACATATATTACCGCACGGTGCTATTGTATAGCGCCGTGCGGTAAAATATGTACTTAGGTATTCTTTACGGTTTTTTCTTTTAATTTCCATAAAAAAATAAATAAGAATATCACCAAGGAGTTTCACAATCCTAGAATAAATAAGCTGAATGATCGAACCTCCTTAGAAGCGCATTTGCTCAATACGTTTGTCTCACTTTAATACTAAAGAGAAAATGAAAAAAGAATAATAAAATAAAGAAATGAAAGATGTAGTTCTTATTTTCACCACGCGATTGTGGCGCCGTTTGCAAATTCGCGCCATTTTCATATTAGAAACGTCAAAGATTGTTGCGACTTTCCGACTGATTTCTAAAGACAAAAAGTTTATTTCATTACTTATTGTACTGTTTTCTCGCAAATGTGTCGAAAAACGTTGTATGACACACGTGCGGATTTGGTTTTTACAAACTCGTGACTATGGTAAGCCCTCGACTTCGTCTCGTGCTTACATTCGTCTACTCGTTTGTAAAAACCAACTTACCGATCATAAATAACTATTGTTTCAGTAGGTAAACCTAAATAAGAATAATAATAAAATCATACAAGAAAAAATAAGATTACGGAACGTTTGGTTTTCTTTTAAAAGTAAATCAAATCCTACTAATATTATAAAGGTGAAAGTTTGTATGTTTGTGTAACAATCAGGCAAAAATGGCTGAAGGGATTTGGATGAAATTTGGCACACATGTAGTTCATATCCTGGAATAAAAAATAGGCTACTTTTTATCCCGGTAAGTGGTATGGATTAATGAAGACTGAGGAGGAAGTGGAAACTCAGAGCCGCTGCTGCCTTAGTACTTCAGATTCACAAGTACCAGGAGACCAGAAACATCAAGTACCAGGAGACCAGAAACATGTCATAGTATTTTTGAATTGTCAAAGTCAGTCAGTCAAAAACATGAAGCTATTTGCACGTTCCAAAGCGTAGATAGATCTATATGCGGTGTCGTGCTCTAACGGCCGCTTTCTATAATATATCTCAATCCCAATCTTGATCCCGATCCTTGTCTGTAACCAATCAACGGCCGAGTTTGTGTCCTTCACCACACAATCCTCACCTTTGATTGGTTACAGACAAGGATCGGGATCAAGATTGGGATTGAGATATATTATAGAAAGCGGCCGTAAAAGTAAAACAATAAAAAAGAAAAGGTATGTGACTGGCTGGAACAAACATTGCAAAAAGGCATATGAGGAGGCTAGGTTTCGGTTTCATGAGTGGGTCGCCCAGGGCAAAAATACGTCTGGACAGGCATATGAACAAATGCGAAACTCACGAAGGTGGTTTAAACATAAGCTCAAGTGGTGTAGGGACAATGAAACTCAGATAAAGATGGACATTCTTGCATCACAGCATGCCACAAAAAACTTTAGTAAGTTTTGGAAGGAGACCAACAAATTGAATGCGAGGCCGAGTGTTCCTGTTAGTGTAGAGGGGGTTGGTGACGCCAACAAAATTGCCAACTTATTCAAGGAGCATTTTGGGGTACATTCTCCACTGGTACCCGCGGCGACCACAACAGAGACGAGGGGTACTGGTCTGGCGAAACCGCTTGTTCGGATCACTGCAAAACAAGTTGCCAAAGTAATCAGAGACATGAAGCGAGAAAAATCCCCGGGACATGACTCGCTCAGCATAGAACACTTGCAGCATGCGGGTGTTCATCTGCGAGGGTGCTCGCTATGTTGTTTACATTCTGCATAAGGCATTCATACCTCCCTGAGGCAATGATGAGAACTATAGTGGTCCCCATAATAAAGAGCAAGACAGGAGACGCCTCTAAATTGTGTAACTACAGGCCTATATCACTCGCAACAGTCATTGCTAAGGTGTTGGACGGTATTATTGATATTCAGTTAAGACAACAAGTACAGTTGCATGATGTGCAGTTTGGCTTTCGCCCTGGTTTGTCAACTGAAATGGCTATACTGAATCTCAAGAGTACCGTCCGATACTACACTGACAGAAGCACTGCCTGCTTCTTAGATCTATCTAAAGCATTTGATCTTGTGGTGTACGACAGGTTGTGGCAAAAGTTGTCGAGTGATACGGATCTACCTACTGAGTACATAAGTCTCCTAAAGTATTGGTATGGCAACCAGAGTAATTTTGTTCGGTGGTCGGGGTCACTATCGGTTGAGTACGGGTTGGAATGTGGTGTACGGCAAGGCGGACTAACCTCGCCAAGTCTCTTCAACTTGTACATTGATCGTCTGGTACGTGAACTCAGTAGCGCCGGTGTGGGCTGTTCGATTGATGGTGTTCTTGTCAACAACATCAGTTACGCGGACGACATGGTGCTGCTGAGTCCATCGATCAGGGCCCTTCGAAAACTGATATCGATCTGCGAGCGATATGTGGGGGCCCACGGGCTCAAATATAATGCCATTAAAAGCGAACTCATGGTGTTTAAGGCGGGATCTAAAACTTATGACATTGTCCCACAGGTCATGCTGAGTGGCAGTGTCCTTAAAAGAGTCTCGCAGTTCAAGTTCCTGGGCCACTGGGTCACCGAGACGCTTGTAGATGATATTGATATAGATAGGGAGCGCAGGGCTTTGTTTGTTAGGGCCTTAAACCTTATATTATGGCCTTAAGCCTTATATTAACACTGAAACTTTTAATAAGTATGTAGCTACCTACTCAAAAATTTATAAAAATACTTGTAAGGTAGCTAAGGCTTTTTACATAAGCAATAAGGTGAAAACAGCAGACAATAAAATAAAGACTGTTTGGAAAATTATAAATAATGAAACAAACAGGAACAAAAGATATAACACTGATTACACATTGGAGACTACTCAGGGTCTTATAAGTGAAAACCAACAAGTTGCTCAAGAATTTGTAAATTTCTTTACCAGTATTCCAATTAAAACTACTGAAGCCTTGAATTCGTCTCCTTCGCTTGCTTTTGATTTGTTACAGGCAAACGTTTCAGCCTGCCCGACTGAATTTAATTTCAAGCATATAAACCCCATAACAGTAATGAAAGCTTTCAAACAAATCAAGGTTAAATTGACCGAGGATTTATGGGGATTGTCTATCAAAGTTTGTACCTCAATTATTGAGACTATAGCGCCTTACTTAGCTTTAATATTTAATTTGTGTGTGGATCAAGGTGTCTTTCCGGACTTAATGAAATTCAGTAAGGTGATACCACTTTTCAAATCCGGGGACAGTAAAGACACAAACAATTATAGACCAGTATCCGTGTTGCCAGTGTTCAGCAAGGTATTTGAAAAAGTGATGCTTTATCATTTTAACACCAATAACATCTTGCATGATAAACAGTATGGTTTCACCAGAGGACGTTGTACGACTGACGCTGGTGTTACCTTATTGAAGCACATCTTTAATGCGTGGGAAGAGGCACAGGATGCCATAGGCATCTTTTGTGACCTATCTAAGGCGTTTGATTGTGTAAATCACGAAACATTACTTCTGAAACTTGGGCAATACGGGCTAAGCAAAACAGCTTTAAGTCTTGTTAAATCTTATTTAAATGATAGACAGCAGTTAATTCAAGTAAACGGTGTCAATTCGTCGGGTTTAATCGTGAAAATGGGGGTACCCCAGGGCTTAATTTTATCCCATGTGTGTTAACTTGCTAGTGGTCATACCTAAAAAAAAAAAAAAAAAGTTCACAAGTCATTCTAAGTCGAGCCGTCGGACGGTGCGGAGCTCCGTAATATCGTGAGTCATTCTTTGTTGTTGACGAATATTTACTGTGTGCCATTTGTGTGCTATCCACCAGCGAGAATATAAGTTGATACTGAAAACAAGTATTTCATTTCCGAAATGAGTAACCACCACCAGCACCATGATGATATGGAAATAGTGACGTCAGCATTGCTGACGTCACCGTTTTTAAAAATAACAAGGGGGCCCGTTCCCCGTCATGTATAATAAATTACAATTAGAAAATAAATAAAATACATTAAAACATTATAAATTCATCTTAGTCTAAATTTCGGTTTTAATCCGGAGTGCTCAACATGCAGCCTGGTCCAGTACCGCATTATTGGGCAATCCAGATCCAGATCCATCCTCCATGCGAATAGCTGAAGGTAGCAGTTGGAACTGCCTCGTATGCGACGCATCAGGGACACAACTCTGTATATACGGACTTTCAAAAAGCTTTCGACAAGGTGGCTCACGAATTACTTTTACGCAAAATTGCCTTCAATGGCAATCGCGGAAATCTATTGAGATGGTTCACATCTTACATAACAAACCGTACTCAAAAAGTTGTTATTAACGGATTTCAAGCGGAGCCGATCTCCGTCACATCCGGGGTTCCTCAGGGCTCAATTTTGGGACCTTTGTTGTTTACGTTGTTTATAAATGATATCAGCGCTTGTTTTAAGCATTCAAACTTTTTACTATACGCGGATGACTTGAAAGTCTACAAAACTATAAAAAGTATTGATGACTGTTTGAAGCTCCAAAGTGACTTGGATCGGCTGTCTAGCTATTGCACTTTGAATAAACTCTCATTGAGCTTATCCAAATGTAATTCAATTACATTCACTAAAAACATAAAGCAGCACACTTATAGCTATAACTTGCTTAATGCACAATTACATAGAGTATACTCATTGCGTGACCTAGGTGTGGTACTAGACTCGAAACTTCACTTTAATATCCATGTAGACAGCGTGATCAGCAAGGCTCTGAAAATGTACGGTTTTGTTATGCGTAATAGCAAGGATTTCAAGCGTCCATCAACCTATAGATACTTATATATAACGCTAGTTAGACCTTGTCTGGAGTATGCTACAATGATATGGAACCCCTATTACGCAAAATATATTGACTCGATTGAGACTGTCCAACGTAAGTTCCTAAGAGCTCTGCATTACAGATGCTGCCACAGCCACGACTCGCATAATATGTTGCTTAAAAACTACAAACTATTAACCCTAGAATCCAGAAGACTGCTTCTCGGAGCGATGTTTCTACATGGTATTGTGCATAATAAATATGATTGTATCGACTTAACAAATAAACTTTGTTACATCGTCCCGAGGACAGTAGTGCGTAGACAAGCGCGTTCATACCGCTTACTATCTATTAATACCAGCCATGTCTGTAATTCCAATGCTGGTTTTCGCGCTCCTCTGCGCCAACTTGTGGATTCTTACAATAGTAGATTTGAAAACATCGACATTTTTAATCTTACATCACATCAATTTAGGAAATCTGTAGTCAATTCTATCCTAGCTATATAAATTAATATGTAAATTTTTTTTTTTCTCTCCTCGTTTTCTATCTCATACGAAAGCAATCATTCACAACTTCATTCAATTCATCAACCATTCAATTTAATCGTTCACTCCATTCTCTCATGTATTCTGTTTTCATTTTTTTGTTCTCACGTAGCACTAAATATCATCAAATTAGTAATAAGTGGATAATGTTGCTAGTAGTACAATAAGTGTCTTGTTTAATTAGTAACACAGTATGTATAACATTTAATTGTACTCCTGTTTTTTATCCCGAAATAAAATAAAATAAAATAAAACTCTCTTGCGAATAATCGCCGCAAATCCATCTATATTTGCGTCTGCAACATACCCGAAGCGCTACAATGGCGAGGCAACCCCATCAGCGCCCTGAATGCATTATTGTAAAGAACTCGCAGGGTGTCACACGATTTTTTAGTATGCTTGACCCATAGGCTGCACGTGTAAAACGATTGGCAAAATGCCCTAAACAACGTAGCTTAACTTCCGCAGTACAGCGCGTGAACCTACGAGCCAACATATTAGCCCTTCAAAGTCAAAGTCAAAGTCAAAGTCAAAGCATTTATTTCAATTAAACCATTTACAGGCACTTTTGAATTGTCAAGGTCGGTCGGTCAAAAAGATGAAGCTATTTGCACGTTCCAAGGCGTAGATCTCTATGGAGAAGAACGTGCAAGAAACTCCACGGACACTCTTTTAAAAAAAAAAATATTTTGTTACAAAATTATGGTTACATCATTCATATTAAAATAATACATATGTGAGAACAATGTAAAAGACGTGCAAGCTAAAAGAGTCCGGAGTAAAAAGAAACAGTTCAAAGAAATAATTAAAATAAACCATGGCAGCCAAGGGATGACCAGTCTCAGCTGACGGCGCCCGTTCACGAACATGACGCATACGCTAGCACCATTCGGCTCAACCATTTTTAAGGGAGCCAAATGATCCAACGCACGCGCCACCATCAGACAGACTTTTGAGTGAGCATGACATTCCCAATCGCCAGGGTACATTCAAGTCAAAGACCTACTCAAAATGATCATTATAGTTTAAATTTAAGGTACATAGTACTCACAAATGTGCCGTTAATGCATGAAATTATACAATGCTAAATAAATTGAGTCTATACAATGAAAAATATTGCATTCTTACAATCTTCATCCGGTCCAACAATATTTCCAAATGCTAACAGATTACTTTGTGTGCCCTAGTGGCTGTGGAGCAGGACCAGCACTGAGCCAAGCATTTCAATTAGTTCTAATATATGGAGAGGTATTTTATTATAACATTTTAAACAGTACCCCATAAAAGATGAGGATACTTTAGCCAGTCTGAAACCTGATTGAACTAATTGGTCCCTATTTCGAGTAGCATAATTAATGTTTGTCGCCTCTTTTACTAAAAAGGTGTAAATTCTTTCTAACATACATAATGTTTTCGTAAATGTATTGACAAGGTACCGTCATGATGTTAATATTCTTAAACAGTTCCCTTAGAGAATCGCGTCGTCCGAGTTTGTATATGGCTTTAATGGCTCTTTTCTGCAGAATAAAAATAGACTCGATGTCTGCAGCCCGTCCCCATAGTAGAATACCGTAAGACATGATACTGTGAAAGTAACTAAAATAAACCAGTCTCGCGGTATCAACGTCCGTAAATTGGCGGATTTTCCTAACAGCATATGCTGCTGAACTTAGCCGTCCTGCAAGAGATGTTAAATGAGGACCCCATTGTAGCCTTGAGTCAAGCGTAATTCCCAGGAAACAACGACGAATTCAAGTTTTTCCCCGTTCAATACTATGTCACAATCACTGCCTTTGACATTTGGTAAGGCAAATCTTAAGCATTTCGTTTTCTTTTCATTTAGAACTAGATTATTGGCAGTAAACCAATTTTGGACTTGCATTAGGGCGTTATTTATGACGTCAAGATTATTTGTCCGTCTATTTATCTTAAAAATTAAAGAGGTGTCGTCGGCAAACAACACCATATTAAGTTTTTGTTGCAATAAATGGGGCAAATCATTTATATATACTAAAAACAAAAAAGGACCTAAAATTGAGCCCTGGGGTACCCCCATTTTCACGATTAAACCCGACGAATTGACACCGTTTACTTGAACTAACTGCTGTCTATCATTTAACAAATTGTTAGGAGCAAAGAGTTTTAAGTCATCCATGTAAAGGAGGTGCGATATGACCTGACCACCTCTTCTCAACCGGTAGCCTTGGCCCGAATCCTCCAGCAGTATACTGAGAGGGTTGAGGGCCAGACAAAACCACAGTGGACTCAGACTGTCGCCCTGAAATATACCACGCTCTATCCTTATCGGTTCGCTGTTCGCCTGGATCTGTCGACATACTGGATAACGAAGGACCGTCCTCCACTGCCCCATACATGACATCAGGAAGGTGCGCAGAACTGCATCAACTTTATACAACTCCAGCACCCTCATGAGCCATGTATGTGGCACTGAGTCATAGGCCTTCTTATAATCTATCCAACATGTTGACAGATCCTTTCTAGAACGGCGTACCTGTTGGCTAATGGCAACATCGATGAGGAGCAGCTCCTTAGTACCGCGGGACCCGTTCCTACATCCATTCTGAGAGGCAGACATTATTGAATTGCTCTCAATATGTTCGTTAATCTTTGCTCTCAAAATGGGTGTAAGAACTTTATAGACCGTCGGTAAACACGTGATCGGTCTATAATTTTTAGGTTCCGCAGTACTACCTGATTTATGGAGCAGGTGGGTTATTCCTGTAGTTAGGAACTGTGGCAGCGATCCGGACTCTAAGGTAGACTGGAATTGAGATGCCTAGCGAGCGTGCGATCTTTGAAACCACTTAATCCAGAAATTGTGCAGCCCGTCCGGCCCTGGAGATTTCCAGTTAGGTAACGGACGGACTGCACTAGCTATATCTTGGGGGCTGATGGTAATTGCCCCCATCTGTGGTATCGGATCACACGCACGCTCGACCTCCCGAGTCCAATCACCCTCGGTGTGACTGACAGGCACCGACCAGATGCTGCGCCAAAATGAAAGCATGGCGTCATCATCCGATAGGCGCGCATCAGTCACACCTTGGTCCGGTCGCTCCCAAGCCCTATAAACCCACCTTTCGTTGTTTTAGAAAGTGCGATTCAGAGTGTATCGCTCCACTCGCCGCTTGTACCGACGTATACGGTTTGCCCATGCATAGATTTTCTGCTTCAGGAAGTCGATACGCTCTGTGACGCGGGTCGAGTAATCACGAGGACTAGTATCAGTCCCCGAGAACGCCCGCCTCACAAAGCGCATCACTCTACGGCGAGTGTTGCCCTCCCTGAAGCAGATTAGTTTGCCGATGAGTGCTCTAGCCTCACCGATACGACGCTCGATCCTGCATTGCCAAGCTGGTACAGCTGGTCGTGTAGCTCTGTCAGTGTTAGGAAATTTTACATGAGCTACACGACATGCCGCTGCAGCCGCACAGTACAAGATCGAGTGGGTATCGGCGAGGTCTTCGCTGCTATCAAAATAATTTGAAAGCTGCGAATCTAGAGCACACACCAGCGCCCTATTTTTCTTATGCATGGGCAAACGAGGTAGCCGGGGTCTAAGCTCAGGCAGTGTGGAGCGATACTCTCGGAAAGCATCCTCCAACGCACCCCTCAATCGCTCATTGCATTGGGTACTCACGGATATAGCCACGTCATCATCATCTTCACCAACGTGGTCGGGTCGCGGTGAAACACTTGGTTGTATTTGCACCGCGGCCGGTGGCGAAGCAGGCGAGACACGGCTACTCCGTGATACCAGACGCAGTCTATCAAGTACGGCGTCATCCAACATACGGTTACACTGAATGACCCGCACCTGATCCGATAATCGTTGGGCTGAAACGTTGACACCTTTTTTTTTTTTTTTTTTTTTATGGGGGGAAATCCTCATGGATGTCCTCCGCCTTGGGGCGGGCGGAGGGGTCTGTCAGACTCTTACTGACTAAAACCACCCCAGTGTTCCATCTTCCACCTACGCCGGGGATCGCGGGAACGTATGCGACTTCCGTAATCCCCGGCTGGTGCCGGCCCGCCTCTGCGGGCCACATCTCGTAAGCGGGGGGAGTGAGGTGTTTAACTCCCCCCGCGACGTCAGAGGGGCGCACGGGAACACCACGCGCCGCCACCTCGAGTCCGGATGAATGAGGGGCAACGGACATCCCCAAGTCCGCCGCCCCTGGACCCAGTTAGGGGGGCAGAAGGAGGGCAGCGTATGCCCTCCTCCGACGCCCGGTGCGCCTGCTGCGGGCCGGGAGAGCACTCGACATCTCCCTCTCCCTTTCCGCAGCCTCCTTCTGCGCGATAACAGTTTCGCAGAAGGAGACCACCGCGTCCCAGGACTCCTCACCGCCGACCATAGAACGGACTACAGCCGGCAGCGAGAGGTCACTGCCTACCACAGAGACGAGAGCACGGCGCGGCTCCTCCCAGGCGGCACACTCTGCTCTCCCGACAGTCGACGCAGTGGTGACACCGAGCGTCCGGCTCCCTGCCTATGCGACACAGGAACCTCCCGAAGCAACCATGCCCCGTGAGGACCTGTGTCGCACGAAACGACAGGGAGCCGTGCCTTCTCCCGAGCCACATGTCGAGCACTGGCCGGATGGCCTCGATAGTGACGAGGCCGGCGGTAGGGCGTGAAAGCCTGTTCCGCCATTCCGCCACCAGGACCTCGCGCAGCTGCGACCGACGCAGCTCAAAATGTCGCTGCGTCAGTCGCTCCCCGCGCGCCCGCGCGTCCTCGCGCCACCGATGCATTGACGCGAGGAAACGTTGACACCTGGCTCAAGTACCTGAAACAGAGAGAGCATCCGACCACGGTACGCAGTCAGGTTAGTTCCCCCCTCTGTAGCCCCAAAGTATGAGCGCATGACATTTTCGTTTATGGATTGTGTCCATCGCATGCGCTGCACACTTCCACCGGCAGCGGGGACCCTGTCAGAGGCCGGCGGGCCTCGAAGTCCCAAGCTGGTCGGTGGTCGGCCTCGTCCGCGCCGACGCGCAGGTGGTGGTGTCGTCGGCGGCGAGAAGTATTCGTCGCTCGAGCTCGACGCAACTTCAGCAACCGGAATCTCAGGACTCACGGCTGGCGCAGGTCCCGGCGGCGGCTGCGAGGCGGAGCTGAGCGACGAACCCGAAGATGTTGGATGTGTGTTTAGTTTTCGTGCCCGGCTTCTTGTTAGCATTTCATTTGTCCATTTCAGAGTCGCTAAATAGTATTTTCAAAAATGTTTTCGTATAGGTTGACTTTCTATAAAATTCTATTTCTTTTTTTTCGGTGGATTCTTGATGAAATACATTTTGTTATATTAGTCTAAGATCCCGGTATAGAACTACCTTCACCGAGATGCTTATTTAATGAAACGTATTTTATATTCAATTTAATATGTCAATAAATATAATCCATATGGGTTGCCTAGCAAATTTCAGTCCAGAGTATGTTTAATTAATAATTAAAAAAAAACATTTTTTTAAACATTTCACCGGTATGATTATTAGGTTGCCTATTCTTTTCCGGTCACAACTATCGGGTTGCCAGGTATAAACAGGTAAATCTGTACTAGCATTTTGCAACGGTCTGTTTATTGAATGAAATTTAAATGAAATTCAAGATTATTTTATTCTGAACACGGTGGTATAGGGTTGCCTGCGAAAAATCAGTCCAGAATTGCGGTTGTCGAATTTTAAAAAGTAAAATATTGCTCCGAGTGAATGTGTGCGACTGAGAGGTCCCAACCGACCATCCCATGCGATAGAAGAGGACACAGCATAGCAGCTGTTTAAAGTCCGCCCACTTATATTTTTTATGTGACATTAAAGTATATATACATCTTTAGTAAAAAAGAAGGTTATAGTGATACATATATAATACTACCCTGATTAAAAATATTGATTGAAAATAAATTCAAAAAATTACTACATGCAAATTATAAATCTATAAATGTAAACAGAGAAATTGAAATCAATTGAAACTATTGGAAAAAAATCAAAACCCATAAAAGTGAATTTTTTAAATCAAATCTTGCAAATTTAATTTTTATTATAAGAAGACAAAATAAAAAAAAACAACAATTAAAAAATTACTTCTATTTATTGTAAAAAAATTAAAATACATTTTTTTTAAATTATTCAGAATCCGAGTCATCGGACATAAAACTACGATCTTCAACTTCTGAATCTTCTTCGTCATCACCCTCTGTTTCACTTTTTTCGACAATATCTTCTATCTTTAAAGGTGTATGATCCCCAATGAATCCTACTGGTTTTAAATATTCATCTAAGAACCATCCGCAGTTCTCAGGCTCAAGTTTCAAGCATATAGGATCCGTTGCATTAAGCCACATGGAATTTACGAAAATAGTTCGTAAAATTTTCTGAGTTAATGATATCCAGCATGGTGGTATGGAGTTGGAGTCGAAGCCTTTTATTTTTTTTTAAAAGTGCTCGCTGTCTTCTTTTGCAGAGTAATTTTTCATAAAAATACGATGTCTCGCATCATTCACACTGGTGCAGTTCCTGATACCGTACATACTAGCCGTAAATTCTTGAACGGTCTTCATTTTTTCATCAATGAAAATATCAGCAGCATCTGTTAATGATGCAAAAACTGTTTGATATTTTTCATTTTTCGAAAATTGCTGAAAAGGTTTTACTTTCCCTTTGTTGTAAAAGGCTGCCGTGTAATCGCAACCTGTAAATACATGGAAGGCGGGAAGACTTTGGCATAATTTAATTCCCAACTTCAACGCTAAATCGGTGCAATTAATGCAATCAACAGTTTGATTATTAGTCTTTCTAGTTGCTGAACAGGCAAGCCAAATTTCTGATTCGATAAGTTTGTGCACATTTCCTAACAAAATTATCAAAACGTCAGTATCAGAGGCTTTAATTAAAATCCTTGAGCCTGGTTCCGCTTTAGAAGCATGAAAAATAATCCTTGTATCTGCCTCTTCGTGATGACATTCATAATTAGTTTCTTCAGTTTTTTTTACGGAATTTTCCTGAACTTGATAAGAGTAGCAGTGATGTTTTTTGTTTTGGATTATTGTTACCAAATGGTCATTTCCCAATAATCAGCCAGAAACAGCACCAGAGCCTCTTTAAAGCGATAATTTTTAAGGCTTTGCAAAAAATTTTGTGGTCTAGTTTGTTGAGGTCCCGAAATTTTGTATAATTTTTAAAATTCGACAACCGCAATCCTGGACTGATTTTTCGCAGGCAACCCTATACCACCGTGTTCAGAATAAAATAATCTTTAATTTCATTTAAATTTCATTCAATAAACAGACCGTTGCAAAATTCTAGTACAGATTTACCTGTTTATACCTGGCAACCCGATAGTTGTGACCGGAAAAGAATAGGCAACCTAACGTTTGCACATTCTATGGGCTTCATACTTTCGATTGGTATAGAATTTATCTAATAATCATACCGGTGAAATGTTTAAAAAAATATGTTTTTTTAATTATTAATTAAACATACTCTGGACTGAAATTTGCTAGGCAACCCATATGGATTATATTTATTGACATATTAAATTAAATATAAAATACGTTTCATTAAATAAGCATCTCGGTGAAGGTCGTTCTATATCGGGATCTTATACTATATGTTATTTTTAATAAAATTGAGCAAAAATAAGGAGTGAGAAAAATTTACGTCAACCAAGTTGACAGCCGGGCCACAGATTATTATTATTATTTCGTTTATTCATTCTCTTTACTTATTTTAAACATTTTTAAATATTTCTTAAAAAATACTGCTTAAAAAAACATTTAAAAATATAAAAAATAGTAGCCCACCGGTATCGGGAACAGGGTCCAAGTTACCGGCAGTCAGGGCTCCAAAGAGAGGAACCTCCTAACGATACGAGCCGTGTCCAGAAGTACTGCTTTCTGAATCAAGCCCTTGATCCAGCTGCCTAACGAGAGCCTCCTGAGGTGTTGGTCGAGGCTCTTGGCTATTAAACCGTTGGCTGAGACGACTATCGGTACAATGATTGCCGAATTCACATTCCACATGTCGACAACCTCGCGAGCCAAGTCAAGATATTTTATTTGTTTATCGTTCTCGGCTTTCACGAGGTTCTCGTCATGCGGAACGGTTATATCTACAATCATTGCACGCCTCTCGATACGGTCCACCACCACTATATCAGGCTTATTTGCAATAATAGTCCTGTCAGTGATGATAGACCGATTCCAGTACAATGTGACACTGCCATTATCGAGAACTGGGTCGGGCAAATACCTGTAGTACGGCACCTCCGATTCCACAAGAGAGTATTTCAGAGCAAGTTGCTGATGGATAATCCTGGCTACAAGGTTGTGCCTGTGCAAATAGTCTCCGTTAGCCAGACTAGAACAACCGGAAATAATGTGGCGGATGGATTCCCCGGGCTGGTGACATGCCCGACATATGTCAACCGTACCGTCCTTCACAATGTATCGCACAGACAAAACCTTCGGTTTCCCCAAAGAGGTCACCAAAACGCAGCCAGGCTACGGACGCTAAAAAGTCTACATCGGGCCCATGTAGGACCCGATAAAAACGTCCGTGAAGCTCCTTGCTCTGCCATATCTCCATGCGGTCATTAGTATCTAATACCACAGGTTTGCGCCAGTTCTCGTTAGCCAAGGAGAGCGCGGTAAGGCCTTTGTCCACCGCTACCACATCCTGATGCATACCCACGTCGGCCTCTAGGAAATATTCCCTAAGGCTGCATACCTCGCGGTTGTGCAGGGTCTTAGCATTTAAGAAGCCACGACCTCGCACTTCCGCGGGATATACAGCCTCATCACCGATGACCGTGGGTGATGCATCCGATTTGCGGTAAGCAGTGAGCGTACCCTCCTATCCAGGGCGTCAAGTTCCGTCTGAGTCCATTTGAGTATGCCGAAAGAGTACATCAATACCGGCATGACCCAACCGTTGAAGGCGCGCACCTTGTTTCCGCCTGATAAAAGACTGTTAAAAGCTTTGTTCAGGCGGCCAAAAAAGCGCTCCTTCAACGATTGTTTCATGTCAGCAGCATTAATGCCTAACGCTTCCGACATACCCAAATACTTCTAGGTTTCGGTTGAGGAGAGGGACCTAAGGTGTATGGAATCCGAGAGTTGGGTTCCCACGGATTCCATAATCTCCCCTCGCTTTACATGCATGACCGCACATTTGTCCACACCAAATTCCATCCTGATGGCGCTACTGAAGGTTTCAATTATTATTATTATTATATAATGGAAAAGGACGTACCTACAAGAAACTCCATGGACACTCTTTTAAACCATTTTATGTTTTACAAAAATCCTGGTTACAATATTACTTGTTGCATCTATATGCGAGAACAATGTAAAGAAAGAAAAAAAAAAGAATTCTAAGTATCCAATAAGTATTAAATTTTGAAATAAGCCAGTGACAGCTAAGAGACGACCAGTCTCCACTGACGGCGCCCGTTCACGAACATGACGATTGCATCAGCACCATTCAGCTCAACCATTTTGAAGGGAACCGAATGATCCAATACACGCGCCACCATCAGCGAGCTGCGAGACATTCGAGCGAGCATGAAACACCCTCAACTGCCCCTGCTCACTCATGTCAAACAAGGAAACCATCTATTAACATAATAGGCTCCATGGTCCTCACATGTACAGGATTTTAAAATTAAAATTGCTTCTACTTTATATAAAACTATGAATATCAATTTTCAAAAACAGAAAAAGAAAAGTAGTATTTAAAACATAATATAAGAAAAGTGGAAAATATTTATTTGTCTACACAAAGAAGGGTGAGCATCTCTTCCAAATATCTTAACTAGAGGAACCAAGCGGCTGAGACTGCGGAGCAGGACCGGCATTTAGCCAAGCATTTTTATCAAGGATATAATCTTCAAGTTTATAATATGCTTGTTTACATAGTGTGCGTTTTATGCATGTTTTAAATTTTCTCTCATTCAGTTCTAGAATTTCAAGAGGTATTTTGTTATAAAATTTAACACAGTACCCCATAAAAGAAGTGTGTACTTTAACCAATCTGAATCAGGGTTGATCTAATTTGTTCCTATTTCTAGTATTAAAATTATGCCTATCACTAATCTTACTAAAAAGATGAAGATTTTTCCGAACATACATTATGTTTTCGTATTTATGTATTGACAAGGTACCGGCGTGATGTTAATATCTTAAACAGTTCTCTTAGGGAATCGCACCGACCCAGATTATATATGGCTCTGATGGCTCTTTTCTGCAGAATACATATAGACTCGATATCTGCAGCTCGTCCCCATAATAAGTTACCATAAGACATGATACTATGAAAGTAACTAAAATAGACCAGCCTCGCGGTATCTATATCAATAAATTGACGGATTTTTCTGACAGCGTATGTTGCTGAACTTAGCCGTCCCGCAAGTGATGTTAAATGAGGACTCCATTGTAGCCTTGAGTCCAGTGTGATGCCCAGAAAAACCGTGTTTTCGGCGAATTCAAGTTTCTCTTTGTTCAATACTATGTCGCAATTATTACTTTTGACATTCGGTAAAGCAAATCTGATACACTTAGTCTTCTTCTCATTTAATACTAAATTATTACCGGTGAACCAATTTTGGACCTGACTTTAGTAAACTGAGTGCAAGTTTACCTAGTCCGTAATGTTCTAGCTTTAGGAGCAAGGTTTCGTGATTTACGCAGTCAAATGCCTTGGAGAGGTCACAAAAGATTCCTATGGCACCTTTCGCCTCTTCCCACGTTGTATAAATGTGTTTCAACAACGTGAACGTGACACCAGCGTCAGTCGTACAGCGACCTTTGGTGAAACCATACTGTTGATCGTGTAAGATTCTATTGATGTTAAAATGAATGAGCATTACTTTTTCAAAAACCTTGCTGAAAACCGGTAACACGGAAACAGGTCTATAATTATTGGTGTCTTTACTGTCACCGGATTTAAAAAGTGCAGTCTCCAGTAAAAAATCAGCGTTTCGTACCTTACTGTATTTCATTACATCTGGAAAGACACCTTGGTCCACACATAAATTGAATATTAAAGCCAAGTATGGTGCTATGGTCTCAATTATGGACGTGCACACTTTCATAGACATTCCCCATAAGTCTTCGGTCAATTTGATTTTAATTTGCCGGAAAGCTTTTATAACTGTCATAGGGTTGATATGTTTGAATTGGAATTCATCCGTACAACCTGAAACGTTTGCTTTTAATAAATTAAGTGAGACCTCGTGTGAAAAATTTAAAGCTTCAGTAGTTGACGACACGGTTGGCGCAGTGGTTGAGCGATCGGCTGCAGTGCTGCGTGTCGCGGGTTCGATTCCCGCACGGAACAAATATTTGTATGGCCTACAGATAGTTTTTCCGGGTCTGGCTGTTTGTGTATGTGACTTTGTATGTTTGTAAACGCACCCACGATACAGGAGAAATTCCTAGTGTGGGGCAACGTTTTTTTTTAAAAAAAAAAAAAAGTTTTTGATGGTATTTCGGAGAAAAAAATTACAAATTCTTGAGCTGCTTCTAGATTAGAGTTTATGGCACCATGTGCAGTCTCCAGTAAAAAATCAGCGTTTCGTACTTTATTCTACTCGTTTCATTATTGATAACTTTCCAAACTGTCTTTATTTTATTATCTGCCGATTTGATCTTGTTGCTAATGTAGAGGGCTTTTGCTACCTTGCAAGTATTTCTGAAAACTTTAGAATATTTGTTTACATACTTATTAAAGCATTCAGTGTTAATGAAAGGCTTAAGGCCATATAACTCATATAGCCTCTCCCTACTTATTCTGATACCTTTAGTCGCACAGTCACTAAATATGTATAAACTTAGGGAAAGTTTCTTTAGACTTCTTTTCAAAAGTTGTGTTAAATTCAAGTAGTACTACTGAAAAGAAATTATTATAAAATTTATTTGCATCCTCAATATTATGCTCTAGAACATTTAGCTTATTTTGTAAGGTACAATTGAATCTAGCTAGTTTGCCTGTTGTAATTGGCCTATACTTATTGTATTTGAATTTTTTGCAATGCAGCTTTAAACTTAAATGTTACCAATTGTCCACTATGAAAATGATCCGAAGGGAGGTAAAATAATTAACTACGGCTTTATCTAAATAATCACAATCGCAGAATACATTATCGATACAGGTTGAAGAAGTTGGTGTTACCCTAGTAGGTTCAGTAAAAACATTAGACAAATTAAATGATTTAAAAAGGCTTAAAAATCTGCTGCTGTTCGAATTGCTATCTAAAATATTAATATTAAAATCTCCACAAATAATCGCGGATTTGTTCCCTGCTGCAAGTTTCGCGAGGATATCTTCCATTGTTGATTCAAATAAAGCAATGTTTTGAGGGTTTGGGGGTACACGTGTAATAGTGTGCGTGTACACTGTACACGCACACTATTACATGCTTATCCAGCTCAACACAGGACAGTTCAATGCAATGCTCCACTGACAAGCTGACAATGTCATTACGTTGCTTAAATTTTAAGCATTTTTTAACAAGGATGAGGGAACCACCGCGCAACATAGATTTGCGGTTAAAACAACTGCCCACACTATAATTTTCATAATTAATTAGCATCTGGTAATCTTTTAACCAATGTTCACCAAAACATACAATGTCAAACATTGTTTTTTCTAAAAACATTTCAATCCTACTAATATTATAAATGTGAATGTTTGTATGTTTGCATGTTCGTATGTTTGTGTAACAATCAGGCAAAAACGGCTGAAGGGATTTGGATGAAATTTGGCACACATGTAGTTCATATCTTGGAATAAAAAATAGGCTACTTTTTTACTCATTTTTTATTAATGTGGGGTCTACAAGTAGTTGTAACTCACTGCCAAGTGATGATATTGAAGTCTTGGGCCAAACTCTGGATAATCATTTAAACTAGTACGTAAGACAACAGAGGATACCGATAACAGAATAGTTATGTCTACCAATAACAAAGTATCTTCTTGCTCTCTAGTAACTAGATGTTAAATCCTATACCTACATTTTTGACGTATTGACAATCGCCTACGCCACGCCACCGTTGACAGAATCTCACTTGTCTCGAACCCAGGTTCAGCGCAACTGTTCACCCCGTTCAACCCGTCAGGGGTTGATTATGCAAAAATTGTAAGGTACATCTGTTTCAATTATCCCGTTTTCAGTTTGTTCATAGCATTCCGACGTAAATTGAAGCAAGCAATAATGTCCTCTCCTAAAATCTTAATCACCCCTGCTTCACTCCTTATTATGTATTTAGTTTATTGTCGAAAAATCCAAACATTTGTTATTCTTATTGTTTCATCTAAGTCATTTAAATGCCGTGGTGTTTCAACTTCATCGGACCAAGTATTGATACGATTCTCCCCAGTTCATTCAAGCCGCGACATTTTTCTTACTCCGAGCAGGTTTATTACCGTCGTAGTTTTTGAACGAAAGGTCCGATTTGAATAATTTAAAGTGTAATTTACACGGACATAATCAACCTTAAATATCAAACCATTTAAATGGATAAGATTGACATGATACTAAAATCACCATTTTTTATTTCACCAGGGATTTGCTTGAATAATATATATATATAAAAGTACTCTGTGAATAATATGAACAAAAAGCGGTCATGGTGACTTATCCATAATAATTAGACGTATGGTATCGCGGACTTTTTTGTAGATATTGATGACCTCTATAAAACTCATTGAGATAGAAAAAATATTATACTTTATAATACTATTTATATGTCATTGACAATGTCATTGATAAAACTGTAGTACATCACTTTGTTCTATTGCAAGGAACTTCTACTACAACCTGGAATGAGCATTGTCAATTTGACACCAATATAAAAACAAACCTTATGTTTACGAAGTTAAGTTCTATTACAGACAATCACTTGGTCAAAGAGAAATCCGGTCCGAGGGAGAAAGCGCTTGGAGAGCCCTGTGTCCCTTTCTAAAGTGTTGACAGGAGGATTATTCCCGAATTTAGTAGGAATGGTAGGAAAAAATAATATTGTCGTGTCTTATTAAAAAAACATTAACTTTCGTTCTGATATATTTCTAATATTTTTAAATTATCTTTTAGAATGAGAACATTTTTTTAGCAATAATTTAGATACTGTATTGAAATGTAATTAAAAAAGAAAAGATTATTAGTAGAATATATAATTATATAAGTTAGACTGGTAACCCACCAGCCATATTTATTTGTTGTAAAACAATCAATTTCTTTATTCGGATGTAATAAAGATGGTTAAAAAGTGTGCGATTCAAATTAAGCTGTTCGGTTGCAAAAGCGAATCCTATGCAGGATGCGGTGTTTCTTTCTTCAAGTAAGTATATTGCAATTCTTGAAGTAGGGTGCCCATAATGAACGAAATTATAAGATTATTTACACAATGCAGGATATAAATAGGAGGTAGTCTTCAACGTAAGCATAATAAAACTTTATATGGAATGGTGTACCGAATACTTAAAAGACGTGATCATGAAATTTCACATTTCCCGAGGAACATTGTAGGGAAATGGCAAAAAAATTTCAACTTCCCATATTAATCGCTGATTTAGGTGTGTTACTTCGTATATTTGAAATAAATTTAAAAAATATAATTTCAGACTGCCTGGAGAAGAATCACGGAGAAAAAATGGCTTGATGTCATTCCAAGTCATTCAAATATCAAAAATTATTCCGTTATTTGCAGTCTTCATTTCAGGCCCCAGGATATAATAAAACATAGTTTAATGCGTCTTACTTTAATCAATCCTTAAAGCATAATTATTATTAACTTAAGAAATCAAATTATTGGTTAATATATTATATCCTATTATATTAGTCTCAACCTACATAATATTGGTTGGTCACCCTAATGAAAGGGACAGAGGGCTCTCGCGAAGCTATCTCCCTCGGACCGCGTATCGACAGCCTGTGCACATTCCAGGTTGTAGTAGAAGTTCCTTGTTCTATTGTCAATAGATTCCGCAGCGGTTTACTAACTTTTTTGAAAATATTCTATAGCCTATGGCCTATGTCCATCACAATGTGGAATTCTATTGGTGAAAGAATTTTTAAATCGGTCCAGTAGTTTTAGAGCCTATTCATTTCAAACAAACAAACAAATCTTTCCTCTTTATAATATTAGTTTATGTAGATATCGAATTCGATTCTTTACTAACTAAAATCATAGTTCTATGATTTTAGTTAGTAAAGAATCGAATCGAAACAATATCGATATTTTTTGCACCAAGCCTAGCACTAAAGGGGTTATTACACTAGCCGATTTGTGGGAAACCTGACTAGTAGAATAATAATAGGAACTTAACCGCTCGAACTTCGAGCACAGGATAATATCCGATTTAGACTAAATTGAATCCAATCTATTCTACTACAATTTATTACATCTTCCGATTTCCTAGTTAGGTTTCCTACAAATCGGATAGTGTAATAACCTCTTTATGCACACATCCAATTGTTGGTATGGTTTGTGTTCTGTGCACAATGGCCGCTAGTTCTTTCGTGCTGAACTGCTGAGTCTGACAAATTAGTTAATTTCAAAAATCATTTGTTACAAAACCGTACTTAGTTTTGAACGCATATTTTGTTTGCCCAAAATGTATTTCAAGTGGTGTGTGTTTGTTTTTGCTTTAACTTGTGCCGTTTTTGTGTCTGTAAGTATGGACAATATTTCTCATTCGTGTGTCTGAATCCTCTTGCTGCTGTTTAGAGCTAATAGATCTAATTAAAGTTTTGCATCACTTTCACGGGATGAATCGTTACAATATTAGTGGTTGCATTAAGTACTGTTTCGTAACGTGCAGACCTACTTTAGTTTTTCTGCTTAAACTGCTTGAGACAGTCCTTTTTTTTATTTAGGTACATTTTATTCTCTTTTCTGAATCTCTTATCTTCGTGTTTATTGCGTTGCGATAACGGCAGTTTTTGTTGTTATTTAATTTCTTTATTTATTCATCTGAAGTGGTGTAAATTAAATCTTACCACTTCAGTTGCTTCACTATTGAATTGAAACCATGAGAATTAAATGCAGTTATTTTATAATTTCCGTGACCCTACTGTTTCTGAAACAAGTAGAATTTCATCAAGATGATCTGATTAATATTTCCAAATTGATTGATTGCACTTTGGTAAATGTGTCTAAGTGCAATACATTTGTAAAGGGGATGGCTAAAACTTTGCGAGATTAACTAATTAGATGCACATTGTCATGAGTTGAAGACAAAAAGTCCACCTTTCATAATTCCATTTATCCTGCATGAATGTCAAAAATTATCCTACAAACATATTAAGAGGATAAAAAAAATCCTATGTCCTATAGACATGGGCGTTTTCGTATTTAGTCGCAAACGGATATGTAACCGATATTCAGTTTTCATATCGATATCGAAAACCGTTTTCAGATATCAATATCAGTAGTACGATTTGCACAAGTAACTGTGAAACGAACGAAACGCAAACTAACGACAAACGCAAACTCACAGTTTTATAACTTATGGAATCTTTGTTGTAACTAAATAAATAGAAACTAGACCTTATTACTAGCGCGTTAAGATATAGATATTACGCACGCACTATTATTAACCAAATAACCAATCACTAGCCGAAGTTAAGTAATATTCGCTTCATCACTTTTACGCCAGTAAAAAATTTAATGGTAAGACAGAGACAAAGCGAATAAAAACCATCGATGTCATATCGCTCGTTATTCGTAGTTCGTTCTCGTTGTTGCGCTTTGGATAAACCATAACTCGATGAAGTTTTTGTGAAAACAGTTATATATATTTAGATATCGATATGGTATGATAATAAACACATATCCGATATAAGTTACGTTTTGATATATCGAACCCATGCCTAATGTCCTACCCAGGTGATAGCTACATTTCACCGACATATGCATTGATCACCATGAAATTAGCAGTGTGTTGTCTTTTTCAGTCTAATATATTTGAACCACATATTCTCGAGATTTTCCTTTCATTCAAAAGGAAAAAGCTTTATAGGATCAGTTCAATCTCTGTCAGTTGTGTCATGAAAATGAAAATCAAATATGTACTTGAAGTTCTAAAAAATATGGCCATTTAAGCATAAATTTTAGTACTGAGGGTGTTTTCATAATGTATAAACTTCAGCGTAGTTAAATTATAGTCATGAAAAATGGAAACTTTATTCCCGTAACAGACAAACTATGCACATACGAGTTTGGTCAGAACCCTCGGTTCGGGAGTTAGAGTCGCACTTGACTGGTTTATTTAGTTTTTTCTTTTTAATTTTATCCCACAATTCATCAGTTAAATCTAACGTTATAGTAAGCATGAATGTACAAGAATGAAATACTATCTGTATGAGTAACGTGATGTGAAGTGAGGTGAATACCGCTGTCCAAACACTAAGTAACATTTTACAAATAACTGCATTACAGGGACATTCCTATGAAGATAACCGGTGCAAATGCGTGTGCCCAAGCCCTGCTGCCGTGCTGAACAACACTGCGGGTGCTGACCGGAGCCCTTTCATGAAATCTGCCAATGTAACTCCAAATAAATGGTAAGAGTTTTATTTAGTTTTTTTTTCATTTACTCAAAGGGTGCTCAATTGTTGCACAGTGATCCATTATCCTGTCCTGTAAAGAATACTTAGAATAACAAGTCATCATGTATTACCCAAAGGTGAAAAGAACGATATGCACTTTTCCAGTTAATTTCTTAGTTCGTCATGCCTGTGCACAAATGTTCCCTGCTCCGCTAACTAACACTTCACTTGGCGTATTTATCAAAATATTCGGGTCACTTGTGTTATACAAAATATACCCTATCAAAATTCGAATAAGGTTGATTTTGTATTGACGATGTAACACGAATAATTTGACAAATACTCAGTGAAGTGACAGCATTAGAATGAATCTATATTTTAATCTCAATAGTATAATAGCCAATAAGATCTCTCAATCTGCGTTGCACTACCTAAGCTATTGTAGTTACTATATTTATTCAATTTGTTGTATTGTAGATGCATTATGCAATTGTATTCTCGTTTGTTGCATTCAGCTCCTTTGTTGTGTATTTCGTGTAAGAGCATTGCTTTCTGCTAAAGATATTCAAACTGCTTTATAATTTTTTTGTTTATTCTTTTCTTTAGGGACAAAATATACTTAGCCAATATAGATATTTTATTGGCTTAAAAAAAATGTTGAAAGATAATAATATTTCAGCTTCCTGCTTTATCCACATAATACTAACAAAATATGTTATAATGAGCATTATTACATAAACATTATTATTGGAAGCAATAACTGTTGCACTTAGACTGTGCTGTATTTACCTATGAATTTGGTAAATCTATACTAATCTATACTTGTACTAATATAATAAAGCTGAAGAGTTGGTTTGTTTGGACGCGCTAATCTCTGGAACTACTTGTCAGATTTGGAAAATTAGTATATGATAACCACATTCATGAGGAAGGCTATAAAATTGTATATTTTCCGTTCCCGTATAGCCCGTATATAGTATGCTCGCTCGCTTATGTTTTTACTCTGAAATATTATTGACTCATTTGGCATGACCCTAAGTAATGCCATACTATTTTATTTATTAATGTAATTCATCACCTCGGCTAGGATGAGGTGCTTGCGCGCGTGCTGCTGCGCTTTATAACACAATAGCAATTGTACCATGATTCTAATAAGTAAGATTTGTTATTTACATTACCTATGTGACCATGTAACATTGTTTGTATCATACATAAGTCATAACTGCATTGCTAGCTTGTGATAATTAATGTCTGCGTTTACATTAAGGTATAAAGGCGTCTACTGGTTGCGTAAGTTGCGTTAATAGGGAATATGCATTTATTTTTTTATTTACAAAATGAAATACCTATTAGCTTTAGAAAGCACTTGTGAAATAACTTCTTCAGCGATGAAGTTTATAAAGCTTCAAAGTTGACAATTAGAAAGAGAGGTCCGATATGGACTTTGACGTCAAAGTCCATAACGCCTAAACAGCTGCCATACAAAACAGCGTTTTCGCGAAAGGTACATATATTTGTTTAAACTAGTTATATCTCGTTGGTTTTTCGATCAAATTTGATACTATTTTCACTGTTAGTATTATATTTTTGTATATTTTAAGATAAACTGTATAGATATAAAATATTTTTTCATGCATACTCCCTATTGTTAACTCTTTCAGTCATGGTGGTTACTGCCAGTAACCACCTAATTAGAAATATTGTTATGTGATTTAGCGTAAAGTGGAATAGTCAAGTTAATAGGCATCTTGCCTGACTGCAATTTAGTTCTTTACTACAATCACGTTGGTCATCGTCACTGCAATTTTTTGGGAAAGCCTTTCACATAAAAATACTCAAAATGAAAATTTATACAATCTGCTATTACCACCATGAACAAATTCAAATGATTTTCTTAATTATGTAAAAGTGTGAATAAAAAAGTTAAAATAGTAAGTTTAGTTATCTGCCGTATTTTTTTGTATTTTCACCTTAAATTATGATGTGCATTGCATGCCAATTCAAGGCGAAATGTGTCATCGCGCTAACAATTAATGTTCTGCCATCTTTTGTATAGCATTTAATGCAAATAAATGGCTTTAACTTTGACAATGTCAGCCGCTCCTCCTTGCCCCCATACATGTTGTATGTATGGTTTGTACAATGTACATGTATGATGACATACGTCACAAGGGACAGGGAAACTAACTGACTGACATATGAACGCATATTTGAAACAAATCGGACTAGGAACATGTTATTTTGCCAAAGGCATCCTTTTATGGTGTCATGTAGGTGAGCACTACATGAGATTTTTGGAAATAGGTTGCATGTCCAAATATCTGTTATGGGGGTGAAAAAGGAGAAAGTTTTACAAAATCTTACTAAAATTGGTAAAGTATTATGGTGTACTTACATCATGTTTAAAAATATTTTATAAACGAACGAAAAGAGAAAATTTAATATGGTTGTAATGAACATTGTAATTTTATTTTTATTTCACACCTACTATTGATTTGTTATCCATTTTTTCTTCGCCAGCAATTGCGAGTCGGTGATCCTCCCCCGCGTGGCTGAACAGATCAAGGGTCGCGAGCAGGAGTTCTGTCCCCGATGCGAGTGCAAGTACGAGAACAGAAATACTGCCATTATCAAGGTACGTTGGCAGCCTGCCGTCAATTGAACGTAATTGTTGATGACATCAGACAGATAGCAGTCATAACAGACGGATCTTCAATCCTCCAGTCTAGCAATAGCCTCCAGGGGCCTAACCACGAACTCTTAAAGCAGTATTACTTCAATATTACGTCCAGTGGGAAAGAGACGGAGCTATACAGGACGTATAGCTCCGTCTCTTTCTCACTGGAAGTAATATTAAAGTAATACTGCTTTTAGAGTTGGTGGTTTAGGCCCTGAAGGTTAATTCTCGTATGTACTTCAAAATGATAAAGTTGAAGTTCCAATCTCGGCTACAATCATCAGTGTTAAAATATAAGGAAGTTAGAGTTGTCTCTGGCAACATTTTAACAATTCAGGAATTGTTTGAACTTATGATGAATGGACGCTAAGTAGGTAACTGTTGTTAACACCCTTTTTTTTATGATGGGAAATCATCAAATGACCCCTTCCGCTCTGGGCGGAGCGGCAGGGAGTGTCAGACTTTTAGTGACTAAAACCCACCCATGCTCCTCCTAGTGCCTTTTGTGTTGGAACACAAAAGGCACTAGGAGGAGCATGGGTGGGTTTAAAGAGTTACCGCGGCCCTGAGGGCCGCGGTAACTCTTTGGAAAAAATCCGCGACCGTTGTTAACACCCTTGAGATCTTGATTCAAACTCTGGTTTTATCTATCTTCTATCTATATAAATAAAATTTAATCGCTAAATGTGTTGCTAAGCGCAATACTCGAGAACGACTGGACCAATTTAGCAATTTTTTATTAGAAGATAGAGGAAGTTCGTGAAAAAATGTATAAACATTTTTGGGTACCCGGTATTGTAATTCTGAAATCCTCGGAGACAAAGTCGCGGGCAGAAGTTGGTATGCAATAAAAGTCATACTACATAAAGGTTCGATTCAAACCCTATTGCCTAATCCTACTCTTGGATGTAAAACATGTTTTTTTTTTATTAGTGATGGGTTTGCTCTTGACTCTAGTCTATGTCAGAGATGACAGAGACAAAGTCTACGATGGAGCGAGCTTACCCAGAAGGAGCCTGTTCACTCTAACTTTGAAGAGATTAGGGTTGTAAGCTTTTGGAAACACAGACGCAGGCAGAGAGTTCCACTCCTTTGCTGTGCGCATTATAAAAGACGTTGTTTTGGAAAATAAAGGTCAAATCTACTAAAAGAGGAGTTAAAGCTAAAAACTAAAACCGGACTAGGGAACACCCCACGATTGATATACCTACCTATTCAGAACTGCTGATAGATAAAGCTGTTTTTCTGTGTTTTGGTATAATATTTTAAAATTTAAAAAAAATCATTTCTGAACAGTGATATGTCTACTCTCTCGTTTCATATCCCACTCGGCCAAAATAAGCCTCACAGCTACAGCATAACTTACGGTAAATGTTCTACTGTTTGTGTTTCTTACTGTTTTACACCTTTGTATAATGTGTTGCATCAGCACTAAAATAAAGCAACAACCGATTGGGTCCTGATCACGAAGAGACGACACGACCAGAATAACTGGTCCACAAATGGTCGAGAGTAGAAGTGAATGGGCAAGGAGACAAGAGGCCTCTGCTCAACATACTAAAAATCATTTTAGTTTGAAATTCATCAGTGAAATAGATATTGTGAAATCGACGAAAAGTTAAGCTTGCAGCCTGCGCAGGAATATATTGTTAGGGAATGCTTCTTGGAGGCTGCTGCTGGTATTATTTCTCATCTAGTGTAGGTCACGTTTCCACGTGCAACCAGCCCGCTTGCAAGTAGTATTACACTGAGGGAAAACGAAGTAAAATGCGATCAATCGCTCGATCGTGCCCCGCAATGTACTTAAACTAGCATGAGTGATCGGATAATCGGGCGCTTAAATACCTAAATTTCTTCCCGTGAAAGAATAATATGGACAATCTTTTCTGAATAAATAAGTAATCCCGGGTTCCCGGGATTGAACAATTTTGTAAAAACAACTATAACAAACTTAATGAAATTATAGCAGTGGTTATTTTGATTTAGTATTTTTATTTTATTCAAAACTAGCACTTCGCCCGCGACTTCGTCCGCGTGGATTTAGTAGGTACTCCACAAACTTCAACGCGGGTTACATTATCGAAGTTTTCATACGGATCCCTAACTTTTTTGAAAATATTCTATAGCCTATGTCCATCACCGATAATGTAGGATTCTAATGGTGAAAGAATTTTTCAAATCGGTCCAGTAGTTTCGGAGCCTATTCATTACAAACAAATCTTTCCTCTTTATAATATTAGTGTAGACAAATGGAATACCAAAAAAAAATCGGCGTTTTTAATTTAATAAAATTACAATGAGAGTGCACAACGAGTTCTAACCATATTTTTAGCATTCTCAGGAATCTCGAACGATTCCGGGATCCGGGATTCTGCAAATCATGTCCGTATTAAGTGAAGTGTGAATAAAAGTGAAGTTTAGGTATATTAGCGCCCGATTATCCGATCACTGGTGATGAGAGATGCTTACAGATGGAATCGCAGCCCAACAGATCATTCGACCACGTAGTGGCATACTATTGCCCTACTTTATTACATACATACAGGCTGGCAGGGATGTCACATGTCATCTATTTTTGAGGTCTCAAGGACATGTCGGTCTCACGATGATTTTCCTTAACCGTTTTGGGTGCAGTGTTGATCAAATAAATTGTGCAAAGCAAAGTGCCTGTAATAAGTTAATCCTTACCCACGATTTGGAAGCCAGGCCACCACTGCTGGTATTTAACATAGCGTGTGCCACAATTTCCAGGTGGTAGTGATAATCGTGATCTGGGTGATCATGCTGCTGGTGGTGTACATGGGCTTCCTGATCTGCCTCGACCCGCTCATCAACAAGCGTGCCAAGGCTTCGTACCAGGAGCACACCAACGAAGATGTAAGTCTAATACTACATATTGCTGAAGGGTAACATGAAATGTGACACAAAGGACTTAATTCATTTTGGACTTAATCATTAAAGTGCCGGCCAAATTAAAAAAGTCATATTCGGAAATAATACTTAATTCTCTTAATTTTTGGTACCAAATCGATTGAGCTATTCCCAGCGCTGTAATACGAGTTTGAAAAATTCTTTCTTCACTATGTTTTAATATAAATCATAAAGTCGGTTAAAAATAATAAAAGTATTCTAGTTAAAATAACAACATTAACGCCAGTGAATATATCACAGTTATCGTGTGTCAAATTGGCCGGTACTGTTATATTTAGCCCAAAAATGTATGAACGATGAATGATGTCCATAACAGTCCCAATCAATGCATGTAATGTAGCACAATAACTAGTCAAACTTGTTTTGACGTGTGTAACATTTCATGTTACGTTTCACCTATCAGTACCCAACACAACTATTTTATTGAAAATCGACAAAGACTGTGTCGCCCACAGAGAATTCAGTACTTGGGTAGGAATTTTTTTCCGTCTTCAAAGTTAGTTTTTTTTTTGTGATCGTCAAACCAAGTCGATTGGTAAAGGGTGACATAAGTGGATGAAACAGACGGACAAAGTGACAAGATTAGAGGGAAGAGACGGTGGTAAACTGAGGTATCTTGTGAGGTACGTGATGGAGGTTTCATCTGGACTAAATATGTACCTAGTCAAGTTCCTTACGTGTTAATATTAAACTTGATGCAATTTCAAATTGGCAGGCTTTTACGAATGCTGCAATGCTTTTAAGTGAAGCTACAACTTCACATTTAGGGAACAATTTGAGTACCTACGTAGGGAGTATATAGAGAAATATTTAAAAAAAATGTAAATGAGGCCGTTTCCTATCTTAGACCTCGTTTACGGAGCCGCGGGGCTTAGCGCGGCGCGTTAAGCGGAGCGTTGAGCAGATGGCGGCGCGGGCGGGTCGCCTGTGCCGCGTCCGCCGCGGGCCCGGCGTTCTGTCTTGCGTACTTCGCTACGGAGCGCGCAGCAGGAACAACAGCTGAGTCTGCCCGGTAATTAACTAAGTGGCCGTCGACTTTTTTTTTATATTGACCTGGCCAAGAGCGAGACGGGCACGCTAGATTAGCGTTCCGAACGAAACTGCATAGTTGAACACAACTACATTGTGAAATCGTGATCAAACATGAGTCAATAAATAATAATACTATAAAAATGTGTATAGAACTGTAGCTTGTTGACTATACTGTGACTATATTTTACGTTTAAAACATCACAAAAGTGTACACTACTGAACCGGCCAAGATTGAGACGGGCTCACTAGATTAGAATTCTGAACGAAACTGCAGCTTTGACCACATAGCTTGCCATCAAGGGCTATCGTGATCAAACATGAACCAATCAATGATAACAATTTTAAAAGAGTTTGTAGAACGATCGCTGATTTTCCGTTAAAACTATATTTTGTGTCGTTATTAAACCTGCGCTAGTTACATAACGATAAGAACAGTTGATATTTAATAAGAATTCAACGGCATTATACTGTGTGAGCAGACCCCTCCAGGTGGGTGAGGAACTATTCAACGCGCTTGATCTGAGCGAGCGAAGCAACCATGCTGCGGCACTTACTCAGAAAAGCTAGCCCTGACTATTACAGATCGGTTATACCTTCATCGGTAAGGCAGCTTAGGTTGGAAATGTGATCACTTCTCACAAGCCAAATCAAAATGACATGCCACGCATATCAACGTTATTACTAAAGTACGGGTGCGGGGCTGACTACCGGATGTTTTACCCTAAGTATGTCAATAAATGTGGGTCAAAGACCGTCGTTGAAAATTTATCTGGCGTCAACCATAGGCGAAGATTACAGAGCAACATATTGAGACAACGCGCTCTATAGTAATTTTAACGCGATGTTGGTAAATATTCAATGATTCAAAAACGTGTTTGTATTTAGAAAACAGCATTGCGTATGTTCTAACAATGTCATTTAGGATTCGTGGTTTCTTTTAATATGATAACTTCATATATATATACCTTGTAAAACTACAGACTCTTGGATTTAAAACCAGTTTTCTGAAGCCCTTGGAAGGTAACTTCCTCCTCTCCAATTGACTCCTTCGCCAACCTTTGATATTGTAAATAAATACTAACTATTACTTTTAAATGTATTGAGTCGTGTGAAGGAAATTACTGACCACCTATTTCCGAATTAACGATTTAAAGTTGAATATTTGTCAAGCTTTTATTTAGCCTGAGAATGTCAAAGTTTGGCATTAAAGTACGGTTTGTCACTTTCACCCACCCTCGATATCTGAAACAAGCTTTTGAAGTTGAGTAAAGGTAAAACGGGGCGAATAGAAATGCAGGGGGTGAATAGAAACTAAAGGGGTGAAGAGGTTTTTCACGTTATTTAAATATTGTTAGCAACATTTAAGGACTCCAATTTAAAGATGAATGCTTTGTAAGATACCAATATTACGAGTTCGGTATTAAAGTGTAGAATCCAATTAAGTTTGGTTTCTATTCAACCCCTGCATTTCTATTTGCCCCGTTTTACGGCATTTGTCAAACTCGAACCCCAAAAAACTGTCAAACGTTGGCATCAAAGACTGATGTGGCACGTTCTCAACTCCAAATATCCAATTCAGAAACTCGCCCTCCGTTTAGAAACCGTCCCTTAAAATATAGGAACAAGTTTTCAATAACCTCAACAAAAACCTAAGTTTTCAAACGAATTCATCTGTTTTCCAGGACGAGAGCACCCTCGGTGGGCCATCCCAGCAGATGGGGGCGCGCGGCAACGTGCTGAACAGAGTGACGCACCAGCAGGACAAGTGGAAACGCCAGGTGCGCGAACAGCGGCGCAACATCTACGATCGCCACACCATGCTCAACTAGGACCCGCTGCATACCTCGTCCGTGGCGTAGCTACACTGAGGTAACACGGTACGTTACCTTAACGGGGCCCGGGCATATGCATAGCAACGTAGCTGTAGATGTCGTGTAGTGACTATAGAACGCGCTTGCAGTCATGCTGATGTACTTTTCAGGCTTGAAGTATTGATTTCGGCATAGGATAGTGACACTGTAAACATTTACATGTATAACATATATTTCATGTATGAACGGAAGGTTTTCCTTTTAAAAAATTTCGTAGGAAACTCAAATTGTTTATATCCAGATATTCATCTAAGTAAAGGGAAATATTAAAAATCAGCCCAGTGCGTGTCAGGCCATGCACAATGTAGGGTTCCGTAGTTACCCTTCCCGTAAGTCATGACAAAAAATAACAAATTTTAGTATGACATTACAAAATTTCAAATACACTTTTTATGTCGTTTTGTATGGTGTTACTACGAAATTCTTATATAAACAATTACAATTAATTAATAAGTTGGTCGACTATGACTCGTTAACTTGTAGAGCCTACTTAGCTGTGATAGTTTTCCATTAAAATTCGTTATATGCTACCTTGAATGTTAGTTAATGTTTACTTCTCCAACAACGTCTCTGAGCTAAATTGCGGACGGACAGACGGACCGCCATAGCAAAACTAAACGTTCCTTGTTAATTACGGAACCCTTAAAAGAGCTAATAGATATTTCTTAAATAAAATTAATATATCTAATATTGTCAAAGGTAATAATTGCAATATGTTTAAGCAATAATGTAAACATTGTTAGTTTCGATTTTAGATTTAATCTAAATTAATAAGTGCCCCATATTGTTGTATTAATTAATGTAGATACAAACTGTGGTGCATAGTTTGAATTAAAAGAAAATTAATGTATATTTCCGAGAATTTGAACATAAAACTGTATGTTTTATTAGACATTATGCTTATATGTGCTAAATGCTTGCTTCAAACGGATCACCCGGGCCCTACAGACTGCTACGTCACGTTTAGATGGAGGTAGACAAAAACTATTTATAAATGCTTCGAGGACAGACATAAAAAAGAATATTTAGCAAAAAAAAAATAGCTTTACAAAATCACTAACTTAATCTACAAAAAGTAAAAGACAAAAAAAATGCATGTACCTATATTAACCTTATTATGTCGTAAACATTTTGAAATCTTATACCATTTATTATTATAATAGAAGGTAACTTTTATAAGATCATACAACCGAGAATTTTGAACTTGTAACTATTCTGAGTCTTCACAACAGATTTACTAATATATTTACAATATCGTCATGTTACTCGATAGTTATAAAGATAGTGATAGTTATTTACATATTGCATCGTTTCATGGCTCGATTTCAAAGTCTTTAAACTGATATATTCTTGTTGTTATAATTCCGTAGTCACCACCGCCTTGCCAGAAAGGTCTATACGCTCTAATAAAAACTGTTCCTTCTCACCAATAGACTGTTTCCGGTAATGTTCTGAGTCGTTACATCATCGCTTTTGCACCATCTTAACTCCTTTTAAGCTATTGCTATCTTTTTCTCACTGGCAGAGCGAGAAAGTGATATCGTAAAAAGAGATGTCGAATTTACTTGAATTGGAACAAGCATCTAAGTACCCTGACATGCATGAAAGTGGTCAAAATATTTCTTGAGGTATGTGTTAATGAGGAGCTCATGGCTAAATTAAACCAGCAGCACAGGCTGGTCTTCAAAGTAGAGCAACGCTTGTCGAGGTTGGTCTGCGGATGGGTGATCATCTTAACATACCGAGACTCCGTGCCTCGGAAAGCACGTTAAGCCGTTGGTCCCGGCTGTTATTTGGAGATCTTTGGCAGTCGTTACGGATTGTCAGAAGCCAGAAAATCTGACACCAGTCTTGCCAAGAAGTACCGTATTACCCAGTTGTGGAGGTTGTGGAGGTCTGGTAGGCAGCCGCTCCACGTAAAACACTGGTATTCAGCTGAGTCATGTTTTCAATGTTTAAATACATGCTTTAATACATATAAACCTACACTAAACAACTATATAAAATTGTTTTTAGTGGCTTATCTCATTTCGATAAAGTTCAGTAGATCTCTTCAAAGGAGAATGACCACGACAATATGGACCACGGTACAGAGTTGCGTCAATTCCAAAGTTGTTTTAGATGGTTTATAAATTAACCAAATAACCATCTACAATTCCCATTTTGGAATCAAAACTCGCATTTCCAAGTTTTTTTAGAAAACGTAACTTAACCTCAAAATAGAAATATCCGTTGTGTGGTAAGTTTATAGGTCGTAGTTTGGAGAGCAGATTATTTAGCATATCTGATGGAATAGACTTAAATAAATCAGTACCTTGCCTTTATATTTCCTGTTAAAACATTACAACAAAATACGAATCACACACAACTTCAAACAAAGTGAAAACTTCCTGGCGTAAAAACGTCCTGGCCTAAGATTCACAATTTCACATTAAAGTAAGCGATAGTGATTGAAAACAAGAAATAAACAAATAGTTACAATGAATATCACAATTACTGTGGAGAGTAGGACTCGACCAACACAAAAAAAAACTGTAATATTTAAATCGCTATGAACAAACTTAGCATGCACCACGCGCAATTGACATTGGGCTTTTTGACAATGACAATTCAATTTGAGACACCAACACCAATGTTACCACTATAGATTTTAAATGAAAATTGATTAATCGAATAAATACACTCGACACAATTATTTCAAATGACTGATTTATTTCTATAATCATTAATTTATTAAAAAGGTTCGATTTATATCAAACAAAGTGCAGTGAGTGAATGAGTGAAGTGTGCTTTAAAAAGTTTTGAAAGCAAAATAATACGACTACTGTGTGTGTGAAATACTAATTATTTCACACCACAGTAGTATCATCTCCATCTCTCAAAAACCCTGCGATTTACCTTTCCAATGACTTTACATTTATATTAATTCGAATCGTATACAAAAAAAATCGATTAGAGTTGTCAATATATTTACTTATTTCGATTATGGCAACACTTTAACGTAAGAATAGCCGGCAGTAGGTAATTCATTTTATCAAAAGAATTTCATAACTTATTAAGTTTACAAAATAAACCCCTATACAAAATTGGCATTCAAATTGCAGAATGACTTCAAAAATAAAGAAAAGAATTGTAATATAATTTTTATCTTGATGCATGAGAAAAACCAGTACCGTTGATGGTCATGATTCTTTCCTGGGATTTCATCGAAATTAATAACGTTGAGAAAGACAGTTCTAAGACGTCGTGAAGGCATCGCTCTCCTTTTCTCGCGTTGTCAGTTAGTACACGATGGCAATATTCTGACTAAAGTTTATTTGGTGAATAAAGAAAACGATGGAAGACCCAATGAGCGATTGTAATGTGACCTTAGAGTCGGGCACACGTTCCATGCAAGGAGCGAGCGATATGAAGAACCGGCTTCGTCTTATTCTGTTAACACCTCACCAGACACTTCACATAAGTTGAGATACTCAAGATCAATTTGCGTGTGCCAGTCATGCTTCTTCTTCTTTTCGATTTTTTGGGCCCGGTAGGTGGCTAACGCAATTGCAGCGTCAGTAGCATTCATCAGATCCTCCAAAGTACAGGTGCACTCCAACGAGAGGCTCATGCTCTGAACAGGAGCGCCGGGGTCTATGAAAGCTCATTTTGCCAGGTTCCTGGGGTTGCAAGTAGTCGGGTGGTGGTGGATGATGTTTTTGCCTCAGCTTGGTTCTCGCATTTGGTGGACGGTCTTGAATGGACTCTGTGCTATGAAGAAAACTCTTCCGGCTCTTAAGCCTACCTGGGTCAGAGAAAATGATCTCTGTCCTATAATTTCACCGCTATATCACATACTTTCTTCAATCTAAAACAGTTTTTTTTCAACTTTTGAACAAGTTTAGGTAAGATATAGACATAAGGTTTGCCAGCATTTAGCTTAATTAAACCAGCTTTGGTTAGGTTACTTGCGGTAATAAATACTAACAAATGAAAGACAAGATTTCAACTTAGTGAAAGTTACTATCGTATTAATTAATTATATTAAAGTTA
Organism: Melanchra persicariae; assembly: GCA_947386135.1. NCBI lineage: Eukaryota > Metazoa > Arthropoda > Insecta > Lepidoptera > Noctuidae > Melanchra > Melanchra persicariae. Next base: position 31,094,929 of record OX376643.1, read on the forward strand.
TGGATGAGTCTAAAATCTGAGGACTGCCAATGAAAGCCTGTTGTGACTTGATATTAAATGTTACGAAATTATGAAGAACAAATATCATTAGAAGTCTTCCGCAGAACTAAATCTTGCCATAGCTTGTAATTTTGGTGTATTTTACTGTATCTTATTTTTATAACTTAGTAAACTGATACTAAAGGCAGTTATGAGAGGAGCTCTGTGTACGTCGTCGCCTGCCGCATGTTGCTTAATGCTGGACAAAGGCCCTCCCTGAAGAGACTGAATCGCGTCCATTGCCGGCCATTGATTTACCAAGTCCCCTGTCCACCTGGAGGGCGGCCTTCCAAAGTTCCCTTTTCCAATTAGTGAATGACATTCCAGCTATGTGCCTTCCTATCTTAGAGCGATTGCGGAGGCTTAGGATCGCCTTCGACTTACTCATGTTTGTGTTCACTGAGTGGAAAAATAAGTAAAGAAGAATACACTGAAGATGCCGCTAAATATCAGTCTGGCTAGTAATCTGGCAACACTGCCAATATATTCAAATGTTATATACAATTGTGCCCTGTTTACACGATGTAGCAATAATTAAATTAAGCACCTCGCCTCATGCGTTATTATATATTTCTATATGATGAGAAATTTTATTAGACAATGTTATTGATTGTAGATTTTTTGAGGTATCGTTTTATTAATCGCATCTAAATAGTAACCTTTATTGTGTCTTATAAGTGTACTGCGGAAACGCTTGCTCTGGTGTATGGATGAAAGGCAGTATTGAAAGGTCGTATGTGCTTCCGCGACGATGGGATTGATTAGGATTATTCAGACATTCGAAGATTACAATCAAAGTTTATTAAGTATAGTATGTCTTCAGGCACTCGCATTGCAAAAGACAATTATATTAGGCTACGCAGCTTACTGTTAGTATCAGAAACAAACTGCTATCTGTCCTCGAAGCTAGGTTTAGGTAGCTGTATGTAAGTAGTTCACTATCACCGTTGACAAGCCAGGTCCTAGTCCTATCCGTCAACAATCGGCACTAACTAAACTGTGTTACTACACTAACACAATTAATTGGACTCATTATAGCGGTGGTTAGCAATTCTCTTACTGTAATAAAAAAAGAATGTGATATTTGAAGAAGACATTACACTGTAATGTAGTTTGATGCGAAATTACGCGATTTTTTTTTCAATTTCGATTTTTTTATAATTACATTAGTATGGCCATCATACATAAAGAATGTGGCCAAACGTCGATAAGCCAATCGACTTAGGATGCCATCAGACGGACTGCACCGCAGCAACTGCACGTAGTCGATATATTCAACTGCATGCAGTTGCAGTCCATCTGATGGCATGGCAGCCTAACGTTCTTTAACGACTATGTACTCGGAATAGGATTCACTATCCAACTTAAACTTTCGACGCGACCGACGCGCGTTCTGTTGCTTGACTAACTGCACACTTAACTGTATGCGATTAGCGATGGACAGCGTGCGTCGACACTACACGACTGTAGCCGACCGCGTGAAGTTGATTTCACGACTGTACGAAATCTAACGTACAACTGCATGCAGTTGAATATATCGACTACGTGCAGTTGCTGCGGTGCAGTCCGTCTGATGGCAGCCTAAGGCTAACATCAGACGGACTGCACCGCTGTCATGATGGGGTCACTAACTGCAAGTCTGGAAATGGTCGATTATTTTATGAAATGTTGATCGTACGTCATTTATAATATAGTATAGTTAAAATTACGGCAGTTTGAGGAGATAGTAAGATAGGCAGATCTATATTAATATATTAATAATTAAAATCATCATTATTATAAACATGCACTCAATATTAGATAAATATTATACTAAGTCTTTAATGCACCATTTACATAGCTTTCACTATTTCATACATTTACATGTGTAGGTAGCTGTTTAAAGCCTCGTATCCACTAGGCAACATTTGACGCGCGACGTGACGCACAACATGTTGCTCATCGAGAACGGCAACGAGAAACTTTTTTTTTAGTGACATTGTTAACGTTGCGCGCCTGATGGCAACGTCGCGAGTGTGCGTTGTGCACGTTGCCGAACATGTTAGGCGTCAGCGTCACGTGTTGCTCGTTAATTGTTGCGTAGTGGATACGAAGCTTAAGTCACTCAATGTTTAGAATTGTTTAGTCCTTAAATATATCCCTGTATACAGCATACAGGTCGAGTTTTCTGCTAGGTTACTTAATGGCAACTAACTATGACCGAGGGCGTTGGCAGGTTCCCTGTTATTAAACGCAACTAGACTTTAAAAATTATACTATTCTTATCAGTATCGGTTGGTTAACCATAATGATCCATGTCTGAAAACTCGCCCTGTATTCATATTATAAAAATATCATAATTGTTAAAGTATGCATAGAATTTATTCTTAATGTATTGGGCATCTGTTCCATTTTAAAAGATTGCTCTATTGTATTTAATACCAAACAGCTGTGTATTATTAATTATTAGTATAACATTGAATCATTTGAAGTTAATATCTTAATTGTCTTCGTATAATCACTATTTAAAGGTTTTTGCGATAAACAGCAGATTCACTGTTTTTGACAGTGTAATTTAAAAGTAAAATGTATTATAATCCAATATTTATATCAAGAGGCTATAATAAAAGACAATTATTGTGTTTATCGTGTAAATTAAAGAACAGGTGAGGTCTGTGATGAAACATGGGTATATAAACAGTACATAGTAATTTGTCTAGTAATAAAATGTTTAACGATGTGTACTACGATGTACGTGTAAATCGGTTTATAAGTGTATAGTTTTGTAGCGTTTAGCTTAAGTTGATCAGCATCACCGACAGGCCTTAGATGTAGAACTTTCAAACCTAAATTAATATTTTCTACAAGATGTAATTCAATAACTGAAAACCTCGTAACCCTAGTGATCGCCATTGTCAGCAACTTTAACAATGGAAAAACTAAAACCGCAAAAAAAGAAGGCACTTGGTATGTTTGTTTTCCTGCGAAGAGTTCCCTAAATTCTAGACGTTGCATTTTGCCGAGAGATTGTAATATGGCCAGCAACACAACACCGACCAGCTAGTGAATCGAGCTCTTATAAATTTTCGTCCCACGTTTACAAACCATACAAACTCACATACACAAACAGCCAGACCCGGAACAACTATCTAATAGGCCACAAATATTTGTTCCGTGCGGGAATCGAACCCGCGAGACGCAGCGCAGCAGCCGATCGCTCAACCACTGCGCCAACCGCGTCGTCTTACTTAAAATAATTACCCCTTAGGAGGTTTTCAGGTTTTTCGATTATGCCTTGTAGGTACCTATATTGGATTTAAATCAATGTGACGGATCATGGCGCTTCCGATAGTGTAATACATTTAAATACGCTTACTCAGACTTAATATATCCTGAACAACGATATTGATGTCTATGTCACCGGATAAACTCTGTAAGATTGTAACAAATCTTTTTTAGATTATATTTTCTCATAATGTGAGCATATCATTTTGAAGTCAACAAATCCCATCCAAATGCAATAATTTCTAATATTATCCGTGCCTTATTAAGAAAAATGAGTTCACAATTTCACGCGATATTTTACAATTTTACGTCTGCAATTTTCTGGTGAAATCTAGATTAAATAAAGCGGTTGTAAGAAGAAGATTGTTGTTTATATAAGTGCTCCGGAAAATAGATGTTGAAATTTACGAAAATCTATACAATTGATGCTCAGGTAAACTAAATTGCAGTTAGATAATGTGCCTGCTAATGTATAAAATGTAAGCTTCCTATGTTCCGTCAGATTGATCTAAATTTGTAGAAAGTTACGTATATTGCAGATATTATGATAAACAATAGTTATAATATAATAAATATATCAGAGGAACTGTGCAGTATTCAACAGTAGGAATTATATTGGTCTTGCAGCTATCTGCTGGTTACATTAAAGGAATTGTAAATATTTCAATATTCAATGTGCTTTCATCTCATGGTTATTTAATTATATGTGATTCAAAAATATGTTAAGTATTTTCAATGCTGCAAAGCAAAATACCTACTTTCCTTTTTTCAATACTCTAGCTAAGCTAAATTAAGGATGGGGTTTCCTAGAACCCATCATCATAGCTTTGTGTAGCAAGCTGTGCTATTTCGATAATTATGTTATCTACTCTGGAGGCCCTACCCCAGCCCAGTCGTTGAATAGCTGCAATAATGTCTAGTGTGAATGTCCGTGACTATCACCACCCCACGCAGTGTCCGTATAGATTGAGGAGCCACGTCAGATTGTAAAGGGCGACTAACACCCTTGTTTAGCAGCAAAGTAACTGATTTTACAGCACAAAGGGAGAACGGAGCGGGACCACCTCCAAAGTTTTCTTGAAATCTACTAAGGTAACAATTTTGTTGTTGGAGTACTAATTAGTTCCAATTAAGTACTAATAGACCAGTCAAATTAGCTTTGAACCTTGAAAAAATACTAAATAGGATTTTTTTCTTGAATATTATATTTTGATATTGGTTCTTTTAGTAACATAAAAATTAAACATTTTCCATAACCGGGTAATTCTCAAAAAACAAAAATGCTTTTATTTCAATAAAAGCTAGAAAATACCAAGTTATCTCTAAATTTTTTTACAATGTTTAGAAAATCAGTAAAATTACTTTGTAATTTTTAAACATTTTTGCCCTAAGGAAAGTCGTTTAAAAAAATAAATACGGAATTTTGAAAAAAAATTCAGATAATACGTTAAAATTTTTATTATTAAGTCAGACATAGCCTATAAATTTAAATTAAAACCCAATTTCATTCACTTACATTTTTGCATTAATCGCTATCTCGAAAAAACAAGTTAATAACTTGCGCTAACAACTTACTACGTACTTGGTTCTTAGTACTTGGGTCTTGAGACTTAGGACTTTTAGTACTTGGGTCTTGGGACTTAAGTCTTAGGACTTGGAACTTAGGACTTGAGACTTAGGCGTTAATACTTGGAACTTAGGACTTAGTTCTAAGTACTTGGGTCTTGGGACCTAAGTCTTAGGATTTAAGACTTGGGAATTAGGACTAAGGCCTTGGGGCACGGCCCTGGGACATAAGACTTAGGCCTTAATACTCAGAACTTAAGACTTAGAACTTAAGAATTAAGACTTAGGACTTAAGACTTGGGACGAAATTTTTTCGTGCTAGACGCGCGTGTTATGTGTCAGGAGAAGCGTCTCGGCGCGGGCTAGCTTGCTGGGACGTTTTCGGGGATACAGGAGGAATAAAATTTTACACTGTGGTCAAAAAACCACTTTTTTCAGGCAAAAAACGAGTTTTCAGCGACCTGGAAGGGTATCAGTTCGCGCACAGCGCCGGGAAACCTAGGATAGTATGGCGAAAACACGATTCCGCAAACAGAACAGAAATCTAATGAAGGGTTAGGTAGTTAGAACCAGGTAAGTATTAAAAATTTTGACAAAAAGGGGTAGGTACCGAAATTAAAACCACCCTTCCAGAAAATTTATTTATTTATTTTATTTTACAGAAGGCTTACAGACGAACAAACAAATGCTTTAAAAAGTCAAAAATATTTCGTCAATACGTTAGGGGAGGCCTATTTAAGCTTTTTACAACAGAAAACCGCTTCAAAAACGCAATCCAGACGCCCTCGTACTTAGTACTTGGCTCTTAGTACTTGGGTCTCGAGACTTAGGGTACTTGGGTTTTGGGACTTAAATCTAAGTACTTAAGACTTGGGAATTAAGTCTTAAGACTTAAGACTTGGGACTTGGGACTTAGTGCTTAGGACTTGATACTTGGGACTTCAGACTTAGGCCTTAATACTTGGGACTTAGTACTTGGATCTTGAGACTTAGGACTTAGTTCTTAGAACTTGGGTCTTGGGACTTAGGACTTGACACTTGGGACTTCAGACTACGGTCTTAATATTTGAGACTTAGTACTTGGGTCTTGAGACTTAGGACTTAGTTCTTGGGACTTAAGTCTTAAGACTTGAAACTTAGGACTTAGTGCTTAGGACTTGAGACTTAGCTAACAATTATGTTCAATTTTGTTGATTAGCGAATTAAAATATTTCATCATCATCATCTGTTTGTGAATCTGAAGTTGAGTCCCTCATTCTCCAGCTACGCGACAAGAGCGCCGTAGGCTGGGATGGTCTATCGCCTCTGCTGTTAAAATGTGCCCGTCATGTTTTGGTCCCTTCCATAACTTTCCTCTGTAACCTATCCCTCAAAACAGGTGTATTCCCTGATGCTTTTAAAAAGGCTATTATTCACCCGATATACAAGGGCGGGGACAGAAGCTGCGTCACCAACTACAGGCCGATTTCGGTTCTGCCCGCTCTTTCTAAGGTCCTAGAAAGGATTTTAAACAACCAACTAAGGTGCTTCCTTGATAAATTCCACATTATTGCTGACAACCAGTACGGTTTCAGGCCTAGGTTGTCAACAGAAGATGCTGTACTGGAACTCACGAAATCGCTTGCTGCAAACATGGACAGTAAAATTAAATGCCTCGGAATTTTTCTGGACCTTTCTAAGGCTTTTGATACGGTTTCTGTCCCCAACCTCATTTCAAAACTGGAAGTCATCGGTGTACGGGGTATTAATCTAGATATCTTTAGGAGCTACCTTACAAACCGCAAACAGTGTGTCAAGATAGGTACTTACATGAGTGATGAGGACGTCATATCCTACGGCGTTCCTCAGGGAAGTATACTGGACCCAACCTTATTCCAAATTTATGTTAACGAACTGTGTAAGATGAACCTCCCAAATTGCAATATTTACGCCTACGCGGACGATACTGCAATCTTAGTCCGTGGGTCAACCTAGGATATAGTAAAGGCAAATGCGGAAGCTGCAATGTCTAAAATAATGATATGGCTAAACTCTTAACTTGTTAACGCTAAACCTAAATAAAACCACTTTCATTCCCTTCGGGTTAAGATGTCGTAATACTCCTGGACCAGATTTTACTCTTGGAGCTCACTCCTGTCCTGATCCCACGGTGCCTTGTACCTGTCCCACGATAAGCCGCTCAGACGCTGTTAAGTATTTGGGTGTACAGATTGATTGCGCATTAAGGTGGGACAAGGGGCTGATGATCTTGTGAGGGTCGCTGGTAGCCGATGGATGCGAGACGCACAGGACCGGTTGTTGTGGCGACACTTGGGGAAGACCTATGTCCAGCAGTGGAAGTTTTACGGCTGAGATGATGATGATGAAATATTTTAATTCGCTAATAAACAAAATTGAACATGATTGTTAGCTAAATCTCAAGTCCTAAGTACTAAGTTCCAAGTCCTAAGACTTAAGTCCCAAGACCCAAGTACTAAGTCCCAAGTATTGAGGCCTAAGTCTGAAGTCCCAAGTGTCAAGTCCTAAGCACTAAGTCCCAAGACCCAAGTTCTAAGAACTAAGTCCTAAGTCTCAAGATCCAAGTACTAAGAAACAAGTACTAAGTCCCAAGTATTAAGGCCTAAGTCTGAAGTCCCAAGTGTCAAGTCCTAAGTTTCAAGTACTAAGACTTAAGTCCCAAGACCCAAGTACTAAGAACTAAGTCCTAAGTCTCAAGACCCAAGTACTAAGTCCCAAGTACTAATTCCCAAGTATTAAGGCCTAAGTCTGGAGTCCCAAGTATCAAGTCCTAAGCACTTTGTCCTAAGTCCCAAGTCCCAAGCCCCAAGCCTTAAGACTTAATTCCCAAGTCTTAAGTCCCAAGACTTGGGTCACAAGACCCAAGTACTAAGTCCCAAGTATTAAGGCCTAAGTCTGAAGTCCTAAGCACTAAGTCCCAAGTCTTAAGTCTTAAGACTTAATTCAGACTTAGGGTCTGAAGTCCCAAGTGTCAAGTCCTAAGCACTAAGTCCCAAGACCCAAGTTCTAAGAACTAAGTCCTAAGTCTCAAGATCCAAGTACTAAGAACCAAGTACTAAGTCCCAAGTATTAAGGCCTAAGTCTGAAGTCCCAAGTGTCAAGTCCTAAGTTTCAAGTACTAAGACTTAAGTCCCAAGACCCAAGTACTAAGAACTAAGTCCTAAGTCTCAGGACCCAAGTACTAAAAACCAAGTACTAATTCCCAAGTATTAAGGCCTAAGTCTGGAGTCCCAAGTATCAAGTCCTAAGCACTAAGTCCCAAGTCTTAAGTCTTAATTCCCAAGTCTTAAGTCCTTAGACTTAAGTCCCAAGACCCAAGTACTAAGAACTAAGTCCTAAGTCTCAAGACCCAAGTACTAAGTCCCAAGTATTGAGGCCTAAGTCTGAAGTCCCAAGTGTCAAGTCCTGAGCACTAAGTCCCAAGACCCGAGTTCTAAGAACTAAGTCCTAAGTCTCAAGATCCAAGTACTAAGAAACAAGTACTAAGTCCCAAAAATTAAGGCCTAAGTCTGAAGTCCCAAGTGTCAAGTCCTAAGTTTCAAGTACTAAGACTTAAGTCCCAAGACCCAAGTACTAAGAACTAAGTCCTAAGTCTCAAGACCCATGTACTAAAAAACAAGTACTAACTCCCAAGTATTAAGGCCTAAGTCTGGAGTCCCAAGTATCAAGTCCTAAGCACTTAGTCCTAAGTCCCAAGTCCCAAGCCTTAAGACTTAATTCCCAAGTCTTGAGTCCCAAGACTTGGGTCACAAGACCCAAGACTTGGGTCACAAGACCCAAGTACTAAGTCCCAAGTATTAAGGCCTAAGTCTGAAGTCCTAAGCACTAAGTCCCAAGACCCGAGTTCTAAGAACTAAGTCCTAAGTCTCAAGATCCAAGTACTAAGAAACAAGTACTAAGTCCCAAGTATTAAGGCCTAAGTCTGAAGTCCCAAGTGTCAAGTCTTAAGTTTCAAGTACTAAGACTTAAGTCCCAAGACCCAAGTACTAAGAACTAAGTCCTAAGTCTCAAGACCCAAGTACTAAAAACCAAGTACTAATTCCCAAGTATTAAGGCCTAAGTCTGGAGTCCCAAGTATCAAGTCCTAAGCACTTAGTCCTAAGTCCCAAGTCCCAAGCCTTAAGACTTAATTCCCAAGTCTTGAGTCCCAAGACTTGGGTCACAAGACCCAAGTACTAAGTCCCAAGTATTAAGGCCTAAGTCTGAAGTCCTAAGCACTAAGTCCAAAGACCCGAGTTCTAAGAACTAAGTCCTAAGTCTCAAGATCCAAGTACTAAGAAACAAGTACTAAGTCCCAAGTATTAAGGCCTAAGTCTGAAGTCCCAAGTGTCAAGTCCTAAGTTTCAAGTACTAAGACTTAAGTCCCAAGACCCAAGTACTAAGAACTAAGTCCTAAGTCTCAGGACCCAAGTACTAAAAACCAAGTACTAATTCCCAAGTATTAAGGCCTAAGTCTGGAGTCCCAAGTATCAAGTCCTAAGCACTAAGTCTCAAGTCTTAAGTCTTAATTCCCAAGTCTTAAGTCCTTAGACTTAAGTCCCAAGACCCAAGTACTAAGAACTAAGTCCTAAGTCTCAAGACCCAAGTACTAAGTCCCAAGTATTGAGGCCTAAGTCTGAAGTCCCAAGTGTCAAGTCCTGAGCACTAAGTCCCAAGACCCGAGTTCTAAGAACTAAGTCCTAAGTCTCAAGATCCAAGTACTAAGAAACAAGTACTAAGTCCCAAAAATTAAGGCCTAAGTCTGAAGTCCCAAGTGTCAAGTCCTAAGTTTCAAGTACTAAGACTTAAGTCCCAAGACCCAAGTACTAAGAACTAAGTCCTAAGTCTCAAGACCCATGTACTAAAAAACAAGTACTAACTCCCAAGTATTAAGGCCTAAGTCTGGAGTCCCAAGTATCAAGTCCTAAGCACTTAGTCCTAAGTCCCAAGTCCCAAGCCTTAAGACTTAATTCCCAAGTCTTGAGTCCCAAGACTTGGGTCACAAGACCCAAGACTTGGGTCACAAGACCCAAGTACTAAGTCCCAAGTATTAAGGCCTAAGTCTGAAGTCCTAAGCACTAAGGTCCCAAGACCCGAGTTCTAAGAACTAAGTCCTAAGTCTCAAGATCCAAGTACTAAGAAACAAGTACTAAGTCCCAAGTATTAAGGCCTAAGTCTGAAGTCCCAAGTGTCAAGTCTTAAGTTTCAAGTACTAAGACTTAAGTCCCAAGACCCAAGTACTAAGAACTAAGTCCTAAGTCTCAAGACCCAAGTACTAAAAACCAAGTACTAATTCCCAAGTATTAAGGCCTAAGTCTGGAGTCCCAAGTATCAAGTCCTAAGCACTTAGTCCTAAGTCCCAAGTCCCAAGCCTTAAGACTTAATTCCCAAGTCTTGAGTCCCAAGACTTGGGTCACAAGACCCAAGTACTAAGTCCCAAGTATTAAGGCCTAAGTCTGAAGTCCTAAGCACTAAGTCCCAAGACCCGAGTTCTAAGAACTAAGTCCTAAGTCTCAAGATCCAAGTACTAAGAAACAAGTACTAAGTCCCAAGTATTAAGGCCTAAGTCTGAAGTCCCAAGTGTCAAGTCCTAGGTTTCAAGTACTAAGACTTAAGTCCCAAGACCCAAGTACTAAGAACTAAGTCCTAAGTCTCAAGACCCAAGTACTAAAAACCAAGTACTAATTCCCAAGTATTAAGGCCTAAGTCTGGAGTCCCAAGTATCAAGTCCTAAGCACTTAGTCCTAAGTCCCAAGTCCCAAGCCTTAAGCTTAATTCCCAAGTCTTGAGTCCCAAGACTTGGGTCACAAGACCCAAGTACTAAGTCCCAAGTATTAAGGCCTAAGTATGAAGTCCTAAGCACTAAGTCCCAAGTCTTAAGTCTTAAGACTTAATTCAGACTTAGGGTCTGAAGTCCCAAGTGTCAAGTCCTAAGCACTAAGTCCCAAGACCCAAGTTCTAAGAACTAAGTCCTTAGTCTCAAGATCCAAGTACTAAGAACCAAGTACTAAGTCCCAAGTATTAAGGCCTAAGTCTGAAGTCCCAAGTGTCAAGTCCTAAGTTTCAAGTACTAAGACTTAAGTCCCAAGACCCAAGTACTAAGAACTAAGTCCTAAGTCTCAAGACCCAAGTACTAAAAACCAAGTACTAATTCCCAAGTATTAAGGCCTAAGTCTGGAGTCCCAAGTATCAAGTCCTAAGCACTAAGTCCCAAGTCTTAAGTCTTAATTCCCAAGTCTTAAGTCCTTAGACTTAAGTCCCAAGACCCAAGTACTAAGAACTAAGTCCTAAGTCTCAAGACCCAAGTACTAAGTCCCAAGTATTGAGGCCTAAGTCTGAAGTCCCAAGTGTCAAGTCCTGAGCACTAAGTCCCAAGACCCGAGTTCTAAGAACTAAGTCCTAAGTCTCAAGATCCAAGTACTAAGAAACAAGTACTAAGTCCCAAGTATTAAGGCCTAAGTCTGAAGTCCCAAGTGTCAAGTCCTAAGTTTCAAGTACTAAGACTTAAGTCCCAAGACCCAAGTACTAAGAACTAAGTCCTAAGTCTCAAGACCCAAGTACTAAAAACCAAGTACTAATTCCCAAGTATTAAGGCCTAAGTCTGGAGTCCCAAGTATCAAGTCCTAAGCACTTAGTCCTAAGTCCCAAGTCCCAAGCCTTAAGACTTAATTCCCAAGTCTTGAGTCCCAAGACTTGGGTCACAAGACCCAAGTACTAAGTCCCAAGTATTAAGGCCTAAGTCTGAAGTCCTAAGCACTAAGTCCCAAGTCTTAAGTCTTAAGACTTAATTCAGACTTAGGGTCTGAAGTCCCAAGTGTCAAGTCCTAAGCACTAAGTCCCAAGACCCAAGTTCTAAGAACTAAGTCCTAAGTCTCAAGATCCAAGTACTAAGAACCAAGTACTAAGTCCCAAGTATTAAGGCCTAAGTCTGAAGTCCCAAGTGTCAAGTCCTAAGTTTCAAGTACTAAGACTTAAGTCCCAAGACCCAAGTACTAAGAACTAAGTCCTAAGTCTCAAGACCCAAGTACTAAAAACCAAGTACTAATTCCCAAGTATTAAGGCCTAAGTCTGGAGTCCCAAGTATCAAGTCCTAAGCACTAAGTCCCAAGTCTTAAGTCTTAATTCCCAAGTCTTAAGTCCTTAGACTTAAGTCCCAAGACCCAAGTACTAAGTCCCAAGTATTGAGGCCTAAGTCTGAAGTCCCAAGTGTCAAGTCCTGAGCACTAAGTCCCAAGACCCGAGTTCTAAGAACTAAGTCCTAAGTCTCAAGATCCAAGTACTAAGAAACAAGTACTAAGTCCCAAAAATTAAGGCCTAAGTCTGAAGTCCCAAGTGTCAAGTCCTAAGTTTCAAGTACTAAGACTTAAGTCCCAAGACCCAAGTACTAAGAACTAAGTCCTAAGTCTCAAGACCCAAGTACTAAAAACCAAGTACTAATTCCCAAGTATTAAGGCCTAAGTCTGGAGTCCCAAGTATCAAGTCCTAAGCACTTAGTCCTAATTCCCAAGTCCCAAGCCTTAAGACTTAATTCCCAAGTCTTGAGTCCCAAGACTTGGGTCACAAGACCCAAGTGCTAAGTCCCAAGTATTAAGGCCTAAGTCTGAAGTCCTAAGCACTAAGTCCCAAGACCCGAGTTCTAAGAACTAAGTCCTAAGTCTCAAGATCCAAGTACTAAGAAACAAGTACTAAGTCCCAAGTATTAAGGCCTAAGTCTGAAGTCCCACGTGTCAAGTCCTAAGTTTCAAGTACTAAGACTTAAGTCCCAAGACCCAAGTACTAAGAACTAAGTCCTAAGTCTCAAGACCCAAGTACTAAAAACCAAGTACTAATTCCCAAGTATTAAGGCCTAAGTCTGGAGTCCCAAGTATCAAGTCCTAAGCACTTAGTCCTAAGTCCCAAGTCCCAAGCCTTAAGACTTAATTCCCAAGTCTTGAGTCCCAAGACTTGGGTCACAAGACCCAAGTACTAAGTCCCAAGTATTAAGGCCTAAGTCTGAAGTCCTAAGCACTAAGTCCCAAGTCTTAAGTCTTAAGACTTAATTCAGACTTAGGGTCTGAAGTCCCAAGTGTCAAGTCCTAAGCACTAAGTCCCAAGACCCAAGTTCTAAGAACTAAGTCCTAAGTCTCAAGATCCAAGTACTAAGAACCAAGTACTAAGTCCCAAGTATTAAGGCCTAAGTCTGAAGTCCCAAGTGTCAAGTCCTAAGCACTAAGTCCCAAGTCTTAAGTCTTAATTCCCAAGTCTTAAGTCCTTAGACTTAAGTCTCAAGATCCAGGTACTAAGAACAAAGTACTAAGTCCTAAGTATTAAGGCCTAAGTCTGAAGTCCTAAGCACTAAGTCCCAAGTCTTAAGACTTAATTCCCAAGTCTTAAGTCCTTAGACTTATGTCCCAAGACCCAAGTACTAAGAACTAAGTCTTAAGTCTTGAGACCCAAGTACTAAGAGCCAAGCACTAAGTACAAGGGCGTCTGGATTGCGTTTTTGAAGCGGTTTTCGAACGCCTAAGTCTCAAGTCCTAAGCACTAAGTACTAAGTTCCAAGTCCTAAGACTTAAGTCCCAAGACCCAAGTACTAAGAACTAAGTCCTAAGTCTCAAGACCCAAGTACTAAGTCCCAAGTATTGAGGCCTAAGTCTGAAGTCCCAAGTGTCAAGTCCTAAGCACTTGAAGTGTAGACGGGGTAAAAATAAGTTAAAAACGCGCGTGAGTTTAGGTTTTTGTATTTTTAATTACCACATCTCTTCTTTATAACATGTAATGTTACAAATAAATTTATTTTAAGGACTAAACACTGTTTTATTGATTACGAGCACAATACGGACAAACAAGTAACAATTAAGGGATCTAGGTTTTAGCGGGAATCTAGATTTCGCGAAGGAGATTTGGCGTGCGATCAGGTAAGAGGCTATGTTCGCACTAATGAGATCGGCCTTTGAACCCGCTATTAAAAGCGCCGGTCATCGCAGCCATATGGGTGCGTTCCTAGGATGCTCACACGCCATATCCCGAACGCACTATTTACTAAAAACAATAATGTTACTATTTAAGACTTGTGTAGTGTTGATATTGGTTAGTATTGTTAATTTATTTCATTAAATAATGTGTGCTATGTAAACAAGTTCTAATGAATTTATATGTGATATGTAATGCTTTTATTAATATGATTAGTCATAGATAATGCGTTCCATGTGTGTATGTGTTTATGGTAATTATAAATGGAACGTGATTGCAAAAATGTCATGTGTCAAAACTGTCAAACGTGAAAATAACAAACGAAATGAACAAAATAGAATGTTGTGTTATGGACGAATGTTTAGTGTTTTTACAATGATATATGGATGTGAAATAGGGTGTAGACCGCTACACACTAAGTCCCAAGACCCAAGTTCTAAGAACTAAGTCCTAAGTCTCAAGACCCAAGTACTAAGTCCCAAGTATTGAGGCCTAAGTCTGAAGTCCCAAGTGTCAAGTCCTAAGCACTAAGTCCCAAGACCCAAGTTCTAAGAACTAAGTCCTAAGTCTCAAGATCCAAGTACTAAGAACCAAGTACTAAGTCCCAAGTATTAAGGCCTAAGTCTGAAGTCCCAAGTGTCAAGTCCTAAGTTTCAAGTACTAAGACTTAAGTCCCAAGACCCAAGTACTAAGAACTAAGTCCTAAGTCTCAAGACCCAAGTACTAAAAACCAAGTACTAATTCCCAAGTATTAAGGCCTAAGTCTGGAGTCCCAAGTATCAAGTCCTAAGCACTAAGTCCCAAGTCTTAAGTCTTAATTCCCAAGTCTTAAGTCCTTAGACTTAAGTCCCAAGACCCAAGTACTAAGTCCCAAGTATTGAGGCCTAAGTCTGAAGTCCCAAGTGTCAAGTCCTGAGCACTAAGTCCCAAGACCCGAGTTCTAAGAACTAAGTCCTAAGTCTCAAGATCCAAGTACTAAGAAACAAGTACTAAGTCCCAAAAATTAAGGCCTAAGTCTGAAGTCCCAAGTGTCAAGTCCTAAGTTTCAAGTACTAAGACTTAAGTCCCAAGACCCAAGTACTAAGAACTAAGTCCTAAGTCTCAAGACCCAAGTACTAAAAACCAAGTACTAATTCCCAAGTATTAAGGCCTAAGTCTGGAGTCCCAAGTATCAAGTCCTAAGCACTTAGTCCCAAGTCCCAAGCCTTAAGACTTAATTCCCAAGTCTTGAGTCCCAAGACTTGGGTCACAAGACCCAAGTACTAAGTCCCAAGTATTAAGGCCTAAGTCTGAAGTCCCAAGTGTCAAGTCCTAAGCACTAAGTCCTAAGTTCCAAGTACTAAGACTTAAGTCCCAAGACCCAAGTACTAAGAACTAAGACCTAAGTCTCAAGATCCAAGTACTAAGAACTAAGTCCTAAGTCTCAAGATCCAAGTACTAAGAACCAAGTACTAAGTCCCAAGTATTAAGGCCTAAGTCTGAAGTCCCAAGTATCAAGTCCTGTGCACTAAGTCCCAAGTCTTAAGTCTTAATTCCCAAGTCTAAAGTCCTTAGACTTAAGTCTCAAGATCCAGGTACTAAGAACAAAGTACTAAGTCCTAAGTATTAAGGCCTAAGTCTGAAGTCCTAAGCATTAAGTCCCAAGTCTTAAGACTTAATTCCCAAGTCTTAAGTCCTTAGACTTATGTCCCAAGACCCAAGTACTAAGAACTAAGTCTTAAGTCTTGAGACCCAAGTACTAAGAGCCAAGCACTAAGTACAAGGGCGTCTGGATTGCGTTTTTGAAGCGGTTTTCGAACGCCTAAGTCTCAAGTCCTAAGCACTAAGTACTAAGTTCCAAGTCCTAAGACTTAAGTCCCAAGACCCAAGTACTAAGAACTAAGTCCTAAGTCTCAAGACCCAAGTACTAAGTCCCAAGTATTGAGGCCTAAGTCTGAAGTCCCAAGTGTCAAGTCCTAAGCACTAAGTCCCAAGACCCAAGTTCTAAGAACTAAGTCCTAAGTCTCAAGATCCAAGTACTAAGAAACAAGTACTAAGTCCCAAGTATTAAGGCCTAAGTCTGAAGTCCCAAGTGTCAAGTCCTAAGCACTAAGTCCTAAGTTCCAAGTACTAAGACTTAAGTCCCAAGACCCAAGTACTAAGAACTAAGTCCTAAGTCTCAAGACCCAAGTACTAAGTCCCAAGTATTAAGGCCTAAGTCTGAAGTCCTAAGTGTCAAGTACTAAGCACTAAGTCCCAAGACCCAAGTACTAAGAACTAAGTCCTAAGTCTCAAGACCCAAGTACTAAGAACCAAGTACTAATTCCCAAGTATTAAGGCCTAAGTCTGAAGTCCCAAGTATCAATTCCTAAGCACTAAGTCCCAAGTCTTAAGTCTTAATTCCCAAGTCTTAAGTCCTTAGACTTAAGTCCCAAGACCCAAGTAAGAACTAAGTCTCAAGATCCAAGTACTAAGAACAAAGTACTAAGTCCCAAGTATTAAGGCCTAAGTCTGAAGTCCTAAGCACTAAGTCCCAAGTCCCAAGTCTTAAGTCCTTAGACTTATGTCCCAAGACCCAAGTACTAAGAACTAAGTCCTAAGTCGAGACCCAAGTACTAAGAGCCAAGCACTAAGTACGAGGACGTCTGGATTGCGTTTTTGAAGCGGTTTTTGAACGCCTAAGTCTCAAGTCCTAAGCACTAAGTCCCAAGACCCAAGTACTAAGAACTAAGTCCTAAGTCTCAAGACCCAAGTACTTAGAACCAAGTACTAATTCCCAAGTATTGAGGCCTAAGTCTGAAGTCCCAAGTATCAAGTCCTAAGCACTAAGTCCTAAGTCCCAAGTCCCAAGTCTTAAGTCTTAAGACTTAATTCCCAAGTCTTAAGTCCTAAGACTTGGGTCCCAAGACCCAAGTTCTTAGAACTAAGTCCTAAGTAACAAGTATTAACGCCTAAGTCTCAAGTCCTAAGTCCTTAGTTCCAAGTACTAAGACTTAAGTCCCAAGACCCAAGTACTAAGTCCCAAGTATTAAGGCCTAAGTCTGAAGTCCCAAGTATCAAGTCCTAAGCACTAAGTCCTAAGTCCCAAGTCTTAAGACTTAATTCCCAAGTCTTAAGTCCTTAGACTTAAGTCCCAAGACCCAAGTACTAAGTCCCAAGTCTTAAGTCTTAAGTCCTTAGACTTAAGTCCCAAGACCCAAGTACTAAGAACCAAGTCCTAAGTCTCGAGACCTAAGTACTAAGAGCCAAATGCTAAGTACGAGGGCGTCTGGATTCCGTTTTTGAAGGCGGTTTTCTGTTGTAAAAAGCTGAGGCCTCCCCTAACGTATTGACGAATTATTTTGACTTTTCTGCAAGGGTAATCACCCTTGCAGAAGTCAAAAATATTTCGTCGAATAGCAATTTAG
The DNA here is from genome assembly GCA_947386135.1 of Melanchra persicariae. Lineage (NCBI taxonomy): Eukaryota > Metazoa > Arthropoda > Insecta > Lepidoptera > Noctuidae > Melanchra > Melanchra persicariae. Next base: position 31,112,133 of record OX376643.1, read on the forward strand.
CAATTCATTTTATATATAAAATATAAAGTGTACAACGAACAAACAAATAAATACATATAAATATGCGATGTACGATAAATTTAAGAAGAATAAAATAGTAAATTACAGCTACACCCAGCGTTAATGTTACTTTGTCTACAGAGACGCAGGCGCAGACATAACTATTTTAAGGGGGAACCGTCAAGGTAGCCCGCAAAATTCAAATGTTCTTGCGTTTTTTGCAATTTCGAGTTCAGTGTTAATGTCAAAATAAAAGTCAAAGCATTTATTTCAATTAAACCATTTACAGGCACTTTTGAATTGTCAAGGTCGGTCAGTCAAAGAGGTGAAGCTATTTGCACGTTCCAAAGCGTAGATCTCTATGGAGAAGAACGTACAAGAAACTCCATGGACACTCTTTTGAATCAATTAATTATTACAAAGTTGTGGTTACATTGTTCTTGTTGAAATTATTCATAGACATGTAAGAACGATGTAAAAAGACGTGCACGACAAAAGCACAAAAGGAACAATTCAAAATACTAACAAATTAAAACAAACCGTGGCAGTTGAGAGATGACCAGTCCCAGCTGACGGAGCCAAATGATGATGAAACACAAACTGCACCATCAGAGAGACTTGAGTGAGCATGACACTCCCAACAGCCAGGGCACATTAAAGTCTTACCCAAAAATGATAGTTTGACTTGAAGGTACACAGTACTCACACATGTGACGTTAATGCATGAAATTATACAATGCAAAATTAGTTCGAGTCTATACAATGAAAAATCTATGTTCTTTCAATATTCAGCGGGTCTCACGACTGCTAAAAAAAAAATAATTAAATAACTAATTTGTGCGCCCTAGTGACTGTGGAGCAGGACCAGCATTGAGCCAAGCATTTTTATCTTCGATGTAATCCCCCAATGTGGGTACTGACCAGTGTTACGGGGCGTAATGTTAGATGTTACAAAGCGAGCATTCGTGCAGTCAGTACGTGGATACATGCGCATGTTACATGTGTTTTGTTTTACACGGATTTTACGACATGGCGTAACATAACATGCTCGCTGCGAATGTTACATTACGGCCCATTACACCGGTCAGTACCCAGCTTTAGGTTGTATAATATGTTGATGAAAAATGAGTCGCGCAAGTAGGTAACACTTATGCAGTTAAATAGAATCACAATAATTAAAATAATCAATACAACCTCTTAGTTTATTGATGACTTTTTCATGAAATGTTTATTGAATGGGGTTATATGAACTTAAAAGGTTAATGTATTAATGATTTTGATAATTGTTATTCTATACCTACATAAGTCTTGCGCGACTCATTTTTCATCAACATACAAACTGACACTGACCTCCAAATTGCAAAAACGCAAGAAAATTTGAATTTCGCGGGCTATTTTGAAGGTCAGCGAAGCAAACCTATACAGATAGTGACAAAAGTAAGTAAGTGGGTAACGGTTTACATTATTTATACCTACCTGCTCGAGTGCAACAAGTAGGTAACCGCGATACCAGCGCCACTTAAAAAATACGGTAGCATCAGTGAACTAAGAGCGACCGCACACGACAAGATATATTTAATTCCTTTACAAGATGTCATCGATAATATAAATTTTAATTTAATTATCGATGACATCTTTAAAATTTAATTCATATAGGTAGGTATAGAATATCTGTACCTACCTGATATATGGAATCATGGTCACCCCATCAGTTGTAATGTAATGTTTGATCCAATTTATCTTTTAAAGTACCTACTTACTGATACAGCAGAATCGCAATTTACGTGGAACGAATGTAGCTACTCCTGCAGTGCGATTTTGGAAACATGTCGAAGTGAACACTTGGGCGGGCTGCACGACGGGTGAGTTGTCAAACTATACTTATAAGATGGAATGACAACTCAGCCGGTCGATTCTGTCGACATCTCACGGTGTTCACCTTGGCGGAGTGAACGACAATAGAGCTGTCATTCCATCTTATTTGTATGGTTTGACAACTCACCTGTCGTGCGCCCTGCCCAAGTGTTCACTTCGACATGTTATGTCATGCAGTTGTCGTTCACTCCGCCTAGGTGAACACCGTGAGATGTCGACAGAATCGACCGGCTGTACATAATTCAGGTAGTCGAATTTTGTAAAGGAACATGACATATTTAAAAAGATATAAGCAAATGATAAATGATAAATGATATTTATTTTGTAAGTAGGTTAAACATAACACTTTTACACGTTAATATTTTTTGGTCATTTTAAGCTAGATGAGGCCGGTGTTTCCTAGCTGACTACCCTGAGAAGAAACACCGAAACAAACTCAGAGGTCACAGTCTCTTTTGAAGTCCATACAAATTGTACTGGTCAAATCATACGAGAACCATGTAGGTTAATGTCTGAGGTGGCCTTTTGAGGAAAGTGCCACACAGATTTGAGTGGACCTGTCCAGACAGTGCAAGCATTTGTCAGTTATTGTGGAGCTCAAACTTAGAACTTTAAGGAGCTCAACGATTTGACGAACAATACCAAAGTAAGGACATTTGGGTAGGCCGCATAAAAAAAATCTCAAACTGCCAGACATTTTTGACTAACATGAAATGGATCCCTATCATAGCGATCTACATGGTCCCCAAATTCACAATACGATATGAGGATCATGCAGATCAGTGTCTGAAATGGTCTTTTGAGGAAAGAACCACACAGATTTGAGTGGACCCGTCCAGTCAGTGCAAGCTTTGGTCAGTAGTCGAGTAGCTCAACTTAGAACCAAAAAAGAGCCCAACGAACCGACGAACATGCCAAAGAAAGGACATTTGGGTAGGCCGCAAAAGTACTCAAACTGCCAGACCTCGTTAAAAATACTTCAAAGAAGAAGAAGAAGTATTCTAAAGAAGCGAAAAATAAGAAGAAAATAACCCACATAGTCCCCATATTCACAAAACGAGTTAAATAATAAAAAATAAAATATAATACTTTTCAAAGTAAGTATTCATGTCAAACATAATAAATTGAAAAAAAATAATAATAAAAATAAAATATATTACTTTACAAAGTAAACATTCATGTCAAAATTTACAAACGAGATGAACGAAAAGTAATAGCTTAAAAAATGACAATGTCTAAAAATTAAAAAGGTATAATAGATAAATGTAATATTAGGCCATGTACATCATTGAAGCAGCTCAATCCCAAGCCTTTTTGTCTTCAAGATAGTCTTTAATTGTGTAAAAAGCTTTCTGGCATAGCTTACGTTTTATAAATAATTTGAACTTATTAATACTAAGGTCTTGAATATGGCTAGGGAGTTTATTATAAAAACGTATACATTGGCATCTAAATGAACCACCTATTTTCTTGAGCCTGGTTTTAGGAATGACAAAATTGTGTTTGTTCCTAGTATTTACGTTATGGATATCACTGTATCTTTTAAATAGATTAATATTTATATGTGCATACAAAAGATTTTCATAAATATACTGAGAGGGCACAGTCATTATATTAATCTCTTTAAATTTGTCTCTGAGGGAGTATTTGGGACTTAATTTATAAATTGCACGAACAGCCCTTTTTTGTAAAACAAATACTGTTTGAATATCGGCGGCATTTCCCCACAACAGAATGCCGTATGACATCACACTATGAAAGTAACTAAAGTATACTAAACGGGCTGTCTCTAAATCAGTTAAGCCACGAATTTTTCTAACGGCGTATGCTGCAGAGCTAAGTTTTTTCGACAGTTTATCTATATGGGGGCCCCACTGTAGCTTCGCATCCAAAGTTATGCCTAAGAACACAGTGGTATCTTCGGGTTTCACCTCTTCCCCCTTTATTGACACACTAGTGTTCACTTGTCTAACATGTGGTAACGTGAACTTTATGCATTTAGTTTTTTTCTCATTTAGCAGAAGATTATTAATATTAAACCAGTTAACTACAGTTGCGATGGCACTATTAACATCGTCAGTAACCAGCTGCTGACGCTTGAGTTTAAATAAAAGTGAAGTGTCGTCTGCAAACAACACTATGTCGTGCTTATCCTTTATGAGGTACGGCAAGTCATTAATATAAATTAGAAATAAAAAGGACCTAAAATTGAGCCTTGGGGGACTCCCATCTTGACTACAGACCCGGGAGATCTTGTACCGTTCACATCGACTCTCTCAAAAATAGAGGGCCGTGCTGAATTAACTAAAATTGGTTTATTTTTAAAATTTAGCAAGTTGTATGAGACACCAATGCGTTACATATGTTAGGTACCTACTTGCCAAACATCAATCATTTTTTAATAGTTTTTGGCTAAGGTTGTTTCGTCTTTTTTAGGTATTTTCTTATATTTCTTTTTTCCAGCACGGCCCCCTATCCACATCTACCTATATATTATTTGTTATTACGAATTCACAATATCTGTTGCGACACATCATCATCATATCAGCCGAAAGACGTCCACTGCTGGACATAGGCCTCCCCCAAGTGTAGCCACAACAACCGGTCCTGTGCGTCTCACATCCATCGGTTACCCGCGACCCTCACCAGGTCATCGGTCCACCTTGTGGGAGGCCGCGCCAACGCTGCGTCTTCCGGTACGCGGTCGCCACTCCAAAACTTCGGCCCCACCGACCATCTGTTCTGCGAGCAATGTGCCCTGCCCACTGCCACTTCAATTTAGCGATTGCGGCACATAATAACGTGTTAATAGGGTACATTCCTTGAGTTTAAGAAACTTTTTAATACACTATTTATTTTTCAAGTTACACGAGGGCCGTGCTGAAAAACGTTTGGCTGGCACGGCCCCCTTTTTTAGCATATTTCTTCAAAAGTACAGAGGTAGCCCCCTTTTTCTGCGTTCACGGTGGTCTTGCTAAAAGGAGCGTGACTACCGCTGGACCACCTTCAAAGTCGATTTTCTCGAAAACTACTGAGGTACCAATTTTGTGGTTCAAGTACCAATTGAGTAGATACTAATTATTTACCAAATATGGAAGCGATTGGGGTTCGTAGTCCTGCCGTAGTCAGGGACATATAATTATATGTTCCACTCATATCTATCTAGGAGTCACTTTCCTGCTGCAGTAACGTACTCCTCAGTCAGACTCGCATTTGCTCGGTTTTTGTTATAAGGTCTGTCAATAAAAAAAAACACTGGAAAAAAAAATGTTTATTTATCAAATGTTACAGTTGGCAAGGTTACATTATGACAAATACTTTGTACCCGTTAGTCCTGACAGGAAATGAGATTGTTATTCCTCTGAATACACAATATATTTTCATACAATCTTAGGATATAGGAAAGAATGGGCGATTATTAGTTAAAACAAGTGTCGATTAACACTATAAAAATTTGCACTTCTTGATAAACAATTGAGGTATAACTAAACTGCGGCTGTGGACATCGAGTGTTCGGGTCGATGCAGTGTATGTGTGGCAGCCAGAGCGCGGACGATTCTTCGGAGTGCATTTAACTAATGAAACCCTGAAGACTGACTGAACATGTTTACCAATTGGAAGTCCATCTGCCGCGATCTAGTTGCCGTCTATACATTCTGATCAAGAAGCCTTCATGGTCTCGTGGTTAGATAGGCACCTAAAATATGAGTATAATCTGTTACATTTGATTTCAATGTGGCTTCAAGCTTTGTTTTACAGTCAATTATTTGTTAAACTAGAGTTCGAGTAAAATTCAGTCTATGGTCACCTGTGGCCACAACAGTAACGTGGAAATAAATGTCCAACGATATGGGGCCCGGCAGAGGGAATGTGAACATACAATATACCTAGACTTACAAACATTATAAGTACGATCAGTTACAGCTATGCTTATCCTAAAGAATCATAAAGTAGAAAATCTCGCAATCGCGGAGTTCTAAAATTGTGTCTCAATACTAAATCGTTTAGTAGTTATATCTTAATCGTATACTAGAATGATCGAAGTGAGGTGGGCGCTTGCCGCGGCAGGGCTGAGGACGCGTGCTGGCTGGCGCGGGAGGGCGCTGTCGAGCGGGTTGTCAGCGATGCAACGCTGCAACTTATGCTACTGTAGATCTTCTGACACATTTCCGATAACGTTTTGTCATTTCCCTCCCGGTAACGCGCTTGAGGCTTACGTTTAGATAGAGGTACACTTATTTCTAGAAGAGATATAGAACATTAATACAAGATACACTTTCTCGGATTCCAGTACAAATTTCGTCAGACAGTAATAAAATTATGCAAAAACTCTATTGTCAATCACAGTGTAATAAAGTACCTACTTATAAAAACCTGTTTCGATTTTGATGAGAGGAAAATGTAAAAGTATCAGTCACTAATTTTACCAGGCACCTTACATTCTTCAGGCCTAGATTAACCATACATTGTCAGGCATGCAACATGAAATAAGGGTGGGAAGGAATAAACTGAATGAGCAAATGGTGAAAACCATGGATGATCACCGCGGTCTTGAATTAACCTGGCTAGGTTGTCTACTGCAGAAATGACTGAACATATTGAAGCTTCATGCCCATTGATTTAGCTTTCCTGCCTACTCTACTGTAACAGTTTACTCCTGCCGAGTATAAAGTAAACTCATCAAAGTGTCTGTTCAATGACCCACGAAATTCGTACCGGTTCGACATCTATACACATAATAATTTATTATTAATATTACTTTATCTATATATCTACTTTATTTTTTTAAACCTTACATAAAAAAAATATTAAAATAAATCGAGTTTCCCAATTGTTATTATTATCGTAGAAAAAGAACTTAATTTACAATCAAAAACATAATTCGATGGATAGTCTGCACTTGTACTTTGATGACCAAATTCGTCAAATACGAGATGCTTTTGAGAGTTATTTTAACGAATGATCCCTAACAATTTACTCATTTGATTTGTGTATCAACCCAAATCAAATGAGTTAATTCAAGTCCAGCAGAATAGGCTTCCGTAGAAAAAGTTTAAGATATTCTCAAAATATCAGTAATTACTCCATCTGATAATCAAAGTACAAGAGTTTCCGCAACTTACACCAATTAAATACAAAATTACAAATTTATAAAAGTGTTAAAAATGATGTTACCTACTGGACCATTGTTTAAGCTAGTAACTGCAATAGGCCGGCTATTGTGAAGTAATGGTATCGCTTCTTTATTGAGGTTGAGAGTTAAGCCGGAGGAGCCCGAGACTACATTACACTCAATCTAGCTTTGTAATATTTTCTATCAAAATTCTTAACAAATTTAAATGAATGGATTTTCTCGTCAAAGGACTTTTTATTGAGTGCTATCATCACGTTTTTCTCGATAGTTAAATAAGTAAGTAATTCAAAATGTTTTCATTTCCTAGTGGGCGTTTAGTTCCTTTGACATGATGACGTTTGCTAAGATACTGAAAAAACGATGTTAGAAGGGTCGCTCTCATTATCACTCATTTTGATTTGCTTTTATTCTAATTTACTCTAATAACTCTTCTATTGTCAGATGTCTGTAGTTATTCCAATACTTAGAACAACACTGTAGTCGTTTCATTAAAACACGGTAACTAGTCGGGGCGCCAGAGGGATAGTCAATGTCACTGACTATCCCTGACCACCTTGAGCTTCCTTGACTTTTCCATGAATTTCCAGCAAGTGAACACCCTGTCCACGGGCTGTTTAAGTTGTTCGAGGTAACAACCTTATTGTGCTCGAATGGTGACTGTCAGTCCACGAGAAAAGGTACCTTCTAACGATTTTTATTTTCGAAGTTACTAATTTTTTTGTGTGAATGTGCAAGTTTATTTTTTTGTTCAATAGTATTGTTATTTGTAGAGAAAAATGTGCATAATTCCATATTCGCTATAAGCTACTGTGCATGTGGACTGGCAGTAAAGGACAGTCTGAAAAGTCCATCCTGGATTGTTAAAAAAAAAAACTTGTAACTTGAAAAAAAATCAACAGTGAGAGTGAATCTTCCGTAAAGGGCTCTTTTTCCTCTAAAAAGATTTCTGTAAATATATATAATTAGTAATACAAGCGTGTAGGATGCCGAAAATACCACCTATTTTAAATCTCAACCTCAATAAATTGCGCATAAAAAACTAAGAGGCGACATTCTTATTCTAATTTAGTTTTTAATACAGCGTGGCTTATTAGTGTAACAATACCTTTAATTTGAAAATGCTTATCTATAGTAATTATTATTCAAAAATTGTTCAGAAGTTTCGACGCACACAAAGCCCCGTATTCATTTTAAACAATATTATGACTATTGGCGACATGAACCTCGCCTCTAGCCGAAGTGATATACAGCGTTATTTGTAAAACACCGACAACCTTTCAGAGGGTGACAGTACTCATCATTATAAACAACTTTTGTTATGAGACCAACCCTGAAAAATCGAAAAAAATATCTGCTATTTCAAACATTTTCATCGGGTAACTATTGCATTTTGTATGAAACAGCAGATTTAATATTTGAGATTTTAGAGTTGGTCCCATTGTAAAAGTTGGTTATAATGATGAGCACTTTAACCCCCTGAAAGCTTGTTGGTGTTTTACAAATAACCCTGTATAAGCGATCATTGATCGCGATGTTGACGATCAAAAATGTATGGGTGTGTCATACTCTGCCAAAGTGTCAGGCTCTATGGTCGACACCAGATAAATTGGAATAACGAACATTGACACCTACATTTATTGACATACTTTATTCCAAAACAGAAATAGCTGTCCTGAATCGACATCTATCGTGATCCTTTTCATTGTCTAGTAATGAAAAACGATTCAAAATTATATTGATGTTTGGTATATTTTATTGTCCAGGTTCCTACCAAGAGATAAACGACTTTCGTCCGCGTGTAACCAATTGGTTCCAGACTATTGCAATATGATTTAAACTTAAATTCCACGTTTTTTACGGTAGATTTTAATTTCATTTTATTTTCATAAAATTGGTTCCCCGGTAAGGGCAATGACCGTTATTGTAATTAACAATCCCATACACTTTTGACGTTTTGACAATCGTCTTCGCCAGAATACCACCGACAAAATGCCACATGTCTGGAGCCTTGGTCAACTTCAACAACATGAGACATTTCATCGTTATCGCCAATCGACCGTCACTTTGTCTGGGACCCTTTGTGTTGCTGGAATCGTGTTTCACTAATTCGTTTTGTTGTTGTTGTGCTTGTTTACTATGAATACGAGACATACGCCCGGTATCTGAATTGAGAATTTCAAGTATAAGGATACTTCAAATCCTGAATTGGCTTGGAACTGGAGAATGTCTGAATTCAGTTACTGAGTGTTACACCAGACTTCTGGAACGAAATCATCGACATGTCAAAACTTTAACGCGAGTCAAGTGTTGCGATTGGTTGCCGATATACATTAAATCGATATTTTTTTTATATATTTCAACTAACAGTGCGTTTCTTTAAAAAGTTTGGAGTCTCATAAGAAAACAAATTACGGCAATTACATGCGTTTGAGAAGTCACACATAATATAATTAGTGTCATAAATTTCGCTCTAAAAGCCAGGTATGAATTTAATACGTGTGTTGATTAATGCCGCCGTCCCTTAGCGTGGGGTCATAGTGTGCGAGTGCCGGTGGCGTCGCCTGCTTACGGGTTGAAGGTGGGCAGCGAGGCCAGCTTGGCCTTGACCTCCTCGCCGGCGTCGTCGCACAGCAGCAGCGTGTGCGAGTAGCCCATGGTGACCTGCGTGATGTTCAGCCCGTCCATGCGCGTCACCTCCTTGGGCCGCGCTGACGACTTGTTGATGTCACCCGTGCCCTGCAAATTACACGAACAATAGGGTATGTTGCTGTGTGAAATCAATAAAAATTAACCTAAACACAAAGTCTTCCCAAACTTAACTTTGTCTTTATAGTGGTTTGTAATTTCTACCTACCAGTAGGGCCGGCGTGGTGGATTGCTGCCCATTCCCGGTTATAGAGGAAGCATACGTACTAACAGTTAATTACAGTATTTGTTGTGCACATTTTGTAATTTTTTTTTAACCTTTGGGAAGGCTCAGCTAAATACCAACTTGCCGCGCTTGACTCAGTGGAACGCAGAGCTAAGAGGCACATTGGCGACGTAAAACTGGTGGATGCCAAGCTTCACAGATTGGCCCATCGCCGCAAGGTTGCCTGCTTGTCGGTTTTCTGCAGATTTTACTTAGTGAGTGTGCCCAAGAACTCCAATTAGACCGCCATTGTACCCCTAAAAAACTATCTTTCGCAGTTTTGACTGTCCTTTCGAAGACAGCCTCAGGCATCAGTTAGGTATAGGTACTAACATTATTTTGTTACTGAAGCTGAAGAGTTTGTTTATTTGAGCGCTCTCTCTGGAACTACGAGTCGAATTTTGTAGTATTATTTTTGTATATGATAGCCACATTCATGAGGAATGCTAGGCTATACGGGAACGGAAAATTCCTACGGGAACGGGACAACGGGATATGCGCGTACGCAGTCGCGGTCAAAAGCTAGGAAATAGTAAAAGCAGCGGTTTATTTCAAACAGACTTCGATCTGTTTGAAATAAGCCCTGTCGCATGATGTAAACAAATAAGATGGGGTGCAGACCAGCTCTCCGTAGGTGGGGGACACGCCCCACGCCACCAGCGAGTCGTCGGCGGCGATCACGATCGAAGTGTTGCTGGTGCCCACGCAGCGGATGTTCCACCCTGGTACAGAAACACCATGTTTACTTTACATCAAATAATCATGAAAATTGCAATAGCTGGTTAAGTAAGCCCTAGCTAGATATGTTATAATTATAGTAAGTCTCGACCCTTTAGAATAGCAAATGTCTCTGTTACGGGGATTATATGTTCATAATATTATCATCCCTTAGCAAACTACACTGCTCAAGCCATTTTACCTAAACTTACAGTAGAGCGAAAAATTTTTAGTAACCAATGTACTGGGGCATTGTGAAGATTATTTGAACTTTGGTTGATCCCCAAGTGTATTATACTGTTATTTCGATTCGCCACAGAGTTCTAATTTAATATAAATAGTAAAAAAAAATGTAGTACAGCCAAAATGTCTCTGGGAATTTATATAAACAGTTTTTTTTGTAATTCATAATCTTGCAAACATTTGTTAGACTATGAGCAGATATGATGAAGGAATAAGAAACGTAACGGAATTCTGCTCTGAAATTTCAGAGCAGAATTCCATTTGGGAAAATTTCTATTGTAATTTATATGCTGCTGTCTATTTTCAAAGTATGTTCAAAGCCTTTGCAGTCTACTTAGTAATTATGGAATAGTCAATTGCACTGAGTTGGTTTGGGTGGATTGCAAGTCGCACTTTATTTATTTGGAGTAGGGTGAGTGGGATTCTGTAAACATGTCACGTAGTGAGCTGACATACCATCTTGATTACATGGATTGACAGCACTTCGTGATCACTTCACCCAGTGACTCGTGATCACTGACCCACGATTCGACATGTTTACAGAATCGACCGGTTGAACTCTTCCAAAATCCTCAAGAACAATGGTGAGTTGGGTATTTTTTTCAAGATTTAATATTGGACTCTCTGTATTATGCTTATGCTGTGTTTAATGCTAAACCCAACATGGTATACATACACGGAAATCGAGCGAAAGATGCGAGCAGTAAAATTTGTAGTTGTAATGGGATACCATTTATTATATCTTTACCTCCTTATTGTTAGTGTGATGTTGTCACGTCAGATTGCGTATTTCGTAATTTTCGGCGGGTTTAACCTCTGGACTAGTAATACTAGTTCTGTTAATAAGAATTCTCCGATTATAAATCAGTTTTCTTTACAGAGGTTTATACCCTACAAGGAGTGACAGTGGTGAAATGGTTTCAGCTGGTTACGCAGCCACTGGTCCAGTTCAAAACCAGCGCCCGATGCGTGTTGTCTGGCATTCAGTATACCTGGCACAGCCGTGACGTGAGGCACAGTTTGTAGAACTGAAGAATTACTGTTGTTGTATTTTTGTTGTTTACTTCACTTTTATTGCTTGTGTCTTCAAAAAATGTACTAAAAAACTCACCACTTAGATCTTGCACCGGTTTCGGATACATGTTCGCTTCACCGGTACGCTTAGTCTGCCCAAATAAGAACAATCCACCTGGAATACAATACATTATGTTTATTTGTTATTTATTGATATTTAAAAAAAAAACTGCTATGGTCCTTTCCTTTCCTTTTCTGTCTTGTATACCTATAGCATTTCATCAAAATGATTATTTTGTTTTTTTAGGTAATCCCAAAGTCCTTGTCAGAGGGCGCGGCAAGTGTGATGTAGGCACGACCTTTAGTACTTCTGCCACCATAAGAAAGAGATACCCGGAAGTCTTTAAGTCAAGAGTAAATAGGTTACTTCTAGGCAAGCGTGCTCCTTCGGCCACATCATCGCTTACCATCAGGTGAGATAGTGGTCAAGCGCGTGCCTATCAATAATATTAATAATTGATTTCCGACCTTAAGTTATTTTCTTAATGTCGGAAATTGGATATTGTGTAGATATTTGTTCATTTTTCTTATGACGGCAGATTTGTGATGTTGGTGTTGTTCTTGTCATTATGAGATACTTACGTTATTGGTGTAGTCTTGTACACTAGAAAACGCAAATAGTTCTAGTAAACAACGTCGCTCAAGTTATTTCGACTAATTTTACAGTAAGTACTGGGTGTTGTTGTTTTTTTTTTAATGTTATCCTAGGTTTGGTTGATTGTCAAGTGTAATTTTGTTCGTTTAAATGATATTAAATAGTAAACATTGTTAATTTTTATTTGACTGGTGTTATTTGCTAATAAGTAGAGGATATTTCTTAGGAAGTAAACATTACAATCTGAATCAGAAAAAATGATGTTTGTTTTCAGGTATTGTGTTTATTTTGTTATGCTGGTAATTCACTTGGCGCGCGGCGTATTTGTTAAAATATTTGCGTCACATAAAATATAGCTCATTAGGTTGTCCTGGCAAACTTTGTACTGTTTTGAAATTATTATTTTTTTTGTTATGTTTCTGAGATGGTGGGGGCAGGGATCAATTCAACAAACCAAAGATCTTAAAATTTGATTCAGGCGTTTTTGAGTTATAAATAGTGTAACTAATCTGACTTTGTTTTTTTAAATAAGATTATTTTCGAAATAAGATTAGTTTTGTATTGAACAAGTGACGCGAATGTTTTGAAAAATATGCCAAGTGAAGTTCTAGCATTACATGTTGTATGTGTAACTGAGTGTTGTTTGTACTGCAGGCGCGCCGCGGCACTGTTTACATACAGTGCCGCTTCTTCACGACACCCCGGCGGTCAGTCCCCGCCGAGTGAGACCCCCAGTGACCTGGGGGAGGCCCAGCGAGAACGACCAGCGACGAGGGTGCCGACTATTTTAGTGACGGGAGACAACCATTTAAGTATCTCTAAATAAATGTTATAAAATTTAAAAATATTAAAAAATTATGTACCTATTAATCTCATTTCAAACAATAATTTTGTAGTTTTTATTGCAATCTTCACACAATATATATTGTTATGATATTAAAAGAATTCCATAAAAATTATTAGTTCAAGTATAACTTCAACGTTTTATAGTAAAAAACTTAAACAAACATGAAAAAGGAAAAAAGAAGTTTTAGTACTTACTCTTATAAGCTGAAGGAATAAATTAAACTTTTTTTTTGTATCAAATCAATTAACTCTATAATCAAACCCAACCAAATTGTTTTGACACTACAATATAACATTCATAAACACACAAATAAAACCCTTCCTTTTGGCCTGTAGAACCCTTCCTTTTGGAAACTATCCATAGCTAAAAATAAACCCATACAATATAACTTAATCCATCTATTTCAAATACTTATTTCAGAAACTACTACAAGTTGAAATTTTAAATCAACATAGTAGATACTATATACAAAAAAACTGGAAATTAATCTCCATTCCATATGCTAAGCCACCATTAAATTTGCATCAAGTACCATCATAAGTATCTTAGCACGCAATCAAATCCCAACATCTTGTTTTTTCAATACAAAACCCCCTAACTATATCATTGCAGCAACTAAAATATTTATATTCATGAACTACAACTCAAAATCAGTGTCTAGTGGGCTACCACCCCAGTGGTAATCTATAAAAATATTCAAAATAGGGTGTAAAGTCCCGCAAATCTCTATTAAAAAGCGAGCGGGCAAATTATTAATATTTGGAAATTTGGATTGCGCCGCAAATTTTGAGAAATTCAATCTCCCATTCTAAACGTCCAAATCCATTTAGTTCAGCGGTTCAGTTGAAGTGTGTGTGGAAAAAGGGGATTATCGTTTGTACTAAATCTACGCAGACGAAATTGCGGGCGAAGTGTTAGTAAAAAATAAATTTAAAAATTTTCTTTGTGCCTGTACCTAGCTCGTTAACGGCGAGGCTGTAGGTGCCGCCGCAGTGCACGGAGCGCACGCCGCGCGACATGGACTCGAAGTACTTGATCATGCGCGGCACACTCTCGTCTTTCTGCTCGGCGTGCCCCAGCCGCCCGAAGCCGCCGAAGCCCCAGCTGTAGGCGCGCTTGCGCGAGTCTATCGCCACCTGTAGAACAAATTATCTTTATGGTAAGACCAACTAATGAATGTTGACTACTAATGTTTGCGGGTCAAAGTTGGCCAAAGATCGCACAGGATAGAGGGGTATGGAAAGAGAAAGGGGACACCTCGACCCAGCAAAACCAACTAGCCAGCTAGCAGGAGTTCGTCGCTAATTAAGAACAGCCCCACGGATCGTCAAGGTTCAGCACCGCTTGCCGAGGTCGGTCTGTGGATGAGTGACCATCAACATACCAAGACTCCTCCGTGCCTCGGAAAGCACGTTATGCTGTTGGTCCCGCTTCTCATTTATACATCTGGCAGTCATTACGGATAGCGAGAAGACTGAAAATCTGTCACCAGTCTGCTAAGAAGTACCGTGTCACCAGTTACTGGGTTGTGGAGTTCAGAAAGGTAGTTGCTCCACGTGAAATATGACCGACTTGGGTTTATTTTAACGCCATCTATCGACGAGGAGCCGACAACAGCCGACAACGCGTGGCACCCTCTAGCGTCGGATACGAAAACGACGGCGTGTGACACCCTCCAGCGTCGGATAGACGAAGGCTCACAAAAGGGAGCGCTGATTGGTTGTCGCGACGAAAATCTAGAACATTAGATCCACGGATCGACCGGACTCGTGGAGTCTCTCTCTCAACGACACTCGAACATGAAAAACGAAGGTAGCCGGTTCACCATCCTCGTATTTTCTAATTTTAAAGAAAACCTAAATAGGTGTGTAAAATCATTATAAATAGTAGTTACTCTAAGTGCAACAACTTTAACGTAAAAGTTATTATTTGGTTAAATTACTAACAGCTTGAGCAAATCAAGCCAGATTTGGGGAAGTTTATGACTATGTTTTTGAGTGCATGTGTAATGATAGTATGTTTGTAAAAGACAACTATTAATGCATGCTGCACGAAAGTTTCGATGCCCTTATCTGAGTGGTTTAATGCATTTAGTAGAAAGATTTTTGCATTCAAAATAATGATACACTTTAGAAACACGACCCTTCGCTCCATAACTCAATTAGCAGAAGTTGGGGAAAACACAGCTGATGTGGGTGTGGATTGGCCACATTGCACAAATGCACCCGGAGAGATGAGCTAAGAACATCACTCGCTGGACATCTGGGAAGACTGCGAAAGTGGTGTAACAATATGATCATGTTTGCTGATCAAACCCGGCTAGAGATTACCGGAGATAAAGAGATTTGGAAGGAAAAATATGGGGGGCGTAATAAATTAGGTTTGTAAAAACAAAGCAGCCATGTTCGAGCCGGACTCGCCCACGATGGGTTCTGTAGCATACACCAGAAAAAAACACGTTTCTTGTACACAGCGAAATGTTAAACTCACTACCTATTACGGTTCATGAGACACTGCCCGCTTACAGACGGTTGGACGGATAGCGGTGGGTAAGCAAGAGAGTCCCATTAGCATTCTTCAGATACGGAACCCTAAAAAAGATAAATGACAGAAGTGAAAGTGAGTCTTACCGTGTGGTTATTTCCGCAGGAGAAGTCGACGATCTCGACATCCTTGACGATATTGATGTGGCCCTCCTTGTTCTTCTCGAAGAAGTGCGCCACGTGCTTCGGGATGGTCTCGAAGTGGAACGACAGCTTGGTCGACGTCACGAAATACTTGCCGTCGGTGTTGTGGCCTGGAAAAAGAAAATAATTAGGTGAAATTGAAGGGTTGAAAGTCTAATAAAAAATATTTGGTATTTTATAAAAATAAAGTCTATGAGCCAAAGCTTACAATATTCAAAAAGACCCAAGCACTTATATCCTTTACATTTCAAAACATACAACATTGAAGTATGCTGTACTTCAATGTTGTGTGTGCGGGCATGCACCAAGCCAATGTTTTTTTACATTCCACTTCTTTTGTTATAATGAAAACATTAATATCGTTACTAAGATCCTTTTAGACTTTCAACCCTTCAATATTGCTCTGGACATAAGCTGGCCACAGTAGTGTCTGTGAGCTGGTGCCTAAGGTAGCTAGGGGTATGTTAGGGTACCGATGTCCATCAGCAGGTCTTTGAATGAGTTTGCAACATGTCACAACATGAAATCCCCACCGCTCATCTACTGAGGGCACCGTCTTTTCCTCAAAATGTGACTCATGGCTAACAAATGGCACTGTTCTATCGCTTTAGGACTTCACACATTTCTGCTTGTTGTTTAGCAAGGGTACAAGTGTATTAGGATGCAGGCCTAGTAGCCTTCATTACGTTACTTAGTAGGCTTGGGCCGTAACTGCACATTTTGCATGACCTATCTCATATAAAACGCCATCAACAGTGTACCAATGTTTGAAAATCAGTTGAGGTTAGCACTGTTGAGTTGCGTGACACACTTACGCCCGCTTTCTATAATATATCTCAATCCCAATCTTGATCCCGATCCTTGTCTGTAACCAATCAACGGCCGAGTTTGTGTCCTTCATCACACAATCCTCACCTTTGATTGGTTACAGACAAGGATCGGGATCAAGATTGTGATTGAAATATATTATAGAAATCGGCCGTTAATCACACTTGTTTTGATAACCAAAGGATGATCCTGATTAATTGCTTCATATGTTTAAAAATTCGTACGATAACTTCTTGAATAATTGTTGTACGAATTTATGTATGTGTATGACTTACCTAGCTGGCCATACTCAGGCAGTCCGAAGGAGTGCAGCGCTCCGTTGCAGTCCAGGATCATGGAGAACTCTGCGCCACAGCCCACCTTCACCACCGGGGCCCCACTGCAACCATTAGCATAGTTATACTCGTTGCTAACACTGCCTAGCGCTTATACCATAGTATTATGCATTTTAGCTTGGCAACTATAGCTGTCATTGATTGACACCAAATAGAAATCTAATGTGATAATAACTAATTCTTACTTATGAAAAACTTTAAATAGATTACTGGCTGGATTCCTACAAAGCGATATTACGGAAAGGGCAACGATCGCCTCTGCCAAGCTATAATAATATTAAAATAATAAATGGTAAAATACAATATGAATCTATAATTAAAAATGGGATATTTTTAAATGCACATCTGTATAATTTTAATGCATACCAGAAAAAATAATGCTGTGCAAAAAATCCCAATTGATTAGAAAACATGTCTTACAAAAAAAACTAAAAAAATCATCCAAAACGAGATGACCTTTTTATCGAATTCACACCAAAAATGTGGTTCATACATCGGATTTATGATTTATAAAACAAAAATACGAATTGTTTATCAAAAATACTAACTTGCACTCTAAATTGCACTTCCCTGAAATAGCAGGTGGTTATCATGGTTACAATAGTAGCCGGTCATTGGGCACCCCGACTCGGACAGGTTAGGTTAGAAGGGGATGGCGGGGTCAAGTGAGCGAGCGAAGCGAGCGAACAGACCCCGCCATCCCCTTCGTGGTTATTTTTTTTAAACCACCCAGAAATATCATTAGCCAAATATTCGTTCAGTAAAACAGTTCTGCAAATACCATTAAACAGTATATCTAATATGATTTATTTAGTGTGCATAATTTGTGTGCAAGTCAGTATTTTTGATTTAACTTTGAAATATTTTGTTCGAAAAAAGGGAAAATACAGATATCGATTTAATTACATGCCATTAAAAATGTAGGTACAATAATGTTAGTTGCCTGTACTAGGATAATCCTGTATCACAGGCTGCAGGAGTTCAAATAATATGCTACATTCTTTTTTTTGGTAAAAACTAACATTACATAATGGCAAACTTATTTATTTATTTATTTAAAACTTCATGCACACAAATGTACAGAGGCGGACTTAATGCCTTAGGCATGCTTTTGGCTTTATTACGGGAAAGTATTTGCATCAGCAGAATTATAAACAAGGTTACCAAGTTGCAAAAACACATTCGAGGCGCTCTTGTTTATATTCGGTATTTGCACCTAGCAACTAATGTGCTTAGACAACAAAATCATTAAAATAAATCGACGGTAAGTATGTCAGCACAGTGGCATGTTTTTTGTGTCAGCTACATGCGATCAACGCGGAAGTCTATACCTAACCTTCGTAGTCAATGGAGTTGATGTACCTATATTCTGTTAATTTCCTAGCAGGGCACTCAACATCTCCCGTTCTATGATTGTTGGGCTTCTTAAACCGCAAGCACGTTGCACATTTAGGTGTGTCCGCTTCCTTGCGCATTCAGAAATCGAGTGTCCCGCTTCTCCACAATGACCAAACGAAGGGTTTATCTCTCTGCATGATTTTGCTGCATGACCAAATTGTTGGCATTTGTAGCATCTGCTATTAGGAAACAGTCAATCGTTTGACGAAGTATCTATATCTGGCCAGGCTAGCCTTGTGAATTACAGAAACAAACAAAAATAAAAAGGTATGACCCGAGGGTGCCAGGAGAATCGAAAAAAAACTTTTTCACAAAAAAAAACCGACTTCCAAAAAAAACACTACAAAGTACAAAATAACTTTGATTTCGAAAGTCGGTGTTTTTGGTTGCTTCTTCGTTATTTGACACCGACTTCCGAAATTAAAGTTATTTTGTACTTTGTAGTGTTTTTTTTGGAAGTCGGTTTTTTTTTGTGAAAAAGTTTTTTATTTTTCACTTTTTAGTGGTACCCCACACCTAACAACACCACTGGAAAGTCACAGGAAAGCAAAAATATGTCGAATTGAGAACCTCCTCCTTTTTGGGAAGTCGGTTAAAAAACGTGTTGCACTGAGCCTAAGGATTAAGAAACATAATTTTTGGGACAGGTCCATCTCACTAATCTGCACTGCTAAAAGCCAGAATAAACAATAGCGACCAAAAAAAAAGCGCCCAGTCTCAGAGAAACGATTTAACTGTTTTATATCCCACAATGAAATTAATCAGATAAGAACTGAGTAAGAAAAATATAATTTCTACTCTCTTACCTCTCTGCTTTCCTCCTTTTCGTGCAGCAGACAAAAGAGCTAGGCCCAAAGGGACGTTAACATCTAGAAGGAGCCCAGCTGCCAAGCAAGCAATATGGATTAAAAGTAGCATATTACTGGCTCTAAAGTGTGAGTTGTTACATTAGATTTAAAGTAGCATGGATAAGGGCAAGAATGTGATGATGAACTATGTTACATCACTTTGAGCGATGTAGCCCAGTGTGTCACTCGATGCAATGTTTTCAGCATCTATCTTTTCTGTAACTTATATGGTGCGCTCCAAAACACAGATCGTTGACGTAGCTCGGTAGGCTGCCCATCTTAAATGGGACTGGGCTGGACATGTCTGTCGAGTGGTGGGCCCACAAAACACAAAATTGGTGCCCTGAAATCGCGAGAAAGGACCGCAGCAGACCACGAAGGAGATGACGGGACGACTTGGTCTTCCTTGAGAATTGGCAAGAAGAGGCACACAACCGGGAACGGTGGAAAGAATGGAGGGAGGCCTTTGCCCAGCACTGGGACAGTTTGGGCTAGATATTATAATATAATAATATTTGGTGGTAGACAAAAAAACAGTATCCTATTCTATGAAGTACTGACTTGTATCGCACGCGCGTCGGCTTCAGCACTTGCGGCGTGGTGTTCCCGATGCCGCACTGCCCACACTTGTTGTCGCCGCAAGCGTACACCGTGCCCGTGTCTGTAATCACATTAGCATGAAACATCACAGTTTAATTATATCAGAAATATTATCAGTTTATCACAGATTTAAACGTGGAACCTTGGAGTAGCTCGCTTACTCGGCATCAGGCCACTGCCCGCCTCTAATCCAACTAAAATTTAAGTTTATTTCTATTTCTACCTACATTGTGTGTATCTGTGTGTGCTAAAAAACTAGTTTTCTATCTTTCTTCTAACTAGTCGCCGACTACCTATTCTTGTGGCCGGATACTGAGCTTTCCCGACAAGTCGGTCCGTCTCGATTTCCTGCCACGGGACACAGATCCTCTCTTTGAGAAAGTGTGGGCCACAATCTACCACATGGACTTAGTAGGTACAGGTTAGTAGATGTCATACTTGTTTTAAGATAAAGAAAATCAGGGCCATTACTACTTGGCTACTACTGTTTTCCAGTAACATGATTATTTCCAAACTAATACAGAACATGGCAGTAAGATAAACAGGCGGAACTTAATCTAAACGCACTACAGTGCCACAATTATGACTTGTTGATTGGACTTAAAGACGATGTCCCGGCTGCGTTGTGCGAGAGTGCGATCTTGACAGATCGAAGCGTAAGTTTACCAACAAACGTCAAGTTACTCAGCGCTAAATTTCTGTTATGTTTGTTTTTTAAATTCTTATATTTTTTGTAATTTTCTGCTCTGTTACTTTGTTTTGATTGTTGCTGATGCTCTTTATGCTGGTCTTTGTACCTTATCAGCCAGCCTTGACGTACCTGTAACGAAGAGCGTGTGGTGCCTGCCCACGGCCGCGTGGATGATGTTCTTGCCACGCAGCGTTGGCACCAGCTCGGGCGCGTTGCGCGTAACCGTGTCGCCGAAGCCGAGCTGTCCGCAGCTGTTGCGACCTGTATGTACCACACAAAAAATCACCTTTATAGCTACTGTGTACTACGAAGGGTGGGTAGACCCTAGAAGAGTATTGTGCATCTAACAGACATTAACCTAATTGGCCTCACCATTCATGGCAGTATCCTGGCGCTGGGTGACGCCTTAGACAAAGCAGACATTTTCGAAATATGTTGCGTGGCCGATCCACTTGGAGGCAAACAATTTATAAGTAATTTACATCCAAATAACACAATTTCTCAGTACATCTTGTTTGTTAGTGTCCTCGACCTATAAAATGACTAGTACATAATAAATTTCTTTCTGTTAGAACAATGAGGCAAGCATTTGGTTGTTAACAAAAACTTGGCTTGATGACACAAGGAGGTTCGCGAGATTTTCAGTAAATTAAAGTCTAGTCACTGACTTATTGCAAAATAAGTCTAAAATAGTTTCGCTGCCTGGCCTGTGTCCCAACACAGGCCTGTGAGAGGTACTTAGTCACTGGCCTGTGAAACGATCGAGTGAAAGGCCAGTGAGCAAACTGTCAACTGTGCTTGTATCGTGTCTGGGCAAAACATTTTGATTTTTAGTTATTTAACTTTTAGTAATAGTTATCGTTTTATATTATTACATCTAGCCCGAACTGTCTCACTGCTGGACAAAGTCCTTTTATATATGCATAAACGTATTACTATTATTATTACGTGAATATATTATTTAAATGCGTGTTAAATGATTGATAATATTTAATAATAATTTGTAATTGTAATAATGAATTTAATGAAAAATATCATCATCATCTGCCTAGCCTTTTCCCAACCAAATTGGGGTCGGCTCCCAGTCAAACCGGATTCAGCTGAATACCAGTACATTACGTGGAGCGGCTGCTTACCAGACCTCCACAACCCATTAATGAAAAATATCATCAACTATGGAAAATGTTAAATTATGTATAGTGTTGGCAATAAAGGCTTAATAATAATAATAATAAAAACATGACATAAGTAATAGTTACTTATATTTTAATAAAACAATATTTTTACTGTGCCCTACCAGGGTATACAACGGCTGTTAGCCTTTTGTTAAAATCTTGTTTTTACCATGTGGAATGCAAATCAACGAATAGGAATATAAAGAAGGTTACTTACCAAAAGTGTAGACTTCTCCGTTTTCGTCTACCAGCACTGAGTGGCCAGCAGAGCAGCTGCTGGCAATGAAGCGGTACTGCAAAGTACAATGTTACTTGTTACTGGCATCTATTATACTACTTCTATACTGGATAGGAATACGTACCTGAGTTGCCACTCAGTCAACTATCTACCTTAGCGTTACACGCAAAAGGTTAAGTCTAGGATCTTGGTTTTTGATTGAACTTTAGATGAATGACTTATGATGACTGTCTCTCAGGCATGACTGACAAGAGGCCCTAGACAATGTGCCATTCAATTAGCGAATACGATTATACGACTATCGAAATGCCAAAATGTAGGAATTTGATCACGTGACATTTCGATAGCATCTGTCAATCCCATACATTTTTGACGTAATGACAATCGCCTCCGCCGCGCTACCGCTGACAGAATGTCACTTGTCTAGAGCCCAAGGACGCCAAATCCAGTAAAACTGTATTGTGAAAATATTATAACATGAATGTCAAAATCTATGTACCTATTTCTCATTGCATCCGATTCTATTTAACTTCATGTGAGTGGAGTTAGACTTCCGGCTAGGCAGTTATTTATACACCAACATCCCCTATTGGTTGCTTCCCACGACAGGTTTAGCGACATTCTTCTCTTACTCACTTTACAAAAATAATTGTGGATCTGTTATTGGCGTTACTGCACTTGTTTTATTAATATTACTATATTTTTGTTCTACAGTTTCTGTTATCAAATGACAAAAAATTCAAGTATGTAAGTAGGCATATCGGTCTTTTTATGCAAAATTCAGTTATTTTCGGAAAGGTTATTCGGAGTCAGGAAAACACACAAGGTTCCGTGCTCGAGTTTTGCCCTAGTGAAAAGTTTCGACGAACAAATGTGATTCTGTTGTATACTAATGTTTATTTTGTCCGTTTTCTGTTTTGGTCAGAATGCACCATATGGTGGTAGACTTGCAAATAGCCTTTTTTAAATACCAAATACGTTGCTATCCCGGAGACGAAGCTAAATGGGACCATGTAAATACACTGTTACTGAGACCATTCACTGCAACGGTATTTATCGGCAAAAATAGGTATGATGACAATATTACCCCAGAATAGCTTCTTTAAAAAAGCTCTATTCCTATAGTTCTACTGTTTAACTGGACGATGACTCGCATGCCGATAGCAAGGGCACCATCTCAGTAAAGCAGTGTGGTAAGCCTGTAGATACACACTTCTAACTTGCCAGTTTGTTGTCAACCAGTATTCATTCTTCTTAGTTTCATTCTAACAAAAGACAGCCAGATGTGGGGCGATGTCTGTGCGCTCCAAACTTAAAGAATGGGATACCTTTAAATATCCTACTTCCGGTAAGTTGCTGCTGTCGGCAAATTCAAATCCTTCAGCAACTTCATAGAGCCTAATTACAACAGACTGGGGATGATTTCCAGAGCAAATCAATCTATTTTAAATTAAATGTACTCGTACCTAAAGTCACATTGCGCCGGTACTTACGAAATTATTATTTGTTTGCCGTGCAGTGGTACAATACAGACTAGCTGGAATAGATTATGACTATGGAGGTATCTCGAAGTCTCGATTTAAGTCTAGCCTATAGATTTCTTATTAATATATTTTATAGACTTTAATTCTATTCATAATAGTAATAGTACTACTCACAAACTCACAATGGGCCTCATCAGAAGGCTTAAAGTCACCCAAAAGGCAATGGAGAGGGCAATACTCGGAGTTTCCTTGCGTGATCAAATCAGGAATGACGATATCCGCAAGAGAACCAAGTCAAATTGAAGTGGCAGTGGGCAGGGCAGCTAGCCGCCCCCGCGGTTGACTGCTAGTGCGTTTGGGCGCTTATAGTGCACCAGGTATTGTCCAAAATTTTATAATGTTGATAGCTTACCTTGCGATCAGTAAACTTGTGGAAGGTGTACAAGTTGGGGTGTGTCCTCTTACTGGGGTTGTTGTCCCGGCGAGCCACCAGGTCCCAGGACACCATCCCGGCTATCATCAGCACGCCTGGGGTCTTGTACAGAGCTCGCAGAACTTCCTACAAATTTGTAGCAGAAATATTAAAAACGAGTCACTGCAGAACCTGGACTGCATCCAAAGGTAAATACCTAATTTCAAATTCACCTTCCAGGACCTGAACGTGGCTAATGACAGCGGTCTGACAAAATTTGTGGAGTCAATCGACACAAAAAGAACAAGATCGCGGAAAGATGGTGATGCAGCTTATGTGGTAGCGCTCACCTCGGGTAACCTAACAGTGGGTTCCTCCTGCATGGGCGATGGGCTGCGTTGTTGCTGTTCTGCCTGCGGCTGTTCCTCCACTGGAGACTCGTCGCTCTCCTCGTCCTCGGAGACGTGCTTCTTCGGCTTACGGTGCTTGTTGTGGCGGCTGTTGCGCGGGGCCGTGTTTCGGTACGGCAGCAGCTTGCCGTCCTTTGTCATACTGCCTCTGGGTACTGCGGAATAGATGGAAGAGTAAAGTCTCGACTCAGCAGGCGAGCCACAGTCAGATGCGCATGTTTTATGCAGGATTTGTCAGTCTATAGCAGGTTACTCCTGAGCAGAATCATCTCGAATTCACAGGAAATGTTCGGCTGCTTTACTCTCATCAATCTGCTACCAGCCACCCTACGAAGATTGTCGCAACACCTATTCCGAGGGCGTTTTATTTACCATTCCGAGTTGTGGTTCTACTCAAAAACGCCTTGATTTCAACGGTAATTGTTGCAAGATATTTGTTACAGCTGACGCTTGAAGAGCGAAACATGACAACGAAAGGGACGGTGGTCGATATCGCTATAGGCATTTGTATCAATCATGTTGTACATAGGTGGGACGGCCCCATGGCAGGCTTGGTGGAGCGACGATCTCCTCAGGGTAGCTGACTTCAGCTGTATGTGAGTCTCGAGAAACGAGATGAATGGCGCGTTGGACTGCTGTAGGCTGATAATGTTTAACTGTTTTGTCTACATTTCGTTCAGTGGAGTAATACGAGCACCAAAAGTCTGATCTTTGCACAGTGACGTCGATCGTTGCAAGTTGATGCTGTAAGTGACATTGCGCGGCATACGGCATAATGTTTGTTGCCATGGCTTTGAAACTCGAGTTTGAAACTTCCGAAATCCTGATTTGTTTGGTTAGGTAAGTACTTTGACAAATACTTGTTCAATGTAAAGGCAAGCATCATTGTGCAATCTATCATTCAAGACTACAACCTTTTACCTTTTACGCTGCATAGGTACCCACCTATGTCACCGGAGAATTGAAAACTCTAAGATTTATTTATTTATATTTACTTTATTTTACACGAACTTTAAAATGCATAGATACAGGAAATCTTAAACTAAAAAACATACAGATTGTAATAAATCTTTATTAGATTATAATTTCTCGATTCATTGTGAACAGAACATTCAAAGTCAAAGTCAAAGTCAAAGTCAAAGCATTTATTTCAATTAGACCATTTACAGGCACTTTTGAATTGTCAAGGTCGGTCGGTCAAAAAGATGAAGCTATTTGCACGTTCCAAAGCGTAGATCTCTATGGAGAAGAACGTACAAGAAACTCCATGGACACTCTTTTAAAAATAATAATTTGTTACAAAATTATGGTTACATCATTCATATTCAAATTATACATATATGTGAGAACGATGTAAAAGACGTGCAGGATAAAAGAGTCCGGAGTAAAAAAGCAACAATTAAAATAAACCATGGCAGCCGAGAGATGATCATTTTGATTATAAATCCCATCGAAATTAAATTTCCAGTTTATCCATGTTTTATGTATAGGTAGGTATTACAATCTTACGGAGTTTGCAATTAGCCGGTGACACATCCATTGCAAAAGAATAGAAGTTTTTAATGCCCAAGAAAACGAGGGCGAAATCATCGTCCACTTAATTCCGTTTGTGTAAATATAAGTCAACAGTTACAATCTATTCTTATAAAATGAATGGCTCAATCAAGCAGTGCGAATTTGCAAATAAAGCCC
Source organism: Melanchra persicariae (assembly GCA_947386135.1). Classification (NCBI taxonomy): domain Eukaryota; kingdom Metazoa; phylum Arthropoda; class Insecta; order Lepidoptera; family Noctuidae; genus Melanchra; species Melanchra persicariae. The sequence continues at coordinate 31,138,327 of OX376643.1, forward strand.
TAGTAATCACAACAAAGTATGCTTCTCAAAGTCATAATTTACATCGTTTCGCTAAATGTCATAATTTAAAATACATGAATAAGATTTCAACTTGAAATTACTACCTACCATTTAAATTCACATTCAGAAAAGGTGAGCTTCATTTTATGCAGCACGTCTAGTAATTCTAGTACCAACTAGGCATGGATGTACCTACTACTTAATCAATACTCTTCTTTGAAAACGGCTATTTTTACACCGCCGCCGAACAACAAAGAAACGCCGTTTCACTTTTATAGTGCATTCAATAATGCAGAGTTCTAGATAGAACGCGCGGCCTACCTACGTGAAATAGAGGATGAAGCTTTCCCATAACTTACCTATTGATCGGTGGTCTCGCAACATCGAGTAAAATTAGGTACCTACCTCTAAAGATCTATACGAACATTGAAAAGCTTCGACTATCGTCGTTATTGAATGTTATTTTTATACATTATTTTGCCGTAGGGGCGGCATTCGTTGGATACTCAAAACCCGCAGGGTGACAACTAGAACCATGTTACAAAGTAGCCGCTGCCGTAGGGGCGGCATTCATTGGATACTCAAAACACGCAGGGTGACAACTAGAACCTTGTTACAAAGTAGCCGCTGCCGTAGGGGCGGCATTCATTGGATACTCAAAACACGCAGGGTGACAACTAGAACCTTGTTACAAGGTAGCCGCTGCCGTAGGGGCGGCATTCATTGGATACTCAAAACACGCAGGGTGACAACTAGAACCTTGTTACAAAGTAGCCGCTGCCGTAGGGGCGGCATTCATTGGATACTCGAAACACGCAGGGTGACAACTAGAACCTTGTTACAAAGTAGACGCTGCCGTAGGGGCGGCATTCATTGGATACTCAAAACCCGCAGGGTGACAACTAGAACCTTGTTACAAAGTAGCCGCTGCCGTAGGGGCGGCATTCATTGGATACTCAAAACACGCAGGGTGACAACTAGAACCTTGTTACAAAGTAGCCGCTGCCGTAGGGGCGGCATTCATTGGATACTCAAAACCCGCAGGGTGACAACTAGAACCTTTTTACAAAGTAGTCGCTGCCGTAGGGGCGGCATTCATTGGATACTCAAAACCCGCAGGGTGACAACTAGAACCATGTTACAAAGTAGCCGATGCCGTACCTACACCCGTACACTACAAAAAGTTCTAGTTGTCACCCTGCGTGTTTTGAGTAACCAATGAAGGACGGCATTCATTGGTTACTCAAAACACGCAGGGTGACAACTAGAACTTTTTGACTGAGATGCACGAAGATTGACAAGAAAAAAAAATAACAATTACAATTTACAACATTTTAAAAATTCACCTCTGTCTGTGCTCGTACCACTCAAATCAGAGGAAACTATAATAATATCGATGAAAAAAGTGACTGTCGCCTACAAGATATAAGACGTAACTGATAAGTCACTTTCTCAATATCTGCTAAATATTACGTTAGTGAATACATTTGTTTTTGTTCCGCTAATTGTGCCGGTTTGTGTATATACAGCATCAAAAAATTCGCCCTCAACGCTGTCAACTAATAATGTCCCCAACCATCCGCAATGCTTATAGTCCTTTTGTCAAGGCTTGCGAGCACAAGGCCCCACGGCCCGAGGATTAAAACCCCAAACGGCTCGAAAATATAGTTACCACGTTAAGAGCGTTTACGCGGTACGGCTTTTCATACAAACTTTCAAATCATAATTTTTCAAAATGAATGAACCGATTTTAACGAAACTAGGTATGCAAACGCTAGATATCCTGTTCTAAATAGTTATCAGAAAACATTTTTGAAAAAGATTTCAGAGGGAGAGAGACGGCGATTTTAAGTTTTCTATAGAAAGTGAAAAATCACTATATCCTTCCCCCTGAACTCTTTTTCAAAAATGATTTCTGATAACTATTTAGACCTGAATATCTAGCGTATGCATACCAAGTTTCGTTAAAATCGGTTCATTCATTTTGAAGAATAAGGACTTGAAAGTTTGTATGAAATGACATACAGCGTACACGCTCTTAACTATAGTTACCACGTTAACTATATTTACTTTTTTCCTTAGCCGCAGCGTCAGTGCCACCACAACACGATGAACTAGGATGATGGTATGGCGCAAAAGTATCGACACAGATTGTGTCCTATTTCTTTTAGTTATTTTGCGTATACCTATCAATTTACTGCTTTTGATTCCGACTTACAACTTATGTTTTACTACCCCGCGAATCTAAAAACTTACATACTTGAGCAAAAAGCGCGTGTTGGTACCAATAATTCGAAGAACGATATCAAGCAACCAGTACAGGGTCTTGTTTGTAGTCGGGTCTAGGCGGAAAGTCTAACATAGTTAGCGATCGCCTACCGACCGAATTCGGTCGATAAGTCCTAACTGTACACACTCAATCTCGATCGCGATCCACGGATCAGTACCTCTACCATGAGATGTCATCGAAAAATTACTCGCTAGCGTTAAAGTCGCTAGCGTACTAACGCGGATCGAATAGATTTCGATAATGCTTGCACCATGAGATTTACGGAGTCTTACGCATTCGCTAAGGTAAGCTCGATAGATCTTGTCATCTAGCTAACTTCAGTCTACTCGTTAGAATGCTTCACTACTTATGTTTTGTTTCTTTCTTTCTCACTAATAAGAAGAGAGAACGGCTATCAAGCTCAAAATGTAGTTATATCGCTATGTTAAAAATGTTAAGACAGTCAATATCACAAAATAAACCGACTAAATAAAAAAGTTGACGGTTAGTGGACTACATAAGGTATTTAGTGGTTTTTTTAATTTTTATTCCTTATCATGTCATGTTTTGTTTGTTAGCGTTGTGTTATAACTGTGTGTGTGGATTGAAAGCTTACAACAATAGATTAATAATTGGTTTTGTTTTGAGATAGCTGCATACCTACATTACCTACCATACCAACTTAGGTACTTACTTAACTTATTTACCATACTGACTACCTTTAGTTCTAATGAAAGTTGTTGTGTTCGGTGTTGACGTCAAATCCGTAAGATTATTCAATTATATAATTAAGCACAAATCCTCAAACGTCTCTCTATAGAGTCCGTAAAGTTTAATAAACTTTCTTTAACTTATGTTTTCCAATTGAGATCTAACATGAATTCTCAGCTTGAAATTAACGTTGTTCAAGTCGTTGGGCTTCAAATTCAGCGGCCACTAACATATGCCATGCTAAATAAGCTCTTGCAGACATTATTTTGGCGATAGTAGACTCAAAAACGTATTTAATTTTAATGTAAACTTGTGTTTCACACGGCATAATGCTAATGAGCTACGTAACTATTATCGTAAGCGTATTAGTAGTATATAACTAGAAACCTAGAACCATGAGCACTATAGATTTCGATAGGTTAAAAACCTAACGTAATCTATTCGATAGTCACCAACGTTTTTCAGCAGTCACCATACAAAACGGTACCATGACTCACTAATTTGACAGAAGCTATCGAACAATACGCTTACGATAATAGTCACTGTCAATAGGGTTTACACCTATTGACAGTGACTTCAATATTTACTAAACTTCTTATTAGTTTTTTTTGTAGGGTAAACAGTAAGTTGTCCGTGAGTGTCACCAGACGGCGCTTATTCAGTTTCAATACAAATTCACGTTTAAGCTAACGCGATCGAGAACGTTAAAAAACTCGCACTAAGGCCACAGAGCGCCAATTCTACTAATTATTAAGCAACGTTCACATTCGTGTGCGAGTCGCGATCTGTCAAAAATGTATGAAAACTTTTTTGACAGATTGCGATTGAAATGCGCATGCGAACGTTGCTTAAGAATTAGTAGAATTCTCAAAAAGATACCTGTGTCTCTAAAGTGATATGAGAGCACTAGGCAGCTAACCTGATCAATCATGCTACGTAAACAAGTTAAGGACACGAGCAGTTAGATCCTTGATTCCTGTATGTTTGATTGCCTGACAATGGCAACTAGTATCACAATAAATCAGAAGTGCATTGCACAGCTTGACACCGGTCTATTAGCAAAGTGTTCAGCCAATTGGTCACAATTGCCTATTAGTGACAAGCTGTGAGGCTACCTATTATACGCACGGTGCACCCCATTTCCGTTAGTCGTGCACACAACCTACTGGATTGCCTGCATGAACAAGTCGTGACGCAGGCATGATTGCGCAGGCCAAGCCCAGGCTCTCGACTGGTGATTGTACGTTTATATAACGGCGAATTAAATTATATCGTCAACGGTCTGGTGGCGAAGGGCAAGGCCAAAGAAACGATGGATAAAATGAGTTGACAAGAAAGGTACAGCCACCTAAAGAGGGATAACGATGAAGATAAAGTTGGTTAAAAATATGTTGCGCCGAATACAAATAAATTGGAAAATGTGGATCAGTTTGTATCAACATACTATACGTTGTAAAGTAAAGACCTGCAATACTAAGAACTACAATACAAAAAGCCACCTATGGAGAAAATAGATAACGCCATAGGTAAATGTGTTTTGCGAACAAAGAAATAAACGAAGAGTTACAAAGAGGTGAATGAGACATACATCATTTTAAAGTTCGTTAGATTTGAATTATTTTTCATTATGGACACAAAAAATCGGCCTATGGAGAAAAAGATAGAAGCCATAAGTGTTTTGCGAGAAAATAAAACGTCGAATGCAAGAGTTACAAGGAACATCGGTGAATGAGACCTATATAATTTTAAAGCTCGTTAGATTTGAATTATGTTTCATTATGGACAAAAAAAAACGGACTATGGAGAAAAAAGCTAGAAGCCATAAATGTGTTTTGCGATAAAAGAAATCGTCGAATGCAAGAGTTACAAAGAGCGTCGGTGAATGAGACACATGATTTTAAAGCTCGTTAGATTTGTATCATTTTTTATTATGGACACAAAATCAGCCTATGAAAAAAAAAAGGCAATGCCATAAGTGTTTTCGTGGTACGCGATTATATTTGAGTTCGGATTCAATCTCGTAAACTCCCTTCAAAAACTTACAACTCTTTAACTCATTTATCGCGATGCGCTTGCACGAGTTGCCATAGGTACGCCATTATTATTGAGTGTATTAATCGGTCAACTAACTATAGGCTGTTGCGCACACATTTTGTCTGTGATTATGGTTTTTAGGCTGGGCACGTCATCAAGAAGGAATACGCCACCCTGCGCTTTAGCTTTTTCCTACTAAAACGTAAATAGATTATAGTCGAATCATTGGTTAACACCCTTTGGGTCCTGTCCTGTGGACAGCTTTGCTACAAGAATGCTTTTGGGCAGCCCAAAGATACGCATTTTCATCGTTTTTATCTCATAACAACGAATGAAACTAACTGTGACTTTAGTAAAACTTAATTAAAACTTTAGTACATCACTTGGCTCTATTGTCAATAGTTTCCGCAGCGTACGCGGTATGAGGATTTTTTTTGGTATTGTTTCACACCTTGGGTTACATTATCGAAGTTTTCATTCGGATCCCTAGTTTTTGGCTTTTACATTTTTTATTATTATTTAGTGATTATTATTTTGTTTTTTTATGTAATTATTTTGCATTCACCCCATTTTGTTTTCCCCTTAATTTTTGTAATGTATTTCTGTTTATTTTAATGTTCTCGTCCTTGTCAAACTTTATCCTACCTAGATATTAAGTGAATGATGTGGTCGCCTATAATTGGAAGCGCACTCTTTTATTTGTCCCTGTCTGTATTACAATGCATGAGATTGTGTAGCCTCTGTTGGCGATCCTATAAATAAATAAATAAATAATGTAGCTTTCTAATGGCAAAAGAATTTTTGAAATCGGTCCAGTAGTTTTAAAGTTTATTCCTTACATACAAAAATACAAATCATTCCTCTTTATAATATTAGTGTAGATGGGCATAAAAACCGGCCAAGTGCGAGTCGGACTCGCGCACGAAGGGTTCCGTACCATTATCTATAAAAAAAAACGGCAAAAAAATTACGTTTGCTGTATGGGAGCCCCCTTAATTATTGTGAATATTTCAAGCGTCTACCTGTTGCTGTTATCAATATCGTGTAAAAACCAGCAAAGAAATCACGTTTGTTGTATGGGAGCCCCCTTAATTAATTGTTTCATTTTGATTTCATTATTTATTTTTAAAGTGAATATATAACTAAATATTCTGTGAATCTTTCAAGCGTCTACCTGTTGCCGTTATCAATATCGTGTAAAATCCAGAAAAGAAATCACGTTTGTTGTATGGGAGCCCTCTTAACTATTGATTTTATTCTGTTTTTTAGTATTTGTTATAGAGACAACAGAAATACATCATCTGTGAAAATTTCAACTGTCTTACTATCATGGTCCATGAGATACATCCCGGTGACAGACGGACGGACAGCAAAGTCTTAGTAATAGGGTCTTGTGTTACCCTTTGGGTACAGAACCCTAAAAACAAAATTTTATTTATCTCTCTCTTTGTGTCATTCATTATGTAAAGAAGCAGCAACACCCTCTATCATCTGGGGGTACCAATTTTATGAAAATAGAAACAAAAGAAAATAAACCGTAAAAAACATGGAATATAATCAAAAGTCAATTTACAATATACTGGATCCAATGGATCCAAGCCGTCATATTTCAATATTATCCAACAGATTAATTACTGCAAAAGGGAACTACAAAATAATTGGATGTTAATGTTTAGTTTTTTTTTACTACTAACTAACCTGTGGTGCCCTCAAGTGAATTTAAGGCCCCCAGCCAAGGCAACAAAACTAGCTACAAGCTAAAAACTACTGACCGCTCGCTAAGGGCATTCCCTGTGGAATACGACCTCGGCTTAGCGGCGTCAGTTAGGGACAGCAAGGGACAATCAGGCTGGGTCGTTTCATTATTTAGGGGTTATTAAAGCTAAAGGCTCAGCGGCGCGGGCTGGCTCGTTTGCAAAAGTCGGGGAGGGTTCTGAATGGGTCGTCGCGACGGACCTCGGCGGCGAGGTCGGTATACGGAACGCGGTCTGTATCTGTTTATTCTAAGGGTGCTGGTTTCCCTACAGCTTTCCTGAATCTTTGTGATCTCGTCGTCGAGTGTATGCCGAGGACGGCGAATCTTACTAATGCGAGTGTTAATGTTTAGTGTTTTTTTTTATTATTCTATGTAATTTATGGAAAATAATTGAATGAATCAAATTTGTATGTTTTGTACTGATGCAAAAACTTATCGTCGGCCTAATTCGTTAACCAGCTAAGTCCATTTCAATCATAATTCTGAAAATCCCGTTGGTTCCTATAGGATTTAGCAGTATTTCTTTGTGAAGATTTCCTATTATTCAGAAAGCAGGTTTTCGAGCATGGCATTTCAAAATTTTTTAGATTTATATAGTCATAACAAATTTATCATAGGGTAGGTAATCGCGTTTATTCCCGGTCATCCCCACTGGGTATGAGTGGGAAAAAAAATGTTTTGTTCCTCCCAAAGTTCCAAGTGGTGACGATTGGAACTTTTTATTTCCCACTCATTCCGGTATAGACAGAGAATAAAATGCAGTAATGGGGATTTCAATAAGAGATTTCACGGATGGTTAAAATGTTTTTATTACGACTTTCTGAGCAACAATGTTTTTGATTAAAAATAATTTAAAAAAACTGAGGCAAATAAATATTCTCATTGTATGCATGACCTTGGACCACAAATACATAAGAATTATAAAAAAATATTTTTAGACACAGTTCGGCTTGTATCCGACTAGAAAAGGGAATGTGTTTCAAATACAAAAAGGCGTGAGACAGGGTGATCCCCTTTCACCAACACTTTTTCTGGCTGTACTGGAGATGATATTCAGGAATCTGGATTGGACGGAAATGGGCATAACTATCAATGGCCACACGCTAACACATCTACAATTCGCGGATGATAATGTATTATCTGCAGAAACACCAGAGGATCTAAGCAAGATGATAAATGATCAAGCATCAGAAAGTACTACGGCCAAATTGCAGTTAAACCCAGATAAAATCAAAATCATGACCAATGGCAACAAAGATCCTATAACAGTCTCAAATCTCCTATGTTGACGAAACATATACCTCGGTCAACTGATGAGAACAAAGAAGTTGAAAGAAGAGTTTTGAATAACTGGAAAAAATACTGGGGTTTAAAAGAAATAATGAAAGACAAGAGTCTACACATCTCAACGAAAAGCAAACTTTTCAACACATGTATCCTGCCTGTATTGGCATATGGGAGCGAAACATGGGCTTTGACAAAAAACATAACAAACTCTCAATATGTCAACATGCCATGGAAAGGAGTATGATAGGGATCAAAAGGAAAGACAAAGTAAGGAATAGCAACATCAGAAGTAAGACTAAGGTCCAGGACATAACCTGAAAAATATGAAGACAAAAGTAGAAATGGGCGGGCCACATGATCAGAGGAAAGTTTAAATGGAGTAAAATAACCACACAGTGGTACCCAAGGAATGGAAAAAGAAAGGAGGCAGACCACAGAAAAGGTGGGATGACGACATTAGACAAGTCGCTGGAACAACATGGGGTAGAGTGGCCATAGAAAGGCCGGAATGGAGAAGATTGGAGGAGGCCTTTGCCACCTGGCAAACGGATTCACAACAATGGAACAAAAGAAGGATCTATGAACAACAAAGGAAATAACAATGTCGTGTCTGGATGAAGACTTAATCATCATCACCTTGAAATAGCCAATCAGAGCAACGTAATAAGTGTTGTTGATGCGCTTCTTGCTACTCGCAAAATCAAAAACATTGTTCACTCTTGCTCAGAAAGTCGTAATTAAAACATTTTAACAATCCTTGAAATCTCTTATTTTAATCCCCATAACAGCATATTGACTCTCGGTCTATAGCGGAACGAGTGTCACCACTGGGGAGGAATGAAACTTTTTTTTTCCACTCGTACCCAGTGGGGACAAAAGGGTGGGGAAAACCGGGAATAAACAGGTAATCGCGTGAACTTTTTGGCAGACTTGAATATATATTAAAATTGACCAAAAAAGGACTTAGCTGGTTTAGAATTAGGCCCACGTTATGTTTTACTAATATTTATATTAATGAAACACCTGTACCAATTAACCATGTTTGCAAAAGAAATAAATGTTATGATTATTATTTCAAACAAAATTTTGTGTTGTTTGGGATAAATCCTCCCATCCTTTAACCAACTTTCAAATAATAAACAGACTGTAAATACTGATGAAAGTTTGATCAAAAAAATTCAACAAGGCTTTAATAATTAAGCACCTTCTTTGCAAAAACAAATCATTAAGAAAATCAAAAACGATAAAAACGCTTTTTTTAATGATTTGTGATGCAAGCAGGCTAACTGCTAGATGATTAAATTTCGTATGCTCATTTGTTATCAAAACAATGTGTTGTATTGTAGTATAAAAATGACAGGCGATGTTTAGGTATTCCTTTTATCAATTTTAAATACTTTTAATAACAAATTGATATCACCATCATTTCAAATCTTAGCAAAAACATAGTTTTGTATTGCAAGCTGCGGCGATGGCGCTACGTATTAATCAGTCCACAATTTTTATTACTATAATCGCGCTCGACTTTACCGGTTTTCATCTGCTATTTGAAATATCCTACACAATTCATTTTTCTTCGGCATTACCCATAAAAAGACACATAATAATTATCCAACAGCGTCCGGTATGGGGTAGTGGACATTAGCATCTTTTTTACAACAATGAAAAAGAAAACCGTTAAGTTACCTACATTATAAAAATAAGCGTTTAACAAGCTAATAAATTAGCAAACTGTTCGCAAAACGACAATTAAATACATATTGCTCTAAGAAAATCACTGATTTACTTGTTGGTGTGAATTAAACAAATAATTTTTCAACTTCAGAGAAGAATAAGTGCCGACACGTGCAATCTTATCAAATGTTACAATATTTACATAAAACAAATGAAGTATAACCTAACAATCAGAAAAATAGAACATTGCTTTAAAAAATAATTATACTTACTCATTGTTGTAGGAGAAACAATTGTTTAAAAATAATTATTCAAAAATGTCTGTCACACAAGCTCAACACGACAAGGACACACGACAAAGCTACTACTAGTGTTGGGCACAACACAAACAGTTCACTGAGTACCAGTGATGAGGGAAAAAAGAAACGATACAATACTAAAAATCGTTTATTTTTTCATAGTCGAATATTTCTTGCAAATCGAATGTTTTCCAAAGACTGTAGCTCGCTCGCCACATTTCGAATGACGTTTTGACAAAACTACCTTGCTTGGGAGGCCCCAAGGTATTTTAAATTAAGTTTTGTCTAGGACAAAATCGGCCAAGTGTGAGTCGTCGGACTAGCGTGTTTAGTGTTCCGAACAAATCTCATTTATGTTATGTACATACCTATTGTAATATGTTAAGTACTATAAAACCGTAGATTTCTTACCTACGGGTCAGGCATTTCGTCTAATATATATCTTTAGAACTATTTTATGCATTTTTTCTAAGCTTTAGCCGCCGTAGTTTCAGGGATAAGGCGGGAATGGTGGCTTTTTTTTTTTTTTTTTTAAAGACAGTTCTCCAAAAAGCTGTAAGATTGAAAATGTAACCCATGGCTGAACGCCGACCCCTAAAATACAGGTCCAGGGACCAGGCATAGTTTGGGGGGTAGGATCAGCAGTGCGATTCTGTAAATATGTCGAAGTGAACACTTGGGCGGGGTGCACGACGGGTGAGTTTTCAAACCATACAATTAAGATGGAATGACAGCTCAATGTCGTTCACTCCGCCTCGGTGTACACCGTGAGATGTCGACAATCGACTGGCAGATTTGTAGAAATACATTCGTGTACTATTTTATTATGACTGGATTGTCACATGTATTTTTAAGTGTCAAATAAATATTTAAATTTTAAATTTATAATGGTTCAGTTTTTTATGTATTGTACTTTCGGAACCCTACGACTGACAATACATTCTTTCGTGAATGATCATGCGTGAAGCTTTATTTCGCCCAAGTACGGTCCAGCCACTTTCAACCAGTCGGTCGGCAAAAATATCAAAACGAGCAGAAAAAAAATTAAAGAAACCACTATAATATTTATATTTTTGGTAGGTAGAATTCCAGTTTGGTACTTTTATAAGAATAAAAAGAATAAGAATATTTATTTGTCAAACATGCGTTTACATAAACTGACTAATCAGACATGCAAGGTATTGAATTAATAGAATAATTGTGAGCGTCCATGTTTTGCCAATAACGGCGTACAAATTTTGGAAGTATACAAAATTACATTTAATTGCATTTTACATGTAGTCATTCTAGATTTCATTGCAAAATACAAAACAAATAAATACCTAATAATTAATGTCAAGATATTATAGTATAAGGTATAAGTACAAAAATAGTCAAAATAAATCAAATTATGTCCAGCAATCAAATATAATCATTGAAAAGTCAATTGATTTAAAATTCACATTATTATTTTTTTATCTTTCTTTTGATGACAAAACATTGCGTGTTTTCGTAAAGATATATGAAAAAAACATACTATGCATATTTTTTAAAATCTTTTCCAATTATGATACCTAAGTACCGAAATACTTTTTTGAAGTCAATAAGAATTGTCAAAAAAGAAACAAAGTACTACTGTTTGATATTACCGCGAAATTGTTTTTATTAAAATATATATTTAATAAATTACCTATGATGAATAAAACTTTATTTATGCAAGTAGGTACCTACTTAGGTATCGCAAAATTTTTTGTAGATATTGATGACCTCTATAAAACTGTAGTACATCACTTTGCGATATAAGGATTTTTTTCGGTACACCTTGGGTTATATTATCGAAGTTTTCATACGGATCCCTAACTTTTTTTAAAATATTCTATCGCTAATGTTCATCAGGGATAATGTAGGATTCTAATGTTGAATTTTTCAAATTGGTCCAGTAGTTTCTGAGCCTATTCAATTCAAAAAAACAAATCTATCCTCTTTATAATATTGGTGTAGATTACCTACTCAGTATTTTTGAACTGCAAGCAATGGAGAAAAATTTGATCGTTCGAATTTTGCGCTCTCTCAAATGCCAGCTGGTCGATTTTGTCAACGTTTTACCGCTTAGCATAAGTGAAGTGAACATGAAGTGCTGTCAATCCATACAAACAACACAGAATGCCAGCACACTTTATGTTCACTTCACTTATGCTAAGTGGTTCTCAGCGCTTAGCATAAGTAATAAATAATCCATACTTGTTTGTTTGTTTGAACACGCTAATCTCTGGAACTACCAGTCGGACTTGGAAAATTCTTTTTGTCTACGATAGCCACATTTATGAGGAAGGCTATAGGCTATATTATAGCTTTACGCTAAAGCTCTTAATTAGCCTTAAATAATATTTGTAAAGTAAGTCGGAAGAAAAAGCGCTATCAAATGGCTTTATCCGCGTGCGCTGCGGTAATGGCTAATTATACGTAAGTACCATGTAGGTACCTAGGTACTACAAACATTTTGGTTTTTGATAGATCTAAAAAAAGTCTGCGACGCCATATATTATATGATCGCGCGGGCGAAACTACAGAACCAGGTCAAGCCCCGCTCCCATTTCATATAATCTATACATCTATACATATAATAAAACTGTAGAAGAGGTCAATTCTGTACATTGAAAATAAAATAAAAAAAATACGCCGTGCTTCATACAAACAGTAGAAGCCAAAATTATGAAAGAGAAAAAATATTTAAGGCTCAAAAACGATGTCTCAGATCAATGACAGGTCTTAAATCTACTGAAAGTTGTCAACCTATATTTAAATCTTTAAAAATTCTGACATTGCCTTGTTTATATATATTAGAAGTTGCCATATTCGTTACATCAAACAAACACTTATTTACCTCAATAGTTGATATAAGACAACGCACAGTACCAATAAGGTCCCAGTATAAAACCAGTTGCACACAGGTGGTCATAAAACAGTCTCAGTAAAAAATAACATCCTATTCATGGGACCGCTTATATATAATAAATTACCAGTCAATTTAAAAGACCTACCAATAAAATTTTTTAAGAAACAATTAACAAAACTATTGCCGAAATGTTAGTACACAATTAAAGAGTTTTTAAATGACAACTCTATAGTAAATGTTGTTTGTAAAAAAAATAAAATACATCGACGCTCCCAAGCAATAACCCGGTAATCGAAAAATCTAAATTTTACAGGAGAAAAGATTTACTGATTTTATCAAATATCTTTTCAACGAGTGGGACTATTGAAGTCATTGATGTATTAAATGAAAGCTATTTTTTTGCGAAATGTAACTGTGCCATAAATACGAAATTCCTTTTATTTAACACCTAGTAATTTATGAAAATAAATAATACCTAAAATTTTAAACCTATATGTTACAGTAATAGTACTTACGGGATTATTGCAGTAAATTTATTAAATAAATTATTTCATAACATTATATTATGGACTTCTACGGCGTTATTTTTTATCATAGGGTTGATACATAACGTGTTTTTACGGAGTTATTGTGGTAATATCAAATAATTTAAAAAACGGTATTGATAAATAATACTATTATTACGAGGAAAATTAGAATAACTGTGTTATTGTTACCACTCGATGCTGATATTTTTTTAAGTATTTAAATTTAATATAACCGAAGAAAAAACAATGATTTTGATTTTAAAAGTAATATTTATTAAACCACGGAATGAAATTTGACACTTTAATTGAACGCGAAAATTTATTAATAAAATAATCCAATGAATCAAATCCTGTAATCAACTTTGAGCTATATAAACTCTTCAATTTAGTTCTTCTTCAGAAATATTTTCGTTCCCAGCTTCAAAACAGGACAAGGATTGATAAAAAGGATGGTAACTCCGAGGAATAGCTCCACTTTTACATAAACTCAAAAGGTCTGTATGTAAAGTTTTGCTTATTGGTATGAGTTGGTGGTATGCGCGTTGCAACTGCACATTATCCGTATATACAGCTGCATCTTGAGTACTCGTACACTTTCGTCCTCGTCGATTAGCTGAGGTAGAGGGAGTGTTGTTTATATCAAGCTCTGAATAAGTTTCTTCAAAATTATATTTGAAAAACAACTTATTTGCTTGTGAATCGACCACGCTTTCCTCCATGACTTCAGCCCAGTAGATCACATTTCCGTCTTTATCGCACTGCTAATACTTGTCTTCTACGAGTGAATTTAAATCGTAAACTTCGGACTGCTCTAATTCTTTGATACGATATTTTTCGCCAGTAATCTTTGAATTGAAAATAATACTATGTTTAATTTGGGACGTAATTTCTCCGAAACTGTTCACGGCCGCAATGGAGGATGTCTTCAAGGTTTTAGACAGGAGAAGGTAGGCACTAATGTCACTGGCGAGTACATCGCTCACCTTCGATTTGCCGACGATATAGTCGTCATGGCTGAGATCATGGAGGACCTCAGTACAATGCTCGATGACCACAATAGAGCTTCCGAAAGAGTGGGTCGTAAAATGAACATGGACAAAACCAAGGTCATGGTAAATATCCATGTAGCACCCACTCCTATCAAGATTGGAGGCTCTACACTCGAAGTTGTAGACGAGTACGTCTACCTGGGATAAACGGTCCAGTTAGGTAGGTCTAACTTCTAACTAACGAGAAAGAGGTCAACCGTCGAATCCGACTCGGCTGGGCGGCGTTCGGGAAGTTGCGTGGTATCTTCTCGTCTCACATACCACAGTGTCTCAAGACAAAAGTCTATGACCAGTGCGTGTTGCCAGTGATGACCCATGAACTTGAAACGTGGTCGCTCACAATGGGCCTCATCAGAAGGGCAATGGGGAGGGCAATGCTCGGAGTTTCCTTGCGTGATCGAATCAGGAATGACGATATCCGCAAGAGAACCAAGGTTACCGACATAGCCCGAAGAATCGTCAAATTGAAGTGGCAGTGGGCAGGGTACTGCTCGCAGAACAGATGGTCGATGGGGCCGAAAAGTTCTGGATTGGCGACCGGGTACCGGTAGACGCAGCGTTGGAAGGCCTCCCACAAGGTGGACCGATGACCTGGTGAGAGTCGCTGGTAGCCGATGGATGCGAGACGCACAGGACCGGTTGTTGTGGCGACACTTGGAAGAGGCCTATGTCCAGCAGTGGACGTCTTTCGACTGATAGATGATGATGAAAATGAGTAGTTTTTTAGGAGTTAAAAACTGTTTCGTATTGTCGTTTTGTCGCCATTACAACATAAGTTTTACTTTGTTGTGTAAACCACTCAGTATAAAAGCAATACGTTTTTGAAATATTCAAGTTTTAGATATTCTTGGTTTGAAATCGCCATCGTATAGTGCGACTGTACTTTAGAAAATAATTCAATGTGTGTTTTAGTAATGGCTTCTGTCATAGTATTCGTTTTGTTAGGCCTATTATCATGTCTTTCCCGTTTATCTTGAAGTCCTTCATCTGCTTTAATAACTTTTTCCATTGCTGTGTAAACCACATATTCTCCGTTTAATTATTAAGCAAGCACAAACTATGAAACGTTAATAGTTTGTGCTTGGTCATATCTACTGATAATACTACCATTAATGTTCGCGATCAGAGACTATAAAATTTGTCAAATATAGCTTGTCTTTCTGACGGATTGAATTTTTGGCTACATCCCTTTTTACACGCACATGTCGAGCCTGTAGTTTTTTCAGGATATTTTTTTTGGAATTGTACACTTCGTAAGCTTTGCCGAAATTTTTGAGGATTTTATTTTTCTTACTACGCCACTCACTTCTAATCTGCTTGTGTTTGTGTTTTTTCGCTTTCTACTGCCTCCATATGCGAGCAATCGCTTGAAGTTCTACCGGCCATTGTTGTGTCATTGTAACTTTCTGACTGCTCTTCTCTAAAGATTATTTTTTTTCTTCTTCGCTACTAATTTTCCGTATTAAGCTTGGACTAATTTATTGTCGGTTACAACTTCCTTAGCATGTGAGCAATCATTTGAAGTTCCACCGTTTAATGTTTCATTGTGATTAATTTCTGAAGTTGCATCTGGTTTTAACGTGTCATCTATATCTTCTTGGCTACTTATTGTTCGTCTTATATTTGGACTTGATTGGTTTTCCTTTTCAATAAGCACTTAGTTGAGATAAATCTAAGGTTGCTATTGCTTTGCAAACTATTGCGCGGCTAGACAAAAACAGAAATATCCAGAACAGAGCTAGGTGCATTGAAATTTGGAATAAATTGACCGTATTTAAATATTACGTGCATTAATGAGCCAATACCATCCTTAAATAACACTGTTAGAGTGTATTACGAAATACATATTTTAAAACTAATTCAACAAAAACCCCGTACTCACGTTTACCAAAAACTTCATGAAAATTATTTTCGCCAATAACCCGGTAATCACAACTTACCAAAATAAAATGTAAGTTGTTTTTTCGTACAAATCTATAACAGGTTTTTTGCCGACATATTATTGTGTGAGAATTCCCAACAATAAACATGTGTGTCATGATATCTTTGTTAATATCATTAGGAAAAATCTGAAAAAAATTGCTAAGGTATATTCCAGTTCATAGATGCCGAATTTGACATAACAGCATAAAACCCATAATAGCACAATACCGAGTTCTTGGTTGGGGGCATCGACATGTATCTTTGCAATTTCGAGTGATCATGATTGACATAAGTAATGTAATGACTAATGAAATTGTAACAATATCTTTAAGTGTTTTTTTTTATTTTTTTATTATTATAACTTTTCATGAACATAAGAGCGTTTACGCGGTACGGCTTTTCATACAATCTTTCAAATCCTTATTCTTCAAAATGAATGAACCGATTTTAACGAAACTTGGTATGCATACGCTAGATATCCAGGTCTAAATAGTTATAAGAAAATATTTTTGAAAAAGATTTCAGAGGGAGAGAGAGAGCGATTTAAGTTTTCTATAGAAAGTGAAAAATCACTATATCCTTCCCCCTGAACTCTTTTTCAAAAATGTTTTCTTATAACTATTTAGACCTGGATATCTAGCGTATGCATACCAAGTTTCGTTAAAATCGGTTCATTCATTTTGAAGAATAAGGATTTGAAAGATTGTATGAAAAGCCGTACCGCGTAAACGCTCATAAATTTACATTACTTACATTGGGACATTATCTTTTGTAATTGTGATTGTTGTCGTTGTGTTTTTGAATATTTTGACATTAAACATCTTGCCACTTGCATTAAGCCATTTGACATTACATATTGTGACATTTTATACTCTTCATTTTACAATATGCGAGTGATTTATATTTTTTTTTTTTTAGACTGATCCGCAATTTGCTATTAAATTTGCGACTGGTTAATAATTGTTTTGGTTTTATTATTATTATTAAATTCAAATACAATATTTTGCATGCCGTAAGGTAAAATGTATCGGGACAATCTATAAATATTCCAACCTATATGTATACCTACATTTACAGCAAATAAATGATTTCTTTCTTTCTTCTTTCTATGTTTTTTTTTGTCTGTCTGTCTGTCTGTTGTTCACGCAAAAACCACTGGACGGATTTTGATGAAACTTTTTTGTTGTATTGCTATTAGTCCTCGCCAACATATAGGCTATAATTTATTTTGAAGTTCTGAATACCTGACGTGGAACCTTAGTAGCCCGGCTAATCTATAAGAGATATTAATATACCGCTTTAGGAATAGTTGGTCAACATGATGAGTACTTTCTGTCGACATAAAAAAATGAAGGTCTAGAGCACCTGATGTGGAACCCTTTCGGGGAGCTAAGCAGCTTTTGCCTTGACATGAATAAGATCGGCTATTTGAATCAGTTGTCAACGGAACTCATAGTCTATCGGTTTAAAGACTGCCTCTCGAATGACTGGGCGTGGGTTCGAAAATCACATAAATTTTGAATATTTTTGAATTATTTTTATCTCATTAATTTCGTTATTTTTTATTCCTACCAAACAAAATATTTACAAAAATGATTAGGTAATATGTTATTGCTGTATTTTGCATATTTTTTAGCAACGAACCTATTTTCTGTTTATATGTACCTATTCTGTTTTGTTCGCATCACGTTAAAAAATACAAAAATAATGTAGATAACATTTACACATAAACCTGATAGGAATTGTGGCAATCTAGAAGAAATCAACTTATTATCTACATGCATAGTAACTTAGTAAGTACGGGTAGTAGTAATCTGAATGATACTCGCAATGTCATCTGTTGAGCGAAACTGTACCTACTGCAGTGTGGTCACTACATAATTCCTCAAATCACTCCAAGAAATAGGTGGAGGAGACATTTAAAATGTCTTGTTATTTTTTCTGTTTGAAACGCGAAACTCCTTGATGATTTTCTCAGATCACGTTAGAAAATTTTTGAAAGTCATTCGAATTTTTTGACATGGAAAAAATATGGATTTTTGTTTTTGACTTGTGTGTTGACAATGGCCAGAGGAGGTGACGATTTTTATTCGGAACATTAATTTATAAAAATTATTGTGAGTAAATAAGCCAGTTAAGCTTAAGCCATGGTGCATATTTCCATGCAATATATCTACTAACTCTTGGTAAGTTTCTCTTAAATTGTCTGCAATTTTTGTTTCGGGATTTAGGTTTCGTTGACTTTTTGTGAATTGGATTTTAATTAGTTCATTCTTTGTCATAGAAGCCGGATGCCCGTTTTCATGGTCTGGCGATATAAATCGCAGATAAGCGGGCGAGGTTCTGAGGCGAGAAGCGAGTAGCAGGGAGGTTATATCCCCAGAGAGTGCTGCGGGATGACGACGAGAAGGTTTCCTTTAAGATATTCGCCTGTGTATTTTATTCCTTTTTCGATACCCATTTTGGGTTGACGTCGGTCGTCTCCAGTTCGTGCGTGTAAAGACATTTAACGTACACTTTAAAAACTTTAAGTAATAAGGTTTCCTTTTTTTCTTGTGAGCGAACCAATCATTACGATTTACTTATCCTTTAGGAATCGGCCTACCGGCTTTAAATAAAACGTGTTGCAACCGTATTTTTTAAATCCGCTGTGATTTTCGTGCGGTAAATTAGATCTTTGTTGTATAAAATTATCGGTTACGTCAACATACAATTCTTATTTTTTTGTACTTTTATATACTTACTTTTGCTATTTTTTTAATCACCTAATTTAGGTTTTCATTTTACAAAATTATACGTACCTATACGAAGCGTAATGAGTGTTCATTTCTTTTCTCCTCATAACGCTACACTACTTACTATCAACAGCATGAGAATTACACCAAAAAATATTTTTTTGGTTAAAGATTCTTTTGATATTTACCCGGCGTAAAAAAAAAGTTTTATTTGAAAATAATTTAATTGACTTTACCCTCTCACTCTTGACAAGTCTTCCAGGCTGTAGTTATCAGGAAACACGGACACAGTCAGAGAATTCGTGTCCGTTTCAATGGCGCGGCCACGACGTTTTTTTTTAAAAAAAATTATGCCACGATTTTGTAAAAATTTGTAAAAGTAGACTCCCAAAACCATAAATTTGTCAAAGCTATCGTTAATAGTTATTTATGATATTAGTGCGGTAAGTTGGTTTTTACAAACGAGCAGACGAATGTAAGCACGAGACGAAGTCGAGGGCTTACCATAGTCACGAGTTTGTAAAAACCAAATCCGCACGTGTGTCATACAGCGTTTTTCGACACATTTGCGAGAAAACATTACAATAAGTAATGAAACAAACTTTTTGTCTCTAGAAATCAGTCGGAAAGTCGCAACAATCTTTGACGTTTTTAATATGAAAATGGCGCGAATTTGCAAAGGGCGCCACATGCGCGTGGTGAAAATTAGAACCACATACTTTATTTTTTTTATGTATCTTCTCTCATTTTCTCTATAATATTAAAATGAGACAAACGTATACAGCAAAAGCGCTTCCAAGGAGGTTCGATCATTCAGCTTATTTATTCTCGTGATGTGAAACTCCTTGGTGGAATTCTTATTAATTTTTATGGAAATTAAAAAAAAACCGTAAAGAATACGCACGGCGCTATACAACGGAGTTTGCGGTAAAATATGTACTTAGGTGAGAGTACCTACTTTGCCGCACGCTCCATTGTGTGGTGCATAATTTTTAACTTTCGAACAATGCATACAGGCTTCGTTAATGCATTTTTTGAGCTAATGTGTTGAAAAAAGTTATAAGGGTTTGAACGTGGCCGCGCCATTGAAACGCTCCGAACCGCGCGGCCATGGCGATCTTTAAAACTAAGCATTGCAGAGACATTAAATTTTGGTAAGTAACAGATTGAATTTGTAAAAAATTTGTAAAAATATAGAAAAAAATCCTGGGCTTATATTTTAGGAGCTGTGAGACTAATACGCCATGGCCGCGCCGTTGAAACGGTGAAAATCACATTTTCGCCGATATCTCGCTGAAAAAGCAACGCAGACGTCTGAAGTATTTTGTAAAACCGAGATTTGAATTTGTCAAAACTAGTAAAAATAAAACAAAAAATCCTAGGTTTATATTTCAGGAGCTATAAGACTAATACGCCATGGCCGCGTCATGGAAACGGTGAAAAACACATTTTCGCCGATATCTCGCTGAAAAAGCATCGCAGAGATCTGAAGTAATAATAATAATAATAATAATAATTTATTTGGAACACAACTATAAATTACAGTCTTCATAGCCAGGACAAGGACAATTAATTTAACAAAAGTACAAAGCCTGCTGTCTCCCAAACTAGGCAAAAACCTGTATCTTGGGAGGCAGTGTATTAACATTATTCGTTCTTTGGTTCATAACCCGTGTAAGACGTCGTAAACTTAAATGAAAAGAAAAAAAAAATATATATAATGAAAAGAAAACTCAAAAACACAAAAAAAAAATTTTAAAGACAAACTAAAACTAAAATAAGTGTAATACTACAAGTTATAGATTGCCATTCGACTACTTGCATGGTATGTGTGTGTATGTCAGCTCGAGGGTGTGTTTGTGTGTGATGGTGTTTGTGTGTGATGGTGTTTGTGTGTGTATGTATGTATGTATGTATGTGATGGTGTTTTGTGTATATGCATTTATGTACAGATGTAGAAATTTACATTAAAAGTGACTCTGTATCATTATAGTCCAAAGTAAATAACCAAGCTTTCAACTTACTTTTACATTCCTTTCTGTTTAATGTATGGATATTAAGAATTCTAGTAGTAGTAGAGTGTTTTGTAAAACCTAGATCTGAATTTGTCAAAACAGGTAAAAATGCACAAAAAGACCCTAGGTTTACATTTCAGGAGCTGTGGAACGGAATCTTAAATACGTCTTGAATATACCGATAGGGTGACCATGGCTTATTGTTTACAGAAAAAAACGTTGTTTGCTAGCTGAAAATACTGGTAGACATGCGAAAACCATAACAGATAACTTTGCATAGCGTTCGTAATGACTAATGAGTGTAAAATAGCATAATTTGATTAATAAGACTAAGATTAAATGCTGCCAGAAATAATCCCCGTAATTAAGCATGTATTCTAACATTGAATAGCAGGAGCAAAGGAGCGAATGAAACGCGCGGGTGCAGCGCGGTAGACGAAGGCTGGCTTGGTTAGACCAATGTAGTATATAATCTATGTATGTTACTCGTGTACTAAAATACCAATCCTTATTAATAAATGAGTGAGTTATCAACGAGCAGTCAGAGCGTTTTACTCTTCTCCAATACCCTACCTTACATGGCGATGGTGACCCTGCCATGTTTGGTGATGGGGTGTCGGGTCGCAATGCAGGCGCACGGTGCGTGAGGTACAGACTCTCGTTCTCCGTAGTACGTAGCCGTCCAAAAAGAGATATCCCGCCGTCACACCCCGTCTTCCCACGCCAAAAGCTTTTTCTCGATTAGTCGTCGTTTTACTTTCAGTTAATTCGTACGTAGTACTTGTTGGTGTTTTAAATTTTGGCAAATTTTGGCATTCAGTTTTATTTCATTTAGAAACCTTAAGATATAATCTACACTAATATTATAAAGAGGAAATATTTGTTTGTTTGAAATGAAAAGGCTGCGAAACTACTGGATCGATTTCAAAAATTCTTTCATCAATAGAATTCTACATTATCGGTGATGGACATAGGCTATAGAATATTTTCAAAAAAGTTAGGGATCCGTATGAAAACTTCGATAATGTAACCCAAGGTGTGAGAAAAAATAAAAAAAAAACCGTCTATCGTACACGACAGACGGTTTTTTTTTATTTTTTCTCACACCGCTGCGGAATCTATTGACAATAGAGCAAATTGATGTACTACAGTTTTATAGAGATCATCAATATCTACAAAAAGTCAAGTGATACCATATGTCTAACTATTATGGATAAGTCACCATGACCGCTTTGTGTTCATATTATTCAAGCAAATCCCTGGTGATATAAAAAATGGTGATAGTATCATAATTTTAATTCTTATCCATTTAAATGGTTTGATAATTAAGGTTGATTATGTCCGTGTAAATTACACTTTAAATTATTCAAATCGGACCTTTCGTTCAAAAGATACGACGGTAATAAACATGCTCGGAGTAAGAAAAATGTCGAGGCTTGAGCGAACTGGGGAGAATCGTATCAATGCTTGGTCCGATGATGTTGAAACACCACGGCATTTAAATGATTTCGATAAAATAATAAGAATAACAAATGTTTGGATTTTTCGAAAATAAACTACATACACAATAAGGAGTGAAGCATTTGAAGATTAAGTTTTTATGGGAGGACATTATTGTTTGCTTCAATAATTTATGTCGAAATGCTATGAACAAACTAAAAGCGGGATAATTGATTTGAAACAGATGTACCTAACAATTTTTGCATAATCAACCCCTGAACAAACTAACTAAATCCAAAACTAACCTTTTATAGGGGGGCGTTGAAGTTTGTGGAGTACCTACTAAATCCGCGCGGACGAAGTCGCGGGCGAAGTGCTAGTATCTAATAAAATAGGTGAAAAGTTTTCTGTAAACAATAAGCCATGGACACCCTATCGTCATATTCAAGACTTATTTAAGATTCTGTTCTACAGCTCCTGAAATGTAAATAGGTTTTTTTGTGCATTTTTACCTGTTTTGACAAATTCAGATCTAGGTTTTACAAAAAACTTCAGACCTCTGCGATGCTTTTTCAGAGAGATTTCGGCGATTACGTACTTTTTCATCGTTTCAATGGCGCGGCCATGGCGTATTAGTCTTATAGCTCCTGTAATATAAACCTAGGATTTTTGTTTTATTTTTACTAGTTTTGACAAATTCAAATCTTGGTTTTACAAAAAACTTCAGACGTCTGCGTTGCTTTTTCAGCGAGATATCGGTGAAAATGTGTTTTTCACCGTTTCAATGGCGCATTAGTCTCACAGCTCCTAAAATCCTGGGCTTATGCCCAGGATTTTTTTCTATATTTTTACAAATTTTTTACAAATTCAATCTGTTACTTACCAAAATTTCAGGTCTCTGCAATGCTTAGTTTTAAAGATCTCCGTGGCCACGTTCAAACCCTTATAACTTTTTGACCACAGCTTTGACAAATTTATGGTTTTGGGAGTCTACTTTTACAAATTTTTACAAAATAATGGCATAATTTTTAAAAAAAAAAACGTGTCCGCGCCATCGAAACGGACACAGGGAATTCCACTCCTTAGCTGTACGCACAATAAATGTGTTTCCAAAACGTTTTGTTCATGTGGGTGTGATGTCCACCGTGTACCGGTGGCGCACCAGCGTACGCCTTGTGGTCCGATGATGGAACTTGGCTTGGCGGAATTAAACTACACAATTCCGTCGCACACTCCCCAAAATGCAACCGATAGAAAACCGACAGACTAGCAACTCGGCATCGATGTTCAAGACTTTGGAGCTTCGACTCGGTGAGCCTTTCATTACCGATGATCCTCTTGGATTTCTTTCCCTGGAAGTGAGGCCGGGGTTTTCCGACGTGAAAAAATCCTCGGAACGGTGAGGGCCTGGTTATTATCGGACAGCGAGCGACCCAACGCTCGCCATCCACAGGCCCGCGCCTACGCTGCCGGGAACGCCCGCCCTGGACCATGGATTGAACCAGGGCCGGTAGCGAGAGGTTGCCGCCGCCGATCGCCTCGACTTGGACACGGCGGTGCTCCGTCCAAGCAGGGCAGACCTCCATCGTGACCTCTGTGGGAGTAGACTTGTTTTCTGGTTGGTTTTGCCATGGCCAACTTTATGTAGCTCTATCGCGTGTTAATTACAACCTAAGCACCTTTCTTCAACATCGTGTATCATCATTATCATCCACAGCCTGACTTCACCCACTGCTGAGCACTGAGGGCTTAGCATAAAAAAGATTGCTATAGTGCCTCTCTTTTTGTGTGACAATTCCCAGGGTCCTGTGCCAGCCTCATCCAGGTTTTACCCACGATGGCAACAATATCGTCCGCCCATCTCGCCGCCGGCCGACCAATACTTCTTCTTCCAGTCCTCGGACACCACTTAGTCCCTGCCTCACTCCACCTATTATTACCGCGCCTTGCCAGCACCTACTCAGCTCCACTTTAGTTCCACAATTCGTTTTCCGATGTTGAAAACCTTCGTAGCTTAAATTCGTACCTTCGTCTTCGGATCTCGACGACGTACCTATGCCGAGCATGGAACGCTCCATGGCTCTCTGTGCAACTCGAGCGAACGTGAGCGTTCGTGTAAAACACACTGGTTATAGAGGCGGGAATTCAGACATTGCGGAATTTTGGCAAGCTTCAGAATGTCGTCCAATTAGCTAAAAGCGGCCCATCCAAGCTATATTCCTCTCGATACCTCTGTTTGATATGGCCAAAAAAAACATAACAGTCAAAAAACATATCAGTCAGTAAACATATCAGTTTATCATCTCCAACAATTTATTACTAACTTTAACAGTAGGATTTGAATCGCTGAAGGAGTTTGTCATAACCTTCGTCTTGGCCAAAGATTTTGAAGCATTTTCTGGGGATCATCGAAGTTCTCAGTGAAAACCTCAAGGTCATCTGCAAATCTTAAGTGAGACAAGTAGGCATAATGGACGTTGATTAAGACCGCTATAGGTAGTCCCAATCTAGACCTACTTTTCACAATATCTTCTAGGACTGCTGTGAATAGTTTCGATGAAATGAGAGAAGCGATTTCAATAAAACGTTTCTCACGAAAAATTACTTAAACAGCCAGTGCCTTGCGTAATACTTTTCCAAATTCCTAATTCTAAGTCAAGCAACGTGGGCTTGCGGACGGCGAGCGTTGGGTTGCTCGCCGTCCTATAAGAACCAGGCCCGAGTCAAACGGCGCGTTGTGTTCCACGTGCGCCTCAAAAAGATGTCAGCATAAAAGATGAGGCCCACCAGGGTCAGTGCCTGCCAGGGTTGCGGAATTTATTCGAAAGATTCACCGCGGCCCTGGAACGCAAAGGGCATTAAGAGGAACACGGATGGGTTTTAGTCAGTAAGAGTCTGACACTTCGTTCCGCTCCGCCTAGAGTGGAAGGAGTCATTTGATGATTTCCCATCTATAAAAAAGGGGTCAAGCAATGCTAGATATTGACTGTTCATATATATCTTAACGATTTTACCTAGCGACATCATTTTACTTTCCGACATACACGCGAACGAAGTCACGGGCAACAGCTATACTGATTATCTTCCTAAATACGAAACGCACGCGCGGACGAAGTCGCGGGCACAGCTAGTGTTAAATAATCGTGCACAGTTGAAGGATTCAGTCACATTATGCCAAAGAAAAGTTTGTGGCGTACCTATTGTGTCACAACACTATTAATTTATAATTTAAGTTGGCAACATTTAATGTTTCCGGCAAGGTAGATTTGTCGTGCCGCCATTCTGTAAACTGTTAGAAATAGAAACGCACTAGAGAGTAGAGAATACATAGCGTTTTATGGTGATAGTGTTGAATATACTGTTGTTCCCGTATCCACGTCTTTTATTTAGGAGAGTGGGTCTCAAGAGTGCGACCCATTCCTCCAAAAGTTAAATAGTTGATTGATGTAGGAATGAGCGAAATTGAATGAACTTAGATAACGTAGTACACGTTCTATATGAATAGGTGCTTTTTCAATTTACGAATTTGGACTCGAGACCCATCAGAGACATGTAAGTTTTTATGAAACCGAACGTTAGAACCCTAGCGAACAACAATGTTGCTAAAAGTCGTGTGAGAGTCATAATCTGACGGAAAATCTTAACACCGCGATTCAGAAAAAGGTGTCATCGGTGCAACGCCATCTATCGACCATTTGGTTAACTGACAAAATATTAGGCATAGGAATAAGGAGCCCCTAAGTAACAATAAGTAACGTCATGGTATTAAAATGTTCGCTTTTATTTTACTACTTATTAAAAGTTTCACAAATAACTAACAATTTGTTTTGATGTTATTTTCATGCTTACCCACATTTTATCTTTCTCAATAGATGGCGCCTAAGAGTCGGTCACCGCAACGCTTAGCGCTTTACGTTAAAAATTCAATCTTTTGATTTTGTGGGTCGATTTTGATGACATAAACGCTAAATGTTACTCGGGTTAACACTTAATATTTTTAAGAACTTAGCTTTCGAATTCAATCAGTGGTTTTTGCGTGATACTGACACAAACATTTGGACAAACGGACAAACAGACAAAAATTTCAAAAATGGCATTTTATATTTATACCTTTTTCCTAACATTTGTCAGTTATTTTTATGCGAAAATATTCAATGTACAGACACGGCAAATCTACGATTTTATTATATGTACAGATACACATACACTATACTACTTACTACTACACTACTACTATGACACTTGCCCTTGAATGGCGGCCTCCGATTGGTCAACGCACTTGGACGCCCCGCTCTCACGCACGCTCTACGAAAACTAGTTAGCGTGCGTGCACGTTGCACGCGACAATCAAAAAGTATAATAATAATAGAGGGGCGACAATACACGCTGGAAAGCTCCGCTGCACACGCTGGCATCCGAATTTACGGAATAAGTTATCTGTGGCCTAATAGCCGTAACAGACGCTCGGATTTGGTACGGCGGACTAACTCCGCCCACCACGCCACAGAGTATATATACTATACTGAATTGTACGCCTTCAAGTGCAGAAAAATTATGGTGGTAGCGGCAACAATAGCAGCAACATTACAACCACCATGTACCAAACACACCGTAAAAAAATTGTATTAAGAGAAATACATTATGATTTTTTTTTTGTAGTCTGTGGTAGTTTGGTACGGCCACAATACTGTGGTACGGCCCAAGCGTACACACACTCCAGATTTGGTACAGAGCGGACCAAATCCGATGAGCAAACAAGCGGACCGCGGCGGACTCAATTAATAATAATAATGTTCGGCGGACCACTCTACACACGGGCGGATAAGGGCCCCGTAAAAAATATTGTTGTTTGGCCCATTTCAGACTAGCTACGCCACGGAGCTTTTAGCCTAAGATCCGGCTGCAAGAATATTACGTTCACAGAGTATTTGATAAAAAAATTAAGAGGTTGCGGCTAAATGCGCAACGGCATTTATTTTCTTCTCCAGAACATTAACTAAAACACCATTTACTGACTGTTCTCAACTTTTTATTTTTTACAAGTTAATAAAATAATGATTAGTAGAAAAGTATAATATTCTGCTACTATCAAAACATTTCACCCATCATTATCAAGATAGATAAGAATAATAATTTTATATTTTTCATTATTGTAATAAAGACTTCGACTGAAGGACTCGTAGCCATGGTCATGAAGGAAGTTTAAAAAATAAAAATAATCAATCAATAACAAGACAAAATGTCAACAAACACCGAACACGAACCAAACACAAGCTAGTGAAGCTAGGCGTTCGGTTCCAAGCAAGGTGAGCGAATTTATTTACTTACTTTTAGCTTTTGAAACACTTTTCTTTTTCTTGTCGTGTTAATTCTTTGGATTATTATTTGGGCCCAGTTAATTGCAGCTTAAATTATACTGAACAACGTACCTACCCTATTTGGTAGGGAAGTATTTTCTGGATTGACATGTTTTGGGATTCCAGCAACATTTCTACCACACAAAAATGAGTGAACATGACCAAATATTGGATTTGATATGTTCACATGATCATGTGATGAACATTACCAAATCAAGTGAGCTTATAAAAAAAAAAATTGAGTTGGCGTGTAGTAGGGATGCTATGGCGCGAGGACTTAGAAAAATTAGTTTTTTTTTTTCCGAAGTTTTCCAATTTTATTGCAGTATCGGCATGACCTTGACCATAAAAACCATTTAGGTTCTGAGAAGCATGGCCCTACGACGTACCGTTTCCGAGTTAGGAGCTTTCTGATTTTTAGGACTTGGTCAAATTTTCGGATTTTTTTTAACAGATTTCGGCTATTTCTATCGCAGCACCTTATTAACCTTGACCATTGAAATTATTTAGGTTCTGAGAAGCATGGCCATATAACGCATCTAGTCGAAAACTCGGAAAATATTTTCATCCGAGGTACTTTGGAAATATAGAGCGTTTTGTAAAAAAATTTAGAAAGCTTCTAACTCGGAAACCGTGAGTCAATGGCCATGCTATCTATCTATCTATCTATCGGGTATGGTTTCCGTACTTATTCCTGCTGTGGACCATTGTACGTGAGCCATGTCGGCCGTCATTCCAACCAGCCAACCTCCCTCCAGAAGCAGATCACTCAGTGTATTCAGGGTGTCTGTGAGTGAATTAGGTGTCCCTATTGTTTGCCTCCGTATTTCAGTAACGCCTGTGCACTCAAGGATCACATGCGATACCGTTTCCTCCTCCTCCATGCATGCTCTGCATAGAGGACTGTCTGTTATACCTATCGTGTGGAAGTGTTTGTTCAGTGAGCAGTGTCCGGTGATGGTCCCCGCCACCATTCGCAGGCTGCCCTTATCCAGTCGCAGGAGGCGCCTGGTAAGTCTCCTGTCTAGGGATGGCATAGCCTCCTTGTACTGCCTGCAGCCTGGTGCCAAGGTCCACCAGCGCTCTGCTTGTGTGTGGGTGTGTTCTTGTAGCCACGTTCGCAGCTGGGTGAAAGGGAGCGGTACTATGGGTTCGGGTCCAACCACCACAGCACCAGATCCCCTCCTAGCCAGCTCATCGGCCGCGTCATTTCCTAGTGATCCGCTGTGTCCCTTTATCCACTGCAGTGGTTGCGGTTGGTCACCGTGACACGCTCTAGTGCATTGTGGCATTCTTGTAGGAGTTTCGAGGTGATGTAATTCTTTTCTAAGGATTGGAGGACGGATGCACTGTCGGAGAGTATACGAATATGGGTATCCGTAACCCTCCTGGCCTCTAGAGCATGGGCCGCCTGGATAATGCCCAGACATTCCGCCTGATAGACGGTGTTGAGCTTTCCTAGCGGCCTGGATATTTTTATGTTGAGGTCGCGTTGGAGTAAACTCCAACTCCAGTTCCGGTGCTTGTCTTAGATCCGTCAGTGTATATTCTCAACTCTTTGGGACCTGAGTGGTCATTCAATTCTTGTGTTAGTACTATGTTATAGTGTTTCTGGAAATGGTGTGTCTTTAGAGCTTTGTCATTGGGTGACAGCATCATGGGTTGTCGCTTGATCTTCTTCTTCCATGATGCGTGTGTGTTTGATTCTGGAGTCTGGTCGTAAAGTGCCAGACGTGTTGAGCCTAAAAGCCGCTAGGGCTGCCTCCTCTCGTACTATAAGATGTAGTGGTGGCAGTCCCAACATTGCCTGTAGGGCCGCAGTAGGTGCGGTTCTCATACTGCTAGTGATTGCCACACAGGCAAGTCGTTGCAGCTTTTCAAGATCTTTCTGTGTCGTGCTCAAGTCGGTCCTGGGCCACCATACTAGAGAGCCGTATGTGATTATTGGTCTGATGACTGTGGTGTATAGCCAGTGGGTCGTATTGGGTCTAATGCCCCAGTTCCTACCCAGCATGCGTTTGCATTGCCACA
Organism: Melanchra persicariae; assembly: GCA_947386135.1. Lineage (NCBI taxonomy): Eukaryota > Metazoa > Arthropoda > Insecta > Lepidoptera > Noctuidae > Melanchra > Melanchra persicariae. The sequence continues at coordinate 31,168,309 of OX376643.1, forward strand.
TGCATATACTGGCTTTCCTGGTGGTGTATTCCGTGTGCTTCGCCCAATTCAGCTGCTTATCCAAATAGATGCCCAGGTATTTGGTTTCAGTTGAAAGGCTTAGGGTGGTTCCGAAGAACCGTGGTAATTCTAGTGCTGGCAACTTCCTCTTCTTGGTAAAGAGGACAAGTTCAGTTTTGGTAGGGTTCACTGCTAGCTGATATTCTTTGCACCAGTCATCTACTATTTTCAAGGCTTGGCGCATGAGGTTGCATAGCGTATTTTCGTGTGTGCCGTTTATTATTATGGTTATGTCATCAGCGTAGCCAACGGTAAAGTATCCTTTATCGTTGAGTCTTTTAACTAGGTTATCTGCGACCAGGTTCCATAGTAGCGGCGAGAGAACGCCCTCTTGGGGGCACCCCTTTGCCACAATGGCTCTTGTTGTGTTATTCATGGTAACTTGTATAGCTCTGTGCTTGAGCATGTTTGTGATCCAGCCACTCAGGGTAGTGTCCACGCCATGCTTACCAAATGCTGTGCTGATACTCTGAAACATGGTTTTGTCAAAGGCACCCTCGATGTCAATGAAGACAGCCAGTGAGGAGCATTTTTGGTGTATAGCGCATTTGATCTCTGAGACCACGCTGTGCAGAGCAGAGTCTGTAGATTTCCCTGCGGTGTAGGCGTGTTGTCTGTGGAGTGGGTGTTGGCGCAGGGGTCCATCCCGTATGTACCTATCACAATGGCCATGCTTCTTAAAAACCTAAATGGTTTCTATGGTCAAGGTTAACCCGATGGTGCAATAACAATTTAAAATTTCCGAAAAAAAAAACTTAAAATTTTACCAAGCTAGACACTAACTAGTGATAAATCTGATACTCATGATAAAGAACTGCTGGTACCTTCACCTGCCCCTGCTCTGGTTTCTGTAATTAATATCTTGCTTTTGTGGACCATAGTAAAGTTGTTGACTCAATAAAACATGGTCCTTTACGAAGTCTCTAAGATGTTTTATGAAAACTTACAATGATCAGCAAACTGAACTGTAAGTCATATTAGCAATTGGACCAATGACCATACGAATATCATTACTGTACTTAACTGGAGTTAGGTGGAGCAAAGATCTTCGCAAAGTAGATACTACTAACTGACTGAGACAAGCCGAGGATCAAGTTTAATTGCCTACAATTAGAAAAAGGAACTACTGCTACTGGGCTATGAAGTTTTCCAAAAAAAAACCTGAATTCTGATTATATTTTTTACTTCAAGATTACAAGAAAACCTACTATGTACATGGTTTTAACCTTTAACATGTTGCATATTACTGCATAGGTTCATAAGAAAAACCTAATGGGATTATGATTGTTGATATTCTAGACTTGACAGTCAAGAAGGTTAGGTTAGGTTAAGGTTAGGGGTTAGGGGGTTAGGTTAGGTTAGTCCAATCACATTGTCCCACATGGGTTTACAAATATTTCGTTAATTACACATTAGTGCAATTCTGTAGTCTGACCATGCACATTTATGTGAAGAGAACACTGAGTGAGCTGTCAATCCATTTGAACAAGTTGGAATGATGGTTCACTTTAAGCTCACTGCATCTAAGTTTTCATGGTGAGAAGTTTACAAAATAGACTGGCAGGGCAATTATTATCTTTGGTTATAGAAATTAATTTACTGAGTGCATATGAGGACTAACTACTGACTTTAGGGAGTTTCGTAGCGGGTTTATGGTGTTTGTTCAGCAGCATTAGGGCAGCAACCAAGGTTCAGGTGGAGCTGCGCCTGAAAACATACACAAATACGTTATTAATAGATACCCAGTGGCATAGTTAGCATGGGTGACACCTGGTGCGGACAATGGGTTTTTTATAGGTTGCACTTTTTGGAAGGGACGGGGACAGGGGTGTTCCACTTGAGCTGCTTGTAGTTTTGATCTTCAAGGTTAAGCAACGCCAGTCGGGTGTCTCCCCAACCACAAAATATAGAAAACATTTGGCTGTCTCAAAAAAATCCAGCCGCATCCAAGTTTTACTCTGCTACTATGCAACAGAGGCAATAGCTTTCAAAATAAACTTCACTAACGCGGTTGTCAAACTGCCACGCATCACATGTTGTTTGTTAACCGTTGAGATGCTGCATGCTGTTTGTGAACAGTCAACAACGAACGCATCTGGATGCATTTTCTGTGTGTTGGACTGTGCGTGTTTTCTATACAAACGGAGATACTTACAAGCAACGCATTCACGCGCTACGCTGCGTGGTGCTTGGCAGTGTGTTAAGCGCCTAAACAGTGGTGTTCCTTTTTAGGTATGTTGATCCACATTGGGACGATTTTTGAGTCTTATTCTAAAAAAAAAGAGTATCAGTACTTATAAAATATAATAGCACCAACATTATTAAAATATCAGTAAGGCACTGTATATGATACAGGAAAATAGATAGGTACCTTATGTCTACCTGTTGAAACCATACTTAATGTGTCGTTACCCGTGGTCCCGATGGGTCGACCCATTACCGGGTCCATGGGTAATTTTAAGTAACCGTGGTTCCATGGCATTAGGGTTGTTCCCGGACTTCAGACTACAATGATAGAAAATGAAAACCATCAGTTACATACAATATAGAGATTTTAAACCACCCAGAAATAGGAGCCCCGCGAAGCTGGCTCCGTCGACCTATCTTAGCACAGGAGTTAATCAGTCAAAAGTACTTTTGACTGGTTAAGAATTTTGACTGCAACATATTATAATGCTGTTATTATGGATTTGTATTTTCTATCGATAAATTCAGAAGTCCAGGAAACAATCCCTAATGCCATGGGACCATGGGTAATTAAAATTACCCATGGCCCGGTAATGGGTCGACCCACCGGGACCGTGGGTAACAAGTGTACTTAATAAGTTTTAATTTCACGAATTTCAACAATTTCAACAATATTGCTTCGACAGCTGTTTGCCATGTGTATCCTATACAAAGGTCCATGTGGGGCACTTTTTAGATAATGCTAGCACAAAACGAAGTATGGCAGGATTCATTTTACAATAATTAGGCAATGGCTCTTGAACTCCCAATTAAATTATGCAACTATGTAGTGAACGTAAATTATCCAGAAAACGTATTAAACTCCCTCGGCACAGTCAGCACGCTTGCAACATAAAAAATCTAACGTCAATTCAAGTCAAAGAATATAATTACCTACTCTTTAGGAGAGATTCTAGTTATATTCGATTAAGAATTTGAGATCCAAAGAGTTTATCCAAATATATAATATACCTACTAATCATAATTCACATGTTAACATCAAGAAAGAACTTTTTATGTAGTTATTAATATTAGAGAATAGAGGTTATTCTATTGTTGTGACACTGGTGACACTTGTGTGTGGTGAGTGGCACTTGAGTGGTGTGTAGACGTGAGGCATAAATATTGGATTAGGTATGTTGATTAGGTATTTTTCGATGCGAGTCCGTACCTAATCCAAAGCGTCGAGGATTAGGTATGGCATAAAATATTTATACAGTCTACTACACACACAGAAGATATTCCGTACCTTAAAATGTGGGGGTTAAGATTCAAGTTTAATTAGCACTGCCGCCAGCGCAATCTATGTAGAATACCACTGGACTTGTTAGTGTTCTAGCGATGTATGTCGTAACGAATATACGTTGAAATACACCTTTTGTGTGAATCTACACAAGATGACAGTCCTAAGCCTGTGAGAATGACTAATAGACGACATTTTAAGATTCTCCGCCGCACCATCATTAACACAATGTGCAGGTGCATCTTTAAGTATGAAGGGTAATTTTGATCGCTCTAATAGACGTTATAAACAAAGTTAGTATTCACGTTGAGTAACGTTTGCCCATTAAAATACGAAATTTATTCCACCGTTCCACAATTTATCAGAAACGGAACGTCCATAATCCATGCCGAATATTTCTTACCCAATCCACATACGATACTTAATGTCGGTAACAGGCCAGTGGATTGAATAAAATTAAATATTCGATCCATGCCGAGTATTTCTTACCCAGTCCACATACGATACATAATATCGGGAACAGGCCAGCGGCTATATTGAATAAATATTAGGATTAGGTAAATGGATTAGGTATTTTTAAATACTAGGATTAGGTGGATTAGGTATCGTTTTCACCTAATCCAACCCATGTCTAGTGGTGTGTTTGTGTGACAGTTTCTGAAAACTTGGCTTTGTTGTTAGCTGCAGTGTTGCCAGGTAAATCGAGCCCCAAGTCGCCGAAAATTACGTCCCAAGTAGCCTAAATTCAGCCAAATAAAATGCAAAGTAGCCTAAAATGTTAAACCAGGACATTATCTTTTTACAAAATAATTTATGGGCTTATCAGTTTTTATCATTTATTTAAAAAAACCTAAATATTTTAGTAAGTATTACTTTTAACATGTTACAATCACGCGACACGTTTTATTATATAATACTAGCGACCCGCCCCGGCTTCGCACGGGTGCAAATGTGCAATGCTGATACTAAATATACCTAACTACTACAGAATGTCCTTATAAACAACGTTTACAGCTTTTACACAAAGCGCCGCCCCACCGCGCCGGCCGGGCCGGTACCGCCGCACCGTTATGTCCCTGCATTTTAAATCTGTAATATCTTCGGAAATATTCATTTAAAATGCTGTAATATTGATCTATATTATATGGATAATGTATTTAACCGTATAGTTCGGTAGTGGTACCTTTAGGTACCTAGTAAGAGTTACGTCGTACGACATTCTAATTAATAATGTTGTTATTGATAAAGCTACTTAAAAAATCTTATGTATGGGCATTAATTAAAACAATTGGATAAATAGGTCAAATGTTGGCGTCAATAATTAATAAACTTTCATATTTAACCCGCAAGTTTAATAAAAAAATAAATTTAACCCGTAAATTTAACCCGCAAACAAGGATAATAATAATAATAATAACTAATAATAGATGCAACTCTACGCACCTTTCTTGAGTCATGTATGAGGCATTGGAAAACGGTCCTTCGCTATCCAGGATGTCGACCGATTCAAGGGAACGATGAGCCTGTATGGATTAAACGGGGAATATTTCAGGGCGATAGTTTGAGTCCACTTTGGTTCTGCTTAGCTCTGAATCCTCTTAGCACACTGCTGGGGGATTCAGGTCTAGGCTATCGGTTGAGAAGAGGTGGTCAAACCATATCTCACCTTCTTTACATGGATGACTTGAAACTCTTTGCCCCCAACAATTTGCGACTGATGGAGCTACTGAAGGTAACTGAAACTTTCAGTAGCGCCATCAGGATGGAATTTGGTGTGGACAAATGTGCAGTCATGCATGTAAAGAAAGGGGAGATTATGGAATCTGAGGGAATTCAACTCTCGGATTCCATACAGGTTAGATCCCTCAGCTCGACCGAAACCTATAAGTATTTGGGTATGTCGGAAGCGTTGGGCATTAACGGTACTGACATGAAACAATCGCTGAAGGAGCGCTTCTTTGGCCGCCTAAAAAAGGTTTTGAACAGCCTTTTGTCGGGCGGAAATAAGGTGCGCGCCTTCAACGGTTGGGTCATGCCAGTATTAATGTACTCTTTCGGCATACTCAAATGGACTCAAACTGAACTCGACGCCCTGGATAGGAGGGTCCGTACACTGCTGACTGCAAACCGGATGCATCACCCACGATCGTCGGTGATGAGACTGTACATCCCGCGGAAGTGTGGAGGTCGAGGCTTTTTAAATGCTAAGACTCTCCACAACCGCGAGATGTGCAGTCTCAGAGAATATTTTCTCAAAGTCGATGTGGGTATGCACCGAGATGTGGTCGCAGTGGACAAGGGACTCACCCCGTTGTCCATGGCTAAAGAGAACTGGCGCAAACCTGTGATACTTACTACAGATGACCGCAAGGAGGTATGGAAAGGCAAGGAGCTTCACGGGCGCTTCTATCGGGCTCTCTATGGGTCCGATGTAGATTTCTCAGCGTCCGTGGCCTGGCTACGTTTCGGTGATCTCTTCGGAGAAACTGAAGGTTTTGTTTGTGCAATTATGGACGAAGTTATCTTGACGAACAACTACCGGAGGCATATTATGAAGGACGGGACGGTTGACGTGTGTCGGGCATGTCACCGTCCGGGTGAGTCCATCAGACATATTATCTCTGGTTGTTCTCGTCTGGCTAACGGCGAGTACTTGCACAGGCATAACCAAGTGGCTAGGATTATTCACCAGCAACTTGCTTTGAAATACAAACTTGTGGGTTCTGAGGTACCGTATTACAAGTATGTGCCCGACCCAGTTCTCGAAAATGACCATGTCACGTTGTACTGGGATCGGTCTATCATCACTGATAGGACTATCGTCGCTAACAAGCCCGATATAGTGGTGATAGACCGATTAGCGCGCCGCACAATGATAATCGATGTTACCATTCCACATGACGAGAACCTCGTGAAAGCTGAGAAAGAGAAACAAATCAAGTATCTTGACTTAGCACACGAGGTTGTCGACATGTGGAATGTGGACTCGGCTGTCATTGTGCCGATAGTCGTTACGGCCAATGGCTTGATAGCCAAAAGCTTCGACGACCACCTGTCGAAGCTGGCGTTACGCAGTTGGGTAAAGGGCCTGATACAGAAGGCAGTACTCCTCGATACGGCTCGTATTGTGAGGAGGTTCCTTTCTCTGGAGCCCTAACCACCGGTAGCTTGGACCTCGCTCCCGACACCGGCGGACTACTATTTTTTATATTTTTAAATGTTTTTTTTTATTGTTTTTATAGAAATATTTAAAAATGTAAAATATATGTGTATGCCAATAAATAAAGAGAATAATAATAATAATAATAATATGAAAATGAAAATGTCATGCGCTCATACTTTGGGGCTACAGAGGGGGGAACTAACCTGACTGCGTACCGTGGTCGGATGCTCTCTCTGTTTCAGGTACTTGAGCCAGCTGTCAACGTTTCAGCCCAACGATTATCGGATCAGGTGCGGGTTATCCAACGTAACCGTATGTTGGATGACCCCGTGCTTGATAGACTGCGTCTGGAATCACGGAGTAGCCGTGTCTCACCTGCTTCGCCACCGGCCGCGGTGCAAATACAACCTAGTGTTTCACCGCGACCCGAACTCGTTGGTGAAGATGATGACGACGGGGCTATATCCGTGAGTACCCAATGCAATGAGCGATTGAGGAGCGCTTTGGAGAATGCTTTCCGAGAGTATCGCTCCACACCGCCTGGGCTTAGACCCCGTCTACCTCGTTTGCCCATGCATAATAAAAATAGGGCGCTGGTGTGTGCTCTAGATTCGCAACTAGCAAATAGTTTTGATAGCAGCGAAAACCTCGCCGATACCCATTCGATCTTGTACTGTGCGGCTGCAGCGGCATGTCGTGTAGCTCATGTCAAATTTCCAAACAGTGACAGAACTACACGACCAGCTGTGCCAGCTTGGCAGTGCAGGATCGAGCGTCGTATCGGTGAGGCTAGAGCACTCATTGGCAAACTTATCTGCTTCAGGGAGGGCAACACTCGCCGTAGAGTGATGCGATTTGTGAGGCGGGCGTTCTCGGGGACCGATATCAGTCCTCGAGATTATCTAACCCGCGTCACAGAGCGTATCGACTTCCTGAAGCAGAAAATCTATGCATGGGCAAATCGTATACGTCGGTACAAGCGGCGAGTGGAGCGATACACTCAGAATCGTACGTTCCAAAGCAATGAGAGGTGGGTTTATAGGGCTTGGGAGCGACCGGGCCAAGGTGTGACTGATACGCGCCTACCGGAGGATGACGCCATGTATTCTTTCTGGCGTAGCATCTGGTCGGTGCCTGTCAGTCACACTGAGGGAGATTGGACTCAGGAGGTCGAGCGGGCGTGCGATCCGATATCAGAAATGGGAGCAATTACCATCAGCCCCCAAGATGTAGCTCGTGCAGTCCGTCCGTTGCCTAACTGGAAAGCTCCAGGGCCGGACGGGCTGCACAATTTTTGGATCAAATGGTTCAAAAGATCGCACGCTCGTTTGGCATCTCAATTCCAGTCTGCCTTAGAGTCCGGATCGCTGCCACAGTTCTTAACTACAGGAATAACCCACCTGCTCCATAAATCAGGTAGTACTGCGGAACCTAAAAATTATAGACCGATCACGTGTTTACCGACGGTCTATAAAGTTCTTACATCCATTTTGAGAGCTAAGAATAACGAACATATTGACAGTAATTCAATAATGTCTGCCTCTCAGAATGGATGTAGGAACGGGTCCCGCGGTACTAAGGAGCTGCTCCTCATCGATGTTGCCATTAGCCAACAGGTACGTCGTTCTAGAAAGGATCTGTCGACATGTTGGATAGATTATAAGAAGGCCTATGACTCAGTGCCACATACATGGCTCATGAGGGTGCTGGAGCTGTATAAAGTTGATGCAGTTCTGCGCACCTTCCTGATGTCATGTATGGGGCAGTGGAGAACGGTTCTTCGCTATCCAGGATGTCGACAGATTCAGGCGAACAGCGAACCGATAAGGATAGAGCGTGGTATATTTCAGGGCGACAGTCTGAGTCCACTGTGGTTTTGTCTGGCCCTCAACCCTCTCAGTATACTGCTGGAGGGTTCGGGCCAAGGCTACCGGTTGAGAAGAGGTGGTCAGGTCATATCGCACCTCCTTTACATGGATGACTTAAAACTCTTTGCTCCTAACAATTTGCAACTGATGAAGCTACTGAAGGTAACAGAAACCTTCAGTAGCGCCATCAGGATGGAATTTGGTATGGACAAATGTGCGGTCATGCATGTACAGCGAGGGGAGATTATGGAATCCGTGGGAACCCAACTCTCGGATTCCATACGCCTTAGGTCCCTCTCCTCAACCGAAACCTACAAGTATTTGGGTATGTCGGAAGCGTTAGGCATCAATGCTGCTGACATGAAACAATCGTTGAAGGAGCGCTTCTTTGGCCGCCTGAACAAAGTACTTAACAGTCTTTTATCGGAAACAAGGTGCGCGCCTTTAACGGTTGGGTCATGCCGGTATTGATGTACTCTTTCGGCATACTCAAATGGACTCAGACGGAGTTTGACGCCCTGGATAGGAGGGTACGCTAACTGCTTACCGCAAATCGGATGCATCACCCACGGTCATCGGTGATGAGGCTGTATATCCCGCGGAAGTGCGGGGGTCGTGGATTCTTAAATGCTAAGACCCTACACAACCGCGAGGTATGCAGCCTTAGGGACTATTTCCTAGAGGCCGACGTGGGTATGCATCAGGACGTGGTAGCGGTGGACAAAGGCCTTACCGCGCTCTCCTTGGCTAACGAGAACTGGCGCAAACCTGTGGTATTAGATACTAATGACCGCATGGAGGTATGGCAGAGCAAGGAGCTTCACGGGCGTTTTTATCGGGTCCTACATGGGCCCGATGTAGACTTTTTAGCGTCCGTAGCCTGGCTGCGTTTTGGTGACCTCTTCGGGGAAACCGAAGGTTTTGTCTGTGCGATTATGGACGAAGTTATGATGACGAACAACTACCGGAAATACATTGTGAAGGACGGTACGGTTGACATATGTCGGGCATGTCACCGGCCCGGGGAATCTATCCGCCACATTATTTCCGGTTGTTCTAGTCTGGTTAACGGAGACTATTTGCACAGGCACAACCTTGTAGCCAGGATTATCCATCAGCAACTTGCTCTTCAATACAATCTTGTGGAATCGGAAGTACCGTACTACAGGTATGTGCCCGACCCAGTTCTCGAAAATGGCAATTGCACATTGTATTGGGATCGGTCTATCATCACTGACAGGACTATTTTGGCTAATAAGCCTGATATAGTGGTGATAGACCGACTAGAGCGTCGCGCAATGATTGTTGATATAGCAGTCCCTCATGACGAGAACCTCGTGAAGTCTGAGAAAGATAAACAAACAAAGTATCTTGACTTGGCTCGCGAGGTTGTCGACATGTGGGATGTGAACACAGCAGTCATTGTGCCGATAATCGTCACGGCCAATGGCGTAATTGCCAAGAGCCTCGACCAACATCTCAAGAGGCTCTCGTTGGGCAGCTGGATCAAGGGCTTGATCCAGAAAGCAGTACTCTTGGACACGGCGCGTATCGTTAGGAGGTTCCTCTCTCAAGAGCCCTGACCACCGGTAGCTTGGATTCTGTTCCCGATACCGGTGGGCTACTATTTTTTATATTTTTAAATGTTTTTTTTAAATATTTTTATAGAAATATTTAAAAATGTAAATTATATGTATATAAAATAAATAAAGAGAATAATAATAATAAAGCTTTATTTATTCCATGCAAATTACAATCTGTTAAAATACTAGTTTGTACCACGTAACTTTTAATTAATTTGTACGGACCCCCTTCGGGTAAAAGAAACGCCATAATCCAAGTTTAACTCTAAGTAACCTCATAAAAAGACAATACCTACCTAAGTAACAGTCATTCTGAGTTGTGTGATGTATTTTATTAAATACCTACCTACAGAGAGATTAACACGAATGCGCAGCGCACGAATTTTAGAGTTAATTTTGCGATACGAGTAGGTACTCATATTCGTACCTTATGAAAGGCAGGACAATGCTATGGCAACTTAGAACAAAATTAAAATTCCATTTTTTTATTGAAAACAGCGCCATCTAGTTTTTAGTTAAGGGAAACAAATTGCGGTGTTGCTACGGTTAAATTTTTTTTTTTTCTGGGAGTTACTTTATAACATTAATCAAGAAAAATAATATAATTTCATGATCTCTCTAGAATATATGAATTAGTACATAATTAGGTTTTTATTATGAGCTTTAATAGTGAAGAAGTTATATTTTGATATTTAAACGTGCAAAAGTTTGTTTTTGAATGGCCACACTTAAATTGCAAATGGCTGCGTGAGAGTGTAACTACTCGTGCGCATTTATTTTCCTTTTGCAATAGAGTTTTTATTGTTTCGCTAGTGCATCTGCAGGTTGAGTTGAGCTTTCGTTTCTCCATGTTGTTGAACCGCTTTACAATTCGTTCGTACGTTCGTGTTGTGTTGTGTGTGTTGTTGTTGTAAACAACTGGTGCAAAGATATCAATAATGTTCTCACTGGCCAAATAACCTTTTGGAATATTAACGATTCAATGAAAGAAAAGGCTAATCGGCACTACCCTAATCATAAGGGACGAAAAAGGCGAACATAAAATTTTATTGTAAAATGTGTGATGTTTTTCTAAATAAAATGGTTTAATATTCAATTATGTGTTTTTTTTCCTGTATGTAGTACGTATGTTTGTAGTATATAGCGGATACACTCATCTCTCTACCTAATATCATAAAGGATCAGACAGCAGCTATACACCTACCAACCTATACATTTACTTATATAAATAAGTTCCCTTAACTAAAAACTAGATGGCGCTGAGTTCGACCACTTCCTAGTATTAAAAAATAAGGTAGAGTTGCCTGTTTATAGCCAGTATACTATTGTAGTATTTGGGCAGGACTGGCGAAGTTAGTGGAATCCCCTCTTAGCCTATGTTGGTAGGTTAGGTAGGTACCTACCTAGGTACAGTCAGCAACAAAAGTCGATTTACATTTATAATTTTTAAATCCTAATTATTAAGTACAATTTTAAAAGTAAAACGCAATGAATATAAAATTAAGATATAATAAACCCTTAGCTATTGCCTGAAATTCGGAAACCTAGTACATTATGTGTTTTTAGTGTCTGTTTAAATCATATAAAAAGTAACATTGTTAATCAACTTTTGTTGTTGACCGTACTTGTACGCATTCGCATGGTGGATAAACAGTAACGTTGTGTGATAACTGATAACAAACTAAATATTACAAAGCTCATTCGCTTGTTGCTCATTTGTTGTGTGTAGTCCCAGCGCACACTGTGAAATTTTGCTTCAATAGCGGTCACCTATATTTTATCCCTTCATCTTATAGATCCAGCTAAGAACTAAAAATTGTAGGAAGGAACCATGATTTTTTTATGTTTAGTTTAGAAGTTATTTAACATTATGCTGACGTCAGCAAAAAACTGTTTTTATTTGTACATTTCAAAATAATAATATGATTTACATAAATCATTGTTTTATTAGAGTAACAATACAATATCTAACTTCATACAAAGTTAAGGCATTGCATCTACGACGTACAAAGAGAAATCGATTTTTTTCGATTTTCACTAAATTGCGATTTTCTCCGTATTCCTATCAATTCCGCATCTGATTTTAATTTTGGGGACGCATAATATAGTTATTAACAACACAAAATAAAAAGCAAATAAGTTAAGTGGGACTTCGGAAATATTACTTTTCTAAAGTTTCTATAGAATTTCTATGGAAATAGTCAAATTGCATATGCCTAATACTTAATTTTACACCAAAGAAAACGGTTATATTTCATTTTATTATCAAGAAAGATAGTAAATTGGCAGTCAAAGTTTTCCAAGAATAGTTATAGTAAAGTAGGTGACAGCCCTTACCTCAAAAATAAAAATTCAATAACTAATTAAATTCCTAGACCTCGAGAGGGCTCAGAGGTCGCTACTAAAAGTTATGTTTTTTAAACCCTTCAGATTTTCAACTGAGAATCTTTATCGTACATCAGATCTTCTGACAGTTAGAAAGCTTTACGTGCTTCATATAATACCTACTAACTAAGCATAAAACCCTATCGTTCAACCCACAGAAAACAAAAGGCAGAAGAAAAAACACGGTTGCTCCTACTATCCTAGCAAAGTCCACATTCGCAAAAAGACAATATCCTAGGCAATCATCCCATTTATATAATCTTCTTAATAAAGAACTTGACATATACCCACTAACCTACCGCGAATGCAAAAACGCCTTGACAAAATGGCTCAAGTCGAAGACCTATGACGAAGTGGAAAATACGGTACAAGTGATGAGAACATAGTATGCATAAAATTAAAATATAATTATGTACCTACATGACGCTATGACACTTCTGCCGCTAATGGTACAACCCTCACTCCCACACCTACTCACACTCACTACTCTACACAAATTCACCCCCACACATAACACACACAACCCAGCGCGTTTTCTGTTTTCATTTCATTTTATTATATTCAATTTAATTCTCTTTATTCATTGATGATACACATATATTTTACATTTTTAAATATTTCTATAAAAACAATAAAAAAAAAACATTTAAAAATATAAAAAATAGTAGTCCGCCGGTGTCGGGAGCGAGGTCCAAGCTACCGGTGGTTAGGGCTTCAGAGAAAGGAACCTCCTCACAATACGAGCCGTATCGAGGAGTACTGCCTTCTGTATCAGGCCCTTTATCCAACTGCGCAACGCCAGCTTCGACAGATGGTCGTCGAAGCTTTTGGCCATCAGACCATTGGCCGTAACGACCATCGGCACAATGATAGCCGAGTCCACATTCCACATGTCAACAACCTCGTGCGCTAAGTCAAGATACTTGATTTGTTTTTCTTTCTCAGCTTTCACGAGGTTCTCATCATGTGGAATGGTAACATCGATTATCATTGTGCGGCGCGCTAATCGGTCTATCACCACTATATCGGGCTTATTAGCGACGATAGTCCCATCAGTGATGATAGACCGATCCCAGTACAACGTGACATGGTCATTTTCGAGAACTGGGTCGGGCACATACTTGTAATACGGTACCTCAGAATCAACAAGTTGGTATTTCAAAGCAAGTTGCTGGTGAATAATCCTGGCCACTTGGTTATGCCTGTGCAAGTACTCGCCGTTAGCCAGACGAGAACAACCAGAGATAATATGTCTGATGGACTCACCCGGACGTTGACATGCCCGACACACGTCAACCGTCCCGTCCTTCATAATATGCCTCCGGTAGTTGTTCGTCAAGATAACTTCGTCCATAATTGCACAAACAAACCCTTCAGTTTCTCCGAAGAGATCACCGAAACGTAGCCAGGCTACGGACGCTAGAAAATCTACATCGGACCTATAAAGAGCCCAACAGAAGCGTCCGTGAAGCTCCTTGCCTTTCCATACCTCCTTGCGGTCATCTGTAGTAAGTATCACAGGTTTGTGCCAGTTCTCTTTAGCCATGGATAACGGGGTGAGTCCCTTGTCCACTGCGATCACATCTCGGTGCATACCCACATCGACTTTGAGAAAATATTCTCTGAGACTGCACATCTCACGGTTGTGCAGAGTCTTAGCATTTAAAAAGCCTCGACCTCCACACTTCCGCGGGATGTACAGTCTCATCACCGACGATCGTGGGTGATGCATCCGGTTTGCAGTCAGCAGTGTACGGACTCTCCTATCCGTGGCGTCGAGTTCGGTTTGAGTCCATTTGAGTATGCCGAAAGAGTACATTAATACCGGCATAACCCAACCGTTGAAGGCGCGCACCTTATTTCCGCCCGACAAAAGGCTGTTTAAAACCTTTTTCAGGCGGCCAAAGAAGCGCTCCTTCAGCGATTGCTTCTTGTCAGTACCTTTAATGCCCAACGCTTCCGACATACCCAAATACTTGTAGGTTTCGGCCGAGCTGAGGGATCTAACCTGTATGGAATCCGAGAGTTGAATTCCCTCAGACTCCATAATCTCCCCTTTCTTTACATGCATGACTGCACATTTGTCCACACCAAATTCCATCCTGATGGCACTACTGAAGTTTTCAGTTACCTTCAGTAGCTCCATCAGTCGCAAATTGTTGGGGGTAAAGAGTTTCAGATCATCCATGTAAAGGAGGTGAGATATGGCTTGACCACCTCTTCTCAACCGATAGCCTAGGCCTGAATCCTCCAGCAGTGTGCTAAGAGGATTCAGAGCTAAGCAAAACCAAAGTGGACTCAAACTGTCGCCCTGGAATATTCCCCGTTTAATCCATACAGGCTCATCATTCCCTTGAATCGGTCGACATCCTGGATATCGAAGGACCGTTTTCCATTGCCTCATACATGACTCAAGGAAGGCGCGTAGAGTTGCATCTATTTTGTACAACTCCAGCACCCTCATGAGCCATGTATGTGGCACAGAGTCATAGGCCTTCTTGTAATCTATCCAACATGTCGACAGATCCTTACGGGATCGACGAACCTGTTGGTTTATGGCCATGTCTATGAGGAGTAGCTCCTTAGTGCCGCGGGACCCTTTCCTACATCCATTCTGAGAAGCGGACATGATTGAGTTATTCTCAATGTGATCATTAATTTTCACTCTCAGAATGGATGTAAGAAGTTTATAGACCGTCGACAAACAAGTAATCGGTCTATAATTCTTGGGTTCCGCGGGACTAACTGTCTTATGGAGCAGGTGGGTAACGCCAGTTGTTAGAAACTGTGGTAGCGACCCAGACTCTAAGGATGATTGGAATTGAGATGCCAGGAGCGCGTGTGAGCTGCTATACCATTTGAGCCAAAAGTTATGCAGTCCGTCCGGTCCTGGAGATTTCCAGTTCGGTAACGGACGGACTGCTTTGGCTACATCCAATGGGGTGATGTTGATTAGTTCCATTGGTGGTATAGCTTCACACACGCGCTCGACATCGCGCATAATTTAATTATTATTATTATTATTTTCTATTTTTTTTATTTTTGTTTTCATTTTAATTTTTCACTTTTGTTTTCATTTGTGTTTTCAATTAGTTTCATTTTTATATTTGAATAAGTTGACACTTATCCTGAACAAGCTCATTAACTTTGTAGTCATTATTATACTATAACCTAGATAATGGCAGAGCTTCGTAACACAAGCAAACTATTTGCTTAAAAGGATGCTCCTTTTGTAAACAGAATAAGAATTTCAGTTGATGCAATAAACATATTATTATTATTCTCTTTATTCATTTTCTGTACATATTAATTATATTTTTAAATATTCCTACAAAAAATAAATAAAAAAACATTTAAAAATATAAAAATAGTAGCCCACCGGTATCGGGAACAGGGTCCAAGCTACCGGCAGTCAGGGCTCCAAAGAGAGGAACCTCTTAACGATACTAGCCGTGTCCAGAAGTACTGCTTTCTGAATCAAGCCCTTGATCCAGCTGCCTAACGAGAGCCTCCTGAGGTGTTGGTCGAGGCTCTTGGCTATTAAACCGTTGGCTGAGACGACTATCGGTACAATGATTGCCGAATTCACATTCCACATGTCGACAACCTCGCGAGCCAAGTCAAGATATTTGATTTGTTTATCGTTCTCGGCTTTCACGAGGTTCTCGTCATGCGGAACGGTTATATCTACAATCATTGCACGCCTCTCGATTCGGTCCACCACCACTATATCAGGCTTATTTGCAATAATAGTCCTGTCAGTGATGATGGACCAATCCCAGTACAATGTGACACTGCCATTATCGAGAACTGGGTCGGGCACATACCTGTAGTACGGCACCTCCGATTCCACAAGAGAGTATTTCAGAGCAAGTTGCTGATGGATAATCCTGGCTACAAAGTTGTGTCTATGCAAGTACTCTCCGTTAGCAAGACGAGAACAACCAGAGATAATGTGGCGAATTGATTCTCCCGGACGGTGACATGCCCGACATATGTCAACCGTGCCGTCCTTCACAATAAATCTCCGGTTGTTTTTCGTCATGACAACTTCGTCCATAATTGCACAGACAAAACCTTCGGTTTCCCCAAAGAGGTCACCAAAACGTAGCCAGGCTACGGACGCTAAGACGCTTATTATTATTATTATAATAACTCGGAAGTCCCGCACTGTCCACTCCTGGTTTTTTTTTATAATATAGCATATTATCATCATCATCATCATATCAGCCGAAAGACGTCCACTGCTGGACAAAGGCCTCCCCCAAGTGTCGCCACAACAACCGGTCCTGTGCGTCTCGCATCCATCGGTTACCTGCGACTCTCACCAGGTCATCGGTCCACCTTGTGGGAGGCCTTCCAACGCTGCGTCTTCCGGTACGCGGTCGCCACTCCAAAACTATTCGGCCCCATCGACCATCTGTTCTGCGAGCAATGTGCCCTGCCCATATATGCATAGCATATTATAATATAAAACTATTCATGTTAAAAAAAAATGCGGATACAATGAGACTAACCAAATAAAAAATAATTTTAATGTATAAAAAAATAAAAAATCTTGATTTTTTTCTTCTATTTACGACAATTTTTTTTTCTACTCACCTATTATAGTAGATATAACAGTCCTTTTTAAGACCTCATCTATAAAAATTGCAAAATCATATATCTGAGACGAAATAATGCATTTCTATGGTTTCTATGAAGTTTTCTCGAGTTTTAAAATATTCAAATTTTTTTATTCGTTGCAAAATTTCACAGTGTGCAGCGGAAAAATGACGATTTTCTTAATTTCAGTTTAGCAGATATTTAGTGTATGACGTCGTGTAAATGTGTATGGTAAGTACAAATTTGAGCATCCAACCATTGGGGAGTTATTCAACAAAAACTTTCAATAACAATAATTAATAATAACGCTTGGGTCATGCCGGTATTAATGTACTCTTTCGGCATACTCAAATGGACTCAAACCGAACTCGACGCCCTGGATAAGAGAGTCCGTACACTGCTGTCTGCAAACCGGATGCATCACCCACGATCGTCGGTGATGAGACTGTACATCTCGCGGAAGTGTGGAGGTCGAGGCTTTTTAAATGCTAAGACTCTTCACAACCGCGAGATGTGCAGTCTCAGAGAATATTTTCTCAAAGTCGATGTGGGTATGCACCGAGATGTGGTCGCAGTGGACAAGGGACTCACCCCGTTATCCATGGCTAAAGAGAACTGGCACAAACCTGTGATACTTACTACAGATGACCGCAAGGAGGTATGGAAAGGCAAGGAGCTTCACGGACGCTTCTATCGGGCTCTTTATGGGTCCGATGTAGATTTCTTAGCGTCCGTTGCCTGGCTACTGTAGCATTATGATGTCAAAGAAATGAAACACTCATAACACTTCATATACGTATAATTTTGGTTAAAGGAAAAAAATACTAAATTTGATGATAAAAAAATAATAGGAAAACAAGTATATAAAAGTACAAAAAAGGTATCGTGTGTTGTCGTGACCCGTTAATCTTAAAAAAACAAAGATCTATCTTACTTTACGATAATCATTACATCTTTTATTAATTTGAGAACGTTAATAAATTTATTAGACCGAATATCGCGGATTTAAAAAATACGGTTGCAACTCGTTTTATTTTAAACCCGATAAGGCCGGTTTCCTAATGGATTAGAAACTCGTAATGATTTGTTCGCTCACAAGGAAAAAAAGAAACGTTATTACATTAGTTTTAAATGCGTACGAAAAATGTCTTTTCACTCCCGAAGTAGAGATAACCGACGTCAACCCAAAAGTGGTATTTGAAAAAAGAAAAAATATATACGGGTGAATATTTTTAGGTAAACCTCCCCGTCGTCCTCCTGACGACGGCAATGGGGCGCCTCTCCCGCAGTATCCACTGGGGATATAGCCTTCCCTGCTACTGGCTTCTGGGGTGGCAGCCTGGGAACCTCGTCCGCTTAATCAGCAATTTACAATCACCAGACCATAAAACCGGTAATCCGGCTTCAAGAGTTGTTCACAAGTTGTGCATGGACATATGTACCATGGCTTTAAGCTCAACTGGCTAAAACTATCAGCACATAATTTTTATTTATTATTCCTCTGAATAAAACATGATTTCCTGGTCGCTGACATAACACAAGTGCCAGAACAAACGTCGACTTTATCCCATGTCAAAAAAATTCGAATCGCATTCAAATAAATCTACTGAACGTGATTTGAAAAAATAATCAAGGAGTTTCGCGTTTCAAACAGAAAAAATAACAAGACATTTAAAACCTCCACCTATTTCTTGGAGTGATTTGAGGAATTATGTAGTGACTACACTGCAGTACCCCCTTTCTAAGAAAAAAAAAAGGACGCACGTACCATTAAGTAAGAAGAAACGAAAATGAGAAGGACAGGAAAGCAAAAAATTAATGACCAACATATAAAGAACCTGAAGGAAAAAATAATAAAGTAAGAAGCAAAACCTATAAGAATTACCATAAGATAATCCCAAAAGATAAACCGAAAGAAAATCCGAAGAACAACATCGAAGTGCAGCGGATACAGAATAAAAACGAAGACGCGCCTCCATCTAAACGGTATCAGTGCGAGCTCGCAATGTGTTGACTATATTTAAAGAAAAGTGGAATCTAGAAATTAATTAACCTAAGTTAAACTAGCC
The DNA here is from genome assembly GCA_947386135.1 of Melanchra persicariae. Taxonomy (NCBI): domain Eukaryota; kingdom Metazoa; phylum Arthropoda; class Insecta; order Lepidoptera; family Noctuidae; genus Melanchra; species Melanchra persicariae. Next base: position 31,187,511 of record OX376643.1, read on the forward strand.
TAACCTAATTGAACAATCTATCCTAACTTGTCAACACGAAAAAACAGAGATCTCAATATTTACAAAGTCAAAACGTTAGGTTTGACCTTAGACAAATTAACAAACTCGGCCTCAGACACGAGTTAAGTCTAGAATACGACATCAGTCCAAAAGTTGACTTAAGTCAAAAAAAAAAATAAACTAAGTCAAAGACAAGTCAAAGGCTCAAGTCAAAGGCTTAAGTCAAAAGCTTAAGTTAAAAGCTTAAGTCAAAGACTCAAGTCAGAAGAAAAAATCTTAAGTCAATAGCTTAAGTGAGAGGAGAGTAGAAATTTATTCTTATTAAAGAATAATTAAAGAAGAACGCGGAGAAGTCCAATAATAGAAAAGAGGGAAGGGAGTAATAATATTCCCGAGAGTGAGTAATTATTACATATGAAAGTTAAATGATATGAAATCTGAACTGCATCTGTGCCCATCCCATCGGGGAAACGAGGCTTGATACAATTAAATACTGCACTTCATTAAGTAACATAACACCAAATTTCATTGTATAATTAATCCATGCGCATTAACCGATGAGCATTCATCGTAAATAACAATACTCAATTAGATTTTTTTTCAACAAGCATTTATCGATAAAATCACATCACTAGATCAATTAATTTTACCGACCTTACATCTATCGACCATGTCCCATCACTATTAGGATTAATGTCATCAACTGACAACAGTAAACAAAAACAAACATTGTTGCTTGGCAACGAAAAGTTAGCTACTAAATATTGAATTACGATTTACGTAATTACAAAAACTTTTTAGGTTTTTTAATTAAGTGGTTAATTGCATAAAAATGGGATCAAAAGAGAGAGTTAACCATAAAAATAGTCTTCGAAAGGAAATCTTCTAGAGTAATCAAAAGATAAGTGGAAAAAACGCGTCTCGAAGACTTCAGAAAAATCACTTTAGAATATCCTTAATATGATACTTACCGGAGTGAACTGAATCACAGTCCTCTAGTAAATAAGTAGTTTTTGAAATAACTCTAGCGACGCGACACTTAATAAAGCGTGGAGCAAGTTTACCAGAAAAGTAATCAGCCCCAGACGACTTATAGAAATTACGTCGCCACACAGTGTCACCTGTAGTCAGAGTGATAGCTTTTCGATTCGTATTGTAAGCACGTGAGTTACGAATAAACGCTAACGATAGATTATCTGCAACTTTCGCATAAACTTCACTTAGAGAGGACAGATTTGAAGCGTGCCTATCACGACTGTCAGCTAAATTAGCGCTTTGAGTCTGATTATACGCACGGCTTGCTTCCATACAAACTTCTCTACCAAACATAAGGAAATTGGGAGTAAAACCAGTGGCTAAGTTAATACAAGAATTAAGATAGAGTTTAACTTTAGGCAACATCTTAGACCAATTTCTCTGGTTTTCACCAACTAATATACCTAAACATGTAACCACACTTTGGTTATAACGTTCAACAGTATTTGCTTGAGGGGAATAATAAGGAGTATAGATTGAATCAATATGAAATGATCTGAGGAAATTTACAAAATGATTACTACGAAAAACAGTAGCATTGTCACAAAGTATAGCTCGAGGAACTCCGAAATTGAAAAATATTTCTGATTCTAAAGCTTTAACGATAGAACTGGCGTTTACCTTCTTTAGGGGAATAAGCAAAACATAAGTGTAAAGAAGTGAGAAAAGTGTAAAAGTAGTAAAGTGCAAAAATATTTAGTTAAAATTGTAAGAAATTTCGAAAGTTAAAACTGTAAAGCTACGTGTAGGAAATGAATATAAGATCATCACTTAGGACATAAGCTCAATAATTGAAATCAAAAGAAATCAGTACTAGTTTAGAATTGATAAATAGAGACTTAATTCATGCTAAATAAATTGTGTTGAATGTGTGTATTAAAAATTGTGTAGTGAATCATGTAAGAATATGCTTCATGTAATATAGACCAGAATAAACAGAATCGGTCTCGCGGACCAAAGATTGTCCTAGGGACGATACTAATATCATGGCCTTAAGGAGACAAACAGCTGGTTTTCCTAAAAAATATTATGCACCTTTGAAACCTAAGTACCACAAGTTTCGGAGAAAGAAACCATCAGTAGTCTCTGCAACTCTCACCTAAAAATTCGACAGGAGAAGACAGATTCAACGTGTGTTGCGACCGTAAAATGGTTAGAACAAAAAGAAAAAGGAACGACGAGACAAACCAGGACTAGACGAGGGGGAAAAAGGAAAAAAACATCAGCTGGCCTAGTTACCATAAAAATAAGTAGATAACTAGCAAAACAGCCTAGTAAAACCAAGCTAACCTTTGGACTCGACGGCTAACCATTTATACATACAAGCATGCACATCAAGGAATACAGCTACGTCTATCTAAAGTTGTGAAAAGTACAATAATATTGAGAGTTGAACACCAACATATAGACTACGTGATTGAACACGATAGGACCCTTGCAAAAAAATCAGGTACTTGGTGAACAATTGGACTTAGTCTCAAAGGGATAGATCTATAATCAGCAACCGATCGCTATAGGAATAGCCAAGCTGTGGATAAAAACTAGGCACTCGCAAAAACCTCTTAAAAAAGCTTACCGTAAAACTCGGAGGCCTAAAGATCCACACACCTTACAAACACTACGGGTTCTAAATACATCTAACTATAGGATGGAAATTAAATTCGGGTAAAATATATATTTGATGGGAAGAAATAAAAGAGTTATATGTTTAAAGTTTTACAAGATTGTTTTCATAGCACTCAAGTACAACACAAACAAGAAATCAATAAAAGCAAAGACCAATATTGCTTTGTCTTCTAAATTGTCACGGATGTTATAATATTATTATAGCTTCTGGAACTTCCTCAAAAGAATCAGGAATCTGAAACATAAAGAACGATTCGCTTCCGAAGAACGATCTGTTAATCAATTTTTTAAAATGATTCGCACGATGAGCGCGACCACCTTTTCACGGAAAAAAAAAAGTAATTAAATCAAGATATTTATGAGGATAAATAAACCTTTACTTACTTTGCCGGAGAGCCAATTCTGTCGCATTATGAGGTCAAAAGAAATGAAACACTCATAACACTTCATATACGTATAATTTTGGTTAAAGGAAAAAAATACTAAATTTGATGATAAAAAAATAATAGGAAAACAAGTATATAAAAGTACAAAAAAGGTATCGTGTGTTGTCGTGACCGTTAATCTTAACAAAACAAAGATCTATCTTACTTTACGATAATCATTACATCTTTTATTAATTTGAGAACGTTAATAAATTTATTAGACCGAATATCGCGGATTTAAAAAATACGGTTGCAACTCGTTTTATTTTAAACCCGATAAGGCCGGTTTCCTAAAGGATTAGAAACTCGTAATGATTTGTTCGCTCACAAGGAAAAAAAGAAACGTTATTACATTAGGTTTAAATGCGTACGAAAAATGTCTTTTCACTCCCGAAGTAGAGAAAACAGACGTCAACCCAAAAGTGGTATTTGAAAAAAGAAAAAAATATATTCGGGTGAATATTTTTAGGTAAACCTCCCCGTCGTCCTCCTGACGACGGCAATGGGGCGCCTCTCCCGCAGTATCCACTGGGGATATAGCCTTCCCTGCTACTGGCTTCTGGGGTGGCAGCCTGGGAACCTCGTCCTCGCTTAATCAGCAATTTACAATCACCAGACCATAAAACCGGTAATCCGGCTTCAAGAGTTGTTTACAAGTTGTGCATGGACATATGTACCATGGCTTTAAGCTCAACTGGCTAAAACTATCAGCACATAATTTTTATTTATTATTCCTCTGAATAAAACATGATTTCCTGGTCGCTGACATAACACAAGTGCCAGAACAAACGTCGACTTTATCCCATGTCAAAAAAATTCGAATCGCATTCAAATAAATCTACTGAACGTGATTTGAAAAAATAATCAAGGAGTTTCGCGTTTCAAACAGAAAAAATAACAAGACATTTAAAACCTCCACCTATTTCTTGGAGTGATTTGAGGAATTATGTAGTGACTACACTGCACTACGTTTCGGTGATCTTTTCGGAGAAACTGAAGGTTTTGTTTGTGCAATTATGGACGAAGTTATCTTGACGAACAACTACCGGAGGCATATTATGAAGGACGGGACGGTTGACGTGTGTCGGGCATGCCACCGTCCGGGTGAGTCCATCAGACATATTATCTCTGGTTGTTCTCGTCTGGCTAACGGCGAGCACTTGCACAGACATAACCAAGTGGCCAGGATTATTCACCAGCAACTTGCTTTGAAATACCAATTTGTGGATTCTGAGGTACCGTATTACAAGTATGTGCCCGTCCCTGTTCTCGATAATGACCATGTCACGTTGTACTGGGATCGGTCTATCATCACTGATAGGACTATCATAGCTAACAAGCCCGATATAGTGGTGATAGACCGATTAGCGCGCCGCACAATGATAATCGATGTTACCATTCCACATGACGAGAACCTCGTGAAAGCTGAGAAAGAGAAACAAATCAAGTTTCTTGACTTAGCACACGAGGTTGTTGACATGTGGAATGTGGACTCGGCTGTCATTGTGCCGATAGTCGTCACGGCCAATGGCTTGATAGCCAAAAACTTCGACGACCACCTGTCGAAGCTGGCGTTACGCAGTTGGGTAAAGGGCCTGATACAGAAGGCAGTACTCCTCGATACGGCTCGTATTGTGAGGAGGTTCCTTTCTCTGGAGCCCTAACCACCGGTAGCTTGGACCCAGCTCCCGACACCGGCGGACTACTATTTTTATATTTTTAAATGTTTTTTATTGTTTTTTTTTGTTATTGAAATATTTAAAAATATAATATTAGAACGTCAGCTCTTTATACTACAGCGTCGCTTTTTTGTAGCCAATCAAACTTGGTCGGTTTATCCATGTAATTCGGTTGTTCTGGTATTTTTATTATATCTCTTTAATTATGTAGTGTAATGAGCTGAAATTTTGTATGTTAATTGTAAATAGTTGCATTAATATAATACACTAAATATTGGAATTGTTTTATTTTGTTTTTCCCTTAAAAAGTACTACAATCGGATGTCATAAATATAGTGGTCCATTCGTAGTAAATTTGCCATTGCTCATTAATTACTTACTAAGCGCACATAAATGAAACTTGGCAAGACATTGTAGACCCTTACAAGATACAAATAAACGTTTAAAGTTAGGCTATAAAGTTCTTATTTTAAGAACTTGGACCTAATAACCATATTTTACCTTTACGTGTATATCTCCTAAACGGTATGCTTTTTTCAAAATCTGTTTTCAGAAATATTATACACAAATTCATAGCAACGTGCGTAAAAAAATTCAACTCTGCACTAAGCCGATTTACATGATTTTCATCAAATAGCCAAACGTCAGCGCAGCGGAAACTTGAATATCTTCGTAGTTTTAAGACACACAAATTTCATTTAAACATACACATTTACCTCTCGTCACACACTAATTATTGCATGTATTTTTTTTCTTGTACGCCCATAGGAAAAAAAAAGTGCCGCTGCTGGGATGCCGTAGTTCCAGCGGAAACAGTTTTTGTTGAATAACTCTCCAATAGTTGGATGCACAAATTTGTACTTACCATACACATTTACACGACATCATACACTAAATATCTGCTAAACTGAAATTAAGAAAATCGACATTTTTCCGCTGGGAATACACACACCTTGCTTTGAACATTCGGAATTATAGATTTATTTGCTCGGTAGTAATTTTTCGATGTTTTAAACGAAGGCTCGAGCCCTGACATGTGAAAATTTCCAAATAAAAAATAAATCTTACGTAATAGTAAAAAAACATTAAATTTGAGATAAATTCGCGGCACACCAGGGTGCCGGCAGTGCTCGAGCGGGCTCTGAGCAAAATGATGCAGAGCCCCACAATGGGTAATCAAATCTGCATAAATTTATAAAATAAGCTGATAAGTTGATTGATAAGTTCACAGAATATCGCACGGCTGAATACTTTGAAATGGTGTTAGCAGAATGTACGGTTCACGTACAGGCAAATTGCTAACGCCGCAACCTACTTTACGCTACTCGTTTAGTTTACTTTTATAATTACTTATACTTATTAAATTAGTTGACCAATAGCTGCCGTAGCGCTATAACCGCGGATTAGCATCCAAACATAACTTACGTGTAACTTTACAAATATACTGAACTAAGGTGAAATCTGTGGTTTTCGTCAACTCACAACTTAACTACCTCTGAGCCATACATAAAAGTGGTCCTTCGAGCCGGATGACACGGCATATCATCTCGTGAGTCGTCGTGTCTCCTCATCAGCAGAGTGCTTAGCGTGGTATATCCCAGTTACGTTAGCAAATCGGTGCTATTGGCCTCCCACAAGCGGGTCTCACCAGTAGCATTGAGACGTTGCACATAGCGTAAAGGAGGGTGATCTACACTGAGTGCCTGTAACTTACGAGCTAGCAGAGATCACGTCTGCTGCTACAGCTGAACTATCGGCGAAAACTTCGCAACTTGGGTGAACTAGTACCTGTGGTGATACAACTTTACTCCACCAACGGTCAACCCAATAACTAACAAAAATGGTTCAGAGCTTGGCAGAACTGATAAGTCATCAGGAAACTACTTTCAGAGACTTAAAACTTATCTGCACAAACTACAAGAAGGACAGTGCCACCAGGAAGAACTTGGCATACCTGGAGGAGCGTCTTTCTCGGTTGAACAAAAACTGGGAGAAGTTTGTTCATAACCACCAACTGCTGGAAGAGTCTGGAGCGACAGACCTTCAATACTTCAATGACGACATTTTCAACAGTACGAAGAAGATGTATGAAGAAGTGCTGCAAGACATGTTGAAACGTAAGTCTGAATTGCCACCTCCGTCTACTAGTAAGACGGAGCAACCACCTGCGACGCCTAACCAAGGGAAGGGGCAATCGAAATTTACTTTCGACGATATCCAATTCCACATACCTCCTCGGGGAACAAGCGAGTCGACGGAGAAACAACAAGATCTTTTGCGTCAACAATACTGTAACTTTAGAGCATTCGAACGCACTGTGGAGAAGATCACCATAGCATTGGCAACACCAATGGAAAAATGGGAATTGGAAGACAAGTTAAGCACCCTGAAAACGAAATGGGAGCACATAGAAAAAGCAAATTGGGAGTTAGACTATATTTTACAAGATGACGACTCAACTTACCAACTAAAATATAATACAGCGGAAAACCACTATGATGACCTGAAAAGGCAACTTCAAAACAACATATGGAAAAATGCGCATTATGAGAAATCTATGCCAAACATACAAATACCGGATTTTCATGGCAACTATAACCAGTGGATGAGTTTTAGAGACCTCTATCTTGAAAGTGTACACAACAATCCGACACTTTCAAAGGCACAAAAAATGCAGCACTTAAAAACAAAACTCAAAGGTGAGGCGGAGAAACTGGTTCAGCATCTTGGCATCAGTGCTGAGAACTACGCATCTTGCTGGGAGATGCTGGCCCACCGCTACGACAACAAACGGCTGTTATTCACCTCATACATGAACACGCTTCTGAATCAACCTAGTATTCAGCAACCAACCGCTGCAAGCATACGGAAACTTCACGACATCATGATGGAATGCTTGAACGGGCTGAAAAACATCGGGCTAGACACCACCAATTGGGACCCGATCGTGGTTCACCTATTGGTTCAAAAACTAGATAGCGTTACATATAACGAATATATAAAGGAGGTCAAACATCCCCGGGAGTTTCCCGACCTAGAAGAGTTTATCAAGTTTTTGGAATCAAAATTCATGTCACTGGAAGCTCTGCAAGGAAATAGTCAAAAATTATCATCATCTAGCAAACCATGGAAAACGGAAAAGCAGCCGCATAAAGGGTCAGAAAACCGAAATAACAACTACAAGAATAAAACGCAGGGGTCATCGTACTTTAACAAGTCACAAAACTCGCCAAAAACCTTCTTCACGACAGCAAAAACATGCCCGATTTGCAAAACTAATCACGTTTTGATGAATTGCGAACAATTCCTGGCGATGAACATAAACAAACGGATTGACGCAATTCGCAAATTGCACATTTGTAAAAACTGCCTATTCAGCCATGGAGAAAAACAATGCAAATCAAGAAAGACGTGTAAATTGTGTCATAAGGCACACCACACACTTATGCATGAAGATGAAACTGAGCTAACAAGCCACAAACAAGCAACAAGGGAGGAAAACCCATCTTCGATCCCATCGACGTCCTATGGGGTCAATAACTTAACGAATGAAGAGAGGGAAGTGCTGTTGACAACAGTACTTCTGAAAGTCAAAACAATTGACGGAAACTTCGTAAACTTGAGAGGTCTACTTGACCAAGGCTCCCAAGTAAGCCTAATAACAGAAAACGCGGCACAACGCCTCCGATTGCAGCGACGAAAAATGAGCGCTGTTGTATCGGGTGTGGGAACCCTTAGCGGCAACTGCAAAGGGGCAATGAACTTAGAATGTCAGTCAATACATTCAGACTACAAAATATACCGAGTTATACCAACACCGATCCTTACACAAGGACGTTTAAAACTCGTGCAAGCAAGTTCAAGCTTCATCGCAATCAACTTTTTAAAGAACTCTTACATAACAATGGAAGACCAAGACATGCGGCAATGTACGTCATACGGAGAAGACGAATTCCTATGTGTCTCACGTAATCCTGTCTACAACATGCACGACAAGTACGCTCCATGTGAGGCCCAAGTCTTCAACCAACAAGAGTCTTTATCATGCGTCCTCAAAGACGTAACATGCAAGGAAACCTGGATAAAGCTGCACAAACCGAACATGTGGCTATTTACACTGTGCGGAAAACAGCTGATGCGCGTCATATGTAACGGTCAAGTTACGCCTGCGGTCATTGACGGGACTGGAGTGATTTCCTTGAAATCAAAATGCTTACTGCAGAAAAACGACGCCACAATATTTACACACAATCAGCTGGGAAGTAGTTACAACATGGAACCAGAGATCGAAATACCTACTTTGAACTCAACAATCAACAACATATTTGACCACGGCTGGAATAATGCCAAATTGAATATAACCGAACAAGGATCACCAACTGCTGTAGAAATAAGAAAAATAGACCAGCAGTTGGCATTCCAGAAAAACAGGGAAATATTACCGAAGGCATCCGACATGTCAAATCACGACATCTATCTCTATTCGGTTACTTCTTTGTTGTTGGGAGGAATCGCTGTGCTTGCCCTCTATCATATCATCAAACGAAGGTGCAAAACAAAGAAAGGCATCAAAACACTCTCTTCCAAAACTGGAGTGACACCTAGAGGAAGGGAGAACTTTGGAGGAGACATCGAGCTACAAGAAATACATTCGACAGCAGCGGAGCCCGTTTACAGCGAAGCAAGACAGCCGAAGAAAGTATTTCACTTTGACGATTTAAATTGAGTGTTATACCTATACTTTTACATTTATAACTTTACACATTAACTTTTGTTTACTATTTAACTTTTATTATTTACTTTGCACTTTTCTTAGATAATTATTTGCTTTGTAATGGATGCTCATCCCACTTTTCCCTCGGGAGCATGTACGGTTCACGTACAGGCAAATTGCTAACGCCGCAACCTACTTTACGCTACTCGTTTAGTTTACTTTTATAGTTACTTATACTTATTAAATTAGTTGACCAATAGCTGCCGTAGCGCTATAACCGCGGATTAGCATCCAAACATAACTTACGTGTAACTTTACAAATATACTGAACTAAGGTGAAATCTGTGGTTTTCGTCAACTCACAACTTAACTACCTCTGAGCCATACAAGAAGCATAGTATAAAGAGGGGAAGTAAGTTATCTTTATACAAACGCACCTCGCGCGGCGTGTATGTGTGCTAGATAAATTAGTGTTTGACGGCACGGTTGGCGCAGTGGTTGAGCAATTGACTGCTGCGCTGCGTGTCGTGGGTTCGATTCCCACACGGAACAAATATTTGTATGGCCTACAGATAGGTGTTCCGGGTCTGGCTGTTTGTGTATGTGAGTTTGTATGTTTGTAAACGCACCCACGATACAGGAGAAATTCCTAGTGTGGGGCAACGTTTTTTTTTAAAAAAAAAAAAAATAGTATCTATGCGTCGCCGGACGCACACTAAACAAAATCTCGACCCGTTTTTCAGTGCGCCAGTCGGGGCTAACACCGCACGAGGTTCGCGCGTCACGTTTTTTCGGCACCGCTAAATGAATGAAAAATGTGTGATAATCGCAGGAGAACGTATTGCTGTGTGTTTGGGTGTCTTAATAATTCATCGATTCCAGAATTGTCTCTGTTCAGATTACCTATTAAACAGGAAAGGTAAGCAAGTCACTTATTCTAGCATATAATTTTTACTTGATGATGAGATAAGTACCTACTTACTTATTTTTTGTTGTATTAGTTTTCTATCAGACAGAGGAAGTAGGTAGGCCTACTTTCTGTATTTGTTAGGAAAACCATTGTTGAACTTTATTGACTAATGATCACTGAATTAGTTATACAGAGATGTGTTATCTTAGGCAAGGGCCGGGCTTTAAACTAATGAATTGGTAAACAGTACTATCAGTAACCGACCGTTTACCTACTCGTGCTCATCACCGTCCCGCGCCGCCCGTCTGCTGGCCCGTCGCTCTTTCTTTCATCGTGAAAGGTTTCATCATCGTTTAGGTAAAACCGACCTCACAAACCCTGTATCCAGACAAGTAAAAAATATAACTTCCCAATATACTTTTGAGTACTCCAACGATGGTTGGTCCCATAAAAGTTTTTGATCAGTATTAGAAACAGGATCGATTGGCATCAAAAAATGTTTTTGTGTAAATGGCTATTTTCTTGCTAACTGTAATTTTTTTTGAAAATCTGTGAATGCGGATCAAAATTCCACAAAAAATATGGATAGTCGACCATTTTCACGTAGCTGCAAAGGATAAGGTACTTCCCCTTACTGCCCCGTTGAAAGTATATTTAGTACTAGCTTCTACCAGCGGCTTCGCCCGCGTGAAAATCGGAAATAGGACGGTTTTTTATTTGTATTGTAACTACACCTACCTACCCTACACCCAGCCTACACCTACCCTACACCTACCCTACACCTACCCTAAACCTACCCTATACCTACCCTACACCTACCCTACACCTACCCTACACCTACCCTACACCTATCCTACCTACACCAACCCTAACCAGCCCAAAAAATACTATGACATGTTTCTGGTCTCCTGGTACTTGATGTTTGTGGTCTCCTGGTACTTGTGAATCTGTAGTACTAAGGCAGCAGCGGCTCTGAATTTCCACTTCCTCCTCAGTCTTCATTAATCCATGCCACTTACCGGGATAAAAAGTCACATATGTCTCATTCCAGGATATGAACTACATGTGTGCCAAATTTCATCCAAATCCCTTCAGCCGTTTTTGCCTGATTGTTACACAAACATACAAACATTCACATTTATAATATTAGTAGGATAGTAGCATTAGTAGGATTTTACAGGCTTTAATTGAATCAAAACAGAGTTATCGGTTTTTTGTCTTCACGCACCATTCACTTTAAACCATTCTTACCGCTATTAGATTCTCGGCCTAAATTAACCATCGTTCAAATAGTAGGTATCTTCGAGTTGTCCCAAGACGTTTTTTGGGGTTCGTGCTACCAATATATAATATCATGTCGCTGTAGCGAGTACGTAAACGTCTGGTATTTATTCACCATATCGATACTATTTCGCAAGAAGTTCGTGCTTAGCCCACAGTAGTGCAATTGTGTTTTATAATTAGTGAATTTTAAAGTTGTAATTAGTGTTGATTAATTAAAGTGTCATTTTGGTTATTCTATCGGCTGTTTTTATTGTCACGAACCCTAAGCTCGTTACAGTAGGCAATTATATCGCGGATTGGGCCGGAGATAGCCTACTTCATACTATGGCAGAAGTTTCCAAAGTGGTTCACGCACTCAACATAGAAACAGATTTCCCACCAATAAATATAATTCGTCCAAGACGAAAACCAACACATTTTAAATATGAACACAATCCTACTAATATTATAAACATTCATTATTGTATGTTTGTATGTTTGTTTAACAATCAGACAAAAACGGCTGAAGGGATTTGGATGAAATTTGGCACACATGTAGTTCATATTCTGGAATAAAAAATAGGATACTTTTTATCCCGCTAAGTGGCATGGATTAATGGAGACTGAGGAGGAAGTGGAAACTCAGAGCCGCTGCTGCCTTAGTACTTCAGATTTTCAAGTACCAGGAGACCAGAAACATTAAGTACCAGGAGACCAGAAACATGTCATAGTATTTTTGGGCTGGTATAATTATGTAGGTAGGGTAGGTGTAGGGTAGGTGTAGGGAAGGTGTAGGGTAGGTGTAGGGTAGATGTAGGATAGGTGTAGGGTAGGTGTAAGGTAGGTGTAAGGTAGGTGTAGGGTAGGTGTAAGGTAGGTGTAAGGTAGGTATAGGGGGTGTAAGGTAGGTGTAGGGTAGGTGAAAGGTTGGTGTAGGGTAGGTAGGGTGGGTGTTTCCTGAGTAAAAAATTTACAATACAAATCAGGAAACCTTGCTAAGTCCGATATTCATGCGGGCGAAGCCGCAGCTGGTAGAAGCTAGTGAAGTTATATTACTCGTAGAGTACTTATGAGATTTATTTTAGAATCCTGTCTCACCAAGAAAATGTCAGTGACAAAGTTTTCAACGTGATAGCGTCCCAGCTAGCGAGAAAGTCGAAACGATATTCGTACTAGCTAGGTACCCATTGCTACGGATCGATTTCCATATATTTGGTTCATTTACGTAACGTTAATGCGTAAAATCTAGATACGCAGGCGGTGGTTGTCAATATTTCGTTTTACCGATTAGTTAGTTCCAAAAACGCACACATGGCGCTGATCAATTTTGCATACAAAATTTGTCGAAGGCGATACCATACCTACGTTTACGTTGTCGATGCAATTAGGTAGGTACTCAGAAGTTCGTGCTTAGCCCTCTGCTGCTTTGCGTGTAACCTTAGCTGAACTTTACTTTTGTTTTTCTTTAACTTATTTTCAAGAACACTTTCATGAGTTTTTATTATATTTACTAGCACTTCGCCCGCGACGATTTATTAAGTAGATACTTCACAAACTTCAACGCCCCCTATACCTTCTTTTATCTCACTTGTCTCGAGCCCAGGTTCAGCGCAATTGTTCACCCCGTCAGGGGTTGATTATGCAAAAACTGTTAGGTACCTACATCTGTTTCAATTATCCCACTTTTAGTTTGTTCATAGCATTCCGACGTAAATTGAAGCAAGCAATAATGTCCTCCCCTAAAAACTTAATCACCCCTGCTTCACCCCTTATTATGTACCTATGTAGTTTATTTTCTAAAATTCCAAACATTTGTTATTCTTATTGTTTTATCGAAATCATTTAAATGCCGTGTTTCAACTTCATCTCGACCAAGCATTGATACGATTCTCCCCAGTTCGCTCAAGCCGCGACATTTTTCTAACTTCGAGCATGTTTATTACCGTCGTAACTTTTGAACGAAAGGTCCGATTTGAATAATTTTGAGTGTAATTTACACGGATATAATCAACCTTAATTATCAAACCATTTTAATGAATAAGGATTAACATCATGATACCAAAATCACCTTTTTTTCATTTCACCAGGGATTTGCTTGAATAATTTGAACAAAAAGAGGTCATGGTGACTTAACCATAATAGTTAGACATATGTGACTTTATTGTAGATATTGATAACTTCTTTAAAACTGTAGTACATCACTTTGCTCTATTGTCAATAGATTCCGCACCGAACTGGGAATGATCACAAAACAGTTTTGGCGCATTTGAAAAAAACTGGGTACACAAAAAAGCTCGATATTTGGGTACCTCACGAGCTCACTGAAAGAAACCTAATGAACCGTGTACTCATTTGTGATTCTTTATTACGACGTAATGAAACCGAACCATTTTTGAAGAAGCTAGCTAAAACTGGTGATGAAAAGTGGATCACGTACGACAAGAACGTGCGAAAAAGGTCGTGGTCAAAGGCCGGTCAAGCTTCACAGACCCGGGTTAACTCGCAACAAGGTGATGTTGTGTGTGTGGTGGGATTGGAAGGGCATTATTCATTATGAGCTGTTACCACCAGCCAGGACCATCGATTCTGAACTCTGCTGCGAACAACTGATGAGATTAAAGAAAGAAGTTGAGAGAAAGCGGCCGGAATTAATCAACAGAAGGGGTGTGGTTTTTCATCCTAGACCTCACACATCTTTAGCTACTCAGCAAAAATTAAGAGAGTTTGGCTGGGAGGTGTTAATGCATCCGCCGTATAGTCCTGACCTTGCACCTTCAGATTTCCACCTGTTTCGGTCTCTTCAGAATTCTTTAGGCAGTGTCAGGTTAATATCACGAGAGGACTGCCAAAACCATTCCCCAACCTAGCCGTGCATTTTGTTATTTTGTAAAGAGATTTCGGACATTACTAGCTGTCCCCTGCGGCTTCGCTCCCGTCAACTGACTACCTACCGTACCTATCTACCCTACCCTACGAAACCCAGGAACATTTTGGGAAAGGTGGAGACAAATGCAACAAATTTAAAACCATTAAAATCGGTCCAGCAGTTCTCGAGGTTTAAGTCTTGTAACAAACCCGACTTTGTTTTATGTATGATTACTTGTATTATTTAGCTCAAATAACTTTCAATGGAAGGTAAAAAGGATAAACTTGTTGCATTGTTTAAGCTAATAACATAAAACTTTAAGTTTTGGTTGACAATTGGATAGTTTTTTTTTATGTTTGTTTTATTTCTAAAATTTTATTTTCTGGTTAAAGTCGAAGATCATTTTTTTTATTCAGGTATGGGCTTGCTCTTGGCCTCGATCACGCCTGATGGAAAGCGATAGATGAGGTCTATGATGGAGCGAGCGTGCCCGGAAGATGCCTGTTCACTCTTGCCTTGAAGGCAGACGGGTCATATGTGGAACGGAACACAGACACTGGTAGAGAGTTCCACACTTTGGCTGTGCGCATAATAAATGTGGAGGAGCCCTTACGATTAGTCGGAATATCGACCAAGTGCGGATGGTACCCAGCAGTACGTCTGGTATTCCGGTGGTAAAAGGGCGATGGTGGAATGAGGTCGTGGAGTTCCTGCGCACACTCTCCGAAGTACAGTCTGTAGAAGACCTACAGGCAAGCAACATTGTGCCGATGAGCCAGGCTGTGAAGCTTAGCCACCAGCGTCTCGTCGCCTAAAATAAGTCTTTGCTCTGCGTTCCATCGAGTCCAATATAGCAAGCACGTATTTTGCTGAACCATCCCATAAGTGGCTGCAATACTCCATACAGGAACGAACTTGGGCTTTGTACAGACTCAGAAGCTGTCCAGGTGTGAAGTATCGTCTAATTCTAGGATGCTCAGCTTCTTGGCTGCAGTCTGTGCTTTTGACTCGATGGTTGAGCCGAAGTTGAGATTAGACGTCAGCTCCATGCCTAAAAGCTCCAGGCGATCAGTAACAGGTACAACTCGGAAAGTAGGAGATAACTGAAACGGACTCCTTTTGACAGTGAAAAGACACGCCTGTGTTCAGAGCATTGAATTTGATCAGATTTGAAATGAGATGTAAAGTCAAATTCATTCGCTCTACCATGGCCTCTCTAAGAGTAGCCGTTTTCTCTCTGCTGGCACCTGCACTGGATAGGTATCTTTCTGAGACTGTGCTGTCATCGGCATAACCGATTGCACCTATTTGGAGCAGGTCGTTGATGTGCAGCAGAAATAGAATCG
This sequence comes from Melanchra persicariae, assembly GCA_947386135.1. NCBI lineage: Eukaryota > Metazoa > Arthropoda > Insecta > Lepidoptera > Noctuidae > Melanchra > Melanchra persicariae. The sequence goes on from OX376643.1 coordinate 31,203,375, forward strand.
CAGAACGATCAGAGCCCTGAGGAACACCATCAATAGCCATATGATCCGACTTTAATCGATTGCTCACTGAGGAAGTCGGAAATCCAATTGCAAAAGTCAGCAGGGATGCCGTATGCGGGAACCTTACCCAACAGACTAGCATGCCAGACCTTGTTAAAGGCTTTTGAGATATCATATTACTTCTTTTTTTTTATTTTCTTTATTTAGGTAACCAACAGCGATACTTAAAATGTATTACAGATTATTCGTATTACAATTTTAATATGGCGAATAATAGGTTTCCCTGTGTAACTAGGATTCAATATACGAACGGACTAATAGGATATAATTAAATGACAATACCGATATTACCTAAAGTGAAGTTAATAATTAAATTTTGAAAAAGTGATACAAACAAGAAAGAGAGATTGTAAGATTGGTTGTCATTTGCCTTCGTTTATAGTTTCTATTATTTGTTCTTTGAATAATGCTTTATTAAAGTTAAATTTATCAACTTGAGAGAAGTCTGCGTTGTAAATTCGAGCAATGCGTGTCATTACACAATTTCTGGCATAGTTAGTGGAATGCCTAATGCCCATATTACTTCTAACTTTATTAAGAATTTGTTAAATGATTTTTGATTAAAAGTTTGATGTTTAAAAATTGGTTCTGATCGGGATGTTACGCCTAATTACATGAAAATATGTTACCTACTCGTTTGTAGGGCACTAAAAATGGGACAAATTATACAAAAACTCTTATTTTTCTGAAATATTCGAATAATCGAATAGAGCTGAAAAAACATTCGAATATCAATTAGTTAATTATCGAATATTTGCAATCCCCGTGTACCTATCCAATAAGAATAATTTTATCAAAACCGGACTACTCTGTAAAAAGTTATGTAAAGTCATAACTACATAAAAAATATACGCGTCGACTTGAGAACTCCGTTTTTTCGTCGGTTAAAAACAGGAATAATTTGATTAACACAATCCTTTTGAAAATGTTATTGTATACTGAATAGTACTTCATTGTCAGGAACCTCTTATGTACCTACCTACTTAAATGAAATTATAAATTGTTGCAGATGTATCGAAGAATGGAGGTGAGTGACGCAACTGCAAAAGTGTTTGCTTCGAAGATAACACGAGTTACAGTAATTCGTCCTGAGAATCATTTTGATGAGTTTTTGAAAATAGTACCTGTAAAACCCGTTGAATTAGATACAAACAAAAATATTGAACAGGAAACTTGTAATTTTATCCCTAAAACTGGAAAACATTTTGTACAAAAAACACGAATACCAGGACCCAAAGTAAAGACTGTTAGAGACATCAGAAAAGCTTTTGAACAAGATATCTATCGCAACCTAACAACTGACTTGAAAAACCAACATAAAATTGTACTTAAACAAATAAGAACAGGTTCTTCAGGAGATGATACCTCAAAACAATTAGCAACAAACATTTTAAGGGGTGAAGCGCCTATTTCAAGGTCGACTTGGCAGATGCTGATAAAACTTAATCCGGAACAGCATAAATTTATGTACCAGTTCGTTTCGTGGAATGGAAAACTCATTCAACTTAATGGAAGTTACGGAGGGTCGAAACAAATCATTTCACAAATACTTATGAAAAAAAAAACGACACACCAATATCGAACTAAAAAGTTAGGGCTTTTGCGCAATTCATTGGCAATGACGTCTAAACCAGGACCTCTTTGCAAGAAACAGTTGCTTAAGAATTCACATAAAAATATACACGTCGGCAAAACCGAATTAATTAATCTTCCAAAAGTGGGACTGGATGTTCAGCCTGAATACGACGCTGCGAATGATTCGATAATTCCACATGTTTTCAGTTTGCGTGAAGAGGACGGCACTATATCTCGAAAATGGGCTGAGTTTTCGGTGTCTGTTTTAGGTAAGATTGAAAAATCTAAAGCGGTTCAACTAAACAAAAATTGCGTTTCATTTAATTTAGCTTACAAAAAAAATCAAAAGACATTGCTGGTGCGCCGTGACTCAAAAACTGCAGATATGAATGAACAGTCTTATGTGCAACAAGAAATGCAACACATCATGTTAAAGGAGATATTAACTACAGATGAAATAAATTTAATGAAAGAAAAAGAAACACAAAAAGAAATATTCACTGTAGAGCAGGAGTTAAATACTCTCGCATGTGCAGATTTAAATTCTGCAACAAAAGTAATAGACAGAACAAAAAGAAAATTTGGTGAATTAGATAGGCCAGACGTTACAGTTATTACACTACCTGAATCGGAAGAAACCAATTTAGCAAAGGCAGAGCAAACATTTTATCCGACCGTCGTTTTAGATGGCGAAAAAAGAAAAATATCAAAAGATAAAAATCAGATACAAAAAGAATTATCAATAGTCGCATTAAAACTTAATTGTGATAATATAGAACCTTGGTGTATGGTTCATAAACTGTACAAGTGTTTTTGTAAAGGTAAATTCACAAACACTTACGCAACGGTTTTACAAGAAACTGGACGTAAAGAACCTCTATCAGAAAATAGTGTGATCGATGCTGAATGTGTAGAAAACTCTAAAGAAACTAATGACATTAGTAGTTTCGAGGGATGTGAACTACGAGAACGTGCCGTCAAAAAAATTAAAATATCTGATAATTCCAATATTAAGCCGAACATAATACACCAACCAGGAAGTATGGATGAAACTACGAATGCCAAAAAAAATACAGAAAATCAAAATGATAGTGACCTAGATGCAGACACAATAGTCCAGGGTAGCCCTGTATCTGATGTAATACATATAAATGCTGAAGGAAAAACTAAAACTGAGATCCTAAATTTACTTCCTGCTGCTCTTAAAAACGTTGAGGACCAGTTGCCTTTGTCAATAATAAGCCGATTAGACAATAACGCCAGTTTGTCGACTTTGTTAAAAATTTTGTTTGAGCAACAAAACAACACTGACATTTTTACAAATGTTTTGGAACTTCCAGTACATGGAAATGTAGAACTGCGAACTTGGAATTTTATTTTAAAGACATATCGAGACAGGAAAGCCATTTTTTATGTATTGCTAAAACCACCGTTCACAATCTACATGGCAGTAAATTCAGCAAAACCATTTTTCGTAAACTGCATTGACATAAATCATATTCGTTTTGCGGACTTAAACAAATATCCGGATATCGTTAGACACTTACTCGTTGATGCAACAGGTATAAAAGATACTTTGTTTATTTTGCGTGGCTGGTCTTTCTGTTGGGAATTAAGTGCCACTATATGTAAACCGATTGACGAACTTGGAAAAGCATTATGTACTCCAGGAATTTACAGTCAGGATTATACGGATACGGATACATCTGCATTCAATCTGGATACTTTTCTGGTAGACGAGGATTCGGCACTACAGGATACGAGTCCATTAGATGTATTTAATCCAGGTGATTCAGAAATAAACTTTTTTAGCATCGAGGGATGTGAACATCAAAGTTACACAGAGAAAGAGTTACAAACTAATGCCGGGTGTTCTGACGATGCGGAAACATTCAAATGGTTTGTGATGACTATAGAACAAGATTTTAACGTAATCAAGTTTTGTAGTAAAAGATTATTTGTCCAATATGATACGATTATACGTGCAATTGAAGCTGCACGCGTGTCTGGTAAAACTGTGCGTTTGTCTTCTAAGAAATGTAAAGAAACACCAGGAGTCCCACTTTTTAGTGTATACGCAACTCCCAATGTCAACGAACATTGCGTTTTTGTTGGACCATATGAAATGGAAGATAATTTATGCCTGCATAAAGATACGAATATGTTACTCTATGGAATAGCTCTACCAACAAGAGGTATTTGCATTACGACGAAAAAAGTAAATGCATTAAAAGTAATAGAAAACCCATTATCATACTTAGATTCAATCAAAAGGGCACGTCATATTCCAGTAGTAACTAGTTTCAGTAAAGATCACGAAATCAATATGAATCACCTAGAGGAGCTTGTCATTCAAGAAAGTGTTGAACAAGCAGAGGGATCAAAAGGGTCAATGGATCGTGAGCAATTGCACCGAGATTATGTAAGTATGCTTGGTTAAACATTCATGAGAAACTTAAGCGCCTCGGATATAAGGCATGTTGTTTCCATTTCATTCTGATAGTTTCTTTTTGTTTTATATCGTACTTACAATTTTTTAAACTACTACTAAAAAAGGAGGAGGTTCTCAATTCGGATGTTTGTATTTTTTTTTGTTTGTTCGCGCATAACTCCGTCGCTTGCCAACCGATTTGAAAAATTCTTTTTTTGTTGGAAAGGGTATACTTCCCAAATGGTCCCATGATATGGTTGTTAAAATATACAATTATCTGAAAAAATATATGGAAAATCATCCATGTATACGAAATTGCGTATTTTTTTTGTTTTCCTGTAACTTTCCAGTGGTGTTGTTAGGTGTAAGGAGTACCACTAAAAAGTGAAAAATAAAAAAATTTTAACAAAAAAAAATTCGACTTCAAAAAAACACTACAAAGTACAAAATAACTTTAATTGCGGTAATCGGTGTTTTTGGTTGCTTCTTTGTTATTTGACACCGACTTCCGAAATTAAAGTTATTTTTTACTAATATTTTGTTGAAAAGTTTATTACAATTTAAGTTGTAAGTAACTTTTTAACAAATAAAAACGGTTGTTTTTTTGTTAAAAAGTTTTTATAATTTAAGTACCTGGGTACTTTGCGTCACCATGATCACATAATTTATAATAGGAGTTCTGTATGGTGTCTGACATAAAAGAGTAGCACCATCCCTCACTTCCCGTGGGTGTCAGACGACTAAGGGACTCACCAGAGAATGGGCACCACCATTCTCTGTACATTGCAACGGCTACACTGCGATTGTCAACCCGTCGCCAAGCATGGCGGTTATAGTAAACCCCCCCCCATGATGAGCTCAGCAAAAATATGGCTCCTAGTGCCCGGCAGCTCGTCTACCCTTGACTCCGGTAGCGGTCAAGGTCACGGCGTGGCAAAGGGTGCTAAGAATTCCCCGAGTGGATCCGGTTACCCCAACCAACACCGACGACTGAACCTGGGAGCACTGAACACAAGAACCCGGAGTGTGCCGACGAGAAGATCACCGAACTTGAGGAGGAATTGAGCAGGTTGCGATGGAGTATTATGGTATTGTCTGAAGTCCGAAGAGAGGGGTAGGACACGATAATTCTCGAATCCGGCAATCTGCTCTATTTCCGGGAGGGTGACCAGAAGTCCCAGGGTGGTGTCGGGTGTATCGTTTACAGGTCCCTTGTGTCCAATGTGGTGAGGATCGAGAGTGTGTTGACCAGGGTGGCGTACTTTATACTCTGAATATCGTCAAGATATTCTTTGAAGGTCGTACAGGTTTACGCCCCAACCTTGCCACACCCCGACGACGAAATAGAGACCATATTTAAGGATATATCCAGAGCCATGCATGGTCATAAAACTCACTTCACTGTTTTCATGGGGGTCTTCAACGTAAAACTTGCCCAGTTTTGCATCGTCACCGTCTCGTCATGGGGGTCCCCATGACGAGACGGTGACGAACTGTGAGTGTTTGGATTTGGACATCGGAACCACCAGGGACACCAGTTGGCCAGTTTTATGGAGAAGGAGGGCTCTATATGATGAATTCCTTCTTCAGAAATCGTGAGCACAGGAAGTGGACCTGGCAGAGAGCCCCGTCGGTGCAAATAAAATAAGCAAAGCAGATATCTGTGATCAACGAGCTGAAAACCGGAAGTGATCACCGCTTGGTAGGAGGCACATTGAATCTAAATATCAAGCCAGAAAGGTCTCGACTGATGAAGTTTACGCTCCGTTCAGCAGAGATCCAGATCAAAAACTCCAAAAGCTTTCAGCTCGAACTTCAGAATCGTTTCGAGTGCCTAGGGAGCTCCGTGGACGAATACAACGTGGGTTTGTGGAAACTGTCAATACGGTCGGTTCTAAGTTCTTCAAGACTCGCTGTACAGATAAGGACAAGAGGCTCTCTGATCCTACTCTCAAACTCATGAAAGAGAGGCGGGGGGAGATGATTCTGCAGTCTTCAGACGATGGGTGCAAATACCCGGCAGCTCAATAGACGGATCTCCAAATAAAAAAAAGTAAAGTGGAGTAAGGGCCTGTAAATGGTCTAATTGAAATAAATGCTTTGACTTTGACTTTGACTTGACATTCTATGGACAGTTATACACGTCAATGACTAAACCCGCTGCGAATCTAGATAATGACCCAAGAGCTAGATTGATCCGACACTATACCACATACCGACATCCCGGACATCAGCCTGTATGAGATTGGGATGGCTCTGAAGCAGCTTAAAAACGACAAGGCGTCGTAATTCGTCGAGCACGGAATTACGGCCCAACTCCTGAAGGCGGGTGGAAAACCGGTCCTTGAGGCCCTTCAGAAACTGTTCGATTCCGTCAAACTTGAGGGGAAAACGCCACAGGCGTCGAGCAGAGATGTGGTGGTACTCTTCTTTAAGAAGGGCAACAATGCCCTGCTTAAGAATATCAGGTCCATCTCACTTCTGATCCATGCCTACAAGCTGTTTTCCAGAGTCATGACGAACCGTCTCGCGCGCAGGTTTGACGACTTCCAGCCTCCCGAACAAGCCGAATTCCAAAAATATGGATCCTTTTTCGACTGTAGACCACATACAAACGCTGCGGCAGGTTATACAGAAGACCGAAGAGTATAGTCTGCCCCTCTGCCTAGCGTTTGTGGACTACGAGAAAGCCTTCGATTTCATCGAGACTTGGGCTGTGCTCCAACGGTGTCATGTAGAGTAGAGTAGAGTAGAGTAGAGTAGGGACTCCCGTATCCGCACTTAGACTCTCATTCGGTCCATTGTGCGTAGGTGTCCTGGGTAAGTTAGCCAGCCTAGCTCCGCCCAGAAGCACAGAAGTTTCCTGGGAGCTTCATAGGCTTCGCGGAGCGTCCTCACCGTTTCGAGGATTTGTTCACGTTGGGTGGCCACAGCCTCGCATTCCAGGATATCGTGGGCGGCTGAGTGTTCGGCGTCAAAACAGCCCCTGCAGAGTGGGCTGTCTGTGGCGCCTATGTTATAGAGATGTTTGTTTAGGGGGCAATGGCCCGTAATTGTCCCTATTATTGTTCTGAGGTCATTTATACTTAGGTTGAGTAGTCGTTTTGTTAATCGCGGATGTAGACTTGGCATTGCCATTTTTGACTGTCTACAGTCAGTGGCCCGTCCCGTGACCATTTGTTGTTATGGAATTCAGTTGATCTCTGGCGAATCCATGTACGAAACTGCGAGAAAGGTAGGGGAAGAAGTGGGTAAGGGCCTAAAACTACCATCTCGGAACACACACACCATGTCAGTCCGACTTCAGGATCAGACTTCGAAACCTATCCTCTTGCAGCGGGGTGTGAAGTAGGGAGACGTCATTTCTCCGAAACTGTTCACGGCTGCAATGGAGGATGTCTTCAAGGTTTTAGACTGGAGAAGGCTAGGCATTAATGTCAATGGCAATCACTCACCTTCGATTTGCCGACGATATAGTCGTCATGGCTGAGACTATGGAGGACCTCAGTACAATGCTCGATGATCTCATAAAACTTCCGAAAGAGTGGGTCTTAAAATGAACATGGACAAAACCAAGTTCATGGTAAATACAATACCCTTGTAGCACCCACTTCTATCAAGATCGGAGGCTCTACAGTCGAAATTGTAGACGAGTAGGTACGGCTACCTGGGACAAACGGTCCAGTTAGGTAGGGCTAACTTCGAGGAAGAGGTCAACCGTTGAACTTTTTTCTTTCTTGAACTTTGATGCGCTTTATCTTTATTATTTTTTTGCGATTTGAAATGGAAAAAATAAGTGTCCAATATTTTTTGATAAACGGACGGACTGAATAGAATTATATTTTTTCTTCCTATTAGAATACCCTATTATGTGCAATTTATACACTACCTACTATAGTTTTCTAATCTCTTATAAAAATTTACGCATAGGTAGTAGCTACTTAGGTTTTTTTTCCATATTTTTAGACACCACCTGAAAAGTTAGATAGTCTTAGTTATCTGATGACCTTGATGATACTTATTAAACATTCAAAACTTTTTTTTAGGTTGGAGAGAAAAGTGGTTTAAGCCGTTCAATTCAAGAAGATGAGTTCATGAATTAAGTAGGTAATGTCTTATTCCGTCTTTGCTTGGCGCGTGCAATAGTTGCACCTATTGAAAAACATCGACTGATTGTTAAAATTACACGCCTGCTGGGCAGACTTTGGAGTTAACTCCTTAAAAACTATTTTTGTGTAGATTATGTAAAAAGAGGGTACTTAAATTAAACCATTTATTTACACTTTTTACTGTGATGAAGGTACCAAAATTATGGCAAAATATCGTATTTAGTTAATAATCAAAGCTAAGTCAATACTTATACATTAATAGATTTTGACTAACGTCTGATGGGATTGTAAGGCTGCCTTTCCATCTGCAAACAACTCGCATGCAACTTTAATAATAGGTATTGCAGAGCACTATAGAGGGATTGATCACATTTAACTCGATAAAATTGGTTGTTTAATTCGCAAACAACTAGGTCGTTAGAGCGCGAGCGCTTCCAAAGGCGAACTATGCGAACTAGATCTCAGATTCGTCATTCTTTAATTCATTACTTCAATTGATATGAGCGACTTATCGAGAGCGCCATCTGACTTACGGCCGCTTTCTATAACATATCTCAATCCCAATCTTGATCCCGATCCTTGTCTGTAACCAATCAAAGGTGAGGATTGTGTGGTGAAGGACACAAACTCGGCCGTTGATTGGTTACAGACAAGGATCGGGATCAAGATTGGGATTGAGATAATTATGTTATAGAAAGCGGCCGTAAGTCGCGCCACTACTACGGTTCACTTAGGTAGGTACCTACACTGAACATGCGCTTCTCATGAAAGAGCGACCTAGCTAAGGAGCCGCGAACTACACTGAGCGCTCCAGACCGCGAACAACAGTGCAGCTAAGGTACATGCGAGATGGTTGCAGGTGGAAACGAGGCCTAGCACTCCGGCACTTTTTTACAATTGGTTTTAGTAAATTAAGTTATATGTACACTACAGTTAATTAAGTTACTAGTAGATAAAGATCAGCAAACCATTTTATAAGTCTACCTAATGTTTTGATTTTAAGTCTTTTGTAGAGGGAAGTAGATATGTACTTACCTTAAGACTAAACTGAATGCAATCCTTCACAATTTGTGTGTATTTACTTATTCATATATATTTGCTGTGAGCGAAATATGGAAGAAGGAACTTTAATTCTTTGTAAGTAGGAATATATTAATATAAGCCCCATATACTCTTATTCTAATTATGAGTAACTAGTCATAGGTTAGGTATGTGTATTGATACATCTATTTTTAATATGTGTGTGTATTTAAAACAAGATTTATCTGTCCAATTTAAGTCAGAATGGAGTATTGAAGATGCTGGTGATGTATCTGACCAGCACCTACCATGTAGCATTATCCGTTAGTTTTATTTTTGATTCGAACCAAAACTACAATAATGATTAAAGTACCTACCTAGTGGATTTCGTATTTTTTAAATATTCTTGGGTGGGTTTCTGTCACTAGAGACACACTAAAGCTATCACTAGACATCGAATTTTATGCACTATCAAAGTGCCAAAATATGCATGCAAATATGTACTAAAAAAAGGCTGAATTATGCACTAAAAACTCTTCATACGCCAAAACTATGCACAAAACAAAATAAAAAAGCCAATTAATTTTTATGTTATTTATTTATAAACTTATAGTGTACGACCGAAACTGGTTTTTACGACCGAAACCGAATTTCGGCAACGGTCTCAGTTTCGGCCGAAACAGAAACTTCCTTACAAGGATCGTGTTTTAAAGGAAAAATAAAGAAAATGATATTATAATCAGTCAGTTTTAATTTTTTATCTATAAATCACATAGGTAGCTATGCAGTCTTCGACAATTTCACGTATTGATAATCAACATAACAACCCCTCATTTAAGAAAAAAATATTAATTGCGTCTTAAAAATACCTACTTTAAACAGGTGAGGTGTTTACTTGAGTACGTGTATTCTTCTTTTGAATATTATTCATGGTTTTTTTAAAATATTAAACATAAAATTACTTGTTTAAGTTATTACCTAATATCACAATAGGTACTTAATCATCATCTGCCTAGCCTTTTCCCAACTATATTGGGGTCGGCTCCCAGTCAAACCGGATAGGTACTTAATATTTAAGTAATATCTAAACAAAAGAAAATATATCACTTTTATCTTATTAAGGTGAAAGCGCCAGTGAAGCCCACGAAATTCAAATTATCTTACGTTTTTTGCAATTTGCAGAACTGTAATCATTAAAATCATCAATACAACTTTCTCAGTTAGAATTATTATTAAAGCCAAATGTTATGATTTCATGAAATAATACATTTGTCTATTTCTAACTGAAAGAGTTGTATTGATGATTTTAATGATTATAATTCTATAAATACATTCTTAATGCGGCCGCGAATCATATTTTGACCAACAAGATACAACCTGACACTGACCTGCAAAATAAATAAATAAAACGGATAATTTTTGGTTTTATTTTTTTGGCACAATTCTTTGGGTATTTTTCGTAAATGGCAAAAGTCAATCGAAATAATTTGGTTTTTGGAAAAAATAACCGCAGCTGTGGTGACACGGCATCTGTATGGCATTATTTTCGTCGTTCCACTGACGGTTTGTATGCAGAATGCTAAAAATGCAATTAAATTGTGAAACACTCTGGTTCTACATCCCCGCTTCATAATCACCTTAAATTAGTACTTTCATAAACTTAAAAACCGTAAAAGGACTTCAACAAATTACGAAAGACAACGAAAATACAGATTTATTGAAACAAAATTCCGAACGCGAGTGTGAACCAAAATATTAAAATAAATTATTTCTTTAAAGCTGATGATGACGAGATGACGTTCAAAAACTGCTGTGTCTAAGATGGCAGCATTGGATGTTACAGTTACAGCAAAGAACACCTGAGGAATCTTTTACAATTAAAGAACAAAGCAAAACGTAGACTTATAAACTCTGCCGTGTCCAAATGGCACTCTTCGATAGAGGAGGTCCAAGAAGCCATCATCTTAGTCAAATATACTTATGACTTCTTATGACCTTTCCTCCAACCAGCGTAACGTGGAATCTGAAAGAACGTTTTTGTGCAATTAACAGACATCTCTAAACGACTCAACATTAGATAGCTTGAGTTACATAGGGAGACACGCCCCGGTCGTCGGGAGTCGCAGAGCAATTCCCGGCCACCGTAAGCGCGGTTCTGAGGACGGAGACCGTTGGGTGGCTCGCCGTCCGGCCCGGGTCGACGGCACGTTGTGTTCCACGCGCGCCTCAAAGAGATGTCAGCATAGGAGAAGGGACCCGTTAGGGTCAGAGCCTGCCAGAGTTGCGGTTTTGTTCGAAAGAGTTACCGCGGCTCTACGAGGAGCACGGATGGGTTTAAGTCAGTAAGAGTCTGACACTCCCTCCCGCTCCACCCAGAGCGGCAGGAGTCATTTGATGATTTCCGGGATTTCCCATCCATAAAAAAGATAGCTTGATTTTCCTCAGATCTTATTATCAACTAGCTGTGCCCGCGACGTCGTCCGCGTGGGTTTAGATCTATGCTAGCCTACTATTTTAGTTCTTGAAATTCGAAAGTTTGAATGGTTGGATGTTTGTTACTCAATCACGCTAGTACGGCTGAATGGATCGGTATGAAATTTCGCACAGAGATAGATTGTAGACGTGGATAGCATAGCACACTCTTAATTCGGGAGTACCTTGGGAAAGATTCAAGACGAAAATCATTGTGTCCAAATAAACCGTTAACATACACTTTTGAATTGTTAAGGTCAGTTAGTCAAAAACATGAAGCTACGTTCCAAAGCGTAGATCTCTATGGAAAAGAACGTGCAAGAAACTCCACGGCCATTCTTTTAAATCATTAGCCTTGACATGTGAAAATTCTCAATTAAAAAATAAATCTTACATAATGTAAATAAACATTAAATTCGCGATAAATTCGCGGCACAGCGGAGTGCTCGTGCGGTTAGAAAAATACTGGTTACATTCTATTCTATACTATTTTTGTTTATGGCAAAGTCGAACCGTCCAGTTCAGCACTGTTACGACGCAAGAGCCAGAATTGTTCAAGACCGACCAAGTCCGACACAACTCGATTTGCGTCCGATACTTTACACGAATCACAATTGATCGCGGAGGCTTAGTAATAGGGTCCCGTCACATTGCGTACGGTAACCTAATAATCGGTAGATAGAATAGTCTTTATTCGCAAATCGAACCGTTCGACCTTTCGAATTTGAATCTATCGCGCAGGCTTAGCAGTTGAGTCCCGTTAGCACTTTGGTACGGAACCCTACAGGCCTGGATTCGCCAGTCGAAGCCGAACCGTCCAGTTCAGCACTGTTACGACGCAAGAACCAGAATTGTTCATGACCGAGCAAGTCCGACGTCCAAGGCGACAACTTTTGGACTCGAAACCTATCAAAGACTTGAAAGACCTTTTATGCGACCGAATACCCTAGCGAAAACAATGCTGCTAAAAATCGTATGAGAGTCATACTCTGACGGAAAATCTTAACGCCATCTATCGACCATTTGGTAAACTGACAAAATATTTGGCCGAATGAAGACGGTAAATAAGGAGCCCATATATAACAATAAGTAACGTTATGGTATTAAAATGTTCACTTTTATTTTACTACTTATTAAAAGTTTTACAAATAACTCAACAATTTGTTTTGAACGCGTCATCAGTGCAACGCCATCTATCGACCATTTGGTAAACTGACAAAATATTTGGCCGAATGGAGACGGTAAATAAGGAGCCCATATATAACAATAAGTAACGTTATGGTATTAAAATGTTCACTTTTATTTTACTACTTATTAAAAGTTTCACAAATAACTCAACGTTTTATACCTTTTTCCTAACATTTCTCAGTTATTTTATGCGAAAATATTCAATGTACAGACACTTGCCGTGTCTGTACATTGAATATTTTCGCATAAAATCTACGATTTTATTATATGTATAGAAGACTGAAAAAGTACCTAATATTAATTTATTACAATTTTTTATTAGATATAGGTATGACTTTATTTTATGTTTTACGGTTTTACCATTCGTATTTAATTTTATTCAAGGAACAAGTTTACCCCGATATGTGAAAATTCACAAACAAAAAATAAATCTTATGTAATTGGTAAATAAACTTCGCGATTTATTCGGCGCACACGGTGTGATGCCGCCGGTGCTTGAGCGGTTAAACACTTAGATAGAAGTTACAGATTCTAAAGAGATTTATAGATTTGATCTCATTATGACGACAGTCATTTATTATTTCATAGTTCTAATTTTAAGATTTTTTACTAATGTAAGTACTTAAAACTTATAAAAATGTTACAAGATGTTACTTAAGTGTTTAATTTTATGACTTGTTTTGTTTCCTACTTAGGTTTGATTATTTTATTTTTGCCATGGTTCGTTTGACTGATTACTGAATATAAATGTTTGATGATATTGTAGTTAAATTTTATTTTTATCACTTCTATCCAAATTATCCGTATTATCCTGATTTATCCGGATAACGTTATCCAAGTATTTGAATTATTCGAATAGTAAAATGGGCGGATAATTGCATGCCCTACTTGGAATGACATCAAGCCATTTTTTCCTCCCTGATTCTTCTCCAGGCAGTCTGAAATTATATTTTTTAAATTAAAATATACGAAGTGACTCACCTAAATCAGCGATTAATATGGGAAGTTGAACTTTTTTTGCCATTTCCCTACAATGTTCTTCGGGAAATGTGAAATTTCATGATCACGTCTTTTAAGTATTCGCTAAAAAAATGTTCTCATTCTAACAGATAATTGAAAAATATTAGAAATATATCAGAACGAAAGTCATGTTTTTTTAATAAGACACGACAACATTATTTTTCCCTACCATTCCTACTAAATTCGGGAATAATCCTCCTGGCAACACTTTAGAAAGGGACACAGGGCTCTCGAAGCGCTTTCTCTCTCGGACCGGATTTCTCTGACCAAGTGATTGTCTGTAATAGAACTTAGCTTCATAAACATAAGGTTTATTTTTACATTGGTGTCAAATTGACAATGCACATTCCAGGTTGGATATAAGTTCCTTGGCGTAGGTACAGACTAGCACATCAAGCTACAACAATCTGTCAAATTTCTTTAATAGATTTTCAACTTTATCGCTTAAGCATTGGGTTTAAGGTTGATCGGGAAAATTTGACAGTTTCGGGTAGCTTGATGTTCTGGCGTCTGTACATTTCCGCAATAATCCTTACTTTTGCAGTGGATGGAACTATGTGATCCAAATATAGCTGTGAGTAGATACATCCCCGCAATAATCTTCACGTTTGTCAGGGATAAGCTAAGTCATTTAAATAAAGCTGTGCGTACATCGTTGACAGAATCCTCACAATGACGAAACCTGCGACATCTTAATACAGCTGAGCTGTGCGTGTGATGAAAACTGCGCCATCTTAATACAGCTGTGCGTAGGTACATCCCCGCAATAATCTTCACGTTTGTCAGGGATAAGCTAAATCATTTAAATAAAGCTGTGCGTACATCGTTGACATAATCCTCACAATGACCGTGGATGAAAACTGCGTCATCTTAATACAGCTGTGCGTAGGTACATCCCTGCAATAATCCTTAATTCCTCCCGTTTGCCGTGGACGGTTACTGTGATACAAAAAATCTGTTTGGACTTCAAAAGAGACTGATCTATTTTGTTTCTGTGTTTCTTCGTGGTAGTGGGCAAGGAAACACCGGCCTCATCTAGTTTAAAAATGACCAAAAAGATTGACGTGTAAAAGTGATAGGTATTTGCAACCTACTTACAAATGAAATATCATTTATCATTATCATTTAACAGCACATATCTGCATACCCCTTTCAGCATTATAGTCGTGATAGTTCCTTGTCAGAATGTTTTTTTTTTCCATCCGCTTCGAACCGCTGCCGCTGGTTCGGAACGGTCGCCTCCCCATTCCACGCATCTCTGCGCTACGACGCAGATTCCCGGCGCTCTGCCTCCGAGCTACGCGACACCGCTGCGCTGCCTGGCATCTCGCCGCGCTATCGACGACGCCGGCTCACCTACGCGCGCTACGCAGCTCCGCCCTTCGAAGCTGTGCTACGAATCTGCTACGAGAGTGCTATGCGCTCTCTTAGTGATTTGTTAGTGTTGCTACGAAGTGTTCAATCGGTTTGCGAGTGTGAACGTTTCACTCGCTAGCGCTACCGATAGAATTTGCCCTTCAGGTAAAATCCACAGTTTAGTGGTACTTGGTGGATACCTTACGGTGCCAACGAAGCCAAGTGGTGTTGACCCGACACACCTACCAGGCCCCTTCAGGGATTGGTAAAGTCGGAAGGGAATAGGAACGCGGCCTTGGGGGATCTCCTAATCGCGCCCTATTTCTAACCCCGCTCTCTTTCAGTGTTCACCTGGTGACGGTTGGGTGTGTCTACCCCTACGTCACCAGCTTGGTCGAAAGACCCATAGGCCCCACTGCACATTAAGATTGGCAGTGGGTATACAAGCTTAGGGCTCACCTTAGGCACTCACCTCCCTGGCCCAACCCGGCAGGGAGGGTACTCATCCCCGGGAGCTCCCACCCGGGGAGTTAGGTTTAGTGGCCCTTCAGGCTCAAGACAGTTGTGCTGCCGGAGTTTGTTTGAGCTTTCTTTCTCCCCGGCAATAGCACTAGGAAACGCTCAAGGGAAGGGCTCTTTTTGGGGAACTGTCTTTAGGGACAGGAGCTTAGCTCCCCCCCCCCCCTCTCTCAACATGGACACCTCAGGCTCCATGCCCACCCCTCCCCCTGTGATAACCTGCTTCCTTAAGAAGCAGGCCGCCCCCCCACTCGATCTAAAGGCGATATAAATATGACGCCACCTTTAAGGTGATCGCCACGAGACTCGGTGGCCCTGTCATCAGTGCCGCCCTGAACTCTTTTGAGGAAGAGTTAAACTCCCCCTCGCCCCCTCAGGGCTCCACCCCCATGCTCCCAGGGTATCATGAACCCGTTCGGTGACATCGCTCTTGTCAGCGATGCTCTGGACAGCCAGCTCGACGCCGAGCAGGCCTATCCCCCCCCCGACCGAGAATCCGACTCGGATTCCAACGCCTCCTCCACCTCGGCCTCCTCCTCTTCGGACAACTTCACAGTTGTCCAGGGGAAGAGAAAGAAGAAGAGGATGGGGTCTGCCGCTCAGGCAGCCCCCCTAAAAAGAGGGTGACAAAAAGGCCTCTCCAGGCCCTAAATCCCCTATCCCACCCCTCACAGCCCCCATCGCTCGCCCTGCTGGTACCTCCCAGCAATCGAGCCGCCCCTCTAGCCCCATGGCAATTGCCACCTCGGCTGCCCCCTCCCCCCCTTTTCGTCCATGACAAGGCAAAGTGGACGGAGCTTTCTGCGACGTGTAACGAGCGTCAAATTCGTTACACGCGCGCTCACCCAGTGCAGCTGGGAGTCAAGATCACTGTGCCGACAGCTACTGATTTCCTTAGCCTGCACAAACTCCTCCGGGAGCGGAACATTCCGTTCCACTCCTTCTCATTCCAGGAGGAAAAACAGGTCCGCGTAGTTATACGCAACGTCCCAAAGGAGATCACGGTGCAGGAGGTCCTCAGTGACCTCAAAGCCCAAGCGATCCCAGTGGCCGAGGTCCACCGTATGCACCACCGCGGAGGCGCTGCTTTCGACATGGTGTTGGTCGTCTGCGACCACACCGAGGGGCATCACCTCATATTTAATATCTCCACTGTATGTGGATTATCAGGGATCCGGACTGAGAATCCCAACAGGAGTGGTGCAGTAGGGCAGTGCCATCGCTGCCAGTTATACGGCCACTCACAGCGGAACTGCTTCGGCAAGCCATTTTCCCCGCCTACGGCCACTCGCGCGGCTCTAGCGCAGGCAAAGCCCCCAGTGCAACATGCATCTCCCCCTCCCCCCCCACCAAGGCCGTCGAAGCCAGGGCGGCGCCAAACCCTACTGAAGGTTTGAATGGGATGGCTTATCTAGCCTTCTTCTCCCCGAGGGCCGTGTCAATGACAGGGGCCGTAAAGAACGGAGGCAGCCTCGTCTCTATCTTTCAAGAGTTCGGTGACGTACGTCGCCATATGGAAACATACTACTCCCTAATTAATGGATAAGTCCATTATCCGTAGACTCATGTCGAAAGCCCTCCGGAATCGGATAGGGCTTTTCAACGCAAATGCGCTTCTGAGCCAACGTGATGAGATCGCCACTTTCCTCCGCGACCATCACTTAGACGTCCTTCTGGTCCAAGACCTTCCTCAAGCCCCAACACCGACACCCTAAAATTGCCAACTACCGTCATGGGACAGCCTCACAACCAACCCTAGAGGCAGAGTCATTTTTGAACTCTCCAGTCCCTTCAACTTTGATGTCATCGCTCCGATGTATCCAACCCACTACCCCCATGACCCCAATTGTCGTCCCGACGTGCTCGACATCGCTCTCCTAAAAAATGTCAGCCTTCGGCTACATTCAATGGAAACAGTGGACGAGCTTAACTCGGACCACCGCGCCGTCCCGTGATTCTGGAGCTAGCTCCCAGATGGACCCCACACAACCCCCTCCTTCCCGAGTGATCACAGACTGGAGAAAAGTAAGCGAAAAGCTGAAAATCACCACGTCGCCTCACTTGGATAAGATTCCCGATCTCATCGAGACTGTCGCCGACAAGACGGCCGCGGTTGACTCGTTCACGGATTACATACAAGCCGTCCTGAGCGAATGCTCCAAGGAGGTTCCAGCGATGAGCGATCACCGCTGAAAACTCCTGGACGAGGTGCGTGCTCTGCTGACCGAGAAAAACGCGGCCGTTCGTGCCTATTCGTCCTTTCCCTGCCACAGTAACAAAGTTCACATGCGTTACTTACAGCGTAAAGTAAGTCGCACCATCGCTGAACTGCGTAACAGTCGCTGGGATAAGATGCTTGGCGACCTCGAACCTAACCACCAGGCCTTCTGGGAGCTCCAGAGGAAGTTATGCGCCTCTGAAGTTTCAACTATGCCTCCCCTCACTCGCCCTGACAACACCATCGCCTTCGATGACGATGAAAAGGCAGAGTGCCTAGCCGACAGCCTGGAGAATAATCGGGAACCTCAAACCCAGGAATGAAGCCCAGAATGCAGTTGACGCGACTGCAATAGAACTGCAAACCAAACGTGCAGTCCGATTGCAGTTCAATTGCAGTCGGCGTGCAATCGTGTGTCGTGTGTCGTGCTTTCATACAAATTTTCAAATCCTTATTTTTCGAAATTAGTGATCCGATTTTAATAAAACTTGTTATGCATACGCTAGATATCTAGGTCTAGTTATCAGAGAAAATGAGTGATTTTTCACTTTCTATAGAAAACTTAAAATCGCTCTCTCTCTCCCCCTAAAATCTTTTTCAATACTTTCATGTCATTATTAGGTCCAAAACTTTTTTTTTGCGTTTGATCTGATTATATCTTACGAGAATGGGATCGCACAAGCGATTCACCTGCTCTCGTGACCAGCTGAATAATAATTATTTTCTTAAATCGTCAATTCTCGAGTAACTAATTCAGTGAAAGGTCGTCATTTTTATGTTGTACGGAACCATAATGAACTACACCAGACTCTCTTGTCTTTCAGAAGATTTGGGATGCATGAAGGAGCCTCCTCGTGTAGCGCAATTTGTTCCATCAGACACTCAACTAAACCGAGCGCTCGGCGCATCCTGGACAGTCTCACCTAACACTTTATAAGACTGGCCAATCCTTCCCTTGCGGTGGTAGGGCTAACGCCCGCCTGGTTCGCGACCACCCTCCCACCGGAGTTCGGCGTCAAGCAGCCTGCTGTGTTTCGTCGACGCGTGGGAGTACCAGTGCCTCAAGGCATCTTCTGGGCACGCTCGCTTCATCATGGACCTCATCTATCGCTTTCCATCAGGCGTGATCGAGGTCAAGAGCTAGCTCATTCATAAATAAAAAATAAAAAGAAGAAGAATATCGACCCCACTCCAATCCTGATGAATATGGCCGGTTACTCTAGTAATAGCAAACGTAGGACACATATAAGCAGAATTTTACCTATAAACATCGGTGGGCATGCTAGTTTCGTGCTAATAGTCAATTAGAAGTCGCGTCTCAGACAAATCAATCCTGGTAATATACTTGATGACATACTTATAGCACCTATATCTAAGACGTTTATAGGAGTGCATGTCTTATAAAAAGAATGAAACAAGACGTTCACAAGCATAAAAAATCTTAATCAATGTGTTAATAGGTAAGATGAAAATGTGTTATATTATGCGTTTATATAAATGGAACTTCTGGTAAGAATCGTATCTAGTTATCCTGTAAACGTCTAGGTAGGTATACAGGGTGTTTGTGACATCGTAACGCAAACTTCACGAAAATGCTACACTTAATGCCATTAACCAAATTGTAGAAGTCATTAATCTCGCTAATGATCGGTTACAGATATTGACATTTTTGAGCGCGCAATGTATTGGGAACAATGCGATCTAAACGCGCGAGAGCGTTGTACGTGGTTAACGTAGTACCTACGTCACTGTCTACATCTACACGTCTTGCAAACACACATACACAGGTCTGTGTCGGCGCCGCGCTGCGCATAATGTAGGTACCTACGCATATCGCGTATTGCCAACAACAATAATCTATACATATAATAAAACAGTAACGAAAGAAAAACTGTACACTGAGAATTTTCGAGAAAAAATAAGTGGCTTTTGTTAGAATAACATAACTGATGACAAAAAGTGACTTTTTAGAATTTTTGTCTATTTGTCTGTTTGTATGTGTGTAAGGTACGGCTTCACGCCAAAACTACTGGATAGATTGAATTAAAATTCAGCGAAAATGTTCTTTGTAAACCAAGGAAGACTTTAGGCTACATATTATCACGCCGTATGTTATGGGAGGTAAGCAATATTGATTTTAAAAGGTTTTTGTTCGTAATTGAATGCACAAAATGACATGTTAGTTAGTTACAAAACCATTTAGATAATTTTTACACATAAACCTGATAGGAATTGTAGCAATCTAGAAGAAATCAACTTATTATCTACATAATTCAGATACCCGTAATGCCATCTGTTGACCGAAAAAAGTACTAACTATCAAAAGCATGAGAATTACACCAAAATATATTTTTTAGTTACTAATGTTACTTTTAAAACGTCATAAACAGTGATTATTTTGATACAAAACTTACCGTTATGCATTTGATGCATAACATAAAAAAAAGATTTGGTCTGATTGCTCCACTGACGTTATTTTAATTTTTTTTGAACGGTTAATTCTCTCCACCCAACCTGTAAAGCACCCTGGTTGCTTCTGTACACTTGGACGGAGCTAGGCCGGCAAACTTAGCCAGGACACCTACGCACAACGGAGTCCATACTCTACTCTATCCGTTGCGGGGTTTTTTTATAGATGGGAAATCATCAAAATGACTTCTTCCACTCTGGGTAGACTGGAAGGGAGTGTCAGACTCTTACTGACTAAAACCCATCTGTTTCTCCTAATGATCTTTGCGTTCCAGGGTCACGGTGACTCTTTCGAACAAATTCCGCAACCCTAGCAGGCTCTGGCCCTAACGAGCCCCGTCTACTTAGCTGACATCTCTTGGAGGCCCGCATGGAACACAACGCTTCGTCGACCCGGACGTCACGTCATGGTAGGGCCGCTGGTTGTTATCGGGCCGCGAGCCACCCAACGCTCGCCGTCCTCAGGCCCGTGCCTACGATGGCCGAGAATCGCCCTGCGACTCCTGACGCCCGGGGCGTCTTCTTCTGTTTCGGCGGCTAAGGCGTGACGTTTGCCTCTCCTTCACGCGGCCCGCCCCTTCCTTTACTAGCATTACTGTTTCGCAAAAGGAGGTGACGGCTTCCCACGCCTCCGCGCTCTGGACCATGGAGTGAACCAGAGCCGGTAGCGAGAGGTCGCCGTCGCTGATCGCCTCGACGAGGACACGGCGGAGCTCCGCCCAAGCAGGGCAGACTTCTCTTCTGGTTGGTTTTCCCATGGACAACTTTCTGTAGCTCTATCGCGTGTTAACAAACTTAGCAAGTTTCATCAACATCGTGTATCATCATCATTATCCACAGTCCAACTTCGCTCACTGCTGAGCATAGGCCTCTCTTTTCGTGTGCCAATCCCCACGTTCCTGTGCCAGCCTCATCCAGGTTCTACCCACGATGGCAACAATATCGTCCGCCCATCTCGCCGCCGGTCGACCACTACTTTTTCTTCCAGTCCTCGGACGCCACTCAGTCACTGCCTTACTCCACCTATCATCACCGCGCCTTGCCAAGTGTCCTGCCCAGCTCCACTTTAGTTCTACAATTCGTTTTCGGATGTTGAAAACCTTCGTACGTCTTCGGATCTCGACGACGTACCTCTACCAAGCATGGAACGCTCCATGGCTCTCTGTGCAACTATCAGTCTGTAAACAGCCTCCTGCGTGAGCGTCCATGTAAGTAAATAAGGCATGGTGGGAAAAGCACACTGGTTATAAAGGCGGGAATTCAGACATTGCGGAATTTTGGTAGGCTTCAGAATGTCGTCCATTTTGATAAAAGTGGCCCAGCCAAGGTGTGTTCCTCTCGATACCTCCGTTTGTTGATTTTCTTTGCCAATTGAAAGGATATGGCCAAGATAAACATATCGGTTAATCATCTCCAACAATTCATTTCCAGATTTGAATCGCTGAAGGTGTTTGCCATAACCTTCGTCTTGGTCATATTCATCCCAAGACCCAACTTAAAAAGAAGCATCTTAAAGATTTTGAAGCATTTTCTGGGGGTCATCGAAGTTCTCAGTGAAAACCACAAAGTCATCTGCAAATCTTAAGTGAGACAGTTGGGCAGAAAATTGACGTTAATACCGCTATATTCCCAATCTATACCCACATTTTTAACGACATCTTCTAGGACTGCTGTGAATAGTTTCGATGAAATGAAAGAAGCATTATCGTTACAACGTTTCTCACGAAAAAATATTTGAACAGAAGAGGTGATACTCGACGGCGCGTTGTGTTCCACGCGCGTCACAAAAAGATGTCAGCATGAAGACGAGGCCCGCTAGGGCCAGTGCCTGCCAGGGTTGCGGAATTTGTTCGAAAGAGTCACTGCGGCCCTGGAACGCAAAGGGCATTAGGAGGAACACAGATGGGTTTTAGTCAGTAAGAGTCTGACACTCCCTTCCATTCCGCCCAGAGCGAAAGGAGTCATTTGATGTTTTTCCATACATAAAAAAGAGGCAAGCAATGATAGATATTGACTGTTCGTATTAGATATACGAACACATTGATCTTACCTAGCCACATCATTTTACAATACATACACGCGAACGAAGTCGCGGGCAACAGCTAGTCTACACTAATATTATAAAGAGGAAAGATTTGTTTGTTTGTTTGTTTGAAATGAATAGGCTCCGAAACTACTGGACCGATTTGAAAAATTCTTTCACCAGTAGAATCTTACATTATAGGTGATGGACATAGGCTATAGAATATTTTCAAAAAAGTTAGGGATCCGTATGAAAACTTCGATAATGTAACCCAAGGTGTGAGAAAAAATCCTTATATCGCGTACGCTGCGGAATCTATTGACAATAGAGCAGTGATGTACTGCAGTTTTATAGAGGTTGTGGCAGCGCGCACGTCTTGCGCGCGCGCCCCACAACTTTACACTGGAGTCTTCGCTGCGTGCCACCTATATTTATAGCTTCGGTGTCAAATAGATCGCATCGTCCGCGCTCCACAATACTGCACATTCTGTGCTTCACCGCTATTGGTGGATTAATTCTACTTGCATAGCTCACCAAGTACAAATTCCGCCATGACTTTTATTACATAGGTAGGGACAATATTTAATAAAGGGAGTTTACTATATCTTATAAACTAGTGTTTTAATTATTCGCCTACCTCAACTGCCTAATCGCCAAAAGGTCATCAATATCTACAAAAAAGTCCGCGATACCATATGTCTAACTATTATGGATAAGTAACCATGACCGGTTTTTGTTCATATTATACAAGCTAATTCCATGGTGAAATAAAAAATGGTGATTTTAGTATCATGATATCAATCCTTATTCATTTAAATGGTTTGATAATTAAGGTTGATTATGTCCGTGTAAATTACACTTTAATTTATTCAAATCGGACCTTTCGTTCAAAAGTTACGACGGTAATAAACATGCTCGGAGTAAGAAAAATGTCGCGGCTTGAGCGAACTGGGGAGAATCGTATCAATGCTTGGTCCGATGAAGTTGACACACCACGGCATTTAAATGTTTTCGATAAAACCATAAGAATAACAAATGTTTGGATTTTTCGAAAATAAACTACTTACATACATAATAAGGAGTGAAGCAGGGGTGATTAAGATTTTAGGGGAGGAAATAACTGCTTGCTTCAATTTACGTCGGAATGCTATGAACAAACTAAAAGCGGGATAATTGAAACAGATGTACCTAACAATTTTTGCATAATCAAACCCTGACGGGTTGAACAGGGTGAACAGTTGCGCTGAACCTGGCCTCGAGACAATGGAGATTCTGTCAACGGTGGCGTGGTGTACGCGATTACGCATGATACGTCAAAAATGTATAGGATTGACTAGAAATGGCTAAGTAAATAATAAAAATCGTTGTGCTTAATTTTCCAAAACTAACCTATATAAGGGATACCCCCTAATATAGGTTAGTTTCGGGGGCGTTAAAGTTTGTGGAATACCTACTAAACCCGCGCGGACGAAGTCGCGGGCGAAGTGCTAGTCTCTAATAAAATCCTTATTCTTTGCCCTAGAAATCTAGAAAAGATATGTTTAGGTATCAAATAGGTACTAAATTTTTGTGAAGGCGAATTTGAATTTTGGAGCCCTTATGTGCAGATCCTAAAAGTGGGCAGTCATCCTGACATCAGAATGACTGCCCACTTTTTAAATTCATTTTCTCAGTTTTTAATTAGGTTCACATTATTTAAACAAAGGTATCAAATAGTAGCAAATAGGTACTAGATTTTAGTAATATATTAAAGCTGATCGGTCATTTTGGCCAGTCATTCTGATGGTCACCCATAAGTAGTGTGGTTAGAGTATGCCAAGTTAATGAGGCTAAGTTTTGAGAACAGAATGATGGAAAGGTAAATTGCACTTTGGTTTTGATTGCGAGCACACCGACGTGAGGCTTCTCCTGAGTTCAAGATGCATAGGTTGTGAGTCTTTTAGATCGAGTAATTCATCGGCATAACTCTCAGATGATGAACAGCGGCTTGGTTGGCGCAGTGGTTGAGCGATTGACTGCAGCGTGGCGTGTAGCGGGTTCGATTCCCGCACGGTAGGTACAAATATTTGTATGACCCACAGATAGTTGTTCCGGGTCTGGATGCTGGTGTATGTGAGTTTATATGTTTGCTAACGCACTCACGATACAAGAGAAATTCCTAGTGGGACAAATCTTTAAAAAGAAAAGAATGTTGAACAACCCCACGGTTAGTGATGGCGGTTACAAGGCCCACAAAACCTTGGTATTAACTACCAAAGCGTTCTTGAACGGATTTGGTAACAAAGAGATTATTTACCTCTTGAAGAACAGAAGAAGAAGGGTGAGGAATGTAAATAGAAACAAACAAGTATGATACACTTTAATAGCTGCAATCAAAATTTCCTCACTATGAGGTAGTACACCTAATAGAAGAGAAGGGGATAAAATTCTTGATAAGTATAGCTACTCCACCATACCCATCAGATCTATCCTCTAATGATTGAATAACCATTAATTTTAAAAATATGAAATGATTTGAGCCATATCTCTGCTGAAGCAAAGACAAATGGTTCATATTTGTTTAATAGATTGCGACAGTTCCACTTGATTATTTTGGATGTGTCCGATATGAAAAGATTGAAGTAAAGCAGAAATACTATCGTTAACGGAAACAATTATCTTTTATTTCATTATTAAGATTATTAGTCTAGAGCACAGCCATTTGAAGGCCGAGGTATGGCAAAATTTCTAACAAAAGTTTTGTGGGCTTCTTTATTATATCCATGCACATGCTTTGGAGGTGATTGTGGTTTCAGGATGACAGTGTTCTTACTATTTGAAGGATCAGGGGATGAAATTAGTATCTCAAATTTTTTGGGTAAGAGAACCCCGCTTTATAAAAGAGTATCAGCAATTATATTTTAGTCTCGGGGGGATGTACCTACCTACGCTAGCCGCTTCAGCATAGACAACTGAACTTTGTGCCATGTCTTTTTAAATATATTTTTGTCTAATAATTCTAGGTAAGATTTATTTATTGAGAAGTGAAAGACAGCCAGTTGCAATCTTTTTCACAACAGTTTACAGTTACTGTCCCCAGGCCTTGGTCACAATTATAACAGCGAGGATGGGACCTGCACGGAATTTTGGTGTGACCAAACTGGCAGCAATTGAAACACTGTATGGTAGGAAAAATATATTAATCCACAGGTAACGCATTATAACACATAAAGATTCTTTTAGGCAAAACCTGTCCATCGAAAGTAACAACTATGGATTGAAAAAGATAGTTTTAAAATTAGACCGCAGAAATTGGAACTGTTATAATTACTACCGCAGGCGTCCATTCCGCAGGACCACCACGTTCTAAGTTCTATAAAAGCATTTTAATTATATTTTTGAAGGCTCTCGTTTGAAATAAAAGAATTTGCGTGTAGGTGATTCGAAAAGGAGAGTGAAACCTTTTTCATCCAATTTTTTGGACGTTCATGTCGTCGTTCATGCTTACAAACTAAAATAGAATTATAATAAACCGGAGAATATACACTAAACTAAGTTAAAACTATAAATACAAGAATAAACAACGCTAATTTACCTACTGCTACTGATCCTATAAAAAACGCGTCCGCCAAGTTGGAAGTTTCCCGCGCAGTTTTCACCCTACGTTTTGTCTCTAGATAAACGAAACATCCTTGTAAAGAAATCTCTTCTCCTTCGTCTTCAGGCGCGGGAGACTGCAGCAAAAGACTCGCGGGTTCCTTAAAATTACCAGAGTAAATTAATTTTACTTTTCAATTAAGCTTGTAGGTATATTATAAATTAAATTACTTATTAAAAAAGAGAGTTATTGCTATCCTTATGATATTAGTTAAGTAACCGAAAATGATGTTTTAACAATAAATAGTTCAGTTGATAGGTAGGTCAGTGGTAGGATACCTACAAACAAAACCGTAGATGGCGAACGGTGAGACACCATCATCACTTAGTGGGAGAGTGGTGACGGTTTCTTGATGCTGATGATTCTGCAAATAAATTATTAAAACATTTCATTTCAAGATCCAGTGGCGTAAAAATAGGACAACCAAGGTAATGTAAAAAGTGATTTTAATGAATGAAAAATAATTAACTACTTAACTATATATATGTCGCAGCCAATTAGCTTATCCAACCGTTTAATTGGTTGCCTAGCCTTTTCATTTAAATGTGCTGATTTTTCAGTGACCTTAGTGACATCTTTTGTTCAATATCGTTTAATGACTTCCCATGTCACACATATGTCGCTGATTAATTAAACAGCATAATTCAATGACAAGGCTAGACTTTTAATGAAACGGCGGATTCAGCTAGTTGGCTGCGACATATGTAACACTTAAAATAAAAATCCTAACAAGTTAACACTAAAATATGGCGTCCAAAAATTCATTTGCATCGATGGTAGTGTGCCAAGAATGGCAGCATTGCCACGTTGTATGGCAATGCTTATCCTGTGTCCAAGGTAAAAGCCAGCCCTTGGGTCACGCGAAGTGTCAACTAAGCGTCTTGAGAGATCTTTAAACAAGTTATGAGCACTTGGACCCCACGATCCGAGAGTTAACCCCAAACGGCTCTAAAATATAACTACCAACGAGGTTGTTATATTTCCGCTGCTTGAGGTTTTCCGCAGCCGCAGCACGAAAAGCTAGGAAGATGGGATGGCGCAAGAGTTTCGACATAAGTAGCGTCTCACACTAATGGCCCACCCATCTTCCATGGAAATAACGACATGCCTCTTGCCATCGTCGCGTGCCAGGCTATTGTATTCTAATACAGCCGGAACGCCGACGCTGACAAGAGCTCATCGGATGATGTCGGTAATATTCGCGTGCCGCGCTATGCCGCCCGAGCTGCGGCTGCATGACAAGCCGTGGTGTCCGAGGCTTTTTCTACCAACTGTATACATTATGAAACGCAATTAAGAATTGAGGTTGTTGACAAGTTCGCCGCAGTGGCAGCAATGAGGAAAAGAACAAGGAACGGCAAGACGCAGGCAGGTAGCGAGGCGGAAAGTAGTATCGTCGAACAAGGTGAAAATTTTCGACGACAGTAGTGCGTGAAGCCAGATATCCGACTCCCACTCACCCACAGCCAGCAGGCGAGCACACTCTGCAGTAGTAGTTCATGTGGCAAAAAGATTTTCCTGAACTTCTCTGCAGTGTGGCTCATGCCACCGTCTCTGGGATGAAGGGTGGTCGGGCGGCTTCGAATTCGGGAAAGCATTCCAGACCCGCACAGCCTCGGTGAAGGCAGACGGCACATCAAAATCAATCAGTGTGGAAGCTAAAATATTCCTGATTAATTTATCAGTGCCGTGAACCGGGGATATAAAAGCCGCTAATACTGGTCATTTTGTGGACGCCAAGGCTCCTACATACGGATGGAAAGAGATGCTTGCGTGCGCCCAAGCTCGGTCGATACTTGGTTGGTGCTTGATATCTTGATCCATTTTCGCCAAAAGGTGGGGGTGCTTCCATAAATGGGAAGCACGAAGGAAATATATATTAATTTTGACTGACTTTATTACCAAAATTACCTAGCCTATATATACATTTGGATTGGCCTGGTTGTGAGGACGCCACTAGTTCCATAGTATCGCTCAACCAATCGTGAGCGAGCTCGTTCGACTGCGGAGCCCTAGGACCTCGATCGCGCGGCACGTAAATACCGTGCGTATGGCGCGGGCGCCTCAGTGTCCGCTGCGCGCGCGTCGCGTGCGGTGGTGTAGTCCATGCTTACAGGTCAGCTGGTACAGTGCTCCCCCCCCAGCGAAGCGTACTGGAGGATTAGAGACTCTTCCTGACTTCGTAATGTAGGGTGCATCACGGATGACGTCGGTGGCTGGCTCGGAGTCCAACAGGAAAGCGGGCTTCAGTCGATCGATGGAGATATTCTTCGGTTTCGATTTGACGAGTATTGAATATGCCTTTTCATTACGTTCAATCACTCGATGCGGACCGTTGTATGTTTTTCTTTCTTCAACAAAATTTGGAAAAGAATTCTCAAAGATTTGGGGAACCAAGGAGACGAAGAGAGCTTTTGTCCATAAAATTGATTTCAGGGGCTAACTACTTGAATTTCGCATTTGTACCTAAAAGTTTAGATCAAATCCTATGAAATGGAAAAGATTTTTATTTTTTTTTTATGTCATTTAACCGTATCTACATCGCCTCCAAGAGTTCCATCATCAAGGTACCAAACGTTAGATTTAGAATATAGCTGTCGAATATTTGGGTGAATAGCTAAACCAAAGATCACTGGCCCGAGGGGGTCACATGTTGACAGCCAACAGCGGATTCCAAAAGGTTGTCACGATATAGTAATTTTGATGGTTTTAAATGTTTTTTAACATTGCCAGAGAAAACTGAAGAATTTAGGTAGGTCGACAGTGCGTAGTACGGCAGCCTCACAACCAACCCCCTTTGGAGCCGTAACCAAGCTGTAGGGGCTAGAATTTTTTTGACCTTACCACAAAATTTATAACAAATAATGTAAAAAGTAAGTACTTACATTTGTATTGCAGTGTTAGAATTGACGGACTGAGTCAATGACGACTATTTTGCCAGTGTCGTGTGGTCACCGCCGCGCGGTGAGGAGAGCCGTCGAAACTTTGCACTTCTTGGTAGAACTTTATTAGCTGTAAGGACAATACAATATTTGGTTAGTTAACAATACTTAATTTGTGATTGCTAAATAAGATTATGGCCTCTGTCGTTGAAAAGAATCAACACAAATCCCAAGAATAAAAATACTTACCTTCAAACACTTCTTCTTGGTCTTGATAGCCCCACGCAAACCGTTAAGTCTGGACGACACCTCTTTCCAGAACCTTTGAGTTTTTAAGCGGGGATTCGCAGTATTATGCCCCCTGGCAATCTCTGGTTGGAGTTCCATAATTACAACGAGGGCAATAAACTGCGCCTCAGTTGCAGGAAAAGAGCGAGATGTGCTAGAAATATATCATTAGTCATTGAAAATGCCTCGTAAGGGTATGCCCAGATCTGGCGAACTTTTCGGGCTACCCCTGACTCTTCCTGAACCAATGGCCACGGTGCATTCGATTTTTGCACTAATAGTTTTTTGGATCACGATGATTTAAAAAAAATACATTTACTTAACACAATAATAATTTAGGTCCCTCGTATCGTGGGGTATCCGAATGTATGTTCCGCGACTTTTCATAGTTTTCGAGTTATGGATCTTTTTCTGAGGTTTTGAGATTTCTACCTGGTCAATTTAACAAAATTTAAAAAAAAGTAAAAAAGACTTTCTCGAGATTTTTTTATGCAACTGTATCTTCATGAGTGTACTTAGTACTTTTATGCATAAAATAATCAGCTTCGTAATTGTGATGGTAGTTATGACCTATTTGAATAGTGAAAGGGAGAAACTGGAACTAATCATCGCAACTGACTCCAACGTGCATCACACTCTCTGGGATTATTTCAAAACCAACAACCGAGGTGAGGCAATGCTTGACTTTATTCTTAGCAAATATCTTGCATTACTCAACAAAGGCTCAGAACCAGCTTTCATAATCGCACGATCACCAACAGTGATAGACCTAACTTTAGCAACCAAAGGTATCTCCAACTCCAATCAGGACTGGCATGTGTCCAGTGAACTTTTATGTTCGGACCACAGATGGATCCGATATACCATCAACTTCAACCTACCAAAGCCACAACCGAGGAGAATACCTCGAAACACAGACCAATTCAAGTTCATCAGGCTGGTCAGGGCGGAGTTTAGTAAATTTCCTGCCCTAGCAGCTGAAATTACCTTAACCAACTTAGACGAACACGTAAACAACCTGACATCAATCCTTCTAACTAGCTATGAGCAGTCTTGCCCAGTCACTGTGCCAAGACAGGGAGCAAGGCAACCCTGGTGGGGTCCAGAATTAGAAAGACACCGACACAGGCTAAGATGGCTGCTCAACAGTGCCATGAACACACGGTCGCCAGGAGACTGGGATCGATATACAACAACCCTATAGAACTTACGCCTCAGAGGAAAGAACGGATGGAGGCGTTTCTGTACCAACATTGAGAATAGCAACCAGGCAATGAGGATCAAAACTTGTCTCGCCACTGAGACAGATCTTTTAATAGGATGCCCTAAAAAACCATACAACATCTACACAACTAACGATGCGGAATCAAGCGAATTACTTCTCACCACCCACTTCCCAGGCTACTGGAATGAGACCCAGCAGAGTTGGGAACCGCATAGGGAAAGGGCCACGAGCAACCTAGATTGGGAAGTGGCTTCAGAAGTAATAGACAAAAATAAAATAATATGGGCAATCAACACATGTTTACCTTTCAAAGCAGCTGGGCTGGATGGTATCTTTCCGGCTCTGCTCAGATGCAGCGGTGACTCCCTAGCTGAATATCTTGTTGAAGTCTGCCGCGCCTGTCTGGCCCACCGCTACATCCCCTTGATATGGCGCGAAGTAAAAATAATCTATATTCCGAAACCAGGTAGAAGCGATTACACTCAGCCCAAATCCTTCAGACCCATCAGCCTAACCTCATTTTTTCTGAAGACGTTGAAGAGGCTTGGGTATAGAAAGATCAGAGACCAAATTTCGCTGCTTAGCTTAAACCTTGTAGGGTGTACAAGGTTTAAGCAGCGAAATTTGGTCCCTAAACAAACACGCCTACTGTGCAGGCAAATCAACTGAGTCCGCACTCCACTAATAGTTACACGCATAGGAAATGCTCTCAAAGCTTAAGACCCAACACTGGGCGCTTTCATTGACATTCAATTACACCAGCATCGGCCAGGCACTAGTCGTGCAAGGTGCGACGCCAACGCTTAAACAATGGATTCACAACATGCTAAATACCGCACTATTCAATTTACTGTGAACACCATCACACGAAGCATCGTAAGTAGAGGCTGCCTACAGGGTGGGGTGCTGTCACCACTACCATGGAATTTAGTTGTTAATGAGCTCATCACAGAGCTCAATGCTAGCAGTCTGTACTCGGTGGGTTATGCAGATGACATAGCAATTCTAATCACAGGGAAATTTGGCGTCTGGTGTAACCTCATGAGGAAAGTTTTCAAAGTAATCGAGAATTGGTGTACAAAACACGAACTATCGGTCGACCCCTCCAAAACAAAACTAATAATGTTTACCAACAAGAGAGTTCCTTGGACCTCATAAACTACCTAAACTTTTCAACACCGAAATAACACTAACATAGAAGTCAAGTACTTAGGAGTGATCCTTGATAGCAAATTACTCTGGAACAAGCATCTTGACTACAAACTTAACAAAAGCACAATCGCACTTTACCAATGCAAAAAAAATGTTAGGAAAAACTTGGGGGCTCTCTCCAAAGATCACGCTGTGGCTTTACACAGCTGTGATCAGACCAATGCTAACTTATGATGCCTTGGTATGTGGACGAGGTCTGAAATCTCGACCACTGTCTCTAGGATCCAGCAGTACCAAAGGCTAGCCTGTTCCGCTATCACTGGCTACATGGGGACAACCCCAACTACAGCAATGGAGATAGCCCAGTTAACTCCCCTTGACATGTACATACAGCAGGAGGCAGCACTAGCAGCCTTATGGCTTATGCACTAGGGCATATGGGGCAACAACCATACTAGTCCTCACGCAGGCATCCTGGACCGGGCGATTGAGTACCAACCTCTCGTCGCTGCCCCATGTGATAGGACACCAAATAAACCTATGTTCAACAAAAGCTATAGCATACAAACAACAGAGGAAAAAGGGATCAGTCAGGAGTCAATGAAGTACACAGATGGCTCAAAAACTCAAAACGGTTCAGGGGCTGGCGTACACTACCTAGACCTCAATATTAACTTTCACCTACCACTTGGCGAGCACAGCTCAATATTCCAATGGGAGTGTCGCCCTAACACAAGCCGCAACAGCCGTAAAGCGTCTAGGGATACACAACTACGCAATTAGATTCGTATCTGACTGTGCTCAAGACCCTAGAAAACAAACTAACTAACAGCAAATTAATCTTTGATTGTCACCTCGCCCTAGAGAGTATATCGCTGTCAAACAGAATCACCCTCCAGTGAATCAAGGGACACAGTGGATCCCTGGGCAATGATGCCGCGGACAAGCTTGCTAAGAGAGGTTCTGAGATGGCAGTGCTGGCCCCGTACCCACTCCTTCCCCTACCTTTCTCACAGTTTCGTACGTGGATTCGCCAGATATCAACCGAACTTTAGAACAACAAATGGTTACGGGGTACAGACTACAGGCAGTCAAAAATGGCAATGCCAAATCTACATCCCGACTAACAAAACGACTACTCAGCCAAAGTAAAAATAACTTCAGAACAATAATAGGGACAATTATGGGCCATTTCCCCCTAAATAAACATCCCTTTAACTTAGGCGGCATGGACAGCCCACTCTGCAGGGGCTGCTTTGACGCCAAAGAATCACAACCCCCACGATCCTGGAATGCGACGCTGTAGGTACCCAATGTGAACAACTCCTCGGAATGGTGTCTGTCTGTCAAGACCGTTTATCTCAGTAACACGTGGAGGTATCCCTTGAAGCTGTTAAAAAAACAAACTTCTAACATAAGTTAAAAAAAGATGGCCGTTTAAAACAAAAAAAAATATAAATTTCAACTCACAAGGAAATCAAAATTATAAGGTACCTAGGTAGTTCCCATTGACCTAGTCATGAAATTTGGTAGGAAGATAGATCTGATGATAAAGAGTTTTTCCCGGTTTTCATCACTCTTGTATACATATATATACATACATATATTAGATAAGAGAATCGCCGGACAGGTTCGTTAATTTACAACCGAGGCATCGGCAATCTCATAAACAGCAAATCAGTATTAAAACGTTAAGTAAAATTAAATGAGTAGTCACTGAATATAGTTAAGGATGGTATTTAATTTTAATTCCTGTGTCAGGACCTAGGGCCAGCCGTAGCACTGTACACTGGGACTCCCAGGATTTTAAATGTAGGTCTATAGCTGAAAGGAACAGGCTGCTTAAGCAAAGCTTACAGGGAACTTTTCCACTAGAATTGTATCCTAATTTCCTTTTTGAAAAGTGGTCCA
Source organism: Melanchra persicariae (assembly GCA_947386135.1). Taxonomy (NCBI): domain Eukaryota; kingdom Metazoa; phylum Arthropoda; class Insecta; order Lepidoptera; family Noctuidae; genus Melanchra; species Melanchra persicariae. The sequence goes on from OX376643.1 coordinate 31,236,930, forward strand.
AACACTCCCTTAGCAGTGACTTCAAATTAAAATACCTAATTTTATGGCACTCATGGTAGTTAAGTAGTTGTAACATTTACAGAAGTTCAGCACCTGAAATTAACTCTGTGGGGGGATTACAATTAAAATATTAAAATGAATATTTAAACAAAAATATACAAACTTATATTTTAACTGATAAGGATAAATTCAGCATTAAGAATTTATCCTTAATGAATATTTAAATAAAAATACACAAAACAAATTAATAGTTCCCTGTGCAGCCTGTCAACTATGGTTGAAAGGAACAGGCTGCACAGGGATTCAAATGTAGGTCTATGGACCTACATTTCAAATCCTGGGAGTCCCAGTGTACAGTGCTACGGCTGGCCCTAGGTCCCAACACACCAGGGACTAAAATTTAGTGCCATCCTTAACTTTATTTAGTGATGACTCATTTAACTTTATTAACCATCCTCCTACCATCAGTATTTATACTAAGTAATCATAATTACTTAGTTTGACTTAGTTATACCATTGAAAGCATTAAAACTAAGCATGAGGTTAAAATTGTAAGTAATATGTGGTAATACAGTGGTGTAGTAGCTGAGCATGATCTTAAGATTTGTTATCTTTTTTCACTCAAACAAAACATTTTTTATTATCATATAACAAACACATTAAAAAAATACTTATATTTAAGTAATATTTAAAAAGATTGTACATAGTATTTTTTTATGTACCTAGTTACTGATTCCATTACATGCAGGAGTGACAATTCTTCAAAAAGTTCTAAACAAAGCTATGTCGTTACCTACTAGTTTTATTTGATCACCGTAAGCGTCAGTTATTGTATAAACACTTACCTACTTAGCATAGTACCTAGCTTAGCTCATTCGTCGAATCGTTTTGATCTTTTGAGAATATTGTTTGGAGGTAGGGAACATGTGCCTTCTTCCTCCGTTATAAAGAGCGTTCTTCCCGGTTTTCCTCGCTCTAGTACACATAAACGTTAAGACCCACTGACCAGAGAATCGCCGTACAGGTTCTTTAATTCACTTTATAAGTACCGACCGAGGCACCGGCAAGATTGCCGGTGAAAACTTCCATCTTAGATAAGATGCAAGTTTTCACTCTGAAATCCTGCATTTCAGTATCACGCTGATTCAAAATCTTAAGTAAGCACTATATCACTTACCGCGTCCTGAACTTATCACCTTATAAAAAGTTAATTTAAATCATACTGTATTAATTATTTAGACGACAGCTGAAGCTGACGTGAGGAGAGGAGAAGGAGAGATACTTTTAGTTTTCCGTCCATCCATATTATTATGATGATGGCGGCAAACCGGCAAACTGCAAAAATTCAAAATTAGGTACCTATGTAATAAATAGAGCTAGTCTGGCTGTCAGGTCAGGGCTTGTTAACGTTACCAAATAACAAAAAAATAACCGTTACATAACGTTGATTTTAATAATTGTGATACCAGGGTAACGTTACAAAATTTATCGGTATTCGATAACATTACCAGTAATATAACGGGATGCATGAAGGAGCCTCCTCGTGTAGCGCAATTTGTTCCATCTGACACTCAACTGAACCGAGCGCTCGGCGCATCCTGGACAGTCTCACCTAACACCTTATAAGACAGGCCAATCCTTCCCTTGCGGTGGTAGGGCTAACGCCCGCCTGGTTCGCGACCACCCTCCCACCGGAGTTCGGCGTGAAGCAGCCTGCTGTGTTTCGTCGACGCGTGGGAGTACAAGTGCCTCAAGGCATCTTCTGGGCACGCTCGCTTCATCATGGACCTAATCTATCGCTTTCCATCAGGCGTGATCGAGGTCAAGAGCTAGCTCATTCATAAATAAATTAAAAAAAAAACAAGTAACATTTAACGTAAAATACGAGAATTATCGTTTTAACGGTAAAATAATAATTAAAGAAATTTTTAGCGAACTTTCTTGTATTTTTTGCTATTTGAAGGTCAGTGTCAGGTTGTAATTTAATCAAAATGTGATGCGCAACAATAACAAATATGTATTTACATAGATGTAATGTAACCATAAGAATCATTAACTCATCATCATAAACTTAGATTTGATGTGTATAATAACTAGATTTCCGAAATCCAGCTAAGAGAAAAAAAATGTAGTTATGGTTATAATTATGTAGGTACATATTGTTTACTATCGTGAATCATATTTTGATCAAGATACAACCTGACACTGCACCACCTCACAGAGATAACCGTTAGCGTTAAAAATAACGATAAAAATAACGTTAAACTACAAATAACGTTAATAAAGAATAACGTTAAAATGGTGCATAAATAATGTAAAACCCAAGGAACTTTTATTACAACCTGGAATGAGCATTGTCAATTTGACACCAATATAAAAATAAACCTTATGTTTATGAAGCTAAGTTCTATTACAGACAATCTCTTGGTCAAAGAGAAATCCGGTCCGAGGGAGATAGCGCTTGGAGAGCCCTGTGTCCCTTTCTAAAGTGTTGCCAGGAGGATTATTCCCGAATTTAGTAGGAATGGTAGGAAAAAATAATTTTGTCGTGTCTTATTAAAAAAACATTAACTTTCGTTCTGATATATTTCTAATATTTTTAAATTATCTCTTAGAATGAGAACATTTTTTAGCAATAATTTAGATACTGTATTGAAATGTAATTAAAAAAGAAAAGATTATTAGTAGAATATATAATTATATAAATTAGACTGGTAACCCACCAGCCATATTTATTTGTTGTAAAACAATCAATTTCTTTATTCGGATGTAATAAAGATGGTTAAAAAGTGTGCGATTCAAAAGCTGTTCGGTTGCAAAAGCGAATCCTATGCAGGATGCGGTGTTTCTTTCTTCAAGTAAGTATATTGCAATTTCTTGAAGTAGGCCCATAGTGAACGAAATTATAAGATTATTTACACAATGCAACATATAAATAGGAGGTAGTCTTCAACGTAAGCATAATAAAACTTTATATGGAATGGTGTACCGAATACTTAAAAGACGTGATCATGAAATTTCACATTTCCCGAGGAACATTGTAGGGAAATGGCAAAAAAGTTTCAACTTCCCATATTAATCGCTGATTTAGGTGTGTTACTTCGTATATTTGAAATAAAGGACAATGCCCATTTTGTTAGGAGTTTTGGGCCCCTAAAAAACTTCGCATGTCACGGTGGTTTTAACTTGGTTTTGTAGACCTGGAATTACCTTTTCATAACCTGAAATCGATTTTCAATTTTTCATTCTAGTTTAAGAGAAATCTTATTTTTTCAGATGCTGAAATTGAGGTTATAAAACAAGTTGTTTCTTTTTGTTTTAAACATATTTGCAATTAAAATAATATAGTTTATGTATTAATATTGACTCCGGAATTTAGAGAACACTACATAACTTCTTCTGTTGCTAGATATTATGTAGGTTAAGTACTTGCCTTTACAAATATCTCTTGCCGTGCTGTGCCGGCAATCAGCGTTAAGTAGGCTGTGCCCTCACCACTAGTAGGTGGTGTTGTTAAAAATACTTACCTACGACTAAAACCTTAGGTCAGAGGAGCTCATGGCTAAGTTACAACAACCGCACGAATCCATCTCAAGCTGCTCTACGGCTGCTTACTTAAAAAAAACAACAATAAATAGTAGGTAAAACATTTATTCTTCGAGGAATATATGGTCTAGAAATTGCGCTGGGGCGCTTATATCATTAAAACGACCCCAGCTTAAATACCACAACACGGTCATAGTATGAGCGCAGCACCCTACTGTACGATTTCCCACTAAGCAACTACAATAATAAGCAATGATACTCTCTAAAGAATTTGCCCTATGTTGCTCTCTACTTATCAATAAATATGTGTAATAAATCCTGCTACTCACATGTCTCGATTTAATTCTCGCCCTAACTAGATAATTGTTTTGACCTAGTATTAAGGGCAAATCTTCTTCTATTAATTCATTGCTTATTTCTACACTGTAGGTACCATTCGCCCGCACATGCTCCCCATAATAGGATCTAGCCTGTTTCAATTGGTAAGATCCTAAAGCAAATCTTCTTAATTCGATTAATGATAATCTTGGAAAGTTATTTAGATGGGAAGCACTGCTGTTTATGCTTTGGAAAATCGTACGTCTTCTATTTATATGTTCTCTTTGAATAAATTCCGATAAATAATTGACTGTATTTAATCTCGACAGAGCAATATTTAGGTACTCCACAGCATCGGGTCTATCATCAATTGTAAGATGGAACTTATTCAATAGGGAACAAGCTATTTTGAAATCAGTCATAAGGTGACTTGACGCTCTATTAAAATATTCCTGTCGAAATAGTTTAAAATCTCTTTTGATTCTCCCATTTACAACCTCTACCACCCACCGGCACATTGTTACACATCTAGATTTATTAGCCTGGTGGGTGGTTAATTGATGTTCGTTTTCCGATAATGACTCGGGCATGTGAGTTTTATAATTATAACGTTGTAACTCAGGAATCACATCTCTAAATCCTCTGTCCAAAATGAATACATCATTGGATCTAAAAAATGAGCGCATGGGACCATTTTCAGTAGTAAACAAGGCACTCATAATCGATGAGTCATTTTTTGTGGCTTCATATGGCCCCACACACTCTAAAATATATCCATCGCAGCAAACAAATAAAAACGGTTTGACAAGATTGGCATATTTATGCAGACTATACGTTCGTTTTTGATATAAATAATTGCTGCTGCTTTGCACATAAACATATGTGCCATCACATATTACAATAGCAGGTTTAACATTTGAAGCCATGTTGGCATTCCCAAAAAAACCCTCTGGTATGATTCTATTCCGTGATGCTACATTTTGGATAGATGTGTGATTTATTCCTAAATGTCGAGAAACAAACTGTTCATTTAAACAATTTCTCACAATGTTCATTTTTCTTTCCAAAGTGGATCTTGGCATTTTAAAAAGAGTTGACAGTCTTTGATTACTGTCACCTGTTCTGAGTTTTACTAAGAATATGCTGAGAGCAACAGAAGGATTTGGAAAGTGATCATATAATAAAGGGTTACAATTTAGAAGCTCAGTAAATTGCTCTGCAGTAAGTCCCAACCAATAATGGCATAAACAAGAATCCATCGTGCTTATGTCATTGAAATCTAACTGTCTCTCAGTAGCTTTTTCAAGTTTTGTGAAAATATCATCTACTTGAAATCCAGTAAAATCTGAATATGGGGCTTCCAGTTCATCCCAATGATTGCTATGTAAATGATATCTACAGATTCTTGCAGTGAAGGGAATATATACTTTATGATGTAACAACAAAACTTCTTTTATAGTGCCTGGTACTAACAGACGTTCAGTGTTCGCACAACCAAGGAACAGGCAATGTCGTGAACTTGCCGAAACCCGTTTGTACTTTAGTGAATTAATTTTTGAATATGTCCGAGGTAATTGTTGTTCCTGAGGTGGTGGAATCGGCAGTGGTAGTGGAGGTGGTACAGGAATCACTGCGTCTGCGATGTTATCATCCATGTCATCAGTCACTGGCGCAGACTCCACTGTGGGCATGTTAACGCCACCAACGGCCTGGCTCTGTATTCCTCTCGATGCAGCCTCCCAACAAGCACGACAAACTCGTTCTAAATTCAAGACCTAAAAATAAGAAAATACTGTATTTTAAATACTATTTATTTTTGGTCGATTAGTTCAATCATAGTTACAATGCCACGATTAAAATACTTACGTGATGAGCTGGTATCCATCTTAGTATTACGTTCCTTTGAGGACAGTCTTGACTAACCCTATGAGTTCTGCGACTTGCAATTGACATGCCACATGCAAAACATATGTTGAGGTGTCCAAGAGCAGGGGATACAAGGGATAGAGTTGTGGTTGATGATGTCCGGTTTTGTAATAATACAAAACATTCAACACACAGGATGTCATCAGAGGATATCTGAAAAGATAACAATAATAAATCAGCGAATTTCTAATTGATATTCGTACATTTATTCATGTGCTCATTGCAATGGTCTAGGTTTTCTCACAGATCACCTTACACTGCCTTAAATGTTAATTTCTGATATAGTGGAAATACTTAATATAGATTTACAGTTGATGACCCCTTGATTGACCAAACCCAGGCATCCTAAATGTTCGTATAAGCGCCTAAGATGACCCACTGACCAAATGACTCATTATAAACTTACCGGTGTCGGTGTTACCCAGGATCGCAGAAGGATAAGCATTGGTTCATCTAATTCTTCGATTTGACGTCTACGAAGATTAGGCGCCAAACGTAGGGAGCAATTGACACATCGGCGAGAGAGAGGTCGGTTTACCCGACCTCTACCAGGTGTAGACATTTTTCAGGAGTAAAACAAGAGTCCAAGGCTCACATAAACTTAATAGAGTCGATGTGCTCACTTGTCACTAAAGAAGTCCAATAACTCAAAACAAATCCACTGGAGGAACGTAAACGCTTAACTCAACAGCTTTAAATTGTAACGAACAGAAGTAAATACGGAGGAATAAATTCAACTCGACGCAAAACGAACGGCACGAAACAATTTGATTGATGCATTGATTTGACAGTTAAATCTGTCTAAGTGTGACCATGTTAAATATTTTGGTAATCGATTTACCAAATCGATCTATTATAATTAATATTATTTACTTAATTAAAAAGATAATTATAAACTCTATTTATGAAAGGATGTATGAAAGGTACTAACCTGAGTACACCACAATAATGTCTGTGGTAAAGCTTGGCAAAAAAGAGTATGATGTGGTGACAAGTGGAACTAAATATTTTACTGAATGGAAACCTATGATGTCGACACTACTTGGCCGACAAGTAGATAGTAGTAGGTAGTAGTAGATTTTGAGTAACGTTTATTGTTCCACATTTATTTTTGACGATTTGATTAATTTCTCTTACTGATTTCCCATATTATGGTGCGTTAAGAGAGATAGTGCGCCCTCATTTTTTCCAAACTCTTTTTTGCCAAGCTGTACTAAGTTTTATTTTTTTATGAAACTAATCAGGTATGAATGTAGCGGAATATTTCTAACAGTAGGAAATACCATGAAATATACGATAATATTTTTTTTTGGTTTATTTACTACTTTTATTTTCTTTATTTGAGCCCACCCGTCGTCGTCTACTTCGCGCCTAATCAGTTACATGAGAGTGTTAGCTAGATTACGACGGGAGAAAAGCTATTGTAGCCTATCTCCGGTCATTTTAGTCGGCGGATTAGTAAAATATCGATATTTTCAATCGATTACAATTATTTAATTGACATAGTCTGTCGTCTGGCAACATTCAGGTTAAGTTTTAATGGCGGAACTGATCTAAAATCAATAAAATAAATATTAATTTTGTTTTCCAATGCTAGGGTAAAAGAAATGTTGATAAAATAAAGGTAAACATGTAAAAATACGACTTAATTTTTGAAAAATAAATAGTCTTGACACGGCACCAAAAGTAGGAGCCCATTGGTTGTCATTCTCCTTTAAAAAATATAATTTCAGACTGCCTGGAGAAGAATCAGGGAGAAAAAATGGCTTGATGTCATTCCAAGTCATTCAAATATAAAAAAATATTCCGTTATTTGCAGTCTTCATTTCAGGCCCCAGGATATAATAAAACATAGTTTAATGCGTTTTACTTTAATCCATCCTTAAAGCATAATTATTATTAACTTATGAAATCAAATTATTGGTTAATATATTATATCCTATTATATTAGTCTCAACCTACATATAAATTGGTTGGTCACCCTAATGAAAGGGACAGAGGGCTCTCGCGAAGCTATCTCCCTCGGACCGCGTATCGACAGCCTGTGCACATTCCAGGTTGTAATTGAAGTTCCTTGGTAAAACCTATTACCGTTATTTTAATATTAACGTTAACTCCTGTCAATGCAAAGTAACGTTATAAATTTTTATCGGTATTAGCCCTGCTGGCTGGGGTAGAGGGATATGCATTTATGGATGCAAAAAATATCGATGTTTTTAAATAGAGTATGGCAAACGAAAGTAGACTGAAAAAGCGCGGCAAATATAAAAAATATCGGTATAGCAACCCCAAAATTAGTATGACGTACTTGGAATAACCTAATTTGATACTTTAAAATAATTTAACCTCCTCCTTTTTTGGAAGTCGGTTAATAAGTTTACTGAAGTTTCGAGATGCAAAATCATACTACCTACCTTTAATGATCCAAATGAAAGAAAACATGACATTTCGAAAAATCAGTTTACATCGTCGGAATGTAAAATACGACTAGATATTATTATGTAGCAATAAAATTTAAAAAAAAAACAAAAATATTCTATAATCGTTTTAGTTTATTTACTGCCATAATTAAAATCTGAATCTAAAACTTCTATGTGAAAAGATTCATTAGAGTCACTGGAATCACTGTTTCCCACATTAATAATAAAACTTTCTAAATTATTTTGTGATTCTGTCCCTTTCATTATATTTATTTTCAACATGTATGACATGGTCAGTCATTTTCTTCCACTCTTCTGGAGTTATGGTTTCAAACGATTCTCTTATAACTCTATATGTCCACTGCGGCCACGGCCACGGCAATATTTTTACTTGCCACTTTACGTTTAGCCAAACTCCATACCATCTCAATGGCGTTTAGATCTCAGTGATAGGGGGGCCAGTCGTAATACCTCATGTCCATTCTGCTTCAGAAGTTCATCAGCTTCATATACTGGTTCTGGTGTGTTTCGTGTTACAAAACATAGGAGCTTTGCTTTTGTGTGATAATCTTCAAATGGAATATCATTAGTAAGCCATTCTCTTATGTCGTTTTTGCGATTTTGTGATGTAGGAGCTTTATTTACAATGATTGCATGGTAACTGGCGTTATCCATAACTATTACACTAGGCTCATTTAAATTGGGTATAAGCTTTTCTCTTAGCCATTTATTAAAGTTTACAGCATTCAGGTTGTGGTGGTAGTCCGCCATTTTCGATTTAGTGCTAAAGACTAACAATGAGTTTGGCACAGAGCCTTTTTCCGATCCAGCATGTACAATTATGTACCCATTCCCTGTTGAAACATTTTCAATCGCACCACTTGTAGATGGACTTTGCCAAGACTTCTTGGGCTTGTAGTTTTTATGAATATAGGTAGATCTCATCTAAGTCAATTATTGACTTTCCTTCTCTTCGTTTCAAAGCCATGGTTCTTAAAAACCGATGTCTCCTGGCAGATATGTCATAACGTTCAATTAACAACGAACGCTCATTCTTATTTTTCTTAAATTCATAGCCATTGGACAATAATAAGTGGCGAAGAGTTTCCCTGCATCCATTAAATCCAATGCTTTCTCTTAATTCCACTAACAGAGTTCTCAATGTTTTGTTTTGAGTTTTGTAAAAATATAAATAATAATTACGAATTCAAACAAAGTATCAACTTCTATGCGTCATACTAACTTATGAAATTCAACACCACACGTAAACAATCTTGTTTCAGGTTGAATTCAGCGTCTTTCTCCTGTTGTTTTTCTTCGAATTTGGAAATCATTCGAAACAACATCTCCCTTACTTCACTTTTAATAGTTTTATATTTAAGTAGGAAAAATGCTCAACAAGATCACAACAAATTACCAACAACACGTCATTTTGTTTTGAAAAATTGAATTTGACATTTTGTCTAACATTGCCATAAACAAAGTCTGCAAATTATTCGAGTGTCTACTTTCGTTTGCTGGCAAACGAAAGTAGACACTATCGATGTTTTCCATACAATTTTCGATTTCAATACTGTCGATATTTTTAATCGCGATATATCGATCTTGGATAATTTTATTTTAGGAGTATCGAATTCGTATCAATTTCAATTTATTTTTAACGCCACTCTGGTTTCATGTATGTATTCTATAGGTACTTGATACATGCTAAAAGACAATACCAAATAGAATATTGGCTTTATTCAACATTAAAATACAATATGAGAAAATAACAGATGGTGACAAACATAGAGTATGACAATCTATCATAAATCTTCCAAATAGGCAAGGAGTTCATATCATTCACCTCCCCTAAGAAGAAACGTAATCCTGGAGGTAGCCTGGAGGTCTACGTTCGCGTGCAGAGCGACGCACTTGAGAGCCACTCGCTTCTAGGTTATCAGGCGGGTCTGTACCCGTAATGGGCTGCTCAGGCTCCTCTTCATCCGACAGATCATCGTTTAAGGTCCTTGGCAGTGGTGCTAGAGACCTGTTAGAGACCTTCGTTTGTCGCCCATCTGGTAAACGAACAAAGGAGTATTCAGGATTGCTTTGTAGTAGCTGAACTTCTTCTACAGCTGGGTCGTATTTAGAGGTCCTTACATTTTTCTTCATATAAACAGGTCCAGGCGAATGAAGCCAAGATGGTCAAGATTGGCCATTTATCGAGCGGCGAGGATGGTTTAACATACGCTCATGCGGGGTCGCATTGGTTCCTGTACACAAAAGAGATCTAATGGAGTGCAGCGCCGGTTGTATAGCTTTCTCCCAGTTTGCGATATCCTCGTTATTGGATCTGAGATGTATTTGGATTGTGCGCCACAGTGTACCATTTAAGCGCTCTACCAAGCCGTTTCCTTGAGGATTGTAGGGCGTTGTGCGACTACAAGATGTACCGAGTGAAGTTAAGAATTGTCTTAATTCGTCAGAAAAGAATGAGGTCCCTCTGTCCGAATGAACGTAAGCTGGAGTGCCGAACGTAGAGAATAGGTTTTTCAGACATCTGATTACTGTTTCGGAGGTCATATCTTTACAGGCATAAGCAAAGGGGAACCTGCTATATTCATCGATAATCGTGAGGATGTATCGGTTTTGAGTGTTAGAAGGGATTGGCCCCTTGAAGTCTAAGTTCAATCTTTCGAACGGTGCAGTTGCTTTTATGAGGTGTCCTCGATGACCAGCATAACGTGGTTTAATTTCGGCACAGATTGGGCATGCTGCCGTAATTTTCTTAATTTCTTCAATCGAGTATGGCAAATTTTTCGATCTGACCCAGTGATCCATACGAGTGATACCTGGGTGGCAGAGAGAACGATGGAGCTCGACGAGTCTGGAGTGAGAGGTCGCAGTGTCTATGTGCATACATACTCGCGAGAGTGCGTCAGCAACTAAGTTCTGTTTACCAGGTCGATAAACAATATCGTATCTAAAACATGACAATTCTAGGCGCCATCTTTCAATTTTTTCATTTTTAATTTTATTTGAATGCGTTTGATTGAACATAAACGCAACTGACTGTTGGTCAGTAATTAGTAGAAAGTGTCTTCCGATTAGGAAATGACTCCATTTGCGTAAAGCTTCAACAATTGCGCTTGCCTCCTTTTCAATTGTGGGCTGTAGTTTTTCAGAATCGTTAAGAGATCGTGAAAAGAACGCAACAGGACGTCCTTTCTGTGACAATGTCGCTGCGATTGCGAAGTCCGAAGCGTCGGTTTCAACAGAAAATGTCTCGTTATCGTCTATTCCAGCCAAGGTAGCCTCGCAAATATCAGTTTTAAGATTGTTGAATGAATTGATAGCGTCTTCAGTTAAAGGTAGAGTAGCTTCAATTAGTGGTCTTATTTTGGAAGAAAAGTTGTAGATCCACTTTGAGTAGTGGGCAAATAATCCAAGTGATCTTTTTAAAGTAGCAGTATCGTTTGGGATTGGAAGATTCATCAGTGGATCCAAACGAGATTTGTCAGGTTTGATAATGTTACGATGAATGGTGTAACCAAGAAGATTGATCGAGTCTGTTTCAAAGGTGCATTTCCTAGTATTCAAAGTGAGTTTGTATTTCTTAGCGGCTTCCATGAATTTATGAAGGTTTGTGTGGTGATCTTCCTTATCTTTTCCACGTTAAAACGGTTACATCATCAAGATAAGCATAAGTGCCTTTTAGATTTTCAGAATCAATAATATATTGCAGAGTTCGCTGAAACGCCGCTACACCATTCGTGACCCCAAACGGTATTCGGGTGAATTGATAGAGGTTACCGCATGCTTCAAAGGCGGTGTATCTTTTCTCTTTAAAAAGAATGGGCACTTGATGATAGACACTTTTGAGGTCGATTTCGCTAAAGACGTTATATTTAGCGACTTGCGTTATGATAGAGTCAATGCTCGGGAGTGGATATGCGTCTAGCTCTGTGAATCTGTTTATTGTTTGTGAATAATCGATTACAAGGCGCTTCCGATGATGACCTCCTCCGGCAACGAGTACTTGAGCTCGCCAAGGTGAAACACTGGGTTCAATGACTTTGTTTTTAAGTAAATCATTTATCTCGTTAGATATGAATTCTTGGTCTTCTTGAGAATGCCTTCTCGAGCGGATAGCTATAGGTTTGATATTTGGCGCAAGGTTAGTAAAAACTGATGCTGGTGGGACAGATGCCTCCATTACATTGCAAATTTTCAGGGGTTGTTTATCTTCTCCGAACTGGAGCTCTACTGACGAATGTGTTTTCAGTATATCAAGCCCGATAATTACGTCAGCACACAGATTAGCAATAATGAGTAGAGGTCGACGTTGATATTTGTGCTCACCAATTTGAATGTTAGCGAAACATAGCCCCTCTACGTATGAAATGTTGCTTAAAGATGCTAGAGTTATTACTTGTTTGCATGGTTTGCGTTTTAGATTCATAGTTTGAGCAAGATTCTTATCGATAAAGCTGAGAGAGCTTCCAGTATCGAGTAGAGCATCCACACGTAAGTTATTTAAAGTGATATGTATAGTCGCTTTATACAGGTTTGTTGGAGCAGCAGCAGAGATAGTCGATAGATGAGAGCCAGAGGCTTCAGATTGAGAGTTATCGTCGTTCGTACTAATAGCGTTTGCGGCGCGTTGACTTTGTCCGATGCTACGACATACGTTGGCGAAATGTCCTTTTTTGGAGCAAAGCTGACAGTCAGCGTTTCTAGCAGGACATTTGAGTCTTTGGTGGATATTACCGCCGCAGAAAAAGCATCGACGGCTATCTAGTATAGGCCTAAGTTTAAAATTGTTTTGAGTGTTGGAGGCTGCTAGATTTTGCCGTATTGACGTTTCTTGAGTTTCAGAGACTGCATTGACAGGAGCAAACGACATAGAAGGACAAGGCACTGTTAATAGTTGGGAGGTATTTTCAGCTGTTCCTAAAGATATAGCCAGTCTTTCTTTAATTTTTTTTGACGATATTCCAGCAATAAATACATCGCGCACAGTTTCATTTTGGTGCCCATTGGCAGTTACTTCCTTAAAGAGGCAGTCACGAGCGATTATATTAAGATCTCTCGAGTACTCCGCCAACGATTCGCCAGACTGTTGTTTTGTAGTGTTCAAGCGGTGACGAGCAAGAATAATATTTCGCCTCTTTTCGTAGGCGGTGTTCAGAGTAGTAATTGCATCATCGTACGTAGCGCAGGTGCAGATATAGTTAAATATCGATGGCGATAAATGGTTGACAAGAAGTTTATACTTAAGGGAATCGTCTGCCGAGGATGCTTCTAGCGCGATAAAGTTCTCGAACGAATAGGTATTTCCAGTGAGCCCACTTCAAGTCCGAGCCAGCCATGGAAGGTTCTATGTCAAAACGTTCCGCGACATCGAAGATTTTTCTTTTTCGGTAATAGGCATAATAGACAGTATAGACACGGAAAATCACAAAATTAATGTTGAATAAATTGATACATGCTAAAAGACAATACCAAATAGAATATTGGCTTTATTCAACATTAAAATACAATGAGAAAATAACAGATGGTGACAAACATAGAGTATGACAATCTATCATAAATCTTCCAAATAGGTAAGGAGTTCATATCAGTACCTACTCATTGCATGCTCCTCGCTCATAGTTAACTTTAAAAAACCCGGCACAATATTTATGAAATGCACGAACAGTTAGATTATTGGCTGCGTGTACGAAAATACCATTGAGATAGAAAAAACAGAAAATACTAACTTTAGGTGTTAGCTTAGTGTAAAAAAAAATAAAGGCCCGTTTTGACAGCAGGATACAACAAAGATATTTATTTCATGTTTGACTGCTGTCAAAATGGGCCTTTTATTTTTTGACAACTTTTATCCATCAGTGTCAATCTCAATAATCAGTGTGAGACACCCTGAAATTAACAGATAATTTAAAAATGTCGGATTTCTTTTTCAACAAATCAGACTGATGCTCATGTGGAAAATCAAAAAGTATTTTTTTTAATATATTTTTTCTATGTATGAAAAATCATGCGAAAACGATATATTAATAATAATACATTACATTAATTTCCTTTATACCTATAGTACTTTACTCCATCACATACAAAAGTGGTATCCCAAATTGATTATTTTCTGTTTAGGTGCAACCAAATAAAGCACGTCAAAGACTGCAAAGTGCTGCCAGGAGAAGACTTGGTCTCACAACACAGACTGGTTATGGTATTAGACATAAAAACACAGTCCACAAAAAGCAAAGAGCGTCCTCCTCCTGAGATAAAATGGCATTACAGAAGAATGATTGTGTGAAGGAATTCAGAGAGCGAGTAGTAGACAAAATGATAGAAATGGATGACTGGAATGATCGAAGTGTGAATGAAAGCAGCCGGTCGATTCTATCGACATCACCTAGGCGGAGTGAACGACAATTGAGCTGTCATTCCATCTTATTTGTATGGTTTGACAACTCACCCGCCGTGCAGCCCGCCCAAGTGTTCACTTCGACATGTTTACAGAATCGCACCGCAGCGGTGAATGAGATAGCTGGGTGTATAAGGCAAGCTGGAGCGAAAGATATTTTGGGAGAGACAAAAGGAAGGGGAACAATAGAGATAGCATGAGAGAGAACATGTATCCCACATGGTGGTGGTCGACAGAAATACAGAAAGTATTGAAAGAAAAAAGAAGAAATTCAAGGAATGGCAGGGTGTAAGACTAAAAAGCGTAAGTTGAAAAGCTGAAAAAAAGAGTCAGTATGATGTTTTAAAGAAAAAAGCATAGAAAGCCGTGGCAATAGCAAGAGCTAAAGCTCAGGAACAATTGTACGAAACACTGGACAGTCCAGCTGGGCAAAAAGACCTGTACCGGCTTGCTAGAGCCAGAGAGAGAAAGGCGAAGGATGTTAGTCGGATAAGATGTGTAAGTGATGAAGCTGGAAGGCTTCTATCGGAGGATGAATAGATTAAGGATAGATGGCAGGGCTATTTCGAAAGAGGACAATATGTGGAGTGGTGTTTTAGAGAATAAACCAGTGAATGAGGGATTAGTAAGAATGGTCAGAGTGGATGAAGTGAGAATAGCAGTGAATGGAATGCAGAATGGTAAGGCAATTGGTCCAGACCGAATACCAATTGAAGTATAGAAGTCATTACGGGTAGATGGATGGACGTGGTTAGCTTTATTCTTCAATAAGTTGCTGCTGGATGAATCTATACCCGATGAGTGGTGGTGTAACAGTTCGTTGGTGCCCATCTTCAAGAACAAAGGTGATGTGCTGGAGTGCAACAATTTCAGATTTTTTTGCGAAAATTCTTTAAGCATATTTTTTTAAGCAAAAAAACACATTTAACGTTTTTACAAATTCGGTGGTGGCGGCGCGCCATTATAAATCCACGGCGACGGTGGCGCGCCGGCGCGGCACTCCTATCTAATGTACAATATTTGGTAGTAACTTGAATTTAGATTATATATTTTGCTATTCAAATCTTTTAATTGATATCGCGATCCTTGGTCAAGAAAATATTGATAGAAATCATAGAAATGTAATTATACACTATAATAGCAAATTAAGGAATCTGAAGCTAAAGTCCACAAATGTCCACAATGTAGTGTAATGTGTGTATATTGTATGGTAAGCGACATGTATTAAATTCATGATTGTTTAGAAATTTGTGGTTGGCTCTTAAGTTTTTATAATAAAATATGTACCTACATAGGTAAACTGTTTTAAATAAAATTTTGGAAATATTTGGTCCTCATAAGTAATTGTTGATTTTGCAATTCATAAGACTAGTTACACACAAGGTTATAGGTAATTCAACAACCTTGTCTATTTTATTTTGAAAAATTGTCCACCGGTGTTTTAAAATGCCAAACAGACAAATGTTTGGTGTTTTATCACTGTCCTACGTATAGGACAGTAGGCATATCTGGGTCAAGTTGAGCTTCAGTTCATTCATAAATTCGAGAATTACCGAAATTCCATTAACTAAACTTAACTAGGTACTTTGTGAAAGTTTTTGTGACATACCTACTTACTTTTACATAGGTGGCTTGAAAAGTGTTGTGTTCTTATCTATCAATTGGTGCAAAGAAATCAGCAATGTCCTCACTGACAAGAGCAAGCATACTATACGTACCTAATATCTAGAAAAGAAAATGACCCCATCTTTTTACGGGATCGAGAACTTTATACTAAATTAAAGGCTGCAAAACGAGTGGGGCAAACAGGTGTCGATTAATTTCGATACTTGTTTGCCCCACTTTTAAAAAATAATTAAATAATAGGTATAGTTTTATATCATTATTCTATACCCCTTCACCCCACTGGCCACTACCAAAGATGTGTGTAAATAAGCTGACGTCAACACATAGTTTAAGTATATACGAACATACATACACAATATACGAACTTTAATAAAACAGCCATATAGACAAGTCGATACATACGTATATCGGCGTTCAGTCAGAGGTAGTGCTGGTTAATATAATATCATGTAGCAACATAAAGCACTGTGCTTATTATACGTGACGTAGGTATAGCAATTGAAATCGTGGCTCTCACTTGTTTCTATTTGTTATAAACCGCACTAAGTATTTGTTCGAACATCGTAGCATCGCAGTATCGCACGCAATGCAAGAAGCAAATTGGATAGGAAGTAGCAACCTAGCATTTTAAAAAGCAGCGGCGGCCAGCCGTCGCATGCTATGTTTTTATGTTTGTGATTGTCATCGGTCGAGCGCGTAATTTGCGATCCCGGGCGGCTCACGTAGTATACCTACGCTATTTTGTTTCGTGTATGTTTAGTGTAAACAGTGATAGGACACGCAAAATTGATTTTTGACTGTAATATTGTGTAAGTAAGGACGACTGATTGAGAGATTGTGTTGTTGTTTAATTAATGTTTTGTGTGTGTTTAATGAATGAAACGCTCAACTCTCACTCTTTCCAAATTAATAACAATCAATAATTATAGACAGTACTACTAAGACTAAGCCTGGAAAGTACTAAGGAAAGTTCATTGGTGTTTTTACTGCTCCATTTTAACGTAATAAATTCATAAACTCAATGTAATATTCTTATAAAGCAAGCCGTCTGCTAGACAGTTACCGCGCTTGCCTAAATTCGCACACGCGCATGCCGCCGTAACAAATGTGCTTATAAAAAGCATGTACCTACAATAACTTGCTTAAAATGTAAAACATCGCATTTAGTAAGTTATTGCCATATATAGCAACTTTGAACACTACTGCATATTCAGGTGCTGATCGTGAACAACAATCAAAAACGTTAATCTCATAAAATAATATTAGGCTATGATGCTAATGCTACTGCAAGGCGACGACGGCGGGGCGCCGCGCGACTGCGCGAGGAATACGGGGGAGGGTCGAGTTTCGAGCCAGGTGCCAAGTTAATTCGTACGAGAAGGTGGTGTGTGACGGGCATAACATATTAGCTCTGTTTAAACATATAAGTACCTATAGCACCAATAAGGTTGAGAGGCTTGTGGTTTCTTACGCTGTCACATTGATGATTGACATCATGGATTGATTGACAATTAAGTTTTGTACCTAGTCACTTCAAAAAAATTAAATGATTTTATAAAAAATAATAAATTTTACAAAAAAAAACATGAATCTCACTCCAAATATGTTAAACTATTATTGGTTTTATTAGCTCTTTATGAAATTGACAGGTAAGTGCAATTCTAAGTACTTACCTACATTTCACGAAATTATATTATTATAATGTTCATGGTACCTAGTTTACGGTGGCGTGTATTATTGTGTAGGTACAGTGTTGTTGTTCTGCCGACCAGACTTGCACAGACCAGCTCCGAGTTAGACTAGATATCTAATATCGGAACAAATAATGGCCCCGGGTTAGCAACTAACTCGAGTTGAAGATTGGTTTGTGTAAGCCCGCCTTACTTACCTACATAGATAAAATGCGCCATGCAGTTTGTTATAGTTAAAATACCTACGCCGTGCAGTTTGTTCCTCCTGGAGTCCTCAACTATGCCTAACCATAGGTACCTACCTAGGTAGGTACGGTTGTGTAGGTAGTTTTTGAACAAACTCAGTAATTCCCGCTATTTTATTTACCGACAAGCAATAAGATTTTAGATTACATACAAATTTAGCTCTCCCATTTCCCCTCCTTATAAGTGAAATTTCTAAGAAACCTTTCTTAGGCGATGCCTACGTTAATACCTAAAATAAACCTACCTACTTAAATTTCAGTTTCCTAGACAGAGTAGGTTGTTTTGGCCGTGCGTTGATCAATAGTAGGTACAAACGATTCAAGGGCCTTTGGACAGGATTTAATTTAAAAAACTAGCACTTCGTCCACGCGGATTTAGGGGTTGTTGTACATTCGTCACAAAGTAAATTCGCCACGATAAAAAGAATGTGTAAACTCGTCACAACTCCATTTTAATAAAAGAAAATCCGCCATATTGTTTATTTCTGTACAGACAACAGAAAAATCAAACAATAAAGAATAACACTTTATTTCTTTATTTTTCATAATCACAGAAATTCACATAAAAATCACTGTTCTACTTACAGCTAAAATATAAACAGGTAATATTGGTCTGGTTTTGTGCGTTTTTAAGCCCGCGTTGTCAAGGACAGCGTGACCTGCGTGACATGCCTAATCCTAAATAAACATGTATTGCAAGTGGCTGATTTGCTTACAACATTACAGTTATATGTAAAATAATGAAAAGAAAATTAAATCACAGTAATAATCACATTTTTTTTTGGTAATTTGCATCTACATAAAAAACACGCACTTTTAATTACAACTATATATATATTTATCTATTGCAAGTGGCTGATTTGCCTGCAACATTACCATTATAACAAAAACAATAGAAAGATAATTAAATCACAGTATTAATCACATTGTTTTGTTTTGGTAATTTACGTATGTTACAATTCTTTAAAATGCTGCATAAAAGAAAGTTTTTTCAGAACTTCAGCCAGGGATATGTTATCGTAATTGTCCAAAATAGTTTTCAATTCTTTGTCATATGCAATAGATCGACGTGTGGTATATTCAATTTAAAATGCTTCAATTTCCAATTTATATGATCAGCCTCATTTTTAAGAGTATCAAGAAACTGAAGCATTTTGGTTTCCTTTTACATATTTTATTGTTCAAACGTTTATGCCATGCCTCTTCTAGATTTATTGTCCTATGGCGAGTCCCATGTACATTCCAAATAAACTCTATACTAGTGTTTTCTAACCACTGGACTACAAAGTAGTCGTTGAATTTTGTGACTGCAACGTAGATGAGTGGGACTATGTTCGAATTATTAACATCGCTATTCACGTCTCCGTGTATACAATACAGCTGATAAAATGGTTTACAGCAGCTTGAAAATGTGCCATCCAAAAATAATGTTTGTATATTTGTTATGGTTTCACGAGCTGTCTCAGTGCAGAAAGCTATTATTCTATTTTCAGGCTCACTGTCATCATCGAATTATAAAAAGAATGTTTATATTTTTGTAGAATAATAACATCTTCGCATCTTGAAAAATGTGTTTTGGGCACGTTTAGTTCACGATTCCTCACATTGTATATTGTTCGTGAAATGTTCGAAAATTTCGGTATAGCATTTAATATCTCATAACCCGCATTCTTGGTTGGTTAAAAGCTTCTTCATACACTTGAGGCATAGGTGTACTTGTGTTCGCTGCTGCTTCCTTACAAAGATTTACTATCTTTATAACTTCAGTTTTTTTTTAGTATTTGGTTGAAACTTGTGGGCCGCTTCATGCAAAATTCTGATGACAATTTTCTCCGAAATTTTGATAGTTGCGCTGCACGAACGATTAGAACATCTCCATACACTTCCAGATTTATTTTCCCGATGCAAATTGTACATGTAACCATGTCTCACAAGCATTCGCCGTCCTCTTTTAGATGTCATAAATGTGATCTGAAAAGATCATAATTATTATATTCATGTTTTAATTTAAGTGCGAAATAAATAAATTAGATAAAAATTTAATTGATCAAGACCAAAAATCGATGCAAATAATCGATTATATATCATCTGTCAAATCTGAGTAAACTGTAATCTATCTTCTCATTAGCACCTCGCTCACTATCGTAGTTTTGGGTATTTGTCGTTTATTCATATAGTGAGAATAGAACACGAGGACTGTTATTATTGATGAAGTATGAAAATAAAATTATATTTAAGTAAAAAATACGACATAAAATTGAATAAATACACCTCTACCATCAACGGAACGTAAAATATGAACGTTGACGTCTACCATGACAATTTATCTAACCTGAAAATTTGCAAATGACGCGCTATTTGTATAGCGCGTCATTTGCAAATGTATCCACGCAACTTAAAAATTTATAAAAAGTTTTCTATTATGAGTACTATCCTAAAAAAAAATATGAACTTCCAAAGCAGCGACCAATAATGGAAATTTTAGCCATAATAATATAATACTCTTTTTAAAAACAATACTGCATTAAATAATAATATACTTACACCATGTCCACCCGAGCTTGTGCCCGGCTGATTATGATCCATTTTTTCAGAGATGCACCAATCTAACTAACTACCGTCGATATAATATATAATGTGCTATAACTCTATGGTAACTACAATACTAAGCAGATCACATTTGCAAAAGAACACCCAAAGAAAACTATAATATTAGTATAGAGAACACCACACGCGCATCGCCAAGTTCAAGTGAGACACTGGATGACTGGACTGATGCATTGACCGGTACGGCTAGAAAGAGATAGATACAGCGAGCGAGCGCGTGATAGCATGTGCAGCAGCGCAGGAGAAAATAAAAATTTAGAAATCATTTTCATTTCGAGCGCTAAAAATCAATAACTTTGTTTTCTACCAGTACTTTATGCCAAAAATATGTACCTTTGCAGACTTGTGACGAATTTACACATATTTTTTATGCATGTGACGAATTTACTTTGTGGCTGATATGTATGCGAACGTAAGACAAATGAAACGACGCCGACGATAGCTGGTAGCACACCGAGTTTATTTGGCAAGCGACACAACTTATATAGGAGTGGATACAACTACCCTCATATAATATAACAAGTAATATACAACATTCCTCCCCATAGCTTGACAACATAAACATGATATGATTTTCCTACTCAGTAAAATGGTTTGTAATCGACCCTAGGTACAGTTCTCAGTTTTTTCCCGTCACTCAGTTGCCTTTCGGGCTGTGGGGTCTGGTCTGACCCTGCCTCCGCGAGGGGTTCCTCATGAGCTCCTTCTGTTGCCTCGTAGAATTCGTCGTCTTCGTCTTTTGATGTGTCAGTTGGTGTTTCTGTATCCATTATTCCCTTTCTCCCACTATTTCCCTCCCCTCCCGTATCTGCCTCCTTGTCGTCTACTGGGGGTGTTGGGTGGTGGTGAAGTTCCTTGTGGAGTAATGTCTTCGAATTCAATGGGGCAATCCTCTAACCGGTGGGAAATTGTTGCTGTACCTTTATATGCTATTAATTGATTTTTATGTTTTTTTACATTACAGGTAGTTATGCAGTCCTTTACAATATATATTACTTTTCCTATTTTTTTAATTGCTACGCCTTTATTCCATGACCCTTGCTTATTTATGTTGGTTTTTTTATACAAAACGTAGTCTCCAGTTTTAAAATATTTACAAGCTTTGTTGTCATTTAGCACTTTAGACTGCAAGCACTGTTTGTTTTCGACGTTTCGAGTGAGAGTGACGGACGCCGGCGGCGGGGTAGGTTTGATTAAATCTAATCGCGATCGTAGTTTGTGTCCAAACACTAACTGGGCAGGTGAACAGCCCGTTACCGAATGAACGGAATTTCGATAGTCAAATAGATATTTCAATAACTTGTTGTTCAATGTCTTAGTGTTGCTGTTAGGGTAGACTGGGTACGATTGTGCCAGGGTACGGTAGTGACAGTCGTTATAATAGCGAAACTATACGGAATACGGGGATGAGTGTAAGGGGAAAAAGAAGCGCGATGCATGTCTACACATGTTGCCCAGTATTGCGTTAGCCGGTGCGCGACGTAATCAAAATCAGGAGGCCACATTGCTTTTCAACTGCCAAAAGAAAGATTTTTTGTTCAGATTCTTTTAATATTTAATTTTGTTGGTATACAGATATACTATAGCAAACATTTTTTTTATTATGAATTGAATATTAGTAGTTAATAACAAATGATTACTTTTTACGTAGATAATTTAGGTTAGTCATGGTGTTTTATGACCACTGTCACAACCGTCCTTGGGGTGTGGTCGGTTGTGACATTTTCCCTTTTTTTTCAAATTTGATGCTAGGTATAACTAATACAGCGTATTATAAGATAAAATTTGAGTATTTTTGTGTAGACAAATGTACAAACTACGATTTAAGTAATTTTTGTCTCAACTAACTAGTAAATTAACAAAATTATGGGCGGTCAAACCTAAATTGTCACAATCGTACCCAGTCAGGGTAGACTGGGTACGATTGTGACAATTTAGGTTTGACCTGACCTTGACTTGACATGCAAGGTTTAATTCCTTTTTTCACTACCTTCACGTAGCTTTCTGCCTGCCCGTTACTGGCCGGATGATAAGCTGGTGTCGTCACATGCGATATTCCGTTTGATGTACAAAACATTTTGAATTCTGCAGAAGTCAACTGCGTGCCGTTATCACTAACTTTTATAGTTTTTGTAGCCGCACACTGAACACTCATAGGTACATAACAAGTAATATACAACAGTGGCGAATGTACAATAACCCGGATTTAGTAGGTAGGTATTCCACAAATGTCAATACCTCATGTGCTTAATTTTCCAAAACTAACCTTTAAATCGGGGTAGCCCTTTAAAGGTATGTTTTGGAAAATTAAGCACAAAGATTGTTATTAATTGCCTAGCCATTTCTGCTTATTCAGTGGTCTCAGGAGACCCTAGACAATGTGCCATTCAATTTTGTAAGCGAATGCGACTGTCGGGTCAAAATGTCAAAATGTAGGAATTAGATCACGTGACATTTCGATAGCATCTGTCAATCCCATACATTTTTGACGTAGGTACCTAAGTATTGATTGACAATCGTCTTCGTCCGCTACCGTTGACAGAATCTTACTTGTCTCGTGCCCAGAATCAGCGCAACTGTTAAGCCCGTCAGGGTTTGATTATGCAAAAATTGTTACATCTTTTTCAATTATCCCACTTTTAGTTTGTTCATTTAGCATTCCGAAGTAAATTAAAGCAAGCAATAATGTCCTCTCCTAGAAGCTTTTAAATCATTTAAATTCCGTGTTTCAACTTCATCGGACCAAGCATATTATGATAAGATTTTCCCCAGTTCGCTCAAGCTCCGACATTTTTCTTACTTATAAGTAGCATGTTTCTACCCGTCGTAGCTTTTAAACGAAAGTTCCTATTTGAATTATTTAAAATGTAATTTACGCGGACAATATCAACCTTAATTATCAAACCATTTAAATCGATACTTTTTAATTAATATTATGATTTAAAAATCACATCTTTTCCATTCCACCAGGGTTTTGATTGAATAATTTGAACAAAAATTGCGGTCATTGTGACTGATCCATTATAGTCAGACATATGGTATCGTAGACTTTTTTGTAGTTATTGATGTCCTCTATAAAACTGTAGTAGGTACATCACATTGCTCTATTGTCAATAGTTTCACCAGCGTACGCGATAAAAGGATTCTTTTTAGGTATTTTTTTCACACCTAGTTTTCATACCGATCCCTAACTTTTTTGAAAATATTCTATAGCCTATGTCTATCAGGGATAATGTAGGATTGTAATGGTGAAGTAACTAAGTAGTTTCGGAGCCTATTCATTTCAAACAAACAAATCTGGTTTTGACGACCGAAACCGAATTTCGGCAACGGTCTCAGTTTCGGCCGAAACCGAAACCGAAACTTCCATATAAGGATCATGTTTTGAGGGAAAAATAAAGAAAACGTTATTATAATCAGTCAGTTTTATATTTTTATTTTTAAATCACATAGCTATGCAGTCTTCGACATTTTTACTTATTGATAATCAACATAACAACGGAAAAAATATTAATTGCGCCCTAAAGATACTTTCTTAAAATAGGTGAGGTGTTTATTTGAGTAGGTAGATCGTTCGTTTTTTTTTTAAATATTAGACATAAAATTACTTATTTAAGTTGTAACCTAATATCACAATAGGTGTATAAATAAAACAAAATAAATCACTTTTATCTTATCTCTGCTTTTATCTTATATTCTGTAGTTTTGTGTTTTTTATTGTTTATTATGAACAGCCACGACGCGCTAGCAGACCACGTTAAATAATTAACTGTGTGTAATGTTTGGGTCTCCAAGATTCAGGCTGCGCCTAGTTTGGGACCCATAGGTAATTTGTGACACGGCACTGTTAGATTTAACTATTTTTGGAAGTACTTAAATGTAAAATAATGTGTAATCTGTGTTTGGTCAATAAATTATTATTAAAAAATATTATTATTTATTATCCTTATAAAGAACAAAAACTTCTTCTTAACTTATTTCGTCATTTTGTATGACACTTCAAAAAAAAAAACAAAAGATAAACGACTAAATTATAAACTAATCGTAATCATAATATTGCAAGCCTGTCACGATATGATGAGGCATGTAGACGTGGCAAAATGTCTTCGTCGCTTGGATGGATTTTACCGCGCCGAACATGACCGAGCACAGCGCGAGAACTCCCGAATGCAGTTTCGGTTTTGGTCGTAGTTTCGGCAGGTTTGCCGCCGAAATCGAAACCCGTTTTTTTGTCGAAACTCGACCGAAACCGAAACTGAACTTTCGGTCGGACACTAAATAACAATAATAACATACCGAAATTAAGAAATCCGCAATAAGCAAGGCGTACTATCGCAAAATGTGTAGGTACTACCAAGTAGGTACCATCAATGTATCTACTAGCTTGTCGGGAACAATATTGAGTTTATTTTTCAAACACGTGCTAAAACTGAGTTTTATTATACCTTTTAAGAAAGCTTTATTATCACAAATTACCTACTCGATACAAGGAAGTGTCTCGTGTATATTAGGTTTTTTAGGTTGGGGAAAAAGTATTTTCGCATTATAGTATGTATGAACTTGTAATAAAATCTCTTTGGCTATAATATTTTTATCTGGCTGGTTTTGGTATCATTGAAAGTTTAAATTTTAAAGAACATAATTCCAAATTCAAATTAGGAAAATGTGTGATTTTCATTTGTTTTTCGTACTGTCATTTTAAAATTTTACTACAAAAAAGGTAAAAATGCAACGCAAGCCGCGAAAAAAATTTGCGATGTTTATGGACCTAGTGCAGTGTCTGTGAGAGTAGCACTAATTTGGTTTAAGCGTTTTCAATACGGAAATTTTGATGTCAAAGATGCACGTCGCTCTGGTCGCCCTATTACGGATAAAATGGATGCCATTTTTGAAAAAGTGGAGGAAGATCGGTATATCAGTAGTTACGACGTAGCTGAAGAACTGGAAATTGACCACAAAACATGCAACATTGCATTGAACCAAAGCGTAGAAATTTTAAATATGTAACGGGGTGGAATGCACGTTAGTGACGCTCACCGGAGGGCCAGACTTTGTTTTCGGATATGGGTATCTTATGGACGTCCTAGATCAGGGTGTTTCTATAATGATATGTGCGAGTCTAGGAAACTATTTAAAGAAAAATTAAAGTACTGCCAAAATAATGAATGTCAGAAAAAAATGGACATAATTGCTGGACATCATACGAATAACAGCTTTGGTGATTTTTGGAAAAATACCCATAAATTGAATCCAAGGTCGGGCTCGCCGGCGAGTGTCAAGGGTGCGCACGAGCCGCGAGACATAGCCTGTGCCTTCCAGCAGCATTTCAGTGTGGTGTCACCGCTCGAGTCCGCGTCGCAGGTGTTCGCTGCTGAGGACCGTCCTGGGCACGTTAACGTTAGATTCTCCGCCAAGGGTGTAGCCCAAATTATAAAGAAGATGGTGAGAGGCAAGTCCCCAGGTCACGATAGTCTTAGCATCGAGCATTTGAAGTACGCGGGACTGCACCTGCCCAGAGTCCTTGCACTACTATTCAACTTGTGTGTTAGTCATAATTACGTAACCAACAGAATACCGTTAGATGGTTGGGTTACGGACGTGTACAGGTTGAAATGCGGAGTGAGACAAGGGGGTTTATCCTCCCCTCGCCTTTTTAACCTGTATATGAACCGGCCGATCGGTGAGCTCAGCAGCACCAACATCGGATGTTCTATAGACGGAGTGTGTATAAATAATATAAGTAAGTAAGTAAGTAAGTATTTATTTCTCAGTATATGGTACATTGAGATCTTACATTAAACACTGTTTCACATATACTACCATTGCTGGTGTAGAAATATTAAATATAAACTAGATGCTGCATGCAGTCAAGGTACATTAAAAGAATATTATACTATAAAGTTATAAGCTATGCGGATGATATGGTGTTGCTGAGCCCGTCGGTCGGTGCTTTATGTAAACTGTTGCGCATCTGTGAGTCGTATGCGGAGGCCCATGGGCTCAGGTACAATGCTAAAAAGAGTGAATTCATGATATTTAAAGTCGGTACCAAATGTTACTCTTCTGTACCTCCTGTCACTCTTTGCGGCATTCCTTTAAAAAGGGTGCAGCAATTCAAGTACTTGGGCCACTGGGTCTCGGACGACCGGTCTGACAATCCGGACATTGAGAGGGAGCGCAGGGCGCTGTCTGTCCGATGTAATATGTTGGCTCGCAGGTTTGCGCGATGTACTACACCTGTAAAGGTGACATTATTTAAGGCATATTGCCAGTCGTTTTACACGTGCAGCCTGTGGACCAACTTCACGCAGCGGGCATACAGCGCACTGCGCGTGCAGTACAACAATGCCTTCAGGATACTGTTAGGGCTTCCGCGGTTTTATAGTGCTTCGACTATGTTTGCTGAAGAGCGGACGGATGATTTCTTTGCGATCATTCGGAAGCGGAGCGCTTCACTATTAACTCGCCTTCGAAGCAGCTCGAACAGCCTCCTGAAGGTGTTGTCCGAGCGGTGGGACCTGTGCCTGATAAGGAGGTGGATGCAGCTTCATGTTAGCGCTTCTCCACATAACTTTTGACATGGGTGTATTATACGTTATTTTATTTTTTGGAAATTATTGTATGTTTGACATTTTGTAATTATTTTTCGTGTTTGTGCTGTTTATGTTATTCTTATTTAATTTTATGGTTTTTATTTAATTTTAAAAATGTTTTTATTTGATTTTGATTTTAAATGTATTTCTAATGTATGGACAATGTCTGAAATAAATGAATATAATAAAAACAGTTTTGGCGCATTTGAAAAAAACTGAGTACACAAAAATGGCTCGATATTTGGGTACCTCACGAGCACACTGAAAGAAACCTAATGAACCGTGTACTCATTTGTGATTCTTAATACGACGTTATGAAACCGAACCATTTTTAAAGAAGCTGAACTGGTGATGAAAAGTGGATCACGTACGACAAGAACGTGCGAAAAAGGTCATGGTCAAAGGCCGGTCAGGCTTCACAGACTGTGGCGAAACCCGGTTTAACTCGCAACAAGGTGATGCTGTGTGTGTGGTGGGATTGGAAGGGCATTATTCATTATGAGCTGTTACCACCAGGCAGGACCATCGATTCTGAACTCTACTGCGAACAACTGATGAGATTAAAGCAAGAAGTTGAGAGAAAGCGGCCGGAATTAATCAACAGAAGGGGTGTGGTTTTTCATCATGATAACGCTAGACCTCACACATCTTTAGCCACGCAGCGAAAATTAAGAAGGTTTGGCTGGGAGGTGTTAATGCATCCGCCGTATATTCCTGACCTTGCACCTTCAGATTTCCACCTGTTTCGGTCTCTTGAGAATTCTTTAGGCAGTGTCAGGTTAATATCACGAGAGGACTGCCAAAACCACTTGTCGCGGTATTTTGATCAGAAGTCCCAAAATTTCTATAGCAATGGGATCATGTCCCTACCTACAATATGGCAAAAAGTTATCGAACAAAATGGTACCTACATACTTTAGTTAAATGTAAAAAAACTATATTAAAAAATGTTTTGAATTTTTTTTAAAAATGCGAAGAAACTTTTTCCCCAACCTATTATATCAACGTTTATTTTGAGTAGGTACCTACCTAAACTGCCTCAATAACAAAGATGTTTTTTAAAAAAAAATCGTAGCTTGAATTTTACGATGCTTCATTTCCTAAGTTAAGGTAATTTTTTTAATTTTATATTTTTAGGGATTCATTCGTTCTTGAAGAGTGTATCCGAACAGTGTAAATTGACTATCCAGAGTGAAACAGATTTCTCACCATTTGCAGTTTTTGGTCGTGAGGCAATAATTTAAAAAAAATTAAGGGTGCGACGAATACATTACTATTTGTTAAGAGATTAGTAATATTCCATGGATTTATATATTAGTAATCCGACGAACTGTCATATACCATCCTACGCTAATATTTAATCATCAATAATCCACAGATTACTAACAAATGCTCAAATATCACTGATGCTCAAATATTAGTTAAGTTATGAACACTAATCTAATATGGGAGTGATACGTAATATTAAGTCTTAGTGAAATATCACTGATCCTCAAATAATAGTTAAAATATTATAATATTGCTAAACTAATATATTCATATTAGCTAATACTGAAAAATATCGGTATTAACCCATATTTAAAGCATCGATAACTCCAAAACCACCCAATATGGACCCCAAGCTTTCGGGGTCAAAATCGTTGCAAATCAGTCCTAGATTTACCCATTTCAAGGAACGCACTTAATTATCATAGAGATTAATACCCCGTTTCTCAGGTTCTTTATCTGTCCGATAAAACTAACCAACCAATGGCGTTATGACAAATAGCGTCAACGGACAGATAAACGACCGTTAAAGTACCTCAGAAAAGAGACAAGACGAGAAAAATTGGCTAATTAGCCACATTTTGACGTGCTGCTTGCTGAGCGCTTATAACCCATCTACACCTTTTACTTAAAATATCATTGATTATCATTGTGTTTTTTTCAGGGGAAATAACAAAAGAATCAAGAAAATAATTTAAAGTTTGTAAAAATCATAGATGGAATGGTAACAGCGACCGTCGCTCGTACAGATTGTATTGTCTAAGCTATGGCATTCTGATGAAAAAGATTAACGTACCACTTGAAAATAGAATTTTTACAGAAATTAAAAAAACATTATGAGGGATTCGGGCATCAAAATTTCATACGATTCTTACATTGAAGATCTATTTAATGAATTTTCTCATCCTGATCACGAAAACAGTCCATGTCAGGGTATCGAAAACGTCAGCATTTTTGTTAATAAGAAGAGGTGGAAGAAACGCAAAAAGCACTATGTATTCGAACATGCTCAACAGGCGCCCATTGCATTTCGTTTATCAAGACTCAGCAAACCTACTGAGAAAGGTTTATTCACGAGACACTCAAGTATGCCTGAACTAAGCAAATGTACGAGATCAATCCCCCCACGAATCAGAAGCGGGCATAAAAATGATACAAAACTTAACAGATACAAACAAAGCCCTTTTCAATCAAAATTTATTGCCAATGTATTCTCTGAGCATCGGTTCGACAATTGGTTCTTGAACCCAAACTATCCCAGTCAAACCAAATGGAAAATCTATAGGTGTCAACTAGGCGCTGTCGAGGATAGTTGCTGTTGTTCTTGTAACTCAGATGCTATGTTTGAAGTTATGAAAGGTTTGTATGACTGTTACAAAGCCAAAAATTGTGATGGTTGTGATTGTGTACTTTGCGGTTATAAAACAAAAGAGGAGAGAAAGATCGACGAATTAAGAAAATCTATGACATCTGCTGCAAGAGAAAAAGTATTAGAAGGAAAGACGCCAGAGGAAAAAGAATTTATTTTGAAAGAAATGGCAAAGACAAGACAACCATTGCCATCAGGGAAGACGCCATCGGAAAAAGCTTTGATAGATAAAACAAGAAAAGAGCTTGGGTTACCACCTTCACCTAAAACTGGATCAGAAAAGGCTAAAATGCGCAAAGCTGAGGCCGCAGGTATTATCACACCGTTAGAAGGAAAATCTCCTGAAGAGAAAGAAAAAATTTTGAGAGCGCAAGCTGATATGGGTGTGCCGCTTCCAGAAGGGAGAACTGATTCGGAAAAGGCTTTGATAGAAAAAGTTAAAGCAGCAAAGAAACCCTCTCTGAAAACAGCTTTACTTACACCTCTAACAGGCAAAACACCAGAAGAAAAAGAAAAAATCCTACGAGGGCGTGCCATGAAAGGGTTACCACTCCCAGAACCCCAATCTCCATCAGAGAAAAAACTTATTGCCAAAGTTCGTGCTGATCTTGGCCTACCTAAGGAACCTACAACGAAATCTTTGAGAGAGAAATATGATAAAGCAGCTAAAGCTGGACTACTACAGCCCTTGGAAGGCAAAACACCTGAAGAAAAAGAAAAAACATTAAAAGGTTTACGTGATTTGGGAATTCCATTACCTGAAGGTCGGACACCATCAGAAAAAGCTCTCATATCAAAGGTAAAAAGTGCTCCCCGTTCGATTGTGGCACCTTCTGAGCAATTGCGTAGAGCTAAAGCGGAAGGATTAATAACTCCACTCACCGGAAAAACACCGGAACAAAAAGAAAAAATTATAAAGGGACTTGCCATGAAAGGTCTACCTCTTCCTGAAGCTGCATCACCATCAGAAAAAAAACTTATTGACAAAGTTCGTGCTGATCTTGGCCTACCTAAGGAACCTACAACGAAATCTTTGAGAGAGAAATATGATAAAGCAGCTAAAGCTGGACTACTGCAGCCCTTGGAAGGCAAAACACCTGAAGAGAAAGAAAAAACATTAAAAGGTTTACGTGATTTGGGAATTCCATTACCTGAAGGTCGGACACCATCAGAAAAAGCTCTCATATCAAAGGTAAAAAGTGCTCCCCGTTCGATTGTGGCACCTTCTGAGCAATTGCGTAGAGCTAAAGCGGAAGGATTAATAACTCCACTCACCGGAAAAACACCGGAACAAAAAGAAAAAATTATAAAGGGACTCGCCATGAAAGGTCTACCTCTTCCTGAAGCTGCATCACCATCAGAAAAAAAACTTATTGACAAAGTTCGCGCCGATCTTGGTCTACCTAAGGAACCCACAACGAAATCTCTTAAAGAAAAATTTGACCAAGCAGCTAAAGCTGGCTTATTACAGCCTTTAGAAGGTATGACACCTGAAGAGAAGGAAAAGACATTGAAAGGTCTGCATGATTTGGGAATTCCATTGCCTGAGGGACGGACGCCATCAGAGAAAGCTCTTGTTGCTAAAGTCAAATCATCACCTCGTGCGGGTTCAATTAAAACAGCAGGAGTAATGACTCCCCTAACAGGTAAACCAACAGAAATAAAAGAAAAGATCTTGCGAAAGCGGGCGATGAAAGGCATACCACTCCCTGAAGGTGTAACACCATCAGAAAAGAATTTAATTGACAAAGTTCGCGCCGACCTTGGTCTACCTAAGGAACCCACTACGAAATCTCTTAGAGACAAACATGAACAGGCAGCTAAAGCTGGCTTACTAGAGCCACTGGAAGGTAAAACACCTGCACAGAAGGAAGCAACACTAAAAGGTCTTCGTGATATGGGAATTCCATTACCTGAAGGACGGACGCCATCAGAGAAAGCTCTAATAGCAAAAGTCAAAAGTGCTCCCCGTTCGTTAGTGGCACCTTCCGAGCAATTGCGTAGGGCAAAAGCTGAAGGTTTAATGACTCCGCTCACCGGTAAGACACCAGCACAAAAAGAGAAAATTTTGAAGGGACTTGCTATGAAAGGTATACCACTTCCTGAAGGTAAATCACCATCAGAAAAAAAACTTATTGACAAGGTTCGCGACGATCTTGGTCTACCTAAGGAACCTGACACGAAGTCAATGAAAGAAAAATATGATCAGGCAGCCAAAGCTGGCTTCCTACAGCCACTGGTGGGCAAGACACCTGAAGAGAAGGAAAAGATATTACAGGGTCAACGTGACTTGGGAATCCCATTACCTGAAGGACGGACGCCATCAGAGAAAGCTCTTATTGCTAAAATTAAAGCCTCGCCCCCAGCTGGTTCAATTAAAACAGCGGGTGTTATGACGCCCTTAACAGGCAAAGCAGCACCACTTAAAGAAAAGATTTTGCGAAAGCGGGCGATGAAAGGTATACCACTCCCTGAAGGTGTAACACCATCAGAAAAGAAAATAATTGACAAGGTTCGCGCCGACCTTGGCCTACCTAAAGAACCTACAACGAAATCTCTAAGAGACAAACATGAACAAGCAGCAAAGGCTGGCCTACTAGAGCCACTGGAAGGTAAGACGCCTGCACAGAAGGAAGCTCAACTAAAAGGTCTACGTGATATGGGGATTCCATTACCTGAAGGACGGACGCCATCAGAGAAAGCTCTTATAGCCAAAGTCAAAGGTGCTCCCCGTTCGTTAGTAGCACCTTCCGAGCAAATGCGTAGGGCTAAAGCTGAAGGTTTAATGACTCCGCTCACCGGTAAGACACCAGCACAAAAAGAGAAAATTTTAAAGGGACTCGCTATGAAAGGTTTACCACTCCCGGAAGGCAAATCACCATCAGAAAAAAAACTCATTGACAAGGTTCGCGATGACCTTGGTCTACCTAAAGAACCTGATACAAAATCTATGAAAGACAAATATGATCAAGCAGCCAAAGCTGGCTTACTACAGCCACTGGTGGGCAAGACACCTGAAGAGAAAGAAAAGATATTACAGGGTCAACATGATTTGGGAATCCCATTACCTGAAGGTCGGACGCCTTCAGAGAAAGCTCTTATAGCGAAAGTTAAAGCCTCGCCCCCAGCTGGTTCAATTAAAACAGCGGGTGTTATGACGCCCTTAACAGGCAAAGCAGCACCACTAAAAGAAAAGATTTTGCGAAAGCGGGCGATGAAAGGTATACCACTCCCTGAAGGTGTTACACCATCAGAAAAAAAAATGATTGACAAGGTTCGCGCTGACCTTGGTCTACCCCAAGAACCTACAACGAAATCTCTAAGAGACAAACATGAACAAGCAGCAAAGGCTGGCCTACTAGAGCCACTGGAAGGTAAGACGCCTGCACAGAAGGAAGCTCAACTAAAAGGTCTACGTGATATGGGGATTCCATTACCTGAAGGACGGACGCCATCAGAAAAAGCTCTTATAGCCAAAGTCAAAGGTGCTCCCCGTTCGTTAGTGGCGCCTTCCGAGCAAATGCGTAGAGCAAAAGCGGAAGGTTTAATGACTCCACTCACCGGCAAGACGCCAGCACAAAAAGAGAAAATTTTAAAGGGACTCGCCATGAAAGGTTTACCACTCCCGGAAGGTAAATCACCATCAGAAAAAAAACTTATTGACAAGGTTCGCGATGACCTTGGTATACCTAAGGAACCTGATACAAAATCTATGAAAGAGAAATATGATCAGGCAGCCAAAGCTGGCTTACTACAGCCACTTATGGGGAAGACCCCTGAAGAGAAGGAAAAGATATTACAGGGTCAACATGATTTGGGAATCCCATTACCTGAAGGTCGGACGCCATCAGAGAAAGCTCTTATCGCGAAAGTTAAAGCCTCGCCCCCCGCGGGTTCAATTAAAACAGCGGGTATAATGACTCCCCTTACAGGAAAATCACCAGCACACAAAGAAAAAGTCTTGCGAGCGCGGGCGATGAAAGGAATACCACTCCCTGAAGGTGTCACACCATCAGAAAAGAAAATAATTGACAAGGTCCGCGCCGACCTTGGTCTACCTAAGGAACCCACAACAAAATCTCTTCGAGACAAACATGAGCAGGCAGCTAAAGCTGGCTTACTAGAACCACTGGAAGGTAAAACCCCTGCACAGAAGGAAGCAACACTAAAAGGTCTTCGTGACATGGGAATTCCATTACCTGAAGGACGGACACCATCAGAGAAAGCTCTAATAGCAAAAGTTAAAAGTGCTCCCCGTTCGTTAGTGGCACCTTCCGAGCAAATGCGTAGAGCAAAAGCCGAAGGTTTAATGACTCCACTTACGGGCAAAACACCAACACAAAAAGAGAAAATTTTAAAGGGACTCGCTATGAAAGGTTTACCACTCCCGGAAGGTAAATCACCATCAGAAAAAAAACTTATTGATAAGGTGCGCGATGACCTTGGTCTACCTAAGGAACCTGATACGAAATCTATGAAAGACAAATATGATCAAGCAGCCAAAGCTGGCTTATTACAGCCACTGATGGGTAAGACACCTGAAGAGAAAGAAAAGATATTACAGGGTCAACATGATTTGGGAATCCCACTACCTGAAGGACGGACGCCTTCAGAGAAAGCTCTTATTTCTAAAATCAAAGCTGCACCTCCAGCGGGTTCAATTAAGACAGCGGGTATAATGACGCCCCTAACAGGCAAATCACCAGCACACAAAGAAAAAGTCCTGCGAGCGCGGGCGATGAAAGGCATACCACTTCCTGAAGGTGTAACACCATCAGAAAAGAAAATAATTGACAAGGTTCGCGCTGACCTTGGCCTACCTAAAGAACCTACAACGAAATCTCTAAGAGACAAACATGAACAAGCAGCAAAGGCTGGCCTACTAGAGCCACTAGAAGGTAAGACGCCTGCACAGAAGGAAGCTCAACTAAAAGGTCTACGTGATATGGGGATTCCATTACCTGAAGGAAGGACGCCATCAGAGAAAGCTCTTATAGCCAAAGTCAAAGGTGCTCCCCGTTCGTTAGTGGCACCTTCCGAGCAAATGCGTAGGGCAAAAGCTGAGGGTTTAATAACTCCGCTTACGGGCAAAACACCAGCACAAAAAGAGAAAATTTTAAAGGGACTCGCTATGAAGGGTTTACCCCTGCCAGAAGGTAAATCACCATCTGAAAAAAAACTTATTGACAAGGTTCGCAATGACGTTGGTCTACCTAAAGAACCTGATACGAAATCTATGAAAGACAAATATGATCAAGCAGCCAAAGCTGGCTTACTACAGCCACTGGTGGGCAAGACACCTGAAGAGAAGGAAAAGATACTACAGGGTCAACATGATTTAGGAATCCCATTACCCGAAGGACGGACGCCATCAGAGAAAGCCCTTATAGCTAAAATTAAAGCCTCGCCCCCAGCAGGTTCAATTAAAACAGCGGGTGTAATGACTCCCCTAACAGGCAAATCAGCACCACTTAAAGAAAAGATTTTGCGAAAGCGGGCAATGAAAGGCATACCACTCCCTGAAGGTGTCACACCATCAGAAAAGAAAATGATTGACAAGGTTCGCGCTGACCTTGGTCTACCCAAAGAACCTACAACGAAATCTCTAAGAGACAAACATGAACAAGCAGCAAAAGCTGGCTTACTGGAGCCACTGGAAGGTAAAACCCCGGCTCAGAAGGAAGCGCAACTAAAAGGTCTTCGTGATATGGGAATTCCATTACCTGAAGGACGGACTCCATCAGAGAAAGCTCTTATAGCGAAAGTCAAAGGAGCTCCCCGTTCGTTAGTGGCGCCTTCCGAGCAAATGCGTAGAGCAAAAGCGGAAGGTTTAATGACTCCACTCACCGGCAAGACACCAGCCCAAAAAGAGAAAATTTTAAAAGGACTCGCCATGAAAGGTTTACCACTCCCGGAAGGTAAATCACCATCAGAAAAAAAACTTATTGACAAGGTGCGCGATGATCTTGGTATACCTAAGGAACCTGATACAAAATCTATGAAAGAAAAATATGATCAGGCAGCCAAAGCTGGCTTACTACAGCCACTTATGGGGAAGACCCCTGAAGAGAAGGAAAAGATATTACAGGGTCAACATGATTTGGGGATCCCATTACCTGAAGGACGGACGCCTTCAGAGAAAGCTCTTATAGCGAAAGTTAAAGCCTCGCCCCCAGCGGGTTCAATTAAAACAGCAGGTGTAATGACTCCCCTAACAGGAAAATCACCAGCACACAAGGAAAAAGTCCTACGAGCGCGGGCGATGAAAGGAATACCACTTCCTGAGGGTGTGACACCATCAGAAAAGAAAATAATTGACAAGGTCCGCGCTGACCTCGGTCTACCTAAAGAACCTACAACGAAATCTCTAAGAGACAAACATGAACAAGCAGCAAAAGCAGGTTTACTAGAGCCACTGGAAGGTAAAACCCCGGCTCAGAAGGAAGCGCAACTAAAAGGTCTTCGTGATATGGGAATTCCATTACCTGAAGGACGGACGCCATCAGAGAAAGCTCTTATAGCCAAAGTCAAAGGTGCTCCCCGTTCGTTAGTGGCACCTTCCGAGCAGATGCGTAGGGCAAAAGCTGAGGGTTTAATGACTCCGCTTACCGGCAAGACACCAGCACAAAAAGAGAAAATTTTAAAGGGACTCGCTATGAAAGGTTTACCACTCCCGGAAGGTAAATCACCATCAGAAAAAAAACTTATTGACAAGGTTCGCGATGATCTTGGTATACCTAAGGAACCTGATACAAAATCTATGAAAGAGAAATATGATCAGGCAGCCAAAGCTGGCTTACTACAGCCACTTATGGGGAAGACCCCTGAAGAGAAGGAAAAGATATTACAGGGTCAACATGATTTGGGAATCCCATTACCTGAAGGTCGGACGCCATCAGAGAAAGCTCTTATAGCGAAAGTTAAAGCCTCGCCCCCAGCTGGTTCAATTAAAACAGCGGGTATAATGACTCCCCTTACAGGAAAATCAGCACCACTTAAAGAAAAGATTTTGCGAAAGCGGGCGATGAAAGGTATACCACTCCCTGAAGGTGTTACACCATCAGAAAAGAAAATGATTGACAAGGTTCGCGTTGACCTTGGTCTACCCAAAGAACCTACAACGAAATCTCTAAGAGACAAACATGAACAAGCAGCAAAAGCTGGCTTACTAGAGCCACTAGAAGGTAAAACACCTGCTCAGAAGGAAGCTCAACTAAAAGGTCTACGTGATATGGGGATTCCATTACCTGAAGGACGGACGCCATCAGAAAAAGCTCTTATAGCCAAAGTCAAAGGTGCTCCCCGTTCGTTAGTGGCGCCTTCCGAGCAAATGCGTAGAGCAAAAGCGGAAGGTTTAATGACTCCACTCACCGGCAAGACACCAGCACAAAAAGAGAAAATTTTAAAGGGACTCGCTATGAAAGGTTTACCACTCCCGGAAGGTAAATCACCATCAGAAAAAAAACTTATTGATAAGGTTCGCGATGATCTTGGTATACCTAAGGAACCTGATACAAAATCTATGAAAGAAAAATATGATCAGGCAGCCAAAGCTGGCTTACTACAGCCACTTATGGGGAAGACCCCTGAAGAGAAGGAAAAGATATTACAGGGTCAACATGATTTGGGAATCCCATTACCTGAAGGTCGGACGCCATCAGAGAAAGCCCTTATAGCGAAAGTTAAAGCCTCGCCCCCAGCGGGTTCAATTAAAACAGCGGGTATAATGACTCCCCTTACAGGAAAAGCAGCACCACTTAAAGAAAAGATTTTGCGAAAGCGGGCGATGAAAGGTATACCACTCCCTGAAGGTGTTACACCATCAGAAAAGAAAATGATTGACAAGGTTCGCGCTGACCTTGGTCTACCCAAAGAACCTACAACGAAATCTCTAAGAGACAAACATGAACAAGCAGCAAAAGCTGGCTTACTAGAGCCACTAGAAGGTAAAACACCTGCTCAGAAGGAAGCGCAATTAAAAGGTCTACGTGATATGGGGATTCCATTACCTGAAGGACGGACGCCATCAGAAAAAGCTCTTATAGCCAAAGTCAAAGGTGCTCCCCGTTCTTTAGTAGCGCCTTCCGAGCAAATGCGTAGAGCAAAAGCGGAAGGTTTAATGACTCCACTCACCGGCAAGACGCCAGCACAAAAAGAGAAAATTTTAAAGGGACTCGCCATGAAAGGTTTACCACTCCCGGAAGGTAAATCACCATCAGAAAAAAAACTTATTGACAAGGTTCGCGATGACCTTGGTATACCTAAGGAACCTGATACAAAATCTATGAAAGAGAAATATGATCAGGCAGCCAAAGCTGGCTTACTACAGCCACTTATGGGGAAGACCCCTGAAGAAAAGGAAAAGATATTACAGGGTCAACATGATTTGGGAATCCCATTACCTGAAGGTCGGACGCCATCAGAGAAAGCTCTTATAGCGAAAGTTAAAGCCTCGCCCCCAGCGGGTTCAATTAAAACAGCGGGTATAATGACTCCCCTAACAGGAAAATCACCAGCACACAAAGAAAAAGTCTTGCGAGCGCGGGCGATGAAAGGAATACCACTTCCTGAGGGTGTAACTCCATCAGAAAAGAAAATAATTGACAAGGTTCGCGCTGACCTTGGTCTACCTAAAGAACCTACAACAAAATCTCTTAAAGACAAACATGAACAGGCAGCTAAAGCTGGCTTACTAGAGCCACTAGAAGGTAAAACACCTGCTCAGAAGGAAGCGCAATTAAAAGGTCTACGTGATATGGGGATTCCATTACCTGAAGGACGGACGCCATCAGAAAAAGCTCTTATAGCCAAAGTCAAAGGTGCTCCCCGTTCGTTAGTAGCGCCTTCCGAGCAAATGCGTAGAGCAAAAGCGGAAGGTTTAATGACTCCACTCACCGGCAAGACACCAGCACAAAAAGAGAAAATTTTAAAGGGACTCGCCATGAAAGGTTTACCACTCCCGGAAGGTAAATCACCATCAGAAAAAAAACTTATTGACAAGGTTCGCGATGACCTTGGTCTACCTAAAGAACCTGATACAAAATCTATGAAAGACAAATATGATCAAGCAGCCAAAGCTGGCTTACTACAGCCTTTGGTGGGCAAGACACCTGAAGAGAAAGAAAAGATATTACAGGGTCAACATGATTTGGGAATCCCATTACCTGAAGGTCGGACGCCATCGGAGAAAGCTCTTATAGCGAAAGTTAAAGCCTCGCCCCCAGCTGGTTCAATTAAAACAGCGGGTGTTATGACGCCCTTAACAGGCAAAGCAGCACCACTTAAAGAAAAGATTTTGCGAAAGCGGGCGATGAAAGGTATACCACTCCCTGAAGGGGTTACACCATCAGAAAAGAAAATGATTGACAAGGTTCGCGCTGACCTTGGTCTACCCCAAGAACCTACAACGAAATCTCTAAGAGACAAACATGAACAAGCAGCAAAGGCTGGCCTACTAGAGCCACTGGAAGGTAAAACACCTGCACAGAAAGAAGCGCAATTAAAAGGTCTTCGTGATATGGGGATTCCATTACCTGAAGGACGGACGCCATCAGAAAAAGCTCTTATAGCCAAAGTCAAAGGTGCTCCCCGTTCGTTAGTGGCGCCTTCCGAGCAAATGCGTAGAGCAAAAG
This sequence comes from Melanchra persicariae, assembly GCA_947386135.1. NCBI lineage: Eukaryota > Metazoa > Arthropoda > Insecta > Lepidoptera > Noctuidae > Melanchra > Melanchra persicariae. The sequence continues at coordinate 31,276,581 of OX376643.1, forward strand.
CGGAAGGTTTAATGACTCCACTCACCGGCAAAACACCAGCACAAAAAGAGAAAATTTTAAAGGGACTCGCCATGAAAGGTTTACCACTCCCAGAAGGTAAATCACCATCAGAAAAAAAACTCATTGACAAGGTTCGCGATGACCTTGGTCTACCTAAAGAACCTGATACAAAATCTATGAAAGACAAATATGATCAAGCAGCCAAAGCTGGCTTACTACAGCCACTGGTGGGCAAGACACCTGAAGAGAAAGAAAAGATATTACAGGGTCAACATGATTTGGGAATCCCATTACCTGAAGGTCGGACGCCATCGGAGAAAGCTCTCATAGCGAAAGTTAAAGCCTCGCCCCCCGCTGGTTCAATTAAAACAGCGGGTGTTATGACGCCCTTAACAGGCAAAGCAGCACCACTTAAAGAAAAGATTTTGCGAAAGCGGGCGATGAAAGGTATACCACTCCCTGAAGGTGTTACACCATCAGAAAAGAAAATGATTGACAAGGTCCGCGCTGACCTCGGTCTACCCCAAGAACCTACAACGAAATCTCTAAGAGACAAACATGAACAAGCAGCAAAGGCTGGCCTACTAGAGCCACTGGAAGGTAAAACACCTGCACAGAAAGAAGCGCAATTAAAAGGTCTTCGTGATATGGGGATTCCATTACCTGAAGGACGGACGCCATCAGAAAAAGCTCTTATAGCTAAAGTCAAAGGGGCTCCCCGTTCGTTAGTGGCGCCTTCCGAGCAAATGCGTAGAGCAAAAGCGGAAGGTTTAATGACTCCACTCACCGGCAAGACACCAGCACAAAAAGAGAAAATTTTAAAGGGACTCGCCATGAAAGGTTTACCACTCCCGGAAGGTAAATCACCATCAGAAAAAAAACTTATTGACAAGGTTCGCGATGACCTTGGTATACCTAAGGAACCTGATACAAAATCTATGAAAGAGAAATATGATCAGGCAGCCAAAGCTGGCTTACTACAGCCACTTCTGGGGAAGACCCCTGAAGAGAAGGAAAAGATATTACAGGGTCAACATGATTTGGGAATCCCATTACCTGAAGGTCGGACGCCATCAGAGAAAGCTCTTATAGCGAAAGTTAAAGCCTCGCCCCCAGCGGGTTCAATTAAAACAGCGGGTATAATGACTCCTCTAACAGGAAAATCACCAGCACATAAAGAAAAAGTCCTACGAGCGCGGGCGATGAAAGGAATACCACTTCCTGAGGGTGTGACACCATCAGAAAAGAAAATAATTGACAAGGTCCGCGCTGACCTCGGTCTACCTAAAGAACCTACAACGAAATCTCTAAGAGACAAACATGAACAAGCAGCAAAAGCAGGTTTACTAGAGCCACTGGAAGGTAAAACCCCGGCTCAGAAGGAAGCGCAACTAAAAGGTCTTCGTGATATGGGAATTCCATTACCTGAAGGACGAACGCCATCAGAGAAAGCTCTTATAGCCAAAGTCAAAGGTGCTCCCCGTTCGTTAGTGGCACCTTCCGAGCAGATGCGTAGGGCGAAAGCTGAGGGTTTAATGACTCCGCTTACCGGCAAGACACCAGCACAAAAAGAGAAAATTTTAAAGGGACTCGCCATGAAAGGTTTACCACTCCCGGAAGGTAAATCACCGTCAGAAAAAAAACTTATTGACAAGGTTCGCGATGACCTAGGTATACCTAAAGAACCTGATACAAAATCTATGAAAGAAAAATATGATCAAGCAGCTAAAGCTGGCTTACTACAGCCACTGGTGGGCAAGACACCTGAAGAGAAGGAAAAGATATTACAGGGTCAACATGATTTGGGAATCCCATTACCTGAAGGTCGGACGCCATCAGAGAAAGCTCTTATAGCGAAAGTTAAAGCTGGACCACGTGCGGTTGTGGCACCTTCTGAGCAATTGCGTAGAGCTAAAGCCGAAGGATTGCTTACTCCGCTTAAAGGTAAAACACCAGAACAAAAAGAGAAAATTTTAAAGGGACTCGCTATGAAAGGCTTACCCCTCCCAGAACCTCAAACACCATCAGAAAAAAAACTTGCTGATCAGGTTCGCGCCGAGCTTGGTTTACCTAAGGAACCTACAACGAAATCTCTTAGAGAAAAATTTGATCAAGCCGCTAAGGCTGGATTACTCCAGCCATTGGAAGGCAAGACACCTGAAGAGAAGGAAAAGACATTAAAAGGTCTACAAGATATGGGTATTCCTTTACCTGAAGGGCGGACGCCATCAGAAAAGGCTCTTGTAGCTAAAGTTAAGGCATCAGCAAAAAAAGCGGAATCAGTGCCGTCCATTACAACAGAGAAAATACGAAATGCTAAAGCTGCCGGGTTGTTCACACCTCTTAAAGGTAAAACACCTGAACAAAAAGAAAAACTTTTGGAAGGTCTTGCTAAAGCTGGTTTACCTTTACCAGAAGGAAAAACTCCTTCCGATAAAGCGTTAATAGATAAAGTGAAAAAAGACTTCGGGATACCAGAGAGAACACCGTCAGAAAAATTGCGAAGGGCTAAAGCAGCTGGTCTGTTAACTCCTTTAGAAGGCAAAACTCCGGCTCAAAAAGAAAAGATTCTTAGAGGTAGAGCAGCTGCTGGTTTGCCGCTACCAATGGATAAAACGCCATCAGAAAGAGCTTTGATAAAGAAGATTAAAGATGAGACTGGATATGTGACTCCATCACCATCAAAAAGATTACAAGCAGCTAAGGCCGCTGGTTTGATAACTCCTTTGAAAGGGAAATCACCATCCATGAAAGCAAAGATACTTCAGGGCATGAAAGCCGCAGGTGTACCGATTCCAGAAGGCGAAACACCGTCCGAAAAGAAACTCATAAGCAAATTAATGTCTAAGCCGAAAATAGATTTAGAAGGAGTTCCGTCGGATAAAGTAAGAGCAGCAAAAGCTGCTGGATTGCTGACACCGCTTGAAGGGAAAACGCCAGCACAAAAGGAAAAAATTATTAAAGGATTAGCAGAGGCCGGTTTGCCATTGCCGGAAGGAAAGACAAAATCTGAGAAATCCATGATCTCTAAAATTAGAGCTCGAACGCCACCGGAAGGCAAAACTCCATCGGAGAAATCAATTATTGGTAAAGCAAAAGCAGCAGGGCTATTCACGCCAATAACTGGTAAAGCACCAGCCGAGAAAGAAAGAATACTTAAAGGTCTTGCTGAAGCCGGGTTACCTTTACCTGAAGGTAAAACAGCATCTGAAAAAGACTTGGTGAAAAAAATTAGAGCTCAGGCAGGTTTGCCACTTGAGGCGACCCCTTCCGAAAAGAAGGGTAAAATCAGAAAGAAAGAGAAAAAGGTTGGTGTATCAGCATCAAAAAAGGCGGCAGGAATAAGTGCTGAAGAATTTGAAGATATTATTAAAACAACAAAATGCGATCGTGGATGCGGTTGTGACCGAAAAAAAATTAGATTTAAACACAGTTATGTTAAAATCAGAGTGACCTCTCCAGATATATCTTCCTTCTGCGATTGCCCTGGTGAATGCTTTCCACAGGTGAAGAACGGAGCCTTCATTGATAACGATGGTATAAAAGTTACCGTTGGGAGCGCAGTTGGTATACCATCATATTCAATGGTGTGTATTAATCAACTAATGCCTGACGCTATAGTATCCAACACAAACGTCAGTAAAACACAAACAAACTATTACAAAAACATTAATGTCTTTGAAAAAACGAAATACGAATTAAGCAATTTTGAATCTGGTCTCAATAATAATACCAATAAAGCGAATGACAACCTCAACGTCAGCAGTTCTGATATAAGCTATAGTACTAAACCATATAACACTCGAAGCGAAAACAATTACGTGCATAGTAATATAGCAGATTACCAAGGCAGAAACAGTATATCCGACAGGATTGTGGAAAGTTTAAAAGACCTTCAATTATTGGAAGACATTTATAAGGATCCGATGTCAAACACTAAATCTACAAGCAGTTTTGATACCATTCTCATTATAAGGAATGATATGTCATTAAGTACAAGTACAAGTAACAGCATGGAAACCATCAGTTTGACGTCGGTCATGAACAGCAGCATCACGTCCAGCTCCGCGCATTACTCGGGCTACCAGTCTACAAACGACCTTCTGAGCATGAACTCACTTGATGGACCAACAACAAGGTAACTAAACGCGATTTACTGCACCTACCCTTGCAGACAGCTACATTACACAGGGTGGAAAGTTTAAAGAACGTATAGGGGATGTACTCTCAAATGTATGCCACCATTTTATTCTTTACGCTCACTGGAGGGAATACTCATGGACATGTGCACTCTTTCTACTCTCATCTACAGACTAGACTGGATTTTCTATGTTTGGCTAGTGACAATACATGTATGTATTGTCACTAGCCAAACAGAAAATCCGCACTTGTTGTGTGTCTGCGAGCAATATCCTAGTCCAGGAGTTAAACTCACTTTTACCGCAGTATAAGGTACGGGACCTTACGCAATCATAAGGTACTCGATACTTGGTTAAAACTCAAATTGCTGGTGTGGGCCACCTGGTTAAAACACATAAAACCCAAACCCAATCTAAAATTTCAATTTCCGAACAATATTAAAATTATCAATTGTAAAATAATACTATAATAATACCTTTATATTTTCGACAGTGACGATTTCATCGATCATCCCGTAATAAGAGAACGCAACGCATTAAGAAATATTGGAGCAGAACAAAGATATACAATCTTGAGAATGTCTCAATTAGAGGATAACTTTGGAAATAACAAAATGAAGAAAACTATGAAGGAATCTGAAACTGACGACCCCATCGTGCTCTTCAACAACTTACCGAGTAAACTTGATGTATCGAAGATAATGTTCAAGATAATGTCAAAGAAACGTTTCGCGGGGGCCTCCTCGATATTCATAGTAGTACCAACGTCAGAAGATGACGAGGAACAAGGCTCCACCAACGGCACCAACTGTGTTGATTCCATGACTAGTATGCGGTCGAGTGAGTGTCACTTCACAGCGGACACTACCAGTCTCGTGGATCCAGGTATGTAGGTATTTATTTTTTCTTTTTCTTGATGTAGCTAAACAGGATGACTTACTCGTTGGCAATCTTGGATCACCAGCTAAGTGAAAGTTGTACTTGCAGACAAAGGGCTCCAAGCACCGAAAAGAATAAGTTTCTTGTAGGCCCTAGTTATACCTACATTTTTATCACAGATATACTTAGAATTTGTGGTTACCATGTGAAAACTTTAGCAGTTTACCTATTTACCTACGGTTCATGAGATACAGCAAAACTTAGTCAACAAAATTGTCTAGGCAAACTATTAATCTTCACACCTTAGTATAGTACCCGCGATTTACGCAACCAAGCCACAACAACACAACCGCTTCATTACTAAAATTTAAAAACTTACAAATTCTTTTTCAATGTGTTCAAAAGAGTGGAAAAAATAACCTGAACAGAATAACCATTTAAGATACGGCGCTGAGACCACCTCGGTTTATCGAACGAGACGAACAGGTTTGCAGAAAAGGAAAACCGTTTTACTTGCAAGAAATACCATCCTATAATGACACAGAAACGATGTTCCTAAATGAATCTGAACCAGATCTCCGACGTTTTGAGATGATGAAAGATGAATTTTGTCAATTTAGCAGATCGAATGAAATAGCAGAATTGCTACAAAGGGCTGTCCATGGCGTTGGAACTGACACAACTGCAGATAGGCCATGTTGCAGCTCCAAGGACCATTATACAACGAAAAGTTTAACTAGAAAGATACCGCCACTTTTCCCGAAAGGTACTTTTTGTAGTATTTTATTGACTAACTGGGTAGTTAGACTACTGAATCAAAATAATGAAGTTAAGTTTTTGTGAAACTCTGACAAACTTTGAAATTAAAGTAGGGTTTGAAAATGTATATCTGCAAATACTCGATTCAAGTTCAGACCGGCCCTAAGTTCTTAAAACTGAAATGAGATCAGGGGGAAAGATAGTGATTATTCACTTTCTGTAGAAAAATTAAAATCGTTCTCTCTCTAAACTCTTTTTCGAAAATGTTCTCTACTAACTATTTCGACATGGATATCTAGTGTATGCGTACTAAGTTTAATTAAAATCGGTTCTTATACTTATTTCGAAAATAAGGACTTGAAAGTTTGTATGAAATGCATGCCGTAGCGTCAACGCTCCCCAAATTATCTTTATCTATAGATATTCTATTTGGGCCAAATAGAATATCTATAGATAAAGAACCTATACAATAAACCTATAAAATATTGTTAGGTATATATTTATTATTTAGGTGAAAGATTTAGCTGGTTCCGCTGGAAGAAGTCTACCGAATCATCGGCAAACGACATTCGTCAGTGCGTTGGCCCCAGCTTCAGTCCCGTGCCGACTTATCCCCGCCGCCTTCATGGTCGGAGTCAACAACAACAAACAACAAAATTTCCCTCGGTTAGCAGCTGTTCACCAGATATCTTGGAAGTGAAGAGGAATCGAACAGCTTTTGTACAGAAGCCATCCATAGAGTCGACGCGACATGAGGGTCGCACTGTACCCAAAAAGACTGGCAAGTAAATTTTGTTTTGGATTACTATCCTGAAGCATGAATCAATTTGACGACACGGTTGGCGCAGTGGTTGAGCGATTGGCTGCTGCGCTGCGTGTCGCGGGTTTGATTCCCGCACGGAACAAATATTTGTATGGCCTACAGTAGTTGTTCCGGGTCTGGCTGTTTGTGTATGTGGACGGTATGTTTGTAAACGCACCCACGATACAGGAGAAATTCTTAGTGTGGGGCAACGTTTTAAAAAAAAACAATCATTTCATCATCATTTCAAGTGCATTGATAGTTAAAATTTTGTGATAAAGTTTTAGGAGTTACGTACACGTTGCTAATTTGGTTCCAATGCATTAATACCATTTTTTTTAATAGCATTTAAAGCATGTCTATAATCCTAACTAATAAGTAACTTTAGGATTTCAGACGTGCTTTCAATAATAATTAAAAAATGAGTGCATTGATACCTATAAGTACCTTAAGTGCTAAAGAGAGTTTGTTACCCCTTCGCGTCCTAACCGCTGAATGTTAGACAGAATGTACCTGACACACAGTTCACCAGGTTTTGAAATAGGTCAGAGGATATCGATACTTTTTTTATCCCAGGAAAATGTTCCTTTGGGATAATATTCGACTTTCACGTGGCGAAACCGTTTGCAGAAGCTGTTTATTCATAAAAGCAATTTTTCAATTTTTATTGAGAACTCGACCGGTCCTATACATAGTCTGTTCTGCTCATAGACGAGTACTCGGTGACCAAGTGTATTACCGCGAGCACTCTGTACTCTCCGCCGGAGGTTGTAAGTGGGCATCGTACGGCCCAGGGTACTCTATGTATGGGGCACCAGTGTGGGCTGACACACTAACGGCCCGCATTGTCTGTTCGGCGGAGACCACAACGAGCGGTGACTGTGTTGGTTGTTTAACGATCTGGCCATCAAAGGGATCGCCGACAGACTATTTTAAGGAACAGAAGCATGCCCAGTACGACGGCAGCGTGACGTGATGGGGTCCATCTGTGTATCAATAGCAATAACGTCGACGTGAGATGAATTATTTAGCTAACTCGCATTTGTTTTAGGTGTAGCTTGGTTTCGTTCGAGTTTGCGGAAGGCGTCTGCATCGTCATCAGTACCGGGGTGCGATATACCCCTGTGTTCTGATCTCAGTTCCAGTCCCGCGACGTCCTACGACTCTCGCCAACGTGGTCGTAGTCAGCAACAACAAACTCCATCATCGCCTGCGCTCTACTTATCAGATTTGGAAGTAACAAGGAATCCCTCAGTTAAAGTAGGCAAGTACCGGAATATACTTTTTTACTATACAGCGGCACTGGGATCAGCAAAAGGAGGGCAGCGAAACAACGAAACAAACGTTAAGATATAGTGACTGCTCTTATTTTTTGCGCACGTGAAACAAAGTTCTTGGGCAGTTGTCTACTAGACACAACACCTATCTGGTTGGGGATCCTCATTTTTCTATGGAAGTTTGCTGGACTTTACACCCTGATATTATATGCTTACCTCTATATGCGCAGATTTGTCGTCAAGAATTGGAAATCACCTAACTTTCACCCTTCACAAGATACACTCAGCTCAGACGCTATATTATATATATTTTTATTATTATTACATTATTATTATATTTTCTTAGCTTTCTTTCTCTACATATATATCCGGTTTCAAATGGGTTCGTCTAGGAACACTCTGGAACGAGCTCTTTCAGTTGAGATTTTGCCAACTGAAATTGCTTAAGTTGGAAGGAAGCTGGAAGAGGCAGTTGTGAACATTCAACTTGACTTTTAATGCCGCGGAGCAGAACGTCCCTTAATGTATTTTTTTTTAAATATTAATCATTACCTTGTTTTGATTTCAGGTAAAAGTTACAGCTGGTTCCGTAAGCCTGGTAAGCGTAAAGCATTTGCGTCGTGCGATATTCCTCCGAGCTGTGACTATAGATTCTGTCCTGCGCAGCTTAACCATTCTCGGCATCACGGCTGTGGTCAGCAAAACCACAATAAAACAAATCCACTGGATTATTCGAAAGTAACAAGGAATCCAACAGCTAAAGTAGGCAAGTAAATGTAATATATCTTACTTCTTCTATCTTCAAAAACAAAGTCGGGTTAGAAACACCATTTATAACTCAAGAACGGCTTGACTGATTTTAATGATCTTTAATTTGTTGGATTAGTCTCTGCTTTGTCAAAACACGGACAAAAATGAACATGGTACGTATATGGGTTCTGAGGCGGTACGAAGTTCGCCGGGACAGCTGCGATTAAATATTAAATAGGTAACTACAAGATCCCGTCCATGACGGTGGTTCAAAAGTATCTCAAATTTGCTGAACAACTGACTACTTGCAGGACAAGTACTCAGGTGTTGTCGATGGCAGTTTGAAGGTAGCTTTTCCTGCATGTTGCAGGCTGCAGGCACAATTTGCAGGATATTTAGGAGGTAAAAAATATTTGAGACAGTAGACAGTGCCTGGCTCCACATCTACGACCTGCAGCAGCTGTACCGTTAAGGTAGTCCCACATTATGCGGTTGGATTTTCCTACATTTGGTTTGGGTTATTTTCATATAAATTATTATATACGGGGTTGATCCTATAGATTTTTTAGGTTTCAAAAGTAAGACTCGCGTTCAAATATCTCTTTTTCAACTTAACACCATGTTAGAAGCAATAAGCCTAAACTTTGCCTCAAGAAGAAGCTATTGTGAAAAACTTAAAGCTTTCTAAAAAAAATAAGGTTATGTATTATCTAGCTTCCCTTCTTCGCCCGCGCTCACGGGATAAAAAGTAGACTATTCGCTATTCCAGACTATAATCTATGTCTAGCCAAATTTCATCCAGACCCGTTCAGCCGTTCTGGCGTGATTGAGTACCTATCAACCATCCATCCATCCAAACATTCGCATTTATAGTAGGAATATATCATTCATTGCTTTGCTTTCAAATACTTCAGGTAAAAGCTACAGCTGGTTCCATTTGCCTGGCAAGCGTAAGGCAAACTGCGACATACCGCCGAGCTGTGACTGCAGATTTTGTCCGTCCCATTCATGCCAACAAGGTCGTGTTCAGCACATCCACGGGAAAAAATACCCACGAGATGATTTGAAAGTTACAAGGAATCCATCAGCTAAAGTACATAAGCCTTGCATAGAGTTGACGCGTCACCGCCACCGTAAAACTACAGCAAATAATACTGGCAAGTAAATTTCATTTTTAGCACGTTAAACAGTGCAGTGTACCCTATGCGGTAGCCTTGGCAAAATCCTGCCAAGTCCGTGTACCCTTTGCACCTTTGCAGTACACGAACTCAATCTAACTCTATAGCTTTATAGCTCTCTCTCTAGCTTTGGTGCTACGGACTAGTGAAATTAGTTAGTGGGGTAATGCTGAGGGGACTTACCTTTACTTCTAGTCACCACCTTAAAAGCAGGAAAAAATCACTAACGATTACCTACCTTATTCATTGGTTAGCCTTATGCACCGAATTACGCTTTGAATGTACAGACTATTTGCTAATATAAGGTAAGTTATTTTGCAATAATTTAGATAAAATCTTCCGGAAGTCTAAATGTTGTTGAAAACCGCATTGAATTCTGTTGTGTTATTAGCAACGCAGTCACATAGACATGAAAAGGATTTTGTCATAAATATAATGGAAGAACATTTTAAACGTTTCAGGCAGCTGGTTCCGTTTACCGGGTATGCGCAGGGCACCTGCAAGATGCAATACACCTCCAACCTGCAATCCCAGGGACAATGGGCTCACACGCCATCAGCAACCTCTAGTGAAGAGGAATCGAGCTGATACAGTACAGAAGCCGTGTACAAAGTCAATACGTCAGGAGGGTGAAAGTACACCTAAAATAAATGGTAAGTTGCTTGCTTAGGTATTTATAATGACCCGTTTTACCTACCTAAATAACACGTAAATCTATAATATATACAACGTGTAACAGAATAAACGCAATACCTCTTAAGGGGTATTCATCATTATGAACAACTTTCATTATGGGACCAACACCGAAATCGCGAAAAAAAAATCGACTGCCCCAACAGTCATCTGTCCGTATAACTCGGCAAAATGTACTGATTTATTTTTCGAGATTTCAGTGTTGGTTTGGCCCCATAGTAAAAGTTGTTCATAATGCTGAGTACAATGACCCCTTAAGAGGTATTGCGTTTATTCTGTTACACGTTGTATGAAACAAAGTCGGGTCTGTTCGAACACTTATAACTCGAGAACGGCTGGACCAATTTCCATGGTTTTTGATTTGTTGTATTTGTCTCCGTCCCGAATAGCAGAGTAGATAACTATTAATAACATTGGAAAATTAACGAAAGAAAAAAATAAAAGAAAATACATTTTCCCTTACAATATGTTCATGGATTTCGTAGGTAGGGTAGGTAGGTAGCCAGTTGACGGGAGCGAAGCCGCGGGGGACAGCTAGTTATATATTAAAGAAAAACAATACATATCAGCAACGTGCGTGTCGGGCCACGTATCAAGGTTTCCGTGTTACCCGTAGGTACCGTAAACCATGACAAAAAATAAATAAAAGTAGGTTGTGTTGCAGTTCCCTTACTTTTAATATTTTTTTTCATCATATTTAAAAGACTTGCTTCTGCCCGCGGCTTCGCCCGCGATAAAAGTAGGTACCTACCTATATTCATAGGATTTTTTTTTTGCACGAAAACGTAATCCTTAAGTGTATTTTTATATTATCAGTGTCAGTGAAAGTCCCGTCAGATTCGGTCCAGCCGTTTTGGAGACCCCGCGTGAACAGTACTTTCTGGGTTTTATTTTTTTGCGTGGCGTAATCCTTTTTCTAAAATGAAAGTCGTTTTATTTACTTTAATACCTCCTAATAAGAGTACCTATCTCCTATAAGGAGTAACTGAAACTACTTTACTTTTGTGTGCCAGTGAAAGTTCCGTCAAAATCGGTTCAGTTTCGATCCGTTTCGAAGATTGGCCGGAACAAACAGACAAAACATTTCAAAATTGTTTTTTTTGTTTGCAATGGGTATCGTACCTACATATTTTCATTATGTAGTTAAGCTGAGACAATTATTTTGTTTATTTGCACTATATTAGTTGAGATTGAATCATTATATTCCTTTCAGAGTTTTTCGATATTCCTCATAGTTTCAGATTTGGCCATCCACGCACACTTAAAAATTCATTCTGTACCTGTGGATAACTTTACCGGCGTGATTATTATCTGTAACCATGCCAAATTACAGCTTCCTAGCATAAACAAACAATCTCTGAGTAAAACCGCGGACGGGAGGACAGATTTACATGGCGGATTAAGGGTTCCTTGTTTTACCATGGAACTGGAAAGACAGCAATAAAAATCTATATTCTAACTATAAATTACTATTTTCCTTTTAATTTTTTCAGGTGTCTTAAAATGGTTAAGCTGGACCCGTTTACCAAACCAGCGCAAGAAATCAGCGCCATCAATACCGACGTGCAGTGTTCCTCAGTACTTGGACTCAAGTACCAGTCCCATACCACCTGAACACCCTCGCAATCTTGGCTGTAACCAGCAGAACCAAACTTCTACATCGGCCCCTCCTTGTGTTAGTCCACCGAGCGATTTGAGAGTAAAGAGGACTCGAACAGCTAAAGTACAGAAGCCATCTATAGAGTCAATATATCATGAAGGTGACAATACTCCTAAAATAACTGGTAAGTGATTTTGGCCTACTTTATAAATATAAAAAGTAGGGATCCACCGATATAGGGAGTAGGGTTCCAAGCACAGAAGAAGATGCCCCGGGATTCCCGGCCACCGTAGACGCGGGCCTGTGGACGGCGAGCGTTGGGTGGCTCGCCGTCCGATAAGAACCAGGCCCGGGTCGATGGTGCGTTGTTTTCCACGCGCGCCTCAACCATACCTATGTCAGCATAGAAGTCGGGGCCGCCAGGGCCCAGAGCCTACCAGGGATGCGGAATCTGTTTAAAAGAATCACTTCGGTCCTGGAACGCAAAGGGCATTTGAAGTAACATGGATGTGTTTTAGTCAGTAAGAGTCTGACACTCCCTTCCGCTCCGCCCAGGGCAGTAGGTAGTCATTTGATGATTTGCCATCCTTTAAAAAAAGGGTTCCAAGTAACCGGTATTTTGGGCTCCAGAAACTAATCTCCTCACAATGCGAGTCGTATCGAAGAGTACTGCTTTCTGTATCAATCCGCAACTTCAACAGACATTCTGTCGTGGCTTTTAGCCATCAGGCCATTGACAGAATCGACGATCAGCGCAATCACACAGCCAAGTCCACATTTTACAAGTCGGAAACTGCGTGAGCTAAGTCGACATTTTCGATTAGTTTCTCTTTTTCAACTTTCACGAAGTATTCGCCATGAGAGACTTACTTAATTTTTTATCATGCTTTAAAATGTTTCAGGTGTTCGTTTAAGCTGGTCCTGTTTTCCACGTCTAACAAGGTCACGTAGTACATCTGTGCCATCAATGACAACGAGGGATGTACCTCAGTACCTTGACTCCAGTTGCAGTCCCGTGCCTCCTGACCTCCCCCGCCATCATGGTTGTAACCAGCAGAACCAAACTTCAGCAACCCCCTCGCTTTGTGCCTATCCTTCTGATACTTCGAAAGTGAAGAGGCATCGACCAGGTAAAGTAAAAAAGCCATCCATATTATCCATACTAATATTATAAATTCGAGAGTAACTGTCTGTCGTTTTGTGTTTGTTACCCTCTTTACGTCTTAACGGCTGAACGAATTCGGATAAAACTTGGCACACGGGTTGACCATGTCCTGGAATAGGACGTGGACTCACGTGGATACTTTTCATTGCGAGACTTTGCTCCCTTGGGATCATTTCCGATATAAATGTAGGCGAATTCGCTGGAAAAATGTAGAAGTCAATATATGAATAACTGACAAGTGGTTTTGGACTACTTTACCTAATGACGTCAATCAATTAATCTGCCTAGGCTCTTCCTATCTTGGCTGATCCCAAGATAGGTTCGCAGCCGATGCTTCCAGTCTAACCAGATGCAGCTGTTTACATGGAGCAACTGCTAAAACCCAGTAAATTGATAACATGATACTCCCAGACAAGACTTGAAGAGATCAAAAGTTCCGGCTTCTGATTAAAAGTAGTGGCGTCAAAGGTCTACACAATACAGCCGGGGCCGTGTCAGTTTTTACTGGATGGTTCCACAGTCCGAAAAATAAATCAGTCATTGTATGTGGGATACCTCTCTCCTCATAGCATCCTACAATCAACTAGGTGAAATTGAATTAATAAGATGTCCATCGACTAGTATTGAAAATGTATTTTCTAACTAGCTGAGCCCGCAGCTCCGCCAGCGTGGGTGTCAAAAATTATCCCAAGAAAACATACTCCCGGGATAAAAAGTATCCTATAAGTTATTCCAGACTATAACCTACCTCTGTGCCACATTTCATCAAGATCCATTCAGTAGTTTTGGCGTGATTGAGTAACAAACATCCATCCACACATCCACACATCCACACATCCAAACATCCAAACTTTCGCATTTATAATAGGTACATATTAGTATAGATAATCTAGCCACAGTTGGTCTTTTTTTTTAAGAATGGGAAATCATTAAATGACCCTTTCCGCTCTGAGTGGAGCGGCAGGGAGTGTCAGACTCGTACTGACTAAAACCCATCCATGCTCCTCCTTTTGCGTTCCAGGGCCGCAGTAACTCTTTCGAACAAAATCCGCGACCATGGGCCACAGTTGGTCTAAGACTGAGTTGGGGATGTGGTTCAAACCACAAATTGCATAAAATCCTTTCTTGAGTAAATAACTCGTTGAAGAATAAAGTCCGCCTCGTACAAGTACATTATTTTGTTTCAAAATGTTCCAGGTATGAGGATAAGCTGGTCCCGTTTACCAAGCAAGCGTAATACGTCTGTGCCATCAATACCAACGTGCAGCGTACCTCGGTACCAAGACTCAAGCACTAGTCCCGTGCCGCCAGACCAACCTCACCATCATGATCCCAACCAGCAAAATCAAACTACAGCAACCCACTCGTACCCTGACGATTCGGAAGGGAGGAGGACGCGAACAGCTAAAGTGCAGAAACCATCCGTACAGTCACTATATTACGAGGGTCAAGCTACATCTAAAATAACTGGTAAGTTATTTTCCTTTCTACGGAATAATGTTAATGATAAAACAATGATGTTTATTTTGTAAATAGATTAAAAAATAACACGTCATTATTATTTAAATGAGGAGTTAAAGTTTCTTAGCTGACAACCTTGAGAAGAAACATCGAAACAAACGGCCATACAATCCGTGCTACGTAGTCAAATCATAATTATGAAAACCATGATTAACGACTCCAGCCCCGACATGTGAAAATTCCCAAATAAAAAATAAATCTTATGTAATTGGTAAATAAACACTAAATTCGCGATTAATTCGGCGCATACCGGTGTGTTGCCGGTGCTTGAGCGGTGTCTGAAGAGGTCTTTTGAGGAAAGTACCTCACAGATTTGAGTGGACCTGTCCAGATAGTGCAAGCATTTTTCAGTTTTCGTGTAGGTCAAACTTGGAACTTTAAGGAGCTCAACGATTAAACAAACAATACCAAAGTAAGGACATTTGCGTAGGCCGCATAAAGTACTCAAAATGATGAATGATAATCCTGAAATCTACCCCTAATATAACGACTTAAACATAGTCCTCACAGTCACAAAAATCCATATTATGCAGACCATGCAGATTAGTGTCTCCAATAGTCTTGTGAAGAAAGAATCACACATATTTCAGTAGACCTGTCCAGTCAGTGCAAGCCTTTGTAACGTACATTTCCATCTGCTAACTTAAATGTAATCTATATGCTTAAAAATATTTCAGGTGTAACTGTGAGCTGGTCCCTTTTACCAAGTAAACGTAAGACTTCTGAACCATCAATAATGACGCGCGGCTTACTTCAGTGCTCTCGTCTTCGTTGTGAGCGAACACAAACTCCAGAATCGCTTTGTAGCTATCACCCACATGATTTGAAAGAAATGAGGAATCTATCAGTAAAGGTACAGAAGCCTTCCGATGAGACAATACGTCAAGAGGGAGGATTTCACCACAAAAATACTGGCAAGTAAATGTTGTTCCATTTCAATTCGTTAAGGAGAGTTTGAGATAGGAAGTAATGGTTGCAGAGGAGGAGACAAAATACCGTTCCACCACCTGCATCTGCATCTGGATCAAAGGCACAGATTCCAATCAGATGCTAGGAATTCTAAAAAAGGTCAGGTATCATTTCACACCTGGACTGCTTCTCAATTAAATACACTGGTGTTCAAAGTAAATATTTTGGGAAAATTCCAAGTTTTCAAGAAATGTGTTAAGTATTGCAATAAGTAGTAAAGACTTATTCATGAGCGTAAAAAAACAACTTTGATTTGCGTTTTATCGTGAAAGTTTTATGAGGCAATCTTGCTGTAAACTGTAGACAACTGATAGACCACTGGCTGGTCTGAAAGGGGTGATATCGTGCTCCTTCTTAAGGTTGGTGCACGTACGGCTAGTTTACGCACTTCATACTTAACATTTAAGTTTGTACCCTTGTAGTTTGATGCAGTTTCTTTGAACACCATTGTACTTAGGGGATAGTTCAGCAAAATCCCAACATGCTGCACTTGACGCAGACCTAAAAAAAGCGTTCAGTAGCAGAATTTACAAGCGTTGCGTGAAGATCAAAACTGAAAATTGTCAATTTTAGGCTTTTAAAATAAGGGAATCATTTCGGAAACTACTTAGCCTAAAATTATGAACAGATAACATGGTTTTAAAATAACATGTTAAAAATATGATTTATTCACAACTCGAGTCTGCCTCGAGTCTGCCTCGCACTTGACCGGCATTGTTTCATTATTCATACATAATTTACGCATTTAAATGTTTCAGATATAGTATCCGGGTGGTTCCGTATACCGAATACGTGCACAGCATCTGTAAAGGAGCCCAATAGACTTAAAGACACGAGGAGTCTTAAAATAAGCAAAACAAATAAAGTAATGTCTGATTCAAAACCAGAACCTGGCGGTCAACCTACTGGCGGACAGATATCCCAGCCCCAAGAAATATATGCTACTAAACAGAAGGATCTTCTAGAATTATGGTGTCCATTCAGAAAACAGATCCCAATGGACACTGAGCAAGCAAAAGAAATATTCGACTTGCCAGGCCCTATTTATCAACAGCCAGTAAAACTGACGAACGAAATAATGCCGGTACAGCAAAAGCTAGCTAGTTCCAAAATTGTCGTACAGAAGGGGGAAGAATCAGTTTGCAAGGGCAAAGAGGACAAAGCCATGAGTCCTAAAGAAATGAAGAGGAAGATGACGAAATTTTTTGTTGATATCAGAAAAACTGTTATTCCTAGAATAAATGAAACTCTTAAATGCCTAGCGGGCCAGATAGGGATAGGTGACCCCAAAGAACCAAGCACAATACAGCTAAAGAGCATGATCACTAAAGACCTAAATAGCCCTGGAACTAGCAAACAAATGGAGCTGGAAGTGAAGACTAAAGACCTTGAGAGCCCAAAAACGATCAAAGAGAAAGAAAAAGTCACATGCAAGTGTGAAAAACACGAACCAAAAGAAAACCATGTTACTGAATGGTCACCGATGCCACGACAGAAGCGATACCCACCACGGCTGCCTCCAGCTTTACTAGGGCTGCCACCTTTAGGAACCCCTGAGGGATACGTTTATGAACGTATTGGACCTAGTTGTAAGTGGTTAAATACTAGGGTGATCAGGCGACATAGATCAGAGTTGACACATTCAACTTCTGGATTTAAAGCATGTAAGAGGAGGAAACTACAAAAGTCCCAAGCCGTGGAAAATATTGAATTAGACTTTGGGGATGCCATAAGGTACTTTGCGAGCATGAATCCAGAACTTTTCCAGCAATTGATACAGGAAGAACTAGAGAGCCAGCTCATGGCTGAGGAGAATAAACATATAGAGGAAAAAAGGCTCACTGAACAAATGGAAAAGGCACGAAATCAATCAGAAAAAGAAGCGAAGAAAGGCAAAGTAGACAAAACTACAACTATAGACAAATTTCCATTTTCTGACAGACCAGAAAGTGATTATCCGCAAGGTCTTAAATTTAACATCGCTGTTAAAGGCGGTCCTACTGCTCTTGCTGGCGTGGATTGCACAAAGATTAATCCTTCATGGTGAGACGTCATAAGTTTGTTGCAAGCCCATTTATTTTATACTTCAAAAGATTGTATTGCCGTATTTTTGGCTATCTTACTTACTCTCTGTTCACGATAGAACGCAATATTGTTCGAGGAAATTCTACATGACGTAATCCGCTCCAGCCCTGACATGTGAAAATTCCCAAATAAAAAATAAATCTTATGTAATTGGTAAAATTCGCGATTAATTCGGACACACACCGGTGTGTTGCCGGTGCTTGAGCGTTTAATTTAGTAAAAAAATCTTATTATTGAAGAACCGTTTTGTAGAAATCCATGATAAAGAAAGTTTTTTACAATTTAAAAAAAACAAGAACCACTCATGTCATGTGAGTATGTCTTGAAAAAAGTATGGTACCTACGATTATTTCTTAACTTCTAGTTTAAACACTAGTGTGTACCTACGTAAAGTTACATCCACTGCATGTAACTTTTCACGAAAACTAGGTATATTAATCGGCCAGTCTATTCTGTCATTAACTCACCGTGTATGATCACTACATGCTACACGGTGAGATGATGTTTACCATATCGCACTACAGCAGTGCGATATGGTAAACATCTCACCGTGTGTGTGTCATCAAAATAAAGTTTGCCGTAGCAACTGTTGGATTCATTTTATTGGCTTTATGCGATCTGTTTTATTCGTGAACAAAGAGTAGTTAAGTGACAATTTTGTGCTTGTTTGTGTTATTTTTATCATTAAATCATGTAAGTAAATTTGATTTTATAATCATGACCATATTTTGTATAATTGAATGTCTATTAAATCAGTTATTAAAACATTTTTTTATTAATCGCATTTTTCATAACGGGTTCCTTCCGTTCCTTTGTTCCTTTTCTGGAAGGACCTAGAAGAATGTAACTTGCTAAGAGGACCCCGAGAATATATTTGAAAAGTTTCAGTTAAGAGCCCTACGGCCCTACCATGACGTGTTAAAGCGTGAGTCGTTCGAGCGAGAAGGAGGGATGGAGCTATACACTCTATATACCTAGCTCCATATCCCTGTAGTCAGGGGCCCAGTTTCAGATTTCCAAAAAGGACACCCGTGATCTTCAAATGCGTTCATTTTTACAAGTTTTAATTTAACTTGCAATGTAAGTATGTGTCATGTACGAGTACTATGTTTGTTCGGGTGGACTCTTACAACTAATTTTTTATTTTGATATCTTCTGATAATTTTTGGGGTGTTTTTTCTTTACCTGACCTGTAGTAACAGTTTCCTAAGGATATTTTGTACGCTGATGCATTGTCGCAGTCGCGTGATAGGCCGAGGAAATTAGGTTGGAATCTTGGAAATATTCATAACCCTGTCTCATAATACTAGTGTATTAGGGTTGAGGAGAATTTAGGTCTTCTATTTTGCCATCCTCCTGCACCAACCGTGGACTGTCCTCGGGTGTTCTTGCGTGTCCCTGACACTGGCATGTTCACCAACATGGATTTTAATAACACAAAAAAATGTCGCTAATTAGTCGAAATTAGTCGCAAAATATCAAAATTAGTCGGTCACTGGTTCAAAAGTTCTAAGGGTTTATAGGTGGCCAATCTGGAAAGAGTCTCCGCAGCTTGACCCAATTTGAATCTCAAAAGCTAGGGCTGTAGGGGCACCTAGCGATGATCTATTCTCCCAAATATAGTCACTAATTAATTGGTATCAGTCGTCAAATATCAAAATCTGGCGGTCACTGGTTCAAAAGTTATAAGCGTTTCTACGTGACCAGCCTGGGGAGAATCTCTTAACTTCATCATCTGCCTAGCCTTTTCCCAACTATATTGGGGTCGGCTTCCAGTCAAACCGGATTCAGCTGAATACCAGTATTTTTATTAGGAGAATCTCTTAACTTGGCAACACTTAAATAATCTCTAATGTGGTCACGCTGGGGAGATTCTGGGGAACTTAACCTCATAACTATCAAAGTCGTTTGATCTGGTTTCCTACGATGTATTGTGGACCAAATTAGAGCGGTTGAATTTACCCACAGAACTCATAAACATTTTAAAGTTTTGGTATGGAAACCAGATCTACATGTACGGTGGGCGGGGGCGTTGTCTCGTCCATATGGGTTGGAGTGTGGGACCCTCTTCAACCTATATGTCAACGAATTGATTGCCAAGCTCAGTAGTACCAGGGTTGGATGTTACATTGACGGATCAGTTACGCGGACGACAATATGGTGCTGCTGAGCGCGTCAATCTGTGGTCTAAGAAAGTTAGTGGCTCAATGTGAGGCGTATGCGAGAGTACATGGCTTGGCATATAACACTAAGAATTCGGAGATCATGGTTTTTGAGGCTGGGGTAGAAGTCCTGACCACTTGTTTTTCAGGTTTGCATGGGATGCTCACTTTCGGTTAAAATCACGCTCTTTCGAGCTTACTGCACTTCCTTCTACACGTGCACAGCCTGTGAGCTAGATATATACGCAAAGATCGTACAACGCTCTTCGCGTTCAGTTCAATAACGCGTTTAGGATGCTGGTTCCATTCCTGATTCACTACAGAAGTGAGGAGCGAGCTGTTCGCTGATGCGCATGTTGATTGCTTCTACGCAACCATGCGTAAAAGGTGCTCATCGCTGGTGCGCAGGGTGTGGGGTAGCTCCAACAATATCCTAAAAGCATGATTTCAAGTCGTCTTGACTGTTATTACGTGGGTCGCTGTTGTGCCATCTCGCATGGGGTGCCACTGCGGTGATAACTATTTTATTTTGTTGTTCTTTGTTTAGTGTCAGTGCGTAGGTACTGACACTAAACAAAGAACAACAAAACAAAATAGTTCAAGTTCGAGACTCAAAAGCAGTTAGTAAAACTTGTAAGTATGTTAGTAGTAACATACTTACAAGTTTTACTAACTGCTTTTGAGTCTCGTTACTTGATTAAAAATTATTCTATTCTATAACTGCAGACTTCACATGTGCCGGCCGTAGTTGACCGTGTAACTCTATGAGATATTCAGGACGAGAACTTATCTTTCAAATGAAATATACATGCACTGTCCGGTCGACTCAGAAAATTTCTCTATTAATGAACGATCCACCCTCTTACTTATTTTGACTTTCAGCGACAGGCTCATAACAAATAAATAAAACTTCTCAGAACAATAGTGTACAATGCAGTCAACTCTGCTAGACAAATTCCAAGGTTAGGAGACTGCACATTTACTCCTATACTGCGTACTACTGGGGTGGATCAGGTAAAACGTATTTATGAAAGTTGAAAGAGCACAGAGAACCGTAGATACTTTCGATTGTAAAATAATAATATACGATTAACGCACAGGGTACTTGGTTGACACGATACAGCGGTGCTGTTGCAAGATAAAAATAACGAATAAGTCGGGAAAGTCAATAGAACAAAATTAGATTTATTTTTACACATAACTGTATCAAATAAATTGAATACAACAACACTTGATTTTCATAAATACACACACAAAATCTGTAGCCTTTGCTACTTTATATAAACATCATGTAAAATGGTGCATTGACTATGCACCTGCGCCAGTACGATCTGACTTCTTGGATGTACTTGGGCCACCAGTGGCTGGTTGGAGTCCTGTGCCACCAAGGGAAAATTTCAATCCTTTTGGATACTGTTTTGCTAGTTCTGCTGCAGAAGCTTGTGGCGTAAGTGTAATAGATTTGTGAGATATTTCCAAGGGTATGGATCCAGGACATTCACAACAACCTTTTAATGTGAAAAAGTTACCAATATTTTTGTATGAAAATTCCTCGGAACTCTCAGAACTGTCTTTTCTCTTTTTTTTGGCTTTTTCATTTGCTTCTTGCGCTTTTTTCTGTAGTAATTGAATTGGCGCTATCAAATCCCGAAACTGTTCCAGGTTCTTACCGACATAGTATTTAATGGCATCTTCAAAATCTAATTCGATTTCTGCATTGGGTTTCTCCAGAATAGTTTCTTCCACCCGTACTTTTTGATTTCTCTTTTTACATGCTTTGAATCCTGACGTTGTTTCTGTTAACTCGGACCTCAGTCTCATGAGTTTCTCAATATCTATCCACCCACAACTATATTCGTATGGGTACCCATCATTGACAACTTCAGGCTTACTGGGTGCATTTGGAGAAATCTGTTGGGATTGATGTACCTGTTCAGGCGTCGTTTGAATACTATGGTTAGACTGAGGCTTTTCAGATTTTTTTTCAGCTTTCAGGCTTTTCTTAGACTTGTCCTTCCTAGTTTTATCAATTTTATGAGAAATGGATTTTCTGATACTGGTAATGAAATTAGTTATTCTGCTACTATTGGTGCTCGCCCTGTCTTGTTGCTGGCCCTGGCCTGTGATGCATAATCTATTTCCTGCTGCAAATCCATTACTAGCGAACACTTTCGATTGTTGTTGATATTCACTGTTTTCTTTAATAACGGAGTCTTTTGAATGTTGTTTACATTCTTTAAAAGTCAAGTTTTTTGGCTGTTGTTGATCTTCGTTGACAGTGGAGTTTTCTAGCTTCATAGACTTACAGTTTACCTGAAGGTGCGCGTGTCGGTTCTTTAATAAGTCTGGTGTGCGCGGCTGCCGGGTTGATCTTTCGTTTGTGTTCTCTATATCCTCACATAAGAAATGATCTCCAACAGCGGGGTTTATTGACAGATGAGACTTCCCGCTAGCCTGAAGCTCAGGCTGAGGCTCTGGACTTGGCATTTTGTCTGTTATGATAACTGTGTCCTCTATCTCTTCACGGAGGCAATCATCCTCATCAGTGGAATATATAGACGCTTTAGTCTTCCTGCTTAAAATGTTGACCTTTATCATGTTCGTGCCTTCTATGTCACCACATAAAAAATCTTCTTGAGACGCGGAGTATATTGGCATTTCAGATTTTCGGTTTTCTTGGAGTTGAGGGTTCCGGCTTGACATTTGCTCTGTTCTGATGTATGTGCCCTCTATTTCTTGACATATGCAAAATTCTTTATAAGCGGAAACCACTGGCATTTTGGACTTCCAGCTTGCTTGAAGCCGCTTCTTGATGTTTGATGTCTTGACTTTTATAATTTTTGTGCCCTCTATGTCTTTACACAGACAATTTGCTTCATCAGTGGAGTATTTTGGAATTTTAGACTTCCGGCTTGCCTTATGCCGAGGCCGATTGTTTGATATTTCATCTGTTATAATGTTTGGATCCTCTATGTCTTCACATAGGCAATGGTTTTCAACAGCGGGGTTTATTCGTATCTTAGACTTCCCGCTAGCCTGAAGGTGAGGTTTTTGACTTGGCATAGTGCCTACTATTTCTTCACAAAGATAATCTTCTTCATCAGTGGAGTACATTTGGATTTTAGACTTTCGGCTTAATATTTTGACCGTTATGATTATTGTGCCTACTGTGTCATCATATAAGCAATCTTGTTTATTAGTGGAGTCTATTTGCATTTTAGACTTCCAGTTTGTTTGAGGTGGCTGATGTTGGATTCCCATTTTACTTGTTGTAATGTCTGGACGATCTATGTCTTTATTTTCAAAATTATCTTTAATAGCGTAGTGTTTCAGCTTTTTAGTCTTCCGGCTTCTCTGAAATCGCGGCTGCCGCCGGGTTGAAGTGTCGTTTATGTTCTCTATGTCTTCACATAGGCAGTGCTCTCCATTAGTAGGGTCCATTGGTGTTTTAGACTTCCCGCTAGCTTGTAGCCGAGGCTTCCGGTTTGAAATATTATCTGTGCTCTCTGTGTCTTCACAACTGCAATACTCTTCTTCTTCAGCGGAGTCTTTTTTCATTTCAGACTTCCGGTTCGCTTGATTCTGCGGCTCTGGTACAATGCCTGTGCAATAATCCACACAATCAACTTCATCAGTAGAGTCTATTGGCAGTTTAACCATACGGCTATCCTGAATGCGTGACTTCTGGATTAATATTTCATTTGGTAAAATGCCTGTGCCCTCTATCTCTTCGCATACACAATCTTCTTCATCAGAAGAATTTATTGGCAGTTTAGCCTTACGGCTGTCCTGAATCCGCCGCTTGCGGAATAATATTTCATCTGGTGTGATGTCTGTGCCTTCTATATCCTCACATAAACAGTCCTCTTCGTCAGAGAAATCAATCAACGTGTAAGACTGCTGGCATGGATTTTCAAAGGCCATCGGATAAGTCACTTCGTCTGAATCGGTTTTAAAAGTGGTTATGAGTATATTAGAGCTGGCACTCAGTCTTCTCTTTATCGTATGCGATGGAAGCTTACTTTGGGGAGTGGTGGTTTCTATCTTTGAGTAATCTGAAATAACCGCCTCAATATTAGAAAAGGAAAATAAGAAATTATGATCACAAAAACGCCACTGGTGAAAATGTAACATGGCTCACTTTACCGAAGGTCTGGTATCCTAATAGAACTCACTGTGATGCAATCATCTTCCTGCCCTTAACCAATGTTACCAGGGTTCGGCGCTACACGTTTTCCTCCTCCATTCTGTCCTATCACACGTCATGCTATCACTGTCTCCTTTCTCTTTCATATCATCACTCCACAATCAATTCATCCATCTTTTATTTGCAGGAAGAAGTTTTTTTTTTTTTTTTCTTTATTTATTTAGGGACATTTATGATCGCAATGCGTATGTCAGTCCCATCGTACCCTAAATACACATTGGTCATATCTGGGCCATGAACCTAAACAGACTCTTCGCATCATCACCATTTGGTAAAGCCAGGATTTTATGGAATGTGCCTACTTCAAGTCTGTTCAACCTCAAGACCCTAAACAAATCATTTCTCTCAGACTCATACCGAACACAGTCCATCAATAAGTGCTGTAAGTCTTCAACAACTCCACACTGCACACAGTTAGGCGAGTTCATTTTTCTCATCATAAACGCAAACTTATTGCATGGAATGTGTCCAGATCTGAGTCTATGAGCCGTAACAACTAATTTTCGACTTAAATTGTTATTCACAAACCAGGGCACACGAAAAGGCTGACCTTGCATAGTTTTATACCAGATCCCTTTGTCTAAAGAACGCTTGTCAAAATATTCCTTCCAATCATCATAACACTTATTTTTAAATTTAGGTAAAACTTCTGAATAATCCAAAATTACATTAGTGTCTTTTCCATTTTTAGCTGCATATTTTGCTAGCATGTCAGCCTTTTCATTGCCCTGTATCCCAATATGCGATGGAACCCATTGCAATCTCAATGTAACACCTTTACGCATTAATTCATCTATTTTGGATAGAATCACATAAGCTAGCGATACACCTCTGTGGCCAGAGGCGCATCGACGAATAACAAGGCGGCTAGTATATGCACTTGATAGAAACCAGATAGACCCAATGCATTCTCGATTATGCAACCTACTTTGTTAAAAATGAATGTAAATAAAAAATGACTCTTTTTCACTTCTGGGGGCCAATATTCTACTAATTATTAAACAACGTTCGCATTCGCATACTATCAGTCGCAATATGTCAAAAAAGCCTCAATTTCCATACATTTTTGACAGTAGTAGAATTAGCACTCACACAATAATTTTATTGGTCCGTAAAGACGGCAATATTCCGAGGACGGTTGGGTACATGTTACTTACGCATATTATGTCCAAGACGAGCAGGAACACGCAGAGAATCATCCAATGACAAGTGACCGTCAGAACACATCTGAATGTCGCTCCGAAGTTCTGATGCTTCAGTTGATGCCGGTGAATAGCAACAACCGAACGTCTCGCCTTTAAAAATTGAAAGCACGGGTTATGGGTTATTAAAAAAAAAAACTAACACAAAACTGAAACGTTGCACGCGCCAAGAAAAAGACTGATTACTTAGGGAGAGACTGGACCAGTCGTCACCGCTAGATCTGAGAACTTCGCACTGTAGTATTGAAGATACTGCAGATGACATGTCCGGCAGCCGATAGTAGCCAGTTGTTTTGTCTGGAAAATTTAAAAGGACAAGTTATGCATAACATCTTTAGTCATTTTTGGCAGTTTATATTTTTGATTCAATTGGAATTTAAGTTGCTGCTATCCTTTTCCAGGCTAGAGTGGTAGATGCACCGAGGCGATAAATCAGTGTCTTATCTCACGGGCGTCATATTGTAAGTGACGATAATACAAAATTCCCGAATGCAGCGAGTTTCAAGCTAGCCCGTGGGCTTGGGCCTTGCCTTGACAAAGACACCTCTTTCCCTGAGGAGCATAGTTACTCTACTTTTCACACCAAGGTACTGCAAGAAAACTGTACTAAAGCCATGCTCCCGATGCTAATTTGATTATAACCCAAACTCAGACCAACAAAAAAAGGTAGACGGCGCACTGCGAACATCAAAGATGAAGCCATCTTTTTATCTATGTGTGTCTCGAAGGGTTGCCATTTTTTATTTTTTTTCCCTATAACTTGGGAAATAATATTTTATGGGTAAGCTAATATTGTGCAAGTCAGCACAAGTAAGATATTGTTGAGTATGGTATTGTAACTTAGTTTTTTAGAAAGATCTATACCTAAAAAACAATTTTTTACATCACACATACCTACATTCAATTATGTAAACTAGTTAAGTTTTAAAAGGTTGTCGAAGCGTAACAAGCGTAAGTCATTATGTAAATTGTTTTAAAATAAAACAGGTAATTACATTTTTAATCAACTTTAATAAATTAAAAAAGACCACCATAACAAAATCACTGACTAAAGAAAAAGTAGGTAATATCAAGATGAAACATAACAAACGAAACAATAACGTGTAAATGTTATGTTTAACATGCTTACAAAATAAATATTATTTATCATGAACAAATAAGTCTTTTTCAACACATTTGCTCAAAAAAATGCATTTACGAAGACTATATATTATTCGAAAGTTAAATATAACGCACCACACAATGTAACGTGCGGTAAAATAGGTACTCTCGCCTAAGTAAATATTTTACCGCATACTCCGTTGAATAGCGCCGTACGTATCCTTTACAGTTTTTTTTTTAATTTTCTTATAGGAGTATAAATAAGTACGAGAATAAAATATTAAGCTGAGTGATTGAACCTACTTGGAAGCGCTTTTGCACAATACGTTTGTCTCAATTTAACACTAAAGAGAAAATGAGACGAAAGATGTAGTTCCATTTGCAAATTCGCGCTATTTTCATACTACAAACGTCAAAGATTGTTGCGACTTTCTGATTATCTAAAAACTAAAAGTTTTTTTCATTACCTATTGTACTGTTTTCTCGCAAATGTGTTGAAAAACTTCAAATCTAAAATATTTTATATATTAAAAAAAAAGAAAATAGGAATATAACTCGAAGAAAGAAATCATATATATTTGTATAATCGAATGGGGAAATATTTAATCGTATTATGGCAACCCTCACACTTTATGTCACTGCTTTCGTTTGTTGACGTTTTTGTTCCAAGTAACCTAAAATTCATAGTTAATTTATAATAAAAACGATGTTATTTCAAGTACTTACAAGTGAAAAGTGATTCCGTGAGACTTTTTATGTGATTTGCTATTGTTTTTACAAATTTTTACTACACAGGAAGGCATAATTATATTTTTCTATTAATGTTTTCTAGACGACGGCTCGTGAAGTACTAAGAGCGATGAGCATGGTTTTAGTGTACGTGTGTGGGTGAGCTTGTGTATTTACTTGAAGGAGCACGGTTTTGTGGCTTCACTTTTGATGTTCGCGGTGCGCTGTCTACCTTTTTTTGTTGGTCTGAGAACCCAAATAACATAATAATGTGAGTAAGTCAATAATGTGATGTGAATTTGGAACCTCACTAAGACCGCGCGACCTACACCTTGGAGCGGAGGTTGACCGCGCGCCGTGTCGCGGGGATTAATGTGACGGAGGTACCGTTTTTTTATGGGTTAGGTTAGGTTTGCATAACTTATAATTTAACGTTTTCGTGCTGGAGGTGTGAAACCTCTCTGTAATTATTCGCTGTAATTATTTCACTTAATTTTAAATTGCTAGTTACGCACTTGTATTTTCGGAAGCGTTGTTGTTTGACACTACACTTACGAGGAAAGTGACTGGACCCCACGCTGGGCTGCATAGGCGCAGCGCACGGCAGACCTGATGATCCCGCAGAAGGCGTCCGCATGTCCGGTAAACTGCCACACCCGGGAGTTTTACCTAAAATATTTAAAAACACGTGCGTGTTATAAATAAAAACATTCACAATTATTAGTTTTAGTTAATTCGTATTGTATGAAGTTTTTAGATTATTTTTATCTTTTAAGATTTCGCACCCAAAAAGTAAACAACGGAACCCTACTTACTACAAAGCCTCTGATGTCCATATGATATATACATACAGAATATATAATGTACAAAAATTTACCAGGATATGATTTTTGGTTCAGCTTTAAAACTAAAATCGGTGTAACGATAATATTAAAGCGCTAATGCTACGGCCACACTACTTTAACGTTTACCGCAAGCATTATGGCATTAAATTATTGCTTAAATTATCTCGTGAAGTGGTGTGGTTTACACTACAGTTTACCTGACAATAAATCTATACATATAATAAAACAGTAACGAAAGAAAAACTGTACATTGAGAATTTTCGAGAAAAAATAAGTGGCTTTTGTTGGAAAAACGTAACTGATGACAAAAAGTGACTTTTTAGAATTTTTGTCTGTTTGTCTGTTTGTATGTGTGTATGGTACGGCTTCACGCCAAAACTACTGGATAGATTGAATTGAAATTCAGCAAAAATGTTCTTTGTAAACCAAGGAATACTTTAGGCTACATATTATCACGCCGTATGTTATGGGAGGTAAGCAATATTGATTTTAAAAGGTTTTTGTTCGTAATTGAATGCAAAAAATAATTGAATGCACAAAATTACATGTTAGTTTGTTACAAAACCATTTAGATAATTTTTACACATAAACCTGATAGGAATTGTAGCAATCTAGAAGAAATCAACTTATTATCTACATAATTCAGATACCCGTAATGCCATCTGTTGACCGAAAAAAGTACTAACTATCAAAAGCATGAGAATTACACCAAAATATATTTTTAAGTTACTAATGGTACTTTTAAAACGTCATAAACAGTGATTCATTTGATACAAAACTTACTGTTATGCATTTGATGCATAACATAAAAAAAGATTTGGTCTGATTGCTCCACTGACGTTATTTTTTTTTTTTTTTTTTGAACGGTTAATTCTCTCCACTCAACCTGTAAAGCACCCTGGTTTCTTCTGTACACTTGTACGGAGCTAGGCCGGCAAATTTAGCCAGGACACCTACGCACAACGGAGTCCCTACTCTACTCTATCCGTTGCGGGGTTTTTTTTTATGGATGGGAAATCATCAAAATGACTTCTTCCGCTCTGGGTAGACTGGAAGGGAGTGTCACACTCTTACTGACTAAAACCCATTTGTGTTTCTCCTTATGATCTTTGCGTTCCAGGGTCACGGTGACTCTTTCGAACAAATTCTAACCCTAACGGGCCCCGTATACTTAGCTGACATCTCTTGACACAACGCTTCATCGACCCGGACCAGTGGCGCTATATAGGGTGTATAGCTCCATCCCTCATTCTCGCTCGAACGACTCACGCTTTAACACGTCATGGTAGGGCCGCTGGTTGTTATCGGGCGAGCCACCCAACGCTCGTCGTCCGCAGGCCCGTGCCTACGGTGGCCGAGAATCGCCCTGCGACTCCTAAAGCCCGGGGCGTCTTCTTCTGTTTTGGCGGCTAAGGCGTGACGTTTGCCTCTCCTTCACGCGGCCCGCCCCTTCTTTTACTGGCATTACTGTTTTGCAAAAGGATGTGACAGCTTCCCACGCCTCCGCGCTCTGGACCATGGAGTGAACCAGAGCTGGTAGCGAGAGGTCGCCGTCGCTGATCACCTCGACGAGGACACGGCGGTGCTCCGCCCAAGCAGGGCAGACCTTCACCGTATGCTCCGCCGTGTCCTCTGCGGGAGTTGACTTCTCTTCTGGTTGGTTTTCCCATGGACAACTTTATGTAGCTCTATCGCGTGTTAACAAACTTAGCAAGTTTCATCAACATCGTGTATCATCATCATTATCCACAGTCCAACTTCGCTCACTGCTGAGCATAATGTGGGGATTGGTACACGAAAAGAGAGGCCTCTCTTTTCGTGTACCAATCCCCACATTCCTGTGCCAGCCTCATCCAGGTTCTACCCACGATGGCAACAATATCGTCCGCTCATCTCGCCGCCGGTCGACCAATACTTTTTCTTCCAGTCCTCGGACGCCACTCAGTCACTGCCTTACTCCAACTATCATCACCGCGCCTTGCCAAGTGTCCTGCCCAGCTCCACTTTAGTTCTACAATTCGTTTTCCGATGTTCGTCCTTCAAACCTTCGTACGTCTTCAGATGGGAATGTCGTCCATATTGATAAAAGCGACCCATACAAGGTGTGTTCCTCTCGATACCTCCGTTTGTTGATTTTCTTTGCCAATTGAAAGGATATTTATTTATATAAATTATTTGAACAGAAGAGGTGATACTCGACGGCGCGTTGTGTTCCACGCGCGTCACAAAAAGATGTCAGCATAAAGGCGAGGCCCGCTAGGGCCAGTGCCTGCCAAGGTTGCGGAATTTGTTCGAAAGAATCACTGCGGCCCTGGAACGCAAAGGGCATTAGGAGGAACACAGATGGGTTTTAGTCAGTAAGAGTCTGACACTCCCTTCCATTCCGCCAAGAGTGAAAGGAGTCATTTGATGTTTTACCATACATAAAAAGGAGGCAAGCAATGATAGATATTGACTGTTCGTATTAGATATACGAACACATTGATCTTACCTAGCCACATCATTTTACAATACAAACACGCGAACGAAGTCGCGGGCAACAGCTAGTAAATAAATAAAATAAAAATCTTTATTTTATACAAAAACCTTCAACATTGCATAAAGACGGGTAGGTTAGGTCACATGAATTGCAGTGAATTAAAGGTCATACAGATATAGTAACCCTGCCTCCCAAACTAGGAGATCCTGTGACTTGGGAGCCAGTGTTCTGCTGTCACTATGATACAAAAACCTTTTACTTAAAAGTGTGTTAACAAAATCTTGGCAAAAACAGATTTGAAAATACAACTAAATTGTTTTAACAAAGATTTAAACTTGGAGTGAAGGATTTTATTAGACGGAGTAGTATTATGAATGTGCATGTGTAGGTAATTGTGTGTGGGTCTGTTTGTGAGGGTGAATGTGTGTATTAGGGGATGTAAGTGTGCGTAAGGGTGTGTGTGTGATTATATATATTTGCGTGGATATGTGTTGTAGTGTTAGTATATTATGTATCTTGCTGAAAGGGTTGGGATTGTATTAGAAGAAGTACTTATGGCACGACTACTGCCGGAGGTGAAGTAATTCTTCTGTCTGGAGGTAGTCCTGATCCTGAAGCCAATTTTGAACCATAACCTTGATTTCCGTCAAATTAGCTCTAAGACTGCGTTCTGGGCACTTTCCATCAGCAAAATTTGCTTTCCTGATGCGTAAGGCAGCATCTCCAAACTGCGAAGTATGCAACAAAATAGAAGACGTGCAACATTTGCTGATGGAGTGCGTTAAGAACAAAAATGAAAGAGATTCATTGATTAGGGAGTTTGGTTTAAATATTTTAGATCTTGGGCTTATTTTCACTATTTTAGCGAATCCTAAATCAAATATTGCAAAAAAATTGTGTGGTCTAGTACAACAGCTTAATCAATGAATAGCTAAATAAGGATCATAAGAATATTGTTATTATATTTTAATTTTAGTAGTGTAATAGTAGTGATAAGGTATAATGGGGTTGGCGTATCCATGTGGATAAAAACCCCATTTTTTTCTTAAAAAAATAAAAAAAAAACCTTGACTTCATGGTGACTTAGCCCAGTTAATTGAGTAGTTTTAGCAATGTTTCTGTAAATGAAAGAGCTCACAACGTAGAACTGGGGCTCGAATCTGCTATTGCAATCGTGTCTCAATGACCGGTCAGTGATCGAATATTTGAAAACTTTGACAGTTTTTGTATGGGAAATGTGTCATAACTTTGACGTTTTACGTTAAAAATCGATCATTGACCGGTCATTGAGACACGATTGCAATAGCAGACTCGACCCCCTGGTGCCTGGCGAATGCAGTCTTGTGGCTTATAGTTGGGAATATCATTTTTGCTCTGCGCATAGTGTTATCTGGTGGGGGAATTACTTTATGCTTCGTAATGAACTGGGCATAGATATCCGGACATTTTTTTTATGATTCTTCTGTTGGGTATCCCATATTATAGACTTGGTTCCGATTGGAATGCTTCCAAAAAGAGCACTCATTCATTTGACCACTCCATGCCAGCTGGCACGTGCGTGCATCTTGCGTTTCCGTTGAGCCCATGTCATTTCCACGCAAAAACGCAAAAAATACCGCGGTAATCGTCTTTGATATGCGAAAAAAGACTGCCACCGGAGCTATTGCCTACCGTCATAACTATGCCATATTGATTGACATTGTAAAATTATGGCCAAAAATCGTGGTTACACCTAGGTGTTATTTCAATTATGGCCATAATTATTGCCATACTTATCACAGTAGTGTGGCCATAGCATTAGATTATGTCAAGTTGTGGGCAGAGTATATTGCTCGCATAGCAGATAGTCGATGGGATCGAATAGGACTGGAGTGGCGACCGCGTACCGGGAGACACAGCGTTGGAAGGCCTCCTACAAGGTGGACCGATGACCTGCGGCGACCAAGGACGCCTATGTCCAGAGGACGTATTTTGGCTGAGATAGTGATGATGATAAAGTCTATGTCCACTTTACTTGGCAAAATCCTGTAATTCAGGGCACTTGAACTGTCACGTACTAATGCCATTCGAGAAGGCACGCCCGGCAAGCGGCAATAGCCGGATTTCACTTCTGAAACATTTAAAACATAAATTATATAAGTACATAATCAATCTGCAACTGCATGTTCAGTAATTAGAGGCCCAAGAAAAAAAAAACTATGTGTATGAACGTGATTATTTACCGTACCGTAATACCTACGTACCGTGCAGTGAAAGCTAATTGACATAAACGGTACATATGTCTGGCAAACTAACTGTACCTACGTAGGTATTAGAAAAATGGGCCTATAGCGTTTTCCACACATTTTCGGGCCAATGCCTTCCGAGTATCGTCCGTTTCATTAGGGTATCCTCCGTCCGCGGCGCTGGCAACCCTAAGTCTCCAGACACGAAACTGTGAGAGCAAGTTCAAACAAAATGTATGCCAGAATTTTATATTCTAACGGGAATAGGTAGGTACTGACGAGAGCCTGGCCCGGAAATGTGTGGACAGTGCCCAAGAATGTGGTTACTTCACTTGGTATTAGACTGGACCCCACGGCACCGGGCTTGTCACACGGCTGTGCTAACGTCATTGAAGACGGCGATCGCAAATCGGGAACATGGGAACAGCTGGTTGCTTTATCTAAAATAAATAAAATTATAAGTTTTTAATAACCAGGAATATTCACTAGAATAAAATTAACCACAATTAGGGAACGCACCCATACTACGAGACCCATTTTTTACAATTTTCACCTCCGTAATTCCCGTCGGTGACCAAAAGTAGTAGGTATATGCCAAGACCTCCTTCCCTCCCTAGTTTTCACTTAGTCATTCATAAATATGGTTTTAAATATTTTTTTGAAAACAAAAAGTTAAACAAAAATTGCGTAATATATATCTTTATTAATATGGCGCTTGTCGCGTGACACTAAGAGGGCGTGCATACCTACGAGAATTACAAGTTAACATTAAAAAAAAAATCAAGCAGAAAAAGCTTTTTAAAAGCATTTTAGTTTTTTCTTCTTCAACAGGAACTTAAGGAAAGTGCTAAACGTTGTGCGCCATATTTGAATATAGCTCGAAAAACTGCGAGATTTCCCTTGAGGATATTGAACCTAAGCCGCTTTCTGAACGGGTCACGTAGAATCGGTACGTTTACTAATTTGCAGATTCTTTATTTCTAAATTGAAAATTTAAGTCTGCTAATGATTAATATTCTGTGAAAAACGGTAGTAGAAAGGCAGAGGGCCTAACACAAATGTGTTGACGTTGGCAGGTATAGTAAAGTTACAGTATCGTTAATGTAAGGGAATTTTGAATATAAAACCGGTCAAGTGCGTGTCGGGCCACGCACAGCGTATAGTTCTGGGGCCATGCGGCCACAGGAGGGATGGAGCTATATAGGGTGTATAGCTCCATCCCTTCTCTCATCTCCTTCTCACTCGAACGACTCACGCTTTAACACGTCATGTTAGGGCCGCTGTAGTCACCCGTCCCATGATAAAAAAATAGCAAATTTTACGATGACATTACTAAGTTACAATTAGGTAATACATTTTTTATGGGGTTACTACGAAATATTTACCTAATCAAATAGGTACATTATAAGTTGGTCGCCTGTTACTCGTTAACTTGTAAAACCTACTTAGCTGTGTTTTCCTTATAAATTCGTTATGCAACGTGTAACAAAATAAACGCTAAGTATACCTCTTATAGTGTCATATGTACTCATCATTATGAACAACTTTCACTATGGGATCAACCTCAAAATCGCGAAAAAGCGCACATAAATGACCGCAAATTTATGTGCGCTTATCTTGACAAAATACATTTATGTGCGCATAATTTTGTCAAGTTATGCGCACATAAATGTATGGACATACGATTTTTTTTCGCGTTTTTTTTTAATTTTATGCGACGTACACAATAAAATTTGTATCATACAAAAATATGAGTACTTATAGTAATCCAACGAAATAAATGTGATGTGCGAAACGAGTATTAGGCTGCGTTTCCACCAGAGATGTGCAAGGATACCTAGCGAGGGATGTGTTTGTTTAGAACCAATAGAATCGCTTGCGCTGAGCGAGGCTAAGTTAATGAAGCGATTCTATTGGTTCTTAACAAACACATTCCTCGCTAAGCATCCTCGCAAATCTCTGGTGGAAACGCAGCCTTATAGATAAGGTAAAATTATACGTTACGTTACTATAGATACGTCAAAAACATTCGTGCTAGGCCCTCTGGTTAAATATAAAGCTTGTAAAAATATTTACACACGGCGTGGAAATCACGTCGTTTAGTTTAGAAAATAAATTCACCGTAGCATGGCGTTTGATGCAATTTTGCAAAGTTGTCAATTATGTGCCAGAAGTGATGAAGTTAATCGTAAAATCAATAGACGAGTGTCGCGACGAGGTAAATGATCTGGAATAGCTGATCGCGAAGGCCAGGATAGTCGAGGAATCGTTGGCGGAGTACTAGGAGGTACCTAAGTACCTATGTAAACAAAAACCCTCACGTTGTCGCGCTAGAACATTCGAGCATGAAAGTCAACCAATCAACAAAAGGCCTAGATGACCCGCGTTATTCCAGTAGTTTCACCTAAACAAAGTTGAACGAATGCTTTGGTACATTATGCCCCGTTACGTAACACCTGTCAGTACGTAAATAACTCGTAAACTGTGGCCCACAGCCCTATAAAACCACTATATTCTCTATGCCCATAGCAATCAATATTCTTACCATTGACAAATTTTTTTATCAAAAGTTCTTACACAAAAGTAGGTAATCTACATTTTTTAATTGTCTACAAAGAAGTTTCTACACTTTTTCGTTTTTCGAAAGAAGACAGATGATGATCTTTATTATAAGTATCACGTCATGCTGCACGTGAATGTCCGAACCCCAGTGAAAATTGGTGTGGGAACAAAAGAACTGGTTTTACTTTGTTTACTCCAACTTTAGATTGTGCTATGGTTTCGTTTCCTCCGTTCCCTTATCTATAGGCTAGACTTGCCTTCTGTACAATCGGTAATGGTCCAGTCATGATGTACTGCTTATCAGGTTTATTTTTGGGCAAGCTTCGTCTAAAGAAATTTCGCGAGCTTTATAATGATTCAATATGGGGTGGCTCATTTGCACTGGTACAAATCGATTGTATGGAACAGTGTCCTCTCGACAAGAACTATTCGGAATAAAGCGATACATGGCTACGTGTTCTGTAAAGCGCTAAAAAATAGTTTCTGTAAGTAGGTGTAATGTAATGTTGATTTTGTTTTAAACTCAATACTGAAAGTCACTGATGGCTGCGATGCGAATCGTCCAATTAAATAAAATAACCATTTTAGTATAATGCACTAAGGTTTGCTCTAAGGAATTGTGAGTATTTGTGAGGAAGAAATAGGTAATTCCGTAACTATTCTGAAAATTTGATTTGAGGTCATTCGAAAAAAGATGTTTCAAGATTTTACATCTGTTTTAAAAGTAATTGATATCGTATTATTCGTTATGTCAAAAATGTTTAAAGTTTTATCAATGTCAAAATTGGT
The DNA here is from genome assembly GCA_947386135.1 of Melanchra persicariae. Taxonomy (NCBI): domain Eukaryota; kingdom Metazoa; phylum Arthropoda; class Insecta; order Lepidoptera; family Noctuidae; genus Melanchra; species Melanchra persicariae. Next base: position 31,312,699 of record OX376643.1, read on the forward strand.
TTGGTAAATAAACTTTACAGGCATTTTTTAAGAGGGCGCCGACCAAACGTCGACCGCGCAGTGGCGCCCTCATCGTTTGTTTGGTTATTTCTTTTATTTTAGAATGAAAATGCAGAAAATATGACAGTTAAGTTGTGCTCCACAAGATTATACGTTAATATTATTATAAACGGTAGTTTTAAATTGTTCAGTTTTATTATAATCACTAAAACGGAAAATAGTGGCCACTTTTATCCGTTTGAACAATTTAAAACTACCGTTTATAATAATATTAACGTATAATCTTGTGGAGCACAACTTAAATGTCATATTTTCTGCATTTTCATTCTAAAATAAAAGAAATAACCAAACAAACGATGAGGGCGCCACTGCGCGGTCGACGTTTGGTCGGCGCCCTCTTAAGTTGTCGACCTTTAAAACACACTGAATAGATATTGCTATGAATTTTAGTTCCTAAATGTGATAAGTACCTAATCCAAAGACTTCAAGTATAATCTATTTAAAAAATTAAATGGAATTAGTACCTTGCGGGGAAATTGATTTTTTTTGGCGAGATATAACATTCGCTGTACAATGTTCTTTGGAGCTGCAGTTCTGAACATCAACAGGATTAGGACATTCTTTAGTACAACAGCAACATGGAATATTTGTAGTAGTGTCAGTTCCAATAGCATGGAATGCCTTATCTAGCATCTCTGCTACTTCATTCGGTCTGCTGATTTGACGAAATTCATCTTTCAACATCTCAATGGTTCGGAGAGCTTGTACGGATTCATTTTGGAACATCGTTTCTGTGTCACTAGAAGATATCTTTTGCATGTAAAACTTTTTCCCTTTTCTGCAAATCTCTTCGTTTTGTTTCGAATGTCGTCTCAGGGTCAGATCTGAAATGGTTATTGTCTATTATTGTAGATACCGATATGTAAATAAACTACTAGACGTAACTACATACAGTATATGGCTGTTAAATATGGCACGTGGAATTTTAGAAAAAGTTCGGTTTCGTAGGGCATCGTGTCTATCATCCAGACATGTGTGTGAGTGAGGATTTCTGTTAACAAAACCTATTGGAATCCATTGCCTTTTTAGAATTAGTACAGCAGTAAAATGCTTGGGCATAATCAGTTCATTTAGTCAAGTTTACGTTGAAAATACCATAACTCTTTGAACTCTTTTGAACTCTATTCTATTAGTTGTTACTTAATTTATGAAAGAGATTATTCGAGCATTTTGCTGCAATGGCCTTTAACAGCCGTTTACTGTAAATAGCTGATAGCAACAAACAAAGAACACAGACCACAGAAAGATCTCTCTGAAGTACTCACTCGGATCCACTTGACTGGTATCTTTCAAAATAGTCTCTGTTTCACACGAATGAATACTGGTCATGGAATCAATACCGTTGGAAGATGCCTGTTCCTCTTCATCGTCAGAGATTGGTACTACTATGAATATCGAGGAGGCATCGGCGAAACGTTTTTTTGACATAATCTTGTTCATTATCTTTGAAACATCGAGTTTACTTGGCAAGTGGTTCATGAGTACGATGGGATCTACTTCGGAGTTCAGCACATTAGTCGTCACCTCGGTATTTTGAAAATTAAGTCTTGTTTGAGACAATCTCAAGATTGTGTATTCGCGTTTAGGGATTGCTGTTCCAGTATTCCACAACTTCTTGCGTTCCTTACTAATTACGAGGTGGTCGATCAAGTCGTCACTGTTGGTATACAAATATGATGATTATTAGTTATTCACATTTTAGTTAATATTGTTCGATTAATTCTAGTAGCTCCAATCTCAGATTTAAAAACGAAATGAAAAAAATATGAAATTCGTTTTTCAAATCTAAGAAGTCACCACTTCCATTAAACTAAGTACTTATCATTTGGTTTACCTACAAGAATAGGCACCTATCTCTTTTTGCAAGACTTCGAGTTTGACTTTGTTAGTTTATATAGCACTGGACAAAAATACCAGGCAAGTATACGAATTGGACTCGCATACGAAGGGTTCTGAACTGAACGAATATTCATAATGATTGTTTATGGATTTTATTTTATCTATACAGTTTCTGAACTGGCTGGTAATGGCTCCAGTGAATGAAGACACAAGCATTTGATGCATACTGCCCTTAATAACTAGCTTATTATTAGTCTAAATAATACATGTAAAAACCGTTTTTTTTGGTACTTTTTACCTTCAAAGTTGTACCTATAGTTTTTTAGAGTTGCTGAATCTCTAAAAAATCTATATAACTTTGAAAAAAACCCCAACACCCAAGTTGTGAATTAACAGGACCTTTACAATTTCACTATTTATCCGATAACTTTGAATGCTCGCAATTTTGTAATATACATAAGAGACAGATTTTGTAATTAAAATGGGATATACTTACGAAGTTGCAATTATGAACAAAATACTAGGTAAGTACGTATTGTAAAAACGTCGTAGTTCCTTATCTTTTTGGGTAAAACTGCGTTTAGTTAATTCATTGGGTTCCTTTACTGGAGCCATTACCATATAACAACCATATTTGTTGTAATAATATATTCACGGAGATAAAAGAGAATAAATTCCTGAAACGATTGTTTCCAAATGCTTCGAAATAACGAGGACATTCTCAATTCAAAATAATGTTTTTGATTTGTATGCTTGTTCATTATTACACTTTAAAACAAAAATACTGGTGGGTATTTATTCATAAGTTCACATAAGTATAAATTATATAGAAGTTACATCATTACAAAGTTACATATTAATATTATGACGAAAACATTAAACTATACCTAAAATAAATCTAGTGTGTAACTTATATTATACTAGCTTCTACCAGCGGCTTCGCCCGCGTGAAAATCAGAAATAGGGAGGTTTCATGATTTGTGTTGTCACTACACCTACTCTACACCTACCCTACACCTACCTTACACCTACCCTACACCTAACATACACCTACCCTACACCTACCCTACCTACATAATTATACCAGCCCAAAAATACTATGACATGTTTCTGGTCTCCTGGTACTTGATGTTTCTGGTCTCCTGGTACTTGTAAATTTGAAGTACTAAGGCAGCAGCGGCTCTGAGTTTCTACTTCCTCCTCAGCCTCCATTATTCCATGCCGCTTTCCGGGATAAAAAGTAGCCTATTTTTTATTCCAGGATATGAACTACATGTGTGCCAAATTTCATCCAAATCCCTTCAGCCGTTTTTGCCTGATTGTTACACAAACATACAAACATACAAACATACAAACATACAAACATACAAACATACAAACATACAAACATACAAACATACAAACATACAAACATACAAACATACAAACTTTCACCTTTATAATATTATATTATATTGGTTAAAGGCCCACTGAATCCAATAATAGCGACCTGCCTGATGTAGGTTTATTCAAACCTGTGTTTCAGGCCATCACTTAACAACGCTGAGTGGACTATTATGTTGCTGAACATAGAGCTAGCATTGATACATAATAATTATATTTTTAACTAAAAATTGACTTAACATTAGTAAACTTATTGCATTACTTCTAGCAATTTTTCAGTGTCTGAGTAATTAAATGTCGCTAAGTATTCACTCAACATTTCACTACATTTTTTTACAATTTTCACTATATACTTAGAGACTTATTGATTTTATTATATAAGAACGGACCTAAAAATACATAAAACTTATTTATAAAAGTATGTCTAGTTTGAGGCTTTATGCAAACTAAGTCTTTTCTTGTCTTATCTATAGGTATTGGGACATAAGGAAGTTTGCTATGCTGGTGCAGTACTGTTTTCAATATAAAAAGATGACGCACAGTTAAAACCTTACATGCCGTTTAGAGCTCGTGTGTGGGAAATCTAAATGGGCGAAAGGTTGCTACCTTAAGGATAGCTCTCTGCGCACGTTCTAATGGCAGTAGGATTGATTTAGCAGCCCCACCCCATGAAGTTATACAATAAGTGAGAATGGATTGACACAAAGCTAAATAGACCTGTTTAATTAATTTATATTCCGATATATAACGTAAATTCTTAAAAATGTATATCAATTTACGCATTCGAGTGCATAACAAATCAATGTGTTTACGGAAATTCAGATTTGTGTCAATCGTTTTCCCAAGATATTTCATATGATCGGTTTTTGCTAAAGTAGGACAATTACATGCATTGTCAGCATACGTGCCGCACTTATGCGCATAAATGTTTATGTTAGTAGTTGGCAGGTTAGTATTTCTCATAGTAAATAAAATGTGTTTGGTTTTCTCTGCATTTAGTGTAAGAAGATTTTCATATAGCCAATTAGACACTATATTAAAACCGTTCTGGGCTTGTTTATACACCTCATCTCGAGATTTGTCTGAAAACAATAGAGCTGTGTCATCTGCATAAGACATTATGACACCATTTTGGAGTGTTAAGTTGCACAGGTCATTTATATATACAAGGAATAAAGTAGGACCCAAAATACTACCTTGTGGTATTCCGTAATTACTATTTGGAAGCTCAGAACTGACGTACTGACCAATTTTGACACATTGTTCGCGGTCACTAAGATAATCAGAAAGCAGTGAAAGCGTTGTTCCTCTTATTCCGAGTGTTTCAAGCTTGTCCAATAATAAAGGACCGGAAATTGTATCAAAGGCCTTGGCGAGGTCCAGGAAGATCCCAATGGAGTGCAAGCCCTTATCCAAATTAGTTGTTATATACTCCGTCATTTGATGTACTGCCTGATTAGTTGATTTATTGGGCCTAAAGCCAAACTGTCTATCTGAAAGCAATTTGTTATCTTCTAGGTATTTCATTAATCTAATATTAATGATTTTCTCTAGGATTTTGGAGAGCCCTGTTAAAACTGAAATGGGTCTGTAGTTGTTAACACATTTTTTGTCACCAGATTTATATACAGGAGTAACCACTGCTTTTTTAAGCGACTTAGGGAATATACCATTAGTTAAGCATAACTGAAAAATATGAGTTAGTGGCGGAGCAAGTAGATATTTGAAATGTTTAAGTATCTTGTTAGATATGTCGTCCCACCCAACCGCGCAAACATCCTTTAATCCAGAAATAATTGTTAATACTTCATCGACATCCGTATCTAGTAAGACAAACGATTTGAGTGTGGGGAAAGTTTTAGGTTGGCTTTGAGGGAAAGAACTTCTAGATTGTATGGTCTTTTCTGCTAAAGTTTTGCCTACGTTAGAAAAATAGAGATTAAAACTTTATTTGTTGATTCGACTGGGTTGTTCTCTATTGTCAATAAGTCAAGTGGAGGTTTAGGTTGTTTTGTTCTAAATGTATTTGTTTTTATAAATTTCCAAATAAGTTTACTATTTTGGCCTGCTTTCTGCAGTTCTTTTCTATCATATTCATTTTTTTATTTTTCTCAGAAGGTTGTTACAGAAGTTTCTATATCTTTTATACGTAATGGAAAGAATTTCATTTTCAGGCTCAAGTTTGGACTTTATGTAAAGTTTGCCTCTATGCCTAATACATCTAACAAGTCCGGGTGTAATCCAAGGTTTAATGCACTTATACTTCTTTGGCGTTATTTTAGCAAATGTATGTTTTATTATTGCTGAGTGAAGTGAATTTATAAAATAATTAATAGAAATGTTTGCATCGGTGGAATTATAAACTGGGTCAAAATTAATATTACGTATGTCTTTTTCGAGGTGAGTCATGTTGACTTTGTTATGGCTACGTAAATAATTATTTCTGGGTAAAGAAACCTGCAATGTTAGTAAAACTGCTCGGTGATCAGTAAGCGACGAATTAGTAACAAATGTTTTGGTTGGGTTATTTGTTTTTATAAAGGCATGAACCGCTTTGATGCGTGGGGTGGTAATGAGCTGGCAAGAGTCCGTGGAATGAGCAGATATTAAGATAGTTATGGGCATGTATATCCATTTTCCCGGAAGCAATGTTGATATTGATGTCCCCCATTAGTATTATGTGTTTAAAAGTTGTAAGACTTTGTAACTGTACGTTTAGTGAATCTAAGAAATTTGCGAGATTTTGAGAAGGAGGTCTGTATATAGCCATAACTACCGTTTCTGAATTAATTTTAATGAGTAAGCAATTACTATTTTGTAGCAAAGGTTCTTCTACAGATGTACTTAAATTATTTTTAACATACACAACTAAACCATCATTCTGGTTGATGTTCCTGTTGGTTTTATGCAAAACATATCCGTCTAATGATGGTATAACAGCTGTTTGGTTTGACAACCAACATTATGTTAGGACGATAATGTCGCAAGTTATGCCCAGGTTCTGTAGCAATATTTCAAAACCTTTAATATTTCGATTTATGCTGCGAATGTTTTGTGTGAGTAGGGTCAGCGGTTTCTCTACCAAGGGAAAGAGGTGTTTACACTCTTCAACATTACAATTTATAGCTTCAGACACAGAAAATTGATCTAGGTCACTAAGTAATTGATTAGTCATGATAAATAAATAACTTACAAATATAAACAAACAAAAACGACTACTAATGTGCTTAATAGATAGGTTATTAGGTAGCGCCTTTAGGCGCCTTCATAATCAATGGAATGGATATAGTTGTCCTCGGCAAATTTTCGTGCTGGACAATTTACATCACCAGTTTTATGATGTTTTTCTCTTAAAACGTTTGCACGTCGCACAGTTGGGTGGACTGGTTTTTGTGCTGCATTCCTTAAAAGAGTGGCCAGTCTCTCCGCAGTGATTGCACGTCGGGCTAGTTTCACGACAGAACTTGGCCGCGTGACCGAACTGCTGGCAGTTAAAGCACTCACTAGAATCACTAGAATCTTCCTGATGCTAGCTGGCACTTCTAGTACGTAATTGCAAACAGGGAGGTCTTTTCTTCCAGATTTATGGCTCAATTTTATTTGTTCTTCAAACGACTCACGAGTTATCATCTTATCGGAGAGGTTTTACTCGTAGATGCAGTCAAAAACCTCCTTATCAGTCAGGGCTACCGGGACTCCAATAAAAGTGATTCTTGGGCGCCGTTTTGATGGTTCTTCAACCTTAAGGCCCGAAGAAGCGAGTTTTTCTAAGGTTCTGAGCTTCTGAATGTCCTCTTTGGAGTCGGTACTGATAAGAACACCTCCATTTTTTACTGTTTTAAGGCCACGAACATGTAGTTTAAGATCCCCGGGCGAAATAATTCTCTGTACGAGAGACTTGGTATCGTCACTGGATTTGGTCTTGTCGCTGGGATATATGGCAACTGAGCTTAAATTTGCTGGGCGCACAAAGTTATCCGAGCCTTTTTTGACCATATTAGCGTACAAAAAGGGTTCTGGAGGGTTTGAAATGCCTTCAACTACTTCTTTGAACTGCAGGAGAGAGTTCGCGATGTTCTGTTCTTGCTGTAAGTGCTGAATGGTACTATGGGCTTGAATGGTTTTTTGCTTTAAGGATTGATATAAAACAGCCATCTGTGAAGCGCCATTTGAGACACTACGGCAAAGATTGGCCACACGAACCTTTTGTTCCGCGATCATTTTTCCCTCAGCGACTAAACTGCATACTTCACTTAGGATTTTTTCTATGGACCCCATCCAGTTTTGTATCTCCGGCGTAGAAATAACTTCAGTTGGTAGCTCATTTTCCAAGGGAGGTGGTGGATTTGGGTCTACCGGCTGGAAAACTTGAGTTGGTGTCGGCGGAGGACTTCGCTGTACTAGATGGCTACGGCCAAACGGGCTAGATCCTGTGTTAGACATATTTAACACAGAAACACTATTTGTCTTTAAAAATACTTTAGCTCATTCTTACACAAAGTCAGTAACCTCGTAATAATCACTCACGACACACTTAAATCACTGACGACGCAAATGATTCTAACAATTTTATTTGTAATTAATTAATAGTATCATAATATGCTGAGCAAGATACGTCCGCGCTGTCAAGCGATTGACCGCGAATCCCGAAACCGAAATGAAAATTGGCTGTTTAAATTATGCCATACGTTTAGTAATTTTGACACATAGACACGTGAGTGATCTAATGTGTTTACGTTTTTCCTTGTGACGTTTGCAACCCTAAAAAGTGACAGAATATGCGCAGCAAGTGCATCTAACCCACATTTTCTAAATGTTAATTGCATTAAAAAAATCGTGTTTCGAAGTTTATTTATCTATGCCATTGTGGTGTTTAGTTTCATTAAAGATTTAACGTCAAGCATCAAAGCGTTAGTTACCTTGTTGATAGATCATCTAGTGAGCTACAACTCCGAGGGTCGTCGGTAGACTGGTAGCTCGAGTAATGCGAGGATGTAGATGTGATGCTACTGTTCATTACCGATGTCAAACTGACCGTGTTCATGATCTTGTTTGAAATTGAGCTGCATAATGACATCTCACTTTTTAAAACCAGAATTGAATCAAGACTACTTGCAGTGGATTTAGTTTTTGAAGTTAGATTTAAGTTGCTATTCACAGTTCGCTGCAATTTACTAGGTAGTACTGGTGTACTACTCTGCAGGTAGATGTTCTCGCTTTCAGTGCTATTTGGTCTGGTACTACTGCTTTCAAAATAACTGGAGCAACTTAGCATATAACTCACTCTATAAGAACCAAGACTTGACATAAAGCAAGAATCTTTATATTTTGCGCGTATTGACTTTTTGGGACCTTTATGCTCAGTTTGAGTATGACTGTAGTTCTTTTTTGATGAAAATTCATCAAGGGTTAGATTATAATTGTTATACTCCGCTGTAAATGTCGGTATACCAAGAGCACTAGCGATGGTAACTTTTATACCATCGTTGTCAATGAAGACACCGCTCTTCACGCCTGGAATGCATATATCAGGGCAATCGCAGAAGGAAGATATATCTGGAGAGGTCACTCTGATTTTAACGTAACTATGTTTAAATCTTATTTTCTTTTTGTCGCAACCGCAGCCACGGTCACATTTGGTTGTTTTTACAATTTCTTCATACTCTTCTGCCGCTATACCTGCCGCTTTCTTTGACGCTGATACACCGATTGCTGCTGCAGGACCTGCCATAACTTTGGCTATAAGCGCTTTCTCCGATGGCGTCCGTCCTATGGGTAATGGAATACCCATGTCATGTAGACCTTTTAATATTTTTTCTTTCTGTTCAGATGTTTTGCCTTCTAATGGCAAAAGCTTTCCAGCTTTCGCTGCTTGTTCATGTTTATCTCTGATATCTTTAGTTTTAGGTTCAATAGGAAGACCAAGGTCGGTGCGAACCTTGTTAATGAGTTTATTTTCCGATGGTGATTGACCTTCCGGGAGAGGTAAACCTTTCATAGCTAGACCCCTTAGAATCTTTTCTCTTTCTTCTGGTGTTTTACCTTTGAGTGGAGTTAGTAGTCCTTCCGCTTTAGCTGCACGCAATTGCTCGGAAGGGGACAAGGGCGCTGAAACCGCCTCTGATGGGCCACGTGGACCTGCCGCTATTTTAGCAATGAGAGATTTCTCTGATGGCGTTCGTCCTATGGGTAATGGAATACCCATATTATGTAGACCTTTTAATATCTTTTCTTTCTGTGCAGATGTTTTGCCTTCCAATGGCAATAGCTTGCCAGCTTTCGCTGCTTTTTCATGTTTATCTCTGATATCTTTAGTTTTAGGTTCAATAGGAAGACCAAGGTCGGTGCGAACCTTGTTAATGAGTTTATTTTCTGATGGTGATTTACCTTCTGGGAGAGGTAAACCTTTCATAGCTAGTCCTCTTAGAATGTTTTCTCTTTCTTCTGGTGTTTTACCTTTAAGTGGAGTTAATAGTCCTTCCGCTTTAGCTGCACGCAATTGCTCGGAAGGAGACAGGGTCGCTGAAACCGCCTCTGATGGGCCACGTGGACCTGCCGCTATTTTAGCAATGAGAGATTTCTCTGATGGCGTTCGTCCTATGGGTAATGGAATACCCATATTATGTAGACCTTTTAATATCTTTTTTTTCTGTGCAGACGTTTTGCCTTCTAATGGCAGTAGTTTGCCAGCTTTCGCTGCTTTTTCATGTTTATCTCTGATATCTTTAGTTTTAGGTTCAACAGGAAGACCAAGGTCGGTGCGAACCTTGTTAATGAGTTTATTTTCCGATGGTGATTTACCTTCTGGGAGAGGTAAACCTTTCATAGCTAGTCCTCTTAAAATTTTTTCTCTTTCTTCTGGTGTTTTACCTTTGAGTGGAGTTAATAGTCCTTCCGCTTTAGCTGCACGCAATTGCTCGGAAGGAGACAGGGTCGCTGAAACCGCCTCTGATGGGACACGTGGACTTGCCGCTATTTTAGCAATGAGAGATTTCTCTGATGGCGTTCGTCCTATGGGTAATGGAATACCCATATTATGTAGACCTTTTAATATCTTTTTTTTCTGTGCAGACGTTTTGCCTTCTAATGGCAGTAGTTTGCCAGCTTTCGCTGCTTTTTCATGTTTATCTCTGATGTCTTTAGTTTTAGGTTCAATAGGAAGACCAAGGTCGGTGCGAACCTTGTTAATGAGTTTATTTTCCGATGGTGATTTACCTTCTGGGAGAGGTAAACCTTTCATAGCTAGTCCTCTTAAAATTTTTTCTCTTTCTTCTGGTGTTTTACCTTTGAGTGGAGTTAATAGTCCTTCCGCTTTAGCTGCACGCAATTGCTCGGAAGGAGACAGGGTCGCTGAAACCGCCTCTGATGGGCCACGTGGACTTGCCGCTATTTTAGCAATGAGAGATTTCTCTGATGGCGTTCGTCCTATGGGTAATGGAATACCCATATTATGTAGACCTTTTAATATCTTTTTTTTCTGTGCAGATGTTTTGCCTTCCAATGGCAGTAGTTTGCCAGCTTTCGCTGCTTTTTCATGTTTATCTCTGATTTCTTTAGTTTTAGGTTCAATAGGAAGACCAAGGTCGGTGCGAACCTTGTTAATGAGTTTATTTTCCGATGGTGATTTACCTTCTGGGAGAGGTAAACCTTTCATAGCTAGTCCTCTTAGAATTTTTTCTCTTTCTTCTGGTGTTTTACCTTTGAGTGGAGTTAGTAGTCCTTCCGCTTTAGCTGCACGCAATTGCTCGGAAGGAGACAGGGTCGCTGAAACCGCCTCTGATGGGCCACGTGGACCTGCCGCTATTTTAGCAATGAGAGATTTCTCTGATGGCGTTCGTCCTATGGGTAATGGAATACCCATATTATGTAGACCTTTTAATATCTTTTCTTTCTGTGCAGATGTTTTGCCTTCCAATGGCAGTAGTTTGCCAGCTTTCGCTGCTTTTTCATGTTTATCTCTGATGTCTTTAGTTTTAGGTTCAATAGGAATACCAAGGTCGGTGCGAACCTTGTTAATGAGTTTATTTTCCGATGGTGATTTACCTTCTGGGAGAGGTAAACCTTTCATAGCTAGTCCTCTTAAAATTTTTTCTCTTTCTTCTGGTGTTTTACCTTTGAGTGGAGTTAATAGTCCTTCCGCTTTAGCTGCACGCAATTGCTCGGAAGGAGACAGGGTCGCTGAAACCGCCTCTGATGGGCCACGTGGACTTGCCGCTATTTTAGCAATGAGAGATTTCTCTGATGGCGTTCGTCCTATGGGTAATGGAATACCCATATTATGTAGACCTTTTAATATCTTTTCTTTCTGTGCAGATGTTTTGCCTTCCAATGGTAGTAGTTTGCCAGCTTTCGCTGCTTTTTCATGTTTATCTCTGATATCTTTAGTTTTAGGTTCAATAGGAAGACCAAGATCAGTGCGAATCTTGCCAATAAGTTTATTTTCCGATGGTGATTGACCTTTTGGAAGAGGTAAACCTTTCATAGCTAGTCCTCTTAGAATTTTTTCTCTTTCTTCTGGTGTTTTACCTTTGAGAGGAGTTAATAGTCCTTCCGCTTTTGCTGTACGCAATTGTTCGGAAGGCGATACGGTTGCTGAAGCTGCCGTTGAAGGGCGACGTGGACTTGCCGCTATTTTGGAAATGAGAGATTTCTCTGATGGTGTTCGTCCTATGGGTAATGGAATACCCATATTATGTAGACGTTTTAGTATCTTTTCTTTTTGTGCAGGTGTTTTTCCTTCCAATGGCAGTAGTTTGCCAGCTTTCGCTGCTTTTTCATGTTTATCTCTGATATCTTTAGTTTTAGGTTCAATAGGAAGACCAAGGTCAGTGCGAACCTTGTCAATGAGTTTATTTTCCGATGGTGATTGACCTTCTGGGAGAGGCAAACCTTTCATAGCTAGTCCCCTTAGAATTTTTTCTCTTTCTTCTGGTGTTTTGCCTTTAAGTGGAGTCAGTAATCCTTCCGCTTTTGCTTTACGCAGTTGCTCAGAAAGTGCCAGGACAGAACGGGACGAAGCCTTAACTTTTGCTATGAGAGCTTTCTCTGATGGTGTCCGACCTTCAGGTAATGGAATGCCCAAATCACGTAAACCTCTTAATACCTTTGCTTTCTCTGCTGTTGTTTTGCCTTCCAATGGTTGTAGTAAGCCAGCTTTAGCTGCTTGTTGGTGCTTCTCTTTCATAGATTTCGTTGTGGGATCCTTAGGTAGACCAAGATCGGCACGAACTTTGTCAATCAGTTTTTTTTCAGAGGGTGATTGAGCCTCAGGGAGAGCTAGACCTTTCATAGCAAGTCCCTTTAGAATTTTTTCTTTTTGTTCTGGTGGTTTTCCTTTGAGCGGAGTCAGTAATCCTTCCGCTTTAGCTCTACGCAGCTGCTCAGAAAGTGCAATGATAGAACGGGACGAAGCCTTGACTTTATCTATAAGAGCTTTCTCTGATGGTGTCCGTCCTTCAGGTAATGGTATTCCCAAGTCACGTAAACCTTTTAATACCTTTGCTTTCTCGGCAGTTGTCTTGCCTTCCAATGGCTGAAGTAAGCCAGCTTTAGCGGCTTGTTCGTGTTTCTCTTTCATAGATTTCGTTGTGGGATCCTTAGGTAGACCAAGGTCAGCGCGAACTTTGTCAATGAGTTTTTTTTCTGACGGTGATTGAGCCTCAGGGAGAGGTAAACCTTTCATAGCCAGCCCTTTCACAATTTTTTCTTTTTGTTCCGGTGGTTTTCCTTTGAGTGCAGTCAGTAATCCTTCGGCCTTAGCTCTACGCAGCTGCTCAGAAGGTGCAATGACAGAACGGGGTGACTCTTTGACTTTTCCTATGAGCGCTTTCTCTGATGGTGTCCGTCCTTCAGGTAATGGAATTCCCAAGTCACGTAAACCTTTTAATACCTTTGCTTTCTCGGCAGGAGTCTTTCCTTCCAATGGCTGTAGTAAACCAGCTTTAGCTGCTTGTTCGTGCTTGGCTTTCATAGATTTCGTTGTGGGATCTTTAGGTAGACCAAGGTCGGCACGAACTTTGTCAATAAGTTTTTTTTCTGATGGTGATTGAGCCTCAGGGAGAGCTAGACCTTTCATGGCAAGTCCTTTGAGAATTTTTTCTTTTTGTTCTGGTGGTTTGCCTTTAAGCGGAGTCAATAATCCTTCCGCTTTAGCTCTACGCAGTTGCTCTGAAAGTGCAATGATAGAACGGGATGAAGCCTTGACTTTATCTATAAGAGCTTTCTCTGATGGTGTCCGTCCTTCAGGTAATGGGATTCCCAAGTCACGTAAACCTTTTAAAACCTTCGCTTTCTCTGCAGGTGTCTTGCCTTCCAATGGCTGAAGTAAGCCAGCTTTAGCGGCTTGTTCGTGTTTCTCTTTCATAGATTTCGTTGTGGGATCCTTAGGTAGACCAAGATCAGCGCGAACCTTGTCAATGAGTTTTTTTTCTGACGGTGATTGAGCCTCAGGGAGAGGTAAACCTTTCATAGCCAGCCCTTTCACAATTTTCTCTTTTTGATCCGGTGGTTTTCCTTTGAGTGCAGTCAGTAATCCTTCCGCTTTAGCTCTTCGCAGCTGCTCAGAAGGTGCAATGACAGAACGGGGCGACTCTTTGACTTTTCCTATGAGCGCTTTCTCTGATGGTGTCCGTCCTTCAGGTAATGGGATTCCCAAGTCACGTAAACCTTTTAATACCTTTGCTTTCTCGGCAGGTGTCTTGCCTTCCAAAGGCTGTAGTAAGCCAGCTTTAGCTGCTTGTTCGTGCTTGTCTTTCATAGATTTCGTTGTGGGATCTTTAGGCAGACCAAGATCGGCACGAACTTTGTCAATCAGTTTTTTTTCTGATGGTGATTGAGCCTCAGGGAGAGCTAGACCTTTCATGGCAAGACCCTTTAGAATTTTTTCTTTTTGTTCTGGTGGTTTGCCTTTGAGCGGAGTCAGTAATCCTTCCGCTTTAGCTCTACGCAGCTGCTCAGAAGGTGCAATAATAGATCGGGACGAAGCCTTGACTTTATCTATAAGAGCTTTCTCTGATGGTGTCCTTCCTTCAGGTAACGGAATTCCCAAGTCACGTAAACCTTTTAATACCTTTGCTTTTTCGGCAGGTGTCTTGCCTTCCAATGGCTGAAGTAAGCCAGCTTTAGCGGCTTGTTCGTGTTTCTCTTTCATGGATTTCGTTGTGGGATCTTTAGGTAGACCAAGATCAGCGCGAACCTTGTCAATGAGTTTTTTTTCTGACGGTGATTGAGCCTCAGGGAGAGGTAAACCTTTCATAGCCAGCCCTTTCACAATTTTCTCTTTTTGATCCGGTGGTTTTCCTTTGAGTGCAGTCAGTAATCCTTCCGCTTTAGCTCTTCGAAGCTGCTCAGATGGTGCAATGACAGAACGGGGCGACTCTTTGACTTTTCCTATGAGCGCTTTCTCTGATGGTGTCCGTCCTTCAGGTAATGGGATTCCTAAGTCACGTAAACCTTTTAATACCTTTGCTTTCTCGGCAGGTGTCTTGCCTTCCAAAGGCTGTAGTAAGCCAGCTTTAGCTGCTTGTTCGTGCTTGTCTTTCATAGATTTCGTTGTGGGATCCTTAGGTAGACCAAGGTCAGCGCGAACTTTGTCAATTAGTTTTTTTTCTGATGGCGATTGAGCCTCAGGAAGTGCTAGACCTTTCATAGCAAGTCCCTTTAGAATTTTTTCTTTTTGTTCTGGTGGTTTGCCTTTGAGCGGAGTCAATAATCCTTCCGCTTTAGCTCTACGCAGCTGCTCAGAAGGTGCAATGACAGATCGGGACGAAGCCTTGACTTTATCTATAAGAGCTTTCTCTGATGGTGTCCGTCCTTCAGGTAATGGAATTCCCAAGTCACGTAAACCTTTTAATACCTTTGCTTTCTCTGCAGGTGTCTTGCCTTCCAATGGCTGAAGTAAGCCAGCTTTAGCGGCTTGTTCGTGTTTCTCTTTCATAGATTTCGTTGTGGGATCCTTAGGTAGACCAAGGTCGGCGCGTACCTTGTCAATGAGTTTCTTTTCTGACGCTGATTGAGCCTCAGGGAGAGGTAAACCTTTCATAGCCAGTCCTTTTACAATGTTTTCTTTCTGTTCTGGAGATTTGCCTTTGAGTGGAGTAAGTAATCCTTCCACTTTAGCTCTACGCAACTGTTCAGAAGGTGCAATAACAGAAGGAGGCGAAGCCTTGACTTTTTCAATAAGAGCTTTCTCTGATGGTGTCCGTCCTTCAGGTAATGGAATTCCTAGATCACGTAGACCTTTCAATGTTTTTTCCTTTTGCTTAGGTGTCTTGCCTTCCAATGGTTGCAATAAGCCAGCTTTAGCTGCTTTTTCGTGTTTGTCTTTCATAGATTTTGTTGTGGGGTCCTTAGGTAGACCTAGGTCGGCGCGAACCTTGTCAATTAGTTTTTTTTCTGATGGTGACTGAGCCTCAGGGAGTTGTAAACCTTTCATGGCAAGCCCCTTTACAATTTTTTCTTTCTGTTCCGGCGTTTTGCCTTTGAGCGGAGTGAGTAATCCTTCTTCTTTAGCTCTACGCATTAGCTCCGAAGGTGCCAGGACCACTGATTCCGCTTCGGTTGGTTTTTTGCTTTTTATTTCAGCTATTAGTGCCTTTTCCGATGGTGTGCGTCCTACTGGTAATGGTATTCCCATGTTATGTAGATCTTGCAATATCTTTTTTTTCTTTGCTGGTTTTTTGCCTTCCAATGGCAATAGTTTGCCCGCTTTAGCCGCTTCTTCATGTTTTTTTCTTATAGCTTTAGTTTTAGGTTCAATTGGTACACCGAGATCGGTGCGAACCTTTTTTATTAGTTTTTTTTCTGATGGTGATTGTGCCTCAGGAAGAGGTAAACCTTTCATAGCTAGTCCCCTTAGAATTTTTTCTCTTTGTTTTGGTGTTTTGCCTTTGAGCGGAGTCAGCAATCCTTCTGCTTTCGCTCTACGCATTTGCTCCGAAGGCGCGAAGGCCGCTGAAGACGCCTTTGAAGGTCCACGTGGACTTGCCGCTATTTTGGCAATAAGAGATTTTTCCGATGGCGTTCGTCCTACGGGTAATGGAATACCCATATCATGTAGACCTTTTAATATCTTTTCTTTTTGTTCCGGTGTTTTGCCTTCCAATGGCAGTAGTTTGCCAGCTTTTGCTGCTTTTTCATGTTTATCTCTAATATCTTTAGTTTCAGGTTCAATAGGAAGACCAAGGTCGGTGCGAACCTTGTTAATGAGTTTATTTTCAGATGGTGTTTGACCTTCTGGAAGAGGTAAACCTATCATAGCTAGTCCTTTTAGAATTTTTTCCTTATCTTCCGGTGTTTTGCCCTTGAGCGGAGTAAGTAATCCTTCTGCTTTCGCTTTACGCATTTGCTCCGAAGGCGCGAAGGCCACTGAAGACGCCTTTGAAGGTCCACGTGGACTTGCCGCTATTTTGGCAATAAGAGATTTTTCCGATGGCGTTCGTCCTACGGGTAATGCAATACCCATATCATGTAGACCTTTTAATATCTTTTCTTTTTGTTCCGGTGTTTTGCCTTCCAGTGGCAGTAGTTTGCCAGCTTTTGCTGCTTTTTCATGTTTATCTCTAATATCTTTAGTTTCAGGTTCAATAGGAAGACCAAGGTCGGTGCGAACCTTGTTAATGAGTTTATTTTCAGATGGTGTTTGACCTTCTGGAAGAGGTAAACCTATCATAGCTAGTCCTTTTAGAATTTTTTCCTTATCTTCCGGTGTTTTGCCTTTGAGCGGAGTAAGTAATCCTTCTGCTTTTGCTCTACGAATTTGCTCGGAAGGTGCCAGGCCCACTGATACCTCCTCGCTCGGTTCTTTGCCACTTATTTTAGTTATCAGAGCTTTTTCCGATGGCGTGCGTCCTTTCGGTAATGGAATACCCATTTCAAATAAATCTTGCAATATCTTTTCTTTTTCTGCTGGTGTTTTACCTTCCAGTGGCAGTAATTTGCCAGCTTTAGAGGCTTCTTCATGCTTGTCTCTAATTTCTTTGGTTTTAGGTTCAATAGGTACACCAAGATCGGTTCGAACCTTGTTGATTAGTTTTTTTTCTGATGTTGTTTTACCTTCAGGAAGAGGTAATCCTTTCATAGCTTGTTCTCTTAATTGTTTTTCTTTTTCTGAGAATATCAGTTTGTCTTCTGGTTTTAAATGACTACAAAGTATACAAGCACAGTTAGTGCAATCTCTTTTTTTATAACAGTCGTACAAGCTTTTCATAATTTCAAACATGGCATCAGAGTTACAAGAACAACAACAATTGTCTTCTGTAGCTCCAACCGCACACCTGTAGATTTTCAATGTTGTCTGTCTGGGATAGCTAAACGGGTTTAATCGTTCGTCAAACCGATGTTCAGAAACTACATTGACAATGAACTTTGAACGAAAAGGATTAAGTTTGTATTTATTTTGTAGTGTACCCTTTCCACGGCTGCATCTGTTTCGAGGTGGTGCTGGCCGTGTACAATCATTTAGGTCAGGCATGCTTGAGCGTCTAACTGGCGATACTTGCTCCTTAGATCTGCTGAATCTTGATAATCGAGAAAATACTCGCTGTTGTGCCTGTATGCAGACATTGTGCTTTTTGCGGTTTTTCAATTTTTTTCTAGTAACAATTATTATGTTCACGTTTTCGCCACGACTTTGACTGTTTTCTTGATTTGAGTTAGTTACTTCATTCTTTAAACGTTTACATGAATATATGCTGTCCAAATCTCTCATATTAATTTAATTTTCAGATCGAATCTGACAAAGAGTTAGAAGTATTCTGCTTTTTCACAAAAAAAATTATTGCAGATTCATTCTTTTACATCAGTATGCCACAATACAAGCTATATTATGACATTTTATTGAGAAGTTGCCATCGGGTGATCATAACTATTATGTGTACAAAACAAGGATTGTATTTTCTTGGATATTGTAGACTATTCTTCAACTGAAAAAAACAGGAAAAAATAGGTTAAATTTTTTATAAAATGACTATCTCTAATCCTCCTTCGCACTAGCGTTTTTCCAGTTTAATATGCAACCGTTATGATTGTTCGCACTTAACCGCCAAAAAATTTCAACCTTGGCGGTTGAATGGAGAGCAACAGCACGCTTCGCGGCCAGCTTTTTAAACGCACTGGTGATTATGTTTGCGGCGAGCCGCCGAATATTTTGTTTTAAACTGCTCCAAGGCGTGTTGGTCCAAAAACCAAATGGACGCCGAAAGAGAGAGGCTTCTTAATTTAATTAATTCAAATCACGACTTCTGAGCTATTATAACAAATTCATCGGCGACTCGCCGCAAACATAGGTGCGGGTAATCACCAGTTCGTGATTATGTTTGCGGCGCGTCTTGCTGCCTCACTTTTCTTGCGCTACCTCGAACCAGCGTTCGCGGTGTGCGTCCGGATTATCTCACCACCACGTTCTGGGCCGACTTTGACGGCGCCGTCCATCCTCGCACATCCATTGCGTGGAGACTTTTGCCCAGCGGTTAATATGCATGCGGCCGGTGTGACCTGCCCAATCCCATTTCAGCCTGGCAGCTTTCTTGCCCGCATCTGTGATTCCTGTCTTGGAGCGCAACGTCCATTTCCATTTGGCATACCATATATGCCAAAGCGGAACTTTTGCGACTCGGTCAGTGTTACTACGCGGAGTCAATACTATTGATTTCCATTTAATTTTGGCGTCGAAGGCAGCAACTAATCATCATCATCATCATCTGCCTAGCCTTTTTCCTAACTATATATTGGGGTCGGCTTCCACTCAAACCGGATTTAGCTGAACACCAGTATTTTAAGTGGAGCGGCTGCCTACCAGACCTCCACAACCCACAACTGGGAAACACGGTACTTCTTGGCTAGACTGGAGTCAGATTTCTGGCTTCTGATAATCCGTAAAAACTGCCAAATATCTACAAATGATAGCCGGGACCAACGGATTAACGGGCTTTCCGAGGCACGGAGGAGTTTGGGAATATTAAGATGGTCACGTGTCCGTAGACCGATCTCGGCAAACGTGAAAAATCGACCAGTGCGGCTGTTATTCTTGAGTCACAAACTCTTTCCTATCGAAAGAAGCAACGCTACAACTAAAATCAGTTTTTTTTATTGGATGGGTAATCATCAAATGACTTGAAGAGAGTGTCAGACTCTTACTGAGCAAAACCCATCCGTGTTCCTCCTCATGACTTTCCACGGCCGCGGCGACTCATTCAAACAAATTCCGCAACCAGTTAAATTACACCTTTGATTCTGTAATCACCACCTTATGTCACAGTCAGATGGGCTCGTTATAACATAAAACTACTGAAGTGAATTTGGAGCATTGTCACAAATTACTTAGTTACTAC
Organism: Melanchra persicariae; assembly: GCA_947386135.1. Lineage (NCBI taxonomy): Eukaryota > Metazoa > Arthropoda > Insecta > Lepidoptera > Noctuidae > Melanchra > Melanchra persicariae. Next base: position 31,332,309 of record OX376643.1, read on the forward strand.
TTAAGCATTTATTTCAGCGAGGCTTGAGGCGGTTTAGAAACTGTGACACTGGGGTGTGTGGGGTCGTTAGACCTTACTGGGCCCCCACGATAAGAAGCCGAAGCGAGGCTTGGCCGGTAAGAGGAACCGTGGGATATATTTATAGTAAGGTGCGGTGTGGCGGTGCCTGTGTGAAGCCCTTTCGTCTCATAAATAAACTCTTGGTGCATAGAATCAACCAGATAAACAAATAAAACTAGTCAACACTACTTTTTGCCGGTAATCTATATCTATATAACTATATAAAAATGAACCCCTATTTCTAGGGTATCATGGCAATGTAAATATATATCATGGAAAAAACTCATCGAGAATGCTTGCACATTTTTGTTGGACATTAGAATCGATCATCCTTCATAATAAATAATTGTAAGGAACAAGCAAAACGAACAAAAAAAAAATTAGTAGTGTAAATTTTTAAAAACATAATAATTTCCAAAAGAAATAGGTGTTTAATTTTTTTTAGACACCTAAAGGTATGTCTTTGAACTAACCACTTGCCAATGCTTGCCAAGGTATGAAAATAAGTTGCCAACCACTGACAAATATTTTTTGATGACCAGTGTAATTTGTTAAATGGTCCTAAGCGCCAGTTGAACCCATTTTGCGCCCTCCCTGAGGGTTTGTCTCCGTGGGGGGTGTCACATAATGTGAAATCGCGGTGCTACGCCGCTCGGCAAACCGCACAGCAGCAACACAGGTGCGGCACCGCACACTTTATAACAGACTACCAATAGGCACCGCCAGTGATGAGCTTTAGCCTCGTCAAACCGCCTGGCGTTATGGGGTATGTGAAGTAGAGAAAACGTAACGGTGATGCAATAGCAATGAATCGTGTCAGATTCTGTAGACTAGGCCTTACTGTTTGGAACTTAATGGGATAGCGACACAAAGGATTATTGATTTTTTACATACCAGCCATACCCTATATTTAATTAAAATTGGTTAAGTACACTGGCAATAAACTTAATACCGAAAAAATAGTTCTTGAGTTGCGTTACTTGAAGATTTTTATTAAATTTTTATAAAACTTGTGTAGGTACGTAAAATTATTGATTACATGTCAACAAACCACAGATAATTTATCCAATTTTGTTTTCACAGATGTGTCGGTAGAGGCCTATATATTAAAAAAATATTAGGTAGCAGATACATTGCTAGAGTCGTGTTAAAAGGGTAAGAAACTTGAACAAATCAAGCTAAATTCAGACTGTATTCATCATCATCATCATATCAGCCGAAAGACGTCCACTGCTGAACATAGGCCTCCCCCAAGTGTCGCCAAAACAACCGGTCCTGTGCGTCGCGCATCCATCGGTTACCCGCGACCCTCCCAGGTCATCGGTCCACCTTGTGGGAGGCCTTCCAACGCTGCGTCTTCCGGTACGCGGTCGCCACTCCAAAACTTTTCGGCCCCATCGACCATCTGTTCTGCGAGCAATGTGCCCTGCCCACTGCCACTTCAATTTGGCGATCCTTCGGGCTATGTCGGTAACCTTGGATCTCTTGCGGATATCATCATTCCTGATTCGATCACGCAAGGAAAGTCCGAGCATTGCCCTCTCCATTGCCCTTTGGGTGACTGACATTGCCTTCTGATGAGGCCCATTGTGAGCGACCACGTTTCGAGTCCATAGGTCATCACTGGCAACACGCACTGGTCATAGACTTTCGTCTTCAGACACTGTGGTATGTGAGACGAGAAGATACCGCGCAACTTCCCGAACGCCGCCCAGCCGAGTCGGATTCGACGGTTGACCTCTTTCTCGAAGTTAGCCCTGTACCTAACTGGATCGTTTGTCCCAGGTAGACGTACTCATCAACAACTTCGAGTGCAGAGCCTCCCATCTTGATAGGAGTGGGTGCTACATGGGTTTTTACCATGACCTTGGTTTTGTCCATGTTCATTTTAAGACCCACTCTTTCGGAAGCTCTACTGAGGTCATCGAGCATTGTACTGAGGTCCTCCGTGGTCTCAGCCATGACGACGATATACGTCGGCAAATTGAAGATGAGTGATGTACTCGCCATTGACATTAATGCCTAGCCTTCTCCAGTCCAAAACCTTGAAGACGGACGGACAGACTGTATTAGAGCTTGTTAATGTCAGTTTTTATGTGGTGAAAGTTAACCCCATCAGTAGATATTGTTCTGGAAGGGTGTCGCTGAGATTTCAGTAACAGTGAAGCGTGCAGAAGATTTACAAAGATTTGAACAAAGCGACTTCTTTCCACCAGCTGTTTTGTTGGCGATACGACCGTGTTTCACATTCCAAGTTTCAAGTTCCAAGAATACCTAGAATAGAATAGAATGAATTTTCTTACGAGAGATAAGAATGTCCTAACCTAATATTAAACTTCTCTGCTAACCCAGTCCAGGTTTTCAACCTGCTTTGAGACACGTACTGTTGTAAAAACCGCGCAGCCAGTTGTGATTTGCAGGCCCAGTAGCTACTTATATACAGTATGAAAGTGCATGAAAGATAGCAAAAACAACGCCTTGTCCTCTGTTATGAAATGGCTAAATCTGAATAGTTTAAAAAACGCCTTAAAAATAGCAAAACAAAGTATAATATTTAGGCAGCGTAGCTCAAAATAGCTGTAAGTAGGTATAACAGATAACCTATTCAAGAGACAGACATAAAATTGTTTTTGACCTGTGCATCGATACTAATTTGACTTTGAAACCACACAAGACAGTTAGTTCGGCTTACGTTTAAATACAGTAAACAAGGCTTACGTCCTATACTTTGAATTTGAACGATTGCTTCCTATGAAAGTAAATAAACATCCATCGCTACACAGCGCAGCTTTGTACATCTCTGGTGGAAAAGCGGTAGATGCTCATCGATATCAAGTTGCATTCCATGCGACACAGACTGTTTACTATTCAAAGTAGGTACGAGGATCTCGCACGGAAAGGATCATAAGAGGTGGACACACCTTCATACGCCGATCATTCTGATTCTGAAGTCATCAAAAGCTCAATTGAATGGGCATTGAGGGAGACACTCTAATAGCATATAGGTAACAGGGTAATGATCTGAACAAGGTACTAACTATGGAAGTATTAAGAGTGTGAGCTTTGAGTACAGTAAGCAGCACGTGTGTCAACAAAACCAGCATAAGCTGGCCTTGAGGAGACTTACCAGGCGCCTCCTGCGACTGGATAGGGGCAGCCTACGAATGGTGGCGGGGACCATCACCGAACACTGCTCACTGAACAAACTTTTCCACACGATAGTGTATATAACAGACAGTCCTCTATGCAGAGCATGCATGGATGAGGACGAAACGGTATCGCATGTGCTCCTTGAGTGCACAAGCGTTACCAAAATACGGAGGCAAACAAAAGGGACACTTAATTCACTCACAGACATCCTGAACACACTGAGCGGTTTGAGCGTTACACTATTTAAAGGGGATTTATTTTACTGGGTCATCATCCCGGATCTTACAGAGTGAAAATGGATAGATTGTATGATGATTTGGCTAGAAAGGAGGTGACTATTGAAATTACTTTAGAAAGGGATGTATTGAATGGGCTTTAAGATGATGATGAGTGGGTCGGCTTTGAGAACTAAAACCCAAAAAGTTGAGCTTATCGAGCTCCTAATGATGAGGTGTTGCCCTAAGCTGGAAGTAATAGAAATTAATATAGCGACGCCAACCAGATATCAGTCAGCCATAGCGTTACCAGAACCAAACAACATGTTGTTATAAAGATTTTATTACTAATAAAATGATCAAAATTAAAACAAAAAGACACTGTTGGTAAAAAATCTACACAAAAACTATGACAATGGAAATACATGGTTACTGAACTAGAAAATAAATCGAAAAGCAAAGTTCAAACTTCTGTTATTTTTAATTAAAAGTTCTTTTTACTCGTGGGATGTGTCACCATGTTGTGAACGACTCTGTGAGCAAATCGAAGCAACAGACACCAGCCAGTCCTTTGGATCCGGATCCTTTGCCACCTACTTTGAACTTTAAACCTTTAAACGGGCCCTCATCTGCTTTGGTGTCAGGCGCCGTCGCTGGGGGCTCCACCTCAGCAGGAGGAGGCGGGGGTGGTGGCTTGTATGTCCCGTCGAGTTTTGCCTGTTCAAATTACAATTAAAAAGGTGTTAGCTCTTGACCAATTTGAGTCTTACCCTCAAGGGAGCCCTGAATGTAAGAACTCATGCCATGCACCTTGAACTGGCATATGAACAAAATAAAATTGATGTATTTTATTACAGGGCCCCCTAATTGTAAGAACTCATGCCATGAACCTTTGACTGGCATATCAATAAAATAGTTTGAATAATGTTTCTGCATCAATTTCTGTATTTTAACTTATTTTATTTATATATACCTAATTATGTTTTTTTTATTGAATTAGTGAGAGACAAACGTTTTCACTACTTATAATTTACTATCTAGATCAAGTGCGACAAGTGATATTTGGTTTTCAATAAAAAGAGCTTGTGACGTGCTAAAGATTACTGAAGTCCAGATTTCTAGACCGTTTGCTGTATTCACAGAGCGCAGACCACCTTGACGGTGTGTTTGGCTCCTTATGGTGGATCCACATAGCCCGGCGGCATGTTTTACGTGCGGCAATCGCAACAGCGAGGCGAGGCCGCCGGCACATGCCAGTGGCTTCGGCCACTGTTAGGGCGCTGAGAACAGTTCGTTCACGGCTTTCGATAAGACCCGCACTGGCCGGCTTCTGCCAGCGGGCTTGCCGGCGGTATTGTGCCGCGGCTTTGCTTGTGGTCAAGACCGGCCGGGCTGTGTGGATCCACCATTAGAGCAGATTTTTCAATTCGTGTGTTTTTGGAAGAGACACCACAATTATTTCAAGATCGATTCGCTTGTTATAAAAGACAAATTGTTTAGTTTGTCTTTTATAGCAAGCCCCGAAACAATCTATCAATTTAGATAAAGTTGTAAGCGATTCCTCCAATTAAGATTATGACGATTATAATTCAAAGTTATTATTTGATCAACACATCGATCAAATCATTAATAAAGCATCTAAATCACTGGGGTTCATTTTAAGACTCTCGTCTGAGTTCAGGAGCATTAAAACCATTAAAATTCTCTACTGTACTTTCGTTCGTAGTCATCTCGAGTATGCCTCTCAAGTTTGGAATCCCAATTACAACGTATATATCAATCGATTGGAAGGCATACAAAGAAAATGTTTGAGGTATATTCAATTCCGGTCTAAAACTTATTCTCCCACTTATCTCCTACGCTGCAAGAGGTTCCATCTACTTCCTCTTTCTGAACGCAGAAAAATTGCAGACGACGTTTTTATTTAGAATCGCTAATGGTTCAACCGAGCTTCCCGAATTGCTGAGCAGAGTTGGACTGCGGATTCCTTCAACTTTTCGGCGCAATCACTATCTATTGCATACTCCTGTGGTAGGAACGATTTATAGACGAAACTCATACTTGATAAGAGCGAGTCATACATATAATGCGGTCAACCGGGACGTCGACATCGATGTTTTCAATACTAGCATTTTAAAATTAAAAAGGACTCTTTGTAACTTCTTCTTTGATAGCGTAAACTAACTTATTAATTAAAATCTGCGCTGTTTGAGTTACATGTTTAACCGACTTCAAAAAAAGAGGAGGAGTTTCTCAATTCAATTGTATTTTTGTTTTACATATGTTACTGTTTTTACTTAAACTGTTTACCCTCTCACATATTTTGTTTATAAGCTCTCTTTTATCTGTGAAAACTTATAATTGGCCTTATTTTTATTACTCTCTCATGTGTGAAAATTTCAGAGTTCATTCAGAGTCGCGTTCGATTTTCGCTGAGAGCAGTTGTGTTGCATGCGATCGCAATGACCTAGTTATTGCGTTATGCTGGCGGCTGACGGCGAATATTATTGTTAAGGCGAAGTTAATACTCGTTTAAATCTTACAATGGATTTGAAAAAGGATCACTGGGTGATACCAGAGTGAGCTTAAAAACAGAGACGGAACATCTGCTGTACAAGTATTATTGTGAAGAAAAAAATGAGCGTCTGAAGCTCCAACAGAACCTAAATGACTTAAAAAGTCAAATAGAAAGCCTCCAGCAACAGCTGAAACTTCAAACAGAAAACACACCGAAATCAGCAACAACCGCCACTGAGATTTCTTCACCGCCTGTTGAATATACAACGGACGAAGAAAAACTCGCTCGAGAAACAGGGTGGATACGACAAAAGAGCAGGAAGAAAAGAAAATTGAACACCTCTCCTGCCCAACATACCCAAAATGAGCACGGAAGAGACGTGAATAATGGTAATGAAAAAACCATCAAAACTCCTTTGCCACCACCCATTGTTGTAGATGGTATCCAGAATTACCAAAAATTCTTTGATTTTCTATGTGAGAGTCAATCAGCTGACGCGTTCAGCATCAAAATGATGAATGGAGATACCGTGAAAGTAAATGCCAAAAACGAAGAATCGTACAGAGCAATTTCAAAAGCCCTTTCAGATAACGATTGCCTTTGGCACTCATATGAAAACAAGCAAGAGAGGCCAATAAGAGTTATGGCAAAAAAATTGCATTCCACATGCATCCCGGAAAGAGTAGTCGAAGACTTGTGCAGCAAAGGCTACAAGATTCTAGAAGCAGTCAACAAATTGAGTTGGAAAACCAAAGAGCCACTCAATATGTTCATGCTGACATTCTCAAATGATGAGGAAACTAATAAAATATTCAACATTAAACACATATTAGGATGTAACGTGGAGATACAACCGTTAAAATCCACAAAACTAGTACCTCAGTGCAAAAGATGCCAGGCATACGGCCATACGCAAAAGTACTGCTCCAAAGAACCGAGGTGCGTAAAATGCACAGGTAAACATCTCACCAAGGATTGCAGAAAACCAAAAGAAGAGAAGCCAAAATGCGTTCACTGCGGAGCCCAACATCCGGCTGACTACAGGGGATATATTGTAGCCAAGGAAATACAAGAGATACGATTGAAAAAATCGAAAAAAATAATATGAACCCTCAACAAAGTGCACCTACCGGAAGAGGTGAAGACAGCCAGTTCAAACCAAGTCAAAGCACGATGCAAACTACGAGTAAAAACATCTCATACGCTCAAGTAACTACAAGAGGCATAGCGAAAGCGCCTTTGGCTGATATGAACAGCAACAAAAAGTTGGATGAAATCTTAAAGTTAATGTCATCATTCGACGAAAGATTAAAAAAAAATGAAAATAGCAACAAAACTGCTACTTCTAAAACAAAAAAATGAATAATACACTTAAACTTATGGCGTGGAACTCAAATGGGTTACAAAAACATCAGAATGAGTTACAAGTAGTTTTAGAAATAGAGAAAATTGATGTGTGCCTGATATCAGAAACGCACTTCACAAAGCAATGCCATATAAAGTTTGAAGGATACAAAATATACCATGCACTACACCCAGACAATACTGCAAGAGGCGGAAGTGCCGTTATTGTTAAAGAAAACCTGCAGCACTACGAAGTGTTTAAATACGAAGAGAGAGATATTCAAGCAGTGGCAATTTGTCTACAAACCAAAAAATACCCCTTAACAGTGTGTGCCATCTACTTTCCACCACGTCACATGATAAAAAAGGACCACTATATCTGTTTTCTAGCCCACCTTGGTAATAGATTTATCTTAGGAGGTGACTTCAATGCTAAAAATACGTATTGGGGTTCCAGACTCACTACTACTAAAGGCAAAGAACTACTGAGTGCCATAAAAGAGCTAAAATGTGACGTTATATCTACTGGAAAGCCCACATATTGGCCAACAGATCCAAATAAAATACCGGACTTAATCGATTTTTTCGTAACCAAGGGTCTATCAACTAGTTATACTAAGTCGGAACAAAGTTATGACTTGAACTCAGATCACTCTGCAATTTATTTAGAAATTAGCGAGAGAAACAAAGAAAACAGTCTCACTCTTGTCAATAAGTGTACGGACTGGGAGAGCTTTAAGGCCAGATTGAATGATCAAGTAGACCTTAAAGCTCCATTAAAAACCCCCGAACATCTAAATATCGAAGTTGAAAAGTTTATAACGCACATCCAGCAAGCAGCGTGGGAAAATACACCTGACTTCAACAAAAAGACGAAGGGAAATATTTACCCCCTCAGAATCAAGCAGCTCATCATGGAGAAAAGAAGACAGAGAAAAACGTGGCATCAATCTAGGTGTCCAGATGACAAACGAAAACTAAACAAACTTACAAAAAAAGTAAGAAGACTAATCCAGGACTATAAAGATGACTCAACCAAAACCTACCTGCTGAAACTAAGTAACGACCGAAGGACAGACTACTCCCTTTGGAAGGCTACTAAGCATCAAAGAGGCCGATAGCCCAAATCCCTCCTATCAAATGTGAAAACGGACAATGGGCACTTACTAATGAGCAAAAAGCTGTGAGATTTGCAGAGCACCTAGAAAATATATTTCAACCAAACGAGGGTGACATAACTGAAGACCGCACCCTGAGTAATATAGTGATGACAGATCATGTAGAAGCGATCAAACTAGTAACACCGAAAGAAGTCTTACAAGAAATAAAACATAAAATAAGCCCACGAAAATCACCAGGTTATGATTTAATAACAGGGGAAATTCTTCATAACTTACCAAGAAAGGGTCTGATTAAGTTAACAACCCTTATTAATGCCGCACTGAGGCTTAAATATGTACCAGACTTATGGAAAGTTGCTGAAGTAATAATGATAGCAAAGCCTGGGAAACCGGCTCACGAAACGACATCATATAGACCGATTTCTCTGCTACCAATTATGTCAAAGCTGTTTGAAAAGCTGCTACTCAAACGGCTTAAACCAATAATAGAAAACAGGAACATTATCCCAGAGCACCAGTTTGGTTTTCGAGAACAACACTCAACGATCGACCAAGTGCACAGAATCACAAACGTAATAGAAAACGCGTTTGAAAACAAAAAAGTTTGTTCTACTGTTTTTCTAGACGTAGCTCAAGCGTTTGACAAAGTATGGCATGAAGGTCTTATACATAAACTGAAGAAACTCCTACCAAAACAGTTTGCAGATATATTAGAATCCTACATTCTAAACAGAGTATTTAGAATAAGACAAGAAGATGCTTATTCAGAACTAAAACAAATAAAAGCTGGCGTACCGCAAGGAAGTGTGTTAGGTCCGGTCCTGTACCTACTATATACTTGCGATATTCCTGAATCAGAACACAATACCATTGGGACCTTTGCTGATGATACAGCCATAATGGCCGTTGGAAACAGCCACGAAGAAGCAGTAGAAAAGGTTCAAATGGCTGTTAATCAAGTTTATGACTGGACCAAAAAATGGAGAATTAAATTAAATGAATCCAAATCTGTACACATAGACTTTACAAACAAAAAGCAACAGCATTTTCCAGTTCATATTAATGGCAAACAAATCCCTTACGAGAACACAGCCAAGTATCTCGGTATGACCCTTGATGCAAAGCTACGATGGAAAGCCCACGTCAAGAAGAAAAAAGATGAACTCGACCTGCGGTTCAAAAAATTGTATTGGCTACTTGGAAGGAACTCCGCGCTGTCCGTGCAAAACAAATTGTTGTTATACAGACAACTCTGATGCCAGTTTGGACTTATGGTATTCAGCTATGGGGCTGCACCAAACAGACCAATGTATTAATCATCCAACGATTCCAGAACAAAGGACTACGGGAAATTGTAAATGGACCCTGGTACATACGAAATAATGACCTCCATCGGGACCTAAAAGTTGAGTTCATTGAAAAAGTGATACAAAAATTTGCAGAAGCTCACGAACAGAGACTTCATCAGCATGTGAACGTCGAGGCGATCCAGCTTCTCGACCACACGGACATAGTGAGAAGACTAAAAAGAACAAAACCGTTCGAGTTAGTGTTTAGTGTTAGTGAAAGTAAATAGTGTTATGTAGCACAAGTTTTACCAAATAAATACAAGAACGAAGTGTATTCGCCTTAATAGAGACAATAAGAAAAGTGCTATTGGACACATTCTTAGTAAAGACAATTTAACAGTTTAGGTTTTAAATTAAATTACTTATTAGTCTACAAACAAGGCTAGATTGTAATAAGATTAGGGTCCATCCTTTTGATGAACTCTAGGATAAGTGAAAAAAAAAAAAAAAAACTGTGTGAAAATGTTTAGCTGTAAGTTTTCCTAAAACTGTAAAATAAAATAAAATAAATAAAATAAAATCCTAATAGCTGTTATTTTACACTGTTTCTCTTCAAAAGTGTTAGAATTCTAGATTTACCTGTTGTTCTGCCATGATATCATGAAACAGATCCGGGTTCATCATTGCTAAGTATCGGATGGCGTCTTCAACGGTGAAATCTGATTCAGGCTCAGGCGGTTGTCTTTTATCCTGTTTTAATCTGAATCCTGAAACTCTTTCCGTTTCAAGTGAATTTTTTTTTAGAAGTTCTTCTGATAAAATAAGACTATCTTTTTCCTTAAAATATGATTCTAATGTAAGGTGTGGTTCTGGGTCGTACTCCCGTACGGGCACCGGTACGGGCTCCGGTTTGGCCTTGGGCTCTAGCGCATCAGGCTCGGCTTCGGGTTCGACTTTGGGACATTCGCAGACGTTTTTCCTCCACGACCACCATCCACTTTTGCGCGGTGGTTTAGCGTCAGTGGAGGTACCAACTGTAGCACTGAATCTTGTTTGCCTAATACTTCCTCGTTTTTGCTTTGTTGCTCCCATTTCTATTTGCATTCTTTCCGATGTCAACTCACACGGACACGTTGGCTCAGTTATTGAAAATTTGGGACCCCCAGGCTCTGCACCTGTAAATATTTCAAATGGTTCTCTGATTACGATGATCGGAAGTAGTACCCATTATTTCTGATGATGTATTATTTTATTCATCACGAAGCATAGTAGCCTACTAGGTATAGCTTGGTAGATTAATTTAATGTATAAAGACTGTTATTATCTAAGAACATTTGAAGCGCAACCACCACGAGCGAGTGAACCGATCTGTTATCATCAGGCGATCTCCACGAAACGATTATTCTTCCGTTAGCGTATCGTCGTCGGATTGTCGCATATCCACAAGCAATATTGTGACCTACCTACAAAGTTGTTTTTTTTGTATTTCACAACGAGAGCGCTGCCAGCCAGCACGTTGCATCTAGCGGTGAGCGCGCTGAGAGTTGGCCGATTCACGAGGCACTCTCTTAGTTAGAATTGATGCCAAATGTAATATTTCATGAAATCATACTTATCATTTGGCATCAATTCTAACTGAAGGAGTTTTATTGATGATTTTGATTATAATCCTATAAACACATACTTCCTACGGCCGCGAATCATATTTTGTCCAAGATACAACCTGATATTGACCTGTAAATTGCAAAAAACGTAATAAAATTTGAATTTCGCGGGCTACCATGGCGGTTCCACCACCGCTCGAACACTGACATGTGCAAATTCCAAAATAAAAAATAAATCTTACGTAATATAATAATAAGTTACACCGGTGTGCCGGAAGTGCTCGAGCGGTTAAAATAAAAGTGATTGTATTTTTGCACTATTCTGATTAGGTACTACTAGTCGGATTAATTATTATCTAGTTGTAATTTAACTAAACCATTCATGATTATGCTTATTAAAAAGTTTGAGATTCGAGTGTTTTTTATTAAAATATTTCTTAATGTGTTGTAGTAATGTATATTAAGGATCTAAAATTAAAAAATATTCTGTTCTATCAGTTTAATGGGAACCACACATTTACAGTCCGCCGGCGCTAACGACCGGACAGTCCGTGATCTCGCTGTGTATTGCAAGGTTGTAGGTACCTACTGCGGTGTGAAACTGCCGGCTGACTGCAAGCCGACTGTGCAATGATAAATGATAAACCGCAGAAAGATACATCAACGAGAGTCTGCTAGGCTATGTGAACCCTTCCCTCGGTTTATTGGCATAGATTTCCTGCTAATGCACGATAATGCCCGATGTCACACAGCTGCAGTGACTAGACAGTAACTGGAAGATGTCCGAATTCCCACACTGGACTGGCCAGTTTGAATCCAATTGAACGTTTATCCGTTTACAGCCAGTCATTAGAGCCAGGAGGGGTAACACAATATACAGGGGTAAATCACATAAATTGAAAATATTTTTTTACTTAATTATCATATTAACCACCTTTTCGTTTAGACGTCCACATCTTTGACCTATTGCAATAATTCCCGAAATTTAGGAAGAAAATTAAACTAAATTTAATTAAATCTTTTCGATATAATTTGAAAGCTTATAAAAATTACCTTTCAAATGATCACAATCCATAGTTCATTGCAAAGAAATTGTAAAAATTGTTATAAGTAAAGTGCGATGAAGTGATTCCAGTTTATTGTTCGCGAGTGTAGATTTTAAGTTACTGGGGATTCGAAAGTGGGCCGAAACGGTTCATTACTAGACAATAACGGTGTGTTGGTCTTTTGCTTCGAGATCTTGGCTGACAAACAATCATGTGATTGGATAACGTCTGGGATTTTGAACTATTACTTTGTCTATTTAAAAGGGAGTTTCTTGCACGTTCTTCTCATTGTGAACATTTTTTAGTTGTGAGTTAGAGTTGTCAGTAAATTAAATGTCAGGCTGAAAAGTAATATCGCCGCGATTCACTCGCTCTTGGACGTGGAGCCTTAGAGCTTACAGTAATTGGCAACACTTGTTACTTTAAAAAAAAATTGTAAAAAGACAATTACACAAACATATATCTCCTGACGCTGGTTCAGCTGGTGGCACAGGGGCTAAGGTTTCAGGTTCGGGGCATTCTCCGCAAATCGCCGGAATGCCGTACAACTTGCCCCCTGTGACTGCTAGCTTGAACAGTTCTAGCAATTGTTCTGGAGAACATTGACACGTGGGGCATGCTTGATGTTGAGTGGGGCAAGGTTCGGCACGTTGTTGAGTTGGACGTGCTTCGGCAGGGAGTTCAGTAGGGCATACTTCGGCACGACGTTGAGTGCGGTAAGCTTCGCCGCGATTTTGAGTTGGACATGCTTCGGTATATTGTTGATCGGGCGCCCAGGTAAGTTGAGTTGGGGCGCAGCTAAGCTGTTTAAAGGGGGCACTGGTATGTTGTTGCGAAAAGGCCCTGGCATATTGTTGAGTGGGAGCGCAGGTAAGTTGTTGAATGGGCGCCCTGGTATACTGTTTAGGAGGGGCCGCGATATGATGTTGTGTGCGATGAACTCTGCACTGCGGAATGTTGCATGGTGCTAGCGGTAAGTTTGCTGACCTTACTGATTCCCGCGGGTTCATGCCCCATCCCGTATAAAATGGAGTGTCAATCTTATCTGCAAGAATCAAACAAATTCGTTATACTACCAGCTAAGAAAATTTTCAGTAATAAAGGAAATACAGGTTTATTTGTAAAAAACCAACAACCTTTCAGTGGGTGAAAGTACTCATGATTATAAACAACTTTTGTTATGAGACCAAACCTGGAAAATCTAAAAAAAAATCTAATATTTCATACATTTTCATCGGGTGAAATTGCATTTTGTATGAAACAGCCGATTTATTTTATGATATTTCAGAGTGGGTGTCATAGTAAAAGTTGTAAATCATGAGTACTTTCAACCACTGAAAGGTTGTTGGTGTTTTACAAATAACCTTGTATAAGTGCAGTGTGAAAAGCAACGTGGATCAAAATTACATGATATTCGAGCAGTACCTTGTTTATCGAGAAGCGGCGTAGTTACGCTGGACATAACGTTAGCTACTTGTCTGTCGTTTGAATTGTAGTCAGAAAACTGATTTGTCTTGACAGAGCAGCAGCACGGTCTGTCGACAGTCGTGTCCACACTCACGACGTTGCATCGGTTTTCTACTCTTTCCACGATTCTATTAGGTGTTCTTATTTGACATAATTTGTTCTTCGTTCCTTTTTTCCAATCATCTTTTGGCATTGGGTTTTGACGATCGCACAAAACCTCTTTGTCGTGATAGGGTAATACGTCTGTCGGTAAACCCTCCATGAAAAACATTTTTCCTTTTGAAGATAGTTTCACGCCCTGATTTGTAGTAGAATTTCTGCGCTGCTTCGGATCTTTAAATTGTAAGTTTTATTATCACGGTTTATATTTTACTTTTAAATTGGGTGTGCCTCAAACTCCATCAAACAATATAACTAACACAGGCGTCCTACAAAAAATTTGTTCCCGCAGATACTTACATGTAAGACCTGACTAAAGGTATGTTTATGATGGCGATGCTGAAACTGTAGTTAGATTTTTTGCATCAGCTCTAGTTTAAGACCTCTTAAACCACCACAAGGTCTTAAAGATACAGTTTTTTAACAATCTCCAGATCTAAGATTAGTAGTAAGTAATAGTAGCTGTTGAATGAGTCCGCGAAAAGAAAGTAATGACAGTAGGTAGGTCCTGTATTATGTAAACTAAAACTGAGAGATTATCTTAAGATTTGAACTCGTTTGTTTGTTTTTTTACTACTTGATGGCTAACAGTACAAAATGCACCAAAACAGCTGTGTTATATTTGGTAATTAAAACTATCTAAAAATACAAGAGCCAGGCATTAGACAACACCAAACAAATCATGCAAATAACATAATGCACTCACTAAGCATTTTCTGTGGGGTAAAAGTAACCATAACAACTATTTGTGGATTTCAAGAATAAACTACCATTTTACCTAATACTTACCTCGACCTATTGGATTATCCTTTTTCTTTAAAGCCACTGGTTTTTCACACATTTGTATGCAAACACTAGAATTTCGGTGATTAGAAGAGTTTCCTGCGTCATTGTCAATGGACGGTACTACGACGAATATGGAGGAATCGTCAGAAAACTCGTTCTTTGTTAGGACTTGTTCGACTATAGTCAGTATGTCATGTTGACTGCTATTCAAATGGTTTATGACTACGATTGGTTCATCGTTTTTAGCTCTTTGTCTACTTTCCCCTCTATTTTTATGCAGTTCCCATTCTTTTTGACGTGTCTGTGTTTCAAGCCATTCTATAGCCTTTTGATTAGGTTGTGTTTCATAAAATTGCTTATGTTTTTGATTCGGTTGCGTTTGATGCCCTTCCCATTCTCTTTGGAAAGTTTGTATTTGAGCCATTTTGAAAACTTGATTTACGTTTTGTTTGTGCTTATTACAACTGCAGCTCCTTTCAATGTGCGTTTTGTGGATTCTGCAGATTCCTTCATAAATATTTCGCTGAAAGGGCAGTTTGGTTTCAGTACTTTATACATTTTAATAAACCCTGTTATCAGGGGTTATTAAAATGACCTCAATGAAAAGCAAGGTTTCGTTGGCGACCATTGGCATGATATTAAGTTTAACAGAGAGTCTGTCCACAAGGTCAGGGGTTAGTTTCAGAGATGACGCAAAAGAAATAACTAGCCTGGTTGTACCTAGTCTTTATTCCATCGACATCGTAGGCAGTTCTATTTGTAGAGAAGTGTGAGTCTTCAGTGAAGATATAGCTCAAACGATCATTAGATAGCTGGGAAATAAAACAATGAGTAGACTTATAAATGTTGTTTTAAGGATGTGACTCACAAAAGGAAGGGCTTAAACCTTCCTTTAATGATATTTCACTTTATTGAAGTTCAGTTTCTGCACAGCTCTTTAGAAACGTTTCGTGAAGTTATTTGTGGTGTTGGGGTGCGTTTCCGTCCAATTTCATGGGTTCAAGAGGCAAGCTTAGCGCAGATCTGGTGGAAACAGAACAAGGTAGGTACCTATTTTGAGATAGAAAAAGCGAAAGATGTGTCGAGGGACGCGACGTGCAATGTGTGCAAGGAAAGTATGCGAGAGACGCGAGCGAGTAATGTGTGTGCTCGCGATAGGCTGGACACAGTCCGTTACGCATTCACACATAATGGTGGAAACTGTCACACATTTTCACAGTGCCGCTACGCATCGTCGCACCTCGCATATCTTTGGAGGAAAAACACCCTCATGATGGACCTGATTACTTACAGATAGAAAAATATTGTTAACTATACCTCTCATGTCGTGTTTTTATATTGAAATTATACCTTTGCCTGCTAGATATTAGTAGTGGAATCATGTGAGGTGTTACATTATTTTTACTAAATTGTTAATATTTTCTGTGTAGGGCAGATGTGAAGGACGACATTTCAAACTGTTCACAATTGTCATTATTTTGACCACAGACTAGGGTGATTTTGACAGAAAGTAATGGATAGTGTGGTACCTGTGGGCAAGGAACTTATATTACAACCTGGAATGTGCACAGGCTGTCGATACGCGGTCCGAGCGAGATAGCTTCGCGAGAGCCCTCTGTCCCTTTCATTTAGGGTGACCAACCAATATAATGTAGGTTGAGACTAATATAATAGGATATAATATTTTTAACCAATAATTTGATTTCATAAGTTAATAATAATAATGCTTTAAGGATGGATTAAAGTAAAACGCATTAAACTATGTTTTATTATATCCTGGGGCCTGAAATGAAGACTGCAAATAACGGAAATGTTTTTGATATTTGAATGACTTGGAATGACATCAAGCCATTTTATCTCCCTGATTCTTCTCCAGGCAGTCTGAAATTATATTTTTAAAATTTATTTAAATATACGAAGTGACACACCTAAATCAGCGATTAAGGAAGTTGAAACTTTTTTGCCATTTCCCTACATTTTCCTCGGGAAATGTGAAATTTCATGATCACGTCTTTTAAGTATTCGGTACACCATTCCATATAAAGTTTTATTATGCTTACGTTGAAGACTACCTCCTATTTATATGCTGCATTTTGTAAAAAATCTTATAATTTCGTTAATTATGGGTGCCCATAATTAACGAAATTATAAGATTTTTTACAAAATTTCAAGAATTGAAATATACTTACTTGAAGAAAGAAACACCGCATCCTGCATAGGATTCGCTTTTGCAACCATGAATCGTACACTTTTTAACCATCTTTATTACATCCGAAAAAAGAAATTGATTGTTTTACAACAAATAATATGGCTGGTGGGTTACCAGTCTAACCTATGTAATTATATATTCTACTAATAATCTTTTCTTTTTTAATTACATTTCAATACAGTATCTAAATTATTGCTAAAAAAATGTTCTCATTCTTACAGATAATTTAAAAATATTAGAAATATATCAGAACGAAAGTTAATGTTTTTTTAATAAGACACGACAACATTATTTTTTCCTACCATTCCTACTAAATTCGGGAATAATCCTCCTGGCAATACTTTAGAAAGGGACACAGGGCTCTCCAAGCGCTTTCTCCCTCGGACCGGATTTCTCTTTGACCAAGTGTTTGTCTGTAATAGAACTTAACTTCATAAAAATAAGGTTTATTTTTATATTGGTGTCAAATTGACAATGCACATTCCAGGTTGTAATATAATTTCCTTGCCTGTGGGTACTTTAGGCGCCACCTTCACAAGCGAGTGTCTCTCGTCGGTGAAGTTATCGCATAGTATCGTACCTACTGCCACTTCATTCTATAACAACTTAACAACTCTATGGACAAGTCGCCAGCCGGTCTATTCTGTATTTTTTTCTATCGCAATGATTCTGTCATCATCTCACCTTAAGGCCTCATTGACGGAGACGTGGGGCGTCGCGCGTCGCGTGTGGCGGTGGCGTCTCGCGGCGCGTCTGACGCTTTTTTCAGTTTACAGACTGGCGGCGCGTGCAGCGGCCAGCATCATCAGACGCGCAAACACAAACGTCGTTACGTTTTACCGTGGACGGAGAATTGCAGGAATAGTTGGCCGCGTGGTTGCGTGCGCCGCCGCGATAAACGTCGCGTGCGACGCAGCGATGCTATCCACGGGCTCCGCCTGCATTTCAAGCAAACGCGTGTAAAATCGCTTCTCCGAAAACGCTCACATACAATGCCATATGCCTGAATTTAGGTGCGTGCCGCGACACACGACGACCCGCGTCTCCGTAAACGAGGCCTAAGTTTACACGGTGAGATCGGTGATATTAGCGGCGTGTATCAGTGACGAGAAAAACGTCAACAACACGCTGCATTACCACTGTGACACACGATGTACTTATCCACCGACAATCGTAGGTGATGCATCCGGTTTGCGGTCAGCAGTTTGTGGACTCGCCTATCCAGGGCGTCGAGTTCGGTTTGAGTCCATTTGAGTATGCCGAAACAGTACCTAGATACATGAATACTGTATTAATAGTAATTATGTTATGACCCAACCGTTGAAGGCGCGCACCTTATTTCCACCCGACAAAAGGCTATTTAAAACCTTTTTCAGACGACCAAAGAAGCGCTCCTTCAGTGATTTCTTCATGTCAGCAACATGAATGCCCAACACTTCCGACATACTCAAATTACTTGTAGGCTTCGGTCGAGCTGAGGGATCTAACCTGAATCCGACAGTTGAATTCCCTCAGATTCCATAATCTCCCCTTTCTTTACATGACTGCACATTTGTCCACACCAAATTCCACCCTGATGGCATCAGTCGCAAATTATTGGGGGCAAAGAGTTTCAGATCATCCATGTAAAGGAGGCGATACTTCTTAACCGATAGCCTAGGCCTGAATCCTCCAGCAGTGTGTTTAGAAGATTCAGAGCTAAGCAAAACCAACGACTTTGAATTATTGGCCGCCATGGCCAAATTCGGCCAGGAGGACTATTGTGTTTTCGACGGCAGACTTTTGGAAGGCGTTCGAGGCGCTGAAGTGAACTCGCAGAAGCACGGGGCGTCTTCAAGTCGCTTTCAATGTTTTATAGCACAAATCGACGATTATCCCTGTAAACCCAAAGAGACATGTCCGTATGGATGAAGGAGCACGGCAGATTTTAAAGGGCAACTTAAACCTTTATTTAACATAGCTGTACAAGTTGCTCAATATTGGTCAGACAAAATTTGAGATGAGTCAATCGACACGAAAAGAAGAACATAGCTTATTAGCTGATCTGGACATCCCAGACACCTGGTTGGACTATTGCAAATTAAACATTTATTTTCAGCCTGTTCTGTCTCACTGCAGGGCAAAGGCCGCCCTTTTTTCTTTCTACATTTACACAAAACCGCTCACACAACCTCCCACTGACTAGCTTCCTCACATATTTCAAGAGAGCGCGCCGGGTTTATAGTTTAGTTATACAAGAATCTATTTGTGCGTGTAGGTAGTGCTTTGGATTTCTCCACTCCCGACCCGTGATACAACTGCGATGTCCAACTGGTTGTACTACGGAGAAGTAAATAAAAAAAAATCGACCGAGTCGGGGTGCCCCAAATCCCTTTACTTCTCCGTAGTACAACCAGTTGGACACATCGCAAAAAAAATCAAAGTGGACCAACAGCGCTCCACAGATCAAGATAGTTTGGGTCCAGGATCTTTCGGTCGGATTCAGTTGAATATCAATTAAACGTAGAGTGACTGCCTATATCTGGGGCCCCACCATGACGTGTTAAAGCGTGAGTCGTTCGAGCGAGGAGGGATGGCGCTCTATATAGGGTGTATAGCTCCATCCCTCCTTCTCGCTCGAACGACTCACGCTTTAACACGTCATGGTAGGGCCGCTGGGCTCCACAACCCAGTAATTGGGTAACACGGCACGTCATGGCAAGACTGGTGTCAGATTTTCGGGATCCTGACTATTCATAACGACTGCCAAAGGTCTACAAATAACAGTCGGGACCGAGGGCATAGCAGCTGTTTAACCAAATGCTTTGGTTTAGTTATTACCTATGTTCTGTCATATAGGGAACGTGCACTGCGTAGACTGTTCCACCTAGTGTTGCAAATTCGATACTTTTACCTTATAAATAACTAGCTTCTACCAGCGGCTTATTCCGCGTGAATATCGGAAATAGGAAGGTTTCCTGATTTGTATCGTACATTTTTTACTCAGGATACACCTACCCTACACTACCCTACCCTACACCTACTCTACCTACATAATTTATGCCAGCCCAAAAAATACTATGACATGTTTCTGGTCTCCTGGTACTTGTGAATCTGTAGTACTAAGGCAGCAGCGGCTCTGAATTTCCACTTCCTCCTCAGTCTTCATTGATCCATGCCACTTACCGGGATAAAAAGTAGCATATGTCTCATTCCAGCATATGAACTACATGTGTGCCAAATTTCATCCAAATCCCTTCAGCCGTTTTTGCCTGATTGTTACACAAACATACAGACATACAAACATTCAAAACATTCACCTTTATAATATTAGTAGGATTCACATTGACACTTCTGTGCGGCCAGCTAAAGTTTGTATGGTAGGGCAGCCCTAGAAGGGATTTTGGGATTTACTCGAGCGGGGCAGATTCAGAGCGTGCAATCCGCCGGAGTACCACTTCGCGCCTCTCGGTCCATTTTACTATTCCCGTAAGTTTGACTCTCTCGCACCTTCCCCACACTGTTTTCCGACGCCATTGTCATGGTACACAGCTGTAATGGTGTCCCATTACAGCTGTTCATCATCATCTGCCTAGCCTTTTTCCCAACTATACTGAGGACTTCCAGTCAAAACGGATTCAGCTGAGTATTTTACGTGAAACGGATGCCTACCAGACCACTACCCATTAACTGGGTAACACGGTACCTACTTCTTGGCAAGACTGGAGTCAGATTTACTAACTTCTGACAATCCGTAACTAACGACTGCCAAAGATCTAAAATTGACAACAGGGACCAACAGTTTTACAGTTTTAAAAAATAAAATAAAAAAGCATATTTTTCAATTAAAAATCTCCAAAATAATCGTCAGATTTTTTGTCATTACGGCAGGGACATCATCATGAACCTTCAGTATGCTAATCTGACGCGCTCGAGTATTTCAAGATGGCGTTTTTTTACATTTTCAGGAATTCAGTCAGTCTAAGAAATGAGAGCATTCTGTAGGGTTCACTGAACACCCCCTCTGAAAATCTGACGCACTCGAGTAATTTTTTTTTCACCCCGCCCGCTTGGCCACCCCTACCATGCAAATCGGCAGATTAATATATATTTCACATCAGAGTTGTGACATGTTGGAGCATGAAAAATGAAAAATATCAATATCTGACACGCTTGGGTATTTCCATGTGATTGTTTTTTTTACAATTTTGAAAATCTGTAGACGCTTCCCCCACCGCTGAAAGTGGATACAGGATATTCATTCTTCCTATCATATAATCTACCAAATCTATTAGGTTTCCGCGACGCTCGAGCTCGAGTAAATCCACATTTAGCATCATGGGCAACAAATATGCTCCAGTAAAATAAAATGTGTTAATTTACCAAATTCATTTTGTCTTAGTATTTTATTCCTTTAAACTGCAAAATCGAACACAACACCTGCTAAATTATTACTATGTCGAATGGAAACGTTCATGGAAATTCACCCGCTCATAATAGACCGAGGAGCCATACTAAAAGTATTGTATTTTCTTGAATTTCAGCACTACTCAATCCAAATTTTTAGCAGGTACTATACACAATTGCTGCTAAATGACACAAAATTTTCAACAATATTCATCAATTACTTAACGAGTTCCAGGAGGCTCCTCAATTCAGATGTTTAAATTGAGAAGTCACTTTCGCATTGATATATAAAACTGAAAAACTGCATTCTGCAATTCGTGGTTAGCGGTGTTGCACCGCGCTGCGAAAACAACGTACCAGCAACGCTCAGTGGCGTCATTCTTTAATTTAAAGCGGTTTCATGCCTTGTCGTTGAGGCTAAAATTAAGGTTACTTTCGAAACTTCCTACCACAGAATTACATCATCTGTGAAAATATCAACAGTCTAGCTATTACAGTTCATGAGATACAGCCTGGTGACAGACAGACGGACAGCCGAGTCTTAGTAATAGGGTCCCGTTTTTACCCTTTGGGTACGGAACCCTAAAAATGTTCACGAAATCTAGCTGTGAGTGTAAGTTATAAGCGCACAGACAGACAGAATATAAAGAAAAAAAGACTTAATGTGGATATTGTTTTTTACAGGGTGGGAGGTTAAAGGATGAACACAAAATTGTTTCCAAATCTTGTTTACTTACGAATAAATTATTTCCCAAAAAACTTGACTGTTTAAAAATACACACACGATGGGAAATGTTAACACTATTACCGAACTGTATTCTTGAATTCAAAATAGTAACCAAGTTCCTTTAAACGATCATACACACAACGGTGAATACTTTATTGGTATTATTTGAAATGTTTTGTTCTTGAATAGTTCGTCTTTTGAATCATATCGAAGCAACAGACGCCACTAAGACCCTTAGACCCGGAACCTTTGCCTCCTATCGTGAACTTAAATCCCCCGGAGGGACCCTCGTCTTCCGGCTGCTCAGGCTCCTCAGGCGCGGGCGGCGGAGCCGGAGCACTCGGAGCTGGAGCACTCGGGGCAGCAGCACTCTTGGGAGCTACACTCTTAGGAGGTGCACTCACGGAAGTCGCTCCCGGGGGAACAGCATCAGGTGCGGGCGTATCAGATTGACATTCGCACTGGATTTTATTATTTTTCTTCTGGGATTTTTTTGACTTAAGACTGAATTTATCTGGTAAATAAATAGGAAATTCGCTACATGGACACTCTTTAGGCTCCGGCGGAGGAGGAACAAACTCCTTTATAAAGTCCGGGTTCATAGCTACATAATACCTGACAGCATCTTCCACTGTAAACTCGGGCTCAGGTTGTACTGGCTGTTTTTTCTTTTTAAACATTCTGAAACCTGACTGTGTCTGCGTCATATCTGATTTCTGTCTCAGAACTTGCTTCTCATCAACATATTGATAACTTTGGTACATGTAAGGTTCTGGTTCCAGCTCTGGCTCTACTTGTGGCTCTGGTACTATTTCTGATTTGGGCTTGGGTTCGGGTTCGGGTTTGGCTTCGGTTTCAGGTTGAGGACATTCACAAATTACATTCTTATTCCTCGAGAAAAAGCCTCTCTTTTTTTCAGGTTTACCATTAACATCCCCATTACAAGCACAATTTTTTTTTTTTTCATTAGTGGTGGAAATAGGTGCTTGGGTGACAATTCGGCCTGCTTGGCAATAAGTTCCTCCCGGTTCCATTTGGCATACTCCTCCGGCGGGACCTAGCACTTTTTTCCCTGTGCCACTTTTTGTCGTGGAGTCGTCGCAACAACAGCACTGGCAGCCCATGGACCTGGTCCCGAACTTAGGTCCAGGTGCTGTCTTTGACATTGAGGGCATCGGTGGCATAGGTGGCAGATAGTTTTCGCATGGGCATAAAGGTGCTATTGTTACTGATTTTTTCTTACCGCTACATGAACAATCCAATTTATGATCTTTTATATACTTGTAATCTTCATCATCACCTGAAAATGTTTCACACCAAGTTTAGAGCATTAGATTTAAAGGTGGGTACCTACTGACCGGTGTTACGGGGTTGTAATGTAACATGTTACAAAGCGAGCATAGTGTAGACAGTACGTGGGAACTGGCACGAACACGCGAGCAACGAGCCGCTTGTTGCTCGTTTAGAGTAATCCACCCGCTGGCTGTCGGGTTTTTGTCTAATCCCTTAGAGTGTGACCCGTTTCAGTTAGAACGCCACAACAAGTCGTCACGACCGCACGTAACAAACGTCTTCATTTCTTATAAAACATGGAGTTGGTCTAAAAAAAACTGCATTTTAAGGACATTTCTTTTGCTCCTTAATGTGTGATCTGAATGAGTGGAAGTAATTGTTAAGTCCAAAACATCAATTTATTAGATTCAACGATCCGAACACAACCTCGTTGTCAGACGTCTTGATTGCGTGTGTTAAGAAAGTGGAGCATGGGCGAGCGGAGAGTTCGCAACGAGCATGTTACACGGATAAGTATTAGGACACCGGGTAACCGTATGTTCGGTGCGAAGGGCACATTACGGCCTGTAACTGCGGTAAGTTAACCTTAAAGTTAGACACACCAAGACTGATGCCGTCGTGGTGTCACTGTGAGTTAAGCAAAAAGCGTCTAAGTCCAAACATTCATTAGTTAGTTAATTTTATTCTAGTTGTCAACTAAACAATTCTACTGTGAAAATGTGTTTAAACTTCTAAACACGCGTTCTAAATACTAAACTTAACAATGAAAAGTACTGTAACATGTAAATACTTTGATTCACATCATTAGTTCTGATGGCAATCAAGCCACTGTTAGCCACCACCAACTGGGCCCAAACATTATACTAATTTGAAAATTGGCAGTGGATTGGAATGGAAGCGACGGAAGAAGCCAAACGCAAGGCGTTCTGCGCTATTTTTCTTCTTTTCGAATCGTTAACGGTTTATACAGGGTACAAAAGTGCGTGGTCATGTTTACGGGTGATGTTCTGTATCGGGTATACCTACAGTAAAAAATAGCCAAGCATTTTTTTTTTTTGCTAGCCTGCTTTTGTGTCCCACTCTGCTGGGCAAAGGGCACCCCCTTCTTTTTCCAAACCTCTCTATCTTGGGCGATCTCTGGCCAAGCTTTCCCCGTAAACATGATGAGATCATCACACCACCTTCGCCGCGGTCGACCTCGACGACGACGTCCTTCCTCAGGCGTCCAGTGAGTGACGATCCTCGCCCACCTCTCCGGTTGCATTCGTGCGACATGGCCAGCCCACTCCCATTTTAGCCTAGCTGTTTTTCCCCAACAACTATAACTTTAGTTAGGGAGCGCAGGGTGGTGCATCCTGCCCGTCCTAACCTACGGTGCACAAAGTTGGTCACTTACTGACAACAAAAGTCCAGGCTCAAGATTTGTCAACGGACTATGGAGCGCAGCCAAGCATAATTAAAAAAATATTAATACCAATAGTACACATTTGGGGGCGAGCCTGGAACCTTTTGACTATAAAGTCATCTGTTTTCGTTGTTTAATTAGATGAAACTTCAGAACGGTAATTAAAAGAATGATAAAGAGTTGAGGAATGATGACATTTACCTGAATGGGTAACGATTTCATGAGCTGTAGGCTCTTTGCTGATTTCTTGTGTGGTTGGTGGTTTATTTATTGATTCAGCAGCGTAACTTTCAACACCACATCCTGTGGTCTTCAAATTCGGTGCTTTTCCTTTAAGTACTTGTTCGAACATTTCTTTTATTTTTTCTGGGCTGCACTGACAAGGCTCTGACTGTTTCTGTTCGGAAAAGGATACAGGATTCCGACCCGAAACCGAAATATGTGTTTTGTTCGATTCACTAACATGCTTTTTTGGACAGGGTTCAGGCTCGAGTGGCTGCACGCTGTCGTAAGACGACGAGTCAAAAGGCATTTGGTACTCGTATCTATCTGGTGGACGATGATAGTCAGGATACGCGCGACACGGAGGTATCGCACACGGACTCACTGGTGTTGGAGGTCTGTTGGTAGACACAAAAGATACTTGCTGAGTCACGTTCACTTGGGGTGACTGGTGGTACCCGTCGCAGGTCGGGCCTAAAAATATTGTCACGTAAGAAATATAAAGTTATGAAAGTCTCCAAAGGAACATTTTTGCCAAGTAAAGCCAAAAGCTCTGGCAGGTTGCTTGCTTAGCGACGAGAGCCTGGTGAGTGTCCGGACGAGTAGCGAAGTGAAACGAACTCACAAAATTTTCGCTAGGTACTTACCACGTTCCTCGCTAGGCTCCCGGCGTTAAACGAGACGCCTGTCAGTGTGTTTATCTTGAGTCTTTGAAGTGACTTCAAAAATATTGCGTTGCATTTATGCTTTGAACAAAGGTGTCAAAGCATCAATGAATGCAGTTTACGCAAAAACTGGCAAATATTGTTCGAATTTTGTTTACTGATAACTGACTTTAATATAACAAAGTTGGGATAATACGTACCATGGTTAACAAAAAGAGGCGTAATCAGCTCGGAAACACATCGATGCTCGGGCTTATGGTAATGGTTTTCAATTTGTTCATGTTTTTTAGGAGCACAGCAACATGGCCTGTCCGATGTGGTGTCAGTGCTAACACCATGATACAATGTTATATTTTGGTAAGTGTCCGATGTGGTGTCAGTGCTAACACCACGATACAATGTTATATTTTGGTAAGGTGTAGAAATTTGACATAGTTTATTTTTTGTTTTCTCTTTCTCTTCAGTTCTGTGTGAACAGAACTTAGGTAGTTTATGGTGAAAAAAGGTTTCTTTGTTGGGCATGGTTTCTTTGATGGCCATACTTTCTTTGTTTTGAAAAGATGGTGCGGTCTCTTGCATGCCTTCCAAGAAATACATTTTGCCTTTTGCAGATATTTTCAAACCACAAGCCGCCATGCTAGATGAATTCCTTCTACACCAAGTTTCTGTAAATCAATTTTTAAATTGTTTTTGATAGTACGTACAAATCGAGACCCACAGTCAAGCCGTTGTTTCTTACTTTTTTAATCATTTCACAATATCGTTGTAGAATAATACGTCAGTCCCCGAGCAACCATCCCAGCAGTTATTATATCTAATAATTATCACCCAACATTATATTCTTGCAAATTATTCTCTTTTGATGCCGTAGGAACAGCTAGTTATTTATGAACGGGGACCGGTTAATTTTTCTCGGGAATCTCTTAACAACTGATTTTCTAAACTCTACATCATTAGGTATGTGAAATGTCCTCAAATGCGCGCAGCTTATTGGCAGTAAATTTAAATGATTCAACACGGAATAAATGCTTACCCGGTTCTATCTTCTCACATTTCTTTTGGTTCCAATTGGGGTGGTGTTTGGATAACTGGATGCAAATAGTAGAGCAATCCGACGAGAGATCTGAATCATTGTCGTCTGACGTGGGCACTACCACAAATATTGAGGAAACGTCAGAAAATTCATTGTTCGATAGAAGCTGGTCTACCATCGTTGTTATATCATGCTCGCTGTCCAAATTACTGATGACTACGACAGGTTCCGCATTGTTAGTGTTTCTTGTAGTCATTTGGTTCGTATTGCGTTTGATATCTAGTATTGTTTCTGGCATTATGTAGGTAAAGAAATCGTTTCGATTGTTTGAGCTATAATCCGCTTCGTCGTCTCTGTTTCCTGTGTGTGCTTCGTCAAAGAGCATTTCGCTCACTTGGTTGTTGTCGTTTCCGCTAAAGGAAAAGTGCGATTTTAATCAACGGAAGATTAGAGGTAAACACGCAAATTTTCACCAAATCATAACAAATATTTTGACGGACTGTTTTGAATTCTGATGCAGAACGCCAGAATGCTAAATTACAGAGACGCGACGCGAATCTACGCACATTTTTAAGATACCGAGAACTTGATTTACTACACAAAACGAAGAGTGTTCGAATACACGCTGCGACTTTGCGCTGCAAATCAAGGCGCACCGTTAGCGCTATTCTGTATCAATCTCACCGTGCTATCTTAGGTCAAGTGTTCTTGAAGCTGTCAATCCCTAGCTACAATTGGAATGATAGCAACTCTCACTGTGAAAGGTTAGTTGCAACTAACTTTTCACACAGATTTTCTAGATTCGACCGGCTGAATCATAAGAAGCCACTCTCGTTTCACAATGCGCTTCTCAGTGAGAAACTCATAACCTACATAACATCATATCCTAAATCTACACTATTGTCACTTGTCTGTGATATTAAAGTCGTCCGTTTTTTATTAATGTTGGTGGACATTAGCGGGCCAGTTGTACTATTTCCATCCAATTCTACTACAGTGAGACAGTTACAGTATAGCGGAATAGCACTACTGTTTACATTAAAAACTACTTAACTAGACATTGCTATGATTGAGGCAAAGAAAGCGGAACTAAAACCATAAGTTAATGTTTTACGTAAAACAATAATATATAAAAATTACCTCATCGCTGCCTCATTGTCACTATTATCATTCCTACTGTGGTCAATTTTGTGCGGCAAGCTTTTTATTTCTTCAATTGTGCTGTCACTGGTATCGTGGTTGGATACCGGAAAGTATAAATACTGAGTAGAATTCGATGCGTAGAAACTGTTGTTAGATAAAGATATCACGCTTGTTTCATCCACACTATCACCTGAGTCTGTGTTTAAGGAAAGCGATGATTCGCTTTTTATTATAAGAATGGAGTCATAACTGACGGAACATTCATATGAAGTGTGAGATGAGTTTGTACAGTGTGTGTCTCCTGATAGTTCTTTATTTCCCGAACTATTTACCAATCTGTCAGATTCATCACTGTAATTTTCAGTGGTAGAACTTTCAAATAAATAATTATATTTATCATTTTCTATTTCGTTTACTTTGTCGTAAGCGTAACTGTCGTAAGATTCAATAGTATACGAACTTGAAGTATCAGTATTAGTTTTTACCTCATCAACATTGATAGGACACCTAAGTAAAGGACATGCACCGAACAAAGATTTTTTTAAGTCACTTGTTTCAAACTTATTATCATGTGGTGTATCTATAGAGTCAATCGACGTATTACTACTGTAACTGTCTGTTACTATTTTGTCATATAAAGTTACAATATTTTCTGGTGTTTCTAGGCTATGATTGCTGAACTGACTGGTAAACGAAGTAGCACCATTCACTCTGCCAACAGTTACTTTTATACCTTCGTTGTCAATGAAGGCACCCGCTTTTACGCCGGGAAGGCACTCGTTCGGACAATCGCACAAAGATGATATGTCGGGCGATGTCACCTTAATCTTAACGTAACTGTGTTTAAATTTTATTTTCTTCTTATCACAACCGCAGCCACGATCACAAGTTGTTGTTTTAATAACATCTTCGAATTTTTCACTAATACCAGCGGCTATGGACTTAGGACGTCGTTTTGATGGTGTTACGCCAACTTTTTTGGATTTGGTTTTAATCTCTCCTCTCTTTTCAGAAGGTGTTGGCTCCGGTGGCAACCCAGCATCAGCTCTAACTTTTTTTACTATTTCCTTTTCAGAAACCGTTTTACCTTCAGGCAATGGTAATCCAGCTGTAGCCAATCCTTTTAGTATTCTTTCCTTTTCTTTAGATGGCTTTCCGGCAAGAGGTGTTAATAGCCCCTCTGCTTTAGCCTTGCGAACTATTTCTTTTTCTGAAGGTGTTTTTGCTGGAGGGGGCATACCTAATTCAGTCCGAACTTTCTGTATCAAAGCTTTATCCGAAGCGGTTTTACCTTCGGGCAATGGTAGTCCAGCTTCGGCCCGACTCTTAACAATTTTTTCCTTTTGAGATGGTGTTTTTCCTTCCAAGGGTGTAAGTAAACCGGCAGCTGCTTTCGGTGATAATTTTCCTTCTTCTGTTTTAGCTTTCTTTATCATTGCTTTTTCAGAGGGAGTTCTTCCTTCTGGGAGAGGTACTCCAGCGGCAACCATTCCCTTAACAATGCGTTCCTTCTCAGATGGTGTCTTACCTTCAAGTGGTGTAACAATACCCGCAGCTTCAGCTTTACGCATTTTTGTTCTTTCTGATACAGTTTTGGGTTCAGCTGGAAGACCAAGTTCCTTACGAACTTTATCTGCCATCTTTTTCTCTGATGCTGTTTGAGATTCAGGAAGTGGTAAGCCTTGTTCTATTAAGCCTTTTAATATTCTCTCTTTCTCTTTTGGAGATTTTCCGGTCAAAGGAGTTAACAAACCAGCATCTTTTGCCTTTCGCATTTTTTCAGAGGTGACTTTTGACGGTACTTTACTTTCCGCTTTTACTTTAGCTATAAGTTCTTTTTCCGAAGGCGTCTTTCCTTCAGGTAAGGGTTTTCCAGCTTTACGAAGACTTCTAAGTACTTTTTCTTTT
The DNA here is from genome assembly GCA_947386135.1 of Melanchra persicariae. Classification (NCBI taxonomy): domain Eukaryota; kingdom Metazoa; phylum Arthropoda; class Insecta; order Lepidoptera; family Noctuidae; genus Melanchra; species Melanchra persicariae. The sequence continues at coordinate 31,362,059 of OX376643.1, forward strand.
TCTGATGGAGTCTTGGCTTCTTTTACTTTTTCTGATGGAGTCTTGACTTCTTTAACTTTTTCTGATGGAGTCTTGGCTTCTTTTACTTTTTCTGATGGAGTCTTGACTTCTTTTACTTTTTCTGATGGAGTCTTGGCTTCCTTTACTTTTTCTGATGGTCTTTTCTCTGCAGGGGGCTCGCCAGCTGTGATTTTCTGTATGATTTCCTTTTCCGATGGTGTTTTTCCTTCTGGTATGCCGACGCCTGCAGCTACTCTGTCACGCATAATCTTTTCTTTAGCTGAACGTGTTTTACCTTCTAAAGGGGTCAGAATTCCTGCTTCTTTTGCCCTTTTCATTCTATCTGATGGTGACGGCGTTACGTAACCTGTGTCTTGTTTAATCTTTTGTATTAAAGCTCTTTCAGATGATGTTTTACCTACTGGTAACGGCAAACCTGCTGCTGCTCTACCTCTAAGTATTTTCTCCTTCTGTGAAGGTGTTTTACCTTCTAATGGTGTTAAAAGACCAGATTTTTTAGCTTTTCTTACTTTTTCCGATGGAGTCTTTTCAGGTACTCCTAACTCTGTCTTAATTTTTTTTATCATTGATTTTTCTGAAGCAGTTTTACCTTGTGGTAATGGCAGACCAGACTCGGCTAGGCCTTTAAGGATTTTTTCTTTTTGTTCAGGTGTTTTACCTTCAAGAGGTGTTAATAAGCCAGCTGCTTTAGCTTTTTTTAATTTTTCTGAGGTGATTGAGGGACCTGGCACTTTGGCAGTTGGCTCTTTAACTTCTATCGTTGGTTTAGGCGGTGCTTCTCTTTCTGATTCTGGTGTTAACAGTCCACATATACATTCATCAGCAGGTCCCTTGCCCTCTTTCATTCCTTTTGCAGTTCGTTCGTCTAGTTTCCGTCTTTGATCTGGTGGCAAACTAGGGGCTCCAAATCCAGCAGCTATCGGTTTTCTCAATTCAATTTTTGTGGATGGCGTTACAGATGGCGCCCGGGGTCCAGCCTTCACTTTATCGATCAGAGCTTTCTCGGACGGTGTTCGTCCTTCGGGCAAAGGGATTCCTTTGTCTTTCAAACTTTTTAGAATTTTCTCTTTTTGTGACGGCGATTTACCTTCAAGGGGCTGCAGCAATCCAGCGCTCGCAGCTTTAGCGTATTTCTCTTTCATAGATGGAGTCTTAGGTTCTGGAGGCAGGCCAAGTTCAGCGCGTACCTTTTCACTGAGTTTTTTTTCCGAAACTGTTTTTGGTTCTGGCAGAGGCAGCCCTTCTTTTACTAATCCTTTTAGTGCCTTTTCTTTTTCTGATGGAGTTTTACCTTCTAAAGGCGAAACTAATCCTGCCGCTTTTGCTTTACGTAGTTTTTCTGACGGTGCAATAGATGGTGCACGCTCTCCCGCTTTGACTTTAGCAATAATAGCTTTTTCTGAAGCAGTTCGTCCTTCAGGCAATGGAATACCTTTGTCGTGCAATCCTTGCAATATATTTTCTTTTTGTGATGGTGATTTGCCTTCAAGTGGCTGCATTAATCCGGCATCTGCAGCTTTAGCGTATTTCTCTTTCATAGATGCAGTTTTAGGTTCAGGAGGAAGGCCAAGGTCAGCGCGGACCTTATCTATAATTTTTTTCTCGGAAGCAGTTTTCCCTTCTGGAAGAGGCATTCCTTGCATTGCTAAGCCTTTTACTATCTTTTCTTTTTGGGAAGGCGATTTGCCTTCTAAAGGCGTAACTAATCCTGCCGCTTTTGCTTTACGTAGTTTTTCTGACGGTGCAATAGATGGTGCACGCTCTCCCGCTTTGACTTTAGCAATAATAGCTTTTTCTGAAGCAGTTCGTCCTTCAGGCAATGGAATACCTTTGTCGTGCAATCCTTGCAATATATTTTCTTTTTGTGATGGTGATTTGCCTTCAAGTGGCTGCATTAATCCGGCATCTGCAGCTTTAGCGTATTTCTCTTTCATAGATGCAGTTTTAGGTTCAGGAGGAAGGCCAAGGTCAGCGCGGACCTTGTCTATAATTTTTTTCTCGGAAGCAGTTTTCCCTTCTGGAAGAGGCATTCCTTGCATTGCTAAGCCTTTTACTATCTTTTCTTTTTGGGAAGGCGATTTGCCTTCTAAAGGCGTAACTAGTCCAGCAGCTTTTGCTTCTCGTAGTTTTGCGGATGGTGTAATTGACGGAGCTCGGGCCTTCACTTTTGCTACAAGAGCTTTTTCTGATGATGTTCGTCCTTCAGGCAATGGAATACCTTTGTCGTGCAATCCTTGCAATATATTTTCTTTTTGTGATGGTGATTTGCCTTCAAGTGGCTGCATTAATCCGGCATCTGCAGCTTTAGCGTATTTCTCTTTCATAGATGCAGTTTTAGGTTCAGGAGGAAGGCCAAGGTCAGCGCGGACCTTGTCTATAATTTTTTTCTCGGAAGCAGTTTTCCCTTCTGGAAGAGGCATTCCTTGCATTGCTAAGCCTTTTACTATCTTTTCTTTTTGAGAAGGCGATTTGCCTTCTAAAGGCGTAACTAGTCCAGCAGCTTTTGCTTCTCGTAGTTTTGCGGATGGTGTAATTGACGGAGCTCGGGCCTTCACTTTTGCTACAAGAGCTTTTTCTGATGATGTTCGTCCTTCAGGTAATGGAATTCCTTTATCTTGCAAACTTTTCAGAATTTTTTCTTTTTCTGATGGTGTTTTACCCTCCAAGGGCTGCAGTAATCCTGCACTCGCTGCTTTCGCATACTTTTCTTTCATGGAAGGAGTTTTAGGTTCTGGAGGCAGGCCAAGTTCGGCACGTACCTTTTCACTGAGTTTTTTTTCCGAAACTGTTTTTGGTTCTGGAAGAGGCAGCCCTTCTTTAACTAATCCTTTTAGTGCCTTTTCTTTTTCTGAGGGAGTTTTACCTTCTAAAGGCGAAACTAATCCCGCCGCTTTTGCTTTACGTAGTTTTTCAGACGGTGAAATAGATGGTGCTCGCTCCCCCGCTTTAACTTTAGCAATAATAGCTTTCTCTGATGCCGTTCTTCCTTCAGGCAATGGAATACCCTTCTCTTGCAAACCCTGTAATATTTTTTCTTTTTGTGATGGTGATTTGCCTTCAAGTGGCTGCATTAATCCCGCATCTGCAGCTTTGGCGTACTTCTCTTTCATAGATGCAGTTTTAGGTTCAGGGGGAAGACCAAGGTCAGCGCGTACCTTATCAACGATTTTTTTCTCAGAAGTAGTTTTTCCTTCAGGAAGAGGGATTCCTTGCATTGCCAATCCTTTTATTATCTTTTCTTTTTGTGAGGGAGTTTTGCCTTCTAAAGGCGTTAATAGTCCTGCAGCTTTTGCTTTACGCAATTTCTCCGATGGCGCAACAGACGGAGCTCGTGGTCCTTCTTTCACTTTAGCTATAAGAGCTTTCTCTGATGGCGTTCGTCCTTCGGGCAATGGAATACCTTCCTCTTGCAAACCTTGTAATATTTTTTCTTTTTGAGACGGTGATTTACCTTCCAGGGGCTGCATCAGACCCGCTTCAGCAGCTTTAGCGTACTTGTCTTTCATGGACGTAGTTTTAGGCTCTGGAGGGAGGCCAATATCTGCTCGAACCTTTTCCATAATCTTTTTCTCTGAAGCAGTTTTAGCTTCAGGAAGAGGCAATCCTTCCTTTGCTAATCCTTTCAATATCTTTTCTTTTTGTGAGGGTGTTTTACCTTCTAAAGGTGAAAGCAATCCAGCGGCTTTTGCTTTCCGTAGTTTTTCAGATGGTTTCACAGATGGTACACGTACTCCTGCTTTCACTTTAGCTATAATAGCTTTCTCTGATGCCGATCGCCCTTCAGGCAATGGAATTCCATTGTCTTGCAAACCTTGTAATATTTTTTCTTTTTGTGATGGCGATTTACCTTCCAGCGGCTGCATTAGCCCAGCTTCTGCAGCTTTAGCGTACTTGTCTTTCATTGACGAAGTTTTGGGTTCTGGAGGCAAACCAAGGTCAGCTCGAACCTTTTCCATAATTTTTTTCTCTGAAGCAGTTTTTGCTTCAGGAAGAGGGAGTCCTTCTTGTGCTAGTCCTTTCAGAATCTTTTCTTTCTGGGAGGGAGTTTTCCCTTCTAAAGGCGTAATTAGTCCTGCAGCTTTTGCTTTACGAAGTCTTTCAGATGGCTTCACAGATGGCACTCGTTCTCCTGCTTTAACTTTAGCTATAATGGCTTTCTCTGATGCCGTTCGCCCTTCAGGCAATGGGATACCTTTCTCTTGCAAACCTTGTAATATTTTTTCTTTTTGAGATGGTGATTTACCTTCCAAGGGCTGCATTAAACCGGCTTCAGCAGCTTTAGCGTACTTGTCTTTCATAGATTGAGTTTGAGGCTCTGGAGGCAGCCCCATATCAGCGCGAACCTTTTCCATAATCTTTTTCTCTGAAGCAGTTTTTGCTTCAGGAAGAGGAAGTCCTTCTTGTGCTAGTCCTTTCAGAATCTTTTCTTTTTGGGAGGGAGTTTTGCCTTCTAAAGGCGTAAGTAGTCCTGCAGCTTTTGCTTTACGTAATTTTTCAGATGGCTTTACAGACGGAACACGTACTCCTGCTTTCACTTTAGATATAATGGCTTTTTCTGATGCAGTTCTTCCTTCTGGCAGTGGGATTCCATTGTCTTGAAAACCTTGTAATATTTTTTCTTTTTGTGATGGTGATTTACCATCCAGGGGCTGCATTAGACCTGCTTCTGCAGCTTTAGCGTACTTGTCTTTCATGGACGCAGTTTTAGGCTCTGGAGGTAAACCCATGTCAGCGCGAACCTTTTCCATAATCTTTTTTTCGGAAGTAGTTTTAGCTTCAGGAAGAGGAAGTCCTTCTTGTGCTAGTCCTTTCAGAATTTTCTCTTTTTGTGAGGGAGTTTTGCCTTCTAAAGGCGTAAGTAGTCCTGCAGCTTTTGCTTTACGTAGTTTTTCAGATGGCTTTACAGACGGCACACGTACTCCTGCTTTCACTTTAGATATAATAGCTTTCTCTGATGCAGTTCTTCCTTCTGGCAGTGGGATTCCATTGTCTTGAAAACCTTGTAATATTTTTTCTTTTTGTGATGGTGATTTACCTTCCAGAGGCTGCATTAGACCAGCTTCTGCAGCTTTGGCGTATTTGTCTTTCATGGACGCAGTTTTAGGCTCTGGAGGTAAACCCATGTCAGCTCGAACCTTTTCCATAATCTTTTTCTCTGAAGCAGTTTTTGCTTCAGGAAGAGGCAGTCCTTCTTGTGCTAATCCTTTCAGAATCTTTTCTTTCTGGGAGGGAGTTTTTCCTTCTAAAGGCGTTAACAGTCCAGCAGCTTTTGCTTTACGTAATTTCTCAGACGGCTTTACTGATGGTGCACGTTCTCCAGCTTTTACTTTGGCTATAATAGCTTTTTCTGTTGCTGTCCTACCTTCGGGCAATGGGATACCTTTCTCTTGCAAACCTTGTAATATTTTTTCTTTTTGAGATGGTGATTTACCTTCCAAGGGCTGCATTAGACCCGCTTCAGCAGCTTTAGCATACTTGTCTTTCATAGATTGAGTTTGTGGCTCTGGAGGCAGCCCCATATCAGCGCGAACCTTTTCCATAATCTTTTTCTCCGAAGCAGTTTTTGCTTCAGGTAGAGGCAGTCCTTCTTGCGCCAGTCCTTTCAGAATCTTTTCTTTCTGGGAGGGAGTTTTTCCTTCTAAAGGCGTTATCAGTCCAGCAGCTTTTGCTTTACGTAATTTCTCAGACGGCTTTACTGATGGTGCACGTTCTCCAGCTTTTACTTTGGCTATAATAGCTTTTTCTGTTGCTGTCCTACCTTCGGGCAATGGGATACCTTTCTCTTGCAAACCTTGTAATATTTTTTCTTTTTGAGATGGTGATTTACCTTCCAAGGGCTGCATTAGACCCGCTTCAGCAGCTTTAGCATACTTGTCTTTCATAGATTGAGTTTGCGGCTCTGGAGGCAGCCCCATATCAGCGCGAACCTTTTCTATAATCTTTTTCTCTGAAGCAGTTTTTGCTTCAGGAAGAGGGATTCCTTCTTGTGCTAAACCTTTCAGAATCTTTTCCTTTTGTGAGGGAGTTTTTCCTTCTAAAGGCGTTAACAGTCCGGCAGCTTTTGCTTTACGAAGTTTTTCAGATGGCTTCACAGATGGCATCCGTTCTCCTGCTTTCACTTTAGCTATTATGGCTTTCTCTGATGCTGTTCGTCCTTCAGGCAATGGAATACCTTTTTCTTGTAAACCTTGCAATATTTTTTCTTTTTGTGACGGTGATTTACCTTCCAAGGGTTGTATTAAACCGGCTTCGGCGGCTTTAGCGTACTTGTCTTTCATTGATTGAGTTTGCGGCTCTGGAGGCAGCCCCATATCAGCGCGAACCTTTTCCATAATCTTTTTCTCTGAAGCAGTTTTTGCTTCAGGAAGAGGGAGTCCTTCTTGTGCTAAACCTTTCAGAATCTTTTCCTTTTGTGAGGGAGTTTTTCCTTCTAAAGGCGTGATCAGTCCGGCAGCTTTTGCTTTACGAAGTTTTTCAGATGGTTTCACAGACGGCACTCGTTCTCCTGCTTTAACTTTAGCTATAATGGCTTTTTCTGATGCTGTTCGTCCCTCAGGCAATGGGATACCTTTTTCTTGTAAACCTTGCAATATTTTTTCTTTTTGTGACGGTGATTTACCTTCCAAGGGTTGTATTAAACCGGCTTCGGTGGCTTTAGCGTACTTGTCTTTCATTGATTGAGTTTGCGGCTCTGGAGGCAGCCCCATATCAGCGCGAACCTTTTCCATAATCTTTTTCTCTGAAGCAGTTTTTGCTTCAGGAAGAGGCAGTCCTTCTTGTGCTAGTCCTTTCAGAATTTTTTCTTTCTGGGAGGGAGTTTTTCCTTCTAAAGGCGTTATTAGTCCTGCAGCTTTTGCTTTACGTAATTTTTCAGACGGTTTTACAGATGGTGCTCGTTCTCCAGCTTTTACTTTGGCTATAATAGCTTTTTCTGTTGCTGTTCGTCCTTCAGGCAATGGAATACCTTTCTCTTGCAAACCCTGTAATATTTTTTCTTTTTGAGACGGTGATTTACCTTCCAGGGGCTGCATTAAGCCGGCTTCAGCAGCTTTAGCGTACTTGTCTTTCATCGATTGAGTTTGCGGCTCTGGAGGCAGCCCTATATCAGCGCGAACCTTTTCCATAATCTTTTTCTCTGAAGCAGTTTTTGCTTCAGGAAGAGGGATTCCTTCTTGTGCTAAACCTTTCAGAATCTTTTCCTTTTGTGAGGGAGTTTTTCCTTCTAAAGGCGTTAACAGTCCGGCAGCTTTTGCTTTACGAAGTTTTTCAGATGGCTTCACAGATGGCATCCGTTCTCCTGCTTTCACTTTAGCTATTATGGCTTTCTCTGATGCTGTTCGTCCCTCAGGCAATGGAATACCTTTTTCTTGTAAACCTTGCAATATTTTTTCTTTTTGTGACGGTGATTTACCTTCCAAGGGTTGTATTAAACCGGCTTCGGCGGCTTTAGCGTACTTGTCTTTCATTGATTGAGTTTGCGGCTCTGGAGGCAGCCCCATATCAGCGCGAACCTTTTCCATAATCTTTTTCTCTGAAGCAGTTTTTGCTTCAGGAAGAGGCAGTCCTTCTTGTGCTAGTCCTTTCAGAATTTTTTCTTTCTGGGAGGGAGTTTTTCCTTCTAAAGGCGTTAAAAGTCCTTCAGCTTTTGCTTTACGTAATTTTTCAGACGGTTTTACAGATGGTGCTCGTTCTCCAGCTTTTACTTTGGCTATAATAGCTTTTTCTGTTGCTGTTCGTCCTTCAGGCAATGGAATACCTTTCTCTTGCAAACCCTGTAATATTTTTTCTTTTTGAGACGGTGATTTACCTTCCAGGGGCTGCATTAAACCGGCTTCAGCAGCTTTAGCGTACTTGTCTTTCATCGATTGAGTTTGCGGCTCTGGAGGAAGCCCCATATCAGCGCGAACCTTTTCTATAATCTTTTTCTCTGAAGCAGTTTTTGCTTCAGGTAGAGGCAGTCCTTCTTGTGCTAGTCCTTTCAGAATTTTTTCTTTCTGGGAGGGAGTTTTCCCTTCTAAAGGCGTTATTAGTCCTGCAGCTTTTGCTTTACGAAGTTTTTCAGATGGTTTCACAGACGGCACTCGTTCTCCTGCTTTAACTTTAGCTATAATGGCTTTCTCTGATGCTGTTCGTCCCTCAGGCAATGGGATACCTTTCTCTTGCAAACCCTGTAATATTTTTTCTTTTTGAGATGGTGATTTACCTTCCAGGGGCTGCATTAAACCGGCTTCAGCAGCTTTAGCGTACTTGTCTTTCATAGATTCAGTTTGCGGCTCTGGAGGAAGCCCCATATCAGCGCGAACCTTTTCCATAATCTTTTTCTCTGAAGCAGTTTTTGCTTCAGGTAGAGGCAGTCCTTCTTGTGCTAGTCCTTTCAGAATTTTTTCTTTCTGGGAGGGAGTTTTCCCTTCTAAAGGCGTTATTAGTCCTGCAGCTTTTGCTTTACGAAGTTTTTCAGATGGTTTCACAGACGGCACTCGTTCTCCTGCTTTAACTTTAGCTATAATGGCTTTCTCTGATGCTGTTCGTCCCTCAGGCAATGGGATACCTTTCTCTTGCAAACCTTGTAATATTTTCTCCTTTTGAGACGGTGATTTACCTTCCAGGGGTTGTATTAAACCGGCTTCGGCAGCTTTAGCGTACTTGTCTTTCATTGATTGAGTTTGCGGCTCTGGAGGCAGCCCCATATCAGCGCGAACCTTTTCCATAATCTTTTTCTCTGAAGCAGTTTTTGCTTCAGGAAGAGGCAGTCCTTCTTGCGCTAGTCCTTTCAGAATCTTTTCTTTCTGGGAGGGAGTTTTTCCTTCTAATGGAGTTATTAGTCCTGCAGCTTTTGCTTTACGAAGTTTTTCAGATGGTTTCACAGACGGCTTCACAGACGGAACTCGTTCTCCTGCTTTGACTTTAGCTATAATGGCTTTCTCTGATGCTGTTCGTCCCTCAGGCAGTGGGATACCTTTCTCTTGCAAACCTTGTAATATTTTTTCCTTTTGAGACGGTGATTTACCTTCCAAGGGTTGTATTAAACCGGCTTCGGCAGCTTTAGCGTACTTGTCTTTCATTGATTGAGTTTGCGGCTCTGGAGGAAGCCCCATATCAGCGCGAACCTTTTCCATAATCTTTTTCTCTGAAGCAGTTTTTGCTTCAGGAAGAGGCAGTCCTTCTTGCGCCAGTCCTTTCAGAATCTTTTCTTTCTGGGAGGGAGTTTTTCCTTCTAAAGGCGTTATTAGTCCTGCAGCTTTTGCTTTACGAAGTCTTTCAGATGGCTTCACAGACGGCACTCGTTCTCCTGCTTTAACTTTAGCTATAATAGCTTTCTCTGATGCTGTTCGTCCCTCAGGCAATGGGATACCTTTCTCTTGCAAACCCTGTAATATTTTTTCTTTTTGAGATGGTGATTTACCTTCCAGGGGCTGCATTAAACCGGCTTCAGCAGCTTTAGCGTACTTGTCTTTCATAGATTCAGTTTGCGGCTCTGGAGGAAGCCCCATATCAGCGCGAACCTTTTCCATAATCTTTTTCTCTGAAGCAGTTTTTGCTTCAGGTAGTGGCAGTCCTTCTTGTGCTAGTCCTTTCAGAATTTTTTCTTTCTGGGAGGGAGTTTTCCCTTCTAAAGGCGTTATTAGTCCTGCAGCTTTTGCTTTACGAAGTTTTTCAGATGGTTTCACAGACGGCACTCGTTCTCCAGCTTTAACTTTTGCTATAATGGCTTTCTCTGATGCTGTTCGTCCCTCAGGCAATGGGATACCTTTCTCTTGCAAACCTTGTAATATTTTCTCCTTTTGAGACGGTGATTTACCTTCCAGGGGTTGTATTAAACCGGCTTCGGCAGCTTTAGCGTACTTGTCTTTCATTGATTGAGTTTGCGGCTCTGGAGGCAGCCCCATATCAGCGCGAACCTTTTCCATAATCTTTTTCTCTGAAGCAGTTTTTGCTTCAGGAAGAGGCAGTCCTTCTTGCGCTAGTCCTTTCAGAATCTTTTCTTTCTGGGAGGGAGTTTTTCCTTCTAATGGCGTTATTAGTCCTGCAGCTTTTGCTTTACGAAGTTTTTCAGATGGTTTTACAGACGGCTTCACAGACGGCACTCGTTCTCCTGCTTTGACTTTAGCTATAATGGCTTTTTCTGATGCTGTTCGTCCCTCAGGCAGAGGGATACCTTTCTCTTGCAAACCTTGTAATATTTTTTCCTTTTGAGACGGTGATTTACCTTCGAGGGGTTGTATTAAACCGGCTTCGGCAGCTTTAGCGTATTTGTCTTTCATCGATTGAGTTTGCGGCTCTGGAGGCAGCCCCATATCAGCGCGAACCTTTTCCATAATCTTTTTCTCTGAAGCAGTTTTTGCTTCAGGAAGAGGCAGTCCTTCTTGCGCTAGTCCTTTTAGAATCTTTTCTTTCTGGGAGGGAGTTTTTCCTTCTAATGGCGTTATTAGTCCTGCAGCTTTTGCTTTACGAAGTTTTTCAGATGGTTTTACAGACGGCTTCACAGACGGCACTCGTTCTCCTGCTTTGACTTTAGCTATAATGGCTTTTTCTGATGCTGTTCGTCCCTCAGGCAGAGGGATACCTTTCTCTTGCAAACCTTGTAATATTTTTTCCTTTTGAGACGGTGATTTACCTTCGAGGGGTTGTATTAAACCGGCTTCGGCAGCTTTAGCGTATTTGTCTTTCATCGATTGAGTTTGCGGCTCTGGAGGCAGCCCCATATAAGCGCGAACCTTTTCCATAATCTTTTTCTCTGAAGCAGTTTTTGCTTCAGGAAGAGGAAGTCCTTCTTGAGCTAGTCCTTTCAGAATCTTTTCTTTTTGTGACGGAGTTTTTCCTTCTAAAGGCGTTATCAGTCCGGCAGCTTTTGCTTTACGAAGTTTTTCAGATGGCTTCACAGATGGCACCCGTTCTCCAGCTTTAACTTTAGCTATTATGGCTTTTTCTGATGCCGTTCGTCCCTCAGGCAATGGAATACCTTTTTCTTGTAAACCTTGCAATATTTTTTCTTTTTGTGACGGTGATTTACCTTCCAAGGGTTGTATTAAACCGGCTTCGGCAGCTTTAGCGTACTTGTCTTTCATGGATTGAGTTTGCGGCTCTGGAGGCAGCCCCATATCAGCGCGAACCTTTTCCATAATCTTTTTCTCTGAAGCAGTTTTTGCTTCAGGAAGAGGGAGTCCTTCTTGAGCTAGTCCTTTCAGAATTTTTTCTTTCTGGGAGGGAGTTTTTCCTTCTAATGGCGTTATTAGTCCTGCAGCTTTTGCTTTACGAAGTCTTTCAGATGGCTTCACAGACGGCACTCGTTCTCCTGCTTTAACTTTAGCTATAATGGCTTTCTCTGATGCTGTTCGTCCCTCAGGCAACGGGATACCTTTCTCTTGCAAACCTTGTAATATTTTCTCCTTTTGAGATGGTGATTTACCTTCCAGGGGTAGTATTAAACCGGCTTCGGCAGCTTTAGCGTACTTGTCTTTCATAGATTGAGTTTGCGGCTCTGGAGGAAGCCCCATATCAGCGCGAACCTTTTCCATAATCTTTTTCTCTGAAGCAGTTTTTGCTTCAGGTAGAGGGATTCCTTCTTGTGCTAGTCCTTTCAAAATTTTTTCTTTCTGGGAGGGAGTTTTTCCTTCTAATGGCGTTATTAGTCCTGCAGCTTTTGCTTTACGAAGTCTTTCAGATGGCTTCACAGATGGCACTCGTTCTCCTGCTTTAACTTTAGCTATAATGGCTTTCTCTGATGCTGTTCGTCCCTCAGGCAATGGGATACCTTTCTCTTGCAAACCTTGTAATATTTTCTCCTTTTGAGACGGTGATTTACCTTCCAGGGGTTGTATTAAACCGGCTTCGGCAGCTTTAGCGTACTTGTCTTTCATAGATTGAGTTTGCGGCTCTGGAGGCAGCCCCATATCAGCGCGAACCTTTTCCATAATCTTTTTCTCTGAAGCAGTTTTTGCTTCAGGAAGAGGCAGTCCTTCTTGCGCTAGTCCTTTCAGAATCTTTTCTTTCTGGGAGGGAGTTTTTCCTTCTAATGGCGTTATTAGTCCTGCAGCTTTTGCTTTACGAAGTTTTTCAGATGGTTTCACAGACGGCTTCACAGACGGCACTCGTTCTCCTGCTTTGACTTTAGCTATAATGGCTTTCTCTGATGCTGTTCGTCCCTCAGGCAGAGGGATACCTTTCTCTTGCAAACCTTGTAATATTTTTTCCTTTTGAGACGGTGATTTACCTTCGAGGGGTTGTATTAAACCGGCTTCGGCAGCTTTAGCGTATTTGTCTTTCATCGATTGAGTTTGCGGCTCTGGAGGAAGCCCCATATCAGCGCGAACCTTTTCCATAATCTTTTTCTCTGAAGCAGTTTTTGCTTCAGGAAGAGGGAGTCCTTCTTGTGCTAGTCCTTTCAGAATCTTTTCTTTCTGGGAGGGAGTTTTCCCTTCTAAAGGCGTAATTAGTCCTGCAGCTTTTGCTTTACGAAGTCTTTCAGATGGCTTCACAGATGGCACTCGTTCTCCTGCTTTTACTTTAGCTATAATGGCTTTCTCTGATGCCGTTCGCCCTTCAGGCAATGGGATACCTTTCTCTTGCAAACCTTGTAATATTTTTTCTTTTTGTGATGGTGATTTACCTTCCAGGGGTTGTATTAAACCGGCTTCGGCAGCTTTAGCGTACTTGTCTTTCATAGATTGAGTTTGTGGCTCTGGAGGCAGCCCCATATCAGCGCGAACCTTTTCCATAATCTTTTTCTCTGAAGCAGTTTTTGCTTCAGGAAGAGGGAGTCCTTCTTGTGCTAGTCCTTTCAGAATCTTTTCTTTCTGGGAGGGAGTTTTCCCTTCTAAAGGCGTAATTAGTCCTGCAGCTTTTGCTTTACGAAGTCTTTCAGATGGCTTTACAGACGGCACTCGTTCTCCAGCTTTAACTTTAGCTATAATGGCTTTCTCTGATGCCGTTCGCCCTTCAGGCAATGGGATACCTTTCTCTTGCAAACCTTGTAATATTTTTTCTTTTTGAGATGGTGATTTACCTTCCAGGGGCTGCATTAAACCGGCCTCAGCAGCTTTAGCGTACTTGTCTTTCATTGATTGAGTTTGCGGCTCTGGAGGCAGCCCCATATCAGCGCGAACCTTTTCCATAATCTTTTTCTCTGAAGCAGTTTTTGCTTCAGGAAGAGGCAGTCCTTCTTGCGCTAGTCCTTTCAGAATCTTTTCTTTCTGGGAGGGAGTTTTTCCTTCTAATGGCGTTATTAGTCCTGCAGCTTTTGCTTTACGAAGTTTTTCAGATGGTTTCACAGACGGCTTCACAGACGGCACTCGTTCTCCTGCTTTAACTTTAGCTATAATGGCTTTCTCTGATGCCGTTCGCCCTTCAGGCAATGGGATGCCTTTCTCTTGCAAACCTTGTAATATTTTTTCCTTTTGAGACGGTGATTTACCTTCTAGAGGCTGCATTAAACCGGCTTCAGCAGCTTTAGCGTACTTGTCTTTCATCGACGCAGTTTTAGGCTCCGGAGGTAAACCTAGATCAGCGCGAACCTTGTCCATAATCTTTTTGTCTGAAGCAGTTTTCGCTTCAGGAAGTGTTAGCCCTTCCTGTGCGAGTCCTTTCAGTATTTTTTCTTTTTGTGATGGAGTTTTTCCCTCTAATGGTGTGATAAGTCCTGCAGCTCTTGCCTTACGTAATTTCTCCGATGGTGGAACGGACGGAGGTCGTGGTTCCTCTTTCACTTTAGCAACGAGAGCTTTTTCTGATGGCGTTCGTCCTTCAGGCAGGGGAATTCCTTTTTCTTGTAAACTCTTAAGGATTTTTTCTTTTTCTGACGGCGATTTACCTTCTAGGGGTTGCAGCAATCCAGCACTTGCTGCTTTTTCGTACTTTTCTTTCATGGATGGTGTTTTAGGTTCTGGAGGTAGGCCAAGTTCTGTGCGTACTTTTTCACTGATCTTTTTCTCTGAAGCAGTTTTTGCTTCAGGAAGTGGCAGTCCTTCTTTTGCTAATCCTTTCAGTATCTTTTCTTTTTGTGAGGGGGTTTTTCCTTCTAAAGGCGTTATCAGGCCTGCAGCTTTTGCTTCACGAAGTTTTGCAGATGGTGTTACAGTCGGTGCACGTTCCCCTGATTTAACTTTAGCTATAAGAGCTTTTTCTGATGGTGTTCGTCCTTCTGGTAATGGAATTCCTTTGTCACGCAAGCTCTGTAAAATTTTTTCTTTTTCTTTTTCTGATTTACCTTCCAAGGGCTTTAATAATCCGGCACTAGCAGCTTTTTCGTACTTCTCTTTCATGGACGGAGTTTTAGGTTCAGGAGGTAAGCCAAGTTCAGTGCGTACTTTTTCACTGAGCTTTTTCTCAGAAGCAGTTTTTGCTTCAGGAAGAGGTAGTCCCTCCATTGCTAATCCTTTCATTATCTTTTCTTTTTGGGAGGCAGTTTTTCCTTCTAAAGGCGTTATGAGACCGGCTGCCTTCGCTTTGCGTAGTTTCGCAGATGGCTTTGCAGACGGCTTTGCAGACGGCACATGTTCTCCAGCTTTCACCTTAGCTACTAGTGCTTTCTCGGATGGTGTTCGTCCTTCAGGCAATGGGATACCCTTGTCTTGTAAACCTTGTAATATTTTTTCTTTTTGTGACGGCGATTTACCTTCTAAGGGCTGCAGTAATCCAGCATCTGCAGCTTTAGCGTACTTCTCTTTCATAGATGCAGTCTTAGGTTCTGGTGGAAGTCCAACTTCTGCTCGTACCTTTTCAATAAGCTTTTTCTGAGAAGCAGTTTTTCCTTCAGGAAGAGGTAGCCCTTGCATTGCTAGTCCTTTAAGTATCTTTTCTTGTTGTTCTGGAGGTTTTCCTTCTATTGGCGTTATCAGTCCTGCAGCTTTTGCTTTACGTAGTTTCTCAGATGGTTTCACAGACGGCACACGCTCTCCTGCTTTTACTTTGGCTATAATAGCTTTCTCTGATGCAGTTCGTCCTTCAGGCAAAGGTATGCCTTTGTCTTGCAATCCTTGTAATATTTTTTCTTTTTGTGACGGGGTCTTACCTTCTAGGGGCTGCATCAAACCGGCTTCTGCAGCTTTAGCGTACTTTTCTTTCATGGATGCAGTTTTAGGTTCTGGAGAAAGGCCGACTTCAGCGCGTACCTTTTCAATGAGCTTCTTCTCAGATGCTGTTTTTCCTTCAGGTATTGGCAATCCTTGCATTGCTAATCCTTTAATTATCTTTTCTTTTTGTGAGGGAGTTTTCCCTTCTAATGGCGTTATGAGTCCTGCAGCTTTAGCTTTTTTAATTTTTTCTGAGGGTGTTATCACTTCGGCTTCTTTTGCTTTTTTAATCTTTGCCGAGGGTGTCGTCACTTCACCTTCTTTGAATTTTTTAAGTTTTTCTAACATCGTTGCTGTTTTAGATTCTGGTATTCCCAAATCAGCTTTTACTTTTTTGATCAAAGCTTTTTCAGATGCCGTTTTACCCTTTGGTAAAGGGTGTCCTTTTTTGGCCAGTTCTCTTAACATCTCTTCTTTTTCTTCTGGAGGCTTCCCTTCTATCATTTTTTCGGCTTTCTTTGCCATAGACTTCTTTTCTTTTGCACCTAGGGATACTAACGACTTTCGTACTTCCCCAAGGCGCCTTTCTTCACGTAGTAAATGACTGCATAGTATGCAATCACAATTATCACAATTTTTCATTTTGTAGCAATCGTAAAGACCTTTCATTACTTCAAACATCGCATCTGAGTTGCATGAACAGCAGCAACTGTCCTCCACTGCACCCAATTGACAACGATAAACTTTCCATTTTCTCTGCATTGGAAAATTAAACGAACTCAAGTATTCGTTCAAATGATACCCTGAAACTCGGTTCACTATGAACTTGGAATTGAAAATGGATTTTGTCTTTATCGCATCTGAACTTCTTGTTGTTCGATTGTATAGCTTTGTCCGTTTAAGAGTTTTTGTCATGCTGATATGTTTAGTAAGTTTTAGGAGCTTTGGGGTTTTACTCTTACCGGAGTGTGATAATCGGAATGCGATTGCTGGTTGTTCGCCGCATTTTACTAAGTCAAACTTTTTGCGGATTTTCACTTTTTTCTTATGAACCATTATGCGGATATCATTTATTTTATTGCATTGAATATTTTCCTGATCAGATTGGCGAAGGTCATATATTAAAGGTTTATCTTTATTTTCGAGGTCTTTCATTGTGATTTAATAAAAAGCAGCCTTACGAGCGAAATACTAATACTATGTTCGTTTTTTTTATATATATTTGATAAAAATCGATTCACAGCTTTTTTTTTGCAAACTCAATTCTTTCTTCTCATGCCCTTTCTTCCCGATTGGTCTGTGCTAGAGGATGTCGGTTGACTTCCTTTCCAGTTGTCCTTCAAAGTTGTAAACTTGTCTTTTTTTTCAAGCCCTTCCGCTTTTTCCTGATTGGTTTCTGTTTGATGACGCTTCGTTTTCTTTTTGACTAGGTTGTGTTTGAGGCATTCTTAAAACTTGGTACTTTTTTTCTGAAAAGCATTTGCAGAGTAGTTTTATTTCAGTACTTATGAGTATAACACGGTTGAAGGTTATTGAAATGACCGACTTCAGTTAGAGGCCTGTTGACTTTTTCCACTGCATTACAATTAGGTTTAAAGTTCTTGTACATTCTGCATTACAATTAGGTTTAAAGTTCTGGTACTTCTAAAATGGTACTATAGTGCCACTGTTAGCACTTGTTGGAAAACATTCAATTGTTGCCGAGTGTTTATGATGATACTTTGGTAGAATACATCGCACCTAGCTTTGTTGCGGTATTGATAACTCGAAAAGAACCCAAATTAAATCTTCAGTTTTAGGGGTCAAAAATGTTGCAAATTATCTCTATTAGGTAACTCGATTCATGGAACGCTCTCAATTATACTAGTCACCCACTATCAACTAAAGTTTTATTCAATAAATTGCTTCCGGGTAATGTAACGGTTTCTACGTATAGGTATGCTCGACAACATCGACGCAGTTTTTAAAATAGTGCCCACAGTGAGTGAACCTTAGCCAGACTTGACCTGTAACATTCGTTTTACGTCGTGTTCATTTTTTGGTTGCCGAAAGCGTATTCAATGGTTTACCCTTGATTGAGCCAAGCTTAAATTTATATAAAAAGTTAATTATTCGCTATTTACCGACAATATGAACGAACTAACTTAGCTGATTGAAATTGATTCGCCTCTAGGTTGGTCCCCCGATGTAAGTAAATAAAATAGAGAAGATAGCGTGGCCCATAGAGATTTTATAAATAGGGACTTGTTTTTGGATGATTCTTATCAACCCTTGAAAGGGTGGTGAACTTTCTAAGTCGATGATACTGCAAGCTTGACTTTACTTGGAAATTGGCTCAAACGATCTAAAAGTGGTGAAATTTACGAACGGGAAAAATCAGTTTCTATGAAAAATCTCATTCAATCAATTGCGAAGTCAGAAATTCAGAATGTAGGTAAGTACCTAATAAAGATTGTAATGATTATTAACCTACCCTATAGCGCGATTGGAGTTTTTTTGTTCGTAGAAGAAAGTACCTACCTACTAAATACATACGGACAAAGTCGCGGGCGAAGTGCTAGTTTTTTTTATAATTAAGGCACATTGTCAAACAAAAAAAAATGTAACTTGTATTGAATTGGGTTTTATAGTAATTCAACTACGCAGTGCGGTTATGAGGTTAAATAGACCAATTGAAAAACGACGCTTTCAATTTTCTTTGTTTAAGTTTTTGCTAAAAATTTTTAACACATGTAATAACTATTTAATTTTCTATTTGTGTAAATATTTCTCTGCTAGTTACATTATTTCGGCAAGTTACTATAAAACCCAATTCAATACAAGTTACATTTTTGCCTGAATTACTAGTTACTGCAAAAAAAACTTATTTTTTTTAAAACCTTGCTCCACACTAGGAATTTCTCCTGTAGGTATCGTGGGTGCGTTTACAAACATACAAACTCACACACAAACAGCCAGAGGCCACAAACATACCTACCACACTTATTTTGTTTTTACATTGAGTTAAACTAGATATTTTATTAAAAAAATCGCATACGCGGGGGTTAACTTTTTATGGGATACTTTTAAACATACTTCCCAGCTCTACGCCTACACGTTAAAGGCAAAAAAAAGTTATATTTAAAAAAAATAAACCAACTTCAAAACTGTATTAATTAATAGCTAAAAAGGGAGAAATAAAATTTGTATCATTAAAAAAAATCTATAGTAAAATGCTAACTACGATTTCGTGGTCGGTGCCAGCCTTAATATTTGGAATAAACGTTTGTCACTTTGTAGTTGTATGCGGTACGCGAACCTTATACTGAACACGCCACATACCTAAGTAGGCCTACCGCCAGTTAGGCTGGCAATTTTAGAGATTATGCGTGGTCGCGTGGACAACACACACGTTTAGAAGCAGGTGTAAACTAACATACAAAAAACTGTGCAATTTTGACAATATTATGTAATGTTGTCAATATATTATGTTAGTAGGTATGTATGTACGGGTCGAATTGACAATCTCCTTTATTGAAGTTGGGTTAAGAATCATTGCAAAGTTGGCTGAATTTTCGAAGTAAGTAATTTACCTGGATCATGAGGCTATTAATAGCTGACCAGAAAAAAGCATGCTCACCAACCTCTGCCTGATAAGTTTTCGCGACGAATCATCAGTGAATGTAGCAAAGTTTGGATTTCAATTGGTACCTACATAACATCACGGTTTTAATCTTACCTAGTTATCGTCCCATCGACACTTCCTTTTTATAGAAAAATGTGACTTTTCGGTGGAGATATGGCTCATACGATCGTTGGATAGCTGGTACCTGAAACAAGCGTGGAATCAGGCCGGACACTTCCTACTGGAAACTACCTACTGTAGGTACGAATAATTAGATTACCTACACAAATTGTATAGCTATATCCCAACCTAAATCATAACTATCCTTTGCTAAAGTAAAATAGCCGCGAAAAGAGATCCGAATAATGACGAACCAGTAGGTACGTTGCCGACAGGTTCTACTACGATCGGATTCCCACCACTGACTGCTATGCGACTACTGTACTTGGTCAACTGAAAACTGTCGGCAACGTATCTACTGGTCTTGGTCAAAATGAAACAGGATTTGAACCTAAACATTTATCGATCGTTAACAGGTGTACTGATCGTTTGAATGCCACAACGATGACCGGTCTCTTTTTAAGGCTGACTGTCCACTGCTGGAGTCAAGTGGAGAGAAGAGGAGTGGAGCAGAACTGTGCCAATACTAACCAATGGATTTGAAATCTTTACTCTGATTCAGTGGACAGGCAGCGCGGTGTCCCGATAGTACCTGTATCCTCATACCTTATCTACAAGGTGCTTCTGAACTGACTTCAAATTGTGTGTTCGTTGTTTACGTTACAAATATCTTTCTCTAGTAGAACGCTACACTATTTGCGAGTACTTAGGGGAACGCGGGGTAATGAGAGCGGTCGGGCAATGGGAGCTATAGTGATTGAACGGAATGCAGTCACATTTGCGCGATCGTAAGCACTCGGCTACATCCGTCAACTATCGGCAAACTTCGCCTACAAGAGACGGTTGTGTGTTTTTCGCTCCACGCTTACAAGAAATTGCAGATTGCCAGCATCAAGGTAAGCATGAAATTATATTCTTATTTTATTGTATTTATGCTTATTATATCCCTAGATTCGTTTACTAACAAGTCCAATTAGTAGAATTGTGATTGAGAATATAATTACATATTTATGTTATTACTTTTCAAAATGGTGGTCAGCGGCTAACGGTAGCCTAGCTAGGCTCTCATTACCCGACATAGCTCCCATTACCTCATTTAGTCATTTTAGAGACGTAAAATGCCTTGTTTTTTGTTTTAGATGCCACTTAAAAGAACTCCGACAACCACAAAAGCGTCTTGGACAGTGGATTCATTACAAAATGCGGTATCTGTTCTTAAAAGAGGAGGCATTTCGGTGAATAAAGTATCTCAACAAACTGGCATTTTTAATTTCTTCTTCTTTTAATTTGTTACAAATAGTTTTATTGTGTTGATAATTATAATAACTAAGATCTCATTTATGCTACGTTTTGTTATTTTTTTTCTTTAAAAGTAGTTATAATGGCTCCCATTTCCCATATGAGCGTTGAATGGGCTCTCATTAGCCGCATTTGTCGGGTAATAGGAGCGACTGACTTTTTTTGTAAAACTGTGATTATACATGTCTGTAGTTGATTATAACTGTGATTAAAGTATTCTCTTATAATGAAGGTAAGAGTTTGTGATAAAAAATTACAAGAATTTTGACTAACGTGGTTTTTATTAAAACTTTCCCTTAGTAGGCTCCCATTGCCCTGTTCTCCCCTAAGCCTTGATCACACCTAACGAGTACAATGGCGAGTCAGTGTCCTCAGCCGAGTGCTCGGTTGGTATAAACACTCGAGCAGAGAGGGGAGAGTCACTAAAATCCCAACCTGTTTACTAGGCCGAGTACCCACCTCCCCGCTTCATTCTTCTGCCCCCGCAGCGACTCAATATCCCGCTCGGCACGCATGAACACGCACTCGCTTGTCACTCGCCACTCGTTCGTTCGCCACCAAGCAGTGTGCGTGTTTATGTTTTGTGTTTTCAAATTATCCTAATCTCAATTAAAATGTTCGCTAATAACAAATGGAGCTTGGAAACAACAATAAAATCCAAGGGCAGTTCGCCTTAACATCCATGTTCTGGTCCAAATTCTTCGGTCTTCATCTTCTGGTTAATCCCACAATTTGTTAATAATGTCTGGTAACAGCTGGTTGAAAACTCGTTTAAATTCCTTTTTTTTTGCGATCCATTGCAGACGTAAGCGTGATTAAAACTGGGCCTAAACCACCAACTCTTAAAGCAGTATTACTTCAATTTTACTTCCAGTGGGTAAGAGACGGAGCTATACAGGACGTATAGCTCCGTCTCTTTCCTACTGAAAGTAATATTGAAGTAATACTGCTTTAAGAGTTTGTGGTTAGGCCCCAGAACTGACTCGCCACTATAGTAAATACGTGAGACCACCCACTCGGTTCGGAGACAGACTCTCTCGGCCGACAGCTCATTTTACTGACTCGCCACTATACTCGTTAGGTGTAATCAACCCATTAGGACATAATCCTACTTCCTTTGTGAAGATGTATGTTTGTTACTCTTTCACGCAAAAACTACTGAATGGATCATGATGAAATTTGGCACAGAGGTAGATTATAGTCTGGAAAAACACATAGGATACTTTTTATCCCGGGAGTATGTTCCCTTGGGATAATTATCGACATTCATGCGGGCGGAGGCGTTACTTGTAAGTGGATGATATCGACGGATGAGACTAGTATTTCGGACCAAATAATTTCCTGACTACTGGCACTTGGTAGTCCGTTTTAATGTGGATGATGAATTAGTACTTAACAAAAGATCCAGACCAGTTTTTACAAAAAGTTTTAGAAGTATAGATATATTCTTACTCTACCTGACATGTTGTGAATTGAGAATGATTTAACATAACAACATCACGATTGGTTTTTCTGAAGCTGGATTTGAAAATACTCTTCAAAACTATGGACTCATGTTGAGTTTAATTTTGGTAGGAACGGGTAGGAGAACGTTACAAATGTCATTTGACATACTCAAAGTTTTAGTACTGTCAATGGGTTTGGCATAATGGCACTGGTTTTGGTTATGGCCAGTTACGGCCAGGGATATAATGAGTACGGTTGTATCGAAACCTCACCTCCGCATCCACATCAGCAAGACTTTAGCGGAGTTGTAGCAGCGGATTATTTCTTCACATTCCTGCGTCGCTGAGAGATCTACGTATCCTTTTGCCGCAATCAGGAAGAATCATCCACGTCATTTAGTAACTGCTACGAGACATGTAGCGATTCAGCTAGAAAGACCATAATATCATCCGAAAATCTCACGTGTGTTGATGTACTCGTAGTTTATTTCACTGTCGCGTCCTTCAGCGTTCAACCACAAACATCCTCTAATGCGTTATAGTGAGCACATTGAGGAAGTGAACAATTTCGGGGATTTGATGTCCCGTTATTGATTTACAGAACCTACGTACAGTAGTTCCCTCAACCGGTCTATTCAGTTTGCTGAAGTCATCTAAGCACTTGGTTATTTCGACAGCCGATTTGGCATCTCTTACACAAATTAAACTAATTCAAAATATCATCTCAGCGATAAATCAACGAAAAGTGAGACAGTTAAGACTGCGATACGAATGCGCACGCTCCTTAAAATAAGTACGAAAATCGCCCTTCAGGTCTCAGTACAGTCATAGTCAGAACCCTTCACATAGTCGTCAAATGCAAGACATACTATAGGGGCCAATTATGCTCTTCGGACTTGTGTCTGATTTGTCGCACTTTGTGGAGGTGGACTCTATGGTGATATCTCCTACTTTGATCTTCATACTGTACTAACTGTCCCCCGCGGCTTCGCTCCCGTCAACTGGCTACCTACCCTACACCTACCCTACACCTACCCTACCCTACACCTACCCTACACCTACCCTACACCTACCCTACACCTACCCTACACCAACCTTATACCTACCCTACACCTACCCCACAAAAAAAAAAAAAGTATCCTATGTCCGTCTCCTGGTTCTAAGCTACCTCCCCACCAATTTTCAGCCAAATCGGTTCAGCCGTTCTTGAGTTATAAAATTACAACGAAAAGTGGCATTGATTTTTATATACAGGGTGTTAGGGACATCGTAACGCAAACTTCACGAAAAGGCTACACTTAATGCCATTAACCAAATTGTAGAAGTCATTAATCTCGCTAATGATCAGTTACAGAAATTGACATTTTTGAGCGCGCAATGTATTGGGAACAACACGATCTAAACGCGCGAGAGCGTTGTACGTAGTTAACGTAGTACGTCACTGTCTACATCTACACGTTTTGGAAACACACATACACAGGTCTGTGTTGCCTACGAATACCGCGTATCGCCGACAGCAATAATAATAACAATAACACATAAAATCATTTTAATCACTCAGAAATCCTTGAGGTTCAGCGTGGACACGGGGCAGAATCGTGGGTGTAGTTCACTACACTGGGTCTAACGGGCCTTCCAACTCCCTCGCGGTGAGGCACAATCGGCTGGTTGTCTAAGACACGCTGGTACGCCCGTGTTATCACTCGGGAATTTCCTGGATACGTGTCCATGTAAATACGCAGTGCCTCACGCGCATTCCTACGTGCTTCACCATAACACATTAGCTTGTTACCGTATTCTTGGGCACTTTAGTAATCGTTAAGTCCAATCACACACACAAAACCACACACACAAACACAGAGAGAAAATTAGTTTTGGAAACTAGATTGTTCTCACGTCCCGAATGTCCCGATAACCGAATTTTGCAAAAAATAGCACTCTTTCGCGAGAACGTCAGCAAGGAACTGACGAAAAAAACACGTTAAAAGTAAAATAAATAATATTCTTTTATAACATCCCTTTGACTTCGCCGACAGTTAGGCGGTTATCACACTGCCACGCATCACGCTGCATGTTGCGTGTCAACGGTCAACAATGAACGCGCGTGGATGCATTTTCTGTGTGTTGGACTGTGCGTGTTTTTTAAACAAACGGAGATACTTACAAGCAACGTTAGAACACGCATTCACGCGCTACGCTGCGTGGTGCGTGGCAGTGTGTTAATCGCCTTACCTACGATTCAGTACAGTGGCGTAGTTATCATGGGTCTCCCAACAATCGTGAGGTTTTTATTTATTTTATTTAATGATTTTGCTTATTTGTCTTATGAAGACAAGATTCAGATCTAAGAGAACCAAAGCTGCAATAGACCAAACAAAGCGTACTAGTTTCGCCACAAAGTATGATTTTATTTTATTCAAACAAATTAGCGTCATTATTAAGTCTTAACACTAAGAAGATAATTTAGTAAGCACTGCTGTATTTTACATTCTACGCATTAATGTACGAAAGCGTAATTTGGGTTTATCAAGAGCCAATTGAGATAAGCGTAAATTAATTTCGTTTCGTTCGATTTATTTTGTTTCGTTTTCGAAACAAAATAAATCGAACGAAACGAAATAAAACAAAACAAACAAACAAAACAAAAGGACAACAAACAAAAGGGAAAGATTTATTTTCTCCGTCGGGTATCACCACTTAGAGGGTTAGACAATGCGGGCTGCTCCTCACGTACTCTACTATCAACGCCACTGACTACCTAGACAAGACCTTTGTCGGCATCGGCGGCATGGGCGGCCTATATCAAAGAGCTTTGCCGCCAAAGAAAAAGTACCTATTGACACAAAACGAATTAAGTAACCGATTTCCAACCTTGAGTAATTCTATTAATGTTGGAAATCGTTTAACGCGTTTTGTGCGGCCTGTGTCAAAGCCCTCGCGCTACGTTTTGCCTCCAAAGAAAAAAAAAAATTATTAACACAAAACGAAGTAACTGATTAATTTTATAATGTCGGAAATCGGTTACTAAGTTCAAAGAGACCTTTTGCAACAAAACAGCTGAGTATGCCTAATTCTAGTTTTATTTACATTGCTTTTTTTAGTGAAAGTAATGATTTAACTATTTATTTATAAAAAATCACATTGGGTTGGGTAAGAATAACGATTATGAACAGTCTAAAGTAAAAAAACGCCTGAAAAAAATGAAAAAATGAAGAAATCCAACGCGGAGGGGTCCAGAATCATGTCCTGGATCCATGGTTAAAGTACTGCTATAATAGTGTCTGGTCTCCAGTTCATCGCCTACATACTAAACAGCTTCGTTTGTGCGTCGATGTCCTTTACACGCTGTATATAGATACACATAAGTCACGTCATCGGCTTATTTTTGGCCTGGGGGCACCGCAGAACCCCGCCAAGGCAAGGCAAAGGAAGCCTACCTTTTCTCGATGCGTTTCGTCGTATTTGCGAACCCCTATAGTTTCAATCTCGAGAGCCCAAATTCTAAGATGTAGTTGGAGGACTTCCCAAACACTGCTTTCATTTGTCTAGCATTTACCGTACCTATTAGATTTATGAATACCTAAAATACATCGATTTGGGCTTTCGTTACTCACTGACTGACACTGATGAAAAAAACCTCCAAAGTACCTAAGTTCTATAACTAGAAAGCTGATTTGTATGTAGGCTAGGAATTGCCCACATACAATGACCAGATTGAAAATCTCTAACTTCAACGTATTTTATCTAGTTTACTTGTCTCATGAAGCTGTTTGGGAAGGAGGCTAGAAAATTAACAAAAATTATTTTGCCAATAGGAAATGTAATTTTTTACCTACAGTTGTGAACTATCACGATTTCAATATACCTACTGATTCCTTTGGTAAAATGGTTCAGCATCAAGGGCAGACAAAGAAAAATTTTCTTATGAGCAATACAGCCTGAGTTTTTCAGTTAAAAATTTATCAGATCTCGAGTCTCGCTTGGCTCCATAACTCTACAAACCTACATCTCGGTAAAAAATATGGCTTGGCTGTTAAACGAAATAAAATTTGTGAATGACACAGCACTATGAGCTTAAGTACAGGGTGGGTCAGAAAGGTGTAGGTACCTACGATTTTAAAAACACTCTTGCATTTGAAGCTTTAGAGGGGACTGAGCGGGTGATTCGATCGTGGGTCAGAAAGTTCGAAGCTACTGGTTCGACTCTCAAACAGAAGCCTGCGGGACGCCCAAGGTCAACAAGAACGGAAGACACAATTGAACAAGTTAGAGCTTCAGTTCAATGTAATCCCGCTCTATCGACTCGATAGCGTTCAGCCGAACTTGTGGTATCCAGAACATCTTTGCATCGCATTTTTTTTTTTTGAAAGATCTGAAATTTCATCCGTATAAAATTCAACTTGTGCAGGAATTACAGCCAAATGATTCAATTTTACGACGAGCTTTTGTTGAAACAATGTTGGAACGCTTTCGAAGTTTCAACAATATTCTGTTCTCCGACGAAGCCCATTTTCACATAAATGTGAATAAACAGAATTGCCGTTACTGGGCTGCAGATAACCCACGTGCAAAACATCAAAAGTCTCTGCATTCGCCGAAAGTAACCGTTTGGGCGGCCATGTCAGCGCACGGAATTATCGGACCCTACTTCTTCGAAAATCGACAAGGCCAATCTGTCACTATAAATTCTGACCTATACATAGCCATGTGGGATTTTTGATCGCGCCGAGGTGACATTGCATGGCCTCCTAGAAGTCCGTATCTAACGCCACCGGCCTTTTTTTGTGGGGATACCTAAAAAGTAGAGTCTACTCCAATAACCCAGCCACGATAAACCAGTTGAAGACCAATATCCGGAAAGAAATGGCAGCTATTCCCCGTGCAATGTGTGGGTGTGTGTGAGTTTTTACCAATTTGAGGTTCAGATTCGAAGAATGTTTGCAACGCGATGGTGCAAACCTGGATGACGTTATTTTTAAGAAATTAATTTCTCTAACTTCAATTTTTATAGAAATAAAAATTTGTAGGTATGTGAATTGTACTTATTTTTTTAAATGTTTTTTTTCAAATTCGCAATTCTTTCTGGCCCACCCTGTATAAGAATTTGCAGTCACTCCACTACTGACTTCTGGGCTTACAATCTCGACATAATTAACAATCTGATAAACCGATACCTACTTGGTAATGCAAATGTGAAAATAACGAACTTTATAGCAAACTTTTACGAATTTCGTTAGGACCTAGTGTCGAATTTTGACAGCCCGCTAGAGCTCGATGTAGGTAGGTACAGACCGAGTCTCTGTGTAAGCACAAGTGTCTCTAAATTACACAATTACAAACACCCGTGCTCACACTCACACACAGACACTCGGGTGTGTAAGTCCCCCCCCCCCCACCTTCTCCCGCCGCCGGAGGTGCGTGATTTTTTTATATTAATTTGTTAAAGTTTAAATTTTTTATTGAATAATTTCTGAGAAAAATCACCTAAATAGGGAGGCAGGGGGTAGTAAAGAAAAGAAAAATAATGAACACATTTCTTTATTTAACAATTAATATCGACACATAATATTTATAACAAATACAAGAAGGAACAGAAAAATATGTACAAAGGTGATGCTTATTTTTACTATTTTTACGGATATCTTTTACCAGCTGTTGCCCGCGACTTGTGTTCGCGTGGATGTGCGGTAAATAATTATATGTCACTACACATAATAAGATATTATTAACCGCCTAGCCTTCCTTGTTATATGAGCTATCCAACACTACAATAATGTTTCAATTCGAACCAGCAGTTCTTGAGATTAGCGCGTTCAACCAAAAAAAGAAACTTCATCTTTATAATATTAGGTATAAATAAATATAGATTAGCAAAAGTTTGGATGGCTGAATGTTTGTTACTCAATCACGTCGGGACGGCTGAGCGGATCTTGATGAAATTTTGAACAGAGATAGACTATAGTCAGGAATAGCACATAGGCTACTTTTTATCCCGGCAGCATGTTCTCTTGGTGGAGTTTCCGACATTGACGCAAGCAAAGCCAGACGCTAGTTATTTATGTTTTTCACCAGTGTGTGTACTCATGTGATATTTTAAAGATGTTCTATGAGTAAAATTACGCTGACATACAGTACATTTGAATGGTTTTTCACCAGTGTGGATACGTACATGTTTTGTTAAGTAACTCGATGAAATAAAACCACGCTGACATACATCACATTTGTAAGGTTTTTCACCAGTGTGTGCACGAATATGATTTATCAAATGCGATTTCATACGAAAACTTCTCTGACATATATCACATTTATGAGGTTTTTCACCAGTGTGTGTTCTTATATGATTATTTAAATAGGCTTTTGTACAAAAACTACGTTGACATTCGGTACATTTGTGAGGTTTTTCACCGGTGTGTGTGCGAATATGATATTTCAAAGATTCTGTGTTAGTAAAGCTACGTTGACATAGAATACATTTGTGAGGAGTTTTACCAGTATGAGTTGTAATATGGTAATGCAAAGATTGTTTATGAGTGAAACTTCGCTGACAAATATCACAGGTGAAAGGTTTTTCACCAGTTTGTCTACAACTGTGTCGTTTTAAATCACCTTTTCTGGTAAATTCTCGTGAGCATAGGTCACACTTGAATTTTCTTTTGCCAAGATTTTGATGTTTATTTATATCGTCCGCTTTGTCACTACTATAACGACAATTCAAGTGAAAATTATTCTCTTCGTCGTAAATATGTTGATGATTCTGTGTTTTAATTTTGTCTACAGCACAGTTGTCAATCGCAGGGCTTGCAATGTACGCAGTGACCGGCTCTTTAATTTCACTTACAGATCTGGAAGCACATTGTCCAACTGTCCTGATAGACCTGAACAATGACGGCTGGTTTTGCTTCTGCTTCGCTGCAACTACTTCTGCTCCTCTTGAGTATATATTTGAGATATTCGTGATGGGAGCTCCTGTGATCACAAACATGGTCAGTACAGAAGATTTTTACTGGACCGATTCAGTTGCAACTATGGTATACATACAAACTTCTGCGACCCAAACACGAACGTGTGACGGATATTATATAGGTAGTTACTTATATATATTTTTAATATAGGGTCACTTGGGCAAATTAGCAAATGTATAGAAATAGTTACTTATTCCAACCGTGCCATGTGATGATTTGCAATACACAGGGTGATTTTTTAAAGTGTGGATGGCCAAATCCGGAACTATTTTCAAAAATCCAATGATGCAGTTTTAGTTTTCATCAAAACCGGGCTACTTTGTTGCAGATATGGCTGCGACAGCTATACAAGCTTACTTTAAAAATTCACCCTGTAGATTAAAATAATTTAAGAGAGAATTCGGCATAACAATAAAATGAAAGAGAAGCTGAGACATGAGAGAGAAGCTTTAAACAAAGTGCCATTTTGTTAGCCATGCCGATTGTCGACATGCTAAACATATAGGGAATGATCGCGAGAAATTTCGACAGCGTTCGTCGATCCCACACATTTTTGACGTTTTGACAATCTCCTTCGCGTTATCGCTGACAGAATGACCCTTCTTTGGAGACTAATATCCTGATTACGACTACAGAGTGGCGAGACAGTGTCCTCGGCCAAACGCTCGGTATTTGTAAACACATGGCCTAGCAACCAGCCGAGAGAGTCACTCAAACCCCGTTCTATTTACTAGGCCGAGTACCCACCCCTCGGCTTCCCGGCACTGTCTCATTCGCTCACTCGGTGGATCTGCAGTGCGATTCTGTAAACATGTCGAAGTGAAAACTTGGGCGGGGTGCACGACGGGTGAGTTGTCAAACCATACAAATCAGATGGAATGACAGCTCCGTTGTCGTTCACTCCGCCTAGGTGAACACCGTGAGATGTCGACAGAATCGACCGGCTGAACACGCACTCGGCAAACACTCGGTGCGCACACGCCTATCAAAGTCAAAGTCAAAATGATCTTTTTTTTTTATCCATTTCAGCTTTTTCAGGGTTTTATACTGAACTGACTGACGGTCTCGCCGCTATTTAAAAAATACATGTAAAGGTACGAACATGGGTACTGTGTCGGGCCGCAACGGGTCGGGGCGGATCGCATCGCAGTGCACAATGCGTACTTAACACATTAGTGACGGGCCGGGTCGTAGCGCATTGATGCATAAAGTACAGTACACTCCCGGACGTTGCGACTGTAGGATTGAGGTAGCAACTATGAATATGGACAGCTCTGACGAAGAAGCCGCATAGTGTGCATTCATATTAAAATATATAATTATAAGCAATTTGAGCGGATTTTTGCGCTGCGCCCCGACTCGGTATGCTAGTCACTCGGCCATAGCACTGTCTCGGCCGAGTGTTATTTTACTGTATCGCTACTCTGCTAGGTAGTTGTATTGTAATCAGGGTGGCTGACTTCTTTTGCCAGAGAAGTCATCATAATGAAGTTTTATTTTTTTGGATGGGAAATCACCAATTGATTCCTCCCGATCTGGGCAGAGCGCGAAGGAGTGTCACACTGTTACTGACTAAAATCCACCAGCGCGGCAGCGTTCCAGGACCGCAGAAAGTCTTTCGAATAATTCCGCAACTTTGGCAGGCAATGGCCCTTTGGCTTCTTCTCACATTTATGTTTTTGGTGGCTTACTTACTCTGCGTCGCGCTGACTCTCTGTTTTTGCTCAAGTAACTCTTCTTCTTCTGTCTCTAGTTTAATCTCCGTTACAATTTCATCTTCTGACTGCCATGTCAAATGGTGTGCTGATACACCTCGAAAACTTTTGTACAGATCTTCTGTTTCAAATTCTGTAAGTAAGTAAATAACTAGTTGAGTGATTTAAAATTACTGTGTTTGAAAAGATAATTTCTCAAAGAGCAAAATAATAAGCCACAAGCCGCATACGAGGTTAAGCAACGCTTGCTTAAGTCGGTCTTCGGATGGGTGAGTAGGTTTTTACTTATTGATGGGAATCATCAAATGACTCCTTCCGCTCTGTGTCGGAGAGTGACACTCCCGTGTCAGACTCTTACTGACTAAAACCCATCCGTTTTCCTCCGCGGCCCTGGAACACAAATAGGCCACTAGCCTATTTGTGTTCCAGGGCCGCGGTGACTCTTTCGAACAAAATCCGCTACCCTGGCAAGCTCTGGCCCTAACGGGCCCCGTCTACTATACTGAAAAATCTTCCGAGGCGCGTGGAAGACATCGCGCCGTCGACCTGTGCCTGGCTTTGATCGGACCATGGAGTGAACCAGGAGGCGTTTCTCACAGTGAAAACGGGAGGACACGTCCGCGACGTGTCCTCCCGACGAACCCAAAACAGGTACCTCCCGAAACATTCGTGTCCGGTGAGTACCTGCGTCAGGCGGAAGGTGAGGACACCGTGGCGCCTCTACAGCCACTCCTCAAAGAGGGGACTTACCGCCGCAAAAGTGGCGTGCCCACTGCCCAGTGAGTGGGTAAGTTAAGATACTATTTACCTTCACTTAGACGTTCCACCTTCAGCTCAACATCACACTGTTCCTCACAAACAGTTGCTAGTTCTTGTTTGATAGCATCGCACTCTGTTTGACATTCCTCTACTATACTTATGTTCTCTATGGGCGATATTATAAACTCGCTCACAAATTCCAAGTTTTCTTGGTTTGTCATAGGTTTAAACTGAAACAAAATTAATTTTGTCCAGAAAAATAATCCTGAATGAAGATCACAAACGTGAAGTTTTATACTACGTAAGTTCTAGCTTTTGCCCGCGACTTCGTCCGCGCAGATAGACTTCAGAATTTGACTCGAAGAGAAAAAAAATAAGGTTATCTGTTAGGTACTAGTATTGTAAATGATTCTGGTATCCTACAAGTTTTTGAGACTTTATCGCTCGTACTCGCAGCCCCGGAAATACTTCTTCATGATTCCTAATATCTCGGTAGTTTAAGTGATTCTTTTCCGCTCACAATTTGAGCCACGCAAATATTTGACAATGTTTCTAATCTCCTGGTACTTGTGAATCTTTAACGCAACATGTTTTATCTCTTGGTACTTAAAAATACATATGTTTCAGGTCTCCTGGTACTTACTTGTGAATCTTTAACGCGACTGTTTTTGATCAGCTGGTATTTCCATCCCCGAAAATACTTTTCAGGTCTCCTGGTACTTTCAACCCCGAAAATACTTTTCAGGTCTCCTGTTACTTTCAACCCCGAAAATACTTTTCAGGTCTCCTGGTACTTGTGAATGCTCACAATTCCCGGAAATACTTCCAACATGTTTCTGGTTTCCTGGTACTTGTGAATCTTTACCGCTCACAATTCCAGCCCCGGTAATACTTCGACATGTTTCTGGTCTCCTGGTACTTGTGAATCTTTAACGTGACATGTTTCTGGTCTCCTGGTGAATCTTTAGTACTCAGCTAGCAGCGGCTCTGAATATCCACTTCCTCCTCAATCTCCGCTTAGCCATGTCATTTATCGGGATAACAAAGTAGCCTACATACAGTATCTGGTCATTGGTATCCGACCCGTTAAGATGAAGCAATATCATCAATTTTATCGACAAATCCTACTAATATTATAAACTAGCTACTACCAGCCGCGGCTTCGCCCGCGTGAATATCGGAAACAGCAAGGTTTCCTGATTTGTATTGTAATTTTTTTACTCAGGAAACACCCACCCTACACCTACCCTACACCTACCTTACACCTACACTACACCTACCTTACACCTACCCGACACCTACCCTACACCTACCCTACACCTACCTTACACCTACCCTACACTTCTGGTCTCCTGGTACTTGATGTTTCTGGTCTCCTGGTAATTGTGAATCTGAAGTACTAAGGCAGCAGCGGCTCTGAGTTTCCACTTCCTCCTCATTCTCCATTAATCCATGCCACTTCCCGAGATAAAAAGTAGCCTATTTTTTATTCCAGGATATGAACTACACATGTGTGCCAAATTTCATCCAAATCTCTTCAGCCGTTTTTACCTGATTGTTACACAAACATACAAACATACAAACATACAAACATACAAACTTTCACCTTTACTCAGGAAACACCCACCCTACACCTACCCTACACCTACCTTACACCTACACTACACCTACCTTACACCTACCCTACACCTACCCTACACCTACCCTTCACCTACCCTACACCTACCCTACACCTACCCTACACCTACCTTACACCTACCTTACACCTACCTTACACCTACCCTACACCTACCTTACACCTACCTTATACCTACCCTACACCTACCTAACACCTACCCTACACCTACCTAACACCTACCTAACACCTACCCTACACCTACCCTTCACCTACCCTACCTACATAATAATACCAGCCCAAAAATACTATGACATGTTTCTGGTCTCCTGGTACTTGATGTTTCTGGTCTCCTGGTACTTGTGAATCTGAAGTACTAAGGCAGCAGCGGCTCTGAGTTTCCACTTCCTCCTCAGTCTTCATTAATCCACGCCACTTACCGGGATAAAAAGTAGCCTGTTTTTTTATTATTTTTCTTTAATTCTTTTTAGTCAAACTTCTATTGTTTTTAATATTTATTCTGCTATTCGAGCCAGAGACAAATCCATCAAATCAAAAACCATGCAAATTGGTCAGGCAGTTCTCAATAAGTGTTGTAAAAAACCCAACTTTATTTTATAAGATGTGGAAATTTTAAGTTTGGATGTTTGTGCATCAATCTGGCAAAACTGGCTAAAGGGAATGGGATGAAATTTGGTCAGTTTTAAGACTAAGTCGCAGACAGAAGCTCACATGGATAACAAAATCCCCATTTCACAAATTCAAAACTGATCTACGGAACATTTTCACGAAAACTACAAAATGATAATCCACACTTTTTATGTGAGTGAAGCTGCAGGCAGAAGACAGTATTATGCGAAAGTATAATTTATGTCTGTCTGTTTGTCACATCTTCATGTGCAATGAATTTGAATACAACTTGACAATGTTGGATTAGTACAGGACATTGTGCATTCTGCAAATATTGCGTCAGGATAATTTTTGACTGCGCAGAACTGCAAGCAGAAGCTAAGCACTTAATAATTTGACCTTAGAAGGTATTACATCAACACCAAGAAGTGTATGAAGTCCTTCAAATTCATTCCAGATGATTTTAGTTTGAGAAAGAGAAAGAAATCTTCAGTCACTTCTAAATTAAAATAAAGTTGAATCCCTCACCTCATAGTCCTCACTCAACATCTGAGCGAACAGCTCCTCAGCTTCCAGACACTTTCTCTGCAGTCGGAAGCATTGCTTTAGTTTTGTGCAGCAGAAGTAACAAGCCAACATCGGCCTACTGTCTTCAGTTACAAACTGCAATAAATATTCTTGATGTACGTACTATTTTGTCTTTTTAAAAATTATAATTTATTTCTTTAATTATTTACTTACCGGAACATCAGTCAGCTTCTCATAAGTCGCCTGCAGGCTCTTGTTGGTAACCACATACATGCGAACATTCTCCACTAAACATATCCTACATATTGACAGTTTTTCCATCTTTTCTTCTAAGTATAACATTTAACAATATTCGTATATTGGTGTGGGTGGTAAATCAAATAAAACTTTTATGCAAGACTTTTCTTGTAGATCTTAAGTCTACTTAAACTACGGTAGACTAACTAGAGTCAGAGAAAGACACCGTTCAACTTGTAAACAGTCGGTGGAGAATAAGACAAGAAGTAACTAAACTCAGGCGTGGTGCTGCCAAAAAGCGAAGCGTAGATTCATCCCTCTTATTAAGATCATCTATTAAGTCTAGAAACTTAATAATATTGTTACCTAAGTTATTTATTTTAATTTTCGTTACGGAACAGCTGGGGGACAAATCTAAATGCCGACGAAGCCAAACTTTCGAACTTTGCGAACTTTGTTTTGCCGTCTACTGTAAAAGTGTCAATGTCAGAGTGACAAGGACAACCAGTACTGACAACTTGACAAATGACAGTCAGAAGACTCAGTAGTCCGGCCCGTGTTGCCAACTCTACTGTTAACAGTAGATTAAGGGCCATTTTCACCAATTCAAACTGATCGCGATTAAGCCCAGCTGATCGGACCCTTGATCGGAGTTCAAAACTCCTTTTTTGATTTCACCAACACAAAATGAATGAAGTTCAAGCTAAAAAGAGATCACATTAGGATCGGCCGATTTCTGGCGATCAGACTCCTTTATCGAGTTCAAGGGCTGTCAGAGTTTGTCAGTGTCATCATTGCTGTGTGAATTTTATTATTTAATTTTGTTGGTATTTCGTGTATTAAAATGAAAATACTATAAAGAATACGCCTTGACAAAAATTGGAATGAAGATTAGTACAGTATTCGACGTCCACGATCAAAGATGTTGCGAGAGGGAACAAAACTTCAAGCCTCTTGATGACTAAGACTGTTTTACAAAATTTCGTCCTTGCTAACAGTTTTGGATGTATTGGAGTGTATTAAAGATAAAATACAGTTTCCTACAAATATGTAAGTACCAAAAGATGTTATTTTTAAATTACGTAGATATTCCAATGTGCATAAAACCATAAAATGTATGTTCTGCGTTTCCATGCAACTTGGTGCTATTTAGATGCTGTGTAAGTATGTGGATTTAGCCCTTTGACTGTACAAAGTCAGTGATGCTATTGATTCCCCCGACAATGCCACATTTTCTTCTTTAGACACCAGAAAATATCCTAATATAAAATTAGATGTAATTATTTATTTTTTCTTTTCAGATTAGCAAGATTACATTGTAACAAATCACAAACTGGAATGGATCGACATAAAAAGGATTTTGATCAGGTAATAACAATTGGAGGGATTTGTCAACTACACTCGCGAGCAAAAGTATGGAATCACTTGCTTGGAATTGATTCCGCGCGATCTTGAGTACTTAATAACTAGTTTAGAATAGTAAAAATGGTACCATTTTAAAGGTTAAACTGTTAACTTTAAATTGATACCAAATTCATTTAAATCACACCAGTATTTAGGGAGCTATCCTGGATTGAGTGAAGGAGGTAGAAAAACATAAGGATAATGGAAAAATAATAAATGAATAACACAAAAAATTAATTATTAAAAAAATTATTTGGCCTTAAAATTAAGTTTCAATATTTTGTGTTCCATCTCCTCGCCCTAATAACTTCTCGAAGACGGTTCTTCATTGACCTAATCAGCTTCTGAATTGATTCTTGCGGGATACCTTCCCACTCCTCTATCAAAGCCGCTTTCAGCACATTTACACTTGAAGGAGCAGGATTTCTGGAACGAATCCTCCTCTTCAGTTCATCCCTCACGTGCTCAATGGGATTCAAGTCCGGGCTGAGCGCTGGCCAGTTCAATGTGGCGATACCGACTCCTTCGAGGTATTCAGTTGTGGCACGGGAAGTGTGACAAAGAGCGTTATCGCGCATAAGGAGGAAGTCATCACCGATATATCCTGCATAAGGAACGACATGTTCCAGCAGAATATCGGAAATGTAGCGGTCTGAAGTTAGACCGCCTCCTCGTCCCCCGCCAGGCACGAAAACAAGCTCTGTTTTACCGTCGAAGGAAATACCGGCCCACATCATGCAAGAACCGCCCCCATAAGCCACTGTCTCAGCGAAACAGCACTGCGCAAATCGCTCCCCGGGCCACCTGTAGACCCGACCCCTTCGGTCGCTTCCATGCAAACATTCTGCACTCGTCGAGAACAGGACTCGCCTCCATTGCTCAACCTCCCAATCAAGATGGTAGCGAGCAAATTGAAGGCGTACTTGTCGGTGACCTGCCGTCAGTTTCGAGCCTGTGGCAGGCCTTTTTGGAGTTAAATTAGCTTGCTTAAGCCTCCGACAAACTGTCTACTCGCTGGCAGCTACCCCACGAACATTTCGGAGCTCCTGTTGGACGTCGACACCAGTCAAATGTCGATTTCGGAGAGAGGTTGACACAATAAAACGGTCATCCCTCTCCGATGTTCACCGGCGCCGTCCAGATCTTGGCCTCGGGATATAGATAGCCACCAGTCTCCCGAAAGCGTTTATAAACTTTTGAAACACAGGACTGGCTTATGTGGAGCTGACGTCCGACAGCCCGCTGGCTGAGCCCTTCTTGCAATAGGGCGACGATTAGTGCTGCTTCTATAGGTGTAGTATCCATTGTCG
Organism: Melanchra persicariae; assembly: GCA_947386135.1. Taxonomy (NCBI): domain Eukaryota; kingdom Metazoa; phylum Arthropoda; class Insecta; order Lepidoptera; family Noctuidae; genus Melanchra; species Melanchra persicariae. Next base: position 31,398,716 of record OX376643.1, read on the forward strand.
TCCAAGTTCAAGGGTCAAAAGTGGCGGAGATCTGTACCGGTCAACGTGTGAAAGTCGACTGATAAAGAAAATCCGATAACACGTGCTTTTATAGGGGGTCAATAGGGCGCAACTCGCGGCGTACCAAACAATTGAAACGTAACATTTTCCTTACTTCTTCACGTAATCCAGGATAACTTCTTAAATAATGGCGTGATTTGAATAAATTTGTATCAATTTAATGTTAACAGTTTAACCTTTAAAATGGTACCATTTTTATCATTCTTAACTGGTTATTAAGTACTCAAGATCGCGCGGAATCAATTCCAAGTAAGTGATTCCATACTTTTGCTCGCTAGTGTAGTTGTAACAAATCGGTAATCAATTATTGGTACCCATAGTGTTTATAAAAGTGATCTGTGTGTGTTGGAAACTTTGTACCTACCATTTTAAAATTATTAACGTTAAAGGCAAGTATGTGAAAACCATAATAAAACTATACTTATTAAACATAAATAATGAATAAGCATTTATTTTTAGAGTTATTTTTTTCTCCTAAGTATATTTATAACTATGAGGTCGGTGTTTCCTAGCCGGCTATATATTTCGAGATGAAACACCGACAAACCATAGGCTAAAGATTTAACAATTATATTGAAATGCCCAGATCTTATGAGTAGGCACCATGTAGGGACAATGTCAGAATTGGTATCTGTAGGAAAGCACCACACATATTTGTGAACCTGGACAGGTCCACTATATTGTGTGCACAATCTGTCTAGATAGTGCACACAACTACCCGATGATCATAATAGGTACCAAAAGTAAGACTATCTGGTTGAAATAATCAAACTTCCAGATAAATCTGAAATCTCTACATATTATTACAAAATGGGTGCACAGTATCACATTCGTGACAATAATGACTGTAACAATCATGGATAATACTTAACACAGTACATAACAAAGTCGAAATCATATAACAGTTTTGGTAACCGGCTACGTTTAGTGATTTCAATTGAAACTTTTTGGTTTTATAATCGCAGTAGGTCGCTACCGCATGATGCAAATCCTAAACGCATTACGTTTTATGTGATAATATTTACATTCTATGCTATAGAGACTAGGCTCTCGTGAACGCAATCAAAATGTGGCTGGTGAAATCCGTTAGACGAAAATCGAGATTTTCGAGATGTTCAAGCAGAAGTAAGTTTTCTTAAACGCGATTAGCTTTAGAAATGGTGAAATCCGCCCTTAATGTTTTCATTTCACAGTGACATTTTTTGTTTGAGTACCAATTTCTACTGTTTTTTAGTGAAGGTAGATACTATCTAGCTTCTCTTTACTGTAGTATGACCAAAGACGATAAAGAAGATAGTAAGAGTATGACTGTATGACTACCACAGCCAAAGACATTAAATTTATACTAGCAATAGACAGGACATAGCGAACAAAATCGTAATCCGATACTTATGTCCTAGTGGTTAAAAGTCGCTCAGTCTAGTGTGACACCCCTGCATGACACCACGTATTTATGTCCACTCAATCCACCAAAAGAAAATTAATTTACTGAGAAAACATGCCGAGTTGCGTATTACGATATTGCAAATCCAGATATGGTAAAACGACTGGACCTAATTTTGGTTTATTTTCGTTGGTATTTTTTGTATTTACTCGGTAATTAATTAAAATTCAATAATTTTCATAATAAGTTCTAGAACATTTGCTAATTTTGTAAAATACGCCCTCTTCTGACGAATAGCTTAACCTTGCTTTGTAAGAGACGTACTTAATGTTGTTTATCGATTTTTTTATCAATAAAATTTAAAAATAATATTTTTAGAACCAGAAGGAGGATTCTATTCAAAAAAACACTAGCTTTACATCTGAAAATCATTTACATTAATTTAATTACTTTGAAAACGAATTAAAATTATTGCAAACAGCGCCGATCACCACTTAGACAACTTGGTTGCTCCTAGTGAGCGGAGCTTCGTCGGGCGCGCGATTACTCGAAAACGAATAGCAACGCACGCCCGTGTAAAGGCAGAGCGCGCGGGCGCAACCGCTTGTATACAGGTTGTCAGGCGAGTTGTTTACGACTAATCGAAAAAATTAACCAAACAATATAATAATAGCACTTCGTCCGCGCGGATTTAGTAGATACTCAACAAACATCACCTCTACCCTCTTTTATAGGTTAGTTTTGGAAAATTGAGCACAACTATTTTCATTAATTACCTAGCCATTTCTGCTGCTGATTCTGTGGTCTCAGAATCAGTGCAACTGTTTACCCCGTTCACCTCGTCTGGAGTTGATTATACAAAAATTGTTAGATCTGTTGCCATTGCCTATCCCACGTTTATTTCCACGTAAATTTGAAGCAAGCAATAATGTCCTCCCCTAAAATTTCATCACACCTTTTCATCCCTTTAGGGGTTTATTTTCCTGCCAGGGTTGCGGATTTTGTTCGTAAGAGTTATCGCGGCCCTGGAAGGCAAAGGGCACTAGAAGGAGCATGGTTGAGTTTTAGTCAGTAAGAGTCTGACACTCCTTTCCGCTCAGCCCAAAGCGGGAGGAGTCATTTGATGATTTCCATAGAAAAGGGGTTTGTTTTCGAAAATTCCAAACATTTATTATTCTTATCGAAATCATTAATGCCGTGTTTCAACTTTAAGAACCAATAAGATTCTCTCCAATTCCCTCAAACCGCAACATTTTCTTTACTTAGAGCATTTTCATACCCGTCGTTACTTTTAAACGAAAGGTCCGATTTGAATAATTTAAAGTGTAATTTACATGTACTGCACCAACCTTAATTAACTGCCGTAACGTTCGCTCGTTTGTTTGTTTGTTTGGTTGCACGCGCTAATCTCTGGATTTTTTATGGGATTAAATATAATGACCACCATAAAATGCTTTGATACCCTTAGTTCTTTTACCAAAAATATATATTTGACACCAGAAAAATGAAGTCTAAAATTACAATAGTACTAGCTATTTTAGTCACGACTGCACCTCAAATTGTATTCGAACACCAAATGTAGTAAATGATCACCAAATCTTAACGAGCAAATTAATGCGCTATTTTTGCCTAAATAAACTACTGTGATTGCCATAAAATGTAGGCTTGGGGTTACAAACTGGATAAAATAGGTTAGGTTAGGTTAGAATTGTGACCAACCGCGCGCGAGCCGAGCGAGCGAAGCGAGCGGTGCCGCGGCAGCGGCCGGCGAGCGCTACTTCTCGAATATTTTTTTGGAAAAAGTTATTTATTTCACACTTTTTTAACTCCAAACACCAAACAATAGCTGCCAATAAAAATTAAAGAAAGCTTATAAATTAAAATAAAGCTTTATATTTACTTAAAAGTTTTGGATTAACAATGATTTGTTTGACATTAGTTTGCATAAACAGGATAGCAAGATGTGAAAACTTTGATTTTAATTTTACATTAAAATGCTGGTATGATTTTGGTGATCATTTACTACTTTTGGGTTAACAATGATTTATTTGGAGTCATTTTGCTTAAATAGGATAGCGAGACGTTCAAATTTTGGTTATAATTTTAAATTAAAATGCGTGTTTAATTTTGGTGATCATTTACTATTTTTGTCTCCAAAATGTTACTATATCTGGTGGTAAGTTAAACATAAGCCTTTTTTTATGGATGGTAAATCATCAAATGACTTCTTCCGCTCTGGGTGGAGCGAAAAGGAGTGTTAGACTCTTATTGACTAAGCCCCATCCGTGTCCTCCTTATAATATCCTCCCTCTTTCGAACAAATTCCGCAACCCCTGGCAGGCTCTACGCAACCCTAGTAAGTTCTGAAGCTCTGGAACTACCAGTCGGATTTGGAAAATTATTTTGTGTATAATAGCCGGGCGAACGGGTAACCAACGGGATTGCGCGTACGAAGTCGTGGGCAAAAGCTAGTCACTTGTTATGATATAGTAGGTAAATTAAATGAAAAAAAAAAAATTGCCAATAAATAATATGCACTGAAACTGCTGCATTTTTTTTTGCCTTTAATTTCAATATTTTCCAATGTGAAGAAAGATTGACAACTTTTATTTTCGATAGTCGATACCTAAATACCTAAATGGCTGTTAACATCCCTATAACTGACTGGCCATCTACCGAGTGATAGCTGCATTTATAAATTTAATTCGTATGTTTGCTATTCAAAGTCAGATGGCGTCACTGAGGCATGGGATCACAGTTTTTCTATGACAGTTCTTCTGATAACCGCTCTATTGTATCTTTAAATCTCTTTGACCACAGCGAAGCTTGCCGAGAAGGCTGACTCGATAATATTTGCTGCCAAATACTCCAGTAAACAGAATGTATTACACCCGCTTTCTAATACAAAACAAAATTATAAAAGAGACTTATGACTAGGTAATACCTATGGTCAAAAGACCATAGGCCTTGGCCTTGGCCTTCCCTTCGGGGTAAATAAAAAAAAACAGGTTTGTCAAACCAAATGTGTATCCAAAATAATTTTCAACTTGCGTCGCGCCGAGTCGCGCGAGTTTTCTAAGGAGATTATGAAACTGCGTGCGCTGGTGGCTGGTATATTTCACCAAAAATGGGGTAGAAAGTAACCTAAAACAAGTTGAGTTCGGTTTGATATAGCCAATATACTATTGTAGTCTTTGGTTTGTTACCAGACCAGTATACTATTGTAGTCCTTGGTTTGATTGGAATGTTTCATCGAGCACCGCAATTTTGAAAAAAAAAAACAAAATGTCGGCTGGGGGCTATGCCATTGGCTAGAATAATGTTCGAACCTCTTTCCACATACATATTCGGGAATGAAGGTGAATGTAAACGTCCGTGAACGGAACAGATTATATTTTCGTGGTCAACTCCATGCTGGAGAGTGAGGGGGCCTGGGCAGCGGTCAGTGAAATGACGTCCTCGCCAAAGGAGGCGGCGTCAGTCTAATTTTTCACCTCGCGGGGTGTTTGACGTTTAGTCAGTTTAAATTTTATACTGGAAAATTGACTTAAACGCACCCCTGTGTCTCGAGCATAGGTCTCGAGCCCAAGATCAGCGCAACTGTCCACCCCATAGACCTATAAATCTCAATGGTCCACCCCGGTCATTTTGGCATAACCGTTGGAAATGCCAAAATAGTTCGGTACTTAGGTACCTCTACATCTGTTTCAATTGTCTTATGTCGGAGACGGTTATCAAATACAACTATGGGTAGTTGTCAAATCTTATTAAATACAACTGTGGGTAGTTGTCAAAATGTGTTATATTATGCAAACTGAATTATTTTGTTTGTGTTATTTAATTTAAGTGATTTTAATATCAATTACTGTCTAAGTCTGATAAATCATAACATAATTTATTGAGTACTCGTAGTACACTAGAATTGAGTTTTGGATACTTATTTCAATAATAGTAATCGTGTCTTCTAAAATACAAATGATGACATATTATTTTGATTTAAAACGATTTACTTTGAACCACTGTGGTTTATTTACGATAATTATTATTGTACAATTTGATTAATTTGCAATGCAAGTCTTATTAGATTATGGTAATTTTAGTGATTCGTATCAAGTAAACACGTGACGCACTACCGTGCGGCATTGGACAGAGTTGTTGTGTAGGGAGAACATGGTATTATAAAAGAGCGTGCACTCTGTGTGCGAGGGACCTTTTTATACTTTAGTCTTATCTTGGATTCGACTCACTATAGAGCTCCTGCTCCCGACAAAACTGTCGGTTTACCTGGTACAGCACTGGTGTATATTTACATAGCTGTATTGACTTGCTGATACACTTTGTACTTGGGTGGCTTAGGCCTGTGTACGAACTGTGACCTTAAAGGTCTGTTCGAGTGACTGTATTTCTATTACTTATTGTTTTTATTGTGTGTGTGTGTGTGTTGTTAAAGTGTAATTAAACTCTGTTATTGATATACTATCTTGTTTATCCCAATAAAATGGGGACGCCAATATCCTGACACTATACCTTACCCACCGCTTGGAGGAAAACTCATCCAATGTTCCTACATATACATATAATTATATTTTAGTTTGTTCATAGCATTCCAACGTAAATTGAAGCAAGCAAAAATGTTCTCCCCTAACAACATTATCAGCCCTCCTTCACCCCAGATCAAAACGTTTGTTATTCTAATTTTTTAATCGAAATCACTTAAATGGCGTGTTTTAACTTCATCGGACCAAGCCTAAGAAAAGATTCTCCCCAGTTCTCTCAAGCTGCGTCATTTTTCCCTCTAGTAGCAGTAGTTCGGTTGTTAGTCCGGTTAACCGAACTACTGCAACTTTCAGTTGCAATAGTTCGGTTCTAACAAAGCACCGAACTACTGAAACTTAAATCTGTACCCTCTATTTAGTTCGGCAAATAAACTATAGGCATATAATGTAAACAAACTATATTTTATTTTTATTTTTAACACATAAAAAGAGCGACTTTGCGTATCAATACCTGTACCTATAGCAACAGTTCGGCAAATCAACTACATTACTATGATACATTTTAAAAAGTACACGTAAAAAGAGCGACTTTGTATAAAAATATCTCTGTAGAAATTTCCCCACAAGTTAATTGTACTTGCGCTTCTCTAATAAAATCGTCTCTTTCAACATACTTCTTGCTTTTTTTGGCAATGTCTTCTTTCCAAAAGTTTTTTTGTGTGTGCGTGTACTTTTTAAAATGTATCATAGTTATGTAGTTTATTTGCCGAACTAAATAGAGGGTTCAGATTTAAGTTTCAGTAGTTCGGTGCTTTGTTAGAACCGAACTATTGCAACTGAAAGTTGCAGTAGTTCGGTCAACCGGACTAACAACCGAACTACTGCTACTAGAGGCATTTTTCTTACTTCGAGCATGTTTTTTATACCCATCGTAACTTTTAAGCGAAAGGTCCGATTTGAACAATTTAAAGTGTAATTTTCGCGGACATAATTAATCTTAATTATCAAACAATTTAAATACCAAAATCACCATTTTTAGGGTTTCGTACCCAAAATATAAAACGGGACCCTATTTGTTTAACCAAACAGCAAGTGTAGCGGAAAACACCGCGGTCTAGTAAAAATTAGTACTATATTTGTCACTAGATGGCGTTGTGCATTTTGGGTCATTTTCTAGATCGCGGTGTTAAGATTTTCCGCCGATAGTATAAGGGTCCAGGAAGAATATTTTTTTGTCAGTTGAGTTCTAGTTCTGTTAAGTTACGGGTGTAATCAGTACATAGTAATAAAATTAGACTTGGGCCAAAGTGTCCCAAGTTTCTGGAGAACCAACCAACCAGCCTTTTTTTTCAAATCAACCCCCAGTTTTAACCCTCTCGAAGACGAGGGTTAATCATGGTCCTTCGAGCCGGATCAGAGCGCAGTAAACTATTGCGTTCTGGATACCAAGCGTAGAAAGCAGTGGTGGGCCGCCACTGAAGCGCTCCGCCTGCAGCAGCACGGGCCTTCGCAGCAAGTTCAGCGAGTTCCTGGACATCCGAAGTGGAAGTGGCAGCCCAGAAGCCGAGGACTGCGCCCCCCAGGTGTGGGCGTTGGGAACAACTAGAAATCAGCAGCAAGCAAGCTGCAGACGACTAAGGTCGTAAGGAAGTGAGTGATAGTGCCAAAAATCGTGAGTACTTTGTGACTTCTTTTATGCCAAGCAAAAGTGAACTTTATTGCTTAGAAGATTTTAACTTTAAAGTTTCGAGTAGAAATTGGGACTTAGACTAAATTAAGCCAAATTGTGTTTAGACGGGGAGCCTATGCCCGATTTTTTTGTCGATTTTAAAGTGCCAAACACTTGTAAAATTTTCGAAACTTTTACAACTTAAATAAAAAAAAAATAAAAAAAGTTATTTTGTTTACGTTGACTTGCAAAATATTTTGAAGGTTTTTGGAACTTGTAAAATTTTAAGAAATAATTAGTACTTAGAAAAATTTCTTTGTTTACATCGACTTGTAATTTTTTTTGGAACAAATTCAAAATGTCTTTGCAATCGCATATTAAGGTGCAAGATGATATTTACGCTCGATTGTCGAAAGCTAAAGTTAATTTTAAAAAGTCGCCGAAGGATAGAATTACTATACCATATTTAGAAACCAGGTTAGAAAATATTGAAGAATTGTGGGCGCAATTTAAGTTAACACATACACTAATTATTAAAGACTTTGAACGTAAGGAGTTGACATCTTCACCATACACTGTGAACGAAGTATATTTTAATACTGAGGAATTATATTTGGATTTTAAATGTGACTTAAAAACTGCATTATGTAAAGTTAAAAGTACTGATGTTTCTCCGGGTGCGGGGTCATCTTTCAATGCTTCAAATAATATGTCTGACCATAAAGGCGTCTCTATAAAATTGCCTAGAATAACAATCCCGACATTTTCCGGGAAGTATACAGAATGGCCGACGTTTCGCGATCTATTTGTGTCAGCAATTCATAAGAACGGAAATATTGATAATGTTCAAAAGTTGCATTACTTAAAGGGTTATTTGGCTGGGGAAGCCGAGCAGCTCCTTCGTCATATACCAATTTCCGAACTAAACTATGAAAAATGCTGGGCTCAGCTTGAGACCAGATACAACAATAAAAAATATTTATCTCATTGTATCTTAACAAGATTACTCAGTCAAAAGAACATAGCGCAAGAGTCAGCTAGTGCTTTAAAGGAATTAATGGATACAACATCAGACTGTTTAAATGCACTAACTAATTTGGATATTGATGTAACTTCTTGGGATATTTTAATCATCCATATTTTAACATTAAAATTAGATCAAGACAGTAGACGGGATTGGGAACTAAAGGTAGCTAGTAATACAGATTCAGATAAGTTGCCTACTTTTGAACAGTTCAAAGAGTTTTTAACAAGCCGGTATAGGGCATTTGAATTCTTAGGAACTAAGCCAATTAGAAATAATGTAAATGTAAGTAAGGCAAAGGTCTTTCACACTGCGACCAATGCAACTATGGTTTGTCCGTGTTGTAACAGTAACGAGCATAAAATAAGAAATTGCAAGCAATTTGTTAACCAGGATGTGGATATTCGGCGTAAGTTTGTGCAGGATCACAATTTATGTTTTAATTGTCTGGGGCACAACCACTCTGCCAGAATTTGCAGGTGCACAGCTTCTTGTCAAATATGTAAGCGGAGACATCACTCCTTGTTGCACCCTAAAGGTGAGCAGGAGTCAGTAGAAGGCAAGGGAGATTCTTCTATGAATGAACGGACAAACACAGTCGGAGTAGAATCTGAAAATAACGTAGTAACTTGTTTTTCGAAAGGTATAGCGAATAGCCAAGTCTTACTCGCCACGGCCCTAGTGAGGGCTGTATCGAAAAACGGGGTTATGTTTACAATCAGGGCTCTGTTAGACCAAGGCTCTCAAGCGTCGTTTGTTACAGAACATGCGGTGCAGAGTTTAGGGTTACAGAAAAAACCAGCTAAAGGTTTAATAACTGGTATAGACGTTCATGCCAAATTATTCTTGAATTCGGTGGTTGAGGTTAAAATTCAGTCCAGGGTCGATCCATCATTTGAATTTGTAGTCAAGGCATATGTTCTCAAATCTATAACATCATTATTACCTGGTAGGGAAACGGTATATTTAGATTGGGTTCAAGCTAGCGACTTCAAATTAGCAGATCCTAGATATCATAGACCGGATAAAGTGGATATGTTGTTCGGGTCAGAAGTTTATAGTCGGATTTTACAAAACGGGTTAAGGAAAGCTCCTGATGGTAGCACTGTAGCTCAGTCAACCTCCTTAGGATGGATTTTATCAGGTACCGTAGCTGCTGCTGCTCAAGATTCATCAAAGATCACCGTAATGCATACTCGCCTTGGTGATGACGAAATCCTGAAAAGGTTCTGGGAATTAGAAAAGGAACCAAATCAAATTAAAAAACATATTCTTACCGAAGAAGAACTACGATGTGAAGAAATATTTAAAACTACAACTGTAAGAGATAGTGATGGTCGTTATGTAGTAAACTTACCATTTAGAAGTCAAGATCCGAGCTGTCAATATGGCGATACAAGAAAGGCAGCAATTAACAGGTTTTACGCATTAGAAGCTAAACTCAGTAAAGACACAGATTTAAAAATAAAATATCAAGAAGTCATAGATGAATACTTGCAACTGGGACACATGAGACAAATAACCAAATCAGAAGAACAGAATCAACATGCAGTGTATTTGCCTCATCATGCGGTGATACGTAACGATAAAGATACAACCAAGGTTCGGGTTGTCTACGATGCTTCCTGCAAAGGAAAAAATGGAATATCGCTCAACGATGACCTACTAATTGGTCCGAGGCTGCAACCAGATTTGCGTCATTTATTGATTCGTTGGAGAACTCACCACATCTGCCTCGTTTCAGAAATTATCAAAATGTACCGAATGGTGCGCGTGGCCGACCATCATACCGATTTCCAACGCATCGTTTGGAGAGACAGCAAACAATCTTCATTAAAGGATTATAAGTTACTTACCGTTACTTTTGGTACCTCTTCAGCGCCTTTCTTAGCAGTTCGATCGATGCAGCAAGTAGCGTACGATGAAGGAGTCAAATATCCACGTGCAGCTGAAAGGGTACTTAAAGATTATTACATGGATGATCTCATGACTGGTTGTGACTCGATAGAAGAAGGCATACAAATCTTTAATCAAATGAACGAGTTGTTAGCAAAAGCAGGATTCACTTTACAAAAATGGTCAAGTAACAGCAGTGAATTACTGGAGAGAATGATCGGGGAAAAACAATCGTTCATGGATCAAGATGGTATAGAAAGAGAAATCAATATAAAACAAGATGAGGTATTTAAAACGTTGGGACTTACCTGGAACCGAAACTGCGACACCTTCCAGTATTCTGTTAAGTTGCCTCCACTACAGGAACCTGTAACGAAAAGAAAGGTATTATCAGATATAGCAAGACTATTTGACCCTTTGGGATGGGTCGCTCCCGTAATCATTGTAGCAAAAATGTTAATTCAAAAATTATGGGTTTCTGGGATTAGTTGGGATGAGGAAATTCCATATGAAATAAGAAAAGAGTGGTGTACTTACCGACAAGAGTTGCAAGGTTTAACGGAGTTTTCAATACCTCGATGGTTAAACATGAAGCACGGTGACAAGCAGATTGACTTACACGGATTTTGCGACGCGTCAAAATCAGCATATGCTGCGGTAGTGTATGCACGGGTTGTCGATGCTGAAGGTAAGATACATGTCACTTTGCTTACGGCGAAAACCAAAGTTGCTCCTATAAAAACGATTTCTGTGCCTCGATTAGAGTTGTGCGGTGCAGTGCTTTTAGCAAAACTCTTATCCGAAGTCTCAGAATTGATGGGAATAGGTAAACTTAATTTGTACTACTGGACCGACTCAGAGATTGTATTAGCGTGGTTAAATAGTCATCCTAACAAATGGAAAACATTCGTGGCCAATCGCGTTTCTGAAATTTTGTGCATAAGTGAACCACAACAATGGAATCATGTTATGTCAAAAATCAATCCTGCTGATTGCGCATCACGTGGTCTTTATGCGTCAGAATTAGTAAACTTTAAGTTGTGGTTAGAAGGTCCGGGGTTCCTGAAGGATAAAATTATTATACTCAACAAACGCAAGGTGGTACCAACAAATATAGAGGAAATAAAGGTACATGTAGCATCAGAGGATAACTTTATTTGGGATAAATATTCATCACTTACCAAACTCGTTAGAATAGTAGCATATTTAAGACGTCCTATAGAGTTGAGAAAACCGAAAACGGAAAGAATGAAACATAATTTTATAACTGCAGAGGAAATGAGATTAGCCTTGGAGACATGCATAAAGGTATGTCAAGGTCAAAATTTCGAAGCGGTAATTCTGGATCTGAGAAAGGAAAAGCCTAAAAGAAATTTGTTTAAGTCTTTAAATCTTTACCTCGATTCTGTTAATATCCTGAGGGTGGGCGGTAGATTGGAACGTTCCAATCTTGACAGGGATAGTAAAAATCCAATGTTGATTCCAAGTAATACTCATTTTACCAGTCTTTTAATTGCCGACGCGCATTATAGGAATCTTCATGGCGGTCCCCAACTAATGCTTAACTACTTAAGCATAAAATATTATATTCAGGGTGCTAAACGGTTGGTTACTGCATACGTGCGAAAATGTGTAGTTTGTTTACGTTATGCAGCTTCTACAAAACCTCAAATGATGGGTCAATTACCACCTGCACGGGTTATACCAAATAGGCCGTTCAAAAGCAGCGGGGTAGATTACGCTGGTCCTATCAATTTGAGGACATCAAAAGGAAGGGGTCACCATGCATATAAGGGATATATTTGTTTATTTGTCTGCATGGCGACTAAAGCTGTCCACATTGAGGTCGTTAGTGACCTAACAACAAAGGGGTTTCTTGCCGCTTTTAAAAGGTTTGTGGCAAGACGAGGTCACTGCAAGGATATATGGAGTGATAACGGGACAAATTTTCAGGGTGCTTCTAGGGAATTAGATATATTACTTCGCTCTGAAAATTCAGGTATAGCTAAGGATATTGCTGCAACCTTGGCTAGTGAGGGTACTACATGGCATTTCATTCCACCACATACTCCGAACTTTGGCGGACTATGGGAGGCTGGAATAAAGTCATGCAAGAAACATTTAAATAGGGTAATAGGAAGCTCAACTTTAACTTTTGAAGAGATGTCCACCTTATTAAGCCAAGTAGAAGCATGCTTGAACTCACGTCCCTTGTGTAGGCTGACCGATTCGAACACTTTTGATGCATTAACGCCAGGGCATTTTCTTGTGGGGGAACCAATTGTAAACGCATCGGATCGTAACTATGAAGATGCAAATATTTCTAGTCTAAAGAGGTGGCATTTAGTGCAACAGATGACGCAACACTTCTGGCGTCGCTGGTCTAGCGAATATTTGACTACTCTTTTGCATCGTTATAAATGGTCTAATCAAACCCCGGAACCCAACGTAGGGGATGTAGTGTTAATTAAAGAGGATAATTTACCTCCTTGTCGGTGGCTTCTTGGCAGGGTGGTTGAAAAGCATCCGGGGTTAGACAATCTTACACGAGTAGTCACACTTCGTAGTAGTAATTCTACATTTAAAAGGCCAACATCAAAGCTGTGTGTATTGCCTATTGGCTAAGAATATTCTTTAGCAGATAATGTGTTAATTTTAAGTTTTGTTTGTTAGTGTTTTGTTTAAAGTATTACGATTATTGTAAGCATTGCTTAAGTTTAAGTTTGATGTATATGGGTTATTGCAACTTTTTGATTTGCATAATATAAATAACTGTGTAACATTTAACTTTGGAAGGACATAATGTTGCACAAAATGTCCTTGGTGGGCGGAATGTTTAACCAAACAGCAAGTGTAGCGGAAAACACCGCGGTCTAGTAAAAATTAGTACTATATTTGTCACTAGATGGCGTTGTGCATTTTGGGTCATTTTCTAGATCGCGGTGTTAAGATTTTCCGCCGATAGTATAAGGGTCCAGGAAGAATATTTTTTTGTCAGTTGAGTTCTAGTTCTGTTAAGTTACGGGTGTAATCAGTACATAGTAATAAAATTAGACTTGGGCCAAAGTGTCCCAAGTTTCTGGAGAACCAACCAACCAGCCTTTTTTTTCAAATCAACCCCCAGTTTTAACCCTCTCGAAGACGAGGGTTAATCACTATTATATGTAAGACTCCGCTGTCCGTCCGTTTGTCACTAGGTTGTATCTCATGAACCGTGATAGCTAGACAGTTGAGATTTTCACAGATGATGTATTTCTGTTGCCGCTATAACAACAAATACTAAAAATAGAATAAAATAAATATTTGAGTAGGGGTGGATCCCATACAAAAAACGTGATTTTTTGTCTCCCGACCCGTGGTACAACTGCGACGTGCCCAACTGGTTGCTCTACGGTCAAGTGAGCGAGCGAAGCGAGCGAACAGACCCCGCCATCCCCTTCGTGGTTATTTTTTTTATTTACTTCTCCGTAGTACAACCAGTTGGACATCGCAGTTGTACCACGGGTAGGGAGTGGATTTTTTGCCGTTTTTTTTTATAGATATTGGTACGGAACCCTCCGTGCGCGAGTTCGACTCTACTTGGCCGGTTTATCTATTCCCCCCGGGGTTTGCTTGAATAATTTGAACAAAAAGCGGTCATGGTGACTTAACCATAATAGTTAGATAATTGGTATCGCGGACTTTTTTTGTAAATATTGAAGTCCTTTATAAGTATAACTGTAGTACATCACTTTGCTCTATTGTCAATAGATTCCGCAGCGTAAGAGATATAAGGATTTTTTCACACCTTGGGTTACATTATCGAAGTTTTCATACGGATCCCTAACTTTTTTGAAAATATTCTATAGCCATGTCCATCAGGGATAATGTAGGATTCTAATGGTGAAAGAATTTTTCAAATCGGTCCAGTAGTTTCGGAGACTATTCTTTTCAAACAATCAAATCTTTCCTCTTTATAAAATTAGTGTAGATATATTAATTAACTATAAAACTTATTAATTTCAGAAGGTCGAGTCAAAAGCACAGACTGCAGCCAAGAAGCTGGGCATCCTTAATAGAGTTAGGCGATACTTCACATCTGGACAGCTTCTAAATCTGTACAAAGCACAAGTCCGTTCCTGTATGGAGTATTGCAGCCACTTATGGGATGGCTCAGCATATCAGCTTGCTGCATTGGACTCGGTGGAACGTAGAGCAAAAAGGCTTATGGGCGACGAGACGCTGGTGGCTAAGCTGCACAGCCTGGATCATCGGCGTAGTGTTGCTTGCCTGTCGGTCTTCTACAGACTGTACTTCGGTGAGTGTGCGCAGGAACTCCACGATCTGATCCCACCATCGCCCTTTTTCCACCGGAATACCAGACGCACTGCTGGATACCATCCGCACTTGGTCGATATCCCGACTATTCGTACTCAGCGCTTCTCTACACATTTATTATGCGCACAGCCAAAGCGTGGAACTCTCTGCCAGCGTCTGTGTTCCCTTCCACATATAACCCGTCTGCCTTCAAAGCAAGAGTGCACAGGCATCTTCAGGGCACACTCGCTCCATCATAGACCTCATCTATCGCTCTTCGTCAGGCGTGATCGAGGTCAAGAGCAAGCCCAGTACATAATAAAAAAAAAAAGGTCGAAATGTCCGCGTACAAGCGATTCGACACGATTCATGCCAGCTGCGTGCGGAGCGAAGAACGGGAGCAGGAGCTGCACCGGCTAAGAGTGGCGGAGAGGAAGTCGCTGGTGAAGGCTGTTGAAGAGGCCTACCAAAGGCAAGCCTAGAAAGAGTGGAGAAAGAGTGGCTAGCTAAGACAGCCGAAGAGGCCTACAGGATGGCGAAGCTCGAGCGCGAAAGTGCTGTAGAGTTTCTTCGTTTTGCAAAGGCCACAAGATAGGAGGCAGAAAATAAAAATAAAATGAAGATGTTCATTACAGTAAATTGGTTTTTATTAAAAGCTTTTATTATAGCACACTTACCTACATATTTAAAACACCTTAGTAAAACATGTTATCAAAAACATTACGAATCAGGTTAGAAAAGTACACATTAAAAAGGTTGTTGCTAACAACAGGCATACACAGAATAGTTATTTATGATATTAACCAACTTCGCTCAACACCAATTGGTACTTAGGTACTAGGTACATAAGTACAAACATCTACAAACAAATTCACAAAAACGTCGATCTAAGTAAATAAATATGAAATAAAATGAAATTCAATGGAATGGCTACTGAAACGTCTTGTTCCAGTAGCCATTCCGTTGAATTTCATTATGTACAAACAGAATCCTTACTTAAGTACCTACGGACTTACCTAACTAGGTGCCTAGGTACATACATAGGTAGATTCCTATGTATGTAGGTACCTAGTTAGGAGATCCTAACACACACTACAGATCCACACACACACGTAAACACACCATCACACGTCACGTTTAAAATAAGCATGTCGCACAGTTGCTAATTGGCTGCGACTTATACACAATGAAATTAGTTTCAAATTTCAATCGCTCAGGTAGATCGACAGTCTAGGTACTATTAGGTATATTTTAGCATCAAATTTTAAGCTCTGACACTGTCTCTCAAGATACAGATTACCTTGTTTGAGAGGTAGGGATTTCCATGTTGTCTACAGATTTCAGTTCTTAGATTTGAATTGGATTGTGTTAAGTATTACCAAAGCTTATTTATATTGTCTAGGTCTATACATAAAATACGTTAAATCTGTATTTTTATGAAATAAAGTGTTCCGCTCGAGCACTGACATGTCAAAATTCCAAAATAAAAAAAAAAACTTACGTAATAAGTATACGAAAATCTCGCGGCACACCGCACCGTTGTGCCGGCGCCCGGCAGTGCTCGAGCGGTAATCCGTTTATTCATTTCTTAAAACTTATTTGACTTAACTTATTTCTTAAAAAGTACAAAATAGTTATTTATGATATTAGTGCGGTAAGTTGGTTTTTACAAACGAGTAGACGATTCGTCTCGGGCTACCATAAGTCACGAGTTTAGGTACCTAAGTATACCAATTTCCGCACGTGTGTCATACAACGTTTTTCAACACATTTGCGAGAAAACAGTAGGGTAGGTACATTAAGTACCTACTATTTGTTCTTAGATTTGAATTGGATTGTGTTAAGTATTACCAAAGCTTATTTATATTGTCTAGGTCTATACATAAAATACGTTAAATCTGTATTTTTATGAAATAAAGTGTTCCGCTCGAGCACTGACATGTCAAAATTCCAAAATAAAAAAAAATAATTACGTAATAGTATACGAAAATCTCGCGGCACACCGCACCGGTGTGCCGGCGCCCGGCAGTGCTCGAGCGGTAATCCGTTTATTCATTTCTTAAAACTTATTTGACATAACTTATTTCTTAAAAAGTACAAAATAGTTATTTATGATATTAGTGCGGTAAGTTGGTTTTTACAAACGAGTAGACGATTCGTCTCGGGCTACCATAAGTCACGAGTTTAGGTACCTAAGTATACCAATTTCCGCACGTGTGTCATACAACGTTTTTCAACACATTTGCGAGAAAACAGTAGGGTAGGTACATTAAGTACCTACTATTTGTTCTTAGATTTGAATTGGATTGTGTTAAGTATTACTAAAGCTTATTTATATTGTCTAGGTCTATACATAAAATACGTTAAATCTGTATTTTTATGAAATAAAGTGTTCCGCTCGAGCACTGACATGTCAAAATTCCAAAATAAAAAAAAAAAATTACGTAATAGTATACGAAAATCTCGCGGCACACCGCACCGGTGTGCCGGCGCCCGGCAGTGCTCGAGCGGTAATCCGTTTATTCATTTCTTAAAACTTATTTGACTTAACTTATTTCTTAAAAAGTACAAAATAGTTATTTATGATATTAGTGCGGTAAGTTGGTTTTTACAAACGAGTAGACGATTCGTCTCGGGCTACCATAAGTCACGAGTTTAGGTACCTAAGTATACCAATTTCCGCACGTGTGTCATACAACGTTTTTCAACACATTTGCGAGAAAACAGTAGGGTAGGTACATTAAGTACCTACTATTTTCACTAAAACTAGGTACACATACTTATTACGTCACATTTGTAGGGTTTTTCACTAGTGTGAACTCGAATATATGACGTTTTGAATCAGAATAACGACTAAAACTACGCTGACATACCTTACATTTGTAAGGTTTTTCACCAGTGTGATGATGTGATCATATTATTATTACGGTTAGTATTAAAACCGCGCTGCCAAATAGTACATTAGAAGGGTTTTTCATCAAAATGTTCTCTAAAATATAATCTTAAATTTCTCTTAGTACTAAAGTTGTGCTGACATAGGTACCTACTTCACATTTGTAAGGCTTTTCACCAGTGTGAGTTCAAACATGATATCTTAAATTCCTCTCATCCCTGAAACCGCTCTGACAAGTTTGACATTCGAAGAGTTTTCACCAGTAGGTAAGTTTTATAAAGTGTTTAGTGTAGGTACCTACCTACTAGGGACTTAACTTTTACGACCAAAACATTGTGACCATCAGAATTAAATCTTTATTATTTGCCCTACAAATCTAGAAAAAGTGTATGCTTAGGTATCAAATAGGTATTAAATTTTTGTAAAGCCGGATTTAAATTTTGGAGCCCTTACGTAGAGATCCTAAATGTGGGCAGTCATCCTGACATCAGAATGACTGCACATTTTTTAAATTCATTTTCTCATTTATTAATTAGGTACCAATTATTTAAACAAAGGTTATATCAAATAGTAGCAAATAGGTATTAGATTATAATTAAATTATAATTAAATTAATATTTAAAGCTGATCGGTCATTTTGGCCAGTCATTCTGATAGTCACAAAACATTGCTGACATATTTGACATTTGAAGGGTTTGTCACCAGACTGTTTTCTAAAACATTTTTCTTTATGTGTCTTATCCTTGAATCTCCTCGGACACTTGTCTGTCACTTATGAATGATTTTTCATATTCATTAAGTTGTATTGAATGACTCGATTGAACTAAACTACTTTTTTTGAGATGTGATAGCATTAGACTCTTGTTCTAGTTTCCTTTTTCTTGAGTTTAGTGCTGTTTGCTTCGTGACGCCCGCCCCTGGAATTACAATAAATCTGATTAGTAACGTCGAAGTTGATTGAAGGATGCACATGAATCAAAATAATATTAGTTTGAATGATCCACACTGGAGCCAATCTTCTCCTTGGAGTTCTCGCTTTCTCGGCCCCATTATAGTAGAGGAGACGGTGGAAGATCGACCTTCACCCACATATCTAACCAGATGAGACATATCTTTACCCGACTACGGCGAAGCAAAAAGGAGGGTTATGTATTTGACCGGAATGTACCTATGTTGTTCTTGTATGTTCATCTGTTTCCCTTATAACTTCTAAACCATTTATCAAAATTTTACTGATGAGGTGTCATTGTTTTGGCCAGGAATAAGAAAAACGCAACGTAATCACAAAATAACGGTTTATTATTTCACTCTACACAAATTCACAGAATAACTTCACTACAGTACAACTCACAGTTGTTACTTCCTTCCGTGTTCCACAGTGACTGCCCGTTAAAGGCGGACTAAGCGATTCTTATGGCAATTTGCCCCACTACTCGCAGTGGAGAACCGTTAGGTACTCAAAAAAGTTACCAACAAATATGGAATTAATCAGTTTAAATACATATTACAAACTTAAATCACTAATAATTTAGTATAACACGATTATTTACACAGATTTTACTAATAAGTCAACAAAAACATTTAAACCTAATAAATTCATAAGTGCATTGCTTCTTGATACATTTACTGACTAATATTTATTAATATATAATGATTAATTATAATACAACCTAACAATTGGAAGCGTCTAAGTTGTCCGCTGGTTATAGGCTAGGTTATGTTGCAATAAATTGTCTGTGGCGCCCTCTAGGGCGCATTAAGACATGAACTATTTTTTTAAATGTAGGTATTAATACTTATGTTCGGTTTGGATATCAAACTAAAGGGCTTAATTAACAAATTTCAAATTTATTTAATATGTAATAACAGTTTGAACCCCATAATAATTTAAATAAAAAAGAACTTCAAAAACTAAAACCCTATTAATAAATAATAATAATAAAAAAACTATTTTTCATGTTTTGACATGCTTTCCTAAGTGTATATCAGCTACCCAACTGATGTTGGGTAGCTGATATACACTGGTGTTGGTGTTGCAACAGGTGTTGCAGAAAGGTGTGGTCATATTTAAGGGTGATCCCTTAAATATGATCACACCTTTCTGCAACACCTGTATAATATACAATAATCTACACTAGTATTAAAAAGAGGAAAGATTTGTTTGATTGTTTGTTTGAAATGAATAGGCTCCGAAACTACTAGACCGATTTGAAAAATTCTTTCACCAGTAGAATCCTACATTATCTGTATACATATGGATGGACATAGGCTATAGAATATATTCAAAACGTTGGGGATCCGTATGAAAACTTCGTTAATGTAGCCCAAGGTGTGAAAAAATCCTTAAATCGCTTACGCTGCGGAATCTATTGACAATAGAGCAAAGTGCTGTACTACAGTTTTATAGAGGTCATCAAAATCTACAAAAATGTCCGCGGTACCACATGGCTAACTATGATGGTTAAGTCACCATGGCCGCTTTTTGTTCAAATTATTCAAGCAAATCCGTAGTGAAATGAAAAAATGGTAATTTTGGTGTCATGATTTTAATCCTTATCCATTTAAATGGTTTGATAATTAAGGTTGTTTATGTCCGTGTAAATTACACTTTAAATTATTCAAATCGGACCTGTCGTTCAAAAGTTACGACGCGCGACGGTAATAAACATGCTCTAAGTAGGTAAGAAAAATGTCGCATCTTGAGCGAACTGGGGAGAATCGTATCAATGCTTGGTCTGATGAAGTTGAAACATGGCATTTAAATGATTTCGATAAAACATAAGAATAACAAATGTTTGGATTTTTCGAAAATAAACTACTTACATACTTATTAAGGGGTGAAGCAGGGTTGATTAAGTTTTTACATTATTGCTTGCTTCATTTTACGTTCCAACGTTAATTGAAGCAAGCACTAGTGGGATAATTGAAACAGTACCTAACAATTTTTGCATAATCAACCCCTGACAGGGTGAACGGGGTGAACAGTTGCGCTGAACCTGGGCTCGAGACAAGTGAGATTCTGTCAACGGTAGCGTGGCGAAAGCGGTTGTCAATAAGTCAAAAATGTATGGGATTGACAGATGCTTTCGAAATGTCACGTGATCAAATTCCTACATTTTGTCATTTCGACATTCGCATTCGCTAATCGGAAGGTGAAGACGCCGTGGCGCCTCTCCAGCCACTCCTCAGAGGGGCACTATCGCTGCAATTGTTGCGTGTCCAGCACTGGGGTGCGACAGACGCTGCCTCCATTCCGCCATGGTATCTTGCCCGAGCTCCGTCCTCCAAGCTGCAAAATTGTTGCGGCAGGCCGCCTCGCCCGAGACCTTGCGGTATCCCCGGGCCAGCCGGATGGCCATGACCCTTTGGGACGCGTTCAGCTATCGGGCTGGACGCTTCTTCAGCGTCAGAGCCCACACTGCGGCCTCATAAAGGGCCATGGACCGCACGATCCCCGCATATAGCCTCCGGAAGGAGGCGTTTGGACCCCCTAGATTGGGTAGAAGCCGCTTGAAGGCAGCCCCGGCCCGTGGTTCATAACTGTGATAGAATTCATTTATGAATTCTTCAAAACATACCTACTCGGTCTATGCCGGAAAACATATACCTACATTTTGACGTTTTCATACAAAATCTGTTTCCATCAAACATTATACTCCAAGCGTATCCGTAGCTATAGAGCCTGAAATCATCATCAAAATATCCTCTGGGTTGCTTTTGCAACTTGGGGGTTTTACCAGCCCATAATACTTTTTAGGACCTATGTTAGGTGACGGTAAAGCCTATAGACAGAGGCCCGACTCCCATTCACCCACAGCCAGCAGGCGGGCACGCTCAGCAGCAGCGTTGGTTGACCTATTTACCTAAGAGGTTATTCCGTACTAATCCGTACCAACACGCAGAGCGGCTCATCCTACTGTCTCTGAGAAGATGGGTTATCGGGCAACGCTGTATTCGAGCAAGCCAATTTCCAAGCATTCAATTATCATAAGAGTGAAGGTGTGAAAAAAAAATATTCAAAAATAGCCAGCCTATTTAAAAATAGTCATGAACATGACACGATATGTCTCATCTGGTCATCGGTGTGAACCACACCGTGTGATTCGGTGTCATACAATTTCAGTACCAGAATTTAGTCTTCGCATCTAGTCTGTATCGTGTGGACCCACTGTATGGTGATAAGTCCGCCTTTGTACAATGTTTTCTATTTTGTTTGTTTATGTGTCCTCTTATATATTTAAACATGTTTCACCGTGCACCGCAATTTGAAAAAAATGTCTCAAAGGTTTTGTCTCCTTTATTATTAATACTTACTCTTCATCTCTTCATCTGTGTGTTCCTGCTCAGACAGTTCTTGTTCATCTCTTGTCTCTGCTGTAAACGACGAAAAAGATACTTCTGACCCTGATGTACATTCTGATAATTCTAAGTCATCTATATGGGTGATGCGTACGCGTGCTAGGTCAATATCTGTAAATAAACAGTTGCATGATTGAAAATTTGTTTCTTTAGGGTTCTGAACCTTTGTATGGAATAACGGAACCCTTATAGGATCACTCGGTTGTCGGTAGGTATGTGCGATTGTCACAGCCGTTTTTCTCCGATTCTACTAGTCCGATTCAGTTAAAATTTGGTACACATGAAGCGTTCTGTTACTCAAACACGAACAGCAGTGCGATTCTGTAAACATGTCGAAGTGAACTCCCGGGCGGGGCGCACGACAGGTGAGCTGTCAAACCATACAAATAAGATGGAATGACAGCTCTATTGTCGTTCACTCCGCCTCGGGGAACACCGTGAGATGTCGACAGAATCGACCGGCTGGTAACGACAATAAATTGAAAAAAGGTCACTTTTAGAAAACAAATAAAAATCCAACGGTACCTACCATGCGACTTAACAAATCAGAGGGCTTATCGGAACGACTTTAAAAAAAAATACTTCGTATACCCTTACATACGAAGTATTTTTTTTTAAAGTCGTTCCAAAGTTATTAAAGAAAACATGAAAATCGACCATTCCCCACGCCCCCTTATCTCCGAAACTACTGAGTCTAAAGGTTTTACCTATAAATTTCAGGAAAACATATAAGAAGTCTATGATTTTTAATTATCATGCTAAAAAAATGTTATTCGTTTGGCACCCTTTATCTTTCCTTTAAGTTGCACCTGCCATGTTGTCTCTGTACTGCGCCACCGACTGGTAGAAAATGCCTAATCGACTGTCCCCACGATTCAGACTTCCGTAAACTTCTATAGAATTTTGTCTGTGCAACAAAATCTGTACAGACAAGTCGGTGTGAGTGAAACACACCGACATTCTATCACACCGTGTGATACAATTTCAGTACATATTCAGAGTTTAATCTTCGCAGACTAAGTAGTCTGTATCGTGTGGACCCACTATAGGTGGTAAGTCCGCCTTTGTACAGTGTTTATAACTCGAGCATAAAGATTTAATCAATAAATGAAATTACTTGGTTGAAGGGAAATTGTCGCGCCGGCAGAGGGCGCCTTCTGGTTTTGCTGACGAAATTATGGCGATGCTCTCGTATTCGCGCGATGGTCGCTTGCTATAGGGAACGTGCACGGCGAAGACCTGGTGTTGATTTGGCTATCACCTATTCTGGGATGAAAAAAAGTTCGCGGCCACCAATGTTATACGAGTATGGATTTTTAGAAAGACCTTACATAATGCGAGGGGCAAAGATGATAACAATTTAGATTCGGAGATATACTAAAGCTATTTCTCAGAATCTTAGCTTTTTAGGCAACTATCCTAAAAAGCTAAGATTCTGAGAAATAGCTTTCTTTATATTAATTAGGCAACAGTTGTATTATCAGTGTAGCATAAGCTATTATATACGGGAAAGAGCGTCGCCACATTTTCGAGGAGCTGATGTATGCAAAGGAGACGGCAGAGAGGTAGAGAGAGCATTACACTCACTCCACCCGCACCAGAAGTGTAGCCAGGCGTTGAAGAGCCCAAAACGATCCGAAACGGCCAGTCAGGCCTAAATAACCGATGCGCAGTTGTTCCATGCGCACCTCAACGGGGGTATGCGGTTGTTCATCCTGCACGCTCCCTATTAATTATGACGACACCGTAATGTGCTATAAAATTTTGTTTTCACTGAGAGAAAGACACTACTACTGGCTGCCATACTCTACTCTAGTTCGACTTGTTTCTGTAAAATAGACCTCGGGGGCGTCAGAGGACAAAAAATATATGCAACATGGTTTTGCGAATATTTTTGCTTGTTTATGTGTCCTCTAGGTACCTACCCATAGGTATATACTTGTGACACCGTGCACTCCGGTTTTGAAAAAACGGTTCTATCTTCATTATTATTAATACTTACTGTTCGTCAATCGTCGTTTGAATCGATCCAAATTACATATCAGCTCTTCTGACTCTGAAGAATTTTCATCATGTAGATGGCGGACGTGTACGTGTTTTGGGTCCAGCTCTGTAAATAAACAGTTGCATGATTGAAAATTTGTTTTTTTTAAGGTTTCCGAACCTTTGTATGGAATAACGGAACCCTTAGAGGATCACTCAGTTGTCTGTATGTCCCATTGTCACAGCCGTTTTTCTCCGACTCTACTAGTCCGAATCAGTTTACATTTGGTGCACCTATGCCTTCTTTGACTCAAATATCTACACGAACATGGAACGAAAATAAATTGAAAATGGTTCACTTTTTTGGGGAAAATTATAAAATAATAAAAAAATCCACGTGTGACATATTAAATCAAAGGGCTCATCGTGTAAGGGTTCCGAAGTTATTTAAAGACCAAATATGAAAATCAATCATTCCCCACGCCCCTTTTCTCCGAAACTACTGGTTTTACCTTATAAATTACAGGAAAACATATAAAAAGTCTGCCATGTTGTCTCTGCACCACCCTAAGTTCGACTGGTAGAAAATGCTTAATGGACAGTCCATTAGGCATTTTCTACCAGTCGAGTCGAAAGATACTACTACTGAATGCCATACTCTACTCTTGTTCGACTCGCTTCTGTAAAATAGACCTCAGGTGCCTAGCCACGGGAAACTAGTTAAGAATATTTACCTTCAGATGCACGTTTCACCTCACCCTGGGCCTCACAAATAGCTGCTTGTTTTATAGCACCGCACTCTGTTTGACATCGCTCTACTATGTCTATGTTCTCTATGGGCGATATTGCAAGCCCGCCCGGAAATTCGTTAGGTATTTGCTGTAACAAAATGTAATTCTGTTTTTATAAAGAATGCTTTTTAAATGAATTATGATACATAAACTATAGATACGTTATCCACACTATAAAATGGCATAAAAAATGAATGCAACGATCCTGTACTCCGCGCGGGAACACATTGCTAAATGGCTACCGATTGTGCTCGCGCTGTTTTCAGGTCTGTGTAGGTGCACGAAGCGTCTATCTTCTTCTACACTAATTCTTGCTATTGCCCGCGTCTTCGTAGGCGCATATCCCGTTTTTTTCCCGTTCCTGTATACCTACCATATAGCGTATAGGTAGATCTTAAACTACTTACTCTGTAAAGAAAGTACCAGGAAAAGGTTGATACACAAAATGTTAGTTATTCTTCATTGATTTTATCGCCTTCAAAGTATGCTCCTTCAGAATTTTTTTTTTTTTAAGCATAACAGTAAGGCAAGCGAATAATGTTAATTGGTATAGTTGATGATATGATTATTTCTACAAAATGATGATGTATGGATGCAAGATATAAAGAAACAATTATTATCGAATGCATTTGAGATGAAAGATATGGGCAAGATGTTGAACTTGTTTAGGTATTGAATTTAGTCGAGATGATGAAAATAGAAAGATCATTTATAGATAAAGATTAAGAACGTTTTGGTATTATGAGTGAGTGTAAGTCTGCTGTCATACCCATAGATGTGAATGTTAAATTAGAAAAACCTAAGTGTCTCAGGTATGATGTAATGGAACAGTATCCTTATCAGAGTTTGATAGGTGCGTTGATGCATCTGACCGTATCAACGAGACCAGACATCGCGTATGCCGTCAACTATTTAAGCCAATTAAATACAAATTATGACATTAAACATTGGAAGGCTGCTAAACGAGTGCTGAGGTATTTAAAAGATACATCAGAATACGGCTTAGTGTATGAAAAAACAGGGCCTAAACCACCAACTCTTAAAGCAGTAACTATTCTTCTTCTTCTTTTCGTGTCGATTGACTCATTTCAAATTTTGTCTTGAGCAACTTGTACAGCTCTATCATTGGCTTCGTTCAAATCTTGGATGGTGCAGGTGGTTGTGCACGAGGGGCAATTAAGAAGGTGATATACGTCCTGTATAGCTCCGTCTTTTTCCCACTGGAAGTAATATTGAAGTAATGCTGCTTTAAGAGTTGGTGGTTAGGCCCCAGGTCTACCTCTTTTCGGTGTGGTTGATGTAGATTGGGGAGGGAACATGATAGATCGCAGATCATATTCCGATTTTGCTTTTATTTTAGCAGGTGCCCCAATCAGCTGGGAGGCGCGTAAGCAACGAACCATTACCTTATCGAGCACCGAAGCCGAATATATGGCTATTTCGGAAGCTACTAAAGAGGCCGTATATTATATTTGCGTGATGTTTGAATGTGTGAAATTATTCAATGATAATCAGTGTGCGATTAAACTTGTTCAAAGTAAAAATTACCATTTACGAACGAAACATATTGATGTACCTACGGCACCACTTTATTCGAGATATGTGCGAACAAGGTGTAAATAGATCTAAGATATTTGAGTACTGACCGAATGCCGGCTGATGTTTTAACCAAGGGCTTCAGTGGTACATCATGAATGTCTGCGTAATTTGGGTATGATGGATGAATGTATGTAAATGTCGAGGATACATGCTCACGACTTCGAGGGGACGTGTTCAAATAATACGGAGCGCGTGAGCAGTGCCACCTATCTAATACTATTCGGAAGTACCTAGTTGTTGTTTCGGCTCGTGCCGCGCCGCTAACATTGTCATTATTGATGTGTTATCTTAAATATATCATAATTCCTACAAAACGTGCTTTATTATCACATACTTCTCTTCCAATTTAGGTACCTTCTAACTAATATTTTTTATAAAAATGCTTGGAAAGGTACGTAAGTAATGGTTGTCTTTAATTGATTTTATTTCTTAAAACGCTTGTTATGAATAAAATTTCAATAATGGCGCCAAAACAAAAAAATAATAAGTAAATAAATCTGCAAAATAACTAGGCCTAGATATTTTTTTAATCTTTATTCATGACCTTTTTAGGGTTCCGTACCCAAAAGGATAAAACGGGACCCTATTACTAAGACTCCGCTGTCCGTCCGTTCGTCTGACCGTCTGTCACCAGGCTGTATCTCATGAACCGTGATAGTTAGACAGTTTAAATTTTCACAGATGATGTATTTCTGATGCCGCTTACAACAAATACTAAAAAACAGAATAACAAATATTTAAGGGGGCTCCCATACCCATACAGCAGACGTGATTTTTTTTTGCTCGTTTTTGCTCGATATTGATAACGGCAATATACCTATTGCCGTTATTGCCGACGCTTGAAATATTCACAGAATATTTAGATACTTATATACCTATTCACTTTAAAAATAAATAAATAAATTAAAATAAAACAAATGTTTCAGGGGGGCGGGCTCCCATACAACAAACGTGATTTTTTTGCAGTTTCTTATAGATAATGGTACGGAACCCTTCGTGCGCGATTCCGACTCGCACTTGGACGGTTTTTTTTAATCACTTGGTGTGCGTATTTTCTGTGGCCTGTGTTGCCAGCTAGGTAGGTACCTATCTAGATATTAATGCCACAACACAACAATATGATCACTATCTACATGAAGACTGATTTAATTAAGTACTATGAGAAAGAAAGTTTCGTATAAAAAATAATGTAGGTTAAGTTTGAGGGTAGGTACTTAAGTTAAAAATTAAATCACTTCCATAAACACTCAATTCTATGTTGTGCTTTCCTCAAAACATTACTTATTTCACAGATAAACATAATAGAAATGGTTCCCATATAGGTTCTTACCTATAGTTTGATAATTACGGTGTGTATGGACTTGAGACCTTGTGAGTTTATTTCAGCGTTTCTTCTCAGAGAAGTCAGATTTTAATTTATTTTTTTTAATTTTGTAGGTACAGTTAGCAATTAGTTTAATTTAAGTACAGTTAGCAAAAACGATTAGGTAATTTGTTTGTGTTATTTCATTTAAGTATAAAATAATTATTGCTAATTAATTATTATTTATCATTCCACAAGAATTAGAAAGAAGCACAATATAAAGACCCTTGGAAGGAATGGAGGGAACACTGCCCAGCAGTGGGCTAGTAATTATGTCTACGCTAAAATTGTTATTATTTATTATTTACCTAAAACTAAACTTAAAATTTAAGAGAATAATAAGTTTATTTGGCAATCCCCACCTGGTAGTCCTCACTCGACTTCTGAGCTTCGTCGGATTCCAAACACTTTCGCTGCACTTGACAGAACTTCTTAAGTTTGGAGCAGCATAAGAAACACACCACCAACGGTGTACTGTCTTCAGTTACAAACTAAAACAAATAAGTATACTTTTACGTTATTTTGTCTCTGTTCAAGAATTTCCTGTAAAATACTATAACTTAGGTAATTACCGGAATATCAATCATCCTTTCGTAGAACTCCAGCATGGTCTTGTTGGTAATCACAAACATGCGAACATTCTTCACTAAACACATCCTACACATAGGCGGTTTTTCCTCTTTTTCCATCTTCTACGTATATTGAATTACCGACCTAAACCTAATATCGTATATTACTAAACCTAATATAATATATATAAACGTTCATTAGTTTTTACAATAAGCGTTTTGACTTTAATAACAAATACTTTTAGGTTTAACCTTGTAGATTTTAAAAGCTTGCTTGTTCCGTGTGTACACATCAACAAGACGGGGCTGGCCTAACACAGCCCATCGCGATCGATACCGTAGTCTGCTGGCGTACCGAGGGTTGCCAACTCATAAAACTGTAAAGACGACAGACCAGCAAATTTAGCCGGACTTTTAGGTAAGATTTAATAAAAAAGCAGGACATCTTATCCTGGGCAGAATTGTGTCTGTAAAATAATATGTATTAGCATTATTGTAACTATGTAGATAAATCTAGGCTTTTTGACTCGTCGAAAAAAATACTATGTTGTCTATAGGTAATGAAAAAACTAAATTGGATGAATAAAGCTTCTTTAATGTGCAATTTTGAGTAAAAAACTGGTAAAATATTAAAAGCCGAACCTAAAAGCCTATGTCCGGCTTTTTCCAGACGCCTGGCAACCGGTAGACTAGGGGTTGGCGTTCAACTCCCGTCTTTCATTCTTATTTATTTTGCATTTGATATAAATACACTTGTAGAGTTGTATGGTTCCGTATGGTGTCGGACGTTAAAGAATAGCACCATCCCATCACTTCCCGTGGGAGTCGTAAGAGGCGACTTAGGGACTCACCAGAGAATAGGCAGCAGCATTCTCTGTAGGTACAATGCTGTAGCTACACTGCGATCGCCAACCCGCCTGCTATGCACGGCGATTATGCCCCCCCCCCTCCATGTGGGGGAGGCTTATGTCCAACAGTGGACGTCTTTCGGCTGATATGATGATCATGACACTTTTAGTATTTTTCTCTATCCAACCCATATGTTCAAGAACGAAGACAGGGTGAAGAAAAGGATAGTAAAACGCGGTTCTTACCATTTCTGGGCTGGGTACAAACAGTTTCGAGCTCGCTTTGTTCGCTCTTACACATCCTCAATTATCATAAATCGACGGCATTACTTTTATATATCTTTGGATGGCAGGGTCAACCATCCGGGGCGGGAAACAAAAATGTTCGAGCTCGCTTCGCTCGCTCCTGTATCGTTCAATGAGAGTGAGAGTGAAAGAGTGAGCAGTCAGCTATCGACATAAATGCACCTACTTAAATTATGTGTCTCTTACTCAATAGGGGTCTTTATCTTTTGTCCGTATCCTCAGCGAGAAAATAGTCGATAGCTAATCACTTCCTCGTCGGCGGGCGGAGAGAAAAATGCCTAAGTATGTTTAAGTAATCTTTATCTATCGTCTATTCTATACTTACCTACATGTAATAAAATCTTAGACTTGCCGTGTCTGTACATTGAATATCTTTGAATAAAGATAACTGAGAAACGTTAAAACGCACATAGGTTTGCCCCGTACAAGACATCGACGACAGCTTCGTTCACACCGCCGCAGAGCATTAGGGTGACGAGGGACGAAAGCTCCTTCAATAGCGACTCACCAGCTTCCCCAGCGCCTGAACTTAAAAGGTCCTTAAAGTGCTGAGGAGTAAGGCCGTCGAGGCCGCCGGCGGATCCACTTCTGAAGGAGCTCACGGCTGCCATCAACTGGGGGGCTGAAATTTGGCATAAAGAAGAATCCGGATTGGTGGTGTCGGGGGGGATCAAGGAAGTTGAGGTTATCCGCAGGCGCTGGGTGTTTACTCTCCAGAGCGAAATAGTATCTGGAGATTAAGGCGCCACCACATCACTACTGAATAACAGTAGTGTAATCAGTAGTTAGATTAAATTTTGCCCAACACTGTCCAGCAATAACACAATATTCGTTGTCACTGAGTATTGCGTATACACCAAATTGTGATTGATGACATCTGTTGATTCCATCCATTTCTGAGAACAAAGACGCACAGTTTGTCTAAAACCGTGTGCAGACCTAATTGCATTTGTAATCATATCATATTTGATATAAAACCCTTTACTATAAATATAAATACCGCGTTGTTTTGAAGACATTTCGATCGAAAATTGAGTTAGTTTTATTTTTTTTCTCGAAATCAAAGAAAAAAAACTAAAATGTATTCTTGTATGGTTCAGAATATTGGTTATAAGAAAAAAGTAATTAAATGGATTGTATTCAATAGAATTGTCAAATTCGAGTTTGCAAAACTGGTCTCCGCGCAATTTTTCTCAAACATGCTTCGGGAAAATGATGAATACCACGAATTAAATTTTAAAAAATTCAATTTTTTTCTTGTAAGATTGTAGACGAGGAAACGACCTATTTTCTTCAAGTACTTATTATGTATTAAATCTACGAAAACAATGGAGGTTCAACGATGAATTTTATTATTACATTTTCGAGTTTTTTATAATAAATAGACCTCTTAAAAGTTAGGGTCCAGAATAAATGATATGCAAACTTGGGTTGTACTGAATATGATGAAGATTTATTAAAGGGTCACAATACTCACAATTACTAGCAATATTATTACAGTTTATAGATTATTGTCCCTGGAACGAGCGCAAAGAGCGGTGCTCAAGGTAATGTCTGGCAGGCCTTTTAGGTACCCTACTTCTCAGCTTTATAATGACAGTAAAGTTCTTACTGTCAGACAGCTCTTCGTACTAGAAACTATTTTAAGGAAACACACCTCCTTGGAATATGACGTCAATATTGTAGAGAGACGCAGGTGGCACATGGTTTGCAAACCTCAGACGCATAAAAGTCGTTTAGCCGCGAGGCACCACCGTGTGATAAGTGGGCATCTTTATAATGTTATCAACAAACACTGCAACATATATCCACTATCTAGATCTGAGTGCACAAAAAAGGTATCTGAATGGCTATTAACAAAAAAATATGCTGAAACTGAAGACCTGCTAAAAACAATCCGCTAGCCTGAATATTTTTATCAGTGTTCACCTACATTACAACTTACATTTACACACACACCTGCAAGACATTTACACTTACACATCATATTATCATCACACTTTTACACTACACTACTCTTACACCACATAATCAAACACTCTTTTATATAACCCACTATAGCGCAAGAAAACACTCCCTTTTTGTTTGGTACTTAGATTAATCACTCTTGTTATTGTTCCTTTCATGTTTTTGTTTTTATATATTAACGGTTTCTTTTTCTCTTATTCTCTTTTTTTTTTCTCTCTAAGAATGTTTCAAAATAATTAATTGTTTTATGTAATCACACGACCTAATTACAATGCATTATGTTATATATGCCCTGTTCATTGCGAGAGCTCTGGTACCTAAAACACAAGTTCAATCTTACTTTGGGTGCCAGTGTTCAACTAGTTCAGTTTACATAATAATATACGTACAAAAATGTTGTCTCTTACACTGATGTAATTTAGTTGCATTATTTATTTATTTATTTATTTAAAACTTCATGCACACAAATGTACAGAGGCGGACTTAATGCCTAAATACATATTATGCATTCAATAAATATTCTATTCTATTCTTCTATTCTAGTTAAATAGGACGTTGCACGATGGGCTGAAAATCGGCTTTCATAGACTTAGGTATTTCAATTTGCAAGTGGCGGATTTTTTGCTGGATATCGCTTCAATTAGTTATTACTATATACAAAAATGACACCCGAGTTAATTCTGCCCAAAAACGAAGGTATTGTATATTTTTATAATTTGTATGAAGCGAGTATGAAAAATCTAAATTTATCTGAAGGAAAACGGTATTATCCTTACAGGTGGTTACAGTACTAATTATTTATGATTTTTGTCAAACTTTACATCATTAAATTCAATGCCTTTTAAAAAAAAAAAACAAAATATTTTCATTTATTTTAACATATGAAACTGTTCCTTTTAGAGTTTAAGTTGAGGAACACGGACTTTTGACAACACGTAACATAAACAAGCATCACCCCTATGTATATCCTCGAAGGATTGGGCAGGTTAATTAGTACTATACCTGCCTGCAAGGGTATTACCGTTCCTTCTCGTTCAAGAGATATTTAGATTTTTTATACTCGCTTCATACAAATTTTTCCTTAAAAAATTATTATACTTACCTTCGTTTTTGGACAGAATTAACTCGGGTGTAATTTTTGTATATAGTAATAACTAATAGAAGCGATATCCAGCAAAAAATCCGGCTCCTGCAAATTGAAATCCTTAAGTCTATGAAAGCCGATTTTCAGCCCACCGTGCGTTGCTGGGCGAAGGTATAAGCGATTGCCGTGCCCGGCTATGGCGTTCCCTTACAATATAAAAATGCAATTCAGCAAATCGCATCGCTATGGTCGCTACATCACACCCCCCCCAAAAATTTTTACATAGGTCACAAATAAAAATTTTGATATACACTGGGCTACATTAACTCTTACACTACACAATATATCGCGTAATGTTCCTTACACACTATCTTAACTAATACATTTGCGGTCTCTCCAGTTTTCTGGGCCGTCTTTAAAAAAATATATAATACATAATCATCAAATCTAAGGGTAGCTGTCATAACGTCCGCTCTGCAATAATTAAAAACACCACTAGGGCCGGCAGCTTCCGTTATGACAGCGCCAGTCTAATAAATATAAAATCACAATACTTATTATAAGTTTAGCCATAATAATAACACAACTAGATACACATAGGTACCTGGATGATTCTTCCACAATTCACTTTTCGCACACTGTTTACGCGTAACCTGCATTGGTTGCCGAATTACCCGTATTTCCGGGCATTGCCGCTGTCCCAGTTAGTGTCATCACCTCTTGTCTTAACCAACCTCTCAGTTGGTTAAGACAACTTCAACTTCTAACACATGTAATGTACTTGTACCCTTTTGTTCCGAATGATCGTTTACCGATTTTCTTACCACAGAATTATTTTGATTAATTGCAGGTAATGTATCCATATCTGTGTGAATTCCCTGGTCGTCAGCATTTTTATGAGCATCAAAAAGTAATTGCGGGGGACAAATAGTCTCATTTTTGGAGTTTCTGGCAGGTTTTATTGTGTCTTTTTTCTTTTAATTGTTAAAATATGTACGACCAAAAATATATTTTTTTGCACAGTTACTAATTCTTCATTTGTTTTTTCCCTCGTGTGCACTCATCCTTGACGTCGACATACTTGTACTGTCACACAAATCCAAACAATCACTATCCTTTGAATTAGTTTTGTTTTCATGATTCTTATCGCTTATAGATTTATTTTGCTTAATCACAGTGTGCCTTGTTAGCAAACCATTTTCAGAATTCATATTTATAATATTAGACGCAGAGCTACTCTGGAGTACAGTGCTTCCATCTTTAACTGAAATGTGAAAATATTGTATGTCATCCTCCAAGTCACCATAATTTAAATGTTCTGTATTTTTGTTAGGATTCGTACTTTTAAACACACTTCTTTAATCAGATATTTTAAAGTTTCTGACGGCACGTTCTCGTTGTTCACATCCCTCGAAACCAGGGCTTTAAATACCGGTAAAAATTTATAAAGTTACCTTGCATTGACAGGAGTTAACGTTAATATTAAAATAACGGAAAAATGTTTAACGTTATTTATGCACCATTTTAACGTTATTCTTTAGTAACGTTATTTATAGTTTAACGTTAATTTTATCGTTATTTTTAACAGTTATCTCTGTGAGGTGGTGCAGTGTCAGGTTGTATCTTGATCAAAATATGATTCCCGACAGTAAAAATATGTAAGTAGGTACATAATTATAACCATATTTTTTTTTAGCTACATTTCGGAAATCTAGTTATTATACACATCAAATCTAAGTTCATGATGATGAGTAAATGATTCTTATGGTTACTTCTTGTAAATACATATTTTTATTGTTGCGCATCACATTTTGATTAAATTACAACCTGACACTGACCTTCAAATTGCAAAAAATACAAGAAAGTTCGCGGGCTATAATAACACTAATTATTTTACCGTTAAAACGATAATTCTCGTGTTTTACGTTAAATGTTACTTAACGTTATATTACTGGTAATGTTATCAAATACCGGTAAATTTTGTAACGTTACTATGGTATCAACTTTGAAATTAATGTTATGTAACGGTTATTATTGTGCTAGTTGGTAACGTTAACAAGCCCTGCTCGAAACTAAGTACTTACTAATGTCATTTGTTTCTTCTGAGTTTTCTAAACAATCAACATTGCTTACACTTTTCCCAGCAGTGGTTCTTTATGTCCAGGTTTTTTTTTAAGTTGGTGTGTAAATGTCTGTGAATTTACCTTTACATAAACACTTGTATAGCTTATGAACCATACACCAAGGTTCTACATTATCACAATTAGCTTTTGATGCAACAATTGACACTTTGTTTTGAACATTCTCGATTTTCGGCATTCGAAGTGACGGTCTGATGAAAATCTTGCTCTTCCTTATTTAAATTGTAATTAATTTGAGTGTCTTTATGCTTTAAAAGTCACATTTGCAATCATAATAGGATTATCCTTATAACGATTCGCAAATGCAACCATAAGAACAATCCTTTTTTCTGCAGCTTCTGGTTTCTTCTGTTTTAGGTAGTGTAATAACTGTGGTGTCAAGCCTATCTACTTCACTACATTTTCTTTTTCTGTCTTTTACATTGCTTTGTGTTATTGTAGAATTTAAATCTTCGCATGGAGCAGTCTTTAACTCCTGCTCTTCAGTGAATACTTTATCTTTTCTTGGGTTTGTGACAAGTGATTCTGCATCAGTCAGCCCGTTTTGATTGTTTCGGTATTTTCTGTGATTTGTAATTTGGTATTTACTGTTTACCAGTTTTAGGGATAAAATCAAATTTAGGCATTTCTTTTTTTTTATTTGAACAGGTTTTGCTGGTTTTACCTTCAAAAGTTCATAGAGATTAGGTGCTTTTAGGTATAAATTCAACTCTCTTTATAGTAGGATAAAACACTTTTGAAAATAATGTGCTCAGGGAACTCCATTTTTCGATAAATCTGTAACAATACACAATTTCTTTTAAAAAGGAGGTTCCTGTCAATGATGATACATTATTTTTAGTATAGATACATAAGAACTGAAATAGAAGCCAAATGTTTTCATCTAAAGAATCTATGTACACAAGAGTAGATAGAAACAACACAACAAGCATGTAACTCACTAAGCTACAGGCTCCTTGTGGTGTCTCCATCTCCAGTAGGGCAACTAAAGGGCGGCCAGTGGTGGAGCAAGTGAGCAGGGTGTGCGAGCGAGGGCAGGCGCTCGCGGTGCGCAGTGCAATCAAATCAAAATTCTTTATTTCAAATAGACTATTGACAGGCACTTTTAAATTGTCAAGGTTGTCAGTCAAATAGATGAAGCTAGTTCTGCTGCTGTGGTAGCGGCAAGAGCAGCGTTGTTCTGCAGTAAAACACACTCACCATCTCCAGCGCAGCAGTTTCACATTCCAAAGAGTAGGTAGATCATATGCAGAAGAACGTGCAAGAAATGCAGCGGTCTACACCCCATTTCAAAAATCAAATAAAATCCGTTCAACACTCCACTCAACATCAATTTGCATGATGCGCTCCATGATGCCAAGGGCAGACACTGGTGGAGGGACATTGTGAAGCAGACATTGACCACTCATCGGGGACTCACGACCCTCAGCAATGACGAATACGACGCGAGGAGGAGGACACCCCATTTCACATTCTAAATCAATGTAAAAACACTAAATACAGAGTACTTTACAAACAAACATACATACCGCTCAAAATCATAACCCAGTCCTTTTGCTTCACCGTATGTAGTCGCCGTATTCACTTCGACTGTAAAGAAAACAAGTACTTTTTAAATCGTAATTTCTGTGAGATCATTCATTTGAATGAGAGCACTCTGGATATTACACAAAAATGGAGAAACATTTTACAATAGCCTCTCGTCGCGGTCGCAAATAAACTCAAGTTGAGTCGGCAATTTGAAGTTTATTTCTACACTCTCCTTCAGCCGTAACATTATGTACAGAGTGGCGAAAAGTAATAAAACGTAATGTGATAATTTTATTATAAGATGGATGTAATGATGATAATTCTCGACATTTACACGGGCGGAGCCGCGGGCGGCAGCTAGTATAATAATATAATACGTCATTGGTCCTCATGATCACAATATTTAGTCTGCACAAACTTTAAAATAAACTATAGTTGGGTATATTACTCCTTTTCCAATTTAGGTAGGAACCTTCTAACTAATCTACACTATAATAATATTATACATAAAGAGGAAAGATTTGTTTGTTCGTTTGAAATGAATAGGCTCCGAAACTACTGGACCGATTTGAAAAATTCTTTCACCTGTAGAATCCTACATTATCTGTGATGGTCATAGGATTTCAAAAAAGTTAGGGATCCATATGAAAACTTCGATAATGTAACCCAAGGTGTGAAAAAATCCTTATATCGCGTACGATGCGGAATCTATTGACAATAGAGCAAAGTGATGTACTACAGTTTTATTGAGGTCATCAATGTCTACAAAAAGTCCGCGATACCTATGTCTTACTATTATGGTTAAGTCACCATGACCGCTTTTTCTGGTGATATGGAAAAATGGTGATTTCGGTGTCCTGATATTAATCCTTATCCATTTCAATAGTTTGATAATTAAGGTTGATTATTTCCGTGTAAATAACACTTTAAATTATTCAAATCGGATCTTTCGTTCAAAAGTTACGACGGTTATTTAAACATGCTCGAAGTAAGAAAAATGTCGCATCTTGAGCGAACTGGGGATAATCGTATCAATGCTTGGTCCGATGAAGTTGAATCGGCATTTAAATGATTTCGATAAAACAATAAGAATAACAAATGTTTGGATTTTTCGAAAATAAACTACATACATAATAAGGGGTGAATCAGGGGTGATTAAGTTTTTAGGGGAGGACATTATTGCTTGCTTCAATTTACGTCGGAATGCTATGAACAAACTAAAAGTGGAATAATTTTAAAAAAAAACCTGGGCTCGAGACAAGTGAGATTCTGTCAACTGTAGCGTGGCGTAGGCGATTGTCAATAATGTGCTTAATTTTCCAAAACTAACCTTTATAAGGGGTATAGGGGGCGTTGAAGTTTGTGGACTAGGTACCTACTAAATCCGCGCGGACAAAGTCGCGGGCGAAGTGCTAGTATTTTTTATAAAAATGCTTGGAAAGGTACGTAATGGTTGTCTTTAATTGATTTTATTTCTTTTTCGCTCGAGCACTGCCGGCACACCGGTGTGCCGCGAGCTTATCGCGAATATAATGTTTATTAGTACTATAACGTAAGATTTATTTTGGAATTTTCACATGTCAGTGCTCGAGCGAACACTTGTTATGAATAAAATTTTTCGATTGATAGAAATTGATCGATTCTTTGAAAATGATGGTTATGTTCGACATTAAAGAAAAATACCTTTCAGAGAGATTAGCTAGTGATAAGGATTACAACGAAAAGGTCATTAATACACAAAAGGTGAGGTAATCAGTAATTATAAGGGGGGTCTCAGGTAAAGGCCTCATAAGGGGTATAAAAAATGATTAACAGAATTTAAAAAGAATCGATGGTTAGGTGGTCAACAACACAATCGTTTCCAGACATTGGGTGCATTTAAACGTTTTTTGGTAATCTATTATCAGTGCACCGATGATTTTTGACCGGACCAAGTTATCAGTAAGTCACCAGTGAAGTGAGATTTGGAGATAAAATATTTCGAAATAATAACTTATGAATCAATTTGTAGATAATAAGGAAAAAATCGGTTAACGCTTGTACCTCATAAGGGGTGCGAGTGGTGCACCATGTTTGTTTGGAGAAAATGTAGCAAATATATGTCTTATTACCATATAAAAAAATCAAGTCGAAACACAAAGGGACTCAGAAGGTAGGTATACTATTTTTGACGCCATTTCCCATACAAAAAAATAACGTTTGGTGCCATAGCTCTCAATATAAGACTCCGATAAAAAAATGCTTCATAGGTTTTTTACAGCTTATAAGTAGGCCTATACGATGGAATAATTTGTTTTTCAAAAACTGACACATGTATTTTTGAGTTGCCTACGTCCCTTTGCTTGTATGGCGTCGATCCACTGTGCGCCGGCCGGGCCGGTACCGCGCACCGCTATGTTTCTGCATTTTAAATCTGTAATATCTTAGGAAATATTCATTAAAATTAAATGCTGTGAAGGGCCATATTGATCTATATTAAATGGACAATGTATTTAAGGTACTTTATTGGATAAGGATCAATGCTGTATTGCATAAAATCACTTCGTAAATAAGCTATTTTTTCTCGTAAAATGTAAAGGATAAAAACTGGTTACTGTGGGTTATCCTTAAAAGATAGACATATACCATCGCGGACTTTTTTGTTGACCTTTTTAAGGTGTACAATACTGTAGTACATTATTTTGATTTATCTCGTGGGGTTCAGCTAGCGTTTGCAATGTAAGCGCAAAAAAATGTGTTTATTTACGACATCACATTAGAAACCTTTAAATTTATCAGTGTTTCTTTACAATATTATGCATGTATTATACATTTAAACCTTCCTCTTCAATCACTAATCACTCTATCTATTAAAAAAACCGCTTCAAAATCCGTTGTGTAATTTTAAAGATTTAAGCATACATAGGGACGGACAGACAGCGACAGCGACTTTATTTTATACTATGTTGTGAAGAGAATAAGAAGTGTGTTAGAGAATGCCCACCTGGGAGTCCTCAGCCAACATCTGATCTAATCTCTCCCTGGCTTTCATTAACATTCGCTGCAACTGGCAGCACTGCTCCAGTTTAGAGCAGCATACGAGACACAGCAGCATCGGTCTAAAGTCTTCAGTTACAAACTAAAACAAATATACGTTTACGTTATTTTGTGTCTCTATTCAAGAATTTCCTGCAAAATACTATTATAACTTAATTACCGGAATATCAGTCAGCGTCTCGTACATGTCCTGCAGGCTCTTGTCGGTAATCAAATACAATCGAACATTATCCATTAAACATATCCTACACATTGACAGTTTTTCCACTTTTGCCATCTTCTACGTATGTTGAATTACCGACCTAATATCGTAAGTAGGTATTTACTATTTGCGTTTTGACTTCAATGACAAATACTTTTAGGTATTCTCTTGCAGATTTAAAAAGCTTGCTTGTTAACTTGTTTCGTGAGTACACATCAACAAGACGGGGCTGGCCCACAGCCCATCGCGATCGATACCGTAGTCTGCTGGCGTACCGAGGGTTGCCAACTCATAAAACTGTAAAGACGAACAGACCAGCAAATTTAGCCGGACTTTTAGGTAAGATTTAATAAAAAAGCAGGACATCTTATCCCAGGCAGGATTGTGTATGTAAAATAATTTTTATTAGCATTATTGTAACTATGTAGATAAATCTAGGCTTTTTGACTCGTCGAATAAAATACCATTCTATGTTATCTATAGGTAATGAAAAAACTAAATTGGATGAATAAAGCTTCTATAATATGCAATTTAGAGTAAAAAACTGGTAAAACTTTTTCACAAAAAAAAAGAAACCGACTTCCAAAAAAACTACAAAGTTCAAAATAACTTTAATTTCGGAAGTCGGTGTTTTCGGTTGCTTCTTCGTTATTTGACACCGACTTCCGAAATTAAAGTTATTTTGAACTTTGTAGTTTTTTTGGAAGTCGGTTTCTTTTTTTTTGTGAAAAAGTTTTTTATTTTTCACTTTTTAGTGGTACCCCACACCTAACAACACCACTGGAAAGTCACAGGAAAGCAAACAAAAATATGCAATTTCGTATACATGGATGATTTTTCCACATATTTTTTCCAGCTATTTGGATTTAATAACCAAACTACTGATCCGATTTTGATAAAATTTCAATGGGACCATTTGGGAAGTATACCCTTTCCAACAAAAAAAGAATTTTTCAATTCGGTTGGCAAGCGACAGAGTTATGCCCGAACAAACATAAAAAAAAAAAAAAAAAAAAAAAAAAATACAAACATCCGAATTGAGAACCTCCTCCTTTTTTAGAAGTCGGTTAAAAATATTAAAAGCCGAACCTAAAAGCCCATGTCCGGCTTTATCCAGACGCCTGGCAACCGGTAGACTAGGGGTAGGCGTTCAAATCCCGTCTTTCTTTCTTATTTTTTTTGCATTTGATATAAATACACTTGTAGAGTTGTATGGTTCCGTATGGTGTCGGACGTTAAAGAATAGCACCATCCCATCACTTCCCGTGGGAGTCGTAAGAGGCGACTTAGGGACTCACCAGAGAATAGGCAGCAGCATTCTCTGTAGGTACAATGCTGTAGCTACACTGCGATCGCCAACCCGCCTGCTATGCACGGCGATTATGCCCCCCCCCCTCCATGTGGGGGAGGCTTATGTCCAACAGTGGACGTCTTTCGGCTGATATGATGATCATGACACTTTTAGTATTTTTCTCTATCCAACCCATATGTTCAAGAACGAAGACAGGGTGAAGAAAAGGATAGTAAAACGCGGTTCTTACCATTTCTGGGCTGGGTACAAACAGTTTCGAGCTCGCTTTGTTCAATCTTACACATCCTCAATTATCATAAATCGACGGCATTACTTTTATATATCTTTGGATGGCAGGGTCTCAACCATCCAGGGCGGGCAACAAAAATGTTCGAGCTCACTTCGCTCGCTCCTGTATCGTTCAATGAGAGTGAGAGTGAAAGAGTGAGCAGTCAGCTATCGACATAAATGCACCTACTTAAATTATGTGTCTCTTACTCAATAGGGGTCTTTATCTTTTGTCCGTATCCTCAGCGAGAAAATAGTCGATAGCTAATCACTTCCTCGTCGGCGGGCGGAGAGAAAAATGCCTAAGTATGTTTAAGTAATCTTTATCTATCGTCTATTCTATACTTACCTACATGTAACAAAATCTTAGACTTGGCGTGTCTGTACATTGAATATTTTTGAATAAAGATAACTGAGAAACGTTAAAACGCACACAGGTTTGCCCCGTACAAGACATCGACGACAGCTTAGTTCACACCGCCGCAGAGCATTAGGGTGACGAGGGACGAAAGCTCCTTCAATAGCGACTCACCAGCTTCCCCAGCGCCTGAACTTAAAAGGTCCTTCAAGTGCTGAGGAGTAAGGCCGTCGAGGCCGCCGGCGGATCCACTTCTGAAGGAGCTCACGGCTGCCATCATCTGGGGGGCTGAAATTTGGCATAAAGAAGAATCCGGATTGGTGGTGTCGGGGGGATCAAGAAAGTTGAGGTTATCCGCAGGCGCTGGGTGTTTACTCTCCAGAGCGAAATAGTATCTGGAGATTAAGACGCCACCACATCACTACTGAATAACAGTAGTGTAATCAGTAGTTAGATTAAATTTTGCCCAACACTGTCCAGCAATAACACAATATTCGTTGTCACTGAGTATTGCGTATACACCAAATTGTGGGACATCTGTTGATTCCATCCATTTCTTAGAACAAAGACGCACAGTTCGTCTATAACCGTGTGCAGACCTAATTGCATTTGTAATCATATCATATTTGATATAAAACCCTTTACTATAAATATAAATACCGCGTTGTTTTGAAGACATTTCGATCGAAAATTGAGTTAGTTTTATTTTTTTTCTCGAAATCAAAGAAAAAAAACTAAAATGTATTCTTGTATGGTTCAGAATATTGGTTATAAGACAAAAGTAATTAAATGGATTGTATTCAATAGAATTGTCAAATTCGAGTTTGCAAAACTGGTCTCCGCGCAATTTTTCTCAAACATGCTTCGGGAAAATGATGAATACCACGAAATAAATTTTAAAAAATTCAATTTTTTTCTTGTAAGATTGTAGACGAGGAAACGACCTATTTTCTTCAAGTACTTATTATGTATTTAATCTACGAAAACAATGGAGTTTCAACGATGAATTATTACATTTTCGAGTTTTTTGTAATAAATAGGCCTCTTAAAAGTAAGGGTCCAGAATAAATGATATGCAAACTTGGGTTGTACTGAATATGATGAAGATTTATTAAAGGGTCACAATACTCACATTACTAGTAATATTATTACAGTTAAATAGGACGTGGCACGGTGGGCTGAAAATCGGCTTTCATAGACTTAGGTATTTCAATTTGCAAGTGGCGGATTTTTTGCTGGATATCGCTTCTATTAGTTATTACTATATACAAAAATGACACCCGAGTTAATTCTGCCCAAAAACGAAGGTATTGTATATTTTTATAATTTGTATGAAGCGAGTATGAAAAATCTAAATTTATCTGAAGGAAAACGGTATTATCCTTACAGGTGGTTACAGTACTAATTATTTATGATTTTGTCAAACTTAACATCATTAAATTCAAAACCTTTTAAAAAAAAAATATCAAAATATTTTCATTTATTTTAACATATAAAACTGTTCCTTTTAGAGTTTAAGTTGAGGAACACGGACTTTTGACAACACGTAACATAAAAAGCATCACCCCTATGTATATCCTCGAAGGATTAGGCAGGTTAATTAGTACTTTACCTGCCTGCAAGGATATTACCGTTCATTCTCAATTAAGAGACATTTAGATTTTTTATACTCGCTTCATACAAATTTTTCGTTAAAAAATTATTATACTTACCTTCGTTTTTGGACAGAATTAACTCGGGTGTCATTTTTGTATATAGTAATAACTAATAGAAGCGATATCCAGCAAAAAATCCGGCTCCTGCAAATTGAAATCCTTAAGTCTATGAAAGCCGATTTTCAGCCCACCGTGCGTTGGTGGGCGAAGGTATGTAAGCGACTCGCGTGCCCGGCTATGGCGTTCCCTTACAATATGAAAAATGCAAATCAGCAAATCGCATCGCTATGGTCGCTACATCACACCCCTCCCAAAAATTTTTACATA
Source organism: Melanchra persicariae (assembly GCA_947386135.1). NCBI lineage: Eukaryota > Metazoa > Arthropoda > Insecta > Lepidoptera > Noctuidae > Melanchra > Melanchra persicariae. Next base: position 31,442,132 of record OX376643.1, read on the forward strand.
GGTCACAAAAAAAATGTTGAAATACACTGGGTTACATTTGCGCATACATCTCTTACACTACACAATATATCGCGTAATGTTCCTTACACACTATCTTAACTAATACATTTGCGGTCTCTCCAGTTTTCTGGGCCGTCTTTAAAAAAATATATAATACATAATCATCAAATCTAAGGGTAGCTGTCATGACGTCCGCTCTGCAATAATTAAAAACACCACTAGGGCCGGCAGCTTCCGTTATGACAGCGCCAGTCTAATAAATATAAAATCACAATACTTATTACTATTTAGATACACATAGGTACCTGGATGATTCTTCCACAATTCACTTTTCGCACACTGTTTACGCGTAACCTGCATTGGTTGCCGAATTACCCGTATTTCCGGGCATTGCCGCTGTCCCAGTCAGTGTCATCACCTCTTGTCTTAACCAACCTCTCAGTTGGTTAAGACAACTTCAACGTCTAACACATGTAATGTACTTGTACCCTTTTGTTCCGAATGATCGTTTACCGATTTTCTTACCACAGAATTATTTTGATTAATTGCAGGTAATGTATCCATATCTGTGTGAATTCCCTGGTCGTCAGCATTTTTATGAGCATCAAAAAGTAATTACGGGGGACAAATAGTCTCATTTTTAGAGTTTCTGGCAGGTTCCATTGCTGTCTTTTTTCTTTTTATTGTTAAAACATGTACAATCAAAAATATATTTTTTTGCACAGTTACTAATTCTTCATTTGTTTTTTCCCTCGTGTGCACTCATCCTTGACGTCGACATACTTGTACTGTCACACAAATCAAAACAATCACTATCCTTTGAATTAGTTTTGTTTTCATGATTCTTATCGTTTATAGATTTATTTTGCTTAATCACAGTGTGCCTTGTCAGCAAACCATTTTCAGAATTCATATTTATAATGTTAGACGCAGAGCTACTCTGGAGTACAGTACTTCCATCTTTCACTGAAATGTGAAAAGATTGTATGTCATCCTCCAGGTACTACCAGGTACACTATAAATTAAATTTTCTGTATTTTTGTTGGGATTCGTACTTTTATCCACACTTCATTTATCAGATATTTTAAAGTTTCTGACAGAACGTTCTCGTTGTTCACATCCCTCGAAACTACTAATGTCATTTGTTTCTTCTGAGTTTTCTAAACAATCAACATTGCTTACACTTTTTCCGGCAGTGGTTCTTTATGTCCAGGGTTTTTTAAAATTGGTGGGTTAATGTCTGGGAATTTACCTTTACATAACCACTTGTATAGCTTATGAACCATACACCGAGGTTCTACATTATCACAATTAGCTTTTGATGCAACAATTGAAACTTTTTGTTTTGAACATTCTCAATTTTCGGCATTCGAAGTGGCGGTCTGATGAAAATCTTGCTCTTCCTTATTTAAATTGTAATTAATTTGAGTGTCTTTATGCTTTAAAAAGTCACATTTGCAATCATAATAGGATTTTCCTTATAACGATTCGCAAATGCAACCATAAGAACAATGCTTTTTTCTGCAGCTTCTGGTTTCTTCTGTTTTAGGTAGTGTAATAACTGTGGCGTCAAGCCTATCTACTTCACTACATTTTCTTTTTTTCTGTCTTTTACTTTGCTTTGTGTCATTGTAGAATTTAAATCTTCGCATGGAGCAGTCTTTAACTCCTGCTCTTCAGTGAATACTTTATCTTTCATTAATTTTTTTTAACTGATTCTTGCAGCATTTCCTTTAACATTTCTTGTATTTCAAGTTCCACATAAGACTGCACATTCATATCAAATGTTCTTGGATGTGACAAGTGAATCTGCATCAGTCAGCCCAGGCGTGCTAGGACAATGTTTGTTTTCGTTTCGCCGTGAAGTCATATTTTATTAGGTTACGATTCATATCTTGTTCATAAGCTCTTCTGAGGTCTCTAAAAGTCTTTATTGAGTCCGTTTTGATTGTTTAGGTATTTCCTGTGATTTGTACTTTGGTATGTACTTACTGTTTACCAGTTTTAGGGACAAAAATTAAATTTAGGCATTTGTTTTTTTTATTTGAACAGGTTTTGCTGGTTCTACCTTCAAAAGTTCATAGAGATTACTTTTAGGTATAAATTCAACTCTCTTTATAGTAGGATAAAACACTTTTGAAATGTGCTCAGGGATTTCCATTTTTCGATAAATCTGTAACAATACACAACATCTTTTAAAAAGGAGGTTCCTGTCAATGATGATACATTATTTTTAGTATAAGTAGATACATAAGAACTGAAATAGAAGCCAAATATTTTCATCTAAAGAATCTATGTATATAAGAGTAGATAGAAACAACACAACAAGCATGTAACTCTGAACTGTAGTGAGAGCACTCTGGATAATTACACAAACATGGAGAAACATTAAAATTTTACAATAGTCTCTCGTCGCAAATAAACTCGTTGAGTTGGCAATTTGAAGTTTAGTTCTACACCCTCCTTCAGCCGTAACATTATGAACAGAGTGGCGCGAAAGGTAATAAAACATAATGTGTATTTGCCATAAATTTTGCAAATGGGGTTACAAATATGTTTTTGTGATTTGAGACTTAAAATACATATGTGCCGATACATACCTGCCTTATGAAAGTAGTTTTTTTTTGTTCAGTTTACGGTAGCATCAGTTTCATCATCCGATATAACATAAATATCATCATTAGGACAGCTCCGCCCAGTGTCCACTGACTGGTGTTCTTCAGAAGTAACTTTGTCTATATCTGATTGTGCTAATGTAACATTTTTGGTTCCATCGTTGACATTATACTCGTATCGCGAAGTCGACGTCTGTCTGGTCAATGTATTATATAATTTACCATATTTATTTTGTAAAACCTTTCTAAATTTCATCAGGTTTTAAAATAATTACTCCTCTTTCCTGACTTGTTTGTTTAGCTATGTAATCATCATTTTGTAAAGAAAACACAGAGGATATCTTTATTTGAGATGCTGCTTCAGCATATGGCTCTTGTGTTGTGCCAGGAATTGGATTTAGGTACAAATAATTTAGGTATAAATAATTTGAAATGTAACAATGTTCTTGTACTATTCTCTATCATATTTAAACTCGGTATTAACAGAACTGGTATGATTTCCGTATCATTTAGAGGGTACCGTAAAAGTACTTGTTTTAGAACACCATCTGTAGCTGGCTGATTGTTTTACATATTTTGTAAGCCTCTAATGATTTTATTTGGTGTTTTTCAGAAGGCGAAAATTCTTTTGATTCTTCTGTGTTGTTGTCTGCGTGAATACTTCCAAGTACGTTAAGCTCCTCTAGTTGAGCATGATGTATTCTGTCATGTTCACAGATATAAATTTCTACAGGCTTCAATGTCTCTTTGGAAGTATTTGGAGGTACAAACGATAGTGGGTTTTGATGAACTTTCAAAGTATCTACTTGATTCGTCATAATCCAAAAACCTCTTGGTGGTTGCAACTTTCCGAAGAGTGTCCTGGTACAAACAATTTGTAAGTCTGAAGTGTCGTCCATTTCATATGGTCCAGCAATAACACAATATTCGTTGTCACTGAGTATTGCGTATACACCAAATTGTGATTGATGACATCTGTTGATTCCATCCATTTCTGAGAACAAAGACGCACAGTTTGTCTAAAACCGTGTGCAGACCTAATTGCATTTGTAGTCATATCATATTTGATACAAAACCCTTTACTATGAAACCTGATTACATTTAAATATTCTTCTATAGTCATCACAATCCACTTGGAACACCCGGCTTGACTTCCTACCTCTTTCTCTGTGGAACTTATATCTTTGTATCTTTGTCTTCTCTATTTTCAAGTGGTAACGAAATCTTTTCTGTTGAATTATTTTGTTCTGAATTTTTAACTAACGAATCCTTTATTGCTAAATCAAATAATACATGCTTATCTTCAACTTCTAACACATGTACTTGAACCCTTTTGTTCCGAATTATCGTTTACCGATTTTCTTACCACATAATTATTTTGATTAATTGCAGGTAATGTATCCATATCGGTGTGAATTCCTTGGTCGTCAGCATTTTTATGAGCATCAAAAAGTTATTGCGGGGGACAAATAGTCTCATGTTTAGAGTTTCTGGCAGGTTTATTTGTTGTATGTTTTTCCTTTTTATTGTTAAAATATGTACAACCAAAATATTTTTTTTTGCACAGTTACTAATTCTTCATTTGTTTTTTCCCTCGTGTGCACTCATCCTTGACGTCGACATACTTGTACTGGCACACAAATCAAAACAATCACTATCCTTTGAATTAGTTTTGTTTTCATGATTCATATCGCTTATAGATTGTGCCTTGTTAGCAAACCATTTTCAGAATTCATATTTATAATATTAGACGCAGAGCTACTCTGGAGTACAGTGCTTCTATCTTTAAGGACGCGTTTCCAAATGGGTAGTCAAATCATTACTTTTTTACACAAAAGTATGTTTATTAAGCTTTGCATTCTTAAAATGTTTTTCCCATGAATTGTTGATAGATGTACATGGTACGATTCTGAACTTTTTGTTTTGAACATTCTTGAGTTTCAGTCGTCACATTTGAAGTGACGGTCTGATGAAAATCTTGCTCTTCCTTATTTAAATTGTAATTAATTTGAGTGTCTTTATGCTTTAAAAAGTCACATTTGCAATCATAATAGGATTATCCTTATAACGATTCGCAAATGCAACCATAAGAACAATCCTTTTTTCTGCAGCTTCAGGTTTCTTCTGTTTTAGGTAGTGTAATAACTATAACTGTGGTGTCAAACCTATCTACTTCACTACATTTTCTTATTTTCCGTCTTTTACATTGCTTTGTGTTATTGTAGAATTTAAATCTTCGCATGGAGCAGTCTTTAACTCCAGCTCTTCAGTGAATACTTTATCTTAGTATACTTGCTCTTCAGTGAATACTTTGTCTTAGTCCGTAGGATAAAACACTTTTGAGATGTGCTCAGGGAACTCCATTTTTCGATAAATCTGTAACAATACACAATTTCTTTTAAAAAGGAGGTTCCTGTCAATGATGATACATTATTTTTAGTATAGATACATAAGAACTGAAATAGAAGTCAAATATTTTCATCTAAAGAATCTATGTACACAAGAGTAGATAGAAAAAACACAACAAGCATGTAACTCACTAAGCTACAGGCTCCTTGTGGTGTCTCGATCTCCAGTAGGGCGACTAAAGGGCGGCCAGTGGTGGAGCAAGTGAGCAGGGTGTGCGAGCGAGGCCAGGCGCTCGCGGTGCGCAGTGCAATCAAATCAAAATTCTTTATTTCAAATAGACTATTGACAGGCACTTTTAAATTGTCAAGGTTGTCAGTCAAATAGATGAAGCTAGTTCTGCTGCTGTGGTAGCGGCAAGAGCAGCGTTGTTCTGCAGTAAAACACACTCACCATCTCCAGCGCAGCAGTTTCACATTCCAAAGAGTAGGTAGATCATATGCAGAAGAACGTGCAAGAAATGCAGCGGTCTACACCCCATTTCAAAAATCAAATAAAATCCGTTCAACACTCCACTCAACATCAATTTGCATGATGCGCTCCATGATGCCAAGGGCAGACACTGGTGGAGGGACATTGTGAAGCAGACATTGACCACTCATCGGGGACTCACGACCCTCAGCAATGACGAATACGACGCGAGGAGGAGGACACCCCATTTCACATTCTAAATCAATGTAAAAACACTAAATACAGAGTACTTTACAAACAAACATACATACCGCTCAAAATCATAACCCAGTCCTTTTGCTTCACCGTATGTAGTCGCCGTATTCACTTCGACTGTAAAGAAAACAAGTACTTTTTAAATCGTAATTTCTGTGAGATCATTCATTTGAATGAGAGCACTCTGGATATTACACAAAAATGGAGAAACATTTTACAATAGCCTCTCGTCGCGGTCGCAAATAAACTCAAGTTGAGTCGGCAATTTGAAGTTTATTTCTACACTCTCCTTCAGCCGTAACATTATGTACAGAGTGGCGAAAAGTAATAAAACGTAATGTGATAATTTTATTATAAGATGGATGTAATGATGATAATTCTCGACATTTACACGGGCGGAGCCGCGGGCGGCAGCTAGTATAATAATATAATACGTCATTGGTCCTCATGATCACAATATTTAGTCTGCACAAACTTTAAAATAAAATATAGTTGGGTATATTACTCCTTTTCCAATTTAGGTAGGAACCTTCTAACTAATCTACACTATAATAATATTATACATAAAGAGGAAAGATTTGTTTGTTCGTTTGAAATAAATAGGCTCCGAAACTACTGGACCGATTTGAAAAATTCTTCCACCAGTAGAATCTTACATTATCCGTGATGGTCAAAGGATTTCAAAAAAGTTAGGGATCCGTATGAAAACTTCGGTAATGTAAGGTTGATTATTTCCGCGTGAATAACACTTTAAATTATTCAAATCGGATCTTTCGTTCAAAAGTTACGACGGTTATTTAAACATGCTCGAAGTAAGAAAAATGTCGCATCTTGAGCGAACTGGGGAGAATCGTATCAATGCTTGGTCCGATGAAGTTGAATCGGCATTTAAATGATTTCGATAAAACAATAAGAATAACAAATCTTTGGATTTTTCGAAAATAAACTACATACATAATAAGGGGTGAATCAAGGGGGATTAAGTTTTTAGGGGAGGACATTATTGCTTGCTTCAATTTATGTCGGAATGCTATGAACAAACTAAACGTGGAATAATTAAAAAAAAAAAACCTGGGCTCGAGACAAATAAGATTCTGTCAACTGTGGCGTGGCGTAGGCGATTGTCAATAATGTGCTTAATTTTCCAAAACTAACCTTTATAAGGGGTTTGTGGAGTAGGTAACTACTAAATACGCGCGGACGAAGTCGCGGGCGAAGTGCTAGTATTTTTTATAAAAATGCTTGGAAAGGTACGTAATGGTTGTCTTTAATTGATTTTATTTCTTATTCGCTCGAGCACTGCCGGCACACCGGTGTGCCGCGAGTTTATCGCGAATATAATGTTTATTATTAGTTATTACTGTAACGTAAGATTTATTTTTATTTTGGAATTTTCACATGTCAACGCTCGAGCGAACACTTGTTATGAATAAAATTTCAATAGTGGCGCCAAAAACAAAAAAAAAAGATCAGTGCAAAGTAACTAGGTCTAGATATTTTTAATCCTTATTCATGACCTTTTTAGGGTTCCTTAGGTACCAAAGGGTAAAACGGGACCCTAACACTAAGACTCCGCTGTCCGTCCGTTCGTCTGTCACCAGGCTGAATCTCATGAACCGTGATAGTTAGACAGTTGAAATTTTCACAGATGATGTAGTTGCCAGTTAGGTAGGTACCTATCTAGATATTTATGCCACAACACAGTGTGATCACTACCTACATGAAGACTGATTTAAGTACTATGACAAAGAAAGTTTCGTATAATAAATAATGCAGGTACCTATGTGAGTAAAAAATTAAATCACTTCTATACACACTCGAATCTATGTTGTGCTTGCCGCAAAACATTACCTATTTCACATAATTAAACATACCTAATATAAATGGTTCCCATAAGGTTAAACCTATAGTTTGATAATTATTGCGTTTCTTCTCAGAGAAGTCAGAAACTAATTTAAGTACAGTTAGCAAAAACGACTGATTTGTTTTAGTGTTATTTTATTTAAGTATAAAATAATTATTGCTCATTAATTATTATTTATCATTCCACAAGAATTAGAAAGAAGCACAATATAAAGACCCTTGGAAGGAATGGAGGGAATACACTGCCCAGCAGTGGGCTAGTATATATAGGCAACTATTGTTATTATTTATGATTTACCTATAACAAAAGTTATAAGTTAAGAGAATAATAAGTGTGTTAGAGAATGCCCACCTGGGAGTTCTCACTGAACAACTGTTTCAATCCCTCCATGAATTCCATAAACGCTCGCTTCACCTGGCAGGCTTTCTCAAGTTCAGAGCAGCATACGGAACACAGCAGCATCGGTTCAATGTCTTCAGTTCCAAACTAAAACAAATATACTTTTACGTTATTTTGTGTCTCTATTCAAGAATTTCCTGTAAAATACTATTATAACTTAATTACCGGAATTTCACTCAGAATCGCGTACATGTCCAACAGGCTCTTGTCGGTAATCAAATCCAATGGAACATTTTCCACTGAACATATCTTACATATTGACAGTTTTTCTACTTTTGCCATCTTATCTACGTAGGTATTTTGAATTACCGATCTAATGTCGTAAGTATTTACTATTTGCGTTTTGACTTCAATGACAAATACTTTTAGGAGTTTTAGGTATTCCCTTGCAGATTTAAAAAGCTTGCTTGTTAACTTGTTTTGTGAGTACATATCAACAAGACGGTCGGACGGACTGTCACACATATCAAAACAATCACTATCCTTTGAATCTAGTGTTGTTACTTATCGCTTATAGATTTATTTTGCTTAATCACAGTGTGCCTTGTTAGCAAACCATTTTCAGAATTCATATTTATAATATTAAACGCAGAGCTACTCTGGAGTACAGTGCTTCCATCTTTAACTGAAATGTGAAAAGATTGTGTCATTCTCCAGATAAATACAAAATTAAATTAATTTTCTGTATTTTTGTTGGGATTCGTACTTTTATCCACACTTCTTTTATCAGATATTTTAAAGTTTCTGACGGCACATTCTCGTTGTTCACATCCCTCGAAACTACTAATGTCATTTGTTTCTTCTGAGTTTTCTAAACAATCAACATTGCTTACACTTTTCCAGCAGTGGTTCTTTATGTCCAGGGTTTTTTTTTTAAGTTGGTGTGTAAATGTCTGTGAATTTACCTTTACATAAACACTTGTATAGCTTATGAACCATACACCAAGGTTCTACATTATCACAATTAGCTTTTGATGCAACAATTGAAACTTTGTTTTGAACATTCTCGATTTTCGGCATTCGAAGTGACGGTCTGATGAAAATCTTGCTCTTCCCTATTGAAATTGTAATTAATATGAGTGTCTTTATGCTTTAAAAAGTCACATTTGCAATCATCAAAAATGCATTCCACAAGCCCGCAATGTTGATTTAAATAATAGGATTATCCTTATAACGATTCGCGAATGCAACCATAAGAACAATGCTTTTTCTGCAGCTTCTGGTTTCTTATGTTTGAGGTAGTGTAATAACTGTGGCGTCAAACCTATCTACTTCACTACATTTTCTTTTTTTTCTGTCTTTTACATTGCTTTGTGTTATTGTAGAATTTAAATCTTCGCATGGAGCAGTCTTTAACTCCTGCTCTTCAGTGAATACTTTATCTTTTCTTGGGTTTGTGACAAGTGATTATATCTTTCATTATTTTTTTTCGATCTTGCAGCACTTCCTTTAACATTTCTTGTATTTCAAGTTCCACATAAGACTGTACATACATATCTACTGTTCTTGGGTTTGTGACAAGTGAATCTGCATCAGTCAGCCCGTTTTGATTGTTTAGGTATTTCCTGTGATTTGTAATTTGGTATGTATTGTTTACCAGTTTTAGGGATAAAATCAAATTTAGGCATTTCTTTTTTTTTAATTGAACAGGTTTTGCTGGTTCTACCTTCAAAAGTTCATAGAGATTACTTTTAGGTATAAATTCAACTCTCTTTATAGTAGGATAAAACACTTTTGAAATGTGCTCAGGGATCTCCATTTTTCGATAAATCTGTAACAATACACAATTTCTTTTAAAAAGGAGGTTCCTGTCAATGATGATACATTATTTTTAGTATAGATACATAAGAACTGAAATAGAAGCCAAATATTTTCATCTAAAGAATCTATGTACACAAGAGTAGATAGAAACAACACAACCAGGGCTCGGAAACCGGTTAATTTTCCAAACCGGTTTCGGTCATTGACCTCGAACCAGAAACGATTGCGGTTTAGGTTTCGGTTACCGATATTTTAACCGGTTAATGGAATAACCGTTTTTTCACAAATTCCGATTCTGTTGAGCGAAATTAACCGGTTAATTTGAGTTTAGACGGTATAAACGAGTTCTACCTACGACACCATCTCTCTTACACCTACAATAACAACGCTCTCGCTCTACGGCAACGAATAGGCACTCAAAAACTTATTGTATTCGACCACGTTGCTGGCGGAGTACGTTCTGTGAGACGTGTGTGTAACAAAACACTTGAATTTCATGAATTGCGTTGTTATAAGGTGTACATTGTGATTGACTTACGTAAAAAAAAAATATATTATTATCAAATGAAAGACTTACCGGATAGTCAACCATTTTTTAAGAGGATACAATTTCTGATTCTAATGCAGAGAATGGTAGGTAAAAAAACAGTGCAAGTTAAACATAACATTTAATTCGTATTCGTACTATGAAATCAACTTTGTACAATCTACCTTGTGTTCTAGATAATGAAGATTCTCGGTCTTTGATATCATTAAAGAAGCGTTACAGAAATGTAGTTGATTCAGGTGCAGTAACAATAGACTGTACTGATTAACGAAGTTCAAAAAAGGAGGTCCTGTATTCGACCCGTACCTATGTGTGTACCATGTTTGTTTCTCTTGATTTTCTCGAATACTACTGACGCAATTGGATGGGGTTTTCGTTATTCAAACGCATATTTTTCAAGGAAGGTTATCATTAGGATCTGATGAATATTTTCAGAGATAGACAGTGGAACTCTTCAATATTGTTTGGAGTTTGATACTACTACTGTGTGTGTGCTGGGTTGGAGGACAGTGGCGGCCTTAGGGGGTGGCGAGCAGGGCCACCGCCCGGGGCCTCGCTCTTGCAAGGGCCTCGCGCAACTCGAGTTTAACATTGTAATGAGATATTTCGTATTCATTATTTCTTTTTTCCTAACTAGATATTGGGGTCGGCTCCCAGTCAAACCGACTTTAGCTGAATTCCAGTAATTTACGTGGAGCGGCTGCCTACCAGACCTCCACAACTCATTAACTAATGAGTTATTTCGTAGCTCATTATGATTCTACTTAAAATTTTACTCGGAAAAGCCGCAATCATAATCAAAAATACCTACTTTCGATTCATATTCCTTACCTAAATTTAAAAGGGCCTCGCGAAGGTCTTCGCCCGGGGCCTCGCAACGGTAAAGGCCGCCGCTGTTGGAGGACACTCACTTTGTCCAATAAAACTCTTGTTCACTTGAAACTATTCACTGACTTACATAATAACGTGATGATCTGAACTGAACTGAATGCTCAAAATGTTCTAGGTCTTTAATACAATCACATGGTTGGAAGTAGCAGCAAGGCAGCAACAACAAAGATTCACAATATTCAAACTTATAACTACAGGTTATTATTTACACTAATAATTGATCATGATTGATCATTGCAATGATGATAGGGCTGTCCTGCACATTCCTCCCGCCGTTTGACGTCCGCCGCTGACGTCGCAGTTGCAGAAGACGGTGCAGGATCGCCGCTCCCGATAGGTAGCACTACTATCTTTTTCACTGGACATCGCAGTATTCCTCCTTTCGTGCTCACGTCCACCGTGCGCACAACTCCATCTGGGCCGGGGAAAGTAGCACAGATGCGTCCTCTGTTCCACATGTTCCATGGGAGGTTGCCGTCTACGATGAGTACTAGATCGCCGACCTTGGTTATTGCCTTTGGTGTGCGGCTCTCTGCGGTTTTGTAGTTCTGGAAGATGTTCTTTAAGCCATCTGGCCCAAAGTATATCGACGAGTCTCTGAGCCGCGCGCCAACTGGCTCGTAGATGCAGGTCGCTGTCATTGAATTCTCTTGGTACCGCGATGTAACCTGGACCTCCCAAAATAAAGTGATTGGGTGTCAAGGCTTCAGGAACTTCAAGGTTCACAGACACGTGGGTAAGTGGACGGCTGTTCACGGTGTGTTCGGCTTAGATGAGTAACGTGTGGAGCACTTCTTCGCTCGGGAATCGCTCGTTCAAAGTGGTGGCGAGTGCTGTCTTCACGGATCTCACCATGGGTTCCCAGGCGCCTCCCATGAAAGGTGCACCTGGTGGGATGAATCACCAGTCGATCATCTTTCTCAAGGCTTCTGCTGTAACTGCGAAGATGGCGGTTCGTAGCTCCTTCTCGGCGCCGTGAAAGTTCGTCCCGTTATCGCACCACAGTTGCACTGGGCATCCGCGGCGCGCTATCATACGTCGCAATGCCATGACTGCCGAATCTGTATTGAGCGATGTCACAAGATCAAGATGAATGGCTCGCGTCGTGAGGCATGACTGTGAATAAGGCGACATATCTTTTTTGGTGACTTAGTCCCGATGTGATGGTCAACGGCCCGAAGTAATCAAAACCGCCGAAGGTGAATGGTTTCTGGTGGTGTGCTAAGCGACAGGAAGGGAGATGGGATGTCATCGGTTGTGGTGGAGTGGCTGCTTTTATACGGCATCGTATGCATCTGCTGATGATGTTCTTGACGGTCGGTCGCAGACGGAGCACCACATGTTGCTGACGACATTCGTTGACTATTGCCTCGACGTCTGCGTGATGTAATTGGCGGAGGACATGTTCGATCCACAATCGTGCTGCAAGATGATTTCCATTCAGTACCATCGGTTTCTTTAGCCGTTCTATGACGTCTGCCATGGCGGTTATTCTGCTCTTCAGGCGAATTTCTCCTTCTGTGAGTTCTATGTACAGGGCGTGCAGGCGACTTTTTCGTGGTATGGGTCTCTTGTTCTTTAGAGCTTCCATCTCTTCTTGAAAGGCTTGCTCTTGTGAAGCTCGCAGGATTAGACTTTCGGCGCTATGCAGAAGTTCAGCGGTGAGAGGAAGGTGATTGTTCGTGTTCGTGGTTTTCTCGTCTCTCTTGTGTTTTGGTTGGCAATGTCTGTTTGTTCTTTTTCCAATCAGTTCAATCTTTTTGGTTCTTTTGTAATTGATGTTCTGTCTTGATTGGCGACAGAGTTGCAGGAACTGTAGAACTCGTGCTGTTGCTCGTAGGTACCTTTCCCAGGGTGAGAATCTGTTTACGTCTGGTATAGCTTCTTTGATCTGTTCGTTCTTGTCTTCTTCAATCAAGCTAAAGGTTCTCTCTTCTCCTGTGATTATGACATGATTCTTCTCGTCAGCTGGCCACGTTTCCGGGGGACCCAGAAGCAATTTTGGACCGTTGATCCTGCGATGCTCTTGACTGTAGTTCTCTGGTACCTCTCTTGTTGCGTCGTCTGCTGGGTTCAATTTGGTTGGGAGCCAGTGCCATTCGTTAGTGGAAATATATTGGTTCGATTGCCGCTATGCGATGAGCGACATACGGTTTGTAGGATCTGGAACTGTTTCTGATCCATGAAAGCGTGGTTCTACTGTCGGTCCAGAATGCACACTGGCGTTTACTCGTGTATTTGTGTCGCGCATAGGCGTCCGCCAAGTGCTGTTCCACGTCGCCAAACTTCTTGAGGTATTTGTTTAGCCCTGATGGTTACTGGTGATACAAGTCCCAATGGATCAAATAGGGAAATTACTATTCTAAGAGCTTCTGTCTTAGTAAGCGTGTCGTTCTGTAAGCTGCTCTGGGGTATACGATAACAGATTCAAATTGAATGCAAGCGAGTCTTCCGTATATTAGACCGAGGACTCGTTCTATCTCGATGTTGTCTTCCAGCTTAATTGTGTCTTCGGTCTTAGTAACATCCCTAGCGCTTTAAGAAGAGCGGTAGAGAGATATGACCATTTCTTGAGTTCGAAATGTGGTTCCCTGTGGATGTCCTCCCCGAACATTTCTGTAATATTGTAATCTGCCACGAAACTACGACTTGATTCACGTTAACATAACGATAGTTTCTACTCGCAAATTGATATTTTGTTATGTACCTATTCTGCCGACATACGGCGCCTGGTTAGCATCACCGCACTTTATAAGTCTTTCGTATCGTAACACTAAATACATACTAAACTAGTGAAAATCACTTCAATTTGTTAAGTTAATTCTACCATACCTGCAATATTTGATAAACATTAAAACTTTCTTGATGTATTGGTTACAGGCTTCCATCAAACACTTTGATTTTTTTTAAATTATAATAAAAGCTTGTCGCTAACATAATTTAAATTTGTAATTAAAATTTCATAATTAGGTAGGCACCTACTAAACTTGTAAGCAATTCATAATGTTTGTAATTAAATAAAAGTGCCGTGAATGCTTAAAATGTGGAACTTTAACCTTGAATAACTTTTTTGCACACATAGGATTTATCGGGTTTGAAATTTACTGCAGTACCTAGTTGATCTGTCAGAATGTTTCTTAATTTAAATTTCATCTGACTGAATATGTAGAGATTTCTTCTAGGCATCGCGACAAGCTTTTATTATAATTTCAATTCTGTAAAGTCATAAATAAATGTGGTTAATGTGATTTAAAATTTTATTTTGATCTTTTTAGGGCACTTAAATAATAGCTTTTTTAAAAGTTTTTTTATCATTATTTTATTTTATATTTTTTAGTTTCAATCGATAGTTATCGATCAATACGAAAGTCCATCTATAAAACGGAGAGTCCTTCAACAGAAAAACTTAAGGAACGGGGAAAACTATTAACCCTGGATGTGGCATCTATTTCATGGTGGGCCTACCAACTGCCTATCATAAACGAATGCTTATACAAAATTTCAAGTCCCAGCAATTGAATATTGAGGAGTTCCATAGATCGAAGACAACCCTGGACGTGGCGTCTATTTCATGGTGGGCCTACCAACTGCCAATCATAAACGAATGCGTATTCAAAATTTTAGGTCCTAGCAGTTGAATATTGAGGAGTTCCATAGTTGCAGCATCATCAGGTCACGTTTATGATTAACATGCATTGTCATCGGTTCTGGACCAGCATGCAAAATTTCAGCTCAATCGGATACCGGGAAGTGGGTCAAATTAAACTTGCAAGATTTGTAAACATACATACAAGTCAAGTTAAATAAAAGCTTTTAATAATAATTAATAAAAAATGCATTTACGAAGCCTGTACACATTGTTCAAAAGTTAAAATTTACACACTAAGCAATATGCGGTAAAATATGTACTTAGGTATACTTTACAGCTTTTTAATTTCCATAAAAAATAAATAAGAATATCACCAAGGAGTTTCACAATCCTATTGAAACGAATAAACTCATTTTTTCGTTATAAATAAGCTGAATGATCGAACCTCTTTAGAAGCACTTTTGCTCAATACGTTTGTCTCACTGTAATACTAAAGAAAAAATGAGAGAAGAATAATAAAAATAAATAAATGAAAGATGTACTTCTAATTTTCACCACACAATTGTTTGCAAATTCGCGCCATTTTCATATTAAATTAAAAACGTCAAAGATTATTGCGACTTTCCGACTGATATCTTTCTCTTTCTTTCTTTCTTTTTTTTTTTTTTTTTTCTTTCTTTTTTTCTTTTCTTTTCTTTTTTTTTTCTTTCTTTCTTTCTTTCAAAACAATATGGTTTCATTACCTATTGTACCTACTTTTCTCTCGCAAATGTATTGAAAAACGTTGTATGACATACGTGCAGAAATTGGTTTTTACAAACTCGTGACTATGATAAGCCCTTGACATTCGTCTACTCGTTTGTAAAAACCAACTTACCGCACAAATATCATAAATAACTATTACCTATTCTTCTTCTTTCTTCCCATGGTTAATGTTAGTATAATGTTTACGTTATATAAAACACGAATTAAATAGCGGCCGCACGACATTTGTATCTGCGGCGATTCGGCAAACGACGAAAGAAAACAAACACGCACAAAAGTAAGCGCGCGAGAATGTGACAAACGGCAGTGGCAGGCTTGCGTCTGAGTAAAACCGGTTTATTCAGGTTAGCGTGAGTTTTCAAATTCTATTCTCTGCATTAACCGGTAACCAAAATTATTAAGGTTGTGTTGAAACCGTTTTTGTAATTAACCGGTTAATCGATGAACGGTATTATAACGGTTTTTTGAACAATATTAACCGGTATTTCGAAACCGGTTCCGAGCCCTGAACACAACAAGCATGTAACTCACTAAGCTACAGGCTCCTTGTGGTGCGCAGTGCAAAAAAAATCTTTATAGTAAAACACACTCACCGACCATATCTGCAGCGCAGCAGTTTCACATTCCAAAGAGTAGGTAGATCATATGCAGAAGAACGTGCAAGAAATGTAGCAGTCTACACCCCATTTCAAAAATCAAATTAAATCCGTTCAACACTCCACTCAACATCTATGTTTGGTCTGTGATCAATGTACATGATGCGCTCCATGATGCCAAGGGCCGACACTGGTGGAGGGACATTGTGAAGCAGACATTGACCACTCATCGGGGGACTCACGACCCTCAGCAATTCTAATTATATAAAAGTACTCTGTGCTCAGCCATGACGAATACGACATACCGCCGCTAAATATAACCCAGTTCCTTTTTTGGCCTAACCACAGAGTACTTTTATGGCCTTACACCATATAATAAAATTATATTACTACACTCTTTGCCTTACACAGCCCATCGCGAATCGCGAATAATCGCGATCGATACCGTAGGTAGTCTGCCGCAGTCTGCCGTACCGAGGGTTGCCAACTCATAAAACTGTAAGACGAATAGACCCAGCAAAGTACCTATGACTTTTTGGTAAAATTTTATAAAAAAACGCAGGACATCTTATCCTAGGCAGGATTGTGTCTGTAAAATAATATTTATTAGCATTATTGAAACTATGTAGATAAATCTAGTCTTTTTGACTCGTCGCAAAAAAAAACCGTTCTATGTTATCTATAGGTAATGAAAAAATTAAATTGGATGAATAAAACTTCTATACTATGACTGTTTTGCATAAGACAAAACAGGTATTGTAATAATATGTTGGAGAAAACCTATGGAGAAAACACAGCAATGATAATGAAGACCAGAAGAAGCAGTCCTTGTGATTCTGTAGAGTATCGAGAATATCTTCCACGCTTAGTAAGAGTATCGAGAATGTCTTCGCCTTTTCTGGCACGACCGAGGGAAGGTAAATACTTTACCGCCAATTTAGCTAACAGGCAACATTGCAGTCTTCATCATCAGCAAGCTCCTTGTTTCATTGAGCTGTGTTTTCTCATGGTTTTCTCCAACATACAATACCTGTTTTGTTTTTTTGCAAAACAGTCATATTATATGTATTCGAAAACACAGCATGACATAAATACCTGTGATATCTGCTGGTGATCAGAAATCATAAAACATGCAATGCGAAAGTATTTTTTTATTGTTAAAATGAAAATGAACTTCAATAATCTGAAGTTAGTCCTGTCAGTGATGATAGACCGATCCCAATACAATGTGCGATTGCCATTTTCGAGAACTGGGTCGGGCACATACCTATAGTACCTACGGTACTTCCGATTCCACAAGATTGTATTGAAGAGCAAGTTGCTGGTGGATAATCCTGGCTACAAGGTTGTGCCTGTGCAAATAGTCTTCGTTAGCCAGACTAGAACAACCGGAAATAATGTGGCGGATGGATTCCCCGGGCCGGTAGCATGCCCGACATATGTCAAACGTACCGTCCTTCACAATGTATTTCCGGTAGTTGTTCGTCATCATAACTTCGTCCATAATCGCACACACAAAACCCTCGGTTTCCCCGAAGAGGTCCCCAAAACGCAGCCAGGCTACGGATGCTAGAAAGTCTACATCGGGTCCATGTAGGACCCGATAAAAACGCCCGTGAAGCTCCTTGCTCTGCCATACCTCCCTCCCTACCCTCGTCGGCCTCTAGGAAATAGTCCCTAAGGCTGCATACCTCGCGATTGTGCAGGGTCTTAGCATTTAAGAAGCCACGTCCCCCGCATTTCCGCGGGATATACAGCCTCATCACCGATGACCGTGGGTGATGCATCCGATTTGCGGTAAGCAGTGAGCGTACCCTCCTATCCAGGGCGTCAAGTTCCGTCTGAGTCCATTTGAGTATGCCGAAAGAGTAAATCAATACCGGCATGACCCAACCGTTGAAGGCGCGCACCTTGTTTCCGCCTGATAAAAGACTGTTAAGTAGTTTGTTCAGGCGGCCAAAGAAGCGCTCCCTCAACGATTGTTTCATGTCAGCAGCATTGATGCCTAACGCTTCCGACATACCCAAATACTTGTAAGTTTCGGTTGAGGAGAGGGACCTAAGGTGTATGGAATCCGAGGGTTGGGTTCCCACGGATTCCATAATCTCCCCTCGCTTTACATGCATGACCGCACATTTGTCCACACCAAATTCCATCCTGATGGCGCTACTGAAGGTTTCTGTTACCTTCAGTAGCTTCATCAGTTGCAAGTTGTTAGGAGCAAAGAGTTTCAAGTCATCCATGTAAAGGAGGTGTGATATGACCTGACCACCTCTTCTCAACCGGTAGCCTTGACCCGAACCCTCCAGCAGTGTACTGAGAGGGTTGAGGGCCAGGTAAAACCACAGTGGACTGTTGCCCTGAAATATGCCATGCTCGATCCTTATCGGGTCGCTGTTCGCCTGGATCTGTCGACATCCTGGATAGTGAAGGACTGTCCTCCACTGCCCCATACACGACATCAGGAAGGTGCGTAGAACTGGATCAACTTTATACAGCTCCAGCACCCTCATGAGCCATGTATGTGGCACCGAGTCATAGGCCTTCTTACAATCTATCCAACATGTCGACAGATCCTTTCGGGAACGGCGAACCTGTCAGCTAATGGCAATATCAATGAGGAGCAGCTCCTTAGTACCACGGGACCCGTTCCTACATCCATTCTGAGAGGTAGACATTATCGAATTACTTTCAATATGATGGGAAATCTTTGCTCTCAAAATAGATGTAAGAACTTTATAAACCGTTGGTAAACACGTGATCGGTCTATAATTTTATTTTATACTAGCTGTGCCCGCGACTTCGTTCGCATGGATGTCGGAAAAATTGTACGTACAGAGGAATGAGGAGACAGGTTGCTCATGACTTAATAATAACAAGGGTTGATATTAAGGTTAGTCACATTATGCCAAAGAAAAGTTAAATAGTTGTTTGATGTAGGAATGAGCGAAATTGAATGAACTTAGATAACATTACGTAGGTAGTACACGTCTTATATAAATAGATACTTTTTTTAAATTTACGAATTTGGACTTGAAACCCTATCAGAGACTTGTAAGTTTTTATGAGACCGAACGTTAAAATTCTAGCAAACAACAATGGTGCTAAGAATCGTGTGAGAGTCATAATCTGACGGAAAATCTTAACACCGCGATTCAGAAAAACGCGTCATCGGTGCAACGCCATCTAGCGACCATTTTTTAAACTGACAAAATATTTGGCATAGGAACACGTTAAAATAACACGTAATAAGTAACGTCATGGTATTAAAATGTTCACTTTTATTTTACTACGTATTAAAAGTTTCACAAATAACTCAACAATTTGTTTTGATGTTATTTTCATGCTTCTGATCTGCATTTTATCTTTTTCGATAGATGGCGCCTAAGAGTCGGTCACCGCAACGCTTAGCGCTGTATGAAGTTCCTTACTAAAATTAAAAATTCAATTATCTTTTGATTTTGTGGGTCGATTTTGATGAAATGAACTCTAAATGTTATTCGGGTTAACACTTAATATTTTTAAGAACTTAGCTTTCGAATCCAATCAGTGGTTTTTGCGTGATGCTGACTCAAACATATGGACAAACAGACAAACAGATAAACAGACAAAAATTTCAAAAATGGCATTTTTGCGTTTTGTACCTTTTTCTTAACATTTCTCAGTTATTTTTATGCGAAAATATTCAATGTACAGACACGGCAAATCTACGATTTTATTTTATGTAGGTATAGAAAATTTTATTCTGTAAATATATTTATTTTTACTTAAACAAAATCAATATGAAAACAAAAACAAATTTATTACAAATCTATGCAAATTGCAGTTACACTTTTATTTCACCCATAAATCAACAAATAATAATATAAAATAAACTTCAAACTTATAATGAAATTATAATTTGTTGTGCATCATTCTTGAGATCAAAATCACATTATCACAATAATATCCATTACCTTTTAACAAGAGTGATAACGTTATAATCAGGGACCCAAACCGTAGGTACCACCTTTGACGACTGGCGGCTGGAGTTTAAGACCAGTAGCTCGAGGAGAGCCTCGAGCTACCGGTCTCTAAACTCCAGCCGTCATCTATCTTTGCCAGCTTGAAAGCTGATCTTACCCAACTTGAAATCATGGTCTTTGAAGCAGGCTTTATGTGCCCGGTGATGGATATAAAAAGAGATTTAACATTTGTATCTTGACAACGTCTGGTTTCTGACATCTTAATTAACTTTCTAACATTAGTAGGTAACTGGGCAAATCTTGGGGTCTTGGTGCTTCATAAGAAGCCAGCCTGATTGTCTATGAGAACCTGGTGACAGTTTTTGAGCCTAATCTTGGCCAGAATATTAGTGTCCTCAGTCTCAGCGAATCCTTGATCACTGAGTTCCAAGAGAGTAAGGTCGTGCAGTCTACGGCCAGATGCGAGCAAAAGAATCAATGCAACCTGTCTGCTTTGGTAAAAAAGGGTGTCTGGAAAATCTGACATCTTTAGCCAGTGAAACAAAATTTTTACAACCCATACTGAGGGCCTGGGCGCGGTTTAGCCTAACTCACAGCTTTTAAGCTTGTACCTGCGGTTCAACATTCAGCCACGCTGAGGATTTGGGTTGCTGCAGTTCCGCAGGCGCATCGATAACGATGAGCGGCGTTGACTCCGCTGCACTCGACTCCGCTGCATAGATTTTTGTATCACAGGATACCTATGTGAGGATTATTGAGGGAGATGCCTACGCGCAGCTGTATTTAGATGACATAGTAGGTATAGTATCCATGATAAACGTGAGGTTTATGTCAGTGATGTACGCACAGCTTTATTTAGCTTATCATCGGCAAACGTTAAAGCGGGTTTCTACCTGCAACCAGCTCGCATGCAAGTTGCATTACATTGCGCGCTACCGAGGTTTAATATGATCAATCACTTGATCGTGGCCCGCAATGTAGCTAAACTTGCATGCAAGTTGCTTGCAGGTGGAAACGCGGCCTTAAGATTATTGCGAAGATGCATCGCATAGCTGCATTGAGATGACATAGTTTGCATACACGGTAAACGTGAGGTTTATTGCGGGGATGCACGCACAACTTTATTTGGATAGGTACTACCTACCATAGTGCCATTGCACATCTATAAAAATGGCTATTTGATGGCCTGAGCCCCTCAGCATGCCGCATCTTCTCAGCTATTTCATATTATGACCACGTTCTAATGAAAGCATATACCATGATCTACTAATAAGAACCCTAGTAAAAAATATCTTGGCCGGTCCAAATTTAAATCCTAAAATTGCGCGTACGTTGCGTGTCATGTTTTGTTAAATAGGTGGATGACTCATTCAACAAAGTTATTTTTTAACCGACTTCCCAAAAAGGAGGAGGTTCTCAATTCGACTGTATTTTTTTTTTTTTGTTATGTTTGTTACCTCATATCTCCGTCATTTATGAACCGATTTGAAAAAAACTTTAGTTTTATGTGAAAGGATATACTTCTCGATTGGTCCCATTTAAATTTTATCAAAATCGGTTCAGCAGTTTGGTTTTTAAATCCAAATAGCTGGAAAAAATATGTGCTAAAATCATACTAAATTGCATATGCTGCTTTCCTGTGACTTTCCAGTGGTGTTTTTTAGGTGTGGGGTACCACTAAAAAGTGAAAAATAAAAAACTTTTTCACAAAAAAAAACCGACTTCCAAAAAAAACACTGCAAAGTACAAAATAACTTTAATTTCAGAAGTCGGTGTCGAAGAAGCAACCAAAAACACAAAAAAGTTTTTTATTTTTTCCAAAGCCAAACTTATTTAAAATTTATAACCTAGTTAGTACCTATCTGATTCTAGTATCGTAACATTATCTATTTACCTATATTAGATGCAAAAAAGAACTCTATAACTTTGATTCAGACATTATTTTGTAAATCTTTGATCCTAGATTCTGAAAAATCATGTGCCAAAATAGAGAAAGGTGTGATAATATTTTGTGTTTCTTTAGTTTCCGGGACAGAGAGCTTAGGGGGTAGGTAGCAACTTAGTGTTTAAAAAAAACAACTCAATTATAATCATGTTTATTTCGAAATGTCGGCTTCATCTTCTCAATCGCAAGTTTTTAAGTAATTGCCTAGGTATATACCTCCTCCTTTTTTTTAATAACATCGATTTAGTGTCTCAAGCGACAGAAATACCTACTCAAGAACATTTAAATAAAAACTTACTTATAATTAATAGGTCGAATCAAAAACAAAACGAACGGATAAGTTAGCGGTGCTGATCAGATACATCACCAGCACTTTCAGTACCTAGTCCATTCTGACTTTGATTCGATTTAGATAAATCTTGTTTTAAATACTTATTTGACAACATTTATCAACATAGGTACTACTTAATGACTAGATACTCATAGGTACATAAAATATGAGTGAACATAAATGAGACTCAACTTTAGGTACTTTTATACCTAATTCCCGTCCCTGTAGATATTTCCCGTTCCCATATAGCCTATAGCCTTCCTCATGAATGCGGCTATCATATACAAAAATAATGTTCCATATCTCACTGGTAGTTCCAGAGATTAGCGCATACATACAAACAAACTCTCCAGCTTTATTATAATACCAGCACTTCGCCCGCGACTTCGTCCGCGCGGCTTTAGTACTTAGGTACCTACTCCACAAACTTCAACGCCCCCTATACGTATATGTTTTGGAGAATTAAGCACAACGATTTTCATTAATTACTTAACCATTTCAACTTATTCTATGGTCTCAGGAGGCCCTAGACAATGTACCTATCAATTAATTAGCGAATGCGACTCTCGAAATGCCAAAATGTAGGAATTTGATCACGTGACATTTCGATCGCATTGTCAATCCTATACATTTTTGACGTATTGACAATCGCCTTCGCCACGCTACCGATACCGTTGACAGGATCTCACTTGTCTTGAGCCGAGGATCAGCGCAATTGTTCACTCCGTTGACCCCGTCAGGGGTTGATTTTGCAATTTTGATTACATCTGTTTCAATTATTCATAACATTTCGACGTAAATTGAAGCAAGCAATAATGTCCTCCCCTAAAAACTTTATTTTCCCTCCTTCACCCCTTACCTACTATCTACGTAGGTACTAGGTACCCGTACGCGTTAATTTGTAACCTGGCTCGAATTACGTTTTGACATTTTAATTTAAATTGAGCAATTCTATTTCGATGAGAATAATATAAACGCAACGGAGTGATGCTAACACGTTTATATTGTTTTCATCGAAATAGAATTTCTCAATTTAAATTAAAACTCAAAACGTCGAAATGTGAATCCCTAACTTTTTTGAAAATATTCTATCGCCTATGTTCATCAATCATCAGGGATAATGAGGATTCTAATGGTGAAAGAATTTTTCGAATCCTTCCAGTAGTTTTGATTTAAGGTTTATCTTTCTTCTTTAAAATATTATTAGTGTAGATAACTCTATAGTAGATATTATAAAGCTGAAGAGTTTGTTTGTTTGGTTGAACGCGCTAATCTCAGGAACTAGGTAAGTAGGTAGGTACTGGTTCGAATTGAAATGTGCTGGATAGCTTATTTATCGAGGAATGCTTTATGCTATATATTATACGACTAATAGGAGCGGAACAGTTATGAGAGAAGTTGCGCTGGTCAGTTAGTAATAATAATATTATTATACTATTATTATATAGTAAGTATGTTTATATATAGGGTATTTGACAATATCAAAAATCGACCGATCCGAAGGCTATCACTAAAATTGTAGGATTTGTAAAACTATTAATAAAATTGATAGCAAAAGGACTTATAATTTAGTTTTGAGAAATTTACTTAAAAAAATATCCAGTCTAATATCTATTAAAGTTCCTACTTCCATATTTCGCGCATGGCACATATTAATTTAATTTTATACAAATACACATTGATATCTAAGACGAACGGCATTGGGTAAGCAATACCTGCTTACCCAATGCCGTTCGTCTTGTCTAGAGACTATTCCCTAGGTAGATTATGTACTTAACTTACTTTCTAACATACAAGACCAAAAACATCAAAACATTGGTTAGCTGATCTTTATCTACTAATAACTTAATTAACTGTAATGTAACGTAAGCCTCGAGAAATAAACGATATTCGGGCGTTTTACTAGAAATTTTAAATAGTACCGGATTGTTAGGCTTCGTTATTACCTGCAACCACCGCGCATGTAGGTACCTACCTACCTGAGCTGCACTGTTGCATTACATTTCGGGCTCCCGAGTCGTCTTGCGCATAGTAATTTGCGGTCTGCGGAGCGCTCTTTCATGAGAAGCGCATGTACCTACAGCTACCGAGATAAATGTGACCAATGCCTCGATCGTGCAATGCAATATTATTAAAGTTGCATGTGCGTTGCTTGCAGGTGGAAAGGGAGCCTTACAATCCTATTAGACGTTAGTCAAAATCTATTAATGTATAAATACAGTAAATACTTATTCAATTCGCAGTGTAAAAATTATGTGCCATACTGTTGGTCCATCGAAATAAAAATGGTTTGATATCAGCCAAACTTCTACAGCCGCGGTCGTACGCTGCCTAACAATAGGAAAGAGAACGATTCCAGAATAATCACCTCCCTCGAAACTTTACACGTAAATATTTTCTTACCACGACCAAGTGTTCACCTGCTACTACGTTTGCTGGGTTCACTGGGGCGTGCGTGCAAAAGCTTTTTTAGTGACGGTTGAGACCTTTTTGTTGACTGAATAAAAAGATAAGTTTAAAAACAATTCAAATTTCGAACTTCGTTATTATTAATAGTCCGGTCAAATTACGCCGAAAATAAGGCAAACTTAGCATTAATTCTTAACTCCGATTTTTTGCCATTAATGTGTAGAGTATAAGCAGAGAAGTATGTTTAAATGTATCCCGCGAAAAGTTAACCCCCGGATGTTCGTTTTTTTTTGCAAAACATTTAATTTCATAATAACTCGTTGGGAAAAAATATTAACTGGCATGTTAGTTTGGGACATTTGTAGAACAGATTGAGCTGTACAAGTAGGTAAGAAAATTAAACGTTTTTCATCAACGGAACTATACTTTTTTTTGAAGAATGTTACTTTTTGACTTTGTACTTCAAGCAAAAATATTAACTTGACAAAAATAATGCTAAATGGATTTTAATTAACATGTTTATTTATATTGAGAAAATTAAAACAATACCACCTCGGGGTTCCGAGATGTAAGAAATTGTCACATAAGTTTTCAGGCAAAAATGTAACTCTCCTGAAAGTTGTTTAATAATGGAAAATGTACAAACACAAACCATAATTTATCAAAATTAAACAAATCAGACTTTATTTATTACCTATATCTTTAATTGTTAATAAAGTGGCATCTTTTTGCCGCACTCAGTAGTTCAACTATTAGAATTGGCTCATCCGTGTTTTGTTTCTTTCATGTGTCTGAATCAGTCAGAGTACAAAATGCGTGAGAAAATGAATTTTGCTCATAACTTGTATTTCGTGAATTCTTCCAATTTTTAAAAATATTTATTCTGATATTCATGGTGAAGGAAAATAAAAAACAGATCATTCTTGAATTACAAATGGTGCAACTAACCCATTTTTTTATTTATAGATAAAATCATGCAAAAATGTGCTGCTCTTGAAATGATTGCAGCAAATCGGTATTTTTCACAAAATCGTCTTATTTCAGCAAAGACGAAAGAGCTGCATTTATGTTTTATTAGTATTTTATGAAACTGTTACATACTTACCTGAAATTAAAAATACATTTTGAAACTTTGTTATGCAGTTTCACAAACTACTCTGTCGTCTAAGCTCATGCAACTTTATCAAAACACATCAAATTGCATCATCATCATCATCTCACCCGAAAGACGTCCACTGCTGGACATCGGCCTCCCCCAAGTGTCGCTACAAAAACCGGTCCTATGCGTCTCGCATCCATCGGCCACCAGCGACCCTCACCGGGTCATCGGTTTATCTTGTGGGAGGCCTTCCAACGATGCGTCTTCCGGTACGCGGTCGCCACTCCCTTTTCGGCCCCATCGACCATCAGTTCTGCGAGCAATGTGCCCTGCCCACTGCCACTTCAGCTTGGCGATCCTTCGGGCTATATCGGTTAACTTGGTTCTCTTGCGGATTTCATCATTCCTGATTTGATCACGCAAGGAAACCCCAAACATTGCCCTCTACATTGCACTTTGGGTGACTTTAAGCTTTCTGATTAGACCCATTGTGAGCGACCACGTTTCAGTTCCATAAGTCATCACTGGCAACAGGCACTGGTCATAGACTTTCGTCTTGAGACACTGTGGTATGTGAGACGAGAAGATATCACGCAACTTCCCAAACACCGCCCAGCCGAGTCGGATTCAACGGTTGACCTCTTTCTGGAAGGTAGCCCTACCTAACTGGACCGTTTGTCCCAGGTAGATGTACTCATCAACAACTTCGATTGCAGAGCCTCCGATCTTGATAGGAGTGGGTGCTACATATCCCATGACCTTGGTTTTGTCCATGTTCATTTTAAGACCCACTCTTTCGGAAGCTCTACTGAGGTCATCGAGCATTGAACTGAGGTCCTCCATGGTCTCAGCCATGACGACTATAACGTGAGCAAATCGAAGGTGAGTGATGTACTCGCCATTGATATGAATGCCTAGCCTTCTCCAGTCCAAAACCTTGAAGACATCCTCCATTGCGACCGTGAACAGTTTCGGAGAAATGACGTCTCTCTGCCTCACACCCCGCTGCTGGAGGATAGGTTTCGAAGTCTGATCCTGAAGTCGGACTGACATAGTGGCGTTTTCGTACAAACACTTGGGCACCTCGATGTAACTACAGTCGATCTGGCACCGTTGGAGAGACTGCAGCACAGCCCAAGTCTCGATCGAATCGAAGGCTTTCTCGTAGTCCACAAACGCTAGGCAGAGGGGCAGATTATACTCTTCGGTCTTCTGTATAAACTGCCGCAGCATATGGCACTGGTCTAGGCGCCCAGTTTTGGAAGAGGGGCTCATTTGAGCGTCGTGCAGGTGCGGGGTTAGACTCTGACGACTCTGTATCTGGCATCAGCTCAGCGAGCGAGCTGTCGTCTTTAGGGAATGGGGGCTGCTGTGGAGAACTCCGGGCTCTTCCGTAGGTGGCCCAGACTAGAGGATGACCAGGGTTTGTCCTCCAACGAAAAGTGGGCCTCTGGCCCGAAAAATCCCCACCAGTAGGCGAGGTAAGGGCCGAGAAGAAACCAAGTGGAGGGTGCTCACCTCCCAGGAGACAGCCCAGCGAGCTGCTAAGCTTGCCGAGGAGGGGCACCACCCAAGAGCGACCGGTCGAAGGGCTATCCCTTCGGCTCCTTTCGGCGGTGAGCCGGATATCGCTAGCGGTTCCGATAAGGAGCGTAAGGTCAGGTTTGCGGAGGTCGTGGAGGCTGCGGTCCGCTATGGGGCCTTGAATTGGACGCAGGCCTCTAAAAACAAGGCCATAAGCGCAGCGTTGGTTTCCATTCTGGCGGCTGAGGCTAATTGTGGTGGGCCTCCGTCGGACGAAATGTCCAAGCTGCGGGTAGAGGTCACCCGCTTGGTGGCCACCACGGAGTTTCTCCAAAATGAAAACGCAAAACTTCGAGCAGACCTAGCCGGGCTCCAAGAAGCTGGCTTACAGGGGGCGTCAAATGCGGACCATGGCCGAGTGTCAAGGCCCGCGAAGTGCATGGACATGCGCATTCTGGGCCTGGATGACTCTGTCACGGAGGAGGAGGTGGTGGCCGACGTCGTCAGGATGGGGGGTTTCTCTGAGGAGGTGAAGGCAAGCACCATACGTCCTGACCACACGGGCATGGGAACCGTTGTGGTGAGCTGCCCCGTGTCGGTGGCTTAGATAATATTGGAGGGCCGAAGGCTCCTGGTGGGTTGGGTTTCTACGCGGGTCAAACTGCTGGAACCCAGACCTCTGAGGTGCTTCCTCTGCCAAGTGTGCAACCACGTAGGAAGCCTGCGGACCGCCGTCCGCAGGCATCAATAGCTGGAGAGCAATGGGTAGCTCGCCATACGATCAGAACAGGCCTGAGTCGACTGCGCGTTGTGTTCCACGTGCGCCAGAAAGAGCTGTCAGCAAAGACGCTGGGGCCCGCTAGGGCCAGAGCCTGCCAGGGTTGCGGAATTTGTTCGAAAAAATTACAGCGGTCTGTAACGCAAAGGGCAATAGTAGGAATACGAATGGGTTTTAACCAGTAAGAGTTTGATACTCCCTTCCGCTCCTTCGGACCCAGAGCGGAGTTCAATTGTATGACGCCTTACGATAAAGTTCATCGAATAAGGATGAGCTTTAGTAATTTCGTAGATAACAAAGTTCTTGCGGAATTTGTTCGAAAGAGTCACCGCGGCCCTGGAACGCAAAGGGCATTAGGAGGAACACGAATGGGTTTTAGTAAGTAAGAGTCTGACACTCCCTCCCGCTCCGCCCAGAGCGTAAGGAGTCATTTGATGATAACCAATCCTTAAAAAAAAATCTACTGCCGAGACTATATGACGCTTAACCGTTTAAGCACTGACATGTGAAAATTCCAAATCATGTAATAAATCTTACGTTAAAGTAATAATAAACATTAAAATTGCGAAAATCCCGCGGTACACCGGTGTGCTGACAGTGCTTGAGCGGTATTAAACTGTTTGTTTATTATAATATCCGCCACCTTGACAAATATGTATTCATCAGATAGTCTAGTAAGTCTATGAATTCTTTTCATGTAATACATGTTTTAGTATATTCAACGGGTATTCAACGGGAAATATATGTTTTAGTATATTCCCGTTGTCCCCGTAGGCCATATCTCCGTTAAAGGGTACGAAGGAAATTTAATAAAATAATAAAAATTACTTCCCGTTGTTCCCGTTAATTTATTGTAATAATTAAATATACTTTTCAAATTATGTTGGTGCAAGAGCGAGCGAAGCGAGCTCGGGACTTGGGGCAACCCGACTCGGACAGGTTAGGTTGGAAGGGGATGGCGAGGTCAAGTGAGCGAGCGAAGCGAGCAAACAGACCCCGCCATCACCTTTGTGGTTATTTTTTTAAACCACCCAGAAATATGATTTACTTCTCGTTTTCCCCGTTAGCCGAATGTATGTTATGGGGACAACGGAAAATAAATTTAATCACGTCCCGCTGTCCCCATGACGGGATATGGCATACGGGGACAACGGGATTAAAGGTATGTTTTCATAAAACTCATTCCAAATATGGTTTTATTCCAAGTTGACCGTTTTTTGTGCATTAGCAACAAAATGCAATTGTAATGCATTAATTCTAATAGCAGCTCAGGATAAGGCTGCGTTTCCTAATAATACAGATAGACGGAAGACGGTCGAGAAAATGTCTGTTTATACGTATGACTGCAGTTAATTTAGAAGTCTTGTTCATAGAAGTTGATCATGTTAAACAAAACACTCACATCTGACATTAGATGTCACCTGGAAAGACTCGTCTGCAAGTGCAAGATGTGAATTTGCGAATATGATTAGACTTGCAATTTCTTGTACTTGTTACTACGCGTTAATGCGTACCTACAAGGTTACTGTTTGACGTGCTACGTTTCCCAATGCAAAAATACTCGCAGAAATTTTGCATGACTTAAGACGCTGACAACAGCAAAAGCTCGGTCACTCTTGGACTGTATAGAAAAGAAAGAGAAGCGCGACGACTAAATGCTTGCAATTTATTGCCAAATATATATATTTTATCGATTTCCTCAAAACTAAGTTGATCTATTAAAAATCTAAAACAACAAAGTTTTGCATTAAGATTCGATTCATTATTTGGTATAATTTTTATTGGCATAAGTAGGCTAGTAATATGGGATTTTTATTTCTAAGGTCAAAGTTAGAGGTAACTTTGACAATCATTACTATCGAGGATTTTATTTATAAACATGTTTCGGAAACAACAGTGTTCTTTGAAATATAGTTAAAATTAACATATATTTTTTCTGCAGCTTGGAACTAAACAGATTTGGCTAAAATTTCGTTAGGAAACCAGCAATTTTTCAGTTTTTGCTGTTGTCAGCGCCTTAAAATAAAGTAGTCTATGAAACTGCACATAACTGTATTTTAATAAACCCTTACGACGATTGTGATTTCGAAAGTATATACTAGTAAACCCTTTGTTAGTAGTAGTGTACGTGAATATTAATGAATATACTAGGTAAAATTATTATAGGACTTACAGCTAATAAAAACCAACAAAAAATTAAACCATAGTCATTATCTTGATATAATTGTTAAATCCATAAACTTTGCCATAATTATGACGCTAAACAAAACACAGTAGGTAGGTAGGTAACATCTTTTCGATACACATTTTGTAGAACAAGATTATTTTTCATAGTTATTTAAATTCTGACTAAACAAATATTGTGATAAAATGTGCTCAATTCGGTCCAATCTGACAAATGGGTTTGAAACAACAGTTTTTGTCTCAGGAGCCAATAAAACACTTATAAGCACTCAGGTGGATATAGGGTATGCAAGATACAGAACACGTGTGCTCCCGGCTACGGCTGGTGAATGAATGACGCGCCACCACAATCGTGCATATACTACATCCCTTCTTTATTTTAATTGATTTAAATTAGTTCAAAATTACATCAAAACTTAAATTTTTATAATATGACTGGTAACTCATCGGATGTTGTAAGTATTATTAATACTTTAAATAGGCATTATATTACAGATTTTCAATACATTTTTCATGAATAATTTTCCCCTATTTCCAGTTATATACCATACTCTTCCCTTTTTTCTTCATTTGCTTCCCAAACTGTCTTTTATAAAAGTCTAAGTCAAAACGTTCATTTCAATAAGGCCATCAAACGGCTCTTTTGAACGTCATCATTTATATCCAAATACTATGTATACAAAATAAGGTGACTCTACTGTCCGTTCGCAAAGGTAAATTCTTATGGAGAAGAACGGACAAGAAACTCCATAGTTACTGTAGTGTATGCATACATGAATAACCAATAAATAAATAGTAAAATATAACTTAATTAATTATCGTTATAATATATTAGCATTGGCTGTATGCATTTCGAATTCAGCATGACCTTCGACGTCAGCGTAAGTATGACCAACTAGATATACTAAATAACTTTATTCAATAACGTTACTTATTATGGAAATTGACTGATGACCTTTATCTATTAACAAATTAGGTATACTAACAAGTTAGCAGTAAAGATGCTAGCAATTTTTTTTTTTTTTTAAACGTTGCTCCACACTAGGAATTACTCCTGTATCGTGGGTGCGTTTACAAACATACAAACTCAAATACACAAATAGCCAGACCCGGAACAGCTATCTGTAGGCCATACAAATATTTGTTCCGTGCGGGAATCGAACCCGCGACACGCAGCGCAGCAGCCGATCGCTCGTCCACCACGTGACGAACCACCGCGCCAACCGTGTCGTCGTGTGAGCCATTAATGATGCTTACACTAACGTTTCCCGGTCTTTTCTCACATTTATTCTTTAAGCATGGTCGTATGTGCGGATAGTATTTGCGTGACCTTGTTATTTCCGTGACGAAATGCAAACAATTGATCCTAGCAAAACCAGTGCCCTGATTAAAATAGTATCGATCTACTGATTTTGTTTTATATTTACAATAAGTGGGTATGTAGGTTATTTACAACAAAAAGTTAAATATGTCCAAGATTTATGATAATAATTGGTTACTATTTTTATTTAAAATAAGAAGCGTGCAAATAACTCAATTATCTTGTTATTTTAATGAAAGTACGTACTCAATAATAATATAATAATTAACAATAATTTACTGTTTGCATTACAACACATTTAAAATAATTGCGTACTATCCAGGCATGGCCCTTTGTTTTGTTGTAAACAACACTCACTGCATGGCCTTTGTAACATTTACGCTTATCAGTTGTTTACCTCAATCGAAGCAGAATTGTTATTTTTCGTTCCTTAATCCTACGAAACTGAGGCAACAAAGTAATCATTACCTGTAAACATCTACCTTGGTAACGATTTATTTACGTGTAGGTAGGTGGGTACAGCGTGACTACGTTCTGTTTTCACTTCAGTATCCAAACTGCTAACGATCCTTATCAGATCGAAATGTAGCCGCTTAATTGATCGTAAACAACTTTCAACGTGCATTATTTTTCAGCGTGCATTCTTACACTTTTTTTGGTAGGTAAATGTTTTGTAAGCTTACTTTTATCCTCGTCGCCACTTGTAATGTCTCAGGAGCCAATAAAACACACTTATAAGCACTCAGGTGGATATAGGGTATGCAAGATACAGAACACGTGTGCTCCCGGCTACGGCTGGTGAATGATTGACGCGCCACCACAATCGTGCATACACTACACAATCTTTAATAGTTTAAAAAAATCGTTACGATTTGCTTGGATGTGTTTAATTTTCTTGTAATTAAGTGAGACATGGTCTTTAAATTAAAGTTAACCTAAATTTATTTGAGTTACATTTTTGCCTGAGCCGCTATTTCAAAAAAACAGGTATTAATATCTTCCGTTAACAGAAATTGTTTAATTTTGTTGCATAGAGTACTAAGGTATTTAATTGAATAATTTTATGAAAAAAAATCGGAGTTAATATTTTTGCCTGAAGTACAATTCAAAAATTTAGTTTTTTTTATTTTTTCAATAATCCCGAGGGTGAAAATGTTTAATTTTGAAGAAAATAATTTGCTTTACCTATTCTCGACATATTGTAACTAACATTTTCGAGTTAATATTTTTTTCCGAGTTTTTATTAAAATAAACGCGTTTTTGTTTTTTTTACCGTGATCCGGTTCTGAAAAATGTTTAATTTTTTGTTACTATTAGAAGAGCTAAGGTCAAATACACGATTCAAGAAAAAAATCAGAGTTAGGAATTTTTGCAAGGTTCAAAGCTAATTTGACTGGACTATAAATAAACAACAACGGAACAACCTAATAAAAAAAAAAAATAAAAAAAAAACCCAACCAACCAACCTAATAAATGACGATTTGGATATTTGACCCTAAGTAAGTATACCATTCTAATGCAGCCGATGTATTTTTAACGTAGGTACCTAATATGCTTCTAGCAAAGGTTACAAAGAACTAAGGACAAGTAAAACATGGATTGATAGTCTGAAAACCCTAGGAAAAATTGCTTATAACCGAACAGATACCTATACAAATTTCTACAAAAAACTATATAGTAAGCTCAGACCAACAAAAAAAGGTAGACAGCGAACCGCGAACATCAAAAGTGAAGCCACAAAACCGTGCTCCTTCAAGTAATAATACACAAGCTCACCCACACACCTACACTAAAACCATGCTCATCGCTCTTAGTACTTCATGAGCCGTCGTCTAGAAAACATTAATAGAAAAATATAATAATGCCTTCCTGTGTAGTAAAAATTTGTATAAACAATAGCAAATCACAAAAAGTCTCACGGAATCACTTTTCACTTGTAAGTACTCGAAATAACATCGTTTTTATTATAAATTAACTATGAATTTTAGGTTACTTGGAGCAAAAACGTCAACAAACGAAAGCAGTGACATTAAGTGTGAGGGTTGCCATAATACGATTTAATATTTCCCCATTCGATTAAACAAATGTATATGATTTCTTTCTTCGAGTTATATTCCTATTTAATTTTTTTTAATATATAAAATATTTAAGATTTGAAGTTTTTCAACACATTTGCAAGAAAACAGTACAATAAATAGGTACCGAAAAAACTTTTAGTTTTTAGATAGTCAGAAAGTCGCAACAATCTTTGACGTTTGTAGTATGAAAATAGCGCGAATTTGCAAATGGAACTACATCTTTCGTCTCATTATCTCTTTAGTATTAAATTGAGACAAACGTATTGTGCAAAAGCGCTTCCAAGTAGGTTCAATCATTCAGCTTATATTTTATTCTCGTACTTATTTATACTCCTATTAGAAAATTTAAAAAAAACTGTAAAGGATACGTACGGCGCTATTCAACGGAGTATGCGGTAAAATATGTACTTAGGTGAGAGTACCTATTTTACCGCATCATCAACATCCATTGTGTGGTGCGTTATATTTAACTTTCGAATAATATTTATACAGTCTTCGTATATGCATTTTTTTGAGCAAATGTGTTGAAAAAGACTTTATTTGTTCATGATAAATAATATTTATTTTGTAAGCATGTTAAACATAACATTTACACGTTATTGTTTCGTTTGTTATGTTTTAACTTGACATTACCTACTTTTTCTTTAGTCAGTGATTTTGTTATGGTGGTCTTTTTTAATTTATTAAAGTTGATTAAAAATGTAATTACCTATTTTATTTTAAAACAATTTACATAATGACTTACGCTTGTTACGCTTCGACAACCTTTTAAAACTTAACTTACATAATTGAATGTAGGTATGTGTAATGTAAAAATTTGTTTTTTAGGTATAGATCTTTCTAAAAAACTAAGTTACAATACCATACTCAACAATATCTTACTTGTGCTGACTTGCACAACATTAGCTTACCCATAAAATATTATTTCCCAAGTTATAGGGAAAAAAAATAAAAAATGGCAACCCTTCGAGACACACATAGATAAAAGATGGCTTCATCTTTAATGTTCGCAGTGCGCCGTCTACCTTTTTTTGTTGGTCTGAGATAGTAAGTCAGACCTAGCCAGAGTTACCAACCATACTGAATACGAACACATCGGACTTGATAGCCCGCATCCCGGCCAATAGATTGCACAGACACTATTGAAACAATAAAAAGATTGAAATCAGACAAAGGCCCAGGATCAGATAAAATCACAAACGACGCCATAAAAACCGCATGTTTTATACTAGCAGCTCCATTAACAAATTTATTTAACTTGATACTCGAAACCGAGGTCACGCCGTCTCAATGGTCTGAATCCAATATTATGCTACTATATAAGAAAGGAGACCCAAAAGAAATCAGCAACCACCGGCCCATAAGCCTTCTGCCAAGCATAATATATTAACTTTTCTCTACGATAATAAATCAAAGAATAAGTACAACACTAGATAAAAGGCAACCTATTGAACAAGCGGGATTTAGAAAGAATTTTTCTACCATAGACCACATTCACACATTAGAGCTGATAATCGAAAAATACCAGGAACAAGTGAGTCCACTCTACATTATATTCATGGACTACCTACTAGAAATGACTAATAAATTTAACCTTAGCAATAGTAATAACGTAAGTAACATTGACAGTACCACTAACAGTTACAGTATCTTTTTGACTCCTGTAAATGCACAAGACATTGTAAAAATTATAATGAAAAAGTAAAAAAGGATATGATGAAATATCCACAAAAATAATAAAATTAAGCAGTAAAAGCATAGTAGCACCTTTAAGTTATATAATTAATCTGTCATTTGAGACAGGAACATTTCCTACAAGATTAAAACAATCTATAATCAAACCGCTATACAAAAAAGGTGACTGCACGGTTACGTCCAATTATAGATAGATTACATTGATCCCCATACTATCAAAGATTTTTGAAAAAGCAATGTATGGGAAAATAATCAACTTTTTAAATAAAAACAGCATACTTACTGAAAATCAATTTGGTTTTAGGAAGAAGAGTTCAACTTCCCTTGCTTGTTTTACATTGGTCAAACTAATATCTGAAGCCCTCAATAACAAAATTTCTGTTTTATCAGTATTTTTAGATATGATCAAAGCATTTGATTTTGTCCCACATAATGGCCTACTTTGCAAAATGGAGAAATACGGCATTAGAGGCAAGGCGCATGACTGGCTTAAAAGTTACTTATCGAGTCGCCAGCAAAGGACAGTAGTATCAAAAAATATAGTGGTAATAAAAACATCGCTTACAATATTTTCCGGCAGTGGTACTGTATGTCCAGGTTTTTTTAAAATTGGTGGGTAAATGTCTACATTATCACAATTAGCTTTTGATGCAAAAATTGAAACTTTTTGTTTTGAACATTCTCGATTTTCGGCATTCGAAGTGACGGTCTGATGAAAATCTTGCTCTTCCTTATTTAAATTGTAATTAATTTGATTGTCTGTGTTATGCTTTAAAAAGTCACATTTGCAATCAAACATGCATTCCACAAGCCCGAAATGTTGATTTAAATAATTGGATTTGCCTTCTAACGATTCGCTAATGCAACCCGAAGAACAATGCTTTTTTCTGCAGCTTCTGGTTTCTTCTGTTTTAGGTAGTGTAATAACTGTGGCGTCAAACCTATCTACTTCACTACATTTTCTTTTTCTGTCTTTTACATTGCTTTGAGTTATTGTAGAATTTAAATCTTCGCATGGATCAGTCTTTAACTCCTGCTCTTCAGTGAATACTTTATCTTTCATTAATTTTATTTCAACTGATTCTTGCAGCATTTCCTTAACATTTCTTGTATTTCAAGTTCCACATAAGACTGTACATACATATCTGCTGTTCTTGGGTTTGTGACAAGTGAATCTGCATCAGTCAGCCCGTTTTGATTGTTTAGGTATTTCCTGTGATTTGTACTTTGGTATGTACTGTTTACCAGTTTTAGGGTTAAAATCAAATTAAGGCATTTCTGTTTTTTTTTATTGAATGGGTTTTGCTGGTTCCACCTTCAAAAGTTCATAGTGATTACTTTTATGTACAAATTCAACTCTGTTTATAGTAGGATGAAACACATTTGAAATGTGCTCAGGGAACTCCATTTTTCGATAAATCTGTAACAATACACAATTTCTTTTAAAAAGGAGGTTCCTGTCAATGATGATACATTATTTTTAGTATAGATACATAAGAACTGATTTAGAAGCCAAATGTTTTCATCTAAAGAATCTGTGTACACAAGAATAGATAGAAACAACACAACAAGCATGTAACTCACTAAGCTACAGGCTCCTTGTGGTGTCTCGATCTCCAGTAGGGTGACTAAAGGGCGGCCAGTGGTGGTGCAAGTGAGCAGGGTGTGCGAGCGAGGGCAGGCGCTCGCGGTGCGCAGTGCAATCTAATCAAAATTATTTATTTCAAATAGACTATTGACAGGCACTTTTAAATTGTCAAGGTTGTCTGTCAAATAGATGAAGCTAGTTCTGCTGCTGTGGTATCGGCAAGAGCAGTGTTGTTCTGCAGTAAAACACACTCACCGACCCTATCTCCAGCGCAGTAGTTTCACATTCCTAAGAGTAGGTAGATCATATGCAGAAGAACGTGCAAGAAATGCAGCGGTCTACACCCCATTTCAAAAATCAAATCAAATCCGTTCAACACTCCACTCAACATCAACGTACATGATGCGCTCCATGATGCCAAGGGCAGACACTGGTGGAGGGACATTGTGAAGCAGACATTGACCACTCATCGGGGACTCACGACCCTCAGCAATGACGAATACGACGCGAGGAGGAGGACACCCCATTTCACATTCTAAATCAATGTAAAAACACTAAATACAGAGTACTTTACAAACAAACATACATACCGCTCAAAATCATAACCCAGTCTTTTTGCTTCACCGTATGTAGTCGCCGTATTCACTTCGACTGTAAAGAAAACAAGTACTTTTTAAATAGTAATTTCTGTGAGATCATTCATTTGAATGAGAGCCCTCTGGATATTACACAAAAATGGAGAAACATTTTACACTAGCCTCTCGTCGCGGTCGCAAATAAACTCAAGTTGAGTTGGCAATTTGAAGTTTATTTCTACACTCTCCTTCAGCCGTAACATTATGTACAGAGTGGCGAAAAGTAATAAAACGTAATGTGATAATTTTATTATAAGATGGATGTAATGATGACAATTCTCGACATTTACGCGGGCGGAGCCGCGGGCGGCAGCTAGTATAATAATATAATACGTCATTGGTCCTCATGATCACAATATTTAGTCTGCACAAACTTTAAAATAAACTATAGTTGGGTATATTACTCCTTTTCCAATTTAGGTAGGAACCTTCTAACTAATCTACACTATAATAATATTATACATAAAGAGGAAAGATTTGTTTGTTCGTTTGAAATGAATAGGCGATTGTCAATAATGTGCTTAATTTTCCAAAACTAACCTTTATAAGGGGGCGTTGAAGTTTGTGGACTAGGTACCTACTAAATCCGCGCGGACGAAGTCGCGGGCGAAGTGCTAGTATTTTTTATAAAAATGCTTGGAAAGGTACGTAATGGTTGTCTTTAATTGATTTTATTTCTTTTTCGCTCGAGCACTGCCGGCACACCGGTGTGCCGCGAGTTTATCGCGAATATAATGTTTATTATTACTATAACGTAAGATTTATTTTGGAATTTTCACATGTCAGTGCTCGAGCGAACACTTGTTATGAATAAAATTTTTCGATTGATAGAAATTGATCGATTCTTTGAAAATGATGGTTATGTTCGACATTAAAGAAAAATACCTTTCAGAGAGATTAGCTAGTGATAAGGATTACAACGAAAAGGTCATTAATACACAAAAGGTGAGGTAATCAGTAATTATAAGGGGGGTCTCAGGTAAAGGCCTCATAAGGGGTATAAAAAATGATTAACAGAATTTAAAAAGAATCGATGGTTAGGTGGTCAACAACACAATCGTTTCCAGACATTGGGTGCATTTAAACGTTTTTTGGTAATCTATTATCAGTGCACCGATGATTTTTGACCGGACCAAGTTATCAGTAAGTCACCAGTGAAGTGAGATTTGGAGATAAAATATTTCGAAATAATAACTTATGAATCAATTTGTAGATAATAAGGAAAAAATCGGTTAACGCTTGTACCTCATAAGGGGTGCGAGTGGTGCACCATGTTTGTTTGGAGAAAATGTAGCAAATATATGTCTTATTACCATATAAAAAAATCAAGTCGAAACACAAAGGGACTCAGAAGGTAGGTATACTATTTTTGACGCCATTTCCCATACAAAAAAATAACGTTTGGTGCCATAGCTCTCAATATAAGACTCCGATAAAAAAATGCTTCATAGGTTTTTTACAGCTTATAAGTAGGCCTATACGATGGAATAATTTGTTTTTCAAAAACTGACACATGTATTTTTGAGTTGCCTACGTCCCTTTGCTTGTATGGCGTCGATCCACTGTGCGCCGGCCGGGCCGGTACCGCGCACCGCTATGTTTCTGCATTTTAAATCTGTAATATCTTAGGAAATATTCATTAAAATTAAATGCTGTGAAGGGCCATATTGATCTATATTAAATGGACAATGTATTTAAGGTACTTTATTGGATAAGGATCAATGCTGTATTGCATAAAATCACTTCGTAAATAAGCTATTTTTTCTCGTAAAATGTAAAGGATAAAAACTGGTTACTGTGGGTTATCCTTAAAAGATAGACATATACCATCGCGGACTTTTTTGTTGACCTTTTTAAGGTGTACAATACTGTAGTACATTATTTTGATTTATCTCGTGGGGTTCAGCTAGCGTTTGCAATGTAAGCGCAAAAAAATGTGTTTATTTACGACATCACATTAGAAACCTTTAAATTTATCAGTGTTTCTTTACAATATTATGCATGTATTATACATTTAAACCTTCCTCTTCAATCACTAATCACTCTATCTATTAAAAAAACCGCTTCAAAATCCGTTGTGTAATTTTAAAGATTTAAGCATACATAGGGACGGACAGACAGCGACAGCGACTTTATTTTATACTATGTTGTGAAGAGAATAAGAAGTGTGTTAGAGAATGCCCACCTGGGAGTCCTCAGCCAACATCTGATCTAATCTCTCCCTGGCTTTCATTAACATTCGCTGCAACTGGCAGCACTGCTCCAGTTTAGAGCAGCATACGAGACACAGCAGCATCGGTCTAAAGTCTTCAGTTACAAACTAAAACAAATATACGTTTACGTTATTTTGTGTCTCTATTCAAGAATTTCCTGCAAAATACTATTATAACTTAATTACCGGAATATCAGTCAGCGTCTCGTACATGTCCTGCAGGCTCTTGTCGGTAATCAAATACAATCGAACATTATCCATTAAACATATCCTACACATTGACAGTTTTTCCACTTTTGCCATCTTCTACGTATGTTGAATTACCGACCTAATATCGTAAGTAGGTATTTACTATTTGCGTTTTGACTTCAATGACAAATACTTTTAGGTATTCTCTTGCAGATTTAAAAAGCTTGCTTGTTAACTTGTTTCGTGAGTACACATCAACAAGACGGGGCTGGCCCACAGCCCATCGCGATCGATACCGTAGTCTGCTGGCGTACCGAGGGTTGCCAACTCATAAAACTGTAAAGACGAACAGACCAGCAAATTTAGCCGGACTTTTAGGTAAGATTTAATAAAAAAGCAGGACATCTTATCCCAGGCAGGATTGTGTATGTAAAATAATTTTTATTAGCATTATTGTAACTATGTAGATAAATCTAGGCTTTTTGACTCGTCGAATAAAATACCATTCTATGTTATCTATAGGTAATGAAAAAACTAAATTGGATGAATAAAGCTTCTATAATATGCAATTTAGAGTAAAAAACTGGTAAAACTTTTTCACAAAAAAAAAGAAACCGACTTCCAAAAAAACTACAAAGTTCAAAATAACTTTAATTTCGGAAGTCGGTGTTTTCGGTTGCTTCTTCGTTATTTGACACCGACTTCCGAAATTAAAGTTATTTTGAACTTTGTAGTTTTTTTGGAAGTCGGTTTCTTTTTTTTTGTGAAAAAGTTTTTTATTTTTCACTTTTTAGTGGTACCCCACACCTAACAACACCACTGGAAAGTCACAGGAAAGCAAACAAAAATATGCAATTTCGTATACATGGATGATTTTTCCACATATTTTTTCCAGCTATTTGGATTTAATAACCAAACTACTGATCCGATTTTGATAAAATTTCAATGGGACCATTTGGGAAGTATACCCTTTCCAACAAAAAAAGAATTTTTCAATTCGGTTGGCAAGCGACAGAGTTATGCCCGAACAAACATAAAAAAAAAAAAAAAAAAAAAAAAAAATACAAACATCCGAATTGAGAACCTCCTCCTTTTTTAGAAGTCGGTTAAAAATATTAAAAGCCGAACCTAAAAGCCCATGTCCGGCTTTATCCAGACGCCTGGCAACCGGTAGACTAGGGGTAGGCGTTCAAATCCCGTCTTTCTTTCTTATTTTTTTTGCATTTGATATAAATACACTTGTAGAGTTGTATGGTTCCGTATGGTGTCGGACGTTAAAGAATAGCACCATCCCATCACTTCCCGTGGGAGTCGTAAGAGGCGACTTAGGGACTCACCAGAGAATAGGCAGCAGCATTCTCTGTAGGTACAATGCTGTAGCTACACTGCGATCGCCAACCCGCCTGCTATGCACGGCGATTATGCCCCCCCCCCTCCATGTGGGGGAGGCTTATGTCCAACAGTGGACGTCTTTCGGCTGATATGATGATCATGACACTTTTAGTATTTTTCTCTATCCAACCCATATGTTCAAGAACGAAGACAGGGTGAAGAAAAGGATAGTAAAACGCGGTTCTTACCATTTCTGGGCTGGGTACAAACAGTTTCGAGCTCGCTTTGTTCAATCTTACACATCCTCAATTATCATAAATCGACGGCATTACTTTTATATATCTTTGGATGGCAGGGTCTCAACCATCCAGGGCGGGCAACAAAAATGTTCGAGCTCACTTCGCTCGCTCCTGTATCGTTCAATGAGAGTGAGAGTGAAAGAGTGAGCAGTCAGCTATCGACATAAATGCACCTACTTAAATTATGTGTCTCTTACTCAATAGGGGTCTTTATCTTTTGTCCGTATCCTCAGCGAGAAAATAGTCGATAGCTAATCACTTCCTCGTCGGCGGGCGGAGAGAAAAATGCCTAAGTATGTTTAAGTAATCTTTATCTATCGTCTATTCTATACTTACCTACATGTAACAAAATCTTAGACTTGCCGTGTCTGTACATTGAATATTTTTAAATAAAGATAACTGAGAAACGTTAAAACGCACATAGGTTTGCCCCGTACAAGACATCGACGACAGCTTCGTTCACACCGCCGCAGAGCATTAGGGTGACGAGGGACGAAAGCTCCTTCAATAGCGACTCACCAGCTTCCCCAGCGCCTGAACTTAAAAGGTCCTTTAAGTGCTGAGGAGTAAGGCCGTCGAGGCCGCCGGCGGATCCACTTCTGAAGGAGCTCACGGCTGCCATCAACTGGGGGGCTGAAATTTGGCATAAAGAAGAATCCGGATTGGTGGTGTCGGGGGGGATCAAGGAAGTTGAGGTTATCCGCAGGCGCTGGGTGTTTACTCTCCAGAGCGAAATAGTATCTGGAGATTAAGGCGCCACCACATCACTACTGAATAACAGTAGTGTAATCAGTAGTTAGATTAAATTTTGCCCAACACTGTCCAGCAATAACACAATATTCGTTGTCACTGAGTATTGCGTATACACCAAATTGTGGGACATCTGTTGATTCCATCCATTTCTTAGAACAAAGACGCACAGTTTGTCTAAAACCGTGTGCAGACCTAATTGCATTTGTAATCAGATCATATTTGATATAAAACCCTTTACTATAAATATAAATGCCGCGTTGTTTTGAAGACATTTCGATCAAAAATTGAGTTAGTTTTATTTTTTTCTCGAAATCAAAGAAAAAAAACTAAAATGTATTCTTGTATGGTTCAGAATATTGGTTATAAGACAAAAGTAATTAAATGGATTGTATTCAATAGAATTGTCAAATTCGAGTTTGCAAAACTGGTCTCCGCGCAATTTTTCTCAAACATGCTTCGGGAAAATGATGAATACCACGAATTAAATTTTAAAAAATTCAATTTTTTTCTTGTAAGATTGTAGACGAGGAAACAACCTATTTTCATCAAGTACTTATTATGTATTTAATCTACGAAAACAATGGAGTTTCAACGATGAATTACTACATTTTCGAGTTTTTTGTAATAAATAGGCCTCTTAAAAGTAAGGGTCCAGAATAAATGATATGCAAACTTGGGTTATACTGAATATGATGAAGATTTATTAAAGGGTCACAATACTCACAATTACTAGTAATATTATTACAGTTAAATAGGACGTGGCACGGTGGGCTGAAAATCGACTTTCATAGACTTAGGTATTTCAATTTGCAAGTGGCGGATTTTTTGCTGGATATCGCTTCTATTAGTTATTACTACATACAAAAATGACACCCGAGTTAATTCTGCCCAAAAACGAAGGTATTGTATATTTTTATAATTTGTATGAAGCGAGTATGAAAAATCTAAATTTATCTGAAGGAAAACGGTATTATCCTTACAGGTGGTTACAGTACTAATTATTTATGATTTTTGTCAAACTTTACATCATTAAATTCAAAACCTTTTAAAAAAAAAATATCAAAATATTTTCATTTATTTTAACATATAAAACTGTTCCTTTTAGAGTTTAAGTTGAGGAACACGGACTTTTGACAACACGTAACATAAAAAAGCATCACCCCTATGTATATCCTCGAAGGATTAGGCAGGTTAATTAGTACTATACCTGCCTGCAAGGATATTACCGTTCATTCTCAATTAAGAGACATTTAGATTTTTTATACTCGCTTCATACAAATTTTTCGTTAGAAAATTATTATACTTACCTTCGTTTTTGGACAGAATTAACTCGGGTGTCATTTTTGTATATAGTAATAACTAATAGAAGCGATATCCAGCAAAAAATCCGGCTCCTGCAAATTGAAATCCTTAAGTCTATGAAAGCCGATTTTCAGCCC
Organism: Melanchra persicariae; assembly: GCA_947386135.1. Taxonomy (NCBI): domain Eukaryota; kingdom Metazoa; phylum Arthropoda; class Insecta; order Lepidoptera; family Noctuidae; genus Melanchra; species Melanchra persicariae. The sequence goes on from OX376643.1 coordinate 31,486,007, forward strand.
ACCGTGCGTTGGTGGGCGAAGGTATGTAAGCGACTGGCGTGCCCGGCTATGGCGTTCCCTTACAATATAAAAAATGCAAATCAGCAAATCGCATCGCTATGGTCGCTACATCACACCCCTCCCAAAAATTTTTACATAGGTCACAAATAAAAATTTTGAAGTACACTGGGTTACATTTGTGAATACATCTCTTACACTACACAATATATCGCGTAATGTTCCTTACACACTATCTTAACTAATACATTTGCGGTCTCTCCAGTTTTCTGGGCCGTCTTTAAAAAAATATATAATACATAATCATCAAATCTAAGGGTAGCTGTCATAACGTCCGCTCTGCAATAATTAAAAACACCACTAGGGCCGGCAGCTTCCGTTATGACAGCGCCAGTCTAATAAATATAAAATCACAATACTTATTATAAGTTTAGCCATAATAATAACACAACTAGATACACATAGGTACCTGGATGATTCTTCCACAATTCACTTTTCGCACACTGTTTACGCGTAACCTGCATTGGTTGCCGAATTACCCGTATTTCCGGGCATTGCCGCTGTCCCAGTTAGTGTCATCACCTCTTGTCTTAACCAACCTCTCAGTTGGTTAAGACAACTTCAACTTCTAACACATGTAATGTACTTGTACCCTTTTGTTCCGAATGATCGTTTACCGATTTTCTTACCACAGAATTATTTTGATTAATTGCAGGTAATGTATCCATATCTGTGTGAATTCCCTGGTCGTCAGCATTTTTATGAGCATCAAAAAGTAATTACGGGGGATAAATAGTCTCATTTTTAGAGTTTCTGGCAGGTTCCATTGTTGTCTTTTTTCTTTTTATTGTTAAAATATGTACAATCAAAAATATATTTTTTTGCACAGTTACTAATTCTTCATTTGTTTCTTCTGAGTTTTCTAAACAATCAACATTGCTAACCCTTTTTCGGCAGTGGTTCTATATTTCCAGGGTTTTTTAAAATTGGTGGGTTAATGTCTGTGAATTTACCTTTACATAAACACTTGTATAGCTTATGAACCATACACCAAGGTTCTACATTATCACAATTAGCTTTTGATGCAACAATTGAAACTTTTTGTTTTGAACATTCTCAATTTTCGGCATTCGAAGTGGCGGTCTGATGAAAATCTTGCTCTTCCTTATTTAAATTGTAATTAATTTGAGTGTCTTTATGCTTTAAAAAGTCACATTTGCAATCATAATAGGATTTTCCTTATAACGATTTGCAAATGCAACCATAAGAACAATGCTTTTTTCTGCAGCTTCTGGTTCATTCTGTTTTAGGTAGTGTAATAACTATAATTGTGGTGTCAAGCCTATCTACTTCACTACATTTTCATTTTTTCTGTCTTCTACTTTGCTTTGTGTCATTGTAGAATTTAAGTCTTCGCATGGAGCAGTCTTTAACTCCTGCTCTTCAGTGAATACTTTATCTTTCATTAATTTTTTTTAACTGATTCTTGCAGCATTTCCTTTAACATTTCTTGTATTTCAAGTTCCACATAAGACTGCACATTCATATCAAATGTTCTTGGGTTTGTGACAAGTGAATCTGCATCAGTCAGCCCAGGCGTGCTAGGACAAAGTTTGTTTTCGTTTCGCCGTGAAGTTATATTTTATTAGGTTACGATTCATATCTTGTTCATAAGCTCTTCTGAGGTCTAAAAGTCTTTATTGAGTCCGTTTTGATTGTTTAGGTATTTCCTGTGATTTGTACTTTGGTATGTACTTACTGTTTACCAGTTTTAGGGACAAAAATTAAATTTAGGCATTTGTTTTTTGTCTCTTTATAGTAGGATAAAACACTTTTGAAATGTGCTCAGGGATCTCCATTTTTCGATAAATCTGTAACAATACACAACATCTTTTAAAAAGGAGGTTCCTGTCAATGATGATACATTATTTTTAGTATAAGTAGATACATAAGAACTGAAATAGAAGCCAAATATTTTCATCTAAAGAATCTATGTATATAAGAGTAGATAGAAACAACACAACAAGCATGTAACTCTGAACTGTAATGAGAGCACTCTGGATAATTACACAAACATGGAGAAACATTAAAATTTTACAATAGTCTCTCGTCGCAAATAAACTCAAGTTGAGTTGACAATTTGAAGTTTAGTTCTACACCCTCCTTCAGCCGTAACATTATGAACAGAGTGGCGCGAAAGGTAATAAAACATAATGTGTATTTGCCATAAATTTTGCAAATGGGGTTACCAATATGTTTTTGTGATTTGAGACTTAAAATACATATGTGCCGATACATACCTGCCTTACGAAAGTAGTTTTTTTTTGTTCAGTTTACGGTAGCATCAGTTTCATCATCCGATATAACATAAATATCATCATTAGGACAGCTCCGCCCAGTGTCCACTGACTGGTGTTCTTCAGAAGTAACTTTGTCTATATCTGATAGTGCTAATGTAACATTTTTGGTTCCATCGTTGATATTATACACGTATCGCGAAGTCGACGTCTGTCTGGTCAATGTATTATATAATTTACCATATTTATTTTGTAAAACCTTTCTAAATTTCATCAGGTTTTAAAATAATTACTCCTCTTTCCTGACTTGTTTGTTTAGCTATGTAATCATCATTTTGTAAAGAAAACACAGAGGATATCTTTATTTGAGATGCTGCATGCTGCATATGGCTCTTGTGTTGTTCCAGGAATTGGATTTAGGTACAAATAATTAGTAATTGGTTTAAAATGTAACAATGTTTTTGCACTATTCTCTACCATATTTAAACTCGGTACTAACAGAACTGGGATGATTTCTGTATCATTTTGAGGGTACCGTAAAAGTACTTGTTTTAGAACACCATCTGTAGCTGGCTGATTGTTTTACATATTTTGTAAGCCTCTAATGATTTTATTTGGTGTTTTTCAGAAGGCGAAAATTCTTTTGATTCTTCTGTGTTGTTGTCTGCGTGAATACTTCCAAGTACGTTAAGCTCCTCTAGTTGAGCATGATGTATTCCGTCATGTTCACAGATATAAATTTCTACAGGCTTCAATGTCTCTTTGGAAGTATTTGGAGGTACAAACGATAGTGGGTTTTGATGAACTTTCAAAGTATCTACTTGATTCGTCATAATCCAAAAACCTCTCGGTGGTTGCAACTTTCCGAAGAGTGTCCTGGTACAAACAATTTGTAAGTCTGAAGTGTCGTCCATTTCATATGGTCCAGCAATAACACAATATTCGTTGTCACTGAGTATTGCGTATACACCAAATTGTGGGACATCTGTTGATTCCATCCATTTCTTAGAACAAAGACGCACAGTTTGTCTAAAACCGTGTGCAGACCTAATTGCATTTGTAATCATATCATATTTGATATAAAACCCTTTACTATAAATATAAATACCGCGTTGTTTTGAAGACATTTCGATCGAAAATTGAGTTAGTTTTATTTTTTCTCGAAATCAAAGAAAAAAAACTAAAATGTATTCTTGTATGGTTCAGAATATTGGTTATAAGACAAAAGTAATTAAATGGATTGTATTCAATAGAATTGTCAAATTCGAGTTTGCAAAACTGGTCTCCGCGCAATTTTTCTCAAACATGCTTCGGGAAAATGATGAATACCACGAATTAAATTTTAAAAAATTCAATTTTTTTTCTTGTAAGATTGTAGACGTGGAAACGACCTATTTTCTTCAAGTACTTTTTATGTATTTAATTTACGAAAACAATGGAGTTTCAACGACGAATTATTACATTTTCGAGTTTTTTGTAATAAATAGGCCTCTTAAAAGTTAGAGTCCAGAATAAATGATATGCAAACTTGGGTTGTACTGAATATGATGAAGATTTATTAAAGGGTCACAATACTCACAATTACTAGTAATATTATTACAGTTAAATAGGACGTGGCACGGTGGGCTGAAAATCGGCTTTCATAGACTTAGGTATTTCAATTTGCAAGTGGCGGATTTTTTGCTGGATATCGCTTCTATTAGTTATTACTACATACAAAATTATGCCTAGAATTATGTTTTGAAGTTTGTACTCACTTATGTTAATTATATTTGATTTAAATATAATTTAAAATATTTTGGCACATTTGAAATGTAATATTTAATGTTTGTATGCTACCTACTGTGGCAGGACACAGAGACCCATTAATCTTGTAATTGTTCCACCTTTTTCACCTGTGTACACAAATAAACGTATTTGATTTGATTTGATTTGACAAAAATGACACCCGAGTTAATTCTGCCCAAAAACGAAGGTATTGTATATTTTTATAATTTGTATGAAGCAAGTATGAAAAATCTAAATTTATCTAAAGGAAAACGGTATTATCCTTACAGGTGGTTACAGTCCTAATTATTTATGATTTTTGTCAAACTTCACATCATTAAATTCAAGGCCTTTTAAAAAAAAATATCAAAATATTTTCATTTATTTTAACATAATTATGAAACTGTTCCTTTTAGAGTTTAAGTTGAGGAACACGGACTTTTGACAACACGTAACATAAAAAAGCATCATCCCTATGTATATCCTCGAAGGATTAGGCAGGTTAATTAGTACTATACCTGCCTGCAAGGATCTTACCGTTCATTCTCAATTAAGAGACATTTAGATTTTTTATACTCGCTTCATACAAATTTTTCGTTAAAAAATTATTATACTTACCTTCGTTTTTGGACAGAATTAACTCGGGTGTCATTTTTGTATATAGTAATAACTAATAGAAGCGATATCCAGCAAAACATCCGGCTCCTGCAAATTGAAATCCTTAAGTCTATGAATGCCGATTTTCAGCCCACCGTGCGTTGCTGAGCGAAGGTATGTAAGCGACTGGCGTTCCCGGCTATGGCGTTCCCTTACAATCGCATCGCTATGGTCGCTACATCACACCCCCCCCCCAAAAATTTTTACATAGGAAGGTCACAAATAAAAATGTTGAAATACACTGGGTTACATTTGTGCATACATCTCTTACACTACACAATATATCGCGTAATGTTTCTTACACACTATCTTAACTAATACATTTGCGGTCTCTCCAGTTTTCTGGGCCGTCTTTAAAAAAATATATAATACATAATCATCAAATCTAAGGGTAGCTGTCATAACGTCCGCTCTGCAATAATTAAAAACACCACTAGGGCCGGCAGCTTCCGTTATGACAGCGCCAGTCTAATAAATATAAAATCACAATACTTATTATAAGTTTAGCCATAATAATAACACAACTAGATACACATAGGTACCTGGATGATTCTTCCACAATTCACTTTTCGCACACTGTTTACGCGTAACCTGCATTGGTTGCCGAATTACCCGTATTTCCGGGCATTGCCGCTGTCCCAGTTAGTGTCATCACCTCTTGTCTTAACCAACCTCTCAGTTGGTTAAGACAACTTCAACTTCTAACACATGTAATGTACTTGTACCCTTTTGTTCCGAATGATCGTTTACCGATTTTCTTACCACAGAATTATTTTGATTAATTGCAGGTAATGTATCCATATCTGTGTGAATTCCCTGGTCGTCAGCATTTTTATGAGCATCAAAAAGTAATTACGGGGGACAAATAGTCTCATTTTTAGAGTTTCTGGCAGGTTCCATTGCTGTCTTTTTTCTTTTTATTGTTAAAATATGTACGATCAAAAATATATTTTTCTGCACAGTTACTAATTCTTCATTTGTTTTTTCCCTCGTGTGCACTGATCCTTGACGTCGACATACTTGTACCGTCACACAAATCAAAACAATCACTATCCTTTGAATTAGTTTTGTTTTCATGATTCTTATCGCTTATAGATTTATTTTGCTTAATCACAGTGTGCCTTGTCAGCAAACCATTTTCAGAATTCATATTTATAATGTTAGACGCAGAGCTACTCTGGAGTACAGTGCTTCCATCTTTCACTGAAATGTGAAAAGATTGTATGTCATCCTCCAGGTACTACCAGGTACACTATAAATTAAATTTTCTGTATTTTTGTTGGGATTCGTACTTTTATCCACACTTCTTTTATCAGATATTTTAAAGTTTCTGACAGAACGTTCTCGTTGTTCACATCCCTCGAAACTACTAATGTCATTTGTTTCTTCTGAGTTTTCTAAACAATCAACATTGCTTACACTTTTTCCAGCAGTGGTTCTTTATGTCCAGGGTTTTTTAAAATTGGTGGGTTAATGTCTGGGAATTTACCTTTACATAACCACTTGTATAGCTTATGAACCATACACCGAGGTTCTAAATTATCACAATTAGCTTTTGATGCAACAATTGAAACTTTTTGTTTTGAACATTCTCAATTTTCGGCATTCGAAGTGGCGGTCTGATGAAAATCTTGCTCTTCCTTATTTAAATTGTAATTAATTTGAGTGTCTTTATGCTTTAAAAAGTCACATTTGCAATCATAATAGGATTTTCCTTATAACGATTCGCAAATGCAACCATAAGAACAATCCTTTTTTCTGCAGCTTCTGTTTTAGGTAGTGTAATAACTGTGGTGTCAAGCCTATCTACTTGACTACATTTTCTTTTTTTCTGTCTTTTACATTGCTTTGTGTCATTGTAGAATTTAAATCTTCGCATGGAGCAGTCTTTAACTCCTGCTCTTCAGTGAATACTTTATCTTTCATTAATTTTTTTAAACTGATTCTTGCAGCATTTCCTTTAACATTTCTTGTATTTCAAGTTCCACATAAGACTGCACATTCATATCAAATGTTCTTGGATGTGACAAGTGAATCTGCATCAGTCAGCCCAGGCGTGCTAGGACAATGTTTGTTTTCGTTTCGCCGTGAAGTTATATTTTATTAGGTTACGATTCATATCTTGTTCATAAGCTCTTCTGAGGTCTAAAAGTCTTTATTGAGTCCGTTTTGATTGTTTAGGTATTTCCTGTGATTTGTACTTTGGTATGTACTTACTGTTTACCAGTTTTAGGGACAAAAATTAAATTTAGGCATTTGTTTTTTGTCCCTTTATAGTAGGATAAAACACTTTTGAAATGTGCTCAGGGAACTCCATTTTTCGATAAATCTGTAACAATACACAATTTCTTTTAAAAAGGAGGTTCCTGTCAATGATGATACATTATTTTTAGTATAGATACATAAGAACTGAAATAGAAGCCAAATATTTTCATCTAAAGAATCTATGTACACAAGAGTAGATAGAAAAAACACAACAAGCATGTAACTCACTAAGCTACAGGCTCCTTGTGGTGTCTCGATCTCCAGTAAGGCGACTAAAGGGCGGCCAGTGGTGGAGCAAGTGAGCAGGGTGTGCGAGCGAGGGCAGGTGCTCGCGGTGCGCAGTGCAATCAAATCAAAATTCTTTATTTCAAATAGACTATTGACAGGCACTTTTAAATTGTCAAGGTTGTCAGTCAAATAGATGAAGGTAGTTCTGCTGCTGTGGTAGCGGCAAGAGCAGCGTTGTTCTGCAGTAAAACACACTCACCGACCCTATCTCCAGCGCAGCAGTTTCACATTCCAAAGAGTAGGTAGATCATATGCAGAAGAACGTGCAAGAAATGCAGCGGTCTACACCCCATTCCAAAAATCAAATCAAATCCGTTCAACACTCCACTCAACATCAATGTGCATGATGCGCTCCATGATGCCAAGGGCAGACACTGGTGGAGGGACATTGTGAAGCAGACATTGACCACTCATCGGGGACTCACGACCCTCAGCAATGACGAATACGACGCGAGGAGGAGGACACCCCATTTCACATTCTAAATCAATGTAAAAACACTAAATACAGAGTACTTTACAAACAAACATACATACCGCTCAAAATCATAACCCAGTCCTTTTGCTTCACCGTATGTAGTCGCGGTATTCACTTCGACTGTAAAGAAAACAAGTAGGTACTTATTTAAATCGTAATTTCTGTGAGATCATTCATTTGAATGAGAGCACTCTGGATATTACACAAAAATGGAGAAACATTTTTTACAATAGCCTCTCGTCGCGGTCGCAAATAAACTCAAGTTGAGTCGGCAATTTGAAGTTTAGTTCTACACGGAGGGTGTAGAACTAAACTCAGCCGTAACATTATGAACAGAGTGGCGCGAAAAGTAATAAAACATAATGTGTATTTGCCATAAATTTTACAAATGGGGTTACCAATATGTTTTTGTGATTTGAGACTTAAAATACATATGTGCCGATACATACCTGCCTTATGAAAGTAGTTTTTTTTTGTTCAGTTTACGGTAGCATCAGTTTCATCATCCGATATAACATAAATATCATCATTAGGACAGCTGCGCCCAGTGTCCACTGACTGGTGTTCTTCAGAAGTAACTTTGTCTATATCTGATAGTGCTAATGTAACATTTTTGGTTCCATCGTTGATATTATACTCGTATCGCGAAGTCGACGTCTGTCTGGTCAATGTATTATATAATTTACCATATTTATTTTGTAAAACCTTTCTAAATCATCAGGTTTTAAAATAATTACTCCTCTTTCCTGACTTGTTTGTTTAGCTATGTAATCATCATTTTGTAAAGAAAACACAGAGGATATCTTTATTTGAGATGCTGCTTCAGCATATGGCTCTTGTGTTGTGCCAGGAATTGGATTTAGGTACAAATAATTAGTAATCGGTTTAAAATGTAACAATGTTTTTGCACTATTCTCTACCATATTTAAACTCGGTACTAACAGAACTGGGATGATTTCTGTATCATTTTAAGGGTACCGTAAAAGTACTTGTTTTAGAACACCATCTGTAGCTGGCTGATTGTTTTACATATTTTGTAAGCCTCTAATGATTTTATTTGGTGTTTTTCAGAAGGCGAAAATTCTTTTGATTCTTCTGTGTTGTTGTCTGCGTGAATACTTCCAAGTACGTTAAGCTCCTCTAGTTGAGCATGATGTATTCCGTCATGTTCACAGATATAAATTTCTACAGGCTTCAATGTCTCTTTGGAAGTATTTGGAGGTACAAACGATAGTGGGTTTTGATGAACTTTCAAAGTATCTACTTGATTCGTCATAATCCAAAAACCTCTCGGTGGTTGCAACTTTCCGAAGAGTGTCCTGGTACAAACAATTTGTAAGTCTGAAGTGTCGTCCATTTCATATGGTCCAGCAATAACACAATATTCGTTGTCACTGAGTATTGCGTATACACCAAATTGTGGGACATCTGTTGATTCCATCCATTTCTTAGAACAAAGACGCACAGTTTGTCTAAAACCGTGTGCAGACCTAATTGCATTTGTAATCATATCATATTTGATATAAAACCCTTTACTATAAATATAAATACCGCGTTGTTTTGAAGACATTTCGATCGAAAATTGAGTTAGTTTTATTTTTTCTCGAAATCAAAGAAAAAAAACTAAAATGTATTCTTGTATGGTTCAGAATATTGGTTATAAGACAAAAGTAATTAAATGGATTGTATTCAATAGAATTGTCAAATTCGAGTTTGCAAAACTGGTCTCCGCGCAATTTTTCTCAAACATGCTTCGGGAAAATGATGAATACCACGAATTAAATTTTAAAAAATTCAATTTTTTTTCTTGTAAGATTGTAGACGTGGAAACGACCTATTTTCTTCAAGTACTTTTTATGTATTTAATTTACGAAAACAATGGAGTTTCAACGACGAATTATTACATTTTCGAGTTTTTTGTAATAAATAGGCCTCTTAAAAGTTAGAGTCCAGAATAAATGATATGCAAACTTGGGTTGTACTGAATATGATGAAGATTTATTAAAGGGTCACAATACTCACAATTACTAGTAATATTATTACAGTTAAATAGGACGTGGCACGGTGGGCTGAAAATCGGCTTTCATAGACTTAGGTATTTCAATTTGCAAGTGGCGGATTTTTTGCTGGATATCGCTTCTATTAGTTATTACTACATACAAAATTATGCCTAGAATTATGTTTTGAAGTTTGTACTCACTTATGTTAATTATATTTGATTTAAATATAATTTAAAATATTTTGGCACATTTGAAATGTAATATTTAATGTTTGTATGCTACCTACTGTGGCAGGACACAGAGACCCATTAATCTTGTAATTGTTCCACCTTTTTCACCTGTGTACACAAATAAACGTATTTGATTTGATTTGATTTGACAAAAATGACACCCGAGTTAATTCTGCCCAAAAACGAAGGTATTGTATATTTTTATAATTTGTATGAAGCAAGTATGAAAAATCTAAATTTATCTAAAGGAAAACGGTATTATCCTTACAGGTGGTTACAGTCCTAATTATTTATGATTTTTGTCAAACTTCACATCATTAAATTCAAGGCCTTTTAAAAAAAAATATCAAAATATTTTCATTTATTTTAACATAATTATGAAACTGTTCCTTTTAGAGTTTAAGTTGAGGAACACGGACTTTTGACAACACGTAACATAAAAAAGCATCATCCCTATGTATATCCTCGAAGGATTAGGCAGGTTAATTAGTACTATACCTGCCTGCAAGGATCTTACCGTTCATTCTCAATTAAGAGACATTTAGATTTTTTATACTCGCTTCATACAAATTTTTCGTTAAAAAATTATTATACTTACCTTCGTTTTTGGACAGAATTAACTCGGGTGTCATTTTTGTATATAGTAATAACTAATAGAAGCGATATCCAGCAAAACATCCGGCTCCTGCAAATTGAAATCCTTAAGTCTATGAATGCCGATTTTCAGCCCACCGTGCGTTGCTGAGCGAAGGTATGTAAGCGACTGGCGTTCCCGGCTATGGCGTTCCCTTACAATCGCATCGCTATGGTCGCTACATCACACCCCCCCCCCAAAAATTTTTACATAGGAAGGTCACAAATAAAAATGTTGAAATACACTGGGTTACATTTGTGCATACATCTCTTACACTACACAATATATCGCGTAATGTTTCTTACACACTATCTTAACTAATACATTTGCGGTCTCTCCAGTTTTCTGGGCCGTCTTTAAAAAAATATATAATACATAATCATCAAATCTAAGGGTAGCTGTCATAACGTCCGCTCTGCAATAATTAAAAACACCACTAGGGCCGGCAGCTTCCGTTATGACAGCGCCAGTCTAATAAATATAAAATCACAATACTTATTATAAGTTTAGCCATAATAATAACACAACTAGATACACATAGGTACCTGGATGATTCTTCCACAATTCACTTTTCGCACACTGTTTACGCGTAACCTGCATTGGTTGCCGAATTACCCGTATTTCCGGGCATTGCCGCTGTCCCAGTTAGTGTCATCACCTCTTGTCTTAACCAACCTCTCAGTTGGTTAAGACAACTTCAACTTCTAACACATGTAATGTACTTGTACCCTTTTGTTCCGAATGATCGTTTACCGATTTTCTTACCACAGAATTATTTTGATTAATTGCAGGTAATGTATCCATATCTGTGTGAATTCCCTGGTCGTCAGCATTTTTATGAGCATCAAAAAGTAATTACGGGGGACAAATAGTCTCATTTTTAGAGTTTCTGGCAGGTTCCATTGCTGTCTTTTTTCTTTTTATTGTTAAAATATGTACGATCAAAAATATATTTTTCTGCACAGTTACTAATTCTTCATTTGTTTTTTCCCTCGTGTGCACTGATCCTTGACGTCGACATACTTGTACCGTCACACAAATCAAAACAATCACTATCCTTTGAATTAGTTTTGTTTTCATGATTCTTATCGCTTATAGATTTATTTTGCTTAATCACAGTGTGCCTTGTCAGCAAACCATTTTCAGAATTCATATTTATAATGTTAGACGCAGAGCTACTCTGGAGTACAGTGCTTCCATCTTTCACTGAAATGTGAAAAGATTGTATGTCATCCTCCAGGTACTACCAGGTACACTATAAATTAAATTTTCTGTATTTTTGTTGGGATTCGTACTTTTATCCACACTTCTTTTATCAGATATTTTAAAGTTTCTGACAGAACGTTCTCGTTGTTCACATCCCTCGAAACTACTAATGTCATTTGTTTCTTCTGAGTTTTCTAAACAATCAACATTGCTTACACTTTTTCCAGCAGTGGTTCTTTATGTCCAGGGTTTTTTAAAATTGGTGGGTTAATGTCTGGGAATTTACCTTTACATAACCACTTGTATAGCTTATGAACCATACACCGAGGTTCTAAATTATCACAATTAGCTTTTGATGCAACAATTGAAACTTTTTGTTTTGAACATTCTCAATTTTCGGCATTCGAAGTGGCGGTCTGATGAAAATCTTGCTCTTCCTTATTTAAATTGTAATTAATTTGAGTGTCTTTATGCTTTAAAAAGTCACATTTGCAATCATAATAGGATTTTCCTTATAACGATTCGCAAATGCAACCATAAGAACAATCCTTTTTTCTGCAGCTTCTGTTTTAGGTAGTGTAATAACTGTGGTTTCAAGCCTATCTACTTGACTACATTTTCTTTTTTTCTGTCTTTTACATTGCTTTGTGTCATTGTAGAATTTAAATCTTCGCATGGAGCAGTCTTTAACTCCTGCTCTTCAGTGAATACTTTATCTTTCATTAATTTTTTTAAACTGATTCTTGCAGCATTTCCTTTAACATTTCTTGTATTTCAAGTTCCACATAAGACTGCACATTCATATCAAATGTTCTTGGATGTGACAAGTGAATCTGCATCAGTCAGCCCAGGCGTGCTAGGACAATGTTTGTTTTCGTTTCGCCGTGAAGTTATATTTTATTAGGTTACGATTCATATCTTGTTCATAAGCTCTTCTGAGGTCTAAAAGTCTTTATTGAGTCCGTTTTGATTGTTTAGGTATTTCCTGTGATTTGTACTTTGGTATGTACTTACTGTTTACCAGTTTTAGGGACAAAAATTAAATTTAGGCATTTGTTTTTTGTCCCTTTATAGTAGGATAAAACACTTTTGAAATGTGCTCAGGGAACTCCATTTTTCGATAAATCTGTAACAATACACAATTTCTTTTAAAAAGGAGGTTCCTGTCAATGATGATACATTATTTTTAGTATAGATACATAAGAACTGAAATAGAAGCCAAATATTTTCATCTAAAGAATCTATGTACACAAGAGTAGATAGAAAAAACACAACAAGCATGTAACTCACTAAGCTACAGGCTCCTTGTGGTGTCTCGATCTCCAGTAAGGCGACTAAAGGGCGGCCAGTGGTGGAGCAAGTGAGCAGGGTGTGCGAGCGAGGGCAGGTGCTCGCGGTGCGCAGTGCAATCAAATCAAAATTCTTTATTTCAAATAGACTATTGACAGGCACTTTTAAATTGTCAAGGTTGTCAGTCAAATAGATGAAGGTAGTTCTGCTGCTGTGGTAGCGGCAAGAGCAGCGTTGTTCTGCAGTAAAACACACTCACCGACCCTATCTCCAGCGCAGCAGTTTCACATTCCAAAGAGTAGGTAGATCATATGCAGAAGAACGTGCAAGAAATGCAGCGGTCTACACCCCATTCCAAAAATCAAATCAAATCCGTTCAACACTCCACTCAACATCAATGTGCATGATGCGCTCCATGATGCCAAGGGCAGACACTGGTGGAGGGACATTGTGAAGCAGACATTGACCACTCATCGGGGACTCACGACCCTCAGCAATGACGAATACGACGCGAGGAGGAGGACACCCCATTTCACATTCTAAATCAATGTAAAAACACTAAATACAGAGTACTTTACAAACAAACATACATACCGCTCAAAATCATAACCCAGTCCTTTTGCTTCACCGTATGTAGTCGCGGTATTCACTTCGACTGTAAAGAAAACAAGTAGGTACTTATTTAAATCGTAATTTCTGTGAGATCATTCATTTGAATGAGAGCACTCTGGATATTACACAAAAATGGAGAAACATTTTTTACAATAGCCTCTCGTCGCGGTCGCAAATAAACTCAAGTTGAGTCGGCAATTTGAAGTTTAGTTCTACACGGAGGGTGTAGAACTAAACTCAGCCGTAACATTATGAACAGAGTGGCGCGAAAAGTAATAAAACATAATGTGTATTTGCCATAAATTTTACAAATGGGGTTACCAATATGTTTTTGTGATTTGAGACTTAAAATACATATGTGCCGATACATACCTGCCTTATGAAAGTAGTTTTTTTTTGTTCAGTTTACGGTAGCATCAGTTTCATCATCCGATATAACATAAATATCATCATTAGGACAGCTGCGCCCAGTGTCCACTGACTGGTGTTCTTCAGAAGTAACTTTGTCTATATCTGATAGTGCTAATGTAACATTTTTGGTTCCATCGTTGATATTATACTCGTATCGCGAAGTCGACGTCTGTCTGGTCAATGTATTATATAATTTACCATATTTATTTTGTAAAACCTTTCTAAATCATCAGGTTTTAAAATAATTACTCCTCTTTCCTGACTTGTTTGTTTAGCTATGTAATCATCATTTTGTAAAGAAAACACAGAGGATATCTTTATTTGAGATGCTGCTTCAGCATATGGCTCTTGTGTTGTGCCAGGAATTGGATTTAGGTACAAATAATTAGTAATCGGTTTAAAATGTAACAATGTTTTTGCACTATTCTCTACCATATTTAAACTCGGTACTAACAGAACTGGGATGATTTCTGTATCATTTTAAGGGTACCGTAAAAGTACTTGTTTTAGAACACCATCTGTAGCTGGCTGATTGTTTTACATATTTTGTAAGCCTCTAATGATTTTATTTGGTGTTTTTCAGAAGGCGAAAATTCTTTTGATTCTTCTGTGTTGTTGTCTGCGTGAATACTTCCAAGTACGTTAAGCTCCTCTAGTTGAGCATGATGTATTCCGTCATGTTCACAGATATAAATTTCTACAGGCTTCAATGTCTCTTTGGAAGTATTTGGAGGTACAAACGATAGTGGGTTTTGATGAACTTTCAAAGTATCTACTTGATTCGTCATAATCCAAAAACCTCTCGGTGGTTGCAACTTTCCGAAGAGTGTCCTGGTACAAACAATTTGTAAGTCTGAAGTGTCGTCCATTTCATATGGTCCAGCAATAACACAATATTCGTTGTCACTGAGTATTGCGTATACACCAAATTGTGATTGATGACATCTGTTGATTCCATCCATTTCTTTGAACAAAGACGCACAGTTTGTCTAAAACCGTGTGCAGACCTAATTGCATTTGTAGTCATATCATATTTGATACAAAACCCTTTACTATGAAACCTGATTACATTTAAATATTCTTCTATAGTCATCACAATCCACTTGGAACACCCGGCTTGACTTCCTGCCTCTTTCTCTGTGGAACTTTGAGTATCTTTGTCTTCTCTATTTTCAAGTAACGAAATCTTTTCTGTTGAATTATTTTGTTCTGAATTTTTAACTAACGAATCTTTTATTGCTAAATCAAATAATACATTCTTATCTTCAACTTCTAACACATGTACTTGAACCCTTTTGTTCCGAATTATCGTTTACCGATTTTCTTACCACAGAATTATTTTGATTAATTGCAGGTAATGTAGCCATATCTGTGTGAATTCCCTAGTCGTCAGCATTTTTATGAGCATCAAAAAGTTATTGCGGGGGACAAATAGTCTCATGTTTAGAGTTTCTGGCAGGTTTATTTGTTGTATGTTTTTCCTTTTTATTGTTAAAATATGTACGACCAAAACATATTTTTTTGCACAGTTACTAATTCTTCAATTGTTTTTTTCACTCGTGTGCACTCATCCTTGACGTCGACATACTTGTACTGTCACACAAATCAAAACAATCACTATCCTTTGAATTAGTTTTGTTTTCATGATTCTTATCGCTTATAGATTGTGCCTTGTTAGCAAACCATTTTCAGAATTCATATTTATAATATTAGACGCAGAGCTACTCTGGAGTACAGTGCTTCCATCTTTAAGGACGCGTTTCCAAATGGGTAGTCAAATCATTACTTTTTTACACAAAAGTATGTTTATTAAGCTTTGCATTCTTAAAATGTTTTTCCCATGAATTGTTGATAGATGTACATGGTACGATTCTGAACTTTTTGATTTGAACATTCTTGAGTTTCAGCATTTGAAGTGACGGTCTGGTAGATTGTAATTAATTTGATTGTCTTTATGCTTTAAAAAGTCACATTTGCAATCATCAAACATGCATTCCACAAGCCCGCAATGTTGATTTAAATAATTGGATTTTCCTTATAACGAATTGCAAATGCAACCATAAGAACAATGCTTTTTTCTGCAGCTTCAGGTTTCTTCTGTTTTAGGTAGTGTAATAACTGTGGTGTCAAGCCTATCTACTTCACTACATTTTCTTTTTTTCCGTCTTTTACATTGCTTTGTGTTATTGTAGAATTAAAATCTTCGCATGGAGCAGTCTTTAACTCCTGCTCTTCAGTGATTACTTTATCTTCCATTAATTTTTTTTTAACTGATTCTTGCAGCATTTCTTTTTACATTTCTTGTATTTCAAATTCCACATTAGACTACATACATATCTACTCTTCTTGGGTTTGTGACAAGTGAATCTGCATCAGTCAGCCCGTTTTCATTGTTTAGGTATTTCCTGTGATTTATACTTTGGTACAGCCGGTCGATTCTGTCGACATCTCACGGTGTTCACCTAGGCGGAGTGAACGACAAGAGCGCTGTCATTCCATCTTATTTGTATGGTTTGACAACTCACCCATCGTGCGCCCCGCCCAAGTTTTCACTTCGACATGCTTACAGAATCGCACTGCAGTTCAGTGCCCCTCTGAAGTTGTGTCGAGTGGCAGTGTAGAAGTGTAAATTACGAACACACTGGAACTGCGCATGCGTAAGAGACATGGGGGCGGGGCGCGATTTTATGTCTCAGTCGCTCGTTTACATCAATGCATGCTTGCGCCCCGCTTGCTCTCGTGATCTTTGCAAATGGCTAACTTCAAAGGGGTAAAATTATTTGACGAGAACTGTATGTACTGTTTACCATTACAAATTATTATAAAATATTATCAATCATTTAACATGCAATTTGATAATACATTCACATAACATATACCATTGTCAAAATGTCAATTTAATATTCAATGTTATATTATTATGATAAGTGAATGTACTGTTTCCCAGTTTTAGGGATAAAATCAAATTTAGGCATTTCTTTTTATTTAATTGAACAGGTTTTGCTGGTTTTACCTTCAAAAGCTCATAGAGATTACTTTTATTTATAAATTCAACTCTCTTTAAAGTAGGATATAACACTTTTGAAATGTGCTCCGGGAACTCCATTTTTTCGATAAATCTGTAACAATACACAATTTCTTTTAAAAAGGAGGTTCCTGTCAATGATGTGATGATACATTATTTTAAGTATAGATACATGACATAAGGACTGAAATACAAGCCAAACATTTTATCTAAAGAATCTATGTACACAAGAATAGATAGAAACAACACAACAAGCATGTAACTCACTAAGCTACAGGCTCCTTGTGGTGCGCAGTGCAAAAAAATTCTTTATAGTAAAACACACTCACCGACCATATCTGCAGCGCAGCAGTTTCACATTCCAAAGAGTAGGTAGATCATATGCAGAAGAACGTGCAAGAAATGTAGCAGTCTACACCCCATTTCAAAAATCAAATTAAATCCGTTCAACACTCCACTCAACATCAATGTTTGGTCTGTGATCAATGTACATGATGCGCTCCATGATGCCAAGGGCCGACACTGGTGGAGGGACATTGTGAAGCAGACATTGACCACTCATCGGGGGACTCACGACCCTCAGCAATTCTATATATATAAAAGTACTCTGTGCTCAGCCATGACGAATACGACGACATACCGCCGCTAAATATAACCCAGTTCCTTTTTTGGCCTAACCACAGAGTACTTTTATGGCCTTACACCATATAATAAAATTATATTACTACACTCTTTGCCTTACACAGCCCATCGCGAATCGCGAATAATCGCGATCGCAGTGTTGCCAGTCGGGTCTTGTCAGAAATTACCTGAAATATAAAAAAAGTAACCTTTTTGTAAAAAAAATAACCTTTCATATTTTTTTACAGGAAAGGTATTAAAATTTGTAAATTGATACTATAAATATTTTTTTACTGAATATTACCTGTATGTCTGACTGCACCATAGATATGTATATTAAGCAGGTACAATAACGGGTTGTAGTACAAAGTTATTGTCAACCGGGTACAGTTACACGCCATTGTTCATGGCAAAACGAAAGCCGCACTCAAACTACAATATTTTTCACAATCTGACAGTATTTTTGATAAAATTGGTAGACTAATGTGTTAACCAGCTGGTTAACAAACAATATGGCGATTCTCGGCAGGTAGCGCGCGGCGTTTCAAGACAGTCGGGAATGCTATTGCTATCTCTTTTTGTCAAATGAAATATTTCCATTAAAAATGTTGAGTACAAGATGGGCTACTCTATACAACTTAATAGAAGTTATCTAGGTAAACTATATCTATGGTTTTAGTTCTGCTGCTAACGAAGCCTATTGTACATACCAACATGAAAAATTCTAAAACAAGCGTTCCGTTTCACGTTGCTTTTATGTAAAAAAATAAAAGTTAATTCTACAAATCCGAAAAATCACCTAAAAGTAACCTTTTCATTAGTGTAACCTTATAGTAACCAATGCAGTTCAAAAATCACCTAAAAGGTTACAAAAGTGACCTTCTGGCAAGACTGCGCGATCTAGCGATGGTCGTTGAATGAACGAACTAGTTAATTCGACCGTCGACGTACTGTGAACGAATCGACGGTTCACCGATAAACGATGGACTAGTCGAATCCGTAGACGCCTCAGACGGTTAAACTGAAACTCGCAACTCGCTTGCGCGACGCGACGCGACGGCGAGACGGGCGCGACGAGAACGAAAACGTAGACTGGTACATACAAATTCAATCGTCCGTTGAAATTTGTTGAAAGTTGCAAACAAATTTGAACTCTAAATCTATTAGCAGGGAGTTGATATTTGTTTGTTGTACGGGTCGAATGAAATTATTGTTGTGCTATGTGAAGAAAAGGATGCCTATTGATGGATGTTTGGTAGTTTCGCGAGTGCGAAAGAGAAAGGTGATGGACTGGTCGAACTATGCGAGACAAACCAGTTTTTACTTGTTTGTTATTACTTACGTAGTTCATCTTGTTTTGATTTTAAAATTCATTGCGTGCGTGACTAATCGCGCTCCGCGCTGAAGGTTCCTTCCGTTCTATCGTTTTCGAATGTTTGCGAATTCAACGATTAACTGGTTTTGTATAAATTTAATTAATGTAGGTAGGTATATAAAATCAGTTGATTTTCTAAATACGCCAGAATAGTGAATAAAACTTTATTAGTGATTAACTCTATTCAGTATTCAGCCAGTCCTAAGCCTGGAAAAGTATGAAGGGAAGTTCAAATTAATAGGTACATAAAGCACGCGGGAGACTAGTCTAAAGTCAACCGCCTACGTCGCCGTCGACGCCGTAGATTTCGTCGTAAAGTTTACCAAGTTAACGCGTAAACTAGTCGACGAATTCAACTAGTTGATCGACTAGTCGATGAACGAAATTGGACGGTCTAGTTTCGTTGACGCCAAATACGTCGACGACCCATCCCTAGCGCGATCGATACCGTAGGTAGTCTGCCGCAGTCTGCCGTACCGAGGGTTGCCAACTCATAAAACTGTAAGACGAATAGACCCAGCAAAGTACCTATGACTTTTTGGTAAAATTTTATAAAAAAACGCAGGACATCTTATCCTAGGCAGGATTGTGTCTGTAAAATAATATTTATTAGCATTTTTGAAACTATGTAGATAAATCTAGCCTGTTTGACTCGTCGCAAAAAAAAACCGTTCTATGTTATGGTAATGAAAAAATTAAATTGGATGAATAAAACTTCTATACTATGACTGTTTTGCATAAGACAAAACAGGTATTGTAATAATATGTTGGAGAAAACCTATGGAGAAAACACAGCAATGATAATGAAGACCAGAAGAAGCAGTCCTTGTGATTCTGTAGAATATCGAGAATATCTTCCATGCTTAGTAAGAGTATCGAGAATGTCTTCGCCTTTTCTGGCACGACCGAGGGAAGGTAAATACTTTACCGCCAATTTAGCTAACAGGCAACATTGCAGTCTTCATCATCAGCAAGCTCCTTGTTTCATTGAGCTGTGTTTTCTCATGGTTTTCTCCAAAGACATTAAATCTTTAAATCTCTTTGGTTTTCTCCAACATACAATACCTGTTTTGTTTTTTTGCAAAACAGTCATATTATATGTATTCGAAAACACAGCATGACATAAATACCTGTGATATCTGCTGGTGATCAGAAATCATAAAACATGCAATGTGAAAGTATTTTTTTATTGTTAAAATGAAAATGAACTTCAATAATCTGAAGTTAGTCCTGTCAGTGATGATAGACCGATCCCAATACAATTTGCGATTGCCATTTTCGAGAACTGGGTCGGGCACATACCTATAGTACGGTACTTCCGATTCCACAAGATTGTATTGAAGAGCAAGTTGCTGGTGGATAATCCTGGCTACAAGGTTGTGCCTGTGCAAATAGTCTCCGATAGCCAGACTAGAACAACCGGAAATAATGTGGCGGATGGATTCCCCGGGCCGGTAGCATGCCCGACATATGTCAACCGTACCGTCCTTCACAATGTATTTCCGGTAGTTGTTCGTCATCATAACTTCGTCCATAATCGCACAGACAAAACCCACGGTTTCCCCGAAGAGGTCCCCAAAACGCAGCCAGGCTACGGATGCTAAAAAGTCTACATCGGGTCCATGTAGGACCCGATAAAAACGCCCGTGAAGCTCCTTGCTCTGCCATACCTCCCTCCCTACCCTCGTCGGCCTCTAGGAAATAGTCCCTAAGGCTGCATACCTCGCGATTGTGCAGGGTCTTAGCATTTAAGAAGCCACGACCCCCGCATTTCCGCGGGATATACAGCCTCATCACCGATGACCGTGGGTGATGCATCCGATTTGCGGTAAGCAGTGAGCGTACCCTCCTATCCAGGGCGTCAAGTTCCGTCTGAGTCCATTTGAGTATGCCGAAAGAGTAAATCAATACCGGCATGACCCAACCGTTGAAGGCGCGCACCTTGTTTCCGCCTGATAAAAGACTGTTAAGTAGTTTGTTCAGGCGGCCAAAGAAGCGCTCCCTCAACGATTGTTTCATGTCAGCAGCATTGATGCCTAACGCTTCCGACATACTCAAATACTTGTAAGTTTCGGTTGAGGAGAGGGACCTAAGGTGTATGGAATCCGAGAGTTGGGTTCCCACGGATTCCATAATCTCCCCTCGCTTTACATGCATGACCGCACATTTGTCCACACACATAAATTCCATCCTGATGGCGCTACTGAAGGTTTCTGTTACCTTCAGTAGCTTCATCAGTTGCAAGTTGTTAGGAGCAAAGAGTTTCAAGTCATCCATGTAAAGGAGGTGTGATATGACCTGACCACCCCTTCTCAACCGGTAGCCTTGACCCGAACCCTCCGGCAGTGTACTGAGAGGGTTGAGGGCCAGGTAAAACCACAGTGGACTGTTGCCCTGAAATATGCCATGCTCGATCCTTATCGGGTCGCTGTTCGCCTGGATCTGTCGACATCCTGGATAGTGAAGAACTGTCCTCCACTGCCCCATACACGACATCAGGAAGGTGCGTAGAACTGGATCAACTTTATACAGCTCCAGCACCCTCATGAGCCATGTATGTGGCACCGAGTCATAGGCCTTCTTACAATCTATCCAACATGTCGACAGATCCTTTCGGGAACGGCGAACCTGTCAGCTAATGGCAATATCAATGAGGAGCAGCTCCTTAGTACCACGGGACCCGTTCCTACATCCATTCTGAGAGGTAGACATTATCGAATTACTTTCAATATGATGGGAAATCTTTGCTCTCAAAATAGATGTAAGAACTTTATAAACCGTTGGTAAACACGTGATCGGTCTATAATTTTATTTTATACTAGCTGTGCCCGCGACTTCGTTCGCATGGATGTCGGAAAAATTGTACGTACAGAGGAATGAGGAGACAGGTTGCTCATGACTTAATAATAACAAGGGTTGATATTAAGGTTAGTCACATTATGCCAAAGAAAAGTTAAATTGTTGTTTGATGTAGGAATGAGCGAAATTGAATGAACTTAGATAACATTACGTAGGTAGTACACGTCTTATATGAACAGATACTTTTTTTAAATTTACGAATTTGGACTTGAAACCCTATCAGAGACTTGTAAGTTTTTATGAGACCGAACGTTAAAATTCTAGCGAACAACAATGTTGCTAAGAATCGTGTGAGAGTCATAATCTGACGGAAAATCGATTCAGAAAAACGCGTCATCGGTGCAACGCCATCTAGCGACCATTTTTTAAACTGACAAAATATTTGGCATAGGAACACGTTAAAATAAGGAGCCCATACGTAACAATAAGTAACGTCATGGTATTAAAATGTTTACTTTTATTTTACTACGTATTAAAAGTTTCACAAATAACTCAACAATTTGTTTTGATGTTATTTTCATGCTTCTGATCTGCATTTTATCTTTTTCAATAGATGGCGCCTAAGAGTCGGTCACCGCAACGCTTAGCGCTGTATGAAGTTCCTTAATAAAATTAAAAATTCAATTATCTTTTGATTTTGTGGGTCGATTTTGATGAAATGAACTCTAAATGTTATTCGGGTTAACACTTAATATTTTTAAGAACTTAGCTTTCGAATCCAATCAGTGGTTTTTGCGTGATGCTGACTCAAACATATGGACAAACAGACAAAAATTTCAAAAATGGCATTTTTGCGTTTTGTACCTTTTTCTTAACATTTCTCAGTTATTTTTATGCGAAAATATTCAATGTACAGACACGGCAAATCTACGATTTTATTTTATGTATAGAAAATTTTATTCTATAAATATATTTATTTTTACTTAAACAAAATCAATATGAAAACAAAAACAATTTTATCACAAATCTATGCAAAATGCAGTTACACTTTAATTTCACCCATAAATCAACAAATAATAATATAAAATAAACTTCAAACTTATAATGAAATTATAATTTGTTGTGCATCATTCTTGAGATCAAAATCACATTATCCCAATAATATCCATTACCTTTTAACAAGAGTGATAACGTTATAATCAGGGACCCAAACCGTAGGTACCACCTTTGACGACTGGCGGCTGGAGTTTAAGACCAGTAGCTCGAGGAGAGCCTCGAGCTACCGGTCTCTAAACTCCAGCCGTCATCTATCTTTGCCAGCTTGAAAGCTGATCTTACCCAACTTGAAATCATGGTCTTTGAAGCAGGCTTTATGTGCCCGGTGATGGATATAAAAAGAGATTTAACAACGTCTGGTTTCTGACATCTTAATTAACTTTCTAACATTAGTAGGTAACTGGGCAAATCTTGGGGTCTTGGTGCTTCATAAGAAGCCAGCCTGATTGTCTATGAGAACCTGGTGTCAGTTTTTGAGCCTAATCTTGGCCAGAATATTAGTGTCCTCAGTCTCAGCGAATCCTTGATCACTGAGTTCCAAGAGAGTAAGGTCGTGCAGTCTACGGCCAGATGCGAGCAAAAGAATCAATGCAACCTGTCTGCTTTGGTAAAAAATGGTGTCTGGAAAATCTGTTATCTTTAGCCAGTGAAACAAAATTTTTACAACCCATACTGAGGGCCTGGGCGCGGTTTAGCCTAACTCACAGCTTTTAAGCTTGTACCTGCGGTTCAAAATTCAGCCACGCTGAGGATTTGGGTTGCTGCAGTTCCGCAGGCGCATCGATAACGATGAGCGGCGTTGACACCGCTGCACTCGACTCCGCTGCATAGATTTTTGTATCACAGGATACCTATGTGAGGATTATTGAGGGAGATGCCTACGCGCAGCTGTATTTAGATGACATAGTAGGTATAGTATCCATGATAAACGTGAGGTTTATGTCAGTGATGTACGCACAGCTTTATTTAGCTTATCATCGGCAAACGTTAAAGCGGGTTTCTACCTGCAACCAGCTCGCATGCAAGTTGCATTACATTGCGCGCTACCGAGGTTTAATATGATCAATCACTTGATCGTGGCCCGCAATGTAGCTAAACTTGCATGCATGTTGCTTGCAGGTGGAAACGCGGCCTTAAGATTATTGCGAAGATGCATCGCACAGCTGCATTGAGATGACATAGTTTGCATACACGGTAAACGTGAGTTTTATTGCGGGGATGCACGCACAACTTTATTTGGATACTACCTACTATAGTGCCCTTTTTCCAAGTAGGTACCTTTATCTATACCTGCTAGTCTGCTACATTGTAATGTAGCAAAACATTTAATTTAAGCTCCTACTAGGAAAACACAAGATCTTATCTGACAGCACGCTCGCGTAAACGTAAGCGTGAAAGGGCTCCATAGAATAATTTTTTGCATTTTTTCAGCTTTAAAAATGTACTGGACAGCATCATCCTCGCTGCTGCAGCTCGGTAAAACTTCTGGAAAGATACAAAGTATAGATAGCTAAATCTTCATGCAAGTTGCTTGCAGGTGGAAACGCGGCCTTAAGATTATTGCGAAGATGCATCGCACAGCTGCATTTAGATGACATAGTTTGCATACACGGCAAACGTGAGGTTTATTGCGGGAATGCACGCACAGCTTTATTTGGATAGGTACTACCTACCATAGTGCCATTTTTATAGATGTGCCATTGCACATCTATAAAAATGGCTATTTGATGGCCTGAGCCCCTCAGCATGCCGCATCTTTTCAGCTATTTCATATTATGACCACGTTCTAATGAAAGCATATACCATGATCTACTAATAAGAACCCTAATAAAAATATCTTGGCTGGTCCAAATTTAAATCCTAAAATTGCGCATACGTTGCGTGTCATGTTTTGTTAAATAGGTGGATGACTCATTCAACAAAGTTATTTTTTAACCGACTTCCCAAAAAGGAGGAGGTTCTCAATTCGACTGTTTTTTTTTTTTTTTGTTATGTTTGTTACCTCATATCTCCGTCATTTATGAACCGATTTGAAAAAAACTTGTTTTATGTGAAAGGATATACTTCTCGATTGGTCCCATTTAAATTTTATCAAAATCGGTTCAGCAGTTTGGTTTTTAAATCCAAATAGCTGGAAAAAATATGTGCTAAAATCATACTAAATTGCATATGCTGCTTTCCTGTGACTTTCCAGTGGTGTTTTTTAGGTGTGGGGTAACACTAAAAAGTGAAAAATAAAAAACTTTTTCACAAAAAAAAAACCGACTTCCAAAAAAAACACTACAAAGTACAAAATAACTTTAATTTCAGAAGTCGGTGTCGAAGAAGCAACCAAAAACACAAAAAAGTTTTTTATTTTTTTCCAAAGCCAAACTTATTTAAAATTTATAACCTAGTTAGTACCTATCTGATTCTAGTATCGTAACATTATCTATTTACCTATATTAGATGCAAAAAAGAACTCTATAACTTTGATTCAGACATTATTTTGTAAATCTTTGATCCTAGATTCTGAAAAATCATGTGCCAAAATAGAGAAAGGTGTGATAATATTTTGTGTTTCTTTAGTTTCCGGGACAGAGAGCTTAGGGGGTAGGTAGCAACTTCGTGTTTCAAGAAAAACAACTCAATTATAATCATGTTTATTTCGAAATGTCTGCTTCATCTTCTCAATCGCAAGTTTTTAAGTAATTGCCTAGGTATATACCTCCTCCTTTTTTTTAATAACATCGATTTAGTGTCTCAAGCGACAGAAATACCTACTCAAGAACATTTAAATAAAAACTTACTTATAATTAATAGGTCGAATCAAAAACAAAACGAACGGATAAGTTAGCGGTGCTGATCAGATACATCACCAGCACTTTCAGTACCTAGTCCATTCTGACTTTGATTCGATTTAGATAAATCTTGTTTTAAATACTTATTTGACAACATTTATCAACATAGGTACTACTTAATGACTAGATACTCATAGGTACATAAAATATGAGTGAACATAAATGAGACTCAACTTTAGGTACTTTTATACCTAATTCCCGTCCCTGTAGATATTTCCCGTTCCCATATAGCCTATAGCCTTCCTCATGAATGCGGCTATCATATACAAAAATAATGTTCCATATCTCACTGGTAGTTCCAGAGATTAGCGCATACATACAAACAAACTCTCCAGCTTTATTATAATACCAGCACTTCGCCCGCGACTTCGTCCGCGCGGCTTTAGTACTTAGGTACCTACTCCACAAACTTCAACGCCCCCTATAGGTACGTATATGTTTTGGAGAATTAAGCACAACGATTTTCATTAATTACGTAACCATTTCAACTTATTCTATGGTCTCAGGAGGCCCTAGACAATGTGAATGCGACTCTCGAAATGCCAAAATGTAGGAATTTGATCACGTGACATTTCGATCGCATTGTCAATCCTATACATTTTTGACGTATTGACAATCGCTTTCGCCACGCTACCGACACAGTATAAATATGGACAGTACGGAAACTAAGCCTAGTTGAGAACATAATTACCTACGCTCCATTGAAGCAATAGGGTTGTCACTTTTAATGTTTTTGATATATTTTTTTTTACATTTTTGTTATGTAGTGATCAATCAATCGAATTTGAATAAATAGCTTACAAACATAATTTAAATAGGTAATCTCATGGCGTCGGTTAACCTCAGCAAAAGACGATAGTTTAAACACGGAAATCAATTTAATATTAACACACAACAACTTGTAGAACTAAAGATCTTTAACTTTGTCATTATGGCGGAACCTTTTACAAGTTTTAGCGGGAGCGTACGCGAGCCGCGGTTGGACGAACAGGTTTCAGGCGCTCGTCGGAGTGCGCGGTAGACGCCGCAGCGCAGGTGGCGCGCGGGCTGGGCTCATGAGCGGCTACGAACCGTACCGCGTTTCAATCCGAAAATGCGTGTGATATCTAGTAATTAAAAAACCCATTACATAAAAAAATACACACACCCATGACGAAAAAATTGATACCTATAGTATCCGCCATCTTGACAGCACTATCGGCTTCAACACCCTCGAAAACCATGAAAACGACACCCATGACGAAAATATTAATATAGAATACCTACTGCAGTCGCCATCTTGGATGTACTTTTTGTTACCACTATCACTATTGCACTATCAGCTTTAAATACCCTCAAAACCGCCGCATTCATGATTTAGAAGTAAGTTCATTAAATGATCGATCACACAGACTTATACGTAATTCGATAACGAATAAATAACAATAACTAGAAATCATTCTTACCTTTCAATATCAGCAGGAAGTTTAAAATACAATAGCTCCGGTTTTGATGAAGCCGAGTTCAAACAGCCGTATACTACGCAATACTTTTCTGGCATTTTCAAAAATAAAAAGTTAAACGTGACCACTCGTCTTGACGCGGCACTGGCTACTGCGAGTCCCGCGAAGTTACCTTAGGAGTCTCGTCGGTGTGCATGTTTGTGTGAGTGTGCCGTTTCGAGCGTTTGTAGGCAGTTTCCCTACTGTCCATATTTATATTGTGCTACCGATACCGTTGACAGGATCTCACTTGTCTTGAGCCGAGGATCAGCGCAATTGTTCACTCCGTTGACCCCGTCAGGGGTTGATTTTGCAATTTTGATTACATCTGTTTCAATTATTCATAACATTTCGACGTAAATTGAAGCAAGCAATAATATCCTCCCCTAAAAACTTTATTTTCCCTCCTTCACCCCTTACCTACTATCTACGTAGGTACTAGGTACCCGTACGCGTTAACTTGTAACCTGGCTCGAATTACGTTTTGACATTTTAATTTAAATTGAGCAATTCTATTTCGATGAGAATAATATAAACGCAACGGTAACAGTGATGCTAACACGTTTATATTGTTTTCATCGAAATAGAATTTCTCAATTTAAATTAAAACTCAAAACGTCGAAATGTGAATCCCTAACTTTTTTGAAAATATTCTATCGCCTATGTTCATCAATCATCAGGGATAATGTAGGATTCTAATGGTGAAAGAATGTTTCGAATCCTTCCAGTAGTTTTGATTTAAGGTTTATCTTTCTTCTTTAAAATATTATTAGTGTAGATAACTCTATAGTAGATATTATAAAGCTGAAGAGTTTGTTTGTTTGGTTGAACGCGCTAATCTCAGGAACTAGGTAAGTAGGTAGGTACTGGTTCGAATTGAAATGTGCTGGATAGCTTATTTATCGAGGAATGCTTTATGCTATATATTATACGACTAATAGGAGCGGAACAGTTATGAGAGAAGTTGCGCTGGTCAGTTAGTAATAATAATATTATTATACTATTATTATATAGTAAGTATGTTTATATATAGGGTATTTGACAATATCAAAAATCGACCGATCCGAAGGCTATCACTAAAATTGTAGGATTTGTAAAACTATTAATAAAATTGATAGCAAAAGGAGTTATAATTTAGTTTTGAGAAATTTACTTAAAAAAATATCCAATCTAATATCTATTAAAGTTCCTACTTCCATATTTCGCGCATGGCACATATTAATTTAATTTTATACAAATACACATTGATATCTAAGACGAACGGCATTGGGTAAGCAATACCTGCTTACCCAATGCCGTTCGTCTTGTCTAGAGACTATTCCCTAGGTAGATTATGTACTTAACTTACTTTCTAACATACAAGACCAAAAACATCAAAACATTGGTTAGCTGATCTTTATCTACTAATAACTTAATTAACTGTAATGTAACGTAAGCCTCGAGAAATAAACGATATTCGGGCGTTTTACTAGAAATTTTAAATAGTACCGGATTGTTAGGCTTCGTTTTTACCTGCAACCACCGCGCATGTAGGTACCTACCTACCTGAGCTGCACTGTTGCATTACATTTCGGGCTCCCGAGTCGTCTTGCGCATAGTAATTTGCGGTCTGCGGAGCGCTCTTTCATGAGAAGCGCATGTACCTACAGCTACCGAGATAAATGTGACCAATGCCTCGATCGTGCAATGCAATATTGCGTGTGCGTTGCTTGCAGGTGGAAAGGGAGCCTTACAATCCTATTAGACGTTAGTCAAAATCTATTAATGTATAAATACAGTAAATACTTATTCAATTCGCAGTGTAAAAATTATGTGCCATACTGTTGGTCCATCGAAATAAAAATGGTTTGATATCAGCCAAACTTCTACAGCCGCGGTCGTACGCCGCCTAACAATAGGAAAGAGAACGATTCCAGAATAATCACCTCCCTCGAAACTTTACACGTAAATATTTTCTTACCACGACCAAGTGTTCACCTGCTACTACGTTTGCTGGGTTCACTGGGGCGTGCGTGCAAAAGCTTTTTTAGTGACGGTTGAGACCTTTTTGTTGACTGAATAAAAAGATAAGTTTAAAAACAATTCAAATTTCGAACTTCGTTATTATTAAATAAACAACAACGGAACAACCTAATAAAAAAAAAAAATAAAATAAAAAACCCAACCAACCAACCTAATAAATGACGATTTGGATATTTGACCCTAAGTAAGTATACCATTCTAATGCAGCCGATGTATTTTTAACGTAGGTACCTAATATGCTTCTAGCAAAGGTTACAAAGAACTAAGGACAAGTAAAACATGGATTGATAGTCTGAAAACCCTAGGAAAAATTGCTTATAACCGAACAGATATACAAATTTCTACAAAAAACTATATAGTAAGCTCAGACCAACAAAAAAAGGTAGACAGCGAACCGCGAACATCAAAAGTGAAGCCACAAAACCGTGCTCCTTCAAGTAATAATACACAAGCTCACCCACACACCTACACTAAAACCATGCTCATCGCTCTTAGTACTTCATGAGCCGTCGCACTATGGGACCAATCGGTGTATTCCATCTCAAAAATCGATAACTCTGTTGTTTTGTGATTTTTCTCCTTGAATTTTTTTTTGCGTATTTCTGAATATCTAGGCAATAAAAGAAATTAAACATCAACATTTTAAAAATTATATATTTTTAGTAAAAAAATTACAAAGTTACAGTTATACGAAATTTCATGCAAAAAATTATACAGTAACATTAAAATAGCAGTAAAAGTTACACTTTTGCTTAAAATAAGTTTAAAACTTAATTATTATTATTAAATAAACATTACATGATAAAAAAATTAAAAATTT
Organism: Melanchra persicariae; assembly: GCA_947386135.1. Lineage (NCBI taxonomy): Eukaryota > Metazoa > Arthropoda > Insecta > Lepidoptera > Noctuidae > Melanchra > Melanchra persicariae. The sequence continues at coordinate 31,516,175 of OX376643.1, forward strand.
TAGCGCTTATACTATTCATCACCTTTTATTTCTAACAATTCTTTAACTTCGTCAAACAATTCTTTGGATATTAGAAAACTTGGTTTATTCAAGCTAGATATATAAGGATCAGATGTATATAATAAAATATGCAGAACGTCTTCGTTTGTTGCTGATCTGGAACACTTCCTAGCGTGATGTAACCTATATTTCTTGTAATCTTTATTTCGGGCTTCCTGGGCATCTTCGGATAATTGTCCTATACGCAAAACTGCATTATGCTCTATTATTTTAGCACCATGTATAAGTACTTTATGGACCGAAGATGGCATGTAGTACCAGTTATATTTGCTTACATATAATTGCGCGGTAATCAATGTATACTGGCCGAATTTTTCTGCGTTTATAGGGTATCCCGATGACATAGTTTGAAGAATTACATATAATCTCTTAATCAATTCTTCATCAATTCCGGTTATCTCTGCAGAACATTGGTAATTTTGGAAAAATCTCCTTGCCGTATTTCCGTCATTGCTGTTACCGGAACCTTGACGTGGTTTATCAATGTGCAAACCAAGCACTTCTCGGAAACGTTTTTGGACATATTTTTTCTTGTCTTCTTTAAGTTGCTTGTTTTCTGGAGTTGTTGCAGACCATTTCTCAAAACCTAAATTGTAAGAAATATGGAGGATCATTTCCATAAATCTTATCCATGCGTGTAGTGTCGACAATCCGTATTTAAACGCATTTTCATTCTCAACTCTCGTTGTAACTTTTAAAAGATCATTCATTTGTCTGGGAGCATCAAAATATAACACTTAAATATAATATTTCATAATAAAAAAGAAGAACGTAATTTTCGGAGATTTTTTTATTTTCCCCTGATTGGCATTATTGCTTCTAAATCACCCTTGCGCAAAAAACGCGCAAGTTTTTATTCAATCCTCATATTACTGAATAGGTAAGGTATCTACTAGAGTGATTAACTTGACACCGGCAGCTTTCGGCAACAATGAAAACTCCAATTGAAATAAACAAAAACGAAATTTTATTTACTTCACTAAAAAATATAAAATAAAATAAAACGAAAATATTTTTGTACAAAAACCGAACGTGGTTGGAAAGTGTACATTCTAAGCTTTCTTATGATGTATAACACTAACATACTTCCTTGGAAAACTTCCGAATAATTTTGTGTTGAACTTCCTTAACGCTAATTTAATTGGCACGAAAATATTTATACCCAATGTTTGAGGTTCAGTTTATAAACGTAAAACTAAGTTTTTTTTTTTTTTTGAGATTTATTCGTAAGTTCCATCCTTTAAGAGTATTAAACCCTAAAAAAATCTATGAATATACGACTTTCGCCAAAACCATTTTCGAGATGGAAAATACGGTTTGGTCCCATAGTGCGTCGTCTAGAAAACATTAATAGAAAAATATAATAATGCCTTCCTGTGTAGTAAAAATTTGTATAAACAATAGCAAATCACAAAAAGTCTCACGGAATCACTTTTCACTTGTAAGTACTCGAAATAACATCGTTTTTATTATAAATTAACTATGAATTTTAGGTTACTTGGAGCAAAAACGTCAACAAACGAAAGCAGTGACATTAAGTGTGAGGGTTGCCATAATACGATTTAATATTTCCCCATTCGATTAAACAAATGTATATGATTTCTTTCTTCGAGTTATATTCCTATTTAATTTTTTTTAATATATAAAATATTTAAGATTTGAAGTTTTTCAACACATTTGCAAGAAAACAGTACAATAAATAGGTACCGAAAAAACTTTTAGTTTTTAGATAGTCAGAAAGTCGCAACAATCTTTGACGTTTGTAGTATGAAAATAGCGCGAATTTGCAAATGGAACTACATCTTTCGTCTCATTTTCTCTTTAGTATTAAATTGAGACAAACGTATTGTGCAAAAGCGCTTCCAAGTAGGTTCAATCATTCAGCTTATATTTTATTCTCGTACTTATTTATACTCCTATTAGAAAATTAAAAAAAACTGTAAAGGATACGTACGGCGCTATTCAACGGAGTAAAGTACGGTAAAATATGTACTTAGGTGAGAGTACCTATTTTACCGCATCATCAACATCCATTGTGTGGTGCGTTATATTTAACTTTCGAATAATATTTATACAGTCTTCGTACATGCATTTTTTTGAGCAAATGTGTTGAAAAAGACTTTATTTGTTCATGATAAATAATATTTATTTTGTAAGCATGTTAAACATAACATTTACACGTTATTGTTTCGTTTGTTATGTTTTAACTTGATATTACCTACTTTTTCTTTAGTCAGTGATTTTGTTATGGTGGTCTTTTTTAATTTATTAAAGTTGATTAAAAATGTAATTACCTATTTTATTTTAAAACAATTTACATAATGACTTACGCTTGTTACGCTTCGACAACCTTTTAAAACTTAACTTACATAATTGAATGTAGGTATGTGTGATGTAAAAATTTGTTTTTTAGGTATAGATCTTTCTAAAAAACTAAGTTACAATACCATACTCAACAATATCTTACTTGTGCTGACTTGCACAACATTAGCTTACCCATAAAATATTATTTCCCAAGTTATAGGGAAAAAAAATAAAAAATGGCAACCCTTCGAGACACACATAGATAAAAGATGGCTTCATCTTTGATGTTCGCAGTGCGCCGTCTACCTTTTTTTGTTGGTCTGAGATAGTAAGTCAGACCTAGCCAGAGTTACCAACCATACTGAATACGAACACATCGGACTTGATAGCCCGCATCCCGGCATAGAGCCAATAGATTGCACAGACACTATTGAAACAATAAAAAGATTGAAATCAGACAAAGGCCCAGGATCAGATAAAATCAGAAACGACGCCATAAAAACCGCATGTTTTATACTAGCAGCTCCATTAACAAATTTATTTAACTTGATACTCGAAACCGAGGTCACGCCGTCTCAATGGTCTGAATCCAATATTATGCTACTATATAAGAAAGGAGACCCAAAAGAAATCAGCAACCACCGGCCCATAAGCCTTCTGCCAAGCATAATATATTAACTTTTCTCTACGATAATAAATCAAAGAATAAGTACAACACTAGATAAAAGGCAACCTATTGAACAAGCGGGATTTAGAAAGAATTTTTCTACCATAGACCACATTCACACATTAGAGCTGATAATCGAAAAATACCAGGAACAAGTGAGACCACTCTACATTATATTCATAGACTACCTACTAGAAATGACTAATAAATTTAACCTTAGCAATAGTAATAACGTAAGTAACATTGACAGTACCACTAACAGTTACAGTATCTTTTTGACTCCTGTAAATGCACAAGACATTGTAAAAATTATAATGAAAAAGTAAAAAAGGATATGATGAAATATCCAAAAAAATAATAAAATTAAGCAGTAAAAGCATAGTAGCACCTTTAAGGCTGCAGTCTTGCAAAATTCACTCGCGGCGAATTATTTGCGCAACTTTAAATTCGTTTTCTTTACAAAGTAATGAAATAACATGAAATATTTTTATTGCCCATAAATAACCATAATATAAGTAATACGTAGTTATTTTTTTTAAGTTCTTCTAGGTGGATTATGTTAGGTAAATCAAGTGTTAAATACAGCTCTCTCGCGCCCAACATCATTTCGAGTTCTGTTTGGGCGCTCAGTCTATGGCAATGAAGAATTAATTTACAAATCTGTTCAGCGCATAATTAGCTCAATATTCTCGTCTTCAAAATGCGCTGATTAGTTTTTTCTAGTTATGTTTCATTTTCTTAATTCAGAGGTCACACTTTCATCAAAATTCTCTGTTTTCATCTCTTAATAAACGGTTTGTTTCATTATAACTATGCATTGTATGTATGTAATAATTTGATTATTTTAATGCCAAGAGTTCATTAAGCAAATACTTAAAAAAAAATAGCACCTAAATCACATTACCCTAACAATAATAATAATCTCAAAAGACCTCCAAAAAACGAGTTCATAAACAAGAATTGAGAGAGAAATTCCTTAGTGGCCGCTGCACGGGCGGAGCGTTCGGACGTGTGGTCCACGACAAATTTTAATTGTTCCCTCTCGCTCTAACATTGCTCCTGCTCTAACGTTGGTTACGCACTGTTATGTATCTAAAGTTGCTCTACTTTATTATTTTTTGTATATTATTTTTCGGGTGTTGTAAATATTTGTGTTTTAGTAATAGTATTGTAAATATTTGATTTCAATATGGATCGTAAACGTAAAAAAAAATATGCATGCACGAAAAAAAAAAAAATTGGGCTCAAACGTAGAAGTGATGAAGAGAAATAGAATCCAAAGGTAAGTAGAACTGTTTACAGTATTCATGTTTAGGGCCTAACTACAAGGTCAAATTCAATTAGCTAGCGAGACTCCACAGACTTGATGGGTATACGATTTTATCAACTCACACTTCAAGTAACAATACTACCAGCGGTCATTGACCCCAAACAAATCATCAAATCTTTACTGTTTTTATAAAATTGTTATAATATTGTATACAGGGTCGAATTAAATTAGATAGCGAAAGTCCGCAGAAGTGATGGGTATCAATATAAGTATGACAAAACAAAAATTAATTAATATGATGTTCATGCATGCTGTCAGAAGGTATAAAAGAGTGTGGTTGGGGAGGGCGTGAGTGCTTGTGTGGGCATGAGTGTGTGGATGGATGTGTTTGTGGGTTGGTCGGTGTATTTAGTGTCTATGTACATACATAAATAATAAATACACACTCCTACTAGCGACCAAAATCGGATCGGCTAATCGGCTAATTTGACCAAAGTCAGATATCTTTTAACCGTGGAATAAAATTAATTAATAATATGACTAATTTATTTTCACAGGTCTGCTGCTGGCTCTCGTCAACCATTTTCAGATGTTAGCAACCTGTCAGAAGCGCGAAATATTAATCCTACCTCTTCTACTATTGGAGTACCAGTGATGATTGAAAATATTGACGGAACTGAAAATGTAACAAACTCAAATAAGAAAATGAACCGGAAGCGAACATTTGAGGAGGCTTTTCCTTTTCGCCGAATTTTCGGAAGGAAACGTCAACAACCTGTAATTGTTAGCGACGACCAACAGCTGCAAATTGATAATGAAACAGAAATGACCAATGATGAGGAACTGTTTTGCCTAGAAGGGCGCAGAATCGTATCGATCAAATATTTTTTAGAAATTTTGGGGAAGATTGCTGATCATAACGAAAAATCTTTTGGATGCAGGTATACAAATTTGAAATGTATCGGTGAACGACGTAAAGGTTTTATATCAAAACTGCATTTCAAGTGTGAACTCTGTAATTCCGAATTTGACATAAGCACTGAAGATACGTCTAACACTTGTGATGTGAACCACGGTATAGTTGCAGGTATTATTAGTATTGGCTGTGGGTTGGGAAATTTAAATGAATTGGCAGGTAATGCTGATATACCTGGCATGTCAAAAAATTTATATGCTCAGACAAGCAAAAAAGTTTACGAATGGTTCCATAAGACGGCAGTAGAATAAATGGCCAAGGCAGGCATCGAAGAGGCAGAACATGCGACAGAAATTGGCAGTGTCGATTGTGATGGTACACCAATGATTGATGTAATAGCTGACGGGTGTTGGTCCAAAAGATCTTTCCGTAATAACTATTCAGCATCATCAGGTGCAGCAGCAATAATCGGTGCATACAGTGGTAAAATTTTATATCTTGGTGTAAAAAATAAATACTGCATAGTATGTGCAAAAGCTGAAAATAAAAAAAATAAACCTGCAAATCATATTTGCTACAAGAACTATTCTGGTAGTTCTTCCAGTATGGAGTCAACGTCGCTTGTTGAAGGATTTGGTAACTCTCTTGAATCTCATGGTTTAATATATGCTAGACTAATATCAGATGGTGATTCAAGTACTCATAAAAAAATATTAGAAAGCAATCCATATAAAAACTGCAAGGTTCAGAAGATCGAGTGCAGAAACCATCTGTTAAGAAATCTATGTAACAAACTGAGAGCACTTACTAAAGATACTCATATTCCTATTCAATTAGGGAAACTTTTAACTGACTTCAAAATCATGAAGTTACGCAGATACACAGTGCGGGCTATAAAGTTGAGGAAACACGAAGACATTTCTGACAGTCAAAAAATGGTAAAACTTCGTACAGATATTTTGAATGCATTACACCATTCTTTTGGTAGTCACTCTGATTGCGATGACGCTATATGCCCAGCAACTGATAAAACTGACCGAAATACGGCACTTGATGTAGCTAACACAGTTTTGTGGAGGAAAATGAGTCAAATTGTCTTGTTTTTGGCTGCAAACGCTAAAAGTATAATTTTTGACGTCGATAGCAATCCTGCTGAGACATTCAATTCAGTGATTGCCAAATATGTGGGGGGGAAAAGAATTAATTACACACTTAAGAATTCATACCAGGAAAGGTGTTCCGCTTCAGTTATTTCCTTTAACACCAAGCGACCAATAAACGCTATCCATAAATGCATATATGGTAAACCTACTGGCAAATACACAAATGTATATGAGGTACAAAAAGCGAAAAGAAAAGTTTACAAAAGATTATTTAGAAAAGAAATCCGTAGAAATATGAACGATCCAGATTATGGACAGAAAGCTCAAAGACCAGATATGACCGATGAAGATTTTCAGATAACAAAAAATGAATTTCTTAAACAAACGGAGCTTTCTGACCAGCAAAGAGACGAACTACAGAAACAGACGATAGACCAAAGTTCCAGTCAAGAATGGTTAGAAAACAGAAAAAATAGATTAACCGCGTCTATGTTTGGAAAAATATGTAAACGTAAAGAAAACATTAGCTGCGCTCCTTTAGTGAAAGCTATTGTGAAACCACAAAAGTTGTCAAATGTTCCATCGATCACATATGGTAGAGATTATGAACAAATAGCATTAACCCAATTATCTCTGCAGGAAAACGTCACAATTACCCGCTGCGGTCTTTATATTCATAAAACACTCCAATATTTAGGAGCAAGTCCCGATGGTATTTATAAAGACAAAGATGGAAAAACAGGACTGGTAGAAGTAAAATGCCCATTTTCTGCAAAAAATATGCAAGCTGAAGAAGCTATAAAAGCAAAAAAAATAAAATTGTGGAAATGTAACACTAAGAAAAATACGTTTGTGATTGACAAAAACCACGATTATTATTTTCAAATTCAGGGCCAATTAAACATTACGGAGATGGATATGTGTTTATTTGCCGTATGGACTGGAGAGGAGTACTCAATGAAAGTCGATTATATAAAAAGAGACCCTACGTTCTGGCACGAAAAAATGGTAGGCCATTGTCTAAATTTTATTTGCATTGTCTGCTTCCTGAGCTAATTGATTCCCGCCTTGAACGCTCGATGCCAATAAAAGACCCGCCATATATCATTCAAGCTATTGAGAAAAAAGTAAAAAAAAATAAGAACGCGTCCACGTCTTCTACCGCAGACGCTGTCGTTCAGGATAATTAATTCCTGAAAGAAAAGAAAGAAAGAAAAAGTATTTGTTGTGACTCGTACAGGAAGATCTAAACAAAACAAAGTCAAAAATAAAAAACCGGCCAAGTGCTAGTCGGACTCGCGCACGAAGGGTTCCGTACCATTAACTACAAAAATCACGTCTGTTGTATGGGAATAAAATAAATATTTATTTTATTTTGTTTTTAGTATTTTGTTGTTATAGCGGCAACAGAAATACATAATTTGTGAAAATTTCAACTGTCTAGCTATCGCGGTTCTTGAGATACAGGCTGGTGATAGACAGACGGACAAACAGCGAAGTCTTAGTAATCGGATACCGTATTTACCCTTTGGGCACGGAACCCTAAAAAGTAACAAAGAAAAAGAGTAATCGGTGCACAGAGTTACGTATAATTTGAAAAATAAGAAACAACAATTTTGTGTTTAATAACTTTTTATTTATTCAGCCATTTTTTTGTCCCACTGCAGGGCAAAGGCCTCCCTTCCCTCCTTCCACTTATCGCCAATCCTTGTGAAAAGGGTCGAGCTCGTCCCGCCATCTCATTCTGGGCCTGTCGCGTTGTCGTTTGCTGCTGTTTGGGACCCATTGTGTGGTTATTTTAGCCCATAGCCCCTCCGGCATGCGACAGATGTGACCAGCCTTCCATTTTAGGTTGGCAGCCGTGTGACCTACATGGGCATTTTGAGTTTTAGAACGCAGTATCGAGTTCCTTATACGATCAGAAAGTTTAACTCCAAGGATACTGCGCTCCATTGCTCGCTGACAGACCCCGAGTGCGGACTTTTGACGATTGGTTAGTGGCCATGTCTGCGCTCCATAGGTGAGGGTAGGAAGAATGCACATGTCCATGAGTTTTCTCTTTAGTGAGAGAGGGAGAGTTCCTTTCAGTATTTGCTTCATCGACCAATAGCTCTTCCAGGCGTTCTCGGTGCGTCGAGCAACTTCTTTATCGTGTCTTGCCTGGAAGGGGACTATTTGGCCGAGGTATATAAACTCATGGACATATTCAATACTCGCACCCCCAATTCCTATGTTACCTTGGTCTTCGTCATATTCATCGCGAGTCCAACCTCGAGGCTGGCACTGCTCAGTTGGTCGAGCATTAGGCCTAACTCGGCTGCCGTGGAGGAGAAAAGAACAATATCGTCGGCGAAGCGGTGATTAGTTAATCTTCTATCGCCCACGACGATGCCCTTGTCCCTCCAATTGCTTTTTAGCTTTCTAAAGACTTCTTCAAGCGTGGCTGTAAAGAGCTTTGGAGCAAGCGGGTCGCCCTGTTTAACCCCTTTATGGATAGTGAATGATGGTCCTGTGGTTTTTATTTTTAAAGGCTGCTGTGCTATTTTGGTATACCTATTTTTTGTAGTAGGTTAATTTATGTAGGTTCGATATCTTGGTTTTGAAGAGATTTAAATATGGCGTTGTGCGATAAACTGACAAATGCTTTAGAGTAGTCGACAAATGCGAGGTATAAAGGTAAGTTGAATTCTAAATGTTTTTCTATAACTTGATTAAGGGACTGTAAATGGTCAGTAGTGGATACCATGGCGGAACCCGGCTTGTTCGGGAGGTTGATGTTGATTGAATTGGCCAGAAATGCAATTTTCAAGAATTTTTATGAATATTTTGTAAAGGTGTGAGATGTGGCTGATGGAGCGATAATTGCCGATGTCGGTCTTATCACCTTTTAATGAAGGATGATAACATTTGAGTGGCAGAAACTACTCGGAAAATCACCTTTTTGTAATATTGAATTAAATAAGTTCCTTATGTATGGCAACAAGATAGGCTTCGCGGCTCGAAGTGATTCGGTTGTAATACCATCTTCACCGGGACTTTTATTGTACTTCATGCCTCTGAGAGCCCGGTGTACTTCATAGCCAGATATTATCGGGACCTCCTCAGGACATCAGTAAACTTCGGTTGTTTTTTGGGATGTTTGGTCGTTGGAATATAGAGATTTATACAACTCGGTACTTATCCCAAGAATTTTTGCCCTATCTCCTTGTTTAACACCATTTACCATACCACGCATAGCTGATCTTAGGGATCGGTTGTTTGTCAATGCGGTAGCCAGCAGATTGGTACGTTACATTCTGTCGCTCTTCTATAAGACGTGTTGTGCTGTCAGTAAGTTTTGTTTTCTTTTTCTTGAGGCACACAATTTTTTGACTGGCGATTTTAATAGCTTACTTTATGTTTTCATACTGTACATGTACGTCCTCTGAATCTGTGTCTAATAAACTGAAAGTGTTTTTAATATTTATGTCAAACTGTTCTTTATTTGCAATTAGTGTACATCTATCTGAACTTTTGATTGTACTTTGTGGCGATGTAATTTCAAATCAAAATTTGCTGTCCGGTGATCGGAGCTGATAACTACTTCATAAAAAATTATAATAAACTTACTTTACACAAAAATATGGCGTATTCTTTTCTGGTTAAAGACATTTAATTCTCATAAAGAAATAACATTTCACTTACATGAGAACAAATAGATAATAAAAAGTAATCATTGTCCTTCGACACTCGGACTTACAATAATTCTCACAAATATTTTAAAATTTGTGAGAATTATTGTAGATAGATTGAGCGTACCCACAACCAAATATTATTAACTTACGTTGTTTGGAGACAATGAATAAGGTTTGTGGGTACTCCCAAAAACCAAGTTGCAAAAATACCCTGCTTGACGATTAAGAGTGTGATTCCATTGTCACAGTGCAGATAAATTAGACAGAAGTACAACTGTTGTATACAGCTGCTGTTTTCAAGATTTTTTTTTTTTTTTACTTATTTTCTTTTTTTTTTCGTACCTTGGGTTAACGTTACTAGCAATAATCTTTTATGGTTAATTTATATTGATATTTTCAAGAACGTTGGCTGGCTTTTAACACTCATTGGCTGGCCACACTATCATTTTTTATGTCTACTACGATACTACGGAACACACAAAAACACTACATCCAGACCCAAAGTACCATTAAAATTTAAATAAATATTGAATAATACTTAGTAGAGCAACTTTCCGACCGTGTCAAATTTTGTTTTAAATTTTACGCTAGGTAGGATGAATGCGGGGACTGCGGGGAGCCCGGGTGCAGACGCTCGGCGCGTGGACTCGCTGCACGCGATTCTTATATTGTGCACTAGAAGACTAAGCCCTTAAGTTATATAATTAATCTGTCATTTGAGACAGGAACATTTCCTACAAGATTAAAACAATCTATAATCAAACCGCTATACAAAAAAGGTGACTGCACGGTTACGTCCAATTATAGATAGATTACATTGATCCCCATACTATCAAAGATTTTTGAAAAAGCAATGTATGGGAAAATAATCAACTTTTTAAATAAAAACAGCATACTTACTGAAAATCAATTTGGTTTTAGGAAGAAGAGTTCAACTTCCCTTGCTTGTTTTACATTGGTCAAACTAATATCTGAAGCCCTCAATAACAAAATGTCTGTTTTATCAGTATTTTTAGATATGATCAAAGCATTTGATTTTGTCCCACATAATCGCCTACTTTGCAAAATGGAGAAATACGGCAATAGAGGCAAGGCGCATGACTGGCTTAAAAGTTACTTATCGAGTCGCCAGCAAAGGACAGTCGTATCAAAAAATATAGTGGTAATAAAAACATCGCTTACAATATTTTCCGGCAGTGGTACTGTATGTCCAGGTTTTTTTAAAATTGGTGGGTAAATGTCTACATTATCACAATTAGCTTTTGATGTAAAAATTGAAACTTTTTGTTTTGAACATTCTCGATTTTCGGCATTCGAAGTGACGGTCTGATGAAAATCTTGCTCGTCCTTATTTAAATTGTAATTAATTTGATTGTCTGTGTTATGCTTTAAAAAGTCACATTTGCAATCAAACATGCATTCCACAAGCCCGAAATGTTGATTTAAATAATTGGATTTGCCTTCTAACGATTCGCTAATGCAACCCGAAGAACAATGCTTTTTTCTGCAGCTTCTGGTTTCTTCTGTTTTAGGTAGTGTAATAACTGTGGCGTCAAACCTATGTACTTCACTACATTTTCTTTTTCTGTCTTTTACATTGCTTTGAGTTATTGTAGAATTTAAATCTTCGCATGGATCAGTCTTTAACTCCTGCTCTTCAGTGAATACTTTATCTTTCATTAATTTTATTTCAACTGATTCTTGCAGCATTTCCTTAACATTTCTTGTATTTCAAGTTCCACATAAGACTGTACATACATATCTGCTGTTCTTGGGTTTGTGACAAGTGAATCTGCATCAGTCAGCCCGTTGTGATTGTTTAGGTATTTCCTGTGATTTGTACTTTGGTATGTACTGTTTACCAGTTTTAGGGTTAAAATCAAATTAAGGCATTTCTGTTTTTTTTTATTGAACGGGTTTTGCTGGTTCCACCTTCAAAAGTTCATAGTGATTACTTTTATGTACAAATTCAACTCTGTTTATAGTAGGATAAAACACATTTGAAATGTGCTCAGGGAACTCCATTTTTCGATAAATCTGTAACAATACACAATTTCTTTTAAAAAGGAGGTTCCTGTCAATGATGATACATTATTTTTAGTATAGATACATAAGAACTGAAATAGAAGCCAAATGTTTTCATCTAAAGAATCTGTGTACACAAGAATAGATAGAAACAACACAACAAGCATGTAACTCACTAAGCTACAGGCTCCTTGTGGTGTCTCGATCTCCAGTAGGGTGACTAAAGGGCGGCCAGTGGTGGTGCAAGTGAGCAGGGTGTGCGAGCGAGGGCAGGCGCTCGCGGTGCGCAGTGCAATCTAATCAAAATTCTTTATTTCAAATAGACTATTGACAGGCACTTTTAAATTGTCAAGGTTGTCTGTCAAATAGATGAAGCTAGTTCTGCTGCTGTGGTAGCGGCAAGAGCAGCGTTGTTCTGCAGTAAAACACACTCACCGACCCTATCTCCAGCGCAGCAGTTTCACATTCCTAAGAGTAGGTAGATCATATGCAGAAGAACGTGCAAGAAATGCAGCGGTCTACACCCCATTTCAAAAATCAAATCAAATCCGTTCAACACTCCACTCAACATCAACGTACATGATGCGCTCCATGGTGCCAAGGGCAGACACTGGTGGAGGGACATTGTGAAGCAGACATTGACCACTCATCGGGGACTCACGACCCTCAGCAATGACGAATACGACGCGAGGAGGAGGACACCCCATTTCACATTCTAAATCAATGTAAAAACACTAAATACAGAGTACTTTACAAACAAACATACATACCGCTCAAAATCATAACCCAGTCCTTTTGCTTCACCGTGTGTAGTCGCCGTATTCACTTCGACTGTAAAGAAAACAAGTACTTATTTAAATCGTAATTTCTGTGAGATCATTAATTTGAATGAGAGCACTCTGGATATTACACAAAAATGGAGAAACATTTTACACTAGCCTCTCGTCGCGGTCGCAAATAAACTCAAGTTGAGTCGAAAATTTGAAGTTTATTTCTACACTCTCCTTCAGCCGTAACATTATGTACAGAGTGGCGAAAAGTAATAAAACGTAATGTGATAATTTTATTATAAGATGGATGTAATGATGATAATTCTCGACATTTACACGGGCGGAGCCGCGGGCGGCAGCTAGTATAATAATATAATACGTCATTGGTCCTCATGATCACAATATTTAGTATGCACAAACTTTAAAATAAACTATAGTTGGGTATATTACTCCTTTTCCAATTTAGGTAGGAACCTTCTAACTAATCTACACTATAATAATATTATACATAAAGAGGAAAGATTTGTTTGTTCGTTTGAAATGAATAGGCTCTGAAACTACTGGACCGATTTGAAAAATTCTTTCACCTGTAGAATCCTACATTATCTGTGATGGTCATAGGATTTCAAAAAAGTTAGGGATCCGTATGAAAACTTCGATAATGTAACCCAAGGTGTGAAAAAATCCTTATATCGCGTACGATGCGGAATCTATTGACAATAGAGCAAAGTGATGTACTGCAGTTTTATTGAGGTCATCAATGTCTACAAAAAGTCCGCGATACCTATGTCTTACTATTATGGTTAAGTCACCATGACCGCTTTTTCTGGTGATATGGAAAAATGGTGATATCGGTGTCCTGATTAATCCTTATCCCTTTTCAATAGTTTGATAATTAAGGTTGATTATTTCCGTGTAAATAACACTTTAAATTATTCAAATCGAATCTTTCGTTCAAAAGTTACGACGGTTATTTAAACATGCTCGAAGTAAGAAAAATGTCGCATCTTGAGCGAACTGGGGAGAATCGTATCAATGCTTGGTCCGATGAAGTTGAATCGGCATTTAAATGATTTCGATAAAACAATAAGAATAACAAATGTTTGGATTTTTCAAAAATAAACTACATATATAATAAGGGGTGAATCAGGGGTGATTAAGTTTTTAGGGGAGGACATTATTGCTTGCTTCAATTTACGTCGGAATGCTATGAACAAACTAAAAGTGGAATAATTTAAAAATAAAAACCTAGGCTCGAGACAAGTGAGATTCTGTCAACTGTAGCGTGGCGTAGGCGATTGTCAATAATGTGCTTAATTTTCCAAAACTAACCTTTATAAGGGGTATAGGAGGCGTTGAAGTTTGTGGACTAGGTACCTACTAAATCCGCGCGGACGAAGTCGCGGGCGAAGTGCTAGTATTTTTTATAAAAATGCTTGGAAAGGTACGTAATGGTTGTCTTTAATTGATTTTATTTCTTTTTCGCTCGAGCACTCGCACACCGCTGTGCCGCGAGTTTATCGCGAATATAATGTTTATTATTACTATAACGTAAGATTTATTTTGGAATTTTCACATGTCAGTGCTCGAGCGAACACTTGTTATGAATAAAATTTTTCGATTGATAGAAATTGATCGATTCTTTGAAAATGATGGTTATGTTCGACATTAAAGAAAAATACCTTTCAGAGAGATTAGCTAGTGATAAGGATTACAACGAAAAGGTCATTAATACACAAAAGGTGAGGTAATCAGTAATTATAAGGGGGTCTCAGGTAAAGGCCTCATAAGGGGTATAAAAAATGATTAACAGAATTTAAAAAGAATCGATGGTTAGGTGGTCAACAACACAATCGTTTCCAGACATTGGGTGCATTTAAACGTTTTTTGGTAATCTATTATCAGTGCACCGATGATTTTTGACCGGACCAAGTTATCAGTAAGTCACCAGTGAAGTGAGATTTGGAGATAAAATATTTCGAAATAATAACATATGAATCAATTTGTAGATAATAAGGAAAAAATCGGTTAACGCTTGTACCTCATAAGGGGTGCGAGTGGTGCACCATGTTTGTTTGGAGAAAATGTAGCAAATATATGTCTTATTACCATATAAAAAAATCAAGTCGAAACACAAAGGGACTCAGAAGGTAGGTATACTATTTTTGATGCCATTTCCCATACAAAAAAATCACGTTTGGTGCCATAGCTCTCAATATAAGACTCCGATAAGAAAATGCTTCATAGGTTTTTTACAGCTTATAAGTAGGCCTATACGATGGAATAATTTGTTTTTCAAAAACTGACACATGTATTTTTGAGTTGCCTACGTCCCTTTGCTTGTATGGCGTCGATCCACTGTGCGCCGGCCGGGCCGGTACCGCGCACCGCTATGTTTCTGCATTTTAAATCTGTAATATCTTAGGAAATATTCATTAAAATTAAATGCTGTGAAGGGCCATATTGATCTATATTAAATGGACAATGTATTTAAGGTACTTTATTGGATAAGGATCAATGCTGTATTGCATAAAATCACTTCGGAAATAAGCTATTTTTTCCCGTAAAATGTAAAGGATAAAAACTGGTTACTGTGGGTTATCCTTAAAAGATAGACATATACCATCGCGGACTTTTTTGTTGACCTTTTTAAGGTGTACAATACTGTAGTACATTATTTTGATTTATCTCGTGGGGTTCAGCTAGCGTTTGCAATGTAAGCGCAAAAAAATGTGTTTATTTACGACATCACATTAGAAACCTTTAAATTTATCAGTGTTTCTCTACAATATTATGCATGTATTATACATTTAAACCTTCCTCTTCAATCACTAATCACTCTATTTATTAAAAAACCGCTTCAAAATCCGTTGTGTAATTTTAAAGATTTAAGCATACATAGGGACGGACAGACAGCGACAGCGACTTTATTTTATACTATGTTGTGAAGAGAATAAGAAGTGTGTTAGAGAATGCCCACCTGGGAGTCCTCAGCCAACATCTGATCTAATCTCTCCCTGGCTTTCATTAACATTCGCTGAAACTGGCAGCACTGCTCCAGTTTAGAGCAGCATACGAGACACAGCAGCATCGGTCTAAAGTCTTCAGTTACAAACTAAAACAAATATACGTTTACGTTATTTTGTGTCTCTATTCAAGAATTTCCTGCAAAATACTATTATAACTTAATTACCGGAATATCAGTCAGCGTCTCGTACATGTCCTGCAGGCTCTTGTCGGTAATCAAATACAATCGAACATTATCCATTAAACATATCCTACACATTGACAGTTTTTCCACTTTTGCCATCTTCTACGTATGTTGAATTACCGACCTAATATCGTAAGTAGGTATTTACTATTTGCGTTTTGACTTCAATGACAAATACTTTTAGGTATTCTCTTGCAGATTTAAAAAGCTTGCTTGTTAACTTGTTTCGTGAGTACACATCAACAAGACGGGGCTGGCCCACAGCCCATCGCGATCGATACCGTAGTCTGCTGGCGTACCGAGGGTTGCCAACTCATAAAACTGTAAAGACGAACAGACCAGCTTTAGCCGGACTTTTAGGTAAGATTTAATAAAAAAGCAGGACATCTTATCCCAGGCAGGATTGTGTCTGTAAAATAATTTTTATTAGCATTATTGTAACTATGTAGATAAATCTAGGCTTTTTGACTCGTCGAATAAAATACCATTCTATGTTATCTATAGGTAATGAAAAAACTAAATTGGATGAATAAAGCTTCTATAATGTGCAATTTAGAGTAAAAAACTGGTAAAATATTAAAAGCCGAACCTAAAAGCCCATGTCCGGCTTTATCCAGACGCCTGGCAACCGGTAGACTAGGGGTAGGCGTTTAAATCCCGTCTTTCTTTCTTATTTTTTTGTATTTGATATAAATACACTTGTAGAGTTGTATGGTTCCGTATGGTGTCGGACGTTAAAGAATAGCACCATCCCATCACTTCCCGTGGGAGTCGTAAGAGGCGACTTAGGGACTCACCAGAGAATAGGCAGCAGCATTCTCTGTAGGTACAATGCTGTAGCTACACTGCGATCGCCAACCCGCCTGCTATGCACGGCGATTATGCCCCCCCCCCTCCATGTGGGGGAGGCTTATGTCCAACAGT
Organism: Melanchra persicariae; assembly: GCA_947386135.1. NCBI lineage: Eukaryota > Metazoa > Arthropoda > Insecta > Lepidoptera > Noctuidae > Melanchra > Melanchra persicariae. Next base: position 31,533,099 of record OX376643.1, read on the forward strand.
GGACGTCTTTCGGCTGATATGATGATCATGACACTTTTAGTATTTTTCTCTATCCAACCCATATGTTCAAGAACGAAGACAGGGTGAAGAAAAGGATAGTAAAACGCGGTTCTTACCATTTCTGGGCTGGGTACAAACAGTTTCGAGCTCGCTTTGTTCGCTCTTACACATCCTCAATTATCATAAATCGACGGCATTACTTTTATATATCTTTGGATGGCAGGGTCTCAACCATCCGGGGCGGGAAACAAAAATGTTCGAGCTCGCTTCGCTCGCTCCTGTATCGTTCAATGAGAGTGAGAGTGAAAGAGTGAGCAGTCAGCTATCGACATAAATGCACCTACTTAAATTATGTGTCTCTTACTCAATAGGGGTCTTTATCTTTTGTCCGTATCCTCAGCGAGAAAATAGTCGATAGCTAATCACTTCCTCGTCGGCGGGCGGAGAGAAAAATGCCTAAGTATGTTTAAGTAATCTTTATCTATCGTCTATTCTATACTTACCTACATGTAACAAAATCTTAGACTTGCCGTGTCTGTACAATGAATATTTTTAAATAAAGATAACTGAGAAACGTTAAAACGCACATAGGTTTGCCCCGTACAAGACATCGACGACAGCTTCGTTCACACCGCCGCAGAACATTAGGGTGACGAGGGACGAAAGCTCCTTCAATAGCGACTCACCAGCTTCCCCAGCGCCTGAACTTAAAAGGTCCTTCAAGTGCTGAGGAGTAAGGCCGTCGAGGCCGCCGGCGGATCCACTTCTGAAGGAGCTCACGGCTGCCATCAACTGGGGGGCTGAAATTTGGCATAAAGAAGAATCCGGATTGGTGGTGTCGGGGGGGATCAAGGAAGTTGAGGTTATCCGCAGGCGCTGGGTGTTTACTCTCCAGAGCGAAATAGTATCTGGAGATTAAGGCGCCACCACATCACTACTGAATAACAGTAGTGTAATCAGTAGTTAGATTAAATTTTGCCCAACACTGTCCAGCAATAACACAATATTCGTTGTCACTGAGTATTGCGTATACACCAAATTGTGGGACATCTGTTGATTCCATCCATTTCTTAGAACAAAGACGCACAGTTTGTCTAAAACCGTGTGCAGACCTAATTGCATTTGTAATCATATCATATTTGATACAAAACCCTTTACTATAAATATAAATACCGCGTTGTTTTGAAGACATTTCGATCGAAAATTGAGTTAGTTTTATTTTTTTCTCGAAATCAAAGAAAAAAAACTAAAATGTATTCTTGTATGGTTCAGAATATTGGTTATAAGACAAAAGTAATTAAATGGATTGTATTCAATAAAATTGTCAAATTCGAGTTTGCAAAACTGGTCTCCGCGCAATTTTTCTCAAACATGCTTCGGGAAAATGATGAATACCACGAATTAAATTTTAAAAAATTCAATTTTTTTCTTGTAAGATTGTAGACGAGGAAACAACCTATTTTCTTCAAGTACTTATTATGTATTTAATCTACGAAAACAATGGAGTTTCAACGATAAATTACTACATTTTCGAGTTTTTTGTAATAAATAGGCCTCTTAAAAGTAAGGGTCCAGAATAAATGATATGCAAACTTGGGTTGTACTGAATATGATGAAGATTTATTAAAGGGTCACAATACTCACAATTACTAGTAATATTATTACAGTTAAATAGGACGTGGCACGGTGGGCTGAAAATCGGCTTTCATAGACTTAGGTATTTCAATTTGCAAGTGGCGGATTTTTTGCTGGATATCGCTTCTATTAGTTATTACTATATACAAAAATGACACCCGAGTTAATTCTGCCCAAAAACGAAGGTATTGTATATTTTTATAATTTGTATGAAGCGAGTATGAAAAATCTAAATTTATCTGAAGGAAAACGGTATTATCCTTACAGGTGGTTACAGTACTAATTATTTATGATTTTTGTCAAACTTTACATCATTAAATTCAAAACCTTTTAAAAAAAAAATATCAAAATATTTTCATTTATTTTAACATATAAAACTGTTCCTTTTAGAGTTTAAGTTGAGGAACACGGACTTTTGACAACACGTAACATAAAAAAGCATCACCCCTATGTATATCCTCGAAGGATTAGGCAGGTTAATTAGTACTATACCTGCCTGCAAGGATATTACCGTTCATTCTCAATTAAGAGACATTTAGATTTTTTATACTCGCTTCATACAAATTTTTCGTTAAAAAATTATTATACTTACCTTCGTTTTTGGACAGAATTAACTCGGGTGTCATTTTTGTATATAGTAATAACTAATAGAAGCGATATCCAGCAAAAAATCCGGCTCCTGCAAATTGAAATCCTTAAGTCTATGAAAGCCGATTTTCAGCCCACCGTGCGTTGGTATGTAAGCGACTGGCGTGCCCGGCTATGGCGTTCCCATACAATATAAAAAATGCAAATCAGCAAATCGCATCGCTATGGTCGCTACATCACACCCCTCCCAAAAATTTTTACATAGGTCACAAATAAAAATTTTGAAATACACTGGGTTACATTTGTGAATACATCTCTTACACTACACAATATATCGCGTAATGTTCCTTACACACTATCTTAACTAATACATTTGCGGTCTCTCCAGTTTTCTGGGCCGTCTTTAAAAAAATATATAATACATAATCATCAAATCTAAGGGTAGCTGTCATAACGTCCGCTCTGCAATAATTAAAAACACCACTAGGGCCGGCGTATTCGAATGACTGCGCAGCGCGGTCAAACATAGACAAAGATAAAAGCTGGAGCCCGCGCCAAAAATTAAAAAGAAAAAGTGTGCTTTAAAAATTAAAAAGTTATTTTATGATGCAGTTGTTTAAAAATCGAAGGAAATTGTTGAATCGTAATGGTTTTTTTTTTAATTTTACCTATCCATGAAAAAAAAGTATGTATTTATGCATTCGTTTTTGAACTCATATTTGGAACATTACGTCGTGAGTGTAGATAAAATAACTTTTTAATTTTTATAGCACACTTTTTCTTTTAATTTTTGGCGCGGGCTTAAGTCAATGAGCTAGCTTTTATCTTTGTCTATGTTTGAGCGCGCTGCGCAGTCATTCGAATACGCAATGAGAATATCCGCCATATTGGAATTTACTATTTTTCCAATTATTTTATTTCAACTGTATGAGTGAAGATAAAATAGTGTATGCAACGGCATATAATTAGGTATTAAAACACTTGTGTGATGCTATTATCACACTCGGCTACGCCTCGTGTGATAAACCCACACTCGTGTTTTAATAACCCTTTTTATATGGTCGTTGCATAAACTACTATTTTTGCACAGTTACTAATTCTTCATTTGTTTTTCCCTCGTGTGCACTCATCCTTGACGTCGACATACTTGTACCGTCACACAAATCAAAACAATCACTATCCTTTGAATTAGTTTTGTTTTCATGATTCTTATCGCTTATAGATTTATTTTGCTTAATCACAGTGTGCCTTGTCAGCAAACCATTTTCAGAATTCATATTTATAATGTTAGACGCAGAGCTACTCTGGAGTACAGTGCTTCCATCTTTCACTGAAATGTGAAAAGATTGTATGTCATCCTCCAGGTACTACCAGGTACACTATAAATTAAATTTTCTGTATTTTTGTTGGGATTCGTTCTTTTATCCACACTTCTTTTATCAGATATTTTAAAGTTTCTGACAGCACGTTCTCGTTGTTCACATCCCTCGAAACTACTAATGTCATTTGTTTCTTCTGAGTTTTCTAAACAATCAACATTGCTTACACTTTTTCCGGCAGTGGTTCTTTATGTCCAGGGTTTTTTAAAATTGGTGGGTTAATGTCTGGGAATTTACCTTTACATAACCACTTGTATAGCTTATGAACCATACACCGAGGTTCTAAATTATCACAATTAGCTTTTGATGCAACAATTGAAACTTTTTGTTTTGAACATTCTCAATTTTCGGCATTCGAAGTGGCGGTCTGATGAAAATCTTGCTCTTCCTTATTTAAATTGTAATTAATTTGAGTGTCTTTATGCTTTAAAAAGTCACATTTGCAATCATAATAGGATTTTCCTTATAACGATTCGCAAATGCAACCATAAGAACAATGCTTTTTTCTGCAGCTTCTGTTTTAGGTAGTGTAATAACTGTGGTGTCAAGCCTATCTACTTGACTACATTTTCTTTTTTTCTGTCTTTTACATTGCTTTGTGTCATTGTAGAATTTAAATCTTCGCATGGAGCAGTCTTTAACTCCTGCTCTTCAGTGAATACTTTATCTTTCATTAATTTATTTTAACTGATTCTTGCAGCATTTCCTTTAACATTTCTTGTATTTCAAGTTCCACATAAGACTGCACATTCATATCAAATGTTCTTGGGTTTGTGACAAGTGAATCTGCATCAGTCAGCCCAGGCGTGCTAGGACAATGTTTGTTTTCGTTTCGCCGTGAAGTCATATTTTATAAGGTTACGATTCATATCTTGTTCATAAGCTCTTCTGAGGTCTCTAAAAGTCTTTATTGAGTCCGTTTTGATTGTTTAGGTATTTCCTGTGATTTGTACTTTGGTATGTACTTACTGTTTACCAGTTTTAGGGACAAAAATTAAATTTAGGCATTTGTTTTTTTTATTTGAACAGGTTTTGCTGGTTCTACCTTCAAAAGTTCATAGAGATTACTTTTAGGTATAAATTCAACTCTCTTTATAGTAGGATAAAACACTTTTGAAATGTGCTCAGGGATCTCCATTTTTCGATAAATCTGTAACAATACACAACATCTTTTAAAAAGGAGGTTCCTGTCAATGATGATACATTATTTTTAGTATAAGTAGATACATAAGAACTGAAATAGAAGCCAAATATTTTCATCTAAAGAATCTATGTATATAAGAGTAGATAGAAACAACACAACAAGCATGTAACTCTGAACTGTAATGAGAGCACTCTGGATAATTACACAAACATGGAGAAACATTAAAATTTTACAATAGTCTCTCGTCGCAAATAAACTCAAGTTGAGTTGACAATTTGAAGTTTAGTTCTACACCCTCCTTCAGCCGTAACATTATGAACAGAGTGGCGCGAAAGGTAATAAAACATAATGTGTATTTGCCATAAATTTTGCAAATGGGGTTACCAATATGTTTTTGTGATTTGAGACTTAAAATACATATGTGCCGATACATACCTGCCTTATGAAAGTAGTTTTTTTTGTTCATTTTATGGTAGCATCAGTTTCATCATCCGATATAACATAAATATCATCATTAGGACAGCTGCGCCCAGTGTCCACTGACTGGTGTTCTTCAGAAGTAACTTTGTCTATATCTGATAGTGCTAATGTAACATTTTTGGTTCCATCGTTGATATTATACTCGTATCGCGAAGTCGACGTCTGTCTGGTCAATGTATTATATAATTTACCATATTTATTTTGTAAAACCTTTCTAAATCATCAGGTTTTAAAATAATTACTCCTCTTTCCTGACTTGTTTGTTTAGCTATGTAATCATCATTTTGTAAAGAAAACACAGAGGATATCTTTATTTGAGATGCTGCTTCAGCATATGGCTCTTGTGTTGTGCCAGGAATTGGATTTAGGTACAAATAATTAGTAATTGGTTTAAAATGTAACAATGTTTTTGCACTATTCTCTACCATATTTAAACTCGGTACTAACAGAACTGGGATGATTTCTGTATCATTTTGAGGGTACCGTAAAAGTACTTGTTATAGAACACCATCTGTAGCTGGCTGATTTGTTTTACATATTTTGTAAGCCTCTAATGATTTTATTTGGTGTTTTTCAGAAGGCGAACATTCTTTTGATTCTTCTGTTTTGTTGTCTGCGTGAATACTTCCAAGTACGTTGAGCTCCTCTAGTTGAGCATGATGTATTCCGTCATGTTCACAGATATAAATTTCTACAGGCTTCAATGTCTCTTTGGAAGTATTTGGAGGTACAAACGATAGTGGGTTTTGATGAACTTTCAAAGTATCTACTTGATTCGTCATAATCCAAAAACCTCTTGGTGGTTGCAACTTTCCGAAGAGTGTCCTGGTACAAACAATTTGTAAGTCTGAAGTGTCGTCCATTTCATATGGTCCAGCAATAACACAATATTCGTTGTCACTGAGTATTGCGTATACACCAAATTGTGGGACATCTGTTGATTCCATCCATTTCTTAGAACAAAGACGCACAGTTTGTCTAAAACCGTGTGCAGACCTAATTGCATTTGTAATCATATCATATTTGATATAAAACCCTTTACTATAAATATAAATACCACGTTGTTTTGAAGACATTTCGATCGAAAATTGAGTTAGTTTTATTTTTTTCTCGAAATCAAAGAAAAAAAACTAAAATGTATTCTTGTATGGTTCAGAATATTGGTTATAAGACAAAAGTAATTAAATGGATTGTATTCAATAAAATTGTCAAATTCGAGTTTGCAAAACTGGTCTCCGCGCAATTTTTCTCAAACATGCTTCGGGAAAATGATGAATACCACGAATTAAATTTAAAAAATTCAATTTTTTTCTTGTGAGATTGTAGACGTGGAAACGACCTATTTTCTTCAAGTACTTTTTATGTATTTAATCTACGAAAACAATGGAGTTTCAACGATGAATTATTACATTTTCGAGTTTTTTGTAATAAATAGGCCTCTTAAAAGTTAGAGTCCAGAATAAATGATATGCAAACTTGGGTTGTACTGAATATGATGAAGATTTATTAAAGGGTCACAATACTCACAATTACTAGTAATATTATTACAGTTAAATAGGACGTGGCACGGTGGGCTGAAAATCGGCTTTCATAGACTTAGGTATTTCAATTTGCAAGTGGCGGATTTTTTGCTGGATATCGCTTCTATTAGTTATTACTACATACAAAAATGACACCCGAGTTAATTCTGCCCAAAAACGAAGGTATTGTATATTTTTATAATTTGTATGAAGCGAGTATGAAAAATCTAAATTTATCTAAAGGAAAACGGTATTATCCTTACAGGTGGTTACAGTTCTAATTATTTATGATTTTTATCAAACTTTACATCATTAAATTCAAGGCCTTTAAAAAAAAAAATCAAAATATTTTCATTTATTTTAACATATGAAACTGTTCCTTTTAGAGTTTAAGTTGAGGAACACGAACTTTTGACAACACGTAACATAAAAAAGCATCACCCCTATGTATATCCTCGAAGGATTAGGCAGGTTAATTAGTACTATACCTGCCTGCAAGGATCTTACCGTTCATTCCCAATTAAGAGACATTTAGATTTTTTATACTCGCTTCATACATTATTATACTTACCTTCGTTTTTGGACAGAATTAATTCGGGTGTCATTTTTGTATATAGTAATAACTAATAGAAGCGATATCCAGCAAAAAATCCGGCTCCTGCAAATTGAAATCCTTAAGTCTATGAAAGCCGATTTTCAGCCCACCGTGCGTTGGTGGGCGAAGGTATGTAAGCGACTGGCGTGCCCGGCTATGGCGTTCCCTTACAATATCAAAAATGCAAATCAGCAAATCGCATCGCTATGGTCGCTACATCACACCCCCTCCCCAAAAATTTTTATATAGGTAGGTCACAAATAAAAATGTTGAAATACACTGGGTTACATTTGTGAATACATCTCTTACACTACACAATATATCGCGTAATGTTCCTTACACACTATCTTAACTAATACATTTGCGGTCTCTCCAGTTTTCTGGGCCGTCTTTAAAAAAATATATAATACATAATCATCAAATCTAAGGGTAGCTGTCATAACGTCCGCTCTGCAATAATTAAAAACACCACTAGGGCCGGCAGCTTCCGTTATGACAGCGCCAGTCTAATAAATATAAAATCACAATACTTATTACTATTTAGATACACATAGGTACCTGGATGATTCTTCCACAATTCACTTTTCGCACACTGTTTACGCGTAACCTGCATTGGTTGCCGAATTACCCGTATTTCCGGGCATTGCCGCTGTCCCAGTTAGTGTCATCACCTCTTGTCTTAACCAACCTCTCAGTTGGTTAAGACAACTTCAACTTCTAACACATGTAATGTACTTGTACCCTTTTGTTCCGAATGATCGTTTACCGATTTTCTTACCACAGAATTATTTTGATTAATTGCAGGTAATGTATCCATATCTGTGTGAATTCCCTGGTCGTCAGCATTTTTATGAGCATCAAAAAGTAATTACGGGGGATAAATAGTCTCATTTTTAGAGTTTCTGGCAGGTTCCATTGTTGTCTTTTTTCTTTTTATTGTTAAAATATGTACAATCAAAAACATATTTTTTTGCACAGTTACTAATTCTTCATTTGTTTTTTCCCTCGTGTGCACTCATCCTTGACGTCGACATACTTGTACTGTCACACAAATCAAAACAATCACTATCCTTTGAATTAGTTTTGTTTTCATGATTCTTATCGCTTATAGATTTATTTTGCTTAATCACAGTGTGCCTTGTCAGCAAACCATTTTCAGAATTCATATTTATAATGTTAGACGCAGAGCTACTCTGGAATACAGTGCTTCCATCTTTAAGGACGCGTTTCCAATTGGGTAGTCAAATCATTACTTTTTTTACACAAAAGTATGTTTATTAAACTTTGCATTCTTAAAATGTTTTTCCCATGAATTGTTGATAGATGTACATGGTACGATTCTGAACTATAAATATAATTTTAGATAGATTCAGTTTCTTTATCTCATTTATTGAGAAAATGTCCCTCGAAACTACTAATGTCATTTGTTTCTTCTGAGTTTTCTTAACAACCAACATCGCATACACTATTTTCCGGCAGTGGTTCTTTGTCCAGGTTTTATTAAAATTGGTGGTAAATGTCTGTGAATTTACCTCTACATAAACACATGTACAGTTTATGAACCATACACAAAGGTTCTACATTATCACAATTAGCTTTTGATGCAAAAATTGAAACTTTTTGTTTGCTCAGAAATTTTTATTTTTGAATATTCTTGAGTTTCAGCATTTGAAGTGACGGTCTGATGAAAATCTTGCTCTTCCTTATTTAAATTGTAATTAATTTGAGTGTCTTTATGCTTTAAAAAGTCACATTTGCAATCATAATAGGATTTTCCTTATAAAGATTTGCAAATGCAACCATAAGAACAATCCTTTTTTCTGCAGCTTCTGGTTTCTTCTGTTTTAGGTAGTGTAATAACTGTGGCGTCAAGCCTATCTACTTCACTACATTTTCTTTTTCTGTCTTTAACATTGCTTTGTGTTATTGTAGAATTTAAATCTTCGCATGGAGCAGTCTTTAACTCCTGCTCTTCAGTGAATACTTTATCTTTCATTATTTTTTTTCGATTCTTGCAGCATTTCCTTTAACATTTCTTGTTTTTCAAGTTCCACATAAGACTGTACATACATATCTACTGTTCTTGGGTTTGTGACAAGTGAATCTGCATCAGTCAGCCCGTTTTGATTGTTTAGGTATTTCCTGTGATTTGTAATTTGGTATGTACTGTTTACCAGTTTTAGGGATAAAATCAAATTTAGGCATTTCTTTTTTTTTAATTTAACAGGTTTTGCTGGTTCTACCTTCAAAAGTTCATAGAGATTACTTTTAGGTATAAATTCAACTCTCTTTATAGTAGGATAAAACACTTTTGAAATGTGCTCAGGGATCTCCATTTTTCGATAAATCTGTAACAATACACAATTTCTTTTAAAAAGGAGGTTCCTGTCAATGATGAAACATTATTTTTAGTATAGATACATAAGAACTGAAATAGAAGCCAAATATTTTCATCTAAAGAATCTATGTACACAAGAGTAGATAGAAAAAACACAACAAGCATGTAACTCACTAAGCTACAGGCTCCTTGTGGTGTCTCGATCTCCAGTAGGGCGACTAAAGGGCGGCCAGTGGTGGAGCAAGTGAGCAGGGTGTGCGAGCGAGGGCAGGCGCTCGCGGTGCGCAGTGCAATCAAATCAAAATTCTTTATTTCAAATAGACTATTGACAGGCACTTTTAAATTGTCAAGGTTGTCAGTCAAATAGATGAAGCTAGTTCTGCTGCTGTGGTAGCGGCAAGAGCAGCGTTGTTCTGCAGTAAAACACACTCACCGACCCTATCTCCAGCGCAGCAGTTTCACATTCCTAAGAGTAGGTAGATCATATGCAGAAGAACGTGCAAGAAATGCAGCGGTCTACACCCCATTTCAAAAATCAAATCAAATCCGTTCAACACTCGTTTACTTTATTAAGTATTCTATTTTTATTATTTTTGTCATGGAATATTTACTTTGTAAAGTAATATATTTTATTTTTATTATTATTTTTTTTCAATTTATTATGTTTGACATGAATACTTACTTTGAAAAGTATTATATTTTATTTTTTATTATTTAACTCGTTTTGTGAATATGGGGACTATGTGGGTTATTTTCTTCTTATTTTTCGCTTCTTTAGAATACTTCTGCTTCTTCTTTGAAGTATTTTTAACGAGGTCTGGCAGTTTGAGTACTTTTGCGGCCTACCCAAATGTCCTTTCTTTGGCATGTTCGTCGGTTCGTTGAGCTCCTTTTTGGTTCTAAGTTGAGCTACTCGACTACTGACCAAAGCTTGCACTGACTGGACGGGTCCACTCAAATCTGTGTGGTTCTTTCCTCAAAAGACCATTTCAGACACTGATCTGCATGATCCTCATATCGTATTGTGAATTTGGGGACCATGCAGATCGCTATGATAGGGATCCATTTCATGTTAGTCAAAAATGTCTGGCAGTTTGAGATTTTTTTTATGCGGCCTACCCAAATGTCCTTACTTTGGTATTGTTCGTCAAATCGTTGAGCTCCTTAAAGTTCTAAGTTTGAGCTCCACAATAACTGACAAATGCTTGCACTGTCTGGACAGGTCCACTCAAATCTGTGTGGCACTTTCCTCAAAAGGCCACCTCAGACATTAACCTACATGGTTCTAGTATGATTTGACCAGTACAATTTGTATGGACTTCAAAAGAGACTGTGACCTCTGAGTTTGTTTCGGTGTTTCTTCTCAGGATAGTCAGCTAGGAAACACCGGCCTCATCTAGCTTAAAATGACCAAAAAATATTGACGTGTAAAAGTGTTATGTTTAACCTACTTACAAAATAAATATCATTTATCATTTATCATTTACTCCACTCAACATCAACGTGCATGATGCGCTCCATGATGCCAAGGGCAGACACTGGTGGAGGGACATTGTGAAGCAGACATTGACCACTCATCGGGGACTCACGACCCTCAGCAATGACGAATACGACGCGAGGAGGAGGACACCCCATTTCACATTCTAAATCAATGTAAAAACACTAAATACAGAGTACTTTACAAACAAACATACATACCGCTCAAAATCATAACCCAGTCCTTTTGCTTCACCGTGTGTAGTCGCCGTATTCACTTCGACTGTAAAGAAAACAAGTACTTATTTAAATCGTAATTTCTGTGAGATCATTCATTTGAATGAGAGCCCTCTGGATATTACACAAAAATGGAGAAACATTTTACAATAGCCTCTCGTCGCGGTCGCAAATAAACTCAAGTTGAGTTGGCAATTTGAAGTTTATTTCTACACTCTCCTTCAGCCGTAACATTATGTACAGAGTGGCGAAAAGTAATAAAACGTAATGTGATAATTTTATTATAAGATGGATGTAATGATGATAATTCTCGACATTTACGAGGGCGGAGCCGCGGGCGGCAGCTAGTATAATAATATAATACGTCATTGGTCCTCATGATCACAATATTTAGTCTGCACAAACTTTAAAATAAAATATAGTTGGGTATAATACTCCTTTTCCAATTTAGGTAGGAGCCTTCTAACTAATCTACACTATAATAATAATAGGTCTTTACCTATGAAATTGCCGTTTTGTATGAAAAAATTTAAACGATTTTTTTTCATGTATTTTTATTTGTATTAATCGAAGTAATCACCCATGCAATCAATGCATTTTTGCCAACGCAGAGGCAGTTTATTGATGCCCTTCTTAAAGAAATCAGCTGGACGGGAGGCAACAAATTCTTCAAAGGCATTTTGTACTGCCTCTCGGGTATTGAATTTTTTTCCCGCCAAGAAGTTATCCAAATTCTGGAAAAAGTAGTAGTCTGTAGGCGCAAGGTCTGGTGAGTACGGCGGATGACGGAGAGCTTCCAACCCCAGTTCTTGCAACTTGGAGACCGTCTGCTGTGCAGTATGAGGTCGCGCGTTGTCGTGCAGGAGCAGCGGAGACGAGCGATTGACCAATGCTGATTGGAGATGTGCCAGCTTCTCCATCATTGTGTTCAGTTCTTCACAGTACACATCTGCAGTAATGCTCACCCCGTTTGGTAAGAAGCTGTGATGAATCACACAGGCGCTAGACCACCAAACAGTGACCATCACTTTTCTAGGGGTAAGTTTTCGTTTAGGGCATTGTTTAGGTGCTGAACCAGGATCCAACCAACTTGCTGAGCGCTTGCAGTTATCAAACAGAATCCATTTTTCATCGCAGGTAACAATGCGGTTCAAAATTCCTTCATTTGTGTGTCTGTTGAGCAGTGCAAGGCACGTCTCGACGCGTACTTTGCGCTGGCGATCATTGAGTTCGTGGGGCACCCATTTGTCAAGCTTTTTTACCTTGCCAATTTGACGCAAATGGACCAATATTGTTTTGACGCTAACGTCGAAAGCTGCTGCTAATTCAGCCGTAGATTGTGTATCATCAGCTTCCACAATCGCCTTTAATTCGTCATTGTCGACCAAAGTCTTCGGACGACCGCGAGGTACATTTTTCAGGTCGAAATTTCCAGAACGGAAGCGAGCAAACCAATAAGGTGGTGCGTTGGTTTGTAGTGTTAGCTCCGTAAACGTCGTTGATGTTGCGTGCCGCTTGTGCCGCGTTGCTGCCACGACGGTACTCATATTCCATAATTACTCGAATTTTTAACGTATCCATGATGACGAAAAAGATTGAAATGCGATGAAAATGTAACACTAATCAATAAACAAATGACTACTTTTGGAAAAAAAAAACCATGTTTTTAAAATAAAATTAATTTGAAACTAGAATTCTTAGCCAAACAAAAAATATGTTGATTTGAAATGGCCAGTACTGCAGAACGGCAATTTCATAGGTAAAGACCTAATCTACACTAATATTATAAAGAGGAAAGATTTGTTTGTTTGTTTGTTTGTTTGAAATGAATAGGCTCCGAAACTACTGGACCGATTTGAAAAATTCTTTCACCAGTCGAATTGTACATTATCGATGATGGACATAGGCTATAGAATATTTTCAAAAAAGTTAGGGATCCGTATGAAAACTTCGATAATGTAACCCAAGGTGTGAGAAAAAATCCTTATATCGCGTACGCTGCGGAATCTATTGACAATAGAGCAAAGTGATGTACTACAGTTTTATAGAGGTCATCAATGTCTACAAAAAAGTCCGCGATAGCATATGTCTAACTATTATGGTTAAGTCACCATGACCGCTTTTTGTTCAAATTATTCAAGCAAATCCTTGGTGATTTGAAAAAATGGTGATTTCGGTATCATGATATCAATCCTTATCCATTTAAATGGTTTGATAATTAAGGTTGATTATGTCCGTGTAAATTACACTTTAAATTATTCAAATCGGACCTTTCGTTCAAAAGTTACGACGGTAATAAACATGCTCGGAGTAAGAAAAATGTCGCGGCTTGAGCGAACTGGGAAGAATCATAACAATGCTTGGTCCGATGAAGTTGAAAATGATTTCGTTAAAACATAAGAATAACAAATGTTTGGATTTTTCGCAAATAAACTACATACCTACATAATAAGGGGTGAAGCAGGGGTGATTAAGTTTTTAGGGGAGGACATTATTGCTTGCTTTAATTTACGTCGGGATGCTATGAACAAACTAAAAATGGGATTATTGAAACAGATGTACCTAACAATTTTTGCATAATCAACTCCTGACGGGGTGAACGGGGTGAACAGTTGCGCTGAACCTGAGACCATGGAATAAGTAGAAATGGCTAAGTAATTAATGTAAATTAATGAAAATCGTTGTGCTTAATTATCCAAAACTAACCTTTATATGGGTATAGGGGGCGTTGAAGTTTGTGGAGTACCTACTAAATCCGCGCGGACGAAGTCGCGGGCGAAGTGCTAGTATAAAGAGGAAAGATTTGTTTGTTTGTTAGAAATGAATAGGCACCGAAACTACTGGACCGATTTGAAAAATTCTTCCACCACTAGAATCCTACATTATCCGTGATGGTCAAATCCGTATGAAAACTTCGGTAATGTAAGGTTGATTATTTCCGCGTGAATAACACTTTAAATTATTCAAATCGGATCTTTCGTTCAAAAGTTACGACGGTTATTTAAACATGCTCGAAGTAAGAAAAATGTCGCATCTTGAGCGAACTGGGGAGAATCGTATCAATGCTTGGTCCGATGATGTTGAATCGGCATTTAAATGATTTCGATAAAACTAAACAAATGTTTGGATTTTTCGAAAATAAACTACATACCTACATAATATGGGGTGAAGCAGGGAGATTAAGTTTTTAGGGGAGGACATTATTGCTTGCTTTAATTTACGTCGGGAAGCTATGAACAAACTAAAAATGGGATTATTGAAACAGATGTACCTAACAATTTTTGCATAATCAACTCCTGACGGGGTGAACGGGGTGAACAGTTGCGCTGAACCTGAGACCATAGAATAAGTAGAAATGGCTAAGTAATAAATGTAAATTAATGAAAATCGTTGTGCTTAATTTTCCAAAACTAACCTTTATAAGGGGGTATAGGGGGCGTAGAAGTTTGTGGAGTACCTACTAAATCCGCGCGGACGAAGTCGCGGGCGAAGTGCTAGTTATGAATAAAATTTCATAATAGTGGCGCCAAAAACAAAAAAAAAAGATCAGTGCAAAGTAACTAGGTCTAGATATTTTTAATCCTTATTCATGACCTTTTTAGGGTTCCTTAGGTACCCAAAGGGTAAAACGGGACCCTAACACTAAGACTCCGCTGTCCGTCCGTTCGCCTGTCACCAGGCTGAATCTCATGAACCTTGATAGTTAGACAGTTGAAATTTTCACAGATGATGTATTTCTGTTGCCGCTAACAACAAATACTAAAAACAGAATAAAATAAATATTTAAGGGGGCTTACATACAAAAAACGTGATTTTTTTTGCTCGTTTTTGCTCGATATTGATAACGGCAACAGGTAGACGCTTAAAATATTCACAGAATATTTAGATACATAGTCACAATTACTTACTCACTTTAAAAATAAATACATAATTTAAAATAAAACAAATATTTAAGGGGGGCTGACGGGGGCTCCCATACAACAAACGTGATTTTTTTGCCGTCTTTTATAGATAATGGTAGGTACGGAACCTTGGCCTGTGTTGCCAGTTAGGTAGGTACCTATCTAGATATTTATGCCACAACACAGTGTGATCACTACCTACATGAAGACTGATTTAAGTACTATGACAAAGAAAGTTTCGTATAATAAATAATGCAGGTACCTATGTGAGTAAAAAATTAAATCACTTCTATACACACTCGAATCTATGTTGTGCTTGCCGCAAAACATTACCTATTTCACATAATTAAACATACCTAATATAAATGGTTCCCATAAGGTTAAACCTATAGTTTGATAATTATTGCGTTTCTTCTCAGAGAAGTCAGTTAAGAAACTAATTTAAGTACAGTTAGCAAAAACGACTGATTTGTTTTAGTGTTATTTTATTTAAGTATAAAATAATTATTGCTCATTAATTATTATTTATCATTCCACAAGAATTAGAAAGAAGCACAATATAAAGACCCTTGGAAGGAATGGAGGGAATACACTGCCCAGCAGTGGGCTAGTATATATAGGCAACTATTGTTATTATTTATGATTTACCTATAACAAAAGTTATAAGTTAAGAGAATAATAAGTGTGTTAGAGAATGCCCACCTGGGAGTTCTCACTGAACAACTGTTTTAATCCCTCCATGAATTCCATAAACGCTCGCTTCACCTGGCAGGCTCTCTCAAGTTCAGAGCAGCATACGGAACACAGCAGCATCGGTTCAATGTCTTCAGTTCCAAACTAAAACAAATATACTTTTACGTTATTTTGTGTCTCTATTCAAGAATTTCCTGTAAAATACTATTATAACTTAATTACCGGAATTTCACTCAGAATCGCGTACATGTCCAACAGGCTCTTGTCGGTAATCAAATCCAATGGAACATTTTCCACTGAACATATCTTACATATTGACAGTTTTTCTACTTTTGCCATCTTATCTACGTAGGTATTTTGAATTACCGATCTAATGTCGTAAGTATTTACTATTTGCGTTTTGACTTCAATGACAAATACTTTTAGGAGTTTTAGGTATTCCCTTGCAGATTTAAAAAGCTTGCTTGTTAACTTGTTTCGTGAGTACACATCAACAAGACGGTCGGACGGACTGTCACACAAATCAAAACAATCACTATCCTTTGAATTTAGTTTTGTTACTTATCGCTTATAGATTTATTTTGCTTAATCACAGTGTACCTTGTTAGCAAACCATTTTCAGAATTCATATTTATAATATTAGATGCAGAGCTACTCTGGAGTACAGTGCTTCCATCTTTAACTGAAATGTGAGAAGATTGTGTCATCCTCCAGGTAAATATAAAATTAAATTAATTTTCTGTATTTTTGTTGGGATTCGTACTTTTATCCACACTTCTTTTATCAGATATTTTAAAGTTTCTGACGGCACGTTCTCGTTGTTCACATCCCTCGAAACTACTAATGTCATTTGGTTCTTCTGAGTTTTCTAAACAATCAACATTGCTTACACTTTTTCCGGCAGTGGTTCTTTATGTTCAGGTTTTTTTTAAGTTGGTGTGTAAATGTCTGTGAATTTACCTTTACATAAACACTTGTATAGCTTATGAACCATACACCAAGGTTCTACATTATCACAATTAGCTTTTGATGCAACAATTGAAACTTTGTTTTGAACATTCTCGATTTTCGGCATTCGAAGTGACGGTCTGATGAAAATCTTGTTCTTCCTTATTTAAATTGTAATTAATTTGAGTGTCTTTATGCTTTAAAAAGTCACATTTGCAATCATCAAACATGCATTCCACAAGCCCGTAATTTTGATTTAAATAATAGGATTATCCTTATAATGATTCGCAAATGCAACCATAAGAACAATGCTTTTTCTGCAGTTTCTGGTTTCTTATGTTTTAGGTAGTGTAATAACTGTGGTGTCAAGCCTATCTACTTCACTACATTTTCTTTTTTTTCTGTCTTTTATATTGCTTTGTGTTATTGTAGAATTTAAATCTTCGCATGGAGCAGTCTTTAACTCCTGCTCTTCAGTGAATACTTTATCTTTTCTTGGGTTTATCACAAGTGATTATATCTTTCATTATTTTTTTTCGATCTTGCAGCACTTCCTTTAACATTTCTTGTATTTCAAGTTCCACATAAGACTGTACATACATATCTACTGTTCTTGGGTTTGTGACAAGTGAATCTGCATCAGTCAGCCCGTTTTGATTGTTTAGGTATTTCCTGTGATTTGTAATTTGGTATGTACTGTTTACCAGTTTTAGGGATAAAATCAAATTCAGGCATTTCTTTTTTTTTAATTGAACAGGTTTTGCTGGTTCTACCTTCAAAAGTTCATAGAGATTACTTTTAGGTATAAATTCAACTCTCTTTATAGTAGGATAAAACACTTTTGAAATGTGCTCAGGGATCTCCATTTTTCGATAAATCTGTAACAATACACAATTTCTTTTAAAAAGGAGGTTCCTGTCAATGATGATACATTATTTTTAGTATAGATACATAAGAACTGAAATAGAAGCCAAATATTTTCATCTAAAGAATCTATGTACACAAGAGTAGATAGAAACAACACAACAAGCATGTAACTCACTAAGCTACAGGCTCCTTGTGGTGCGCAGTGCAAAAAAATTCTTTATAGTAAAACACACTCACCGACCATATCTGCAGCGCAGCAGTTTCACATTCCAAAGAGTAGGTAGATCATATGCAGAAGAACGTGCAAGAAATGTAGCAGTCTACACCCCATTTCAAAAATCAAATTAAATCCGTTCAACACTCCACTCAACATCAATGTTTGGTCTGTGATCAATGTACATGATGCGCTCCATGATGCCAAGGGCCGACACTGGTGGAGGGACATTGTGAAGCAGACATTGACCACTCATCGGGGGACTCACGACCCTCAGCAATTCTATATATATAAAAGTACTCTGTGCTCAGCCATGACGAATACGACGACATACCGCCGCTAAATATAACCCAGTTCCTTTTTTGGCCTAACCACAGAGTACTTTTATGGCCTTACACCATATAATAAAATTATATTACTACACTCTTTGCCTTACACAGCCCATCGCGAATCGCGAATAATCGCGATCGATACCGTAGGTAGTCTGCCGCAGTCTGCCGTACCGAGGGTTGCCAACTCATAAAACTGTAAGACGAATAGACCCAGCAAAGTACCTATGACTTTTTGGTAAAATTTTATAAAAAAACGCAGGACATCTTATCCTAGGCAGGATTGTGTCTGTAAAATAATATTTATTAGCATTATTGAAACTATGTAGATAAATCTAGTCTTTTTGACTCGTCGCAAAAAAAAACCGTTCTATGTTATCTATAGGTAATGAAAAAATTAAATTGGATGAATAAAACTTCTATACTATGACTGTTTTGCATAAGACAAAACAGGTATTGTAATAATATGTTGGAGAAAACCTATGGAGAAAACACAGCAATGATAATGAAGACCAGAAGAAGCAGTCCTTGTGATTCTGTAGAGTATCGAGAATATCTTCCACGCTTAGTAAGAGTATCGAGAATGTCTTCGCCTTTTCTGGCACGACCGAGGGAAGGTAAATACTTTACCGCCAATTTAGCTAACAGGCAACATTGCAGTCTTCATCATCAGCAAGCTCCTTGTTTCATTGAGCTGTGTTTTCTCATGGTTTTCTCCACAGAGTACTTTTATATATATGGTTTTCTCCAACATACAATACCTGTTTTGTTTTTTTGCAAAACAGTCATATTATATGTATTCGAAAACACAGCATGACATAAATACCTGTGATATCTGCTGGTGATCAGAAATCATAAAACATGCAATGCGAAAGTATTTCTTTATTGTTAAAATGAAAATGAACTTCAATAATCTGAAGTTAGTCCTGTCAGTGATGATAGACCGATCCCAATACAATTTGCGATTGCCATTTTCGAGAACTGGGTCGGGCACATACCTATAGTACCTACGGTACTTCCGATTCCACAAGATTGTATTGAAGAGCAAGTTGCTGGTGGATAATCCTGGCTACAAGGTTGTGCCTGTGCAAATAGTCTTCGTTAGCCAGACTAGAACAACCGGAAATAATGTGGCGGATGGATTCCCCGGGCCGGTAGCATGCCCGACATATGTCAAACGTACCGTCCTTCACAATGTATTTCCGGTAGTTGTTCGTCATCATAACTTCGTCCATAATCGCACACACAAAACCCTCGGTTTCCCCGAAGAGGTCCCCAAAACGCAGCCAGGCTACGGATGCTAGAAAGTCTACATCGGGTCCATGTAGGACCCGATAAAAACGCCCGTGAAGCTCCTTGCTCTGCCATACCTCCCTCCCTACCCTCGTCGGCCTCTAGGAAATAGTCCCTAAGGCTGCATACCTCGCGATTGTGCAGGGTCTTAGCATTTAAGAAGCCACGTCCCCCGCATTTCCGCGGGATATACAGCCTCATCACCGATGACCGTGGGTGATGCATCCGATTTGCGGTAAGCAGTGAGCGTACCCTCCTATCCAGGGCGTCAAGTTCCGTCTGAGTCCATTTGAGTATGCCGAAAGAGTAAATCAATACCGGCATGACCCAACCGTTGAAGGCGCGCAGCTTGTTTCCGCCTGATAAAAGACTGTTAAGTAGTTTGTTCAGGCGGCCAAAGAAGCGCTCCCTCAACGATTGTTTCATGTCAGCAGCATTGATGCCTAACGCTTCCGACATACCCAAATACTTGTAAGTTTCGGTTGAGGAGAGGGACCTAAGGTGTATGGAATCCGAGAGTTGGGTTCCCACGGATTCCATAATTTCCGCTCGCTTTACATGCATGACCGCACATTTGTCCACACCAAATTCCATCCTGATGGCGCTACTGAATGTTTCTGTTACCTTCAGTAGCTTCATCAGTTGCAAGTTGTTAGGAGCAAAGAGTTTCAAGTCATCCATGTAAAGGAGGTGTGATATGACCTGACCACCTCTTCTCAACCGGTAGCCTTGACCCGAACCCTCCAGCAGTGTACTGAGAGGGTTGAGGGCCAGGTAAAACCACAGTGGACTGTTGCCCTGAAATATGCCATGCTCGATCCTTATCGGGTCGCTGTTCGCCTGGATCTGTCGACATCCTGGATAGTGAAGGACTGTCCTCCACTGCCCCATACACGACATCAGGAAGGTGCGTAGAACTGGATCAACTTTATACAGCTCCAGCACCCTCATGAGCCATGTATGTGGCACCGAGTCATAGGCCTTCTTACAATCTATCCAACATGTCGACAGATCCTTTCGGGAACGGCGAACCTGTCAGCTAATGGCAATATCAATGAGGAGCAGCTCCTTAGTACCACGGGACCCGTTCCTACATCCATTCTGAGAGGTAGACATTATCGAATTACTTTCAATATGATGGGAAATCTTTGCTCTCAAAATAGATGTAAGAACTTTATAAACCGTTGGTAAACACGTGATCGGTCTATAATTTTATTTTATACTAGCTGTGCCCGCGACTTCGTTCGCATGGATGTCGGAAAAATTGTACGTACAGAGGAATGAGGAGACAGGTTGCTCATGACTTAATAATAACAAGGGTTGATATTAAGGTTAGTCACATTATGCCAAAGAAAAGTTAAATAGTTGTTTGATGTAGGAATGAGCGAAATTGAATGAACTTAGATAACATTACGTAGGTAGTACACGTCTTATATAAATAGATACTTTTTTTAAATTTACGAATTTGGACTTGAAACCCTATCAGAGACTTGTAAGTTTTTATGAGACCGAACGTTAAAATTCTAGCGAACAACAATGGTGCTAAGAATCGTGTGAGAGTCATAATCTGACGGAAAATCTTAACACCGCGATTCAGAAAAACGCGTCATCGGTGCAACGCCATCTAGCGACCATTTTTTAAACTGACAAAATATTTGGCATAGGAACACGTTAAAATAAGGAGCCCATACGTAACAATAAGTAACGTCATGGTATTAAAATGTTCACTTTTATTTTACTACGTATTAAAAGTTTCACAAATAACTCAACAATTTGTTTTGATGTTATTTTCATGCTTCTGATCTGCATTTTATCTTTTTCAATAGATGGCGCCTAAGAGTCGGTCACCGCAACGCTTAGCGCTGTATGAAGTTCCTTACTAAAATTAAAAATTCAATTATCTTTTGATTTTGTGGGTCGATTTTGATGAAATGAACTCTAAATGTTATTCGGGTTAACACTTAATATTTTTAAGAACTTAGCTTTCGAATCCAATCAGTGGTTTTTGCGTGATGCTGACTCAAACATATGGACAAACAGACAAAAATTTCAAAAATGGCATTTTTGCGTTTTGTACCTTTTTCTTAACATTTCTCAGTTATTTTTATGCGAAAATATTCAATGTACAGACAAGGCAAATCTACGATTTTATTTTATGTATAGAAAATTTTATTCTATAAATATATTTATTTTTACTTAAACAAAATCAATATGAAAACAAAAACAAATTTATTACAAATCTATGCAAATTGCAGTTACACTTTTATTTCACCCATAAATCAACAAATCTTATACTATATAAAAATGAATCGCAAAATGTGTTGGTAAGCGCAAAACTCGAGAATAACTGAACCGATTTCGCCAATTCTTTTTTTGTTGTGTTTGTTATTGTCAGGAGAAGGCTCTTATGAAAAAAAAAAAAAAAAAAAAAAAATTAGAAAATTTAAGAATCCTTAGGGTAGGTGTAGGGTAGGTGTAGGGTAGGTGTAGGGTAGGTGTAGGGTAGGTGTAGGGTAGGTGTAGGGTAGGTGTAGGGTAGGTGTAGGGTAGGTGTAGGGTAGGTGTAGGGTAGGTGTAGGGTAGGTGTAGGGTAGGTGTAGGGTAGGTAGGTAGGTAGGTAGGTAGCTAGTTGACGGGAGCGAAGCCGCGGGGGACAGCTAGTAATAATATAAAATAAACTTCAAACTTATAATGAAATTATAATTTGTTGTGCATCATTCTTGAGATCAAAATCACATTATCCCAATAATATCCATAACCTTTTAACAAGAGTGATAACGTTATAATCAGGGACCCAAACCGTACCACCTTTGACGACTGGCGGCTGGAGTTTAAGACCGGTAGCTCGAGGAGAGCCTCGAGCTACCGGTCTCTAAACTCCAGCCGTCATCTATCTTTGCCAGCTTGAAAGCTGATCTTACCCAACTTGAAATCATGGTCTTTGAAGCAGGCTTTATGTGCCCGGTGATGGATATAAAAAGAGATTTAACAACGTCTGGTTTCTGACATCTTAATTAACTTTCTAACATTAGTAGGTAACTGGGCAAATCTTGGGGTCTTGGTGCTTCATAAGAAGCCAGCCTGATTGTCTATGAGAACCTGGTGTCAGTTTTTGAGCCTAATCTTGGCCAGAATATTAGTGTCCTCAGTCTCAGCGAATCCTTGATCACTGAGTTCCAAGAGAGTAAGGTCGTGCAGTCTACGGCCAGATGCGAGCAAAAGAATCAATGCAACCTGTCTGCTTTGGTAAAAAAGGGTGTATGGAAAATCTGACATCTTTAGCCAGTGAAACAAAATTTTTACATCCCATACTGAGGGCCTGGGCGCGGTTTAGCCTAACTCACAGCTTTTAAGCTTGTACCTGCGGTTCAACATTCAGCCACGCTGAGGATTTGGGTTGCTGCAGTTCCGCAGGCGCATCGATAACGATGAGCGGCGTTGACTCCGCTGCACTCGACTCCGCTGCATAGATTTTTGTATCACAGGATACCTATGTGAGGATTATTGAGGGAGATGCCTACGCGCAGCTGTATTTAGATGACATAGTAGGTATAGTACCTATCCATGATAAACGTGAGGTTTATGTCAGTGATGTACGCACAGCTTTATTTAGCTTATCATCGGCAAACGTTAAAGCGGGTTTCTACCTGCAACCAGCTCGCATGCAAGTTGCATTACATTGCGTGCTACCGAGGTTTAATATGATCAATCACTTGATCGTGGCCCGCAATGTAGCTAAACTTGCATGCAAGTTGCTTGCAGGTGGAAACGCGGCCTTAAGATTATTGCAAAGATGCATCGCACAGCTGCATTGAGATGACATAGTTTGCATACACGGTAAACGTGAGGTTTATTGCGGGGATGCACGCACAACTTTATTTGAATACTACCTACTATAGTGCCCTTTTTCCAAGTAGGTATACCTACCTTTATCTATACCTGCTAGTCTGCTACATTATAATGTAGCAAAACATTTAATTTAAGCTCCTACTAGGAAAACACAAGATCTTATCTGACAGCACGCTCGCGTAAACGTAAGCGTGAAAGGCTCTATAGAATATTTTTTTGCATTTTTTCAGCTTTAAAAATGTACTGGACAGCATCATCCTCGCTGCTGCAGCTCGGTAAAACTTCTGGAAAGATACAAAGTATAGATAGCTAAATCTTCATGCAAGTTGCTTGCAGGTGGAAACGCGGCCTTAAGATTATTGCGAAGATGCATCGCACAGCTGCATTTAGATGACATAGTTTGCATACACGGCAAACGTGAGGTTTATTGCGGGGATGCACGCACAGCTTTATTTGGATAGGTACCTACTACCTACCATAGTGCCATTTTTATAGATGTGCCATTGCACATCTATAAAAATGGCTATTTGATGGCCTAAGCCCCTCAGCATGCCGCATCTTCTCAGCTATCAACTTTTTGCCCCGCTCAAAAACACTGCTAGCTGATAAGTACAAAAATTTCATGACAAAAAAATGTGGCATAGCAATTTCACTTCATACCTAAATAAAATACTTACCTGAATCTAACAATAAAGACAGTATGAGCATGTTTCGGAGTGTGTTGATAGTGGATTATGCACCCAGGGGATAAAGCAGTGTCTTGTGTCACGGGCGTCATATAGAATCTCGAACGCAATGAAGGATTCGGGAGTTAACTCCCGAGCGTAGCGAGGGAGTTTAGAGTTTAACTCACGAGCGAAGCGAGGGAGTTAATACAAGAATCCTGAATGCAGCGAGGGATTTAAGCTAGCCCAAGACAAAGACACCTTTATCCCCGAGGAGGATACTCTACTTTTCACACCTCCTGTGAGAAAATAATAAGCCATAATACGAAAAACAAAGTATTTTAAATTTACAAACACTAAGTAGAGATATGTATTTAGAACTATACTGTAAACCTACTTAAAAAAAGTTAGTTTAATACCATACGGATTTGCAATATTCGCGCCTTTTTTGCGTTCCACTCGGTATACCTAGCACATAGCGGCCACGACCAACTCGATTTTCGTTTTTTTTTTACTTCTCTGTGGGTAGACATGGGTTGGATTAGGTGAAAACGATACCTAATCCACCTAATCCTAGTATTTAAAAATACCTAATCCATTTACCTAATCCTAATATTTATTCAATATAGCCGCTGGCCTGTTCCCGATATTATGTATCGTATGTGGACTGGGTAAGAAATACTCGGCATGGATCGAATATTTAATTTTATTCAATCCACTGGCCTGTTACCGATATTAAGTATCGTATGTGGATTGGGTAAGAAATATTCGGCATGGATTATGGACGTTCCGTTTCTGATAAATTGTGGAACGGTGGAATAAATTTCATATTTTTATGGGCAAACGTTACTCAACGTGAATACTAACTTTGTTTATAACGTCTATTAGAGCGATCAAAATTACCCTTCATACTTAAAGATGCACCTGCACATTGTGTTAATGATGGTGCGGCGGAGAATCTTAAAATGTCGTCTATTAGTCATTCTCACAGGCTTAGGACTGTCATCTTGTGTAGATTCACACAAAAGGTGTATTTCGACGTATATTCGTTACGACATACATCGCTAGAACACTAACAAGTCCAGTGGTATTCTACATAGATTGCGCTGGCGGCAGTGCTAATTAAACTTGAAACTTAACCCCCACATTTTAAGGTACGGAATATCTTCTGTGTGTGTAGTAGACTGTATAAATATTTTATGCCATACCTAATCCTCGACGCTTTGGATTAGGTACGGACTAGCATCGAAAAATACCTAATCAACATACCTAATCCAATATTTATGCCTCACGTCTATCTGTGGGTAACTAAATATGTGCAGGCCTATTGTTAGCAACCTAATACAATTTATGTGTACACAAAGCTTTATACAGAGCTTTATATCAGCTGGTAGAATGGGTTCGGACGCTTGGCTGTATGCAATTTAGAACGTCATAGGAGATGCTCGAGAAAATAGTTTTTAAATTAATAAATCGACTATAAATGGTTTAAACTGTTATTCTTATCCTTTTATACAATAATCCGTACATAACCAATTTTTCTTATAATATTGTCTTTAATCCTGGACCCTGGTCAATCCTTATGATTTTGTAGAAATTCGAGAATATCATCCCTAAGTAGTAAGAGTATCGAGAATATCTTTCCTCTTTCTGGAACAGAAAGAGAGAGACAGAGACAGAAGGCGTTGTAAGTACCTAATGTACAGCCTAATTTAATTTTAATGTAATTTGTGATTTATGGTTATAAGGTTATACCTGTCGACTAGGTCTGCTTTCCTTCCTCGTAAAGATGCACCTCGTTTCTTCAATTCAGCTTTCAACCCACTTATCCGCCATGTCGAATACATGTTTCGTTCACAACAGTTCTTTCAATATTATAAAAAAACGCACTCGACAAGTAAAGCCAAAACACAACACAAACTTGACAGGTGAAAGCTATGCTAGCGCCATCTACCTAAAGCTTTCACCGGCCAACCCCATTGAGTAGACAGATGAGGTTCCAAATTTAAATCACATTATTGACCAGCGGGTTATAATGAAATCCAGTACAATATTATTGCCCGGCTGTGCCACCGGCCAAAAATGACTCACTTTAGGTTAGGTTGGCATGACATAATAATTTGACGTTTTCGATCAGGTGGTGTGAAAAATATTTTTTACATTTGGTAAGTAGGTATAAGTTGGTAGGCACTTACCTAATCTTAAAAAAAGCAGCTCTTTTTTTTCTTGGTTATTTAAAATGATAAGTACCTACAGCAATAGTTGTTTCGACATTATTAAAAAATAAAATTATTGATATTATTTCGTATTTTGACCACCTTCTAATGAAAGCATATACCATGATCTACTAATAAGAACCCTAATAAAAAATATCTTGGCTGGTCCAAATTTAAATCCTAAAATTGCGCATACGTTGCGTGTCATGTTTTGTTAAATAGGTGGATGACTCATTCAACAAAGTTATTTTGTTAACCGACTTCCCAAAAAGGAGGAGGTTCTCAATTCGACTGTATTTTTTTTTTTTTTTTTTGTGTTTGTACCTCATATCTCCGTCATTTATGAACCGATTTGAAAAAATCTTGTTTTATGTGAAAGGATATACTTCTCGATTGGTCCCATTTAAATTTTATCAAAATCGGTTCAGCAGTTTGGTTTTTAAATCCAAATAGCTGGAAAAAATATGTGGAAAAATCATACTAAATTGCATATGCTGCTTTCCTGTGACTTTCCAGTGGTGTTTTTAGGTGTGGGGGGGTACCACTAAAAAGTGAAAAATAAAAAACTTTTTCACAAAAAAAACCGACTTCCAAAAAACCGACTTGGAAAAGTTTTTTATTTTTTTCAATCAAAGCCAAACTTATTTAAAATTTTGGAGTGATTAGGTAGGTATCTACCTAGTTAGTACCTATCTGATTCTAGTATCGTAACATTATCTATTTACCTATTAGATGCAAAAAGAACTCTATAACTTCGATTCAGACATTATTTTGTAAATCTTTGATCCTAGATTCTGAAAAATCATGTGCCAAAATAGAGAAAGGTGTGATAATATTTTGTGTTTCTTTAGTTTCCGGGACAGAGAGCTTAGGGGGTAGGTAGCAACTTAGTGTTTAAAAAAAAACAACTCAATTATAATCATGTTTATTTCGAAATGTCTGCTTCATCTTCTCAATCGCAAGTTTTTAAGTAATTGCCTAGGTATATACTCCTTTTTTTTAATAACATCGATTTAGTGTCTCAAGCGACAGAAATACCTACTCAAGAACATACACATAACAAATAAAAACTTACTTATAATTAATAGGTCGAATCAAAAACAAAACTAACGGATAAGTTAGCGGTGCTGATCAGATACATCACCAGCACTTTCAGTAGTCCATTCTGACTTTGATTCGATTTAGATAAATCTTGTTTTAAATATCTACTTATTTGACAACATTTATCAACATAGGTACTACTTAATGACTAGATACTCATAGGTACATAAAATATGAGTGAACATAAATGAGACTTAACTTTAGGTACTTTTATACCTAATTCCCGTCCCTGTAGATATTTCCCGTTCCCATATAGCCTATAGCCTTCCTCATGAATGCGGCTATCATATACAAAAATAATGTTCCATATCTCACTGGTAGTTCCAGAGATTAGCGCATACAAACAAACAAACTCTCCAGCTTTATTATAATATACCAGTACTTCGCCCGCGACTTCGTCCGCGCGGCTTTAGTACTTAGGTACTCCACAAACTTCAACGCCCCCTATACGTATATGTTTTGGAGAATTAAGCACAACGATTTTCATTAATTACTTAACCATTTCAACTTATTCTTTGGTCTCAGGAGGCCCTAGACAATGTACCTATCAATTAATTAGCGAATGCGACTCTCGAAATGCCAAAATGTAGGAATTTGGTCACGTGACATTTCGATCGCATTGTCAATTCTATACATTTGTGACGTATTGACAATCGCCTTCGCCACGCTACCGATACCGTTGACAGGATCTCACTTGTCTTGAGCCGAGGATCAGCGCAATTGTTCACTCCGTTGACCCCGTCAGGGGTTGATTTTGCAATTTTGATTACATCTGTTTCAATTATTCATAACATTTCGACGTAAATTGAAGCAAGCAATAATATCCTCCCCTAAAAACTTTATTTTCCCTCCTTCACCCCTTACCTACTATCTACGTAGGTACTAGGTACCCGTACGCGTTAACTTGTAACCTGGCTCGAATTACGTTTTGACATTTTAATTTAAATTGAGCAATTCTATTTCGATGAGAATAATATAAACGCAACGGTAACAGTGATGCTAACACGTTTATATTGTTTTCATCGAAATAGAATTTCTCAATTTAAATTAAAACTCAAAACGTCGAAATGTGAATCCCTAACTTTTTTGAAAATATTCTATCGCCTATGTTCATCAATCATCAGGGATAATGTAGGATTCTAATGGTGAAAGAATGTTTCGAATCCTTCCAGTAGTTTTGATTTAAGGTTTATCTTTCTTCTTTAAAATATTATTAGTGTAGATAACTCTATAGTAGATATTATAAAGCTGAAGAGTTTGTTTGTTTGGTTGAACGCGCTAATCTCAGGAACTAGGTAAGTAGGTAGGTACTGGTTCGAATTGAAATGTGCTGGATAGCTTATTTATCGAGGAATGCTTTAAGCTATATATTATACGACTAATAGGAGCGGAACAGTTATGAGAGAAGTTGCGCTGGTCAGTTAGTAATAATAATATTATTATACTATTATTATATAGTAAGTATGTTTATATATAGGGTATTTGACAATATCAAAAATCGACCGATCCGAAGGCTATCACTAAAATTGTAGGATTTGTAAAACTATTAATAAAATTGATAGCAAAAGGAGTTATAATTTAATTTTGAGAAATTTACTTAAAAAAATATCCAGTCTAATATCTATTAAAGTTCCTACTTCCATATTTCGAGCATGGCACATATTAATTTAATTTTACACAAATACACATTGATATCTAAGACGAACGGCATTGGGTAAGCAATACCTGCTTACCCAATGCCGTTCGTCTTGTCTAGAGACTATTCCCTAGGTAGATTATGTACTTAACTTACTTTCTAACATACAAAACCAAAAACATCAAAACATTGGTTAGCTGATCTTTATCTACTAATAACTTAATTAACTGTAATGTAACGTAAGCCTCGAGAAATAAACGATATTCGGGCGTTTTACTAGAAATTTTAAATAGTACCGGATTGTTAGGCTTCGTTTTTACCTGCAACCACCGCGCATGTAGGTACCTACCTACCTGAGCTGCACTGTTGCATTACATTTCGGGCTCCCGAGTCGTCTTGCGCATAGTAATTTGCGGCCTGCGAAGCGCTCTTTCATGAGAAGCGCATGTTCAGCTACCGAGATAAATGTGACCAATGCGTCGATCGTGCAATGCAATATTATTAAAGTTGCATGTGAGTTGCTTGCAGGTGGAAAGGGAGCCTTACAATCCTATTAGACGTTAGTCAAAATCTATTAATGTATTAACACAGTAAATACTTATTCAGTAAATACTTTCGCAGTGTAAAAATTATGTGCCATACTGTTGGTCCATCGAAATAAAAATGGTTTGATATCAGCCAAACTTCTACAGCCGCGGTCGTACGCCGCCTAACAATAGGAAAGAGAACGATTCCAGAATAATCACCTCCCTCCAAACTTTACACGTAAATATTTTCTTACCACGACCAAGTGTTCACCTGCTACTACGTTTGCTGGGTTCACTGGGACGTGCGTGCAAAAGCTTTTTTAGTGACGGTTGAGATCTTTTTGTTGACTGAATAAAAAGATAAGTTTAAAAAAAAAATAAATTTCGAACTCGTTACTATTAAATAAAAAACAACCTAATATTGTAATAACCTTTCTGGTTGGCACATGACGATTTGGATATTTGACCCTAAGTAAGTATACCATTCTAACGCAGCCGATGTATTTTTAACGTAATATGCTTCTAGCAAGGGTTTCAAAGAACTAAGGACAAGTAAAACATGGATTGATAGTCTGAAAACTCTAGGAAAATTGCTTATAACCGAACAGATATTATAAACATAGCCACAAATTTCTACAAAAAACTATATAGTAAGTCGGACCTAGCCAGAGTTATAGTACGAGAGCCCACGACCAAAATTTTTGTCTCATAGCAATACAGCCAAAACCGCATCAAATCGATAGATACGATTATCCTGAACTCGAAAATACCAATATCAGACATTTTCCGCGTAGCGTTTGATCTGACCGAATTTTCAAAATTGTCAAAGAATTTTACCGAACTGCATCATAGCAATATGTCTGATTTGCAGACTGTAGTTGAATGATAGTTCTGAGATACCGGAAACATATTTTTCAGACGTTAGTGGTGTAGCGCAAACCCGTAAAATCACTTAAAAAAATTAAAAATGAGACAAAAAAAATATCTCATAGCAATACGTCTGAAAATCTTTTTTATTAGTAAATTTTGGTTATTTGATGCGAACAAAACAATTTTCAGACGGAAATGTGAACGCATTAAATTTTGAGACCGTTTTGAAAATGTTAACAAATTTTACCGATCGGTATCAAAGCAATATGTCTGAAAATTGTTGGACATTATAAAATAAGTTGTCCACATGTGCAAAAAATTTATATCAGACAAATTAAGTGTAGCACCTTCTCTATCAGACAACTTTTCGATACTCAGATATCATTTAAAAATCGTATTGAGGCATCTTGAATTCTCTGTTACAAACCAATGAATACGTTGCGACCCTGAATTTATTAGATGATAATTAACAAAGAATTTACCCGAAACCGTAACATTAAACGTAAATACGTAAATTTTTTCCCTTTCTCAATCGTTGTTTCTTTACAAAACACACAACTCAGGTCCGACATTTTACACCACCACAACCGCACAACGCATGACAACTAAGTGAGCGTCGTTCCAACGTTTGGAGCAGCTGCCGAGTGAGCTGTAAAATAGTAAGAAAGGGGCAGGAGCGTAACAAGCGCTGAGGCTGTTGAAATTAAATACTGATTGATTTGATAGTTTTGGTTTTATTTAAAGCACACTTGAGTAACTTTTACAAAAGAAATAAGTAATGACCTCTGTCATCTGTCAAAGTA
Source organism: Melanchra persicariae (assembly GCA_947386135.1). Lineage (NCBI taxonomy): Eukaryota > Metazoa > Arthropoda > Insecta > Lepidoptera > Noctuidae > Melanchra > Melanchra persicariae. Next base: position 31,564,404 of record OX376643.1, read on the forward strand.
CATATAATAGACAAGGGAGATTCTTGAATATCTATGAAGGCTGTAAATTTAAAAAAAACATTTAACAGAGGCGTCGGCCAGGCGACTCCGAAACGTTATTTTCGTTTTTGGGAGTATATGCTACACTTAAAGTGTCTGAAAACAGGTTTTTGGTAATCATGGCAGCAATACGAAAAGTTAAAAAAAAAAATATCCGTATTGCTATGATACAGGTCGGCTAAATTTGTTGACATTTTCAAAAATGCGCTCAGGCTATGTGCTACGCGCAAAATGTCTGAAAACAAACTTTTTCGTAATACAGTTATAAAATCTATGTACAGTTTCACTATCAGACGTATTGCTATAATACCGACTGCCTTTTTTTTTTGACACAGCAGAAATGGCCTCCCACGCAGTTGCTACACTTTCGACCGTTACTACACACCTAGTCGGGTTCAGAATCATACAATCTAACGATTTTATAGGGTTTTTGCCGTATTGCTATGAGACATGGTTTTGGTCGTGGGCTCTAGTACTATTACCAACCATACTGAATACGAACACATCGGACTTGATAGCCCGCATCCCGACATAGAGCCAATAGATTGCACAGAAACTATTGAAACAATAAAAAGATTGAAATCAGACAAAGGCCCAGGATCAGATAAAATCACAAACGACGCCATAAAAACCGCATGTTTTATACAAGCAGCTCCATTAACAAATTTATTTAACTTGATACTCGAAACCGAGGTCACGCCGTCTCAATGGTCTGAATCCAATATTATGCTACTATATAAGAAAGGAGACCCAAAAGAAATCAGCAACCACCGGCCCATAAGCCTTCTGCCAAGCATAATATATTAACTTTTCTCTACGATAATAAATCAAAGAATAAGTACAACACTAGATAAAAGGCAACCTATTGAACAAGCGGGATTTAGAAAGAATTTTTCTACCATAGACCACATTCACACATTAGAGCTGATAATCGAAAAATACCAGGAACAAGTGAGACCACTCTACATTATATTCATAGACTACCTACTAGAAATGACTAATAAATTTAACCTTAGCAATAGTAATAACGTAAGTAACATTGACAGTACCACTAACAGTTACAGTATCTTTTTGACTCCTGTAAATGCACAAGACATTGTAAAAATTATAATGAAAAAGTAAAAAAGGATATGATGAAATATCCACAAAAATAATAAAATTAAGCAGTAAAAGCATAGTAGCACCTTTTTTTTTATTTACTCACTAGCACTTCGCCCGCGACTTCGTCCGCGTGGATTTCGTAGGTACTCCACAAACTTCAACGCCCTCTATACCCCCTTATAAAGGTTAGCTTTGGAAACGTGACATTTCGATTGCATGTGTCAATCCTATACATTTTTGACGTATTGACAATCGCGTACGCCACGCCACCGTTGACAGAATCTCACTTGTCTCGAGCCCAGGTTCAGCGCAACTGTTCACCCCGTTCAACCCGTCAGGGTTTGATTATGCAAAAATTGTTAGGTACATCTGTTTCAATTATCCCGCTTTTAGTTTGTACATAGCATTCCGACGTAAATTGAAGCAAGCAATTGTGTCCTCCCCTAAAATCTTAATCACCCCCTGCTTCACTCCTTATTATGTATGTAGTTTATTTTCGAAAAATCCAAACATTTGTTATTCTTATTGTTTTATCGAAAAAATTTAAATGCCGTGGTGTTTCAACTTCATCGGACCAAGCATTGATACAATTCTCCCCTGTTCGCTCAAGCCGCGACATTTTTCTTACTCCGAGCATGTTTATTACCGTCGTAACTTTTGAACGAAAGGTCCGATTTGAATAATTTAAAGTGTAATTTACACGGACATAATCAACCTTAATTATCAAACCATTTAAATGGATAAGGATTAATATCATGATACTAAAATCACCATTTTTTATTTCACCATGGGATTTGCTTGAATAATTTGAATAAAAAGCGGTCATGGTGACTTATCCATAATAGTTAGACACATGGTACCGCGGATTTTTTTGTAGATATTGATGACCTCTACAAAACTGTAGTACATCACTTTGCTCTATTGTCAATAGATTCCGCAGCGTACGCGATATAAGGATTTCTTCTCACACCTGGGGATACATTATCGAAGTTTTCATACGGATCCCTAACTTTTTTGAAAATATTCTATAGCCTATGTCCATCGCTGATAATGTAGGATTCTAATGGTGAAAGAATTTTTCAAATCGGTCCAGTAGTTTCGGAGCCTATTCATTTCAAACAAACAAACAAACAAACAAACAAACATCTTTCCTCTTTATAATATTAGTGTAGATAAACTATTTTAATATGGAGGAAACTATATACATACACTTAAATAAAAGACTCAACTAAAACTAAAAGTAATCTAAAACATGGCGTCGAAAAATTCCTCCGCATCGCAAGCCACTGGTAATGTACCCAATTGCCACGTTGTATGGCAATGCTTATCCTTTGTCCGAGGTTAAAGCCAGCCCTAGGGTCACGTGAAGTGTCAACTAAGCGTCTTGACAGATCTTTAAACAAGTAATGAGCACTCGGACCCCACGACCCAAGAGTTTCAACCCCAAACGGCTCGAAAATATAACTACCTACAAGGTTATTATATTTCCGCCGCTTGAGGTTCTCCGCAGCCGCAGCGGCAGCGCCAGCGCAGCACGAAGAGCTAGGAAGATGGGATGGCGCAAGAGTATCGACACAAGTAGCGTCCCACACTAATGGCCTACCCATCTTCCATGGAAATAATGACATGCCGTCCGGTCTCTTGCCATCGTCGCGTGCCAGGCCATTGGGTTGTAATACAGCCGGAACGCCGACGGTGACAAGAGCTCGTCGGATGATGTCGTTAATATTCGCGTGCCGCGCTATGCGACCAGCGCTACGGCTGCATGACAGGCCGTGGTGTCCGAGACTGTTGACAGCTTCACCACAATGGCAGCGATGAGGAGAACAACAAGGAGCGCCAAGACGCAGGGAAGCAGCGAGGCGGAAAGTAGTATCGTCGAACAAGTTGCCTATGTTCGACGACGGTAGTGCGTGAAGCCAGAGTCCCGACTCCCATTGACCCACAGCCAACAGACGAGCACGCTCAGCAGCAGTACCAGATGTGGCCAAAAGGTTATTCTGAACCTCTCTGCAGAGTGGCTCGTTCCACCGTCTCTGGGATGATGGGTAGTCGGGTGGATTTAGATTCGGGCAAGCGAGTCTCCAGGCATCCATAGCCTCAGTGAAGCAAGGCACATCAAAACTAGTCATTGAGGAAGTTAGGATATTCCTGACTAATTTCTCAGTGCCATGAACCAAAGATATGAAAGCCGGTAAACTGATACTAGTAATTTTAAGTTATATAATTAATCTGTCATTTGAGACAAGAAAATTTCATACAAGATTAAAACAATCTATAATCAAACCGCTATACAAAAAAGGTGACCACCGCACGGTTATGTCCAATTACCTATAGACCCATTACATTGATCCCCATACTATCAAAGATTTTTGAAAAAGCAATGTATGGGAAAATAATCAACTTTTTAAATAAAAACAGCATACTTACTGAAAATCAATTAGGTTTTAGGAAGAAGAGTTCAACTTCCCTTGCTTGTTTTACATTAGTCAAACTAATATCTGAAGCCCTCAATAACAAAATGTCTGTTTTATCAGTATTTTTAGATATGAGCAAAGCATTTGATTTTGTCCCACATAATCGCCTACTTTGCAAAATGGAGAAATACGGCATTCGAGGCAAGGCGCATGACTGGCTTAAAAGTTACTTATCGAGTCGCCAGCAAAGGACAGTCGTATCAAAAAATGACAATAACACAAAAAAAACATACAGTTCAGAGTTATGGGGCAACTCAGTAGATGTCAACAGAGCATTCATTGCACAGCAAAAAATGTGTCAGAGCTGTATATGGAGCAGAATATTTAGAACATTGTAAGCCATTATTTACAGCACTAAAAATCCTTCCACTTCTATGCCTATATATTTTTGAAATTTGTATGTTTTTAAAAAGGTATTAGCACATGTTCCCACTGTATGAACACATTTCTAAAAGAGTTAAAAGTAGAAGTCCAAATAAATTACTTGCACCTAGCCAGAGACTACATTTGTATAGCAGAAATTCCAATTGCATGGCAATCAAAATTTTTAACAAGTCACCCCCATGCATTAGAGGGTTGCCCACTAATAAATTCATCATCATCATCATCATCATATCAGCCGAAAGACGTCCACTGCTGGACATAGGCCTCCCCCAAGCGTCGCCACAACAACCGGTCCTGTGCGTCTCGCATCCATCGGTTACCCGCGACCCTCACCAGGTCATCGGTCCACCTTGTGGGAGGCCTTCCAACGCTGCGTCTTCCGGTACGCGGTCGCCACTCCAAAACTTTTCGGCCCCATCGACCATCTGTTCTGCGAGCAATGTGCCCTGCCCACTGCCACTTCAATTTGGCGATCCTTCGGGCTATGTCGGTAACCTTGGTTCTCTTGCGGATATCATCATTCCTGATTCGATCACGCAAGGAAACTCCGAGCATTGCCCTCTCCATTTCCCTTTGGGTGACTTTAAGCCTTCTGATGAGGCCCATTGTGAGCGACCACGTTTCGAGTCCATAGGTCATCACTGGCAACACGCACTGGTCATAGACTTTCGTCTTGAGACACTGTGGTATGTGAGACGAGAAGATACCGCGCAACTTCCCGAACGCCGCCCAGCCGAGTCGGATTCGACGGTTGACCTCCTTCTCGAAGTTAGCCCTACCTAGCTGGATCGTTTGTCCCAGGTAGACGTACTCATCAACAACTTCGAGTGCAGAGCCTCCAATCTTGATAGGAGTGGGTGCTACATGGGTATTTACCATATGACCTTGGTTTTGTCCATGTTCATTTTAAGACCCACTCTTTCGGAAGCTCTACTGAGGTCATCGAGCATTGTACTGAGGTCCTCCGTGGTCTCAGCCATGACGACTATATCGTCGGCAAATCGAAGATGAGTGATGTACTCGCCATTTACATTGATGCCTAGCCTTTTCCAGTCAAAAACCTTGAAGACGTCCTCCATTGCGGCCGTGAACAGTTTCGGAGAAATTACGTCTCCCTGCCTCACACCCCGCTGCAGGAGGATAGGTTCTGATGTCTGATCCTGAAGTCGGACTGACATGGTGGCGTTTTCATACAAACACTTCAGCACCTCGATGTACCGATAGTCGATCTGGCACCGTTGGAGAGACTGCAGCACAGCCCAAGTCTCGATCGAGTCGAAGGCTTTCTCGTAGTCCACAAACGCTAAGCAGAGGGGCAGATTATACTCTTCGGTCTTCTGTATAACCTGCCGCAGCGTGTGTATGTGGTCTACGGTGTTGAAGCCTTTTCGGAATCCGGCTTGTTCGGGAGGCTGGAAGTCGTCAAACCTGCGTGCGAGACGGTTTGTGATGACTCTGGAAAACAGCTTGTAGACATGACTCAGAAGTGAGATGGGCCTGTAGTTCTTAAGCAGGGCATTGTCGCCCTTTTCAAAGAAGAGTACCACCACACCTCTGCTCCACGCTTGTGGCGTTTTCCCCTCGAGTATGACGGAATCGAACAGTTTCTGAAGGGCCTTAAGGACTGGTTTTCCACCCGCCTTCAGGAGTTCGGCCGTAATTCCGTCCTCACCCGACGCCTTGTTGTTCTTAAGCTGCTTCAGAGCCATCCTAATCTCATACAGGCTGACGTCCGGGATGTCTTCGGTATAATGCCGTGTCAATCTAGCTCTTGGGTCGTTCGCTAGATTTACTGCGGGTTTGGTCATTGACGTGTATAACTGTCCATAGAATGTCTCGATCTCCCTCAGAAGCTCCGATTTGGCGGATATGGTTCTGCCATCGTCGGTCTTCAGTTTTGTGAGCTGGCTCTGCCCAATAGACAAATCCCTTGCAAAGACCTTGGAGCCCTTATTCCGCTCTATCGCGTCTTTAATCGTTTCAGTATTAAAGCGGCGGAGGTCGCTTTTCAAGGACTTGGAGATCCGTCTATTGAGCTGCCGGTACTTGCACGCATCGTCTGAAGACTGCAGAATCATCTCCCGCCTCTCCTTCATGAGCTTGAGAGTTGGATCAGAGAGCCTCTTGGTCTTATCTGTACGGCGAGTCTTGAAGAACTTAGACCCGACCGTATGAACAGTTTCCACGAACCCATCGTTGTATTCGTCCACGGAGCTCCCTAGGCACTCGAAACGATTTTGAAGTTCGAGCTGAAAGCTTTCGGAGTTGTGGATCTGGATCTGTGCTGGACGGAGCGTAGACTTCATCAGTCGAGACCTTTCCAGCTTGATATTTAGATTCAATGTGCCTCTTACCATGCGGTGATCACTTCCGGTTTTCACCGCGTTGATCACGGAGACATCATTGAATATCTGCTTCTTCGTCGACATGATGAAGTCAATCTCATTTTTAGTTGCACCGTCGGGGCTCTGCCAGATCCACTTCCTGTGCTCACGTTTTCTGAAAAAGGAGTTCATCATATAGAGGCCCTCCTTCTCCATAAAACTGGCCAGTAGGTGTCCCCGGTGGTTCCGACGTCCATATCCAAATTGCCCCCCACTCGCAGCTCGTCACCGTCACGTTTGCCCAGTTTCGCGTTAAAGTCCCCCATGACCACGGTGAAATGAGTTTTATGACCATGCATGGCTCTGGATATATCCTCATACATGGTCTCTATTTCGTCGTCGGGGTGTGTTGAGGTTGGGGCGTAAACCTGTACGACCTTCAACGAATATCTTGACGATATTCTGAGTATAAGGTACGCCACCCTGGTCGACACACTCTCGATCCTCACCACATTGGACACGAGGGACCTGTGGACGAAAAACCCGACACCACCCTGGGACTTCTGGTCACCCTCCCGGAAATAGAACAGGTTGCCGGATTTGAGAATTGTCGAAATCATCTAATAAATTCAGAAAAACTATATTTGCCTGGCTTTTAGACAACTGTTTCTATTCAGTCAATGAATTTTTAAATTACAAATTTTGACATTACATTTTATCAATACCTCCTTTGTGTGTTCCTATTGAATTGAATTGATTTGTTTATTTTATTTTTTTGTTGTTTTTGGCATTATGTAATTAGTAAATTTTGACATTTCATTCATAAAATAATATACTTTTATAAAATGTGTGCTAAAATTTGACATTGTATAAAAATTACCTATTTTTAAATTAATTTATATTGGGCCACTTTGACTTTGTACAGTTCATTTTAATATTTCTACACCGGTAACGGTAGTGTATGTGAAACCGTTTAATAATAAGATCTGTACCATATACTAAGAAATAAATTATTATTATCTTTATTATTATTATTACCAAAAAGCCTTCGACACGATCTCACATGAAAGTATATGGTAGGTACACTCTACAAGCTCAAAACGTAGAACAAAAATACATAACAGTACTTCAACATCTGTCTGTCAAGCAGGGTCAAACTAGAAACTATAGGCCCGAGATTCCCAGTCAAGAGAAGAGTCAGACAAGGCGACCTCTTATCCCCAAAGATTTTTATAGCGATATTAGAATCCATAATAAGTAAATTAGACTGGATAAACCGGGGTCTGTACATCCAAGGTAAATACTTGAGCCATTTAAGATTCGCTGACGACTTGGTTTTGCTAGCGGAATCGAGCCACCAACTACAATACATGTTAGACACTCTACACGCAGCAAGCAAGCAAGTGGGCTTAGAAATCAATATCACGAAAACCAAAATCATGACCAACTCTATAAAGACAATTATAACACTGGGTGACGAAAGATTAGAATAGGTATGTACATATTGTACATCAATACGTATATTTAGGAAAACAAATTGGTTACAACAAGGATAGCAACATTGGAGACTCCTCATGGTCTTATTAGCGATAACAAGAAAGTTGCTCAGGAATTTGTAAATTTCTTTACCAGTATCCCTATTGAAACAACTGAAGCCTTAAACTCCTCGCCTTCGCTGGCTTTTGATTTATTACAGGCCAACGTGTCAGCCTGCCCAACTAAATTTGAGTTTAAACATATAAACCCCATAACAGTACTAATAAGGTTTTTAAACAAATCAAGATTAAATTGACAGAAGACCTGTGGGGATTGTCTATCAAAGTATGTACCTCAATTATTGAGACTATAGCGCCGTATTTAGCTTTAATATTTAATTTATGTGTGGATCAAGGAGTATTTCCGGATCTGATGAAATACAGTAAAGTTATACCACTTTTTAAATCCGGGGACAGTAAAGACACAAATAACTATAGACCGGTGTCCGTATTGCCAGTATTTAGCAAGGTATTCGAAAAGGTAATGCTTAATCAAATGCTTAATCATTTTAACACAAATAACATCTTACACGATAAACAGTATGGTTTTACCAAAGGACGTTGTACAACTGACGCCGGTGTCACCTTACTAAAACATATCTTTAATGCGTGGGAAGAGGCGCAAGACGCCATAGGCATCTTCTGCGACCTATCTAAGGCGTTTGATTGTGTAAATCACGAAACATTACTCATGAAGCTCGAGCATTACGGACTAGGCAAAACAGCGTTAAACTTAGTAAAATCTTATTTGAATGATAGACAGCAATTAGTCCAAATAAACGGTGTTAATTCGTCGGGATTAAACGTGAAAATGGGCGTCCCGCAGGGATCGATTTTAGGTCCTTTCTTATTTCTAGTTTATATCAATGATTTACCCCATTTATTGCAAAACCAACTAAACATGGTCTTGTTTGCCGACGATACTTCTTTGATTTTTAAGATAAACAGACGTAGTAATAATCTTGAGGACGTAAATAACGCCCTTCTGCAGGTCCAAAATTGGTTCACTGCTAATAATTTAGTTTTAAATGGGAAAAAAACTAAGTGCATAAGATTTTCTTTACCAAATGTCAAAAGTAGTGATTGTGACATAGTGTTGAACAAGGAGAAACTGGAATTCGTCGATAGAACAGTTTTCCTGGGGATTACGGTTGACTCTAGGCTACAATGGGGTCCTCATTTAACATCTCTTGCAGGACGGCTAAGTTCAGCGGCATATGCTGTTAGAAAAATCCGCCAATTTACGGATGTTGATACCGCGAGATTAGTATATTTTAGTTACTTTCATAGTATCATGTCTTATGGTATTTTACTATGGGGACGGGCTGCAGACATCGAGTCTATTTTTATTCTGCAGAAAAGAGCTATAAGAGCGATATACAATCTCCGCCGACGTGATTCTCTAAGGGAACTGTTTAAGGATATTAACATCATGACGGTACCCTGTCAATATATATATGAAAACATTATGTACGTTAGAAAGAATCTCCATCTTTTTAGTAGACGAGGCGACAGACATAATTATATTACTAGAAATAGGGATCAACTAGTTCAACCAAGTTTCAGACTAGCTAAAGTAGCCTCATCTTTCATGGGGTACTGTTTAAAATGTTATAATAAAATACCTCCTAATATATTAGAACTGAATGAAACAAAATTTAAATCTTGTATCAAACGCACACTATGCAAGAAAGCATATTATAAGTTGGGGGATTATATTGAAGATAATAATGCTGGGCTCAATGCCGGTCCAGCTCCACAGTTACTAGGCCGCACAAACTAATCTTTTGGCATTTATAAATATTGTTGGACCCGTTGAAGACTGTAAAACATTATATTTTCATTGTATAGACTCAATGTAATTAGCATTGTATAAATTCATTAATTAACGGCACATGTGTGAGTACTGTGAACCTTATACTACTTTTATTTATTTTTTAATTGACTTGACTGCCCTGGCGGTTGGGAGTGTCATGCTCACTCAAAAGTCTACCTGATGGTGGCGCATGTGTTGGGTCATTTGGCTCCCTTAAATATGGTTGAGCCGAATGGTGCTAGCGCGTGCGTCATGTTCGTGAACGGACGCCGTCAGTTTGGACTGGTCATCTCTCGGCTGCCACGGTTTATTTTAATGATTTCTTATTTTAATTTGTTGTTGATTTTTATTTTTTTACTCCGGATACTTTAACGTGCATTTCTTTTTACATCGTTCTCACATATATGTTTGTATAATTTCAACAGGAATGATGTAACCATAAAATTGTAAAGAAAAATAATTTAAAAGAGTGTCTGTGGAGTTTCTTGCACGTTCTTCTCCATAGAGATCTACGCTTTGGAACGTGCAAATAGCTTCATCTTTTTGACTGACCGACCTTGACAATTCAAAAGTGCCTGTGAATGGTTTATTTGAAATAAATAATTTGAATTTGAATTTGAATTTGAATTTGAAGCAATTGTCTGAAAGTGAAGAGTCAAACATACTTGGAATAAATATTGGAGCTACAAAGAAAGGTAATGGACTCGTGCCTCATTCCTTGCCTAACGTACGCGTGCCAAACATGGACATTCACAAATAAAATGAAAAATAAAATAATTACATGTCAGCGAGGAATGGAACGCAGTATGCTAAACATCAAGAAAATACAGAAGATAAAACACACAAAAATCAGATCTAAAACTAAAGCAATAGACGCATGCAGCCATAGTCAAAGGCTAAAGTGGAAATAGGACGGTCACATAGCTCGTCTGGAAGATCCTAGATGGACAAAAACAGTTACAACAGCGTAATTACAGTACGCTATGGAAAGGCCCATTGGCCAAGCGCGGCAGGGGAAGACCATGCACTAGATGGGAAGATGACGTTAAAAAATTGCCGGCCCACAGTGGCAAAAAATAGCCCAAAACCGAGAGAAATGGAAAGCTTTGGAGGAGGCCTTCACCTGAGAGGGGTTCCAGGGGAAATATAAATCAAAACTTGTACATAAATAAATACCTACTAAAAACAATTATATTTTATTTTCAAAATAATTATTAAATCTAAGACTCTTCTGTATAAATAAAGTTGTATTTAACGTAATTATTAATAAATGTAATTAGTAGTCGTAGTTAAGTAGCTAAGTACCAGTCAAACTTTTTCTTTGTTTGTTATAGTGTAAACTGGAAATAAAAGGCTTTTTTAATTTTTTGTCTTATTTATTTTGTTACGCTTCTAGCAAGTCTAAACGTTCTAAATTGGAGGTCATTTTTCTCTTATCAATAGCCGTCCAATCACTTAATGTAAAATTCACAACACACAGTCAGAGCTTTTCTGACGAAACAAACTGTCAAGATTGTTTTTTATTTAATAATAACGAGTTCGAAATTTGAATTGTTTTTAAACTTATCTTTTTATTCAGTCAACAAAAAGATCTCAACCGTCACTAAAAAAGCTTTTGCATAAAATTTTCATACAAAATGTACAGGAAAAGTTTTTTGCAATTTGTGACTTTTTGAGTACCTACTCCAACGATGGTTGGTCCCATAGAAGTTTTGGATCAGTATTAGAAACAGGATCAATTGGCATCAAAAAATGTTTTTGTGTAAAATGGTTGTCTTGCTAACTGTACATTTTTTTGAAAATCTGTGAATGGAGATCAAAATAAAAATTACGGATAAGGTACTTCCCCTTACTGCCCCGCTGAAAGTTTCCACCCTGTATATATATTATGTAAGGTAACTGCTGTAGTAATTCTATAGTAACGCTATAGTAACTGGCCACTCATAACAAAAGAGGTAGAAACAAGGTAATGGAAGCAAGCCCATGAGTGTTAAGGACAGAAAATATTCCTGTATCAGATACTAGAATATTTTTTTTACCTCTTTTGTTATGAGTGGCCAGTAACAATAGCATGGCCTTATTACTATAGCAGTTACCCTATATTAAATGTGCTAATTAAGACTTGCGAACCGAGGGTTCCGTACAAACCTGTAGGTATATAAGTAAAAGTTCACCCATCACGACAATCGAGTTATAGTTATGGTATTTTTAAATATATTTATTAAAAATATTTTTATTATACGGTTTTTTTTTTATCTATGCTATAAGACGTTGCTTCGTACCAAATTTCAAGATTCTGAGTTCAGAAGTACCCTGTACGTTTTGATTCCCTTACGAGTGTCGAAAATTTGCGGCATAAAAGGCTGTATCTTTCGATTGCGTTGGCTTAGAAGTTTGATTTTTTACAGCTCCAAGCGACAGTAGACCAGAGTATTTGTTATAAATTCCAGCTTGATACCTCCACGCATTCCTGAGAAAAAGGGTCTTGACAGACAGACAGACGGACGGACGCACGGACAATAAAGTAATCCTATTAGGGTTCCGTTTTTTCCTTTCGAGGTACGGAACCCTAAAAAATAGTTCACGACTTTGTCCTTTATAAGGCGCCATTATTCATTTTAATGTGACGTCAATGATCGCCTTTAACCAGTGGACGATCAAGACACTTTTAAAGATACGTATATATACAAAATAATATGATTAGTAGTTTAGAAATTATGAGGAACAGATGACATACATACATGATACATACCGCTTAAAATCATAACCCAGTACCTATCTTTTGCTTCACCGTACGTAGGCGCCGTATTCACTCAGACTGTAAAGAAAAAAAGTACTTATTTAAATCGTAATTTCTGTGAGATCATTATTATTTGAATGAGAGCACACTGGATAATTACACAAATAAACTCAAGTTGAGTCGGCAATCAGAAGTTTATTTCTACACCCTCCTTCAGTCGTAACATTATGAGTGGCGCGAAAAGTAATAAAACAATGTGTATTTGCCATAATTTTGCAAATGGGGTTACCAATATGTTTTTGTGATTTGAGACTTGTTCCAATACATACCTGCCTAAAGAAAGTAGTTTTTTTTGTTCATTTTATGGTAGCATCAGTTTCATCATCCGATATAACATAAATATCATCATTAGGAAAGCTCTGCCCAGTGTCCACTGACTGGTGTTCTTCAGAAGTAACGTTTTCTACATTTTTGGTTCCATCGTTGATATTATACTCGTATCGCGAAGTCGACGTCTGTCTGGTCAATGTATTATATAATTTACCATATTTATTTTGTAAAACCTTCCTATTAATTTCATCAGGTTTTAAAATAACCACTCGTCTTTCCTGACTTGTTTGTTTAGCTATGTAATCATCATTTTGTAAAGAAAACACAGAGGATATCTTTATTTGAGATGCTGCTTCAGTATATGGCTCTTGCGTTGTTCCAGGAATTGGATTTAGGTACAAATAATTAGTAATCGGTTTGAAATGTAACAATGTTTTTGCACTATTCTCTACCATATTTAAACTCGGTACTAATAGAACTGGGATGATTTTTGTTTCATTTTGAGGGGACCGTAAAAGTACTTGTTTTAGAACACCATCTGTAGCTGGCTGATTTGTTTTACATATTTTGTAAGCCTCTAATGATTTTATTTGGTGTTTTTCAGAAGGCGAACATTCTTTTGATTCTTCTGTGTTGTTGTCTGCGTGAATACTTCCAAGTACGTCAAGCTCCTCTAGGTGAGCATGATGTATTCCGTCATGTTCACAGATATTAATTTCTACAGGCTTCAATGTCTCTTTGGAAGTATTTGGAGGTACAAACGATAGTGGGTTTTGAAGAACTTCCAGAGTGTCTACCTGATTCGTCGTAATCCAAAAACCTCTTGGTGGTTGCAACTTTCCGAAGAGTGTCCTGGTACAAACAATTTGTAAGTCTGAAGTGTCGTCCATTTCATATGGTCCAGCAATAACACAATATTCGTTGTCACTGAGTATTGCGTATACACCAAATTTTGGGACATCTGTTGATTCCATCCATTTCTTAGAACAAAGACGCACAGTTTGTCTAAAACCGTGTGCAGACCTAATTGCATTTGTAATCATATCATATTTGATATAAAACCCTTTTCTATAAAACCTGATTACATTTACATATTTTTCTACAGTCATCACAATCCACTTTGAACACCCGGCTTGACTTCCTACCTCTTTCTCTGTGGAACTTTCAGTATCTTTGTCTTCCCTATTTTCAAGTAACGAAATCTTTTCTGTTGAATTATTTTGTTCTGAATTTTTAACTAACGAATCCTTTACTGCTAAATCAAATAATAAATTCTCATCTTCAACTTCTAACACATGTAATGTACTTGTACCCTTTTGTTCCGAATTATCGTTTAACGATTTTGTAACCACAGAATTATTTTGATTAATTGCAGGTAATGTATCCATATCTGTGTGAATTCCCTGGTCGTCAGCATTTTTATGAGCATCAAAAAGTAATTGCGGGGAACAAATCGTCTCATTTTTAGAGTTTCTGGCAGGTTTAATTGTTGTATCTTTTTTCTTTTTATTGATAAAATATGTACGACCAAACAATTTTTTTTGCACAGACTTTACTAATTCTTCATTGTCTTTTTTTTCGTCGTGTGCACTCGTCCTTAACGTCGACATACTTGTACTGTCACACAAATCAAAACAATCACTATCCTTTGAATTAGTTTTGTTTTCATGATTCTTATCGCTTATAGATTCATTTTGCTCAATCACAGTGTGCCTTAGTAGCATACAATTTTCAGAATTCATATTTATAATACTAGACGCAGAGCTACTCTGGAGTACAGTGCTTCCATCTTTAACTGAAATGTGAAAAGATTGTATGTCGTCCTCCATGTCACTATAATTTAAATTTTCTGTATTTTTGTTGGGATTCGTACTTTTATCCACACTTCTTTTATCAGATATTTTAAAGTTTCTGACGGCACGTTCTCGTTGTTCACATCCCTCGAAACTACTAATGTCATTTGTTTCTTCTGAGTTTTCTAAACAATCAACATCGCTTACACTATTTGCCGGCAGTGGTTCTTTATGTCCAGGTTTTTTTGAAATTGGTGGGTAAATGCCTACATTATCACAATTAGCTTTTGATGCAAAAATTGAAACTTTTTGTTTTGAACATTCTCGATTTTCGGCATTCGAAGTGACGGTCTGATGAAAATCTTGCTCTTCCTTATTTAAATTGTAATTAATTTGATTGTCTGTGTTATGCTTTAAAAAGTCACATTTGCAATGAAACATGCATTCAACAAGGCCGCAATGTTGATTTAAATAATTGGATTTGCCTTCTAACGATTCGCTAATGCAACCAGAAGAACAATGCTTTTTTCTGCAGCTTCTGGTTTCTTCTGTTTTAGGTAGTGTAATAACTGTGGCGTCAAGCCTATCTACTTCACTAAATCTTCTTTTTTTTCTGTCTTTTACATTGCATTGTTTTATTGTAGAATTTAAATCCTCGCATGGATCAGTCTTTAACTCCTGCTCTTCAGTGAATACTTTATCATTCTTTAAATTTTTTTGAACTGATTCTTGCAGCATTTCCTTTAACATTTCTTGTATTTCAAGTTCCACATAAGACGGCACATTCATATCTACTGTTCTTGGGTTTGTGACAAGTGAATCAGCATCAGTCAGCCCAGACGTGCTAGGACAATGTTTGTTTTCGTTTCGCCGTGAATTTCCCGAGTCATTTGTTAGGTTACGATTCATATCTTGTTCATAAGCTCTTCTGAGGTCTCTAACAGTTTTTATTTTAAGTCCCTGTTTTGATTGTTTAGGTATTTCCTGTAATTTGTACTTTGGTATGTACTGTTTACCAGTTTTAGGGATAAAATCAAATTTAGGTATTTCTGTTTTTATCAATTGAACAGGTTTTGCTGGTTCTACCTTCAAAAGTTCATAGAGATTACTTTTAGGTTTATATTCAACTCTCTTTATAGTAGGATAAAACACTTTTGAAATGTGCTCAGGGAACTCCATTTTTCGATAAATCTGTAACAATACACAATTTCTTTTAAAAAAGAGGTTCCTGTCAATGATGATACATTATTTTTAGTATAGATACATAAGAACTGAAATAGAAGCCAAATATTTTCATCTAAAAAATCTATGTACACAAGAGTAGATAGAAACAAAACAACAAGCATGTAACTCACTAAGCTACAGCAGTGTGATTCTGTAAACATGTCGAAGTGAAAACTTGGGCGAGGTGCATTACGGGTGAGTTGTCAAACCATACAAATAAGATAGAATGACAGCTCTATTGTCGTTCGTGTTTATTCTTTATATTTACAAATTAAACATTTATGAGAATTGTGACCACCTAGGTGAACACCGTGACATGTCGGCAGAATCGACCGGCTGGTTCGTTATGGTGTCTCGATCTCCAGTTTCTGGGCGACTAATGGGGGCGGTCAGTGGTGAGCAGAGCAAGTGAGCAGGGTGTGCGAGCGAGGGCCTCGCGGTGCGGAGTGCAATCAAATCAAAATTCTTTATTTCAAATAGACTATTGACAGGCACTTTTAAATTGTCAAGGTTGTCAGTCAAATAGATGAAGCTGCTGTGGTAGCGGCAAGAGCAGTGTTGTTCTGCAGTAAAACAAAACACACTCACCGACCCTATCTCCAGCGCAGCAGTTTCACATTCCCAAGAGTAGGTAGATCATATGTAGAAGAACGTGCAAGAAATGTAGCGGTCTACACCCCATTTCAAAAATCAAATCAAATCCGTTCAACACTCCACTCAACATCAATGTGCATGATGCGCTCCATGATGCCAAGGGCAGACACTGGTGGAAGGACATTGTGAAGCAGACATTGACCACTCATCGGGGACTCACGACCCTCAGCAATGACGAATACGATGCAAGGAGGAGGACACCCCATTTCACATTCTAAATCAATGTAAAAACACTCAGAGTACTTTACAGACATTGATACAGACACTAAACAATAGTAAACAAAGTAAGTTCTATAAGTGTAACCTGTATGTTTATACATTCGACCTTTTTAGGGTTCCGTACCTCGCAAGGAAAAAACGGAACCCTTATAGGATCACTTCATTGTCCGTCCGTCCGTCCGTCTGTCTGTCTGTCAAGACCCTTTTTCTTTACCTTCGGAACGCGTGGAGGTATCAAGCTGGAATTTATATCAAATACTCAGGTCTACTGTCCCTTGAAGCTGTAAAAAATCAAACTTCTAAGCCAACGCAATCTAAAGATACAGCCGTTTATGCCGCAAATTTCCGCAAAGTTTCGACACTCGCAAGGAAATCACAGCATACTTTCCGTGAACTGGAGAATCTTGAAATTTGATACAAAGCAACGTCTTATAGCACAGATGAAGGAAAAACTGTGAAAATTGTAAATTTTTGGTTACATCATATAATAAAAATACTTTAAATAATTTCATTTAAAAATACCATAACTATGACTCATTCACATGAAGTCATTAATCTCGCTAATGATCGGTTACAGAAATTGACATTTTTGAGCGCGCAATGTATTGGGAACAACGCAATCTAAACGCGCGAGAGCGTTGTACGTGATTAACGTAGTACGTCACTGTCTACATCTACACGTCTTGCAAACACATACACACAGGTCTGTGTCGCCGCCGCGCCCAGCGCCGCGCTGCGCTTTAATGTAGGTACAGTGAGGCCGCAAAAGTCCATAAGAACGCTAAAGATTACATTGCTACGAACCGAGCGAGCGCGATACTTCCGTTCCACATTCCACAGATAACACACACTAAGGAACTGTCGTCGCACTGAGCTTATAAACATCATTATTTATTTTCTGTGCCATTGAATACGCATCACACAGTCACAGAGGCGACTTGTATAATATATCATGTGCTGGCAGCCGTATGAACTAAGTGTTGGATTCGAAAATAACGTAGCCCGAGTTCAAATCATGGTCGGTCCGTTGCGGTTATTTCTTACTATGAAAATTCCCAATCTATATTAAAAAGGGTAGTATTTAAACGAGTGACTGTAAATTAATGTTTTAAGTGACAAAAATAATTAATTTACGTTATAGTATTACTAAGTGAGCGACTGACAGCGAGTGACGAGAAATCAACAGAACAGCAACTTACAAACATTAATAAATGAGAAGCTTTATAATATTTGAGCGACCTAATATTTGTTTGAGTGTCAACGTTACGTCCTGCAATTTTTTAAATATTTGGCAAATGATATTTCTGGGTGGTTTAAAAAAAAATAACCACGAAAGGGATGGCGGGGTCTGTTCGCTCGCTTCGCTCGCTCACTTGACCCCGCCATCTCCTTCTAACCTAACCTGTCCAAGTCGGGGGCCCCAAATCCCGAGCTCGCATTACTCGCTCTTGCGCACCAAATATGTTATTTGGTGAGGAAGAGCGAGTGATGCGAGCAAAATGTTAAAACCTCAATTGGAAAAATCGTCTCTATCTTAATATTGAAGTTGCCCTTTCTGTATTTCTAGTCGCTCACTTAGTAATTTAGTCGCACGGGTAGAATTTTAATATCTGAAATGGATTAATCACAACCCACTTTTTGTAAGCTCGTTCTGGATTTTATTATTAATCAATATTCGTCCTTAGTTTAGTTAATTTTTCGCTTACTCAAATTCATACCGCTCAAATTATTAAAACAGTATCTCATATTCTCATCATCAGTCGCTACGTTATTATTTTATTCGATCGTTTTATAATTTCCCTATTAAAAATAGTTGTTTTTTATATTTCTATGAAAAATACTATTGCATTTTTTGCACTAAATAGTTGTAAATTACGAATAGGTATGATCTATTAACCACAAGAAGAATCACATTCGTAATTTGCAATTATTTAGTTGTTACATCTTTTCGATGTTGTAAGGTGGAAATAAAAAGACGTGTTTAATAAAAATGTTTATTCTTTATATTTACAAATTAAACATTTATGAGAATTGTGACGTCGAATTGAGACAAAAAAGTTATCTTGTAACCGTTATCAATGTTACGTGTAAGATTGTTTGTTGGAAGTATACCCACTTAGACCGTTCATAATATGAATAACGTAACAATGAAATGATATTAAAATTTTAATAAAATAAAATATAATTGTTTATATCCAGTTATTTATTGAAAAGTGATATATGATTTAGACTTTGTAAACATTTTATTTTTATGTAACGTCACAATGAATGTATTGAGGTCATAGCTTAATTGTTCATTTTCTTGACGAAAAGAAGATTGAAACTAAACCTCAATTTCTGTTAAAAGAACTTAAGTTCTCACAAGATAATCGTCAATTAGATGAGAAAAATAAATTGAACTATTATGTTAGAACAGTGCGGGTAGAAGAATAAAAAACAAAATAGAATCATGATTATTGTCAACAAAATTGATAGCGAGTTCACTGCATTATTAAGATAAGGCGATGGCACAAGTTAAAAGATATAACTGTTTTAAACGAAAGTAAACACAATATAATACAGTGTTTGTTAACGAATAATCACGGATATGTTAAAATAAAATGGCCTACTAAACATTTAGTTACCTACACCGACTGATTTTACTAAAACTTAATATTTTGTATAACCCCCATTATTTTCGATACAGTCAAGTAGACATTTGCGCATGGACCCAACAATATTACTGCATATTTCGCTCTCTCTAAAACTTTCCCACACCTCCATGCAATGGGTTTTTAATTGTTTCGTAGACCTCTCATTCAGCGAGTCCCACCTTTGCACCATCAAACCCCATAGATTTTCTATGGGGTTGAGGTCGGGTGATCGCGCTGGCCATGGGTCTCCCACTTCTCTTTCGACTAGCAAGGCTACCTTCTTCGTCATATCTTTTTAAATGATAAATGATAAATGATAAATGATATTTATTTTGTAAGTAGGTTAAACATAACACTTTTACACGTCAATATTTTTTGGTCATTTTAAGCTAGATGAGGCCGGTGTGTGTTTTATCCAAAGACTTACAGTATTTTTCTAAAACAAAAAAAATATATTAGGCAGCTATACCTACTTGCCTTCATTTCCATTATATAAAATGTTAATAATTATTGAATATAATTTTAAAATAAAACTGCATTTATAAATCCAATAACCAATCCAATAAACCCAACGATTTATGTTCTCTTTTAAGCCTCATAAAGATACGATGGATGGATTCATAAATGGCATACATTTTAATTAGAAGATTAATTTATAATAAAGTTACAATTCATTAATAGCTATTATACTCACATTCAGTCCGGTTTCTTCAGATATTTGTGTTTTATTAAGACAACTTTTATGCAGCCCAATGATAGTCGCCCTCACTTCAATACTAATATTAGCCTGCATTTTGCGAATATTACAATACTGTTAACCACACGTCACTAACCAACCAACCAAACGACAGTTCATTTCGGTCAAGTTTAAACTCATGTCTACCTCGCAGAAATCTAATTCTTTATTTAGTTTTTTTGTGATCTACCTTTCTAACTCTAAGAAATGTGTGAACAAGTTAAAGAATAATTTAATACATGTAATGCTAATCCATAACTTCCAATCGGGTTAGAACTTACAAAAAGTCAACAATTGCGTGGGATTTGAACTTGCGGCACACTGATTTGCGCTTCAATCTATGTGCTCTATACCACTGGGCCGTCTTGACTTATGCTAATTTGATGAAATTGTGAATTTCAATCATTTGTTGCCGAAAACTTGAAAATAGAAGGTCGTAAGTCAAACTTAACGTCAAACTAATACGTTGTGAGAATTCTTATCGACTTTTGCAAGTGAGTGTACCTACGCATATCGCGTATTGCCGACAACAATAACATCACATAAAATCATTTTATTCACTCAGAAATACCTACCGACTGATGGTAAGAACATGTTTATGGAGAAGTTAAGAGAAAAAAAAAGGAGCCATATGCTCAGTCTCCTATAATCACAATTCCGATAAGGATTTCGATAAGCTTAGAAGTACATTGAGATCCGGTAACGTAGGTATTATCTAGTGAACTACTAAACCCACCTTGAATGCAGGTACGAATATCGCCGATTGCAATAATATCACATAAACTCATTTTAATCACTCAGAAATACCTAACCTACTGGTGGTAGGAACTTGTTTATGCAGAAGTTAAGAGAAATGGAGGAGCCTTAAGCTTAGTCTCTTTAAATCACGATTCCGATAAGGATTGATAAAAAAAGGTTTTAAGTACCTATGCACATTGAGATCCGGTAATGATGTAGGTATAAACTAATGAACTAGCTAACGGTTACAAGTTTCAAGTCTTACTAGTACCTTTCTATAAATAAATCGATTTTGATATCATGTCTTCATCGCGAAGAAGTTGTCTCAATGACCCAAAAGTGTTTTGTTATATTTATTTATTTATTTTATTTATTTATTTTATTTATTTATTTTATTTATTTATTTTATTTATTTATTTTATTTATTTATTTTATTTATTTATTTTATTTATTTATTTATTTATTTTATTTATTTATTTATCACTTACAACTATTATTACAGGTCCAACCCAATGCAATAGTGAAGCAAACCTAATAATAACAACTTATTTTCTAAAACTTATTTCATATAATGTTATCCTTGTGAATTCACTCAGTGTACAAGCAAAAATATCAATCGCCTCTGCTACAAGGAATACACGACCAAAAAGTTCAGGAAGCCTATAACAGATTTTATAAAAAGTGCTTATTTTTCGTACAAGTCGCAAATTGTAAACGAAAAGAAGCCGTGGATAACTCAAATTGTTTGCAAAATGTGCTATGAACACTTGAGACAGTGGGTCAGTGGTACAAGAAGCCGCATGAGGTTCGGGGTGCCTATGCAATGGAGAGAACAAAAAAATCACTTCGATAACTGTTACTTCTGCTGTGTCAATTTGCGTGGTGTTAATGTTAAAAAAAATACTTATCCAGACTTACAATCGGCTAGAAGACCTTTACCACATTCAGAGGAAGTACCTGTTCCAACATTTTGTTCTAACCGTGAACCATCATTTGAAGAAACCTATAGCAAAGTGTCAAGCATTGAAATGGTGAAAAACACATTTTCGCCGATATCTCGCTGAAAAAGCAACGCAGACGTCTGAAGTTTTTTGTAAAACCTGGATTTGAATTTGTCAAAACTAGTAAAAATAAAACAAAAAATCCTAGGTTTATATTTCAGGAGCTATAAGACTAATACGCCATAGCCGCGCCATTGAAACGGTGAAAAAATACGTAGGTAATCGCCGATATCTCGCTGAAAAAGCATCGCAGAGGTCTGAAGTTTTTTGTAAAACCTAGATCTGAATTTGTCAAAACAGGTAAAAATGCACAAAAAAACCCATTCACATTTCAGGAGCTGTAAACAGAATTTTGAATACGTCTTGAATATGACGATAGGGACCATGGCTTATTGTTTACAGAAAACTTTTCAACTATTTTACCAGAAATGATATTAAGGATTCTAAATGAAATAAAAATGAATGACAAAATTTAAAACACCAAGAAGTACTACGTACGAAATAACAGAAGGTAAAACGACGACTTATCGAGAAAAAGCTTTTGGCGGGGGAAGACGGGATGTGACGGCGGGATATCTCTTTTTGGACGGCTACGAACTACGGAGAACGAGAGTCTGTGCCTCACGCACCCTGCGCCTGCATTGCGACCCGACACCCCATCACCATGGCGTTTTAGTCTTATAGCCTGAAATATAAACCTAGGATTTTTTGTTTTATTTTTACTAGTTTTGACAAATTCAAATCTGGGTTTTACAAAATACTTCAGACGTCTGCGTTGCTTTCTCAGAGAGATATCGGCGAAAATGTGTTTTTCACCGTTTCAATGGCGCTGCCCTGGCGTATTAGTCTCACAGCTCTTAAAATATAAGCCCAGGATTTTTTTCTATATTTTTACAAATTTTTTACAAATTCAATCTGTTAGGGAGTCTACTTTTACAAAATTTTACAAAATCGTGGCATAATTTTTTTAAAAAAAGAACGACGGCCGCGCCATCGATACGGACACTCAAAAAGGGTAGGTATTTACTGTCAGTGGCACACATGGTCCACACCTCGCCAGCCACGCATTTCTACTGAAGAAAATTCCATAAAATACTGAAGAGTTGTCGTTTTTTTTTGAAATCAGGCTTTTTTATAAATGTAATAAATTATCTAGTATATTACCCCTCAAATAAAAGATTACCTAGGTACTTATGGAATAAAAGTAGATACCAAAAATCCCACGCTAACAACGGGTGCGCGGGCGAGGGGAACGTTCACTTCACCTTGCCCTATAGTCCAGCCGGTCGATTCTGTCAACATCTCACGGTGTTCACCTAGGCGGAGTGAATGACAATAGAGCTGTCATTCCATCTTATTTGTATGGTTTGACAACTCACCCGTCGTGCGCCCTGACCGGGTGTTCACTTCGACATGTTTACAGAATCGCACTAGTCAGCGGAATAGGGTGAAGGGAACACTTCGCTCGTTTAAATTGTCTTTTAGCTACAACTCCACGCAAACGCAAAGCTAAGTGAGGTTTGATATTCGTTTATGCGGCATTGTGCACGTCCCAACAGAAAAATGTGATAATATATATATATATATATATATATATATATATGTAAAGAAAATCACCTCACTCATGTGCTTTTCATCAATTTGAATTTGCCGCGTCACCGCTTATTGGTCGACAAGAATATAGGCTATCGACAAAGATGCCACAACTGACAGTAGTGACATTTAATTTTTATACCTAACTTGAGAGGAGAATTTTTCCGTATTTGTTAAAATATAAAGAGACCTGAATTAAAGGCATTAAATGTTGTTTCTTTTGTCTTTACAGGTGAGCTAATATTTGTTAATTGATAATGTACGTAATGATTTAAATGTTAAACTTCATTATCGAAATAAAACCACTTTTGTCTTTACAGAGAAACGCAGTTTTGTCTTTATTTTCTATTCAAAGACCTTAATATCATTATAAAACAACATTTTCTGCATACAACACACGAAACATGGAAAAGTTGAGGTTTGATTTTGTTGTGAAACAAACAGAAGATGGAAAATCAAACGTCATTTGTATAACCTCGATAGCTACACCAGATGGACATGTTTTTGCTGTACCAGAAGAGTACCAACCAGCACAACTACACCAAGATATAACAAAAACTTCAACCTATGTCAAGATCAGAAAAACATTAAATAAAAGACATCAAACAAGGAAAATACGGGTAACCTTAACAGATCGATGATATATCAAAAGTTTATTTGGATGAAGAACAAAACTTACCTTGAAGAAAACTTAGAAAAAACAAATATCGCTGAACCTATACCTAGTACCTCAAATCAAAAGTTGGAGAAACTGTTAGAGAAATTACTTGAAGATAAACAATCAAAATCTGAAACACAAAATTTAGGGATAATTGCGAAAGGTTTTACGATTGAGAAATTCTCTGGCAGAAACACAAATGCTTACCAGTGGATTACAGATTTCAACAAGGAATGTGAACGTTTTCAAATCAATGAAGATACAAAGAAAATAGAATTATTGAAAAACTTTATGGAACAATGCAGTCTAGATTGGTACAACTGCATGCTTATGAAACTTACAGTGGACTCGGAATGGAACAGATGGGAGAAACATTTTTGTGAGACGTTTGCCAATAAAGGATGGTCACCCATTAGATATGCACTAACCTTTAAATACCAAGCAGGTACGTTACTTGAATATGCTTTAAAAAAAGAAAAGTTGTTACTAGAAGTGAGAAAATCAATTTGATACTGGGACACTTATAGACCTTATAGCATTTGGCTTACCAAATTATGTATCTGATAAAATTGACAGAGAAACATTACAAGGAACTGAAGATCTTTACAATGAAATAGGAAAATTAGAACATCTGGTTGGGAAAAATAAGTATGAAAGGAAAAGTACCATAAATTTAGACAATAAAACCAAAAAACTTGAAGAAAAAAAAACCCTGCTCAATTTGCATGAATGAGAAAAAAGGAAAGCGTTACCATCCTGAAGAAAGTTGCTGGTTTAAAGAAAAAAATCACAAAGCAGTTATAAATAACTCAGAATTGGAAATAAAACTGAATGAGAAGAACCCAAAAAACTAGAGGTGCCACCATTAATAGAAGTAAAGTTACTATTAAATGATGCTTTAAAAGTTACAGGAATTTATGATTCAGGTTCAAATGTATCATTAATTAATGCAAAATTATTGAAAATACAACCAGTACAAAATACAAGTGATATTCAAATGGTAAACTTGAAGACTATTAATGGTGAGAAAAAAACAAAAGGAATGGTATCACTAAAAATAAAAATCTACAATATAGAAAAAACTGTGGATATTTTTGTAGTAGATAATGTAAATTTCAAATATGATTTTTTAATTGTTTTGGATTGTATAAAAAAATTCAAATGAATTTAAAATGAAGAATTGAAGATCACACAAAATAACAATGTGAAAGAAAAGGAGAAAAATTATTCACAAAATTTAACAAATGTCACAATTCCAGATGTACTTGGTGACAAAATTGAAGAAGAAATCTCTTCAAACACAAAAGAATTAAAACAAGGAGAAAACCACATTATTAAATATGCAATAAATTTCAATGAACACTTAAACTCAGATGAATTTGAAATGTTAGTAAACCATCTAGATTCATATCAACAATCTGAAATAGAGAAGTTGATAGAAATGTATAAACCAGTCTTTGCTAAGGATAAATATGATATCGGTACTGTATGAGATTATGATGCTCATATTGACTTAATGGTGGATAAATACTGTTATAAACGCCCATACAGATGCACAATTGAAGATAGAAGAGAAATAGAAAATCAAATTTCAAAAGTACTGAAGAAAAATTTGATTGAGGAATCTTATAGCCCTTTTGCTGCTCCAGTAACTATGGCATATAAAAAAGAAGATGAAAAGAAAACAAGGTTATGTATAGATTTCAGGGAATTGAACAAAATCGTTGTCCCACAATCACAACCTTTCCCGTTGATTGAGGATTTAATGCTAAAAACTGTAAACTAAGTATTTTTCTACTTTTGACATAAACTCAGCATTTTGGTCAATTCCATTGAAAATAGAAGATAGATATAAAACAGCATTTGTTACACAAGAAGGCCATTATCAATGGATGTGTCTCCCATTTGGACTAAAGACTGCTCCAGCCATTTTTCAAAGAATACTGAGCAACATTATAAGAAAACACAATCTGACTAGTTTTGCAGTAAATTTCATAGACATCTTAATTTTCTCGAAAACTTTTGAAGAACATATACTACATCTATCAAGATTACTGGAGGCAATACAAAAAGAAGGATTTAGACTAAAATTTTCGAAATGTGCATTTGCAAATAAACATGCCAAATATTTAGGCCACATAATAGAAAAGAATTCAATCAGACCTTTGAAAGATTATTTAACCGCTGTTAAAAAATTTCCAGTACCAGAAACAAGAAAAAATATAAGACAATTCCTGGGAAAAATAAACTTTCCTCATAAATTTCTACCTCACAGTGCAATTATCCTGGACCCGTTACATAACCTATTACGGAAAGATGTGAAATTCATATGGACTGCGGAATGTCAGGAATCATTTGATAAAATTAAAGCATTGCTATGTTCAGAACCATTACTGAATATCTTTAACCCAGAACTACAACAAGTATCAAAGGAGTGGGTGCAGTGTTGAAACAAGAAGATGAACATGGAAACAGTAAGCCAGTTGCTTATTTTTCAAAAAAACTCACTGACGCACAATAAAAGAAAAAGGCAATATATCTAGAATGCCTGGCAATAAAAGAAGCAGTGAAATATTGGCAGCATTGGCTAATAGGAAAAGAATTTGTGGTATACTCAGATCATAAACCATTAGAAAATATCAATATCAAGGCAAGAACTGATGAAGAGCTAGGAGATTTGATGTATTATTTATCCCAATATAATTACAATATAAAAACAAACCAAGAAGCAGACTGTTTAAGCAGAAACCCAGTTCTAGAACCATATGATAATACTGAAGATTTTTGAAAAGTAGTAAATTTAATAAGCCTAAAAGATATAAAAGAAGACCAACACACAAATACAGATGTACAAAATAAAAAACATATATTAGAGAATGAAATTTACTATAAAAAAAAAAATAGAAGAAAAAAAATCATACTGTCAGAAAAACTATGCAAATCTTTAATCAAAGATGTCCACGATACCTACTGCACATTGGGAGAACCCAAATGATAAATAAAATAACACCATTCCACACAGCAAAGAATATTATTGCAAACATTAAACAAATATGTGAAATTTGTTTTAAAAATAAATCAAGGCGGTATTCAAAATATGGCCTAATGTCACATTTAGGTCCGGCAACACGCCTATTTGAAACCATATCTATTGATACCATTGGAGGGTTTGGAGGATCACGGTCAACAAAAAGATACTTACATCTACTGGTTGATCACTTTACAAGATATGCTTATATTCTCACATCCAAAATTCAAAGCTCCAGTGATTTCATTAAACTAATAAAAAATGTGACACAGAGTTACAATATTGATATGGTATTAACAGACCAATACCCTGGCATAAATTCCAAGGAATTTAAAGAATACCTGAAGAATGAAAACATAAAAATAATTTTCACAGCAGTGGATACACCATTTTCAAACGGACTTAATGAAAGGCTAAACCAAACTTTAGTCATGATAAGATAAGATGTAAAATAAATGAAAGCGATAAAAAGACAGCATGGACTACTATTGCACAGAAATGTGTAGAAAAATATAACGAAACAGAACATACAGTGACAAAGTTTGCTCCAAAATATCTTTCAGAAGGCGAAAATGTGAATATTCTACCAATAGAATTGAAAACCAAATGTACAAAAGAAGATCTGAAAAGAGATAGAAAACTAGCTCTTGAAAACACAAAAACATCTCACTATTAAAATAAAAAACTATTCGATCTGCACAGCGAAGACTATAAATTGAAAGCAGGAGATAGTCTATGTTGAAAACGGAAACCGACTAAATAGAAAGAAAATGGATGAATTAAGGATTGGACCATACAAAATTGTGAAGAAGATTTCAAATACAATCTATAAAGTTGATACTGGACACAAAAAAGCAGAATCAAACCTCTACCACATTACAAAACTGTCTCCAGTCTTTGTTACTAAATTAACAATTACGTACTTAACCACTTGTAATTGTTGTCTTTTAGGGAGGGAGATGTAAAGAAAATCACCTCACTTGTGTGCTTCTCACCAATTTGAATTTGCCGCGTCACCGCTTATTGGTCGACAAGAATATAGGCTATCGACAAAGATGCCACAACTGACAGTAGTGACATTTAATTTTTATAACTACTTATTGAGAGGAGAATTTTTCCGTATTTGTCAAAATATAATGAGACCTGAATTAAAGGCATTAAATGTTGTTTCTTTTGTCTTTACAGGTGAGCTAATATTTGTTAATTGATAATGTATGTAGGTAATGATTTATATGTTAAACTTCATGTATCGAAATAAAACCACTTTTGTCTTTACAGAGAAACGCAGTCTTTATTTTCTATTCAAAGACCTTAATATCATTATATATATAATATACCTATAAGAACTTTATTTCAGACCATCATCATAAAAAAAGGTATAGATCCATATTTTCTGTTGGAACTATGTTAGTAAAACACTAAAATGATAAGGTGAGGATGATTAGGTACTCTTTATATAATAAATTTATTATTGGCAACTCAGACCAACAAAATTTTTTTGTTGGTTTGAGATTGGCAACAGTTAGGTTAGTAACTCAGGTACCTACAATAAGTAATATTAGTTTCATAAAATTCATAAAATGTTTGGTTGGAATTTTTTTTCATTCTTAGTAGGTATTAGTAATATTTAGGAAGAAATTTGGATGGCCTTTTATTTATAAATGTTTGGCTTTAGCATTAAAATTCGGTAAACTCGATTTATCGATATGATTCTCTGATAGATTTGTCCATCACTAGCATTATTGACAGTTCACGTCAGTCCAAGCTCACTGCACCTCTATTAAGTGTTCACTACGACATGTTTACAGCCGGTCGATTCTGTCGACATCTCACGGTGTTCACCGAGGCGGATTGAACGACAATAGAGCTGTCATTCCATCTTATTTGTATGGTTTGACAACTCACCCGTCGTGCGCCCCGCCCGGGTGTTCACTTCGACATGTTTACAGAATCGCACTGCTGGTAACGGCAGCGCGGTGAGGTGAACCGTCAAACTTTGCACTTTGTCGTAGATCTATAATGTTATTAGTAAGAACAATATAATATTTGGATAGAGAAGTGTCAATTTGTGAAGCTGATTATGAACTACATTGACAGCTTTCAGACAGCGTTGCCAGGATGTGGGGAATTCCTCATACTGCGGGAATCTCGGAGATTGGCATTTTGCGGGGAAAATGCGGTGATTTTGAATATCGATAGTCCGGGGGCCAAGTCAGCACTTTTTCAAGAAATCTAAATACTTATCTTTTAACATTTTTGTAAGGTTACTCATGGAAATCGAATGACGTTTTTCTATATTGAATAAAAACGCTCGACCGATGCGTTCGAAAACTATATATGTAGCATAGTTGTGTAACTGCTGGACAAAGGCCTCCTTCTCCCTTTTCCACACAAGTCTGTCATTTGCTACGTGGGAGAAGTGATTTTGTGGGGAATCAGTAGATTTTTGTCCCCAAATTAGGGATTTGATTTAGATTTGTTAAATTAGTGTTGGCAACTGAGTGTCGTTCTTAGACAATTTCTAAATTTTGCCGCTAGAGGCGCGTGCGTACCTAATCTTTGCATTGATCAACAAAACAAAATACGCTTCTCGATCATCGATTTGTGTGACAGTAAAAGTATGTTGACTACAAGGACGAGTGCACACGAGACTTGATTGAGAAAATGAAACTGCGTTTGCTCGGGCCAAACAGCGCATGCTCGGACCGATCCAACCCGTACAGCAGCATTCAAGATCCTAGAAGGGAAATATTTTATTTTTCAATTCAGCGACGGGTACTTCATTCGAAATTAAATGCCATATGTCATCTCTTTTATTTTATTGTAATAATAATGATGTTTTGGATCCCATAATAATCGGTGACATGAACATATAATGCAATTGCTTTTCGTAAAATTTCTTTCTCGTCCATATTGCGCGCGAAAATCACAGCGAGGCGGACACAACCATTAAAACGCAACGCACTGCTCGCAATGAGCCGACACACGCTGGCTCGCCTCGCTCGTGCGCAGCCTGTGCATAGCACATGCCTCGCCACAGAAATGAAGACCGACAACCGAGGCATTTGCTTCGCAGGCGATGGCTCGACCCGAGCATATGTTGGTATATTTTTGCGACACGTACGCAGAGGTATTCGTTGTACGCCGTTCGCAGTGCATGCCTCGCAAAGTCTGTATGCACCTTCACGTTACCTCTGACGTTTTTTCCGTTTACAGAGAGAGAGAGGCGGCGCGTCCAGCGGCCAGCATTATCACACACGCAAATACAAACATTTGGCAATGTACGATGTTATTTATGAAGATGTGGGGCGTGACGCGGCGCGTGGTGCTGGGCATCAAGAGTAGCGGTGCTCGTCTGCGGTGGCGGGTATCGCCGTATGTTCGTATTGCCCCACATCTTCGTAAATAAGGCTTTAATGAGCGGCGAAGCAACTAGGTCGGCCAGCTCCCTGCTCCCGCTCAATCCCACTGTACAATTAGCTCGGTCATAACAAAGAACCAACAAATTAAGAGTGGCGGATCTGGGACCTAATTCGCGTAGTTCACCTGTGGAAGCGCTCTTACGAACTAGTACTTTCGCGAACTGCAAATGACTAATGGCATATATATAACCGCGAAGGCATCGGATTTCGCATACAATAGGAAGGCGCTGATGGTGAACATCAATCCGCACCACACTGGATTCATACTTAGTAGGTATTTCATAGTAGGTATAAAAACATCACTCAACTCTAAACCGCTGTTAACTTAGATTATTGAATTGTCTTTTTGTAAGGTTACCTATAGGTTCAAGGTACAAGTTCGTAGCTGGCGACGTGTCGCGACAGCAGGCGACATGTCGTAGCACCACAGGGCTGATCCTGTGAACTACTTGTTAAACATTACAAATAAAACTTAGAGGAAATATATTGGAGCTCCAAGGCTCCAAGGTTCAAATAATATCTGTCAATCTCAAACAAAAACGTTCTAACTACTTATATTTCATAATTTGAACAATAACTTAATTTTAATAGATACATCCTACTTCCAAAATAGGTAGGTACCTATGATGCTTGGCTTGTAGCCAAGGAGGCTACGAACTTGTACCTTTAGATAGGTAGGTACCTACTAGTGACGTTTCACAACAGTTAGACCAGGTACTTACCTACCTCCTTTATATTAATGTTCAATCAAACGTGTAATAATTATTTTTTTATTGTCATTAAAATAATACGTCATGACGTGACACTACAATTTGTAAAAATAGCACAGGTACTTGACTAACAAAAAAAGTATTTACCTTTAAATGCTGGAACGACGTTTCTCTTAGATGTGGTGCTACTGCTACTGACTACAACACCGTTTACAACAAAAAGTTATACATTTTGTAAATGTTCCAATAAAATAATATTTAGATTTTTATATTATTCACCTTTGATTTTAGATAAAGTGTTCACTCTCTACCTACATGGTAAAATGACACCACCATTTATAGGTACCATAGATTGTAAAAAGGGTGAGTTGCGTTGCGCAGCTGCGCGCGCAGGGGTGTAGGTACCTATTCGGAACTTTCCTACTGACAAAACCAATTTAACCACTGATCGAACATTTTCTGACTCTAATTAGTAAACTCGTAGATAGGCACCAAGTTAGCATCGTGGCCTAATATTATATTATTATCTGTTACGGCTAATCAAGCTTGTTAACAAGTTAAAAAACGTGTTAAGTCTTGATATAGCTCCTAAAAATATGAGCGTCTAGAAAAATGTGTCTCGATCGTGAGTTTGTTGATCGACGGCCAAACGCGATTTGATGTATGCATTAAAATCTCCTTAAACTAGGCATGGCTTAGGCCCTTAGGGACGGGGGGGACGGGACGTTAGGAGGCGGACCGCGTGAGGAAGAGGCAAACCTCACGCCCCAGCCGCGGCAACAGAAGAAGAAGCCCCGGGCGTCGAGTCGGAGGCTGATTGTGGTTTTGAAGCTTCTCTAACGTTCTACAGTTTCCAATTGGCTCCGGTTATTGCAGTAGAACCACTTGGTTCCAGCAAACCGAGGCTGATTTAAAAAAAAAAATTATGTTTCTTACGGTTTTTTTCGTTTCTGAACGATTGTTCTCTATGGTAGATAATATTTATATAATAGCCGTAATAGCCGTAACAGACGCTCGGATTTGGTACGGCGGACTAACTCCACCCACAAAATTCGATCTCGCAACACACGACGGGATCTGGTCCGGCGGACCACGCGGCGGACTAACTCCGCCCACCACGCCACAGAGTATATATACTATACTGAATTGTGCGCCTTCAAGTACACAAAAATTATGGCGGTAGAAGCAACAATAGCAGCAACATTACAACCACCATGTACCAACCACACTGTAAAAAGCGGAAAAAAAGCAGAGGATTGGCTAAATTTTATTAAGAGAAACACATTTTTTAAATTTTTATGGTAGTCTGTGGTAGTTTGGTACGGCCCAAGCGTACACACGTCCAGATTTGGTACGGAGCGGACCAAATCCGCTGTGCAAACAAGCGGACCGCGGCGGACTCAATTAATAATAATAATGTTCGCGGACCACTCAACACACGGGCGGATATGGTCCGGGAGCGTACCAAATCTTGTGGGCGGAGTTAGTCCGCCGTACCAAATTCGAACGTCTGTTACGGCTATAACAGACGCTCGGATTTGGTACGGCGGACTAACTCCGCCCACAAAATTCGATCTCGCAACACACGACGGGATCTGGTCCGGCGGACCACGCGGCGGACTAACTTCGCCCACCACGCCACAGAGTATATATACTATACTGAATTGTGCGCCTTCAAGTACACAAAAATTATGGCGGTAGAAGCAACAATAGCAGCAACATTACAACCACCATGTAACAACCACACCGTAAAAAGCGGAAAAAAAGCAGAGGATTGGCTAAATTTTATTAAGAGAAATACATTTTTTAAATTTTTATGGTAGTCTGTGGTAGTTTGGTACGGCCCAAGCGTACACACGTCCAGATTTGGTACGGAGCGGACCAAATCCGCTGTGCAAACAAGCGGACCGCGGCGGACTCAATTAATAATAATAATGTTCGCGGACCACTCAACACACAGGCGGATATGGTCCGGGAGCGTACCAAATCTTGTGGGCGGAGTTGGTCCGCCGTACCAAATTCGAACGTCTGTTACGGCTATAAGCTGTCATGCTGTCATAAATGACAGAAAAAAAGTCGATCACTAACCATTGAGATAGAAAAAATCATTGGAAAAAATACTATTATTTTGTATGTCATTGTCACTAACACTGTAAAATTATTGTGAAATAACCGAAAAATCTGTTCCAGTTGAGTGCACTCATTACTATAACTCTTTGAGTGCACTTGTGAGATCGATATTTTTGAATTTTTTTCTATGAAAGGTATGCCAAGTATGGATTGGAATTCATTATTTACTTTGTTCTTGTTCACGTTCAACCAATATTCAAATACTACCATTTAAGTTACCGGGTGAAAATAAGAAAAAAAAAATAAAGTTACCCGATTTCTTCCCGTGTCATGTATTTTGATATTTCAGAATAATAGTGGCCTATTTTAACGATATAAAGTTACAAATGAGTCGGTAAATATATGACTAGTAATCTAGAAACAATTCTCATTGGAATATTTCTGATGTTTGTTTACAAAAACACGCACCGTGTGTTGATCACGAATTTAATGCTTACCTATTAAATAAGATTTATTTTTTATTTGGGAATTTTCACATGTCAGGGCTGGAGCGTTTAATGTAATTCATAATGACGGCCGCGCGCATTATGAAGTTTGAGTTTGAATATTTCGGAAATTGATTACAGGTCTCGTAAAACAACATTGTCACTAGATAACTTGTCTTTTTATGACCTAATTTCCAAAATTTCGTGTAAATCGGTCCAATAGTTGTATCAGAAATCAACGTAATACAAAAACATAAACACTTTCAGTAAGGTCTCTCATCTATCAAGGAAATGTTTATATTTCGAGCTGTAATAAGAATCTTGTTTACATTGTATATCATAACAGCATTAACAGCATCATTCAAGTACTCATAACCGTTTCAATTGTGTAAATAGAAGGTATAGAAAGGGAGTGATAACTTTTTACTGAGCGCTGTAATCTGATACTGCGATAAGTGTGCGCCCTCCAGGCTTCAAGGATTTAGTGTAAACAAAAAAATTAGGAGTTGACAGGTTAATATAGAATTGATCTATTTTTTCCATTTTTCTCTGGATTGTGGCTTTATTCTGGTAATACCTTGTCACCAGTTATGCGTTTTAAAGCAATAAGGTTAATTATGTGTGCTCCCAAAATAAAAATTAAATTAAAAGATACTAAACTCGGGCGCCAGGGAGATTCACACAGTACAAAATATAATAAAGGTTGCCGGAAAGAAGTAATCGGAAGAGTCAGACTTTTAATCTGCCGGTGGGAGGCTAAACGAAGAAAATCAAAACAACTATTTTATCTTTTCTCCATTTAATGGCTTTCATAATTTTTAAACCAATAAACTAAAATATAATATGGTTTTAAATTAATACATAAATTAGGAATGTGATATTATTGCATCTTGCACTAAATGAGTTAAGATTTAATAGAAATAAAAATCCTACCAGATTGCTGGCTTTAAAAATAATAAATACGAAACCGTAGAAGAGAAGATTGCCGGATTGCCGTAGTGTTCCAAAAAAAACAAGTAATAATTTCGGATATTTAAAATCCAAAAAATGAAATGAAATAAAACTAATTTGAAGAAAGAAAAACTGGAGAAAGAAAAAAACGCCAACAGGGGGCGTTTTCTCATAGTAAATAAATTTTGATGCGCATACGCAGCCAATCTCAATACATGCATGCGAGCGAAAACCATCAAAATCGTAAATTAAGGTCAATCCTTCTCACAAAACCGTCCTAGGTCCGTTTGAAAATCATTGCCTTTTCATTTAGGCCAGAATATCCGAGATAACTACGGATTAGAGGAAAAATTGGCGAGCGATTCAAAATTATCGACCGGCCATTTCTAAATCAAAAGCGTAGAGTGACTCTGTCAAAAGTGACAGCTGACAGCTTACATCAAAACTAGATTATTGTCGTTCGGAAATCGGCTAAAACCATAAAACATGTGACGAGGTAAAAAAACTCGTTACAACCTTTGCCTTTTTTCTTTTTGACGGCAGTTTTCAAATGAAATGCTATTGTCAGAAGAAAACATAACTTGAATTGGCATCAATCGCTTCAATGAATATTCTCTTTTTTTATTACAAATTTATAAAAAAATGCCACCAAGCGTTCCAGCAGCAACTCATGCTCAAATAGAGGCCCTCCTCAATTTTATGAGTGCTAATAATGAGTTGGTCCATGGACTATTGAGGGGTGCTGACGGGAGAATCCGGGCAAAACGGCTGTGAGAAAGCCTGTGCAATTCAATAAGAATCCCTGATTTCAATGGGAAGTTGCACAAAGTCCGTGGAACAGTGGCAAAGGGTGAGTTTAATACATTAGTCATATTAATATGATTTTAAGGTCTTGTCTTCATTAAAGTGCATACAATGATAATTAGACTACCTCAAAATATGTTACTTATTAGAGTATACTGGCTTTGTATTAAAGTAATTAAAATTAACTACATTTTAGGCATGGGCTGATAGAAAGTATTTGGCCAAGAAAGCTGCCGGAGCTACCAGACGGTCAGCATGTGCTACAGGTTGAGGCCCATCGGTGACACCAACCCTCTCCCAAGCGATAATGATGATACAATCAATAATAGGAGATGGTTTTGGAAAGCCGCAAACTGAAGCAAGAATGCCAGCTTTTCCATCAGTACATATTACATTAATAATTTATGACAGTAAGTTTGTTCCAATAGTAAAATACAACAAACAACAGCAATAATGTTTTTATAATTATGTTGAAGTATGGAGTCTTTGCCATGACATTTTTTTTATTAAATAATTTTAAATAACAGATACCTTTATGATGTATCCATCAATGATATTCAGTTTTTTTTTTAACAGAGTACAACTGTAAGTCAAGACCCAGCAGCCATCACCCCCTCTCAAACACCTGCTTCTGCTGCTACACTTGCCAACCCACATTCCCAGGAGCATGTCTCAATGTCCACTGAGGCACTTGAGCGAGAATTGTCAAGGCAAAATCAGCAAAGTAAGTATTATTGATCAGTAGAAAAGACATTACATAAACCATGCCTCAGAATATTACTTAAAACTGACTAAAATTTATTTAAATTTGTGCGTTCTGCATCACATATCTACAAAACATACCAATAAAATTAAATTATATGAATGAATTCACAACCAAGGCTAACTTTATATAATTATGTTGTAAAAGTTAATGTATTCAATTTCATTGTAGGGTGCTATTAACCTTGCGTATTTAACCTAGAACATCTTTTAACAGAAAACATTGGTAAGTACTCACAACTTGAACATTTAAGGAGTGAAAATGTTTCCTGTTAAAGAAACACTCCTCATATTAACTTGGTTTCAGTATTGCGACATGTGTACAGTCAATGCAGCCGACTACGCCTGGCAGGCCATATTTTTCATAAAATCTGTAAACATACAGCATAATAAAATTAAAAATGACATGACTAGGGCCATTATCTACTTCAGTGCGCACTCTCACTCACTTTGAGTGTATAAACACTCTTCAATAGGTTGGTAGTCATTGACCAAATGCCATGTTTCTGTCTTAAGTAGGTACAAGTGGTTCAAGCTTTTAAACTTACTGTCTTTTTATAAGGTTCCTTTCAGCCAAATTCTGTGGAAACTTAATACATTTCTGAAGGATTGAGGGGCTGTTCAATGCATTTGTGACATCCCGCAGACAACGGGATACTGTCGGTTGTGCCATTGGGACGTCACTGCTAAGGCCCACTGCACCTTGGTAGCTCCCCCGGGCATAAAAATTGAGGGCAGCAAGGATCTAAAAGTAAACAAAAACAACAATAAATACAATCTATAATTTTCAAATCCTCACTAAATTGTTTATCATTAGCCTTAATCTTTCATTCTTAGATCAAATCATCAAACCATTACCTTGATTCTTGGATCAACACCATTTCGTCTTATTGGTTGAGGCAAGAGAGGAATTATATCACACGAGTTTTGAAATAATTCCCGTGTGAGCCGATAGTTCCCCATGAATTCAACGACGGGAATTACTTGCCTACCGAAAGTTTTGGCGCATGTATAACCGCTCCGCTCTTCCTGTAAAGCTTCTTCGTGCATTAAAAAAGCAGCCATATTTCTCTGATTTTCAGTTTTCATTCACCAGCACGATAAATACAGTTTTCGTCAAATAGCTTTGCCCCTCTGAAGTTGTGTCGAGTGGCTGCGTAGTAGTCAAAATTACGAACACACTGCAACTGCGCATGCGTAAGAGACATGGGGGCGGGGCGCGATTTTATGTCTCAGTCTTACGTTTACGTTCGATGCATGCTTGCGTCCCGCTTGCTCCCGTGTACGTGACTGCACCTGCGCGATTTTTGCAAATGGCTAACTTCAGAGGGGCAAAGTTACTTGACGAAAACTGTATTTTGATGTCGTATCAAATGACATAACGATCCATGAAAACAAGTGTCAAATTCACGGACGGACAAAAACAATATCAGCTGGAGTAGGGTCAACTGTCAAATCATTTTGTCGTTCAGTCTTAAGTTCGCGAAATCGCGACTAATCGTAAGTCCGTAAGTGATATGGAGTAGGAAACGCCCTTAGTTACCTAAGGCCAAAACTACGGACTTCGGGCTTAGAGAGTAGACCCCCAGACCCGGGTCGTCGGCGCGTTGTGTGCCCGCTAGGGGCAGAGGCTGCCAGGGTTGCGGAATTAGTTAGAAAGAGAGTAACCCGCGGCCCTGGAACTCAAAGGGCATTTGTAGGAACACGGATGGGTTTTAGTCAGTAAGAGTCTGACACTCCCTTCCGCTCCGCCCAGAGCGGGAGGAGTCATTTGATAATTTCACATACCTACTTAAAAAAAGAACAGTAAGTACAGGTAGGTATAGGTAGATGATGCTTATGAATGTAAAATGTTAAATTTTCTTTCATTTCCAGGTGGACAGGTGGACACACACAAGATGGAAATAGTACCCTTGTCAGTTTTTGACAGAAAGTTTAATGTCAATCCAAAAGTGAATTTTAACGAGAGTGGTAACCAAGCAACTGTGACGACCTTCGGATTCGGTCAGTACAGAATAGAGGAGCAAAGAATCCTGGCCTTTGACTGTTTATATCAAAGTAAGTGCATACTTTTTCCATAATAAATAATTAATTTTATAACCGTGTAAAGGTATTCTAATTTACATGTTATTTTGTAGGTATGGAAAGGCGTGTATGTGTGTGTAGCTAGGGTCTCCGAGGCTCAGTGGAGCATTTTGGTCGATTTCTTCTGGAGCGTAACCCTAGCCGGGCTAATACTCAGGGTTACAATAATAGTACCCAAGGAAAGCAGAGTCTTCTCGCCAGTGGATGGAGGTAGCGGACTTGCTCATTGACGAGGGGACTGGCACAACCAAAACCTCAAAAGATTAGGCTATTGTAAGTAATTCAGTAATTAATTCCCTAAGAGTCATCTCAACTTTGGAGAAGCAAAATTTTGTACAAATTCCTTTAAAAGAAACTACGGAACCCTATACACGCGTGGCCCGACACGCACTTGGCCGTATGTCAGAAAATAGAAAAGTAAATGAAAGAATATTGTTGCTGACATAAACACGGATGCTGCCGCAATACGTGGAGAGCTGGAGGGCCTCCGAGAGGGGTCCTGGCAAGGACCTTATCCAACACCAAGCAGAGGCTATAATGGGACAGGGATTTGGACAGAATGCTCCTGGGGTGCCTGTTGATACTTAACCAAATATGGTAATGATGTTTAATAACATTGTGCTCTGACAGAAATCTGCATTACCAAAAGAGTATTATAATCACTTATTTTTTTTTTTTTTTGTAGCTACAATCAACCTCATCGGCATGCCTCATGTTGGTGCAGACGCAGTACTGTGAGTATATTTTCTTGCTTATCACTTTTGGAAAAACGGTACCCTTATAATACCGGTACCCTTATAGGATCACTGGGTTGACCGTCTGTCCGTCCGTCTGTCACAGCCGATTTTCTCCGAATCTACTGGACCGATCCAGTTGAAGTTTGGTACACATAATTACTATCTTCTGTGCCTCAAACACGGACGTGTAACGAAAATAAATAAATGCAGAGTTTTATTTTGTGTATTTTAGTGAAGAGGCGGTGGTTACGACTGGAGATTACTCATCATTGAAACTGTTGAGCTTCCATTCGGGAACACAGCATCCACGAGCCGCTGCCAGGCTGGTCCCTCAACACCAAGCCCTCCTCTGGCCAATGCTACACCAGTGCATCTGCCTCGTCAAACTCGGCGAACAATATACCGTTAGTAAGTGGAATTTCCTAATCCTACAGCCTGCCCTAAAAATTACGATGACTGCATTTATGAGCGTCGGGATTGAGGGCCGCACTCTTGGATTGCAAAACTATTGCTATCAGGATTTAGTAGAAAATGTAGAAACATTGTAGAACCGATCCAAAAAGTCTTAGAACAAACACAAAAAAAAATATAGCTATTCAAAGGAGTTCCTCAATCCTGACACAAGGGTTTCTGTATCCCGGTAAATCGATGCAAATTCATGCTTTACATAATATACAAGTTAAGCAGATTAGTGGCAATGCTGCGCACCGGCCGGAACCCGTGCTGCGCGTCCGATAGCTGTGCTCTCCCTTGAACCTGCACGCGTTGGATGGCAGACTCGAACACTTCTGCAGGTGTCGATAACACTGCCACCGGTCTGTAGCCACTGACATCAGGACCTGCCTTACCCTTGGGAACTGGAATCACTCGCGTGATTTTCCATCTAGGCGGAAACGTGGCTTGTTTTAAACAAGTATTAAATATATAAAGCAGGGGCTCCGCCAGCACCCTGGCACAGTCTCGGAACAGAAAAGCTGGAATACCATTGGCTGCGTTTATAAATATTTTTATTTGTCAATAAGTAGTATTTTTTTAGACAGCATCAAGATTGAGGGTCCTCGTTTTGGCCTTATAACTTTTAAACCGTTTCGTATTTCATATTCTTTTTGTTTTACGAATTATTAGACGACTTCTACTAAATATTGGCAAAAAATAGTAGTTTATGCAACGATATATGGTCGTATATCGTAAAAGGGTTATTAAAACACGAGTGTGGGTTTATTGATAATAGCATCACACGAGTGTTTTAATACCTAATTATATGCCGTTGCATACACTATTTTATCTTAACTCATACAGTTGAAATAAAATAAGTGGAAAAATAGTTAATTCCAATATGGCGGATATTCTCATTGCGTATTCGAATGACTGCGCAGCGCGCTCAACCATAGACAAAGATAAAAGCTGGCTCATTGACTTAAGTCAATGAGCCCGGCCCAAAAATTAAAAAGAAAAAGTGTGCTATAAAAATTAAAAAGTTATTTTATGATGCAGTTGTTTAAAAATCGAAGGAAAATGTTGAACTGTAATGGTTTTTTTTTAATTTTACCTATCCACGAAAAAAAAGTATGTATTTATGCATTCGTTTTTGAACTCATATTTGAAACATTACGTTGTGAGTGTAGATAAAAATATTTTGTAAACATTTCTGGCCAGTTTGCCAGAACGTAATGGCCCTCATTCCAGACATATCAGGATTGAGAAACCATTTAAAAGAAATTGAGAAGCCCTTGTAAAGTCTTTGTATATTCGTTG
This sequence comes from Melanchra persicariae, assembly GCA_947386135.1. Taxonomy (NCBI): domain Eukaryota; kingdom Metazoa; phylum Arthropoda; class Insecta; order Lepidoptera; family Noctuidae; genus Melanchra; species Melanchra persicariae. Next base: position 31,605,208 of record OX376643.1, read on the forward strand.
ATCATGCTGCATTTTGGAGGTGTTTAATTCTATTTCTACTAAATCTGATATTATAAATTAAGTATGAAATTGCATCGATTTACCGAGATACAGAAACCCTTGTATTGAGGGACCCCTTTGAATTGCTATAACATTTTTTTTGTACTTTTTGGATTGGCTCTACAATTTTTCCTGATAGCAGTTTGCAGCAGCTGATAGCAGTAGTTTTTCAATTTAAGAGGGGTCCTCAATTCTGATCCAGATGCTATCTTAATTATTACGATTTTCTGTTTTTATTATTTTTTTAAATCAGGAGACCTCTGTACATAAAAAAAAATAAAATACTAAGTATCTTTTTGAAATTGAGTCAAATAATAAGGCAATATGCAGCATTTGTGCAAACATTGTCTGAAATGATTAATAATCATAAATAAGAATATACAGGGTGATTGGTAATTAATGCATTCCTTAAAATGGGTTAATCTAGAGCTGATTTGCAACGACTTTGACCTCGAAAACTTGGGGTCTATATTGGGTGATTTTCGAGTTTATTTAAGTTTTAAGATTTAATTTTTTTTTTAAATTTCCTCACGACCAAAAACTGCAAATGTTGAGAAACCTGTTCCACTCAGGATAGTCAAATTATACTTTTCCGATAGCTCTTGAACGAATGAATTCCTCAAACAACAAAAAACAACAAGTACAAAAGAAAAAAAAAAAACAAAGTTGACAATTAGAAAGAGAAGTCCAATACGAACTCTGACGTCAAATACCATGACTTCTACACAGCTGTCATAGAAATCGGCGTTTACGCAAGAGGGACAGATATATTTACTTGAAATAGTTACTTATATCTCGTTTATTTCTCGATCAATTTTGATTCTATTTAACTGTTAGTATTATATTTTTGTTTATTTTTAGATAAACTGTGTAGATAATAAATATTTGTTTCATGCATATTCCCTTTTCGCCAGCAGCGAGGCGGTGATTCCTTCTTGATGCAGTTTCTATTTGAGTATTAGTAATCTGGAACATTATTCACACAATCAGGATGATTGTAGAAAAATGTCTGTCTGTATTGACAGACAGACATTTGCACAATTTTTCAATTTTTGCACAATGCCGTTATTGGTAGCCTAGCAGCATAAGCGACGGTGTGACATCTCCTCATAAGTATTGGTTATATAACCAGCCATAGTACGGTGGTAGTGTAGCTTCGGGTTTACTAACAAACAGCGCCAACGAGTCTTAAGCACTAATATGATCCACTCCACTGTATTCCGTATCCGAACATGCAGTTCAGTGTAGTAGCGCTGAGGGGTTTCTGGTTCTATGTCCACAATTGGAGTCAACAGTTTTGATCTCATGGGGATCTCACGGGGATAACCTGCTGCCAGGGTTGCGGAATTTGTTCGAATGGGTCACCGCGACCCCGGAACGCAAAGGGCATAAGAAAGAAAAAAAATAAAAATGGGGATAACCTGAGTCCCCAGAAACACATTTTGTTGTTATAACATTCGAATCTATTTTCATTAAAAAGTTGTGATGATACTTGCCTAAAAACCACACTGTTTCATTTTCAGTCGGAGTCGGAGTTGTTCTAACTGGCACTTGAGTGGATGGTGGTTCCATCCAAAGGAGTCATGGTCTGCCCTTCCACGGCTAGCATCAATACTTATTATATTCAAATTAGAATCACAAACCTAAAAGAAATAAACTCATTAATTAATTTTGTTGTTTTAATTATATTTTAGATTATTTTTCTTTTTAGTTACTTACTTAATTAATAGTTTTTTATTATGCAAATATAGAGTTATGAGAGTTGAGATAATAATATAAATAAATAACTACATGAAAAAATTAGTCTTATGTGAAAAAAATAATGAATGAGTTTGCTTGTTTCATGATTTATTGCTAGATTTTTTACATAACATTTTAGATGTAAATGGTTAAAAAAGTATATTATTTTGAACAAAATATTGTTTTATTTTAGTAATTATCTATGCCACTTAATAATGTCTCAGTAAAGTTACATTAAATATATTTATGAGAGCAAAAACAGTTGTAAGTTTTTGGGTCAAATACATATAATTTGAGCATTTATAGAGAGATATCGTTATCGGTTAAAAAACCTCTCCTCGTGTTCTGCAGATCTAACAAAAGCAATGTGAGTACCATCAACTCAGCCCAAAACACACGTGTGCTCCCTGGCGGAACCACCTTTGCTTTTAAAAGTAGAAATTACATAAAAAGTCTGGAATGTCTATAAAATTGTAGTCCTCTTAAAAAAAGTTGAAGAAAGGCGCTATGATTGGACGCTCGAGCCGATTTGAGGGGGTGGTGCAGGAAGGAAAGATATTACAAATATAAAAAATATTTATTTCTTTAGAAAGTGTTTTTACACAGTAACTGGTAAATCCTATTTTTAATTGAAATTGGTACAATTTTATAAAATTACTAAGCACTATTAGAAAAAAGCTAATTGTATTGAAACTACCTAAAGTGTGTGTACGCATGTGTGGGAGTAAGTTACTGCAACTGGAAAGAGACTCCTGGAGAGATATGAGTGGAACGTATAATTAGTGCGTAATCTGCTATAACGAGCGCCAAATAAAAAAAGAATGCGTCTTGTTGTTTTGAAAACAAAACGGAAAAACGATTCCTGCTGGGGTAACGTTGTTCCAGCAGGAAAATTCTAAACGAATGATCGGAGAGAGAAATATGTATTGTGCATGGGCAGAGAGCTTATATTTGTGCATAAATGTGTGAAAATATAATTTTCAACACATTTGCTCAAAAATTGCATTTACGAAGCCTGTACACATTGTTCGAAAGTTAAATTTTACACACCACACCATGGAATGTGCGGTAAAATAGGTACTCTCACCTAAGTACATATATTACCGCACGGTGCTATTGTATAGCGCCGTGCGGTAAAATATGTACTTAGATATTCTTTACGGTTTTTTCTTTTAATTTCCATAAAAAAATAAATAAGAATATCACCAAGGAGTTTCACAATCCTAGAATAAATAAGCTGAATGATCGAACCTCCTTGGAAGCGCATTTGCTCAATACGTTTGTCTCACTTTAATACTAAAGGAAAAATGAGAAAAGAATAATAAAATTAACAAATGAAAGATGTAGTTCTTATTTTCACCACGCGATTGTGGCGCCGTTTGCAAATTCGCGCCATTTTCATCTTAGAAACGTCAAATATTGTTGCGACTTTCCGACTGATTTCTAAAGACAAAAAGTTTGTTTCATTACTTATTGTACTGTTTTCTCGCAAATGTGTCGAAAAACGTTGTATGACACACGTGCGGATTTGGTTTTTACAAACTCGTGACTATGGTAAGCCCTCGACTTCGTCTCGTGCTTACATTCGTCTACTCGTTTGTAAAAACCAACTTACCGCACTAATATCATAAATAACTATTGTGCGTCTTCAGGTATTCAAGATATTGCATTTCCTGGTGGAGTAACGTTTTGTAAAATCGTGTAGGTATCTCTAAAACCACTATGTGCGCAAGTAGAATAAACATAGGTACAAGAGTAGCTCTTAATTTTTGAGTGTTTGTGACAGAATTAGATTTAAGAAAATATTTATAATTGTCAATAATCGCGCTTTTTCGAAATGTCGAAAAAATATCGCTGCGCCTAAAAGCTCGCTGAAAACTAACTGTATTCGGTCCTTTTTGACGCTTATATTAACCATAAAAAGTTTCAGAAGTGTACATGCATGCGTTATTGAATAATATTGTTAAAAGTCAAAACGACGAAACCTACCAGTTTCAGTGTGCGCCGCGACTTTTAAAATGAATGGGCTAGCTAACCAGCTTCATCAGAATAAAGTTTATTTTATAGAGGTATGCGGTACAGACAGTAAAGTCCCGCAAACCTCCATTGAAAAAGGAGGATCCTCCGACCAGACGGTTGTTGCGTTTGGTGGGCAACTGCCCGATAGTTGATATTCGGGCTGTTGTACATGTTCAAATCGCACGGTAAACTCTGCTACCGCGATTCAAGATTTTGTTCAGTTCGCAGCTGGTGGAATAGATGGCGCTGCGGTTCTTTTTGTTGCGAGGTACATTTTTGCTACATTGGTTTTTGTGGCGGTTACATCACTCCCCTCCGGAGACCAGAGGTCTTTAGTGGATTAGTCGTCCATACATCTTGAGATGCTTGCCAGGCCAGTGGAAGGTTGGTTTCAGTGAGTCGGAACCGGTAGTCGCAGAGTTCGCGGTGAGTCGGAACTGTCTGCGGTGCCCCAGTGGGGTGATGATATCCCAGTGATTCGGGATGATGCTGCAGGCTTCAGTGAGTCGTAGTGGTGCTTCTGGCTCCAGTGGGTCGAAGCAGTGGTGTGCGACGTGGTGGCGTCGGCCAAGAGAAGTTCGTCAAGGCTCTTCATGTTACTGGCCTGATAAGGTTGAGGGTGATGATGGAGCGCTGAGAATGCTGACTAAGAATGCGCGTCCACTGCATACTGGTGGTCACATACCCGTAGAAAAGCCGAGGGTACTAGTTGGCTGTATAACTCGCTGCTCGAGAGCTTGTTGAGGTCATGATGAGAAGAAGTGATGAGATGCACGAAGGCTGCGCTGACGTTAAATGTCGAGGGTCACCCGTATAGGGGGTATGCGAAACAGGGTGTTAAGTCCCGCAAACCATCATTAAAAAGGGAGGATCCTCGGACCAGACAGATGTCGTGGCTGGTAGGAACTGCCTGATAGTTGATATTCGTTGATACCGTGATGGAGGATTTTTGACGTAGTTCGTTGCTGACAGTATAGATGGCGCTGCATTAATTCTTGTTGCCGTACAAAACTCGACCAGTCCTTTCCTGTGTATGCCACTACAGTTTATATTTGACCTTGAGCACAGAGTGATCCAGTAACTGGGTTGTGATGCTCGGATGGAAAATACTGTTATTCAGCTATATTTGATTAGACTGAAAGCCGACCCCAACAATGTTGGGAGAAACGTAGGCAGATTGATAGAGCACAGAGCTCGTTTCTAAAACCCTCAAATATATTTCCGGTGTTCTCTCATCATGGCACACCCGCCTACTCAGCTGTCATGTTTTTGCCTGCATTACCAAAGGCCTTGGCGTTAGAGCCGGTTCACCGCTGCGTGATACAAGTTTCTTGCAGCGTCAAACAGCAGGTAAAACATATTTATTTCTTAATTTTGTCTTTCATAAAAAAAAATCATAATTATTCCTAAAACTAGCTCTTTCCCGCGACTTGGTAGGCGCGCATATCCCGTTTCGTTGGAATTTCCCGTTCCCGTATAGCCTTCCTCATGAATGTGGCTATCATTTACAATTTCAATTTAAGAGCGTTTACGCGCTGGGGCATTTCATACAAACTTTCAATTCCTTATTTTTCGAAATGAATGAACCGATTTTATTGATACTTGGCATGCACAAGCTACATATTCATGACGAAATAGTACAGATCATTTTCGAAAAGTTTAGAGGAAGAGAGAGAGAGCGATTTTAAGTTTGCTACAGAAATTGTAAAATTACCATCTTTCCCCCTGAACTCTTTCTAGACAATGTTCTCTACTAACTATTCAGACCAGAATAATGTAGCGTATGCATACCAAGTTTCATTAAAATCGGTTAATTCATCTCGAAAAATAAGGACTTGAAAGTTTATATGAAATGCCGTAGGGCGTAAACGCTCTTTGCGAATTTAAAGAACGATTCATCTGTCTTGAACGCAACGAAATTAAGCAGAAAATAACAGCGGAGGAGTCGGAAAAAATATTATTTCCACTTCCCTCCATATCAAGCAGGAGACTTAACAGAGCTAAATAGGGCAGGCCAAATAGGCACCAAGGGACATAATTATACAACTGGATAAGCGCAGTTGCCAAGTACCACGGATTATAATATAATTATTAACACTAATACTACCTAATGGGTCCTAAATTGTGAGCTACTTTTGGTTCCAGTAATAGGTTTTGTAACTGTTAAGTAGTTAAAAATACACTAACAGACAAACAACAGACCGTTCTTTTTGGGGTGTGAGGCACCACTTCCACTAGTGAGAGAATCGCCACTAGTCCGCCTTGCTATCATTGGGTGATATCCACGAGAAGATTATTCTGCCGCCAGTGAATCGTCTAGACTCTTTGCGAATTGTTGACTAATTGCATTCTTTGCTCGTCAAAATCACTCGTCACTTCTTCGCGACCGACATTATCTCCGTGTGGAGACACTTTTATGAACTCTACGGAGTTGTTATACAGATTGAAGTGGCTGGACGATAATATCACTCACTCGCTCAAGGAAGTGGCACCTAAGGATAAGAATGAACACAAAGTTGTTTCCAAACCTTGTTTACTTACGAATAATTATTTCCCAGAAAACTGGACTGTTTAAAAAATACACACACGATGGGAAATGTTAACACTATTACCGTACTGTCTTGTCTTGAATCTAAAATATTTACCAAGATTCTTTTAAACAATGAAACACACAATGTTGCCACTTTTAGGATTATCTGGAATGTTTTTTTCTGGAAATGTCCTTTTTTTGATCGAAGAAACAGACGCCCCTTAGACCCTTAGAGCCAGAACCTTTGCCTCCCATAGCATTTCTCAATCCTCCAGAGGGACTCTCGTCTCCAGGCTGCTGATAATACTGAGGCGCGAATGGAGAGGGAGGAGCACATAATGAGGGCGAACCGGGTGGACATTCGCTTTGTACTTTATTATTTTTCTTTTGGTATGATTTATTTGGCTTCTGATGGATTTTATCTGGTATAGGAATGTCGCTGCAAGATGAGTCTTTGAGTACCGGCAGAGATGGGCAAAAGTCCTTTTTACATTCCGGGTTCATAGCTGATACGTAAAATCTGGCAGCGTCTTCCACTGTGTACTCAGGCTCAGGTTGTATTGGTGATTTATTCCTATTTATCCTGAATTCTGACTGTGTCTGCGTCATATCTGATTTCTGTCTCAGAATTTGCTTCTCATCATCATAATGATAACTTTGGTACTTGTAGGATTCTGGTTCCGGTTCGGGTTTGGGTGCAGGTTTGGTTTCGGTCTTGGGTTTGGGTTCCGGAATTCGGCCTGCTTGACAATAAATTCCTCCTGGTTTTATTTCGCACACTTCTCCGTAGAGGCCTATAACTTCTGGCCCCGGGCTAGTTTTTGTCGTTGAGTCGTCGCGACAACAGTACTCGCTGCCCATGGACCTGGTTCCTGTCATCGGTCCAGCTGTTGTCTTTGACACTGGTGGCTGTTTCTTTTCGCATGGGGATGGTGCTATCTTTATTGATCTTTTGTTACTGCTACATTCACAATCCATTTTATGTCCTTTTGTATATTTGTTTCCATAATCTTCATCATCACCTGAAAGTATCAAGTTGCAAGGTTAGAAAATTATCTAGGTACACTTAATCAGGCCACAATCGGCCACGGCGAAACGGATGCGACTTGATACAGAGCATATTTTAGCTCTAAATCGGAAGCGGCAAAGAGCTACGCGAACATGTGTGTTGCAGCAGTGCTATTCTGTAACCATCCCACTGTGAAACCTTCGATGAAGTGAACTGCAAATCCGTGCATCTTGCATCGTCATCGGTGAATGACAGCTCACTTCGCCTGTCTCTTTTCAAGTTGAGATTTATAAACAGAATTATACCGTTTGCTGGTTTCGTGTAGGTATATAGGTAACGTATTGTAGCCGAGCTGCGAAACCGAAGCAGTGCGTTGTCATACACATAAGTAAATCACAAACACATGCCATGGCAATGTGACCGCAGATTAATGTATACAGCTTACACACTATCAATACTAGATTCAAGCTAGATGATACCTCAGCAGCGCCCATGTAGCACTCAATATTTCATTAAAGCACACAGGGGTGTCTGAATTTTGAATTTCATATAATTTTATCTCTGTTTTTGTTGTTAAATCGTGTTTTTTTGTAGGGAAATGGATTCATTGACTATTAAGAAGAGAGATTGTACAGAGTGAAATCACAGAGTAGGTAAGTTGAGGAAGAAAGCTTTGAAAAATATCAATGAAGATGCCCAGTAGTTACGATGCATTAAGTATAAACTATACCTACTAATATTACCTAATGAGGAATGATTTTTGGCATATGGAATAGCCTACCTATTCTATATACGTAGGCTATTCCATATTTATGCCATAGATAAGTTCTCGACCTTGGATTATAAATGAAATTCAGTACCATATGTCTAGATCATCGCCGGACTGCGACAGGGCAATAATTTCTTTGTACTGTGGCGTCACGAAGGTATTGTTTATACCTATGTGAATGCACCAAATATGATTTTATGTCATGTCACAAGAGACTATTCGGGGCGCTATAGCGCCTCGAATATTCTCTTGTATTGCCACTTAACAAGGGTGCATTCTTCCCTTAAATATTAACACATGCAATCCTATATCTAAGGTGCGTTCACATATAAACAATAGGTACGTGACGCCACAGTACTTTGGGTTAGGTTTGTATGACATAATTACAATGTGTCGTTTTCGAGTAGGGGGATAGTGTGGGGAAAATTATTTTACCTGATTGACTGAAAACGGTATCAAGAGCTTGAAGCTTATTACAGATTCCTTGGAAAGGTGGCGGTTTACTCTTTGGTTCAACAACAACACCACCACATCCTGTTGACCTCAAATTCAATTTTTCTCTAAGTACTTGTTCGAATATTTCTTTCATTTTTTCTGGACTGCACTGACATGGCTCTGATTTTTTCTTTTCTGAAACACATTCAGGCGTCTCTGACTGTGTCTGTTCCGAAACACATTTGGACATTTCTACTTTGTTCGGTTCACAAATTGCTTTTGGCAGACTGGGTTCAAGCACGAGAGGCGGTATGGTGTCGCATGACGCTCGCGACGTGTCTAAAGCCGTTTGAAGCATATCTGATGGATGATGATGACGGCCAGGTCGTCTAAGCCACGGAGGTATCTCACAGGAACTCTCTGACGTTGGAGTTTTATTGATGGACACGAGAGATGCTTGCTGTGTCACGTCCACTTCGGGTAACCGGTGGTATCCGTCACGGTTCATGCCTAAAAATAATTTTGAAATAGGAATTAAAAATTGAAGTCGCGAATAAAATCGACTGCCCCATACATTTATGTGAGCATAATAACTCTACAAATATAATTAACAGCTGCTCCTGCGTTATTTCTGTAACACCTTGTATAATATGTCACCGGAAATTGCTGTGTGCCGGAAATTGCAAGATGCAGATTCCGTAAGATTGTAACACATCTAAAGCTATTAATATGATTACAATTTCCTGATATATTATGAAAAGATCATTTTGTATAGAATAAATCTCATCCAAATTCAATCCAATAGTTTCCAATATACTTATCCCTGTCTTATTAAGAAATAATAGTTTACAATTTCACGCAACGTTTTACAATCTTACGGCGTTTGCAATTTTACGGTGATGTATATACAAATCAGTGGAAGATACGATTTTTGGGGCACACAGGAGTCTCGGGAGATATTTCATGTCTTGGACAGATCTCCGCAAGCGCTGCTTCGCCTCGAAGATCGAACCGTCTCACTGCTATCATTTAGCCACAAGCTTTTCGATATATATGTCGCAGCCAACTAGTTAAATCAGCCGCTTCATTAAAAGTCTAGTCTTTTCATTGAACTGCGCCGTTTAATCAGCGACATAAGTGACATGGGCAAGTCATTAAACGATATTGAACAAAAGACCTATTTCAGGACATGCTAAAACATACATTTGTCTCCCTTGTTAGGGTGTTACCACACCAATCGATCGATCGTCGACCGATTGTGTAGTAACACCCTTACTCTTTAAGAGTTAATGTTTAGAAACTACTGAAATTGGTTTTTGTTTAATTATACCAAATAGGTAGCATTTAGATCAAGTTTCAAGTAAAATTCGCCACTTATGGGGCTGAAATTGGATGGCTAGCATCCAATTTCAGCCCCATAAGTGGCGAATACGACATAATTATTATTTCATAGTCCTTGTTATGTACACGTAAACATAAAATAAAGCTTGTTTCACATTGTTGCTCCCTAGGGTCGTTGATATGAAAACTTTTATTAGATAAGTATTTACCTAGGCAAAGTTCATGAACCCAAGGAATACAATTCTTCCATACAAACTTTAGCACTTCCTAAATCGGCTTTTGGGGTTGGTAGTGAAAAACGAATAATGCCGATCTTTATTATTTACTTTGGCCAATATTTCACACTAGAGGCTATATACCTACTATGTCATTTTTCAACTTTGGCTTTGCCGACTAGTAAAATATAAATCAGTATTTACTAGATGGCTAGCTAAATGTAATTTTAGACCATGATTTGATAGAACTTACCTTGGTTTATAACAAGAGGCGAGACCAGCTCAGAAACACATCGATGCTCGGGCTCATGGCAACGAGTTTCATGTTTTCTAGAAGCACAGCAACATGGCCTATCCGACGTGGTGTCAGTGCTAACCCCATGATTCAATATTATATTTTCTTCAGCAGTAGTAATCTGACAAAGTTTATCCTTAGTTTTTTCTTTGTTTTCGATACTGTGTGAATTCGGTAGTCGATGGTGGTATATGGTTTCTTGATTGTCAAAAGATGCTACGGGCTTCTCCATTCCTTCCAAGCAGAACGTTTTGCCTTTTGAAGATATTTTCAAGCCGCAACTCGCTGTGGTAGATGAATTTCGGCTAGAAGCACTTTCTGTAAATCAATTATTATTTGAGTTAAACGTTGTTTGTATGTGTTAAACCAGATAACAGATTGATTTTATCTATAAAACTAGTGCTCGACCACACTATTAATTAGCTCGTCGTCAAGTTATGCCAGCCAGGGTTGTGGATTTTGTTCGAAAGAGTCACCTCGGAACCCTCGAACGCAAAGGGCACTAGGAGAAGCACGAATGGGTTTTAGTCAGTAAGAGTCTGACAGTCCCTCCCGCTCCACCCAGAGCGGAAGGAGACATAATGATTTCCTATCCCTAAAAAAGGCAGCCAATTAAACGCCTGATTAAGCCAGTTGGCCGCGACATATCTTTTTTTTTTTCCTTTTTTGTAATCTCACAATCAGTCAGGTGGACTATAAGCGGATGAGATGTAGTCATGATGTTATGTAGGGAGCCACTCCCAGCAGAGCCTGCCCTTTCTTATGTGTAGTCAGCCTTCCAGGTGACCATTTTGGTCAAAGATGTCTCGCCTCTTCTTCAGTCGACGAGTGGTTTCAGGTATGGTGGGCTGGCCTGCAAGCTGATTTGGGTGTTTTTGTAGTCGTGACTTGTAGTTGATACCATGGCAATTGATCACTTCTTTAACCATTGGCAGATTCAGGATTTCATGGATCTCCTTTGTTGTAATAAACCACGGCGCGTTTGATATTTGTTTGAGAATGTAATTTTGCGCCCTCTGTATTATCATAATATTGGACTCACAGGCTGAGCCCCATAGTTCTATGCCATAAGTCCAGATTGGCTTTAACATTGTTTTGTATATGAGAATCTTGTTGTCTGTTGCTAGTTTTGAGTTTCTACCGAGTAGCCAGTAGAGACCCTTATACTTGATGTTAATCTCATTTCTTTTCGTTTGGACATGTTTCTTCCAAGTAAGCCTGCGGTCTAAATGCATTCCCAAGTATTTCACTGAACTTTGGTGAGGAAGTTGAACACCATTTAAAGAAACTGGGGCACAGTCCACTTTGCGAAGAGTAAACGTAACATGCACCGATTTGGATACACTAGCTCAATTCTCCATTTGGCCAACCATTTCTCTATTTTGTGTAGTCCACTTTGTAGGAGCTCTGAGGCTTGGGCTGCACATGGACTTGAAGCAAGTAAAGCTGTATCATCTGCAAAGGTACTACTGTAATCTCTTGACTTTGTGGTAGGTCAGATGTATACAGAGTGTACAAGACGGGCCCAAGTACAGACCCTTGAGGTACGCCTGCAACGATTTCGTGAAAATCTTATGTGCAATCGTTTTCTTTGACTTGGAATATTCTGTTAGTTAAATACGATTTTAAAATCCCAAAATAGGTATGTGGTAATAGAGATTTTATTTTACATAATAGCCCCTTATGCCAGACTTTATCAAAAGCCTGCTGTATTTCCAGGAAAGCTGATGAACAATATTCTTTTTTTTCAAATGTCTTTCTTATTGCTCTGCACACCCTATGAACCTGTTCTGTAGTGGCATGTTCTTTTCTAAAGCCAAATTGATGGTCAGGAATGATGGACTTTTCTTTCAGGATATTGGTGAGTCTGTGCAGAAGAACTTTTTCAAACATTTTGGACATGATCGGTAGCAAGCTAATTGGTCTATATGAAGTAACTTCGTGGCTAGGTTTGCCTGGTTTGTGTACCATTATGATTTGTGAAACTTTCCACAGATCTGGAAAGTGCCCCACTCGCAGGATGGCGTTAAATAAAGTGGTAAGATACACTATTGCCTTTCGTGGTAGCTCTTCTAGCACTTATTTGTCGATAAGGTCAAACCCAGGGGCTTTGTTGTTTTCCATAGACTTGATAATTCTAGAGACTTCTCTAACATATCGCGACATATCTAACATTAAAATATGATGAGTTGATGAAAGGGTAAGGACAGATTAGGACATGAAATGATTCGGAACATGACATAAATGCTTACCCGGTTCTGTCTTCTCAGATTGCATTTGGTTCCAATTGGGGTAGTGTTTGGATAACTGGATGCATATAGTAGAGCAATCCGACGAGAGATCTGAATCATTGTCGTCTGACGTGGGCACTACCACAAATATTGAGGAAACGTCAGTAAAATCATTGTTCGATAGAAGCTGGTCTACCATCGTTGTTATATCATGCTCGCTGTCCAAATTACTGATGACCACGACAGGTTCCGCATTGTTAGTTTTTCTTGTACTTGTACTTTGTTTGCTGTCCAGTACTGTTTCAGACAACAAGTAGCTGAGGTAATCGTTTCGTTTCCTCATGGGTCTCTCTTTGTAATCTTCTTCGTGATCTGCTTCGTAGTCTGTGAGCCCTGGGTACGCTTTGTCAAAACGCACCACACTCACTTGATCGCTTTCGGTACTGGAAAAGTGTGATGATTGTAATAAACGATCAGATTTGTAATAGAACAAATGCTTAATTTTTATGCACTGTTCAAACTATCGAGATAGAACAACTAAGATAGATTGACGGAATGCTCATTTGCGCCCTTATTCATAAAAACATTTGAATCATTATTTAGTTAAAATACTGTTTTAGAGATTCTAAATTCAAATTCTCCATAATTTAAATTTAAGTAAAGAATCTGCTTAACAGTATTTTAGCTGAGTAGGTAATGGTTAAGTATAAAGTTTTTATAAATACGGCTGATAAAGTGTACTAGTGTATGTTAGGTATGTACAGTTGGTATGTACCTTAGTACCTACCTATTTATGTTACAACGCCCGTATCGGAAAGGTAAGGTTTATCTAATAATCAAATAGATAATAATAGACGATACTTTTGTGCAAGAGTAGTTATTAATTAATTAAGTAAATAAATTAGAAGTCTGTTTAATTTTTTAAATTGCTTTTTTATTTCTTTTTGTTTTATTTCAGTTGTAATTGAAACTAATTACTTCTATACCAAAATGAATTCCTATTTCCCTTTGTCAAGCCATGACTTTAGAACGACTGTAGGTACAGATTTCATTCATCTTTTTGCATTTGATAGCCAAGTTCGTGAGGAAGGTTTCAGGGTATTCAACATCACGCTACGACCCTTATAAGCCGAGCAGCGGGTGAAACCGTAGGGAACAGCTAGTTACTTACAAAAAAATAAATACCTAACTTTCCATCATTATCATCTATGATAAATGAAGTGATGAACCATTTTTATGTTGCCATCTATAGAATATACGATTACTTTTTAAATTGCTAAATAAAATTTAATTTAAAAAGAAGTCGGTTATTTTAAAATAAAATTCATTTACCTATTTCGGAAAAACGTGATCATATTTTGTTAGTATTACGAACAGCTCATATTCTAGTGTTAGTAGCAATAGGTTCGTGGCTTAGGCATTGTTATCAGTCTTAGGACAAGCCGTTTGTACAATAGTAAACACATTTCACATGAGAAAATTGTCGATTTGCAGATTGAATTCAACGGTCAAGAATATATTTGCCGACTATGCTGGCTAAGAGCACTAAGAAAACAACGCGATGAAAACCTAGCTCCTGTGCCCGGACACAACGACCACCACAACCACAATAACAACAGACAACAACACGTGTTGTTACAACCACTGGTACCAAATGATTCTGAAGTGCCGGATGAGCTAATTCTCGGGATTCGCAGCTGCTGGAGTCTTGAAGAATCTTCAAGTTATCTGAGACTCCAAACACTTCTTATTGTGTGCGGAATGATGAGTAGTGAGTTGCAGTTTGTTCGTAATTTTGACTACTACGCAGCCACTCGTAGCCAACTTCAGAGGGGCACAGTTATTTGACGCGAACTGTACACTCCGTAATTTATTCTCCCGTAACCTTTTATTTTAATTTTCTAATTTTCGCACTAACATTCTTTTTAAAAGCAAATCCATCAATAGAGTTTTCTCGTCGGAATTAATTTTGTTAATGATAATACCAAAACAACAACGAAATTGTGTGCCGTGTTGTCACGGCCGCGGCGTCTGCTCTGCGCATACGTTCATCGAACGCCTACGCTGGACTAACGCAAGTGTGAAGTGGCCCTTAGGGCTCAGAACGCGTCATGGCATTTCTTCACTTCCGCAACGCGTTGTGGCCGTTTTCTGAAGTGCCACGACGCGAAGAACAAACCAGTGTGAGCAGTTTTTTCGCTCAACAAGCGTTTCGGTTTTTGGGCGTAACAATACATATCTGCATTATGTGCCATTCGCAATGGATTAGTAAGTATTCTTCTATTTTTACTCTTGTGATTGTTGCTGTTGTGTTGTGTATGTGTCAAATAAATGTTTTCTACGAGTATTCTATTGTAAGTGAGGAAATATTGACAATAAACAAACTGAACAACCAAGTTTTGTTTTCCGAAAGGTTATTGTGCTAGTCGTTACTTTCAATGAAAAAAAAGTATTTACCTCATCATTGTGTCATTCCCACTGTAGTCAATTCTTTTTGGAAAGAGCTCTGTTTCTTCAACTGTACTGTCACTAAAATGACCCGTGGAAACCGGATTGTATAAAAACTGAGTAGAACTCCATGCGTAGTAACTGCTGTTAGAAAACGATATCAGGCTTGTTTCATCCATGCTATCACTTGACACAGTGTTCAAGGACAGCGATGATTCACTTTTTATTATGAGGATCGAATCGACGGAACATTCATGTAACATATAAGATGAGCTTTCGTAAATGTTTTCTGATTGTTCTAAATATCTAGAACTAGAATTGCCAACAATTCTTTTAGATTCATAGTTGTAGTTTCCATAGGTAGAACTACAAGATGAGAAGATACTTTTATCACCCTTTATTTCATTTATTTTATCGCTAGTGTAACTGTCGTAATATCCGGTGTTGTAAGTGTATGAAGTATCAATATTCAAATTATCATTATTTTCAGAATTATCAATAAATCCTTTAGTTTCATAATTGTAGTTTTCATAAGTAGAACTTTCGTAGTTACTTTGATCACTTTCTATTTTGTCGGTAGTATAATTGTCATGAGATCCGCTGGTGTACGTATATGAGGTATCAAAATCAACATTCAAGTTATCAGCATTTCTAGAACTGTCAACAAATCTTTTTGGTTCATCACTGTAGTTTTCATAAGTGGAACTTTCAGGTGAGTGGTGAGAGAGTCTTTCAACTTCGTCGTTAGTATAACTGCCGTAAGAGGCGCTGGTGTACGTACATGAAGTATCAAGATCAGTATTCAATTTATCAACATTTATAGGACATCTAAGTAAGGGACACGCACCGAATAAAGACTTTTTTAAATCACTTGTCTCAAATATATTACCAAGGGGAGTATTCGTTGTGTCAGTAGATGAATTACTGTCGTAGCTTTCTGTTACTATTTTGTCATATAAAGTTATAATATTTTTTGGTGTTTCTAAGCTGTGGTTGCTAAACTGACTGGTAAACGAAGTAGCGCCATCCATTCTGCCAACAGTTACCTGTATACCCTCATTGTCAATAAAGGCTCCAGCTTTAACGCCAGGAAGACACTCGTTAGGACAATCGCATAAAGAAGATATGTCCGGAGATGTCACTCTAATTTTTACGTAACTGTGTTTAAATCTGATTTTCTTCTTATCACATCCACAGCCACGATCACAAGTTGTAGTTTTAATAATGTCTTCGAACCTTTCGGTAATACCTGCGACTACCGACTTAGCACGTCGCTTCGATGGTGTTACGCCAATTCTTTTCGATTTAGTTTTTATCTCTCCTCTCTTTTCCGAAGGTGTTGGCTCCGATGGCAACCCAGCTTCAGCTCTTACTTTTTTAACTAATGCCTTTTCAGACGCAGTTTTACCTTCAGGCAATGGCAACCCAGCTTCGGCCAGTCCCTTAAGAATCCTCTCCTTTTCTCTAGCTGATTTTCCGGCAATAGGTGTTAAAAGCCCCTCTGCTCTGGCCTTGCGGACAACTTCCTTTTCCGAAATTGTTTTTGCAGGTGGAGGCATACCTAACTCAGTTCTAATTTTCTGTATCAATGCTTTCTCGGAAGAAGTCTTACCTTCGGGTAGCGGCATTCCAGCTTCAGCCCGGCCCCTAATAATTTTTTCCTTCTGATATGGTGTTTTTCCTTCCAAAGGTGTGAGTAAACCAGCGGCTGTTTCTTCATCTTTAACTTTTCTTATCATTGCTTTTTCTGAAGCGGTTCTTCCTTCTGGTAGAGGTATTCCAGCCGCAACCATGCCCTTAACTATACGTTCCTTCTCAGATGGTGTTTTGCCTTCAAGTGGCGTAACAATACCAGCAGCTTCAGCTCTATGCATCTTTATTTTTTCTGATAAACTTTTAGGTTCAGGTGGTAAACCAAGTTCTTTGCGAACTTTTTCCGCAATTTTTTTCTCTGATGCTGTTTGAGATTCGGGAAGTGGTAAACCCTGTTCTATTAAGCCTTTTAATATTCTTTCTTTCTCTTTTGGGGATTTTCCTGTCAGAGGTGTTAACAAACCGGCTTCTTTTGCCTTCCGTAATTTTTCGGCGGTGACTTTTGATGGTACTTTAATTTCCGCTTTAACTTTATCTATAAGTTCTTTTTCCGATTCTGTCTCTCCTTCAGGTAAGGGTTTTCCGGCTTTACGAAGACTTTTCAATACTTTTTCTTTTTCTGAAGTTGTTGCTGCTTCCCGTAATTTTTCTGATGGTCTCTTTTCTGCAGGGGGCTCTCCAGCAGTAATTTTTCTTACGATTTCCATTTCAGATGGTGTTGTAGGTTCCGGTAAGGAGAGGCCCGCAGCCACTCTGCCTCGAAGAATCTTTTCTTTAACTGAAGGTGTTTTACCTTCTAAAGGAGTTAGCAGTCCTGCATCCTTTGCTCTTTTGACTCTCTCCGATGGTGTCGGCGATACATAACCTGTGTCTGCTTTAATTTTTTTAATTAGATCCCTTTCAGATAGGGTTCTACCCACTGGTAATGGCAAACCTGCCGCTACTCTACCTCTAAGTATTTTTTCTTTCTGAGAATGTGTTTTACCTTCTAAAGGTGTCAAAAGACCAGTTTTTTTAGCTTTTCTTATTTTTTCCGATGGCGTCCTTTCGGGAACTCCAAAATCAGCTTTAATTTTTCTTATCATTGCTCTTTCGGAAGCAGTTTTACCTTGTGGCAATGGCAAGCCAGATTCAGCAAGACCTCTAAGAATTTTTTCTTTCTCATCTGGAGATTTTCCTTCGAGTGGAGTTAATAAACCAGCTGCTTTTGCCTTTTTCAATTTCTCTGTCGTAATTGATAAAGGTCTCCTCTTTATTTTGCCAACCTTGACTTTAGCTATAAGATCTTTCTCTGATGCCGTTCGTCCTTCAGGCAATGGGATACCTCGGTCATGTAAACCTTGTAAAATTCTTTCCTTTTCTTGCGGTGATTTACCTTCCAGGGGCTGCATTAATCCGGCATCTGCAGCTTTAGCGTACTTTTCTTTCATGGATGCAGTTTTAGGTTTGGGAGGAAGACCAAGGTCAGCGCGCACCTTTTCAATAATGTTTTTCTCAGAAGAAGTTTTACCTGCAGGAAGTGGTAGTCCTTGCATAGCCAAACCTTTAAGTATCATTTCTTGTTGTTTCGGTGATTTACCTTCTAAAGGCGTTAATAGTCCTGCAACTTTTGCTTTATGCAGTCTCTCAGAAGGCGTTACAGACGGAACTCGTGTTCCCGCTTTCACTTTAGCTATTAGAGCTTTCTCTGATGCCGTTCGTCCTTTAGGTAAAGGGATACCTCTATCACGTAAACCTTGTAAAATTTTTTGTTTTTCTTGCGGCGATTTTCCTTCTAAAGGCTGCATTAACCCAGCATTTGCTGCTTGAGCGTATTTCTCTCTCATGATTGCAGTTTGAGGTTCCGGAGGCAAGCCGAGGTCAGCACGTACCTTTTCAAAAATCTGTTTTTCTGATGCAGTTTTTGCTTCAGGAAGAGGCAGTCCTTCCCTTGCTAATCCTTTCATTATCTTTATTTTTTGCGATGTAGTTTTTCCTTCTAATGGTGTCAATAGCCCTGCAGCTTTTGCTTTTCGTAGTTTTTCAGATGGTGCACGTGCTCCAGCTTTCACTCTTGCTATTAAATCTCTCTCAGACGCAGTTCGTCCTTCAGGTAAAGGAATACCGTTGTCATATAAACCTTGTAAAATTTTTTGTTTTACTAGTGGTGATTTGCCCTCTAAAGGTTGCATAATTCCCGCATCTGCGGCTTTAGCGTATTTCTCTCTCATTGATGCAGTTTGAGGTTCCGGTGGTAATCCCAGATCAGCACGTACCTTTTCTAAAATCTGTTTTTCTGAAGCAGTTCTCGCTTCAGGAAGCGGGAGTCCTTCCATTGCTAACCCTTTCATTATTTTTATTTTGTGTAACGGAGTTTTTCCTTCTAAAGGCGTCAGTAGCCCTGCAGCTTTTGCTCTTCGCAGTTTCTCAGATGGGGCACGAACTTCCGCCTTAACTCTAGTTATCAACGCTTTCTCGGATGCGGTTCGTCCTTCAGGCAACGGAATACCTCTGTCATGCAAACCCCGTAAAATTCTTTCTTTTTCTTTTGGGGATTTACCTTCCAGCGGCTGCATTAATCCAGCTTCTGCAGCTTTAGCGTATTTATCTCTCATTGATGCAGTTTTAGGTTCCGGAGGCAAGCCAAGGTCGGTACGCACCCAATCCTTGATCGCTTCCTCTGAAGCCGTTTCTGCTGCAGGAAGTGGCAGTCCTTCCATTGCTAATCCTCTAATGATTTTCGCTTTCTGTGACGGAGATTTTCCTTCTAAAGGTGTTAGTAGCCCTGCAGCTTTTGCTCTTCGCAGTTTCTCAGATGGGGCACGAACTCCCGCCTTAACTCTAGTTATCAACGCTTTTTCGGATGCGGTTCGTCCTTCCGGCAACGGGATACCTCTGTCATGCAAACCTTGTAAAATCCTTTCTTTTTCTCTTGAGGATTTACCTTCCAAGGGCTGCATTAATCCCGCATCTGCAGCTTTGGCGTACTTCTCTCTCATAGTTGAAGTTTTAGGTTCCGGCGGTAGGCCTAGGTCGGCGCGTACCCATTCCTTAATCGCTTCTTCTGAAGCTGTTTCTGCTTCTGGAAGTGGCAGTCCTTCCATTGCTAATCCTCTCATTATTTTAGCTTTTTGTGACGGAGACTTTCCTTCTAAAGGTGTTAGTAGTCCTGCAGCTTTTGCTCTTCGTAGTTTCTCTGATGGTGCACGAACTCCCGCTTTAACTCTAGCTATTAACGATTTCTCGGATGCAGTTCGTCCTACAGGCAACGGGATACCTCTGTCATGCAAACCTTGTAAAATTCTTTCTTTTTCTCTTGGGGATTTACCTTCCAGGGGCTGCATTAATCCTGCATCTGCAGCTTTAGCGTACTTCTCTCTCATTAATGCAGTTTTAGGTTCCGGTGGTAAGCCAAGGTCGGCACGTACCCATTCTTTTATCGCTTCCTCTGAAGCCGTTTTAGCTTCAGGAAGCGGTAAACCTTCCATTGCTAAGCCTCTCATTATTTTAGCTTTATGTGATGGAGATTTTCCTGATAAAGGTGTCAGAAGTCCTGCAGCTTTAGCTTTTCGTAGTCTCTCAGATGGTGCACGTACTCCCGCTTTTACTCTGGCTATTAAGGCTTTCTCTGAAGCAGTTCTTCCTTCAGGCAATGGGATACCTCTGTCATGCAAACCTTGTAAAATTCTTTCTTTTTCTCTTGTGGATTTACCCTCAAGCGGCTGCAGTAACCCCGCGTCTGCTGCTTTAGCGTGCTTTTCTTTCATTGCTACAGTTGAAGGTTCAGGAGGTAAGCCAAGATCAGCGCGAACCTTATCAATGAGCCTTTTTTCGGAAGTAGTTGTCGCTTCGGGAAGAGGTAGGCCTTCCTTTGCTAATGCTTTCAGTATCTTTTCTTTTTCTGAGGAAGTTTTACCTTCCAAAGGCGTCAGAAGCCCTGCAGCTTTTGCTCTACGTAGTTTCTCAGATGGTGCTCGCACCCCCGCTTTCACTCTAGATATCAAATCTCTTTCTGATGCAGTACGCCCTTCAGGCAATGGGATTCCTCTGTCATGCAGACCTTGTAAAATTCTTTCTTTTTCTCTTGGGGATTTACCTTCCAGTGGCTGGAGCAATCCGGCATCAGCAGCTTTAGCGTGTTTTTCTTTCATTGCTGCAGTTTTAGGTTCTGGAGGTAAGCCAAGATCAGCGCGAACCTTATCAATGAGTCTTTTCTCGGAAGCAGTTTTCGCTTCGGGAAGAGGTAAACCTTCCTTTGCCAATGCTTTCAGTATCTTTTCTTTTTGTGAAGATGTTTTGCCTTTTAAAGGTGTTAATAGCCCGGCGGCTTCAGCTCTTCGTAGTTTCTCTGATGGTGCACGCACTCCCGCCTTCACTCTAGCTATTAAATCTCTCTCTGATGCAGTTCGTCCTTCAGGTAATGGAATACCATTGTCATATAAACCTTGTAAAATTTTTTGTTTCACTTGCGGTGTTTTGCCTTCTAGAGGTTGCATAAGTCCAGCATCTGCGGCTTTAGCGTACTTCTCTCTCATTGATGCAGTTTTAGGTTCTGGAGGTAGGCCAAGGTCAGCACGTACCTTGTCCATAATCTCTTTCTCTGAAGCTGTTTTAGCTTCAGGAAGAGGCAGGCCTTCCACGGCTAATCCTTTCATTATCATTATTTTATGTGATTTCGTTTTTCCTTCTAGTGGCGTCAGTAGCCCTGCAGCTTTTGCTCTACGTAGTTTCTCAGATGGTGCTCGCACCCCCGCTTTCACTCTAGATATCAAATCTCTCTCTGATGCAGTACGCCCTTCAGGTAATGGGATTCCTCTGTCATGCAGACCTTGTAATATTCTTTCTTTTTCTCTCGGAGATTTACCTTCCAGTGGCTGGAGTAGTCCGGCATCAGCAGCTTTAGCGTGCTTTTCTTTCATTGCTGCAGTTTTAGGTTCTGGAGGTAAGCCAAGATCAGCGCGAACCTTATCAATGAGCCTTTTCTCAGAAGCAGTTTTTGCTTCCGGAAGAGGCAGGCCTTCTTTTGCTAAGGCTTTAAGAATTTTTTCCTTTTGTGAGGAAGTTTTACCTTCCAAAGGCGTCAGTAATCCAGCAGCTTTTGCTCTACGTAGTTTCTCAGATGGTGCTTGCACCCCCGCTTTCACTCTAGATATCAAATCTCTCTCTGATGCAGTACGCCCTTCAGGTAATGGGATTCCTCTGTCATGCAGACCTTGTAATATTCTTTCTTTTTCTCTCGGAGATTTACCTTCCAGTGGCTGGAGTAATCCGGCATCAGCAGCTTTAGCGTGCTTTTCTTTCATTGCTGCAGTTTTAGGTTCTGGAGGTAAGCCAAGATCAGTACGAACCTTATCAATCAGTCTTTTCTCAGAAGCAGTTTTCCCTACAGGAAGAGGCAGGCCTTCCTTTGCTAATGCTTTCAGTATCTTTTCCTTTTCAGAAGGAGATTTCCCTTCTAAAGGAGTCAGTAACCCCGCAGCTTTAGCTCTACGTAGTTTTTCAGAAGGCGCACGGACTCCCGCTTTCACTCTTGCTATCAATTCTCTCTCTGATGCGGTTCGCCCTTCGGGTAATGGGATTCCTCTGTCATGCAGACCTTGTAATATTCTTTCTTTCTCCCTCGGAGATTTCCCTTCCAGTGGCTGGAGTAATCCGACATCAGCAGCTTTAGCATGTTTTTCTTTCATTGCTGTAGTTTTCGGTTCCGGAGGTAAGCCAAGATCAGTGCGAACCTTATCAATCAGCCTTTTCTCAGAAGCAGTTTTTCCTACAGGAAGAGGCAGGCCTTCCTTTGCTAATGCTTTTAGTATCTTTTCTTTTTCAGAAGAAGATTTCCCTTCCAAAGGTGTCAAAAGCCCAGCAGCTTCAGCTCTACGTAGTCTCTCAGAAGGTGCACGGACTCCCGCTTTCACTCTTGCTATCAATTCTCTCTCTGATGCGGTTCGCCCTTCGGGTAATGGGATGCCTCTGTCATGCAAACCTTGTAATATTCTTTCTTTCTCTCTCGGAGATTTCCCTTCCAGTGGCTGGAGTAATCCGACATCAGCAGCTTTAGCGTGTTTTTCTTTCATTGCTGTAGTTTTCGGTTCCGGAGGTAAGCCAAGATCAGTGCGAATCTTATCAATCAGCCTTTTCTCAGAAGCAGTTTTTGCTTCAGGAAGAGGTAAACCTTCCTTTGCCAAAGCTTTCAGTATCTTTTCTTTTTGTGAAGATGTTTTTCCTTCTAAAGGTGTCAGTAGCCCAGCAGCTTTAGCTCTTCGTAGTTTTTCAGATGGTGGACGTACACCTGCCTGTACTCTAGCTATTAAATCTCTCTCTGATGCGGTTCTCCCTTCAGGTAATGGGATTCCTCTGTCATGCAAACCTTGTAAAATTCTTTCTTTTTCTCTTGGGGATTTACCTTCTAGTGGCTGGAGTAAACCTGCATCTGCAGCTTCAGCGTGCTTTCTTTTCATTGCTGCAGTTTTAGGTTCTGGTGGTAAGCCAAGGTCACCGCGTATCTTATCGATGAGCCTTTTCTCGGAAGCAGTTTTTGCTTCAGGAAGAGGTAAACCTTCCTTTGCCAATGCTTTCAGTATCTTTTCTTTTTGTGAAGATGTTTTTCCTTCTAAAGGTGTCAGTAGCCCAGCAGCTTTAGCTCTTCGTAGTTTTTCAGATGGTGGACGTACACCTGCCTGTACTCTAGCTATTAAATCTCTCTCTGATGCGGTTCTCCCTTCAGGTAATGGGATTCCTCTGTCATGCAGACCTTGTAATATTCTTTCTTTTTCTCTCGGAGATTTACCTTCAAGCGGTAGCAGTAACCCAGCATCTGCTGCTTTGGCGTGCTTTTCTTTCATTGCTGCAGTTTCAGGTTCTGGAGGTAAGCCAAGGTCAGCGCGTACCTTATAAATGAGCCTTTTCTCAGAAGCAGTTTTTGCTTCAGGAAGAGGTAAACCTTCCTTTGCCAATGCTTTCAGTATCTTCTCTTTTTGTGAAGATGTTTTTCCTTCTAAAGGTGTCAGTAGCCCAGCAGCTTTAGCTCTTCGTAGTTTTTCAGATGGTGGACGTACACCAGCCTGCACTCTAGCTATTAAATCTCTCTCTGATGCGGATCTCCCTTCAGGTAATGGGATTCCTCTGTCATGCAGACCTTGTAATATTCTTTCTTTCTCTCTCGGAGATTTCCCTTCCAGTGGCTGGAGTAATCCGACATCAGCAGCTTTAGCGTGTTTTTCTTTCATTGCTGTAGTTTTCGGTTCCGGAGGTAAGCCAAGATCAGTGCGAACCTTATCAATCAGCCTTTTCTCAGAAGCAGTTTTTGCTTCAGGAAGAGGTAAACCTTCCTTTGCCAATGCTTTCAGTATCTTTTCTTTTTGTGAAGATGTTTTTCCTTCTAAAGGTGTCAGTAGCCCAGCAGCTTTAGCTCTTCGTAGTTTTTCAGATGGTGGACGTACACCTGCCTGTACTCTAGCTATTAAATCTCTCTCTGATGCGGTTCTCCCTTCAGGTAATGGGATTCCTCTGTCATGCAGACCTTGTAATATTCTTTCTTTTTCTCTCGGAGATTTATCTTCAAGCGGTAGCAGTAACCCAGCATCTGCTGCTTTGGCGTGCTTTTCTTTCATTGTTGCAGTTTCAGGTTCTGGAGGTAAGCCAAGGTCAGCGCGAACTTTATAAATGAGCCTTTTCTCAGAAGCAGTTTTTGCTTCAGGAAGAGGTAAACCTTCCTTTGCCAATGCTTTCAGGATCTTTTCTTTTTGTGAAGATGTTTTTCCTTCTAAAGGTGTCAGTAGTCCAGCAGCTTTAGCTCTTCGTAGTTTTTCAGATGGTGGACGTACACCTGCCTGTACTCTAGCTATTAAATCTCTCTCTGATGCGGTTCTCCCTTCAGGTAATGGGATTCCTCTGTCATGCAGACCTTGTAATATTCTTTCTTTTTCTCTCGGAGATTTATCTTCAAGCGGTAGCAGTAACCCAGCATCTGCTGCTTTGGCGTGCTTTTCTTTCATTGTTGCAGTTTCAGGTTCTGGAGGTAAGCCAAGGTCAGCGCGAACTTTATAAATGAGACTTTTCTCAGAAGCAGTTTTTGCTTCAGGAAGAGGTAAACCTTCCTTTGCCAATGCTTTCAGTATCTTTTCTTTTTGTGAAGATGTTTTTCCTTCTAAAGGTGTCAGTAGCCCAGCAGCTTTAGCTCTACGTAGTTTTTCAGATGGTGGACGTACACCTGCCTGTACTCTAGCTATTAAATCTCTCTCTGATGCGGTTCTCCCTTCAGGTAATGGGATTCCTCTGTCATGCAAACCTTGTAAAATTCTTTCTTTTTCTCTTGGGGATTTACCTTCCAGTGGCTGGAGTAAACCTGAATCTGCAGCTTCAGCGTGCTTTCTTTTCATTGCTGCAGTTTTAGGTTCTGGTGGTAAGCCAAGGTCACCGCGTATCTTATCGATGAGCCTTTTCTCGGAAGCAGTTTTTGCTTCAGGAAGAGGTAAACCTTCCTTTGCCAATGCTTTCAGTATCTTTTCTTTTTGTGAAGATGTTTTTCCTTCTAAAGGTGTCAGTAGCCCAGCAGCTTTAGCTCTTCGTAGTTTTTCAGATGGTGGACGTACACCTGCCTGTACTCTAGCTATTAAATCTCTCTCTGATGCGGTTCTCCCTTCAGGTAATGGGATTCCTCTGTCATGCAGACCTTGTAATATTCTTTCTTTTTCTCTCGGTGATTTACCTTCAAGTGGTAGCAGTAACCCAGCATCTGCTGCTTTGGCGTGCTTTTCTTTCATTGCTGCAGTTTCAGGTTCTGGAGGCAAGCCAAGATCAGTACGAACCTTATCAATCAGTCTTTTCTCAGAAGCAGTTTTCCCTACAGGAAGAGGCAGGCCTTCCTTTGCTAATGCTTTCAGTATCTTTTCCTTTTCAGAAGGAGATTTCCCTTCTAAAGGAGTCAGTAACCCCGCAGCTTTAGCTCTACGTAGTTTTTCAGAAGGCGCACGGACTCCCGCTTTCACTCTTGCTATCAATTCTCTCTCTGATGCGGTTCGCCCTTCGGGTAATGGGATTCCTCTGTCATGCAGACCTTGTAATATTCTTTCTTTCTCTGTCGGAGATTTACCTTCCAGTGGCTGTAGTAATCCGGCATCAGCAGCTTTAGCGTGCTTTTCTTTCATTGCTGCGGTTTTAGGTTCTGGAGGTAAGCCAAGATCAGCACGAATCTTATCAATGAGCCTTTCCTCGGAAGCAGTTTTCGCTTCAGGAAGTGGTAGACCTTCCTTTGCTAGTGCTTTTAAAAGCTTTTCCTTTTGTGAGGAAGTTTTGCCTTCCAAAGGTGTCAATAGCCCTGCAGCTTCAGCTCTACGTAGCCTCTCAGATGGTGCACGTACTCCCGCTTTCACTCTTGCTATTAAATCTCTCTCTGATGCAGTTCGCCCTTCAGGCAATGGAATTCCTCGGTCATGCAAACCTTGTATAATTCTTTCTTTTTCTCTTGGGGATTTACCTTCCAGTGGCTGAAGTAAACCTGCATCTGCAGCTTTAGCGTGCTTTTCTTTCATAGCTGCAGTTTTAGGTTCTGGAGGCAAGCCAAGATCAGCGCGAACCCTATCAATGAGCCTTTTCTCGGAAGCAGTTTTTGCTTCGGGAAGAGGTAGACCTTCTTTTGCTAGTGCTTTCAGTATCCTTTCTTTTTGTGCAGATGTTTTGCCTTCTATAGGAGTCAGTAGCCCCGCAGCTTTTGCTCTACGTAGTTTTTCAGATGGTGCACGCACTCCCGCTTTCACTCTTTCTATCAAATCTTTCTCTGATGCAGTTCGCCCTTCAGGCAATGGGATTCCTCTGTCATGCAAACCTTGTAAAATTCTTTCTTTTTCTCTTGGGGATTTACCTTCCAGTGGCTGGAGTAAACCTGCATCTGCAGCTTCAGCGTGCCTTCTTTTCATTGCTGCAGTTTTAGGTTCTGGTGGTAAGCCAAGGTCACCGCGTATCTTATCGATGAGCCTTTTCTCGGAAGCAGTTTTTGCTTCAGGAAGAGGTAAACCTTCCTTTGCCAATGCTTTCAGTATCTTTTCTTTTTGTGAAGATGTTTTTCCTTCTAAAGGTGTCAGTAGCCCAGCAGCTTTAGCTCTTCGTAGTTTTTCAGATGGTGGACGTACACCTGCCTGTACTCTAGCTATTAAATCTCTCTCTGATGCGGTTCTCCCTTCAGGTAATGGGATTCCTCTGTCATGCAGACCTTGTAATATTCTTTCTTTTTCTCTCGGAGATTTACCTTCAAGCGGTAGCAGTAACCCAGCATCTGCTGCTTTGGCGTGCTTTTCTTTCATTGCTGCAGTTTCAGGTTCTGGAGGTAAGCCAAGGTCAGCGCGTACCTTATAAATGAGCCTTTTCTCAGAAGCAGTTTTTGCTTCTGGAAGAGGCAGGCCTTCTTTTGCTAAGGCTTTAAGTATCTTTTCTTTTTGCGAAAATGTTTTGCCTTCTAAAGGCGTTAATAGTCCTGCAGCTTCAGCTCTACGTAGTTTTTCAGATGGTGCTCGCACTCCTGCTTTCACTCTAGCTATTAAATCTCTTTCTGATGCGGTTCGCCCTTCAGGCAAAGGGATTCCTCTGTCATGCAAACCTTGTAAAATTCGTTCTTTTTCTTTCGTGGTTTTACCTTCCAGTGGCTGGAGTAATCCGGCATCTGCTGCTTTAGCGTGTTTTTCTTTCATTGCTGTAGTTTTTGGTTCCGGGGGTAAGCCAAGGTCTATGCGTACCTTATCAATCAGCCTTTTCTCGGAAGCAGTTTTCGCTTCAGGAAGAGGTAGGCCTTCTGTTGCTAGTGCTTTCAGTATCTTTTCTTTTTGTGAAGATGTTTTTCCTTCTAAAGGTGTCAGTAGCCCAGCAGCTTCAGCTCTTCGTAATTTTTCAGATGGTGGACTTACACCTGCCTGTACTCTAGCTATTAAATCTCTCTCTGATGCGGTTCGCCCTTCGGGTAATGGGATTCCTCTATCATGCAGACCTTGTAATATTCTTTCTTTCTCTTTCGGAGATTTACCTTCAAGTGGCAGCAGTAACCCAGCATCAGCTGCTCTGGCGTGCTTTTCTTTCATTGCTGCTGTTTTAGGTTCTGGAGGTAAGCCAAGGTCAGCGCGTACCTTATCAATGAGCCTTTTCTCAGAAGTAGTTTTCGCTTCGGGAAGAGGCAGACCTTCTTTTGCTAGTGCTTTCAGTATCTTTTCTCTTTGTGAAGATGTTTTGCGTTCTAAAGGCGTTAATAATCCTGCAGCTTCAGCTCTGCGTAGTTTTTCAGATGGTGCTCTCACCCCCGCTTTCACTCTAGCTATTAAATCTCTCTCTGATGCGGTTCGCCCTTCAGGTAATGGGATTCCTCTGTCATGCAGACCTTGTAATATTCTTTCTTTTTCTCTCGGAGATTTACCTTCAAGCGGCTGCAGTAACCCTGCATCTGCAGCATAAGCGTGCTTCTCTTTCATGGACGCAGTTGTGGGTTCCGGTGGTAAACCAAGATCAGCGCGTACTTTATCAATGAGTCTTTTTTCAGAAGCAGTTTTCGCTTCAGGAAGTGGCAGTCCTTCATTTGCTAATCCTTTCAGTATCCTTTCTTTTTGTGCAGCAGTTTTGCCTTCCAAAGGCGTCAGTAGGCCTGCAGCTTCAGCACTACGTAGTTTCTCAGATGGTGCACGTACTCCTCCTGCCTTTACTCTAGCTATTAAATCTCTCTCTGATTCGGTTCGCCCTTCAGGCAATGGGATTGCCCTATCATGCAAACCTTGCAAAATTCTTAGTTTTTCTCTTGGAGATTTACCTTCAAGGGGCTGCAGAAGTCCTGCATCAGCAGCTTTAGCGTGCTTTTCTTTCATTGCCGTTGTTTTAGGTTCAGGAGGTAAGCCAAGATCAGCGCGTACCTTATCAATGAGCCTTTTTTCAGAAGCTGTTTTTGGTTCAGGAAGAGGTAGGCCTTCCTTTGCTAGTTCTTTCAGTATCTTTTCTCGTTTTGAAGATGTTTTACCTTCTAAAGGCGTTAAGAGCCCTGCAGCTTCAGCTCTACGTAATTTCTCAGATGGTGCACGTGCACCTGCCTTCACTCTAGCTATCAAATCTCTCTCTGATGCTGTTCGCCCAATAGGCAATGGGATTCCCTTTTCATGCAAACCTTTTAAAATTCGTTCTTTCCCTTTTGGTGATTTACCTTCCAGTGGCTGAAGTAATCCAGCATCGGCAGCTTCAGCGTGCTTTTTTTTCATGGACGCAGTTCTAGGTTCTGGAGGTAAGCCAAGTTCAGCGCGTACCTTCTCAATAACCCTTTTCTCAGAAGCAGTTTTAGCTTCAGGAAGAGGCAGTCCTTCCTTTGCCAATGCTTTTAGTATCTTCTCTTTTTGTGAAGAAGTTTTATCTTTCAGAGGCGTCAGTAGCCCTGCGGCTTCCGCTCTGCGTAGTTTTTCCGACGGAGCACGTACTATTCCTTTTACTTTGGCTATTAAATCTCTTTCTGATCGAGTTCGTCCTTCAGGCAATGGTATACCCAGGTCATGTAAACCTTTCAAGATTTTTTCTTTTTCTTTTCGAGATTTACCTTCCAGCGGCAAGAGTAATCCGACGTCTGCAGCTTTGGCTTGCCTCTCTTTTACCGATAAAGTTTCAGGGTATGGAGGTAGGCCAAGGTCAGCGCGAACCTTGTCTATGAGCCTTTTCTGAGAAGCAGTTTTTGCTTCAGGAAGAGGCAAGCCTCGCATTGCTAATCCTTTTAAAATCTTTTCTTGATGTTTTGGTGACTTTCCTTCCAAAGACGTCAGTAGTCCCGCAAATTTTGCCGCACGAATCCTTTCAGATGGCGTTAGTGATGGTGCACGTATGCCTGCCTTCACTCTAGCTATTAGAGCTCTCTCGGAAGCAGTCCGCCCTTCAGGCAATGGTATTCCCCTAATATGTAAACCTTTTAAAATTCGTTCTTTCTCTTTTGTTGATTTACCTTCTAGAGGCATCAGTAATCCGTAATTTGCAGCTTGAGCGTGTTTCTCTTTCATGGCATCAGTTTTAGGTTCCGGTGGCAATCCAAGATCAGCGCGTACCTTATCAATGAGCCTTTTCTCAGAAGCAGTTTTTCCTTCAGGAAGAGGCAGTCCTTCATTTGCCAATCCTTTCAGTATCTTTTCTTTTTGTGCGGCAGTTTTACCTTCTAAAGGTGTCAGTAGCCCTGCAGCTTTAGCTCGACGTTGTTTTTCAGATGGTGCACGTATTCCTGCTTTAATTTTTGCTACTAATTCTCTTTCTGTCGCGTTTCGACCTTTAGGCAGTGGGATTCCTCTGTCATGCCAACCTTGTAAAATTCTTTCTTTTTCTCTTGGTGATTTACCTTCCAGGGGCTCCATTAACCCGGCATTTGCAGCTTTGGCGTATTTCTCTTTCATTGCTGCAGTTTTGGGTTCCGGAGGTAGGCCAAGTTCAGCGCGTACCTTTTCAATGATTTTTTTCTCAGAAGAAGTTTTTCCTTCAGGAAGAGGTATTCCTTCTTTTACCAATGCTTTAAGTATCTTTTCTTGTTGTAAGGAAGTTTTACCATCCAAAGGTGTCAGTAGCCCTGCAGCTTGAGCGCGACGTAGTTTCTCAGAGGGTACATGTACACCCGCCTTCACTGTAGCTATTAAATCTCTTTCTGATACAGTTCGCCCTTCAGGCAACGGAATACCGAGGTTGTGCCAACCTTGTAAAATCCTTTTTTTCTCTTGAGGTGATTTTCCTTCTAGGGGCTGGAGTAATCCGGCGTCTGCAGCTTTGGCGTGCTTCTCTTTCATAGATGTTGTTTTAGGGTCCGGAGGTAAGCCAAGGTCAGCTCGTACTTTATCAATCAGTCTTTTCTCAGAAGCAGTTTTTCCTTCAGGAAGAGGCAGTCCATGCATTGCTAGTCCTCTCAG
This sequence comes from Melanchra persicariae, assembly GCA_947386135.1. Lineage (NCBI taxonomy): Eukaryota > Metazoa > Arthropoda > Insecta > Lepidoptera > Noctuidae > Melanchra > Melanchra persicariae. Next base: position 31,635,737 of record OX376643.1, read on the forward strand.
TATCTTTTCTTGTTGTTTCGGAGGTTTCCCTTCTATGGACGTAAGTAGTCCTGCATCTTTTGCCTCTTTTATTCTCTCAGATGGCGTAACTGACGGTGCACTTACGCCTGCCTTCACTCTAGCTATTAGAGCTTTCTCTGATGCAGTTCGCCCTTCAGGCAATGGTATGCCTCTGTCATGCAAACCTTGTATAATTCTTTCTTTTTCCCTTGGCGATTTACCTTCCAAAGGCTGCAGTAATCCTGCGTCTGCCGCTTTTGCATGTTTCTCTTTCATGGTTGCAGTTTTAGGTTCCGGTGGAAGGCCCAATTCGGCGCGGACCCTTTCTATAAGCCTTTTTTCAGAAGAGGTTTTCCCTTCAGGTAGAGGCAGTCCTTGCATTGCTAATCCTCTAATAATAAGTTTTTGTTGTTCCGGTGATTTTCCAACTATTGGCGTGAGTAGCCCTGCAGCTTTTGCTTTTCGGACTCTTTCAGACGGCGTTACTGATGGCGCATATTCTCCTGCTTTTACTTTCGCTATAAGAGCTTTTTCAGATTTTGTTCGTCCTTCAGGCAATGGAATTCCTTTGTCATACAAACCTTGCAAAATTCTTTGTTTTTCTTTCGTTGATTTACCTTCAAGTGGCTGCATTAATCCAGCATCTGCAGCTTTGGCGTACTTTTCTTTCATAGATTCAGTTTTAGGTTCCGGAGGAAGGCCAAGTTCGGCGCGTACTCTTTCAATAAGCTTCCTTTCAGAGGTAGTTTTTCCTTCAGGAAGAGGCAGTCCTTGCATTGCTAATCCTCTTACTATTTTTTCTTTTTGTTCAGGAGATTTTCCCTCTAAAGTCGTAATCAACCCTGCAGCTTTGGCTTTTCTTAATCTTTCTGACGGTGTTATTTCTTCGGTTACTTTGGCTTTTTTTATTCTTTCCAACATTCTAGCAGTTTTAGACTCTGGTACCCCTAATTCAGCTTTAACTTTCTTTATCAAAGCTTTTTCAGACGCAGTCTTACCCTTTGGTAGTGGTTGTCCTGTTTTTATTAATTCTCTCAAAACCTCTTCTTTCTCTGCTGGAGTCTTCCCTTCTAACATTTTTTCAGCTTTCTTTCTTTTTTCTTTTGTTCCCAAGGATGATAACGATTTACGCTCTTCTCCGAGGCGCCTTTCTTCACGTAACTTATGACTGCACAGTATGCATTCACAATTATCACAGTTTTTCTTTTTGTAGCAGTCATAAAGGCCCTTCATGACTTCAAACATAGCATCTGAGTTGCATGAACAGCAGCAACTGTCTTCTACCCTACTCAATTGACAGCGGTAAACCTTCCATTTTTTCTGCGTTGGAAAATGAAACGGACTCAAATATTCGTTAAAATGGTAACCTGAAACTCGGTTTATTACGAATTTTGAATTGAAGAAGCACTTTTTTTTTATTGTTTCAGAACTTCTGGTGCTTTTTTTGTTAAGATTTGAAAGTTTTGTCCGTTTGTTGAGCTCGGTCATGCTGATGTGTTTGGTGAAGAGTTTTTGGGTTATTTGCCTCCCGGAGTGTGATAACCGAATAGCAACTACTGGCTGTTGGCCATTATTGATTCGATCCATTTTTTTGCGGATTTTTACTTTTTTCTTGTGGACCATTATACTGCCGTGATTCATACCGTTGTATGAACTAATTTCTTGATTGTATTGGCACAATTCGTATTGTAACTTGTTTTTCACGTCTTTCATGTTGGTTTTATGAATAGCGCCAAATCTTACTTTTTTTTCTTATTACACCTCCATTCGAGGAAAGTGCATCAAAACTTTAACTAGCTGTTATGGCATTTTCTCAGAATAGTAATTTAGCGGTTCATCTTCATCATTTAGGGTTGATTTATGCTGTAAAATATTTAAGGAGTAACCATTAGAGTAGGCACTTGCGCCTATAATATTATACCAGTAATGACTAAGGCAGATTTTCTCGGATTAAAAAATGAAATGGAATATTCATATTACGTTTCGATAACATGAGTTAAGAAGGCATTCATTAATGTTGTGCATTTATATCGTTTACTTACAGCATAATTTCCATATGCCTATACCCAGACATCTTTCACAATAGTGATCAGTCCTAAGGTTAACTAATTCGTGACAGCCTTGACTATTACCTCGCCGTTAACAAGGCGCCAACTTATCTCAATCACCTAACAGGAATGGATCAACACTTCAGTTACATTGACTTGGCTACGGTTAAGCAACGCCGCGTTTAAGGCTAGGCGTGGTGCCATAGCTGACCGTCTATCAAAGGCACAAAGGAGGCCCGAGTGTGGGGATGATGAGTTACGCGTAGGAACAGTGACGACCAGCAGTAAGTACCGGGAACGCGAAGTGGCCATGCACCACTTAAAATTCGCGAGGAGAGGTAATTCCGTTGCGATGCTGATTAGTCTGATTAGTGTGCGTACCAGCAGGGAGTTTTACCAAGAATTCTGTCTGGTATATGAGCTACAACCTTTGTCTCAAAAGAATGGGATAGCGGCCCTGAATTACGGGTAATATCGACGGTTTCGCTCCCAAGTAGGCACTTTACTGTAATTTATTGACAGCAATGGTGATGTAACACCACTAATTCATCGATCATCATACCGTTATCCTAAAACTTGGATGTAGGATATAAACCGCTCCCTCTTACAGGGAAGAAACCCTCTTCCAACTAACTTAATGTAACTGGCACAGAATTATACTTATAAGCCCTATATACTCACTACTTAGTGAGGTTCTCTCTTCTTGGTTTACAAAAATAATACTCATAATATAATCACGTACCGTTTAATTTCCAGCTTCTTTTACAGATTGATAGGTTCCTTTGCTAATAGCATCATTATTATGGACTAGTGTGTGATAAAGAGTCTGCTATTTCTATATTTTATTCGTATTTTTTGTTGGTTAGGCACATGATGGACAAATCGAAATCCATATTTTTTAAATTGCGTGTCACACTTGACATGTGACATGTGGTGACATAGGACCATTGAGATAGAAAAAATATGGAGGCGCCGCGATATTCTAAACAGGGTTAATTACAAAACAGAATGTGAAATATCGTTTTGTTTCATTCTTTCTAATGTGGTAATCGTATTTGATAAAAGAGACAACAATGTTTCAGTTGGTGCTCATATTGTCAACAATTTGTGACAGTTGTAGGTGGGTGCCATCTGCCATATTAGTTACGCAGTTTCGAGGTAGTTCTGCTGTCAAATGGTTGTTTAATTTTTATATAACACTAGCACTTCGCCCGCGACTTCGTCCGCGTGGGGATAGTAGGTACTCCACAAACTTCAACGCCCCTATACATATCCCCTTATAAAGGTTAGTTTTGGAAAATTAAGCACAACGATTCTCATTATTGGTTCAGCGCAACTGTTCACCCCGTTCAGCCCGTCAGTGGTTGATTATGCAAAAATTGTTAGGTACATGATCTGTTTCAATTATCCCACTTTTAGTTTGTTCATAGAATTCTGACGTAAATTGAAGCAAGCTATAATTTCCTCCCCTAAAAACTTATTCACCCCTGCTTCACCCCTTATTATGTATGTACCTAGTTGATTTTCGAAAAATCCAAACATTTGATATTCTTATTGTTTTATCGAAAACATTTAAATGCCGTGGTGTTTCAACTTCATCGGACCAAGCATTGATACGATTCTCCCCAGTTCGCTCAAGCCGCGACATTTTTCTTACTCCGAGCATGTTTATTACCGTCGTAACTTTTGAACGAAAGGTCCGATTTGAATGATTTAAAGTGTAATTTACACGGACATAATCAACCTTAATTATCAAACCATTTAAATGGATAAGGATTAATATCATGGTACTATAATCACCATTTTTTATTTCACCATGGGATTTGCTTGACTAATATTAACAAAAAGCGGTCATGGTGACTTATCCATAATAGTTAGACATATGGTATCGCGGACTTTTTTGTAGATAATGATGACCTCTATAAAACTGTAGTACATCACTTTGCTCTATTGTCAATAGATTCCGCAGCGTACGCGATATAAGGATTTTTTCTCACACCTTGGGTCACATTATCGAAGTTTTCATACGGATCCCTAACTTTTTTGAAATATTCTATAGCCTATGACCATCACCGATAATTTAGGATTCTACTGGTGAAAGAATTTTTCAAATCGGTCCAGTAGTTTCGGAGCCTATTCATTTCAAACAAACAAACAAACAAACAAACAAACAAACAAACAAATCTTTCCTCTTTATAATATTAGTGTAGATTTGTGAGAAAATTACGAGAAGTTTCTGTTTAAAACTGCACTTATATGCTGGAAAACAGCAGTTAAACATGCTCCTGCGTTAATATTGTGAAGTGTGGTGCAAAAACCAAGGATTATCAACGTCAGTCGTCTTTGTACAGGTTAGTTGCAGGTTTTCATGCAATATTTCTTATATTATAAACTTTCGATAAAGAAATTGCTATGTGATCATGAATTTATGGCTAAAGTGTTCATATTTGGGTTTATTTCCGTCCAACAGACCTTTTTAATATTTTATAATTTCATTCGTTTGTTTACAATAATATGTCATGGTGGAATAGTGTTGTACCGGTGCCGTAATAGTTTCCAATACTAGTTCCTTCGCTGTGCTGAAACGATATCGCTATAATGCGTGTGCTAATCGGTTCGAGTAACTTTGCTAGGTCCGCCCCGGGGTTCACAGCACCGAGACCGTGCCACAGTGTTTTAAGATGATTCTAAATGAGGTCCAAAAGACCTTATCTATCGCTTTCCATCAGGCGTGATCGAGGTCAAGAGCAAGCCCATTCCATAATAAAAAAAAAAAAAATTGCTGCTAATATTGCCTGTATCTAGGTTTCGATCCTGCATTTGCCCGAGGTAAGACCCACGTGGTTTTCTGTTCTGTTTCCCTCTCGAGGTTCTCGTACGTGTTTCTGATTAGGGGGTTGTATTGTTTCAGATCTGGCTCTTTTAACTAGCCTGAATTCCTGAAGACGGACGCTGAAAGACGTGACGTCTTGGTGTGTTCCGAAGGTAGACCTGAGGAGGTGGACAGTGTACCTACCCATGTGGAAAGACACACATAATCAGATCATCGTCCATGGAAGTCATCAGGTACAGACGTCGTTTGTTATACTTCGTTCCGGATCAACATCCTTCCCTGCAGGACACTTCATCGTGTGGTCTACCCGTGTTTTGTCACGTGTAGCCGATGCCAAGGGGTCTTTGTGCCGCTGATTTGATGGTTCTCTAAAAGATTAACGCTAACGCTAAATGCTAAATGGCTGACTCGCCAACGCTGATATATAGCTCGCTAATTACCAGATTGCTAACCTAGAAGTTATTTTTATGTCAAGTTACGTTTTGAGAGAGAGAGTGTGAACCTTATGTTCACTTAAGGATAGAAAGATCTAGTAATTGAATGGTTGCTACACTAAGTACAACATGTTCATTTTTTGCACTGAGCACAACTAGATATGTCCATAACCATTTATTCGGTTGAGCTAGAAGTTGCTAGCGGTTCACTTCACGAATCCATTCAAGCGACACTGGTTTTATATATTTTACTTCTCATGCAAATTTTCCCACTCTGGTACCCTCGGTACGGAGACGGGATCCAGAATTGGAATTGTGTTACAGGGTTTAGGGATAAGGTAATAAACCTGTGCATTTGATGTAAGTACCTGCCTAAGGTTTGATTTTAATAAAGTTTGTATTGTATAGATTGGTACTTGTTCATTTCAACTTATTCCCTAACTTATGTACCCCATAAATTTACTGTAGCATGGTTAAGTGAGTTTCACACCCACACACACAGACAGTATTTTGAAATAAATATAATGTTGTTATTATATTGGTATGAGTGACAGACAGTCACAACACCAATGAACAAATTTAAAAAAATACTTGTTTTATTTTACTCCACCTGTCTTTTAACATAATAGAAGAACTTGGTTTTCACTAGGGTCCGTATACCTACCAAAAACTACAGACCAGATATAAAATAAGCAAAAGCGCAAATGTCATGTAATTATATGCAGAAAAACTCTTGAAATTAATATTATTCTCAAATATCAGAAGGCAAGTAAACATACGATTTGTTTTCTGTTACAACGAACTGTAAGAATATTTGTAATTATGATTCAACCGTGATATATTGTAAGACTCGTAATACTATTATATAGTACTAGTTTCGATATTAGTTATTAGTAACACTATGTTTTCTGATTGACACAACCCTAGTATTGGCAGCCATTTTTAGAGACATTTTGAGACAAAAACGAGCATCCTTTTTTGTAGATGTTTCCAGTGCATACTATTTATATGTCATTGCATAGGACGGTTTGTTTTAGAACGGTGAAGTAAAAAGATGTTTAGTTTATAACGAAAACTCTTACAACCCAAGATCCTTGACACAGCTTGATCCCCCGACCTTACTTATTTTCTCAGTAACAAAATGTGTGGGCCAATGGGCAACCGGCTATAAAAAACTATACTGTCTTTACGCAAAGTATCAGTGCTGATCTGTATGTATGTATGTGCGGGAACCGTGTACAGATTTTAAAAATTGTAAAAAAATCAATGACATGAAAATACTCAAGCGTGTCAGATATTGATATTTTCATGCTCCAACATGTCTCTGATACGAAATATAAATATATTAATCTGCCGATTTGCATGGTGGGGTGGCTATGCGGAGGGGTGAAGAAATTAAAAACAAATTTACTCGAGCGTGTCAGATTTTCAGAGTGGGTGTTCAGTGAACCCTACAGATGCTACCATTTCTTAGACCGACGATTTGGAAGTGACGCAAGCTCGCAGCGAATTCCTGAAAATTAAAAAAAAATCGCCATCTTGAAATACTCGAGCGCGTCAGATTAGCATACTGAAGGTTCATAATGATGTCCCAGCCATAGAGACTAAAAATCTGACGATTATTTTGATTGGTAATTTGACAACTTGAAAAAAATGCTTTTTTTTTATTTTTTCCCGTTTGTCAATTTAGATCTTTGGCAGTCGCTACGGATTGTCTGAAGCCAGTAAATCTGTTTCAGTCTTGCCAAGAAGTACCGTATTACCCAGTTAATGGGTTGTGGTGGTCTGGTAGGCAGCCGCTTCACGTAAAATACTGGTATTCAGCTGAATCCGGTTTGACCGGAAGCCGACCTCAATGTAGTTGGGAAAAAGGCTAGGCAGATGATGATAAACAGCTGTAATGGTGTCATGGTTTGGAGGTAGCGGAACAGAGAGTAAAGTCCCGCAAACCTCCATTGAAAAGGGAGGATCCTCCGTCCAGACGGTTGGTTTGTCTAGTGGGCAACTGCCCGAGAGTTGATATTCGGGCTTTGCATGTGTTCTAATCGCACGGTAAACTTTGATATCGCGATTTAGGATTTTGTAGTTAGTTCGCAGCTTGTCGAGATAGATGGCGCTGCGAGTCTCATTTGTTGTGATGTTGATTCTGCTACGTTGATTTTTGTGGCGGCATGAATGCCGCTACATCACTCCCCTCCGGAGACCGGAGGTCGATAGTGGATGAGTCGTCCATACATCTTGAGATGCTTGCCAGGCCAGTGGAAGGTTGGTTCCAGTGAGTCGGAACCGGAAGTCGCAGAGTTCTCGGTGAGTCGGAACTACCTGCGTCGCAGAGTTCACGGTGAGTCGGAACTGTCTGCGGTGCCCCGATGCTGCTGCTGGCGTGACTGCTGGCGTCGACCAGGAGAGGTTCTTCAAGGCTCTTCATGTGACTGGCCGAAGGTGCAGTGTGCTTGCCAAGGTGGGTCGGAGCTGTGCGACGTGCTGACGTGACTGCTGGCGTCGACCAGGAGAGGTTTTTCAAGGCTCTTCATGTGACTGGCCGAAAGTGCAGTGTGCTTGCCAAGGTCGCTGATGACGTTGATGATAGAGGCTGAGGATGCTGACCAGGAATGCGCGTCCGCTGCATGCTGGTGGTCAGGATACCCGTAGAAGCCGAGGGTACTGGCTGGCTGTATGACTCGCTGCTCGAGAGCTTGAGGTCAGGATGAGGAGAAGTGATGATGATGATGACGTCATGATGAGGTAGCTGCACGAAGGCTGCGCTGACGTTCAATGTCGAGGGTCACCAGTTTGGAGGTAGCGGAACAGAGAGTAAAGTCCCGCAATCCTCCATTGAAAAGGGAGGATCCTCCGACCAGACGGTTGTTTGTGTCTGGTGGGCAACTGCCCGAGAGTTGATATTCGGGCTTTGCATGTGTTCTAATCGCACGGTAAACTTTGATATCGCGATTTAGGATTTTGTAGTTAGTTCGCAGCTTGTCGAGATAGATGGCGCTGCGAGTCTCATTTGTTGTGATGTTGATTCTGCTACGTTGATTTTTGTGGCGGCATGAATGCCGCTACAATGGTGTCGGAAAGCAGTGTGGGGAAGGTGCGAGAGAGTCAAAGATACGGGAAAAGTGAAAAGGACCGATAGGCGCGGAGTGGAAAACACATAGCTGCACGCTCTGAACTTAATTGACGATTTTTATTACCTTTGGCTTGCGGAAATCGTCAGATTATATGTTTTTTGTTATTCTGATAAATAATAAATGATATTTATTTTGTAAGTAGGTTGTAAATAACACTTTTACACGTCAATCTTTTCTTTTTAAACTAGATGAGGCCGGTGTTTCCTAGCTGACTACCCTGAGAAGAAACACCGAAACAAACTCAGAGGTCAAAGTCTCTTTTGAAGTCCATACAATTTTACTGGTCAAATTATATGAGAACCATTTAGGTTGATGTCTGAGGTGGTCTTTTGAGAAAAATAAGACACAGATTTTTTTTTTTTATCGTGTGGCTCAAACTTAGAACTTTAAGGAGCTCAACGATTTGACGATCTGGTATTATCACCTTTAAAATAATAAAAAAACAACCGCGCTCGAATAAGTCAAGACATCGTTTTTTTTGCAACTATGTTCAACTCCCGCCTCCTTAGGTTACGTTCAAATCGTCAGATTAGCAAAATTGACACTTTTTAATCTTAATCTGACACGCTCGAGTATTTCAGAATTTCAGATGATCGACTTTTTTTACTAATCTAACGGTTTCTCCTGAGTGTACCCCCCTATATTGAGGGTTTATACTGGTTGGACGTATTTATCAATATGTAAGGTATCCTCCAATATTAATCTGCCGCGCTCGAGTATATCCCAAAATCTCTTCTAGGGTTCCCCTACCAACAGGTGACAGGGGCCATATTTTGTAACGCTGAGTTTTAACCACAGACTACAAAATAATATTTCTAACCTCGTTTCACCTAGAGTGAACTTTTTACTACAACAGCGTATAATCTGTTCTTAGTGTCATCGTGGGTGACAACCACATACTCTTGGGGCGGACTGCGAGATAACTATACCTCCAAACCTCCATCCCTCATCCCCCCATCAGACTTTCACGTATCCAAGTATCTAAAACTAAAACAAATGCGGTAACAAATTCAACATACGTATCATCTAGCTCATCTTTTCTTCCCATAAGCCGGCTGCCGCTTCAAAATTCACAGCAAAGTCACCGTATCTTGGGGTCAATAAAAGCTGAGAATTACAATCATGAAAGCGGCAGTCTGAAGTAATCCGACATGGTCAGAATACCGTGTCACTGTAAAGTGTATTTACCCAGCAAATGCAAGTGTCAACTTCGTCAGCCAGGGTATAGACCTTTGGGGACTGACCATGTCGTGTACACCTCCCAAAGCTTCGGCCTCCAAGGCTTGCACCACCGCACTATTACTGAAAATCCTCGTCGCTTATACGAAGTTAAAGAAGAATCCAATACCAGTTTAGTTGAGAAAACTCAGGTAACTCTGGAACACTTGTATGACGCATGCGCTGGATACAATTTGAGGTGAGATATTTTATTTGTCTAGCGTAAGTAAGCTTTCAAGAATCTGCGATGAGGGAATCGTCGTGAGGAAACTTACATAAATAAAATTAAATAAATAGAAAACCGTTGTCTGAAACTCTAAAATCTATGTGCACTGAGAAAGCGTGATATTCAGTGTGCATTCCTTATACAGACAGCGGTATGCACCCCATTGGTATCCTGGGGATCTCGGGTTCGATTCCCAGGTCAGGCAAAAATGCTACTGGGTTTTTCCATTAAAAATTGCGCAGTTACAGGAGTTCGGAAGTGGGTGGTGTGACAATCCCGTGCCTTGGAAACCTGTTCAACGTTGGTGCCTCGCCTGATTTCTGCGCGGTCTTAATGTTAATAATTAGTTTATCTTTACATAAAAACAACAACAAAGTAGGTACACAGCATGGAAACAGAGGGTTGTACAACCAAGTCTTAAATTCTAGTCATCTTTCCGGGCTCGTAAACTAGGTATCTACGCAGACCTGTATCTTAGGAGTCGCAGATTTTGCGTCTTTTCTATAAAATATAACCGTGTCAGTTAGTTTACAGTAATTGGTGTTAATGTCGCAGCCAACTAGCTTAATCAGCCGTTTCATTAAAAGTAGACTTTTCATTGAACTGTGCCGTTTAATCAGCAACATAAGTGACATGGGCAAATCATTAAACGATATTGAACAAAAGACATCATCTAAGTCGCTGAAAAATCGGCGCATTTAAATGAAAAGGCTAGGCCATCAATTAATCGGCGTATTAAGCTAATTGGCTGGGACAATAATACATCAAATAGAAAAAAATGTGATTGTGTATCTAGGAGTGAATTCAAGAGTGTAGTATGTGTAGGGCGAGTGTTTTTGAGGTGTGAGTGTGTGATACTTAAGCTAGCTTTCAGGGGAGGTTTGACAAGGTTTAGAGTCAATTCTACTAATATTATAAAGGTGAAAGTTTGTATGTTTGTATGTTTGTATGTTTGTGTAACAATCAGGCAAAAACGGCTGAAGGGATTTGGATGAAATTTGGCACACGTGTAGTTCATATCCTGGAATAAAAAATAGGCTACTTTTTATCCCGGTAAGTGGCATGGATTAATGGAGACTGAGGAGGTAGTGGAAACTCAGAGCCGCTGCTGCCTTAGTACTTCAGATTCACAAGTACCAGGAGACCAAAAACATCAAGTACCAGGAGACCAGAAACATGTCATAGTATTTTTGGGCTGGTATAATTATGTAGGTAGGGTAGGTGTAGGGTATGTGTAGGGAAGGTGTAGGGAAGGTGTAGGGTAGGTGTAGGGTAGGTGTAGGGTAGGTGTAAGGTAGGTGTAGGGTAGGTGTAAGGTAGGTGTAGGGTAGGTGTAAGGTAGGTGTAGGGTAGGTGTACGGTAGGTGTAGGGTGGGTGTTTCCTGAGTAAAAAATTTACAATACAAATCAGGTAACCTTGCTATTTCCGATATTCACGCGGGCGAAGCCGCAGCTGGTAGAAGCTAGTAGTCAATATTTTTTCGTGTCGTTGTCTCGTATCACATCGGTCTACGAGAGTTAAGGTGCAGTAGGTATGTGTAGGTACAAATGCAGGTGCACTCTACTTATGTAAGTTTGTGCACTATATCTCCTAGCTGATCCCTATTGATATTGGCCACCTTGACCGAAATTTGATCGGGAAGTTCATTCTTGCACAAAAGTGCCTTTAAACGAGCAATTCTTGTAAATATATATATATCGCAGCCAACTAGCTTAATCAGCCGTTTCATTAAATAAAAGTCTTGACTTTTCATTGAACTGCGCCGTTTTATCAGTGATATAAGTGACATGGGCAAGTCATCAAACGATATTGAACAAAAGATGTTACTTAGGTCGCTGAAAATTAGCGCATTTACCTAAATGAAAAGGCTAGGCCACCAATTTAACGACTGATTAAGCTAATTGGCTGCGACGTATTACATACCTATATAAACTGAATCTCAGAAACGGCTCCAACGATTTTCATGAAATTTAGTATGCGGGGGTTTCGGGGGCGATAAATCGATCTAGCTAGGTTTCATTTTTAGAAAACGTCGTTTTATCCGTGTTTCCAAAATTGCTCGGTAATCCAAGTACTAATCTTAGTTCGTTGCGTGTTTCCTAATTAGCTGTTTTTAAGACCTTTTTGTACATGGATATTAAAAGGTAAGTACCTACCACTCTGTATAGTTATTAACATAAACAGGTGTAACTGAAATATCGCAATACCTGAAAAGTGGTCATTAGTCACGTCATCACTTTTACGAGTATGTGACCTGGGGGTCTACTCTCTAAGCCCGAAGTCCGTAGTTTCGGCCTTAGTGTCGGGCGGTTTCTACTCCGTATCACCTACGGACTTACGATCCCGAACTAAAATAATGAAACATTACGAAGTTGCCCCATATTTCGATAAGATATAATAAATAATGCGGCTTTCCATGAGAGTTGTATATTACTAACCGAACTTTTTTAGGGTTACCCAAAGGGTAAAAACGGGATCCTATTACTAAGACTCCGCTGTCCATCTGTCCGAGTGTCTGTCTGTCCGTCTGTCTGTCTGTCCATCTGTCTATTTGTCTGTCACCAGGCTGCATCTCATGAACCGTGATAGCTAGACAGTTCAAATTTTTACAGTCGATGTATTTCTGTTGCCGCTATAACAACTCATACTAAAAACAGAATAAATTAAATATTTAAGTGGGGCTCCGATACAACTAACGTATTTTCTTTTGCCGTTTTTTTAACAATTTTATGTAATGAGCCCTCCAATGAAGAAACTTTGTTTTGAAGGTGTTCCTTCCATATCAAATTGCTGTATTTTGATATCACATCCGATTTATCAAATCAATAGATGTACTTAAGTAGGTAGGTGCCGTCGGTATGTTCTTTTTCTAACACTAAAATAAACTTAGGCTTTATTTATCCTACTACTCGTACTACTAGTTATCGCTGCATGTTTGGATCTATTTTTTTAAATCGATTACGCCTACTCAGCTTGCGGCATTTATCAGGCCAGTGAAATCAGCTTTACAGACAAAACATGTTAATAGTCAATGCGAAATATCCATTCCTGTACCCATAGCAATAATGGCTGTAATTTGAAATACACATTTCAGATTATAGTTCGGTACCTAATTATAAAAAATTGTGCCATATATATAATAGATTTAAAGTGTTAGTCCAAATAACCATTCAAACTCAGGTGTCTCCTTCTACGAGTTCGATAGTCAACTTAAATAAACGTTTGTTGTTACAGGTACTGCCCCATCACCGGTTTCGTGAAGAGCAATCGGGATTACTTCAAGCTTATGATGAAAGATGTCGCTATTCTCATATGTTTTCTTGCCACGAATTTCGTTGTTTTTCTTGCGATGGTGTGCAAGACTATTGTGCATTCGTTCTTCCTAATCATAGTGGCTTTGCAGTGGATTTTGAGGTATTTATTCATTGACATACCCCGTGGCATGTAACCTATTTAAATACTTAAGTTAGAATAACAAGGTAAAGGTAAAACAATTATTAATAACGAAGACCAATAGTGCATCCGTTAGCTGGATATTTGTGCTATTATTACTTTTTATTAGGTTTCCGTAGTCAACAAGGAACCCGCCATGTCCGTCTGTCTGTCTCTCTGCCCGCGGTTTTGCTCAGAGACGCTTAGCACTAGAAAGTTGAAACGTGGTATGGATATACGTATATTACTCACGCCGACAATGTGTAAAAAAAATCTTAAAAAAAAATCTTATCTAAAAGAAAAACTCTCACAGCTCAGTAGGCTTTACAACTTAACGAGTAATAGTTGCAACTACGGAACCCTTCACTGCGCGTGCCCCGGCACGCACTTGGCCGGTTTTTTTTTTAGGTTCGTCTGTGACCACAATCTCACTCGATGGAGACCGATGACACTGTTCTTATTTTCTAGTCCATGGTTACTTCTTCAGGGTACTTCTTATCGATGCCAAAAGATCGGTGCAATAGTTCCCTAGTGTCAATCTTCAAGAACATGGGGGATGTTGATGATGGGGATAAATAAAGCTCATAAAAAACGAGAGGACAGTGTGATAAGTTATGTCAATTTTGTACTCCGCCATTGAGTTATGCGAGGAATACTGGAGAAAGCGTATGGTAGGGTACCGCTAAGGTGTTGTGGTGGGCCCTGATGGAGAAATATTAGACTGTGAAGTAGGTCAAGTTAACATACGCAACGTACTGCCAATCTAGACGCTGCGCTGTGATATCGGACATAATAAATATATTGGAAGAGACACCCTGGTGCAAGCTGTTGTCCGAAGGTTTTTTGCATCTGTGAACCTAAGCCTGAAATCCAGAGCAGATTGGAAAAATAACAATCAAAGCTGGGGAGCGTTGGCTTAAAATCAGCAGAACCAAGGTGGAATATATGTTCTGCGATTTCAGCGGTCTCCCGGCGCTGGGTGCTGGTCTGCTTCGGCTTTCGGTGTCTGAGTTCATTCGTACAAGGTGGCGAAAATAAAACAAGAATTGGAATATTAACCGCGAACTAGCGGCATGTAACAGGTAAAATTTGCAAACCCGCATTTCACTTTTTAAGGGATGCATATTATCTATAAAACAATGATGGTTAGAACAGGTCTTTTGTATATCCCTAATCAGAATGGGACCACAAAAGGAATGAATGGCAATTGTATGCAGGTTAGGTGATAATGTAGGATGTGTGGGTACCTACTTGCCACAATTGCGAAATTGTTCGAAAGAGTTACCAAGGCCTCGGAACGCAAAGAGAATTTGGAAGATTTCTTGTGGGCTTTAGTCAGTAAGAGTCTGAAACTCCCTTCCGCAGAAGTGGAAATTATATTGGTCCCTACTCCTCCGCTGTTATTTTTTGTTTGATTTTGTTGTGGAATCCAAAACAGTTGAATCGTTTCTCCGGGACTCGTCAAGCTTCACTGACTCGGCGTTTTTCTGGTGGTCGCCAACTGTTGATTCTGGCTTTCAGGAGTTGCAGTGGTTTGGGAATGTAAGAAAGAAAGAAAATGCGTTTATTCCGTCAGAAATGACGCACAAAAACAACAAAATTAAAAGAAAGATTGCTAAAAGCTATGTCAGGACCGGACATTAACTACCACGAGTCTCTGGTTATGCCATAGACAAAACAGAACATAGTGTGGCGGGCATGTCCTGAAAAAAAAACTCCCTTCCGCTCCGCCCAGAGCGAAATAAGTCATTTGATTTTTTCCCATCCAAGGAAAAAACGGGTGTGTGAGTAAGTGGTACCAGTGCCCAAACGCCTCACGTTACGACAACCATCGATAAATAGGTATGGTTCCGCGGTAGAGCGTTTGGCAAAGAAACTGTCGGCAGTTCAGAGGAAATTCATGTTTGCTTTTGAAAAAGTGTCAATAATTTGAGGTGATACAATATCTTTTTATTTAGATATCTGGAAATATTTCATAATCTCAGGTTCAGGGGGCCTACCACAACCTCTTAAAACAATATTATTTTAATATTACTTTGTAATTTCTGTTGTTGGATTTTCAACGCTCGGATCAGCGCCGAGAGTTGAAAATGCAACAACAGAAATTACAAAGTAATATTAAAATAATATTGTTTTAAGAGGTTGTGGTAGGCCTCCTGGTATGGGCATGCTGATGTGAAGGAAAGAGGAATATGGCTTGTGGACAGTTTTGAACATCATTGCACATGCGCACTTGTACAGACTTTCATGTAGCGAACATCATTGCATATACGCACATGTGCACTTTCACAGACTTTCATGTGGTGCACATGCGCACAAGCAAAGACTCATGTGGTAAACATCATTGCACATGCACGGACTTTTATGTGGTGAACATCATTGCACATGCGCACATGCAGGAACTTTCATGTGGTGAACATCATTGCACATGCGTACATGCAAAGACTTTCATGTAGTGAACATCATTGCACATGCACGGACTTTTATGTGGTGAACATCATTGCACATGCGCACATGCACGGATTTTCATGTGGTGAACATCATTGCACATGCGCACTTGCACAGACTTTCATGTGGTGAACATCATTGCACATGCGCACTTGCACAGACTTTCATGTGGTGAACATCATTGCACATGCGCACATGTACAAACTTTCATGTGGTGAACATCATTGCACATACGCACATGCACAGACAATCATGTGGCGAACATAATTATCATCATTGTTACAAACATGGAAAGTTTTCTGCGGTCTATAAAGTTATGAAATGACAAAGAAACTTTACTGCCGAAGAATTAATATTCAGCTTTAGAACTGGCACAGAAAGTTTCAAAAGTTTGCATCTCCTATGAATTTTTAAACTTATTACGCCGGAGTGTTACTACTACTCATAAACCAAACCTACTTACATAAACCTACTCACTTACGGCCGCTTTCTATAACATATCTCAATCTCAATCTTGATCCCGATCCTTGTCTGTAACCAATCAAAGGTGAGGATTGTGTGGTCTGACTTAATAATAAAAAAAATCAAACACATCTGATAAATTCAAAATTCTGTAATAATTTTTTTAACGACTTTCCTTTTTCCCGAAAATGTTTAATTCTGACAAAATTAATTATTTTTTTAACTCATTTGCTCAAAAAATGCATTTACGAAGCCTGTATACGTATACATTGTTCGAAAGTTAAAAATTACGCACCACACAATGGAACGTGCGGAAAAGTTACTCTCACCTAAGTACATATTTTACCGCCCTACTCCGATGTATAGCGCCGTGCGTATTATCCATTACGGTTTTTTTTTTCCATAAAAAATATAAAAATTCCACTACGGAGTATCACACTATGAGAAAAACTAAGCTGAATGATCGAACCTCCTTGGAAGCGGTTTTGCACAATACGTTTGTCTCACTTTGATACTAAAGAGAAAATGAGACGAAAGATGTAGTTCCATTTGCAAATTCGCTCCATTTTCATATTAGAAACGTCAAAGACGCTACGTTATTGTGACTTTCCGACTGATATATAAATACAAAAAGATTTTTTTAGTACATAATGTACTGTTTTCTCGCAAATGTGTAGAAAAACGTTGTATGACATACGTGCAGAAATTGGTTTTTACAAACTCGTGACTATGGTAAGCCCTCGACAGAAAATTAGAGATAATTTGCTTTTCTTAGCTTTTGTTGAAATAAACATTTGTTTTTTACAGAATGACCCGGTTATGAAAAATGTTTTCTTTTTTATATTATTAGAAATATTAGAAGAGCTAAGATCAAATACATTATTCAAGAAAACAATCAGATTAGATAGTGGCTACTTTAGCCAGTCTGAAACCTGGTTGAACGAATTGATCCTTATTTCTAGTAGTAGTAGACATAATTTTGTGTCTAAAGCCTCGTTTACTAAAGAGAGGTAGCTTCTTTCGATTAGAGCGTGCAGCTAGACGTATACATGCATTCTTAACTCCGCACCTTTCTTTTCTTTTCACTTTGTCCCTATTTCTGAATCTAGGCGCACCATCCCAACACTACTTTTCATCATCATAACAGGTGATAACAAAGCGACGCACATCAAAGATTATTTTTGTAGCTGTCATTAACATACTAACAGGCTACTATGAATGGTATACCTTTTTAATGGATGGGAAATCATCAAATGACCCCTTCCGCTATGTGTGGAGGGAGTGTCAGACTCTTACTGATTAAAACCCATCCGTGCTCCTCCTAGTGCCCTTTGCTTTCCAGGGCCGCGGTAACTCTTTCGAACAAAATCCGCAACCCTGGCAGATGACTGGTATACCTACCAAGCTGAACATTCGGTGTAAAATATGGCGATTTTTTTTTGTATTTTCAAAAATTCGCTACGAGCTGGCGTCACTTTTGAAACGTCAGTCTTTTGAATGGGAGCATTCTTAGTGTTCCTCTGAATACATGACGAGCTCGAGGATTTTTTTTGTATTTTCAACCCTTCCGGATGGCCACCCCCACCACGCAAATCGGCAGTTTAACATACCTTTGATATCAGAGAAACGTTGGGGCAACTATCAATATCTAACCCGCTCAAGTATTTCTATGAAATTGTTCTTTGGTACATTTTTTAAAATCTGTAAACGCTTCCCCCACCACTGAAAGGGGAAACATTACATAACCTTTTATTCTTCTCATCATTTAAAATACAAAATCTAATAGGTCCCCACGACGCTCGATTAAATCCCCATTTGACATCATGGCCTCCACTACTATCATCATAAAGTTCGGTCAAAAAAGCTCTAAAATAGGGGTGAAGTTATCAAAATTTGCATAGAGCTAAAAATTGATACGAATGTTGGGAATATTATTGATGATGATGATGATTTACCAGGTTTCCACTATGAACTAGAACAGCTTGGCAAAAAAGAGTATGATGTGGTAACAAGTGGAACTAAATATTTTACTAAATGGAATCCTATGATGTCGACACTACTTGACCGACAAGTGTTAGATTTTGAGTGACGTTTATTGTTCCAAATTTATTTTTAACAATTTGATTAAGTTCTCTTACTGATTTCCCATATTATGGTGCGTTAAGTGAGATAGTGGCGCCCTCATTTTTTCCAAACTCTTTTTTGCCAAGCTGTAACTGCCAACCTCACACTGTTCCTTTCAACAAGACGATCAAACTTGCGTGACGTCATTTTTTTTTACAAACAAGTTATGACACCAGCTTACTTTATTGCGCCTTATCTTTATCAATATTTATTTATTAGAAAGGGCAAAAAATACGTAACTCTTTGAAAATTTAGCGAATGGACGTACTATTATTATTTTTCAATCTACCAAAATGCCCGATGTGTTCAAGTGACTGCCACGAATATTTTTCTCAGCAATTTATTTTGTTTTCAGTTTTTTTATTGCGAAAGCAAGTAGTGCATGTATGGAAGGAATCGATAGTTATTGGCCCACAAGAACTGAAGAACTGATCAGATCCCTTGGTTTACATGACGAGTATACCAAACAATTCTCGCTACATGAATATTCTAACGAGTTCACGAATACATAAATAAATAAGTCTCTTTTCCGCAATTTATTTCTTTCTTTTTGTAACTCAAATTAAACTAGTTGGAAACGAAACTACAAACATGCGTGAGTGACGATATACAGTGTGAGTCTTTTTAATGTGCACATACCGAAATGAGAGAATCTATGCTTAATTTTATCGATGGAAAAAATATTTAAAAAAATCTAAATATTTTTTTTATATTTTTTATGGAATTTTAAAAAATTTTGTCCACTACTGTGACCCCAGTGTAAACAAAACGGTGTAACTTTTAAACTGAATTATCTATCGCGATGAAACAAACTCCATAATGATTGGAAGTAATTAAGCTTCCTAATAAAATTAAAATTCTGGAAAAAAACTACCCTCAATTGAAAATAAACATCTTTTTTTGGCAAAAACCTGTTTTTTTGTCATTAATTTTTACAATAATTGTAAAATTTCTCAATAAGACGTCCTCATTACCTACCTTTCTTATTACTTTAACGTATTTTTCATCGTATTAGCTACCCAATAGTAAAAATGGCATGTTTATAACTCAAACATAACATTTTATATCAAATGTTAAAAGATGGCACTCCGAACGCGCCATTTATTGTTCTCTTAAGGATGGTTTATTTGGGATGATAATTAATACAAAAGAGTTCAATTAAAAACCATTTATTATTTGACACGTAATTTAATGCATCAGGTTCTCAAAATGTCCACCTCGTTGTTGTAGGCACAAAGCCACGCGTATTAAAATTTGTTGTGTCGCTCTCCTTATCATTTCGGGATCATTGCGAATATCATTCGCACAGTTAATTATGCGGTCACGCAAATCGGCCTCACTGTTGATGGGGGTACTGTAGACGCGTTGTTTCATGGTCCCCCCATAGAAAGTAATCAAGGGGCGTCAAATCGGGTGAACGCGGAGGCCACCCTACAGGTCCTTGCCGGCCGATCCATTTATCACGATAATTATCGTTTAAAAATGATCTAACATTTGCAGCATAATGAGCTGGGCATCCGTCCATCTGCAAAAACATCCTTCGACGCAAAGCCAGTGGTACATCCTCCAATAATTCAGGTAGATCATTAGTCAATAGACTTAAAAATCTTGCACCGGTCAACGTTCTCGGCAATATGACTGGTCCAATCAACATATTATAGATAAGACCAGCCCAAACATTTACTGAAAATCTTACTTGAAAAGTTGACGAACGTTTCAATCTCGGGTTTTCACGTGCACGGCACCATCTGTGTAAATTTCGACAGTTAGTAATACCGTCTCTAGTGAATGTCGCTTCGTCCATCCATAGTATGGTTTTTGGAAAGTTTGGGTTTGCTCTAGTTTTTCTTTGTATCCAAGTGGACATTACACACCTTGGACGGCAGTCTACGTCTTCATGTAGATTTTGCACCCTTTGGTAGTGATAAGGATGCAATCCTTCTTTCTTTAAAATGCGCCAAGCTGATTTTTGGCTTATTCCGTGACGAAGAGCCAGTCGTCTAGGACTTATGGATGGATCAGCAAACAAATCACTCAGAACTGCTTGTTCAGTAGCTACATCGATAATTACTGGAGGCGGCTCGCGACGATCTCTACTTGATCCAAGTCCAGTGATCGACAACCTTCTGTGAACGTCCTGAAAGTTGCGGGCAGATGGCACTGGTTGCCGGTTAGGAAACGCAGCTATGTAAGCTGCGCGCGCAGCTCTGGCGCTTCCTCGTCCCATTCCATAATAAAAATGAATGTCGGCAATGTGTGCCGGGGAAAATTCACTTAAACGCGGCATCATGTAAAAGCGAACGAAAGTTACGAAACTCAGGTAGCAGCGAACGAAAGTAACGAAACACATGTAGCAGCGGCGAATAATTCGGAGCGACTGCCTGTCTGTCATAATTGAAGGTCCCTTCGGCTAGCCCTACCTCCCCGCACCCCGACCCGCGCACATTAATAATAAAATTCACAGAAAATGCTGTCTACCTGCTAAACAATAGTGCGTAGCCGTGCGCTGGGCCTTTCTTTAACAGTTGATAAGAAATGTTGGGATTAAGTTAAAAACATGCAATTTTTACCATTACGTGGCTAATACGATGAAGAATAACGTAAAGTAATAAAAAAGCTAGGTAATGGGGGCGTCTTATTGAGAAATTTTACGATTATTGTAAAAATTGTTGAAGAAAAAACAGATTTTTGCTAAAAAAAGATGTTTATTTTCAATTGAGGGTAGTTTTTTTCCCACAATTTTCATTTTATGAGGACGCCTAATTACTTCCAATAATTATGCAGTTTGTTTCATCGCGATAGATAATTCGGTTTAAAAGTTACACCGTTTTGTTTACACTGGGGTCACAGTAGAGGACAAATTTTTAAAAATTCCATAAAAAATATTAAAAAAATGTTTAGATTTTTTTAAATATTTTTTCCGTCGATAAAATTAAGCATAGATTGCCTCATTTCGATATGTGCACATTGTAAAGACTCACACTGTATATTAGGGACGACGAAAAAAAAAAGTAGTATTTCATGAAATCATTTGGCATCAATTCTAACCGAAAGAGTTGTATTGATGATTTTAATGATTACAATTCTGTAAATACGTACATGCTACGGCCGCGAATCACATTTTGACCGACATGCAACCTGATACTGACCCGCAAATTACAAAAAACCTAAGAAAATTTGAATTTCGCGGGCTACCCTGGCGCTTTTACCTTGTCCGAACATTTCTGCCGCTTATCAAAGAGAACAGGACAAAAAAAACTACACTTAATGGGTCCCATCCAACATCACGGCAGAGTATGGTGAAAATGGCGGGATGAGCTCGTGTCCTTTCGAAAGTAGGTACTGGTCCGTAGGAAGGAAGAAGGAGGCCTTTGCCCAGCTCTGGGACAAAGTAGGCTAGATAGATACATTGACAGCTGCTCAATGGCCTCTAAATGTGCCGATTACGTTTGTGTAGTATCGCCAGATAAAGACCCTATGTGTAGTCATATATTGTGTGTCGGCATGATAGATTCGTGTTATAGTGTTTGAAGTAGATAGACCGGGGACAATAGTACCTACCATTTTCGAAACATTCGGTTGATTACACAAATTTAACTGTCGCTTTTTGTTTTAAATATCATTATTTTTCAGCCTTGGTTTATTATCTACCGAAGAAAATATCTAAGGTTGGCCTAGATAGAACAAAACTTGGTCAAAATTGACTTTAAATGAAATGATGGCTAGTGCTACAAATGAGATTTAGGGGTTAATGGTACCAAAACTGCATCGGGTAATAAAACGCGAATAAAGGTATTAATCACATTGTCTCAGTCATTTATTTGAAGTCATATTGGTTTATCATTCTTAAAAATTAGGGACAAAAAAATCGTGAGATCGGTGTAAATGAACACAAATGTAAAGTACTTAATAACATTAACTTAACAATTCTTTACATCGAAAAAAAAAAAAAAAATTTTTATTAACATGTATAATCAACTTTGGTTCCCACGTTGCATATTTGCTATTATCTAGCTTTATAAAAATTGTAAAATAGAAATAATCAACACAAATATATTACTATGGAGGTACAATTTGACCCCTGGTACAGTTTTACTCTCATAGAATATTAGTTACTAACCTACTGATAAAAAAAAAGTCAGATTCGCAATTGTGACGAACTTAAATTGACTCCTGAGGTGTACATTCCTCGTGTGCCCATAGTCTGCATTGAGCGCATTGAATCCACATTTCATTTGGGCGGCTGGCACTGTAAGGTTCCATACATACAACACAAAACCATTCTTCTTCTTCACTGCTTTAAGAGTCATTTTTTGCAAATTTAATATAGCGTCTTACTTCTTTTGGCGTTAAACCATAATAAATATCTGCTGTTCTGACTAAATATTTCGCTATGCTTTGTTCTTGCTCTTCGGTAAATACTTTCGTTGCTGGATTATACCCCATGGAAATAAATTCGTCAGGATTAGCTTCTCTTTTACGTTTATATCTTATGAGAGACACATGACAAACGTTGAACATATTCGCAGCGGCGCGTATGCTACGCCCTTTTAAAATCTCATCAAATGCCTGCTGGGGGCCTACCTTAAACATTTATAATACTTGCCAAGTGCAAGACAGTACACCTCAGCATTTTAACCGGACAGGTTTTGTTTTTGTACCATGAGCATTTCTATCAAAATCAACTTTCGACCTGCTAGAATCCGTCTAACGAAAGAAGTAACCGCAGCGCTAGTTTCTATGGACTGTACGCTATCCTATATCAAATCTTGTTAGTTCCATTTATTTCCGCGGGACTTCTTTCGTTGGACGGACTCTACCAATCTCTGTTCGGTAAGCTTGCAGCACAGAATAAAAATAATGATTGAAAAAAGACCTTCTGAAATACTTTATTGGTTTTACGATTTTTTTACAAATGAAATATTTTTTATGATAACAAATTAAAATAGAAAAAAGAACGATGAAGGAACAATTATTGAAAACACTTGAAACAAAAAAGTTAAGAATTACACTTCACATTTATTTTCGAACACATTACTTTTTTTTATTTACCCCGAAGGAAATGTCTTTTGTCCATACTGCCTAGTCTTACTTCCTTTTATATTTTTTGTTTTGCATTAGAAAGCGAAACATTCTAATGTTTGCTAGAGTATTTGGCAGCAAATATATCGAGTCAGCCACCTCGGAAAGCTTCGCTGTGGTAGTCATACTACAATACGCGAGATGGCGTCTGTTTCAATGAATTCATAATTATATTGGCCAGATGCGTAAACACTTGAGACAAAAAACTACACCATTTAACACCATAATATCCACTAGGAATATTTTTTTTTTGGGCGTATAGTAGCTAGTAGTTTCATTACAGAGTTCAAGAGCTTGCACTCTTATTATAATCACTCTTATTATCGTTTCACAAAAGCATTTCAAATGGTTGCAACGACTATCTTCCTCGAGGAAATCGAAAATTTTATCTTCATCATACATAAAAATAAACTGTGTACAAAGGGCTTAGAGAGGATCTTCTATGTTTTCAATACTTTGAAATAACGTCCGAATTATATTTAATGCACAATTTTACAATTACTTGCGTTTTTTGTAGTTAAATTTAATTAAAACATGCCATTAAAAGCTACTTTCACAAGCCTGCAAATTATGACGGCAGGGTCCCTAGTTCAAATGTTGAATGGTTTTTAATGTCAAAAAGACTTGATGGTTAGGATTTAGTTGCACTGCTGTCACGTAGATTCCGTCCAACGAAAGAAGTTACGCAACCGCGGCGCTAGTTTAACTGCGACTGTGCGCTATCGTTTAACAAATCTTGTTAGTTCCATTTATTGCCGCGGGACTTCTTTCTTTGGACGGACTCTATTTATAGTCGCTCACCGGTTCAGGTCACGTGATCACTGGTTTGCCTGCAACTAGGCGCGCTCATGGTACAAATTAGCACCGACAGGTTATTTTTCGCCTAAAATTGACCTGCTATAAGAGTTCATGGTAGGCCCCCTGTTCATATAACATCTCTTTGTAATACATATGGAATGCAATAAAATATTGAGTGTTGAGTATTGAGTATCTCTTGAACCGCGGTCCGTATTTTTTATCCTATTTCGTGGCATCTAAAATAGGAACATATCTAATAAGTGATTGCATATTTTAAGTAGATATTTATTTTTTTACTCTGTTATAATTACCACGGGGTTATTTATTTTCTACCATGAGGTCAATCGTACCGATACTATTGACCCCGGTGATGTTGGTACAATTGCACCAAAGTAACTAATTAAGAAAAAACATTTATTAGTCACATAATAAATTCTAAACTTATAATTTCCATATTTAACATAAATCAATAGTTTAATATCCACTTAAACTGGCAACATCAATCACTTTGTCGAAAAGGCTCTGGTAGTATGAGTAACAGCCAATTATATTTTACGTAAAAACCGCGGCCGAAAATCAAAAATTCTCCACTTAAACATCCGTTTCACAGCACGCGCGCCGGCGACTGAGGGGCACCTCGGGACTCAAGTAGCGCTTATGCTGGCGCACTAACACATGCAATATTTAGCTCAGTAGTAGAAATATCGATGATGGTACTATTAACCCGTGTTACTATTGTACCCGGCCCACCCTAAATGGGCCCCCAGACCTGTCACTTTCGGTAAGCTAAAAGTTTCTATCTTCTAATAATTTGATTTTCAAACCAGGCGAGTTAATTCATCGATAAATTGTCAATGAAATAACTGGACCCATCACTAAACTATTATTTTAGTATACCTACCTAGTCTAAAAGAAGGTAAGTATCCCTATTATGAGGGAAACGCAGCGTGCAAGGGGTAGGTACACGACAGCTGGGTAGCTGGGACGTTGAGCATTATGTTATATTTTCCCTTCAAATGCAGTTTAATTTCATCAAAACCGCACACTTTTTAAAATGTAATGAAAAATGATGGTAATAATATCACTGACTTTGATGTTGACCATGAGCTGGCCTAGCGCAGAACGGGGTGTCAACAGAACACAAGGCCAGCTTGTACTGGTTTTGTTATAACACTGATGTGCGACCTATTATCTTGAGTATACCTGCAACGATGGATCATCCTCACCAAAAAATCGTCCCAAAGCGAGAATATAAAAGCAGAATTTCACTGAGACAGCAGTAATTTTATTTGCTTTCTCTGTTTATGTTCTACTAGAAAATCCCGCGGCATGTTTCCCAAGAAATGCATTGGTTTGGAATAAAAAAGTTTTAGTTTTCTATTAGAGAAAGGAATTTTGTAATCCGATCTATAGGTACCTACTTCGATCTATAAATAATCCGAGGTACTTCAAGTGGGGCTCGAGGGTAAGCTGTCACACGGGACGACCTTCAAGGGTGAGCCTTGCTAAATCAACTTGCACATGGCTGACCATTCATTACATAAATATCAAGACGGCTTTCCACGAGACAGGGGGACGTGCATCGGAAAACATGTTAGGCCGTAAGAAGCCAGTCTCTTTCTACTTGCAGACTCTGATTCTATGGCATCTTCTTATACCTACATTATCGTCGAGAAGAGAAACTGTCAACAGCAAGTTATTTTTCTTTAGGTGTGACTACTATCAAGTTAACACGCAAGGGCTATTAACTGCTTAACCGGATTATCCTGTGGTGGCCTCAAATGAATTTAAGGCCCCCAGTCAGGGCAAAAAGCTAGCTACAGACTAGAAATTACTGACCGGTCGCTCGCTAAGGGCATCCCCTGTGGAATACGACCTCGGCTTAGCGGCGTCAGTTCGGGACAGCAAGGGACAGGCTGGGTCATTCATTATATTATTTATGTAATTTAAGTCTAATGGCGGCTCAGTGACGCGGGCTGGCTCGTTAGGTAAAAGACTAGGAAGGTTTTGAATGGGTCGTCGCGAAGGGCCTCGGTGGCGAAGCTGGAATACGGAACGCGGTCTGTGGTTGTGTTTCTTAGGCGTGTTGGTTTCCCTTCAACTTTCTTGTATCTTTGTAATCTCGTCGTCGGACTCGACGAGTGTATGCCGAGGACGGCGAATCTTACTAATACGGGGTGTGTTGGGTGGCCTTTGAAATCAATGGGTTTTGGTGCTTTTTAGCAGTTTCGATAAAACACTTGGTAAGGCGTTTCATGAACTGTTTTATGGTCGGGAAGCGTATTGCTAAACTGTATACTGACCCAGACCGGGGTTGCTCTGAGTTCGATCGCAGTTTACCTTTGTAGTTGAAGTGCAGACTGTATACCTATTCAGAGAGTGTCTGAATCAATATACATTTTGCTTTAAAATACTAGAGCAAAATACATACAAGTCCAGACACCCATACTTTCCATAACAGAACCATATTTCTGAGTGGTTTAAAAAAAAATAACCACGAAGGTGATGTCGGGGTCTGTTCGCTCGTTTCGCTCGCTCACTTGACCCCGCCATCCCCTTCTAACCTAACCTGTCCGAGTCGGGGTGCCCCAAGTCCCGCAACAAATCGCTCGCAACAAATTGGAGTAAAATGCATACATTCTCAGATTTCTCTGAGCTCGTATGTACTTTGCTCCAATTTGTTGCGAGCAAAATGCATACCTTCCCAGATTGCTCTGAGCTCGTATGCACTTTGCTCCAATTTATTTGTGATTTTAATGAGCACGATGTAGTTCAGTACAGACTACGGGTGTCTGGGTCAGTATACAGTTTGGCAATACGCGGTCGGGAACAAGTGCGTTGAAAAGGATCAGGAGGTTGTGAGGTTTTTTGCAGTCGTTCCGTGTAGGAAATGGAACAACCAGTCTTATCAAGGGGTGTCGTGAAGATTGGTACGAGTACCTACAAACGGGGTAAATAATAGGAATGCAGAGGTGAATTGGCATAAAACTTTAAAGCGGATTTTTAAGTTATTTAAATCTTGTTTGCAGCATAATTTACTGTCTCCAATTTTACTGAATTGATATTAATAAAATAAAGTTGCTTTCTTAAACAACCAATATTATGATGTTAAAGTGAAAAACCTTATCAAAGTTTTGTCTCTATTCACCCCTCCGTTCCTATTCACCCCGTTTGACGGTAATTGAGCAGTGTAAAATGCCTAATGGTATTCAGCTCTGCTTCGGATTGTACGCAAATTTACAAGAGTCACATAGATTGAAAAGAAGCCAGAAGCCAGAAATTCTGACACCAATCTTGCCAAGAAGTACCGTGTTACCCAGGGGTATGGAGTTGTAATGGGTTGTGGAGGTCTGGTAAGCAGCCGCTCCACGTAAAATACTGGTATTCAGCTGAATCCGATTTGATTGGGAGCCGACCCCAATTTGGTTGGCAAAAGGCTAGGCAGATGATGACATAGATTGAAAAAGGTAAAAATAGGGCTGTCCAAACGTTTGCGTAAGTATACGGTTCAGCGTACAAGAAACACAGCACTTCTCGGGTTCCGTAGTCTGCAAGGAACCCTTATAGTTTCGCCATATCCTTACTAGAC
This sequence comes from Melanchra persicariae, assembly GCA_947386135.1. NCBI lineage: Eukaryota > Metazoa > Arthropoda > Insecta > Lepidoptera > Noctuidae > Melanchra > Melanchra persicariae. Next base: position 31,663,566 of record OX376643.1, read on the forward strand.
CGTAGTCGGTCCGTCTGTCTGTCTGTCTGTCTGTCTGCCGCAGTTTAGCTCAGAGACGTTTAGCACTAGAAAGTTGGAATTTGGTATGGCTATACGTATATTAATCACGTCAGCAAAGAGGTAAAAGAAAAGAAATATGAAAGAAATACGGGCCTATTTGAGGCTGCAGAAACACATGAGTTCCGCCCTGTCTTTACTAGATAGGTAATATAAGTATAAATTAATGTTGGGTCCAGTTGGGTTAGTACTTTGATAAACAAACAAACTCAATTTTTATATCACAAGTTTAGATAAGTTAACTGCATTCCTCGCTGTACCGCCTAGGGACCAACCAGCACTCAAGCCTGTTCGCCTCGAGTGGCAGAATGAGCTTAGAAACGCCGCCATTGTGTCACGTCGCAGTGACAGTTTGAGCCCTAGGGAGCTGAGACGGGAAGCCAGCACATTTCCTGCTCGGTATTCTGTTCATTTGACGGATTTTGTACCTACCATGAAAGTTGTTTGAGAAATACCTACCTCTTTTTTTCAATTGGCAGTCTATGAATGAGTATGAATATTCAGATTCATGAATGTTCCTTGGTATCGCCCAAATATATTAGGCGGAGCACTCAAAAAAATATCTTCTCGAAATTTGATGAAGGATTAAAGAATATTACATTTTTTTTTTGAGGGCTCCGCCTAGTATATTACTAGGTAAACTAAATATGAGGCCATGTTATATAAATTACTGTGCTGCCCCCGATAGTGCCTGTGCACGAAGTAGCCTGTGCCATCTACCCTTGATGTTAAAGTGTCAATAATTTATTTTAATGCCATCTAGTATGGAGTAGCTGTTAAAAAGAATTTCAAAAACCAACTCTTCTTCCATTTTAATACAGTGCCATCTAGTATCGAATGAATAGCCACATTGCTAAATTGGTAGATTAAACCAAAATGGTTTTCAAAGGTGTGAAAAGTTTTTAAAACTTCAGATAATATCACAAAGAAGCATAACAAGTATTAACCTTACGTCCTCATCATGAATTTAGCCCTTCGGTAGAATTTAACAGAAGTTTTTGAACTTTTTGTTTGCAACAATAACTCACAGATGGCTCTGCCCGTTCACTGAACGGCATGTTCAACCTTGATTCTCTTTCAGGGTTTTCAGGCGTGACCGTTTATTATGTGTGAACTTTATGTAACAGCTGACTCCACCCTCCGGGCGAGATAGCGAGCTACAGAACGAGCGAGAGGACGACAGATGGAGCGGCGTAGCTTTACGAGTGCCCACGAGGTCACATGCTGGCTCTTTCACATCCGCAATTACATCCCTTTCAGGTTCGGGTGACCTCGGCGAGGTGCACGTGTCGTTAAGTTTATGAAGTTTCATGTTCGATACAAGTTCTGCATAACATTGGCCGCGTGCAACGCGAGTGCATAAAATACTTTTAAACTGTTTTGTTATTCTTCTTATCCGGTCTTTTTAACCGGTTTTAAGCTTTTCGGAGTCCAAAACGGATTTGTATACAGCAATACCGGATCTGGTTCAATATAAGCATTATTATTAAGCTACGCCTACGTTACGTCGGGAGTTTCTAAGAGTCACAGTTTCGGGTTATCGTTCGATGAGTGGCGAATTCCGGCTTGTCTTATTTTAGAGAAGACTTTTTTAATGCTGTGAATGGCTCTGATGTATTTAAAATGGTTTATATAATACTGCAGGACGTGATTTCAGGGTTTACCCGATTATGTGTTAGTGTGGTGAGCCACTATGATTCAGTTTATGAATTTAAGATTTTTAGAGATTTTAGTACATAATTTCGTTCATTTTCGGGTGTCAGGCATATCAATTATTAGGTAGGTAATACTAATTAATACTGACTATTACATTATGTTACTTTTCAGGTTATCACATAAGTTTTCTTAGGACCTTTCATTTATAAATTATATTCATTATAATTGGCTTCTATTATCTATACATAATTATGTAGGTACCTACTTATATTAAGGTCACTGCCGGGACCTCCCCATGTTTTCTAGGTCATATTACTTACCAATTCCTGAGTAAGACATACTGACCCATTTTATGTCGGCACACCATGTCTTTCGAACCGCGGCATCGTCTCGCATTTTCAGATTCAGGGCACCACTCTTGTCTTAGTTTCAAGCCGTGGGGGCTTGAAATTAAGGCAGGAGGTGTGTCCTTCTCGTAGTCTGGCTCGGGTCAGATATAGGTACAGGTTGAGTTTTAACCGACTTCTAAAAAAGGAGGAGGTTCTCAATTCGGAAGTTTTTATTTTTTTTCCAGTGGTTTGGTTTATAAAAAATAAACCGACTTCCAAAAAAAACACTACAAAATAACTTTAATTTCGGTAGTCGGTGTTTTTGGTTGCTTCTTCGGTATTTGACACCGACTTCCGAAATTAAAGTTGTTTTGTACTTTGTAGTGTTTCTTTTGGAAGTCGGTTTATTTTTTTGTTAAAAAGTTTTTCAAGGGAAAAAACTCATGAAGGTCTCGGGCTCGATTTGAATGAAAACTAAAACTGCGTCATTTGACTAAAAATCCTTAGCAAGGAATCGAACCCGTTGATTTGGGAAGAACCATTGCATTAAGATGGATCTTATTGGAATTACGTCTACCTAATAGGTATTATTACTATTGGTTACTTTTAAGATGGATCTTATTGGAATTACGTCTACCTAATAGGTATTATTACTATTGGTTACTTTTAAGATGGATCTTATTGGAATTACGCCTACCTAATAGGTATTATTACTATTGGTTACTTTTAAGATGGATCTTATTGGAATTACGCCTACCTAATAGGTATTATTACTATTGGTTACTTTTAAGATGGATCTTATTGGAATTACGTCTACCTAATAGGTATTATTACTATTGGTTACTTTTATGCAAGCATGCTCCATCTTCGGCCAGTTCATCGCTTACCATCTGGTGTGCTATTGGTCAAGCGCGTGTCTATCAATAATAAAAAAAAAAAACAAAAAATGAATGGGACTATTTGAACCGATGGTATGAGTAGCCGATATATGTAGGTAAGTTTTCCATCAGGATAGTCAATTAAGAGTTTCCTTTCCTCCAGAATTTTTCTGACGAAATTTCTGGTTGAGGTAGTAATGTCTATATCATAATTATGTGTACAGGTTGGTTTACTACATAAAATGTAGGTACAGTCAGCGTCAGAGAAAAGGAACCTTAAAAGGAATATTAAGTTTTTGTAGTGGTCTAGTGGTCTAGTGGTTAAGACTGTGGCTTAGCAAAACGAAGGTCACGAATTCAAATCGCAGTAAAGAAGATTTACATTTATTTTTATTTTATTTAATAGGTGATTACGTTATTTTCGTTAATTATTATTTAAGAAATCAAATGTTAAAGTAGGTATGAGGTTTGTAAGAAAAGCTAGGCATGTTGCATAAACGATATTCATTTATTTCTCTAATTACATTTCTAGGACTTCATGGAATCCACTTCCTGGTTGAATTGACAGTTTCTATCTGTGTTGAATTGGGGTTATTTACTTATAATATTACCAAAACATAAAATAGATACCCTGGGTGAGGTTTAGACCGTTCAACATTGGATAACGGTTCGCTTATAGATATTTCTGCAAACATAACTACAATATTTATTTATTGCAGAGGAAAAACCAACATGCTAAATTATAACAGTACACTGCAATATACATATTTCTCTTTTGTCACATTTTCTGATAACCCTTTTAACACAACATTAGAAAAATATGTGAGGTCAGATGGTGCATCGTTAACACATTACAAAACTACTTGTAAACAAGAGTAACTGGATTGATAATAATAACTACGAGATAATGATCTGAATCTAACACTTGCTCATACGTTCCAATTCAATTTTGTCAGATTAGTTACACAATCAATCTGCTGAGTAAATTCCCTATTAATAATGGAGAGGATGGCTGTCACTGTCTTAGATCACTTTTTGAAGTCCACTTTTCATGCCCGAAACCGTATCACACTTCAAGGTATCGCTCATTGTTCATGCGACCGCCTATTTCACAAAATTAAACACAGTCACTGTCGCATAAAATTAAACCAAAATATGTGGTTGTAGTTTTTATATATCACAATTCACTTACGTTAACGATACTGTAACGTCGAAACACTGGTGCTAGGCCTTCGATCAAGAACTCACTAGATTAAGGATCAGGAACAAAATTACATAATTACGTACATATTTGACCCTATGAAATGTGTACAAAACAGGATAAAACATCAACTACCTAAATTTATTATAAACGTTTATGCTCGAACATTAAGTTTAATTTCGATTTAGTACTTACAATATATTTGTATTTCTTCTTGGCTACGGTTGGATATTCCTAACTTAAAATAATACCACACTTTTATTTGTGGCCTTATTTTTCTTTCTGTTTTTCAAGTTCCAATTGAACATCTAGGGTATTTTTGTGGTGTGCGAAGTGTAGACCCTTAATAAATTAATATTCGTAAACTGACCTATCCTTGAATAATTCATGATTCGAGATTATTTCAATCCATCGCCACCAAATCAAGTACCGACTTTAAAATTTTGTATTTAAGTCTGATTTTTAACTGTTAAATAATTGCCCTAAATTGTGTAAAGGTTGCAATAGATTCTAAACTTGAAACCTTTTTATAATTGGCTTTTAGCATAGTTGACGACGTTGTTAGTGTTAAGAATAGTTATTGGCTCTGGTAAAAATACAAAGAATTTTTACAATATCATTGATGATGATATTTTAAAAATTACTTTGTTGCGATGAAGTTTTTTTTATCAGCTTATTCTGTCCCACTGCTGGGCAAAGCCTCCCCCAACTCCTTCTAGATCTTTTTGTCCCGAGCCACCTCGTACCAACCCTCGCAGTAGGCGTCTAGGTCGTCTCGCCACCTCGCGATGACGTTATAAAGCTTTAAAGGTGAGAATTAGAAAGAGAACTCCGACGGCGTGAACTCTGACGTCAGCGTTCGTGCCCATACAACTGCCATAGAAATCGGCGTCTTTGCGAGAGGGACTGATACATTTGTTTAAAATAATTTTTTCCTTTACTTTTGGATCAATTTTGATTACGTTTTCACTGTTAATGGGTTTTATATTTTTAATAAACTGCTTTAATACAATTTATATTTCCTATTGCCAATAGGCTGCCCTATAGGCAATAGGAAAGGAAGGAAATATGCATGAAAAAAAAAATTGTTATGAAAAAAGGATGTTGATGATTTAATAAAAGCCAAATATAGGAACTTCTCGGACAGCAGACTCCGTTTCGCGTTAACACATCGCTCAGCAACCTCCCGTTGGTGTAAAATGTCGCTCCGTTTCACAGCTTCGCTACACTTCCTTGTAGAATTGAGCTTGTTCGCAAATTTTTGTTTCCACCAAAAATGCATCCCCCTAAAATGGACCCTAAAGAAGTTACCCTCAGACATGGTGCTTTGCATGGCTAAGCAGTTTAATAGTGTGACCAGTCCTAATAACGTAACACGCTCTTAAAATGACAGCGTCTGTCATTTTGACAATTCACCACTTGACGTACTTTACGTCATCGACTTTGCTTGCCATATCAAATCATAGGATAAAATAGTTTATGTGGATTTATTTAGGAGCAAAACATTATTTTGAATTTAAGCTGAATGTTTTTGATAAGACAAAATGAAAGTGATCGTCATTCTGAGGGACTTAATTACAAATTATGAAAATATGCGTTTAATTTTTTTTATACAATAAAATTAGATTTTTTTTAAGTTTCTTCTGCCACGAATATCTAAAGCAACGCTTCTTAACCTAATAAGTTCTTAAATTTGAAGCCTGCGACCCTAACGTTTTATTTATCTTCCAGTGATAATTAAAATCCTGTGATTTGCTAAAACTGCTAAAAAGTTAAACATAGGTACATCTGCAATATCATAATGGAAAAACGAATTGTAACTGCTTAAAGTGATAGAAAATATCGCAAAAATATTTGGCCAACCACTTGTTGTCAATGAAGATGGGTGGCAGGATAAATCCGAACACGTTTATTCGCACATCAATCGATATATCTGGAAGAACTTGGTGTGGATCTGGCTGAAGTTTTTTCAATGTAAAAAGCAGTATATTGTAAACCTCTGGCTTTCTTTTCTTGACTTTGGCAGACGCACATGTTAATAAAAATTTTAATAATGTTATCGCATGTACGGCTTGCTGTTGGTATTTTTTTTTTTTTAATACTTAGGTATAGAGAACTTGTTAGATAACAAACATTCTTTTCATGCTTCATCATCATACCAGCCAAAAGAAGTCCACTGCTCGGGACCAAGTGTCGCCACAACAACCGTATATTTCTTTCGTCTAGATTATGTAATTGTAATGTTTGTCAATTTTCAGGGGTTAGTAATATACTCTACAGAGTGAGTTTTAATCATTATCAATATGAACAGCTGATACTACGGGAGCAACTCAGAAATCAGCCGATCATAACTTTTGGTCGAGTTGTGCGAACACATGTTGTGTGTGTAGTTTGCTGTTTAAAAAAAGTTTATGTCATTCATGACTTTATACAGGATGATGTTTTAAAGAGTGGTTGGATTGCCAAAACCGGAGCAATAAGGAATATCGAAAAACACTGAAAGGAGTCTCAAGCCCGATTTTGATGTAAAATTGGTATTACTAGCCAGAAATCGTAGTAATACCCCATTCGAAAGTGTCGCTACTAAGGATCATATTCTGGTAAGTAATAACATATGGCAAACTAAAGGAAAGCGCCCATTTTTAACAGATTAATTTTTAAAATTCTGACTAAACCTACCTATCTAAACCGAAAGTGATATTTAAAAAAAAAATCGAATGATGCAGTTGTAAACTCTCGTGGCCGATTTTGATGAAAACTAAAACGGCATCATAGATGTTATTTTATCCCAGTATTTGATCCTTATTAGCGACACTTTCGAATGGTGTGAAAATACCGGGTGTTTTTTTTTTCAAAATCAGCCGGTTTGATTCCTGGGTCGGAATACCGATTTTTCAAAAATCCAATGATGAATTTTTAGTTTTGATCAAAATCGGGCTCGAGACACCATTCAGTGTTTTTTTTTTTGATATTCCTAATAGTTTCAGATTTGGCCATCCACGCACTCTTTAAAAATCACCCTGTTTAGAGTGTTTAATGAGAACAATGTGAAGTCAGGGAAATTATTTGTAAACACTTTAATATGGTAGAAATTATGTATCTGTCTCATAGATAATTAGACTGTTGTTTTATGACGTGAAAATGATATTCAACCATAAGGTAATAAACGAATAATTCCTCTGATTTTTATGAATGTAGATGGTGGAGGCTCGTATGCATGGTGCAAATGATGAATACAAAAAAACTTGTTAAATACAAGCTTTTTACTTTTGTACGTTCTCAGGAAACTTCATTCTAAACTAAAGGGGTGAAAAAAAATTTGGCCTGTCATCTTTTGGGTGTCTCCCATATTTGAGCAAGCATGAAGCCACTTAGCTGACCGTGCATTGACATCCAAACCAAAAGTAGGTATAGGTATATTTCAGGACAATCAATTATTGGAGGTAACATTTTAAGTTCAATAAAAGCGCAACATATTTTGTGCAAAACATGTTTTCAGTTACGATCAATTAAGTTTCCACAGAAACGTTGTAGTGTTAATGAACCATGAATACGGGCCTTAAGGGTAACAAGAAAGAAAACTACAGTAATATATTTTTTTGTTTATTTTTTTACGTTTTTATAACAAGTAGTTCCAATAAAATTTTACAAGTTTATTTTGTACAAGTACGGAGTATCCTCCGTTTATTGAAACTCAAACGCATCAGATATTTAATAGTGGCATAATTTGCGGAGAGTGCTTTTTAGAAAGTAACAGGGCATATACTAGCGTATGTTGATCTGTGCGTCCGTGCGCCATCGTCGCCACGACAAAACCACCTACTTACATACACACATCAACGTGGTCTAGAGCCCATCACGTTACAACCAATGCGGACACAGTTCACAGTGCATTCGTCACTTTACTGCAGAGACACACAGGACCCTCCTTCTGTCGTAGTCGGGTAAAAACATAAAGCGCTTCGGATTCCATATCTGCTTCCTGGCTTTCATTTCGATGTCCAGTTTGGCAGGCATATAATAATAATGCTCAAATCAATATGTCTTAAGTTATAATTATAACACACTTCAGTTTAGAATATTATTTGTCGGGCAGCAATATTAACACTAGGATTTAAAATGTCTGCAGTAAAATCACAAAATTTTTACAAAAGAAAAATTAGCAACATGACTTTTCTTATACCTACATCTCCGTTTTCATCAAGGCAATCCAACACTATCGAACCCTTAATAATATCGTGTGTAGATGATATAATATATAATATAATATAACCAACTTTAAAAAATCAATTCCAAAAACTATCATATCCCTTTTTTGCTCTATTCTGAAGCATGTTGCTAATTAATCCTCCACATTGTTTCAAATAAGGACGAAATCGTCAAAACTGCATACATATTCCTTTATTATTTGTATAGCAGTTTTGACGAAACTTATCTCATAAAAATGTTACAAACTCAAAAATGTATGAACCATTCGTACCTGGACACTGGGAACTTTGGGAGATTTTAAATCTAATACATCGAAACGTTTCAGTTCAATTTGCAGGAAAATTACAGCCATTTTGCAGTCTTTATCTCATCGTATTGTAATGCTGATCCTCACCGGATCAGGTTCTTTGTAACTTTTATGAAATAAGTTTTTGAACCAAGGTTATGGTGCTAAGGCTTTGTTCTGACAAGAAGCGTTGGGCGAAAACACGAAATCGCGCGAGCGTTCATACAAACATGATGAATGTTTGATTATACGAACACGTGTGGCGCTCGACGATTGAGAAAACCGTCTAATATCAAAATGCTAAATCATCGCTTCGTACGACCGACACGCACGTGACTTCACGATGTTCTCGCAATCACACTATGTCAAAACAAAACCTGCAACCATCTCAATTGTATTCAAATATAATTTTTATTGGTTACAGTCGTAATGGGCTCTTAAGTTCAATCGACCCAATGCTTTCCACTTGGAACTATTTACTTAACTCCTCGCAACATGATACAAACAATTAAAAGCTTGAATATTTCAAACCTAACATTTCAGCTATAATATAATTTGACTATACATATTTATATCATACAACGATAATTCAGTTTAAGTCGATAACAGAATAATAGAATTGATATTTAATGTTTAACAATGGATAACTCAACAAGGTATCACAACGCTGCATATTAGTATATATTCAACGCAATATATTATTTGAAAATGTAACACAGCATATATTCAAAATGGTAATCTTTCTAACCGTCGCATTGGTTCGACTGAATCTTGTACAGATTTGTACTTACATTAAATTTATTTACAAGTTACTCGCTATCGCTTGCCCGAAGATAAACGGAAATATATTCAGTGCTTACACGGCGCCGCGGCGCATGGCTCGTTGTCGACGGTGTAAACTTATTGTTCCTAATGATAGGGCATTATTGAGTGCACATTCACAGAGATCACAGCCTTCAGAAGTAACTAAAGTAGTGTGATGCGCACTGACCGGTACAATGTTACATTAACTTTATTCACTCGACGGTAATGTTACATTTACGAATAATTATTGAATTGTTAATTATTTATTGACTTTATTATTTCAATCATAAATTAAATTTACGTCCCTTTAATGTACTTCTCAGTCTAATGTGACACGGCATTGTGGCGATGTTACATTTAACAAATGTAACCTAAATTAAAATTGTAAATTATAAAAAAATACAAATCAGTACGCTTGTTTATTTTTATATGCGTATGTAAACTGAAACCTAGATTGTGCGTTCTTTAGAACAAACTTGTGCTAATTTTGCGCGGACTTCGAATTCGAACAATCTTCGGGCTTTCGACCGTAAAACTATAATAACACCGAAATATCGGAGCAACCAATAAACGTTGCTTTAGTCTAATTTACTTTATACTATTTGATTTCGAGACACAGTCTCTATTGCTATCGCCAATAGCATCCGCCATGAGATCTAGCGATAATAACTCCTCGCCGCCCCGCGAGCGGTCCGCGGGCCGGCGGCGCCCGGGCGCACCGATCTCATCGAGTGCCCCCCCCCTGTCACCCCACTAACATAATAATAACATTTATTCATAAAAAAATAACTTACAAAAAATCTATTGTGATTTATTATAATACAAAACTGTCGAATGCTACACCAATTCAAAATTACATTCCCATCTACTTATTGCTTATAAATTAAAAATGTCATTATTGTTGCAAATTGTACAATTATAATTTTTTATTATTATTTATTATTATTTTATTTGAAAATATTTTAGTCTTATAGTTAATTTAGAATTAAGACGGCCGCAGGATGTGTCATACGGCAGCGACGAGGGTGCGATCGGGTCGTGCGATTGTGTCGCGCTGTGTCGCGTCTGTGTGAGACACCCTGCAGTCTATCGATTTATTTAATATCCCTCGATTGCGAGTAGCGTTAGTCGCGAGCTGACGCGCCACACTCGAGCCCACACATAATATACACGATGACAAATCATTTGAGCCAATTATTGCGTTAAATGAGAGCAGTCATCGTCAGCGACGTACAACACACATTTAATATTAGGCCGTGCAACTGCACCAATCACGACATGCTACAGATCATCTTAGTCTTAATATATTGAATTGAGCAGTATACGGACGCACGGACGCACAAATTGACTATAACCCTGTGGTAACTACTGAAACCTAACTAATAAGTAATTATTTCTTCTCTTTCTAGGGGCGTATAAGTTAAAAGCATTACATTATTAAAGTCTCCACAAAATTGTATAACTTACTATAACGCTATTCATTTTTATTCATCAATTAAAAGATAATAATTTATCTTATTATCTCTTATGCTACAAAAGAATGACAACATAATTATAAATGAACTTAATCTCTTGTATATCAGGTTATATTTTGCTATTTAACATACAGATAAACTTCTCACATATCGTAATCAATTCCCGGATGCAAACTGTTGCAATCTGTTCACTGTTCATGCTTTATAATATTTATTTATTACAATCTGTCATAATAACTAATCATATCGGTCATCTGGATATGACTTCATTTATCATCATTTGTATATAACAATAATTATGAGTAAAAATATAATAAAAACGTTTGTAAAATAATGCAATAATATATATTTAGATAAATATAATAAAAATCAACAATACAATAAAGTCACAGCATGTATTTACATGTCTCTATACATGTTCGTGACGCCACGTGTACCGTCAGCACAAGTACAGTCATCGTACCCATTTTAAGTGTAGAGGTTTCTACATAGAATTAGTTGGCTTTAGCTTACCAGTGCGTACAGACAGCCAGAAAAAACAGTTCCTCTCTCGACCCCTAACCGGCTTGCTCCTAAGTAGTCGATAAAAATCTACTATTTTATAATGAATCTCCCTCACCGTCGAAACGTACTTATCAGTAAATTTATACATAGGTATCAGAAGCTATTTAATCTGTAGACCGCAATTACCGAACCGCAGACCCGACCGAAGTACTCAATAAAATTCATCATGAGAAGATCTAATTAAAATGGGTACAAGAAACGATGGCACTTTACAGGGTACCTATGCATTTTTTTTTCATAAATTATGTCATAAAATGACGACTAAAGAACTATGTATGTTTAATTTACGCCGTGACTTATTACCTAGTTTCGATTTATACCTAATCACATCGATTTAGAACATTTGTTGTGTGGTAGTAATGGTGGCACGGCCGCCGGCCTGGCGTTTGAGCCCATGACACAAGAAGCTGGCGGCGGCCTTGATCGGGGCCACTAGCGGCACCCTCGCAGCGATCTCCCATTGTCAGACATTGCCTGTGGCGGGGAACCTCGGTGGCGGCAGCGGCGGCGGTGGCCGCCCCGCCTCCCCCCCACCCGAAGACTGCTCCGACACTGAAATGCATAGCTCCGTTATCGCCGCTACCCTCCCGTCTCACATGGTACTCCTATCTCTTATGACATGGCTTCCGCAGGCCCCTACGAAGTCTCTGTATTGCATACAAGTCTCATACCAGTTATTTACCATGTGTGGGCTATGAGCAAGAGGTCAGCAGGTTTTTACTCATCGTGCCACCTCCTACCGTCAGAACCTTACAAAGGGTTGTCCCTACAAGCATTTTCACCCAGGTGTTAATGTCAGTGAGATCAGTGCACGTATCGTCTTAACGTTTTCATGGGCATGTATGCATTTAGCCATCGTCATCTCTTATTTCAACCATTCTCATCATCAATTGCAGGCTGAGTGATGCTTATTAACCCTGATAAATCTAGTAATAAATAATATAACCTATTTCTTATCTGGTTCTCAGGAACTTTTCAGGCTGATTTTTAAATCACCATGTAGCTCTGCGGTCCACTGAGTGTGGGTTTCTTCGCAAGAGCACTTCCCTAACATGAAACAATGTGTTACAATATTATTTATTTCATATAATAATACGGGTTTACTTTAAATTTCCGGGTCAAACTTTGTGTGACGTGTTGATATTCATTTCCCATCCTGTAGATAAAAAGAACGAACTAGTAGTTGGTCACTCAACAGAAGAACAAATACTTATTTAACTGCATTTTGACGTCATTACTTTGTAATTTTTTTCGTGGGGTTTGAAATTAACTTAAATAGGAAAAAACTGATGTCTTTAAAAAAAACATGATCGTGTTTGTTCCCGGGAACGGTTTTTTAAATAAAACAAGACATCAGCTCATACACACCTTGTAAAGTTTCACCAAGTCATTTGAAGTAACCCCTTTATACAAATTTTTAATAAAATAACACATTCCAACTGATAAATAACATAGCTTAGCCCACACCAAGAAGTCTAGCAAAATAAATGTTGGACAGAACTGAACCTATGAAGGGTAAGTAGAAACAATTTTAATTACTATTTAACAGTACGATTCCAGAAGAAAGGTCAGTGTTATTAAAAATAATAAAGGGTTAAAATAGGAGGTATTGCATGTTATAGCTAGGTAAGAACATTCAGAACTAGCGATAATCTGGAATAGTGTACAAAAAGCTGAGCTCGGAGTTCCACAAAGCAGTCTCTGCTTTTCACGACGAGTCTCAACAATAGACAGAGCTAGTCTCTAGTGAAACAGTGAAACTGCCTTGAGGGTACCGTTGCAAACATACACAATATTACTTTTAACAACAAATCATGCAAACACAGGACGTATGTACAGTTGTATTACCTGAAGATTGCAGACTCCGTAAGATTGTTATAAATCTTGATTAGATTTTATTTTATCAATATATATGTACGAAATAATCGTTTTGTATAAAATTAATGCCATCGAAATTTAAGAGTTTCAAATATGAATATATTTGAAACTCTTAAATTTCGATGGTGTCTTATTTAGAAAAATAGTTTACAATTTCACAATCATACGGCGTTTGCCATTTTCCGGTGTCATATAAATAGTTCCACAAAAGCAATACTACAGTGTCATGAAGTGTAATGAGTAATGGTAAATGTGATATTTATATAAAATGACTGATTCCTATTAATTAAAAAATATAAATTCAAGAAAAATTCCAAAAATGGTATAGTAGATCTAATGTGGAGTAGCTAATCATGATGTTATTGATTGATATTATTAATTTAACATGATTTCCACAGGAGTTTAAATTTTGGGAATGGTTAATTTTGGGAATGGTTAATTTACATCAGAGGGCCAATTCTACAAATTTTTAAACAACGTTCGCATTCGCATGTCAATCGCAAACTGTCAAAAAAGCTATAATTTTCATACATTTTTTGACAGTTTGCGATTGAGATACGAATGTGAACGTTCGCGTTGCTTGAAAATTAGTTGAATTGGAGATCGGTTTTTTAATGTAGCTGATACCGTAAGTCCTAACAACGATAATGACGTTCTAAGTGATTGATGGAAAAACTGTTTTTACCGTGTTTGTTTACTTAGTAAATGTAGTCTTATTCACAAAAACTTTTTAACCAATAGCTCAGTTTGATTAATGAGACTTTAATTCTAATTTGAGTAGCAGAAACTCAAATGTTGATTTGCATAGAATGCCTAGCCATTCTTTTCCTATAATCTGCTTAACTGAGGGCCAATTCTAGAATTTTTCAAGCAATGTTCGCATTCGCATTTAAATCGCAATCTGTCAAAAAAGCCTGTTCGGCTATGGGAATATGCGAATCCGAACGTAACTTAAAAAAAAAAATTAAGCTACGTTCTAAATTGTATGATTAACCCTCTGTACTAGTAAGCATATAATTAGATGTCTTTATGAATAAGGTTTATGGTGTCGTGAATGCGGTGAAGTAAAGCGTGGTACTTACGGGAATCGTGTTTCTCGTCGACGGGAGCGGGGGGAGGCGGGGGAGGCAGCTGCTGTTCCAGCGCGTTGACGCAGTTCATCATACTCCCGTAGAGGCGGCTGTCGCGAAAACTGTCCCTGCACACAGTCTCCAATCATCCCCTTTGACTGATTATGTCACAACCCCCATGTTTTCATGATCACCACTACTATGAGCTTCTTTTCATTTCTATTCTTTGCTGTTTAAAGTATTTTGGACTTTGCAGATTTTCAGTTCGTAACCGTTTTGTGTCTTGTGAAGTTTATTGTCTATTTGCTATGTTTTTAATTTCATGTCTATTTATAAAAGTCTTTTACACAATGTGTTTTATGTTGCCTAATTTTGTTAACTCAGTTTTAATATCATATTTGCTCAGTTCTCAAATTATTGTTTTTGCTGGGACCCTGGAAAGCCTGGTTGGGGCGGTTTAGACCACTTAATATTGAAACAATAAATATTTTCTTGTAAATTAATTAAGTATTACAATAAGCGGCTTCATTGTTAATTCGTTTTATTTTATATAATTACATTTTTTTCGGTTTAGTGGCGAATTGAAAAATAAAAATTCAAATAGTAATTAGATTTTTATCAAATTCTGTCTTTAGTGTACCTATGTAAATATTGAATTTATGAACATGATTGTTTTGTCTGAAAGAATTTCGATCTGAAACACGGGACATAGTGGGTAGGAGCTATGTTCCAACAGCCTTCTCCTTGAGAAAGGGTAACATCGTTCGTTCCAGTGATATGTACAAAATGCTTTACAAATATCACGTGCATCGCGTGCGCATGAATGACCAGCACCAGTCTGGTTAGTGCTGTGTCGTGATTAGAATGAAAATCATGAATCGTGTGTCATGTTATGGTAGGACACAGTCAGTGCCAGTAAGTAGTCAAAATATATCAGCGAAACAGTTGCCGGCTCTTACCTCCCGTTGGAATTCCGGAACAGTGCCAAAATTTCTTCAAAGGTCTTATTTTTTGTTTCAGGAACTTTTTTATACGTAAATATCCAAAAAATTGCAAGGAATACACTAAAAGGCAGGAATGTATAGTTTTCCAGTAGTGCCTGCAAAATAAAAACAGTTAGCATTGTACTAAAACAGAAATACAATTTACAAAACATATCATGTGATTGATGGTCGCCGTTAATCAAAATTTAAGAAAATTTAAATAGTTTACCCACGGCTTAGGTCCGATACTCAATTTCGTTATTACTTGATTGGAATCAATATTGACGGCAAATATAACTGACCGTAATTATCAGTGTGCCTGTTCCAATATTAATTATCGGACGGCTATTGGAATCCTACGCACACTTGTTGGATAAACACACATACCTTCATGCTAGGAAAGCCAATTCCGACAACGAAATTGGCCATCCAATTAACTAATACGGCGATAGCCATCGCGCTGGGGCGGGGGCCCTGCGAGAACAGCTCGGCAGTGATGAGCCAGGGGATGGAGCCGGGACCCACCGCGAAGAACACCACGAAACTCAGTGTCGACACCACCGACAAGTAGCTCATCCAGTCGATCATTTCCTGCACATAGCCGAAGAACTCCTATCAGGGGATAGCAATGGTGTTCTTTCCCGTCGCCGACCGGATGATGAAATAAACCACAAACATAAATGCACATCACACACTAGTCTGTCCGTGTGTCCGTCAGGCTCCGCGCGATGCGTGGAGTTCCGACTCAGTTGTTGAGTGCTGGTAGCGTAGTGTCGTCCATCTATCGTATGTACTGCGTATGCTGGTGATTAGTGCCATCCTGCTTTTGAGCAGTGTTTGTGTGATTATAAATTTCGCTTCATTTAAAAACGCGTGCGCTGAGCTCCCCGTGAACTTTTACCACAATTTAGTGGTCAACAAAAATAGTGTTAGTGCTTTGTGAGTGATGTTCCTAACATTTATATTTGAGAATTTATTCCCATTATTTACAATGCTTTCCTACCGAGAGTCCGGCTTCGGAAACAGGAAAGTCAAAGAAGGGGAGGACTAGCGAAGCGACGAGTCTATGTGTCTCAATGATTGTTGAAAACTGTTATTGTGAACAAGCCAAAGACAACAACGGACGTTGATGACAATGATTTGTTGAAGACAATAACAGGTTTCACGACCATTGGTGACACATACACCCGATGAAGCAAATGACAGTGTGTGAGAAATAAACCAGGGATTAAAGATGAGGTGCATGCATAAGTGTAACTAGATTAAATGATACAACGATATGATTTTGGTAATTATAGAGATTGAGAGATTTGAAGGTAATAAAACATTCACACAAAAATGTCTCAAAAACTAATCTATAGTCACGATTTGATGATTTGCAAGACACATCAAAATAATAGTTCTTGTTACGTTTTTTTTTATATTACTGCCATGGCAGATGAATTTAAAAAGTTCTACCAAGGCATTGATGGACAATATACGTACATACCTACTCGTCTAGGAGACCGTATGTTATGTTGTCAGATTAGGTATTTAAAAACGATGTTGCAAAAAATTTCGTAAATTCTCAAAATACTACATTTTAACTTTTTAAGGCGTATTTTTTATTTGCTGGCTCAATAAATTGACATGAAACATTTATTTCCGTGAACCGAAACTACTTTTTTCGGTCATCATTAAGGAATCAACTGACATATTATTATTATGTTGTGTGATGCAAACCATCTTCATGTGAACCAATAATTAAGAAGAGTATAATTTAAAAGGCGTCTCAGTATTCAGACGTCCAAAAGTCAATGAAAGTAAATCTAATTTTGAAAATATTAATTTAATAAGTTGATTTGGAAGAGATCGAGCAACCAATTGGGGAATGAGAGAAAGTCAGTAATGAAGTATTGATAGTCAAGATCGTTTACAGATAGAGGTGGAGAAAGCGATGAGGAAGCGTGCCAAAGCAATTGTTTAAATATAGGTAATCCTTGATCGAGACACCAAGAAGTACAATTACTTATATAATATTATTTTCACAAGAATTTTATTATTTTTATTTAACTGCAAGATGTTAAAGTGCGGTGTCTCTCAAGGAATACATTTAGGGCCAGTATTACAAATGCCGAAATACTGGCCCAAATTATTCTAAATTACACAACTAAACATGGTCAATACAAGTTCTAAAGAAAATATTGTTCGTATACTTTTAGAGTTATATTGTAGTAGTTTTCACTGAATTTAGTTGTTTTAGAGAGTAATAATATAAATAATAAGTTATTATGCGCAGGTATATAATTATATCTCCAACCATATTTTGATTGAAATGCTTATAACTTTCGCCTACATTATTAACTTCTAACTACAGAAAGCAGTCTCAAAATAATTTCACCTTCTGTTTTGAATAAAACTGAGAATCAACCACAATTTTATAAGACACACCTTTATTAGAAATGAAATGGTGATGAAAATAGAGAAGATGAACATTCCCCCGAGGCCGTAGAGATGCAGCGTCCGTCTGCCAGTGCGGTCCATGAGAGGTAAGGACACCAGCGTCATGCCAACCATGATGGCCCCGATTCCCATGGTCGCGAACTTCGCCGACTCGTCCGTCAGGCCCGAAGAAGTGAACAGCGAAGTAGAGTAGTAGAACACCTGAAAATACGACGGCCTCAAAGTATCTTCAGGCTAATGACTTGGAAAATTGATAACATACCTAAGATGATCATATTTTTAGCATCAGTAAATCCAATCGTATGCGTATCTTGAGTGGAAGTAAGTACTTAATTATTCACTGTCTGTTGAATAAGTTGGAACACTGAGTCTTATAATACGGTTAGATTTCATCCCTAAAATAATCGGTGTATAAAATATTTTTGTTACTACTATGTATACAGTGCTGCATAGATCACTTACTGCGTTGATGCCACTGAGCTGCTGGGACAACTGCATGACAACGCCGATGAGCAAAGGAGCACGTAGCGTTGGGGAAC
Organism: Melanchra persicariae; assembly: GCA_947386135.1. Lineage (NCBI taxonomy): Eukaryota > Metazoa > Arthropoda > Insecta > Lepidoptera > Noctuidae > Melanchra > Melanchra persicariae. The sequence continues at coordinate 31,681,937 of OX376643.1, forward strand.
ATAGAAGTTCCCTCATTGAAATAGACGCCTCCGCCTGTTGAGCCCGTTCCTCGGCACGCATTTCTTCAATATCCTCTTCCACCTTGACAGGAGATGGAGGTTTGATAATTAAATATTCGAAAATAATAATCAATATCACCGAAGTGAATCATTTCCTACCTGATTGCTAGCACGTAGTCTTCTGAGAGCCCGTCGAGCCTCCTCCTCCCATTGGCGCGTGATAAGTAAGTACCGGGGCGACTCCGGACAGGCAGGCAGCAACAATAGTTGCAAGATCGCCGGACAGATTGCCAGACCTGAACATGATTGTAGCTGTAATGTTTGCGCATTCGTATTTCCACGTAGGAACTCATATTATTCCAAAATTGTACAAATTTTCAGTTTATCCATGGCGCCAAAAACTAGCACAACTTCACAAAAACAAAACACTATCTAAAAACAAATGACTGAATTTGAAATAAAAATAACGCGGCTTTCAAATAAAATTTATTTGAATTTAGAATTGCGCGCCAATTTACAGATCATTAAAGCTGAAAATGCTGGTTATAGAATCTCCAATAACATAGGTACAGACCTATTTATCCTGATAATAATTTCCACTTTAAATCGGCTCTCAAAACAAGCACATCAACTTCAGAACTTCCGTCCTCGCCAGACAAACAACAAAATGCCAGTAACCGAGTCGAGATTAATAAATGAAAATATTTCCCAAGTCTAAGTTTAACTTTACTTGAAACTTCAACGCCGCGTTATGTCAACTAGCAACTTGTAAGTTGTCCTTAACTTTGAAATCTCGCACCTGTAGCGGCCGTGTTCCTTCAACTTTGCACTCTCACTTTTCCTTTCATCTCAATTACTGAAATCTATTATTGTAGTAGTATATACGAGTATTTCACAGTTTCAAGGCCTAGGTACGACAGAAAGTTCTGAACACGCTTTAAATACGTCGTGTTTTAGTGTCTGAAAGTTTAAATGCAGTTCTGAATTTAGTTCCTCACTTTGATGTCTTCTAAATGTGTCTTTTATCTTTTATCTTTGAGTTTATTTTTGCGGACGAAATATATTATTCAGTTTTTGATGTTCATTACTAAGACTTTTATGAGTTTTGAATTTCATTGAAAAACGTATTACGCCTTGGATTAGCCTCAAACGAACAGTAATATGTATAACAGTAGATTTGTTCGATTTAACCTGCTGCTTTCATTTTATAGTCAAACGGTTCACTTTTGCGCGTCGAAATCTTTGATACTGGATTTCATGCAGCTTCCCGTGATGTCCTGAATATTTGCAATACACGAGCATTGGTCGGGTTAATAGGGGCGTCATTTGTTTGAAGACACGCCCCGCGGTCAGCTGTTCATATCTACGGTATTAAACATTTAATACATGACGTTCTGTTTGATATTGATGGATATGGGGCTAGTATTCTGTAATATTGCGATCTATTCTTGATTTTATAGTGTATATATGAAAAAAACTTAGTTACGGACTGGAATATGGGTTACTGCAGCGATCTAGATACGAATACATTACAACTTTTAGTAAACAGTGTAATGGACGTTTCAGCATAGGATATGAAGCAGTTCGTCAGATTACTAACAAATACATCAATTTAAGATAACGATTAGAAACGTAAGAGGACGTCGCCCCTATAGTTATTAGAAAGTATTATGTTAAATCAGTTTTCACGGTCTTAAAATTTACTTCGAATAGCTTCCGCAGCGCCAGTCAAGATGATAATCAACACAAGCATGAAGAAGAACGATAAAATCTGAAAAGACAGCTTACCAAGCAGAATAGGCCATCCTTCATCGGTGCCGAGAATCTGTTCGATGCCCAGGACTTGCGAGAGGAGCAGCCCCACTGTGACCGCCAGCTGATTGACCGTGCCCAGCCCCCCGCGTAGGTTCAGGGGCGCGATCTCCGATATGTACATTGGCACTAATGATGTGTTTAACCCTGGACAAACAAACAAATCTCTAAAGAAAGTTTAGGAAGAGTAAAGGGTCTAAGGGACAGATATACTAATAAATATATTCCATTTTTATAAGTGACCAAGGAGTTTTGGTGCTGTGTGGTTCATTTCTCGTGAAGCAATAGGGAATATGCATGCAATTTTTTTTTTACAAAATGAAATACTTATTAGCTTTAGAAAGTACTTATAAAATAATTTTTAAAATAACTTCATCAGCGACGAAGTTATATAAAGCTTCAAATTGGTCAATTAGAAAAAGAAGTCCGATATGGACTGTGACGTTAAAGTCCATAACACATATACAGCTGCCATACAGTGCCATACAAAAGAGCATTTTCTCGAGAGAAGCAGATATATATCTCGTTGGTTTTTCGATCAACTTTGATTCTATTTTTACTGTTAGTATTATGTATTGGATATTTTGATATAAACTGTGTAGATAACAAATATTTTTTTCATGTATATTTCCTATTGTGGTTCAAACGAAACATTCTGGTTTCGTTACAATGACATAGCTTTCCAGTAGTTACGTAGAGTATGTAAGGAAAAAATGAGTACAAAACAAAAATACGATTCGATTCGAGAAAAGTTAGGTGGTGCGCTTAGCTTCCGTTTTTTCGTCTTGGCGGGGGCACTACCGTGCACCCAGATTCGTGCCTATAAAATACTGGTATTTTTTTGTCAGAATTGTAGTACTTACCACAGTTGACTCCTATGATGAACCTTCCGAATATGAGGAGCTCGTAACAGTGTGATATCTTGGTGAAGCCCATGAGACTCGCGCCGCTGATGCCCAGGATGTTGTTCAGCAGTAAGCCCCCTTTCCTGGTAGAACGCAGGTATTAAACAATAGTAGTTTCACTATTACACACCTTTTAAGGTATCAGCTATAGACTACTAGAACTATAGAAATTCTGCCTCTACCGGCAGATTCGGAGAAATCAAGGAACGTTTATAACATTAATCTCAAGGAAAGTACATCTGCTTTTTCTCGACTCTATTATTCTATGGTGCAATCATTTATATAGCAAATGGGGATTGAATCTGCATCATAAGTTTCAGTGACTATATGACCCTGCAGTGCGATATTTTATCAAATTATTAAAATTAAAAAATACACTTAATTTGCGGTCATCAAAGGTTTTGTTATTCGCAAAGTGCATTTTAATTTAGTTTGACCACTGAATTCAAATGCACGGTGGCGGATGTCAAAATTTTCTTAGGGAGTCGCATACAGATTTGGAAAATCTTAACCGCCAGTTTGCAAGAGCCGACAACTGTTCGGTATTAGTCCTGATATTGGACCATTGTGCGTGGACTGTTCGGTATTTGGCAAGGATTTGTCTAATATATTATATAAAATAAATAAGTAAAAAGTCTTTATTTCAGACATGAACACATACATGAACAGCCCATGGGTTGTGTAGTGATGGGTTAGTAACAGAAAATACTTATAGTCTATATTAGTATTGTTATTAAGGACACAAACACAGTTAAATTGCCTAAGCCCGCCCTCGAGGCTCAGTGTGGTAGCACCATAGGTACATGCAGCCATGCTATGCTTCTGCCCAACGCTTCGGGAATCACAGGCACGACGTTATGTGATGATAAAACTGTCAAAAATTAGAAATCAAAATCAAAAGTGATTTATTTAAACTAGGCTGAAAATCAGCGCTTTTTGAAAGTCAAAATTTACATGAAAACAGTCTCTCAAATCGCCTAGCCCGTCACTTCAAGAATTCTATTAATATAACATTTTATGTCAAAGATTTATAAAATGTTTAAAAACAACAGATGCTTACACTGTTGCAAATTTACGCCAGTCCGTATTATGTTCTATTTCTTTGTTATCTCTTAGCTGTGTAACATTATCATTAAACATAAATAAGTTGTTTTTTACCACTCCAAACATTGTTTCTAATTTCATCAAAGTAATTGATTTCTTGTTACATTAAGTTACTGAGCGTCTGTCATGTCGAGGTGAAATGGAGTTCTCCGAAATGTGATTATTCTCCGATTGGTGTTTCAATCGTGAGCATTTATTAACAATGTTATTGCGGTTTTCGATAGACTGAAATAGTTATCGAGTATTTTTGTTGGTTAAAAAATGGGTAAATTTTTATAGGTAGGTTATAATATCTAGAGAACATTGAGATTTCAAATTGGGCGTGCTTTCTGGTTCTTTTTATTCCAAGATTATGAAGATATTATCTTTGTCACTTGGTAGTATTATGTTAGTTCAAAATCAACAGCTAAGCATAGACAGCCGACCATTTCTTCTGGTTCTTAGCTTAAGATTTCTTGTTGTAGAAACGTCACATTATCATGTACCCTTTCAGACACATAACACTGCAACTCTCTGTTTTGTCTATACTTACCTATAGCTTGGGTGTCTTCACGCGACTCGTGAGAACTTACAAGCAAGCAAGAAGATTTAGGTAAAAAAATTATTGTTTAAGTGTTACTAGCTGTGCCCTTTTTTTTTGAGGATGGGAAATCATCAAATGACCCCTCCCGTGCCTTTCTTTCCAGGGCCGCGATAACTCTTTCGAACATATTCCGCAACCCTGGCAACTAGCTGTGCCCTGCGGTTTTACCCGCTACTCGGCTTCTAAGGGTCGTAGCGTGATGTTGAATACCCTAAAACCTTCCTTAAGAACTTGACTAAGTATCAAATGCAAAAAGATGAATGAAATCGGTACAGACGTTCTCAAGTCATGGCGTGACCAAGGAAAATAGGGATTCATTTAAATATTATATTCTATATTGTAAACTTAGTAACTTTACTAACTTATTGCCTACGAATAATAAAAGTAACCACGCAAAACGTACCTACCGCGGTAGGCGTTGCCGAAACCTGTACCGCGCTGCGTTGGAAGTTCCCCGGTATCACTGAATCAATGTTAATTGTATTCTTGTGTTTTGCGTTGTTTAAATACTGCAAATATGCTGCGCTATCATATGCTGTTACACTTAACAGCATATGATAGCGCAGCATATTTCATATCCGTATTCTACAGCACTCTGTAGAATACGGATATGAAGAATGTTGGAATCACTTTTCATATTATGTGAGTAAATAAACATTTTGAAATTCTATACTTGCGACTCTGGAAAGTGTTATGCAACATGAACGCAACATGAAAGCCTTTTTAGTTCAAAGGTAAAATTATAATGTGCCAGCGGACTGTAAATGTGTGGGTCACATTAAACTGATACTACTTCTTAATTTTAGATCCCTACGATACAATACTACAACACACTAAGAAACGTTTTAAGTAAAAAAACACTCGAAACTAAAACATTAATAAGCATATTCAAGAATAGTTTAATTTAGTTAAATTACAACTAATTAATCAATCTAATAATTATGGATAGTGCAAAAATACAATCATATTTATTATGACCAATCCTCTCACACATAATGCATAATATCGTCCACGCATCACGCACTGCAGCAGGCGCGAGGCGCGAACCAATTACTATTATCTGTCCTGCCGAGAACCAATCACCAGGCTTGCCGGAATACAACGCGTTATGCAAGCGAAGCTAATTGGCTTATTTGCATGTGTGTTTTATCATTCGAATACTCGAAATTATTTTGTCAATGTAGTGAAGTTTGGAGCAGAAATTTCTCGGTGATTTTGTTCACAAAATTACGCTTCTTGACTTTTGTTATTTGTAGCTTATTTCGTAAGACTCGATCGACATAAAGGAGGTCGAATAGACTCCCCTGGGACTGATGCTATTGTACTTTATCTTGTACTAACTAGATTGATTGAATTGTCAACTCGAATATTAAAAAATAAATTAGCTGCTGGTAGGCGCATCACTTGAGAACGGCTGGTCCGCTAGTCGAAATTGATATTTTTTTTTTCAATGATCGTCATTAAATTAAAACAAAAATTAGGAAAAACAGAAAGTGCTTTTTATAAAATATTTGTACCTACAAACTCAGTTGAGCAAGACAACGGCTTTCAGGTCAGCTTGTCCTAAATAAGACTTCATGACGTCATCCTTACCTTCCGAATCTGTTCGCGATCATACCACCAGAGAACCCGCCGAGCATGCCACCAATAGCGAAGATGCTGACCGCTATGGAGTACAGTCTGTTAACGGTATCGTCTTGCAGGTCCATGCCGTACCGGTTCTTGTATACATCCTTCATGAAGTTTGCGATGTTCTGCCGGAGAAAAGAACGGTTATTTTGGTAAAAGGGCGCTTGACAAAATTCCATTCTAGTAGCGAATGCGATAGTCGAAATGCTAAAAGTCAAGGGATTGATTGATTACGTGATATTTCTTTAGCGTTTGTAAATCTATACTAATCTTTATTAATAATTTATTAAAGCTGAAAAGTTTGTTTGTTTGAACGCGCTAATTTCTGAAACTACCAGTCGGATTTGGAAAATTTCTTTTTGTATATGAGAATTATCCATATTCATGAGGAGGGCAAGCTATATGGCAACGGGAAATTCCTACGGGAACAGGAAAAACGGGATATACGCTTACAAAGTCGCGGACAAAAGCTAGTTTAATATTATAAAGTTGAAGAGATTGTTTTTGCTTGTTTGGTTGAACGCGCTAATCTCAGGAACTACTGGTTCGAATTTAAAAATTCGTTAATACTTATAATTCGATATAACATCACGCTACGACCAATAGAAGTATTAATGAAAAATGTGATGCAGACGAAGTTGTGCGGCTCAGCTAGTAGGTACTATATATTTTTGACGTTTTAACAATCGCCTTCGCCTTGTCTAGAACCTCAAATTCCAAGCCATAACAGCAGTGTTCTATCGTTAGTAGCATGGTATATAAATATAACGATGCAATTTAAGTTACGTGTTAAAAACTTTTCAGTTTAATAAACACACTCTTTTTTATGGATGGGAAATCATCAAATGACTCCTCCCGCTCTGGGCGGAGCGGGAGGGAGTGTCAGACTCTTACTGACTAAAACCCATCCGTGCTCCTCCTAGTGCTCTTTGCTTTCCAGGGCCGCGGTAACTCTTTCGCACACCCTGGCCATTGGTTTTTGACACATATTTTAATGTATATATTTTTACCCACGGCGGTACGGAGATGGTAGGTCATTTATATACCTACTATCTCTGTTTGGGGTGAGAGGATGTTTGTGCAAACCAAATTTGCCATTTTTGTTAATTATTCTCTTACTGTTGTCACCTTCTCTTGTAACTACGTATTTTGCAATACAAGTTTCTTTATCAAAATGTTTTTCTTTGTTAACTTATTGTTTTGGGTCACTGAACGATCTAATGATAATAATAAAATAAACAAGTTTATCATCAAAATCGAGCCCGAGACTACTTTGACTGTATTTCGGTATTTCTCATAAATTGGATTTGGCTTTCCACGCCTATTCGAAAAATTCATGTTGAATATCTTGCACACTTGCCATTACACTGAACGTATTTATTAAATATCTCTGTCTGTCAATAATCGCTCGTTATACATTACGAGCACTTTCATTTTGATTCATAAATAAAATGAACTATCATTTTATTTATGATTCAAAATGAATTCTCTATCAATTTGATCAACGCTCAATTGCGTATGATTTACATTCCTATTCCATATTGATCAACATTCAATTGCGTATACCAAACAAAATCTGGTCGGCTATGTTGTTCAAATATTGATGCAATGCTCGATGACGCCTCAATCACGCTGAATAAGCTAAACTAACATGAATCCACAATCCTCTTGCTAAAATCTATTAACGGCTCAGTACAGAGCAACACCAGTTTGTTATTTTACCGCAAGCCAGAGCAAACAACGATTAATAAATGCAATCAAACTTATGTCAATAAACTAGATGCGCTGTACCAAATGTTTTCTTTTCAATCATATCAAATTAAAAACTTTTATATTTTAAAACCATGTCGATCAGTACTTTGAATAGGGTACTTAGATGACTAAAAAACTCTAATTAGTCCATCAGATAGATTGCCAGAAAATATTAGACATGTATTTTTCTTTTTTCACGTAAACAAAAATATAAAAACGATAGGTACAGCCGGTCGATTCTGTCGACATCTTACGGTGTACACCTAAGCGGAGTGAACGACAACTGAGCTGTCATTCCATCTTATTTGTATGGTTCACTTCGACATGTTTATAGAATCGCACTGCTGTGCGCTGAAAACTCGTATGACGTCACTTATACCTACACTTTTTACTGACACGTGAGCCCCCACTCCTGCCGTTCGATTCTGTCGACATCTCACGGTGTAGATACACCTAGTGAACTACAAGTGAGCTGTCATTCCATCTTGGTATGACCGTATGACAGCTCACCCGTCGTGCACCCCGCCCAAGTGTTCACTTCGACATGTTTACGGAATCGCACTTCAGATCTTTGATGCGTTTTATTTTCGTCTTTTTTCATTGATGTGATAAAGCAAAAAATACGTGTCCAATATTTTTCGATAATCTAACTGACGGACTAAATAGAATCATATACTTTTTAACCAGGAATCCTCTATTGTCGAGTATGTCAGTCAAGTATGACTCGATGAAGCTAGTTCTGATACGCTAGCGACAAGAGCAGCAAGTATGTTCTGCAACAGAAAATCTTTACTGATCCTGTCTCCAGCGCGGCAGTTGTCAATAAAATTCATCAACAAAATAATTGCTTTTAAGTCATAATTTGTCTTTATCCGAATATACAACGCGTTTTAAAGGGCTCATTGTACTCATCATTACGGGTTCAAAATGATGAGTGATTCAGGAGTTTCCGAAATTGCGAAAAAAATAATCAGAAAAACCTATGTAGAAGTCATTTTTTTACGCGATTTCAGTCAGCCACAGTAAAAGTTGTTCATAATTATGAGTACAATGATTAAGAATATTTAAGACGTATTGTGTTTATTCTGTTACATGTTGTATTTGGGGTTGGTGCATGATTTCATCTTCTTATAGACCTTTTGTCTTCTTCGTTCATATTCTTTCTCCTAACTTTAATACATCTACCGTTATTTCTGTCTATATTTTCATTTGCATTCAATATTTCCTTTCACAGAACGTTTAATATTTTATTTGTGTCTGCAATCGAGATGGTTACTTTCTCTAATTGATTAACTCGGGTCTTTTAGCAATTCATTGAGTTGAGTTCCGTCGCCGTCGCCTCGCTGTTTGTATGCATCTAGTTTACAAGTCGTTTGACAATCTAATGGAATGAATTCAGTGCTGGCATATTGCTTGAACTAACTTGTCTGCTCACTGTAAATTGCGACTATTTCGTTAGTGAATGGCCTTTCTGGCTCGTATTTATCAACTGGTCAACTAAATGCAGCAATGTGTTAAATTTATCTATGTTCTCCAAGTTGATGTTCCTTTTGATATTTTTAACGAAATACAGTTTCTAATATTGAAATTAGGTACTGTAAACAAAAGTACTTACTGGAAGTTAGTTTTATTGCGCTTTCTAATAATGAACTGCACTCCAAATATGAATGGTTTTGAAGAAATTCTGTTAACAGTGATGTGTCCCAACAAAAGTAGTATAGTAATGCAAGAAATCGGTTGGTGTTCAATAACTAACTTGAAGAAGAAAAGTTTCTAGCTTTATGTATAAAACCCACACGTATTCTGTTTTATATTGTTATCGAAAACGAAATGGAATTGGTCTTTTGCACTCCAAATATGTTTTTAAAGAAATGCATTTCTCAGTATTGAGAAGGTTCTCAACAAAATTACATTGTAGTGTTACACATTCTTCAACCACTGCAATCCCTCAAAGCAAGAATAAACAGTGGTGACTACCAGAAAAACGCCAATCAATCAATAAAAATACAATCGAATTGAGAACCTCCTCCTTTTTTGGAAGTCGGTTAAAAAGAGTCAATGAAGCTCGACGAGTCCCGGAGAAATGATTCAACTGTCTTTGATTCCGCAATTAAATTAATCAGAAAAGAACAGCTGCGGAGTAGGAATAAATATAGTTCCACTTCCCTCTTTATCACGCTGGAGACAGAACAGAGCTGGGCCAATAGGCACCAAGGGACAATACAACTGGGGTTAGCCCAGTTGTTGTCGCGGACAAAACAAAGTGTTATAATCAGCTGATCGTGCCGTGGTAGAATATGCGACTGCACACGGTAATGGTGGACGTGACTCCATGGCCGGAGCCACTTTTTGCCAACGAAGTCTCAACGATTCTGCATAATATGAAACTTTGACATTGTTATCATTGATGGGATAGTGACTGACACCGTTATTCAACTTGATTTTATCTAATTCGCGTTCCGTATTGACAAACTTTGTTTCAAAAATGTTCTCTGATAAATTTTTAAACCTAAGTATCCTGCTTATGCGTAGAAACTTAAAATCGGTTCATTCATTTCGAAAAATAAGGACTTGAAAGTTTGTATGAAATGCCGTACGGCATTATATATAAACGCTCAAGAGTACCTAGCACGCCACAGCGCGCCCGCGGAGAGAACTGATTATAGAAGAGAAAGAGATAGTTGTGGTTGTTCAAGTGATTTTTCCAGTACGTAGATACGAGTATGAATCCATTGGTTCAAGAAACAAAAATTTGAAAAATAAACTTGTCTGAGTTCTAGCTTTTATGAAATCCACTTTATAGTATAATATTATGTGTTATTGTTCTTGAATAAAATTTGTTAAAAATAATTTACTGAGTTTGCGGATTGATTGTATTCAACACCAAGTCAGGATCATCTTTAGTGTCATAGTTATTGTGACACTATCGATGGGACGTCAATTATTGACGTCCTTCTACCCACTTCAACTGCCAAATTTCAGAACATGGTCAAACATTTATTCATCTTTACAACGGAGACACAATACAGGCACACGAGTACATATTTGTATATACTGACATATTGCGAAGGAATATCTAGTATTGGAAACTAGATTTTTAATACTGAAATTTCACATCAACCTTGAGTAATGGTCGCTTAATTGCTCTAAGGACTATTGTCATTCTTCGTATGATTAGAGATACATGTCCTGCAATGGAAACGATAATAGGCTCCAGCTAGAAAAAATATAGATGCTGTAGGTAGGTATGTCTAACCTTGCCAGGAGCGTTGATGACACCGGTGTTGTACCCAAACTGCAACATGCCCAGTACTGCCGCCAGAATTGCATACGACAGGAAGAAGGTAAGACCCTGAAACAAAATCACTTCATGACATCCAGAAACACAAATAGATATACGACACAAAAAATCGAAAAAGTGCATAAATTTTGTCATGACGTGATAAACATCGCTTTATAATCTTGAGATTATTGATTCATAATTGCGGTGAAAAATCCACACGAGTACATCCACTGAAATAAAAATCCACAGTAAGTACAAAAAAAGTAAATAAAAATTATATGAAAACACAAATTAAAATAACAAGCAGCACTAAATAATCTAATATAAGCTCCTAGTTTTTATGATCAAATTTTTCAATTCTGGATTTCCCCGAATATAAATTTTGAAATATTTTTAATTATTCGAATCATTTATAAAGTATTTTACTTGACAAGGCACCATTTGTCAGTGCTCATAGTAGGTATAAGCGTTCTTGAACGAAATGACAATGACTATTACTGTCTATTGAACTAACCTCGCCGAGACGCTTCAGAAAAAAATTAATTGCCCTCGGCCACAGAGCTCAGAATAATTACATTTAACTTGAACAGACTTATTCTGTTTTGCTACGATATGAATATTAAAATGCTGTTAGAAAATGAGAGACGCGTGTATGCAATTTGTGGCCTCTGATCGAATTATTGCCCTGTGTGGTAACTCTGCGTTAAAGTTAATTTAGTGCATGCACCACGGCACTAACTCAATTTGTTTCTTCAACACTGTGAACGGCGAGGGCTCTGCAATGCACATGTTTTTAGAAATGTTTTTGATTCCATTACTTTGTTATCCTGTCAAATCGGGTTACGTAGTTTTGAAGCTTTGTGTTTGACCCTACAGTCTCCCTGTTGTCAGAATCTATCGAAGCCAATGTTTGAACATGTTGGTTCTACAATATTGTGATACCAACCTGTATCGAAAAACTGCTTTTACGAACTTTCTTCGCTTTTTGAACCTTTTGATTTTTACACGATCTCTTGAACTTACAAATTTCGTAGTTCATCATGACATCATTTACTGCTGATGGGTCTACTTTCAGGCAACTAGTGGTGGCGTACTTTGCTGCTCTTCTGATGTCTTGAACCTGTTGGTATCCAATTCATCATAAGTTACCTACCTGTTCTACGGCCTTGCTCTTCTGCTTCTGATAACGTCTTCGCCCGGTATACCGATTTCCATCCCAAATTTTGAGCCCGATGCCAATGTTATGATTTTGGTTCCTTAATTATTATTGGTATTTAGTATCTGTACCATTTATGATTAATTAATTTAAACATTCATGCACGACATTAAAGTAAAGAGTAAGCCATTAACCAGTTCTAAAATAATAAAATAAATTATAATATTTATAATTTAAAAAAGGCAGCCTCTCCTGTCTGAAACTAATACATACACAATTAACGCTAGTTGAGTACCTGATCCAGCTGGCTGATGCCTGTCTCGTCCTCTTCTCTGTATTCTCTTAGTACTCTCATATACAATTAAAATCTGCCTAACTAAATCTTAGGACTAATATTGCATATTTAACGTAACACAACAAACACACGGTTGAAATTTAAGCATTTTCACTTTTGAGGTATTTAAGCTGCGTATCTCCTAGAAGCACTACTAACTCTGAAACGTCTGATGGTTAAAATTTTGTTGAATTCAAAGGTGCCACTTTCAGATACGCAACTTAACTCACGTAATAACTGAATATTATCATCACCTTCATCATTGTACGTACCTGTTCTAGTAGTCTGAGTTTCCGCCTTTGTGAATGTTCTTCAAGCCGGTCCACGTATTCTCGCAGCTCTTCTATTTCTTCTTTTACTTGCTGCACAGTGTCCAACTCTTGCTTGATGGCGACCATGTCACGTTTCACCTGAGAATCATTTACTTCTATACCAGCCGAAAAAACCGGAGCGTAGATTTTATGATTATTGCGATAACGCAATGCATCTGAAATACGATAAGTTCCGTGAAATATTCCAACACTCAGCCTCCTTATTGTTTTTTTATTTAATGTCAATAAAGTCCTCAATTTGGAGATTTTATTTGTGACTGAATCGAGTGTAATTAAGGAAGTTTCCTTTGAAATGACTCAGAATATGGGTGTAAATCCGAAAGGTTGGAATTTGGGAATTACAAAAAGTTATAAATAATATTTTGGATCGTCTTTTCTCGGTTAAGATGCAGAGCGCTATCGCCTTAAGTGAGTCAGTTTACTACGGCCAAGTTCAGATTATAGAACGACTTTACTTTGATTCGTCTGTAAATAGTTGTTCACAGATTTTAGTTGCTTATTATCTTATTCTTTTACATTTTTAATTTTATTCTTTGAAGGACACTGACTTCTAAGAGTACAGGCAAATCTGCCTATACATGAAGTTTTAATATGAATCCATCGCCATAACTCAAGTTTCGACCTTAGGGCTATGTATTTTAGGTTGATTTTAAAGTGACCGTTTATTCTAAAAAGGCCCTAAAAAGTTTGGGTTTTTATGACATTTTCTGTGTATTACATAGAGTTTCTTAATCGAACATATTGTAGTCATGTTTTGAATATGTTTCCACTTAGAATGAACGCACGTGGTTAGTTCATTTTTAACGATAGTCATTGTTCTCACATGGCAACTTTACCTCCATATATCTCGATAAAGTGACACTATATAAACAAAAACATTCGAATATATTTTGTTTGTTAAAGTATCCTCTACCAATGTATACCATTAACAATGTGTGCCGCAATATTGAAAAAAAACAACACGAAATGGCTGCGGGTGACTATGCCAGCCATTTGACCTAGCAGCTGCAAATAGTTAGCTAACAGTCACTATGTCAATCGTATAGGCTTATTTGCGGTTATCTGCCAGACCAGCCTAAGGCACTAATGTCACAGCAATCGAATGATTGGCGGGGATATAAGATAGGATTGTCACCACACAGTCAGGATTAGGTAATATCAAAGCCGATGGCATATCGGTTTGACAATACAGATTTACATGTAGTCACGATACTGTGCGGTAGTATGATTGTATATGGCATTTAATCAGTGAATAAACTTGAAATAACCGACACACTAAACGTTGTTGTCTTCAAGTCCAATCTAGTTGAAGAAAAAAATTAAAGTGAAAATCTGTAATTCTAAGTTTATAAATGCAAAAGTGAATTTTCCACGTCTAAATCGCTTCACCGATTTTGACGAACTTTGGTACAACGATAGAGGGAAAAAATCCTAGGAAAAAAGCCCTCTGATTGCTTCTAAAAATTTGGAACTGCACACACTGGTTTCAACATCCTATACTTTAGACTAAAATTGTAACTTACGGGATATCGATCCCGTATTGTGGAGGCTGTTGCACGCTCCATGACCGCGGGGTGACTGAGGAACGCGGGACAATGATGGCTCTGAATCTTTGCCTAGGTTCACTGCAGGAACTCGTTCGAAAGTCACGGCAAAATACACTCTTGGCATCGCTCATGATAACTTTGTAACTTGATTTTCTTTGTCGAAAAAAATAATATTGACGCCTAAGTGTATTTTGATTTGTATATACTCGTTCATACATATATACTTAGGTTTAGTAGATATAAAAAGTCAAGAAAACAGTTTTAAGTTTGTCATGTATTTACATTTATTGTTACTTGCAAAATAAAATTCAAGGTAATATTGAGATTTGAAATGAATGTTACACGTAGCGTTACGTTTCGTTACTTCTGTTAATTTGTACTAAAAGGTCCGCGTATATTTAAAATACATTTTTAAAATGTAGCATCAAAAAATTCGTCTTCAACGCTGTCAGCTGGTAATGTGCCCAAGAGACTGGCGGCATTGCCACGTTGAAAGGCAATGCCTAGTCTCTGCCCAAAGTAAAAGCCAGCTCTTGGGTCACGGGAAGTGTCAACTAGCCGATTCGATTGAAAAGGCTATGAGCACAAGGGCCCCACGGCCCAAGGGTTTCAACCCCTAACGGTTCGAAAATATAGTAACCAATGAGGTTACTATATTTACCGCAGCCGCAGCGAGTAATGTGGTAATGCCGCCAGTCTCTTGGGCACATTACCAGCTGACAGCGTTGAAGACGAATTTTTTGATGCTATATTTTAGTTTCGTGTATTTTTAATTTAAGTTTTTTTCATTAAAAGGTTTTTAAAATGTACCTATATATTCTAAAATATATTTTAAAATATTATATTTAATTTATTTATTTATTGATATTTAAATCAGGACAATTAATATCCCATAGGGTTTGTTAGTAATTGCTTAAACAAAAAAAAACAAACGATGCGTTGCGCTCTAAACAGAACGTGCAGGAACTATGGGTATTATTGCTAGAGCTAAGGTGGCAGCACAGAAGTAACATTGGCATGTATATTTTACTTATAAGTTTCGAATATACAACACTAGATGGCATTGTCAACTACATTCACGTTCTCCATAATTTCTACCTTTCCCCATTAGGATGTCTTGAGTTTATGTGTGTGTGTATTACACCATTACTCTTATAGACTGATACGATATCTATATTCTAGAATGTTGCATTATAGCACTGTCTTTTCTTCTCTCTAATACATTTATCCAAAGATTGTCTTTTAAAGATCGCTTATAGCGGTAAGACCGCCCATTATGCCAACGCATGTTATATTTCACCGCATTTTGTAAATTTACTTGTGGTTGTTTATAATACTTAATATAATAAATTACAAGCATAATCTTTGTAAACTATTATAACTATAACTACACTATTGTATTTGGGAAGCCTGTGATGATAGTTATATATGCGTGTTTTAAATAAATAAATAAAAAAAAATATCTATTATTTATGTAACTTGGTGTACGTATTAAAGAGAATTGTATTCTATTATATTCTATGTTATTATTACCAACACAAGAGTATTCCGCTCTAGTTCTTCACCTCTAGCAATATTCGGCATTAGGTACGTAAGATCATTTTGTGGTATCAAGTGCAGCAGCAAAATGTTGCTTTTGTACCACTAAATGAGTCCGTTCATTATAAATAATTGTACAACAAACGTATGGAACATGATCACTGGAAGTATATACTGAAACATTTGAATAAACATTGCATTTCTAGCTTTGCTAATGGCATACGTTAGAAGTTAAATAACATTTTACGGAATTGTGAGATCTTACAAACGAGTGTTAAATTTCAAGCTTTTAATGAGTCGGTTGTTTATATTGCGTTTTCACACTAAAAACAAATGCTTTAGTTTGTAGGAATGCTGGCGAAATATGGGTTTGATTTACACCTGCCTGCGTGAGAAATGGCAAATTACATTTTCTGGGGCTTTGAACAACTGACAAAGTGAAATAACTATAATAAGGGTTAACCACGTGACTTTTTAGCATGTCAGTTATGGACTTTTTGACAATGGCTGTCGCCTGATGCAACGACATTTTGTCAAAGCCAAGTTTAAAGTTCGCGATAATCAATATATTTTTTATTTTAAATTTGGGGCTATTTTGACAGTTTGCAAATGCGATGCGAATGCTCGCGTTGTATCATCATCCACTGCTGGACATATAGGCATATCTCCAGCAGTGGCATATATCCTCAAGTGGCACTACAACAATTGGTCCTGTGCGTCTCGTATCCATCGGCTACCCGCGACCCTCACCAGGTCATCGGTCCACCTTGTAGGAGGCCTTCCAACGCTTCGTCTTTCGGTACGCGGCCACCAGAACTTTTCGGCCCCATCGACCAGCTGTTCTGCGAACAATGAGCCCTGCCCACTGCCACTTGAATTAGACGATCCTTCGGGCTATGTCGGTTAACCTTGGTTCTCTTGCGGTTATCATCATTCCTGATTCGATCACGCAAGAAAACTCTGATCAATGCCGTCTTCATTGCCCTTTGGGTGACTTTAAGCCTTCTGATGAGGCCCATCCCATCCCTGTGTTGTATGTCTTCCACTTACTAAACTAAAGCCGAATTTCAAACCTAAAATCAATACCAAAAACAGTTGCAGTGAACCTCGCAGCCACAGCCGTATAGACTTAATGGATATAAATCAGAGGTTATTGTGCCTTGAAAGGGGAAAAACGGAAGGCTACCAGCGAGTTGGACGGCTCGGCACGCCACCCACGCGACCCACGCGATGCAATACCGCAGCTTTACTGCCGCGCAATCATCGAGCTATTTGTGGCACGTATCGGCCTGAATGTGTGCAATCGTACGAGAATGAAGCTATGCCTAGAACATTATTCATTGTAGTAATTCTTTTGAACTGAGAGTGCTGTTGGCGGGGCTTTTGTATTTTAAGATGTGGTAGTACCTATACGAGAGGAAAAATTGTTTTGTATGTAACATTTGTTATTCTTAGAACCAATATTGTAAACATGTGGAACTTAAATGCTTATTTATTTATTTATTTTAAACGTTTTGTACAATAGTGGTACATGGGCGGATCTAATGCAACAAGGCATTCTGTACCAGTCAACCTTTGGGTTAAAAAGACTACACTATGGTAGGTGTAGGTACAACAAATAAATAGGATTTAAAATTGAATTTAGTTTTGGAAATAATAAAATAATAATACAATGCTAGGCGATATCACGGTAGACCAAGGTGAAGGTGGAGAGACGAACTCGACTCTTACTGGAAGGACTAGTGTGTGTGGAAAAGGGAGAGGGAGGCCTTTGCCCAGAAGTGGGACATAACGGGCTTATTTAGATCACACTAGAATTCATGTAATACTAATAAAATACATATATAAAAATATGCTTATACGTCTTTCTGATTGAGAGAACTCATAATAATTATGACGACCAAACTAAGAATGACAGGGTTTTAAGTAGTGTTTTCGGATTTTACGCTTAAATGAGTAGTAGCATTAAATGTTCTATGTTGTTTAACGGAAATACAATGTTCTTATTAATTTAATCTGCTTATTGTTAGTAAATCAGGTCTCAACGATACAACTGGATGACACTTGGCCCACGACGAATCGTATGCCATGCCAGGGTTTCCACCATAGCGGATTTTGTTCGAAAGAGTTACCGCGGCCCTGGAAAGAAAGGCACTAGGAGCTATGGGTGGGTTTTAGTCAGTAAGAGTCTGACACTCCCTGCCGCTCCACCCAGAGCGGGAGGAGTCATTTGATGATTTCCCATCCTCAAAAAAAAAACGGATATATTTTGATTATTTTACTATAACTGTGCTGCGTTTTCGTAGGATATTAATCGATGCCTGGTCCAAGCTAGTAACGTAAAGTGTCGAAATCGGCATTCCTAAATATCAACAAAAATTCAGACATGTAGGGGAAAATATCTACTGTATGGTTTGACCAGAAGCTTTGCCGTTTCATCTATCACGTCCTTCTTCCTCACTCCATTCGATGAAATGCTAGCAAATTTCTAACAGTTAAATAAGTTGCTGATAGTGTACTTTATTCGATAAGCAGTGCGTTCGAAGTACTTAAATCTTATCATTTTTATACGGCTCAGTTTGATCCTTCTTCTTCTATCATCTGCTGCAAAATTTTTAAACTGAGTTAGATTGGATTGTAAACTGGGTTTAAGTACAACTAAGACCGCGAAAAGCACGGCGGTCGGCCGGTCAATTTGACTGCGAACAATAGTGCAAAGGGAATCCTGTACTACCAACGCACATAGAGGGCAAAAAACCGCGCCGCCGGTGCCCGGTGGGCATTGGAAGCGCGGCATATCCGTGGCTGCCCGCCATGGATCACACAAACGAGTTTGTATGCAGTAACGCAGGCGGCTAGCTCAGTCCGCGCCGAATTCTCTGGATCTCCATTTCAATTGACGTGCTCTTCACTAGAACGAACGTCGTGAACTAACTGCCTCCGTCCCTCGTGTGCTTTGTCTTCGCGGTGAGGGCAGCCGCGGGCATCGATGGTCAGACGCGGTCTTTATTGCTTCGCGGTGAAAAAGATTGCCCCGCCCCGCTGTGTGCTCGTGCCTTACCGTATATCTGATATACAACATCACACACATCTTAGATAAGATCACGGACTTCTGAAACGCCCTGTGTAACCCATCTCGAGCCTATCACTGGCTCATCTCTAAAGATATCCAACCAACCAGATGAAGAACCTATTAATAGACTTCATACTACTTCTATAGTTTCATTTGCAATCACAAAATCCCTCTCCACGATTGGTCCGGTGCACGCCTATCAATAGCCGAACAAAGCAATGCAGTCGAACAACGCTTTTATATAATACATCAATATCTTGGTGGGCGTGTCTGATGTCTGGAAACCTTACCTAACTAGACCTTACATAGGTATGCACTAGTTGTAAATAGAACCTCCCACTGATCCAGTTCTCGGAACTCGGCGCTTTGAACGCTAGCATATAGATATTAAAATGTATTTCTGTGAACGGCTACAGTGAATAAAATCTGTCTGTTTGTGCAGTAGATCAAATTGAGTGTTATTGTGATTTTTCGTGAGCACATGCTGGGTTCTTAGCATTGCAGATTATTGTTCGATATTTCGTTTCATTTTGATGTATCAATGATACTATTTTTAGCTTATTTCATAGATTTTTGAAGTGAAAACTTCTTTAGCGGCGTTGTGCACTTTTTGGGATGGGTAAAAAATGTTAAACTCGCGTCAGGACACGTAACCTCATCGAAAATTCGTAAGACGGATAATGTAATATAAATTGTCATGTTTGTGTATGATAGCGCAATAAATGATAGTACTTTTATACTGATAAATAAAGCAACTCGAGCGAAATTATTCCCTAACCATTCAAAAATGCATAACGTTAATGTTAATGTTGTGTAACTCAAGTTTTCACTTCTGCGGGCACTCCCGGAGTGCAACCCGTTGTTTTTTTGTCTGGTCGAAGGATCCTCTCTTTTCTATGGAGGTTTGCGGGACTTTACACCCTGTTCCGTATACCTCCATAGATTCATGACGTAATCAAATATGATCTAAAAAACTCAGCCAAGTCCAAAGTTGCTTGTATTTACGTGTCAACTTCTTTGATGCTTAAACACAAGTTATTCTCGTTATCAGCATTTCTATTCTTTGCAAGTTTGACCTCCACTCGAGTGGTCGCGGGTCGTCAGACTCTCCGCTCATAGACCCGCCCGTAACCAATTTACCTCTAACTACGAACTACTTAAGCACTTACGTGTAACTTGCTAAGTTAACGAGCGTTGCCCTACTTCGACGGAAAGTGTTCCTGAACTAGTTATTGGTAACATAGGTTTATTAATAAGCTGGCCTTAATAAGGTAAGCTTTTAAGGGGGGGATCGTGAGTGTAGGTAGAATAAAATGCAACGGATCCTTTTAAGGGGGGGGACCTTGAGTGTAGGTGGAATAAAATGCAACGGATGCTTTTAAGGGGGAGGGGTCTTGAGTGTAGGTTGAATAAAATGCAACGGATGCTTTTAAGGGGCGGAGGGGATATTGAGTGTAGGTAGAATAAAATGCAACGGATGCTTTTAAGGCGGAGGGGTCTTGAGTGTAGGTAGAATAAAATGCAACGGATACTTTAAAGGAGGGGGGGATCTTGGGTGTAGGTGGAATAAAATGCAACGGATGCTTTTAAGGGGGAGGGGTCTTGAGTGTAGGTTGATTAAAATGCAACGGATGCTTTTAAGGGGCGGAGGGGATATTGAGTGTAGGTAGAATAAAATGCAACGGATGCTTTTAAGGGGGGGGGGATTTTGAGTGTATGTGGAATAAAATGCAACGGATGCTTTTAAGTTGGGGGATAATGCTTTAATGTTTTAAGGGGGGAGATCTTGAGTGTAGGTAGAATAAAATGCAACGGAAGTTTATAAGGGGGGGGGGATTTTGAGTGTATGTAGAATAAAA
Organism: Melanchra persicariae; assembly: GCA_947386135.1. NCBI lineage: Eukaryota > Metazoa > Arthropoda > Insecta > Lepidoptera > Noctuidae > Melanchra > Melanchra persicariae. Next base: position 31,702,845 of record OX376643.1, read on the forward strand.
TGCAACGGATGCTTTTAAGGGGGGGATCTTGAGTGTTGGTAGAACAAAATGCAAGAGATGCTTTTAAGGGAAGGGGAACTTGAGTATAGGTAGAATAAAATGCAAGGGATGCTTTTTAGTCTCTAGTTGTGTTTCAGCTCATAGACATTCAGGTAGTTTTTAAACGCTACTGGGGCACTAATGCCCTAATCGAGCAACGTTTACGTTTGCCAAAATTCAATATTTTTTGGGATTGATTCTTACAAATTTGGACTATTTAAAAACCAGTTTCTGAACGTGATTTTGTCTGCGTCGCCCAGATACAGAGTATTCCACGTATTCGGGAATTCGGGAAAAGGCGAATGATGATTACGCATCATCATCATTCGCCTTTTCCCAACTACATTGGGGTCGGCTTTCAGTTAAACCGGATTCAGCTGAATACCAGTATTTTACGTGGAGCGGCTGCCTACCAAACCTCCACAATCCATTAACTGGGTAACACGGTACCTCATGCCTAGACTAGTGTCAGAAAAAATGTAATCAGCCCAGTACCATTCTAAAATAACAAAATACGACCTCTGCCTATTCTTTTCCCAATAACATGGCCGGCTTATAGCAGAGTACCAGTATGTTACGTGGAGCAACTGCCTACCTGACCCCCACAACCCAGTAACTGGGAATCACGAAACGTCTTGGCGAGACTTGTGACTGATTTTCTGGCTTTCCACTACCCGTAAATACTGTCGAAGATCTACAAACAGCCGGGACCAACGGCTTAACGTGCTTTCCGAGACACGGAAGGATCTCGGTATGTCAAGATGGTCACCCATCCACAGACCAACCTCGGCAAGTGTTGCTTAACCTTGAAGATCGGCCGAGTGGCTGTTTGAATTTAGCCACGAGCTCCTCCTTTATTGTGTGCCAAAGTTTAATTTGTTTAGTATTTTTATAAATAAACATTGATTCATCTTTCCTCACAATATCAGCTGGTTTATTTTTTTCACATGACTTCTTTCGCTCTAGGCAGAGCGGGAGGGCGGGCATGTCAAACTCTTACTGACTAAAAACCCATCGTTCCAGAACCGCGGAGACCCTTTCGAACAAATTTCGCAACATCAGTAGGATAGGATCGTTATCAGTCACACCGGACAGAACGTCACTTTGTCAAGTAATAAATATTGCAAATTAATATTCATACTAGTTTGAACAGTTAGACTGTTTCTACGTCTACTTCTTCAAAACCACAAAATGAATTCTGATACGGTTTTCAGAAAGCCGGGGCGGGTCGCTGTTTTTCACATATTTCGAACTTTACATAACAAATATCGAACTTAATCAATTTCACTAAGAGAATCTCACTTTGCCTACATTCCTTAGATTGGAAAGGAAATTATCTTTAGAAATAAAAATGAATGGCTAAATGTGTTGCTAAGCGCAAAACTCGGGATCGGCTGGACCAATTCGGATACTTTTTTTCAAGCCGACGCGGTGGATGGTTCTTATGAAAAGAAGAACTGGAAAAATTGCACAGTACAACGTAAAAACTACCGGGATACAAGGAATATGAATTTCACCATAAATAATTGTAATTTCATTCTGAAGTACAGACGCAGTCGCAATTATAAAAATATAAACATTTACTAAGAATCACAACATGATTCAATTATTTCCAGCATAAGAATCCCAGCTGCAGCAGAAACCAGTTTAATAACCCAACAACTCGCGACAAAAGTCGGGCAATCAGTATGCTCAACACAGAGTAAAAAAGCTTTGCATTTATTTACTCCTAATACCTTTGATTTTATTTTGACGCCCTGAAGAAAAAAATATTGGGAAAGACAAATACATTGTTCAGATTCTGTAAGGAGCTTAGCAGTCTCGAGTTCGATTGCTATTCAACTTTTAAGATGCTTAAGGCATACCTACAACGTTGATTACTTTTCTGATTTTTGTTTTTATTAATTTCGTTTTGTAATATGATTTTTTTATTCAACAACATTCGAGGTAACAAATGGTTTAACGCGGCAATGCTGCCAGTGTTCTCAGCACTTTTGCTATTGACAGCGATGTGGATGATTTTAATGATGCCCAATTATTTATTTTGTTTTATACGCGTTTGTACATAGTTTCGTGATTATTAGTCTAGTTGTTTATAAGTATTTAATTGTAACATTGAATGAAATAGTACCGAATTTATTACTTACAAAGCAAAACAATATAATTCAATTAACTACCCAGACATGGTACTATGAAGCCGGGAATGCAATCAGTAAGCTCACGCGAGGACGATTATTTTCAACAAACTGGCGAAGAAATAACAAATGTTTTTTTTTACATTTCACTAAAAACATTTGTTAGAAACTTAATTGATTTATGTTCAAGAACAAATGCAAACTAAATAATATCTCACGATTTTGTTATTATTAGGTGTACAGAGAGCTCGCTCATGTCTTTGAAGGCCCTTACATAAGTTCTGCCTGAACGCCAGAACTCGAGAGAATTGCAAGAAAATACACGCCATCTTGTCTGTTTCCGCCAATTCTCTTTACATAACTCAGCAGCGGTTGCTAACTTATTCAAAACGTACTACAGCTATAAAGTATACAGTATATTTACTTGGTTTCACGATTTGTATATCTTAAAGACGGTCACGGTTATTAATAACTGTCAACCCGCCAGTGCTTCGGTTTTTACGACCTTACAACACCGAGATGTTTAAACTATATATTACCTACTAGCTTTTTCCCGCGGCTCCGACCAAGTAAAACTACCCTGTCACCGTCTCCAGGATCCTATCTATCCCTGTACAAAAAATCATGAAAATCGGTTCGGCGACTTAGACGTAAAAGCATAACGAACAAACGAACTCACTTTTGAATTTTCAATTGTTAGGATAGAATAATTGGTGATAGATAAAAAAACGCATAATCTTTGCGGAATTAATTGTCTATTATGATCGTGTGCGCAGCATTTTCTACGGAATTTAGAAGAACAACTCTTCCTTACACACAGACATGAAAAGCGACTGCATGTTAAAGTATGCATGATAAAACATTTTCGTAGCATTCCGTAGCAGCTCCGCGTAGTAAAGCGTAGCAGCGTAGCGTAGCTGTAAAACATGGCGTAGCCGTCCCCGTGAAGCGTAGCATATTGGCCTTCTGTAGTAAGGCACGCGAGATTGTAGTGCGAACACTAGTATTAAGAGTGAATACTAGTAATACTAATGACCTCATAAGTGGAATTCCTAATTTTATTCAAAAATGTGTTTTGTTGAGATATCGGAATTTATTCCTTTTTGTAATCAGAGGGTTCGTGGCTTACTAACAGTCTCACGGTTCGAAATTCAAAGGTAAGTAATGCTTGCCGGGGTCGGTCCGCGAATGGGTGGGTAACCATCAATAACGTACCGAAACTTATCCGTGCCTCAAAAAGCACGGTATGCTTTTTGAGGCACGGATAAGTTTTGGTAGCCGTTAGTCCCGGTTATCATTTGTAGATCTCGGTTGTCTTCTTTGGCTTTCTACAACCCGTAAATATTATCATATTTACGGGTAGTAGAAAGCCAGAAAATCAGTCACAAGTCTCACCAAGAGGTTTCGTGATTCCCAGTTACTGGGATGTGGGGGTCAGGTAGGCAGTCGCTCCACGTAACATACTGGGACTCTGCTATAAGCCGGCCATTTTGTTGGCAAAAGAATAGGCAGAGGTCGAATTTTGATATTTTACATATCGCATAAAGAACTCGATACTGCATTGCAAAGTTCAAATAGCTGACGTAAGCACACGGCTGCCAAGATAAAATGGTACTGGGCTGATTACATCCTTTTCATGCCAGATGAGTTACCCAGCGGCCAACGGTAACTTGGCGGGATGAGCTCAATTTTAAAAAATTGGCCTTCAATTTCATAAGAACTGGAAAAACGGAAATAGGAAAGAAGCCCTCTGCACTTCAGTGATAAAACAGCTATCTATTTTAAGAGGGGCTGACATATCTGACTGACATCATGAAATTTTGTACAAGACTTATTTTTATTTATTAATCTTGCTATTCCACAGCACCAACCGTACAAAAACAAAGACTTCTATTAAGTACTTTCTATGACATTGATTCGATTGATGAATAAATTAAATCCCCAAGTCGAAATAATGTCGAAGTAATTTTGTCGCAGAACCTTGCCTTTGACTTATACGCTATATCATTAGTATGTGGATAATTACCACCTTTGATCAACGTACGGTCCAAGGAATAAAGCAAAATGACTAATTATGGCTTATCCGTTACTCACTTTGAATTCTCTTTTGTAGCGCGGCATCGGTTTTCAAGTATTTTCTGGAAATTGTATCGTATTTTAATTATAGTCTTGGAAGGTCTTTGTAGAAGGCCTTTCTACGTGCAATTAATGTTTGAATAAATCAGACATTAATTGCATATAGGAAGGCCGTATCATGCATGGAATATTATTTAAGCTAGCTTCAGTCGTTCGTTACGTTTGTTTTTTCGTAAAGTAACATTCTATCCAGTGCAGCAGTGTAGGAAGTCTCGACATAGTTACCGATCGCCTACCGACTGAATTCGGTCGATAACTCCTAAAGCCACACATACACTGTCAATTTTCAACGCGATCCACAGATCAGATCATTGATTTCGAACGTGGATCGCGTTCAAGTTTGACTGTGTACGGGCGGACTCATGACTTAACGACTGAGTTAGTTCGTTATCCGATCATTAAATATGTCGAGACTTGCCGCCCAGTTTATCATAGCTGATTACGATTTTCAAAAAGTCCAAAATGACTGCGTTTGCTGATAGCTGTAACAGGCCTTGTTATGTAACATGTTTTGTCCAAAGCACTGCGAATATGTTGCGATCCGTATGCCTTTTAATAAGTATAAGGATATGTGTAATGTACTGTTTTTTAGAATTCGAACACAATGTAAATAGTTTGAGGAAATAAATAAATTGATACAATAGACTCCTTCTGCTCTAAACGGAGCGAAAGGGAGTGTAGACTCTTACTGACTAAAACCCATCCGTGTTCCTCCAAAAGCCCTTTGCGTTACAGGGCCGCGGTGACTCTTTCGAACAAATTCCGCAACCATCCTTATGCCTACGTTTTGCATAAAATGTCAACTTTCGTATGGTATAATGCACTTAAAAGTGTCAAAAAAACTGAGAATGTGATTTGGGAAGAATAGGTTGTTCCTAAGTAAACCAACGTCAAATACGATAATGTCTTTGTCTTTATCATAACTAATATATTAAAGAGGTATAGGCAGAATTAAATTTTGAATGTCACAAACTACTAGTACTTTTAATGCACGGTTTCTTTAGGTGTGTTAGTAAAATCAGACCTCTGCTGGTAAAACTTTGTGCCTATTAGTACTGTGGTGTTACTTTGGGTGCGTCGTCCTCACATAATAATCAATTCATGTATACAAAATATTGAAAAACCTTTATTTAAAAAGAGTAACTATGCAGTTTTTTGTCCGTTATTCTACATTTTACGAATGGACAACTAGAGTCACTATATATTTATTTTTTAAAAGTGCATTTAATGGTCTAGTTGAAATAAATGAATAAAAAAAAAACAGTGTAAAACTATCACACGAAAACATATTCATTCTAATTTTCTAAATCAACTTGCCTTCGCTCGCAACTTCGTACTCGCATATCCCGTTTTTTCCAGTTCCCGTAAGAATTTACACTCTCCAAGGAATCTACATGTCAAATTTCAGCTTTCTACGACCAGTACTTTCGGCTGTGTGTCGTCTGTTAGTCACTCATCAGTAACGCAAGAGTTTTATACATATTGTTATCTGTCTGCATCTGCTAACCATCTACTAATCACAATTATAAATAAATTGACTGATTAACGTAGGACTAGATCACATTAAACTGTGAATAATACAAAATGAAACTAATTAAAAGCTTGCATTAATAACGAAACAATTCGATCAATTTGACAGTTACACGACAATCAATTGAACTGCATCCAAACATCATCTATCAATGTTCATTAATTATTGTGTTAAGTGCGGACCGATTACCGTGTCATCTGCCCTGGACCACATTGTTTATTAAATGTACTGTATTGAAAACTATTGTATTGATGGAATATTAATGTGCTTTGTTCATTTCAATGTTCTGTAAAAATGTGCTCAAGTTACTTTTGAACGGAAACTTGGCTGTTAATATAAACAAGATTTTTTTGTGATGAATCTATGTTCACTACTGGACACAAGACACTTTAAAGTAACCTAATTTGCCGTGTCTGGCGTTTGCCCCTGGCTTTTAAAGCCTCGAACAGAGTCATAATGCCATTTGCCATGTCATTTTAGCCACATAAGTAACAATCTCAGTAGACTGTGATCAGATAGTACTTGATTCTGTTCTTATATATCTACAGATCTATACAATCTCTGTCCCTTTCAATATCATGTTAATGTGTGTACAGACTATTCACCAGACGTTTCTATATGAGAAGCTCGTTTGAATTGATAACGTAATCGCGCTGCAAAGCGCTTGAGATCTGAACTTAGCCGGAGACGTCACAGAAGTTGCAGGCGTGTATGCACCCCAAGGGATGTCTCGTCTAAAACATATACACAAAGCAAAATTCAAAAGCGTGATCCTTAACTTATGGTTGAAAGGGAGCGACATAACATGTTTAGGTCCAAGAAGTTTGTTTCAATAAATGTTGACATAGAACAGCTTTTGAATTTTTTTTCGCTTAAATTTACATCATTTTCACATTGCACACTTTATCATAACGCGAGGTTTCGTTCGTGTAAACCTAGATAAATCAATATATAGTAGCACTTACCTCGGAGACCTCACTCTGGCATGACTCCACACTCTTGGTCAGTTCCTGTAGCTGTGTGCGGATCTCGCAGAGTGCGACCGTCGTCTCGAGCTGGCGGTCCCCACGTTGCAGGTCATCCAGTTTGGCGGTTAGATTCATGCTCATTATGCTCACCTGTCTCTGTAGGCTACAGCCAAAGTCAATGTTAGTCACACCAGCAGCGGGCTTGGACCTCAGCCGCGGAACCTTCCTCGCTACACGACAACTAACGACGTCATGTACCGACAGATCTGTTGCTTCCACCAAACTTGGAAAGAGACCTTATCCCGATCGACCAAATTGAGCGTCAATTCCTGAATTGGAAACAATTCTAGGTGCTAGGAGGTAGCAATTACAACTTAATCCTGCAATTGGATTCAACTTAAGCTTGCTCCTCCAAGTTACTTCTCACTTTTTGTTTCTTTGAGACGGAACAAAATATCAATCTAACAGACCAAATGAAATAGTGCCAATGTTTCGTAAACGGCCTGTATGTTGTCTGTGACAAGCGAGGAAGGCCCGGCGGCCTCACACTGATTGTATTTGTGGGAAATATAAACACGAGAAAAAATTATTAAATCAGCATTTATCGATATCACACTGCATATTTACGCAGAAACTGATAAATGTTCGCATGAATTTGCTTTATTGAGATCACATTTTTTTTTAAATTTCACTGATTAGGTGAAAAACAAAAATGATAAGATTTTTGTCCTAACCTTCTTTTAAATTCCAACTTCAATTCTCTTGTCTAGTTTTTGAGAATCAATGAAATATAATGAGTCACTTAGTGTGTATGATTTTAAAGAATGGAATTTTAATAGGTTTTGAAACGAGAATTCTTTATGCATATTTAGTGTTTCGTGTGAAATATAAATACCATTGTGCTAATAAAAGTAAAATAATGTTCATTTTATAATGTTACAAAACTCTAAGGTGAGAGATGGACAAAGACAAAAGGTGAATGCAGTGAGTTAAGTTTAATTTCATCAGTAACTAAAACTCTGTACATTGTATATTGAGAAACGAAAAAAGAAAAACTTTTTTAGGAAACTCTAGCCTTCTAATTTCTATGGAAACACTTGATTTAAACACTACATTGAAACGTTACAAACCACACCCATGCAAGCATAACCCCGTCCTACCCAAGGTTAATGTAAGAGCAAGTGCTAAGCACGCATGTGTTCCGGGTAGCGAGAAACGAACAAGGTCGTGGCCATTGATGCTAACCACGGTGCCATGGTCCGATGTTATGAAAGGAACTGTGAATGATTCAGCCTCCGCGATCGACTCGTCGGGCGCATCGACACATCTGTCTTACGAGATAGGATGCCAAGCCAAGGTGAAACAAAATGTAGAAGACACATCGACACATAGAGAGATCCTTGTGATCGTATGCAAATGAAGCCAGTATTAGAGGCGGAAAGCTATCCGGTATTGTCGCTATGGTCACGTACCTAAGTAGTAGCTCCCTGAGTGTGGTCTCGTCTTCCTCCGTCGTCGCATATCGTGTCAGCTTGCCTCCGGCCTCCCGGCCCACATGGTCTGGTACCACTGCGTCAAAACTACTTGTTTATTTTATTTTTTACATAACTGACTTCCCGATTCATTTCGTCATTCTTTTCCCGTATGTTTCTTTGTTTTATTTCGACGCAGAGTTTGTGGTTGGAAATTTGGGTTACCGAGAGAGTGCGTGGCTCATAATTTTGTACGGTATGGTGCTACCTAGTCAGCATCGAACCTTTCACCGTTTGCCAATTAGCTTCGATGGCCACGACAGGGTCCCTAATCAATTTTGATGTTCAGCGATATCCACAAACTGGTATGGAAATGAAATTAACGTCGGAATTTTCACCGGGTTTAAGATTAACAAAAAAAATAGACATACAAAATAAAAATTTAGCACCCTGGGCAATATCACGTTGGACAAAACGTGGACACGATTTATTGTTTTCAAAATAGTGTCTGAATATTTACATGAAACTTACGACATTTAAGTTATAATTCTTGTTAAAGCAGTAAAAAAACCTGTGGAATTTAGACATTTTATTTTAAACAAGTTGAATTTAATGGTGCAATTTGCCGGCAATTCTATTGCTGAAAAATGGCACGCTATTGTGAGAACAAATTCGAATGAATGAAAAACAAAGATGAGTGTTTACAACAGAGGAATGAGTTCCGAAGTAATAACATGATAACATTGCGAGAAGGTGTCGACTCAGATGGCATACGATGTGATAGACATTCCATGCTTGTCACGTGCATACTGTACTGTACTGTAACACCGACGATGATTTGAATGATATAGTGCATTGATAGAGGTCATGTTTAGAAGAAAGTGTTTTAACAACATAATATAATTTCTTTAGATTACTCTTTAAAATGCGATAACAATAAATTTGAGGTTTGAGACAACTTTTTTCTCATATAAATTAATGTTCTTAGGACAAAATCTACACAACAGTATTATTAAGGTTTGAGGGTAGTTTGAAAATAAAGACAATGTTAGGTCGTTACAAGACTCAGTTATCAGAACATTATTCATAAATGTTACACGAAAATTAATATTTTGCTCGAGACAATTCTCTGATTCACTACATTACTCTGTGATGCAGTTCGTGGAATCCGTTCATTGACGGGCGTGGAGTTCAAGCGTATTATTTGATTTTCGCTCCGGTTTTCATATTTCTCCCTCAGTGAAAGTTAAATCTGGAATTTCTGATACACAAACACAGGCTTCATTCATGGAATAGTCAGCTGTTTTTACACGAGCCATTTATGAATGAATGCTTTCAATCGGCCGCACGTTATGCGTTTTTGTCGTAAGATTTTTTTCTGTAAATGCGATTTTAGATTTCAGTCTTTTTATGACGTGTATTTCTGATATTATAGTATCTTAGTGATGACTATTGGTGATCGTTTTCAGAATTTTCGAACAAAGCTTGTCTCGAGCTTCATCTGATTTAATTCTTTGAAGGGCATTTCTCGTACTTATAATGGAACGTCGCAATCTGTCAAATAGACCTATAATTACCCTACATTTTGCCAGCGTTGCGAATGCCAACGTTCCTTAAAAAGAGGATTGGCCATGGATTGGCCTTATGTTTCGTTCTGGAGCACAGGGACCGCTAATTGGAGATCATCCGAGATATTTCTTTATTCATAAACATTCCCCAGATACTTTACTTAGTTCAAATGTATTTCAAGTTTGATTTACACACACAACGATATCTTAAATAATAATGATCCCGATCTGCACTACATATACAATTGAATTTATCAACTGTGCGTGGATGGCAAAATACAACTGCATCATTGAATTTTGATGACGCAAAGATGCAGTTTTAGATTTCATCAAAAACCGGCTCTTTTGAGTGTTTTTGGTTATTCCTCATAGTTTCGGATATAGCCAATACGCACACTTAAAAAAAAAACACCCTGTATACTCCAACAAACAAACCTACGCAATACACTTGAATTGGTTCTTGTATCAAGCCTACGTGACGTCACTCTGACGTCGACGATGCGATTGAGCAGCGACCATATCAAGCATGTCCTGACATTTAAACTGGAAATTCAATTTCCGGACAAGCTATGCTTCGCAATAATATAAGGGAGAGTGTACGCTAGTTCCGAGAAGTGAAAGCGAGTCTGAAACCTGATTTCACCTCGCGTACTACCGGCGTAGTACTACGAATTAATGTTGTTTACAAACACAGGTGTTTCCGTAGCTAGACGAGTCTGTGTACTGCCCGTCTGATATTCTGAATGGCATTTAATTTTAAGTTTTGTTATGGATAGAAATATGATCACAGTTTATTTTAACTGAATGGTGGGGGGGGGGTATTTAAATAAATGTTCAGATACGTGTGGAGCTGTTTGACGTTTTATCGTCGAGTCCATTTATCGGTTTTGCTTTCTGTTTTCGCTTTTTGAGATCGGGAGTATTTTGTGAGCATGCGTGTGTTTGTAGGTATCTGGTTATTTAAGTGTAAGTGTGCATTTGTTGAGGATTGTTTTGAACATTATTAAACATTCATTAGGCGACATTGGCTTTCGTTAGGATTGGATAAAATATAGATGTCACTTCGACAAGACGAGGAAGAAGCTGATCTTTTTTGACAGTAATTTAAAATTTTGCAAACACCTGACAAATGGGTAGATGACTAATGAAAAGAGAGAAAAATATAGGACACGTTTTTTTTTCTTTTTTCACGTAAACTGTAATTGAAGACGATACCTACTGTGCCATGAAACTTCGTTTGACGTCACATTTGGAACAGTTTTAACCCACACGTAACAAGCCCCCACTCCTTTTTGATGCGTTTTATCTTCGTAATTTTTTACTGATTTTGTAAAGCAAAAATTACGTGTTCCATATTTTGCGATAATCTAACTGACGGACTGATTAGAATCACATTTTTGACTCAAGAATCAGCCCGCTTGTACGGCATATGTTTGTTGATGATATCAGAGGATTATTCTATGTTGTTTGTGTTTGAAGTTTAAAAATGAATAACATTTATATGGCTGAACCTAACAGACAGAAGTCGCCGCTGAAATTAATGGCGACGCCTGACTTGGAAACGTGGAATGTATGATAATGAGCCATAGCACACAGCCATCCATTCTGGCTCTAGACAAAGTGTTTTGTTTTATTCCGCATTAGCCCCACTTTTGGAAAACTCCTAATCCTAGTTTTGGGGCGAAAAATGGAGCAAATGCGGAAGAAATCAGTGACTTTCCACAAGTGATAACGATTGTCAATAGTTCAAAGGATCAAGGGATGGGATATGACAACAAGTGACATTTGCATTGGCACTTGTCAATCCCATTAATTTTGGACGTTTTGACTGAGCCTAAACTAAGATCTATTAAGCCTAAGCTAGTAGCATTCCTTCAAGATGAACCAAATACTTTCCAAAGCAAGTCCTTTTGCGTTGAAGCGGATACCCCGACACTGTCGTAATATGAACTTGGGAATAACCTAGGCCTAGTGCTGGACTATTTAGAGCACGTTAAAAGAATTTCGCCACTTTTAAGCCCGCAGCATCTTCTTTTCGAATCGATGGATAACTTTATAGATAATTTGGGCCGAGCAGGCCACGATCACGGTAGCGTCAATAGCAGTCGTTCATTACTCTTATAAGCTCTTGGTGTACTCTGCGTGTGCGCATGTTCTGGACAAAGACACTGCACTCAGATATGTGGAAGATCGACCTTCCCCTTTCTGATTCGAACCAGATGGGACATATTTTGTATAAAATTTTATTGATTTATAAACACGCTTATAAACCTTCCCTATCGGAAATTGTTCATGGCTATTTTTAATTAAATTAATTTTAATTTTTTTCTTTTTCATAAACTTCTCTCTTTTGATAACCGATCAAATATAATTTCAACTCATAGTTTTTAACATGGAGAATATGCCTTGCTAGGCTTGCCTGCTTGTTTCTGTTCATGGCTACCTAGCAAGCAGGTATGAAAAGATAAACCAATAGAAGTAACTACACCGATCTGTAAACCAATAAAAATTGGTATCGAAAGAAATATAACATGCCTAATTACGAATATAATCTTAAAGGCTGGCGTGCAAAAATCCCTTAAGAAAAATAAAAAGAAAATTAAAAATAGCTGTGAACAATTTTCGATAGGCAAGCTTTCATAAGCGTGTTAATAAGTAAATAAAATTTGTTTAAAACTATGTCCCATTTAATTATCCGGTGGGTGAAGGTCAATGATCACCGTATCTTAGACTAAGAGGGTCAATTCTAGTGGTCAAGAAAGCCTCAATTTTCATACAGTTTTTGACAGAATGCGAACGTTATTACGAGTAAAATATTAGTAGAATTGATACTCTGATTGGGAATCAAACGTCTATTAAATTTCATTCTTCTAAGTTGTGTTTGCAGAGCTAGGGTGCTTTGGCATGCCAAAAATCTCGGCTAGACGGGCCTGACTCCAGCAGAGGACTGTGAGGGGCTGAGTTGATGAGTCTTTTATACTTGGTTTCTTCTGGGGCTCTGAGAAGGACGTTATAATGTAATTTTTAACACCAAACTTCTCTCTGTCATTAGATTTCACGAGATTACTCTCGTGTATTATCATCATCTGCCTAGCCTTTTCCCAACTACATAGGGGTCGGCTTTCAGTAAAACCAGATTCAGCTGATTTTACGTGGAGCGGCTGGTCACCATACCTCTAAAACCCATTAACTGGGTAACACAGTACCTACTTCTTGGCAAGACTGGTGTCTGATTTTCTGGCTTCTGACAATCTGTAATGACTGCCAAGGATCTACAAATGACAGTCGGAACCAACGGCTTAACGTGCTTTCCGATGCACGGAGGAATCTCGTTATTTTCAGATGGTCAATTGGTCACCCATCCATAGACTGACCCCAGCAAGCGTTGCTTAACTTTGAAGATCAACCCGTGCGGCTGTTATTATTTTACCCATATACACTAGTGTATAGTAGTGGCTGCATGAAAGTAATATTAGAAGAGAAACGTTTTTCGTAAGGAATTACTCGTAATCAGTTTATTACAAAATAATGAGCGGGAGTATTAAAATTATGACTAAGTTAATGTTTTTTGGCGCGGAACGAAAGGTTTATTAATACTGTTAATATTGTTTATACAGGGTTATTTGAAAAACACCAACAACCTTTCAGGGGGTGAAAGTACTCATTATTATAAACAACTTTTACTATGGGTACAACTCTGAAATTTCAAAAATTAAATCAGCTGTTTCATACAAAATGCAATAGTCACCCGATGAAAATGTATGAAATAGCAGATATTTTTTTTGATTTTTCAGGGTTGGTCTCGTAGCAAAAATTGTTTATAATGATGAGTACTTTCACCCCCTGAAAGGTTGTTGATGTTTTACAAATAACCCTGTATACTAAGTTTATTATGAATTAAAGTTCCGATGTATCAAGATTTTAAATGTGACTGCTTATCACGAGTTCATTGTACTGTTGAATAATATTCCCACCAGAAAGTTTAACTCACAAACCGCACATTGATAACACTAACCTAAAATCTGTTTTTCCAGTAGAAGCGTTTAAAGTTTTACCAAATATATACTGGTTTTGCACCAAAAAGAATAAAAAATTGATATCATGATAATTATTAGAGCTACAACGACTGGTGTTTTTGCAAAAAAATAGTATCTTCGCGCGTTAAGAGATGGCACTGCTAACAGAAAAACATCATTTTTCGCCTGCCTTTTTGATTCGCTACTTAACAAACACGCCACACTATTCCTAAGTCCTGAACGTCTAAAAGAACAGAAAAGTGCCAAGGCAAAAAAGACCGACAAGTCCCAGAAAAACGGTCTTGAATCGAACGAAATTTATCGGAAGAGATCTAAGAAGAAGCGGTTACCACATCCCTCAATACCAAGCAAGAGATGGAACACAACTAGATCAATGAGCACTAAGGAACGTATCTCGTTTATCGTCCACGTCACATTGGTGTGGCACCAACCTAATCAATGTCTACGTGAAATATCATAAACAATATTTCATGTACATGATTTACTTAGGTTATCGACTACGGATCAAGTTTCTCAATAATTGGTTCCTTGTATCCGGATCACTGTTGGTAAGCCGGGTGCAAGCGCTGGGTTAACCTTATAAACGGCTAACGTAATTTTCCACGAGTGCCCACAGCTATGCGGATCTATTCGGTTTAAATTGACTTGTAGGTTCAAATAATGCAGTTAAAGGCGATTAAACTCGTTTTAACTAATTTTGCCTAGTTGCAGCGAGTTGAGAGTTATACAAAGTGAATTGGTTCGCATGATGGAATTTGCTTTGTGTCACTGTTTATAGATAAGAAGGTACCTCTCGTACTTTTACGGATTGTCAGAAGCCAGAAAATCTGACACCAGTCTTGCCAAGGAGTAATGTGTTACCCAGTTAATGGGTTGTGGAAGTCTGATAGGCAGCCACTCCACGTAAAAATACTGGTATTCAGCTAAATCCGGTTTGACTGGGAGCTGACCCCAATATAGTTTGGAAAAGGCTAGGCAGATGATGATGACCTCTCGTACTTTTACTTTACGTATGGAAGCGAAACTCGGAGATTCTGTCGCCTCAAACCAATAGCTTTTTAATAGGGTACTTTAGACCAGACATGATCTCACCACGATCACCAAGTGAGAGACCAATAATCCTGAAAAGTTAAAAACCATGACCCGCCTCAAAGCCGCAGTAAATACCTATTTCTTTGTTACATATTCTGTCGCGGTGTTCAGCGCAAACCTACAGTGGTACATCCCGTCTTGTCAATTCTAATTTCAACTGTACTATGTCCAACATTATAACCTACAGGCATCGCTTCAATTAACACTGGTTTGGTATAGTTAGAAACTTATTTCACCAATGAAACTGAACGCGATCAGTACATCTAAACTGCGTTCAAGAGCTGTCAGCGTCAATATTCCATAGAAAAATAGTGACACTGACAGCTCATAAACGTGGTTTATACGCAGATCGCGATCAGTTTGGCTTGATGAAACGATCACTGATAAATCTTGAAAAGTTCCAATGCCCGTGACACACGATTCAACTTAATATTTTCATTGTACGCAAAGGGCAGAACACATTGTCATTACTATAAAAACTAATATTTCCGTAATATAGATTTCCAAAATATATTGGACCCGTATTTTTTGACGATCACCATGATGGTACAGTTTTTACCAGCAACGGGTGGTCACGAATGTTTTTAACGCACTGTATTTTTTGGAAATCCGACTGACTAATTAGATTTTTCAGTAAAATAGCCTATTCCTGTATTTCCTAAATGCTAAAAATAAGTCACGTTCGTATAAAAACACGTATATGCATGTCACAAAGTTGCCACTGTGAGCGACAATTAAAACTGGAAATTGTACTAACTAAAGGCGAGTTTGTGCACAAACTGCATAACTTTTAACTACCACCGAACAAGTTTTAACTAGTAGACATCAGCGCATGGCAGGCTGAGTTTCAATAGTTTGATCATATGATCAAACTGTATTGAAACTATCTCAATACAGTTTGATCTTATGATCAAACAGTTTTGAAACTATGTAGGTAGTGAAACATGTCGAAGCGTGGTAACTGGGCGTCGGAACTTTCTTAGTGCGTTAATGTATAATTATATTCGCTTTTATACTTTAATTAAACCTTGTTTTGACGTTCATTCATTATTTTTAAGAATAAGGTCTTCTATACAATGATGGAACGCCACGACAATGAGAGCCCTTATTATAGCAATTTTTTCTAAGTTGAAGAAACAGTTTGTTTAGAGAATTAAAAACATATTTTTTTAATTATGCCAATATTCAACGCTCAATTTGGCAAATTACTTAAAACGATACATATGTACAGGTGTGTATGTTTCGAGTTTATGTCCATTGAGGTGGTGTCTTAATTATAATCACGTCTACGTGTAGGTAATGAAATTAAAACAGATATTATTTAAGTTGTAAAAAAGATAGTTGCTAAGAAATTATCCCGTCGAATGTTAAAATGCATCCGTTTATTTTCTAACAGCCGTATTCATAAAAACTTTATAAACATTTAGGCTGCGTTTCCACTAGGGATGTGCGAGGATGCGTAGCGAGGGATATGATTGTTATGAACCAATAGCATCGCTTTATTTACTTAGCCTCGCTCAGCGCAAGGGATTCTATTGATGCATAAAAACACATCCCTCGCAACGCGTCATCGCACATCTCTGGTGGGAACGCAGCCTAATTGGCTAAAATACTAATAAGCAGATTCTTTATTCAAAAATTTCTACAGAGCATTTGAACTTAGAATCTCTTAAAAAGTATTTTAACTAAGTAATGGTTAAAAAGTTTTCATGAATAAGGGTGTTAGTGCATGCATATACCTAGCTAAAAATCGAACAGCCCAACCATGTTGGGACCAGTTTTTCAGTCTGACCGGTTGATGCTGAGTACGGCGTTTTACATGAAGCACATAGACTATGTAAACTTTAATAAAGCAGTTGCCTATCTAACCTCAACAATGCAGAAAGAGGGCAACACAGTACCCCTTGGCAAGGTTTCCAAGTTTCCGACTACCCGCAACGACTGCCCAAGTCCTACAAAGGTGGGACAAATGCTGCCGTCATAAGAAAAAAGGACGTATCTACACAAAACGAAGTAACCAATTTCCGACTTTAAGAAAATAATTTAAGGTCGGAAATCGGTTACTTCATTTTGTGTCGATCGATATGTCCTTTTATTATGACGGCAGAACAGTAACGTGCTTCGCATGCTAAGACCGACCTCGGCTAGTGTTGAAGATCAACCCATGTGGCTGTTAGTTTTTCGCTACGAGCTTAACCATGAAAGAAATAAATCGGGCGTTTTATTAGACACTAGATAAATGTGCAATAACGGTCCCACATACATTTATTGACTTTCTTAATATCAAAAACAGAAATAAAGACATAAAACTGTCCTGAATCGATCGTCTGATTCTATCGTGATCCTTAACGTTCTCTAGTAATGAAAAACGATTCATAATTTATTGTTCGGGTATCTGAAGGTACCTATATTAGGGAAAGGTCAATAAACTTTATTGCAAGTTTATCTGGCGTCTACTCGAAAAAGTGTCGAATCAGTTTAACATACTCGTATTTCTTTTTATCAATTTTCGAAAAGGTGGAAGATTTGTGTTTTATTACACCCACATAATGCCAGTTTTTAAAATATGATATATATATAGTATTATAAGTACCTTATAATTTCTGTGTCCATTTCACTCTGCTTTAAGCGGCTACTTATTCACTCTGAGGTACAACTGGGAATAATTGAAAATATTTTACACAATAGCTTTTTTGTCGTCATGAAAAACAAAACCGGATAGGCAACCTGTTTGGCCAATTGCTTATGTGTTCAATATCCTATCCATTTTATATTATAAATAATATAATAGACGTGATTAATAATATATATACTTAATATAAATATCTAATACCTTTAAACGGGCAATTCTTGTATATAAGCACATATATGTAAAATCTGAATCTCGGAGACGGTTCCAACGATTTTCATGAAATGGTAATATATATATATATATATATATATATATATATACATTTAGTAATATGTATAATATATATAATTATATATTAATTATATTAGTATGCTGGGGGTTTCGAAGGCGATAAATCGATCTAGCTAGGTTTAAATTTTAGAAAACCTCGGTTTATCCATGTCTATATGTTATTTGGATAAAGAAAAACCGAGTGACGCTTGGTCATCCAGGTACTATATTATAAATTATTAATCACGTTTCAATGGATGAACGGAATTAAAAAAAAATAGACCACGAGCCTTAGACGAAATACGTTTTATCCTGGCTACTTATACTAATTTAAATCTCTTCTCTACATAATAGTTTATTTTATCTGCAGACACTATATTATTTAATTAAGTGCCTTTTATTTGCCCTGTACCAGTTACAAAACAAAAATAGACGCCGGTAGACCAGCACTTCGTATGGCGTCGAAGCTTTCAACATGAAATTAAAATTTATTTGCTGATGTGTGAGCCCCGTTTCAGGCGGTAAGAGTTTGTACCTCACGTTGGCAGGAATGTTGAAATTAAAACGTTCGCTTTTAAATAATATGATGAATTGTATCGGGATTCCCGATGGTCTTGTATTTATTGCTTTGTTATGTTCATTTGGAATGGAAAAGAATCTTTTTATGATTTTTTGATGAAAATTCGAACAAGCCGATGAGTGCACTGTTTGATATTGCTTATTAATGTTTTTGCCTTCGAACAAAACATTTTATTTCTGCATACTTAAATATTTTCAGACTGTAGTAAAAATATAGTTTTGAAAGTAAATACGTGTATTTTTGTTCATTTAATGAAATGTTAAAACAAATTAAATGATGCTGATTACTCAGCTGAATGACGAGTGCACATTGACCAGTTTAAGACAAGTGTGCACGAGAAAGTGTCAGACCATTTGTATTCATCTATTAAAATGTTTTATAAATATATAGTTTCATACAAAAGATTATGAGGAAAGACAAAATGATGTTAATAGTGAAATGACAAAGCGTGCAATGTTGCTACACGAGTTTGATATCTAAACTGTAGTGCTGTACGTTACGACATCGATACAATCTGTATAATAATGTTCGAACAAGGAACCCATTTTTAATCAGCATCGTTTTCATGCAACTTTTTGACGTAAAACAAAAATGTATTGTTATCGGAACGGTAGCAGCACTAATGTTCACAATGAATCTTAAACCTAAGAGTTATAAAATAACATACGATAAATTACATTCACTTAGGTATTATTAAATAGACGATCGCGCTGATAATACCGAAGTTGAAATAAAATACTTGAATTTATTATTATGACGTACTGT
Source organism: Melanchra persicariae (assembly GCA_947386135.1). Taxonomy (NCBI): domain Eukaryota; kingdom Metazoa; phylum Arthropoda; class Insecta; order Lepidoptera; family Noctuidae; genus Melanchra; species Melanchra persicariae. The sequence continues at coordinate 31,722,070 of OX376643.1, forward strand.
TTCAAAGTAAGGATTTTAGAATGAGGAAAGCAATTGGAAGGTTCGAAAGCAAACGATGGATAACTGGCGTAATGGCTATACTGCCCTCCAGAAACAAAAGAGAACTCACTGGAAAAACACGAAAATTTGAACTCTAACATTAAGCCAGTGAAGTCAAAGCTGTTTTTGCAGTTCGGGAGGGTAGTATATGGGTACTTCTATGTTCAGCAGTGGACTGCAAACGACTGAGTTGGCTGATTAGATTAGATTAGAATTGCCACCAACGATGTTTACGGATAGATGTTTATGTTTACAAAACACGTTGATTGACATTATGCTTGTTGTACCGGATTTTTTTGGTTAAGTCGACTTAAACTTAATGACGTCTGTGAAGTTCATTTTTTGCTGTGTTCATCTCCGCTATCACATGAATTTGCTATTGCGCAGCGTCTCTAGGAGTGATTCGACCGCCATAATGTTTGATTAAACCAGTATCATAATTAAAATGTTATAGCATACATAGCTAGACGATTCAACCAAATTTATTCACTTTCATGTGATTTTTATAATTGTTCCGACCGCTCATCTAACTAACCAAGGTGGTTTTTGAATTGTTGAATCTTACTTGAGTGCCAAATTTTAAAAGGTTTCATGCTAAAAACTAGAGTTTGATAAATACTCAACTTCAAATTCTTAATTCAAGCGTTCGCCATCGTCGACCACATCATCGCTTAGTTGTTTTATCTCACGAGCGCGGGCGAACCATAGTTGTGTAGGTACATGTACGTACACATTGTCTTAGTGTGCGTAAGCTTGGGAGCGACTGACTTTGAGCGCCGCACACTAAGAGCGTATTTCACCAATGAAACTGAACGCGATCAGTACATCTAAACTGTGTTCAAGAGCTGTCAGTGTAAATATTCCATAGAAAAATAATGACACTGACAGCTCATAAACCTGGTTTATTCGCTGATCGCGTTCAGTTTCATTGGTGAAATTGGCCCTAAGACAATGTACGCGTTTACCAACGCAACTATGGCTCGCCCGCTCTCCTGAGATAAAATAACTAGGTATATCATCGGCTGAGTTAGTGGTCAAACGTGAATCTATCAATTATTAATAAGTACATACCTAATGTGATTATAACTGATTGGTACGAATACTGTAGATATATACCAAAATATTATGAATAAATGATGATTTGGACAATGCCCATTTGTGCCTAAATTCGAAAACTGTTGTGGTATTATCGGAAAATTGTGGTTTAGTCGCATTCAAATTACATTCATTATCATATCTCGCTTTAATATTAATTGAAAATTATTAATATTTTAGCGCTACTATAATTAGCGGTTTAGTGGTTTGAAATTACATTTTATTTTGAATACATATTATTATGATGAGCGTTGTTTGCATTAGTCGGATTTAACTCGATATTTTCTCAGTTCTTTTTTTATTTGTGTTTTTTACTGACAGGGTATTCAATATTTTTATTAATTACTAGCTGTCCCCCGCGGCTTCGCTCCCGTCAACTGGCTACCTACCTACCTACCCTACACTTACCCTACACCTACCCTACACCTACTCTACACCTACCCTACACCTACATGCACGCAAATAATTCTATTGTATTGAGGTATTTCTTTCCGACTTGCTAGACAAAAGTTGTGATAGCTCGGTTAATAAACATGTTATAAAAATAATTTATAGCCTATAGCACTCAGGAATAATGTAGCTTTCTACCAGTGAAAAAATTTTTAGAATTGGATCATTAGTTCCAGAGATTACCCCCTACATACAAACTTACAAATTTTACCTCTTTATAATATTAGTATAGATTTAATCTTTATGTACTGTAGTGGTACCTACATCCCATAATTTATGCCATCAAAATTATTATCACCAATTGCAACCCATAAAGTTAGTTCATCTTTTCAGCTGGCAAGCGGTTAACAGTCTTTCATTTGAGGCGTGCAATATATATGTATATGTATGTACACGATAGTCAGTCTGTGATCAATTATTTCTATACCACAACACTCAAATACATTTTACATGCAATAATATATATTAAAAAAGGCTTCATTTCTTACTTTTGTTGCCCTGTTTCTGCAGTAATATGAAAAAGTAAAAATGTGTAAGTAATTGTTACTGTATTCTTTCCAGTAACTAGATGCGTTACAAAGAGCTGTCTGGAAAGGTATTTTCCATAAAAGCTATATAATTTAATTTAATCTGGTAAAATTCATGAAAATGTGTATTTCGTTTTCAAATAGATCTGAAGGTAAGTCCAAAGTAAATAATTTCAAGATTTTTCGACAATGGCAGCACCACATCTTTTATCACCACATTTTGAGCAGTACAGCACTTGATTGAATCAGCGTCCTTCTTGTAAGTTTGGACGCAATTGAATTTTTAAAAATAAGCAGTTATAAGTTATAGATGAATTAAATTTAGAAAAGTTTTAGTATTTATAACAGGTATTTTATATAATTTCGGTTTTCTTTAAGATGCTATTGATTCCTTTTTAAAATAATTTTACGGGAACCGGTGAAGAACTACGACGTTCGGTTACAATTTTGTTTAGAACGGATAGGAATTGAAAGAAAAAAAAGGACGGTGCTTTAATGAGGATTAGAAGCACGTCGAATTTTTTGTGGTTTGAGACTAAAAACAATCATGATGACAGCACTAAACGTCATCATTTCTGCAACAAAATCGAGGAATACTAGGTGCCAATCAGTTTAAGTGTCTAGTTTATATTTTTACGAGTCTCGTAAACCATTAAAATCTCTGGGGACTTATTGTCTCTAGTAAATAATAAAATTAATTTGTTGAGTTCAATACATAGTTCAAGCTTCAGTATTATCAGCGCGTTCGAAGTTATCAGCTAACTTGAGCTTCACTCCGCGAGGCAAAGTTCGGACAAGATGCGCCAGAAGCCCTCGGATGCAGGTAAGCCCCCCCTCACCTAGTTACTAAGCTCTCGACGTTGAAGCATTAAGCCCCATTTCAAAAATGTAGTTTCTATTTTATAAAAGCTCTCCAATGAAGCTTTTAAAATGGTACGTAAATTAATTAGAATGAAATATAAATGTAGTACATCTTTTTAATAATATAAATAATGTATTGGTTTATTTGGAAATGTATCTTTTGTATAAAATCTTTTTAAGTCCAATTGACTTTCAAGTTCAGTGACTGGCATTTTGTTTCTTAGATATATATATGTATATTATAAATAGACAATATGTGACACAACTTACTTATTTTCAATCAAAAAACAAAAATTAAACACTGGCACGAAATCAACAAATAATTCGACAGTTACTACTTCTATTTGTATGTCATTATAAAGCAATAAATGACCCTTGAGATATCTGACAGAAATAAGAAAGGCAGCATAAAGTTTCCATTCGCCACGCTGCTTCAAGTTCTGTACTGGACCCTACCGATGGGTGTTGTGGCTTCTCACATTATCAGTAAGTTTGGGTGACTATCCTTGGCTTTATAAAACCGCCGAGTTAGCTGATAACTTTGATCTCGATAGAATTATCTAAACTGTGATGCTACGGTTTTGGAGCGAACTGGTCCTTAATTAAAAAGTAAGTTTCAGTTTCTCATTAATTTCAAGTTGTTCTGTAGCAGCTTTCTATCGGGAAGCTTGTTTGTGGAACAAGTTGATTTGTAGCAACAGGAAATTTATGAAGCTTCAACTTTTGAGACCGACGTAGTGGCAGCAATTCAGTTTGGTTGAATCAACCAATTTGAATTTTTAACTTGATGAATTTGGTTGAACCGTGTATTGCTGTCATTACAGTAACAGCTCTCCAAAACCTTAGCAATATGAGTAATAATGCTAAACAATGTTTTACCTGAAATTTGGTCTAAGGGTGAGTACAGAGGGGGTTCCTCCCCTCCTGGGTGTTGATGTTCCAGCAGACGGTGACACGACTGTCTCATGAGCGCTCCCCACACTGGCAGACAGACAAGCATACGTACAGACAAACGAACATAATGACAGAGATAACGAGTTTAAAAAAATCGCAGTGATTAGGTTTATGTTCACGAACGATATTTTAAAACTAAAACAATTACAATAATTAAAAACAAACTCGCAAAGCAGGAACGATGCAAGCAAAGGAACGCAATCGCATGTGCCTCGGTATAGTGTATCAATACATTGTAAATATTTAACAAAATATCTCTAAGATTAAAAAACAATGTACTTAAGGATACAATGTAATTAATGGACTTGAAATCAGTAAAAGTAACTTAGTTAATTTTTATGATTTTCAGTTTTATGCAACGCATATTGTACTTATTTAATTGAATACAAATACAAATTCCTTTATTTCAAATAGACCAGTTACAGGCACTTTTGAATTGTCAAGGTCTGTCAGTCAAAGAGAGAAAGCTAGTTCTGCCGCGCTAGCGACAGGAGCAGCAAGTTGTTCTGCAGCAAAACACACTCACCGACCCTATCTCCAGCGCGGCAGTTGCACGTTCCAAAGAGTAGATCCTATGGAGAAGAACGTGCAAGAAACTCCATTCATAAATATCATTCATTCAAAATCGGAATTCAAGTCCATCTCTTTACAAAATACAGACTCTACAGTAATAACAATATTTACCTTTATTCTAGTTATTGTCACGTGACTACGACTGTTGTCAGTCTAACCGACGACATTGTGTCTGTAACAATACAAGAACCACTGTTAATTAAAATGTCCAAACGTAGAATTGGAAGTACGCCTAGAGTTCAAGTCTAAATGGTTCTCGAACTGAGCGATCGATCTGCACAAATTTCAATATCCTTGGCAAGTATTTGTAGTGTCGACCACTTTCACGAAAGAGATCCAAAAAATAAAAGGCCCGTTTTGACAGCAGAATACAGCATTACTAGTAAGTATGACGGAGACATGAAATAAATCGCCTTGTTGTATCCCGCTGTCAAAACGGGCCTTTTATTTTTTGCCAACTATAGTCCGCCTATCAGAATTAAAGACAGAAGTCACTTTGCTACCGGTCGCTGGCCGACAGAAATTCGAAACATGGACGTTTGCGACGTTTGTATAGCTGAAGGATAACGGAACACCTATTTATGTGGGACGAATTCCCACGAATTCTCCTTCATTCTAAGGATGCAAGAGAAAAAATAGCAAAAAAGTGACTCTTTCAATATAATAATCGACCACAAAAAACGCCTAGGAAGTTCCGAACAAATGACTTTTCAGTTGGTGGCATTTACTTGAGTTTGATCACAGATTTGATCTCACTAACTAGGTACACCAGAATGCTTGAAAAGTGATCTGTTTGGAACTTTATAGTAGTCTTTTTTTTGTTTTGCAGTTTTTTCCTTATTGTATACAGGGTTATTTGTAAAACACTAACAACCGTTCAGTGGGTGCAAGTACTTATGATTCTAAGCAACTTTTTCTATGAGACCAACTCTGAAAAATCGAATAAATATCTTCTGCTTCATACATTAAGTGTTTTACAAATAACCCTCTACCCAACACACCCTTAAATATAACAAGGCACTTCTGGAATGTTTTCTATTCTATTCTACTCTAAGGGTACTTAAGTACAGATATAGGTACCCTTAGAGTAGAATACAATAGAAAACCTTTATTCGATACAGACACGACCCAAAAAATACTTAGTAAAAGAGGAATAATATTACAGAATAATAATAGGTACAGGAAAATGATATCGCTGAGCGAGCCCATACCGAATGGGTTACCACCTTAGCGTTTACTGTGCGTCGGACTACTAGTGCTAGACTAGTACTACTAGCGCTAGACCTACTGGTTTTCAGTAGGCAACGCGGAGATACACACGGATCTTATTAGCCCCTTGGATCGGTTAACGTAGACAACCTGCAACAATCCATTTCGACATAACACAGTCCGAAAGTGCTCGAAAATATAAGAGCGCGCAGCCGCTATGTCACATTTCTTAACAACTCATACTTAAGAGCGTGTACGCCGTATGTCATTTCATACAAACTTTCAAGTCCTTATTTTTCAAAATGAATTAACCGATTTTAACGAAACTTGGTATGCATACGCTAGACATCCAGGTCTAAATAGTTATCAGAAAACATTTTTGAAAAAGAGTTCAGGGGGAAGAATACAGTGATTTTTCACTTTCTATAGAAAACTTAAAATCGCTCTCTCCCTCCCTCTGAAATCTTTTTCAAAAATGTTTTCTGATAACTATTTAGACCTGGATATCTAGCGTTTGCATACCAAGTTTCGTTAAAATCGGTTCTTTCGTTTTGAAGAATGAGGATTTGAAAGTTTGTATGAAAAGCCGTACCGCGTAAACGCTCTTAAGAAAGATACGAATTCTATTTTGAGACACACGAAACGAACATTCAAACAGCGAAACATTGTTGCAGTTATGCTAGAAACATAACATCGCTCGCACAAATACACTATCGAGTTTTCAATTCAACAACCTATAAAAAATAAAGAGCTGGAAAACATGATGGAGTGGTAATAAAATACAAACAATCATTTTAGAGCTGTTGTTAGCTGTACTCAGAACAGTAATCCAATGATCCGAATAACAGACCTAAACGCACTAAATTTCCTAGAAGCGACCTATACTCCATAGGTCGCTTCTAGGAAATTTACTGCGTTTGAATGTTACACAGCATACGTGTGTGTTCTAATATTCATACGCAGGACTTAACGAGCCTTAATCGTGTGCTCGATGGGTAAGTAATGCCCGTGTGCCCGGTTGCATGCGGTTCATAACTATATTAACTGGGCCGGGTTTCCCACCCACGTCGAAATTTCGGCGGCGATGTTAAGGGTGCTCTAGTCAGTCATTGTTTTATACAAACGTAGTATGCCGATTACTCTACTGATTGACGGTGTACGTTCAGAGAAAAAGTCACATTTATTTATTTCGGCATTATTTAGCACTGTATAGAAACAAAACAGAAACAACTGCAACTTATTTGTGTTGAAACTTTCAAATTTTAACACAACTTTGGGCGTAAATAAATAACTTATGTAGTACGTAAATGGCAAAAGATTATTTCCTATATTAAATGTAATGAAATATTATAAACAGCCATTCAGCACTTTTTTCATAATATCTTCCAATAAGTCACTCATTTTCGTTATAAATCATCTTAAAATTATATAGAACTGTAAATTTGTCTGCGCACTAGCTTCATATTACTCATCAAAGCGTTTATTTCGTCCTTTAAATGGTAATGGAATAGATTTGTAATTAAACGCGCCCGTCAATGAGTTCACACGTTCGACTAGGGCACCCTTAATACATTAACTAATAGCTTACAGCTATACAAGTGCTGATTAATTAGTTTAAATTGGCTTTGATTTTCTTAATAAATGGATACAAAGATAGAATTCCTTTGTATCGCGCCTTTGTCGAGGAGGCAAAGGGAGACGTGTAAGGACCTATACATCATTGTCTTTAATGAATAGTCTTAATTGGATGTGAGCCTATACTGTTAATTTCAAAATCTAGACAGTTATTGTGTAATTTTAGAAGGAAAAGAAGAAATTTTAAAAGGGTGTTTTGAAGATAATTAATACATTTATAATACTAATTAATATATGCTAAATTAATACACTAATAAATATTATGTTTTATAATAATCTTTTTGATTAAGAGAACTCATATAATTATGACGAAGATGTCATTCTTAATCATTCGTTTGGAATGATTAAGAATGACACATTGCAGCACACTGACATCTAAACACGCGTTATGGAAGGAAAGTATTTAAAAGACTTTTTAAAGAACATCGCCGTCAATAGGGATGTTTCCTGAGCAAAAAAATATGATTCTATTTATTCCGTCAGTTAGATTATCGAAAAATATTGGATATGTATTTTTTGTTACATCAAATCAATAAAAATTGACGAAGATAAAACGCGTCAAAGATCACGACTGGGGGCTCGCGACGTCACTTTTCGGTAAAAAGTATATCGGTCTGTAACGTCACTCGTGTTTTCAACGCACTGTGTCGTTTTATTTTTTTGTTTACGTGAAAAAAGAAAAAATACGTGTCCAATATTTTTTGGAATGCTATCTGACGAACTTAATTAGATTTTTTCAGGAAATCTCTATTGCCGGTATTGGTTAGTATTATTTAGTTAGTTTTCATTGAAAATGTGCACATGGATGCACGCGAATTTAACCTATCATTGCATGAGAGGACTCCAAAATAAATTGTTCATTACCTTCATACCAGTTAATTCATACCCCGCGTATTCACAATGCACGATACACGGAAAATCAATTAAATACCCTTATTAACTCCATTATCTCTTATATTTATTAAATCAACGTGTTACAACTTTTAATTAACCTTTGTTTTCATCACATGTACCTTTGTGACGACAGTCTGGTCATTATAATATTAATGAGATAACATACAAGCCGATTGCGCGAACCATTTCGTGCTCAAACGCGAACCATTTCGTGCTCAAACGCGAACCATTCATACGGCAGTAATTTAATTTCCTGTTTCATATTTAATGCACTGGACAATTGTATCCGTTCTTGTTACTAAATAGAAATGCATTTCAACGCTATTTTGAATTAAGTTCGCTCTTTGTGGTCGGGTATTCTGATACGTGGAACTGTCGTTTGTCGCTCCATTCGGGGACGGTCCTTGGACAAAGCGACCTAAGTGCCTGCCAGGGTTGCGGAATTCATTCGAAAGAGTCACCGCGGTCCAGGAACACAAACGGCATAGGGAGGAACACAGATGGGTTTTAGTCAGTAAGAGTCTGACACTCCCTTCCGCTACACCCAGAGCGTAAGAAGTCATTTGATGATTTCCCATCCATAAAAAAGTCACATTGTCAACAATTGGACATTATTTATCTTCGATAGAAGTCACTTTGCATAGGCCTCCTTTAAGATAAGCTTTATGATTATGACTTTCTGAAAACCGGTAATATAAAGAACCGTGAATAAAACACACCTGTTAAACTAAACTGTGAAACGAATGTAACCAAAAAGTCGATTCCTTGCTTCCAATATATTTAGTAATATTATTACCTTTGACATACCGACGCAGAAGGTATTAAAAAAAGCTACTTAAATTGTTAAAGCCATACTGACGCAATTTCCCTTTTTCAGGAAAAATTATATGTAAGAAAATATTAAGTCGAAGGTTCGATTTATTTTTACATCAAAGTTGTTACCCACAGTTAAGTGATCACGAAGTTTCGAAAGCGGTTCTGTCGCATTCATTTATATAACTCCACATTTTCAATGCAAATTTCAAGTGAGCGTTTCATCCTAAAGACTCGATAATAGTTTTCCTAGAATTTCTAAGTTGCTCGAGTTCGCGCTTATGAAATTGACTTTGCAGGTATCATTTAATTTGAAGCAAGGCAGCTGATTGCGAAACGCGAAATAGTGTGCGCATGGACGGATATCCCTTTTTACAAAATTACGTAATCGTTTCGCAAAAGGTTTTCGTGGTCTTGAAAAAGTTTTAATTACGAAATGATTTTCCCCCAACTAATGATGTAGGCTTCCTATTCACCTACCGAAAACAATCGTATGGCGGGTTATTCAGCGCGGCTTTTTGTTTAGCGTTCTCATGCGTTTCTATGGGATTCGAAAATTTAATTTCGAGGGGATAACTAACACGCGCCTGACGAACACAATGACTATTGTATCCGTACTGGGAATTCGTAGTTTGTAATGAATTCTGATTTCAATTGAAATCCTTTTAGTTTTATTTATTCAATACTGTCGCTTTGTTGCAATGAGTTATTAATATAAAAAATAATAGAAGGGACGTACTTGGATTTTTATTCAGCTGTTTATTTTTTTATTTATATTTTGTTTTTATATTTTTGCATACGAAAGGTAAAATATGCTGATACAAAAACTGTAATATACTACTGTTACATGGTTGTACAACATCCACATTATTACTTACCCATATTTGCGAATAAATGTCTTTGTCTTTGGGCTATAGACAAAGAGATAGTCTATCGTAGTAGTAGGTACATGCCGAAATGTCACGTTGTAAATTCTAAACATTTAGGTATTTCGACAATCGCTATAACCCATAGTAAAGTTATGTCATTACCCCCAATATCACTTTTATTGTTGAATTGAATAGAAATTAAATTGACTAGTGCAACCTTCTCATTCAAAAACAAACTAAACACAAACAGGTCTTGGATATAAAACTTCGATATTTCAATTCTATAAAGATATGTAGTCTAAATTTCATAATATAAGTAGTAATTATAAGTCTACAAGTAATATTTAATATTTAATAGTACGTTCACCATCAGTCAGCCTACCTCCCCTCACATGAACATGTTTACTCTAACAAAATTTACATTATCTTGTTACCATAATTTATTCCGTCCCACCCACTCCCACTCTCATCAAACGAATGGAAAGTGCATCCATTAACGATAGAAAAACATTCACTTCTGAGCTCTGGCAGACTACAGAACTGATACATGTGGTGGGAGTGCCCCTGTCAAGTCTTGCAATTTCCGTTCTCGCAGTCTACCAAACAATACCAGTAACCCAACAATATTTTCCGTCGTTAAAGATAGATGAAGAGAACTTTTTGACGTCTTGGGCGCTGGACACACAGAAAAGACGTCAGACGAGGACGGGGCGCGGACATGTCATGGCGGAAAACCACTAGCAGGAGCCAGTAATTGAAAATTATAAGAAGAAATAATGTATGAAAAATATCGAAAGCAATAAAATTTCAATATTATGTTTTCTTCTTGTACCAAACACGTTTATAGGAGCGTCTCAAATGCAGAAAAATCCATACCAGGCACGAGTACATGCAAGTCATGCAAGTAGGTCGAATCTTACGTAGTATTAAGTTCATCTGTTTCAGTTTTAATTTTCTTCTGCGTTTCCACCAGTACCGAAATATTAGTGCGGTGTTGGAAGTGGACTATAGGACTATAGGACTTTTGAATGCTATACGAGTACAACGTGAGGAAAATATATCTGTTTTAAAATAAATCAAAATACCCTTTATCAATTAATTCCATTGTGTAGATTTTGTTTTGTGATAGAACAGAGCACAAATAATATAGAGTAGGTAGTAGCATGATGCAAACTAGAATGAGGCATTTTGTACAAAATGCTAGTGATTTGTGCAAGCCACTTGTTCGGGACGCGCTAGCGTAATACTGGACCGATTTACACGCCAATTACTCGCTTATTTACGAATACTACTGTGTGTACCTATTGCGTACATGCATCTTTGAGGATAAAAGAAAGTGGATACAATACAAGTGGAATATTTTCCTGTGAAAAAGACCTTTGAAAGATGCACGCTGAGCAAACGTAAACTCGAGTCCTATTAGACACTTTAAAATGGAATGAGACACCCACTGACGGTTTAAATGCTATATATGTGAGCTTAATTACAAATCCTGGATGGTGCAGGGCTAATGGTAAAATATAGAAACAAAAGATGCTATTTATTTTGTACTTAAATAGATTTAAAAACGCAACACTTAAATACGTCAATCTTCTGCATCCACAGCGGACTGTTATTCAAGAGAGTCAGACAAAACGATGTAAGCAAAATATAAAAAATCGTTACGTAACAAAACCAAATGTCAATCATTACCTAATAAAACCACCTCAAAAGGAAATGTTTTTCCAATGGAATGACGTAATTCCAAAGGAAGTTGATTATATATTAAAATCACTTTATTATGCCTTATGAGTTTATGACGGTAACGCCATTGCTTAATTCGATGTTTGGCTTCATGATTGCGAAAGATTTTTCTATTGTTCTTCAATAGCCTAATCATCATCATCATATCACCCGAAAGACGTCCACTGCTGGAAATCGGCCTCCCCCATATGTGGGGGGGGAGGGGGTTGCCAAATCGCCACGCTTGGCAGGCGGGTTGACAATCGCAGTGTAGCTGTAGCAATGTACCTACAGAGAATACTGCTGCCCATTCTCTGGTGAGTCCTTTATTCGCCTCTTACGACACCCACGGGAAGTAATGGGATGGTGCTATTCTTTTACGTCCGAAACATACAGGACAGCCAAATTAAATAGTTAGATTCTTGCTGCTATTTAAAAACATGTAATTACTGTATTACTGTAAAGGCCCCACTAGCTGATCAGACCAGGTTTGATCTTCCCTGAACACTAACCTTCACGCTGATCTACTCGAAGCCAAAGACCGAAACGAGTGGAGGGACAAGGTCAAAGAGATGATTCGGCGGCGTAGTCACGACCCTTAGTAATGATGAAAACGACGCGAGGTGGTCGTGCAGTATCAAAACAGTTCTATCGAAAAAAAAAAACCTGCTGAACACCATTTTAAAATCTAATTCATTTGTTATCCCCGCGAGGGGAAACACGATACTATTAACAAACAACGGGGGTTCAAATAGACTTCTAGTTCCCCCTGCCTTCAATGTCGGATGTTGGCTGCACGGCAAACTATCGTCCTGGCAATTATTTGCTTCGGCTACCTAATTTTAGATGTTTTAATTACTTATTAGGCATGCTAGAGAACTGCAGTTAGTTAACTTAATCCCTCTCTAGATATATAGCGTTTGGTATCGAAACAGTTCAAAATAGGATAGCTAATTTAAAATTTAACTATCTATCGTCTCTTGGGATAAACAAAAAAACTGCCAGGACTTGAAAATTACTAGGTAAACCAGATTGTTCCCAAAAAGTGCTATTCCTAGTTTTGTCATCATACGGACTCAGAGCTTTTAATCTCGTAAAATACTAAAATAAATAATCCTCCGACTTATATATTATTTTAATTTAGAGTAAAAATGGTCGACCCTGCAAATTTATTAGTCTCAACAATTTTAGATGTTCTAATTACTGTATCCGATGCGCTTCAGAAGCCCAACTGGCTACCTGAATCCCTCAGTAGCTGAATAAAGTTTGAGATTAAAATAGTTGAAAATAGGAATGCTAACTTAAATTCAAGCAACTGTCTCATTCCAAATTTGCCAGGTCAACCATTTTTACTGGAAATTTAAGTCCAGTAAAAATGGTTGACCAGGCAAAATTATTAGTCTCAAAAATTTTAGATGTTCTAATTACTGCATCCGAGACGCCATAGACAATGCATCGAGCTACTAAATATCCCTCCCCGAATGTATCTGCCCGATGAAGCGCTGTTTGTGGCCGAAAATCAACACAAAGCTTTTCATAAAACAGTCATAAAATAAAGGTTAGGTATTACCTCTCGTCTACCTAATTTAAGAAAATGCATCAATCGGACCTGTATTGGCCATATTCCTCTTCGGATTGAACTATATCATTCACTAGGTAAGGTGAAAATGGTGAGTTAGCAAAAGACACTCGAGAAGAGCTTTTTGCACCTTTGTCACTGAAAACCAAAACTAAAATACCTACAAACGGGGTAAATCGGCACAAAACTTCAAAGGGGATTCTTACGTTATTTTAAATTTTGTTTGCATCATTTGCGGTTTCCAATTTGTCTTTCAATTTATTGAATTGATCTAAATAAAATAAAGTCACTGTCTCAGACAAAAAAAGATTGAAGTGAAGTTGTTGAATTGGCTAATAAATTACTCTCAACAATATTAGATGTTCTAATTACTGCATCCAAGACGCTACCACAACGCATCGAGCCACTAATATCCCTCCCCGAATGTATCTGCCCGATGAATCGCTGTTTGTAGCTTAGTCGCCGAAAATCAACACAAAGCTTGTCATAAAATAATGTAAGAATCCCCTTCTTACGTTATTTTAAATTTTGTTTGCATCATTTGCGCTTTCCAATTTGTCTTCCAATTTATTGAATTGATCTAAATAAAATAAAGTCACTTTCTCAGACAAAAAAAGATTAAAATGAAAAACGTTATCAAAGTTTTTTTTCTATTCAAACGGGGTGAATAGGAACGGTTCCTATTCACCCCGTTTGACGGTAGTTATAAAATAAAGTTTAGGACTCTTCAGTTCAAAACAGGCATGATAATTTAAAATCTAGACATAACAAAAATTAAAAACCTGCAAGGAGATCAAGTAGTGATCAAGTAGTAGTGATTAAAGAAATAAAAAATATCTGTTGTTTTGTATAAGTGTTTATGAGACATGTATTAAATACAGTTGAAAACGTTTTTTAACTTAAAAATCTATTATAAATTGTGTTAGAAGTTCATTAACGGTTACGTTACAAACATCGCTATCGTTATGTGAAATGGATTGCTTTGCGCGACGAGTAATGGCAACATTTTCGTCCTTCGTATCGATGTTTCGCTCGACATATTGCGAGAATACGGTTTGTGAGAAAATATCGAAATTTCGATGCCGATATTGGGACCGAAGGATAATATCTCAGTGCTCGATTTGTACGAGTGTTGGTCAGAATTGGGCTCCAGTCCGCTTCGTGTGAAGTGTGTATTTCATTGAAAACGACCAATAAGTCTTAAACATTTCATGAAAAAAAATCTAATTTTACTCCTTAGACCGCTTGCAGTAAAAATTATCATTATAGCAACTATTTGTTTGCACTACTTTATTTTAGATGTTCTAATTACTTCTTCCGTTGCGCTTCAGAACTGCAACTGGCTACCCAAATCCCTGAGTAGCTGAATAAAGTTTGGTATTGAAATAGTTGAAAAAGGGATACTAATTTAAATTCTAGCAACTGTCTCTGCCCAATTTGCCAGGTCAACCATTTTTACTGGAAAGTTATACCCAGTAAAAATAAAAAAATGTTGAGACTAATAAGTTTGCCAGGTCAACCATTTTTACTGAAAAGTTATATCCAGTAAAAATTGTTAAATTGACTAATAAATTACTCTCAACAATTTTAGATGTACTAATTACTGCATCCGAGACGCTACCATAACGCATCGAGCCACTAATATCCCTCCCTGAATGTATCTGCCCGATGAAGCGCTGTTTGTAGCTTAGTCGCCGAAAATCAACACAAAGCTTGTCATAAAACAGTCATAAAATAAAGGTTAGGTATTACCTTTCGTCTACCTAATTTAAGGAAATGCATCTATCTGACCTGTATTGGCCATATTCCTCTTCGGATTGAACTATATCGTTCACTAGGTAAGGTGAAAAAGGTGAGTTAGCAAAAGACACTCGAGAAGAGCTTTTTGCACCTTTGTCACTGAAAACCAAAACTAAAATACCTACAAACGGGGTAAATCCGCACAAAACTTCGAAGGGAATTCTTACGTTATTTAAAATTTTGTTTGCATTATTTGCGGTTTCTAATTTGTCTTTCAATTTATTGAATTGATCTAAATAAAATAAAGTCACTGTCTCAGACAAAAAAAATTAAAGTGAAGTTGTTGAACTGGCTAATAAATTACTCTCAACAATATTATATGTTCTAATTACTGCATCCAAGACGCTACCACAACGCATCGAGTCACTAATATCCCTCCCCGAATTTATCTGCCCGATGAATCGCTGTTTGTAGCTTAGTCGCCGAAAATCAAAACAAAGCTTGTCATAAAATAATGGTTAGGTATCAACTTTCGTCTACCTAATTGAAGAAAATTAATATGTTATTTGTAAGCAGATATACCTTTAGATCTGACATAATCAAAATTTTGAAGGATGAACAGTAGCTTCTAATGTTTCAACATACCCTGGCTTCAATTAACGTTTGCTAATCAGTTTGTCTTAGTTTAAGTAGTAATCTGTGGAAAATGTAGTGGGTAGTATATTTGTTAAGTCATATAAAGTTTGAAATAAAGTTTGATATTGAAATAGTTGAAAATAGGGGTGCTAATTTAAATTCTAGCAACTGCCTTTTCCCCGGGGTATAGCACAAATACTGCAAGAAGATCAAGTGATGGCTCTGCGGTCGGTTACATAGCATTAAAATCTTTTCTTGAAATCAGAAAACGACCGAAGCAAACTGCATAGAATATTCCACTTTCCGTAATAAATTCGATTTTCGTATAAACAAAAAACTATGTCCCGATTGCCGTCATTTTATAGCAAAGCAAAGCTTTGTCATAATTTTATTATTAATATTGTCTCATTTTATACAACACACATTAACCTCTAAAGATATTGTGGTTTTCTTTATTGCATCGTTCACTAACAAAGCTTGACTTCTTTAGTCGAATTTTGTGAATTAATTACTAATTGTACTCTTATTCAAAAATACTAATTACAAGTAAAAACTACGATTATTATTAAACAATAACTCACAGTTCAAGACACTTTTTCACGATAAATAATAAAATTAAATATATATATAAATAATAAATAAATGTCACAGAATCGAAATTAAAATAAAGGGTGGTTTATTCTAAAAAAAAATAAAGTAAAAAATAACATAATATCAATAGCAAAATTCAAAGATGAGACTGAAGAAAATTTACCAAAAACCTATTACCTAAATTTAAAAAAAACAAACGAAAATCGAAAATAAAAATTAAATCCTAACAACAAAATATTTATTTTAATACTTACAACCAAGAACAGAAGGGTGAAATGTCAGAGCGGCTCAACGGGAAACACTTAGAAGTATTCGCGGCCTGAATGAACAGGTAGATATCCGAGCGATACGGTCGGCCGAGCGAGCGGAGAGAACCGAGCAAGCAGCGAGCGCGGACCCGAGATGCGATGCGAATGTGGAGCGGTCTTACAGTATAAACCCTCGCCGGGCGCGCGCATGCGCCCTCGCGGGTTCCGTGCTTCCCCATCACCCGCTTGCTAGCATATCTGATTTTAATACCTTTCGATTTACGCTTTCAGAGATTTTTTATGTTAAGCTTGGTTTCGGCATAAGTGCAACGCGGCTTTTACTTCTTAAGACTAGGATTACATTTTGTTTAAGATGATTTTTTCTCACAGATTTGATGCCGTGTTTAATACAAATTCTGCCGAGACTTTGTATGTGGAAGATACGAACCAAATAGTTCAATGAACTATATCATAAACGTAGGTAGTCCAGGTATGATTAGCTATTTTAATAATTTTATAGTCTGTGGCGGTCTATGTATTTACCGCACATACCCCTCCATCCGGTACACATTTACAGAACGCCACACTTATCCGAACACCGCACGGCCCGTACTCTCAGATGTCAACTAGCCGCTTGAATACGTTTGTTATTTTGTCACGGTCATGGAAAAAAAATCATACTGCATTAATATTGTACTTAGGCCCCATATTCTAAAACAAACTCAACTCAACTCGAACTCCAACTCCTATATGAGCACAAAAAGTCAATGAAAGCTTGTCTAATTGACGTTTACGTACTCGAGAGATGAGCAAACAAATGCTAAAACTTCATTTTATGACAAGCTCCGATGGAGTTGAAGTTCGAGTTGAGTTGGGAGTTCACGTTTTGGAATATGGGCCTTAGAGTGAAGAATAGAATATATTCGCCTGGACACAGCATAAATTAGTTATGCAGATTGCAGTCCTAATTTATGGGCGCCTACGTGTCTGACACCGCAACCACGTATTAAATGGAAACTTTAAATTATCCACAAAACGATTCACAGCGAGCTTGCTACATACTCTACTCGTAATTTGGCAGTAATAGTCGACAGTATTTTATAGAAAGACAAATTAAAATCAGTTTCACTTCAAGAAATAAGTGCCAAGTCCCTATTTGTCGCTGTATAATACACGACGCGGCCTATTACGTTTCGGCAGAAACTTTACTACTTACTATCTACGAGTAGCAGTGTAAACATCAAACACAACTTGAGCTAGTTGCATCTCCAATGAATTAGTTGAACGAAGTTCTCCCGCACGGCCGCGGACCAAATTCCGCGCACACCGCCTAAGCAAGAAAAACATGAGACAAACATTTAGTTCTCGCACTGCAAGTTCTGCAGACTGTGGCATTCGCGGTACGCCAATAACTTTGTTACCTCGGCACAGTTCGTTCAGGTTCGTTTGCCACTTGAATAATTTGAAAATGGAAATGTATTTTATTTTCCTACTAGGAAATTGGATATTCGGTAGTTTTGTGACTGCGGCGGGTGCATCCTCGGTTTCGTTTAGGCGTGACGAGAAATCACAATTTAATTTAATATTTCATTAAACTTTTCAGGCTCGGTCAGATGTCTAATGTGGGAATTTCAATGGCGTATGACGCAATTTCCAACATTGTTATTTATCTCATTAGTTCTGAACAACCATTAATGTCAGTTTTGTACCACCCGTTTATGTGTCTTTTACTTACAGAGTAGGTTAACATTATTGAACAGAATGAAATCCTGATTCATCTGTTTAAGGCTAAGTTGTACCTATATCAAATATCAGAAATATTTTTCAGAGAAAACTGTGGCGTCGTCAAATCTAGGAGATGTTATTAAACTTGTTACGTGATAACTTGCACCTGTTTATAGGTTATTTCAGAGGCGGAGCTTCATTCGCGAACTCGATTTATTGCCCCAGTAGCATTTTAGGACACATACTGCTACTTGTCAACTATTTCAGTAATTTTAGACGTGAACGTGTTAGTCACTCGATCTTCACTAATGACTTGATGAGGCTGGGACTGGCTGTGTGTTCTAAATATCTAAAAATACTTCTAGGTTTTGGTTTACACAGTGGCTAGCACCTGTGCGTACCAAGATAATAGAAACCTCTAATGTGGTTACCATTTTATAACGGAAACTATGTAGACTAACATTTTAAATTAATCTCAGAAGTAACTAAAATACAAACAAAAAGCTTTCCGTCCTTGCATCCACACGTAGATAGGTAATCGTAAAATATTTTAAAGTCGGAAAACTCATAAGATACGTTACTTATAAACCATCACCGGTCACATAACATAAATAGATATCGAACTTTAGAAAGCATATCTGGAAGTCAAGTTGAAATGGGTTTTAGTCAGTAAAAGTCTGACACTCTCTCCCACTCCACCCAGAGCGGAAGGGGTCATTTGATGACTTCCCATCCCTAAAAAAAATATGCAGGGAAAACAGCTAGACTATCAAGAGCTAGCGTCCCCCTGTACTAATTCCAAATTTAATTTAATGGAATCGATGTCGTCATGTCCCACACATTCATTACCGCCACATCTTTCACAACTACAAATATCAGAACTATTAGGATCTTGTGCATAATCATTATTATCAAGTAGGTTCCCATTAACAGAGGCTAAAGATCGCCGACATCGATACCCATGGGTTCTGCACGAGCAATTAAGAGCTCATTTTAATATTAAGTACTGCCTCATTGGCCACGATGCAGTGTAGGTACCCGGGACGGGTGACCTCATCTAGTGAAGTTGTTGCAATTTATTTTAAGTTGTTCTAGTAATTCAAGCCACGAGTCTCTTAATTTATAGAACTGAATTCCTAAAATAAAGTAGAATCATATCGTATTCTTTTGTTTATTTGAAACTTCATGCACAAAGGTACAATTAAGAGATAACATGGCAGGTGCATGGTGGTGGGGTATTTAGTCTGAACAGCCCAAAGCGAATGGTAACGCGGTCCATTCGACCGTAACCAAAAATCGTCTACGTTCCAAAGGACCGGTGATAAAATGATTTCAAAATTAATTTAAAGGGACTGTTTAAATATTTAATAATTTGAAATCTGTATATATTATATTATAAGTATATATTATAGTAAAGTATTGTATGGTATGTATAGTTTATATAATTATATATAATATAGGTAATATATATTTACAGTAAGTAATTATATATAAATCGTGTTTCTGTTTTTTTTTCTTTTCCACATTGCACCTACCACTATTTGTCTCTGCATCACCCAAAGGTTGACCGGTAGAAAATGCCTAAGGCATTAAGTCCGCCTCTGTACATTTGTGTGCATGAAGTTTTAAATAAAATAAAATAAAATAAACACAATCAATGTCAAATTATCTGCATAGTTAGTTAACTGAAACTTAGGCCCATAATCCAAAATGTAAACTCCAACTCAACTCGAACTTCAACTCCATCGGAGATTGTCATAAATTGAAGTTTTTGCATTTGTTTGCTCATCTCTCGAGTACGAAAACGTCAATTACACATTGACATTTTCGTGCTCATGTTGGAGTTGGAGTTTACGTTTTGGAATATGAGCCCTAATCTCAACTGACCCTAAACCTCGCTTTTATAAGAAAAAATCTAATCCTGTTTGCCAGCCATTGTTTGCTCAGTCAAAAGCAAAGCCGCGGCGCCTCATAAAGCAATACTCAAGGAAATATTTTTCAACCGTATTTTTCTGTGATCGACTAACTTTCCGATAAAACATTTTTGCACTGAATTTCCGACCAGACAAGAAATTTTCCGAACGTCATGAAAAGAAATGCCATTTTCTTATAGACAACACTGAGATTCCTTGTGGAATTACCGCAGAATACCGTCTGAAAGCGCGGTGACATTGTTGGAAAGAGCTACAAGCAGCTTTATAAATCAGTTATTTATTAATGGCATACTGCTATAACAGTATTGGAGTTTATTGAAATGCTCCGCTCCTGTTAGGTCATTAGTTAGTGAAAAGAAAAGGCTGCAGCTCTACATTTTAATCAGTTTTGGTAGCTTTGTCGTGAAAAGGGTTCATAGAGACGACTCCAGTACAGTTTGCCCAGGGCGAGTTTAAATTCACACTTTACGTTTACATGTACCTAATGTTTATTAAGGGTCTTACACTGAAATCTCGACATTATTAGCTTTACTTTATCCTTTACCCACATATTTTGGTTTTTGTGTTGAGTACGTATTTTTTGTTTGTTTGTAATGCCACGATATTGGGCAATTTTAAACTAACCTTATATGTTTAAACTGTCATAGACATGCCTACCTACTTCAAATTAATTTTCAAACAGCTCTTTATGTTACCTGAAAGTCTATTAATTTACAATTGATTTTACATGATGTAGTCTGACTAGAGTAGGTATTGTATGAATTGTAGTATTATTTAGTACATTCTTATAATATTTTTTTAGTGTGACAAAATCTTTTACAAATCGAGGGTATTATAAAAAAAACATTTCTATATTCGCAAGCAAACCATTCTTACGTTCGATGTAGGTTATCTTTCTTACTTTTCAATAAATTAATCGGAAAATGTTGATAAAAATAGTTGTAGACCGTAGGTATTGATAATATGCAGAATATTTGCAGCAGGCGAGGGAATCGGTATTTCAATAAATTCTCGTGTTCGTATAGAATGCAGAGATAGGTTTGTATGCCTGCCCTTCATACGTTTACTTACAAGACATAACTTGCCTATACATATATCGAAGGCATTGGGGAAGGTTGAACTATAAAGGTACTTATATGTATTCAAGAGAAGGTTTAGTTAGAGAAAATAAAACAGATGTTTAAGCTGTTTTCAAGCAGTTGTACAAAAATTATAGGTACTGATATAATTTTTGTACAACTCGTTGAAAACATCAAAGTTTCTATTATTGATGCCAAAGGCTCTATTGTGGATTATTGTGCTATGTTTTTCTGCAGTAAATAAATCTTTCTGCTTAACAAATACATGTGTATTTACTCATTAAAAAAATATCGTAACTCAGAAATAATAGAAATCCCCGAGGAATTTGTTTTGTTGTAAAAATCTATAGAAATGGCGGAGCATTGTTTAAGTTTCTTTCTAATAAGCCTTGCCTTGGAAATAGTGTCCGCTGCTGTCACCTCGGAAAAGAAAGAAATTCATTTCTCACTGCTTGTTTTCAACAATTGTTAGAAATTTATTAGCTCTGTGCAGTCAGAAAGTTACTCCGTAGATAAATTTGATAGGCATCATTTTTTTTTATTGAAGTAAATAAGAAAGATGAAAAATAAATTTCATTGTAAATATGGAGACGATATTCGAATTTAGAGCCTAAATAAAAACAAGTACAAAGGATAATATTTCAAAGCATTTTCACACAACGTGTAACAGAAAATACGCAATACCTGAAAAAGGATCATTGTACTCATCATATTGTTCAATATGATGAGTAAAATGACCCTTTTTCAGGTAACTTTTACTGTGAGATCAACCCCGTAATCGCGATTTCAGAGATGAGTTTCATGGTAAATTTTTTTCTAATGATATGTACTTTTCAGATATTGCGTGTATTCTGTTACAAGTTGTAGATTCTTACATTTTCAAGCAGTTGTCGATCTTCCAAATATACATTTATATTACTTATACCCACAAATGTATTCAATTCTAACCTAAGTTACATTCGGAATAGAATCCTTTAAGCCTAGCTTTTGGAATATTTGATGAATCAAGATTGAATCTTTAACACTAATCCGACTTATCGAGTAGATGCGACGCGACGATGTGTTAAACAATAAAAGTCAATTTATTGTTCCACAAATACGAATATTCGTATATCTTACCTTTGTCTGCTTTTACGTAAATGTCTTTGTTCTGTAAGCGTAGGATAGACTATAGAACGGTACGATTCTAATAATAGTACACCCTACGCTTTCAACACGACTCAATGACCACACGTGGGACACGATCAGCTGGTTTGTTCTGTAAACATCTCTCAGTGGAAACTTCCACTTCACCTTAGGTTTTAAAATAATTTTTACAGAACGGCACGTTTTTCACCTTATGGTAAAGTTCTATCAGCGGAGTCTATAATCAAACAGTCCAAAATGTATGGATGGGGTTTCATTTTCTACATTTTTTACTATTGACAATGTTATCGCTGATATTCTACGTCACTGTGTCCGAAGCCCCTCGGGCTGCGAGGCGAGGCGAGGGGCCGGCCGGCCCCACAGTTCTTGTAATGTCGGCTATTTAAACCGAAATGAATAATTAAAATATTGGGCCGTGCGGCCGGTAATTGCATTGCTTCTCCAGTATCTGTCTGATAAAACACAGAATGCAACGAGCGGCTTTTAAAAGCCGTGCGTTGAAAAGATAATCGTTTTTGTATTTGGTTTTTATGAATTACGTCCGAAGAGTGGGTTTGGTATATTTTTACTTTTTTAAATAATATTGTACTAAAGTACTTAATGATTAAATAACGTAGATTCTTTTAGTGATTGCAAATCAAACTACCGTCGAATGTCATAGGATTTTTATCTCGGAAAGCACGGTTATTTTAGGAGACGCCTTGAGGGAGTTGATATACAGAGAGGACGGGGCGCAAAGGCCTGGGCGCTGACAAGATAAAATGTTTGACGTCAAAGGAACGAAATATACTTAGCGTCGCAGGCGCGTGGCCAGACGCCAAACATTTTCGTCACAGCGTCACCCTGGCTGCGCGCCCGCAGATGTCAAGTCCCTAAGAGGGTTAAGCGAGAAAAAATCTAGTTTTATGTACAGGTTCTTGTTATTTAAAAAAAGAATTACAAATTTGATAATTATAAGCTTTGCTTTTTTACTTGTGATTGACTAACAAATAGATTTGTCAGCAGCTTATCATCGACATCTGGCAAGAATAAAACTGCGGTTAACAGGTGTCGGTGCAGCCTGTTCTAATGGTTTATTTACTGTGCTCACGGCTCAACAAGTTATAGACTTTGGCCATCAAATATAAGCTAGTAGAATTTTTAATAGCCTGCCGCCGTGAGGTTTAGTTAAATATAGATTTACACGGCTTTTACATTCAGACTTTCTGTTCGAGTAAAAGTGTATTGTGGCTCTGTTGACGTTGGAAATAATTTAACATGAACTGAAGCCGAAGTGTGGTGTAATTTAGCTGTCAAAGTTTGCTGTTGTTCAAACTAATATGCCGTACCTATTTGGCGTTGGATTTTGAGAATGTGAATGTGTTTAATAATTGTTATTTGACGCAGATTTTCATCTAAGGAATAACGTGTGTTAATAAAAATCATTATGTACGTAATTGCGCTTTGGAAAGTGACGAGAGGGCTTGTCGTGTTGGCCTCTCTGTTTGTTTACCAAGTACTTGATGACTGACTGCCAATTAATGTACTAAGGTACGCCTCGGATATGGAATGGTAGTTTTGAATACCCATCAGGGACATGAAATGCCTAAAATCAATGAAAATCCTTTATAAAGTAAAAAAAACAGAGGCACTTTATTTATTTGAGAAAATAGAAAAGTAAAAGCACGTGTAGACTCGTCAAGCTCTGACAAACTTCTGATGCACACCGCGCTGAACGCAATACTTGCGAACGTTTGCATGAAGTTTGCATAACCATTGTGCGCGCGTGCTCGCTTCTTAATTTATTCATATTCATTATTGTTCTGCCAACATGACGATACAAATTACTGTTTTTCGTGCAGTTATGGTAAAGTATTAGTAGGACTCTTTTCCCGATGATTTTTTAAACTTTACAACACCAAGGATTTAAAGGTGTAACTTTATACCTGCCGCTTATACTGATTAAATATCAGAAGTGGGATACTTTTTGACATTTCAGGACGTAAGTACTGAAGCTTTTTTTTACGGATGGGGTAACATCAAATGACTCCTTCTGCTCTGGGTGGAGCGGGAGGGAGTGTCAGATTCTTACTGACTAAAACCCATCTGTATTCCTCCTAGTGCCCTTTGTGTTCCAGGGCCGCGGTGACTTTTTCGGACAAAGTCCGCAACCCTGGCAGGGCCACTGAGGTACCTATCAGATATTGTTGGAATTCTGAACTGAATGTAAACGGGAGCCAACTTAACTTCGATAACTTCCTCGAAATGTGCTCTAACAACATCGGGTGGTCGGTTCTGGGCTGACATAATTCTAGCTGCAAAGGGTATTAAGTGACAAACTTTGCTTGCAGAGTTGCAGACTAAATTTAATAGGTTTGCTGTGGCAAACATGCTTAAAACTTTCCATTATATTGTTACTAAGTCCCAGAGGAAGTCTGTGGAAGCCTAAGGAAGGCTCGACATGTTTGCAGTGAGAAACG
This sequence comes from Melanchra persicariae, assembly GCA_947386135.1. Classification (NCBI taxonomy): domain Eukaryota; kingdom Metazoa; phylum Arthropoda; class Insecta; order Lepidoptera; family Noctuidae; genus Melanchra; species Melanchra persicariae. The sequence goes on from OX376643.1 coordinate 31,746,848, forward strand.
GGGGAATTAAACCAACAGTAGCGTGCGTATCCTGTTAGGTGTGAAGTGTTTTATTTACTTATAGAACATTAATAATACATTCAACGTTTATTAATAAAACTTTCGCAAGTCATCGTAATACAATAACGAGAATGGATCTCCTCCAGTGTCGGTATGAAAAAATCAATAGCAAAAAAATATCTATTTATTATAGAAATGACAAAACGAGTAAACTGACGTCATCGATTTAGTGTTAAGAAACAAAAGAAAAACAGAACAAATATAATTTGTATCATCAATTCATTTCTGAATTTTCCGATTTTAACAAACAGACGCCTACAAAATAAAACTCTATTCAATAGGTACACTTCGTTGCACGCTAACTTTTCAAATAGAAAAGGAAAATAAAAACTGTTATTTTATTATTCAGGGTTTCAGTTCCCGGTAATTTTGTCGTCGCAACGGTGACATTTACCTAGGAAATGCTAATATTACTACTGCTGACGCCTTGGAGGCGACAATAATTGTGGGAGATAGCACGTGTGGCGCCGATAAGTGCTGATGTGTGACATGCAACGTGAAATCACAGCCGATAAAAAAAAAATACAATGGAAAATAAAATTTATTGAAAGAGCTCGAGGGTAAGAAATAGTCGTCCCACCTGTCGATCTTCAGAGTATTTCTGTGTAGATTAGTGAGCTTAGGGGTCGCAGTAGTCTATTGATAGTCATTAATAGACTCCGTGGATCGGAAAGCACGTGAAGCCGTTGGTCCCGCCTATCATTTGTAGCTTTGACAGTCGTCAGGTGTAGTCAGAAACACGAAAATCTGACTTCGAGTAGAGAAGCTGAGTTTTTAAAGTTGATTGGCTGTTGCATCACGTTAGGCCAGTCAGTTGTATCCGATTCAACTGGATGTTGACCCAACCATAATCGGAGTAGTCAACCAGGTGATAGTTGACTGTGGAAAATATGTGAGAAGGAAACAATAGAAGAATATCAAGTTAGTCAGGATAAACGATTGAATCGTGTAGTACAAGACTTTTCGTCAGAACCTTTTTTTAAGTTGTTAGACTGGCCGCCGATAGCATAGTCGAATTTTAAAAGTTCGATTGAGAAAAAAAATTAAAGACAAAATTTGGGAAGCGAGAACGTCATTATACAAAAATCTCTGTCAGAAAACAGCAGTAATAAATTTTCTATTTTTAAATTGTTAAGTACTTGTGTGTTGTCCCGCGATTATGGCGTAGATTAAAGCGAAATTATAAAACAATTTCGGCGTATTCCTACTATTAAATTAATTTCTTTGTCTGTAGAATGTCAGTTGTTTGAAACCTCTCTGGACTCCGGTGGATTCTTTCCGTCTGGTGCCGATCTGCGAGAAATTGCTCACGTACCTTTTCATGACGTTTAAATTTTGTGTTAGAATTAACCCAGTAATTGCGTAGGTAGTGGTTTTATATTTTAAATTTATATGGACTAAAACTTAGCTTTATGTCATAACGGATTATTTTTCAGCCAGCTGCTTAATATACAGGTTGTTATTTTCGGGGTAAGTAATACCTACTTTCAAAACCCAACAAAACACGGACTACCCTTTTTATCCTTATTTAACCTTTGTGGATTACTAATTTCAATAGTCATACCTACGGCTTTTTCTATTTAAATAAGCAAGTTTTTTGGAGCCTTTTATGTTTTTGTCATATTTTGGTGATCGCTACAAAAGGTTTCAGATTATGGATAAAGAGCGTAAGTAAGATAGCCTTTTAAGTTTATTTTAAATGTAAGTCCAGTAAATAATTTTTCTTTGAAGTTTTCAATGACTAAATTATACAGCAAGTTTTGCGATTCAAGAACTAACAACGCAGAAGCCTTCTTTTTTAAAATTACTCTGTAACTAGTTCAATGAAAAATTTAAAAGTTTATTTTCCTCTATGATTATGGGAAAATACACAAATGCTTTGTTCCAAGTTCTTTTCCGATACTTACTATTTTATGCGCCACGGATTAATAGTCGACAGAGTCCAAGCTTCCTACAATCATGCTGTCCTTTGGTGACTACATAATATTGTCTGCTTTGATTTAGCTACATGTCAAAAACGCCTTTGTTTATTCATTGGATTTTGCACCTGTTTTACGGATTGGAAATCATCAAATGACCCCTTCCGCTCTGGGTGGAGCGGCCCTCCCGCACTGTCAGACTCTTACTGACTAAAACCCGTCCGTGCTCCTCCTAGTGCCCTTTGCGTTCCAAGGCCGCGGTAGGCTTTTGCACCTTGGATCAACAAACCGTATCGAATAATTACAGGAGCAAAATTACGAACACCTGACAAGATATTAGAAAGCACTGTTTGTCACGCAGCAGTTTTCGGAAATGTCAAAAGTTCCGTTTATCCAGCTGTTTACCTAAGCTCAAAATCAGCTGTTTATCTTTTTGAACGCCAAAAGTTTAAAAGCGGCCTACTCAACGCTATTCCATCATCACTACCTACTTGTATAAAGTCAACAAAAATATTGATTATAGTTTGGCGTATTATGTACTGAGCAAACCCATCGCGATTGTTTGACGCTAAGACTCTGCCACAAGTCTACTCCTGCCGCGGTTGTGGTGCCCACATAGCAATTATTGTACTGCTGTCAGCACATAAACGTTTTTCTATAATTTCATGTAGCAGGAGGAAACTAATATAATAATGGGAGCCTACAGAGGTAAAGTTCTTTGCCAATTTATTTTTTCAGTTCGTGGCACAGTTTTTCCAATGCAATCGAGTTGGACAACTTTTGCAAACCAAACTGGGTCATATCGTGGTGGGTATACTGTTTCCACTTTTTCGTACGGTTCCGCTAAAAGGAATATTCAGAACGCTATCAGTTCAGTAACTTTTTTTTACGTTTGTATTGATTTGTAGAGACTTTAAATTTATTCGATAAATTATCGACCAAGTTTGCTCCACGTCGTTCGTCTACAAGTTTAGCGGCACTTTGGTTGCAAAACCATGCAACAGAAGAACAGATAGGTCGCAGCAAGTTAACCCGTCTCTTTCCCTGTGTATCTAAATCGTCAGTAATAACTAGAGATATCGTAGCAACTAGCGACGTAACTCACAATCGATTACCGGTTACCTGGAGCTCGAGACAAGTGAGATTCTGTCAACGGCAGCGTGGCGAAGGCGATTGTCAATACGTAAAAAATGAATGGGTGCTATCGAAATGTCACGTGATCAAATTACTACATTTTGGCATTTCGACAGTCGCATTCGCTAATTGAATGGCACATTGTCTAGGGTATCTGGCTCCTCGTAACCAAATCGATACCCGCCAATCACTAAACGCCACTCTAAAACTGATCACTCACCGAACATTTTCCGTTCTAATTGTGACTTAACCCGTTGCTTGTAAGCGGGGCATTTATGTACACAAAATGGTTGTATCGAGCTGCTTAGTACGAAAATAGGTTAATGTAAGGTTAACTGTTTATTGTGGTATATGCAGGCGTAACCTCGGTTCGACCTCGCTTCCTCGCTCTAAAAATGCAAGAAAATGGAATTTCAGTCATGACCATTTAAAATGTCGTTATGAAAATGATTGGCGATTTTTGAAGTCCTATGATTGGGATTTTAATTTTTCTACTATTTATTTACTAAACACATGGAGTTTCGAGAGGGGTTTTTCATATAGAAATATTAGGCAAAAACGAAGCCCTGCTAAACTACATAATAATATGTCGACGGCGGACAGCCAATAATACCTAGGTACCTAACAGACAAAGTCAAAAATTTACACAAACTGAAAAACAACGTTTATCTACACTCACAACGTAATGTTCCAAATATGAGTTCAGAAACGAATGCATAAACACGTCCTGTTTTTTCGTGCATAGGTAAAATTAAAAAAAAAAACCATTACAGTTCAACATTTCCCTTCGATTTTTAAACAACTGCATCATAAAATAACTTTTTAATTTTTATAGCACACTTTTACTTTTTAATTTAGTCATTCTAATACGCAATGAGAATATCCGCCATATTGGAATAAACTATTTTTCCACTTATTTAATTTCAATATGAGTGAAGATAAAATAGTGTATGCAAGGCATATAATTAGGTATTAAAACACTCGTGTGATGCTATTATCACACTCATGTTTTAATAACCCCTTTTATATGGTCGTTGCATAAACTACTTTTAATTTCTTGAATAGTTAAAAGTAAGGTCAATATATATTTATTAATTTAGAATTATAATGCTGTTGAAACAGCAAAAAAATGTATGCATACGAATAACGCTTTTTAAATTCAAAACGATAAAAAAGTGAATTTCTCGAAAAATGTCAGCTATCAGGTATTGGCACTTCGCCGTCGACATGCCATATTGAACGGCGCCATACTATATGCTGTATGCATCACCAAAGCCGCGCAACTTTTTAAAGCTCCCTGAATGGTCCCACAGGTTGTGTTATACACTATCTGTGGGAAATCCATCAATGCTAACTAGTAGGTAGACGTGCAACCATGTCCTCTGCTAACGACTACCAATCCGCTTTGAAGGATGGCAACACTGATTGCTAGATATAACAAGGTCGCTCTGGCCTTGTATGCGCGAGTTTCCGCACTAAGTCCTGCTGTGAACCATTGTACGTGAGACATGGCGGCGGTCATTTGCGCGGGTTTTTATGTTGCCAGTTTAATAACGATATGTGGGTAGCTCGATATCTTTGTTCATTGGAACGTAGGTTGCTGAAGAAATAACATTTTTCTTGCCACAAACAGTTATTAATAAATGTTGTTTTTACAATATCTGTAACATGCCGTGGGCGGTCAGAAGCCTCTTAAGTTACCTGATATCTATTTACCAATAGTCATCATTAGTGAGCTTTCATCTCCGCAAAGGACTATTCTAATAACCAATTTGGTTGTAAAAAAAGAAAAATAAAATAATCTCTTCTTTTTATTCGCCCGTACAATGTTTGATGTAACAAAGCCCAAAGACACAATATAAAGTTCGCCGCGCACCGATGCGATTACTTTTCTATTTTTATAAATATTTTCTATAAAAAATTAAGCTTAGGGCTTATTTATAAGAATACAATCTGTAGAGGGTGTTTCAGAAGTGCGTCAGGTGGCCGTATTGTTGCTGTCTGCTTGGCATCAAATAGATGAATGAGCTTGAACTAAAATAAATGCCACCTTCTACTCAGACTCTCTTCTCTATCAGACTGCTTCAAAAGAGATTTTTTAAGTTTTTTAGTAGGTACCTATCTATTGCGGTTTTGATTATTATTTTTTTGCCTAAATACTTAAGGGTGACGTTCTATAACTGACCGACTGACTGACTGACTGTTGTCAACTGAGTTTTAAATGACTACGCATTGCTGAAACATCCTGTATTTGTATACACTTAAAACAAATACTTCCTTCTAAGTAAAAAAAGTACGAGTACAGAAATTAAACATAACCCATGGAATCACAAAGCAGGCAGTAATAGTATAATATGTTCAGAGCTTTCCACGGAAATATTCGAACAGCTTGTTAGAAACCATTTAAATGAGTCATTGACTTGGTGCATTTTCATCGTGAATCGATTTGCTACACGACATTTTCATGTTCATTGTTTGAAAGAGAGCAATTTGTTCTATTTTTAACCGACTTCCCAAAAAGGAGGAGGTTCTCAATTCGACTGTATTTTTTTTTTTTTTGTGTTTGTTACCTCATATCTCCGTCATTTATGGACCGATTTGAAAAATTCTCGTTTTATATAAAAGGATATACTTCTCGATTGGTCCCATTTAAATTTTATCAGAATCGGTTCAGTAGTTTGGTTTTTAAATCCAAATAGCTGGAAAAAATATGTGGAAAAATCATACGATATTTTTGCTTTCCTGTGATTTTCCAGTGGTGTTTTTAGGTGTGGGGTACCACTAAAAAGTGAAAAATAAAAAACTTTTTCACAAACTTAGACTTCCAAAAAAAACACTACAAAGTACAAAATAACTTTAATTTCGGAAGTCGGTGTCGAATAACGAAGAAACAACCAAAAACACATTTTTTGTGAAAAAGTTTTCCTGTTTAAATTGTGACGAAAAGATTAGAACTGACTCCTGTTGTCACGGCGGACCCAAATATCGCTAGCGAAGCATCATCTATTGCACCACGCAAATAATAAATGCGAACAAGTGGTTATTAAATCATGAGAACCGCGAAAATTAACCCTTAACAGAAACACAAAAGGTTTAATTTCCTCTCAATCGCAGCCAAATAACATAAATGCGGCCAGTAATATTTGAACGACATGTCGGAAATTTCGTTTGACATCACAATATTCGGTGAATGATTTCTAATTGGTCGCGTCGATTCCACGGTGTGGCGAGGGAGGGCTTTAACAAATGAGTTCGTCTTTTCATGCTGTTCATGATACTGCTCCATGCAAACCATTCACTTAGTGTCACTGAGAAATGCCCGCTAGATAAAGGTCACGTAAAAAAGCTGAATAAGAAATGCGGGATTTAGGATCCAAAATGTGAAACCCTCCTAGCTTAACAATAAGACGCACAGCAGAATAGCGGACGTGACAATGCATAATGTTGAATGGTTGAAATGCACAGGTGCAGTCTGAAAAATAATGATTTTCTCGAACACAATATTTTTAATGGTAGAGAGCACTTTCCAAGACTTTCGCTTTCTTTCATTTGAGACGGAAAATGCCTTGAATCTTTTTATGAAATAAATAAAATAATGGATGAAGGACTTTCCGGGGGAACCTGAATGAAGCCGTAGTGCTCGTGGCAGCGGAGACGGCGGGTCGCTATAAGTACGGAGCTCCCGAGTGGATCTTTCCGCGAATTTTCCATCGTCTCCGTCGTCAAGTAACGCTGAAAAGAAATGGAAAAATTTGCTCCTTTGAGCAACAACAAGTTGAATTTAATTGATGTATTTTAAAGGGTTTCACGCTGTTTCTGGAATTTGTCACGTTAAAGACGGGTCTTTTTAGTCATAATGTATAGAATTAATACTTCAAAAAAATCTTTGCTCAAGGATTGCACTCGTATTTCGTAATGTGAGAACTTTATTAATAAAAGGCGGGTGCAATTACGGATCGCGTGCCGTGACAAGCCCACTGCATAACGGCGTGTTCAAAGAAAACCTAACAATATGACCGACTATTTGTTCCATTGTAAAATTGTAGGGGTGTGACGCAAAACTCCCACTCACCCGTCAGGGTTTTGATACAGGTGATTCTAAATAATTGCCCTATCCGAACATAATGGTACGCCTGGCGTGAAATGTTGCATTGATGTTTTTGTGATCTCCACGAACACCGAACTTTCAAATTGGCCGGTTTTTCCAAAACAAAAATGATTTATTTGCAACACTAACGATGGTCCTCCTTTTCATACCCTCTTAGGTTGATTTCCGAAAACCCCTTTTTGGTGCTCACCTAGATTATTAAGAAACATGATAATATACAAAGCGGACAGGGCGCTGACAGGATAAAATGTATGGCGTCAAAGAAACGAAATATAGTTAGCGTTACGGGCGCGCGGCCAAACTCCATACATTTTCCTAGACGCGCGCGACCGCCGCTGCGTGCCCGCTTTGTACTTATATCAACTCCCAAGCCTTGTGCAAAACTTCATATTCGTAATCCCAGTACTTACGACTGGGTGTTGATATTATGTCAGTCAGCCTCCGTTTTATAAAGAAAACTGCAATTCATCATTGAAATGTTCTATAACCCTTTACAGGCATAACAATTTGGAAATCGGAAAAATCTATCTATCTAGAATTGTCATAGGTAGGCATTATGGATATAACATATTTATTATTATTCTATATAATATGAATATTTAATGAACGATTGATACACAACAATTTTTATAATACCTAAAGGTAACGTTAGCTTCGATTTATGAACTGTGAAATATTGTGGTAAAATATTCTCTCTGTCTTAAAAAGGGATATACACCTAACGGTATAGAAACAACAGAGTAGAAAACTCCTTCAATTTAATACGTAAACCCAAAAAACAAGGTTAATCATTTCACCCGGTAAAAAAACGTTCGCCAGCAGTTCAGAAAATACTGGTGGTAAAAGTTTTTTCACAGTAACGAGGTCGAACTGAGGCTGGAGGAAGATCCGAGCGAGCTGTACAAATAAGTGTGTAGTGTTGCACCAACACAATATGCACGGAAGTGTAAGAAACGCGTTTGCTCACGTGCCGTGCTAAAAATATACTTGAACATAAGAAGTTATAATACGTACGCACGTCACGTGGCTAGTAATGCACCGACATTTTTATATTACTCATGTAAATATTGACGTTACCTGTTTTCCTTTTTATAATCCTACAAATATTTATGAAAAGTTCTATGTTTTTTTTTTTGTGTTATGAATCACGCCTCAAAGCTGAATGCCTAAAACCTGAAATAGAACATACAGAATACGTTTATCATTTTACAATTTCCGTGTTATTTGCACGCGAGTGCTACGTTTGCCGAAGCCAAATATTAATATTTTTCAATGGACGCAAAAAATGCAGGTTATTTTTTCGTACCTCAGTTCAGTAAAAGCAAAATACGAAATATGAGATTTTTCAATTTAAAGCTATTGAATGCTGTTAGAGACATACCAATATAGAAATGTAGACTTTCAACAATAAATACCTGGAATTCATTGTTTTCGACGTTCGTAGCGTTGAAAACAGTAAATTCTGAGTTCCAATTATTTTTGTACAGGTATGTAATTTAGTTTTTATGTATTAAACAATCAGAAGTAGAGTTTATCTCACTCCTATTTTTTTTATAAATGCTGTAAACACGCACATATTAAACAGATTAAAAGAAAATTTTCGAAAAAAAGTTCACCGAAGGATATAGTGATTTTTCACTTTTCATAGAAAACTTAAAATCGCTCTCCCTCTCCCTCTGAAATCTTTTTCAAAAAATTTCTCTGATAATTATTTAGACCTGGATATCGTATGCATACCATGTTTCATTAAAATCAGTACATTAATTCCGAAAAATATGGATTTGAAAGTTTGTATTTTCATACAAACTTTCAAATCCTTATTTTTCGGAATAAGGATTTGAATTTAAAAAAAAAAGCCGTACCGCGTAAATGCTCTTAAATGCATAATATAAGCTCCATGAATTAAATGTATTATAATATTATAAACTCTACGAATAAACCTAATGTAAATAGTCCGTAAATACACAACCCAAGCTCTGCTATTGCAGCGTTAGACTAATCTATAACGCAAATACACGCTGTAAATAAATATTAAAACTGCCGCTGCAAGTTACCTTAAAATATTTACCTTCCCCGAGGCACGCCTACCTATTTTTAACAAACAGCCAAACAGCTTCACCCCAGAAATATGAAAATTAAATGTATATTAAATTTATTTGAAAGCGCGTTTTCAAAGGCTCCGCCGCTCATTTGCGGGTGTAAAAGGTCTGGCAACATAGTTTTCGCTCGGAGAAAAGGATCGCTTCGGGCACTGACAGTGCAAACGGCTCGAGGAATAAAATAAAAATGCAATTTCTTAGTGTTTGTGCTTCGTCGTCGGTTGAGTTAAACGTTTTGAGAAACGTTATTACTTAGATTGTGCTCGTTGCTCTTGAGGAGGCTAGTTCCACGTTCTTTATGAAAAAATATAATATTTTCTGAGAAGCCAAGCGTAAGAGGTAATAATATCTTACCCGTGGCCTTAGTGCGAGTTTTTTAACGTTCTCGTAAACGTCGTCTATTTGTACTGAAACTGAATAAGCGCCGTCTGGTGACACTCACGGAAAACCTTTTTTTCTGTATACAATTTGACATAAGCGAACGTTTACGTTAACGCGATCGAGTACGTTAAAAATCTCGCACTAAGCCCTCAGAATATATAACTATTCTATCAACGTCTCAACGTGTAAACCTAGTTGGATTGTGTATGAAGTGAAGTCATTAGAATATTTTCATAACTGTGCGCACCATCTTTATCTACATTGACAGATTATCTAACAAATAAGCACTTCAAAATAAGAAGAGAGTTGTAGTGTGAAATATCTGCCAAAAATTTAAAACGCACTTCAGCTCACTTTCGAGGTATATTTAAAGAATAGTCCCAGATGGCTCAGTTTAGGAGTACTATAATGCTAAGTCTACACGTGCGTACATGCTCGATGTTTTTGCGTTCATTTGAGCAAGATCATTAATGTATAGACCGTTATAACTTAGGACTGCTCGAAATCGAACCAAATGTTTGAAAGATTCACGTGGCTATGATTGATGATACTTGCTCATCGAACATCAACGTATGTGTAGAACCGCTTTAAGGGTATTTCATTGCACATACATTCTTTATTGATGATGCAAAAAGGCCCAATATTTTCAATCAAAAATACGAAATAGGTACTTTTTGTACCTCGAACAATGACATGAATAAACAAAGCTGATAATGGCGGCACACGTTCAATAAACTGACCAACAAGGCGAGTGAAAAGTGACGCATAATTACTGTGACGCAGCATCGATCAGGAGCACTGAGCGTGAAGCATCGGACACAATGTGCACTGCGCTGCCATTGTGCCTGAACTTACAATAAAACGGTTTTCTATTGATCAGAATATTGTAAAAGATGGGAGGATAATGATCTGAAGTTCCAAAAAACGCAGCGTTGGGAGGTCTTCCACAAGATGGTCATTTGACCTGGAGCCTATTTAATAAACATTTTTTTAAAGTTTTCTTCATACTTTTCCTTATGGTGAGGTTGTTATGAACTTATGAAGACAAAGAAGGACTGAATCAGTTATTGGTTTTAAAATCAAAGTCGAGAAGGAAAAGACAACGATAATGATTATAGACGCTTGCACGGCATTAATACGTTCCCTACGGTTGGGTATCCTTTGGTTTTAGCTGAAAAACCTACCAATACTTATTTGGCTCCAGGAAACAATTTTATTGTGAAATAATTTCCTATATATAAACCTTCATCAGCGAGGAAGTTATAAAGCTTCAAAGTAGTCAGTTAGAAAGAGAATTCCGATACGAACTCTGACGTCAAATAAACCTATACAGCTGCCATAGGCAACGGAATTTTCGCGAGAGGAACAGATACATTGTTTAAAATAGAACTCGTTTGTTTTTCTATCAATTTTATTCTATTTGCACTTTATAATATTATATTTTTGTTTATTTTAGAAAAACTGTTTCGATAAAAAATTGCAACGATATTTTCATGCATATTACTTATACTAACATCGAAACTAGTCGGAAAACAACTCTAAATACGTAAATAAAACACGTTAATATTTGTTTTAAAATAAACCTTTCACTAAAATTATGACGCACTGCAAAAACAGAGAGCGGATAGTTGGAAACGTGAAAAGTAAATAATTCCGCTTCGTGTAAATAAACGTATATTTACACGCAACTGTATTTGTGAGGCTTCGGTAAATAAATCTGGTTTCCACATATCCTTTTAATTCTGCAAATGGAGCTCATGGCTAAATAATAACAGCCGCAGGGATCGATCTTCAGGGTTAATTACCGCTTGCGGGGATCGTCCATGGATGAGTGGCCATCTTACCACAGTTGTGGAGGTCTGGTAGGCAGTCGCTCCACGTACAATACTGGTATTGAGCTGAATTCGGTTCGAGTGGTAGCCGACCCCAACACAACGTGTAACAGAATAAACGCAATAACTCTTAAAGGGTATGTATAAACAACTTTTACTATCGGACCAACTCCGAAATCGCGATAAAATTCAGCTGTTTAGTACATTCTGTCGAGTTATGTGCACATAAATGTATGGGGTAGTCGATTTCGTAGTTGGTCCCATAGTAAAAGGTGTTCATAATGGTGAGTACTATCAACCCCTTGAGAGGTATTGCGTTTATTCTGTTACTCGTTTTATAGTTGGGAAAAGGCTAGGCATGATTTAAATTAAACAGATTTCAATAACTAATCATTTGTGTAATATTTGTAATGTTGTTTTAATGGCACTTTTAAATGCCTTCGGTACCTATTTGTTTGCGTTTCAACAAGTTCAAGATTTACATTATATTTTAAACATAGTCTTCTTATACTTTTTACGGTAAATTTAGCTTGTACTCATCATCCGTTGTTATTTAATTTCGTTGCACCACAAACTTTTTACAAACAACAGTATTTTTTGTGTGTTACTAAACTGAATTCTCAGTATCAATCTACATAATAAAAATCTAGTTACTAATGCAAATTGAAAAACCACGTCAGGTTGCGTTCCTGGTATTTAAATCGATTAACTTGTCAGACATCACGTTAAAAGGATCGATTTAAACGAGTTTTTTTTTTAATTTAAAAGGTCAGTTCTGAATAAAACACGTTGATTGGTTTTCAGTTTATGTAAAGGCTAGTTGTCTGTTTTCATTTTAACTGAACGTTGCACGCCATGCTGTCACTGGTACAGTTCCGAGAAACATAGCACAAAGCATTAATGGTTCTGTTAATTATAGGTATTGGAAAGCTCTCGGGGTAATTTAAAGTTTAGTTAGGAGTGCTCAGAGAGGCAATGCTTCTGATTTTCAAGCAACTTCGCGTTTTCATCTCAGTTGCAATCCGTCCAAACATGTATGTGTTTTTTTTGTCAGATTGAGACTGATATGCACATCCGAACGTTGCTTAAAAATGGGAATTATATTTTCATCAACTTATATCATTTAATTGATCTATCGCCACATATTTTCATTCTCGGATAAATAAAAAGCGTCGCCAGGTATGAATAACCAAATTAATGTCAAAATTTGTGTAAAGTAAGAGATGGATTATTATCAATAACATCGTAGTTCAGTCCTTGGAAAAAAGCTTTGTTTTCAAAATGGGTTTATCCCATTATGCTTCGTACTCAGAATGGTAAATCTGACACGAAGTAAATCGATTTAAGTCCCCAGACTGCAACTTGTTTATTTATTTGTTATTTTGCAATCAGTACAGTAGTTACAATATATTTCGTTCAGTTATCAAAATAATATCATTCGTTACTAATAATAAAGCTCAGTTTATAAATTTAATGAAAAAACTATCAAAGGGGCGGAGCCAAATTGGCGCGCCATGAAGATTGGTATTCATTATTTGTCCCTGCATCACTCGAAGGTTCATTGGTAGAAAATGCCTCTGGCAATAAGGCCGCCTCTGTACATTTGTGTGCATGAAGTATTTAAAAAAAATATGAAATATTTTCAATTATCATTTTATAACTTTTGATCTAATCGCTGAGCTAAGAGCGAGCGGGGCCAGTTTGGGAACTAAGGGCACTTTTAAACCCTGCACGCAGAAAATAGTCTCATGGTACTTACTGTGCATAAAATTAAGATTCGAGGAACCTATCAAATTTTGCAACATCGAACTCTATGGCATACATGACAAAGCCCAAATTGCAATGCATCCCTTACTTTAAAATTCGTTTTAAGTCTGAGTAGAAAACGCGGGGTTGTATTCAGTTTAAACTTTAAACATGAACGAGAACAGACAAGTAACCTTTGCTTAGTGAACTGAGCGATACACCACACGTCATGCTGTCACTCAGCGTACGTAGGTTTCGAGGAAGATCACATAAATTTAAATTTAACTAGGTTTTAGAAAGCGGAGTTTAAACGAGAGCAGACATGTAACCATTATTTTACAGACACAGACAAGTAACCTTTAAAGTTATAAAAACTTTAAAGGTTACTTGTCTGTGTCTGTGAAACTAAAGCGATGCACCACACGCCATGCTGTCACTCAGTGTACGCGATAAGGAAGATCACATAAATTTAAATTTAACTAGGTTTTAGAAAGCTGAGTTTAAACGAGAGCAGACATGTAACCATTATTTCACAGACACAGACAAGTAACCTTTAAAGTTAAAAAACTTTAAAGGTTACTTGTCTGTGTCTGTGAAACTAAAGCGATGCACCACACGTCATGCTTTCACTCAGCGTACGCGATCAGGAAGATCAAATACATTTAAATTTAACTAGGTTTTATAAAGCTGAGTTTAAACGAGAGCAGACATGTAACCATTACCACCACTACCATTACGATGCACCACACGCCATGCTGTCGCTCAGCGTACGCGGGTTTCGAGAAAGATCGCATAAAGTTAAATTTATCTAGGTATTAGAAATCTTTAAGGTAATTTGTAGTAGGCACATACTCCATCCTTATCCTAACTGGTATTACAAATGGTTAAGTGAGTTTGATTGCTACGCTGCGCCGGTTATCACGCCTGTATCGCTAAACCGATTTGCTAAATTTTTTGTACAGTGTTATGGGATCCTGGGACTCGAGATAAGCGACAATAACGACGATAAGCGAGAAGCTGTCGACGGTAGCGTGGCGAAGGGAATTGTCAATACTTCAAAAATGTATGGGATTGACAGATGCTATCGAAATGTCACGTGATCAAATTCCTACATTTTGGCATTTCAATAATCGCATTCGCTAATTGTTTTGGCCCAAAAGTTTTGGAGTGGCGACCGCGTACCGGAAGACGCAGCGTTGGAAGGCGTCCCACAAGGTGGACCGATGATCTGGTGAGGGTCGCGGGTAACCGATGGATGCGAGACGCACAGGACCGGTTGTTGTGGCGACACTTGAGGGAGGCCTATGTCCAGCAGTGGACGTCTTTCGGCTGATATGATGATGATGATTCGCTAATTGAATGGCACATTGTCTAGGGCCTATTAAAGGGTACATTTTTAACGTGAGCAAAGCCTACGGTCTGATATTAGATAGGTACATAAAAGCTCAAGCCTTTCGGTCAAAAATCATGAGAGAATCATCCGTTGTGTCATTGGACTGTGCAAGAAATAATGACATTTATGCACATTGGAATTCAGAAACCGATTCGAACCAAACTTTGGAACAACAAACTCTATGTCATACACAACCAAAGTTTAAATTTCAATGCAACATTTATAAAATGTAAGAAATTAACGGTGACTGCACATTTTAGAATTACTGCAAACATTTTGTTGGAAACACGATTAAAGGGTTAGATCTAAGCGTATGAAAGATGAAAATGGCCGCTCATATTGAAATTCCGATATTAATTAAAATAATTTGTGTGTTTAATCACGTTGCACGTTATCGAACGGTATGTAAGAGGCTTAAGAGCTTAACATTATACGGTAGAACTCGGTCATCGGTCGGACCTCGGATAACGGTAGATCTGCAGTAATGCGTTATTTGGAATTATAATTAAACATTATTAATTAAAATAGCAATCATTCGCTACAATGGTAACGCTACTAATTAAGTACTGGAACGCATTAATTTGCATTCATTTTTATTTTGCCTCGATCACTGTTCGCGTAATATGAATGAAAGAGATATTTTCAAAAGCAAAATAAAATCAATGTACTTATGGAAGACACCAGATAAATCTGCAATGACGGTCATTGACCCACATTTATTGACTTTTTAGTATCAAAAACAGAAATAAAGACATAAAGCTGTCCAGAATCGACTTCTATCGTGACCCTTTTTTACGTTCTCTAGTAAATAAAAATGGTTCATATTTTATTGTTCGCTTTTCTACGAAGGTATATTAGGGAAAGGTCAATGTACTTTATTGCAAGTTTATCTGACGCCTACCTTAGTCTTTTCCCGATCTTTTGGGAAATCATCAAATTACTCTTTCCGCTCTTAGTGTCAGACTCTTACTGACTAAAACCCATCCGTGTTCCTTCTAATGCCCTTTGCGTTCAAGGGCCGCGGTGACTCTTTCGAACAAATTCCGCAGCCCTGGCAGGCTCTGGCCCTTGCGGACCCCGTCCTCTGTGCTGACATCTCGACAAGCGCACGTGGGACAAAACGCGCCGTCGACTCGGGCCTGCTTCTGATTGGACGGCGAGCTAAACTTAGACCCGTATGGCTGATAATACTTAAAAGCAGAATAAGTTGGATAAAATTGCGTAAATCCGATCGGTTTACAAACACTCGCTCTCGACTTCTGATTAAATATATAGAGGAAAGTAAATTTAAAACACGGCATCTGAAACCTGATTTCCTTTCCTTTGATAATAAAACCTTTTCATTCCTCACGAGTATTCGTTGTAAAAAGATTTCTACTCACAAACAGATTTAATACTGCATTCGTTGCAGTAAACTAACTAGGTATTTTATTTCGAATTATTTTCCTTGAACGTGAACTTTGAACAACTAAAGAAAACGGCACCACTTTTATAAATCGCCTTTATGTTTCTGTTCTTTTCACTCGTTTGCAAGTTTGTATGGGAGAGAAAAGGACAGATGCAGTTCAAAGGAGAGTTTATGTTTTGTGGAGTTCAGGATTTTCATGGAATTTCGATGCAATGTAATTGTGAGCGTGGGAGGTAAGTGGTGGTGCTTCAAAGGAAGCGCTCGTGTTATTTAAGACATAAAGGAGCCTTGAACTTGCTTTGTAAATTAAATTTATATTGAAATATTTCAATATAAATTTAATTTACAAAGCAAGTTCATGGTTAAAAGGCTTTATTCAACAGAAATGTTGACTTTCACTATCGTTTAGAGGAAGACTGTCTTAATCCGCTTCGTTTTATTTTTGTGTTTTGCTTGTACTCCTTCCAATGATTCGTTCGACGTTAACAGTTTTCATTTTGTAAAAACGGGTGTTGAAATCTATTTAATTGGTTTTCATCTTTATTTTTTTGTGAATGTAACAGAAAACTAAAGATGAAAACGTGACAAGTTTCATTTTAAATTAATTTAGTTCTCGGCTTTTTTCGCCGTTTTAATTTTTAATTCCAGAATTCGAATCACCCATCATTTAAAATGTGTACTGATCGGTTTTTTATAACTTTATTTAAGTAGTTTAAGATATCTCTTCTAGCCTAAATGAAACCTTCACAAGTGCGTATTGTAATCAGCGTAGCACGTTGAGCTGCTCGTGGCTACGACGTAGCCGCTGTCACCGCTACGAGTGCTACGCCGTAGCCAGATGCTGCAAACAACATGCGCTATTCGACAATTTTGTTTTTCTTTCAGTTTCTTTTTATTGTGTTCGCACCTTACCGTAATCTGCGTTCCACAAATTAATGTTCGTCGCGAAACAAATCTTTGTCTCAAGTCACCTCAAAATTAAACCAATTTTTCAAAAGTAGAGTTTGATATCCTAGTCAAAACAATACTTAGGTAAAACAGGTTGAGTTATAAAGTGCTATGCAACCGTCACTAATAACATACGCCAGATTTTACCTCTGGCTAAAATCTTTGTGTTTGAAGCTTTTACTTATATCCATAACAGGATGGAACCTCCGTACCTCGAGAGAAAAATGTAAGTGAGAAGTAATAAAAGATGCACAAAGACCTCGTCCACCCCCCTCCCCCCCTCTCCGCCCGCAAAGCTCGCGGCGGCGAACGCCACGACTTTCCAGACTTCCAAATAGTTTGCTTTGCGGATAAAGCCTCAGACACGTCAGTCTCCTTTTTTTAATTTTTCCCTCACACTTGCTTTATTACTTTATTTTTTATGACTTAACCCTATTAAACTGGCGGTAAATCTACATAATTGAATAAGTATTTTAATTTTAATTATGTTACATGTTTTATGTGCTTATGTCATATTATACTGTGTTCTAGAAGTTTGTGATCATTTATAAGGATGATATTGGGTAGCTGTTATAGAATAAGGGAAAAATTATCAAAACATAAAAAAGTATCTTTTTAAAACAAAAAACGACTACCAATAAATAAAAAATTACTTTTCAAGCTGGTTTGATACTAGTCATAATAACGATACCAGAAGTATCAATTAACGTAAGCGACATTTTAGAATATTTGATAAATGGTACTTGAAGTAAACGCTGTAAGGTGCATTTTGGCATTTTGGGTAAATGTCCCTTACGTTAACTGATACTTCAGGTATCGATAAATTTTTGATTAAACTATAGTCCATGCTATTTGTTTGAATATTTTTAGTCGTTTTGTGGTCGAATTTTTTGGAAAGTCAAGTTACCAAACATCAGCTTTAAATATGAGCACGCACTTCTGGAACCCCACACATGGTTGGTGGTTTTTCAAGTGGGCTTGGATCGCCAAATCCAAAGCTATGAGAAATAACAAAAAGCACTCAAAACGTGCCTCGGATCAGATTTTTATGAAAATTCAAACCAAAACTAAAAAAATAGTTTTGCAAAAATCCATATTGACACACCATAAAGTAAAATTGCTAGAGGAAACCGATTGTCAAAAACATAAATGTGCGGGATTGCAATCCCACCCATGCAATTTGACATTTCGGCGATCGCTATATTCCCTTATCGCTGATACAACTACTCGGGCCTACAGTCTCAATACAACTCAAACAGGTGAACGTCTACGAGGTGGTTATCTAAGAATCGATGCACCGGTAACCCCCAAAGCAATCTCCTTCAGCTTGACTATACACCACTATCCCACAGAATGTACTTTAAGCGGGCTGGCTACCAATCAACTTGATCGTATCCACTAGATTACTTTGCACATCACGGCTGGTAACACTTGAAAGGCCGAAGGTATCGAGACACGACAGTTACATGCTGTCGCGCGTCAATACCTTCGTCCTTTCGCAAATTGAACGGAGCAACCAAAGGTCTTTGATTAACCAGCTTGTGATTGGACAGGTGAGATTCGATTAGTGCACCGTTGGAGTTTGATAATCGCTTGAGTACTATACTAGCGTATGAAACGGCTCTTTGATATAACCACGCTGCAATGTTTTTTAAGTCTTCTAGTTGTTTGGGTGCTTTTTGCTTTGTTGTGTCTAGTGCTAGCTAATCGATTTCAAAATAAGGTTAATTCTGTATTGCGCAATTGTTTTCCCAAATACAACAATGAAAGTGTAAGCTTATACTAATGCTACAGCAATAATATTCGATGCGCGAGTTTTGCACCCCCGTTTTTAAACCTGCTTTTTTATTATTGATAGGCACGCGCTTGACCACTATCTCACCTGATGGTAAGCGACGATGTGGTCGAAGATGGAGCACGCTTGTTATATTCTTAAATCTGAAAACTTAGAGCTATTCAGAACAAAACGAAAAGATATTCCAATCTCCACTAGATTACAAGTAGTACCCAGAAATCCGGGATACCATTAATTCCGTCGTCTGAATTTATTCCGGCGTACGTCGCAGTAGGTATCAAAGTCAAGTGCATTTGCAAATGAAGTCCCGCCTCATCCCATTTTAAGTTTACTGCGACGGATTTAAATGTAACTCGGTTCGAAGTATTTCTCATCTACTTGACATGATTAATCTCAGCTTTTACGAGAAATCTTTGACCGTAAAGTTCAACATCTGATCATTCGAACTTGCTTGCGACAGATTTCAGAACCCTGTTACTTTAATAAGAGGGGCGACCTTTTAGCTTGCCTTTGACGTATTCGTTAGTACGTATTCGTTTGTGAGATTAGAAGATAATATCATTATTATTGTATTTGTATGATGGTATTAGTATCTTTTGTCAAAATAAGGTTTTTTGAGAAGATATAAGGCTTATTATATTATAACTTCAGAACTTGACCTTTGAGGATAAGCGAATAAAAAGGCCGTTTTTAGTATAATTATTTCTTGCAAAGTAGGTATTAAGGATTTGATACTTTGGTTTATGTTTTTAGGCTTTATGATCTAGCTAAATTCTAAAAGAATACATTAAGACGCGAACAAATTTTCTCGATGGAAAAAAAATGCGAAGAAACTTTCTTGATAGAAAAATAACACAAAATTTTTACCTTTTAAAAAAATACATTTGCGTATAACTCGATAAAATGTACTAAATAGATGTTTGTTTTTTCGCGATTTCGTAGTTGGTCCAATAATAAAAGGTGTTCATAATGATGAATACAATGATTTTCTTTTCAGGTATTGCGTTTATTCTGTTACACGTTGGATATAACACGAATAATTATTTTCTGTCTACTTTGATTATTTATTTTATTCTATCTATTTTAAGGTTATTTATAAAAATACCGATGTAATATGTGCAGAATTTGCGTGCGCCCACTGAATCAATTTTATTGGCGCTTTGAATTAGTTGACGGGGTGCCGCTTGTTGTTATCCAATATTTTTCGTTTATTAAAACGCACGGCCGCATTCGAATCCGGCATATCGGATTTATTTCAACTTCCAGTGCTATTCAAGCTAAAAGCTCTGTTGTTTTTTTACCACTGACCGGACAGTGTAAAAACATTCATGCGCACAGACCTATATACCAGGTTATACAGGGATTGCAATCTTTATTAAGCACAGTGTACATTTGTAATACTGAATATTAAACTTTCTTGTCTATTACGGTATGGTTTCGTTTACTTCGTGCGAACACTGTGACTTAGTACCGATCTACATTTTTCACGTATGTTGCTGTATGGCAGCACTTATTTTCACTGGCAAGCATAGTACCTACAAGTCACATTGATTGGCCCATGGAATCAGCGTAACCTTTTCACTACGACTACTACGGATTCTGTTCGAAAGAGTAACCGCGGCCCTTAGCAAAGGGCACTAGGAGGAGCACGGATGGGTTTTAGTCAGTAAGAGTCTGACACTCAGTTTCGCTCCGCCCAGAGCGGGAGAAGTCATTTGATGATTTCCCATCCATAAAAAAAAACGGCTGACCAATTTAATTTCCTGATAAATTTCGTGATAAGTTTCAAAGAGCAGTTTCGTCGTTTTCCTGATCAATGACGATTTTTTAATGCTAATCAGCCGGTCGATTCTGTCGACATATCACGGTGTACACCTAAGCGAACTGAACGACAAGTGAGCTGTCATTCCAACATAATTGTATGGTTTGACAACTCACCCGTCGTGTACGTCGCCCATGTGTTCACTTCGACATGTTTACAGAATCGCATTGCTGTAAAAATCGCACCGACTTCACTGAGGCGAGGTGATCATTACGTAAGCTGTCAATCCATCCAGTCAAGTTGGAATGATGGTTCACTTCACGCTCAATCCACCTGAGTTATCACGAACAGGTGTTTACAGAATCGACCCGTTGGAAGAGTTTCAAATAAAGGAGAAGATATTTTATCCCGCAGCAAAATGCTACGGTAATTACAACGTCTCGGTTTCTTGATAGGAAAATATGTAGTATCTGCTTATAATCTAGCTACCAGTACCTGCTGCATCAATCTAATTTCCCTGAGGGTTAGCTACTCTAAAGGTCTCACGAAAGTTTCCATGAATCTGAGAATATGCTATCAAGGAGTTTGTATTTCCACTGATGTGCCTACCCCTTTTTTTCAATGGTTTGTTTAAATTTTCAAAGGGTTCTGATATGTTTGCTATGGTTATTATCATGCCACGTACCTATTCTACGTGGTATATGTGTATAACAACAGTAGCCAAATAGTCCAACAAACATTCTCCTTATCAATTTTTTATTAGCGTTCATTTCGCTCAAACGTTTCACAAAACAAATAAAAAAAACACAAAACAAATAAACCAATGATGTCAAATAAAAACAATAACGAACTCGTCAGAACTAGCGGAGCAAAAACTAATTGAATTAAAAATAACACGTTTCATAAACGTTCTGTGGGCTAGACACAAAGTTCGGATGTCGATTCGATATGTTAACAGTTTTCATTTTGTCGAATAGAAATCCCATTAATGTTTCAATATTCTCGAGAGCTCCGCTCGTCGATCTTTTAATAATAGACGAAGAACGCTAACAAGGCAAAGACAGGTAACATCCATGTATACCAGCCTCGTCGTATTGGTGTCGTTTTATTTCTATTTCTGCAGCACATTGTAACGTTGTCGTTGCTTTTAATGCTTGAGTTTGCTTGTTTAATTACCTATGTATTTCTTTCTGTTGGCAGAATATAGTGTGCTAGCTGACATGTGCCATTTGCCATTTTTTTATGTGATAGATTATAGAAAATTAAATTATGTATAAATTCTTTTTTTTTCAAACTTAACAAGCAGATGTGTTTCTGGGGAGTTTGTTGCGCCACTTCTTCTTCCCAGATAAAACACTAGGAAGTGGTGACGGGTGGGCGATTTGGGGGACTTCATGTAAAGTCGACAAGCTGATTTTCGGCCTGGTTTGAAAATATCACTTTTGGTTTCCTAAAAAGTTACGAAGAAATGATCTTTCCAGCAGTGTGTTACAGTTGCTGGCATTGACTTTAGTTCATCATAGATTTGATGTCACCAACTGTATCAGTCTGCTTGGAAAGTCAATTCTTCGAAAGTTTTAAGTCGTTTTTTTCTGGTCGAATTTTTTGAATAATTTCACATTTTTCATGATATACATATATGTTTTCACATATATGTTTTCACATATATGTATATCAGCTACCCAACATCACGCTTAGATAAAACCATGCCTTTCTGCAACAAACTACAACAACTAACCTAACCTATTATAGGTTCTAACAAAAAAATACGGTCTGTCGTAATCGACTCAAGTAGGTGCTTATCGAATGTAGTGTCTAAGAGCGGATTTCACCAATGAAACTGAACGCGATCAGTACATCTAAACTGCGTTCAAGAGCTGTCAGCGTCAATTTTCCATAGAAAAATAGTGACACTGACAGCTCATTAACGTGGTTTATATGCTGATCGCGATCAATTTGGCTTGATGAAAATGGCCCTTAGTGTTTAAAAGGCCCAGGGTTGCAATGGAATTTAAACTTTTTAGTCCAATATATAGAATTTATTCTTCCATAATAACTATAACGAAACCTGAATTCAAAAATGCTTAATTTGGGTTGATCCGATAACACCAAATGGGAATGTTAATAGCGGTTTAATTGCTAAATTGCAGCATTTATCCGAACAATGGTGTAACAATATACCTCAATTCACTAAAACCAAACTCGGTTTCCGCTGCACCAAAATTGCTCTATGTTGAGCTCCAAATCTGTAATTAACTATAATATTATAGTGGTCTCAAAGTTCAATATTGCTGATTGTGGTTTAGTATTCCATTATTGGATATTGCATTTATGTAGGATAACTGCACATGGACTATTATTGAAATATTATTATAAATTTGTATTTCCCTATGAAACTATGTAGATGAAGATGGGGTTCAGTAGGTACAGTCGCCAGCACATCAAGCTACAACAATTCGTCAAACTTCTTCAATAGATTTTCAACTTTATCGTTACAGTATTGGGATCAAGGTTGATTGGGAAAATTTGATAGTTTCGGGTAGCTTGTTAAGTGGAAACTTGCTTCGTTTAAAAAAAATAATTCTATTATGATTATAACCTCACTGATTTTATTTGTAAGAAACAAAAGTGACGACAATAGTTAATAGTTATTTATGATATAAGTGCGGTAAGTTGGTTTTTACAAACGAGTAGACGAATGTAAGCTCGAGACGAAGTCGAGGACTTACCATAGTCACGAGTTTGTAAAAACCAATTTCTGCACGTATGTCATACAACGTTTTTCAATACATTTGCGAGAAAACAGAACAACAGCTAATGAAACAAACTTTTTGTTTTTAGATATCAGTCGGAAAGTCGCAATAATCTTTGACGTTTCTAATATAAAAATGGCGCGAATTTGCAAACGGTGCCACAATCGCGTGGTGAAAATTAGAACTACATCTTTCATTTATTTATTTTTCTCTCATTTTCTCTTTAGTTAAAGTGAGACAAACGTATTGAGCAAAAGCGCTTCCAAGGAGGTTCTATCATACAGCTTATTAATTCTTGGATTGGGAAACTCCTTGGTGGAATTCTTAAATATTTTTTATGAAAATTAAAAAAAGAACCGTAATGGATACGCACGGCGCTATACAACGAAGTATGCAGTAAAGTATGTACTTAGGTGAGAGTACCTATTTTACCACGCGTTCCATTGTGTGGTACGTAATTTTTTACTTTCGAACAATGTGTACAGGCTTCGTAAATGCAATTTTTGAGCAAATGTGTAGAAAAATATTTTACTAACTCTCGTTGTAAAAAATATATTTTTTGACAACAATTATTATAGGCAAGGCAAGGTTTGTGACTAAAACATTATCTACTGATTACCTACACAATTTTCTTCAAATAAATTAACTTATGTTCATTCCCCGTTATCTGAATTAATAATTTGAAAAAAATATTCAAGCCAGAATTAGTCTTGTCAAACTTTGGCATCACTTTTGACATGTTCTCGACTTCAAATCTACGAATAATAAAACTCTTAATAATCGTAGCTTCAAATACTCAATTCAGTAGACGGTCCCGACTTTAAAAAATAGTTAGAAGCACGGTAAAGCTTTTAAGTGTTTACTAAAGTCTTTTCTTTGATTTGATCAGTCAGAGATAATCTGAAATATTACTTTATCAATAATAGAAAGCTAAAAAAATCCATTTATTTAGAGTGGCAATATTAATTTGAAACGAAGTGCAGTCGAGGCCTTTATAAATATAACTGGTCGAGTTCTTAATGGAATGAAAAATCAACAAACCAGGAGCGAGATATGTTTGAAAGAAACGTTATTATAGCAAAGGTTTGCACACTCCCTCGTTAAACGGATCCATTTTATTTATTACGTCTGTGAAAATTTTCCACGATCTTTTTTCACACCGATATCATGTTTTGTAACCTATGGAACGCGCATGGCGTGAGCTATGTAGTCTAATGTTGCAAATTAAAATAAAAACGTTATAAATCCTCCCATCCATCTCACTTCCATCCTCGACATTGACACTGCTGTATTCCACCTATAGCTCTTGCACGCACACTTCGTTGAAAACTAGAAACTTTTCCGTTATGAATAGTTGTAATGAACACATCTGTGTTGCCTCTACATGTCGTTTATCACATAGACAGGTCAATTTTTATGTCGTGCGTGTTTTTCCCGCCCAACTGGCGGTGGGATTTATTTAACTAGGAGTCTTGTACACATTTCGTGCGTTCCTCGTCTAGTTTACCTCAAAATACACATTCGGCTCGATTGTCGATCTTAACGTCGGCCAATAGGTGCGATAGAGAAACAAAAAACCTAAACTTGAAATGAAACTGTGTTTACTAATTTTATTCATAAAGCCTCGTCGGTAAAACCAATTTTCTAAATTGTTTTGGAGATTAAGTTTTGTTCTGAAGGCCTTACATATACCATAGTGCAAGTACTTGTATTGCAAAAGTCATCGATGTAACGATAGACACAAAATCTTTTTAAAAAGAATTTCATTCCAGCAAAAGGTCCGAAACAGTTATTGGAAGCCCGTGAAAGCCTGCCACCATTCGCAAACGGGCCGAGAAAAAGCGGATCGCGTTCTTAAAAAAACATAAAAATACGCTTCTGACTCGACTGATAGCGGTGCTACAGTGGGGGCGGCCGGTTCAATCGTTCGTTTGATTCGCGAGAAAAAAAACAAGGTGTATTCCCTTTTTCGAGTTTTTATTTGGTATAAAGATAGGAAATTGTTTATTAGTTCAAACGCAAAGTTAACTACAAAAAATAATATTAACTGCATTGGTAAATGAGGTTTTCTTTAAAATTAATTTTATCGACGAAAACTGTGTTAAATAGTATAAGAAAAGCAATAATGTAGATAGTTTAATACCTACAAAAATAATTACAAGTAATTACATATATTGTTTGATTACATTATTTACACTGGTATTATTAAAAAAAAAATATTAAGTAGATCTTGAATAGAAAAATAAATATCATAAAAATACAGTACGACTTTTGACTAGTATAATCTCTTTTTATTTCCTGCACACAAACCAAAAATACCAAAACGTATCCAAGGTTATCCACACGAAAATATTGAAGCGTAACTCAAATATAAAATTTCTCAGTGCCGTCGGGGGATTGAAGGAAACATGTCGAGACCAGACAGGTATACCGGCTGTCGGACGTCTCAAAGTACCGCGATGTATTTTCACTTGGTTTATCAAACGTAGGTTCAAGCAGCGAGTGTGAATATTCTTGACATGTCAATATTCAGAAAGGAAGAAATGTTTTTGTTACATTTGTATTTTATACCACGTATTGCCACGGCTTCGCTCCCGTGGTTTATTATCACCATACTCCTTTACAAGACTTCGACTGGTATAAAATTTTGTTTCAGAATTCATAGGTACTTTGAAATAATTTTATTATGATATGGGTAGTTTCGTAATAAAGCAATCAAAACATCTTTTTTATAATAATGGTTTCGATTTACACTTCAAAATCTGACACCATTTTTGCTTCAAGGTGTAATTACCTACTAACAAGACCGTGAAGGGCGGATAGGCAGCAGGTAGTAAGTTCATATTAAAAAAGAGGTTACATACTTTTGAAGATAATTCGTCGTTAATGGCGCCAAGTCATTATGGTTTTACTTACGATTGACGACATATGCATCTAGTAGTCTCTGTGTCATTGTGTTTAATACATTTCCAACTTCGCTGTTTAATGACATTTTGTGTTGCTTTTCTTTTTATTAATAATTATGGTCAGTGTTGCGGATTTTGTTCGAAAGAGTCACCGCGGCCCTGGAACGCCAAGGGCACTTGGAGGAAAACGAATAGGTTTTAGTCAGTAAGAGTCTGACTAAAACCCGCTCCTCCCAGAGCGGAATGAGTCATTTGATGATTTCCAATCCATAAAAAGGTACAAAATATCCATGAAAAAGCTTTCGCAAACAAAAGATTCAGCGACAATGTCCATTTGAAAAATTCACAATATCGACTTCCATTCATCGATATGACATTTATTTGGAAAAGTAGCATTCCGTTTTGCACGACAATTCAAAGGGTGCATGTGTGTCTATTGTTCGGTCTCGACACTCCATTGTCGATGGCCAATCAGCTTCTATTGATAGATTTGTCTATGGATTCAGGTCGAGGGTTACGTGCCGTGCGTTCAGGTATCATCATATTAACGCCGGGACACTGGCCAATAAAAGCGAGCGAGCATTTCGTATTACCGCACCGAATTTTACAACGTTATTTGTCATGCAAGGAAAATAACGCGTAATTGATAAATACACATCAATTTATGGAATACTAACAGGTTACAGAATTACAATATTATCAAAAAAAAAACGAAATATAACCGTTTAAACAAATATATTTGTCCTTCTCGTGACAGACCCGTTTTCTATGTAAATGGGCGTATCGGCTATATCGAACTTTTCTTTCTATAATTCTTAAGTTGGAGCATCATGACGTGACACTGCAACTGGCAGAATAGTCGGAACCGGCTCAGTTGCCAAAAAGGAAAAAAAAAGTTTGAGCGTTATTTTACCGCTGATTTACTTGCCAATTAGTTAGTTAAAAGTTATTGATTTTGGTAACTGACGTCTCTGAGCGCGACAAGAAGATCTAATCTAAATTACCAACTATGTCACCAAACAGGTACGAATACATTTATTACAAGCTTTTTTATACTTAAGGGTCAGTTCACACCGATATTCGACGCGACGCTATGCTAAAATGGCGATACAATGGTGTATCGCTATTTTAGCGTAGCGTCGCGTTGCGTGATATATTTTTTACTACACTACTTACATCTCAGTGAGAGATTTTTTATACTTATTTATTCGAATTGGGTATTTGACTGCCGTTCTATCAAAAACCTATATCAGTGAATACTTGTACAACCTTTAACAGAATAAACGCAATACCTCTTAAGGGGTCGACTCATCATTATGAACTACTTTCACTATGAGATCAACACTGAAATCGCTAAAAAATAATCAAATGTCCCTTTAGTGATCGATGACTGCCCCATACATTTATGTGCGCATAACTCGACAAAAACTAAACAGCTGATTTTTTATTTGCGAATTCAAGGTTGGTCCCATAGTGTGAAAGTGGTTCATAATGATGAGTACAATGCACCTTAAAAGGTTTTGAGATTGCGATTATTCTGTTACACGTTGTAAAAAAGATGTAACTAACATTTTACGATTTCACAAACCAAATAAAATAGGTGTTTGGAGTTATGCTTCTTTCATTATCGTTATCACGCAAACTAATCATCTCATCTTATCTATCTTTTATGTTGTTTTATGCATGACTTGCTAGTGACATCACACGCAATTAGTTACGACTTTGTTGTTCCTACATTTTGTTTATTTGCATGTGCCAAATAAACCTGTTTTATTTCTTTCTGTCTATAATAGTTTTTTTACTAATCTTGTTTTGAGAAATGTAACAAAAAAACCCGTCAGGAAATCTATTCTTTCACTGAAATGTAAAGTTTACCTTCTTACCTATAATTTTGTACTGCTATTTTAAAAGTTCGCGCATCGTCGCTTCGCGTTTCGATGTGTGCTGGCCCTAAAGGTTTCATGTCAAACAAAATGGTGGCCGCACTTCATTTCGTTTTACGACTTCTGTACACGATATCTCATGTTACAACGTTTGTCGTATTTTAATAGATTACACTGGAAGGGGACATTTGCTATGCTTACGTGTGGGGTTTTACCGGTTTGGCAGTCCTTGGCAACCGGATTTAACCCAGGTGGTAACAAGACAAAGGAATATCTCCTTTATGCCCAATAGACACAAATGCATACTCTTTAGCACAACATGTATTAATATAATGCTAAGTTCACACGTGTGTACATGCTGGAAGTTTAAACGTTCATTGGAGCAAGATCGAACAAATAGACCGTTATTACTTATTACTTATTACTTATTGCCGGAAATTGAACCAAAATGTTTGATCTAATATTTACATCAACTTACGTATAAGAACCACCGTAAAAAAACAAGACGTAGTGTAAAAGGTATCTACAAAACATTCCAACACCAACTCTCAATTTAAAAAAGATCTTTTAAAAATTATCTTCCAATCTTTCACCGTGCATTGCAAACAAGTTTCTATTTTCCACTAAAAGTATTTTTATCTGTGCAACAGAGTGTTTTATTTCCGCTACTGATGGCGTCTTTTGTAACTGTCTTCGGAACGTTAATAATAAATGCGGTCAATTCTTTGAGAGGCAACAGAATGCACTGCAGAAACATTTTTAGACGTCGCTGTTTCGTCACTCTTCCATTTGTGCTGGGAAAATGCGCCGTATTTATAGTTGTGATTTTATGGACCCGAGAGTTGTGATTTGTTAAGTTTCATTCTTGATTTATTAAATGGAATGTCCAATGGAACAATGAATGAGGTTTTAATGCCGGTTTGATAAGATCAAAATATTTAGACGTTAATTTGTGTGGAACGGATTACTCAAAATGCTGTTAGACAAAATTGATGTTTGACATTTAGTTTGGTTTTCTTTGTATTTATTTGTGTTGCGTCAGATAAATCAATCACGATTTAAAACCTAAACAACATTTGGTCGTAACAATATTATCCATCGCCATAAAATCATCGAGATAAATAGGTAGGTTAAGGGGTGGCTACCAATAGTACAAATCGATTAGTAAACGGACGGAACTACAATATAAACGTAGGTGTCAGCCGTCCGGATCAGATGAACGTATTAGCCCCGAGCCGAAACGGGCCCATTAGTGCAGTTAGAGTGTCCGATATATTCCGCTTCCCTGCGCTATGTGGATTTAATACCCTTGTGCGTGTCTGATGCGGGCATTCACGAGAATTTCGAGGTGTAGCCCACCTCGGAATTCTGAAATGATATTACATTTTCCGATGCAATATCGGTGTTGGCGAAAGAGTTTTTGTTTTTCGTTAATAAATTTACAGCTTTAGAGCTGGTTTTTTTTTTCAATAATTGTGTACCTGTCACATTTTTTTTTCACTATATTTTGTTTTTATGCAGTAGGTTGTTTAAAAAATAATAATTTTATGGCGGCATACACATCTCAATGCAGCAACACTACATGAAAATCTTCTCAACTAACTTTTTAGACCTGGTTGGATGGCGTATGCATACCTACTAAGTTTCAATAAAATCGGTTCATTTATTTCGAAAAATAAGGACTTCTAAGTTTGTATGAAAAGCTGGACGGCGTAAACGCTCTAATAATAATGATAAGTATAGGATACTGTTAATAGCGAAATATTTTTCTGAGCTACAAAGTGAATTACTTACATTTACACACACACACAATAATATGTTATCATGGATTCAATATTTCATAACATACACACGTTTCACACATCACATTTCATTCAAAACAAAAGTGAAACGCGTTTGAAAAGTTGTTAAAATTAACTTTGCGATCATTTTCGTTCGAGAAACTGAGCCTTATTCTCAACTGCAAAGTTTGATGAAAATGTTTGCCTTAGGTACTCTCAGTTGAAAGATAATCCGCTACTGCTCACACAAGGAAGGAACGAGTTTTACCATGAGGTAGTGTCAAACCCATTGAAACTTTAGCAATTTGTAGTATCTAGGTAATTCTACTATACTATAAGTGTGGGAATCAGTATGTTTGGATGTTTCATCTATCACGTCCAGATATCTGAATAGATCACCTGGATTAATACCTACATGGAAAACCTACTTTTCATCCCTTAGGATAATTTTTGACTAGGGATGTTTCCTGAGTAAAAAAAAAATTCTATTTAGTCTGTCACTAAGATTATCGAAAAATATTGGACACGTATTTTTTCAAGTCAATAGTAATTGACGTAGATAAATCATCAAAGATCAGGCGGCCAATTCTACAAATTATATAGAAATAGGTTTCGAAATGCTTTACAACATATTCATATTTGGCATAGTTACTATTCAATAACAGATACACAAATATAAAGTAACAAGTACTAGGTATTTAATTATGTTTGTATCCCAGACATATTGCCTGACTTCTAAGTTTTAGAGACAATGAGAATTGTTCAATACATTATTCCGGGCCATCAACTGGGTTATATTGCTCAATAGTAGTCTGGATATGATTAAATTCTCATGGCGCTGGCTGTATTCAGTGGTGCAAGTGAACGCGTTCACAGTAAGTATATGTATCGTAGCGTGTATCTAGACTATGAATATGATGGAATTTTGATGATGGGCTTTTTTAAATATTGGTACTGTCAGGAAAATTTGTTGTTTATCACTTTAATGTTGAATGACACTTGCCTGTCGTAAGACAACAAAATTTCCCTGCCAGGATTGCGGTCATCGCAGTCCTGGAACGTAAAGGGCATTTGGAGTAACACGGATGGGTATTCGTCAGTAGGAATCTGACACTCCGGAGTCATCTGATGATTAAGACCTATTTGGCCCAACGCGGGGCACACAATGTAATTGTTAAT
Source organism: Melanchra persicariae (assembly GCA_947386135.1). Lineage (NCBI taxonomy): Eukaryota > Metazoa > Arthropoda > Insecta > Lepidoptera > Noctuidae > Melanchra > Melanchra persicariae. Next base: position 31,777,935 of record OX376643.1, read on the forward strand.
CGACTTCATTTTTAAAATTCAAGTTTATTTTTGTTATCTGTGTGTGCCAAATAAACTCATTTTCTTTCTTTCTTATTTCGCATGCTTAAAAAAAGACAATGATTTTCCGCTATTTTTAGGGTGTTACCAATGGAAGCCCATTACTTAGCCACCGCTGTCCGCATCCGTTTGTCTGACAGCAGGCTGTTGTATCTCATGAACCGAAATAGGTAGGTAGACAGATTAAATTTTTCAGAAGTGTGTATTTCTATTACCGCTACAACAACGAATGATGAAATAATTACCTACATTATAATCAAAGGGATGGATACAAGAAACATGATTTTTCGGTTTCTCTTTGTGTGCAGTTCGATTCGCACTTGGCCGATTGTTCATTAATGATTGAAGAATAAAACAGTTTCAGAAAGTAACAGATTGATCCATTTTAGCCTGTAGCACATTTTACTTAACCTCAGAAACGTCCATATGTATAACATGAATTTTCTCTAGTATACTGGGTAATTTTTTTTCCAGTACGCAAACTTTAAGAACCACTTCTGCCCATGTAAATGAACAACTTTCCCCAAGAAAGCCATAGTCAATTCCTAAAAAAAAATTGAGTCTCCCATACAAATTGTGGTCAGTTGATGACAATTTTGTATGGTTGTTCAATTTTTTTTTTAGGAATTGACTATGGCTTTCTTGGGGCAAGTTGTTCATTTACATGGGCAGAAGTGGTTCTCAAAGTTTGCGCACTGGAAAAAAAGTTATCCAGTATATTTGTATCAGATAAATTATAAATTTCCGTTATTGTATCCAGACGACGGCGCTCATCCAGTTACAATAGAAACTGTTAAAACAACAACAACACAAACGTTAAAAAACATGCACTCACACAAAACTTTTGTTATAAAATCCTGTAATGAAAGTGGCGAAGTGAGTACACATTTCAACTTACTTTACACAGGCCGAGTTTGACCTCAATTGAAGCAGAAATTAAACAAGAGAAGACCTGAGCTTCAAGTTTCAACTGCACCAGCAAAAAGTTTGTGAAGCCTATCATAACTTTAGTTCTGCGGTTGGTTTGATCTTGAACCAGGGAGTTGTGACTTTGATCTTGAAACTAGGTATCATTTCGATTTCGCTGATAATATATATGGATGGCATAATTAGGTCAGCTTGGTGGAACGGATTCTAGTTGGATTAGATTCGCACCGCGTGCGGCTCTCATGTCACGTGGATGACAGCCCCACTGTCCGTATTGTGGTAATAGGACAGGGGACAAGTGACTGCTGAATAGGGATGATTTCTGTTTAAAAATTATATAATTATATTTAGTACGTTAGTTAGATTATCGAAAAATATTGGACGCTTATTTTTTGCTTTATGAAATCAATAAAAAATGACGAAGATAAAACGCATCAAAGATCAGGAGTGGGGGCTCGTGACGTCATGTTTACGTAAAAAGTGTACTTACAATTAGTGACGTCACACGAGTTTTTAACGCACTGTATCGTTTTCATTTTTTGTTTACGTAAAAAAAGAAAAAAAATACGTGTCTAATATTTTTTGGAAATCTATCTGAAATTCTAATGAGTCCTCATTAGAATTTTTTAGTCATCTTCTACCCTATTATAATGATATTTTATATTTTTTTATGTTTTTTTACATTATTCCATACATTATAATATTATTCAACTGTGTGTAATGTTGAATTATTATCATGTTCAATTATGTTGAATAATATGCCATTTTTGTCGTCTATTCAAACTACGATTATTTTGAATAGTAAATGATCACAAGTAATAACAGTTATATCTAAATATCAGATACTGATACATGACTCAGATAAGTACTGATACAATATCAGAAACTGTTCTGTTTGTTCGTCCTGATTCCGATCCAAATTAAGAAAATTATTGCGTTTTTCGACTCCAATTTTTGTCGATTTTATTAGAAACACACATTTTTATGTCTTTCATTTAATAAATCAGATCATTGAAACCCATTAGAGTAACAACAAACAAGCTAGATAAAAATCTTGCCCTACATTATTAGGATCAATCTTAATCCTTTGTTTCCACCTGGATTGGTTTATTAACGGCACTCATGAGATTTGTGGTTCACTGCTCCTGACACCATACATGAACAACTAAACTAATTGGCGAACTAAGCAATAAAAACTTTTTCTAAAAAAAAACCGCCTTCCGAAAAAAGTACAAAGTACAAAATAACTTTAATTTTGGAAGTCGGTTTTTTTTTAGTTTTTTATTTTTCACTTTTTAGTGGACTTGACACCTAACAACTTCACTGGAAAGTCTCAGGAAAGCAAAAATACGCAATTTCGTGTACATGGATGATTTTTCCACATATTTTTTCCAGCTATTTGGATTTATAAACCAAACTACTCAACCGATTTTGATAAAATTTCAATGGGACCAATCGAGAAGTATAATTATAATATCACATAAAAAAAAAAAAAAACTTTAAAACCACGTCCGCATTCGCAGTCGCAATCTGTCAAGGCAAGCCTCAATTTTTATAATTATATTTAAAAAAATAGTAGAATTGGTAAGTACTCCACTTTATGATATAAGAAGCTTACACTTCCACTCAAAAGTATTTGGCCACTCAGAAAACTCTTTTGTAAAAATTTTAAAACACTTTATTGTGGTTTTTTAATTATTTGGGCTATAAAAGAGGCTATTAGGCTTAATGTGTCCACCATTGTTCTTAGTATTAACGGCCTAACAAAGCTTAGACCTCAGGTATAAAATGCAAGTGTCCAAATATTTTTGAATGGTAGTGTATGTTCCAATCTGACATTGTGAACGAAACTCACTTCTTTGCAAATAAGTCTAAGTAAATTCGCGGAAGTTGTTTCAAACACAACCAAGCTAAAAAGTTAGACTTTAGACACAAAAGATGCTCTAAGCTCTTTGTGATAGGAGTCGTGACCTAAGTTCACGAAAGCCGTTTGACTTGTCTATGCAAACAACCGCAGTGTCAACCCGATTGAATTTGTATCCGACCGTCCGTGTACAAATAATATCGTCCTACTATTTCCTTACCAACAGAGGTCTCGACATGTTTGAAGACGACTTAAATAGAAATTGGACGCGATCTCGTCTTCTCTTGGTAGGGCACGCATCGCTCGTGGCTGGCAAAACCGCCAACAAAGCGGGATTGTTGCCATCGATTTTCTATTAGAACGCTCCCACCCCATGCTTCCAAATTTTAGCTGGAGTTCAACTTACCAGGGTTTACTCCTAACAAAACATAATAAACCTTAACTCAACGTGAGTAGATCTCAAATTTCAATAAACACTTGCCGTGAAACGGTTTTTATTGGAATTTGAGTTCTGAGTTGAGTGAGTGAAGGTGTGTTTTAATTTGTGGGGTGGGGTCGTGCCCTAGTAATGCGGACGCAGCGTCCGCAAACTGTGTTAGTAGAAGGTATACATTCAGCTCACGGCCGGGGGTGCGGGGGAGCGGGGGGGATGCGACGCCGATATTATATTTAATGAGTCAAGGAAAAAAGCCACTAATGAATGAGTTTAACGTTGCTGGAGAATCTGTCATTGTTCACAAGTCTTTGGTTGGCCTTTGAGACTAACTAACTTTACTAAAAGATAAAGAAATAAAAACGAATTCGGCATTTTACTGAAAAAATCTAATTAGTCCGTCAGATAGATTTCCAAAACAAAATTGGATAAGTATTGTTCACAAGTCTTTGGTTGGCTTTTGAGACTTACTTACTTTACTAAAAGATATAAAGAAATAAAAAGTAATTCGGCATTTTACTGAAAAAATCTAATTAGTCCGTCAGATAGGATCTCTAGGTATACTATTAACATTATCATTTGATTGTGTTATTCTTTAGAGCAACAAAATTGATTTAGTAATTTATTTTATTTTTGATTTTGAATTTTGTTTTCATGTAGTTCTGTTTTTTTTTACCCTAATTGTACCTACTATGTAATATTTTATTACTTGAAACCTGTAAGTACTGTGCACACCTGTGAATGACATATTCACTCTAGATTTTAAGCTAAATTTTACAGTACCCCAAAATGTATTAGTGAATAAGTCGTTGAAGTGCCATAATTAAATAAATAAATAAATACATTTCCAAAACAAAATTGGATAAGTATTGTTCACAAGTCTTTGGTTGGCTTTTGAGACTAACTTACTTTACCAAAAGATAAAGAAATAAAAAGGAATTCGGCATTTTACTGAAAAAATTTAATTAGTTCGTCAGATAGATTTCCAAAACAAAATTGGATAATTATTTTTAACTTTTTTTAACGTAACTGAAAACTGAAGACGATTAGTGCGTTGAAAACACGACTGACGTCACTATGATGGCATTTTTATTACCAGCGTCGTGACGTCATGCGTATTTTCAACGCACTGTATAGTTCCATTTTCCAAGCTTTTTGTCAATCTTTTTTTTAGCCGCAAAACCTGACCAGATTTTGGCATTAACGTAATATATTTATGTGTGAATATGTATTTAATAAAATAGTAAGTATTTATTTAATTAAATGTATAAATTTTAAACAATTTATTATTGTCCTTCAATATTTTAGTCCAGCGACCCGCTACCGTTATAATGATGTAATACAGTATGATCTATTATTACATATACATTTTTTTTAAATTCGGTTTCGGTTTAAAGAAACTTTATTCCCAATAAAGACATATGTCACTTACTTGAGAACAATACTAAAAAACATACATAAATATTGACCACAGAAAGTTCGTCATCAGTATTATAAGTTAATAGTTACCCATCCAATGCATTCATTTCTCCAGAAGTGATCGATCCGCAATTATGTGCTGGCTAAGTTGAGTTTTGAATGCATTGAAAGAGTGCAGATGTCTTATGCAGGACGGTAATCCATTATAGAGTTGTGCTCCTTCAAAAGTTAACATTTTTTTGCCATAGTTAGTTCTTGTTTTAGGTAAAACTAGCAAGCTTGCTCTCCGTGTGCTGCGTTGACTAACTTGTTTATATTGGGTTAGTATTAAGTTTGAGTGAACGCTTTTGTTGAGAATATTTCTGATGAAAATACACGTGTTATAAATATATAGCTGTTTTATGTTCATTAATTTAGTGTCTTGATAAATTTTACAGGTTGATGTTAGATATGGATAGCCGAATAGTGTTTTAATGAGTTTATTTTGGGTAACTTGGAGTTCTGACAGTTTTGTTTTCGCAGCACTGCCCCAAATTTCGATTAAATTAAGTAGATTCGGCTTTACTAGGGAGTTGTAAATAGTATAGCGCAATTTTAGTGGTATACAACGAACTATGTTACGCAATGACCCGGAGAGAGCCGAGAGTTTACTCTTTATATGTTCGATGTGTGCATTCCACGTTAGTGAGCTGTCCATTCTTAGACCGAGATATTTTTCACATGTTTTTTGCTGTAGCGGAACATCATTAATTGTTAAAGGATCATATGGGGGAATTGATTTATTTTTAGTCTTAAATATTACATAACATGTTTTAGAGATATTTATTGTTAGGAGATTAAACTGAAACCATGCAAACAAGGTATTTAAATCTTCTTGAGCTTGTGAGATAATGTGATGGATGGAAGATCCAAAGTAAAATAAGCAAGTGTCATCCGCATATAAGGTGAGGTGACCATGTAGTTTAATTTCATTTATATTATTTATATATATTAAAAAGAGTAAAGGACCCAAGATAGATCCCTGAGGAACGCCACACGTAATAGATATTGCATCACTTTGGTGGTTACCAAGTTTAACCACTTGTGAACGATTTTTTAAGTAAGACTCGATCATTTTTAGAGCATTTCCAGTAATATTGATTGATTTCAGTTTTTTTAGTAGTAGTTTGTGACTAACCGTGTCAAACGCCTTTTTTAGATCAATGAAAATGCCCAGGGCTATATTTTTTCTATCTATATTATGTTTAATTTTAGTGATGAGATCAATAGTAGCTGTAGTGGTATTACTTTTTGGTCTAAATCCATATTGTCTGTCGGTGATGAAGTTAATAGAACTAAGATACTTTTCTAATCGGTTGTGAATAATTTTTTCTAGTATTTTTGACATTACAGGCAACACTGAGATCGGTCGATAATTTCCTGGATCTGTGGTAGGGCCTGATTTATAGATTGGCGTTACTTTTGCTATTTTGAGTGTTTCAGGAAAGTTCCCGTCCTCCAGTAGTTTATTCAGACACTTGCTCAGATTGTCCGCGATCAAACTTTTAACAGTTTTGATTACTTTGGTTTTTATTCCGTCTAGGCCCGTGCTGCAATTTGGATCGAGGTTAGTTATAATGGTTGTTATTTCATTAGCAGAACATGGTCTAAAACTGGAGAGGTTCTCAGCGTTTTGGGTAATTGGATTTGGTAAAGCACGGTCATAATCATTATGAAATGATTGAGGTATTTCGTTCGCTAAGAGTGGTCCAATTGTAGAAAAATATTTGTTAAATATTTGGCAAATACCATTTGGCTCCGTAATGTTATTAGAGTTTACTACTAGTTTTGGAGGAGCACAACTCTGTTTTATTTTATTGCTTGTTAAGGTGTTTATTAGGCTCCACATTTTCTTGGGTTTTTTAATACATTTGTTAAATTCATTAAAGTAGTAGGAATTTTTTGTTATTTCTATTAATTTAGTTACATAGTCTCTTTTCTTAGTAAATTCTGTTTTTACTGTGTCGTTGCTAGGGTTATTTTTAAGTTCTGTCCACAGTATGTTCCTCTGATTAATTTCAGCTATAACTCCCTTATTAATCCAGTCTTTTTGTGGAAGGTTGAGAGTCTTGGTCTTCATAGTTTTGCTTTCTTCTGTAAATAGTTTTATTTTATTTTCGAAAAGTAGGTAATCATTGTTAACATTATTGAAGTTAGCTCTTTCAATAAGGTTATATAATTTTGTGTAGTTTATTGCTTCATATTGAGTTTTCATTTTCGGAGGAGTTTTGGTTTTTTTGAGTTCTAGGTATATCTGGTTGTGATCAGACATAGAGGATTCTATTATTGCCACATGAAAGTAATCGTCTTTTAGGTTGGTGCTAATATGATCGATGATAGACTTTTTTGTGTCGGAGTGTCTCGTACAATATTTTTTGCTTATTTTGTTTAGCAGTGTGTGTCCAGCTTCCTTGACTACTGTTTTGTATTGTTTAGTCTCTTTGCTTTTCTTAGTTAACAGATCGACGTTGAAATCTCCAAAAACAATTGCTCTTTTCTTTTGTTGTAGCTGCGAATCATACTCTTGGAGAAATTCTTTGTAGTTAGTGTTTCCAGGGAAATATATGATTCCTATTTCAAGCGCGTACCGTTCGAGATTTACCCATAGGTAGTTGTTTCCCCCTGAGTACTTAGATTCTGATAAGCTATGTCTCAGATCATTGTGTACATATGCTGAAACTCCTCCCCCCCTAGAGTCGGTTCTATAATTATAATAGTGGGTGTAGTTGTCTATTTGTAGTGCCATAGCTTGGGCCTCAGAGCGAATCCAGGTTTCTGTTACAAGAATGACGTGTGCTGTTTTCGGTAATGATCTTAAAACGCATTTTAGTTCGTCAAGTTTTCCTCTTTTTCGAATACTTCTAGCATTGAGGTACAAGAACCTGAGGCGAGATTTGGTGGCATTAATATAGCGATAGTCATTGAGTACTTGATACGTATTGCAGTTTGTATAGGCGAGCTCAGTGTCATTCATTAATTCGTGTTTTTTGGAGGGTTTTTTATTATCGTGGGTGTACCGTGGATGTATTTAATGATAAGCTCATTTTCACCATCATTTTGACGACGTGCTAATTCTTCTTTCAGGCTCTTTAGATATTGCTGCTGCGCAGGAGTTTGGTCGGAGAATATTTTAACATTTTCAGGCAATTTACCCTTGTTGCGTAGAAAATATTTTGCGGAAATGGAAGTATCAAAGCAAACCTTAACTCGACGGTGTTTTCCAGGTACGTATTTTCCTATTCTGAAGATCTTGATAGGCTTTGGTGGATTTTCGCACAATTGTGAAGTAATATTTAAAATACATTTTTCATCTCCAGATATTCTTTCTTCCGTGGAGGTGGAAGTCTGCTCGGGCAGTCCAGCTACAACAATATTTTTTTCCCTGTTGTTACGATCCATTATTTCCTTAATTATATGCTCGTTCGAAGACAATTGGTTGTCCGATCTAGACATAGATGATTGGAAAGTTGATAATTTGAGGTTATTAAGGTCTGATTCTAGAGAAGATATCTTTTGTTCACCTTGACAGATTTGCTTTTCTAATTGAGTCACAGTTAAATTTAATGCCTTTTGTTCCATTGCGATGCTAGTTGTAGAAGATTTGATATCATTAATCTGCGTAATGTTTTCACGAATCAAGTTTACAGTTTGTTCATTAGATGATTTTAGCTCAGATATTTGTGATTTAACCTCAGTTATACTTTCTTGCATTTTATTCATAATCTGTTCGCTCGAACCAACATACTTTTCAAGTAGTGAGCCAATACGATTCAATTCCGAACGGATTTCTTTGATTTCATTTGAGCATTCACAATTATTGTCCGACGGTTGTTTACGTTTACGGAAAGTAATTTGTGACTCTGCCGCAAGCGCACTCAACTTTGACAAATCGGGGTGTGAGCCGTGACCGGTATTTGCGGCGCTGCTCACAGCTGTGCCGGTAGGGTTGCGTGATGGTGGTGATCTTTGAACATTCATCCTCTTGTATTTTTTTTAAATAATTTAGCAGCGGCAGGTAATCGAAAATAATGTTTTTACTTCGTGGTAAAGATAATAGTTGTTGGCACCTTGTTGTTTTTAGCGTGGAAGTATTCACTCCGTGAACGCAGGGTCACTGTGCGAAAGAGTCAGAAAATGGCCACTGTTCTGTTTTCGCGGGGGTGAAGTGCGTTAAGCTCGAACGCGGAGTCACTGTGCAAGCGGGATGGGCATAGCCCCGTTTTCGTTACGCGTAGATGAGGCACTGTGAGCGCGGAGTGTGTGCAGGAACAAAGCGATGTAATTAACAAACACTGTTTTCACAACTTAAGTTCTGTTTATAGCTCACTATGAGTTATTTTTGAAGGACACTGATTTGAATATTTTTAACAAAACCGATACACGTCTGCTCTGGGTGGTGACGAACAAGACACTTTTTTTATTAAGAGTCGCAACATTTTATTTTTGTACAACATATTTGAGACTTTTTTTTGTGTCTTTATGTTTTCTAGCGGCACTCGTGGGTTGCAGCTGAAAATCAGCGTCAGCGTCACTTTGTGTTTCCATCTGGCATAATGCTGAGCTGAGGCCCTTTCGGCATTCATAGGTTTGATTACTTATTTCGTTAAATTTTAAAGTAATAATAAACACAATTTTCCTTTTTTTTTAGGGATTCATACCGAAAGTATAAAAACGGGACCCTATTACTAAGACTCCACTGTCCACAGACAGTTGAAATGTTTACAGATATTTCTGTTGCCACTGTAACAACAAATACTAACCTCTCATAAAACAAACGTGATTTTTTTTGCCGTTTTTTTATAGAAAATGGTACGGAACCCTTCAAGCGCGAGTCCGACTCGCACTTGGCCGGTTTTAAGTATTTTTTTCGAATATTTAACTCCAAATACTCAATTCAGAAACCGGCCTTTAATTTTAGTGCTAACATAGATTAGTGATTTCGGTACTCATCCTGTCCACCAAAAACCTTTGAAATTTAAAATCATCCAATTGTAAATGTCTTGTAGATAGCTACAAGACATTTACAATTGGATGACTTTAAAAAATACCGCAACTTATTAGGATGTAGCAAAACAGTTCCAACGTAGGTACACACATACGTATATCTACCACACAAAACTCAAAACGATTTCCAACGAAAACATTTCTCGCGTATGAAAACAACACGTAACATAAAAAAGAAACAGTGTTTTTGAACGGTCGGAAACAAAAACGTTCAATGGAACAAACATTCCTCGCTGCCCTATGGTTTACTCTATGACATAGAATGTCGATAGCGTTGACAGCTGACAGGGCCCGTCCGTTCAACGCGCATGTGGATACGTTCCGATGTGGAATTATTTATTCATTTGAAATTGAAAACGTTTTGGTTGAAACGCCTTGACAGGTTAATACTGTGTTTCTTTGTATTTTAACACTAGCTTCTGCCTGCAACTTCGCCCGCGTGAATATCGGAAATAGGAATGTTTCCTATAAAAAATCCAATTAGTTCGTCAAATAGATTTCTAAATATTTTTTTTATTAAATGACCTTTCTCTCACTTTTGAATCCTAACCGCTCACAATTCCAGCCCCGGCAATACTTTGACATGTTTCTGGTCTCCTGGTACTTGTGAATCTGTCGTAATAAGGCAGCAGCGGCTCTGAATTTCCACTTCCCCTTCAGTCTTCATTACTCCAGTTTTTGCCTGATTGTTATACAAACATACAGTACCAGGAGACTAGAAATATGTCATAGTCTTTTTTTGGGTTGGTATAATTATGTACGTAGGGGTACGTAGGGTAAGGTGTACCACGCGTGCCGAATCAGCAGCAGTCAACATTAGACGGGGCCCGTTAGGGCCAGAGTCTGCCAGGATCGCGGATTTTGTTCGAAAGAGTTACCGCGGCCGCGGTAACTCACCCATTCTCCATACCATACCATTTTTACCATTTTCGGTAAAATCACCCATTCTCCTCTTAGTGCCTTTTGGCACTAAGAAGAGAATGGGTGATTTTTCCCATTCTTAAAAAAAAAAGAAGGGTAAGGTGTAGGGTAGGTGTAAGGTAGATGTAGGGTAGGTGTAGGGTAGGTATAGGGTAGATGTAGGGTAGGTGTAGGGTATGTAGGTAGGTAGCTAGTAGTCGAAAGAGAAGCCGCGGGGGACCGCTAGCTTATAATATTAGTAGGATTAAGTTGATCGGAAGGTGATCATTATTTTGTAACTATTTAAATAATGTAAGTACAAAAAAGCCGGCCAAGTGCGTCTCGAGCCGCGCTCACTGTACGGTTCCGCAGTTGCACGTCATAATTGCTGACATCACCTAGTACATATTGTAGGTCGGTCGACAATTACTTGTTAACTTGTAAAGCTTAATTTATTTAGCTGTGATAGTTTTCCATATAAATTCGTTATGTATGCCATGAATTTTTTCACGTCTCCAAAAACAACCGTTTTGCTGACAGGGGGGGGGGGGACATTTGACTCTAACAAAAATGAGCACTTTAAAGCTTAATGTTTCGCAAGCGGATCCTGGGATAGAAAAATGGTTAAACGACCTACCCAATGAAACCCCTCACTATGGTATAAATGATATGAAAAAAAAAATCTCCACTTTACATGTAGTGGGACACTAAAAACATTTTTATGTCATGGTTTTTTTTTCATTTAATATGTATACCCACCAAATTCCAACTTTCTACAGCTAAGTGTCTCCGAGCTAAACCGCAGACAGACAGACAGACGGATATGGCGAAACTATAAGGGTTCCTTGTTGACTGCGGAATCCTAAAAATCAGACTATCTAGCCTTTTTTCAACTATGTTGGGATCGGCTTCCAGTCTCACTGGATTTATCTAAGTACCTAACAGCATTTTTACGTGGAGCGGCTGCCTACCAGACCTCCACAACCCATTAACTGGGGACTTCTTGGCAAGACTGGTGTCAGATTTTCTGGCTTCTGACTATCCGTCACGACTGTCAAAGATCTACAAATGACAGCCGGGGAATTACAACGGCTAAAGCGCGTTTACGCAGTACGGAATTTCATACAAACTTTCAAGTCCTTCGAAATGACCGATGATGATGACTGAAACCATCATCATCATCGAAAGATGATACACGGATGATGACACAGGACTGGAGAAACAAGCGAAATAGAAGAGCAAGAGTTTTAGTTCTGCTCAATAACAGTCCAACCCTCTCCATTCTTCCAGTCTCCAGTCAGATGATGATGACTGAAACCGATTTGAATGAAATTTCCTACGCATTAGCAGGATACATACGTCTAAAAAGTTATCAGAGGACATTTTCGAAAAAATAGTGTTACTTACAGCTAACTCCGACCGATTTTAAATGTTCCACTAAAACATAGATTTTAAATTACCTTTTATTAAATAAGACGTTTCGAAAATGTTCTCTTAAAACTTTTTAGACCTATGTATACAGATTATGCACAGGTAGTTTCATTAAAACCGGTTCATTTTTTTCGAAAATGAATGACTTGAAAATTGGTATGAAATGTAGTACGGCGTAAACGCTCCTAACGTGTTGTCTGAGGCATCGAGGCGAGGTAGATTGTGGAGGTCAATAGGCAGTTGATCCATGTATAATACTGGTATTCAGTTATATCCATTTACAGTGGAAGCCGACCACAAAATAGGTTTCCAGTGGCGGGAGCAACTAATATATTACTCATGCTTCTATTTTATTGAAAGAAGAACTCTTGAACCACTGGTGGCATAGTTTGCTTGGTCTGTGCACTTTCTACTTATTCTGGAGTTGCTGCAACGCATAACTTCAAGCAGTATCATTTAAATTGTTGGGATGCGCAACGTGCAACGTGCAACGAGCAACTTCGAACAAGGAGTTCTATTTAATGGACTATGAATAAAGTTCGTCTTCTTTGTTGAGAAGTTTTTCTTAAACCGAGACAAAGATAGCGTTAGTAGGAAAGATGCTTGGATTTATTTATTTGTAGTAAAACTTTTGTTTCAGTGATTTTATAAGATTTCAAAAGATATGATACATTTATTTGCTACGAATTTGGGAACAAATTCAGTTCTTACAATATTTTTGATTTCTATTTCTATCGTTTTTCCAAAAATCTTAGTCTACAAAATACATACGTGACAATCAAATCTGCAATTCATATTGTATTTAAAATTCATCCAACCCCCTCATCGATAATAGAAAGGTCAAACGTGAGTAAGCCCTTTTTGTTTAACTCAACGTAGCGTAACAGAGTAAAACCGGAAAACTTCGGTGAAACCACTGCCATGAAATACTAAACAAAACAAAAATATGTTACTCGTATCACATCACTCACAAGTACCAATTATTTGTTTTCTGTATGTTATACCAATGGTTTAATTGAACTGCATCGCTTCGGGTACACTTTCTAATTTGCTTACATTTTAAAATATATTATTATTATGCTCGTTAAATATAATTTCAATTTGTCACTGCTCCGAAAGTATTCGAATTAAAAGTTTATCTATCCTTTAGGAAATGCTCCGTTCCTCGGACCTATTAAAACTCGCTCGCGACGTTCAACTTGGCGTCGACCGACTAAATTCAAAATGGCCACAGAGAAACCATTCTCTATTGAACACTGACCGTAGCTCCAGATTCAAGACTATTGTTTGAGAAAATCGTGTAGGAAATGGAGTAAGCTCGGTCCTAGCTTTCGCATTGTTAACAAAATTTAGCTCAATTCCATTTCAAATGACCTTGTATACGGAGAGTATACTATTGTAGTTTTTGATACAGAGCGTTGTCAATATCATCCGGATACTGACATGAAATTGTAGCATTCATTTCCATAGCTGTCATCGCCACCAACAGCCGATCAATACATAACTTCTAAGAATACCTGTGTACTAGGTATTCTATAGGAGGTGCACATACAGTTATACATGCTTATAGAAATGTGTACAAGCGGGTATAAAAAGGGGTAGAGGTAAAACTGATTGGGCGCCAATGACATGACTGATTCGCTGTCAATGAGACAAGTACGGAAAACACTAGTAGTATTGCCACGTCATAGCAATTCAGATTTTTGACCGAAAAATGGCCAGCCCTCTGATCACATTTAGAGTCGACTAACAGCTTGCTGATTTCATGAAAAATTCGATGAGCTCGGACCCCATGGCCCTAGTGTTTCAACCCCAAAATATTTAGGAACAATAAGTAACGATAAAGTGAAAACCTCGTCGTGAAAAAGGATCGTGCTATTCGTCTTGAATGTCTCCGTCTCTCTCCAACAACGCGTCATAGCAGGAAGACAGTACTCTTTCCAGAAGATATGCGTAGATACGTCTTGCCTGTTAGAAATATTTAGGTAGATATATGAAAGCAGTCTGTCTCTTCAGTGGGCAATACGTAGCCACGTCTTTTCCTGGCGAAGCATGCTGGTTTGACAGCAGGCTTACGTTCTATAGGTCGATTAGGAACATACATGCAATTTTTTTATTCACGAAATGAATTACTTGTTAGCTTTAGAAAGCACAATTAGAAAATATTTTTAAAATAACTTCATCGGTGATGAAGTTATAAAAGCTTCAAAGTTGACATTTAGAAAAAGAAGTCCGCTGGGGGCTTTGACGTCAAAGTCCATGACGCCTGTACAGCTGCCATACAAAGCAGCGTTTTCCCGAGAGCTGGGAGGGACAGAAATATTTGTTTAAAATTATTAAATCTCGTTGGTTTTTCGATCAATTTTGAGACTATTTTCGCTGTTAGTATTACATTTTTGTATATTTTGAGATATACTGTCTAAATAACAAATATTTTTTTCGTGCATATTCCTTATTGTGAATTCGTATTTCTAAAGAATTTGCTCATTCTGAATAGATTGTAAGTTTTAGAATGCATTTTTAGAGAACTTTTCTGTATTTTGAACGCAGATATATATAAATATGAACCAACAGCGGTGGTATAAATATATTATATCACCTCCTAATTCATGCTAAGGTAAAATGTAATATTTTTTTTAGATACATGATACCATTGTACACCTACTTCTGTGTAGTCTTTGTAACTCAAAGGTAAAGGCAGATAATGCCTTTTTAATTTGCATTATGTCCGCCTATGTACTGTACAGTACAAAATATTTGTCCTTCGGCAATCATCACATTTACGAACACAAACGAATGCTAATTTCCATGGCCATCAATTGTTAGATTTATGGTGTATAATCATTTGAATTCAGAAGTACTTTTTTGTTATATAGTTCACACAAAAATCAAAACAAAACATCAATAAAGTACTTACTTTATTGATGTTTTGTTTTGAATTCAGAACTAAGTACTTACTTAGTTCTAAATACAAATGATTATACAATGATAAATGTAATAATTCAAATACAATAAAATATTTGAATATATTCGGATGTTAGTGACAATAACAATCGTAACGACTACCAAAGATCCACAAATGACAGCCGGAACCAACGGCTTAACGTGCTTTCCGAGCACGGGGGAATCTCGGTGTGTTAAGTTGGTCACCCATCCACAGACCGACCTTGGCAATCGTTGCTCAACCTTGAAGATCGATCCATGCGGCTGTTAACTCGCCTTAGTGCGGAAACCAATACTAATAAAACATAGAGAACATAGACCGGCAATAGACAATAGGAAAGGCTGGCCTCTACTGGCAAAATGTTGCTGTATTACAAATTGAATACATCATTGCCTGCCTAACACTTCGAGAAAATAGACGTAATGTTATGTTATTATTATTTTTTAAACTTTGATAATCTCGGATCCCTGGGGTCCCGGTCCTTTGTTAGGCGTACGAGGGGCCGAGGCCAACTCGCAGACATTTCAAATGAAATGGGGCACTAACCGGCGATTATTCCTGTATTCACTATGAAAGTATACACAAGGACAATCCCCGATCGGTTTATTATTATTACAAAAAGTAATAACACATCACACAATAAAACATTCATGTAACTTTATTTGATATTTTAAGCCCGTCAATTCCAAAGCCGCTTGCTTTGGAAGTGAACAATTTACAAAGTTTATTTATTTAAGCCTTGTTTCATTAAAACAGCAATTTCGAAATACAGAGCCGTGATTGGATTGTGGCGACTACGTCGGATAGAAGTTTAAACAAGTAATTACTTCATGGTCCAGTTATCCCTTTGTACAGATTCAGAGTTCTCGGCAAATTGTTTGCTGCATTATTATTTAAAGAATACTCCGGATGTATTTTATTTTTGGAGTAAATTTACTGAAACTCAAAGTCAAAACGTTTCTAATTAGGCCACTAAACGGTACTTTTGAACGTCATCATTTACATTTAAATACTATGTATAAAAAAGTGACTACTGTCCGTTCGGAAAGGTAGATTCATATGGAGAAAAAAGAACAAGATACTCCATAGTTAATCTTTTCAAATAAATGGTTTACAATATTTGGAATAGGTACAAAAATTGACTTTAATATATGTGAGGTCGATGCACCTAAAGTTAGGGATTGCAAAATCCGGATTTCTGTAGTCTCGTCCGATTAAAATCCGGATTATCCGGATTTTTCGAACTATTGCGTGTTTTGAGTTCATTTGATAAAACTGAAATAAAATAGCATAAATTATTTAAAATTTGCATTTATTTGCTCAATTCACAGCACGACAGAATAAAATCAACTAAAATAATCATCAAAACTTTGGGCATCGGTCATTTTTCCAACAGAACATAAACTGTACTTTAGATCAGCGGTCGGCAACACGCGGCCCGTGGGGTGCATGTGGCCCGCTGATGTCCTACTTGCGGCCCGTGATTGTTTTGTAAATTGCTCATAAATATCTAAAATATTTGAAATAAGTACTAGATATAAAATAATTAAAGAGTAAGTCCGCCTCTTACAAGCGCGCCACGCTGCCCGCGAACAAACAAACAGCTACGAGCAGGAGGGGCGCGGGCGGGAACGACTTCCCTGCGCCCTCCGTTCGAAACAAACGTCAGCGTCCTGCGATTTTTTATTTGTTTTCCCGCGCTCCACAGATATGATAGCTAATTTAGTAGATTTCACATCAATCAATACTTTCTGTACGCATGATTTTAGTTTTAAAAAACGTTCTAGCATAATTGATAGACTGCTCCGCCTGGTTTTGCAGTCTACGAGAAGTTGTAACTCTGCCAAATCCCGCTTGGACGCAGGCGGGGGGACGCGCGCGTTTCGGCGTGGTGCCATGCTTTTTGGTTTATAAGCATAAACTGAATCGATCACAGATTTCGCGCAAAATTCGCGCAAACAATGCTAAACCTAATCTTACCAATTTAAATATTGTTCGGATTTGCGCGTTAGGGTAGGTAATATCCATCTACCGATTACTTATACTACAAATTTGTGGATAAATACAAATAATATCCGTGAAAATCAGTTCGGACTGAAATCCGAAAAAAATGAATTTGAGTCCTAAAAACCGGATTAAAAAAAGTCAAGAAAATCCGGATTTTTCAGTTATTTTCGAATTTCGAAGAATCCGGATTACAATCCCTACCTAGAGTATACTACTTATAGGAACAAAGTACCTATTACCAGCAGAAATAAAATTTTTCATTTCCTAATTTAGTACTTGGTACTCACATATTTACAAATATTGGAACCATTAATAAAACAGTGTGAGAGTTAAAAAAAATATGAAAACTCAAAAAAAGAAAGAGTACCTACATCTATAAGTTAATACATAAATTATTGACCAGTTTGATTTTGTCTACACTACACCCTTGATTGTTCTATGGAGCAGGACCAGCATGTTTCCAAGCATTCTTATCTTGAATATAATCCTCCAACTTGTAATATGCTTGTTTACAAAGTGTGCTTTTTACAAACGTTTTTAACTTCCTTTCATCTAATTTTAATATGATCTAATTTAATTTAAGTATCTTTATTTCAAGTATTTAAATTATGTCTATCACTAACTTTACTAAAAAGATGTCGATTTTTCATACATAAATTGGCAAGGGACTGTCATAATATTAAACTTTAAAAAAAAATCGCTTATAGAATCACGGTGACGCAGATTAGATAGGGCTCTGACAGCTCTCTTTTATGAAATAAATATTGATTCAATGTCAGCAGCCCGACCTCACAGCAAAATACCTTAAGACATAATGCTGTGAAAATAACTAAAATAGGCCAAACGTCTTAACTTCTACGTCTGTTAACTGTCTCATCTTTCTAACAGCATAAGCAGCTGAGCTTAGGAGAACCGCAAGAGATGTTATGTGGGGTCCCCATTGTAATTTCTCGTCTAAAGAGATTCCTAAGAAAACCGTCTGATTAATGAAGTCTAGTTTTTGTCCATTCAATATGATGTCACATTTGCTACTTTTAACATTTGGTAAAGTAAATCATTAAATAGATTTGGTTTCTTTTTCATTTCAAGGGCTTTATTTCTATTCCCATAGTGCTCAAGTTTCAACAAAAGCGTTTCATGGTTAACGCAGTCGAACGGCTTCGAAAGTTCGGAGAATATTCCAATGGCGTCTCTTCCCAGGCGTTAAAAATGTTCTTCATTAGGGTAACACCGGCGTCAGTTGTACATCGCTCATTAGTGAAACCGTACTGTTGTTCATGAACGATGGAATTTTTATTAAAGTGACGTAATATTTGACTAAGCATTAACTTTTCAAACACCTTGCTGAGAACTGGCAGAATTGACACAGGTCTATAATTGTTGGGTTTTTGACAATCACCCGATTTGAACAACGGAACGACTTTACTGTGTTTCATGAGATCCGAAAAACTTCTTTGGTCTACACTAGTGTTAAATATGACTGCTAAGTAAGGGGCAATAGTATCAATGACAGATCTTCAAACTTTTAGAGATATTCCCCAAAGATCTTCTGTTAATTTAATTTTAAGATCTTTAAAATCTTTTATAATGGCCTAGGGATTTGTATGTTGAAACTTAAACTTTGATCGACATACCTTTACATTCTTTCTAAGTAAGGCAGCAGAGAGCGTGGGTGACGAGTCGAGAGATTCTGTTGTTTTAAGAGAAATATTAACAAAGAAGTTTTCAAATTCCTGAGCTACCTCTGCATCTGAGTTTATTGGACCATGTACAGTATTTAAATTAAATTTAGATTCACGCTGTTTCTACCTACCTATCATACCGTAACTTAAAGTGCACAGGTATGTACTTACTCTTTTCTATGCTCAGTGCCAACACTTCTTGTTAGCTATAAACAGTCAATGATAAAGCCTGTGCTTCACAATTTTCCGGTTTTGTACTAAATTTGGCATAAAACCGCCGTCTACACTGTTTGAAACCTCTGTTTGAAACCACCGTTTTAAACTGCGGCGTATGTGATATTTATTTTAATAATTATGTTAAATGTAACACCCTTTACACGTCAATCTTTTTGGTAATTTTAAACTAGATGAGGCCGGTTTTTCCTAGCTGACTACTCTGAGAAGTAACATCGAAACAATCTCAGAGTCAGTAAAGAGTCCTCTTAAAAATCCCTACTAATATTCTAAATGCGAAAGTAACTCTGTCTGTCTGTTACGCTTTCACGCTCAAACACTGAACGGATCGTCATGAAATTTGGCAGATATATTGCCAGGGATAAGGAGAAGGACATGCCACTTTTTTACGCGATAATCGACATCCACGGGACAAAAGCTAGTTTCTTATACTAAAACGTCGTTGAAGGATTCAATGTTGCAGATGAGAAAACAACTACGATTATCGGGTATGGTACGAGTAACTTGTAATTAGATAATTTAAAAAACCAGTCAGGTGCGAGTCGGACTCGCGCACGAAGGGTGCCGTACCATTATCTACTAAGTACGGCAAAAAAATCACGTTTGTTGTATGGGAGCCCCACTTAAATATTTATTTTATTCTGGTTTTAGCGGCAACAGATACTATATATCAACTGTCTAGCTATCACGGTTCATGAGATACAGCCTGATGACAGACAGACGGACAGCGGATTCCTTAGTAATAGAGTTCCGTGGGTGGTTTACCCTTTGGGTACGGAACACTAAAAAAAACAACAACATTTTGCGGTCAAGCTCCGCCGACATACCAGTGTGTCGCTCGATTTGCGTTTTAAAACTATTATTACTAATTTTATTTATATTTTATAAAAAATCGGGTGGGGCTTGACTGTTGTTCTGTGTTTCGTGCGCGCGATGCCTGACCGGTTAAAAAAATCATTTACCGTCGAATATCGCTTCAGAACTAAAATTACGAACTAACACGCGTACCAACCGTTATCACAATTTGAGTACCAAAACAAACTAAAAGTTAGACGTACACACTCGAACAACGAATATCCCCTGCAGTAGATTCAGCGCTGCACAAACACAATCAGCGAGGAGCGTAGCCCAACATTTAGATTAAACACTGAACTACCGCTTCATACCAACCACTCCATCGGAGCTTTAGAAATATTTCCATTTTCTGCACGTAAAATAAACGTTGAAAAATCTCCATTCAGTTTCAATACCTTTCAGCCAGTGAGATGGGGCTAAATTGCCAATTAAAATAGTCTATCTTTATAACGCTTGACTTCGTAAAAACCATTCTTGCATGGATTTTATTTTGATTTGTGGCTTTTCTTTTGTGCTCAAAGCGGCTGGTTCAAACTGTTTGATCAAATAGAAATAGGCACGAAATTTTGTATTTCTTCATGCAATTTGACGACTCATTTTCGATCAAATTTTCCCACAGACATTCTTGCCAATTAGATAAAACTGTTTGAATCAGCCTGTTTGATCAAATTACTTGAACGTGTAATTGCAAAAGCTTCCAACTGAGGCTATTAATTAGAAACAGGGTCGATTGAGATCGACTTAATTTTTTTAAACTTTGATTTTGTTACTAAAGAACTTTCTTTAACGATCCATCTCAAAAACTCATCATGTATTTAAATCTCCGTGATACAAATCATCAGGGGATTATTCGCTGTTACAGCGACTGACTCGATTGAAATGGAGAAAGTTTCCTTCAAACGGACTCGGAAAAGCCTTATTGTTGAAATGCTAAAATTAAATCAACTGGAGTAAATGACAGTGTGAAGAAAAAATCAAATCTTAAAAAGAATATTTTTTTCAAAGTCCACTTTAATGGAATCTTAATTATCTTGAAAATAAGTAAGAAAAAAACAACAATTGAAATAAAAACAAGACAGTAGCCCCAATAGAATTCCTCACACACACCGCATTTGCAGAAATTCCAGCAGACGCACGATTTTTCCAACAACTTGTCCTTACATTGAATGAAACTTCCACGTTCTGCGCGGCCTGCGGGTCCAGGGGCGCGGGGGACGGGAAATGCACCAGTATTTCAATTACCTACTACGGCATGATCTCCGCGAATACTTGTGCAGTGGAACGGACCCGCGGAATATGTGCAGTGGTTTCATTGACATTCTTGAAACTGATCGACTGTTCAGTGATTTTATTGAAGAATTATTTATTTATTTATTTATTTATTTAAACTCTATGTACAAATAGTGGTACATGGGCGGACTTAATGCAACAAGGCATTCTCGACCAGTCAACCTTTGGGTCAAAAAGACTACACTGTGGTATGTGTTTGATCTTTTGGACAGCTTTTCAATAGAACATTGTATGGAAATATTGGAATGCAGTTTTAGTTTTCATACAACTGCGTCATTGGATTTTTGAAAAAATATCAGTTACGGTTTAGGTAGGTGGGTAAAAGTAATTTGTTAAAAATGTTCGCTTTTCTTTACTTTGCTATGTGTAAAGTATCGCTACTCTAGATTTCGATCTTTATTAGCGATACTTTTGAATGGTGTAATAATTATTACAGGGTTTTTTTTTCTTTTAAATCAATCGGTTCGATTCAGTTTTAGTTTTCATCAAAATCGGACTCGAGACTCTTTTCAGTGTTTGTCGATATTCCACATAGTTTCGGATTTGGCCGTATACGCACACGTCAAAAAATCACCCTGTGTAGTTATAGAGAGAATAAGTATGAAAATATGTTATAAAGTTATAGAGGCGAATAAATACAGGTTGCGACTGAGACGCAATCCGGTATCACCTTCAGAATTTGGGAATTGTCCGAAAGAGCTCTTTTGTTTTGAAATACCGATTAGACGGACAGTTCTTTTTTTTAATTTATTAAAATATTACACGTTGCTGTGCCCTAACAGGGTCGAGGGGGCCTTTTGTTACTAACATAATAATCTCATTACATTGTGGAACACAATAGACAACAATATAAAGACAACATTTTACTCTATAACATCTATGCACTCAATTTCATGAATAAATGTTCACGAACACCAATAATTGCACCCGTTTTCCGTTAAAACGCCCGTCAAATGAACACAAAGAAGAATAAAAAAAAAACTGCAAAAATATAAACTGACAATTCGACGTGTCATCGATATGTCCGGTTATCGAATTAAAAGGCTTTTTGACCCAAGCCTTTCACACGCTTTGACAGCAAAGAGTATTTGAAAGTCCGCGTTTTTATCAGTCCCATTCAGCCAGCGTTGTCGTTGAAAACCGATGAGAGTTTGGTGCAAAGTGAACGAATTGGATGGCAGATAAAATAAAGCTTGAACTCCGCTTGTATTTTATTTTCTTAATGAATAGCTGCAAGCGGACATGACATCGAATGTACAGTTTTGTTTTAAAAAACGTTACTCCACACTAGGAATTTCTCCTGTATCGTGGTTTACAAACATACAAAGTCACATATACAAACAGCCAAGCCACAAGCAGTTTGGGGAAGGTAAAATAAACCACGTTTTGGTTAATTTTATCGAGGAATACTTTCGTAGCAAAATGTAACAGAAGAAAAATAATGTAATATGTTTAATCAAGTTATATGTTCAAAGGTAATAAATACCTACTTCACATACTTGTATGATTTAAAAAAAAACCTTTTAATCGACTTAAAAAAAACATTACAAAGCACAAAGTGCTTCTGTGTCGTAATCGTATGTACTGTACAACTATTTTCTTAATGCCACTCGGCAATCATCGCATTTCCCAATACAAACGAATGCTAATTTCAATGTCCATCAATTATTAGATTAATCGTGTAATTATTTGAATTCAGAAATAAGTAGGTAGGTCTTATGTTTTCGAGCCGTTTGGGGTTGAAACTCTCGGGTCGAGTGCTCATAACTTGTTTAAAGATTTCTCAAGACGCTTAGTGGACACTTCGCGTGACCCTAGGGCTGGGTTTTACCTTGGACAAAGGATAAGCATTGCCATAAAATGTGGCAATGCCGCCAGTCTTTTGGGTACACAGTCAACAGCGATGTTGATGAATTTTTTGACGCCATATTTTATGGTTAACTTAGTTAGGATTTTTATTTGTAGTGTATAGTTAGTTAAGTATTTATTAAAACGAAAGTAGGTAGGTACTTTATTGTTGTTTTGATTTCCATGTGAACTATTTAACAATAAAGTACTTAGTTCTGAATTACTATTGCCGAGTGCCGTGGGCCATATGTTTTATGTAAAAACACGCGTAAAGTTACTTTTACAAACCCTGCAAACACTCAAAAACGTAAATAGAACACACTCTACTCAGATTCCCACAGTGTACGTTTGACGCACGTTGAAAATAAATGTTTGCAAAGATTTTAATTGCGTTTGTGGCTCACTGACCAGAACAAACACATCAAGATAGTTATTTCAAAGGCTTTGTACCAAAGGGAAAACCACTTTTACCAACATACGCAGCAAAGAAAAAGTATCAAATTAGATTCCAGCTGTGTCCGACAGAATTTAAATTCTACCACTCCTAGTGTATTACAAATAGTTTGAAATGCCCTAGGGGTCTACTGTGTGTAATACTGACAACTAGCGACCCGACCTGGCTTCGCACGAGTAATATTTGCTGATGTGTGCCCGAAAATCGTTTTTTGAACACTGCAAAACAAAGACTTTTCTACATTATTTATCATTGTAATTAAAATGTATTAGACATATCGGCGCGAAAGCTTAATCGAGCGTCGAATTAATCAACTTGAATACCGGCGAAAAGGCGTAGTCGAGCGTCAGATTGATTATTCAAAGTTCAAATAATGTGTGATTGCTTATTTGAAATGGTAAAAGTAACTCAAACGATTATTTAATTAACTTTATTAGTTGATTACTAGAAATAAACTAATTAATTTGTACTTCTAAGTTCATTTTATGATTTGTAAAATTAAATCAAGGTATTAAAAACGGACCACAAAGAAAACGTGAGTCGATAGACTTGTAACGACTCTAACCGAAGGGTACAAATACGACCGCACGACCGTTCACAATTCATTGGTCCGGTTAAGCAGTTGATAGCCCATGCGTGTTAACTTGCTAGTGGTCATACCTAAATAAAAAAATAAAAAAGTTCACCATTCATTCTAAGTCAAGCCGTCGGACGGTGCGGAGCTCCATAATATCGTGAGTCATTCTTTGTTGTTGACGAATATTTACTGTGTGCCATTGTGTGCTATCCGCTAGCAAGAATAAAAGTTGATACTGAAAACAAGTATTTCATTTTCGAAACGAGTAATCACCACCAGCACCATGATGATATTGGAAATAGTGACGTCGGCATTGCTGACGTCACTCTTTTTAAAAATAACCAGGGCGCCCGTCTCCCGTCATACATATAAATCTTTCGGAATAAATTCTCTAAAAGATAGTGAAAACCGCATTAAAATCCATTGTGTAGTTTACAGAGCGTACATAGAGACAGAAAGCGGGAAGCGACCTTGTTTTATACGATGTTGAGAAATGGAGGTCAATTTCTGTATTAATAAGGAAAACTGACTGACTGACATGGCATATCAACGCCCAGTGGAAACTACGAGATCTAGAAACATGAAACATGATGTAGGTAAGCAGTGAGAAAGGATTTTTTGAAACTCAACCTGTAATGTAAAGGGAAAAAGTCGCCGACGAAGGCTTTCAATTTAAACTTAAATTGAAAGTGTCACGCAAATACTGTCAGGCAATTTTGAAACCTGTTTAGAAATAGACCAAAAATCATATAATACAAAACCCGTTTTTAAAAAAAAACTCAGATGCCAGCGAAACTTCTGCGTTAAATAAAAGAAAGTTACCCAATCTACATTTCTCTTATTTAAAAAAACTGAGATTTAATCATTCTTTGACAGACACCCCACTGCCTACGAATACAATGGTGGTAAAATTTCGGCAAAATGCTATGCGATCAATTAAGTTGGTTATTAAGTAATATACTACCTAGTAATAGCCTCAGTACGATAATGTCTGCACAAGAGCCATTGACTGCAATAGTTAGGACAAGACGGGACGCACATTTTACTGATTCCTGATTACTGAAACGAACTGGTATTCATCTGAATCCGGTTTGACTTGAAGCCGACCCCAAAATAGTTGGAAAAAGGCTAGACAGATGAAGATGAAGACTGAATCGAACCCGTGATGTGGTCGAGCGTCAATACAACCAGTCAAAGGTGCAATCAAACGTCACTGGTTGACTTTATCTCAATTCGCTGCGAGAGTTGAACCATGTTATCTCCAGTCCAATATTGGCAAGCCAATACATACGACAGCTGTCTATAAATGCAACTATGCAAATGTCTCCTGAAATCGAACGGGGCCTGTCTTTAGTTAATCTTCTATTAATCTAGCGGCGCCACTGGTAAAATTGACAACCACATATTAGCCTCGATTATTTTCTCGTCTTACCTACAATCAAAGCTAGTAATTATTCAAAACCAACACTGTAAATTTTAACTACCAATAAATGTCTGTAAATAACAGACATTTATTGGTAGTTAAAATTTACAGTCAGACAAAACAGACATTCATCGCTTGAATTATATTAAATTAATTTAAGTACTTTCATTGACAGGTAATAAAGATAAACGCCAGGTTCAAAATAACGTGGAAATCATTTTCAACTCATTTTAATAAGCCGATTATTCAGGTTGCAGTGGCCTGTAGATAATAAAGCAGTACAATACCTGCATAATAAACGCCAACATTTGGACTGGCGGCTAATCTGGCAAGTGACGAGTAATTGACGTTTTAATTAATAATTGCTGCTCTACGAATAATAGAAGTCATTGCTGCTCTATAAATTTAATTAATTTTTCATGGCAAATTGGTGGATTGTAGTTGTCCATGTGTGTCGTAGTTGTGTGGTAAAATTGGTAATTTCAAGAAGTGATCGGCCATTTCTCAGGGTTTGTTCTTAACTCTAGCCTAGGTCAGAGGTGATAGAGACAAAGTCGACGATGGAGTGAGCTTACCCACAAGAAACCTTTTCAGTCTAACTTTGAAGAGATTAGGGTTGAATGCGTTCGGAAACACAGACGCAGATAGAGAGTTCCAGTCCTTTGCTGTGCTCATTAAAAACGACGTTTGGAAACGCTTCTAGTGCGAATTGGTGGAATAGCAACAAGATAGGGATGATAACTTGCAGACAAGTTAGAAAATGAAATCATGAGTAGTATCTGTTAGTTTGGCACTACTTCATGGTTTCATTGGTGGCAAGCTCACACATAACTTAAAGGCACTCAGGAGATGTGCTGCTGAAGCCTAAACTTTCATTAAGAGCTTTACTCAAGGTATGGGGTTGAAGGTTCAAGGTGAGGTGGTTGGGTGGGGTTCAAGGTGAATTATACAAATTCTATGAACGAGTCGGGACAACCAGATCGGCCATCACTGTAACACACAAAAGCAACAGCTGCTTATTGTTGTCCGTCAATACATCTCGCAGGACTCAAGTCACGTCTAATATAAGAGCATTTACGCCGTACGTCATTTCATACAAACTTTCAAGTCCTTATTTTTCGAAATCAATGAACCGATTTTAATGAAACTTCCTACATAATAAGCAGGATTCATAAGTCTAAAAAGTTGACAGAAAACGTTTCGAAATGTCTTACTCAAAAAAAAGATATTTGGAAATCTCTGTTTCTATGGAAAATTTAAAATCGGTCGAATTTAGCTGTTACACTATTTTTTGAAAATGTTCTTCGTCAACTTTTTAGACCTATGTATCCTGCTTTACGTAGGAAGTTTCATTAAAATAAGTTTATTCATTTCGAAAAATAAGGAGTTGAAAGTTTAATGAAATGACGTACGGCGTAAACGCTCTTATATTAGACGTGACTTGAGTCCTGCGAGATGTATTGACGGACAACAATAGGCAGCTGTTGCTTTTGTGTGTTACATTTACAGTCATGACCGATCGATGCTTTGGCTGTCCCGACTCGTTCATAGAATTTGTATAATTCACCTTGTTAACCCCATATATCTTGTATTGTGTCCTCCATTTGACTCAATGAAATTATCAATATAAGCTGGTTTTTATAAGGGTTCCGCACCTCTGTCGACAAAAACGGAACCCTTATAGGATCACTGTGTTGTCCATTTGTCCGTCTGTCAGAACCCTTTTTCTCAGGAATGCGTGGAGGAATCAAGCTGAAATTAATATCAAATATACTTAGGTCCGCTTCCCCTTAGAGCAGTGAAATCTCATCTAAAAATCAAACTTCTAAGTCAACGCAATCTAAAGAGAAGACTTTTGATGCTCCGTTTATGGCGCATGTTTTGAGGGTCGCAAGGGAATCAAAACCTATAGGGGGCTTGCCTTTGAACTCGAATCATGAAATTTGGCAAGAAGATAATTCTTGCACCAGGTAAAGGAAAAAGTATGAAAATTGGGAATTAAACTTAGATATATCTTTAAAAAAAAAAGATTACAAACCTATATTTTTGCTTGAAGAATTGACCGTGACGTACATTGATGTATGGGAGTACATTTTTAACAAAATGAAGAACCTACCTACAATCTTACTTGCTTAATTCTTGTAAAAGTAATGAGAGTGCTTATAGTTGTGCATGCGATAAGGCCGCCAATTGTATGTTTTTTAGTGTAAGATTTTCTGTATGTATTACTAAATTCGGTGTACAATAAAGTATTAAAAAATGTTATAAATAATTTTAAAAAAATACAAAGTACAAAATAACTTTAAGAGGGCGCCGAGCGCGCAGTGGCGCCCTCATCGTTTGTTTAGTTATTTCTTTTAATTTAGAATGAAAATGCAGAAAATAAGCACGTTAAGTTGTGCTCCACAAGATTATACGTATTGTTATAACCAGTAGTTTTAAATAGTTTAGTTTTATTATAATAGTAATATCTAACGGAAAATAGTGGCCACTATTTTCCGTTATTACTATTACAATAAAACTTAGCCTTAAGCGCCCTCTTAATATCTGTAGTCGGTGTTTTTGGTTGCTTCTTCGTTATCTGACACCAGCTTCCAAAAAAAAATTTATTTTGTACTTTGTAGTGTTTTTTTGGAAGTCGGTTTTTTGGTGAAAATGTTTATTATTTTTCACTTTTTAGTGGTACCCTACACCTAAGAATACCACTGGAAAGTCACAGGAAAGCAAAAATACGCAATTTCGTATACATGGATGATTTTTCCACATATTTTTTCTTTAAAAACCAAACTATTGAACTGATTTTGATAAAATTTCAATGGGACCAATCGAGAAGTATATCCCTTCACACAAACCAATATTTTTTCAAATCGGTTCATAAATGACGGAGATATGAGGTAACAAAAATAAAAAAAAATATACAATCGAATTGAGAACCTCCTCCTTTTTGGAAGTCGATTAAAAATAGTTTGTAATCTTCCGTAAATAATGCCATACTCGGAATGAACTAGACTCGATCGGAACCCGCGGTGCGCGAGTCTGACCCGTACTTGTCCGTATCTTTTACTAACGGGTTTTATCCACTGTCATGGCGACTGATTCAATTGGAGTACAAGAAGTTTACTTTATATACTGTTCCTAAATTGATTAAGGCTGTTAAAAAGCTCTGTCACAAGTAATCATGGGATAGGGAGAGGTTTAAAATTACGTTCGGCTCGCCTTAAAGAGATTAACTTGGCTAGCTCTACTGGGGCTGTGCTTCACTGAGTTCACAGTAGCTGGCCCTGGTAAAGAAATTCAAAAAGATTACAAAGAAGTCCAATGGCTTTTCCCGACTTGTGTGACATGTTAATTATACTAAGGAATATGGCGGTAATAATGAAAAGTAAAAAGAGATCATTCATGGCCACACTGGGCTAAATGTAAAAGTGTCGCATACCTATCTAATTATGAACAATTTTTTTTTTTCTAATGTAACTTGACGGAAAAAGATCCTACCGACTTTAGAATAACTTAAGGAATAAATCCAAACTTTCTTTCATTGATAGACTCTAGTTTCACCACTATCTCACTTGATGGTAAGCTATGATGTTGTCGACGATGGAGTAGCTACGTTTTCCTAGAAGTAACCTATCCTCTTTGCATAAAGACCCCCTGGTTGTAGCTATCAGTAAATATAAACTACGGCAGGGAATTCCACTCCTTAGCTGTAAGCAGAATGAAAGCATTCCCAAAACGTTTTGGTCATAATTATGGGTCCACCATGTTGCAGTGGCGCAACGCCGCCGCCGTACGTTGTGTAGCCAGTATAGGTGGCTCAATTTCGGCGTACATTTAACTTACAGTAAGTACATAATAATGTGAACTTACGTAATAAAAGTCATCGGTACCAAGCTGTGTGAATGTCTTGAGTTCCGTCGTCATCTCTTAGAAACAGCAGTCTTGGAAAGCAGCGGTGGTTTGCTGCGAGGGGTTCGTTCGTTCGTTCCACTTGTTCTTAGTCTAGTCAAATAAATAAACTCACTTGACAGCCGTTTATTCAGAAGTTACTTTGTTACCTGTTGGAGAAAATAAAATTGAAGTTATTATTTTTATAAAGTGTACATAAGGATACAGGGTGATTTTTTTATGGTCTACGGCGTAGACGTTCCAAAGTTTTGAGTCTAAACTTTGGAATTTTGCCGAACTATACATGTGAGCAGTGAATGAGTTTTGCTATAGGACATACTTGCTGCTCTTCTCGCTAGCGCGGCAGAACTAGCTCCATCTATTTGACTGACTGACTATGACCATTCAGAAATATGTATATTACAGCTTTTGGTTAATCGGATTTTTACTCATTAAAAGTATTGTGCGGAGTTCGACGGCAGATAATTCCCACATTAAAAATTATACAGGCAACGAAATTCATTACTTTATCAATGAAATTTACAATTCCTATGGCACCCCGTAATCACTATCATAGTAGTGACATAGGTTTACACATTTCATAATTAAAAAAAAATAGGTCTAGAATTGCCAGAGAAACTTCTTTGAAGATATAAGCAAACAATTATACCTCCATCCATTAGATAGATCGCGCATAATGAAAGTTTGCTTATTAAATATCTGTCTCTTTTAAGAGACAGATATTTAATAAGCAAACTAATACTAATATTAATAAAAAGGTTAATGTTTTAAAATTAACCTTTTTATTAATATTAGTATTAGTGTCACCTTTGTATGTCTCGAGTTTTATAACAGTACCTACATTTTCGTAACTTGCGAGTACTGGAAACCATTTCCCCACAAAAAACAACAACACGTAACGAAAACAAAATGGAAAATGAGAAATAAAATACAAGTTACGAACAAAAATAATACTTATCATAAAAGATAACATTTTTCAACTGAATATCCGACAATTACTGCATGTTAAAATAATAAATAAAATCCTCTCACAATAATTTCAGTAAGCTATTAAAATATTTTTTAAGTGAGCGCATATCCGAACAACGGCGTCATAAGCAAAACAAAAAATGGCTACGCTATAATTTAATTTATTCGAGCATAAATAAATTCTTGTCGAATGCAATGCGAATTTAATAGCTTGACTATCTGCTATTGATGAAAAGCTCATCGCAATTTTCAGACGTAAGGCTGTCGGGACTCGTATAAGTTCAGTTCAAAATTGAACAAATTCTTCTACGGCCACGAACGTTCTATTGAAAGTCTTTGGTTCTTGACATCTCAAATCACACAGGTTTGCTGGACGATATTTAGCTTGTAAGATTTATTCACTTCGATTCATGCATAAATTGATAGATAAGAAATTAATGTTGATATCCTTGCATTTTTCAGTTACTTCGCCCGCGGGAACGTAGTATCAAACCGCGGGAATAAAGTGTATTTCGTTTCGGTGTTGAGACGTGAATAATAAACAATTATATCATCATCTGCTTAGTCTTTGATTGGAGTCGGCTTCCATTCAAACCAGATTCAGAAAAAATACCAGTATTTTAAGTGGAACGGCTACCTACCAGACCTCTACAACATGTTTACAACCCATTAACTGGGTAACACGGGACCAACGGTTTAACGTGCTCTCTGAGGCACGGAGGAATCTCGGTATGTTACGATGGTCACCCATCCATAGACCAACCCCAGCAAGCGTTGCTTAACCTTGAAGATCGACCCGTGTGGCTGTTATTATTTAGCCACAAGCGCAATAAACAATGAGACATACTAATTATTTAAGACTTAAGTAGGCTTTCGAGTGCATTGCAGTGCAATCATCCTCCTACAAATCTTTGCGTTGAATGAACCATAGTACACTGGGTATCTCTCAACTAACTGAATGGTTGCGGACTTGGCAGTCTACGTCTTTGGACAAAAGTCTGCCAATTCTACTTATTTTTAAGCAACTTTCGAGTTCGCATCTCAGTTGAAATCTGACAAAATTAGAGGTGTTTTTGACAAATTACGACTAAGATAAGATTTTTTTTTTTGGAACAAGCCCGCCCCACATTTAATAAACCACTGCAACTCCTGAAAGCCAGAATCAACAGTGGTGACCAGCAAAAAACGCCGAGTCAATGAAGCTCAACTGATTCAACTGTCTTGGAACGAAATTAATCAGAAAATAACAGCGAAGGAGTGAAAAAAAAAAAATCCACTAAGATACAAATGCGAAAGTTTCTTATATATTAGTAGAAATGGCACTATGAGGTGTCATTAGACACGAGTATGAGTACTCCGCGTATACAAGGTGTTCCAGAAGTGCAAGGTTATTTTGAAGGTGATTTTCTTTAGCATAAAGTAAAACCAATCTCAAAACAAAAAATATTGACTAAAAATCTTCGATAAACGATTAAAATGTTCCAAAAAAAAACACTATCCGTCAGTCAGTCTGATGCAGTTGGTGGAGTCTATTTTCGTTCAATCACAGATTCGATGTCAGCATCTGCATCAGACAGCTTGAAAATTGCTTTTCAGTTTTAGTCATTTTTCGAGGCTTGTGAAAAGTCGATATTTTTTTATTTTGATACTAGCTGCCGCCCGCGGCTCCGCCCGCGTTGATGTCGATAATCATCCCAAGGGAACATACTCCCGGGATAAAAAGATCCTATGTGTTATTCTAGACTATCATCTACCTCTGTGTCAAATTTCATCAAGATCCATTCAGTAGTTTTTGCGCGAAAGAGTAACAAACATACATACATCCATCCTCACAAACTTTCGCATTCATAATATTAGTAGGAATATTTATTTAATGTATAGCAGCTACAGAACACCACCCTTAAATACGACCATGCACTTCTGGAACACACAACCTGTAAAGGTCAGATAACGTCTCGTTAAAGGTAATATGGCGGTTACTTATATTATAAAAAAATTACTTTGTCAAAACCGTTTCAAACAAGTTACTTTTCAAGCAGTCTGATGCAATTTGTGGCCTCAGATCTGTGATCCAACTGCATCAGCCTGCTTGAAAAGTAACTTGTTTGGCGGTAAGAATCATTTGATGATTTCCCATCCATAAAAAAGGCCGTGCTAAAGAAATGGACATACCTACACATACAAACATACATATGCTCGATAAAAACATTAGGTACCTCCTTCTGACGCAGTCGGGAAAAATTCTTACAAATTTCGATTAATAGTGTGTCGATAAGGGCGAGTTTTGTGATCTACTTATCACAAAACTACACCAATGGTCAAAGATGTGGTAAAATTTTAGTTAAATGTGTTTTTCAATAGTTTTTGTCTTGATCAATAGTCAAATATAAAGTATTAGTTCAAAACTAACAATTGATCAAAATCTGCATTTGCAACGAAATTTATTAAACTTTATTATTTAAACTACAGATAAAAAACTCGATTTAATCAAATGTTCACAAGGATCAGAATAAAAGTAAAACTAATAACATAAAATATATATCTACTTAAATAACATAAAAACCGTTATGCCTACTTGTAAAATAAATATTAAATACATAATATATTATAACATAAAACTGAAAAAAAAACAAACAGAGAAAAAGAATATTTAAGTATCGAACAATAGCTGGCCGAGTTCCAGTTTTCGAGTATTCCCTGTATTATGCACGAACAAAGTGACAATCCCGAAACGTAAATATTCTAACTTAGGTATTAGGTATTTGAAGTTATAATCCTAACCAAGTACACTTCTCAACTTGTACTATTTAGGCGGCATTTAAATAAAAAAGAGGACTGATATTATTACAAGCAATTTAGTATACAATTCAAAAATTTTATCCAGTAAATGAATGAAGAGATTGTTTTCAATGTGTATTCCGTCGGAATTTCTGCAGCTCCCTTAGGCGCAACCTACCCACCAAAGCGCGTATAAACATACCTTAGATATAACCATGAAAATTCATGTTAATAATCAGTATTAAAGTCATTGCCAAATACCTAAGCTTTGTGACATCCTACCAAAGAGATATTTCCTAACAAATATGGTTATCTAGCCCACGGAAGCTACCCAACTCATGGCTCGTATATTGAGATCCGTAAAAAATAAATGTTTTTCTTCCGGCGACTGGGACCACTCATAGATAACTTAAAAAAATCTATAATTCAAGCCAAAATCGGTACAGTCAAACGAAAAAATTTTTAAAATCAAAAAAGATTTTTCTTCAATTATTACATCTAAAAAATTTTCGTATGACTGTACATTTTTTGATTTCAGTTATCATTTATGAGTGGTCCCAGTCGCCGGAAGCCTCGTATATTACGTCTGTTTTTGTAAGAAATCGTCATTTTAACTTCATTCAACTGCAGTAGCGTCAAAAGCATTTTTTGATGAGAAGTGCGAAAGTTAGTTCGCTTGTTTGTAACCTGAAAACGTCTTAAAGGCTGAACGAAAATGGATGAAACTTTTCACACGGGTAAACCATAATCTAGAATACGACACAGGATACTTTTCATTCCGAGAGTATGTTCTCTTCGGATAATTTTCTACGGGTGAAGTAGCTGGAGAAAGCTAGTTCGTTATAATTTCAATAAACTACGACCAACTCAAATATCGACAATGGTGAGGTGTTTCAAAGTTGATTTTTGCATGACCATTCGTATTAAAAAGGCGATAAAGTATGGGTTGCAATTGAATTTGAACTTTGTCTTGTAAAGCATAAAGCTGGTAGTTCCAAAATTCAATTACGAAAATAGTCGGTACAGAAATCTGTTCACACCTCAGGCGTCATAATCGGCCGGCAAAACAAAGCATTGTTTTATCTCACAATGACTTTGTATTTTTAAATAACTTGTTTGCCCGCGTGTAAAATATTTCAATATCCGTGGGAACTTACTGCGGGGGTGAAAAGTATGGAATGGTCTAAAAATATATTCGTTAGTGAAATTCAGGGATGATTCGAATTCTGTTGTGTTTTTTTTGTTGATGTTTGGTTGTGTTTTCGGAGATGTTACACGTTTTCAGTTCTTGTATACTCGTTCGAGTTCGAGAATATGTCTCGAAATTATAATTTGTATCCGTCACCACCTGTTAAAGATCCTATCGTATTAGCGTTCTGCCGGTCGATTCTGTCGACATCTCACGGTGTTCACTTAGGCGGAGTGAACGACAAGAGCGCTGTCATTCCATCTTATTTGTATGGTTTGACAAGTCACCCGTCGCGCACCCCGCCCGGGTGTTCACTTCGACATGTTTACAGAATCGCACTGCTGTAGTGTAGGTGATATTTTTTTATTAATAAACTCCAAAAATATGGGTTGCAACGGAATCTTTGTAGATTTGAGTTTTTAAGTGTATGTTAAGCAAAAATATGGTTAAACTTTTATGTTTGCGTCTTAGAAGGTTATAAGTACTAAATTACAGAAGTATTTTTTAGTATTCCGAATCTCAAAAGAAAACCCAGTAACGGTCTGTCTGCCCGTGTGTCAGCCTGTCACAAGCCTTCTATGTTGAAATATTAATATCAAATACGCAAAATGACCCTTGGTGTGCTGAAAAGCAAGCTTCTACGTCAACGCAATAAAAAAGTGACTACTCTTGCATAATTTTTGCCAAATAATTTTGATAGTCGCAAGTAAATCAAAACCTGTGGGGTGCTTCACGTTATCCTAGAATCATTTTGGCATGAAGCAAGGTCTTACAGAACAAATACTGACGAAACTGGCAGAAGCTAGTTCATTATAAAGGATAATATCCTAGGCCGAATCTACGAGTACATAATGTCACTGTATACAACTACACTATTGTATACTTGTAAAATTTACTATTTAAATTGGTGTAAAAGTAAATACTGGTTGTATTTACTTTTACACCAATTTAAATAGTAAATTTTGGAAACTTATCATTTTCCGAAAATATTTAAGTTAGAAAGTTATCTTGTATCTACTTTGATGCAGTTTCTTTGAACACCAGTTTACTTTACTACACTGATACAAGGTAAGTAGGTACTGTATTTCCAAATGACAATACTAATATCATTTATTCATACAGAAGCATTTTTAATAAAATTCCCTGGTAAATTTAATGAAAATCCGACAACGCTAAAAAATGTGTAAAATACGTAATAAGCTTTTTTTAATGCCAACAAACGAAGTAGTAAAGAGTGTAGCCACACTCGTTAAATTATCTTACATAATAATATAAAATGATGACAAGTGAGCACTGACGGACTTTTTTTTTTTATTATCGTAC
The DNA here is from genome assembly GCA_947386135.1 of Melanchra persicariae. Taxonomy (NCBI): domain Eukaryota; kingdom Metazoa; phylum Arthropoda; class Insecta; order Lepidoptera; family Noctuidae; genus Melanchra; species Melanchra persicariae. Next base: position 31,813,470 of record OX376643.1, read on the forward strand.
TACGCCACCTACGATGCTACGCGACCTACGATGCTACGCCACTTACTTTGCTACGTCACTTACTTTCTATGCCGTCTACGACGCTATAAAAGCCACCTACGGTGCCGCGGTGCTGCGTCACCTACACTATTATGTCGCCTACGCTGCTACGTCGCCTATGCTGCTACGTTGCCTACGCCGCTACGCCGTAGCTGCTGGAATCATGGACCAAGATACTTTTGGACTTTGCCTTTACTTTGTTAAAAAAAGCGAAGAAATCGTTTTCTTTTACTACTTACTTTCTTTATTAAAGAGAAGGGAAAGAGGCTCTAGACAAAGTATAATAATTCCCTTCTACAGCTATAGCTTTGTGTTTGATGTTAAAATACAGGAACTCGGCTACATCAGAGGGTCAATAATTCTACAAATTTTTAAGCAACTTTCACATTCTCATTTCAGTCACGATCCTTCAAAATGTATGGAAATTGAGGCTTTTTTGACAGGTTCCGACTGAGATGTGAATGCGGACGTTGTTTTGAAATTAGTAGAATTGGCACACTGGTTACACTCGAAGCTTACCGCAAGATAGTTAGGTTGTCGAAATCCGAACATGTAATGGATTGATCACGTGATAATTCGGTGATAATTGAAGTTAATCTTGCAAATAAGTAGGTTAAACATGACACTTGTACAGTTCAATATTTTTGATGAGTTTAAACTAGATATGGCCGGTGTTTCCTAGCTGAGTATCCCGAGAAGAAACACCGAAATAAACTCTGAGATGCATGGAGTGTGCAGTGCGTGCAGGGAACTCGATGCTACGGTATGCCTTTTGAACAATTAGTTTTATTTTTACTTATCCATGTCATAAAATGGTAGACATGTAATGGTCAAATCATATGACAACCATGTAGGTTAATGTCTGAGGTGACGTTTTGTGTCGTTTCAGTTGTCCACCGGACACAACAATCGTCCGGTCGGAGGATCCTCCCTTTTCAATGGAGCTTGCGGGACTTTACAACCTGTACCGCATACTTCTATATTGCTGACTCCCTGATGATCTATCCAGACAGTGCTAACATTTGATAAAGAACTATGTAGATAATGATGATTATGCCCAGTGTTTCCTAGCTGACTACCTGAGAAGTCACTGGTAAATCGGCGTTAGTCGCGGCTGTCATTGTAATGTATCATCAATAACGTCTTTGACAGTTATAACTCGTAGTCAGAAGCCAGAAAATCTGACACCAGTCTTGCCAACGGGCATCGTTTTACTCGTGTAAAATACTTACATACTTAGTTCGAGGGTTTGAGGCGCAGCAAACACAGGCGATAAACCTAGTTTGGTTGGAGAGGCTAACATATACACAATTGCTGAGATTATATTTTTAAGAATAATGTTAAATAATTGTGTAAAGTTGTGAGGGTCGCGGGTAACCGATGGATGCGAGACGCACAGGACCGGTTGTTGTGGCGACACTTGGGGGAGGCCTATGTCCAGCAGTGGACGTCTTTCGGCTGATATGACGATGATGATGATGATGAATTGAATTGAATTGTATAAAGATGAATGAAGACAGATGATTTTCTTTATTAAAGTTTCCTTACATACTGTTTACATTTTTAAATATTTCTTTAAAAAAAGACTTTAAAATATAAAAAATACTCGTAGTAGCCCACCGGTATCGGAAGTAACAGGGTTCAAGCTACGCGGTCAGGGCTCCAGATTGAGGAACCTAAAAATACGAGTCGTGTCCAAAAGAACTGCTTTCTGAATCAAGCCCTTGATCCAGCTGCCTAACGAGAGCCTCCTAAGGTAATGGTCAAGGCTCGTGGCGAGGCCGTTCGAATAGGTATTATTATAATATATTGGTATGCCGTACATTTGCATCTGGTTATACTGGAAGCTTACTCCAACATAATTAGGATAGTGATAAACAGATTCATTTGTCTCTTTGACAATGATTATCAGTGACAGAATAGCACATGTACATCTGTCGTCAGTTTGGGTGCTTGTACACGGTGCATGTAGCTGGAGCAAGTAAAGATGCGGGTTACACGCGTGAGTAATATGCGCAAGCTATTTGTTCGAGCATGCATCGTAAACGATATGTTTACGATGCATATAACCCGCGCAGTGGCTCAACATGCGCAAGCTACATGCACCCTTTAACATAATATCAGCAATATTAACATGTAACGTGATCATAACGATTGAAAACAATTTCACGAACGACTGGTCACAATTACATTAATTAATATTAATCTCGTTGAGCGGTCAATTGATTAGTTCCGAGTACCTAATGATGTCAGCGATGTGAGCAGAGATACAACTGTTCAACGCAAACGAGAATGCCAGGTAGCAACCAAACATATCATTATGAACCTTAGGCTTTCCTTTTAAGGTCTAGTTTAAATTGAAAACAGAATTGATTTAAAACCTTATGATTCTGTTGTCGATGTTAAATGATCTGTGTTGGAATGTAGTGTGATATTTCTGTCTGTCCATTGTTTGTGGGTTCATTACGTTGGTTTCCACAAATAACACGTGTAGTTAGATTTATAAATTAAATGCTGTTTGTTTTTGTTCAAAATTCTAAGTAGCTTATTAAAATACCTTCTATGAGCGGTTACGCACTGCATCTGATCCAAATCCGTGATCCGAATCCTTTCCGAAGTAGTCATAGAACTATTTGAATGGTAGTTTACGCATTAGATCCGACTTCCGTCATTCGATTTTTCTTCACCATCCGAGTCTCCAAGAAATATTCACGGACCGAAGTAGCCGTAGTAGGTACTGTTTGTATAAACGCTTTCGCATTACCCAGGATTCAAATCGCGTCGGATTTGGATCAGAGCTAATCCTACAGCACTAGATTATCAAACTACTCAAAAACGAACCCATAAAACCAAAATAATGCAAAAGAAAAGTTAACGTAAAAATAAAAATTTAAACTTAATTTTTCTGAAAACCACAAAGCTTTATAAAATGGAAAATGCATCTGCGCGGCAAATTATTGTGACATCAAAAGGGGATGAAGAATTTCCTCTGCATTTACCGGAAAAACGTGAATTTTCGAACGTGATTCTTCGGGTAAATCGGACATCGGCGTATTACTGCAGCCATGTGGAATGAGAGTATGCCACTTCGAGCCAGACAAAGGGGCGACTTTATAGTATAAAAAGGAGATTTTACTTAGCCTGCAGTATCGCAACACTTAACCAAGTAAAATAAATGGTGACCATGTTTAAATCAGTGTAACACTTACAAAAATTAATAAATAATTGTCACATCCTTCGTAATTTTTTGTTTCTTTCTCATAATTATTTAAGGGTGATGTTGGGTAGCTGTTACAATAAGAAAGTAATATCAAAACATAAAAAAATGGGTCTTTAAAAAATAAATCGACAGCATGAAGTTCCGAAGAAATGACTTTCCAAGCTTTGTTACAGTTAGTAGCATTTGCTTTGATGTCACCAACTGCATCAGATGTCTCGAAGACTTGAAAAGTGATTTGTTTGGAACTTTTTAGTCGTTTTTCATGTTTTTTTATTTTACTATTTTTCCCTAAATGTACACCAGCTACCCAACATCACCCTTTAATATGATCACGCCCTTCTCAAACACTAAACTCAGTTACCTTACACTAAGACGACTTAACCTGTGGTTACGTACCACTTGACATGGATAACACGAGGAGGGGGATCAATGGCAGTTTCTGCTTACTATTCGATATCAATGTTTATTGCTCGCGGTAAATAAACTTGGCTTCAACGCGTCGCGTCGACACAAAAATATTAATCAATGTAATTAACATATTTCAAACGATGTTAGGGTCGGCTTTCAGCCTAACTGGATGCAGCTAATGACCAATTATTTTACACGGAGCGGCCACCTAGCTGACCACTATAATACAGTAGCATGGGATACACGATACCGTTGTCAAGACTGGTGTCAATTTCATGGATTCTGACTACCGTAACGACTATTAAAAGTCATCAAATGAGAGCTGGGACCAAGGGCTTCACGTGCTTTCCGAAGCACGGAGGTGTCTCGTTATGGACTCATCCACAGACCAACCTCGGGATCGCGTTTCTTAACGTTAAAGATCGATGGTGAAGGTGAGGCACTTATTAATAAGCAATGAGTTTCTCATGAGTACAAATATATGCAAATAAAATATTTAAGCACCAATCTATAAAACACGTTTCTTTAAATTAACCGCCTGCAATGAGTATAGTTTAACATTTCAAATAATTGTAGCTCTGCAACCAAGTTCAGAAACGATCTTTAGATTTTCTACTAAATTAATTACCATAGTCTAGGGTGCCGTAAGCCTGTTTCGATAACGAGAGGGAAGAGCATGCTCGCGGTAAATAAACTTGGCTTCAAGAGTTAACTGAGGGGGATTACGTCGACGCGTCGGGGGCTAAGTTCTAAACGCATAAGTGGCTGGCCGCCGCACTACCAAACTTGTGGCCGCTAACTTTACCGACATACTCAGGTACTATTAACGTAGATAACCCTTAGGTGATTCATTTTGTATAAGACTGCTTTTCGTTTTAGCGTATCTTGTTAGGTACCTGGAACAGAAATGTAAAATTGTGGTTTATGCTTACGACTATATGATTTAGTATCCAACTGAAGGAATACACGACACAAAGAAATTTTCTCTATAGAAAAAAATAAGTATGAAATATCTTTTTACCTTCTTTTTTAGCTACTAGGCGCAACGCTTTAGATTTTATCCTATGAAAATTACTTTAAAACATAGAAAATAACCGTATCGAGGTTTCAACTGAACAGATTTTGATTTAATAATACTTTTGTTTATCAATTCCATAATTATTAAATTTGGCACGTACTTTTTTTTTTTATTCTGAGCTACACTTTTAGTATCGTTATCTATTCTTTTGCTTTGCAAAAAGTGTTTGCATCTCTCTCGTTTGTTCAGATGCTTCATGGAGCTATTCCAGGCAGGACTTGTGACATTTTATTGTAAAACGGAGCTTGTCAGATTTTCGTAATTTAAATAATGGTTTTAGGTTTAGGTTTAGCTCGCCTTTGTACATGAACTTTCTTCAATATTTTTTTTTCTTTCCGAACTTAGTTCTCATCTTTAGTAAGATAAGCAAGCTAGTTCGACGGGTGCCACGCTGGGAAACTTGTTTTACTTAAGTAAACGATAGGTCTGTTTGAATACAGTTGTTAAGAGCTTTTCGGATAAAAATACATGTGTTTTAACAGTAAATGCCAGTAGTTTAAAGTTAGTAGTGTAGTGTTAAAAAGTGTCTGTCAAAGTGTGTGTCTTATGACCTTGAACAATATACAACGCAATATTTTTCTATCCGTGCAAACTTTTTCATTATGCTTCAATATGTATAAAAATAGTATGAAATAAAAGAGAAAAAATAAATAAAGGACAACATCGTTGGAGTACCTACCTGAATGCGACACTAAATTTGTTTTCTAGGATATGAATAGCAACGGCTTGAAGAAAATAGCGTCCTTAGTTTTCATCTCACAAAGACGTATTGGGTAAACATTTTATTTTCTATATTGGAGTGTCTATTTTTATACCATAATCTCACATTTTGTAATAAGAAACATGCTAAAATATATGTTTTCATTTTAGAATTGAAATACGTCAAACACGAATGTGTCAGGAATGTTAAAAATGTCACAGGCAGCAAGGCGGGAATGAATGGAAATGGCGTTGCGTTTGAATGGTGAAAAAAAATGTGTTAAATAAATACTAGCTTCTTCCCCTGACGTCTGCGTGGGTATTAGAAGTTTATCAATAAATGAAAAATATGTAATTCTACTAATGTTGTAATAGTGGTTTGCACCAATTTTACTTGTTCATGATTCTGGCCTCCTGATAATTGGTGAGTCTTTACCCCTCATCACTCCAGCCTTACTTTATAACGTACAGCAGATATATTTTTGTAAAAATAAAAAAAATAATTCACAACCAATAGAGTCGATAGCCTTCTAATAACGTCGGCGAATAAAATACACATATTATTTGTGAAATTTTACTTTTTATATTTTTTAAAACGCTTACTTACTTTCACTTTTACGACTATAAACACTACAAGCATCAGAATAAGGTTAATATTACATTTTTTCTACCTTTCCAACTTGTCAAGAGTGTTGGTATAGTCTACGAAGAAAAATACAAAGATTTTTAAATCATTCTAAATGTGTTTTCCATTATTTGGTATAAGTCTTGAAGATGTTCCGTAATGAAGATATTTAGGTGGAAACTAGGATGAAACGGGCCTGAGGATGGGCCGCGCTTACTTATACAAACCGGATTTTGCGGTGGCATACCGTTTCTAAGGGCGAGTTTTTTTCCGCAGTTAACTCAACCGACAGTAAACAATTGTGGTTAAATTTCGTCAAAATGCGTTTTTCAACCAATAGTGAGCTTGATCAATGGTCCTATAAATAATTTTTAGTATTTAACTTATCATCATTTGCCTAGCCTCTTCCCAACTATATTGGGGTCGGCTCCCAGTCAAACCGGATTCAGCTGAATACTAGTATTTTTTCGTGGAGCGGCTGCCTACCAGACCTCCACAACCCGTTAACTGGGTAACACGGTACTTCTTGGCAAGACTGGTATCAGATTTTCTGGCTTCTGACAATCCGTAACGACTGCCAAAGATCTACAAATGACAGCCGTTAGTATTTAACTTATGATTGACAGAAAAATGCATTTTATTAAAAGGTGAAACAAAAGGTACAAAACTAAACCAGCTCCGGCGCTAATGCTTTATATTATTATCTCAGGTTGTAGATTAGGAAGAGTGGTGATAGAATATACTACCACTATAAAATTATTTGTATCAGAGTGCCAATTATACTGGATGACTTTTTTTTCCAATGCGCAAACTTAAAGAACCACTTCTGCCCATGTAAATGAACAACTTTCCCGAAGAAGGTCATAGTCAATTACTAAAACAAAAATTGAGTCTCCCATACAAATTGTGAACAGTTGATAACAATTTTGTATGGGAAGTTCAAAATTTTTTTTAGTAATTGACTATGGCTTTCTTCGGGAAAGTTGTTCATTTACATGGGCAGAAGTGGTTCTCAAAGTTTGCGCACTGGAAAAAAATACCCAGTATATAGTTAGACGACACGGTTGGCGCAGTGGTTGAGCGATCGGCTGCTGCGCTGCGTGTCGGAAGCTTAGCGTAAGCTGGTGCGTACGGAACAAATATTTGAGTGAATTTCCCGGGACCAAAAATTGCGTGGCATCAATGAAATTGGTACTAAAAAACAAAGTTATAATGTTCTAACATTTTTTTCCGGTTAGGTGAAATAGAAATCCACGTGTAGCACTAAATATTTTATTAATAGGATTAATGGATACTCCAAAATAATTAATTAAACCTCGAAATATTTCATTGCCGTGTTTGTCCACACGTCACCTTGTTGTGTATTATTCCTCATTGATAAAAATCTATTGGTTATTTATATTAAAACCTAGTTTTATTTGATACATTAATAGTTAAAGTATTGTTACGGAATATATTTATTCAAATATTTCAACAATACAACGAATGGTTAATAGAAATTCATTTGTCCCAGAACTACCGTTCATCGCCGTGTCCTAATCATGTTCAAGGATATTGTTTTACCTAATGACTTGCGTCCCCCCCGCGGTGCGCTAAACGTTTCGTGTTAGTGCTGCCTAAGTGCTCGACGTGGAAGGACGTACACACGTGCCTGCGTTTTCGAGCCATAATGTAAGTTATTCAATTTTTATGTTACTGGACATTTTTTCTTTCATCGCCGTGGATAGGTATAACCTCATTTTAAATTAAGTTTGTCTTCTTGAGTAAGCATTCGATAGAACGCCATTTCTTTTATGTTTATTTGTGAAGTGTTTATTTCTTTAAATAGTTAATAGATTTTTTGTTATTTATATTTTTTGCCTTGATTTTCATCGCCGTGCTTTCATTGCCGTGGTGTTTGTGCGCGAAATTTGCTATGGCAATGAAAAAAAAGACACGGCAATGAAAAAAAATTCATTGCCATGCCTTGTAAAACAATTTATTTTCATTGCCGTGGCCAGGTATTTCATTTCCGTGACTTGTGTTTTCATCGCCATGGTATGATTAGGCAAAGAAAATATCTTTATCACCTTTTATCTGTTATACAGGTAATACTGATTACTGACATTACAGGAGGCCTACCACAACCTCTTAAAACAATATTATTTTAATATTACTTTGTAATTTCTGTTGTTGCATTTTCAACTCTCGGCGCTGATCCGAGCGTTGAAAATCCAACAGAGCGGAACGCAAAGTAATATTAAAGTAATATTGTTTTAAGAGGTTGTGGTAGGCCCCCAGGACTCGTCAAGTTAACTCTCTCTGCAATGCGATAAAACATTTAAGGATAGACTTGATGAGTTTTTACTGTACAGTCAACTACAAAAAGATTTTTTCATGGTAACGTAACAAAATGATGTAACATTTGGTACTCTATCACACGTATAATATACCCTCACACACGCATGCACCCCCACATACTACAGTCTGATTTTAATAATGGATTGTTTATATTTTTAGGATGCCAAGATGCCTAAACCAAAATTATCTAAAGAGGTGAGAAAAGAGAGGAAAAGATTGGCGGAAGAAAAGCGACGTCAAAAATTAAGAAGCGACCCTGTATTTTAAGAGAGGAGTATCTAAGAAAAGAAAGAGAACGATATCTTAAAAAGAAGGCTGCAGGAGTAGTTCTTCCTCGAAGTGCAATGACTTCGCAATATTATAGGAGGAAAAGGTCTTGATTCCAACACTTGTGTGGGAGTAAAATTTGGGCAAGGAAATATTACAAAAGAAGAATGAGAGTACAATAAGTAAAGAAAGACTGTTGAATTACACTCGCAACACTACTTAGAGATATCAATACTACAGCCTTTATTCTTATACATACTCCCATTCTTCATTTTGTAATATATTATCTATCGAAATCTTACTCCCATACACAATTTGTCTGGGTTTGCCTTTCCCCCTCGGAGAGATATAATATTTTTCCATTTCCATGGATTGATTCTTTCATTCCCATGGCACAGTTTTTTCATTGCCGTGGACGCTTGTTTCATTGCCGTGCACGCATGTTTCATCGCCGTGGCACGGAATTTTTAATCCTGTATATCTCGTTAGTTTTTTAAGTTATCTGCTAGACATTAAGCAAGAATGCAATACATTATCAAAAACTTTAATAAAAGCGTTTTTTTTTTAAAAAAAACCTTAAGATAAAAAAATACACGGAAATGAAGATTTTATAGGACCTGTTGAAATTCACTCATTTGTATGACCTACAGATAGTTGTTCCGGGTCTGGCTGTTTGTGTATGTCACTTTGTATGTTTGTAAACGCACCCACGATACAGGAGAAACTCATAGTGTGGGGCAACGTTTTAAAAAAAAAATAACTACTAATTTTTATTCAACGTTTGTATTAGCATGTCAGTGTCGAACTGTCAAAAAAGCCTTAATTTTCATACATTTTTGACAGATTGCGACTGAAATGCCAATGCTAATGTTGCTTGAAAATTAGCGGAATTGGCTCTCAGGTCGCTAACATATTTTTTTTCGCTCGAAGAAGTTTGTTAGACGTTCTTCACAAAAACTCATTTTAGTTCAAAATATTCATATTTAGTCATGATAACTGAATACTAACATGTTAACCAACGCTTGCCGAGGTTGGCCCGTGGATGGGTGATCATAACATACCGAGACTCCGTGCCTCGGAAAGCACGTTAAGCCGTTGGTCCCGGCTGTCATTTGGAGATCTTTGGCAGTCGTTACGCATTGTCAGAAGCCCAAAAACCTGACACCAGTCTTGCCATGAAGTACCGTGTTACCCAGTTAATGGGTTGTGGAGGTCTGATAGGCAGCTGCTCCACGTAAAATATTGGTATTCAGCTGAATCTGGTTTCACTGGTAGCCTACCCCAATATAGTTGGGAAAAAGGCTAGGCAGATGATGTCGTTAACCAGTAACTGGGTTCTAGAGATGAGATAGGCAGTCATAGGACTTAGAAGCTATCTGAATATATACATATTTTTTTGTGTCCTGCTAATTAGCAATTTGTTTGTTCCATACAACAATCTAATATGCTGTCAGATTTTCATCGGTTAATGTGATGTAGCAGAAAGTGCACCAAGAGGATTGTATCCTCTTGTTTTGTCTTCGAATCTTGTCGCTAGCTCCGGTATACGATTTCTCTTAAGGCGAGAGAATCTTAGGCTGCCCACTCCCTGCACTTCGGCGGCTAATTCGTTTATATGTTGGCCTAGGTATATCTTGCTGTTTGACTCAATTTCTTCCTTCACAGTTCGCAGATTGAAATCTAGGTTCACATATTTATTGCTTAAGTATTGTGGGATATTGAACATGGTTCTCATTCTTTTGCTTTGAAACCTTTCTAGTATTTCGATGTTACTATGGCTGGCTGTGCCCCAGAGCTGTATGCCGTAAGTCCATATAGGCTTCAGTATAGCTTTATAGACTTTCGACCGACGAGCCAGTACATGCTGCGGAGTTTAGTGTCAAGTTGTTTTCTTTTAATTCATATGAGTTTGCGCCAAGTGAGTCGACGGTCTAGATGTATATTCGTACCTAAGTATTTGGCGTCATCTGATTGTGGGATCTCTGTATTGCAAAGTTTCACAGGTCGGCAGGTTTTCCTTCTGAGTGTGAAAGTTACTTGAACCGACTTATCTGTATTGACTTTAACTGAATATTAACATTACAAGTTTAACTTGAAGAAGAACCTTGAAGTCAAACACAAATCAAAGTTGCTTTATAATGAGATAAAAAGAAATCCTCAAATATTTTTGTTAAGTTGAGATCACTTTTTGAGACTAGTTTTTTTCACCAGTTATGTGACTTACACTTTTGGAAATCTGTCTCATCGAGCTTTTAATTTTTATACTTTTATAATGATATTGCGCCGTCGTATTTCTATGACTTGGTCATGTGAGATGACCAGTGGTGTTTTTAGGTATAGCCCATACCTAAAAACACCGTTAAAATGAAAATAAAAACTTTTTACAAAAAATTACCTTAACGGAAGTCGGTGTTTATGGTTGTTTCTTCGTAATTTAACACCGACTTCCGAAGTAACGTTATTTTGTACTATATAGTGTTTATTTTTGGAAGCCGGTTTTTTTTTGTAAAAAGTTCTATTTAGAGTATATTATTTCATCGCCATGGAATCGCCATCGCAATGAAGCATCGCCATACAAAGTTTAATGCAATTTCGACGCCATTTTTAAATTTGTTTTTAAAACTCCGACCAAAAAGAGGGGTCAAAAGTTTGACCGCTATCTGTGTCGGTCGGTCTGTCTGTCTGTGTATCTGTCTGTGGCACCGTAGCTCTTAAACCGGGTGAACCAATGCGGTTTTATTTATTTGTAAGGTATATATAGAGTGTTCTTAGCTATGTTTCGAGAAAATCAGTTCCACCGTTTGAAGATCATCAGCTCTTTTCTAGTTGTTGAAGGGATGTGAGCAAATTCTATTTATTTGATCGATTCGAAAAATGGTATTCTGTTACTTCAATGATATTGTAAGAACATGGTAACATTGACCTGATGCTGCAGCATGACCTGATATTTACAGGATACCCAACTCCTCACTTACTTACAGCAGACCTTTCGTGTTTGTATTCATTTGAATGATCGCAATGAATATGTTACAACTAGATTGTGACCAGGTTCATATGATGAAGCTGAAAAGAGAAAATATGTTGTGAGTACATTAGTGAAAGATGCTAAGCTACTTTCAATCGTTCTACCGATATGATATCTTGGTATACGATGTAGTGCCGTTTAGGTGAGTGTAGATCATAGGGTTTCTATAATACCTATTAGGTAAATTAAGTTGAAAAAGCATGATATAAAAATTAAATTAAAAATTTAAAAACCTCCAACAGAAAAACTTTAAAAGTAAAAAAATAATAAGTATTGATCCTATTAGTTTGACATAGGTACGATTCTTTGGGCCAAGCGTCATCGCATCGGGGGACCGCTAATATTATAATTAGTAAATACAAAAAATTGCGGTCCCCAAAGAATCGTACGTATATTAAACTAAAAGGATCATACGATATGTTACTTTTTAAAGTTTTTTGTCGGGGATTTTTATTAAGTTTTTAATTTATTTTTTTATCTAATTAACCAGCCTCGCTTTTTGTGTATGTGTATCCGGTTAGATTTAAGTAATGTATTTTCAAGCACTTCCTTAAATCCAATTCTGCTAAAAATTGGCATACCTACTTATGTACTTTTGTGTGTATATGCAGCTGGTCTGATGATGGCGCCGGAAAATGGCCATAGCAATTCCTCAACCAAACAAGTTCAAGTACTATCCTCTACAGATATGTATTGACAAGTGGATTTTCCTTGTACTAATTTATTTAAGTGTATAATAAGTACTTAAATATTATAAATAATTATTTTTAGCCTATTCCGTCCCACTGTAGCTAAAATAGCTTTAAATTATGATTAAAACTATGATTAAATTTACAGCCTGTTTACGTGTTTACATCAAGTAGAAAAACGCGTTGTTATCAGCTTAGGTATTAAGATTGTTAATCGGATCACGGCTGATCTCTCGCACACGTGTGTTTATCAAATGACCTAGTTTCAAGCAGGATGTAGTAGCCTTGACAGTGAACCGGACAGCTGCTGGTAATCGCCTTTGCTCGATGATTGCCTTCGGCATTTGATTCACGGAAATGCAAGCACGTCGAGATTCAATTACTTATCGTGTCGGAATATTATGTTCCTAACGGGTATTATAGTGTTGCAATGTAACACTATTAGCTATTGAGTCTATCTAAGTGGTTTAAATAGTTATATTACTAGTAATAGTATAGTAATAGTAAAACTTTTACCTAACAGTTAATTTTTTTTTAAGGATAGGTATCACGAAATGTCTCCTTTTGCTCTGGGCGGAACAGAAGGGAGTCAAAGTCAAAGTCAAAGTCAAAGCATTTATTTCAATTAGACCATTTACAGGCACTTTTGAATTGTCAAGGTCGGTCGGTCAAAAAGATGAAGCTATTTGCACGTTCCAAAGCGTAGATCTCTATGGAGAAGAACGTGCAAGAAACTCCACGGACACTCTTTTAAAAATTATATTTTGTTACAAAATTATGGTTACATCATTCATAATGAAACTATACATATATGTGAGAACGATGTAAAAGACGTGCAGGATAAAAGAGTCCGGAGTAAAAAAAGAAACAATTCAAAGAAATAATTAAAATAAACCGGAACAGTGTCAGACTCTCACTGACTAAAACCCATCTGCTCCTTATTTGGTTTATGTAACAAAATACTGAATATTTATAATAACATTTATTTTGGTTTGTGCATACATAAGATGACAACACTCAGAAACAATCGAAGAGAAAAATTAAAGGAAAAAGTAAAACATTTAAAATTAGAAGTATAAAACTTGAACTATAAAAATTAAACCCTAAAATGTGGTTTTGACTTTCTTTGTTGGCTCTGACACCCTTTCAAATGCCCTTTGCGATCCAGGGCCGCGGAGACTCTTTCAAACAAATTCCGCAATAGTTATCGGATGAATTGGATGAATGTTTGTTCATCTAACCGTTTGCACTCCAAAACGGCCAGACGGACCTCGATGAAATTTGGCAAAGAGATAGATAAGATAAGATAACATAAGATAAGATAAAATAAGGTAAGATAAGATAAGATAAGATATTTTTATTTTGCAAATATGGATTATAAGAGGTAGTCCGAAATAAAGGCCACTTTTTTATATTATTTTATTTAATATTAAAAGTAATTTTCAATAAACACGCGGAAGCTAGTTAAAATATATAAAGAGTTCAACACTACATAATACGTTTTTTTTAGTTTTAGTTTAGCAACAACCTCTGTTGTTTGGTTGCAATCAAGTTGGAAATAGCAGGGTTATTTTACTTTTCTGCCGCTTCGATTTTTTGTATACATTTCTTTTTGATTACACTGAATCGTTAACCAGAAATTTTAGATTGTTGAAGAAAACTTTAGAAACAACAAGTAAATTTGTGTTTTGACAAAAATCTTACAAGTTATTAGCCGGAGATTATTAAAATTCATAACACTTTATCGTAAGCTTTATTTATTTTGTCTAAATATCATTGTCTACCTTTCAAGGTCTTAGCTGTGTTATCGCGATTTCATTCATGAGAATAGTTGTTGTTATTAAACACAACTTCAATAACAACGACAAAGCGACATACATTTTGCAGGAGCGAGTTTATTTTATTTCCCTGATAAAATGCAAACCGTGAGAATATGAAGTTCAAAGCCACTGCAGAATGAAAAAAAAATAGGAGTTCTGTGGAAACATCGGTCGAGCAGAGAAAGTTGTTTCGTACTTGTTTTTTTTTTTCGAATTTCACGGCCATTTGCGTACGGAACCGCTGTTAAAGTGAAACCGTTAGTAAAAAAATGAATGACGTACAAAATTCAACAAATAATGCCAATCAACAAACTCATTCTTTATGAAGTATTTAGGCAGGAGTACATTATATTGATGAACACTATCTTCTACCTACGACTTCACTCGGGTGGACAAGTCCTTTGTAAACCTTTCCCAAAAGTTTCAAGTTTAATCATTAAATTCAGGGTTTTAAACACAAAAACGTGACAGACAGATAGACGGACATTTTATTTAGCATGGTCACTCAATGAGATACATCAGAGGGCCAATTCTAACATTTTTTAAGCAACTTTCGCATTGTCATGTCAGTTGCAATCTGTCAAAAAAGCCTCAATTTCCATAAATTTTTGACAGATTGCGATTGACATGCGAATGCGATAATTGCTTAAAAAATAGTAGAATTGAAAATAGTTCGATTCTACTATTTTTCAACGCTCAACGCCAAGCACGTGTAGGTACACGTGAGTGACCAAACATTGGGCTTTATTAATACTGGCCCAATATTTCGAGCGCGCCGCATTCACTTTCCTGCGCTCGAATATCAATCGTTTATTAATTTAATGAATGGCCGG
Organism: Melanchra persicariae; assembly: GCA_947386135.1. Taxonomy (NCBI): domain Eukaryota; kingdom Metazoa; phylum Arthropoda; class Insecta; order Lepidoptera; family Noctuidae; genus Melanchra; species Melanchra persicariae. The sequence continues at coordinate 31,828,513 of OX376643.1, forward strand.
CTCACATCAGCTGTCGAGCATTATTAAAGCTTTCAATTCATGAGAAATACGCTGATGTTTGTAAACAATAATTAAGTTCTGGAGTGTTGCATGAGCTTGTAAACAAACAACGCTGATCTTACTTTTAAACCGCGTAGTTTTTTATTTATATTTATAACGGGTTATTATTATTTTGTAGAAGTATTGTTATGAAGGGATTCGATTGGTTCTGTAGAAAGATGGTTCGTTTGGTTTTACAGTTTAGTTATTATGAGACGTGATTGAGAAATTAAATCTGATGGTGGTTCAGGATGGAACTTAGATGGATAATTATGAGAATATGTGGTAGTATGCAAAACGTCAACAAGGAATAACTTAAAGTACAAAGGTGATCCATAGGGTTGGACTTTTATTTTTCAAGTGGGGGGAATAACTTAACTTAAGTATAGACATGTTGAGTCAAGTGGAGGGAATGACTTATACGTTATTTCCTCCACTTGACTCAATCAAATAGATAGTTATAACTTTTTATTTATTGACAATAATCGAGAGTTTTCCGTTGCCATGGTAACTAAGCCAGTGGATTAGAGGAGTATTCTTTAAAGAGACTTAGAATGTGGGCGTAAGTGTCTGCTACGCATGCTACACAACTTTTTGAGGTAAATAGCAAGTGCGAACTGTTGTTACATTTTGTTTATAGTAGTGTTTAGGTTTCAAATTCGTGTGAACCTAACTGATGGTTTATATTGTTATAAAATAGTTTTTAATATTAATCATTCTAAACTTGTTACGCATGATGTAGATTAGTTTAAATGTTAGTTACTCTTATGTCGCAGTTAAAATTATGACAACAGTTGATTTAATTCAAATTAGTTTTAAGTTTATTAGTTTATGATTTAAGTATCGCTTACAACTTGTTCATCTCTATTATAAGAATACACTTTTATCAAAAGTGATTACAATTTTCTCGTTTTTTGGCCGTTTTAGCGGAATTTTCCCTTTGTAATGAATTGCCGGATCACGCCTAGGTTTTTCGATTCCTTTGAAAGTTAAGGAATGTTTGTATCTTATTTATGGATTAATGAATGGCCAAGGATACAAAGAAGTGGATCGTGGTGAATCTGTACAGTTTCGATAAGGCAGAAGCCTGTTGTCAACATTTAATTTGTTTGTAACGTTTGGCGCGCTTTTAATTCGCTTGCTTGTGATTGAGAGTGCTGATGTAAGTAATCATTCAGTCATTGATCTGTGATTCAGTGATTAATGGCCTATTCTACTTTGACTCGGCTTGTATCTGTGCTCACCTAATGAATGAAAAAATGTGAATCACGCTAAAATGACATCGTAACAGAACATTCTTAATGTTTCGGATCCTAAGGAATGTTATTACTGATTGTTGCGGTTTCGCTTCGATGAGACTTTGGTAGTGAACTGCACAGCAGTGCTGGGGTTCAGTCCACCATTACGGTAGATTTGGAAGAAGTTTCTTGTAGTTCGGAGGTAGTTCAATGTTATTTGTTACTCGCCAGCGAGAATATAAGACTGGAGTAGTAACTTGTAGTGTTTCGTAGTGTCTCGGACGTCGATAAGATCTAACTGCAGGTTGCATTCACTCAGAACAACTTTTTCGATTTTGTATTATTCTCTCGAACGTTCACGTTTCTCTTTGAAAAGACTTCAACGCGCCGGGATTTTACCAATAACATGCATTCATCCCTCCTTCGGAATGTTTTCGATACAGGCGGACTCCGCGCGACCTGCCCACAGCTGGGACTCATTCGCATTGCAATAGATAGTGCTGTGGGCTGTATCGTGCGTCCTGCGTCTATGATTTTGTCTCCGCCTGTATTGCGATCATAAAACATGAATTAGCAATCGCCTCGCTGTACACTGTGATACGCTTAGCTTCAATCGCATCATAGCCACGCAATAGCCTTATTCTAAGTCATTGGAATGTGGGGACAGTGTGTCAGGGTCGGGATGGGATTGTAGTCATCAAACCTAAGTAATTTCAGTTTCCCTAGAATTTAGATGAAAGTAATGATTTTTACCAACTGTTGTTTATTGGGGATCAGCCATCTCGCCTCCGAACCTGCTAGGATACCGACGGACGCACAAACTTACATAAACAAAACTGTGTCATTGAGTCCTTGCAGTCCCGCGTGCGTGTTGGCGGCTGGTGCGAATTGGCGCGGACTCGGCGCGGCGCGGCTCGGTACGGATCCTGCGGGACGACACGTACCTGTGTGGGCTATGTGCAGGCTGCAGTGCGGCCAGGTTCACGGGCAGTAGCGGCGCGATTAACTACGGAGCATGTGCAGCCGGCCTGTCTGGGTCAATGGGACAGTGGGTGGGAAACACATGGGGTGCGAGCGAGTACGGGCGACGCGCCGCTGGCGTCAGTGAGCGAGTGGATCGCGAGCCTGCCGAGCGCGGCCGCGGCACTCGCGCGTTTAGTCCCTGTTGCCGCGCGGCAGTTGTTGCGGTAGGAAGGAGTACTCGCGCATGACTAGTCCACCCCGCGGACTCGCCTGGGTCATGGGTCCATGCGCGGCGCGGAATTTGCGCACGGTCGATAGCATGGGGCGTACTCTGCGGCGTGAAGGACCGACCCCCACGGACATGCGACACCCTTTTATGTGATGACGTTCAAAATCGACGTCATAATGAAAATTGAGCGAGCGTTTTGGGCGGAACTCGTGAGAAAAGCGCAAGACAAGCGGGTGAGCGCGCGCAGGTCTCGCCGGCGGGCAACGTGTGCGCAGCCTTAGCGAGCCGCCACGCCGCCGGCATACGCAGAAGGTCAACACTGCAGTGTGCCACCTAGCGGTAATGAAACTCGCTAAGCTAGTTTATTAGGCCATTCTTGATAAGAATTGATTCAGGACGACCTAGTTACCTGGATTTGCTCGATTTTAAGCACTTTAAATTAATATTTTTCATTAAAAAATTTAGAAAACGAAAATCGTTGCAGTTTATTATGTAGATTATAGTTTGCGGATTTTTTCATTTTAAGTTTTTACCAATTGTTTATTTTATTTATACATTGTTGCGTAAAGTTTGTCTGCTTGAGATGCAAAGGGCGTACGTTACAGGTATCATAAGTTTTACGAGGCTGGTTAAACTGGGTCACATTTACATGGAGGTATGTGGAATTGGGATGTATTATTGAGAGGATCGTGGCCAGAGTGCGGGGCGGCGCGTTCTGGAGCGCGGGAACTATGTCCGTCTCGCTCACGTGGCGGCGCGGCCGGCCAGTCGTCAGCGTAGGTAGTCGGCACGCGGCGCTCGCAGCGCGCAGACGCGGCCGCGCTCCTCCTCTGTACTCAACGTGACACAACCCATACAATTAACTTCCGCGAACTAAACTAACTCTTTAAAGTTGTTTTAAAACTTTTCCTTCGTACATTTTTTCAATAAACTTTGCTGGTAATAAGTAAAAATATTTTATTAAACTGTAAACTTGTAAAATTCAGGTTTTTGCAGACATATATGGGAACTTAGTTTTGTTGTTTAAAAGTTCTATGAATTGCATTTCGCGCTAAAATTGAATGTGTGAGCCAATGATTAATAACTTAACAATTTAAGTAACTGTAAACTTCTGTTTCATTTGAGTTTGTTTAGACATGTTTGGAAACTTGGTTTTCATCGTAGAAAAGTACTGTGAATTGCTTTTTGAGCAGCATTTCAAACTTGGATGTGTACCTAGTAGCTCAGTTGAATACTAGCAGAGCCAACGGCATCGAACAATCACTTTTATAAGTACTCATAAGTTTAACAAAACTTTTATTCAAACTTTTTCTGCAACTTTTTAACTTGTGATAAAGTTCTTTTTTCATAATGTAAATCAAATCATACATAAAGAGTCGCTTAAAACAATGTTATGTGTTTCAAAATAACACGTGAGTCGCGTACAGCTGAACGATCTAAACATCCTCAGCAATTAGAATATTTAGAAAAATCTTTTGCAAAACCAAATGAAATTATCTAGTAGGTACTTTTTTTAATGTCCTATAGTTTTTTTTTTGCCTTGGTATTACGATATTCAATTTTAATTCATTGCGTGTCTCAAGTTTAATTAATTAATTTATACTTTACGCACACAGATGTACAGAGACGGACATAATGCCTTAGGCATTTTGTACTAGTCAAGAGGCAGAGCAGATTGTGTGTGTCACGTTGAATATTCAGTTGGTGTTATGGAAAATAGAAACTACTGTGACTGACTCTGTCCCTAACTTTAAAAACAATGAGGCCCCCTCAACAAACTTTCCCCTCGTCCTTGTGTCGTGTTGATTGCTGAGGGTCGTTACCCCCACGAATTACTTTGCATTAGTTTCGATCTCGCGCAGTGTGTATGGCTTCGTAGACGATTTTGTTGGTTTTGTCGCAGATTTGATTTGTCCATCGCATAGGACTTGATCCTCTTGGTCACTTTCCCTGTATTTTTCCTGTCATAAGTAGCTTTACCAAATTGTCGTTTTTCTTCCCGACTACAAACAAACAACGAACTTTAGACAGACAAAAACAGTTCATAAATAATAAACTATTGACAGCTGCAAAATTGTGCAGGCAATCAACAAGTTTACAACCTACTGTTGCCGCTCGTGGCTCCACGGAAATAGGCATCTAGCATCATCGAAATAGTTTCACTGGACAGAAATAGTGGGCGAAGTAAAATTAGAATGTTTCGCTCGAGAATAAACCGGCTGGTCAGTTATAGACGGACGCTGGCATTCAGTGTTCATCTTTGTTTGTAAACAAACATCTATGCTGCAAGATTTTGCAAAGAATGTCTTTTGTTTAGATATTTAATAATAAGGATTTATTTAACAGCTATGTTTTTTATCTATACGATGTGATCGATGATGGAGTATGCTTGCCTAGAAGTTACCAGTTCACTCTTGACCTAGTGCTATCATGAAACATTGACTCGGGGGCAGCAAATTCTGCTTCATGTCGGTATGTAAGTACAATGAAAGAAAGAAAGAATTCGAGTTGCTAATATTCAACTTTGTTTGCAATAATCCGATATAATCTATAGCGGATTATTGTTTATGTATTTATTACAAAAAAAATCTCTTTCTTCTCGATGAGACACGTATGTAATGTATTATATTGTAAACTATCTAGATGGGAATAATTATATAATTATGTTATATTCGATATTATCTGTTCACAATACATAGATTTTATCATCTAATCAAGATTTATTACAATATTACGATTTTGGCAGTAACCTACTGACATAGACACGCCAATTAACATTTAGGAAGCTGCGACCTTCATTCGGAGATACGGTGTGACCGCAAACCGATGCTACCGCAAATTTACACCTCGCCGTATTTCCCAATAATATTATTTGTGAACCACCACAATTTAATGACCTTCGATTCTGTAATGAGCAGAGGTCGGAGTGGGTAGATTGATTTTATATACTTGCGTCAAGATATTATAATATGGACATGCCATTTTATCCATAATGTGCGGGAAGTACTGGAAAAAGTTCCGGGATTGGAATTATGGAATAAAATAAAATTAAAAACATACAGATAGGCTAACAAAATCGTTAATTATATGAATGATTGATTGAATTCACTGAACAATTATTTTCACAAATTAGGAGCGCACTCTACGAACCGAGGTAAGCGAGTGAGATACCTGGAACACAGCGCGCGCGCATTGTTCTAACAAACACCCAATGAGTCATACAGGGGGTCGATTCTGCTATTGCAATCGTGTCTCAATGACCGGTCAATGATCGACTTTTGACGTATAACGTCAAACTTTTGACACATTTCCCATACAAAAACTGTCAAAGTTGTCAAATATTCGATCACTGACCGGTCATTGAGACACGATTGCAATAGCAGAATCGAGCCCCTGGATACTTGCTTCTGATTGTTCGTTGCGTGCGGTCAATGCGTTGTGAACATAGATGAACATGAGATAAAGAAACAAAAGGCCCTGTCTAAGTTTTGTCTCATACTGTCAAGCGTCATTTCTAATTCAACAGTAAGGGACAAAATACGGTGTAACAATTACAAGGTATTTTTGTATAAAATAAAATACTGATTTCTTTCACCATTAGCTAACAATGGCAGCGTAGATTGATATTATTCAATCAATCAATCAAAAACTTTATTTCAAACTAGAGTCCATATGGGTTAGTAGCAAGTACTTAGGAGACGTACGTACGTTACGTACGTTTTTTACCTTAAACACAAATTCGTGCTAATTTCAAAATTCCGACCACAATAAATATGAAGTTCCGGTTTTTTGGAGGCATATCCATATTATCCTCTACGTTTGACGTCAACGACCTTAAATCATTCTACCTAGGTGCTCCGACCTCTGGTAGTGAGAGCATATTAATTTAACAAATTAAATAGTTTAGTTTTCATTCACAACTATTCAGAACGAGAACTTCCGAGTTTAAAATAACAAGACGTATTGTGAGGAGCATCATAAAACATAATATGCAAAAAAGTAGGTGACAAAGACAAAAATGTAGGTAGATTGCGAAAACTAAACTCAATTTATTTCAATCAGTAGATCAACAGATTATGAGATTATTGTTCTACAGATTGAAATAAATAAACACACTTTTCAATGAACTCGTTACGTCGCGGCGTCGCCTCGGTAATATACGAGTACTTATTTATATTTTTTGAATAGATACTCCTTCAGTGCTGACCTGTTTTTGCGAAACTTCGTCACAGGGTTGTCGACACCTCCTTGTCATCAAACTTCAATAAAAAGTTTTCTTTTTAGGGTCAAAACCAGCCAAGTGCGAGTCGGACTAACGCACGAAGGGTTCCGTAACATTATGTATTAAAAAAAGGCAAAAAAATCACGTTTGCTGTTTAAATAGGTACTTATTTTATTCTATCTTTCGTATTTGTTGAGCGGTAAACAAAATCCATCATCTGTGAAAATTTCAACTGTCTGTCTAGCTATGCATGAGATACAGCCTGGTGAATAACAGACGGACAGACAGATGGACAGACAGACGGATAGACAGATGGACAGACAGACGTACAGACAGACGGATAGACAGACGGACAGTCAGACGGATGGACAGACAGACGGACACTCAGACGTACGGACAGACAGACAGACATGCAGACAGACGGACAGACAGACGGACAGATAGATGGACAGACAGATGGACAGACAGATGGACAGTCAGACAGACGGACAGACAGACGGACAGACATACGGACAGACAGACGGACAGACAGACAGATGGACAGACAGACGGACAGACGGACAAACAGACGGACAGACAGACAGACGGACAGAAAGACGGACAGATAGATGGACAGACGGACAAACAGACGGACAGACAGACGGATGGACAGACAGACAGACGGACAGACAGACGGGCAGACAGATGGACATATAGACGGACAGACAGACGGACAGACAGACGGACAGACAGACAGACGGACAGACAGACAGACGGACAGACAGACGGACAGATAGACGGACAGACGGACAAACAGACGGACAGACATACGGACGGGAAGTTTGCCATAATCGCCACGCTTGGCAGGCGGGTTGGCGATCGCAGTGTAGCTGTAGTAATGTACCTATGTAGAATGCTGCTGCTCATTCTTTGGTGAGTTCCATAATCACCTCTTGCAACACCTGCGGGAAGTGATGGGATGGTGCTATTCTTTTACGTCCGACACCATACGAAACCCTTTGGGTAACGAACCCAAAAAAAACGGGACCCAATTAATAAGACTCCGCTGTCCGTCTGTCTGTCACCGGGCTGTATGTCATGAACCGTGATAGACAGTTGAAATTTTCACAGGTGATGTATTTGTATTGCCGCTGTAACAAAAAATACTAAAATCAGAATAAAATAAATATGTAAGTGGGGCTCCCATACAACAAACGTGATTTTTTTGCCGTTTATAGATAATGGTAAGGAACCCTTCGTGCGCGAGTCCGACTCGCACTTACAACACACAGTAAAAACGTACGAGATTGTCTCGTAGCGACCAGATAGATAAAATTACGAGACTCATTGGATCTCGTAAAAATTTCGTACGAAGCCTGTTCATAAATCTATTAGTGTTGTGTCAACTTTTGAAGAGTGGAACTACTTTTAATTGCTATCATGGATAAAAATACCCGGAAAAGGTCACGCAAAATTTTAGAACTATCATTTGCCAAAAAAATTGTGACAATAACGATATGACGAATAAATGTGATAATTCTCCACAAATTGTGTTTATGGAGAATTATCACATCACATTTAATCGTCTCACTTGTAGAAATATTAGTACTAGCCCCAGTTTCTTGACTCACTTAATCAAGAACTTTCTAATGCAACACCATCTCCATGAATGCAAAACAAACATGTGAGTAACAGTAATTCTCATTTATTAAACTACTCTAACTTACCCAGTAATAGCAGCAAAATTTACGATCATTCAGCAGAATCTCGCACAACTGAAATAGTAAAATATTGTACAGATTTACGGACACCCTGCACCATCAAACTAGACAGTTTTAAAAGAAAGCACTTGTATTTTGTATTTGTCAGTATGATCCATTTATTCATTCTCGACAAATTATTTTAATCTTATCCCACCAATCAACCTATTGTTTTTATCGATATTTAGACACATCTGTAATTTTCTTACTGTCAGTGCATTGCGAGATCTTATGGGTGTCGTGATTTTGTGTTTGTGCTTTTGTTTCCATTTTTTCTTTGATCTTCGGGCGAGGTCACATATACATTGACATATCTATCTTCTACCGATAGAAACAAAAAAATACGTATTTTAAGCTATTTTCATAAAAAAAATTGAGTTCAAGGTGACAATCCGTACGACATTATAGAATCTCGTCCGGTCATTAGGAGAAGACAGTAACGAGTTCTTTTAGACCTCGTGATGCTACAGAGGCAGGTAGCATAAATTTGGACCCGCAGTGAACGTGTTAACAGTAAGAAAAACAAATTTCTTCTTTATTAAACGATCGTTGTATAAATGTCAATTGTTGAAAAAAAATGCATGAGAACTAGATAAAGACATACAATTTCAACCGTAGCTAAAACGTAAACGCATCTTTGCCGACCATGGTAAGTATTGATTGAATGAGTCCAATAAAACCTAGGCATCTGCATATATCAGGCTATCATATAGCTAATAAATAGCTATCTTAAAACTTTCAAAACTCACACAAAATAGCATCGGAACACTTGAAATTTGCACTTGAAAAATAAATGTCTTCCCGAAAGTTGCAATAAGAACCGTAAGTTCTCTGCAATCAGACCCTCTTCAACTCATAACTCTAAAGTTCGTCTGAACATTGCACGGAGTTGCACCAGTTGTGAAACTAAATATTCAACGGACGTTGGCCGGTTGCTCGTTATTCCATTGGCCAATCACGGTCTCTCGTTGAGTTATTGGAGAATATTATGAAATTCATTTCACAGTTCTTGGAAAGTAAGTCGTGCTATTGTATTTGTAACGTAGCTATGAATTTGTAGCAGCACGTTATTGGTTATTCGCAATTGTGTGGTGTAATTTCGTTTATAGTACTGCATCCATACTTTTATATTATAAATCTATAACTCTGACTGTTGGCCTGTCTATCTGTTTATTACTACTTCACGATAAGAATGCGAACTTTGCTTAAAATTTGTAGAATTGGTCCTCAGATCTATAAGTCTGATGTGTTGACAGACATCGGTCGCCAGTTATTAATTAGGCGTCTATGGGCTGTAATTATGGTCACTGGTAGGGGAAGCTAACATTGACGTTTTCGTGTTCATGTTGGAGTTGGAGTTCGAGTTGATTTGATTTGGAGTTTACGTTTTGCAATATTGAGGTGGAAATTCTCACGGGAACGAGCAAAACAGAGATATGCGCGTACGAAGACGCGGTAAAAAGCTAGGAGGTATAATAAAATAATCATATATTCATCAGTCATACAGATCAGTGTATAATATTTAAAAAGGGCTGAAATTACAAACAATGTAACCCTGACTTCTAAATCTAACTTACAAATCTGTGTCCCTCCAAGAAAAAGATAATAATTATTACCATGCGTGCATAACTTTCCACTCAATTTAAATAGAATAGTTATATCAAATTATTAATTAACCCATTACGAAATGAATTTACAATAAAATGAGTTAATAATATTAAAAATCATAAAATTTAAAACATACAATACAAAATTAAAAAAACTACAGTATAAAAATATTAAATTTACCAATAAAAAAAATAAAATTATGAGATTGAGAAATGCATTTAAATTAAATAATATTACGGACATTCATTTAATTTTGATTTGTAATTTACAATAATAATAACAAATAATATTTTAGTTTAGATTTTGAGTTTTGTTAGTCCTGTTAAAGATGTCCTCGTTCGATGTTTTCGTTTTAATCGTAATTGAATCCTCAATTGAGAGTAGCCATTTTCGTAAAGCACTCATATTTTTGCAGATATGGCCACTCAAGCAATAAATATGAAGGTGCATTTTTATGGTAGCATATATCTTAGCGCTAGCTATAGGATAGTAGTGAGGACTTGCGAAAGCAGTTCTATGAGATAAGTTCGACGGGTAGAGACCCGTCGGGGCTTCTGGCGGACGAACGAGATGTTTGCGTAGGACACACGTACGAAGGACGTATAGTTGTGTAACAGACAGCACGTTACAGTCAGCGTATAGTTAGACAGTTGGGTGTCTGAACGGCTTTCATAGCATAACCTTTAGGACCGCTCGCTGTACCCTCTCAACTTGTAGTAGATGTGTCTTTGCTGAACCCCAGAGGCAGTAAGCGCAACCCCAGATCGGAAGACAATAAGAGACGATTGACTGGCACAGTGCATCGTATACTATTTTGTTTTTTTTTTTTAAACAGCCGTTAGCCTCCGTATGCGTAAAGTAAGGTCGAATAAATGCTTCTGCCAGTCAAGGCGATATTCAATGAGAACGGCCAGGTATTTTACAGTAAGATATCGATAGGCAGGTCCAATCTTCAGGAGAAGAAGTGCTTGTATGGGCTGTTAGTGTGTAACGATTGAGGTGATTTACTAGGCAGTATTTAAAACGGTATGCGTAGCGTTTTAGAGGATGTTGAACGTGAGAAGATTAGTTCTTAACCAGGGCATTTTGACATTTAGTGCGGATTCAGCATTGTTTAACGTTTCTGACCAGTGATCAACCTGGATAGAAAGGCAGTGTCATCTACCGTATAAATGCTGCAACTAGAGATATTGAGTTTGCATAGCTTGTTAATATATATCAGAAACAAGGTTTGCCCAAGAAAACTGCCTTGTGGGACACCATATTTTGTTATTAACTCACTGCTAATAATATTGCCTATTTTAACAGACTGGGTACGTCTTGTGAAGTAAGCGTTGAACATTTTCAATGGAGTTGCTCTGACTCCAGCATTTTCCATCTTCCTAAGCAAGATGGCAACAGAGAGAGTATGGAATGCTTTCGAAAGGTCCAAAAATATCGCCAGGCACTTTTTTCCCATGCAAGGCCCTAACTGCACTAATCAATAGATTCCTAACCGCATTTCCGGTACTAACACCGACTTTGAATCCGTATTGGTTAGCTGTGAGGTATTTTATTTACCAATATAATATAACTCTTATTGACTAAAACCCATCCATGTTCCTCCTTATGCGTCCCAGGGCCGCGGTGACAGTACGCTCAAGGATCTTCAACATCGCCGATAGCACCGATATTGGTCTATAGTTGCTAATATCGTCTGTGTTCCCTGCGTTGTGGATTGATAAGATTTTTGTAAGAATATTGACGATACGATATATATCGAGGATACCTCCTTTGATTCATAACTAGGGGAGATCCCCTAGTTATGAATCAACAGATACCTTCGTCGATTATGTAATTCTGGTTGCTGTTTACAGATGTAAACAGCAACCAGAATTACATAATTTTCGAGGCGACAAGTCAATGAGGTGCCAACCCTAAAATACCGGCTTCGAGATATTATTGTGTTTGATGTATAAAATAAGAGTAAAATTTTGTAATGAATATTAAAACATTTTTTACAATAATAAATAATATACCATCTAACTTAACAATTAAAAGTAGTGGTTGAGTCGGTTTGTGTAATAGTCATTGACTTACTTAAATCATTTAGACATTGGTCGGTTCTTGTAAGCAACTGCTTGAAACCGACTTCCTTTCGGAGGAATATTCTTCAAATGGAGACCCAGCAAATTTAAATTCTTTCCTTCGCACTCACGTGCTGTGTGGAACAAGTTTCTGGATGATGGCAACAGGTATTCAGCAACGTATATGGATTTTTTATCACTCAGTCCAATCACCGTTGTATTCAGTTTTTCATTCGATTGAGGAGTATTATTATACTTGCGTATAAAAGATAACAAAGTGTTCTTGGTCTGGACGGAGATGAACTCGGCGATTATTGCAGTCCTCTTCGGACCGTTCTTGCCTGGAAGCTGGTTGATATCCCGTATTTGGAACACCTGAATTGGTGCTTCGACTGTAGTGGCAATTTGGGTAAGCGTAGAAGATAACTGTGATTGGGTTCCATTTTCCTTAGTAGGGGTGTTTCTAATTTCTACACTTGCTGACCGTGTCATTTGTTGAAAATCCTTAATTTTGCTGTCTAGACTGTCAATTATGATTCTGAAGTACCATTACGCTCCTTTTGAGGTTTTCAAGTTGTTTTTTCGTGTCTTAAAAACATGAGCTCCGCTGATTTTAAGTACTATTTCGGCATTTGATTGTTAAATGAGAGATACTTGGAGTTTTAAAGCTGACTTGTCGGGTACCAAGTCGGGAGCAATTTGTCATTAACGGCTTTGCAGGACATCAGCAAGGATCGAAGTCCTTTAATTTGGTTGGAATCCGAGTCCTTAACCTCAGATCGCAAGCGTTTCCTCGACGTTTTTTTTTCACTTTCCATGGTTGCTGGAGTGGCGACATCTGATTCAGAGGAGGCTGTCATGGAAGATTTTTCACTGCTTTCTAATCACGGAGCAGTGCGGGGGTGCGTGGCATTGTGTTTTCAGTAATCACAAGGTTGGTGAAGATGAAACTAAAAGGAAAAATTGGTTGGTCGTAATAGTTGTCGCGATAGCTTGTAGGAAGTAGAGGCTAATTTAGTAGTCTACTACTAGTCGCAACACAGCTCGCAATCCGAGCCCAAAACAACCCATTCCACCGTTTCCTATTTATTGAACTGAAAAGCAAACTACGCGACCTATACCCGTCTCACTCAAGTGCCGCCCACTGGGCGTCAACCTTGCATATAAACTCTATAAGAGGAACAAGAAATTGAAATTTAGGACAATTATCCAATAAGAGTAAATGTAAAATTTGCGCAGAAATTCGCAGCGCGTGCTCGACACGTCCATACGACACGACTGTCGGGGAGGAACTGATTAAATATTTCTATGAACGGTCCACATCAGCGTTTTTTAACCTCGGGTCGCGACTCAAATTCGGGTCACGGACAGTATTGGGATGGGTCGCGGGAATCAATAATTACAGTGGCATGTTCTGACGAAGCACTAACAATGATAGGGAGTCACTACGGGTTTTGTGCCAAAGTTAAGGAAAGAAATCTAGCGGTTGTTACAATACACTACTTTTTACATCGAAAAAACTTGACTACACGGGATATGCAGCCAGACTTTGAACACCCGGATATTTCAATTGATGTGCGAAGAAATGCGGATCACCAGCATTTATAGTCCAATTTCCAATTCAGAGATCCGCTCATTATTCCGCGGAAAATATTTTTGTCAGAGTCCTTTCTCTCAAGACAGAAGTTTATATATTTTCGATTTTTAATTTGTACCTACCGGGTGGCCGATGTGGAATATTTAAGCGATATTATCCACACTTTAATCACTTGAAAAACGTTTATCTTCTATGAATGCTGATATGGCCGATATGAGCTTGTTTAACTTTTATTTGATTAAAGAAAAAAATGTGTTACTGTTGTCGAAATACATATTTATACTTTGGGTCGCAACTTCGCAAGCCCACGTTAAGAACAGAAGTAAAAAAAATCACTTCGGTACATTTATTGAGAAACTGTACCTATCTTAAATCATTTTTATAGTTCAGAATCGTACCATGCACATCTATCAACAGAACGCTTAAAAAAAACATTTTAAGAATGCAAGGCATTTTATTTAATAAACATGCTTTTGTGTTAAAAAGTAATGATTTGACTACCCATTTGTAACAGCGCTCTTAATGACTATAACGTTTCAGAGTTTTAGTACTGAGTTATGCGCGTACGCGAGGTGGTATGATTGGGTCCCACAATTTAAAAGATGTTGATGTTTTGGAACTGATTGTGACTATGACTTTTCTCATTTAGTTATTTTTTTGGTGTGACATTTACAAATTAATTATTACTAAAGAACAATGTTTGAATGCAGGTGATCGTGGCTAGTTACAGCCGCACTGGTTGACCTTCAAGGTTGAGCATCGTAAGCCTCATTATTCTTTATATGATGAGATCCTCTTTCCGGCTCGTAAAGTACATTAAAGTTTGATCCACACAATAACGGGGCTTGTGTGAACAAGTTCACATAAAATATACGCACCGGAATTGTTTTGCACTCCGGACGAACCACTGGTGGTGATATGTGTGTGGATCAACCTGTAATTTACCCCGATTGGAACTTGTACATATTTGACAGTGACTGTCAATTATGTACAAGTGGCCCGTTACAACAGCAGTGCGATTCTGTAAACATGTCAAAGTGAACACTTGGGCGGGGTGCACGACGGGTGAGTTGTCAAACCATACAAATAAAATAGAGTGACAGCTCAGTTGTCGTTCACTCCGCCTAGGTGAACACCGTGAGATGTCGACAGAATCGACCGGCTGTTGTGTCAAGTGGTCATGGTCATAATCCAGTCGGGTAGAGATTGCCACGTTACGTAACTGCATAAACCTAGGTTTATGCAGATACGTAACGTGGCAATCCCAATAACTACCGAAATGTATAGTTTGCAAAAAGGCTAGGTTATTCGCAGTTGTTTTTTGTAAACCTGGCCTTTTCCAAACTATACAGTTTAGCAACTACCGAAATGTATAGTCATTTCGATAGTTACTAAAATGTATAGTTTGGATAACGGCTAGGTTTACGCAATTGCTTAGGCAGTTATTTTTGGTAAACCTAGCCTTTTGCAAACTGCATTTTAGTAACTACCGAAATCCTTCGTTTTTGGTTTAGATTTACAAAATGTACTTATATTAATAACTTTGTTGTTTTTAGATGCTTTATTTTGTTTTTATTAGTAGTTGCTAAATATTTTTTATGTGTAATACGCCATCCCTACTACGGAACCCTCCCAGCTAGCAAAATAGCCTTAAGAATAAATGTTATAAGAACTTAGGCATTTTATAAGGCTTGTTTGTGGCCTGACCAAGATCACATATCTTATAAAGGCATGGTATAAGATGTTTTGGGCTATAAGAGCATTCACACTCAAAAAATATCTTTATAAAATATTCTCAGAACAAAGGTTTTACAAGAGCACTTTATAAGACTAATTACAATAACCCCTTAAGAGGTATTGCGTTTATTCTGTTACACGTCGTAGGTATTGTAGCCCACAAGAGTATGGCCTGGGGCTACGTATTAAAAGTTATAAATAAAACTCAGATTTTAACTTTAAGGGAGGGTATTGGAGCTCCGTGGCTCGAAGGTTCAAATTAGATCTGTCAATCACAAACAAAAACTTTCTAATCATATTTCATAATTTAAATAATAACTCATTCTTACCGGACACATCCAAAGTAGGTGTGATTTGCTTGGCTGCAAGACGTTGCAGGTAAGGAGGCTACATGAGCTACGCCCCCTCGAATAGAAGAAACGTATACCACCTCTCGAAATCATCTATTCAGCCTTTGAAAGAGTCAAGTATAACTAACCTAAAATAACTATTTAGACATGTTACCTATTTACCAGAATTACATTGTATAGGTTGAGGTAAGTCTCTTGCAAAAGATAGCTCATTCCAGATGAACTACTCGCTATTACTTGAACAGAAAACATAATTAACTTTAACATTACTAATTGTGCCAGTATACACCAACAATCAAACGCCGTCCTGCTTGAGCCATGTTAAGCAAAAACTGGCAAAAAAGCTTATCTTCTGAGCACTTCCTCTTCTGATTTGAACACTATGATGTGCCAACACACATCTATGCAGAAGGGATTTTTTTTTTTTATATCATTATAACTTTAATTCCCGCGGACGCTATTGGGTACAAGAAGATGAAGGTCACAATCACATAAAAAGAGCTCCTAACATCTGAATTTACTCCAGCGAATATATTGAATTTTCTTTACTTTATTCAACGTTGAACTGTGGGCCACTCAACGTCTGCTGAACCACTGGTGATAACCTGTCACCCCTTGCAAAAGCTACGCCTCGTGAGCAAAGCTGGAAACAACTTTCGTTGTGTGAGCCACTCCCCTCTCTTTAGGGTGGACCTTAGTTCCCAAAAAAGTCTTATTTTATCGCCCTGGAGCAACTTCAGCTAGGTATTAAATTTACAAATATTTTTCGTCGGCCCATTAGAAACTAAACCTCTTATGTCGTCTCGTATTCATTTCGATAAAGTAAAGATGGATAAGGCCGTGGAAACAGAGTATAGTGTAATAAAAAACTAGGGGCTTGATTCTACATATTAGGGCTGACATGAGAGAACGCAATAACATAGGTACACACATATAAGATTCCGAATTGGTTTGAGTCTTTAAATGAATGTCGCAAGTTTTCTTTCCGTGCCCGTAATAAAATAAAATGAAAGGGTAAGAAGGAGATTAGAAAGAATTTTACACACACATACTCGTCAAATGAAACCATTTAGGTATTATTTTATCAAATCATAAAAGTATTCAATAAATGATTTGATCAAACGGTATCCCATCGCTTAAAAATAAAATCTTATAGTGAGAAATTTGATACAATTCTATATATAGTTTTAAAAGTAGGAAGCGATTAATGTTGAGAATTTAGTAACCGTCGAGTCATTTTCTTTTATAAATTATGTCCTCATTAGTATTTTAGTTAGTTTAGGGAGATTAGCAGGACATGATAATTTAACATTTTTAAACATAACGACACACGAATGATTTTACTATTACTAATATCTAATGGATTTCATCATAGTTGTCATGATAGGAAAAGTCATGTCTTATGACGTCTGTCTTGGCATATGCCATAAATAAAACTTGCATAAAACAAGCACAGATAAGTCAGAATAAAAGTTTGGAAGTGAGAAAATGTATGAAAGAAAAATTGCATGGAAGTAAGAAGTATAACATGCATGAATGTAAAGCCACAAATTATTAATTCGTTAGGTACGGCTAAAGCGGAGTATAGGTTCCTGGAGTACAGAATTATAATATGGGACTTTTATAGAATACTCAGGAGTGGTTCATACTAGATTCATAGACATTGTTCATGTAAATAGGTTGAAACCATTTTATATTAGAACACAGTTGTAAAATGTAAAATAATAAAATATACTTTGTAATTTCAAAAAATCCAGTTACGAAATAAAATAAGATGTCAATGTTTGTAAATGTTAGTTGTGTTGTCGTAATTTCATGTAAACAAAATACTATTTTAATGAGATATTATTGAAAAACCAGAGTTGGCAGATGAAGATGCGATATGTTAAATAGTTTAAAGGGACGTCAAGACAGCCCACAATATCGTCTGGATCCATAATCGATTTTACTAGGTCGTGGGCGGGCGAGGAGAATCAAACGACGTATATCACACAAAATATAATCAGAATCTTATTACAAAATCATTAAGAACACTGAATCACTGGACACTCCACCAAAAACGTAGCGCGTATCTGGGATGCGAACGAATTGCGTGCCAGATTCGAACTGAACCTCCACACCGTTCTCTCTTCCCCACCCTTGGTGTTGCGTCAGAGCGAATGACAACTCATTACTTTGACAGATGGCGTTTGACATATCCGGTTAACATTCGGCAATGGTGTTACCTCGCTTGTAACAAATCATGGACAACTGGCGATCTACCGTTGTTCGATCTAAGGTTTTAATCCACTAAGATTTGTGATGGCGAAAAAATCATTATAAAACATTTTGCGGTTTAGAAAATCACACAGACCATAAAGCGACCACGTTTTATACTAAGTTGAAGATGAGAAGTTTTTTTATGATGGCTTTTCGCAAGTCAAACTAGGAGGTTGTCGTCTGCTTAACCTGACCTTTTTATAATTATTGAAGCCTCCAGCCAGGGCTTACTAAAAATTCACAAACTAAGCGACTTCACGCTAAGGTTACGGGCCTCGGCTTAGGGCGTCGCTGGGGGAGGACAGCTAGAGGGAAGGGCTGGATCGGACCAGTTGAGGATGAAAACCGTATAGATTAGAGATTATCTTTGTCGAAGCTGCGTGCTTCAGTTCTGTTCGTTACGTGCACGCATACATACATACATAAACTCACGCCGTTTATCCATAGGTACGCAAAAACTACAGAACGTGATTTTCCCACTCCTTTCTTAACATTGTTTATGTATATATCACAAGGAAATGATGAAATCGGGGATTTGATCACATCCAGGGAGATAATTCACAGATGTTGAGCCTCCAACTGTGAAGTCCACAAAATTTTCTATTTCAACATCTATAAAGACAGATAAACGGACATGGCGAAACTATAAGAGTTTCTTGTTGATCATGGAACCCTGAAAACCTGGAAAAAATTGAAAATTTTCAGCGTCTATAAATTTATGAAAAGATGAAGAATCTTTTCTGCTGAGGAATTACTATCGAGTTTAAACTGGCACAAAAAGTTGTAAAAGTTTGCATCTCCACTGCAATTTTAAAACTTATTACGCCCGAGTGTTAACTACTTTCTTTCGAACATCGCTAGCAAGTCGCAAGTTTGCTAACCCAGCATGACTTACACCAGAGGGCACCCGTGCACTCTAACAAACTACGACTTTTTTAAGGAAATGGTTCTCAGTTTCACATTAACTCAGGAAAAATCTAGTCTTTTTTCATGGTTCGTTCAGGACAGTTCAGTTTTATTTAAAAATCCTACATAAACCTGCTGATTCAAGCGGTGGGAACTCGTTCGTTTAAAACGTTAAAAAATTATTTTACCCGGCTTCAAAATTAAACATTATTTATCAATTCGACCCGTACCTATAGTACATAATATTGTCAGAATTTCACAGTTTTTGTATTTGTTAGTCTAGACCACATTTCTAAACACGTGTGCCAGTGTATGTATGTATGTTTGTCCACTATTATTTGAAAAACTATAATTTGGACCACAAAAAATATTTCTTGGCCGGCCAGGGATTACGGAAGTCGCGTACGTTCCCACGATCGGTGTAGGTGAGGGATGGAACACCGGGGTGGTTTTAGTCAGTAAGAGTCTGACAGACCCCTCCATCACATCCATGAGGATTTCTCCAGTAAAAATAAAAGGTATGGTCCAACTTAGGGATCAGTGCAAATTTCGTTAAAATCGGTTCAGTAGTTTTTGAGATAGATGGTCGGCCGGATCGGTTGGTATTCACTAGGGACACTTAAAACGTTGGCACAGCGTAATTTTATAATAAAACACAGCATTACGGACGTAGTTTTGTTTCAATGTTTGCGTGCAGAGAGGCTCTAGCTAAATAATCTTGATGCTAAAATCCGTTGCGTGGTGTAGAAGAAGTAAGCGTTTAGAGTTGACCTCGTCGTCTGGAGGCGATGCTGGGAGCGGGACACCGATCCGTTTGTCGCCCAGCAACGGTTGTCTAGGGCACCGACATGTTGCGGCGCCACAGGAGGGCCTGTGGCGTACGAACTCTGTACTCTGTGTTCTCAACGCGAATGTGTGTTCTCAATTGACATGTTTACTCCAGTTTTTTCGTATTTAAAATTATTAATTGTTATTCGCATAGATGGCAGTCACCTTTACCGTTAAAGTTGGAAATTAATCGTTGGAGATGATTAACCGACATTTGTTTATCTTGAGCTAAAAATGGGTTGAATGAACGAATGTTCTGATGTGATGTTTTATAATGGTATCTGAACATTCGTTCATTCAACCCAACCCAACAAGTACTCCTTTTGTTTCATAAAATTTCGCACCTACGAGTATATTGCATAATACGCACACCTAAGTACTAAGTGAGTACTGAGCAGGCCTTTCTGAAGAATATCAACTATAAGGTCCGTGTATGTCCTTCTTATAACAGACTTGCAGAGAAGTTGCGCAGGTCTATGACATGTTGTAGTGTAGAGAAATTAAGTATCCCACCAAAAACATTTTTATGTAAAAAGTTGCCAAGACGAGACCATATGGCTCACACTGTCAGAAAGTTATCAGATCTCATGTAAAGACAAGCTTCTAACACTACAAACCCTAACTTCACAAACTCTACTCCTTAGTCAAAAATGTGGCATGGCCGTTTAGTTACTACAAGAACTATTGTATTACAAAAAGTAATGAACAGTGAATACATCTATCACCACACGCCGCGCCGATGTGAATGTAGCGAAATGGCCAAGCCACATATTTTGAGTATTATTCCCTATTGTCAACATGTCAAGTTTTTTTCTTTATTAATTTGATTGAATTCGACGTTGTAGAAAAAAAAAACATGCCAAGTCGATGAATATTTTGAAGAAAACGATTTGTCGAGTGTT
This sequence comes from Melanchra persicariae, assembly GCA_947386135.1. NCBI lineage: Eukaryota > Metazoa > Arthropoda > Insecta > Lepidoptera > Noctuidae > Melanchra > Melanchra persicariae. Next base: position 31,849,196 of record OX376643.1, read on the forward strand.
TTTATACGGTCGGAATGATCCAAGCTCTCTGTTCTGGTATTCTTAAAAGACACATGTTAGAGCTATGGATTTCAGAACTACAAAATATGTAGTTCTGAAATGCTTGGCCTATTACATTGATCTCACTACTCTTAGACTGAATTTGTTGGGGATAAGAACTTGGCCTTTTTTTCACATTTTGTTTTTTGGGGGGATATCCTATCTTTTTTCTAAGTAAATGACAGGAATGATAATAATTCCTAATTTCTTTTCCTAATTAAAAATAACTGGGTGAAATGCATCAGGATTTGTACAAAGTTTGGAGCCTGGTCGTAGAAATGTCAGTGATTGGAGGTTTGAAATGCACTCATTCTTTGGTGTGTCTATATTCCGCTTGGAAAGAGCATCATTCGCGGATTTAAAATTTTCAATGGAGGATGGAGATTCCGTTAACAGAACAGAAGATGACATTTCTGTTCTGTTAACGGAATCTCCATCCTCTTCCATATCGAAACTGACCATGTTAACATGCATTTGTCCACCCAGTACTTTGAATTCCTCAACATCAGCAGCAGTTTGCTGTATTCAGCCGCTGTTGGATTTTACGGTAAAACCCCAGGGATGGAAACGGATGAACTATAATCATGGTAATGTCGGAATACATGGTTGACGAAATCAATCAAACAATGTGTTAAAAAGGCTACGCCCCATCAACCTTCATGGTAATGACCCGAAATGATTGATGGCTGCCGTCTACGAGGTACACTCTATTCATGATTTGAGTACAGAGTGTCTGTAAAATTACATTTTATGGTATGAATCTCGGGTCTGCGGACGGCGAGCGTTGGGTGGCTCGCCGTCCGATCAAAGCCAGGCCCAGGTCGTCGGCGCGTTGTGTTCCACGCGCGCCTCAAAGAGATGTCAGCATAGTAGACGGGGGCCGTCCGAACCTGCCAGGGTTGCGGATTTTGTTCGAAAGAGTTATCGCGGCCCTGAAAAGCAAAGGGGGGCTTTCAGGGCGTCAGTAAGAGTCTGACACTCCCTCCAACTCCACCCAGAGCGGCAAGAGTCATTTGATGATTTCCCTGATACTGATCCTGATGAATTCATAAAAAAAGTATAAAAACTTCCAACAAATGCAAGCTGAAATAGATTTCGTAACTCGCAATAAATAGAGTGTTGGTTCTTTTAGCTAACAGTGTAACAGTGTTTAAACCACTGTTAGCCATTTATGGTACACACACAGCTTACACTAAAATACGAGGAAAATTATGTAACCTTTAAATAAAGGGATAAAAACGAGAGAAATCAACAAAGATTGAAAAAAACACTTCTTTTAAACGTAAGTACTACCCTGTCTAGAAATTACCGGGAAAAGGTTACACATACACAAAATGTTAGATATTCTTTTAAATTTGTTTTATCGCCATCAAAGTGTGCTCCTTCAGAAGTGATACATTTACATAGGTACGCCAACGAATAATCTAACCATCGATACATTTTTTAAACGCTTTTTCCGGAATTGAGTTCAGTTCTCGCCGCGAATTATTCTCTTTTATGTTTTCTACCGTATGAAAACGGGTGCCACATAGTGATAATAATTTGAGTTTAGGAAAAAGAAAAAACTCGGCTGGGGCCATTTCTGGTGAAAAAGGTGGTTGCTCGATGGTATTTGTTGAGTTCTTGGTCAAAAATTCGAGGGTTGATGGGCGATATGCCAGCCCGAAGCAAGTTGCCTTAGGCATCGTTTACGGAGACGCAGGGCGTCGCGCTGTGCGTTCAGCGACGCGGCCCGCAATAAATTCAAACATTATGGCGTTGTATGAGAACGTTTACGGAGAAGGAGTTATTTTAAAATATTAAGCAGGAGACAGAACAGAGCCCAAAGGGCAATGGAGAGGGCAATGCTCGGAGTTTCCTTGCGTGATCGAAACAGGAATGACGATATCCGCAAGAGAACCAAGTTTACCGACATAGTCCGAAGGATCGCCAAATTGAAGTGGCAGTGGGCAGGGCACATTGCTCGCAGAACAGATGGTCGATGGGGCCGAAAAGTTTTGGAGTGGCGACCGCGTACCGGAAGACGCAGCGTTGGAAGGCCTCCTACAAGGTGGACCGATGACCTGGTGAGGGTCGCGGGTAACCGATGTATGCGAGACGCACAAAATCGGTTGTTGTGGCGAGACTTAGGGGAGGCCTATGTCCAGCAGTGGACGTCTTTCGGCTGATATGGTGATGATGATGATGAGAACAGAGCTAGGCCAAATAGGCAACAACAGACATATACAACTAGGTAAAATAAGCCCAGTTGCCAAGCACCACGGATTATACATTAACATTAATAATAATGGGTCCTAAATTGTGAGCTACGTTTGTTTCTAGTAAAAGGTATGGCAAAATCGCTTGAACGCACGGAAATTTGTTCTGGTTTCTACAAACCTAGGTCCGTATAGATACAACTCTCCCAACTCCTACTCTCTAACCTGAATACTATCTAACTTATTATTGCGTTCAGTTTGCCAAAGAATACACTCCCATAAGATATTATGTGCGGATTGTTCGTATTCAAGGTCAGATTTAGAACATTGACAGAAAGGAGAAGACACAAGCATAAAGGAGAAATTGGGCAACACAGTGATCCACCTCCATCTATGTCCTATCCAGCTGCTCACAAACGGATAGAAAGAACTGGTAAAGGTGACGGCCTTTGATGGATTTTTCAAACCAATGTAGGTTCCAACCAATGTAGGTTGGTTGAACCAAGGTAGGTATCGCCATTCGGATAATAGTTCCTCCCAGACGTCAGTCTGGGGTTTAAGTAATCTAGAGATCTTAGCACGGTCGCGTTGCGGTAAGAACTCTGGGTCCGTGATCTTTCGAGCGTAGTAGTACATTGCAGTACGTTGCTGCACCTCTAGATCGACTGGGAATACCTGCCAGTACCGGTAAGGCTTAAAGCGTATAGGATGGTTAGTAAACCATCCTATACGCTTTGCATAGGAATATCAAAGCCAAACGTTGGCTTTGAAGCATTATGCCGCCAATATTTTTATTTATGTACACAGAACACAAGACAAAACGGTTGGCGCAATGGGTGAGCGATTGGCTGCTGCACTGCGTGTCGCGGAATAGATTCCCGCACGGAACAAATATTTGTATGGCCTTCAGATATTTGTTCCGAGTCTGGCTGTTTGTGAATGTGAGCTTTTAAACGCACCCACGATTCAGGAGAAATTCCTAGTGTGGGGTAAGCTTTTTTTTTTTTTAAATGAACAAGTACAGGTGCACAAAATGCTGGTTATTTCAAAATAAATTTCTTACAACAGACCTGCGACAGAAGAGTTAGATGAGAAATTTTAATGTAGGTAGACACATCATCATCATCATCATCATAATATCAGCCGAAAGACGTCCACTGTTAGACATAGGCCTCACACAAGTGTCGCCACAACAACCGGCCCTGTGCGTCTCGCATCCATCGGCTCTTCGCGACCCTCACTAGGTCATCGGTCCACCTTGTGGGAGGCCTTCCTACGCTGACTCTTCCGGTACACGGCCACCACTCCATAACTTTTCGGCCCCATCGACCATCTGCTCTGAGAGCAATGTGCCCTGCCCACTGCCACTTAAGTTTGGAGATCCTGCGGGTCATGTCGGTTACCTTGGTTCTCTTACGGATACCATCATTCTTGATTCGATCACGCAAGTAAACTCTGAGCATTGCTCTCTCCATTGCCCTTAGCCTTCTGATGGGGACATCCCCATCAGAAGGCTAAGGGCAATATTTAAACACACTGTGTCTACATAGACACAGTGTGTTTAAATATGTAGATTAGGAAACTTAAAATAAACTTAACTAATTCTGAACTTAATTACAAATACATTATACAAATGTACAAATATTATGTAGATAAACACGTAATTATAATTCCAGCTCCTGACATACTTCCTAAATATACAAACTCATTGACTTGCTCTACACTCTTATCGTTTATTTTCACGTCACACACAACAACACTGAAGTAAGCATTTACGTAAGTTGAAAGGGATGAATCGATAAATCATTCATTACCAGTGATCGGCGTAATAGTGCTACTCCCGAAACTTAGTGACCGTTATCTTAACATGGATATGCCTTCTGAATCCCGGGAAGTTATCTATACATATAATAAAATCGTAGATTTGCCGTGTCTGTACATTGAATATTTTCGCATAAAAATAACTGAGAAATGTTAGGAAAAAGGTACAAAACGCAAAAATGCCATTTTTGAAATTTTTGTCTGTTTGTCTGTTTGTCCAATTGTTTGTGTCAGCATCACGAAAAAACCACTGATTGGTTTCGAAAGTTAAGTTATTAAAAATATTAAGTGTTAACCCGAGTAACGTATAGCGTTTATTTTATCAAAATCGACCCAAAAAATCAAAAGATATTGAATTTTTAATTTTAGTAAGGAACTTCATACATCGCTAAGCGTTGCGGTGACCGACTATTAGGCGCCATCTATTGAGAAAGATAAAATGCAGGTAAGCATGAAAATAACATCAAAACAAATTGTTGAGTTATTTGTGAAACTTTTAATAAGTAGTAAAATAAAAGTGAACATTTTAATACCATAACGTTACTTATTGTTATATATGGGCTCCTTATTTATCGTCTCCATTCGGCCAAATATTTTGTCAGTTTACCAAATGGTCGATAGATGGCGTAGCACTGATGACGCGTTTTTCTGTAACGGTGTTAAGATTTTCCGTCAGAGTATGACTCACACACGATTTTTAACAGCATTGTCGTTCGCTAGGGTATTCGGTCGCATAAAAGGTCTTTCAAGTCTTTGACAGGGTATCGAGTCCAAAATCGTAAAAAGAAATCTCTGATTTGTTCGGATTGTTGTTGTCGCCTTGGACGTCGGACTTGGTCGGTCTTGAACAATTCTGGTTCTTGCGTCGTTACAGTGCTGAACTGGACTGGGAATCCAGGCCTGTAGGGTTCCGTACCAAAGTGCTAACGGGACTCTACTACTAAGCCTGCGCGATAGATTCAAATTCGAAAGGTCGAACGGTTCGATTTGCGAATAATGGCTATTCTATTACCGATTATTAGGGTACCGTACGCACGGTGACGGGACCCTATTACTAAGCCTCCGCGATCAACTGTGATTCGTGTAAAGTATCGGACGCAAATCGAGTTGTGTCGTCTTGGACGTCGGACTTGCTCAGTCTTGAACAATTCTGGTTCTTGCGTCGTAACAGTGCTGAACTGGACAGTTCGACTTTGCCATAAACAAAAATAGAATAGAATAGAATGTAACCAGTATTTTTCTAACCACACGAGCACTCCGCTGTGCCAGGAATTTAATATTTATTTACATTACATAAGATTTATTTTTTAATTGGGAATTTTCACATGTCAGGGCTCATGATTTAAAAGAATGGCCGTGGAGTTTCTTGCACGTTCTTTTCCATAGAGATCTACGCTTTGAAATGTAGCTTTATGTTTTTGACTAACTGACCTTAAAAATTCAAAAGTGTATGTAAACGGTTTATTTGGACAAAATGATTTTCATCTTGAATCTTTCCCAAGGTACTCCCGAATTAAGAAACAGCCTGTGTGCTATGCTATCCCAGATCACAATCTATCTCTGTGCGAAATTTCATACCGATCCATTCAGCCGTACTAGCGTGATTGAGTAACAAACATCCAACCATTCAAACTTCCGAATTTCAAGAACTAAAATAGTAGGCTAGCATAGATCTAAGCCTACGCGGACGACGTCGCGTGCACAGCTAGTTTAGAATAGTTTTATGAATTCGAATTTCACATAGTACCTATTTAGCTTTATGAAAATGTTGCATTGCTCACTTAAGTGTACTATTATGACAAACAACACCTCGCGGGACCAGAGTATAACGTATATTAGTAGTTTGATACGTCGTCGTGCGTACTCATGATAATTATGTTAAATAGTTTAACTTCATTTAATATATCGACTTACAGAAAAATATTCCCGGGAAGCCCGGGGCATGTCCATATAAATTAACATTAAGGTTACATTAGGTTCATTATCCCAAAATAGCACTACTTAACCCGACTCTTAGTCATTACAGACATCATTGTTCACGAAGAAAGTAGAACTTGATCCTCTGCGTAGAGACAGGTGACTAATTCATCCTTAATATGCTTTTGCTCTCTTTTAAATCTATCACCTTAGATTATAATAAACTAGCTTTTACCCACTCGCTTGCAAGTCGAAAACTATCAAAAGGGAAGATCTAGAATGAAGAGTATCCTATATTCTGTTCCCGGACTAGGTCTATGGTCAAGCTGTTTGTCAAGTTTCATCTAATTCCGTCCTGCCATTAAAACTTGAACAGGTAACAAACAAACAAATAAATACACAAACTTAGTTTCGATAGATATTGTGCCACCTCAAAATGGCACCATTTAAATGCAGTACAAAACATGAATTTTCGTCGATCCGCTACCGCGCTGAAAGTTCCTTTGACGCGCGTAGTTTTGAAAACGCCACACCACAAAGCCATACTCATGAGCTTATAACCGTTGTCTCAACAAAAAGCGAGGCAGTAGGTATGTGGACATCATATAGTGGCATTTCACTTGACGTAGGTATTTGTTAAAATATTCGCGTCATTAGTGTAATACAAAAATTATACCTTTTTATCGTACAAAATAAGGTTTATTTTGGGACGATGTGACGCGAATATTTTGACAAATACGCTAAGTGCTATTACTACTTATTAATTATTACTACTTATAAATGCGAAAGTCTGTAGTTATTATATTTTTATTTTTCATAAAGAATTGTATACTAATTCACTTACTGAGAAATACACGAAACTTACAACAAACTAAAATATAGCATCAAAAAATTCGTCTTCAACGCTGTCAGCTGGTGATGTGCCCAAAGTTTGTATGGATGAATGTTCGTTACTCAATCACGCCAAAACGGCTGAACGGATCCGAATGAAAGGAGATGTTTCACTTTTGTATGGGACTCCGGCCATAGCCAGCCGGTCGATTCTGTCGACATCTCACGGTGTTCACCTAGGCGGAGTGAACGACAATAGAGCTGTTATTTCCATCTTATTTGTATGGTTTGACAACTCACCTTTCGTGCGCCTCGCCCGGGTGTTCACTTCGACATGTTTACAGAATCGCACTGCTGTACCTTTTAGTGAAACTGGGAAACTAACCCCTGAATAGAATAAAGTAGATTTTTTTTCATAACATCGAATATTTATTGTGTACGTAATAAAAATTAAAAATGTTTGGCGTTTGTCGTGAGAGTTATGACTGCCATGACAGGTTGTAGAGATGACGTTTACTTAACCTAGAATTTGATATTTAATATATTTTTTATTGCTATTGATAGGACGCTTGACTACTATCTCACCTGACGCTTGCTTAGAAGTAACCTATTCACTCTTGACTTAAAAACTCCCAGGTTCTGGCTATCAAGAAACACAGGCTCTGGCAGGAAATTCCTTAGCAGTACGCACAATAAATGTGTTACTAATGTTTATCAGAACTGTGATCTTTCTAATAAAATATTAGACACAAATGGTGTTGCCACGATCAAATCTTTTGGAGCATTTGTTAAAGTAGTTTCTCAGCTCATCTCAATGGTTATGGTTATAAAAGTTAATAAGTACTGTGTTCAATCCCTGCTGGAGGCAAAAATATGTTTACCTCCAGCAGGGATTGAACACAGTTTCATCTCAATCAGTCTTTAGAGTACCCCATTTTCTGAAGGATATGTATTGAGTTTATTTCAATACATATCAGAAAAAAGATCTCATTTGTCTTCATCATTCCAGCCGAAATACATCCACTGCTGAACATAGGCCTCTCCCAAGTGTCACCACAATTACCGGCCCTGTGCGTCTTACATCCATCGGCTACCCGTCCTCACCCGGTCATCGGTCCACGTTTGTCTAATTAAAAAATAAATGAGAAAACCTAAAATAACTCCAAAAGTAACGAAAGTCGAGACAAACGAGGCTGACTGACTGACGGTGTTTATATCAAAACAGTCACGTCATTTTAATTTTTTTTATTTCAGAAAAGTAGACTAAATATTTTTTAACGATGAAATCGTCACACTTGCTTATAGTTAGTCAAAAAGATGTATAAGAGAATAAAAAATATTTATTTTAATAGTACAAGAACACGTACTTTTTATATTTATCGTCTACGTGGTGGATGAGACATGATTTCAGAACGAATGCACTATGAAAAATATGAGACGCATTGTTGAATAGAATATGGCAATAATTGAAAATCTATTACTTTTTGTACACAACAAATCAGGGTTTAAATTCACGAAAGAATATTTTTTCTCAATTCGTGGTATTTTTCCTCTTTTTCTATAAATAAATGTACATCTGATGGCCGAAAATGAAACATCTGCCTTGACACAGAGATAGATTAAAGTGTCAAATACATAGCATTTAGACTTCTCATCATAGGGGGAGGCCTTTGTCCAGTAGTGGACGTCTTTCGGCTATATCAGTCGAAAGACGATTAAATGATGATGAGTTTTCTGCATCAGTCAACAAAGTTAATTTTATTTTTTGTGAAGAAAATCAAAATTATCCGAGGCGGAGTGCGAAAATTTTTCGAGCTCGCTTCGTTCGGTATTACATTCATTTCTATCTTAGTTCTCAGCTTACCCGCATCAGTCAACTGAGTTACTTCGAATTAAGTAAGAATGTTTAAGCGAAAATCAAACCATAAGTAAGAAATTTCCTGAAAAAATTGAGTGGCAGAAATGGAGTACACCCGTCCCTCCTTCCCCACTTTCCGCCCCCTGTAATGGATTGCAGCTATCTTCACCAGTACCACACCAGTATGAAAGTCGCAACCCATAATTCTTTTTGGGTCGGTTCCATTTGCGGGGTGACACCACATTATCCGCACCGGGTGTCACCCATGCTAGCTACGCCACTGTAGCTGCGCTAACTATCTGAACTTAACATTAAAAAGCTTTGAAGCCAAACATTAAAAACAAACTAATAAACAAAATTTTACGGGATCACTGTAGTCATCATAACAAACAACTTTCATTATATCTGACTGGTGTGGAGCCTCACCCAGAGGACTAAGTCTCTCTTAGTTATTAGGTACTAACATAGTTTTTAAGTTCACACTAACAATATAAATGTAATTGGGAATTGGATCAATGGTTGTCTGAATAAAAATAATAATTATTATTATTATTATTATAATATTCGTATAATATAATTCTCCAAAATCGTTACAGTCAGTCACACTTTCGCATTTATTTATAGACTAGCTGTACCCCGTTGTTCACTCGCAGGTGAATTGGTTATTTTCCTAGATAGAAAAATAATAACTATAGGTATGTTGCCCATCCGTCAGATTTTCAAAAGATATTGTACAGGTATTTTTTGCCATTTTAAATCGATTAAAATTGATAAAGACAAAGCGGAAGGTTTTAGTAAAAGAAGAACTAAAATGTTATCACTATTTCGTTTTCATTTTTTATTTACGTTATAAGAAAAATACGTGCCCAGTTTTTTTTCTGACGGACTACATAATTTCTTTTTTAGAAAAAATATCCTATTCTTGTGGTTTTTTCCGTATCTCGGCTCATTTGGCTCGAATCAGGACGTATGACCCATATTCATATCCAATCTGTGTTAGCTCTGTTGATTATCGCGTTCAAACAAACAATTCTTATTCAGTTCTAGTGTTAAAATTAATAAATCCGTTACTAACTTATATTCACAGTTTACTCCACACATGCAAGTTATTATGCTAAAAAAATATAATAACATAAAAATGGACAAGAAACATGAAATATAAATAAAATGTAATTTATGCATAGATAATGAAGAAAAAAGAAGGAAACAAAATATCCATACTGATTTACACCGCTCTGAAACTACTAAGTGCTTCTTAAGCAACTAGCGCCATCTAGTATAGAGTAGCCTAACTTAAATGTAGCGTGGACTAGCGGAACTAATCTAATGGAATAAAGTGGCGACTAAAATCTCTTCTCTTTTGTATTTTCATAATTATTTTTCTTTCTTTCTTTCAGAATGAAAACGTGGGAATGTGTGCGGTTCTGTGGCTACAGTAAACCGCCAGTTACTGGAGTGCACACTTATTTTTCCAGAGGTTACAAACAACGGACGAAAATTTAATATCGATGGATACCTCAATGTTACACTTGGTGTTTTAATAATTACTTGAAAATGTGCACGAATTAAACGTAAACAGAGGAATGAGTGACTTTTTACCCGACTGCGACAGAAGTACGGTAATGTTTTCCGAGCGTATGTACGTATGTATGTCCATTTTTTTGGCACGCCTACTGCCCAAAATAATGAAGTGTCGTTTAATCGTGGTATCAGATGCCCGAAGTCCGTAGTTTCGGCCTTAGGGTCGGGCGTTTTCTACTCCGTATCACCTACGGACTTACGATTAGTCCCGAACCCGAACTAAGAACAACTGTCAAATCGTGTTGTCATTCATTCTTAGTCCGCTTTCGGGACTAATCGTAACGGAGTTGAAAACGCCCGACACTAATGCCGAAACTACGGACTTCGGGCTTAGAGAGTAGACCCCCAGAATTGTGGTATGGCATAGGCTATATACATTTTCAAAACTCACTAAAATGTAGAAACTAAAAAAAAATATTGTTAAAAAACTCGACCGCTAAAAGCGACTGTTTTGGAACTTTTTAGTCGTTTTTAGAGGTCGGCTTTTTTGACAAAGTAATTTTTTTAAACTAATCGGTGATCGTATCCTGCCAAATTCTTCGAATGAACCTACTATTAAAAATCCTTATTATTGTCGATGCACAGATTACGCGCGCGTCTCTAGCGGCGAAATTTAGAACTAACCTAAGAACGACAGTAGCAGCGTTGCCAACACCAATTTATCAAATTGGTTTTTTAATTGGGAGATTTCTTGTGGTTTGGGGAATTCCCCACACGTTGGCAACACTTTACGAAAACTGCCAAATTGTCGTTCTTAGACAGCTTCACAATTTTGATACTAGCGGCGCTAGTTAGAATCTTTGCATCGCCAATTGACCGGACAATATCCAGATCGATTCAATACATTTAAAACATTATAATTTTGATTAAAAATAGAATAAGTACCTATTAGCATGGCGTTATTAACTCCGTACTCAGGCGAAAATATACGCACCAGGTGGGTACCAGCTATTCCCGCCAACCTCAGTGGACTCGTGACCGCGAAAAGCGAACTAAGTACTTTCCGCAAGACGCTTTGTTAGTTTTCTCATGTTTTACGACTCACGTAGCATGCCGTGACATGGCATTTATGAGTTACAACTTCTGCCAACGGCTTAACATGCGTGAGTGTCGGAAATTATTCCAAGGAAATATCATCACCAACATCATATCAGTCGACAGACGTCCACTGCTGGACATAGGCCTCCACCACAACAACCGGTCCTGTGCGTCTCACATCTATCGGCTACCCGCGATCCTTAAGATCATCGGTCCACCTTGCGGAAAGCCGTCCAACGCTGCATTTTCCGGTACGCGGTCGCCTCTCCAGAACTTTTTGGCCCCATCGACCATCTGTTCTGTGAGCAATGTGCCCAGGCCACTGCCACTTTAGTTTGGCGATTTTTCGGGCTCTGTCGGTGGAAATGAAACATAATCCCGGGATAAAAAGCCTATGTGCTATTCCAGACTATAATCTATCTCTACGCCAAATTTCATCCAGATCTATTGAAACGTTCTGGCGTGATTGAGTAATAAACATCGATCCAAACTTTCGATTTTTTTATATTAAAATAGTAATAAGATAGGGAGATAACTGCTTTCGAATAATGTCATCAATCTGAAGGATTTTCTTAATATCTAGCTATGGCAAAGCTAAGTTTGCTCGACTCCCTGTGAAGGAAAGACACACGCACAAAAATTATTGGATTGCAGTTTCAAGTTTAAAATGGAACGTCGTCGGTATGAAACCACTTTTTTTGTGAATCCAAGTGATAAAAACTTTTTGTTCCTGAGAGACCATGAAGAAATTGTTACGAAATTCAAATTTTAAAAATAAAGTTTAAATTTTCACTGAAGAACAAAGCGGCGTTCCTTTTTTGTACAGTTTAAACATTGATTTGATCCAGGAGGTTCTGCAATTTAAGCTTCCAAGTGAAATAAGAAATCTATTTTTAAGTAACTTTATCCAGTTTTAAAGTTAAAAAATGCGTGAATGTATATCTATACACGGCGGCCAGGCCGGCGTACAAATCGGTAACGCCTGCTGGGAGTTGTATTGCCTGGAGCATGGCATCCAACCGGATGGGCAAATGCCCTCGGACAAGACCGTCGGCGGAGGTGACGATTCGTTCAATACATTCTTCAGCGAGACGGGCGCTGGCAAGCACGTGCCTAGGGCGGTGTTCATCGACCTGGAGCCCACCGTGGTGGACGAGGTGCGCACCGGCACGTACCGCCAGCTGTTCCACCCGGAGCAACTCATCACAGGCAAGGAGGATGCCGCCAACAACTACGCGCGAGGTCACTACACCATAGGCAAGGAAATCGTGGACTTGGTGCTTGACAGGGTACGAAAACTGGCCGACCAGTGCACCGGCCTGCAGGGATTCCTGATTTTCCACTCTTTTGGCGGCGGCACCGGGTCGGGCTTCGCATCCCTGCTCATGGAAAGACTTTCTGTCGATTATGGCAAGAAATCTAAACTAGAATTTGCAATTTATCCCGCTCCACAGATCTCGACAGCCGTCGTAGAACCGTATAACTCTATTCTCACCACGCACACGACACTAGAACACTCGGACGCGGCGTTCATGGTGGACAATGAAGCTATCTACGATATATGCAGAAGGAACTTGGACATTGAAAGACCCACATACACTAATCTGAACCGGCTGATTGGCCAAATCGTTTCATCTATCACTGCGTCCCTGAGATTTGATGGTGCCTTGAACGTGGATTTGACCGAATTCCAGACAAACTTGGTACCATATCCTCGTATTCACTTTCCCCTAGTGACATACGCACCTGTCATCTCCGCTGAGAAAGCATACCACGAACAACTGTCAGTGGCGGAGATCACCAACGCGTGCTTTGAACCCGCCAATCAGATGGTAAAGTGTGATCCGCGGCACGGCAAGTACATGGCCTGCTGCATGCTGTACCGCGGCGATGTCGTGCCCAAAGATGTGAATGCTGCTATCGGAACCATCAAGACGAAGAGGACCATTCAGTTTGTCGACTGGTGCCCCACTGGGTTCAAGGTGGGCATCAACTACCAGCCGCCGACCGTGGTGCCGGGCGGAGACTTGGCGAAGGTGCAACGAGCTGTTTGTATGCTTTCAAACACGACCGCAATTGCGGAGGCGTGGTCGCGGCTCAACCACAAGTTTGATCTGATGTATGCCAAGCGAGCGTTCGTGCACTGGTACGTCGGCGAAGGCATGGAGGAGGGAGAGTTCTCGGAAGCTCGCGAGGATCTGGCTGCGCTGGAGAAGGACTACGAAGAGGTCGGCATGGACTCCGGCGAAGGAGAAGGAGAAGGCGGCGAGGAGTATTAATTCTAGCTCATTTTTAACAATTTATGTTTAGGTCATTTTCTTTTATTAGGTTTAACAATGTCAATAACGTTTGGATTTTTTAAAGTAAAATAAACAAGTGTACTGCATTCAATTTTTTTTATTTTCTTTTGATACCTACTCGTCTAGAGATCTCAAGCCGTTCTGTGATTTATTAAAATCTAATGATGGGTATCCACTATGTTCGCGCACCTCTTGTGCTCCGCAGTCCTGCAACTGCTCGTCAACGGAAGTCTTGTTTTTGAGCAGATATACATTTGCGAACTGCGTGCCCTATAATGACGTGTTAAAGCGTGTGAGTCGTTCGAGCGAGAAGGAGGGATGGAGCTATACACCCTATATAGCTATCGACAACCATCAGGGATTTTGATTTTAATATCACAAAAAATAACAAAAAAAGTCGATATGCTGCCAAATTTCAGAATCTGTCGGTCACTGGTTCAAAAGTTATAATAGGTGGCTGCTGATCTGGAGAAGTTCTCCCTAGCTTGGCCCAATTTGAATCTCAAAAGCTAAGGCACCTAGCGAAGACTGTTCTTTCCCAAATGTTGTCGCTAGTTAGTCGCAATTTTTTTCGCTTTCACAGATTAACGACCGCTTTCTATGACATATCTCACTCACAATCTTGATCCCGATCCTTTTCTGTAACCAATCAAAGGTGAGGATTGTGTGGTGAAGGACACAAACTCGGCCGTTGATTGGTTACAGACAAGGATCGGGATCACGATTGGGATTGAGATATGTTATAGAAAGCGGCCGTTAGTCGGTTCTTAATTAGAAGATTTCAATTTAAAGGTATAGTCCAAGAGCTAGATCGAAGAGTTTACGAACAACAGCCAAGAAAACTTTTTTCTATTAATATGTGTATGTTTTTCAATTAAATTATCAATGAAATTCAAATGTTTTTATGTAGAGTTGCTCAAACTTCTTTGAAATCATGTTGCTCTCGTCAGGGTTGAGCAGTGTTTGAATTACTTGTAATTAAAATACGTATCTGGTTTTTGTATTTCAATTACTTCTTAAAAATGTAATTGTTATTTCAAAAACCTGACGCTGAAGTATTTTGTACTTCAAAATACATTTGAACATAAATACATTTAGCAAACTTATTAGTGGGTGTGTTCTGCAGAAAACAGCGCTCGATAGCTTTCGTAAGCAAAAAGGCTAAACTAACACCTGGCTGTATTTTGTAAATTAGTATTTTTTATTTTAAATAAAAATATTTAAAATATTGTATTTTTTTACATTTCAAATACCTACACGACTTTAAAGTATTTTGTAAGTATTTCGTATTTTAAATACATGGGAGATAGTATTTTCTAAAAGCATGTATTTTGCCTAGCTCTTAGTCTATTTGGTGTCAAGATGTATAGTCGCATACAACTGTTTTACCAAATTATAGTAACGCTCTTAATAAAGTTAGAACAATAAAACTTCTGCTGTCGAAATACAATTTGATTTACAAGTACCTTTTACATCAAAATTATTGTTACAGTAAAATGTTGAAAATATCTACTTACCGCCTACCTACTTGTACCTACTATAACCTTTTAGTATTATATAACATCTCTCAATAAAAATTGCAATGGGTATTTCTTCGACCCTGCCAAAAACCAACACCGATGCCGATCGATACCATTTTTAGGGTTCCGGGGGGGGGGGGTTAGGGTGGGGTCTGTCTGTCTGTCTGTCCAGGCTGTATCTCATGAACCATGATAGCTAGACAGTCGAAATTTTCACAGATGATGTATTTCTGTTACCACTATAACAACAAATACTTAAAACGGAATAAAATAGGTAAATATTTAAGTGGTGCTCCCACACAACAAAAGTGATTTTTTTGCCGTTTTTTATAGATAATGGTACGGAACCCTTCTTGCGCGAGTGCGAGTTTCTTGACATGTTAATGTAACGCAACAAGTTTTTTTGGGTACCTGCAGCCCTACCATGACGTGTTAAAGCGTGAGTCGTTCGAGCGAGAAGGAAGAAAAAACGGCAAAAAAAAAGTGGACTGCAAAAAGTAATTATATCGACTGGCGCTGACGTTGAGAAACTTGAACAACGCCATCTGTTAGCATAGAGTCAAACTATCACCGTAAGTAAAACCTAAAGGTTTCCTAGAGGTATCAACTGTTATTATAGATGGCAATGTATTAAAGTTCGCAGGAATCCTGGAAGAGATTTCTGTGGAAATAAATGCATCACCTTTGTGATTCTATTTTTCGGTTCTTTCTTTTTATCTGTTCATTAATGTGTATACATAAATTGTCAAATAAATAAATCCGTGTGGAAGAAGTTCGCGTTTTTGGATGCTTTTTAACCGACTTCCCAAAAAGGAGGAGCTTATCAATTCGACTGTGTGATTTTTATTTTTTTTTGTGTTTGCTCATATCTCCGTCATTTATGAACCGATTTGAGAAATTCTTGTATTATGTGAAAGCAAATACTTCTCGATTCGTCCCATTTAAATAATATCAAAATCGGTTAAGCAGTTTGGTTTTTAAATTCAAATAGCTGGAAAAAATATGTGGGAAAATCATCGATGTTTACGAAATTGCGTATTTTTGCTTTCCTGTGACTTTCCAGTGGTGTTGTTAGGTGTGGGGTACCACTAAAAAGTAAAAAATTAAAAACTTTTTCACAAAAAAAAGAAACCGACTTCCAAAAAGCACTACAAAGTACCTACAAAATAACTTTAATTTCGGAAGTCGGTGTCAAATAACTTGGTTTTTTATTGTGAAAAAGTTTTTAAAATCAACCCTTGATGGGGTGTAAATGGGTCTTGAAGTTTTTAGGGCACGATATTACCGCTTGCTCCAAATTACTTAAAGTGGAATAATAATTTGAAATAGATCCAATGAGTTTTTGATAATTAATCACCTCAATCGGGGAGAAAGGCGGGTTTTACAGCAACGTTTAGTCTTTGTTTCATTAAAAATGGGTGGCGAGTGCATGAAGCTACTTTGAACTAAGATGAGTTTTGATAGTATCTAACATGATGTAAGTGCCTAACATAGAAAACATATTCCTAATATTTTTACGTTCCTGTGAATATGGTGGGTAGGAGAAGGGTTTTGTAAAGAAAATACTTGTTATCTACGAATAATTTATTATTCATTCTCAAGACATAGGTATTTATTTCATTAAGGCTTGTCAGTTACAGATCAGGTCATCCCTCATGCGGACTGCGGGTGTAATCTGCAACAAGATATTGTAATAATTATGTTATTTTTTTACGTAGGTACCTAACAGCTGTAACTGCCTATGTATTTGGCCGAAATAAACACATAAGTACTAAGTATCTCAATATAAGCTATTTAATAAACACACTGAATGAAAAAACTGACACTAAAACAAAGAAGTATAGAAAAATAAATCAAAAGTTTGAGGTGGTCATTTTAGGGAAGTACCACAAAGATTTGAGTGGACTTGTCTAGACAATGCAAGCATTTGTCAGTTATCGTGTAGCTCATACAAAGTTTGGGAAGGCCGCTTATAATACTGCCAGACTAACATAAAATGTACCCCTAATATTGCGATCTACAAGGTCCTCACATTCACAATACGTTACCTGCGGACCTTGCAGATCAGTGTCTGGAATAGTCTTTGCATTAATATAGCGCAATGATGATTAGAAGCGTGAGCGCACTCAAAAATTACAGCACCTAGCCTCAGATAATTATATGGCTTTAGAAAACCTTATCAACTTAAGAATATTGTTTTAATATTTTTGAATGTTTTATATTATATTATTAAAAACTGTCTCCCGCGGCTTCACTCCCGTCAACTGGCTACCTACCTACACCTACCCTACACCTACCCTACATCTACCCTACACCTACCCTACACCTACCCTACACCTACCCTACACCTACCCTACACCTACCGTACACCTACCCTACACCTACCCTGCACCTACCCTACACCTACCCTACACCTACCCTTCACCTACCCTACACCTACCCTACACCTACCTTACACCTACCCTACACCTACCCTACACCTACCCTACACCTACCCTACACCTAACCTACACCTACCCTACACCTACCCTACACCTACCCTACACCTACCCTATACCTACCCTACACCTACCCTACACCTACCCTACACCTACCCTACACCTACCCTACACCTACCCTAAACCTGCCTACCCTACACCTGCCCTACACCTACCCTACAACTACCCTTCACCTACCCTACACCTACCCTACAGCTACCTTACACCAACCCTACAGCTACCTTACACCAACCCTACACCTACCCTACACCTAGCCTTCACCTACCCTACACCTACCCTACATCTACCCTACACCTACCCTACACCTACTCTACACCTACCCTACACCTACCCTACACCTACCCTACACCTACCCTACACCTACACCTAACCTACAAAAAAAAAAGTGTCCTGTGTCCGTCTCCTGGTTCTAAGCTACCTCCCCACCAATTTTCAGCCAAATCGGTTCAGCCGTCTTTGAGTTATAAAATTACAACGAAAAGTGGTATTGATTTTTATAAATATAGATGTTAGATATTTCATTAGTCTGCACTTGAAATGAGACACAAGCGTCTTTATTTATTGGCGCTGGGCGGAGTCTGGCGAGTAGTGTCGCTATAGGTGATTGAAAGGACAGTGATTGTTCCCACGTGGTCGTGCGCGACACATACTGACCTAGGAACTGTTCTGCTTCATTTTAAGTTCAGAGTATTAGTTAGTACAGTAGTGGTAGTAATTGATTCTGTAAACTGTTGAGAGGTTAAGGAGTTATTTTGCATATTTGCCCGTGTTCCAGTTCTGTGCCCACGGCTGTAATCTGGCAAGTTATATGTCACTAAATATAAAAGTCTAATCACGATCCTGCATCATATACATACATTCCAGAGTAAGCCGCGTGGTCAGTGTTTAAAAAACGTCTAACAAGTCAGTCAGTTCCGGCGCCCATGGGTGTAAGTGGAAATGGGAATAAATTACAAAATATACTCACGGTATACAAGTCATCTTTATTGTCCTGCGACAGGCGTTCAACAGCGGGCCTTATCGCCTGAAATGAGGCGACATGCCGCGCTGATGTCAAACGTAGCCGCCCTAGTGACAGGTAGTTCCTTACAGCTGATTGGAGGCCTGCTTGCCCGGGGCAGACGAGTGAGGCCCTGCAATGACACGTAGCGATATTATTTAGTAGAACGGTGCAATTGTTAAAAGTTATAAAATTATAATTTAACGGGTTACACTTGATTCATAAAAAAAAAATATTAAATGATAAAACTACTTTCCAATGTTCAAACTTTTCCCTGTACTTGAACTGTAAGATCTATCTTCCTGCCAAATTTCTTGACTCCAGGTCATCGGGAAGTACTCTATAAATCATGGTTCCCTTAATAGTGTAGAAATAAACGTTTTTTTTGCGGCATCAACGGCCATATTTTCTTTTTACGTTAACTTAAACGTTTTGTTTTTTCACAGCTTCAAGGGACTTTAAACCTGAGAATATGATTTTTTCAACTCGATATCTCCATGCGAATAAAGAGTATATTATATACCTTCCCGATATAAAGCGTCTCGACAGACAGACGGACAACAAAGTGATCCTATTAGGGTTCAGTTTTTTTCATTTTGAAGTACGAAACACTGAAATATCATAAGTGTAGAATTGATAGTAATTTTATTCTTACCGCATTTTCAAACCCCGCCTTATTCTGGAGCCAGTATCATGGTCAACCCAATTGCAGACTGGGAGAGTTGACTGTAACAAAAAATACTGTGTTTATTTTTATGTAAATTATAATTAACGAAGTCCTTGAAAATCGGCTTCAAAAACTTTTTGAACACTATCACATTCTGAAATCTTATTTTTTTTTGTAATAAGTCTATTTTTTTAATTCTATTTAAACTAAACTTTGGATAGAAGTACTTCAGATGTTTCATGATTTTAAAAAAATATTTTTTCAATCGTTGTTGTAGTATAATATAACAACGATGTATGGAAAAATAATACGCTCACATAATATGTAGGTACGCGCTTGTGTAGCAACTGTCGAATCTATGTTTTACTTACTCTGTGGTTTTTTGTTTGCTATACCGTTCCGTTCTACCCCTGGGGGCTATGCACACACACACTACAAAGTCCAGACGAAATCCGATCGATACCGATGTCTATATACAGCTTACTTAGATAGTTACCTACGATGAAGTATGCGGACTGGACGCAACCTAGATGCCTTGTGTAGACTGAGGCCCTCTTACTAGTTTTGATCGTCTTTCTTATATCCTCTCAACCCTAATAACTTTGGATATGGTTTATATATTTTACTTACCACTCCAAGAGGTGTCCTCCAGTCCTGTCCTCTCTCCGAGTCTGATGTTGATGTCTGCATTATATCTGAAAGACACCACAATACTTATAAACAATCTACATAAACATAGCCAACACGTGATCCCTAGAAGTTTGTGAGCTTTCCAAAATGGCGATAGCGTCATCGATTCGTACCTAAATACTACTCGCAGTTCACCCATAGTAGGTTTCTACTTAAGAAAAACTCACAAAGTATGAACACATGACACATCCAAAAAATATTTATTATTACTTACTTGGATCCATTCTGCCGATGCCGAGTGAATAAATTGTTGCTCCTCTCCGATTTCACAAATGACGTCGCGATCATTCGGGTGTTATGAGAACACTGACGGAATAACGCAACGCCATCAGCTAGCTTTACAGACGCCCCTTTTGTGAGATCAATACAAAAGCGCATGCGCTTTCGCAAAGGATGACTCGCATTTGGTTCGCAAACGTATCGTGTATAAAATCGGCGAAGCGTGAGTCGGACTCGCGCACGGAAGGTTCCGTACCATTATCTATTAAAGCCGGCAATAAAATCGCGTTTGTTGTATGGGAGCCCCACTTTAATATTTACGAGTACTTTATTCTATTTTTAGTATTTGTTGTTATAGCGGCAACAGAAATACATCATCTGCGAAAATTTCATTTGTCTAGCTATCACGGTTCATGAGATACAGCCTGGTGACAGACGGACGGACGGACGGCGGAGCCTTAGTAATAGAGTCCCGTTTTACTCTTTGGGTATGGAACCCTAAAAAGTGGACCGCAAAAAGTAAATATCGACTGGCGCTGTCGTTGAGAAACTTGAACAACGCCATCTGTTAGCATAGAGTCAAACTATCACCGTAAGTAAAACCTAAAGGTTTCCTAGAGGTATCAACTGTTATTATAGATGGCAATGTATTAAAGTTCGCAGGAATCCTGGAAGAGATTTCTGTAGAAATAAATGCATCACCTTTGTGATTCTATTTTTCGGTTCTTTCTTTTTATCTGTTCATTAATGTGTATACATAAATTGTCAAATAAATAAATCCGTGTGGAAGAAGTTCGCGTTTTTGGATGCTTTTTAACCGACTTCCCAAAAAGGAGGAGCTTATCAATTCGACTGTGTGATTTTTATTTTTTTTTGTGTTTGCTCATATCTCCGTCATTTATGAACCGATTTGAGAAATTCTTGTATTATGTGAAAGCAAATACTTCTCGATTCGTCCCATTTAAATAATATCAAAATCGGTTAAGCAGTTTGGTTTTTAAATTCAAATAGCTGGAAAAAATATGTGGGAAAATCATCGATGTTTACGAAATTGCGTATTTTTGCTTTCCTGTGACTTTCCAGTGGTGTTGTTAGGTGTGGGGTACCACTAAAAAGTAAAAAATTAAAAACTTTTTCACAAAAAAAAGAAACCGACTTCCAAAAAGCACTACAAAGTACCTACAAAATAACTTTAATTTCGGAAGTCGGTGTCAAATAACTTGGTTTTTTATTGTGAAAAAGTTTTTAAAATCAACCCTTGATGGGGTGTAAATGGGTCTTGAAGTTTTTAGGGCACGATATTACCGCTTGCTCCAAATTACTTAAAGTGGAATAATAATTTGAAATAGATCCAATGAGTTTTTGATAATTAATCACCTCAATCGGGGAGAAAGGCGGGTTTTACAGCAACGTTTAGTCTTTGTTTCATTAAAAATGGGTGGCGAGTGCATGAAGTTACTTTGAACTAAGATGAGTTTTGATAGTATCTAACATGATGTAAGTACCTAACATAGAAAACATATTCCTAATATTTTTACGTTCCTGTGAATATGGTGGGTAGGAGAAGGGTTTTGTAAAGAAAATACTTGTTATCTACGAATAATTTATTATTCATTCTCAAGACATAGGTATTTATTTCATTAAGGCTTGTCAGTTACAGATTAGGTCATCCCTCATGCGGACTGCGGGTGTAATCTGCAACAAGATATTGTAATAATTATGTTATTTTTTTACGTAGGTACCTAACTGCTGTAACTGCTTATGTATTTGGCCGAAATAAACACATAAGTACTAAGTATCTCAACATAAGCTATTTAATAAACACACTGAATGAAAAAACTGACAATAAAACAAAGAAGTATAGAAAAATAAATCAAAAGTTTGAGGTGGTCATTTTAGGAAAGTACCACAAAGATTTGAGTGGACTTGTCTAGACAATGCAAGCATTTGTCAGTTATCGTGTAGCTCATACAAAGTTTGGGAAGGCCGCTTATAATACTGCCAGACTAACATAAAATGTACCCCTAATATTGCGATCTACAAGGTCCTCACATTCACAATACGTTACCTGCGGACCATGCAGATCAGTGTTTGGAATAGTCTTTTTATTAATATAGCGCAGTGGTGGTTAGAAGCGTGAGCGCACTCAAAATTGACAGCACCTAGCCTCGGCTACGCCTGGTTTTAGAAAACCTTACCAACTTATGAAGATTGTTTTAATATTTTTGAATGTTTTATATATTATTATGTTACATATTACATGAGTCTGCACTTGAAATGAGACACAAGCGTCTTTGTTTATTGGCGTTGGGCGGAGTCTGGCGAGTAGTCAGAGTAGTGTCGATATAGATCATTGGTATGACAGTGATTGTTCCCATGTGGTCGTGCGCGACACATAGGGCCTGTTCTGCTTCCTTTTAAGTTCAGAGTATTAGTTAATACAGTAGTGGTAGTAATTGATTCTGTAAACTCAAAGTCAAAGCATTTATTTCAATTAGACCATTTACAGGCACTTTTGAATTGTCAAGGTTGGTCGGTCAAAAAAAGATGAAGCTACTTGCACGTTCCAAAGCGTAGATCTCTATGGAGAAGAACGTGCAAGAAACTCCACGGACACTCTTTTAAAAATAATATTTTGTTACAAAATTATGGTTTCATCATTCATATTGAAATTATACATATATGTGAAAACGATGTAAAAGACGTGCAGGATAAAAGAGTCCGGAGTAAAAAGAAACAATTCAAAGAAACAATTAAAATAGACCATGGCAGCCGAGAGATGACCAGTCTCAGCTAACGGCGCCCGTTCACGAACATGACGCATACGCTAGCACCATTCGGCTCAACCATTTTTATGGGAGCCAAATGATCCAACGCATACGCCACCATCAGCCAGACTTTTGAGTGAGCATGACATCCCCAATCGCCAGGGTACACTCAAGTCAAAGACCTACCCAAATGATCATTATAGTTTAAATTTGAGGTACATAGTACTAACACATGTGCCGTTAATGCATGAAATTATACAATGCTAAATAAATTGAGTCTATACAATGAAAAATATTGCATTCTTACAATCTTCATTTGGTCCAACAATATTTCCAAATGCTAACAGGTTACTTTGTGCGCCCTAGTGGCTGTGGAGCAGGACCAGCATTGAGCCAAACATTTTTATCTTCAATATACTCCCCTAACTTATAATATGCTTGCCTGCATAGTGTGTACGTTTAATACAAGATTTAATTTTTGTCTCATTTAGTTCTAATATATGGGGAGGTATTTTACTATAAAATTTTAAACATGATGAGGCTACTTTAGCCAGTCTGAAACCTGGTTGAACTAATTGGCCCCTATTTCGAGTACCATAATTATGTCTGTCGCCTCTTTTACTATAAAGATGTAAATTCTTTCTAACATACATGATGTTTTCGTAAATGTATTGACAAGGTACCGTCATGATGTTAATATTCTTAAACAGTTCCCTTAGAGAATCGCGCTGGCCGAGTTTGTATATGGCTTTAATGGCTCTTTTCTGCAGAATAAAAAATAGACTCGATGTCTGCAGCCCGTCCCCATAGTAAAATACCGTAAGACATGATACTGTGAAAGTAACTAAAATAGCGTACCGGAAGACGCAGCGTTGGAAGGCCTCCCACAAGGTGGACCGATGATCTGGTGAGGGTCGCGGGTAACCGATGGATGCGAGACGCACAGGACCGGTTGTTGTGGCGACACTTGGGGGAGGCCTATGTCCAGCAGTGGACGTCTTTCGGCTGATGTGATGAACTAAAATAGACCAGTCTCGCGGTATCAACATCCGTAAATTGGCGGATTTTCCTAACAGCATATGCTGCTGAACTTAGCCGTCCTGCAAGAGATGTTAAATGAGGACCCCATTGTAGCCTTGAGTCAAGCGTGATTCCCAGGAAAACTGTTTTATCGACGAATTCCAGTTTTTCCCCGTTCAATACTATGTCACAATCACAGCCTTTGACATTTGATTAGGCAAATCTTATACATTTCGTTTTCTTTTCATTTAGAACTAGATTATTGGCAGTAAACCAATTTTGGACTTGCATTAGGGCGTTATTTATGACGTCAAGATTATTGGTCCGTCTATTTATCTTAAAAATCAAAGAGATATCGTCAGCAAACAACACCATATTAAGTTTTTGTTGCAATAAATGGGGCAAATCATTTATATGCACTAAAAATAAAAAAGGACCTAAGCTTGAGCCCTGGGGAACCCCCATTTTCACGTTTAATCCCGATGAATTGACACCGTTTACTTGAACTAACTGCTGTCTATCATTTAAATAAGATTTAACAAGGCTTAAAGCTGTTTTGCCCAGCCCGAAGGCTGTTTTGCCCAAGTTTCAGAAGTAATGTTTCGTGATTTACACATTCAAACGCCTTAGATAGAGGAGAGGGATAGAGGTCACAGAAGATGCCTAGCTAAGGCATCTTGTGGCTCTTCCCACGCATTAAAGATGTGCTTCAATAAGGTAACACCAGCGTCAGTCGTACAACGTCCTCTGGTGAAACCATACTGTTTATCATGCAAGATGTTACTGGTGTTAAAATGATAAAGCATCTGATTAAGCATCACTTTTTCAAATACCTTGCTGAACACTGGCAACACGAATACTGGTCTATAATTGTTTGTGTCTTTACTATCCCCGGATTTGAAAAGTGGTATCACCTTACTGAATTTCACTGTTGAGAGGTTAAGGAGTTATTTTGCATGTTTGCCCGTGTTCCAGTTCTGTGCCCACGGCTGTAATCTAGCTAGTTATATGTCACTAAGTAAGTCTGATCACGATCCTGCATCATATATTACATACATTCCAGAGTGAGCTGTGTGGTCAGTGCTTAAAAACCGTCTAACAAGTCAGTCAGTTCCGACGCCCATGGGTGAAAGTGAAAACGGGAATCAATTACAAAACATACTCACGGTATACAATTCATTTTTATTGTCCTGCGACAGGCGTTCAACAGCGGGCCTTATCGCTTGAAGTGAGGCGACATGCCGCGCTGATGTCAAACGTAGCCGCCCTAGTGACAGGTAGTTCCTTATAGCTGATTGGGGGCCTGCTTGCCCGGAGCAAACGAGCGAGGCCCTGCAATGACACGTAGCGATATTATTCAGTAGAACGGTACAAATGTTAAAAGTTATGAAATTATAATTTAACGGGTAACACTTGATTCATAAAAAAAATTATTAAATGATAAAACTACTTTCCAATGTTCAAACTTTTTCCTGTACTTGAACTGTAAGATCTATCTTCTTGCCAAATTTCTTGACTGCAGGTCATCGGGAAGTACTCTATAAATTTTGGTTCCCTTGATAGTGTAGAAATAAACATTTTTTTTGCGGCATCAACGGCCGTTTTTTTTTTACGTTAACTTAAAAGTTTTGTTTTTTTCACAGTTTCAAGGGACTGTAAACCTGAGAATATGATTTTATTACAACTCGATATCTTCATGCGAATACAGAGTATACACCTGAGTAGTGTACCTTCCCGATATAAAAGGTCTCGACAGACAGACGGACAACAAAGTGATCCTATAAGGGTTCAGTTTTTTTTCATTTTGAAGTACGAAACACTACAATATCATTAGTGTAGAATTGGTAGTAATTTTATTCTTACCGTATTTTTAAACCCCGCCTTATTCTCGAACCAATTTCATGGTCAACCCTCTTGCAGACTGGGAGAGTTGACTGTAACAAGAAATATTGTGTTTATTTTAATGTAATTTGTAAATCACGAAGTCTTTGCAAATCATTTTCAAAAACTTTTAAAGAAAACCAAACATTGTTGAACACTATCACATTCTGAAATATTTTTTTTTTGTTATTTTTTTTTTCAAAACTATTTAAACTAAACTTTGGATAGAAGCACTTCAGATGTTTCATGACGTAAAAACCTTTTTTCTGTCGTTGTTGTATGTATTATTATTATAACACTAGCTGTGCCCGCGACTTCGTTCGCGCTTGCTTTTCGTATTTAGGAAGATATTAAGTACACAAACTCACTAAATGTATATAGGTACTCATCGTGATTATGACATGACTTACAAAATTACGAAGAACGAACGAATATTAACACTTAAAACATTTCTTCGTAAACAATATTCCTTGTTATGTGATATTCATCAGTACGTATATACAGGCTTTGCGCGCTGCTTACTTGCGACAAAGCGACATACAGCCTGACCGTGCGAGATACAGGACTACCGCAGATCCACACCAACACGACTAATAGTTTGTCCCTGAGCTTGATTAATGGTCATGCCGAAACTATCAGAAGATAAGTCTCCGCAGAGGACATGGTGGAGTATACGGTGGAGGTCTGCCCTGCTTGGGCGGAGCATCACCGTGTCCTCGTCGAGGCGATCGGCTGCGGCGTCCTGGTTTACTCCATGGTCCGAAGAAGAATATAAGAATGAATGACAGCACGATTTGATAGTTATTCCTAGTTCGGGACCAATCGTAAGTCCGTAGGTGATACGGAGTAGAAAACGCCAAACACTAAGGCCGAAACTACAGACTTCGGGCTTAAGAGAGTAGACCCCCTCAGCCGCCGCAACAGAAAAAGACAACCCGGGCGTTGCGTCGGGAGTCGCAAGGCAATTCCCAGCCACCCTAAGCGCGGGCCCGCAGATGGCGAGCGTAGGTTGGCTCACTGTCCGAACACTAACTACTGTTGCGGAATTTGTTCGAAAAGTCACCACGGCCCTGGAACGTTAAAGGCATAAGGAGGAATACGGACGTGTTTTAGTCAGTAAGAGTTTGACACTCTCTTCCGCTTCACGCAGAGCAGAAGAAGTCATTTGATGTTTTCCTATCCATAAAAAAACCCACAACGGATAGAGTAGAGTAGAGACTCCGTTGTCCTGGCTAAGTTTGCAAGCCTAGCTCCGCCCAAATGTACAAAAGCCACCAGTGTGCTTCACAGGTTGAGCGGAGAGACGACCGATAATACTCAAGCCGCAAGGGAGTGATAATCTGAGATAAAAGTCAGCTCAATCACTTAGCACTCACAAACCTATATTTACCACCTGTATATGTACATTATAGATTGCAATAAACGATTTGATTTGAAACCTGCACCTCACCGTTCCGAGGATTTTTTCACGTCGGAAAGTCATGGCCAGGATGACGTAGCCGGCGTCGAAACAACCTCCGCAAATTGGGCTGTCTGTAGTGCATAAGTTAAAAAAAATTAAGGGCAATGATCCGTAATAATAATCCCTATTATTACGGAGGTAATTTTTACTTAAGCTGAGAAGTCAATTAGTTAGTCGTTTATAGACTTGTCATTGCCATTTTTCACTTTTTTCACCATTTGTTGTCATGAAGTTCAGTTGTTCTCTGGCAAATTCATGCAGGAAACTGTGTGAAAGAAAGAAAGAAGGAGGAGCGGGTACGGGTTCAGCACTACCATCTCGAAACCTATCTTGGCGAGTTCTTCTGTGGCGTCATTGCCCAGGGATCCACAGTTCCCCTTGAAGCTCTGGAGTGTGAAACCCGCTACTGGTAATTTCTGGCCCTAGGCTGGTCACGACGAATCACCAGCTGACTGGGAATTGAACAGTTTTGTTTCAAAATTAACAGAAAATAATTAGGAATGAGGGAGATCCTGGGAAAGAAATTCAAGAGGTGAAAGTCTTGAGCATCGAAGCCGAGTTTTTAGCCTTTCGGTTTTCTATCGGTTGCATTTTGGGGAGTGTACGACGGAATTGCATAGTTTAATTCCGCCAAGCTCGTTCCATCATCGGACCACAAGACGTACGGTGGTACGCCACCGGTACACGATGGACCTCACACCCACATGAACAAAACGTTTTGGAAACACATGGCGTGGAATTCCCTGACTGAGTCCGTGTTTCCGGATAGTTACAGCCTGGGAGTCTTATCAAGAGTCTACTTATAGGCAAGCGTGCTCCATCTTCGATCACATCATCGTTTGCCATCAGGTGAGATAGTGGTCAAACGCGTTCCTATCAAAAGTAAAAAAAATGAGAACAAAGTCAGTGGAGCAATTTTATTTTTGCATCAAATGCGTAACGCCTGGTAAGTATCAAAAGAATCTTTAACTAAAAAATACTTTTTGGTGTAATTCTCGTGCTGTTGATGGTAACTACAGTTTCGCTCAACAGATGGCATTGCAAGTGTCATTAAAGATACTTACCCCTTCTTACTATGCATGTAGATAATAAGTTGATTTCTTCTAGATTGCCATAATCCTATCAGGTTTATGTGAATGTTTTCTACATTAGTTTTGTATTTTTTATCGCGATGCAAACGAAACAGAATACATATAAACAAAAAATAGGTTCTGCTTGTCTTTCTGAAAAGATATGCAAAATACAGCAATAACATATTATTAATATTTGAAAATATTAGGTTTGGTAGGAATAAAAAAATAAGGAAATAAATAAGATAAAATAATTCAAAAATAATTACAAAACTTGTGGGATTTGAACCCAAACCTAGTCTTTCGAGAAGCAGGCTTTAAACCAAACGGACCATGAGATCTGTTGACAATTGATTAAAATAGCCGATAGCTTAGCTCCCTGAAAGGGTTCCACATCAGATGCTCTAGACCTTCATTTTTTTTACGTCGACAGACAGTACTCATCATGTTGACCAACTATTCCTAAAGCGGTATATTAATATCTCTTATAGATTAGCCGGGCTGCTAAGGTTCCACGTCTTCTATTCAGATCTTCAAAATAAATTATAGCCTATATGTTGGCGAGGACTAATAGCTATACAACAAAAAAAGTTTCATTAAAATCCGTTCAGTGGTTTTTGCGTGAAAGACGAACAACAGACAGACAGACAGACAGACAGACAGACAGACAGACAAAAAAATAAAAAAAAATATTTTTGGCTTCTACTGTTTGTATAAAGCACCCCTGGAGTATTTTTTTTAGTTTATATTCAATGTACAGAATTGACCTCTTCTACAGTTTTATTATATGTATAGATAATTACGATATATGGAAAAATAAAACGCAACTCACTCACTCTCACTAGGTACGCGATTGTGTGGCAACTGTCGAATCTATGTATTAATTACTCTGTGATTTTTTTGTTTGATATATCGTTACGTTCTACCCAATACCCCTGGGGGCTAATCATCACACACACACTACAAAGTCCAGACGAAGAGCTAGTTCAGACACGGCGGGAACCGCGCGATTTCAGAATCGCATGGAAATCGCGCGAGTCTTATTTGTATGAGTTATTAAGTAATCGTTCAGACATAACCGCGCGGTTAATCAAGCCGCGCGGTTACGGCAACCCAACCGCCAGAAAATAGAATCGCGCTGCTCCCGCGCGTTTCTGTTACTATGGAGTCTTAACTTCGCGTTCAGTTGCGTTGCGGATACCGCGCGGTTAGCACGTCACAGCTCGTGAGTTCGCCACCATGCACGCCTCATATGCGTTTCAGAGCTTGAAATATCTTGCCTGATCAGTTCAATTAGTTCATCAAAAGATTTTATTGACATTCTCAAATTGTCAAAAAAAATTTTATCATACCTACATTCTTAAATTGGGATATAACGTTACGAACTGACCATGTACTAGTCGGTCACATAATATTGGATGCACCCAATACCGCCTTTTTCTTTTCTTTTTTTAAGGAGCAACCACAGTAAACACACTTCTTCGTCGACCTCCATTTTCAAACTGACGTTATTCCTGCACGAAAATCGCATAATAACCGCCGGTGTCTGAATAGCATCACAATTTTGCGGTTTGAAACCACGCGATTCGTGAACGCGCGTTTCCCGCATGTCTGAACTAGCCCTTAGATAGTTACCTACGATGAAGTGTGCGGACTGGCCGCCACCTAGATGCCTTGTGTAGACTGAGGCCCTCTTACTATTTTTGATCGTCTTTCTTATATCCTCTCAACCCTAATAATATTGGATATGGTTTAAATATAATATTTTGCTTACCACTCCAAGAGATGTTTTCCAGCCCTGTCCTCTCTCCCAGTCTGATGGTGATGTTTGCATTATATCTGAAAGACACCACATCACACATCACCACACCTTAAAAGATCAACATGGTTTCTGACCCCCTACCCAACACGTAACCTCTGTGAGCTTACCAAAATGGCGATAGCGTCATCGATTCGTTCCTAAAAAAACTAATCGCAGTTCACCAATAGTACCTACAGAAGAAAAAGTCACCAAGTAGGAACACATGACAGATGTGTCATGTGTTCCTACTTGGTGACTTTTTACAAATATTTTCAACAAATATTTATAATTACTTACTTGGATCCATTCTGCCGATGCCGAGTGAATTCTTGCTCCTCACCGATTTCACAAATGACGTTGCGGTCATTCGGGTGTTACTCGTATGAGAACACTGACGGAGTAACGCGACCGACGCGACGCCAACAGCTAGCTTCACAGACGCCCCTTTTGTAAGATCAATATAAAAACGCATGCGCTTTCACAAGGGGTGACTGGTGAGGGGACAGCTGCGCAACTCGAATGTTACAAAAACTTTTGCCAAAATTATTAACAGTGCATCTACAAGAATGTTAATACAGAAAGTGAACGTTTTCAAATGGAAGACAAAAAGCAAATTGAAAATAATTATAAATGACTACTTCAATGTTAGGTAATTGCTACGGTTGTAAATACGAAATACATAAATCTAGATTTTACAACAGAGGGTAGTTACATCAGACTATTTTTAGGGGTGCATTCAGTATTTTATGTTATTACCGGACGAATTTTTTTTTTTTAAATGTGTAGTCGGCTGGTGCAGATAGAAATGCTTACATTTTTTTTGCCTGGTCTCTCGGAGTAGTCGGAGTCGCGAACCCTAACATCATATTTATGCAGATTTGTTTTCACTTCATCTGACTAATCAGTGTAAGTATTTCTGTATCCCCGTTTCATACACGTTGTAATTGTTGTAGAAATGGGTGGATTTTTACAGTGGGTACTCGAGAAACAGATTGAACAGCATGAAACTTCAATGGTAAGAATAAAAATAACTCCTTTTTTGCGGTCTCACGTTAAGATCTGTTCTGTGGGCCTTATTTTAACAAATGTTAAGTATCTACTTGGTCTGTAAATTATTCACCCACACAATTATATTTTTAGAAATTCATATAAGTAAGTAGGTACTTATTTTATCATTGCATTTTTTTTAATATATACTTACAATATTATATAAATTCACTAGCTTCTACCAGCGGCTTCGCCCGCGTGAAAATCGGAAATAGGGAGGTTTCTTGATTTGTATTGTAACTACACCTACTCTACACCTACCTACACCTACCTACACCTACTCTACACCTACCCTACACCTACCCTACACCTACCCTATACCTACCCTACACCTACCCTATAACTACGCTACACCTACACTACACCTACCCTACACCTACCCTGCACCTACCCTACACCTATCCTACACCTACCCTGCACCTACCCTGCACCTACCCTACACCTATCCTACACCTACCCCGCACCTACCCTGCACCTACCCTACACCTATCCTAACCAGCCCAAAAAATACTATGACATGTTTCTGGTTTCCTGGTACTTGATGTTTTTGGTCTCCTAGTACTTGTAAATCTGTAGTACTAAGGCAGCAGCGGCTCTGAATTTCCACTTCCTCCTCAGTCTTCATTGATCCATGCCACTTACCGGGTAAAAAGTAGCATATGTCTCATTCCAGGATATGAACTACATGTGTGCCAAATTTCATCCAAATCCCTTCAGCCGTTTTTGCCTGATTGAAACACAAACATACAAACATACAAACATACAAACATACAAACATACAAACATACAAACTTTCACCTTTATAATATTAGTAGGATTAATAAAAAAAAACTGTTGTGAGAATGGAAAGAGAAGATGCTGAAGAACTTTAGTTCATGTGTGCAGTATACTTCTACATGCAAACTGAAGCAAATTCAAGGAAAAAACGCAAGTACTGGTCGCGATCATTTTTGAGAAGAAGAAACCAAGAGGGGGCCTAAACACACACAAACAATACGTAACTGAAAAATATATTATTTAGTAAATTAAAACAATAAATATCCGGTTAAGTTGGTTTAGGCTGTTATAGCGTATTGAAACTGTAGGTATTGTTGAACCCTGCTATGGCGCTTACTCACTGGCCTGTAAAGAAGCGGTATTTGTGCTGTACTTGACGCTTTGGTATTACTGAGGTGACTTACTTTACAAAAGTTGGTTAGGCATTTCTCTAATACACTGTAAAATACTCAAAATAAGTAAAAAACATTATTTCTCATCGATCTTCCGACCGGGTAAAAACGGTTGACATGTTGAAAAATTAACTACACAACATTTTTGTCGATAGCCTACGTTAATGGATTTGTACAAGCACATTACTAGTTCATAGCATGAGGCCGTACTACGCGATGTATCTGCTTAATAAAGTTTCGTTGTGTGAATTTTGCATTGCTTGTTACAGTCACTTAGCAGCAAACTTGTCGTGGTTAAGGAGCAATGTTGCGGTGATGTTTGAAAAGTGTTATTTACTTTATTCTATACTAGCTTCTACCAGCTGCGGCTTCGCCCGCGTGAATATCGGAAATAGCAAGGATTCCTAATTTGTATTGTAAATTTTTTACTCAGGGAACACCCTCCCTACACCTACCTTACACCTACTCTACACCTACTCTACACCTACATTACACCTACCCTACACCTACCCTACACCTACCTTACACCTACCTTACACCTACCTTACACCTACCTTACACCTATTCTACACCTACTTAACACCTACCTTACACCTACCCTACACCTACCTTACACCTACTCTACACCTACATTACACCCACCCTACACCTACCCTACACCTACCTTACACCTACTTTACACCTACATTACACCTACCCTACACCTACCCTACACCTACCTTACACCTATTCTACACCTACTTTACACCTACCTTACACCTACCCTACACCTTCTCTACACCTACCCTACACCTACCCTACCTACATAATTATACCAGCCCAAAAATACTATGACATGTTTCTGGTCTCCTGGTACTTGATGTTTCTGGTCTCCTGGTACTTGAAAATCTGAAGTACTAAGGCAGCAGCGGCTCTGAGTTTCCACTTCCTCCTCAGTCTCCATTAATCCATGCCACTTACAGGGATAAAAAGTAGCCTATTTTTTATTCCAGAATATGAACTACATGTGTGCCAAATTTCATCCAAATCCCTTCAGCCGTTTTTGCCTGATTGTTACACAAACATACAAACATACAAACATACAAACTTTCACCTTTATAATATTAGTAGGATTTTAGTATTTGTTGTAATAGCGGCTACAGAAAAATATCAACTGCGAAAATTTCATTTGTCTAGCTATGACGGTTCATGTGATACAGCCTGGTGACAGACGGACGGACGGACGGCGAAGCCTTAGTAATAGAGTCCCGTTTACTCTTTGGGTACGGAACCCTAAAAAGTTGACTGCAAAAAGTAGACATCGAGAGAGAAACTTGAACAACGCCATCTGTTAGCATAGAGTCAAACTACCACCACGCACTAAGTCACCACCACGTAAGTAAAACCTAAAGGTTTGCTAGATGTATCAACTGTTACTAAAGATGGCAATGTATTAAAGCAACCAGAAGCCCGTTACTTTTCAGAATCGACCGGCCGGCAGGACTTCTAAGAAATGAAAAAGAAAGTATTTATTTGCGCCGACTTTTATTCTTATGGTAGGTATTGGAAGATTAAATGATAAATTTATTTAACTAACACACGTTGATATCAAGATGGACACTGGTTATTTAATGTGTAACAAAAAGCCTTGTGACTTAATAGAATTAAATGAAAGAAAATTTTAAACGTACATGTAAAAAGCACACTTTGTAAACAAGCATATAACAAGTTCGAGGATTACATTCACGATAAGAATGCTTGGAAACAGGCTCCATAGGACAATCAAGGGTGTAGTGTAGGCAAAATCAAACTAGTCAATTTATGTATTAACTTTATTGATGTAAGAGTTTTTATTTTGCTGTTAACTCACACACTGTTCTATTAATGGTTCCAATATTTGTAAATATGTGAGTACCATGTACTTATTAAGAAATGAAAAAAATGGGAACGTTTACCTCTACTGGTAATACTTTGATCATATACGTAGTACACTCTAGGTGCATCGACCTCACATTTATTAAAATTATTTTTTGTATTCCAAATATTGTAAAACTTTTATTTGAAAAGAGTAACTAGGTATGGAGTTACTTGTCCGTTCTTTTCCATAAGAATCTACCCTTGCGAACGGACAGTAGAGTCACTTGATATTTTTTTTAATGTAAATGATGACGTTCAAAAGTGCGTTTAATGGCCTAATTGAAATAAACGTTTTGACTTTGACTATAGGTACTATAACATGATGTTTTACTTGAGGTGGAAGTTTGTTGTTTACCAATAGTAAAGTAGAATGCAGACACCTACCGAAAATCGTGCTATAACCGAAAAAGCTCCTATGCGGGATATCTTAACTTACATTTTAAATGCAACATGGATTTTTCACCTTACCAGTCACTAGGAACACTTGAATAGGTCTTAGCATTTCAAATAAAAGCTCTAGTAAAGGAAGCGCACCTTCAGTAGTCGAACCTCACCGTACACAATACAGACGAGTCTGAACAGACCATGAACCCTGAATAAAATGATCTGATGATCTTAGGCCTCCGTTCTCTCATCTTCATAAATAGTGTAGTTTTAACTAGGAGTTAAAACTCCAAACAAACAACTCCTAGTCGAAACATAACTCTAGTTTGTGCCTTGGCGTGAAGTCGGCAGTACCGCCGTCAGTCAGCCCAATACTGAAAGAAGGGAAAAATATTGTTAGGAATAACAAACGAACAAAAATTACGTTGTAGTTAACATATTAAAGCTGACGCCCGCCGTCGCCGTCGTACAGAAATACGAAAAAAATAAACTTATGACCGTACGGCGCGCCAGGTTGTTTTGTAATATAATGCTAAGTACTATGTAACTCAGTAATTAGATACAAGATACGCGCGAAAAACATAACCCTTCCGTCACCGTGGCAGTCGGGTAAAAACTCTTCTCTGAATTTTACACTGACGGCAGATGATTTTGATTGCAAATCAAACAACGGAAAAGCTGTGTTTTATTTTTAGTTAATCACTTCTGGCGATAAAACCGCGCATTTTGTCACCCTTTGTAATGTTGTCTTCATCTACCTTTTCTGTAACTTTTACGAGTACGGTATATATATACTAAAGAGTATTCTTTTCGGCTTTTGATCTTAAGGATAACAAACTGATGAGACGAGAGTGTTGAAAATTCAGAACATTTTCCGTATAAATACTTGACATTGACTATATCCAGTCGACATTTGAGTACCAAGCTCCAATCTAGGCATGGAGGGATGTCTACTTCTTTTATTTATGTGTCTGTAGTGTCCCACTGCAGGGCAAAGGCCTTCCTTTCTTTCACCTTTCTCTGTTCTTTGCCACATCTGGCCAATCTTTTTAGAAGTCTAACTTGTTATTGTGGGCCCACCGTTGTCTATGTCTATTCTTAATTATCCACATTGTCTTAAACTTTCCCAGCGTTTCTCATCACTTGCCCATTGTATAACTACCAACTTTACTAATGTTAGTTTATATCCATATTGTTAAGTCAAATTAGACTGACAATAGGTAACAAATGTTAAAGTTACAAAAGACAGCCCCCAAAATGATCGCTCTTTATTTCTTCCTAGTGCTTGCAACGGGGAAGAAATCGGAAAAAAACTCCTCAGCAACACTGACTATTAACACAACAAATAAAAAGTAAGCACTGATGTAACGTAAATTGAAATCAACCCATTCCCACACTTTGCACTGCAGAGACAACGGTCTCTGCAGTGCAAAGTGTGGGAATGGGTTGATTTTTGACCGATACCCACATAATGCAAAACCATTGACTACTCAATAATAATTCTAGTGCAGCCGTTATGTCCAGCTGCGAAAACTTGATAGTCTTGTGATAAAAATAATAACAAGAGATCATCCAGTGCAGATGGCCAGGGCTTTATATTTCCCTTGTGAAGCACTAAATAAAGCACGTACGTCAGGATTAAAATCTACATCTTGCAGCTGTAGTTGCAAGGGTTTCAAATTAAATCTGTATGGAACTGATCCTTTGTGTAGCTATCTGCACAGGAGCCGCCCTTCGTCTGCAGTAGCTGATATAGACAGGTAAAAAGCTAACATGTTGAGTGGGAATTTAAATTTCATATTTGAATAAAGGAACGAAAAAAGTTGGTAAAAGAAATGTCAAATGACTAGTCTGAATCGCAGCTGCCATGTTTAATTTTTTACGTGATTTACTATTTAGTTTTTGCCTGCAGTGGCTAAAAATCAGTTTGCAATAGACATAAAATAGGAGGAGTCGACATGCTTGTTTGCAACTTAACGCTAAGCATCTTGAAAAGTTGCTGATCAGGTCAAACTTAAATAATTTAGCCTCGTCACCAATGAAACAGTTACACTTACTTTTTATCAGTCTTATTAACAATTAAAATCTTGACCAAGCATGACCGATCTTGATTGATTGTGAGTGATCAAATCATTTGACATAGGTAATACATAGTTTGTTACAGTCGGTCATGCAATGTTTGTGTCGATGAATTCTTTCAGGAACATGGTGTGACTCATTTTTATCAGATACTGTGAAACCTGGTTAAGAGGGCCCTGGATATGTGAGAAACCTCTGTTGTGATAATTACAATGAGGTCCGACACATTTTATAGATTTTTTCGATGTTCCTTTCTATAATTGGGACTTGCTAGATCAATAACCCACGTAAGTGATACAATTTATCAGGTTTAGGACACGCTTGTTTACGAACAGTCTAATTTGTTCCATACTTTCTTTGTTTATCAGCCGGTCGATTCTGTAAACATGTCGAAGTGAAGGCTTGGGTTAAGTGATCACGAAGTGAGCTCTCATTCCATCTTGATTACATGGATAGACAGCTCACAAAGTGGACCCTCTATAAATAAGACAAGCAACACCCGTCGTGCGCCCTGCCCGGGTGTTCACTTCGACATGTTTCCGGAGTCGCACTGCAGTTCTGATGGTTTGAGCGTCGGAATGTAAATGTTAAGTTTCTCTTTAAGTGAACTGTAATTTGTTCTTAGAGAAAATAAATTTCTTTAAACCGAACATGACAGTAAACCTGCTTATCTGGGAAACTGGGTAGATGAAAACCTTTATACTTGGGTGATAAATGTTCTATATAGATCCCAGGTAACCAGGTTTTCACTGTACTCGTGAAATACTTTGCAATCACAGACTGTTATTGCGGACCGTCAAAAATCAAAACAAACTTGACTCAGTATCCGCCCTCACCGTTTTATAAAAGCTTTTCAATATTTTCCGTATCGAATTAATGCCTTTGATGGACCGCGCGCCGCCAGATTATTTATAGACTTATTAGTAGGCATCGTACGCACACAAGCGAACAGGATCCGAGTTTCGACAATCAAAATTAGTTACCTATTGCCAATCAAAAAAAAAACAAATATCCCTCGGTACAAAAGGGTGAGGACCTTTATGTACCGAGGGAGATTTGTGTTTTTTTGGCTGTTACCGAGGGAGATTTGAGATTTGTTATGTACACTTACAATACAAACAGGTACATCACATAAGTACGTTGTTTGTGAGCTCCCCCTTGACGAGACGTCGTATATATTTACTGCGCAATTTTCATCTGTTCGAATAAGCTTTATGAATGTGATTGGTATCTGAGCAATAAATTTAGAGGAAGCTGGTTTGTTTACGTTGTGGGACTTAGTGCGTTACCGTCGAGATTCGGAATTGCGGACAAAAAATAAATCAGTTGTTTCATACAAAATGCAATATTCACCCGATGAAAATGTATGAAACAGTAGATTTTTTTTCGATTTTTCAGGGTTGGTCTCATGACAAAAGTTGTTTATAATCATGAGTACTTTTACCCACTGAAAGGTTGTTGGTGTTTTACAAATAACCCTGTCCAGGTCACTTATGTTTTTTTGTTCCTATGAATATGGTGGGTGGGTAGGAGAAGGGTTTGATTAAGAAAATACTAATTGCTATCTACGAATAATTTATTATTCATTCACAAAACATAGGTACTTATTTCATTAAGGCTTGTCAGTTTCAGATTCCAGGTCCTCGTGCGCACTGCGGGTGTAATCTGCAACAAGATGTAAGTAATAATTACGTAATTTTTGTACGTAGGTACCTAACTGCAGTAAATGCCTATGTATATGGCCGAAGTAAACACATAGGTACTCTCAATATAAGATATACACACTGAATGAAAAAACTGTCAATGAAACAGCGTAGTATGGAAAAATACATCACAAGTCGGTGACACCTGATGCTTGAATGAGGATTAATAAAACTGTACAGTAGTAGGAGAAGTCCGGGCAAGAAGCATAGTTCGGGTAAGAAGAATAATTGTTTTTTCCAAAAATCTATAATAGATGGCACTTTGACACATTCTCAAGTCGTGACACGTGCGACCGGCAACGCCATGACAGTTCATGTCAGTTCCATGACAGTCAATCATAAGCTTATAATTTTCATATTTTATTAATCTACTTACCTACTTAAACAAATAACTTAATAATATCTAGATGTATACACTTAAAAATAAACTGCCTCTTTGTTATGTTACTAACTAACTACATAATAATTAATCTTTAACTTTATTTATACACTCACTAATATAACTTACTACACAGACTACTACACTTATTTCTACTTACTTTATAATTTAATTATATACTCTCTTTATCGTCACCAAAAACAACAGAAGAATTTATAGTTATAATATAGAAGGAGTATGGACAGTAAGAAAACACCGATAATAAATTAATAATTCCACGAAACAGTTTACTTTAAAGAGAAAAATCAAAAGCCTAGAAATCTGACATATCAACTTCAAAACATCCGAGCAGAGACACATAAAATGAGGTCGGTACCAGATATATTAAAATGAGAAGAGGTTTAGGTTGTTCATCATTAAATATGAAACTATGTGGTAGGAGTGAACCCTACACCACCTGACATGACAGCCAGAGCGAGTGGTATGCTCTCTGCTACTGCTAGGTGGAGTGTATTCTTTTGGGTCAGCTTTGTCAACCAAAATGTAAGCTGGTTTAAGGCGGTCAATTGAGACCGTGACCTCTCTGCCCCTGAATAAAATTTTAAAGACTTTGTCTCCCCTTTGCAGAACTTTGTGAGGACCTGTGTGCGCTGGTTGTAGCGAGCCACGTAATGCGTCTTCACGAAGGAACACGTGATCAGTGGTCTGCAGATCCTTAAAAACGAAAATGCTGGTCTCACCGTGACGGGATGCTGGAGTTGGTTGCAGGTTTTGTACGAACTTGCGAATGCGCGCTGTGAGATCTGTGACGTCGGTCGTTCCTTCGTCACTGGGTGCGAAAAATTCCCCCGGGAGCCTTAGCGGTTCGCCGTAAACAAGTTCGGGGGAAGACGCTTGGACATCCTTTTGGAATGCGCTCCGTATACCAAGCAACACCCACGGCAAAGACTCTGTCCACTTGTCATTTGCATGGCACGTGTTGGACGCCTTGAGTTGCCGTTGAAATCGCTCCACCATGCCATTACATGCCGGATGGTATGCCGTTGTCCGGTTGTGCTGGAAACCAGTCAATTTGGACAATTGTTCGAACTGTCTACCTCTGTCCGTGACAATGACTGCGGGACAGCCAAACCGGGCAATCCATCCGGAAAGCAGCGCTTTAGCTACTGTCTCAGCAGTTATGTCGACAATAGGTACGACTTCTGGCCACCTGGTAAAACAGTCTTCTGCCGTTAAACAGTACCTAAAACCTTGCGAAATTGGGAGCGGGCCCACAAAGTCGATGTGGACAGTGGTAAACCTTGCACGTGGGAGATGATACGACCCTAATGGCGCAGAAACGTGTCGGTTGACTTTAGTACGTTGGCACTCGAGACAAGCTCGTGCCCACTCCCTGCAGTCCCTCCTAATGCCTAGCCAAACAAAGCGCTCTGCAATTAATTTGGCAGTGACATGATGGTCAATGCAGAATGCTGCCTGCACTCGTGCCTTGTACATGCACTTTTGCAAACGCGGGTGGTGGGCAGGCGCGGCGCGACTGACTCAAACATATTAAGAACTTCATTTGAGCGCCCATAGTTGGCACGCGGGAGCGGGGCGGACGCAGGCAGCGGCGGTTTCACAGCTGTCCGGGAATACGGGCTCTACCGGGAGCGGGTTGTGTACGGACCAATCCACGTCGGCGTCGCTGTGAAAATGTTCTAGCGTCTTACGTTCCTATGCCTCCGTTCCGAAAGCCCGTACAAATCTGTCTGTCGCCACCGACTGTCGCCACAACAATCGGTCCTGTGCGTCTCGCATTCATCGGGAACCCGCGACGCTCACCAGCCATCGGTCCACCTTGTGGGAGGCCTTCCAACGCTGCGTCTTCCGGTACGCGGTCGCAACTGTAGAATGTTTCAGCCCCATCGACTATTTGTCCTGCGAGCAATGTGTCTTGCCCACTTCAATTTGGCGATCCTTCGGGCTATATCGGTAACCTATGTTCTCTTGTGGATATCGTCTTTTCTGATTCGATCACGCTGGGAAACTCCGAGAAAATATACTTAAAACATAAAAAAGAAATAAAGCGTCTTAAAGCGTCTTCCGGTACGCGGTCACCACTCCGAAACTTTCCTGCCCACTGCCACTGGGCTGTGTTGGTAACCTTGAGGAATGACATTCCGCAAATCTGACTACGACTACGACTTTTATACCTTTTTCTTCAGGCTCCGGAGTCCTATTTTGTGGACTTGGGGCCACC
This sequence comes from Melanchra persicariae, assembly GCA_947386135.1. Taxonomy (NCBI): domain Eukaryota; kingdom Metazoa; phylum Arthropoda; class Insecta; order Lepidoptera; family Noctuidae; genus Melanchra; species Melanchra persicariae. Next base: position 31,890,274 of record OX376643.1, read on the forward strand.
CATTTTGTGTCCAGTTTTGATTGAAGTCGCTTAACGCTAAGTCCCAGTATTCATCTGGAAATAACAAATTAATTAATTATATTTGTTTCCACAAGCCAAAAAAACAGATTTTCAATCAAATTAACTGGCCAAACTTTACTCATCATCAACCTCATCATTAACATCATCATCATACCAGCCGAAAGACGTTAACTGTTGGACATAGGCCTCCGCCAAATGGGGGGGGGGTTGCCATAATCGCCACGCTTGGCAGGCGGGTTGGCGATTGCAGTGTAGCTGTAGCAATTTACCTGCAGAGAATGCTGCTGCCCATTCTCTGGCGAGTCCCTTAGTCGCCTAAGCGACTCACGCCGAAGTGATGGGATAAACTTTAGGTACCTACTACGTGAAGTGAACATCTGTGAATTAAACCAACCACCTGTGAGGCCAAACTACACCACGAGAATCTGCATAAAACTGACGCCTGAAGGCCAATTTCTCATACCAAACATTTTGCGAATCAATGCTGTTTTTTTAATTTGAGTTAAGTTAGTCAAACTTTGACAAACTACTTCAATGCCACAGTCTTTTCAGGTTTTCAAGAGTTAGTATGTAAGTAAGTATAGAGAATAAAAATACTCACTCTAGGTTAGGCCTGTGTTCACGCACATGCCTTAGAAACGTGCCGAATTTCTTCGAAACACGGTTTCCAGTGCAATCAATGCAGATCTGGCATCCCCAAGGATACTCCTTCCAGCTGACTAATCGTGAACTTCGTGTGAGCATTGGTACCACTATTTGTCTCTGGGTGCGTGTTGATGTGGTTAGCATTATGAGTTTTTATATTGCAGACCGGACAGTATTCACTGAAAGGTAAAATCAGAAACTTACATTAGATTGAGATTTTTAAGATTTTAAGATTGAAGATGTATAAAGCCTGTATTCTCTTAACCCTTTAACCGACGAAGTTTTGCTACCTTTGACTTCCCTCCAGTGCCACGCCACTTTAGGTATTAGTTGGAACAGTGTTGGGAATACCTAATATCGATGCATAGGTAGGTACATTATTTATTTATTAACAAAAATAAAAGTCGCAAACAAAAAAATACGTAAACATGTGCTTGTAAGTGGCAATTTACAGACACGTCGTTAGTTTTTCTGTTGGTGAAGACTCTCCACAAGCAAATCGTATTTAATTAATAATGTTCATGTCAACTTCTGATCGTATTTCAACAACAGCTATTAGAGACGCGAAGTATTCACTTCGTGGATCACTTGGTCTCTGATCAATAAATACGTCCGGCAGGTTTACAAAAGCAGTCACATCACCATCTTCTAACTGAGCATAATGAACATAATTCCTTCCAGATCGTTTTGTCCTGAGCTTCCTCGCACCAACCCTCGCAGTAGGTGTCTAGGTCGTCTCGCCACCTCTTCCTGGGTCGACCTAGGTGGCGCCGCCCATCCTCAGGCACCCACTTTTTGGAAGCTATTGCCCAACGGTCACTGTGCATGTGGCTGACGTGACCCGCCGAACCCCATTTTAGCTTGGCAGCCTTTTCTCCTACGTCTATTATGCTTAAGGATCGATAAGGTACTAACCATCGAAGTCGCTCGTGACTCGTGTTTTAGGCGTTATGCACTCGGACACAAGAAAAAGCCTTAAAGAAGATTTATAAAACTAGGAAGTAGTGCAGAATTGGTGGTAGTACATACCATATCTTATTAAAAACCGCCAAATTGTGGAACCGGTTGCATAGTCATCCCTCACAGGGACTGGGAGAGTTGACTGTAACAAGAAATATTGTGTTTATTTTTATGTATTCATTTGTAATTCACGAAGTCTTCAAAAAACTTTTAAAGAAAACCGAACATTGATGAACACTATCACATTCTGAAATCTAATTCTTTCTTGTTATAAATTTATTTTTTCAATTCTATTTGAGCTAAACTTTGCATAGAAGCACTTCAGATGTTTCATGATGTAAAAAAATATTTTTTCAATCGTTGTTGTAGTATAATATAACAACAAACTCCAGACGAAATTCGATCGATGCCGATGTCTATAAATACACAGCTTACTTAGACAGTTACAATGAAGTGTGCGGACTGGACGCAACCTAGATGCCTTGTGTAGACCGAGGCCGTCCGAGGTCGCTTACTATTTTTGATCGTCTTTCTTATATCCTCTCAACCCTAGTAAAATTGGATATGATTTATATGTTTCACTTACCACTCCAAGAGATGTTCTCCAGTCCTGTCCTGTCTCCGAGTCTGATAATGATGTCTGCATTATATCTGAAAGACACCACAATACTTATAAATAATCTACATAAACATAGCCAACACGTCATCCCTGGAAGCTCAACTCGAGACCTCTGTGAGCTTTCCAAAATGGCGATAGCGTCATCGATTCGTTCCTAAATATCTACTACTCGCAGTTCACCCATAGTAGGTTTCTACATAAGAAAAGTCACCAAGTATGAACACATGAGTACATGACACATCTAACAATGATTTATTATTACTTACTTGGATCCATTCTTCCGATGCCGAGTGAATAGTTGCTCCTCACCGATTTTACAATTAATGACATCGCGATCATTCGGACGGGTGTTATGAGAACACTGACGGAGTAACGCAACGCCAGCAGCTAGCTCACAGACGCCCCTTTTGTAAGATCAATACAAAAGCGCATGCGCTTTCACAAGGGGTGACTCGCATTTGGTTCGCAAACGTACTGATTAAAAAACCGGCCAAGTGCGAGTCGGACTCGCGCACGGAAGGTTCCGTACATAGATATAATAAACAAGGAGATATGCTCGGTAGACGAAAATGTATCGGAAACCTATGTCTACAGTTTGCCCCTACCACTACACACGCAGTTGAGTAAAATAAATAGCAATAGATACGCAGCCAAGCACACACCCGCATTTCATAAAACAGAACGTACTACAAAATCAATTATCAACCTTATCTCATCTACCACAGCGTGTATTGTCCATGCACCGTACAACTCTTACCCACACAAAAACATCGGACGCTATCGTTGTGCTGTGCAAATGCAATTTATTTTACATATATGCTAGTGAGACAGTTATCGAATCTTCAATGTATTATTGTACAAAAAAATGTTTGAGGTTCTGAAAATTAATTAAATAAAAATGCAATCCATAAATTAAATACTAAAATATTATAGTAAAAATAAACATTACGTAAAATATTCAGTTACGTTGGTTTAGGCTTTCTTATAGCGTATTGAAACCGTAGGTTTTGTTGAACCCTGCTATGGTGTTTACTCACTGGCCTGTAAAGTAGAGGTATTTGTGCTGCACTTGACGCTTTGATATTACTGAGATGACTTACTTTACAAAAGTTGGTTAGGCAATTCTCTAATATGCTGTAAAATACTCAAAATCAGTAAAAAATATTATTTCTCATCGATCTTCCGACCGGGTAAAAACGGTTGACAAGTTGAAAAATTAACTACACAACATTTTTGTCGACAGCCTACGTTAATGGATTTGTACAAGCACATTACTAGTTCATAGCATGAGGCCGTACTACGCGATGTATCTGTTTAATAAAGTTTCGTTGTGTGAATTTTGCATTGCTTGTTACAGTCACTTAGCAGCAAACTTGTCGTGGTTAAGGAGCAATGTTGCGGTGATGTTTGAAAAGTGTTATTTACTTTATTCTATATTTTAGTATTTGTTGTAATAGCGGCTACAGAAAAATATCAACTGCGAAAATTTCATTTGTCTAGCTATGACGGTTCATGTGATACAGCCTGGTGACAGACGGACGGACGGACGGCGGAGCCTTAGTAATAGAGTCCCGTTTACTCTTTGGGTACGGAACCCTAAAAAGTTGACTGCAAAAAGTAGACATCGAGAGAGAAACTTGAACAACGCCATCTGTTAGCATAGAGTCAAACTACTACCGTAAGTAAAACCCAAAGGTTTGCTAGAGGTATCAACTGTTACTAAAGATGGCAATGTATTAAAGCCGCCAGAAGCCCGTTACTTTTCAGAATGGACCGGCCGGCAGGACTTCGAGGAAAGGAAAAAAAATGTATTTCTTTGCGCCGACTTTCATTCTTATGGTAGGTATTGGAAGATTAAATGATAAATTTATTTAAATATCACAAGTTGATATCAAGATGGACACGGGTTATTTAATGTGTTACAAAATGCCTTGTGACTTAATAGAATTAAATGAAAGAAAATTTTAAACGTATGTAAAAATCACACTTTGTAAACAAGCGTATAACAAGTTCGAGGATTACATTCACGATAAGAATGCTTGGAAACAGGCTCCATAGGACAATCAAGGGTGTAGTATAGGCAAAATCAAACAAGTCAATTTATGTATTATCTTTATAAGTCATAAGTCATATATTCATTTGTTAACATAGGTAAATAGGTGTTACAAAAAAATTTGAAGCGCGCTGTGTTATACCCGAAGGTGTACAAAAATTTATAGAGGTACTTAATTCCTATTTAATAATTGATTATGACAAAAAAAAAACAAAGAAAAAAATATAAATGTCAAAATCTAAGTCAAAAAATAAAAAAAATAATAATAATACAAAATGTCACGTGCAATGTTAAATTAATATAATTGAAAGAAAAATGTATAAATGTCAAATGGAAAAATCAAAAAACAATGTCAATAAAGAATAATACATAATTAAATAATACAAAATGTCATGTACAAAGTCAAATTAATGGAATTAAAATTAATAATAATATTCATGCAAGGTCAATAAGTACCAATTCAGGTCAAAAAACAGTCATAACATTTTGTCTGTCAAAAATTCGGAAATGCTGTAATATGCTTTAATCAATAGCAAAGATGTAAGTATAGATGTAAGAGTTTTTATTTTGCTGTTAACTCAAACACTGTTTTATTAATGGTTCCAATATTTGTAAATATGTGAGTACCATGTACTTATTAAGAAATGAAAAAAATGGGAAAGTTTATCTCTGCTGGTAATACTTTGATCCTATACGTAGTACACTCTAGGTGCATCGACCTCACATTTATTAAAATTATTTTTTGCATTCCAAATATTGTAAAACATTTATTTGAAAAGAGTAACTAGGTATGGAGTTACTTGTCCGTTCTTTTCCATAAGAATCTACCCTTGCGAACGGACAGTAGAGTCACTTGATATTTTTTTTAATGTAAATGATGACGTTCAAAAGTGCGTTTAATGGCCTAATTGAAATAAACGTTTTGACTTTGACTATAGGTACTATAACATGATGTTTTACTTGAGGTGGAAGTTTGTTGTTTACCAATAGTAGCGTGGAATGCAGACACCTACCGAAAATCGTGCTATAACCGAAAAAGCTCCTATGCGGGATATCTTAACTTACATTTTAAATGCAACATGGATTTTCACCTTACCAATCACTAGGAACACTTGAATAGGTCTTAGCATTTCAAATAAAAGCTCTTGTAAAGGAAGCGCACCTTCAGTAGTCGAACCTCACCGTACACAATACAGACGATTCTGAACAGACCATGAACTCTGAATAAAATGATCTGATGGTCTTAGGCCTCCACTCTCTCATCTTTATAAATAGAGTAGTTTCAACTAGGAGTTAAAACTCCAAACGACCGACTCCTAGTCAAAACATAACTCTAGTTTGTGCCTGGGCGTGAAGTCGGCAGTAACGCCGTCAGTCAGCCCAATACTGAAAGAAGGGAAAAATATTGTTAGGAAATACAAACGAACAAAAATTACGTTGTAGTAAACATAGTAAAGCTGACGCCCGCCGTCGCCGTCGTACAGAAATACGAAAAAAATAAACTTATGACCGTACGGCGCGCCAGGTTGTTTTGCTAATATAATGCTAAGTACTATGTAACTCAGTAATTAGATACAAGATACGCGCGAAAAACATAACCCTTCCGTCACCGTGCAGTCGGGTAAAAACTCTTCTCTGAATTTTACACTGACGGCAGATGATTTTGATTGCAAATCAAACAACGGAAAAGCAGTGTTTTATTTTTAGCTAATGTTGTCTTCATCTACCTTTTCTGTAACTTTTACGAGTATAATAATTATACTAAAGAGTATTCTTTTCGGCTTTTGGTCTTAAGGATAACAAACTGATGAGACGAGAGTGTTGAAAATTCAGAACTTTTTCCGTATATATTTATCCCTATATCCAGTCGACATTTGAGTACTGCTCCTATCTAGGCATGGTGGGATGTCTACTTCTTTTATTTATGTGCCTGTAGTGTCCCACTGCAGGGCAAAGGCCTTCCTTTCTTTCACCTTTCTCTGTTCTTTGCCACATCTGGCCAAACATTTTAGAAGTCTAACTTGTTATTGTGGGCCCACCGTTGTCTGTCTATTCTTAATTATCCACATTGTCTTAAACTTTCCCAGCGATTCTCATCACTTGCCCATTGTATAACTACCAACTTTACTAATGTTAGTTTATATCCATATTGTTAAGTCAAATTAGACTGACAATAGGTAACAAATGTTAAAGTTATAAAAGACAGCCCCCAAAATGATCGCTCTTTTTTTCTTCCTAGTGCTTGTAACGGGGAAGAAATCGGAAAAACCTCCTCAGCAACACTGACTATTAACACAACAAATAAAAAGTAAGCACTGATGTAACGTAAATTGAAATCAACCCATTGCCACACTTTGCACTGCAGAGACCGTTACCCACATAATGCAAAACCATTGACGACTCAATAATAATTCTAGTGCAGCCGTTATGTCCAGCTGCGAAAACTTGAAAGCCTTGTGATAAAAATAATAACTAGGAGATCATCCAGTGCAGATGGCCAAGGCTTTGTATTTCCCTTGTGAAACACTAAATAAAGCACGTCCATGCTTTACAAATCTACATCAAAGCAAAACAGTTTTTTGCGAATCTAAAATTGTAACTCGCAATCTGAATCCCCATCATTCAATCCAAGCCGGTTGAATTCCATGGCCACTCTTTCATCTCAATCACTGTTGCAAATATAATTATAATACCCGTCCGTCCGCTTGGACAACTTTTTTGACATTGTTAAGCGTAGACGAGTAGGTACGTACTTAGCTATTTATTATTAATCCCGGTTCGCAAATATTACTAAGGGCTATTATGTGAAATGAAACACGTTTCCATTGTAGTGTTTTCATAAAGAACAGGTACCAGTTATGTCAGCATTAAAATTAAATCTGTATGGAACTGATCCTTTGTGTAACTATCTGCACAGGAGCCGCCCTACGTCTGCAGTAGCTAATACAGACAGGTAAAAAGCAAACGTTGTTGAGTTAGAATTTAAATTTCATATTTGAATAAAGGAATGAAAAAAGTTGGTTTACAAAATGTCAAATGACTAGTCTTAAGCGATTAAGACTAGTCATTTGACATTTTGTAAACCAACTTTTTTCATTCCTTGATTAGATCACGTAAAAAATTAAACATGGCAGCTGCGAAGCTGCCATGTTTAATTTTTTACGTGATCTAGTTAGTTATTGCCTGTATTCATAGCAGTGGCTAAAAATCAGTTAGCAATGGACATAATATAGGAGGAGTCGACATGCTTAAATCAGTTTGCAATAGACATAATACAGAAGGAGTCGACAAGCATCTTGAAAAGTTGCTGATCAGGTCAAAATTAAATAATTTAGCCTCGTCACCAATGAAACAGTTATACTTACTTTTTATCAGTCTAATTAACAATTAAAATCTTGACCAAGCATGACCGATCTTGATTGATTGTGAGTGATCAAATCATTTGACATAGGTAATACATAGTTTGTTACAGTCGGTCATGCAATGTTTGTGTCGATGAATCCTTTCAGGAACATGGTGTGACTTATTTTTATCAGATACTGTGAAACCTGGTTAAGAGGGCCCTGGATATGTGAGAAACCTCTGTTGTGATAATTACAATGAGGTCCGACACATTTTATAGATTTTTTCGATGTTCCCCTCTATAATTGGGACTTCCTAGATCAATAACCCACGTAAGTGATACAATTTATCAGGTTAAGGACATGCTTGTTTACAAACAGTCTAATTTGTTCCATACTTTCTTTGTTTATCAGCCGGTCGATTCTGTAAACATGTCGAAGTGAAGGCTTGGGTTAAGTGATCACGAAGTGAGCTCTCATTCCATCTTGATTACATGGATAGACAGCTCACAAAGTGGACCCTCTATAAATAAGACAAGCAACACCCGTCGTGCGCTCTGCCCGGGTGTTCACTTCGACATGTTTGCGGAATCGCACTGCAGTTCTGATGGTTTGAGCGTCGGAATGTGAATGTGTGAATGTTAAGTTTCTCTAAAAGTGAACTGTAATTTGTTCTTTGAGAAAATAAATGTCTTTATACCGAACATGACAGTAATCCTGCTTATCTGGGAAACTGGGTAGATGAAAACCTTTATACTTGGGTGATAAATGTTCTAGATCCCAGGTAACCAAGTTTTCACTGTACTCGTGAAATACTTTGCAATCACAGACTGTTATTGCGGACCGTCAAAAATCAAAACAAACTTGACTCAGTATCCGCCCTCACCGTTTTATAAAAGCTTTTTAATATTTTCCGTATCGAATTAATGCCTTTGATGGACCGCGCGCCGCCAGATTATTTATAGACTTATTAGTAGGCATCGTACGCACACAAGCGAACAAGATCCGAGTTTCGACAATCAAAATTAGTTACCTATTGCCAATCAAAAATAAACAAATATCCCTCGGTACATAAGGGTGAGGACCTTTATGTACCGAGGGAGATTTGTGTTTTTTTGGCTGTTACCGAGGGAGATTTGAGATTTGTTATGTACACTTACAATACAAACAGGTACATCACATAAGTACGTTGTTTGTGAGCTCCCCCTTGACGAGACGTCGTATATATTTACTGCGCAATTTTCATCTGTTCGAATAAGCTTTATGAATGTGATTGGTATCTAAGCAGGTACCAATTATATTTAGAGGAAGCTAGTTTGTTTACGTTGTGGGACTTAGTGCGTTACCGTCGAGATTCGGAATTGCGGACAAAAAATAAATCAGCTGTTTCATACAAAATGCAATATTCACCCGATGAAAATGTATGAAACAGTAGATTTTTTTTCGATTTTTCAGGGTTGGTCTCATGACAAAAGTTGTTTATAATCATGAGTACTTTTACCCACTGAAAGGTTGTTGGTGATTTACAAATAACCCTGCCCAGGTCACTTATGTTTTTTTGTTCCTATGAATATGGTGGGTGGGTAGGAGAAGGGTTTGATCAAGAAAATACTAATTGCTATCTACGAATAATTTATTATTCATTCACAAAACATAGGTACTTATTTCATTAAGGCTTGTCAGTTTCAGATTCCAGGTCCTCGTGCGGACTGCGGGTGTAATCTGCAACAAGATGTAAGTAATAATTACGTTATTTTTTTACGTAGGTACCTAACTGCAGTAAATGCCTATGTATATGGCCGAAGTAAACACATAGGTACTCTCAATATAAGCTATACACACTGAATGAAAAAACTGTCAATGAAACAGCGTAGTATGGAAAAATACATCACAAGTCGCTGACACCTGATGCTTGAATGAGGATTAATAAAACTGTACAGTAGTAGGAGAAGTCCGGGCAAGAAGCATAGTTCGGGTAAGAAGAATAATTGTTTTTTCCAAAAATCTATAATAGATGGCACTTTGATATATTCTCAAGTCGTGACACGTGCGACCGGCAACGCCATGACAGTTCAACCAAAACAATACGCGAGTGCATTTGTTGTGAAAAGAGAACAAAAGGATTATCGTCGTTTTGTTATGATTTTTGTGAAGGTTTGTACACTAACTTTTTGTATTAGTTATAAGTTATCTATGAAATTTTTTATTTATCCAATTGCACGTTTATATAAGTATTATTTGTGATCGTTACTTTTTGTTTACCTCCAAAAAAAAATTCAAGTCTTGACTTGTTTCTAATATGAGCGTTTTGGGCAAAATGGATATGGGCAAAACGGATAGGTATCCCTTTTGCCCGTTTAGTTATTTCACTATCTCCTTCTTAAGTAAGAAATATTTTAAACAAGAAAAAAATTCACCCAGGCCGTAGTGTAAACCAGTATGATATGGCAAAACTATTTGGGAGAGCGTACGCCAAAAGTGCTTAGATCCAGAATGTAGTTCATGGGTTTAGAAAACCGGGAATTTGGCCTAATGATCCAAATGTTTTTGGAGAAGACGATTACGCTCAATCAACGATGATCGACTGTCCTTTTCCTGAACCACATTCTACTATGACTGAAGGTCCTGTAAATGATGCAACGTTGTCAGTGGGCATCAATCCTTTTAATGGCACATCGACTTCTGTGATTGTCTGCGCTTTAAATTATTCTCCGGCAACAACAGTGACGACAGACCCGGTTTTACTTGAAATTGCATCTGTAACCATTTCAGAAATAGAGACTGAAAGGTCTATTACACCTTTGCCTGATTCCAATAAACTGGAAGAAGGATCGGCTCATTTACTAGGAGAACATCATCCAGTACCTGTAGCGAACCTTACGCCATTTCAAAATAGACCTATTCCAACCATGGCTGCTCTTAAAACAGGCCGCAAACACAAGAGGCAGAAATCAGAGGTGTTGACGTCTACTCCCGTCAAAGCTGAGCAAGCAAAATTTCAGAAGGCAAATATTAAGAAGACCAAGATTTCAGGGTCAGCAAGCCTCAGCAAAACTAAAACTAAAAGATCCTTAGTCAAACAACAGAACAAAAATGAACAAACAATTTCAGCCTGAGAAAATATTCACAGCGCCATCCTAAGCAAATTTCATGTTAAGTTAAAAATACGTATCTTCTCGTAAAAAAAATGTTTGATTATTTGTGCATCTGTAATCTGTATCACCTAATTTCATCACATGGCAAATATCATAGGCGGGAGAATTATTCGGGTCACATAAGCCCCGTTGATTGGACTAGTAGGTAAGTAAGCGCATGCGGCGTGACCACGTGACGCAAGTGGTGACCTTGAACGAGTGACCGAGGCTCTGTTAATGTCTTCTATCTATCTGTATACATAAAGTAAGAAACTGACTGGCTGACTGATTTACTGACGGATCGATAAACGCACAGCAGAAACCGCTGGGTCTAGAAGCAATGACGTACTTAAGTGCTAAACAGGACGCATAGCTCCGTAAGCTATACAGGACGTATTGCTCCGTCTCTTTCCCACTGGAAGTAATATTGAAGTAATACTGCTTTAAGAGTTGGTGGTAAGGCCCCTGCTCATGAAGATCTGTAAACAGTTGCAGTCATGTAAGAAGAAACAATTACTATAGTTTATGCTCAATAGTGTCGTGCTGGCTACAGCTAATATGTATCAAATTTACACATTTTCAAAGACAACAAGGTGTTTGAACTTTTTCTATGAAAGGTGACCGAGCCTTTCTGCCGATCGATTCTGCAGTGCGATTCTGTAAACATGTCGAAGTGAACAACCGGGCAGGGCGCACGACGGGTAAGTTGTCAAACCATACAAATAAGATAGAATGACAACTCTATTGTCGTTCACTTCGCCAAGGTGAACATCGTGAGAGGTCGACAGAATCGACCGGCTGTAAATATGTCGAAGTGAAGGATTGGGTGAAGAGATCACGTAGTGGGCTGTTATTCCATCTTGAATATATGGATTGACAGCCCACTTCGTGATCACTTCAACCAAGCCTAAACTTCGACATGTTTACAGAGTCGCACTGCTGAATTTTTAATTAACAACTTATAATTAAACTGCTGTGTATGGATTGAGGACAGTAAAGCAAACTGAATATGTTTTGAGATATGGTCACCATAATAATTATTATTATCTCAAAACTCTAATATTCCAAATACTTGTGCAACGTGGCATTTTACCTAGTCTTAAATAAAATTTTACAATACGCCGATAGTCAACAAAAAACCCGACTGCAAAAACTGAAAAGTTCCAATCAAGCCATTTTACGAGCAGTCTGATGCAGGTGGCGGCATCAAATCTGTGATTGGACTAAAAATGCATTTAATCATCATTTAAGTATTTTCTAGTTAACATTATCATCATGCCATTTCATTAATTTTTAGTTCATATAAGTATTTTTGGAATTTTCTCCTCGATCCCTTTGTGTCGATGCCCAACACGACTGTATCACGAAAAATGTTAAGTGGAAATGGTTTTCAGATCGTTGGTATGGTTTTTAAAGCCTTCATAAACCGTTATAAATCCGACAAAAATATTCACATAATCCACAGATTACTAACATGATACAATAATCTACGTGATCTGGGATTCCATTCACTTGGCACGGATTGGCGGGATCTGATTCACTCAATCACTCGACATTCGTGAAGTGATACGTATTACTAGGTATTAGTTAAATATCACTAATCCTCAAATATTAGTTAAGATATTATAATGTTTCTAGACTCATATATTCATATTAGCTAATACTGATAAATATCGGTACTAACCCATCTTTAAACTGAACACTTTGACAATGTCATTTCTGATCTGACAGATCATTTTATGGTAGACTTTTTTTTGGGTTGCCATATTCAAATAAAATATATTTAATAACACTAAATAGGTAGTTTATTATTTTTCTCTTAATTGGAGGTGTCTAAAAATATAATTTCAGTGGCTTCAAGTTCCGTATTTTTTTCGCTTTTATATTAGTGCAGTTTGATGCCGGTTAAATTTTTCTCAAAATAAAAAACCAACGTGCATACAAAAAGTAGACATGTCCTTTGGTAGGTATCCTGTCATCAATAACTAAATCGTCATGATATCTGACGTCACCATATTATCTTTTGTGTTTTTGAAATATCATTACAAATTATCGCCCAAAAGTCACCTTGAACACCGCTCAACACTTAAACAAATTGCTACAATTTTTAATAACTACTAAACATATAGGTACTTACAGGCGAGGCCAACTTTTATCAATGTATAAAGTTGCAGAACACAATGCACGTTGTGGATTCAATCCCCCTGAAAAGAGAGATTTTTTTAGTATAGGTGGATACCGTTCCTCCCTACGTTGTGATCTTTTAGAAAAAATGTGGTGCACCCTTTTGTCGAGTTATGCGAGCAAAAAAATGAACTGAACAGCAGATTTTGCGAAGTTATTCTTTGCATAGGTTCACTTGTCTTTGATTGACAACCAATGTCTGAAAGAAATTTGAATGGCCAGACCACCACCAGACATATGGAAAAAGTCTTCAGATACAGTAATAGCTCTTCGAGTAGGTACTAAGTAGCTCGTTCGGGGAAGTAATACCACCATACCCAAGCTCTTTTCTGTGTTCCGGATAGAAAGGCATGGATGGACACAGCTGGAATATCTCACCGTGTGTTACAGGCACTTGGGACATTCAGCTCTGTCTCTTCAATGACAAAGTAGCTGCAATGATGCATTTACAATTGCCGATGACCACAGGTAATTGGGACTACGTACTCCCGTCATTGTTTAATTATCTCTTGAAATAAAGAGCATGTGCGGGCTATCCAATGAGAGGCCAATGTCCGTTATTCAGCAGTGGACTACTAAAGTGATGATAATAATCCCGTGGTAGCAGCCCGACTTTCCTGCTGACTTCTAGACGCTACAACGGAACGTTAGAAAAATACATATATCTATTAGAACATAATTGGTAGAAAATACATACCGTATCTTAAAACTCGTCTAATTCTTGCACCAGTTTTGTGGTCTTCCCTCGTGCGGACTGCGGGTGGAAACTGTAACAAGAAATAATGTGTTATTATATGCGTAACTGCTTATGTATACCTATGGCCGAAGTAAAAAGATTTTATTGTCTTAATATATCTACTTATTAGTTTCTTTTTTCTTATAAACGCACTAAATTGAAGAAAAACACTGAGACACGTAAGTGGCTCACACACAATGCTTGGGTGGCAAATGTCGATTATAATGTTATGCTTGTAATTCTGGGGTTCCTTTGTACGTTATTCAAATGTACCCCTGGGGCTGAGCACACAGACTACAATGTCCAGACGAAATACAATCGATGCCGATATCTATACACAGCATCGTATCTATAGATAGCTAGGCCACGCTTTCAAGTACAGACCATGGCTCATATGTAGGTACTTACCTATTCCGAAGTGAAATGAAAATTATGAAAAACGTGCCTGATTTAACGTTAATTTTAACAAGGTATACCTACTGGTAGAAAGTGCAAGAATGATGCCAGGGTTGCGGAATTATTCGAAAGGGTTACCGCGGCCCTGGAAAGCAAAGGGCATTTGGAGGAACACGATTGGCTTAGGGCGCGGAAGGAGTAATTTGGTAATTTTCAAAAAAAAAAGAAAATTTAAAAAAAAAAAAAAGCGACGAGTACCTACATTTTGTTTGCCGCATCCACGACGAGCCTAATCATGTCGTGACTGGCTTGCAATATTATGATTACTATTAGTTTATAATTTAGTCGTTTAGCTTTTGTTTTTTGTTGAAGTGTCATACAAAATGACAAAGAAGTTTAGAAGAAGTTAATTTGTTCTATATTAAGATAAGTAATTTATAGGTATTGTTTTGTTTATTACTTAAATATTAAGTACCTAAGTACCTTTGTGATATTAGGTAACAACTCAAATAAGTAATTTTATGTTTAATGTTTTGGAGTGGCGGCCGCGTACCGGAAGACGCAGCGTTGGAAGGCCTCCCACAAGGTGGACCGATGACCTGGTGAGGGTTGCGGGTAACCGATGGATGCGAGACGCACAGGACCGGTTGCTGTGGCGACACTTGGGGGAGGCCTATGTCCATCAGTGGACGTCTTTCGGCTGATATGATGATGTTTAATGTTTTTTTCATTGGTTTTAAAAAACCCATGAAGAATCTACCTACTCAAAGACCTCACCTATTTTAAGTGATTTTAAGGCGCAATTAATATTTTTTTCTTAAATGAGGAGTTGTTTTGTGATTATTAATAATTGAAAATGTCGAAGACTGCATTGCATAGCTATGTCATTTAAAGATAAAAAATAAAACTGACTGATTATAATAACATTTTCTTTATTTTTCCCTCAAAACATGATCCTTGTCAGGAAGTTTCGGTTTCGGCCGAAACTGAGACCGTTGCCGAAATTCGGTTTCAGTCGGACACTACAAGAAAGAAACCTAAGTACAAGGAAGAAATGAATATGGTCAAAACCAAGGTCATGGTAAATACCCATTTAGCACCCACTCCTATCAAGATTGGAGGCTCTACACTCGAAGTTGTAGACGAGTAGAGAAAATGATTCAAAATCTTAACGATGCTTCTTTTAAGTTGGATCTTAATACGATGAATATGGCCAAGACGAAGGTTATGACAAACTCCTTCAGCGATTCAAATCCTTCTGTTAAAGTTGGTAATAAATTGTTGGAGATGATAAACTGATATGTTTACTGACTGATATGTTTTTTGACTGTTATGATTTTTTTGGCCATATCAAACGGAGGTATTGAGAGGAATATAGCTTGCTTGCCGCTTTTAGCTAATTGGACGACATTCTGAAGCCGGCCAAAACTCCGTAATGTCTGAATTCCCGCCTGTATAACCAGTGTGTTTTACACGAACGCTCACGATCGCTCGAGTTGCACAGAGAGCCATGGAGCGTTTCATACTCGGCATAGGTATTTCGTCGAGATCCGAAGACGAAGGTACGTAGGTTTTCAACATCGGAAAACGAATTGTTGAACTAAAGTGGAGCTGAGTAGGACACTTGGCAAGGCGCGGTGATAATAGGTGGAGTGAGGCAGGGACTAAGTGGTGTCCGAGGACTGGGAGAAGAAGTATTGGTCGGCCGGCGGCGAGATGGGCGGACGATATTGTTGCCATCGTGGGTAAAACCTGAATGAGGCTGGCACAGGACCCTGGGAATTGTCACACAAAAAGAGAGGCACTTCTTTTATGCTCAGCGCTTAGTGCTCAGCAGTGGGTGAAGTCAGGCTGTGATGATATCTATAAATACACAGCTTACTTAGACAGTTACAATGAAGTGTGGGGGCTGGACGAAACCTAGATGCCTTGTGTAGACCCAGGCCGTCCGAGGCCCGCTTACTATTTTTGATCATCTTTCTTATATCCTCTTAACCCAAATAAAATTGGATATGGTTTATATATTTTACTTACCACTCCCGATAATGTTCTCCAGTCCTGTCCTCTCTCCGAGTCTGATGATGCTGTCTGCATTATATCTGAAAGACACCACAATACTTTTAAATAATCTCAAAAACATAGCCAACACGTCATCCCTGGAAGTTCGACTAGGTTTCTGACCCCCTACCCAACACGAGACCTCTGTGAGCTTTCCGAAATGGCGATAGCGTCATCGATTCGTTCCTAAATATCTACTACTCGCAGTTCACCCGTAGTAGGTTTCTACATAAGGAAAAGTCACCAAGTATGAACACATGAGTACATGACACATCTAACAATTATTTATTATTACTGACTTGGATCCATTCTGCCGATAACAAGTGAATAGTTGCTCCTCACCGATTTTACAAATGACGTCGCGATCATTCGGGCGGGTGTTATGAGAACACTGACGGTGTTACGCAACGCCAGCGGCTAGCTTACAGACGCCCCTTTTGTAAGATCAATACAAAAGCGCATGCGCTTTCACAAGGGGTGTCTCGCATTTGGTTCGCAAACGTATTGTGTAAAAAACCGGCCAAGTGCGAGTCGGACTCGCGCACGGAAGGTTCCGTACATAGATATAATAAACAAGGAGATGCTCGATAGACGAAAATGTATTGGAAACCTATGTCTACAGTTTGCCCCTACCACTACTCATGCAGTTGAGTAAAATAAATAGCAATAGATACGCAGTCACGCACACACCCGCATTTCATGAAACAGAACGTACTACACAATCAAGTATAAACCTTATCTCTTCTGCCACAGCGTGTATTTTCCATGCACCGTACAACTTACCCACACAAAAACATCGGACGCTATCGTTGTGCTGTGCAAATGCAATTTATTTTACATATACGCTAGTGAGAAACTTATCAAATCTTCAATTTATTATTGTACAAAAAAATTTTTGAGGTCCTGAAAATTAATTAAATAAAAAATGAAATCCATAAATTAAATACTAAAATATTAAAGTAAAAATAAACAATTCGTAACTGAAAAATATATTATTACGTAAATTAAAACAATAAATATCCGGTAACGTTGGTTGAGCCTGTCATATAGCGTATTGAAACTGTAGGTATTGTTGAACCCTGATACGGCGCTTACTCACTGGCCTGTAAAGTAGAGGTATTTGTGCTGTACTTGACGCTTTGGTATTACTGAGGTGACTTACTTTACAAAAGTTGGTTAGGAATTTCTCTAATCCGCCGTAAAATCCTCAAAATAAGTAAAATACATTATTTCTCATAGGTCTTCCGACCGGGTAAAAACGGTTGACAAATTGAAAAGTTAACTACACAACATTTTTGTCGATAACCTACGTTAATGGATTTGTACAATCACATTACTAATTCATAGCATGTGGCCGTACTACGCGATGTATCTGCTTAATACAGTATCGTTGTGCGATTTTTACATTGCTTGTTACAGTCACTTAGCAGCAAAATTGTCGTGGTTAAGGAGCAATGTCGCTGTGATGTTTAAAAAGTGTTATTTACTTTATTCTATATTTTAGTATTTGTTGTTATAGCGGCAACTTTCATTTGTCTAGCTATGACGGTTCATGTGATACAGCCTGGTGACAGACGGACGGACGGACGGCGGAGCCTTAGTAATAGAGTCCCGTTTTACTCTTTGGGTACGGAACCCTAAAAAGTTGACTGCAAAAAGTAGACATCGAGAGAGAAACTTGAACAACGCCATCTGTTAGCATAGAGTCAAACTACCACCGTAAGTAAAACCTAAAGGTTTGCTAGAGGTATCAACTATTACTAAAGATGGCAATGTATTAAAGCAACCAGAAGCCCGTTACTTTTCAGAATCGACCAGAAGCCGGCCGGCAGGACTTCTAAGAAAGGAAAAAGAATGTATTTCTTTGCGCCGACTTTTATTCTTATGGTAGGTATTGGAAGATTAAATGATAAATTTATTTAAATATTACACGTTGATATCATTTGTTACTTAATTGAATTAAATGAAAGAAAATTTTAAACGTATGTAAAAAGCACACTTTGTAAACAAGCGTATAACAAGTTCGAGGATTACATTCACGATAAGAATGCTTGGAAACAGGCTCCATAGGACAATCAAGGGTGTAGTGTAGGCAAAATCAAACTAGTCAATTTATGTATTAACTCTATAGATATAAGAGTTTTTATTTTGCTGTTCACTCACACACTGTTTTATTAATGGTTCCAATATTTGTAAATATGTGAGTACCATGTACTTATTAAGAAATGAAAAAAATGGGAAAGTTTACCTCTGCTGGTAATACTTTGATCATATACGTAGTACACTCTAGGTGCATCGACCACACATTTTATTAAAATTATTTTTTGTATTCCAAATATTGTAAAACATTTATTTGAAAAGAGTAACTAGGTATGGAGTTTCTTGTCCGTTCTTTTCCATAAGAATCTACCCTTGCGAACGGACAGTAGAGTCACTTGATATTTTTTTAAATGTAAATGATGACGTTCAAAAGTGCCGTTTAATGGCCTAATTGAAATAAACGTTTTGACTTTGACTATAGGTACTATAACATGATGTTTTACCTAAGGTGGAAGTTTGTTGTTTACCAATAGTAGCGTAGAATGCAGACACCTACCGAAAATCGTGCTATAACCGAAAAAGCTCCTATGCGGGATATCTTAACTTACATTTTAAATGCAACATGGATTTTTCACCTTACCAATCACTAAGAACAATTGACTAGGTCCCAGCATTTCAAATAAAAGCTCTAGTAAAGGAAGCGCACCTTCAGTAGTCGAACCTCACCGTACACAATACAGACGAGTCTGAACAGACCATGAACCCTGAATAAAATGATCTGATGATCTTAGGCCTCCACTCTCTCATCTTCATAAATAGTGTAGTTTTAACTAGGAGTTAAAACTCCAAACGACCAACTCCTAGTCAAAACATAACTCTAGTTTGTGCCTTGGCGTGAAGTCGGCAGTACCGCCGTCAGTCAGCCCAATACTGAAAGAAAGAGAATATATTGTAAGTAAATACAAACGAACAAAAATTACGTTTTAATAAATATATTAAAGCTGACGCCCGCCGTCGCCGTCGTACAGAAATACGAAAAAAATAATCTTATGACCGTACGGCGCGCTAGGTTGTTTTGTAATATAATGCTAAGTACTATGTAACTCAGTAATTAGATACAAGATACGCGCGAAAAACATAACCCTTCCGTCACCGTGGCAGTCGGGTAAAAACTCTTCTCTGAATTTTACACTGACGGCAGATGATTTTGATTGCAAATCAAACAACGGAAAAGCTGTGTTTTATTTTTAGTTAATCACTTCTGGCGATAAAACCGCGCATTTTGTCACCCTTTGTAATGTTGTCTTCATCTACCTTTTCTGTAACTTTTACGAGTATAAAGAGTATTCTTTTCGGCTTTTGATCTTAAGGATAACAAACTGATGAGACGAGAGTGTTGAAAATTCAGAACTTTTTCCTTTTTCAGTATAAATACTTGACATTGACGCCTGAACGCTCCCTATATCCAGTCGACATTTGAGTACTAAGCTCCAATCTAGGCATGGTGGGATGTCTACTTCTTTTATTTATGTGCCTGTAGTGTCCCACTGCAGGGCAAAGGCCTTCCTTTCTTTCACTTTTCTCTGTTCTTTGGCACATCTGGCCAAACTTTTTAGAAGTCTAACTTGTTATTGTGGGCCCACCGTTGTCTATGTATATTCTTAATTATCCACATTGTCTTAAACTTTCCCAGCGTTTCTCATCACTTGCCTATTGTATAACTACCAACTTTACTAATGTTAGTTTATATCCATATTGTTAAGTCAAATTAGACTGACAATAGGTAACAAATGTTAAAGTTACAAAAGACAGCCCCCAAAATGATCGCTCTTTATTTCATCCTAGTGCTTGTAACGGGAAAGAAATCGGAAAAAAACTCCTCAGCAACACTGACTATTAACACAACAAATAAAAGGTAAGCACTGATGTAACGTAAATTGAAATCAACCCATTCCACTCATTCACACACTTTGCACTGCAGAGACCGTTACCCACATAATGCAAAACCATTGACGACTCAATAATAATTCTAGTGCAGCCGTTATGTCCAGCTGCGAAAACTTGATAGCCTTGTGATAAAAATAATAACTAGGAGATCATCCAGTGCAGATGGCCAGGGCTTTGTATTTCTCCTGTGAAGCCCTAAATAAAGCACGTCCATGCTTTACAAATCTACATCAAAGCAAAACAGTTTTTTGCGAATCTAAAATTGTAACTCGCAATCTGAATCCCCATCGTTCAATCCAAGCCGGTTGAATTCCATGGCCACTCTTTCATCTCAATCACTGTTGCAAATATAATTATAATACCCGTCCGTCCGCTTGGACAACTTTTTTGACATTGTTAAGCGTAGACGAGTAGGTTCGCAAATATTACTAAGGGCTATTATGTGAAATGACACACGTTTCCATTGTAGTGTTTTCATAAAGAGCAGGTACCAATTACGTCAGGATTAAAATCTACATCATGCAGCTGTAGTTGCAAGGGTTTCAAATTAAATCTGTATGGAACTGATCCTTTGTGTAGCTATCTGCGCAGGAGCCGCCCTTCGTCTGCAGTAGCTAATACAGACATTTAAAAAGCTAACATGTTGAGTGGGAATTTAAATTTCATATTTGAATAAAGGAATGAAAAAAGTTGGTTAAAAAAATGTCAAATGACTAGTCTGAATCGCAGCTGCCATGTTTAATTTTTTACGTGATTTACTATTTAGTTATTGCCTGCAGTGGCTAAAAATCAGTTTGCAATAGACATAATATAGGAGGAGTCGACATGCTTGTTTGCAACTTAACGCTAAGCATCTTGAAAAGTTGCTGATCAGGTCAAACTTAAATAATTTAGCCTCGTCACCAATGAAACAGTTACACTTACTTTTTATCAGTCTTATTAACAATTACAATCTTGACCAAGCATGACCGATCTTGATTGATTGTGAGTGATCAAATCATTTGACATAGTTAATAGATAGTTTGTTACAGTCGGTCATGCAATGTTTGTGTCGATGAATTCTTTCAGGAACATGGTGTGACTCATTTTTATCAGATACTGTGAAACCTGGTTAAGAGGGCCCTGGATATGTGAGAAACCTCTGTTGTGATAATTACAATGAGGTCCGACACATTTTATAGATTTTTTCGATGTTCCCCTCTATAATTGGGACTTCCTAGATCAATAACCCACGTAAGTGATACAATTTATCAGGTTTACAACACGCTTGTTTACAAACAGTCCAATTTGTTCCATACTTTCTTTGTTTATCAGCCGGTCGATTCTGTAAACATGTCGAAGTGAAGGCTTGGGTTAAGTGATCACGAAGTGAGCTCTCATTCCATCTTGATTACATGGATAGACAGCTCACAAAGTGGACCCTCTATAAATAAGACAAGCAACACCCGTCGCGCGCTCTGCCCGGGTGTTCACTTCGACATGTTTGCGGAGTCGCACTGCAGTTCTGATGGTTTGAGCGTCGGAATGTGAATGTTAAGTTTCTCTATAAGTGAACTGTAATTTGTTCTTTGAGAAAATAAATGTCTTTAAACCGAACATGACAGTAAACCTGCTTATCTGGGAAACTGGGTAGATGAAAACCTTTATACTTGGGTGATAAATGTTCTAGATCCAGACCCAGGTAACCAGGTTTTCACTGTACTCGTGAAATACTTTGCAATCACAGACTGTTATTGCGGACCGTCAAAAAATCAAAACAAACTTGACTCAGTATCCACCCTCACCGTTTTATAAAAGCTTTCAATATTTTCCGTATCGAATTAAGGCCTTTGATGGACCGCGCGCCGCCAGATTATTTGTAGACTTATTAGTAGGCATCGTACGCACACAAGCGAACAGGATCCGAGTTTCGACAATCAAAATTCTATCTATTGCCAATCGAAAAAAAAACAAATCTCCCTCGGTACATAAGGGTGTGGACCTTTATGTACCGAGGGAGATTTGTGTTTTTTTGCTGTTACCGAGGGTGATTTGTTTTTTTTGCTGTTACCGAGGGAGATTTGAGATTTGTTATGTACACTTACAATACAAACAGGTACATCACATAGGTACGTTGTTTGTGAGCTCCCCCTTGACGAGACGTCGTATACATTTACTGCGCAATTTTCATCTGTTCGAATAAGCGTTATGAATTTGATTGGTATCTGAGCAGGTACCAATTATAAATTTAGAGGAAGCTGGTTTGTTTATGTTGTGGGACTTAGTGCGTTACCGTCGAGATCCGGAATTGCGGACAAAAAACAAATCAGCTGTTTCATACAAAATGCAATATTCACCCGATGAAAATGTATGAAACAGTAGATTTTTTTTTCGATTTTTCAGGGTTGGTCTCATGACAAAAGTTTTTTATAATCATGATTACTTTTACCCACTGAAAGGTTGTTGGTGTTTTACAAATAACCCTGCCCAGGTCACTAATGTTTTTTTGTTCCTATGAATATGGTGGGTGGGTAGGAGAAGGGTTTGATCAAGAAAATACTAATTGCTATCTACGAATAATTTATTATTCATTCACAAAACATAGGTACTTATTTCATTAAGGTTTGTCAGTTTCAGTTTCCAGGTTTGTCAGTTTCCCTCATGCGGACTGCGGGTGTAATCTGCAACAAGATGTAAGTAATAATTACGTTATTTTTTTACGTAGGTACCTAACTGCAGTAACTGCCTATGTATGTGGCCGAAGTAAACACATAAGTACTCTCAATATAAGCTATACACACTGAATGAAAAAACTGTCAATGAAACAGCGTAGTATGGAAAAATACATCACAAGTCGCTGACACCTGGTGCTTGAATGAGGATTAATAAAACTGTACAGTAGTGGGAGAAGTTCGGGCAAGAAGCATAGTTCGGGTAAGAAGAATAATTGTTTTTTCCAAAAATCTATAATAGATGGCACTTTGACACATTCTCAAGTCGTGACACGTGCGACCGGCAACGCCATGACAGTTCAACCAAAACAATACGCGAGTGCATTTGTTGTGAAAAGAGAAAAAAAGGATTATCGTCGTTTTGTTACGATTTTTGTGAAGGTTTGTACACTAACTTTTTGTATTAGTTATTAGTTATCTATGAAATTTTTTAGTTATCCAATTGCACGTTTATATAAGTATTATGTGTGATCGTTACTTTTTGTTTACCTCCAAAAAATATTTCAAGTCTTGACTTGTTTCTAATATGAGCGTTTTGGGCAAAATGGATATGGGCAAAACGGATAGGTATCCCTTTTGCCCGTTTAGTTATTTCACTATCTCCTTCTTAAGTA
The DNA here is from genome assembly GCA_947386135.1 of Melanchra persicariae. Taxonomy (NCBI): domain Eukaryota; kingdom Metazoa; phylum Arthropoda; class Insecta; order Lepidoptera; family Noctuidae; genus Melanchra; species Melanchra persicariae. Next base: position 31,913,733 of record OX376643.1, read on the forward strand.
AGAAATATTTTGAACAAGAAAAAACTTCACCCAGGCCGTAGTGTAAACCAGTATGACATGGCAAAACTATTTGGGAGAGCGTACGCCAAAAGTGCTTAGATCCAGAATGCAGTTCATGGGTTTAGAAAACCGGGAATTTGGCCTAATGATCCAAATGTTTTTGGAGAAGACGATTACGCTCAATCAACGATGACCGACTGTCCTTTTCCTGAACCACCCTCTACTATGACTGAAGGTCCTGTAAATGATGCAACGTTGTCAGTGGGCATAAATCCTTTTAATGGCACATCGTCTACTGTGATTGTCTGCGCTTTAAATTATTCTCCGGCAACAACAGTGACGACAGACCCGGTTTTACTTGAAATTGCATCTGTAACCATTTCAGAAATAGAGACTGAAAGGTCTATTACACCTTTGCCTGATTCCAATAAACTGGAAGAAGGATCAGCTCATTTACTAGGAGAACATCATCCAGTACCTGTAGCGAACCTTACGCCATTTCAAAATAGACCTATTCCAACCATGGCTGCTCTTAAAACAGGCCGCAAACACAAGAGACAGAAATCAGAGGTGTTGACGTCTACTCCCGTCAAAGCTGAGCAAGCAAAATTTCAGAAGGCAAATATTAAGAAGACGAAGATTTCAGGGTCAGCAAGCCTCAGCAAAACTAAAACTAAAAGATCCTTAGTCAAACAACAGAACAAAAATGAACAAACAATTTCAGCCTGAGAAAATATTCACAGAGCCATCCTAAGCAAATTTCATGTTTAATTAAAAATACGTAACTTCTCGTAAAAAAAGTGTTGGATTATTTGTGCATCTGTAATCTGTATCACCTAATTTAAACACATGCCAAATTTCATAGGCGGGAGAATTATTCGGGTCACATAAGCCCCGTTGATTGGACTAGTAGGTAAGTAAGCGCATGCGACGTGACCACGTGACGCAAGCGGTGACCTTGAACGAGTGATCGAAGCTCTGTTAATGTCTTCTATCTATCTGTATACATAAAATAAGAAACTGACTGGCTGACTGATTTACTGACGGATCGATAAACGCACAGCAGAAACCGCTGGGTCTAGAAGCAATGACGTACTTAAGTGCTAAACAGGACGCATAGCTCCGTAAGCTATACAGGACGTATTGCTCCGTCTCTTTCCCACTGGAAGTAATACTGCTTTAAGAGTTGGTGGTTAGACCCCTGCTCATAAAGATCTGTAAATAGTTGCAGTCATGTAAGAAGAAACAATTACTATAGTTTATGCTCAATAGTGTCGTGCTGGCTACAGCTAATAAGTATCGAATTTACACACTTTTAAAGGCAACAAGATGTTTGAACTTTTTCTATGAAAGGTAACCGAGCCTTTCTGCCGATCGATTGTACAGTGCGATTCTGTAAACATGTCGAAGTGAACACCCGGGCGGGACGCACGACGGGTGAGTTGTCAAACCATACAAATATGATGGAATGACAGCTCTATTGTCGTTCACTTCGCCAAGGTGAACATCGTGAGATGTCAACAGAATCGACCGGCTGTAAACATGTCGAAGTGTAGGATTGGGTGAAGGGATCACGTAGTGGGCTGTCATTTCATCTTTTATATATGGATTGACAGCCCACTTCATGATCACTTCACCCAAGCCTTAACTTCGACATGTTTACAGAGTCGCACTACTGAATTTTTAATTAACAACTTATAATTAAACTGCAGTGTATGGATTGAGGACAGTAAAGCAAACTGAATATGTTTTGAGATATGGTCACCATAACAATTATTATTATCTCAAAACTCTAATATTCCAAATACTTGTGCAACGTGGCATTTTACCTAGTCTTAAATTAAATTTTACAATACGCCGATAGTCAACAAAACACTCGACAGCAAAAACTGAAAAGTTCCAATCAAGCCACTTTTCGAGCAGTCTGATGCAGGTGGCGGCATCAAATCTATGATTGGACTAAAAATGCATTTAATTATCATTAAGGTATTTTCTAGTTAACATTATCATCATGCCATTTCATAAATTTTTAGTTCATATAAGTATTTTTGGAATTGTCTCCTCGATCCCTTTGTGTTGATGCCCAACGCGACTGTATCACGAAAAATGTTAAGTGGAAATGGTTTTCAGATCGTTGGTATGGTTTATAAAGCCTTCATAAACCGTTATAAATCCGAAAAAAATATTCACATTATCCACAGATTACTAACATGATACAATAATCTACGTGATCTGGGATTCCATTCACTTGGCACGGATCGGCGGGATCGGATTCACTCAATCACTCGACATTCGTGAAGTGATTCGTATTACTAGGTATTAGTTAAATATCTCTAATCCTCAACTATTACTTAAGATATTATAATGTTTCTAGACTCATACATTCATATTAGCTAATACTGATAAATATCGGTATTAACCCATCTTTAAACTGAACACTTTGACAATGTCATTTCTGATCTGACAGATGATTTTATGGTAGACTTTTTTTTGGGTTGCCATATTCAAATAAAATATATTTACTAACACTAAATAGTTTATTATGTATCTCTTAATTGGAGGTGTCTAAAAATATGATTTTAGTGGCTTCCAGTTCTGTATTTTTTTTGCTTTTATATTAGTGCAGTTTGGTGCTGGTTAAATTTCTCTCAGAATAAAAAACCAACGTGCATACAAAAAGTAGACATGTCCTTTGGTAGGTATCCTGTTATCAATAATTAAATCGTCATGATATCTGACGTCACCATATTACCTTTTGTGTTTTTGTAATATCATTACAAATTATCGCCCAAAAGTCACCTTGAACACCGCTCAACACTTAAACAAATTGCTACAATTTTTAATAACTACTAAACATATAGGTACTTACAGGCGAGGCCAACTTTTATCAATGTATAAAGTTGCAGAACACAATGCACGTTGCGGATTCAATCCCCCTGAAAAGAGAGATTATTTTAGTATAGGTGGGTACCGTTCCTCCATACGTTGTGATCTTTTAGAAAAAATGTGGTGCACCCTTTTGTCCAGTTATGCGAGCAAAAAAATGAACTGAACAGCAGATTTTGTGAAGTTATTTTTTGCATAGGTTCATTTGTCTTTGATTGACAACCAATGTCTGAAAGAAATTTGAATGGCCAGACCACCACCAGACATATGGAAAAAGTCTTCAGATACAGTAATAGCTCTTCGAGTAGGTACTAAGAAGCTCGTTCGGGGAAGTAATACCACCATACCTAAGCTCTTTTCTGTGTTCCGGATAGAAAGGCATGGATGGACACAGCTGGAATATCTCAGCGTGTGTTACAGGCACTTGGGACATTCAGCTCTGTCTCTGCAATGACAAAGTAGCAGCAATGATGCATTTACAATTGCCGGTGACCACAGGTAATTGGGACTACGTACTCCCGTCATTGTTTAATGATCTCTTGAAATAAAGAGCATGTGCGGGCTAACCAATGAGAGGCCAATGTCCGTTATTCAGCAGTGGGCTACTAAAGTTATGATAATATTCCCGTGGTAGCAGCCCGACTTTCCTGCTGACTTCTAGACGCTACAACGGAACGTTTGAAAAATACATATATCTATTAGAACATAATTGGTAGAAAATACATACCGTATCTTAAAACTCGTCTAATTCTTGCACCAGTTTTGTGGTCTTCCCTCGTGCGGACTGCGGGTGGAAACTGTAACAAGAAATAATGTGTTATTATATGCGTAACTGCTTATGTATACCTATGGCCGAAGTAAAAAGATTTTATTTTCTTAATATATCTACTTGTTAGTTTCTTTTTTCTTATAAACGCACTAAATTGAAGAAAAACACTGAGACACGTAAGTGGCTCACATACAATGCTTGGGTGGCAAATGTCGATTATATTGTTATGCTTGTAATTCTGGGGTTCCTTTGTTCGTTATTCAAATTTACCCCTGGGGCTGAGCACACAGACTACAATGTCCAGACGAAATACAATCGATGCCGATATCTATACACAGCATCGTATCTATAGATAGCTAGGCCACGCTTTCAAGTACAGACCATGGCTCATATGTAGGAAGGTACCAATTCCGAAGTAAAATGAAAATTATGAAAAACGTGCCAGATTTAACGTTTATTTTAACAAGGTATACCTACTGGTAGAAAGTGCCAGAATGATGCCAGGGTTGCGGAATTATTCGAAAGGGTTACCGCGGCCCTGGAAAGCAAAGGGCATTTGGAGGAACACGATTGGCTTAGGGCGCGGAAGGAGTAATTTGGTAATTTTCCAAAAAAAAGAAAATTTAAAAAAAAAAAAGCGACGAGTACCTACATTTTGTTTGCCGCATCCACGACGAGCCTAATCATGTCGTGACTGGATAATTTAGTCGTTTAGCTTTTGTTTTTTGTTGAAGTGTCATACAAAATGACAAAGAAGTTTAGAAGAAGTTAATTTGTTCTATATTAAGATAAGTAATTTATAGGTATTGTTTTGTTTATTACTTAAATATTAAGTACCTAAGTACCTTTGTGATATTAGGTAACAACTCAAATAAGTAATTTTATGTTTAATGTTTTGGAGTGGCGACCGCGTACCGGAAGACGCAGCGTTGGAAGGCCTCCCACAAGGTGGACCGATGACCTGGTGAGGGTTGCGGGTAACCGATGGATGCGAGACGCACAGGACCGGTTGCTGTGGCGACACTTGGGGGAGGCCTATGTCCATCAGTGAACGTCTTTCGGCTGATATGATGATGTTTAATGTTTTTTTCATTGGTTTTAAAAAACCCATGAAGAATCTACCTACTCAAAGACCTCACCTATTTTAAGTATTTTTAAGGCGCAATTAATATTTTTTTCTTAAATGAGGAGTTGTTTTGTGATTATTAATAATTGAAAATGTCGAAGACTGCATTGCATAGCTATGTCATTTAAAGATAAAAAATAAAACTGACTGATTATAATAACATTTTCTTTATTTTTCCCTCAAAACATGATCCTTGTCAGGAAGTTTCGGTTTCGGCCGAAACTGAGACCGTTGCCGAAATTCGGTTTCAGTCGGACACTACAAGAAAGAAACCTAAGTACAAGGAAGAAATGAATATGGTCAAAACCAAGGTCATGGTAAATACCCATTTAGCAACCACTCCTAACAAGATTGGAGGCTCTACACTCGAAGTTGTAGACGAGTAGAGAAAATGATTCAAAATTTTTACGATGCTTCATTTAAGTTGGATCTTAATACGATGAATATGGCCAAGACGAAGATTATGACAAACTCCTTCAGCGATTCAAATCCTTCTGTTAAAGTTGGTAATAAATTGTTGGAGATGATAAACTGATATGTTTACTGACTGATATGTTTTTTGACTGTTATGGTTTTTTTGGCCATATCAAACGGAGGTATCGAGAGGAATATAGCTTGCTTGCCGCTTTTAGCTAATTGGACGACATTCTGAAGCCGGCCAAAACTCCGTAATGTCTGAATTCCCGCCTGTATAACCAGTGTGTTTTACACGAACGCTCACGATCGCTCGAGTTGCACAGAGAGCCATGGAGCGTTTCATACTCGGCATAGGTATTTCGTCGAGATCCGAAGACGAAGGTACGTAGGTTTTCAACATCGGAAAACGAATTATTGAACTAAAGTGGAGCTGAGTAGCACACTTGGCAAGGCGCGGTGATAATAGGTGGAGTGAGGCAGGGACTAAGTGGTGTCCGAGGACCGGGAGAAGAAGTATTGGTCGGCCGGCGGCGAGATGGGCGGACGATATTGTTGCCATCGTGGGTAAAACCTGAATGAGGCTGGCACAGGACCCTGGGAATTGTCACACAAAAAGAGAGGCACTATAGCGATCTCTTTTATGCTCAGCGCTTAGTGCTCAGCAGTGGGTGAAGTCAGGCTGTGATGATATCTATAAATACACAGCTTACTTAGACAGTTACAATGAAGTGTGGGGGCTGGACGAAACCTAGATGCCTTGTGTAGACCCAGGCCGTCCGAGGCCCGCTTACTATTTTTGATCGTCTTTCTTATATCCTCTTAACCCAAATAAAATTGGATATGGTTTATATATTTTACTTACCACTCCCGGAAATGTTCTCCAGTCCTGTCCTCTCTCCGAGTCTGATGATGCTGTCTGCATTATATCTGAAAGACACCACAATACTTTTAAATAATCTACATAAACATAGCCAACACGTCATCCCTGGAAGTTCAACTAGGTTTCTGACCCCCTACCCAACACGAGACCTCTGTGAGCTTTCCGAAATGGCGATAGCGTCATCGATTCGTTCCTAAATATCTACTACTCGCAGTTAACCCGTAGTAGGTTTCTACATAAGGAAAAGTCACCAAGTATGAACACATGTACTCATGTGTTCATACTTGACATGACACATCTAACAATTATTTATTATTACTTACTTGGATCCATTCTGCCGATAACGGGTGAATAGTTGCTCCTCACCGATTTTACAAATGACGTCGCGATCATTCGGGCGGGTGTTATGAGAACACTGACGGTGTTACGCAACGCCAGCGGCTAGCTTACAGACGCCCCTTTTGATTCAATGAAGATCAATACAAAAGCGCATGCGCTTTCACAAGGGGTGTCTCGCATTTGGTTCGCAAACGTATTGTGTAAAAAACCGGCCAAGTGCGAGTCGGACTTGCGCACGGAAGGTTCCGTACATAGATATAATAAACAAGGAGATGCTCGGTAGACGAAAATGTATTGGAAACCTATGTCTACAGTTTGCCCCTACCACTACTCATGCAGTTTAGTAAAATAAATAGCAATAGATACGCAGTCACGCACACACCCGCATTTCATGAAACAGAACGTACTACACAATCAAGTATAAACCTTATCTCTTCTGCCACAGCGTGTATTTTCCATGCACCGTACAACTTACCCACACAAAAACATCGGACGCTATCGTTGTGCTGTGCAAATGCAATTTATTTTACATATACGCTAGTGAGAAACTTATCAAATCTTCAATTTATTATTGTACAAAAAAATTTTTGAGGTCCTGAAAATTAATTAAATAAAAAAATGCAATCCATAAATTAAATACTAAAATATTAAAGTAAAAATAAACAATTCGTAACTGAAAAATATTTTATTACGTAAATTAAAACAATAAGTATCCGGTTACGTTGGTTGAGGCTGTCATATAGCGTATTGAAACTGTAGGTATTGTTGAACCCTGCTATGGTGTTTACTTACTGGCCTGTAAAGTAGAGGTATTTGTGCTGCACTTGACGCTTTGGTATTACTGAGGTGACTTACTTTACAAAAGTTGGTTAGGAATTTCTCTAATACGCTGTAAAATCCTCAAAATAAGTAAAATACATTATTTCTCATAGGTCTTCCGACCGGGTAAAAACGGTTGACAAATTGAAAAGTTAACTACACAACATTTTTGTCGATAGCCTACGTTAATGGATTTGTACAATCACATTACTAATTCATAGCATGTGGCCGTACTACGCGATGTATCTGCTTAATACAGTATCGCTGTGTGATTTTTACATTGCTTGTTACAGTCACTTAGCAGCAAAATTGTCGTGGTTAAGGAGCAATGTCGCTGTGATGTTTGAAAAGTGTTATTTACTTTATTCTATATTTTAGTATTTGTTGTTATAGTGGCAACAGAAATATATCAACTGCGAAAATTTCATTTGTCTAGCTATGACGGTTCATGTGATACAGCCTGGTGACAGACGGACGGACGGACGGCGGAGCCTTAGTAATAGAGTCCCGTTTTACTCTTTGGGTACGGAACCCTAAAAAGTTGACTGCAATAAGTAGACATCGAGAGAGAAACTTGAACAACGCCATCTGTTAGCATAGAGTCAAACTACCACCGTAAGTAAAACCTAAAGGTTTGCTAGAGGTATCAACTGTTACTAAAGATGGCAATGTATTAAAGCAACCAGAAGCCCGTTACTTTTCAGAATCGACTGGCCGGCAGGACTTCTAAGAAAGGAAAAAGAAAGTATTTATTTGCGCCGACTTTTATTCTTATGGTAGGTATTGGAAGATTAAATGATAAATTTATTTAAATATTACACGTTGATATCATTTGTTACTTAATAGAATTAAATGAAAGAAAATTTTAAACGTATGTAAAAAGCACACTTTGTAAACAAGCATGTAACAAGTTCGAAGATTACATTCACGATAAGAATGCTTGGAAACAGGCTCCATAGGACAATCAAGGGTGTAGTGTAGGCCAAATCAAACTAGTCAATTTATGTATTAACTCTATAGATATAAGAGTTTTTATTTAGCTGTTAACTCACACACTGTTTTATTAATGGTTCCAATATTTGTAAATATGTGAGTACCATGTACTTATTAAGAAATGTAAAAAATGAGAACGTTTACCTCTACTGGTAATACTTTGATCATATACGTAGTACACTCTAGGTGCATCGACCTCACATTTATTAATAGTTATTTATGATATTAGTGCGGTAAGTTGGTTTTTACAAACGAGTAGACGAATGTAAGCACGAGACGAAGTCGAGGGCTTACCATAGTCACGAGTTTGTAAAAACCAAATCCGCACGTGTGTCATACAACGTTTTTCGACACATTTGCGAGAAAACATTACAATAAGTAATGAAACAAACTTTTTGTCTCTAGAAATCAGTCGGAAAGTCGCAACAATCTTTGACGTTTCTAATATGAAAATGGCGCGAATTTGCAAAGGGCGCCACATGCGCGTGGTGAAAATTAGAACCACATACTTTATTTTTTTTCTTATCTTATCTTCTCTCATTTTCTCTATTATATTAAAATGAGACAAACGTATACAGCAAAAGCGCTTCCAAGGAGGTTCGATTATTTAGCTTATTTATTCTCGAGATGTGAAACTCCTTGGTGGAATTCTTATTATTTTTTATGGAAATTAAAAAAAAACCGTAAAGAATACGCACGGCGCTATACAACGGAGTTTGCGGTAAAATATGTACTTAGGTGAGAGTACCTACTTTGCCGCACGCTCCATTGTGTGGTGCATAATTTTTAACTTTCGAACAATGCATACAGGCTTCGTAAATGCATTTTTTGAGCAAATGTTTTGAAAAATTATTTTTTGTATTCCAAATATTGTAAAACATTTATTTGAAAAGAGTAACTAAGTATGGAGTTTCTTGTCCGTTCTTTTCCATAAGAATCTACCCTTGCGAACGGACAGTAGAGTCACTTGATATTTTTTTTATGTAAATGATGACGTTCAAAAGTGCCGTTTAATGGCCTAATTGAAATAAACGTTTTGACTTTGACTAAACCATGATGTTTAACTTAAGGTGGAAGTTTGTTGTTTACCAATAGTAGCGTAGAATGCAGACACCTACCGAAAATCGTGCTATAACCGAAATAGCTCCTATGCGGGATATCTTAACTTACATTTTAAATGCAACATGGATTTTTCACCTTACCAATCACTGAGAACACTTGAATAGGTCTTAGCATTTCAAATAAAAGCTCTAGTAAAGGAAGCGCACCTTCAGTAGTCGAACCTCACCGTACACAATACAGACGATTCTGAACAGACCATGAACCCTGAATAAAATGATCTGATGATCTTAGGCCTCCACTCTCTCATCATCATAAATAGTGTAGTTTTAACTAGGAGTTAAAACTCCAAAAGACCAACTCCTAGTCAAAACATAACTCTAGTTTGTGCCTTGGCGTGAAGTCGGCAGTAAGACCTTGCGCGCACTGCCTTGCGGTGGAGCGCGTTGCGTTTTTTCTACCGTGCGGTAGAATAAACGCATTCACGGGGCCGCGCACTGCGGTGAAACAAACGCACGTTTTTAACCGACTTCAAAAAAGGAGGTTCTCATTTCGGGCGTGTTTTTTTTGTGTTTGTTACCTCATATCTCCGTCATAATATATGATCCGATTTAAAAAAATATTGTTTGATGTGGAAGGATATCCTACTTTTCGATTAACACAATTGAAATTTTATCAAAATCCGTTCAGCTGTTTGGTTTTTAAATCCAAATAGTTTGAAAAATATGTGGAAAAATCATCCATTTATACTAAATTGCCTAACGATAGCGAAGACAAAGAGATGCCATGTATTTGTAGGCGATGAAGCCTTCGCTCTCTTTGAGCATATTATACGGCCTTATCCACGGCGAAATTTATCAGAAACACAAAAAGTTTTCAATTATAGACTCACACGAGCAAGATGAAATGTCGTGGAATGTACATTTGGGATTCTGACCAATAAATGGCGAATATTACCTACACCGAGCCCTAGACGTGAAAATCAGTTTTTGTGAACGAATTAGGTATAAAAGCCTGCTGCGTATTGCATAATTACGTACGCAAACACGATGGGATCAGATTTTGTGATAAACTTTATGGGACTCAGTTAAGGAGCCTGCGAGCTACATCTACGCGATCTAGCATGAACAACATTCAAAATAGGGATTATTTTGCCAACTATTTTAATTCAGCAAGAGGTTCAGTTGCATGGCAGTATGATAAAATTTAAACAGGTTGTGGTTAAATGTAATCGGTGTTTGTGTTCATACTCCTCCGAAACGGCTCGATCGATTTATATTATATTTTAACCGACTTCATAAAAAGAAGAAGGTTCTTGTTATGTGTATTTGATAGGTATGAGAATAGGTCGTAAAGTTTAGTAGGTATATAATCATGTTATTTCACACCGCTAAGAACACACATACAGGCGAAGCCGAAGGGCAGCAGCTTGTAGTTTAAGTAAAGGTTACCTAACAAAAGGTAAAAAAAAACATAGATTCGTCTCTAAAATTACTTTATACATACCTATCTCAAATATGAGTAAAACAAAAAAAACAGTTAAGTACAAATAAACTGATACACACTAATACACCTAATTATTTTGTTTAGGTACTTTAAGTTAGGTTAACCTTGATTATATCTACACTAACTGCCGCCCGCGGCTTCGCCCGCATGTATGCTAGCGCGGTATGAAATATGTACTTATACTTTACCACAGTAATATGTCGAAACGCTGCAAACCAACCTACAGCAATCAAAACCTCTATCTACCTACTACAAAATCTTACTAGGTAGGTACTTACCTACCATTTTTATTAGTCTCATAGGTAATCATTTCACAATGATATTTCGTCTAATTCAATAATATATGTAAGTAGCTGAGTACACAAGTAAGTAGATCATAGCCTAGCCTAGGAAACTACCTAAGTACTTATTAGTTCTTTTTTAACCCGAGCGGGTACTTAGGTAGGTAGTTTACTCGTGTCACTTTTTTCACCCGTTCTGCTTATTTATTTATTAATCCAAGTATTTCACTCGGTGAAAAAAGCGAAATACCTACCTATTAAAAAAACCCATTACGTAGGTACTATTAGGTATTAAAAAACTTTCGGAGTTTAGAGGCAATCTAAAATGTTATTCCGGGTGCGTTATTGAAGAATTCAAGCAACCAAAAAAGCATATTATCTATAATTTATCTTTGTCATATTAAGTAAGAACTTGTAGGTAAGTACTTATTTCAATAACATAATCACAAGTCTCACGCTTACTGCTTACAAAATCATCACACCGTTCGTTCGCCACTGCGGCGCATTCGCAACTGGTTGTGTCCTGAGTTCACCCTGAACTCGAGGCGCGTTCAGTTCGCGTCAAATAACTGTGCCCCTCTGGGGTTGGCTACGAGTGGCTGCGTAGTAGTCAGTATACTATTGTAGTCTTTGGTAGTAGTCAAAATTACGAACAAACTACAACTGTGCATGCGTGGGGTGGGGATTATGGCGGCGCGATTTTATGTCTCAGTCGCTCGTTTACGTTTGATGCATGCTTGCGTCCCACTTGCTCCCGTCTACGTGAATGCACCTGCGCGATCTTTGCAAATGGCTAACTTCAGAGGGGCACAGTTATTTGACGCGAACTGTAGGTATGACTCGCGTTCCGACCGTTTGTATGAAGATAGAATAGGTACCTACTGTAGATATTTTTACCGTGACTTTACGAACTATTCTCATACCTACCAAACACACATCATTTCATAAAAATCGGACGAGCCGTTTCGAAAGAGTAGGTACGAACACAAACACCGTAACACAAGATTTTTATATTTTAGATTATAGCTCGAATACCTATTGTTATTATAAAAGATTTTAACTTAAGAAATTAAAAACGAATTTTTAAACATACCTACTCATGGTTTTCTTTCTGATAAAGTTAAGTCGCTCCAATTATAAATAACAATATCTTCCTCCCATATCCTTGTCTTGAATACTCTGTCCGAATATTCAGGTACATGTTTCTTCCATATTGCTGGTCTGAGTCCGATTGCATTAATTGAAAGTTCAATGTCAATATTTGCACCGGTGAAACACCAGGTAACGACATAGGTATCTGTGCCACGTACCAACAGCAACTGCACAACCTATTTGGTCTGTGTTGTTGAGCGATCGGCTGCTGCGCTGCGTGTCGCGGGTTCGATTCCCGCACGGAACAAATATTTGTATGGCCTACAGATAGTTGTTCCGGGTCTGGCTGTTTGTGTATGTCACTTTGTATGTTTGTAAGTGGGGCAACGTTTTATAAAAAAATAAAAAAAAACTGAGTGTGTCTCAGTGCCAATGTTGCCAACTGCTACCTTTAGTCAGTAGTTAGACAGTTTGCGCCAACTGCTACCTTTAGTCAGTAGCTAGACAGTTTGTAAAAAATTGCTAAATAGCCAAATTTTTTGACCCAAAAAAGTTGCTAAAAGTAGCTGATCGCTACTTAGTACTTACTACATAGTAGAAAGGGAGGTAACAATATGTGGTCAAATTATAATCACGTTTTGCATAATAATATATTAAGTCAAACACAGAAGTAAAAAAATCAGTAGGTACTTACAATTATTTTTAAGATAAACGTAGCAGGTAATTAAAATTAATCTAATAATAACAATGCCGTTAATCAATTAATGTAACTGAAGAGGAAGATGTCGATGGCTGAGGTTCATTATTGATCTTTGAGTTGGAGTATTTTCCTACAATAGGTAGGTACCCATTATCTTAAGTATTTATTTTGGCAAAACGCAATTAAGTATAGCAACATTTATCACTTTTCAAAAACATTCAATATCATTTAAAAAGTTTCTAGAAATGTAGCTAAAAAATTTGGCTACAAGTTTTATTAAATAGTAGCGCCTGACACCGAAAAATAGCCAGATCTAGCTATGAAGTAGGCATCACTGCGTTTATTTCACCGCAGTGCGCGGCGCTTCATAGATCTCTATAGGATACAAAAATATTTGCGGTAGATTCACCGCAAATTTGCAGCGAGAGGACAACGGTGACTCCACCGCATGCCTTTTTTTCACCGCAGTGCGCGCACTTCTATGGCACTCCATACTTCACAGATTGTGCGTTTAAAAAACGCAAGGCAGTGCGCGCTAGGCCTAACGCCGTCAGTCAGCCCAATACTGAAAGAAAGAGAATATATTGTTAGGAAATACAAACGAACAAAAATTACGTTGTAGTTAACATATTAAAGCTGACGCCCGCCGTCGCCGTCGTACAGAAATACGAAAAAAATAAACTTATGACCGAACGGCGCGCCAGGTTGTTTTGTAATATAATGCTAAGTACTATGTAACTCAGTAATTAGATACAAGATACGCGCGAAAAACATAACCCTTCCGTCACCGTGGCAGTCGGGTAAAAACTCTTCTCTGAATTTTAAACTGACGGCAGATGATTTTGATTGCAAATCAAACAACGGAAAAGCTTTGTTTTATTTTTAGTTAATCACTTCTGGCGATAAAGCCGCGCATTTTGTCACCCTTTGTAATGTTGTCTTCATCTACCTTTTCTGTAACTTTTACGAGTATATATATACTAAAGAGTATTCTTTTCGGCTTTTGGTCTTAAGGATAACAAACTGATGAGACGAGAGTGTTGAAAATTCAGAACTTTTTCCGTATAAATACTTGACATTGACGCCTGAACGTTCCCTATATCCAGTCGACATTTGAGTACTAAGCTCCAATCTAGGCATGGTGGGATGTCTACTTCTTTTATTTATGTGCCTGTAGTGTCCCACTGCAGGGCAAAGGCCTTCCTTTCTTTCACTCTTCTCTGTTCTGTGCCACATCTGGCCAAACTTTTTAGAAGTCTAACTTGTTATTGTGGGCCCACCGTTGTCTATGTCTATTCTTAATTATCCACATTGTCTTAAACTTTCCCAGCGTTTCTCATCACTTGCCCATTGTATAACTACCAACTTTACTAATGTTAGTTTATATCCATATTGTTAAGTCAAATTAGACTGACAATAGGTAACAAATGTTAAAGTTACAAAAGACAGCCCCCAAAATGATCGCTCTTTATTTCTTCCTAGTGCTTGTAACGGGGAAGAAATCGGAAAAACCTCCTCAGCAACACTGACTATTAACACAACAAATAAAAAGTAAGCACTGATGTAACGTAAATTGAAATCAACCCATTCCCACACTTTGCACTGCAGAGACCGTTACCCACATAATGCAAAACCATTGACTACTCAATAATAATTCTAGTGCAGCCGTTATGTCCAGCTGCAAAAACTTGATAGCCTTGTGATAAAAATAATAACTAGGAGATCATCCAGTGCAGATGGCCAGGGCTTTGTATTTCCCTTGTGAAACACTAAATAAAGCACGTCCATGCTTTACAAATCCACATCAAGGCAAAACAGTTTTTTGCGAATCTAAAAAGGCTATTTTGTGAAATGAAACACGTTTCCATTGTAGTGTTTTCATAACGAGCAGGTACCAGTTATGTCAGGATTAAAATCTATATCATGCAGATGTAGTTGCAAGGGTTTCAAATTAAATCTGTATGGAACTGATCCTTTGTGTAGCTATCTGCACAAGAGCCGCCCTTTGTCTGCAGTAGCTAATACAGACAGGTAAAAAGCTAACGTTGTGGAGTGGGAATTTAAATTTCATATTTGAATAAAGGAATGAAAAAAGTTGGTACAAAAATGTCAAATGACTAGTCTGAATCGCAGCTACCTTGTTTAATTTTTTACGTGATTTACTATTTAGTTATTGCCTGCAGTGGCTAAAAATCAGTTTGCAAAAGACATAATATAGGAGGAGTCGACATACTTATTTGCAACACGCTAAGCATCTTGAAAAGTTGCTGATCAGGTCAAACTTAAATAATTTAGCCTCTTCACCAATGAAACAGTTACACTTACTTTTTATCAGTCTAATTAACAATTAAAGTCTTGACCAAGCATGACCGATCTTGATTGATTGTGAGTGATCAAATCATTTGACATAGTTAATAGATAGTTTGTTACAGTCGGTCATGCAATGTTTGTATCGATGAATTCTTTCAGGAACATGGTGTGACTCATTTTTATCAGATACTGTGAAACCTGGTTAAGAGGGCCCTGGATATGTGAGAAACCTCTGTTGTGATAATTACAATGAGGTCCGACACATTTTATAGATTTTTTCGATGTTCCCCTCTATAATTGGGACTTCCTAGATCAATAACCCACGTAAGTGATACAATTTATCAGGTTTACAACACGCTTGTTTACAAACAGTCCAATTTGTTCCATACTTTCTTTGTTTATCAGCCGGTCGATTCTGTAAACATGTCGAAGTGAAGGCTTGGGTTAAGTGATCACGAAGTGAGCTCTCATTCCATCTTGATTACATGGATAGACAGCTCACAAAGTGGACCCTCTATAAATAAGACAAGCAACACCCGTCGCGCGCTCTGCCCGGGTGTTCACTTCGACATGTTTGCGGAGTCGCACTGCAGTTCTGATGGTTTGAGCGTCGGAATGTGAATGTTAAGTTTCTCTATAAGTGAACTGTAATTTGTTCTTTGAGAAAATAAATGTCTTTAAACCGAACATGACAGTAAACCTGCTTATCTGGGAAACTGGGTAGATGAAAACCTTTATACTTGGGTGATAAATGTTCTAGATCCAGACCCAGGTAACCAGGTTTTCACTGTACTCGTGAAATACTTTGCAATCACAGACTGTTATTGCGGACCGTCAAAAAATCAAAACAAACTTGACTCAGTATCCACCCTCACCGTTTTATAAAAGCTTTTCAATATTTTCCGTATCGAATTAAGGCCTTTGATGGACCGCGCGCCGCCAGATTATTTGTAGACTTATTAGTAGGCATCGTACGCACACAAGCGAACAGGATCCGAGTTTCGACAATCAAAATTAGTTACCTATTGCCAATCGAAAAAAAAAACAAATCTCCCTCGGTACATAAGGGTGTGGACCTTTATGTACCGAGGGAGATTTGTGTTTTTTTGCTGTTACCGAGGGTGATTTGTTTTTTTTGCTGTTACCGAGGGAGATTTGAGATTTGTTATGTACACTTACAATACAAACAGGTACATCACATAGGTACGTTGTTTGTGAGCTCCCCCTTGACGAGACGTCGTATACATTTACTGCGCAATTTTCATCTGTTCGAATAAGCTTTATGAATTTGATTGGTATCTGAGCAGGTACCAATTATAAATTTAGAGGAAGCTGGTTTGTTTATGTTGTGGGACTTAGTGCGTTACCGTCGAGATCCGGAATTGCGGACAAAAAACAAATCAGCTGTTTCATACAAAATGCAATATTCACCCGATGAAAATGTATGAAACAGTAGATTTTTTTTTCGATTTTTCAGGGTTGGTCTCATGACAAAAGTTTTTTATAATCATGAGTACTTTTACCCACTGAAAGGTTGTTGGTGTTTTACAAATAACCCTGCCCAGGTCACTAATGTTTTTTTGTTCCTATGAATATGGTGGGTGGGTAGGAGAAGGGTTTGATCAAGAAAATACTAATAGCTATCTACGAATAATTTATTATTCATTCACAAAACATAGGTACTTATTTCATTAAGGTTTGTCAGTTTCAGTTTCCAGGTTTGTCAGTTTCCCTCATGCGGACTGCGGGTGTAATCTGCAACAAGATGTAAGTAATAATTACGTTATTTTTTTACGTAGGTACCTAACTGCAGTAACTGCCTATGTATGTGGCCGAAGTAAACACATAAGTACTCTCAATATAAGCTATACACACTGAATGAAAAAACTGTCAATGAAACAGCGTAGTATGGAAAAATACATCACAAGTCGCTGACACCTGGTGCTTGAATGAGGATTAATAAAACTGTACAGTAGTGGGAGAAGTCCGGGCAAGAAGCATAGTTCGGGTAAGAAGAATAATTGTTTTTTACAAAAATCTATAATAGATGGCACTTTGACACATTCTCAAGTCGTGACACGTGCGACCGGCAACGCCATGACAGTTCAACCAAAACAATACGCGAGTGCATTTGTTGTGAAAAGAGAAAAAAAGGATTATCGTCGTTTTGTTACGATTTTTGTGAAGGTTTGTACACTAACTTTTTGTATTAGTCATTAGTTATCTATGAAATTTTTTATTTATCCAATTGCACGTTTATATAAGTATTATGTGTGATCGTTACTTTTTGTTTACCTCCAAAAAATATTTCAAGTCTTGACTTGTTTCTAATATGAGCGTTTTGGGCAAAATGGATATGGGCAAAACGGATAGGTATCCCTTTTGCCCGTTTAGTTATTTCACTATCTCCTTCTTAAGTAAGAAATATTTTGAACAAGAAAAAAAATCACCCAGGCCGTAGTGTAAACCAGTATGACATGGCAAAACTATTTGGGAGAGCGTACGCCAAAAGTGCTTAGATCCAGAATGCAGTTCATGGGTTTAGAAAACCGGGAATTTGGCCTAATGATCCAAATGTTTTTGGAGAAGACGATTACGCTCAATCAACGATGACCGACTGTCCTTTTCCTGAACCACCCTCTACTATGACTGAAGGTCCTGTAAATGATGCAACGTTGTCAGTGGGCATAAATCCTTTTAATGGCACATCGTCTACTGTGATTGTCTGCGCTTTAAATTATTCTCCGGCAACAACAGTGACGACAGACCCGGTTTTACTTGAAATTGCATCTGTAACCATTTCAGAAATAGAGACTGAAAGGTCTATTACACCTTTGCCTGATTCCAATAAACTGGAAGAAGGATCAGCTCATTTACTAGGAGAATATCATCCAGTACCTGTAGCGAACCTTACGCCATTTCAAAATAGACCTATTCCAACCATGACTGCTCTTAAAACAGGCCGCAAACACAAGAGACAGAAATCAGAGGTGTTGACGTCTACTCCCGTCAAAGCTGAGCAAGCAAAATTTCAGAAGGCAAATATTAAGAAGACGAAGATTTCAGGGTCAGCAAGCCTCAGCAAAACTAAAACTAAAAGATCCTTAGTCAAACAACAGAACAAAAATGAACAAACAATTTCAGCCTGAGAAAATATTCACAGAGCCATCCTAAGCAAATTTCATGTTTAGTTAAAAATACGTAACTTCTCGTAAAAAAAGTGTTGGATTATTTGTGCATCTGTAATCTGTATCACCTAATTTAAACACATGGCAA
This sequence comes from Melanchra persicariae, assembly GCA_947386135.1. Classification (NCBI taxonomy): domain Eukaryota; kingdom Metazoa; phylum Arthropoda; class Insecta; order Lepidoptera; family Noctuidae; genus Melanchra; species Melanchra persicariae. Next base: position 31,932,186 of record OX376643.1, read on the forward strand.
ATTTCATAGGTGGGAGAATTTATTCGGGTCACATAAGCCCCGTTGATTGGACTAGTAGGTAAGTAAGCGCATGCGACGTGACCACGTGACGCAAGCGGTGACCTTGAACGAGTGATCGAAGCTCTGTTAATGTCTTCTATCTATCTGTATACATAAAATAAGAAACTGACTGGCTGACTGATTTACTGACGGATCGATAAACGCACAGCAGAAACCGCTGGGTCTAGAAGCAATGACGTACTTAAGTGCTAAACAGGACGCATAGCTCCGTAAGCTATACAGGACGTATTGCTCCGTCTCTTTCCCACTGGAAGTAATACTGCTTTAAGAGTTGGTGGTTAGGCCCCTGCTCATGAAGATCTGTAAATAGTTGCAGTCATGTAAGAAGAAACAATTACTATAGTTTATGCTCAATAGTGTCGTGCTGGCTACAGCTAATATGTATCGAATTTACACACTTTTAAAGGCAACAAGATGTTTGAACTTTTTCTATGAAAGGTAACCGAGCCTTTCTGCCGATCGATTGTACAGTGCGATTCTGCAGTGCGATTCTGTAAACATGTCGTAGTGAACACTTCGACAAACAAAAGGTGCAGTGAGCTTGGACTGACGTAAGCTGTCAATAACGCTAGTGATGGACAAATCTATTAGAGAATCCTGTCGATAAATCGAGTTTACTGAATTTTAATGCTAAAGCCAAATATTTATAAATACCTACCTAAAAGACTGATTATCCAAATTTCTACCTAAATATTACTAAGTAGGAACGACAAAAAGAACAATTCCAACCTGAGTACATGAGTTACTAATTTAACTGTTGCCAATAATAAATTTACCTACAAAGAGTATTCATCCTCACCTTATCACATTTTTCTGTTGGGACAAATCAATCAATGAACCCATTCACAAAGCACACCGCGCATGCGAAAAGTGGAAATCTAAACTAGCGAAGTGGTCACTCCACCGTATTCAGCGGACTCTAAGAAGAGGTGGAGGTAACGTTCACCCGTTGACGCGCGTGCGTGAGAATTTTAAGTGCCAGACAACGAAGTGTTCCCTTCACCCTATTCCGGTGACTATAAGGCAAGGGGAAGTGAATGTTCCCTTCGACCGGGTGAACGTTTCACCCGTTGATGCGCGTGCGTGAGAATTTTAAGTGCCAGACAACGAAGTGTTCCCTTCACCCTATTCCGGTGACTATAAGGCAAGGGGAAGTGAATGTTCCCTTCGACCGCGTTTTTTTTTAATCTTTGATTCTTCCATAAACATTCAGAGAATATTTTATATTCAAAACTTAAAAATATCTAAAATATTTTTTGGGATGTAAGCAAATTAGATTTTTTTTTAAATGGTATTCTTTACGCGTTTTTGTACCATCTTTTTATAAGTAGGCAATCAATTATTTAAGCCTGATTTCAATAAAAAAAACGGCTACTGTTCAAAGCTTTATTTATTAATAAAACAAATCCGGACGCCTAATAAAACCCTGTTATGTCGGAATAAATATTCTAATTCTGTCTTGAAACGCGTGGCTAGCTTCCGAAGTGTGAGCCATTGTGACCATTGTCGACCATGAAAATGGGTGAACACTGACAGTATAACTACCTACTTTTTGACGATCGTATGACCACCGAGCGAGCAGCGATGCTCGAAGACCCAATAATTAAGACTCAAATGTGGCAAGTGGTGTTAATGATGACGAAGCTTTTGTTGCTTCTGCTGCCAAAATGGCAAGAGTAGAATCAAAACCGAATCAACCCGATCCATGATGAACCGAGCACAACCTTCCAGATTTTACCACCAACACAAAATGTGCATTTCAATCCGGTTGACAAAAATAGCAGTCACGATGGAGAGGACACCTTTAATGACAGCACCGATAGTAACCTCATATATGGAAATCACTCATTATTGAATTTTGTGGTGGAGAAATAACATTGTCAAGTTCAGTGCCAAGTGAACTATTGTTTAGTGTAGCTGGCTTAATCTTTGGAAGGAGACAAAGCCACAAAACTATTGTTTGTGAAACATAATTATTTGCCTATCCTTAGTTTTGATTAGGTAGGTACCTACTAGCAGGTAATGTTTGTATTTTTAAGAAAGTGTACCTATTGAAATAAATATTTACGACTTTCTATTATTTCCATCAATCATGAGTTATTATTTTTCCACTTCCACGAACACCTCTGCCTAATTGGAACAATGTAATTTTGGACTCTTACTGAACCCAGCTAAATCTCAAGCACTCATTGTTGGTGGCAGACACATGCTCAGCCTATTGGATCACCAGTCTCTGCCGCCTGTAGTGTATGACTCAGTGCTCATTTTATACTCCAAAAGCGCTAAAGTTGGTAAGAGGATATTCTACTCTTTCCAGTCTCATAAACGTCTCCAAAAATTCTTACCATTTCACACTAAGGTCAGTCTTGCTCAATCTCTTCTTCTACCACTTATAGACTATGCCGATATCTATTTTCTAGATGCTTCTGAGGTACCTACTCCTAAACAAACTCGAGCACTGACACTTCTCTTCTCCTTCGTACTCTGCATCACACTTCCTGTCGCTGTGGTGGCTCCTTCTCTGTTACTGCAGTGCATCTCTGGAACTTGCTCCCACACTCCCTATGCAACAGCCCTTCTCTTGATGTCATCAAGAGAAAAGTTAAAGAGCATTTCCTTTTGATTTTGACATAATACTCTGATATATTATTATGTACCTATGTGTATTTATTTACAGTTATGTATGTAAGTACTTATATTTATTTATTATAAAATTATAATGTGCACTGGATCCTACCCTCTATTGTGATCTTTCTCTATCACTCAGTTTGCTGGGAGAAAATTCAACTTAGAGTTAAGCTCACCTTTGTACAGCTGTTATGGTGTACGATAAAGAATTAAAAACTAATCTTGTGGTTCAAAATACCACTGAAATTGCCACCATTTGAGAAGAAGAATAAATGATAATATATGGCTCACTGACTTGTATCTTTTCTATTCTAGCAACTTGCTTTTCTATACTAATCAAGTATTATTAATAATAATTATAAATTATTGTGCTATGCATTGATGCTTACTTCTGCATAGCTACATAAAATTAAAACCATATTACCAACAAATTAAGGTGCAGCATCATCAACTTTATTCAATCTAAGCAATATTTCCTATCTTTTGTACTTGGAGAGGATATAAATAAATCAATGTCAGGCAAAATTACAATTTTACTCATTTTTATCCACATCAAAAAATACTAATACATCTTTTGCACTGAGCCAGTGGCAGGCAGAAGCCTGCGGAGTTCCCATATTCTGGATCTTCTGCTGAGGTGCTAATGGCAAAGTTAGAAAACTTGTCTGGATGGAAGCTGGCCGGCTGCCTATAGCTGAAAACAATGGGTAAACATAATTCATCATTATGCTAACTATTTTATACATTATTTCCCATGTTATGCTGATTGGTAATTCTATTTTTCAATAAAACATTCATCTATGTTTTAATTTATACAGCACATCAGTTGCATATTGTGAGCGTCTGAAACAATTCCATCCATCACATGGAACAATGTTACTCCTAGCATTTTTAGAATAGTCAGAGTTACAACTCTTATTAAGTGGCCCCATCAATCACTAATATAGAACGGTGCCCCATTCATGGCTTTCGTGGTCTACATTGTTATAATGTGTAAGTATTCCTATTTAATTTCGTAGTAAAGCAATACCTACTCAATTCATTGCGGTATACCCTTTGATTTGTGATCAAATCAAGATCAATCAATCAATTATAAAATTAAGATAACGTTTCAGCTTAGTAGGTAAACACAATATATTATCACATCTTGGTAGGTCGGCCGTACTGTCGGCCCGACTCGGTTTAAACACATTTACGATCATCACATATTTAATAATTATCACTACGTAGGTACCTATAAAATTCGAAACTCGGAGAACTTCAAAACTTTCTTTTGTTTGGTTAAAAATAGGTAGGTAAGCATTCATTACCCATACCGACGCGACGTTTGAAAATTTTTCGAACTTCATTGGCGAGTGGCGACATTGCTTTTTTTGAGATTTTGCTGTGTTGGCTACTGAGGCTTTTAAGCCAATCATATTTTTTGTTCAATTCTATTGAATTCGGGTCTTCGGTTATAGAATACAATGAAATAATTACTTAACGGCTAAAGATTTATCTATGGAGGTATTTTTATATCACAGCATTATATAAAATATAATGTGGTTTAAAATACTTACTAACATGGCAAACCGATTTGGATCTCTATTGTGTTCCTTTTCTTTTTTATCCGTAAGTGCCATATTTTTTTTTGTCATCATTTGTCCAAATGATAACTTGCCCGAACAATGTCACTGATATAGATATAGTCTGATATAGATTTTTATTTCAATCGGTTGCAGAGATAGGTACCTAAAGAAAACTTCTTATAAAAACATAGCTCTTCCTTGGCAGTCTGGTAAAAAGTGATTATTATGAAGGCGATTAATGTTTTTGACACAATTTTTTTGAATTCTTTATCCCAAAAAACACATAGGTATCAACACTACTACTAACATTAATAAGAATAAAGTTTTGTTCAAATTCAAACATTGTTCGCCGGAATAACCTGTCACGAACAGCGTACCCTTAGCCGCCTAAAATTTGAAGCACACGCTCCTCGGTGTTAGTAAGTTATCTTACTTCCTCGAACCCCCCACCCGTCGCCGTCGCCTAGTTGCGGCGCGCTCAGCAGCTTTTTTTTATGTTAGATTTTCGGTCCGTCCAATACTAGATAAGAAAGAAGGATTAGTCTGTTTAGTAGGTAAGCCGATGGCCTTTGTCGCTAAAAAAAATCTAAACAAATTCCAAGAGTAAAAATACTTAGGTAGGTAGGTACCTTCATCTACTTCTTTTTAGTCTTGGTAGCCCCGCCTAAAGCGTTAATTTTCGATGTTACTACTTCCTCCCAGAACCTTTGGGTTTTGAGGCGGGCATTTGCGGTGTTACTATGCCCCCTAGCCATCTCCGGATGGAGTTCCATCATTTGAACCAGGGCAACAAACTGCGCCTCATTTGCAGCACAAGAGCGAAATGGGCTAGAAATATATCCTTAAATTAGGTCAAATCATCAAAAATTACCTGTAAGATTTCGTTTTTCAATATTCTCAAATACTTTATAAGAACCTATTATTTAAAAATCTGTCCGTAGTGCATACTTACGTCATTCTTATCGAATTGGTAATAAAAAATAAAAGAACACGTATCGTAGGAAACAGCGCGGCGTTTTGAATTATTTATCAAAAGGGCGCGAAATCGCATGTCTACACCAAGTCTATTGTACCACTCTACCGCATTTTTGTTTTCAATATGTGTACTAGTCTTTAAAGATTAATTTTTCGGGCTTCCGGAATCTATGGCCACGGTAGATTCAATTATTGCAATAAAAGTTTTTTGGTTATATGTGTTAAATACATTCACAAAAATAATAATTAACACTTGTTAAAAAAAACGAACGTTTATTATTTGTCTTTGAAGTGAAATATGAAGTGCCCATCACTTATCCCAATAAAAAAAGAAGAACAATGTCGGCAATGCTAAATAAAATAAAGTTTTGAAGTCCGGGTTTAGAATGTTGCAATTACTAAATGTGTAATGATAATAAATGTAGTTACAAGCTTTCATTCTATCTATATTTCTAAGGTGTTATAAAATTAACTGCAAGAATTGTGTGTACTTGCTCGGTATTATCGAAACATTCTGTCCATCATCCATTGACGTATCCTAAAAAAATATGATTGGCTTAAAAGCCTCAGTAGCCAACACAGCAAAATCTCAAAAAAAGCAATGTCGCCACTCGCCAATGAAGTTCGAAAAATTTTCAAACGTCGCGTCGGTATGGGTAATGAATGCTTACCTACCTATTTTTAACCAAACAAAAGAAAGTTTTGAAGTTCTCCGAGTTTCGAATTTTATAGGTACCTACGTAGTGATAATTATTAAATATGTGATGATCGTAAATGTGTTTAAACCGAGTCGGGCCGACAGTACGGCCGACCTACCAAGATGTGATAATATATTGTTTACCTACTAAGCTGAAACGTTATCTTTTTATAATTGATTGATTGATCTTGATTTGATCACAAATCAAAGGGTATACCGCAATGAATTGAGTAGGTATTGCTTTACTACGAAATTAAATAAGAATACTTACACATTATAACAATGTAGACCACGAAAGCCATGAATGGGGCACCGTTCTATATTAGTGATTGATGGGGCCACTTAATAAGAGTTGTAACTCTGATTATTCTAAAACTAGCTAGGAGTAACATTGTTCCATGTGATGGATGGAATTGTTTCAGACGCTCACAATATGCAACTGATGTGCTGTATAAATTAAAACATAGATGAATGTTTTATTGAAAAATAGAATTACCAATCAGCATAACATGGGAAATAATGTATAAAATAGTTAGCATAATGATGAATTATGTTTACCCATTGTTTTCAGCTATAGGCAGCCGGCCAGCTTCCATCCAGACAAGTTTTCTAACTTTGCCATTAGAACCTCAGCAGAAGATCCAGAATATGGGAACTCCGCAGGCTTCTGCCTGCCACTGGCTCAGTGCAAAAGATGTATTAGTATTTTTTGATGTGGATAAAAATGAGTAAAATTGTAATTTTGCCTGACATTGATTTATTTATATCCTCTCCAAGTACAAAAGATAGGAAATATTGCTTAGATTGAATAAAGTTGATGATGCTGCACCTTAATTTGTTGGTAATATGGTTTTAATTTTATGTAGCTATGCAGAAGTAAGCATCAATGCATAGCACAATAATTTATAATTATTATTAATAATACTTGATTAGTATAGAAAAGCAAGTTGCTAGAATAGAAAAGATACAAGTCAGTGAGCCATATATTATCATTTATTCTTCTTCTCAAATGGTGGCAATTTCAGTGGTATTTTGAACCACAAGATTAGTTTTTAATTCTTTATCGTACACCATAACAGCTGTACAAAGGTGAGCTTAACTCTAAGTTGAATTTTCTCCCAGCAAACTGAGTGATAGAGAAAGATCACAATAGAGGGTAGGATCCAGTGCACATTATAATTTTATCCTACTAATATTATAAATGTGAATGTTTGTATGTTTGTATGTTTGTGTTTCAATCAGGCAAAAACGGCTGAAGGGATTTGGATGAAATTTGGCACACATGTAGTTCATATCCTGGAATGAGACATATGCTACTTTTTATCCCGGTAAGTGGCATGGATCAATGAAGACTGAGGAGGAAGTGGAAATTCAGAGCCGCTGCTGCCTTAGTACTACCGATTTACAAGTACCAGGAGACCAAAAACATGAAGTACCAGGAAACCAGAAACATGTCATAGTATTTTTTGGGCTGGTTAGTATAGGTGTAGAGTAGGTGTAGGGTAGGTGCAGGGTAGGTGAAGGGTAGGTGTAGTGTAGGTGTAGCGTAGGTGTAGGGTAGGTGTAGGGTAGGTGTAGGGTAGGTGTGGGGTAGGTGTAGGGTAGGTGTAGGGTAGGTGAAAAATAAAATAAAATTGTAAAGAAAAATAATTTAAAAGAGTGTCCGTGGAGTTTCTTGCACGTTCTTCTCCACAGAGATCTACGCTTTGGAACGTGCAAATAGCTTCATCTTTTTGACTGACCGACCTTGACAATTCAAAAGTGCCTGTGAATGGTTTATTTGAAATAAATAATTTGAATTTGAATTTGAATTTGAATTTGGTGTAGGGTAGGTGTAGGTAGGTGTAGAGTAGGTGTAGTTACAATACAAATCAAGAGACCTCCCTATTTCCGATTTTTACGCGGGCGAAGCCGCTGGTAGCAGCTAGTAATAAATAAATATAAGTACTTACATACATAACTGTAAATAAATACACATAGGTACATAATAATATATAAGAGTATTATGTCAAAATCAAAAGGAAATGCTCTTTAACTTTTCTCTTGATGACATCAAGAGAAGGGCTGTTGCATAGGGAGTGTGGGAGCAAGTTCCAGAGATGCACTGCAGTAACAGAGAAGGAGCCACCACAGCGACAGGAAGTGTGATGCAGAGTACGAAGGAGAAGAGAAGTGTCAGTGCTCGAGTTTGTTTAGGAGTAGGTACCTCAGAAGCATCTAGAAAATAGATATCGGCATAGTCTATAAGTGGTAGAAGAAGAGATTGAGCAAGACTGACCTTAGTGTGAAATGGTAAGAATTTTTGGAAACGTTTATGAGACTGGAAAGAGTAGAATATCCTCTTACCAACTTTAGCGCTTTTGGAGTATAAAATGAGCACTGAGTCATACACTACAGGCAGCAGAGACTGGTGATCCAATAGGCTGAGCATGTATCTGCCACCAACAATGAGTGCTTGAGATTTAGCTGGGTTCAGTAAGAGTCCAAAATTACATTGTTCCAATTAGGCAGAGGTGTTCGTGGAAGTGGAAAAATAATAACTCATGATTGATTGAAGTAATAGAAAGTCGTAAATATTTATTTCAATAGGTACACTTTCTTAAAAATACAAACATTACCTGCTAGTAGGTACCTACCTAATCAAAACTAAGGATAGGCAAATTAATTATGTTTCACAAACAATAGTTTTGTGGCTTTGTCTCCTTTCAAACAATTTCTTAGGGGTTAAGAAATTAAGCCAGCTGCACTAAACAATAGTTCACTTGGCACTGAACTTGACAATGTTATTTCTCCACCACAAAATTCAATAATGAGTGATTTCCATATCATGAGGTTACTATCGCTGCTGTCATTAAAGGTGTCCTCTCCATCGGCATCGTGACTGCTATTTTTGTCAACCAGATTGGAATGCACATTTTGTGTTGGTGGTAAAATCTGGAAGGTTGTGCTCGGTTCATCATGGATCGGGTTGATTCGGTTTTGATTCTACTCTTGCCATTTTGGTAGCAGAAGCAACAAAAGCTTCGTCATCATTAACACCACTGTCTTGCCACATTTTAGTCGTAATTATTCAGTCTTCAAGCTTCGCTGCTCGCTCGGTGGTCATACGAATTGTAAATTTTATTATTTTTTCCCTCTCCCGCCGTACGTTTTGATAGTTTATGACTATGTACTCGATGCGAGGCGCGAAGGTTAGATTAGGTGATCAACACTGTAAAAAAGTAGGTAGGTATACTGTCAGTGTTCACCCGTTTTCATGGTTGACAATGGTCACAATGGCTCACACTTCGGAAGCTAGCCACGCGTTTCAAGACAGAATTAGAATTTTTATTCCGACATAACAGGGTTTCATTAGGCGTCCGGATTTATTTTATTAATACATAAAGCTTTGAACAGAAGCCGTTTTTTTTTATTGAAATCAGACTTTTTTATTAATCTGGTAACACATTAATAACGCGTGAAGGTGAGGTGACCAAAACTGTCAAACTTTAGGTAATTACCGTCAAAGAGTAGGTATTTACTGTCAGTGTTCACCCGTTTTCATGGTCGACAATGGTCTCACATGGTCCACACTACTCCAGCCAGTCGTTTTTTTTTATTGTAATCAGGCTTTTCTTGAAAGTGAGATCTCTAATTATTACTTACCCCTCAAATAATTGATTGCCTACTTATGAAAAAAAGTAGGTACCTACCAAAACGCCTAAAGAATATTTAAAAAAAAAATCTGATTTAATTTTGATTTGAATTTAAAATACTCTCTGAATGTTTATGGAAGAATCAAAGATTAAAAAAAAACGCGGTCGAAGGGAGCGGTCACTTCGCCTTGCCTTATAGTCCACTGAATACGGTGGAGTGAACACTTCGCTAATTTCCACTTTTCGCACGCGCAGTTTGCTTTGTGTAGGCGTACCAAGTTTGGGTTCATTGGGTTCATTGATTACCCAATATAAGGACTTAGCTAGTATAAAAAACTTTGAGGAGTAAACGATCTTATGCATTGATGTTTTGACTCATAAATATCATTTTGTACCTACATCATTTCATTTTCTACCATCATTTTGTACCAATATGAAATTTAAAATTATGTAAAATTTGTAAAATTTTATTATTGAAAAAACTCGTTTGACGATGTCGATATGATTGGAAATGTAACGTTTCGTCCATCCCTAGCATCATTGACAGCTGACTTCGTGATCACTACGCCCGAGTCTTTCACTTCGACATGTTTACAGAATCGACCGGCTGTAAACATGTCGAAGTGAACACCCGGGCGGGACGCACGACGGGTGAGTTGTCAAACCATACAAATATGATGGAATGACAGCTCTATTGTCGTTCACTTCGCCAAGGTGAACATCGTGAGATGTCAACAGAATCGACCGGCTGTAAACATGTCGAAGTGTAGGATTGGGTGAAGGGATCACGTAGTGGGCTGTCATTTCATCTTTTATATATGGATTGACAGCCCACTTCATGATCACTTCACCCAAGCCTTAACTTCGACATGTTTACAGAGTCGCACTACTGAATTTTTAATTAACAACTTATAATTAAACTGCAGTGTATGGATTGAGGACAGTAAAGCAAACTGAATATGTTTTGAGATATGGTCACCATAATAATTATTATTATCTCAAAACTCTAATATTCCAAATACTTGTGCAACGTGACATTTTACCTAGTCTTAAATAAAATTTTACAATACGCCGATAGTCAACAAAAACCCGACTGCAAAAACTGAAAAGTTCCAATCAAGCCACTTTTCGAGCAGTCTGATGCAGGTGGCGGCATCAAATCTGTGATTGGACTAAAAATGCATTTAATCATCATTTAAGTATTTTCTAGTTAACATTATCATCATGCCATTTCATAAATTTTTAGTTCATATAAGTATTTTTGGAATTGTCTCCTCGATCCCTTTGTGTCGATGCCCAACACGACTGTATCACGAAAAATGTTAAGTGGAAATGGTTTGCAGATCGTTGGTATGGTTTTTAAAGCCTTCATAAACCGTTATAAATCCGAAAAAAATATTCACATAATCCACAGATTACTAACATGATACAATAATCTACGTGATCTGGGATTCCATTCACTTGGCACGGATCGGCGGGATCTGATTCACTCAATCACTCGAAATTCGTGAAGTGATACGTGTTACTAGGTATTAGTTAAAGTCAAAGTCAAAGTCAAAGTCAAAGTCAAAGCATTTATTTCAATTAGACCATTTACAGGCACTTTTGAATTGTCAAGGTCGGTCGGTCAAAAAAAAAAAGATGAAGCTATTTGCACGTTCCAAAGCGTAGATCTCTATGGAGAAGAACGTGCAAGAAACTCCACGGACACTCTTTTAAAAATAAGTTTTTGTTACAAAATTATGGTTACATCATTCATATTGAGATTATACATATATGTGAGAACGATGTAAAAGACGTGCAGGATAGTCCGGAGTAAAAAAGAAACAATTCAAAGAAATAATTAAAATAGACCATGGCAGCCGAGAGATGACCAGTCTCAGCTGACGGCGCCCGTTCACGAACATGACGCATACGCTAGCACCATTCGGCTCGACCATTTTTAAGGGAGCCAAATGATCCAACGCAAACGCCACCATCAGCCAGACTTTTGAGTGAGCATGACATCCCCAATCGCCAGGGTACATTCAAGTCAAAGACCTACCCAAAATGATCATTATAGTTTAAATTTGAGGGACCTACATAGTACTCACACATGTGCCGTTAATGTATGAAATTATACAATGCTAAATAAATTGAGTCTATACAATAAAAATAAAAAAAATATAGCATTCTTACAATCTTCATCCGGTCCAACAATATTTCCAAATGCTAACAGATTACTTTGTGCGCCCTAATGGCTGTGGAGCAGGACCAGCATTGAGCCAAGCATTTTTATCTTCAATATACTCCCCTAACTTATAATATGCTTGCCTGCATAGTGTGCGTTTAATACAAGATTTAAATTTAGTCTCATTTAGTTCTAATATATGGGGAGGTATTTTATTATAACATTTTAAACAGTACCCCATAAAAGATGAGGCTACTTTAGCCAGTCTGAAACCTGGTTGAACTAATTGGTCCCTATTTCGAGTACCATAATTATGTCTGTCGCCTCTTTTACTAAAAAGATGTAAATTCTTTCTAACATACATGATGTTTTCGTAAATGTATTGACAAGGTACCGTCATGATGTTAATATTCTTAAACAGTTCCCTTAAAGAATCGCGCCGGCCGAGTTTGTATACGGCTTTAATGGCTCTTTTCTGCAGAATAAAAATAGACTCGATGTCTGCAGCCCGTCCCCATAGTAGTATACCGTAAGACATGATACTGTGAAAGTAACTAAAATAGACCAGTCTCGCGGTATCTACATCCGTAAATTGGCGGATTTTCCTGACAGCATATGCTGCTGAACTTAGCCGTCCTGCAAGAGATGTTAAATGAGGACCCCATTGTAGCCTTGAGTCAAGAGTAATTCCCAGGAAAACCGTTTTATCGACGAATTCAAGTTTTTCCCCGTTCAATACTATGTCACAATCACTGCCTCTGACATTTGGTAAGGCAAATCTTATGCATTTCGTTTTCTTTTCATTTAGAACTAAATTATTGGCAGTAAACCAATTTTGGACTTGCATTAGGGCGTTATTTATGACGTCAAGATTATTGGTTCGTCTATTTATCTTAAAAATCAAAGAGGTATCGTCGGCAAACAACACCATATCAAGTTTTTGTTGCAATAAATGGGGCAAATCATTTATATATACTAAAAATAAAAAAGGACCTAAAATTGAGCCCTGGGGAACCCCCATTTTCACATTTAATCCCGACGAATTGACACCGTTTACTTGAACTAACTGCTGTCTATCATTTAAATAAGATTTAACAAGGCTTAAAGCTGTTTTGCCCAGCCCGTAATGCCCAAGTTTCAGAAGTAATGTTTCGTGATTTACACAATCAAACGCCTTAGATAGGTCACAGAAGATGCCTATGGCATCTTGTGCCTCTTCCCACGCATTAAAGATGTGCTTCAATAAGGTAACACCAGCGTCAGTCGTGCAACGTCCTCTGGTGAAACCATACTGTTTATCATGCAAGATGTTATTGGTGTTAAAATGATAAAGCATCTGATTAAGCATCACTTTTTCAAATACCTTGCTGAACACTGGCAACACGGATACTGGTCTATAATTGTTTGTGTCTTTACTATCCCCGGATTTGAAAAGTGGTATCACCTTACTGAATTTCATTAGGTCCGGAAAGACACCTTGATCGACACACAAATTAAATATTAAAGCTAAGTAAGGCGCTATAGTTTCAATAATTGAGGTACACACTTTGATAGACAATCCCCATAAATCCTCGGTCAATTTAACCTTGATTTGTTTGAAAGCTTTCATTACTGTTATGGGGTTTATATGCTTGAAATTAAATTCAGTCGGGCAGGCTGAAACATTTGCCTGTAACAAACCAAAAGCAAGCGAAGGTGACGAATTCAAGGCTTCAGTAGTTTTAATTGGAATACTGGTAAAGAAATTTACAAATTCTTGAGCAACTTGTTGGTTATCGCTAATAAGACCCTGAGTGGTCTCCAATGTGTAATCAGTGTTATGTCTTTTGTTCCTGTTTGTTTCATTATTTATAATTTTCCAAACAGTCTTTATTTTATTGTCTGCTGTTTTCACCTTATTGCTTATGTAAAAAGCCTTAGCTACCTTACAAGTATTTTTATAAATTTTTGAGTAGGTAGCTACATACTTATTAAAAGTTTCAGTGTTAATATAAGGCTTAATAAGGCCATATAGTTCATAAAGTCTATCTCGACTTTTTCTGAGTCCTTTAGTCGCCCAGTCACTAAATAAAAACTTAGGGCAAATAGTTTTAGTTATTTTTTTAAAAGTGTTATTGAACTCAGTTTGGACAACAGAAAAAAATTCTTTATATAAAATATTACCATTGTTCATTGTGAAGCCCTGACTACTTAACTTGCTGCCTAAAGTGCTGTTAAATTTGTTTAATTTACCGGCTGTTATTGGTCTTGTTTGTATCTGCACTTTTTGTAATGGTATGGTAGACTCAAAAGTTACCGTTAGCCCACTGTGATCAGAAGGGACACAATTTACAATGGCTTTTTTTAAGTAGTTGCAGCAACAAAAAACATTATCAATGCATGTAGCAGTCGTTGCCGTTGATCGGGTTGGTTCTATGAACACATTTGATAAATTGAATGACTTAAAGAGATTTAAAAAGCGACTGCTATCTGAATTACTTTCTAAAATATTTATATTGAAATCTCCACAGACAATCATTATTACCAGTTGCAAGTTTTGTCAAAACATCTTCCATCACTGACTCAAAAACAGAATAGTTTTGATAATTAGGGGGTCTGTAAACGCACACTATGACATGCTTATCTAGCTCAACACAGGACAGTTCAATGTTATGTTCAACCGACAGTTCAATTATATCTTTTCGAGTTTTAAATTTTATAGACCGTTTTATTAAAATAAGTGAACCCCCACGCAGCATTGATTTTCGGTTAAAACAACTGCCCAAACTGTAATTATCATAATTAATTAACATTTCAGAATCCTTTAACCAATGCTCAGTAATACAAACAATGTCAAACATTGATTTTTCTAAAAATAATTCAAATTCCAATTGCTTCGAAGAAAAGCCTTGTATGTTTTGAAGGTATAAAGTAAAGGATTTCTGATTAGCTCCATTTATATTAGTGCTAGAAGATACCTTGTTGTTGATAAGTTGAGCTAAATTGCATATGGTACCATCTGTTGTCTTATTGCCTAGTTTAAATTGTTTGAGCTAGCAACCAAGGCATTAGTACTACTACTAACTGTGGTGCTAATACTTGAGTACTTCGACATACTAATTATGTCTGAGTTAATATTAAAAGCTAATAGCCTCGCTATTTGACGTCTAAAACTAATGGGCAGATACACGGTATTCCTTGTCGACTTAAGTTTATCAACAAAATTGTTGATGTCAAAAAATAAAAGCTTGTCACTATGGTGACTTACTAAAAATTGCATATGCATATTTAGCTTGTGTATGTAATTATTTTGCCTATATGATAAGTGCTCAAAGTATGGAAAAGCACACAAAATTATCTTTCTACAATTAATCTTCAAAAGTTCAGTGATACTATCTGTGATACCATCATTTGTTAGGTTTGAACTATTTCCTACAATTATAGTTATTATAGAATTCATATCATATTTATTCTCAGATATAGATGCTAGTATGCGTTGGTAAGAAGACTGAGGTGTACAAAAGTTTTGAGAAGGAAAAGGAAGGCTGTTTCTAACCAATTTCCCTAACCCTCTTCCTATACTGTCTGAAAACATTATTGACTGTAAACAAACCTTGCTACTACAAGTGGAAGAGGAACTACTATTTGATGAAAGTACCACTTGAGATGAATCTTGCTCAATATCAGAAATGTTTTGGAAGGGGATACAATCCTGAGTACCCATAGCCTGGGACGGGTCCTCCGTTACCACAGGCTGGAGGATTTTCTGACAGGTGCACTTGGTGTTGCTAAGAGTCAGCAAGTCTACTCTGTCGACTAACTCGTTTGTAGCAAGGATATGTTCCTTAATTTGGTTTTTAGAACTTACATATTTACTATAAAGAGACTTTAATTTATACTCAAGATTTTGAATTTCAGACTGTAAGCGTTGAGTATCAATTTCATAAATATTTATACTATCTTCTAACTTAATTTGGTAATTACTCAATTTATTGATGAGAGTAACACGTTCTTTCCTCAATTGTATATTTTTGGAAAAGTGCTTTTGTTGTTTTTTGAATTTATTGCATTTTTTAATGATTTTATTCAGTCTTGCATATTTTTTTATTTTATTCTGACTAAATTTAAGATTATTGTTGTGTTTTAATAAAGAATCTTCAGTTAGATCTATTGTTATTAAGGAAGGTGGATTACAATTAGAATGTAATACTAACTCATTGTATAAATGAGTAGTTTCCCTAACCTGAGCACATTCCTTTTCCTTCTGTAATTTGAGAATAAGACCATTAGCATGAGCCAATTCATCTTCTAGATCCCTAACTTTACATAAAGCCTCCTCATATAAATTGCTACAGTTCTTAAAGCCATCCGTGATCACCCGCAGTTGGTCGCGCTCATCAGCAACATCTTGGTATTGCTGACTGAGGTCCACCAGCTCCCGCTTAAGGCATGTGTTATTAAATATCACTAATCCTCAAATTTTAGTTAAGATATTATAATGTTTCTAGACTCATATATTCATATTAGCTAATACTGATAAATATCGGTACTAACCCATCTTTAAACTGAACACTTTGACAATGTCATTTCTGATCTGACAGATCATTTTATGGTAGACTTTTTTTTGGGTTGCCATATTCAAATAAAACATATTTAATAACACTAAATAGGTAGTTTATTATTTTTCTCTTAATTGGAGGTGTCTAAAAATATGATTTCAGTGGCTTCAAGTTCCGTATTTTTTTCGCTTTTATATTAGTGCAGTTCATTCCAGTTCGATTTTCGCTGAGAACAGTTGTGTTGCATGCGATCGCGCGCGTACCACAGTGTTAGTGCTTACGCATCAAAACAACGCCGTCAAGACGGCTGCCTCGCAATGACCTAGTTATTGCGTAATGCTGACGGCTGACGGCAAATATTATTGTTAAGGCCAAGTTAATACTGGCTTAAAAATTACAATGGAATCGAAAAAGGATACACCGGGTAATACCAAAGTGGACTTAAAAACGGAGACGGAACATCTGTTGTACAAATATTATTGTGAAGAGAAAAATGAGCGTCTAAAGCTCCAAAAGAACATAGATGACCTAAAAAGTCAAATAGAAAACCTCCAGCAACAGCTGAAACTTCAAGCGGAAAACGCAGCCAAATCAGCAACAACCGCCACCGAGACCACTTCGCCACCCATTGAATATACAACAGACGAGGAAGAACTCGCTCGAGAAACAGGGTGGATACGGCAAAAGAGCAGGAAGAAAAGAAAATTGAACACTTCTCCTGCCCAACCCACCCAACTCACTCAAAACGAACACGGAAGAGACGTCAATAGAGGTATTGAAAAAGTGCTTAAAACTTCTCTGCCACCACCTATTGTTGTAGATGGTATCCAGGATTATCAAAAGTTCTTTGATTTTCTATGTGAAAGACAATCAGCTGACACGTTCACCATCAAAATGATGAATGGAGATACCGTAAAGGTAAATGCTAAAAACGAAGAATCGTATAGAGCAATCTCAAAAGCCCTTTCCGATAACAACTGTCTTTGGCACTCCTATGAGAACAAGCAAGAAAGGCCAATAAGAGTTATGGCAAAAAAATTGCATTTTACGTGCATTCCAGAAAGAGTAGTCGAAGACTTGCGCAGCAAAGGCTACAAAATTTTAGAAGCAGTCAACAAATTGAGCTGGAAAACTAAAGAGCCACTCAATATGTTCATGTTGTCTTTCTCAAATGATGAGGAAACCAACAAAATCTTCAATATTAAACATATTTTAGGATGTAATGTGGAAATACAACCGGTAAAATCAACAAAACTGGTACCACAATGCAAAAGATGCCAGGCGTACGGCCATACTCAAAAGTACTGCTCTAAAGAACCGAGGTGCGTAAAATGCACAGGTAAACATCTCACCAAGGATTGCAGAAAACCGCAAGAAGAGAAGCCAAAATGCGTCCACTGCGGAGCCCCACATCCGGCTAACTATAGGGGATGTATTGTAGCTAAAGAAATACAGCAGATAAGACTCAAAAAAACTAAAGGAGGAAATTTGAATCCTCAACAAAGTGCACCTGCCCGAAGAGATGACGCTAGCAAGTCCAAACCAAGCCAAAACGTGATGCAAACCACAACTAAAAACGTTTCATACGCTCAAGTAACTTCATCAGGCCTAGCGAAAGCCCCCTTGACAGATATGAACAGCAACAAAAAGTTGGATGAAATCTTAAAGTTAATGTCATCATTCGACGAGAGATTAAAAAAAATCGAAAATAGCAACATAAATGCTACCTCTAAAACCCAAAAATGAATACTACACTTAAACTTATGGCGTGGAACTCAAATGGGTTACAAAAACATCAGAATGAGTTGCAAGTTGTACTAGAAATTGAAAAAATTGATGTTTGCCTTATATCAGAAACACACTTCACAAAACAATGTCACATTAAATTCAAAGGATACAAAGTATTCCATGCGCTACACCCAGACAATACTGCAAGAGGCGGAAGTGCTGTTATTGTTAAAGATAACTTGCAACACTATGAAATGTTAAAATGTGAAGAGAAAGACATCCAAGCAGTGGCAATTTGTCTTCAAACCAAAAAATACCCCTTAACCGTGTGTGCCATCTACTGTCCACCACGGTACATAATAAAAAAAGATCGCTATTCGTCTTTTCTAGCCCGCCTTGGTAATAGATTTATCTTAGGAGGTGACTTCAATGCTAAAAATACGTATTGGGGTTCCAGACTAACTACTACTAAAGGCAAAGAACTACTGAGTGCCATAAAAGAGCTAAAATGTGACGTGATATCAACTGGAAAGCCCACTTATTGGCCAACAGATCCAAATAAAATCCCAGACTTAATAGATTTTTTCGTAACCAAAGACCTATCACATAGCTATATAAAAGCGGAACAAAGCTATGACTTGAACTCGGATCACTCTGCAATTTACTTAAAAATTAGCGGGAGTATTCTGTATAAAGAAAATAGTCTCACTCTTGTTAATAAGTTTACGGACTGGGAGAGCTTTAAGGCCAGATTGAATGATCAAATAGACCTTAAAGTTCCATTAAAAACCCCAGAACATCTAAACATCGAAGTTGAGAAGTTTATTATTCACATCCAACAAGCAGCGTGGGAAAATACGCCTGACTTCAACAAAAGAACGAAGGGAAACATCTTCCCTTTCAGAATCAAGCAGCTGATTATGGAAAAAAGAAGGCAAAGAAAAATGTGGCATCAATCTAGGTGTCCTAATGACAAAAGAGTACTAAACAAACTTACTAAAAAACTAAGAAGACTAATCCAGGACTACAAAGACGACTCAACCAAAACCTACCTGCAGAAACTAAGTAACGACCAAAGGACTAACTACTCCCTTTGGAAGGCTACTAAGCATCTAAAGAGGCCGATAGCCCAAATCCCTCCCATCAAGTGTGAAAACGGGCTATGGGCACGAACAAATGAGCAAAAAGCTATGAGGTTTGCAGAGCACCTAGAAAACATCTTTCAACCCAACGAGGGGGAAACCAATGAAGACCACACTCTGGTTAATATAGTGATGCCAGATCAAATAGATGCCATAAAACTAGTAACACCGAGAGAAGTTGCACGAGAAATAAAGCAGAAAATAAGCACAAGGAAAGCTCCAGGTTACGATTTAATAACAGGGGAAATCCTTCATAACTTACCAAGAAAGGGTCTGGTTAAGTTAACAACCCTTATTAATGCCGCATTGAGGCTTAAATATGTACCAGAGTTATGGAAAGTTGCTGAAGTAATAATGATAGCAAAGCCTGGGAAACCGGCTCACGAAACAACATCATACAGACCGATTTCCCTGCTACCAATAATGTCAAAGCTGTTTGAAAAGCTACTACTCAAACGCCTTAAACCTATCATTGATAACAGGAACCTTATACCTGAGCACCAGTTTGGTTTTCGAGAAAAACACTCTACAATCGATCAAGTGCACAGAATCACAAACGTAATAGAAAACGCGTTGGAAAACAAGCAAGTTTGTTCTACTGTTTTTCTAGACGTAGCCCAAGCATTTGATAAAGTTTGGCATGAAGGCCTTATTCTTAAACTAAAGAGGCTGCTACCGAAACCGTTTGCAGACATATTGGAAACTTACATTTCAAACAGAGTCTTTAGAATAAGACAAGAAGACACTTATTCAGAATTTAAACCAATAAAAGCTGGCGTACCGCAAGGAAGTGTGTTAGGTCCGGTCCTGTACCTACTATACACTTGCGATATACCCGAACTCGAAAACAATACCATTGGAACCTTTGCTGATGATACAGCCATAATGGCCGTTGGAAACAGCCACGAAGAAGCAGTAGAAAAGGTTCAAATGGCTGTTTATCAAGTTTATGACTGGACCAAAAAATGGAGGATTAAATTAAACGAATCCAAATCCGTACACATAGATTTTACCAACAAAAAGCAACAGTATTTTCCAGTTTATATTAATAACAACCAAATACCTTATGAGAATACAGCCAAGTATCTCGGTATGACCCTTGATGCAAAGCTACGCTGGAAAACTCACGTGAAGAAGAAAAAAGATGAACTCGACCTACGGTTCAAAAGAATGTATTGGCTGCTTGGAAGAAACTCCGTGCTGTCCGTGCAGAACAAACTGTTACTATACAGACAAGTCCTGATGCCAGTTTGGACTTATGGTATTCAGCTGTGGGGCTGCACCAAACAGACAAATGCATTAATCATTCAACGATTTCAGAATAAAGTACTGCGGGAAATTGTAAATGCACCCTGGTACGTACGAAATGATGACCTCCATCGGGACCTAAATGTTGAGTTCATCGATAAAGTGATACAAAAATCTGCAGAAGCTCACGACAAGAGACTTCATCAGCATGTGAACGTCGAGGCGATCCAGCTTCTCGATCACACGGACATAGTTAGAAGACTAAAAAGAACAAAACCGTTCGAGTTAGTGTTTAGTGCTAGTGTTAGTGATTAGTGAAATGTAGCACAAGTGTTACCAAAAAACACAAGAAAAAGTGTATTCGCCTTAATAGAGACAATAAGAAAAGTGCCAATGGACACATTCTTAGTACGTAAAGACAATATTTTTAACAGTTTAAGTTATAATTAAATTACTTATTAGTCTATATACAAGGCTAGATTGTAATAAGATTAGGGTCCATCATTATGATGAACACTAGGATAAGGGAAAAAAAAAAAAAAAAAAAAAAAAAAATATTAGTGCAGTTTGTTGCTGGTTAAATTTTTCTCAAAATAAAAAACCAACGTGCATATAAAAAGTAGACATGTCCTTTGGTAGGTATCCTGTCATCAATAACTAAATCGTCATGATATCTGACGTCACCATATTATCTTTTGTGTTTTTGAAATATCATTACAAATTATCGCCCAAAAGTCACCTTGAACACCGCTCAACACTTAAACAAATTGCTACAATTTTTAATAACTACTAAACATATAGGTACTTACAGGCGAGGCCAACTTTTATCAATGTATAAAGTTGCAGAACACAATGGACGTTGTGGATTCAATCCCCCTGAAAAGAGAGATTTTTTTAGTATAGGTGGATACCGTTCCTCCCTACGTTGTGATCTTTCAGAAAAAATGTGGTGCAGCCTTTTGTCGAGTTATGCGAGCAAAAAAATGAACTGAACAGCAGATTTTGCGAAGTTATTTTTGCATAGGTTCATTTGTCTTTGATTGACAACCAATGTCTGAAAGAAATTTGAATGGCCAGACCACCACCAGACATATGGAAAAAGTCTTCAGATACAGTAATAGCTCTTCGAGTAGGTACTAAGAAGCTCGTTCGGGGAAGTAATACCACCATACCTAAGCTCTTTTCTGTGTTCCGGATAGAAAGGCATGGACACAGCTGGAATATCTCACCGTGTGTTACAGGCACTTGGGACATTCAGCTCTGTCTCTTCAATGACAAAGTAGCTGCAATGATGCCTTTACAATTGCCGATGACCACAGGTAATTGGGACTACCTACTCCCGTCATTGTTTAATGATTTCTTGAAATAAAGAGCATGAGCGGGCTCTCCAATGAGAGGCCAATGTCCGTTATTCAGCAGTAGACTACTAAAGTGATGATAATAATCCCGTGGTAGCAGCTCGACTTTCCTGCTGACTTCTAGACGCTACAAAGGAACGTTAAAAAAATACATATATCCATTAGAACATAATTGGTAGAAAATACATACCGTATCTTAAAACTCTTCTAATTCTTGCACCACTTTTGTGGTCTTCCCTCGTGCGGACTGCGGGTGGAAACTGTAACAAGAAAAAATGTGTTATTATATGCGTAACTGCTTATGTATACCTATGGCCGAAGTAAAAAGATTTTATTTTCTTAATATATCTACTTATTAAACGCACACTATGCAGGCAAGCATATTATAAGTTAGGGGAGTATATTGAAGATAAAAATGCTTGGCTCAATGCTGGTCCCGCTCCACAACGCCACTAGGTAGCCACTAAGGGCTCAAAGTAATCTGTTAGCATTTCGTAATATTGTTGGACCGGCTGAAGATTGTAAGAATGCAAATCTTTTTCATTGTATAGATGCAACTAATTTAACATTGTATAATTTCATGCACATGTGTGAGTACTGTGTAGCTTTAAACTATAAAGATCATTTTGGGTAGGTCTTTGACTTGAATGTACCCTGGCGATTGGGGATGTCATGCTCACTCAAAAGTCTGGCTGATGGTGGCGCATGCGTTGGATCATTTGGCTCCCTAAAAAATGGTTGAGCCGAATGGTGCTAGCGTATGCGTCATGTTCGTGAACGGGCGCCGTCAGCTGAGACTGGTCATCTCTCGGCTGCCATGGTTTATTTTAATTATTTCTTTGAATTGTTTCTTTTTTTACTCCGGACTCTTTTATCCTGCACGTCTTTTACATCGTTCTCACATATATGTATAATTTCAATATGAATGATGTAACCATAATTTTGTAACAAAATATCATTTTTAAAAGAGTGTCCGTGGAGTTTCTTGCACGTTCTTCTCCATAGAGATCTACGCTTTGGAACGTGCAAATAGCTTCATCTTTTTGACCGACCGACCTTGACAATTCAAAAGTGCCTGTAAATGGTCTAATTGAAATAAATGCTTTGACTTTGACTTTGACTTTGACTTTATTAGTTTCTTTTTTCTTATAAACGCACTAAATTGAAGAAAAACACTGAGACACGGAAGTGGCTCACACACAATGCTTGGGTGGCAAATGTCGATTATAATGTTATGCTTGTAATTCTGGGGTTCCTTTGTTCGTTATTCAAATCTACCCCTGGGGCTGAGCACACAGACTACAATGTCCAGACGAAATACAATCGATGCCGATATCTATACACAGCATCGTATCTATAGATAGCTAGGCCACGCTTTCAAGTACAGACCATGGCTCATATGTAGGTACTTACCTATTCCGAAGTGAAATGAAAATTATGAAACACGTGCCTGATTTAACGTTTAATTTTAATTTGGTTTATCTACTGGTAAAGTGCAAGAATGATGCCAGGGTTGTGGAATTATTCGAAAGAGTTACCGCGGCCCCGGAACGCATAGGGCATTTGGAGGAACACGATTGGCTTAGGGCGCGGAAGGAGTAATTTGATAATTTTCCAAAAAACATGTTTAAGTAAGTACCTACCTAAATTCTTTCTTTTTTATACTGATAAGAACGTACGAAAATTTTAATGTCTTGCACACACGACCTCTCGCGAATATGTCGACATGGACTAGTTTGTCGCGTCACTAACATCATAGGTTGACCAGCGAGTGGCCTCTCGAAAAAAAATAGAGGTAAGTATCTAGGGGCATAAAAATTCTACTTACCACTCCAAGAGATGTAGCCCAGTCCCGTCCTCTGTCCATGTCTGGCGATGATGTTGGCATATCTGAAAACCAC
This sequence comes from Melanchra persicariae, assembly GCA_947386135.1. Classification (NCBI taxonomy): domain Eukaryota; kingdom Metazoa; phylum Arthropoda; class Insecta; order Lepidoptera; family Noctuidae; genus Melanchra; species Melanchra persicariae. The sequence goes on from OX376643.1 coordinate 31,955,834, forward strand.
CACAATACCTTAATCTCATTGTCCTAAAGTTAGCTATCACGCGATCTCTTGAAGATCGACAAGGGACCAAGTCTCAAACTGACATGTCTATGTAACACAAGACCTCTGTGAGCTCACCAAAATGGCGATTGCGTCATCGACGCCGCTGAGTAAGTTTTCTTTTTCCTAAAAATGACTTAGTTCACCCACAGGGCTCACCAACTATGAACACATCCAATAATTAAGTATCACTTACTTGGATCCAAATGCACTGAGATAGAGAACAGGTTCTCCTCACCGAGATCACACATGACGTCGCGTCGCGATCGTTCGGGCGCTGATAGAACACTGACGGAGCAGTAACGACGCGCGACGCCGCGCCGCCGCGCCTCCAGCCAGGCAAACGCCCCTTCTGTACGATCAATACAAAACACAGTCATCTCTCAAAAGGGGCGACTGGTGAGGAGACGCTAAAGCGTAGGGTTCACAAAATAAGTAGGTAGGTATTTTTACAACAGAGCTATTAATGTCCGTGACTACGCCAGGACCACGAACCCCAATCGCTTCCATATTTGGTAAATTACTCAATTGGTACTCGAACAACAAAATTGGTATCTCAGCAGTTTTCGAAAAAATCGACTTTGAGGGTGGTCACGCTCCTTTCAGCAGGACCACCATGAGTGCGGAAAAAAGGGGCATGTTACAGCTATTCTAAGTATACAAATAATAAGTAACCCTAAATGTGGTTCATTTCGTAAAAAAAAACATTACTGAAATATTTGTATTTACCGAGAAATCAACGATGATAACTTTCGTGCGGACTTTTACCAGGACCACGACTTTGAATGTCGATTTCGAGTTTCAGGAGCTTGTCGCTTTCCTCGAACCTACATAGAAAACTAGTACCCTACTAGATAGAATTAGTACCTCAAATCCAAAGTGGTTGGTCCAGTAGTTTACGAGATATACCATGCCATTGGTGGGGTGGCGGTAGTCACGGTGTTAAATTTTCATTTCAAGATTTCCCTATTAAAAACTATGTAATTTCTCCCCAAATTTATACAAAAATTAGTACTCCTAAAGAAATCATTACGACCAAAATTTTATATTCCAAGGTGTTTTATTTTAAGAGAAATCAGCTTTCATTTCTTTTCCATACCAAATCTCCGCGTATAACCCGACCAAATAACCATACTTACTGTTTTTTGTTGAACCGTGAGATTTCTATATAATGGGGATGAGAAATCTCACGGTTCTTTGTATTCTCTTTGTATTTTATTTTGAGTAGGGATTTGACTGACACGTAAGCACGTAGGAACAGTCGTTATGCCGCTACCGTTTAAGAATAAATTGTAACGGTTTTTGTGGGTTGTAAATATCTACTTGAAGAACTCATCTGAAGAAGGAGGAATTATTAAATACTACTTTAATACTCTTTTAAGTTCAGTCAAGGTACGCCAAAAATTAAGCAAACTTAGCATTAATTCTTTTCCATTTTTATCGTTAACATGTAGGTAGAGTATACGCAGAGAAGACTGCTGTGCTATATATTTGTATGGCCTACAGATAGTTGTTCCGGGTCTGGCTGTTTGTGTATGTGAGTTTGTATGTTTGTAAACGCAACCACGATACAGGAGAAACTATTAGTGTGGGGCATCGTTTATCCTAAAAAGAAAGATGTCCCCGGATGTCCGTTTCGTTTTAGTAACTCATTTAATTTTATTTAATTTCAATAATCACTCGATGGGAAAACATATTAACTATATTAGGCGCCAGATAAGTGAAGAATAACGGTCATTAACCTTTCCTTTATATCCCCGGACCCCCGGACAGTAAATTATGAAACGTTTTTCATTACTAGAACAGTAAGGATCACGATAAATGTCGATTCAGGACAGCTTTATGTCGTTATTTCTGTTTTTGAAATTAAGTGTGTCAATAAATGTAGGTAGGTCAATGACCATTATTCTTCATTTATCTGGCGCATACTACAGCATGCTTGTTTTGTTTGGAGCATTTGTAGAAGAGATCGAGTTTTACAAGCAGATTAGTAATATTTTTTCTTTTTATTTTGTACTTCAAGCTAAACATTTACTACTTTCTTTTCATACAATTAGGTAGGTAAGTACTTTATAAATAGGTGCTTAATTGCATAACTTAATTCGCCAACCATCAAAATTGAATATTATTGTTATCGCAAGTAAAAGTTGTTTTGCGATAGCGATTCGGGCAAAAAGGTGACTGCAGCAGAAGAGCTTGCTTGCTTGCGTGTATGAAACGGTAGATTTTTTTTTTTTGATTTTTCTGGGTTGGTCTTATGACAAAAGTTGTTAATCATGAGTACTTTTACCCACTGAAAGGTTATTGGTGTTTTACAAATAACCCTGTCCAGGTGACTAATGTTTTTCGTTCCTATGAATATGGTGGGTGGGTAGGAGAAGGGTTTTATCTAGAAAATAGTAATTGCTATCTACGAATAATTTATTATTCATTCACAAGACATAGGTACTTATTTCATTAAGGCTTGTCAGTTTCAGATTCCAGGTCCTCGTGCGGACTGCGGGTGTAATCTGCAACAAGATGTAAGTAATAATTACGTTATTTTTTTCCGTAGGTACCTAACTGCAGTAACTGTCTATGTATATGGCAGAAGTAAACACATAAGTACTAAGTATCTCAATATAAGCCATACACACTGAATGAAAATACTGTCAATAAAACAGTGTAGTATAGAAAAATACATCACAAGTCGGTGACACCTGGTGCTTGAATGAGGATTATTAAAACTGTGCAGTAGCAGGGGAAGCCCGGGCAAGAAGCATAGTGCGGGTAAGAAGAATAATCGTTTTTTCCAAAAATCTATAATAGATGGCATTTTGACACATTCTAAAGTCGTGACACGTGCGACCGGCAACGCCATGACAGTTCAACCAAAACAATACGCGAGTGCATTTGTTGTGAAAAGAGAAAAAAAGGATTGTCGTTGTTTTGTTACGATTTTTGTGAAGGTTTGTACACTAACTTTTTGTATTAGTCATTAGTTATCTATGAATTTTTTATTTATCCAATTGCACGTTTATATAGGTATTATTTGTGATCGTTACTTTTTGTTTCCCTTAAAAAAATATTTCAAGTCTTGACTTGTTTCTAATATGAGCGTTTTGGGCAAAATGGATATGGGCAAAACGGATAGGTATCCCTTTTGCCCGTTTAGTTATTTCACTATCTCCTTCTTAAGTAAGATATATTTTGAACAAGAAAAAAATTCACCCAGGCCGTAGTGTAAACCAATATGATATGGCAAAACTATTTGGGAGAGCGTACGCCCAAAAGTGCTTAGAACCAGAATGCAGTTCATGGGTTTAGAAAACCGGGAATTTGGCCTAATTATCTAAATGTTTTTGGAGAAGACGATTACCATTACATGCCGGATGGTATGCCGTTGTCCGGTTGTGCTGGAAACCAGTCAATTCGGACAATTGTTCGAACTGTCTACCTCTGTCCGTGACAATGACTGTGGGACAGCCTAACCGGGCAATCCACCCGGAAAGCAGCGCTTTCACGCAGTCTCAGCAGTTATGTCGACAATAGGTACGACTTCTGGCCACCTGGTAAAACAGTCTACTGCCGTTAAACAGTACCTAAAACCTTGCGAAATTGGGAGCGGGCCCACAAGGTCGATGTGGACAGTGGTAAACCTTGCACGTGGGAGATGATACGACCCTAATGGCGCAGAAACGTGTCGGTTGACTTTAGCCCGTTGGCACTCGAGACAAGCTCGTGCCCACTCCCTGCAGTCCCTTCTAATGCCTAGCCAAACAAAGCGCTCTGCAATTAATTTGGCAGTGACATGACGGTCAATGCAGAATGCTGCCTGCACTCGTGCCTTGTACATGCACTTTTGCAAACGCGGGTGGTGGGCAGGCGCGGCGCGACTAACTCAAACATATTAAGAACTTCATTTGAGCGCCCATAGTTGGCACGCGGGAGCGGGGCGGACGCAGGCAGCGGCGGTTTCACAGCTGTCCGGGAATACGGGCTCTACCGGGAGCGGGTTGTGTACGGACCAATCCACGTCGGCGTCGCTGTGAAAATGTTCTAGCGTCTTACGTTCCTATGCCTCCGTTCCGAAAGCCCGTACAAATCTGTCTGTCGCCACCGACTGTCGCCACAACAATCGGTCCTGCTCGTCTCGCATTCATCGGGAACCCGCGACGCTCACCAGCCATCGGTCCACCTTGTGGGAGGCCTTCCAACGCTGCGTCTTCCGGTACGCGGTCGCCACTCCAGAATGTTTCAGCCCCATCGACTATTTGTCCTGCGAGCAATGTGTCTTGCCCACTGCCACTTCAATTTGGCGATCCTTCGGGCTATATCGGTAACCTATGTTCTCTTGTGGATATCGTCTTTTCTGATTCGATCACGCTGGGAAACTCCGAGAAAATATATATAATACATAAAAAAGAAATAAAGCGTCTTAAAACGTCTTCCGGTACGCGGTCACCACTCCGAAACTTTCCTGCCCACTGCCACTGGGCTGTGTCGGTAACCTTGAGGAATGACATTCCGCAAATCTGACTCCGACTACGACTTTTATACCTTTTCTTCAGGCTCCGGAGTCCTATTTTGTGGACTTGGGGCCATCCATTTTGTGTCCAGTTTTGATTGAAGTCGCTTAACGCTAAGTCCCAGTTTTCATCTGGAAATAACAAATTAATTAATTATATTTGTTTCCACAAGCCAAAAAAACAGATTTTCAATCAAATTAACTGGCCAAACTTTACTCATCATCAACCTCATCATCAACATCATCATCATACCAGCCGAAAGACGTTAACTGTTGGACATAGGCCTCCGCCAAATGGGGGGGGGGGTTGCCATAATCGCCACGCTTGGCATGCGGGTTGGCGATTGCAGTGTAGCTGTAGTAATTTACCTACAGAGAATGCTGCTGCCCATTCTCTGGCGAGTCCCTTAGTCGCCTAAGCGACTCACGCCGAAGTGATGGGATAAACTTTAGGTACCTACTACGTGAAGTTAACATCTGTGAATTAAACCAACCACCTGTGAGGCCAAACTATACCACGAGAATCTGCATAAAACTGACGCCTGAAGGCCAATTTCTCGTACCAAACATTTTGCGAATCAATGCTGTTTTTTTAATTTGAGTTAAGTTAGTCAAACTTTGACAAACTACTTCAATGCCATAGTCTTTTCAGGTTTTCAAGAGTTAGTATGTAAGTAAGTATAGAGAATAAAAATACTCACTCTAGGTTAGGCTTGTGTTCACGCACATGCCTTAGAAACGTGCCGAATTTCTTCGAAACACGGTTTCCAGTGCAATCAATGCAGACCTGGCAGCCCCAAGGATACTCCTTCCAGCTGACTCATCGTGAACTTCGTGTCATTCGTGTCTTATAGCATTGGTCCCAATTGTCTCTGGGTGCGTGTTGATGTGGTTAGCATTATGAGTTTTTATATTGCAGACCGGACAGTATTCACTGAAAGGTAAAATCAGAAACTTACATTAGATTGAGATTTTTAAGATTTTAAGATTGAAGATGTATAAAGCCTGTATTCTCTTAACCCTTAAACCGACGAAGTTTTGCTACCTTTGACTTCCCTCCAGTGCCACGCCACTTTAGGTATTAGTTGGAACATTGTTAGGAATACCTAATATCGATGCATAGGTACATTATTTATTTATTAACAAAAATAAAAGTCGCAAACAAAAAAATACGTAAACATGTGCTTGTAAGTGGCAATTTACAGACACGTCGTTAGTTTTTCTGTTGGTGAAGACTCTCCATGAGCATGTCGTATTAAATTAATAATGTTCATGCAACTTCTGAGCGTATTTCAACAACAGCTATTAGAGACGCGAAGTATTAATTTCGTGGGTCACTTGGTCTCTGATCAATAAATACGTCCGGCAGGTTTACAAAAGCAGTCACATCACCATCTTCTAACTGAGCATAATGAACATAATTCCTTCCAGATCTTTTTGTCCTGAGCTTCCTCGCACCAACCCTCGCAGTAGGTGTCTAGGTCGTCTCGCCACCTCTTCCTGGGTCGACCTAGGTGGCGCCGCCCATCCTCAGGCACCCACTTTTTGGAAGCTATTGCCCAACGGTCACTGTGCATGCGGCTGACGTGACCCGCCGAACCCCATTTTAGCTTGGCAGCCTTTTCTCCTACGTCTATGATGCTTAAAGATCGATAAGGTACTAACCATCGAAGTCGCTCGTGACTCGTGTTTTAGGCGTTATGCACTCGGACACAAGAAAAAGGCTTAAAGAAGATTTATAAAACTAGGAAGTAGTGCAGAATTGGTGGTGGTACATACCATATCTTATTAAAAACCGCCAAATTGTTGAACCGGTTGCATAGTCATCCCTCACAGGGACTGGGAGAGTTGACTGTAACAAGAAATATTGTGTTTATTTTTATATATTAATTTGTAATTCACGAAGTCTTCAAAAAACTTTTAAAGAAAACCGAACATTGTTGAACACTATCACATTCTGAAATCTAATTCTTTCTTGTTATAAATTTATTTTTTCAATTCTATTTGAGCTAAACTTTGCATAGAAGCACTTCAGATGTTTCATGATGTAAAAAAATATTTTTCAATCGTTGTTGTAGTATAATATAACAACAAACTCCAGACGAAATTCGATCGATGCCGATGTCTATAAATACACAGCTTACTTAGACAGTTACAATGAAGTGTGCGGACTGGACGCAACCTAGATGCCTTGTGTAGACCGAGGCCGTCCGAGGTCGCTTACTATTTTTGATCGTCTTTCTTATATCCTCTCAACCCTAATAAAATTGGATATGATTTATATATTTCACTTACCACTCCAAGAGATGTTCTCCAGTCCTGTCCTGTCTCCGAGTCTGATAATGATGTCTGCATTATATCTGAAAGACACCACAATACTTATAAATAATCTACATAAACATAGCCAACACGTCATCCCTGGAAGCTCAACTCGAGACCTCTGTGAGCTTTCCAAAATGGCGATAGCGTCATCGATTCGTTCCTAAATATCTACTACTCGCAGTTCACCCATAGTAGGTTTCTACATAGGAAAAGTCACCAAGTATGAACACATGAGTACATGACACATCTAACAATGATTTATTATTACTTACTTGGATCCATTCTTCCGATGCCGAGTGAATAGTTGCTCCTCACCGATTTTACAACTGACGTCGCGATCATTCGGGCGGGTGTTATGAGAACACTGACGGAGTAACGCAACGCCAGCAGCTAGCTCACAGACGCCCCTTTTGTGAGATCAATATAAAAGCGCTTGCGCTTTCACAAGGGGTGTCTCGCATTTGGTTCGCAAACGTACTGATTAAAAAACCGGCCAAGTGCGAGTCGGACTCGCGCACGGAAGGTTCCGTACATAGATAAAATAAACAAGGAGATATGCTCGGTAGACGAAAATGTATCGGAAACCTATGTCTACAGTTTGCCCCTACCACTACACACGCAGTTGAGTAAAATAAATAGCAATAGATACGCAGCCAAGCACACACTTGCATATCATGAAACAGAACGTACTACACAATCAATTATAAACCTTATCTCATCTACCACAGCGTGTATTGTCCATGCACCGTACAACTCTTACCCACACAAAAACATCGGACGCTATCGTTGTGCTGTGCAAATGCAATTTATTTTACATATATATGCTAGTGAGACAGTTATCGAATCTTCAATGTATTATTGTACAAAAAAATGTTTGAGGTCCTGAAAATTAATTAAATAAAAAATGCAATCCATAAATTAAATACTAAAATATTATAGTAAAAATAAACAATACGTAACTGAAAAAATATTATTAAGTAAATTAAAACAATAAATATCCAGTTACGTTGGTTTAGGCTGTCATATAGCGTACTAAAACCGTAGGTTTTGTTGAACCCTGCTATGGTGTTTACTCACTGGCCTGTAAAGTAGAGGTATTAGTGCTGCACTTGACGCTTTGATATTACTGAGGTGACTTACTTTACAAAAGTCGGTTAGGCAATTCTCTAATACGCTGTAAAATACTCAAAATAAGTAAAAAACATTATTTCTCATCGATCTTCCGACCGGCTAAAAACGGTTGACAAATTAAAAAAATAACTATACAACGTTTTTGTCGATAGCCTACGTTAATGGATTTGTACAAGCACATTACTAATTCATAGCATGAGGCCGTACTACGCGATGTATCTGCTTAATACAGTATCGCTGTGTGATTTTTACATTGCTTGTTACAGTCACTTAGCAGCAAACTTGTCGTGGTTAAGGAGCAATGTCGCTGTGATGTTTGAAAAGTGTTATTTACTTTATTCTATATTTTAGTATTTGTTGTTATAGCGGCAACAGAAATATATCAACTGCGAAAATTTCATTTGTCTAGCTATGACGGTTCATGTGATACAGCCTGGTGACAGACGGACGGATGGACGGCGGAGCCTTAGTAATAGAGTCCCTTTTTACACTTTGGGTACGGAACCCTAAAAAGTTGACTGCAAAAAGTAGACATCGAGAGAGAAACTTGAACAACGCCATCTGTTAGCATAGAGTCAAACTACCACCGTAAGTAAAACCTAAAGGTTTCCTAAAGATGGCAATGTTTAAAGCCACCAGAAGCCCGTTACTTTTCAGAATCGACCGACTAGTCCAATCAACGGGGCTTATATGATCCGAAAAATTCCCCCGCCTATGAAATTTGGCATGTGATGAAATTAGGTGATACAGATTACAGATGTACAATAATCCAACATTTTTTTTTATGAGAAGTTAGGTTATTTTACCTAAACATGAAAATTGCTTATGAGGCTCTGTGAATATTTCCTCCGGCTGAAATACTTTCTGTTTACGAATGAATGTACTAGTTAGAATAAGTATGTAAAGGAATCCAACATTTTTTCGAATTCGGTGATACCCCAAATTTAACTTTTAACATTTTGCACTATAACTTCCGCCGGAAAATTGCTCTGCCAATTTTTATGTTTTCATATGTCTTTATGTCCCTAAATACATAGCTTTGTTTAGTTATCCAAAAGATTTTCCTTTTTAAACTTGTATTTTTTATTTTTGCTTAATTACGTAATGTGAAAAAATCCTCCGTCCATTTTTATACCTTTATTAGTCATATGATTTTATATCAAAACAGATTTATCAATAATCCAACAAATTTTCCTTTAGGAAGAATATTTTTTTTTTCATTTTTACTTTATTACGTCACGCGAATAATTGCTCAGGTTAATTCAATACGTGTATGAGATTATCCAATAGGCCAATGGAAATTCGGCCTAATACAAAAGTTTTTACAATCTCAATAATATAAATTCAATCTCAACATAACTTTATTAGTCATGATTTTATATTAAAACATATTTATCAATTATCCAACAAATTTTCGGACGGTCAATATTTGTTACGATATTTCACTGTTATAAGCTAGAGCGAAGGGTTGGCCATCACTTGACTGAAAATAGTAATGTAGTAATGTAGGGGAGTTTGATGGCTACCGATATTATTACAAATATTTTTCTATAAATATGCACAACGTGTGTACAGTCAACAGCACATCAAGTTACCAAAAACTGACAAATTTTGCTCATTTGATTTTGAACTTACCTTCAACATTTTAAGAGTGTGTATTCGATTCGCGAGTCGCTGGGAGGGCCCGGCACGACCCTCAAGTCTGCTATTACAATAGTGTCAGAATGGTCTACCGTTGATTTCATAATTGTTGATTTTGACAAGTTTGATAATCTACTAATATAAAAGCGTCATTATGACTTTCCAATGGTCAACCACTGACCCTCCCATTGAAAGAAATGTCATAAAATGGTAATCTCGTACATAATGACAAATGACTGACAGACGTATGCGGTAATCTGCTAAAATTTTGACAGTTCCTTTGATCAGTGACCTACCATTAGAACGTCCTTGTGCAGTCATTGCTTTTCAAAGACATTGAATATTTAGAACCATGATTCTATTACGAGACCATTGACCGACCAATGATTGACCATTATGAATTTAGCAGATAACGAACTTATTGCAAAATGACAATGACAATTTTTAAAATAATCGTGTAAAATAAATGAGTACATAAAAGGACTGACAAAAAAACCAAGATATTTAGCAATACCTTTATTTTCTTAAAATAATTATAAAAATTATGTTTATAGTAAAACAATGTTAAAAAAATTGTTAAAGTTAACCGATTTTCTATATTATTATATTTTTTTAAATACTAATTTGCCATATTTTTGTAATTGAGCTATAAAGTGCGCTTTGAGATTACATATTCAGTTGGACAAACATATAATATAAAATATTTTAGCACATTACAATGGTTGTATTCGTCCTGAAAGATAACTCTGACGTCCATTTTTGTCAAACGCTAACTGTTCTTTTTAAAAGTGTCAACAAAAATTATATTTTTCAGACTAGTGTAGTAAATTAAAACTTAATCTTTCTGAAACCGTAATATTCTGTGAAATAATCTGCTCACATCATTACGATTTTGATTTTGAAAAATTAAAAAAAACATGAAGTTTTTGTCGCGAATCGAATACACGTTCTTAAGGTTTAAAATCATTTGGAGAAAAGACAATGCCAGATCCCGCCCCAGCAATTTACAGAAAATGTAAATTAATGAAAATCAATTTAATGAATCGTGGGGTCCGAGTGCTCATTACTTGTTTAAAGATCTGTCAAGACGCTTAGTTGACACTTCGCGTGACCCTTTTTTTTTTTTGAGGATTGGAAATCATCAAATGACCCCTCCCGCTCTGGGTGGAGCGGCAGGGAGTGTCAGACTTTTACTGACTAAAACCCACCCTTAGTCCTCCTAGTGCCTTTCTTTCCAGGGCCGCGAAACTCTTTCGAACATATTCCGCAACCCTGGCAGGCTCTGGCCCTGGCGGGCCCCGTCTCCGTTGCTGACTGCTCTTTCCAGCGCGTTTGGAGTGAAACGCGCCGTCGACTCTGGCCTGGCCTGATCGGACAGCGAGCTACTTCGCGTGACCCTACGGCTGGCTTTTACCTGGGACAAAGGATAATCATTGCCATATGACGTGGCAATGCTGCCAGCCTTTTGGGTACATTACCAGTGGTCTGCGATGCGGAGGAATTTTTCGACACCATATTTTAGATTATTTTTAGCTTAAGTTAAGTCTTTTATTTAAGTGTGTATTTTTATTGTTTTTCGCTACCTACATTTGCTTTTGTCAACGGTTTGTCAACAGAAAAATCTGACACCAGTCTTGCCTAGAAATTTTTATTTATTTATTTTTTATTTTGTTGTGTGTTACCCAGTTAAATGGGTTGTGGAGGTCTGGTAGGCAGCCGCTCCACGTAAAATTCCGGTATTCAGCTGAATCCGGTTTGACAGGGAGCCGACCCCAATATAGTTGGGAAAAGGCTAGGCAGATGATAGTGGGGCAAAGTTCTATAGTTTCTGTCCTTTGACAGTTTCGTATAAGCTGATGTGCGGTTGACTGTACAACGGCGTTTAGTCATTCACTTATACCTATTTCTAAAGAATTTTTGTTACTTAAATTGTATGGATTTAAAATAAACGGACTTTGTAAACTATGCGGAAAAATGGTCAAAAAGTTAAGGAGATTTCGAGTTAAGAAAAAAAAGTATTGTCCAAAGGTGTACCAGTTAGCTTATAATTTTTTTCAGCATCTGCGTCCACCAATACAATTTAATTAAGCTGTAGAAAACACTAATTCACTTAAACATAAAATAACTCTTGATAAATTCTCCGAAACGTGTGAAATAATAATTAATTCAAAAGATTTGCTATACCAAGGGTCAGCGCACATCTGGCGCTACCAAATGATTGGAATTTACCCCCAGAATCTGTCAAGCCAGCTACGATGCAACGAATGCCACACGAAAGCACGTTGGCAATGTAAAAAATGCATTAAAACATTGTGCATCGAAATAGTAGTTTATGCAACAACCATATAAAAAGGGTTATTAAAACACGAGTGTGGGTTTATCACACGAGGCGTAGCCGAGTGTGATAATAGCATCACACGAGTGTTTTAATACCTAATTATATGCCGTTGCATACACTATTTTATCTTCACTCATACAGTTGAAATAAAATAAGTGGAAAAATAGTTAATTCCAATATGGCGGATATTCTCATTGCGTATTCGAATGACTGCGCAGCGCGCTCAAACATAGACAAAGATAAAAGCTGGCTCATTGACTTAAGTCAATGAGCCCGCGCCAAAAATTAAAAAGAAAAAGTTTGCTATAAAAATTAAAAAGTTATTTTATGATGCAGTTGTTTAAAAATCGAAGGAAAATGTTGAACTGTAATGGTTTTTTTTTTAAATTTTACCTATCCACGAGAAAAAAGTATGCATTTATGCATTCATTTTTGAACTCATATTTGGAACATTACGTTGTGAGTGTAGATAAAAGGATGTTTTGAACAATACTATGCATAAGCCCATTGGCCCTATTTGAGTTGGTATGGTGTTTTTCTAATCCAAAAGGAAGGTTTTTTTTATTTATAAAATGTCTTTCTAGACTGCAATAGATACGTTAATAAAGTTTTTTCCAGAATTTTGCTGCTAGGTTTGTATTTGGGTTCAAATGGGTTAATTTGTGCGTATTTGTGATAGAATATTTGATTTAAGAAAATATTCAAAATTTTCAATTAACCGCGCTTTTTCGTAAACCGGAAACATATTATCGCTGCGTCTAAATGAGAAAACTGTTGAGGACAGCGCCATCTACCGACATTGACGCGAGGCGCAATGAAGAACATCTGATGATCTGCACCTACACAACTGACATGCGCCTACGTCACCCGTCAAGCAAGCTGAATAGTTCATCAACTCACCAACAGGAGGCGCTGATTGAAGACTATATAAGCACACGACAGCGCCAGCTCGCCCCTTTTTTTATTTCTCTCTGCCTCGACCTTGCTAGACCTGTACATACTCGTAATTCCAAATCATTGTAATTTAAGCAATAAATTATTGTAATCCAGAAGAAATAAATAACTCATTTTGGTCAACCCCAAGGAACCTAAATAGAACCCACAAGAGTTGAGGCCACACCTCAACATTTGGTCCTTCGAGCCGGATCTTCTGATCATCACGTTGTCAGAGGAAGCCTTCAAGGAGTCCTGGGGTCCTGGCAATTCCCTTTTCTTCCTTTTTCATTCTGTGTGTGCTAAAATCGTGCTTTTATCTATACAGGAATCTAGACACCGCGCGCGCATTGTTCACCAGCACCACACCTGTGCGGCAGGAAAAACGTGAGTACCTTCGCTTTCAATAAATTGCCACAATGACTTCGCCTGAGGATATTAAAAAGCTAGCAGATTTAAAACGGAAACGGGGTGCCTTTAAAGGTATGCTCACACAGTTCGAAAAATGTGTAAATTTGTTAGTTGGTAACGAAATTAATCCTAAACAGAAGGTAGAATTGGAATTGCGTATAAAGTCTGTTCAAGGTTTGCTACAGGAATTTTGTAAAGTTCAATCGTTAATCGAGGAATTAGTGCCAGAAAAGGACATACCGGAACAATTTGAGTACAGAGAGTCTTTTGATAATTCTTACTTTAGTTCGGTTGCTGAAGCTAATTGTTTAATAAATAATAGTAAGGATAGTTGTGACCAGCACAAGTGCAATTGTACGGTAGAACATTACAGCAATTATTCCAACACTAGTAAAATTGCCAACTATTTCGCTTCCCAATTTTGATGGTAGTTACGATAATTGGTTGGAATTTAGAGATACGTTTTTATCGATGATTCACAATTCCAAGCAACTTGATAATATTCAAAAATTCCATTACTTAAGATCATCTCTGTCTGGAAATGCGTTGCAAGTTATAAAGTCTCTAGAATTTTCGTCAGATAATTATAGTGTCGCTTGGGAATTGATTGAGAATAGATTCAATAATAATAAGTTGTTGATACACAACCACGTCAAAGCGTTATTCACAATGTCAACCATAACTAAAGAATCGCCTGGCCCAATTAGGAAACTAATAGATACGGTACTTAAGAACTTACGAGCTTTAAAAACACTTGGTGAGCCTACAGAATCATGGGACACCTTGTTGATTTATATCATAACTTCAAAATTGGATGTAACTATTGAAAAAGAATGGGAACAGTTCAAAAACACTAGTGCAAGTAATTCCGTGAAAACATTTAATTTAGATTCACTCATACAGTTTTTAAAACATAAGGCTGATACTTTAGAAATGGTTAAAGTCAATAATACTTCCCATGCAGTTAGTCATAATTTGGTTAAAAAACAATCGCACAGTTTGGTTTCTACTCAGAACAATAAAAAGTTTTTCAAGTCTACCCGCACTTGTGTTAAATGTAAGGCAAAACATTCCTTGTATGGTTGTCAACAATTTTTGGACTTAAGTTCACAAGATAAGCTTCAATTCGTTAAAGACAAGAAACTCTGTTATAATTGTTTATGGACGGGGCACTCAGTGGATGAATGTCGAGCAGGGCCTTGCAAGCAATGCTATGGCAAGCATAACAGTCTTTTACATAACGAATTTAATAAGGAAAACAATGTACCCTCTGTAGTTCAAGCGCATCAATCTACAGCAGGTTCACAAGTAGATTTGTCACAACATAGTTTGCCGTCAGTAGCTCAGACTTTTCACACAGTCGATAATTCACACAATGACAGTTGTAAAAGTTTATTAAGTAAACAAGCATTACAACCGGTTTTGCTGTCGACAGCTTTAGTAGAAATCGTTGGTAAAGACAATAAATATTATAAGGCTCGTGCATTATTAGATAACGGCAGTCAACACTGTTTTATCACAGATTCACTATGTAGGAAATTAAACACACAACGTATACAGTCCACTTGTCAAATTAGCGGAATAGGACATTCAGTCACACAGGCAGTCCATTCTAGCGAAATTAACATTAGATCGATTTACGGCGATCATGATATTATTCACATTAAATGCCTAGTTTTACCTAGCATCACGTCAACTATACCGGCCACAAGTATAGACGTAAACAAGATATCTATACCTAAAGACATTAAGTTAGCTGATCCAACTTTCTGCACGCCTTCACACATTGATTTATTAATCGGTGCAGATTGTTTCTGGGACTTAATGATTAGTGGTAAGATTCGTTTACCTTCCGGACCTTATTTAGTAAATACCAAATTAGGATGGCTAATTTCAGGTCCTCTATGCAATGAAAAAATGCATATAAATAAAGTTCAATGTCATTTGGTTCAAGCGACACAATTAAATGACCAATTAAGAAACTTCTGGGAAATTGAGGAAATTTCTTATTCAGGTGAACATCTTTCTAAAGAAGAAAGTTCATGCGAAAACCATTTCACACAAACTACTAAGAGGCTAGATAATGGTCGGTTTTCGGTTCAAATTCCACTAAAAGAGCCAGCGGATGTGCTAGGCGATAGTTATCAAGTAGCTAAAACCAGGTTTCTATCGTTAGAACGCAAACTTGAGCGTGATCCACAATACAAACACATGTATAGTGATTTCATGCGAGAGTACTTACGCCTAGGACACATGACTCGCATTGATAATGATCATAAGATGCCATGTTATTTTTTACCACATCACGGCGTTCTCCGTGAAGATAGCGTAACCACTAAATTACGCGTAGTGTTTGACGCTAGTCAAAAAACTTCCACAGGAAAATCACTTAGTGACATACAGTATATCGGACCTGCATTGCAAAATGATTTATTTTCTATTGTTTTACGTTTCCGTCAGTATGAGTACGTTGCGTGTGCAGACATTGAAAAGATGTTCAGACAAATTTTAGTTAGCGATGAGCAAAGAAATTTGCAACTCATTCTGTGGCGAGAAAACCCGTCAGATCCGCTTAGTGTGTACCGTCTTAATACGGTAACGTACGGTACGGCATCGGCACCGTACTTGTGTATTCGCTGTGTTAGGCAATTAGGATTAGAATGTAAAGACGAATTACTTTCTCAGACTATATTGGAAGACTTCTACGTCGATGATTTAATTACCGGGGCTAATTCGGAAGCACAGCTATCGTATATATGTAAAGGGATAGCAGAAGTTTGTCAATCCGGTTGTTTTCCTTTAAGAAAGTGGGTAACTAACTCGCCGAACATCATTTTAAACACAACACAAAATGTTAATAGTTCGAAGTATTTGTCATTGGGTGAAAATGTATCTAGCAAAACATTAGGCCTTGGCTGGTACAACAGCAAGGATGAGTTTCATTTTACGTCAAAAGTAAATACTGATTTTACTAATGTCACTAAACGTTCGATTTTATCTGCTGTTTCTCAAATTTACGATCCTTTGGGATTATTGAGTCCGGTGGTTATAGTAGCCAAAGTCCTGTTACAAAAACTGTGGCTTGCTAAAGTAGGTTGGGACGATGCTCTGTCTCAAGATATAGTGTCATATTGGGTAAAATTCGTTGAGTCAATATCGAATTTAAACAAATTGAGAATACCTAGATTTGTTTTGTGTGATTCACCTAGTGTGATTGAGTTACACATATTTACCGACGCGAGTCAAACTGCATACGGTGCCTGCGCATACATTCGCACTTGTAACGCAAATGGTGACGTCACAGTGAAGTTGCTATGTGCTAAAAGTCGCGTAGCTCCGCTCAAACCAATTAGTATTCCTCGCCTCGAGTTGTGCGGTGCACTTATAGGAGCGAGATTACTCGATAAAATTAAAAAATCGCTCCGAGTTAAATTCAATAATGTTTGTTTGTGGTCAGACTCCACAATAGTGTTGGGTTGGCTTAGAGTGTCCCCTAATCAGCTCAAAACGTTTGTACAAAACCGTGTTGCAGAGATAAATGAGTTAACAAACAATGTGTGTTGGTTTCATGTCAGCGGAATAAAGAACCCAGCAGACTTGTTGTTATCACGAGGTACAGGATTAGAGGAACTAAATGCATCACCTTTGTGGTGGAACGGACCGTTATTTTTGCAGGATAAGGTAGGTACTTGGTTACACACACAAAACAACTTAGGTCAGATACCCACACATAAACTACCTGAACTAAAATCGAACATTGTTAGTGTACCAACCTGTGTTATTAGTCTGGATAGTGTAATTGATTTCAAAAGATTCTCTTCATACAGTAGACTTCAACGCGCTTGCGCATTTGTGTGCCGCTTTATAAATAATGCACGCACAAAGGATCACACAAAACGTAATACCGGTTTATTATCAGTTGATGAGTTAAAGAATGCAGAAACATTACTTATTAAACTGGTACAAAGAGAATCGTTTCCTAACGAGTTAAAAGCGTTAATGAATAAACTACCTATGAAACCGTCACGTAATTTATCCAGCTTAAACATAATTTTAGATAACAATAACATAATACGTGTTGGAGGTAGACTTGGAAATTCTGATTTCGCGTATAAAAAGAAACATCCAGTATTGTTATGTGGTAAACATCACTTTACCTTGTTATTATTTAATTTTGAACATAAAAAATTATTACACGCGGGACCACAACTGCTTTTATCGCACGTCAGAGACGCCTGGTGGCCGCTAGGTGGCAGGAATTTAGCGAAACAAGTTGTACATCGATGCATTAAATGTTATAGAATGAAAACTATTACATCACAACCAATTATGGGTAACTTACCTAACGAGCGATTGCAGCCTGGTTTTCCTTTTTTACGGTGTGGAGTAGACTACGCCGGCCCTATGTACATACTTAACCGTAAGGGAAGAGGGGCAAAATTGGAAAAGTGCTATTTATGTTTATTTATTTGTTTTTCAACTAAGGCTTTGCACTTGGAGCTTGTTACTTCCTTATCATCCGAAGGTTTTATTTTGGCACTAAAAAGATTTATTTCACGAAGAGGTAAACCTTTACAAATCTTCTCAGATAATGGTAGGAATTTCGTGGGTGCGGCTAAAGAATTTACACATTTTTTAAATAGCTGTTCTCAGGACATACAAAACTTTAACACAGAGAATCAAATTGAATTTAAATTTATCCCCCCATATTCACCTCATTTTGGCGGTTTATGGGAAGCGGGGGTAAAATCCTGCAAGCACCATATTGTTCGCGTAATAGGCAATGCACATCTTAATTACGAGGAGTTCAGCACGGTTTTAGCACAGATAGAAGCCGTCCTGAATTCCCGTCCCTTATATCCTCTATCTTCAGATCCTGATGACTTCTCTCCCCTCACACCCGGGCATTTCTTGATCGGGCGACCGCTGACAGCGCCTGCAGAGGATGACGTCATGACAGTGGCCACACACTCACTGTCACGCTACCGGCGCATCGAGCAACTCAGGCAACACTTCTGGGCTCGATGGTCAACGGAATACGTTTCAGAGCTACAAAAGCGCTCTAAGTGGAAGGACACCAAGGCGCTTCTTACACCAAACTCACTAGTCCTGGTGAAAGAGGACAATTTACCGCCTCTAAAATGGCGACTAGGAAGAATAATAACTATGTTCCCAGGCAAAGACGGCATTCCCAGGGTGGCTTCCATTCGTACCGCTGCAGGCATCATAGAGAGGGCCTTCTCCAAGATCTGCCCTCTTCCACCATCCAGAGACGACGCTGACGCTTCAGTCACGCCGCCGGCAGTCCCGTCATCAGTCCTGTCATCACACCACGGTAGCTGTTGAGAGCTATGGTGAAGCTCTCAAAGCGGCGGAGGATGTTGAGGACAGCGCCATCTACCGACATTGACGCGAGGCGCAATGAAGAACATCTGATGATCTGCACCTACACAACTGACATGCGCCTACGTCACCCGTCAAGCAAGCTGAATAGTTCATCAACTCACCGACAGGAGGCGCTGATTGAAGACTATATAAGCACACGACAGCGCCAGCTCGCCCCTTTTTTTATTTCTCTCTGCCTCGACCCTGCTAGACCTGTACATACTCGTAATTCCAAATCATTGTAATTTAAGCAATAAATTATTGTAATCCAGAAGAAATAAATAACTCATTTTGGTCAACCCCAAGGAACCTAAATAGAACCCACAAGAGTTGAGGCCACACCTCAACAAAAACGTATAAGCTCACTGAAAACTGTACCGACTTCAAAAAAAGGAAGAGGTTCTCAATTCGATTGTATTTTTTTTGTCACTTCAACAAACCCCAGTATAAAATTACTTTTTTTTTATTACACAGCCAACACACACAACTCGCCGTTACCTTAGACCGTCGTTACTAGCCGCACGGCCGGCAATGCAATTATTGAGATTGTAAAAACTTTAGTATCAGGCCGAATTTCCATTGTCTTATTAGAAAATCTTATAAAATACAGCGACTCATAACTTAGTACACTCATTGAATTAACCTGAGCAATTATTCACGTGACTTAATAAAGCAAAAATGAAAAAAAAATGTTCTTCCTAAAGGAAAATTTGTTGGATTATTGATAAATCTGTTTTAATATAAAATCATATGACGAATAAAGGTATAAAAATGGACGGAGGATTTTTTCACATTACGTAATTAAGCAAAAATAAAAAATACAAGTTTAAAAAGGAAAATCTTTTGGATAACTAAACAAAGCTATGTATTTAGGGACATAAAGACATATGAAAACATAAAAATTGGCAGAGCAATTTTCCGGCGGAAGTTATAGAGCAAAATGTTAAAAGTTAAATTTGAGGTATCACCGAAGTCGAAAAAATGTTGGATTCCTTTACATACTTATTCTAACTAGTACATTCATACGTAAACAGAAAGTATTTCAGCCTGAGGAAATATTCACAGAGCCTCATAAGCAATTTTCATGTTTAGGTAAAATAACCTAACTTCTCATAAAAAAAAATGTTGGATTATTGTACATCTGTAATCTGTATCACCTAATTTCATCACATGCCAAATTTCATAGGCGGGAGAATTATTCGGAAGTCTACATACAATTAATATCCTCGTTGATTGGACTAGACCGGCTGGACTTCAAAGAAAGGAAAAAAAAAGTATTTCTTTGCGCCGACTTTTATTCTTATGGTAGGTATTGGAAGATTAAATGATAAATTTATTTAAATATCACACGTTGATATCAAGATGGACACTGGTTATTTAATGTGTAACAAAAAGCCTTGTGACTTAATAGAATTAAATGAAAGAAAATTTTAAACGTATGTAAAAAGCACACTTTGTAAACAAGCGTATAACAAGTTCGAGGATTACATTCACGATAAGAATGCTTGGAAACAGGCTCCATAGGACAATCAAGGGTGTAGTGTAGGCAAAATCAAACTAGTCAATTTATGTATTAACTCTATAGATGTAAGAGTTTTTATTTTGCTGTTAACTCACATACTGTTCTATTAATGGTTCCAATATTTGTAAATATGTGAGTACCATGTACTTATTAAGAAATGAAAAAAATGGGAACGTTTACCTCTACTGGTAATACTTTGATCATATACGTAGTACACTCTAGGTGCATCGACCTCACATTTATTAAAATTATTATTATTATTTTTTTTTTTTTTTTTAATAATAAATATCTTGGGACAACTCACACACGGCCATCGGATCCCAAGCTAAGCAGAGCTTGTGTTATGGTAACCAGACAACTGATATACATACTTATATTATTTATAAATACATACATATTATAGATAAATTACACCCAGACACAGAACAAACAATTATGCTCATCACACAAAGTTTGTCCTGGGTGGAATCGAACCCACGACCTCCAGCTTTGCAGTCAGGGTGAATAACCACTAGACCAACAGGCCTGTCAAATGTATATATTCCAAATGTATGTATGTATTCCAAATATTGTAAAACATTTATTTAAAAAGAGTAACCAGGTATGGAGTTTCTTGTCCGTTCTTTTCCATAAGAATCTACCCTTGCGAACGGACAGTAGAGTCACTTGATATTTCTTTAAATGTAAATGATTACGTTCAAAAGTGCCGTTTAGTGGCCTAATTGAAATAAACGTTTTGACTTTGACTATAGGTACTATAACATGATGTTTTACTTGAGGTGGAAGTTTGTTGTTTACCAATAGTAGCGTAGAATGCAGACACCTACCGAAAATCGTGCTATAAGCGAAAAAGCTCCTATGCGGGATATCTTAACTTACATTTTAAATGCAACATGGATTTTTCACCTTACCAATCTCTAGGAACACTTGACCTATTCAAGTCTTAGCATTTCAAATAAAAGCTCTAGTAAAGGAAGCGCACCTTCAGTAGTCGAACCTCACCGTACACAATACAGACGATTCTGAACAGACCATGAACTCTGAATAAAATGATCTGATGATCTTAGGCCTCCACTCTCTCATCTTCATAAATAGTGTAGTTTTAACTAGGAGTTAAAACTCCAAACGACCAACTCCTAGTCAAAACATAACTCTAGTTTGTGCCTTGGCGTGAAGTCGGCAGTACCGCCGTCAGTCAGCCCAATACTGAAAGAAAGAGAATATATTGTTAGGAAATACAAACGAACAAAAATTACGTTGTAGTTAACATATTAAAGCTGACGCCCGCCGTCGCCGTCGTACAGAAATACGAAAAAAATTAACTTATGACCGTACGGCGCGCCAGGTTGTTTTGTAATATAATGCTAAGTACTATGTAACTCAGTAATTAGATACAAGATACGCGCGAAAAACATAACCCTTCCGTCACCGTGGCAGTCGGGTAAAAACTCTTCTCTGAATTTTACACTGACGGCAGATGATTTTGATTGCAAATCAAACAACGGAAAAGCAGTGTTTTATTTTTAGTTAATCACTTCTGGCGATAAAGCCGCGCATTTTGTCACCCTTTGTAATGTTGTCTTCATCTACCTTTTCTGTAACTTTTACGAGTATAATTATACTAAAGAGTATTCTTTTCGGCTTTTGGTCTTAAGGATAACAAACTGATGAGACGAGAGTGTTGAAAATTCAGAACTTTTTCCGTATAAATACTTGACATTGACGCCTGAACGCTCCCTATATCCAGTCGACATTTGAGTACTGCTCCTATCTAGGCATGATGGGATGTCTACTTCTTTTATTTATGTGCCTGTAGTGTCACACTGCAGGGCAAAGGCCTTCCTTTCTTTCACTCTTCTCTGTTCTTTGCCACATCTGGCCAATCTTTTTAGAAGTCTAACTTGTTATTGTGGGCCCACCGTTGTCTATGTCTATTCTTAATTATCCACATTGTCTTAAACTTTCCCAGCGTTTCTCATCACTTGCCCATTGTATAACTACCAACTTTACTAATGTTAGTTTATATCCATATTGTTAAGTCAAATTAGACTGACAATAGGTAACAAATGTTAAAGTTACAAAAGACAGCCCCCAAAATGATCGCTCTTTATTTCTTCCTAGTGCTTGTAACGGGGAAGAAATCGGAAAAAAACTCCTCAGCAACACTGACTATTAACACAACAAATAAAAAGTAAGCACTGATGTAACGTAAATTAAAATCAACCCATTCCCACACTTTGCACTGCAGAGACCGTTACCCACATAATGCAAAACCATTGACTGCTCAATAATAATTCTAGTGCAGCCGTTATGTCCAGCTGCGAAAACTTGATAGCCTTGTGATAAAAATAATAACTAGGAGATCATCCAGTGCAGATGGCCAAGGCTTTGTATTTCCCTTGTGAAACACTAAATAAAGCACGTCCATGCTTTACAAATCTACATCAAAGCAAAACAGTTTTTTGCGAATCTAAAATTGTAACTCGCAATCTGAATCCCCATCATTCAATCCAAGCCAGTTGAATTCCATGGCCACTCTTTCATCTCAATCACTGTTGCAAATATAATTATTATACCCGTCCGTCCGCTTGGACAACTTTTTTGACATTGTTAAGCGTAGACGAGTAGGTACGTACTTAGCTATTTATTATTAATCCCGGTTCGCAAATATTACTTAGGGCTATTATGTGAAATGAAACACGTTTCCATTGTATTGTTTTCATAAAGAACAGGTACCAGTTATGTCAGCATTAAAATTAAATCTGTATGGAACTGATCCTTTGTGTAGCTATCTGCACAGGAGCCGCCCTACGTCTGCAGTAGCTAATACAGACAGGTAAAAAGCAAACGTTGTTGAGTAAGAATTTAAATTTCATATTTGAATAAAGGAATGAAAAAAGTTGGTTTACAAAATGTCAAATGACTAGTCTTAATCGCAGCTGCCATGTTTAATTTTTTACGTGATATACTAGTTAGTTATTGCCTGTATTCATAGCAGTGGCTAAAAATCAGTTTGCAATGGACATAATATAGGAGGAGTCGACATGCTTAAATCAGTTTGCAATAGACATAATACAGAAGGAGTCGACAAGCATCTTGAAAAGTTGCTGATCAGGTCAAAATTAAATAATTTAGCCTCGTCACCAATGAAACAGTTACACTTACTTTTTATCAGTCTAATTAACAATTAAAATCTTGACCAAGCATGACCGATCTTGGTTGATTGTGAGTGATCAAATCATTTGACATAGGTATTACATAGTTTGTTACAGTCGGTCATGCAATGTTTGTGTCGATGAATTCTTTCAGGAACACGGTGTGACTTATTTTTATCAGATACTGTG
The DNA here is from genome assembly GCA_947386135.1 of Melanchra persicariae. Taxonomy (NCBI): domain Eukaryota; kingdom Metazoa; phylum Arthropoda; class Insecta; order Lepidoptera; family Noctuidae; genus Melanchra; species Melanchra persicariae. The sequence goes on from OX376643.1 coordinate 31,979,407, forward strand.
AAACCTGGTTAAGAGGGCCCTGGATATGTGAGAAACCTCTGTTGTGATAATTACAATGAGGTCCGACACATTTTATAGATTTTTTCGATGTTCCCCTCTATAATTGGGACTTCCTAGATCAATAACCCACGTAAGTGATACAATTTATCAGGGGCTCGATTCTGCTATTGCAATCGTGTCTCAATGACCGGTCAGTGATCGAATATTTGACAACTTTGACAGTTTTTGTATGGGAAATGTATCAAAAGTTTGACGTTATACGTCAAAAAACGATCATTGACCGGTCATTGAGACACGATTGCAATAGCAGAATCGACCCCCAGGTTTAGGACACGCTTGTTTACGAACAGTCTAATTTGTTCCATACTTTCTTTGTTTATCAGCCGGTCGATTCTGTAAACATGTCGAAGTGAAGGCTTGGGTTAAGTGATCACGAAGTGAGCTCTCATTCCATCTTGATTACATGGATAGACAGCTCACAAAGTGGACCCTCTATAAATAAGACAAGCAACACCCGTCGCGCGCTCTGCCCGGGTGTTCACTTCGACATGTTTGCGGAATCGCACTGCAGTTCTGATGGTTTGAGCGTCGGAATGTGAATGTGTGAATGTTAAGTTTCTCTATAAGTGAACTGTAATTTGTTCTTTGAGAAAATAAATGTCTTTAAACCGAACATGACAGTAAACCTGCTTATCTGGGAAACTGGGTAGATGAAAACCTTTATACTTGGGTGATAAATGTTCTAGATCCCAGGTAACCAGGTTTTCAATGTACTTGTGAAATACTTTGCAATCACAGACTGTTATTGCGGACCGTCAAAAAATCAAAACAAACTTGACTCAGTATCCGCCCTCACCGTTTTATAAAAGCTTTTCAATATTTTTCGTATCGAATTAATGCCTTTGATGGACCGCGCGCCGCCATATTATTTATAGACTTATTAGTAGGCATCGTACGCACACAAGCGAACAGGGTCCGAGTTTCGACAATCACAATTAGTTACCTATTGCCAATCAAAAAAAAACAAATATCCCTCGGTACATAAGGGTGAAGACCTTTATGTACCGAGGGAGATTTGTGTTTTTTTTGCTGTTACCGAGTGAGATTTGAGATTTGTTATGTACACTTACAATACAAACAGGTACATCACATAAGTACGTTGTTTGTGAGCTCCCCCTTGTCGAGACGTCGTATATATTTACTGCGCAATTTTCATCTGTTCGAATAAGCTTTATGAATGTGATTGGTATCTGAGCAATAAATTTTGAGGAAGCTGGTTTGTTTACGTTGTGGGACTTAGTGCGTTACCGTCGAGATTCGGAATTGCGGACCAAAAATAAATCAGCTGTTTCATACAAAATGCAATATTCACCCGATGAAAATGTATGAAACAGTAGATTTTTTTTCGATTTTTCAGGGTTGGTCTCATGACAAAAGTTGTTTATAATCATGAGTACTTTTACCCACTGATAGGTTGTTGGTGTTTTACAAATAACCCTGCCCAGGTCACTTATGTTTTTTTGTTCCTATGAATATGGTGGGTGGGTAGGAGAAGGGTTTGATCAAGAAAATACTAATCGCTATCTACGAATAATTTATTATTCATTCACAAAACATAGGTACTTATTTCATTAAGGCTTGTCAGTTTCAGATTCCAGGTCCTCGTGCGGACTGCGGGTGTAATCTGCAACAAGATGTAAGTAATAATTACGTTATTTTTTTACGTAGGTACCTAACTGCAGTAAATGCCTATGTATATGGCCGAAGTAAACACATAAGTACTCTCAATATAAGCTATACACACTGAATGAAAAAACTGTCAATGAAACAGCGTAGTATGGAAAAATACATCACAAGTCGCTGACACCTGATGCTTGAATGAGGATTAATAAAACTGTACAGTAGTAGGAGAAGTCCGGGCAAGAAGCATAGTTCGGGTAAGAAGAATAATTGTTTTTTCCAAAAATCTATAATAGATGGCACTTTGATATATTCTCAAGTCGTGACACGTGCGACCGGCAACGCCATGACAGTTCAACCAAAACAATACGCGAGTGCATTTGTTGTGAAAAGAGAAAAAAAGGATTGTCGTCGTTTTGTTACGATTTTTGTGAAGGTTTGTACACTAAATTTTTGTATTAGTCATTAGTTATCTATGAAATTTTTTATTTATCCAATTGCACGTTTATATAAGTATTATTTGTGATCGTAACTTTTTGTTTACCGACAAAACATATTTCAAGTCTTGACTTGTTTCTTATATGAGCGTTTTGGGCAAAATGGATATGGCAAAACGGATAGGTATCCCTTTTGCCCGTTTAGTTATTTCACTATTTCCTTCTTAAGTAAGAAATATTTTGAACAAGAAAAAAAATTCACCCAGGCCGTAGTGTAAACCAGTATGATATGGCAAAACTATTTGGGAGAGCGTACGCCAAAAGTGCTTAGATCCAGAATACAGTTCATGGGTTTAGAAAACCGGGAATTTGGCCTAATGATCCAAATGTTTTTGGAGAAGACGATTACGCTCAATCAACGATGACCGACTGTCCTTTTCCTGAACCACATTCTACTATGACTGAAGGTCCTGTAAATGATGCAACGTTGTCAGTAATCCTTTTAATGGCACATCGTCTACTGTGATTGTCTGCGCTTTAAATTATTCTCCGGCAACAACAGAGACGACTGACCCAGTTTTACTTGAAATTGCATCTGTAACCATTTCAGAAATAGAGACTGAAAGGTCTATTACACCTTTGCCTGATTCCAATAAACTGGAAGAAGGATCAGCTCATTTACTAGGAGAACATCATCCAGTACCTGTAGCGAACCTTACGCCATTTCGAAATAGACCTATTCCAACCATGGCTGCTCTTAAAACAGGCCGCAAACACAAGAGGCAGAAATCAGAGGTGTTGACGTCTACTCCCGTCAAAGCTGAGCAAGCAAAATTTCAGAAGGCAAATATTAAGAAGACCAAGATTTCAGGGTCAGCAAGCCTCAGCAAAACTAAAACTACAAGATCCTTAGTCAAACAACAGAACAAAAATGAACAAACAATTTCAGCCTGAGAAAATATTCACAGAGCCATCCCATGCAATTTTCATGTTTAGTTAAAAAACTTCTCGTAAAAAAAATGTTGGATTATTTGTGCATCTGTAATCTGTATCACCTAATTTCATCACATGCCAAATTTAATAGGCGGGAGAATTATTCGGGTCACATAAGCCCCGTTGATTGGACTAGTAGGTAAGTAAGCGCGTGCGGCGTGACCACGTGACGCAAGCGGTGACCTTGAACGAGTGACCGAGGCTCTGTTAATGTCTTCTATCTATCTGTATACATAAAGTAAGAAACTGACTGGCTGACTGATTAAGTGACGGATCGATAAACGCACAGCAGAAACCGCTGGGTCTAGAAGCAATGACGTACTTAAGTGCTAAACAGGACGCATAGCTCCGTAAGCTATACAGGACGTATTGCTCCGTCTCTTTCCCACTGGAAGTAATATTGAAGTAATACTGCTTTAAGAGTTGGTGGTAAGGCCCCTGCTCATGAAGATCTGTAAATAGTTGCAGTCATGTAAGAAGAAACAATTACTATAGTTTATGCTCAATAGTGTCGTGCTAGCTACAGCTAATATGTATCGAATTTACACATTTTCAAAGACAACAAGGTGTTTGAACTTTTTCTATGAAAGGTGACCGAGCCTTTCTACCGATCGATTCTGCAGTGCGATTCTGTAAACATGTCGAAGTGAACACCCGGGCGGGGCGCACGACGGGTAAGTTGTCAAACCATACAAATAAGATAGAATGACAACTCTATTGTCGTTCACTTCGCCAAGGTGAACATCGTGAGAGGTCGACAGAATCGACCGGCTGTAAATATGTCGAAGTGAAGGATTGGGTGAAGAGATCACGTAGTGGGCTGTCATTCTATCTTTATATATGGATTGACAGCCCACTTCGTGATCACTTCAACCAAGCCTTAACTTCGACATGTTTACAGAGTCGCACTGCTGAATTTTTAATTAACAACTTATAATTAAACTGCAGTGTATGGATTGAGGACAGTAAAGCAAACTGAATATGTTTTGAGATATGGTCACCATAATAATTATTATTATCTCAAAACTCTAATATTCCAAATACTTGTGCAACGTGGCATTTTACCTAGTCTTAAATAAAATTTTACAATACGCCGATAGTCAACAAAAAACCCGACTGCAAAAACTGAAAAGTTCCAATCAAGCCACTTTTCGAGCAGTCTGATGCAGGTGGCGGCATCAAATCTGTGATTGGACTAAAAATGCATTTAATCATCATTTAAGTATTTTCTAGTTAACATTATCATCATGCCATTTCATTAATTTTTAGTTCATATAAGTATTTTTGGAATTGTCTCCTCGATCCCTTTGTGTCGATGCCCAACACGACTGTATCACGAAAAATGTTAAGTGGACATGGTTTTCAGATCGTTGGTATGGTTTTTAAAGCCTTCATAAACCGTTATAAATCCGAAAAAAATATTCACATAATCCACAGATTACTAACATGATACAATTATCTACGTGATCTGGGATTCCATTCACTTGGCACGGATCGGCGGGATCTGATTCACTCAATCACTCGACATTCGTGAAGTGATACGTATTACTAGGTATTAGTTAAATATCACTAATCCTCAAATATTAGTTAAGATATTATAATGTTTCTAGACTCATATATTCATATTAGCTAATACTGATAAATATCGGTATTAACCCATCTTTAAACTGAACACTTTGACAATGTCATTTCTGATCTGACAGATCATTTTATGGTAGACTTTTTTTTGGGTTGCCATATTCAAATAAAATATATTTAATAACACTAAATAGGTAGTTTATTATTTTTCTCCTAATTGGAGGCGTCTAAAAATATGATTTCAGTGGCTTCAAGTTCCGTATTTTTTTCGCTTTTATATTAGTGCAGTTTGTTGCTGGTTAAATTTTTATCAAAAAAAAAACCAACGTGCATACAAAAAGTAGACATGTCCTTTGGTAGGTATCCTGTCATCAATAACTAAATCGTCATGATATCTGACGTCACCATATTATCTTTTGTGTTTTTGAAATATCATTACAAATTATCGCCCAAAAGTCACCTTGAACACCGCTCAACACTTAAACAAATTGCTACAATTTTTAATAACTACTAAACATATAGGTACTTACAGGCGAGGCCAACTTTTATCAATGTATAAAGTTGCAGAACACAATGCACGTTGTGGATTCAATCCCCCTGAAAAGAGAGATTTTTTTAGTATAGGTGGATACCGTTCCTCCCTACGTTGTGATCTTTTAGAAAAAATGTGGTGCACCCTTTTGTCGAGTTATGCGAGCAAAAAAATGAACTGAACAGCAGATTTTGCGAAGTTATTTTTTGCATAGGTTCATTTGTCTTTGATTGACAACCAATGTCTGAAAGAAATTTGAATGGCCAGACCACCACCAGACATATGGAAAAAGTCTTCAGATACAGTAATAGCTCTTCGAGTAGGTACTAAGAAGCTCGTTCGGGGAAGTAATACCACCATACCTAAGCTCTTTTCTGTGTTACGGATAGAAAGGCATGGATGGACACAGCTGGAATATCTCACCGTGTGTTACAGGCACTTGGGACATTCAGCTCTGTCTCTTCAATGACAAAGTAGCTGCAATGATGTCTTTACAATTGCCGATGACCACAGGTAATTGGGACTACATACTCCCGTCATTGTTTAATGATTTCTTGAAATAAAGAGCATGAGCGGGCTCTCCAATGAGAGGCCAATGTCCGTTATTCAGCAGTGGACTACTAAAGTGATGATAATAATCCCGTGGTAGCAGCTCGACTTTCCTGCTGACTTCTAGACGCTACAACGGAACGTTAAAAAAATACATATATCCATTAGAACATAATTGGTAGAAAATACATACCGTATCTTAAAACTCTTCTAATTCTTGCACCACTTTTGTGGTCTTCCCTCGTGCGGACTGCGGGTGGAAACTGTAACAAGAAAAAATGTGTTATTATATGCGTAACTGCTTACGTATACCTGTGGCCGAAGTAAAAAGATTTTATTTTCTCAATATATCTACTTATTAGTTTCTTTTTTCTTATAGAAGCACTAAATTAAAAAAAAAACACTGAGACACGTAAGTGGCTCACACACAATGCTTGGGTGGCAAATGTCGATTATAATGTTATGCTTGTAACTCTGGGGTTCCTTTGTTCGTTATTCAAATCTACCCCTGGGGGTGAGCACACAGACTACAATGCCCAGACGAAATACAATCGATGCCGGATATCTATACACAGCATCGTATCTATAGATAGCTAGGCCACGCTTTCAAGTACAGACCATGGCTCATATGTAGGAAGGTACCAATTCCGAAGTAAAATGAAAATTATGAAAAACGTGCCAGATTTAACGTTAATTTTAACTAGGTATACCTACTGGTAGAAAGTGCAAGAATGATGCCAGGGTTACGGAATTATTCGAAAGAGTTACCGCGGCCCTGGAAAGCAAAGGGCATTTGGAGGAACACGGTTGGCTTAGGGCACGGAAGGAGTAATTTGATAATTTTCCAAAAAAATATTTAAGTAAGTACCTACCTACCTATATTCTTTTTTTTTATACTGATAAGTACACGGAAATTTTAATGTCTCACACACACGACCTCTCGCGAATATGTCGACACGGACTAGTTTGTCGCGTCACTAAGGCCTCCAAAGACAAGTCTGGTTAGGAAGACAACATCAAAGGTTGACCAGCGAGTGGCGTCTCGAAAAAATAGAGGTTAGTATCTAGGGGCATATAAATTCTACTTACCACTCCAGGATATGTACCCCAGTCCCGTCCTCTGTCCATGTCTGGCGATGATGTTGGCATATCTGAAAACCACCACAATACCTTAATCTCATTGTCCTAAAGTTAGCTATCACGCGATCTCTTGAAGATCGACAAGGGACCAAGTCTCAAACTGACATGTCTATGTAACACAAGACCTCTGTGAGCTCACCAAAATGGCGATTGCCTCATCGAAACCGCTGAGTAAGTTGTCTTTTTCCTAAAAATGAATCAGTTCAGCCCTGGCCCACCAACTATGAACACATCCAATAATTAAGTATCACTTACGTGGATCCAAATGCTCTGAGGTAGAGAACAGGTTCTCCTCACCGAGATCACACATGACGTCGCGCGCGTCGCGATCGTTCGGGCGCTAATAGAACACTGACGGAGCAGTGACGACGCACGACGCCGCGCCGCCGCGCCTCCAGCCAGGCAAACGCCCCTTCTGTACGATCAATACAAAAACACAGTCATCTCTCAAAAGGAGCGACTGGTGAGGGGACGCTAAAGCGTAGGGTTCACAAAATAAGTAGGTAGGTATTTTTACAACAGAGCTATTAATGTCCGTGACTACGTCAGGACCACGAACCCCAATCGCTTCCATATTTGGTAAATTACTCAATTAGTACTCGAACAACAAAATTGGTATTTCAGTAGTTTTCGAAAAAATCGACTTTGAGGGTGGTCGCGCTCCTTTCAGCAGGACCACCATGAGCGCGGAAAAAGGGGGCATGTTACAGCTATTCTAAGTATACAAATAATTAGTATCCTTAAATGTGGTTCATTTCGTAAAAAAAAACATTACTGAAATATTTGTATTTACCGAGAAATCAACGATGATAACTTTCGTGCGGTCGTTCAGCAGGACCACGACTTTGAATGTCGATTTCGAGTTTCAGGAGCTTGTCGCCTTTCTCGAACCTACATAGAAATCTAATACCCTATTAGATAGAATTAGTTCCCCAAATCCAAAGTGGTTGGTCCAGTAGTTTACGAGATATACCATGCCATTGGTGGGGTGGCGGTAGTCACGGTGTTAAATTTTCATTTCAAGATTTCCCTATTAAAAACTATGTAATTTTTCCCCAAATCTATACAAAAATTAGTACTCCTAAAGAAGTCATAGCGACCAAAATTTCATATTACAAGGTGTTGTATTTTAAGAGAAATCAGCTTTCATTACTTTTCCATATAAATCTCCTATAACCCGACCAAATTACCGTAATTACTGTTTTTTGTTGAACTGTGAGAATTCTATATAATGGGGATGAGAAATCTCACGGTTCTTTGTATTCTATTTGTATTTTATTTTGAGTAGGGATTTGACTGACACGTAGGCACGTAGGAACAGTCGTTATGCCGCTACCGTTTAAGAATAAATTGTAACGGTTCTTGTAGGTTGTAAATATCTACTTCAAGAACTCATCTGAAGAAGGAGGAATTATTAAATACTACTTTAATACTCTTTTAAGTCCAGTCAAGGTACGCCAAAAATTAAGCAAACTTAGCATTAATTCTTTTCCATTTTTATCGTTAACATGTAGGTAGAGTATACGCAGAGAAGACTGCTGTGCTATATATTTGTATGGCCTACAGATAGTTGTTCCGGGTCTGGCTGTTTGTGTATGTGAGTTTGTATGTTTGTAAACGCAACCACGATACAGGAGAAACTATTAGTGTACGGCAACGTTTATTCTAAAAAGAAAGATGTCCCCGGATGTCCGTTTCTAATGACTTTCCTTAGTACGATTTTTTTGAATTCTGACAAAATAAATTAATTTTACCGATTCTCGACATAATGAAAAAAAATATTTATAACTCGCTTTTCCTAGCTAAAAGTAAACGCGTTTTTTTTTTCCAGTATAACCCGGTTAAGGAAAATGTTTTTTTTTAATATTAAGTAATAGAAGAGCCAAGATCAAATACACTATTCAAGAAAATCTCAGAGTTAGGAATTTTTGCAAGGTTCAACGCTAATTTTACTGGTCTAAACGAATCAGAACCAGGAAATTCAGAATTCGGTTGAAACCTTATCAGCTAGACATGATGAATTTTTAGTAAAACTCTATCATTTACTGGAGGAAAACACCGAATGAGAGAGAAAGAGACACAAGAAACGCGTGGCGATTCTGGAACGTGGTTTATCACCTGGAATCAAATGTGATTTTTTCAACTATAGGTACTTATTACCCAAGCAGGAAAACGAAAACAAGAAAGTAGTGTCTGACCGAAAGTTCGGTTTCGGACGAGTTTCGGCAAAAACACGAGTTTCAGTTAAGTTTTGGTTTCGGCGGCAAACCTTTGCCGAAACTACGACCGAAAGCGAAACTGTATTCGGGAGTTTTCGCGCTGTGCTCGGGCGCGGTAAATTCCATCCAAGCGACGAATACCTACATTTTGTTTGCCGTATCCACGACGTGCCTAATCATGTCGTGACTGGCTTGCAATATTATGATTACTATTAGTTTATAATTTATTAGTTTATTATTATTATATTAAGATAAGTAATTTATAGGTATTGTTTTGTTTATTACTTAAATTATAATACCTAAGTTTTATATACTAATAACATTTTCTTTTCCTCAAAACATGATCCTTGTCAGGAAGTTTCGGTTTCGGTCGGACACTGCAAGAAAGAAACCTAAGTACAAGGAAGAAATGAATATGGTCAAAACCAAGGTCATGGTAAATACCCATGTAGCACCCACTCCTATCAAGATTGGAGGCTCTACACTCGAAGTGGTAGACGAGTAGAGCAGATGACCTTGTGCCCCCCAGAGACCCCCAGAAAATGATTCAAAATCTTTACGATGCTTCATTTAAGTTGGATCTTAATACGATGAATATGGCCAAGACGAAGGTTATGACAAACTCCTTCAGCGATTCAAATCCTAGGTACTGTTAAAGTTGATAATAAATTGTTGGAGATGATAAACTGATATGTTTACTGACTGATATGTTTTTTGACTGTTATGGTTTTTTTGGCCATATCAAACAGAGGTATCGAGAGGATATAGCTTGGATGGGCCGCTTTTAGCTAATTGGACGACATTCTGAAGCCGGCCAAAACTCCGTAATGTCTGAATTCCCGCCTGTATAACCACTGTGTTTTACACGAACGCTCACGATCGCTCGAGTTGCATAGAAAGCCATGGAGCGTTTCATACTCGGCATAGGTACTTCGTCGAGATCCGAAGACGAAGGTACGAAGGTTTTCAAAATCGGAAAACGAATTGTTGAACTAAAGTGGAGCTGAGTAGGACACTTGGCAAGGCGCGGTGATAATAGGTGGAGTGAGGCAGGGACTAAGTGGTGTCCGAGGACTGGGAGAAGAAGTATTGGTCGGCCGGCGGCGAGATGGGCGGACGATATTGTTGCCATCGTGGGTAAAACCTGAATGAGGCTGGCACAGGACCCTGGGAATTGTCTCACAAAAAGAGAGGTACTATAGCGATCTCTTTTATGCTCAGCGCTTAGTGCTCAGCAGTGAGTGAAGTCAGGCTGTGGATGATGATGATGATACACGATGTTGAAGAAAGGTGCTAAGGTCGTATTTAACACGCGATAGAGCTACATAAAGTTGGCCATGGCAAAACCAACCAGAAAAGAAGTCTACTCCCGCAGAGGACACGATGGAGGTCTGCCCTGCTTGGGCAGAGCATCGCTGTGTCCTCGTCGAGGCGATCGGCGGCGGCGACCTCTCGCTACCGGCCCTGGTTCAATCCATGGTCCAGGGCGGGCGTTCCCGGCAGCGTAGGCGCGGACCTGTGGATGGCGAGCGTTGGGTGGCTCGCTGTCCGATAACAGCCAGGCTCTCACCGTTCCGAGGATTTTTTTACGTCGGAAAACCCCAGCCTCACTTCCAGGATAACGAAGCCGACTGATTCCTCGGCGTCGAAGCAACCTATGCAAATTGGGCTGTCTGTGGCGTCTATATTAAATAGGTGTATTTTTAGGGGCAATAACCGTAATAATCCCTATTATTATTCAGAGGTAATTTCTACCTAAGCTGAGAAGTCGTTTAGTTAGTCGCGTGTATAGACTTGTCATTGCCATTTTTGACTGCTATCGGTAATTCGTGACCTTTTGCTATCATGAAGTTCTCTGGCGAATTCATGTACGAAACTGTGAGAAAGAAAGAAGGAGAAGTGGGTACGGGAGTTCTTCTGTGGCGTCATTGCCTAGGGATCTACAGTTCCCCTTGATCCTCGGAGGTGTGTCTTACGCTGCGGAATCCATTGACAATAGAGCAAAGGGATGTACTACAGTTTTATAGAGCTCATCAATATGTACAAAAAAGTCACCGATACCAGATGTCTAACTGTTATGGTTAAGTCACCATGACCGCTTTTTGTTCAAATTATTCAAGCAAATCCCTGGTGATATGAAAAAATGGTAATTCAATTATTTTCGGATCAGGTGCGTGTCATCCAACGTAGTCACAAGTTGGACGATGCCGCACTTGACAGACTACGCTCAGAGGTACTGAACAACATATCAGATTTTCGTAACGACTGCCAAAGATCTATAAACCACCAGACCAACGGCTTAACATGCTTTCCGAGGCACGGAGAAATCTCGAAACGTTGACGGTCCCCCATCCACACAATTTCGGCAAGCCTTGCTTAACCTTGAAGACCGACCCGTAAGGCTTTTATTATTTAGTCACGAGCTCCTCCACAGTCCTCTTCTCTACATACTTGCAGTAGTGACATTTTGAATTGTTTTTATTAAGTGTCATCATTCTTCTGCCTTATTCACAAGTTATTTACACGTCACATAATATGTTCACTCCATCCATTCTGAATGTGTTATTATAAGTCAATCATAAGCTTATAATTTTCATATTTTATTAATCTACTTACCTACTTAAACAAATAACTTAATAATATCTAGATGTATACACTTAAAAATAAACTGCCTCTTTGTTATGTAACTAACTAACTACATAATAATTAATCTTTAACTTTATTTATACACTCACTAATATAACTTACTACACAGACTACTACACTTATACCTACTTACTTTATAATTTAATTATATACTCTCTTTATCGTCACCAAAAACAACAGAAGAATTTATAGTTATAATATAGAAGGAGTATGGACAGTAAGAAAACACCGATAATAAATTAATAATTCCACGAAACAGTTTACTTTAAAGAGAAAAATCAAAAGCCTAGAAATCTGACATATCAACTTCAAAACATCCGAGCAGAGACACATAAAATGAGGTCGGTACCAGATATATTAAAATGAGAAGAGGTTGAGGTTGTTCATCATTAAATATGAAACTATGTGGTAGGAGTGAACCCTACACCACCTGACATGACAGCCAGAGCGAGTGGTATGCTCTTTGCTACTGCTAGGTGGAGTGACTTCTTTTGGGTCAGCTTTGTCAACCAAAATGTAAGCTGGTTTAAGGCGGTCAATTGAGACCGTGACCTCTCTGCCCTTAAATAAAATTTTAAAGACTTTGTCTCCCCTTTGCAGAACTTTGTGAAGACCTTTGTACGCTGGTTGTAGCGAGCCACGTAATGCGTCTTCACGAAGGAACACGTGATCAGTGGTCTGCAGATCCTTAAAAACGAAAATGCTGGTCTTACCGTGACGGGATGCTGGAGTTGGTTGCAGGTTTTGTACGAACTTGCGAATGCGCGCTGTGAGATCTGTGACGTCGGTCGTTCCTTCGTCACTGGGTGCGAAAAATTCCCCCGGGAGCCTTAGCGGTTCGCCGTAAGCAATTTCGGGGGAAGACGCTTGGACATCCTTTTGGAATGCGCTCCGTATACCAAGCAACACGGCAAAGACTCTGTCCACTTGTCATTTGCATGGCATGTGTTGGACGCCTTGAGTTGCCGTTGAAATCGCTCCACCATGCCATTACATGCCGGATGGTATGCCGTTGTCCGGTTGTGCTGGAAACCAGTCAATTTGGACAATTGTTCGAACTGTCTACCTCTGTCCGTGACAATGACTGCGGGACAGCCAAACCGGGCAATCCATCCGGAAAGCAGCACTTTAGCTACTGTCTCAGCAGTTATGTCGACAATAGGTACGACTTCTGGCCACCTGGTAAAACAGTCTACTGCCGTTAAACAGTACCTAAAACCTTGCGAAATTGGGAGCGGGCCCACAAGGTCGATGTGGACAGTGGTAAACCTTGCACGTGGGAGATGATACGACCATAATGGCGCAGAAACGTGTCGGTTGACTTTAGCCCGTTGGCACTCGAGACAAGCTCGTGCCCACTCCCTGCAGTCCCTCCTAATGCCTAGCCAAACAAAGCGCTCTGCAATTAATTTGGCAGTGACATGACGGTCAATGCAGAATGCTGCCTGCACTCGTGCCTTGTACATGCACTTTTGCAAACGCGGGTGGTGGGCAGGCGCGGCGCGACTAACTCAAACATATTAAGAACTTCATTTGAGCGCCCATAGTTGGCACGCGGGAGCGGGGCGGACGCAGGCAGCGGCGGTTTTACAGCTGTCCGGGAATACGGGCTCTACCGGGAGCGGGTTGTGTGCGGACCAATCCACGTCGGCGTCGCTGTGAAAATGTTCTAGCGTCTTACGTTCCTATGCCTCCGTTCCGAAAGCCCGTACAAATCTGTCTGTCGCCACCGACTGTCGCCACAACAATCGGTCCTGTGCGTCTCGCATTCATCGGGAACCCGCGACGCTCACCAGCCATCGGTCCACCTTGTGGGAGGCCTTCCAACGCTGCGTCTTCCGGTACGCGGTCGCCACTCCAGAATGTTTCAGCCCCATCGACTATTTGTCCTGCGAGCAATGTGTCTTGCCCACTTCAATTTGGCGATCCTTCGGGCTATATCGGTAACCTATGTTCTCTTGTGGATATCGTCTTTTCTGATTCGATCACGCTGGGAAACTCCGAGAAAATATACATAATACATAAAAAAGAAATAAAGCGTCTTATAGCGTCTTCCGGTACGCGGTCACCACTCCGAAATTTTCCTTTCCACTGCCACTGGGCTGTGTCGGTAACCTTGAGGAATGACATTTCGCAAATCTGACTACGACTTTTATACCTTTTTCTTCAGGCTCCGGAGTCCTATTTTGTGGACTTGGGGCCATCCATTTTGTGTCCAGTTTTGATTGAAGTCGCTTAACGCTAAGTCCCAGTATTCATCTCAATCTGGAAATAACAAATTAATTAATTATATTTGTTTCCACAAGCCAAAAAAACAGATTTTCAATCAAATTAACTGGCCAAACTTTACTCATCATCAACCTCATCATCAACATCATCATCATACCAGCCGAAAGACGTTAACTGTTGGACATAGGCCTCCGCCAAATGGGGGGGGGGGGTTGCCATAATCGCCACGCTTGGCAGGCGGTTTGGCGATTGCAGTGTAGCTGTAGTAATTTACCTACAGAGAATGCTGCTGCCCATTCTCTGGCGAGTCCCTTAGTCGCCTAAGCGACTCACGCCGAAGTGATGGGATAAACTTTAGGTACCCACTACGTGAAGTTAACATCTGTGAATTAAACCAACCACCTGTGAGGCCAAACTATACCACATGAATCTGCATAAAACTGACGCCTGAAGGCCAATTTCTCGTACCAAACATTTTGCGAATCAATGCTGTTTTTTTAATTTGAGTTAAGTTAGTCAAACTTTGACAAACTACTTCAATGCCACAGTCTTTTCAGGTTTTCAGGAGTAAGTATGTTAGTAAGTATAGAGAATAAAAATACTCACTCTAGGTTAGGCCTGTGTTCACGCACATGCCTTAGAAACGTGCCGATTTCTTCGAAACACGGTTTCCAGTGCAATCAATGCAGATCTAGCATCCCCAAGGATACTCCTTCCAGCTGACTCATCGTGAACTTCGTGTGAGTTGGTCCCAATGGTCTCTGGGTGCGTGGTTAGCATTATGAGTTTTTATATTGCAGACCGGACAGTATTCACTGAAAGGTAAAATCGGAAACTTACATTAGATTGAGATTTTTAAGATTTTAAGATTGAAGATTTATAAAGCCTGTATTCTCTTAACCCTTTAACCGACGAAGTTTTGCTACCTTTGACTTCCCTCCAGCGCCACGCCACTTTAGGTATTAGTTGGAACAGTGTTGGGAATAGCTAATATCGATGCACAGGTAGGTACATTATTTATTTATTAACAAAAATAAAAGTCGCAAACAAAAAAATACGTAAACATGTGCTTGTAAGTGGCAATTTACAGACACGTCGTTAGTTTTTCTGTTGGTGAAGACTCTCCACAAGCAAATCGTATTTAATTAATAATGTTCATGTCAACTTCTGAGCGTATGTCAACAACAGCTATTAGAGACGCGAAGTATTCATTTCGTGGATCACTTGGTCTCTGATCAATAAATACGGCCAGCAGGTTTACAAAAGCAGTCACATCACCATCTTCTAACTGAGCATAATGAACATAATTCCTTCCAGATCTTTTTGTCCTGAGCATCCTCGCACCAACCCTCGCAGTAGATGTCTAGGTCGTCTCGCCACCTCTTCCTGGGTCGACCTAGGTGGCGCCGCCCATCCTCAGGCACCCACTTTTTGGAAGCTATTGCCCAACGGTCACTGTGCATGCGGCTGACGTGACCCGCCGAACCCCATTTTAGCTTGGCAGCCTTTTCTCCTAAGTCTATGATGCTTAAAGATCGATAAGGTACTAACCATCGAAGTCGCTCGTGACTCGTGTTTTAGGCGTTATGCACTCGGACACAAGAAAAAGCCTTAAAGAAGATTCATAAAACTAGGAAGTAGTCCAGAATTGGTGGTAGTACATACCATATCTTATTATAAACCGCCAAATTGTGGAACCGGTTGCATAGTCATCCCTCACAGGGACTGGGAGAAATGACTGTAACAAGAAATGTTGTGTTTATTTTTATGTATTAATTTGTAATTCACGAAGTCTTCAAAAAACTTTTAAAGAAAACCGAACATTGTTGAACACTATCACATTCTGAAATCTAATTCTTTCTTGTTATAAATTTATTTTTTCAATTCTATTTGAGCTAAACTTTGCATAGAAGCACTTCAGATGTTTCATGATGTAAAAAAATATTTTTCAATCGTTGTTGTAGTATAATATAACAACAAACTCCAGACGAAATTCGATCGATGCCGATGTCTATAAATACACAGCTTACTTAGACAGTTACAATGAAGTGTGCGGACTGGACGCAACCTAGATGCCTTGTGTAGACCGAGGCCGTCCGAGGTCGCTTACTATTTTTGATCGTCTTTCTTATATCCTCTCAACCCTAATAAAATTGGATATGATTTATATATTTCACTTACCACTCCAAGAGATGTTCTCCAGTCCTGTCCTGTCTCCGAGTCTGATAATGATGTCTGCATTATATCTGAAAGACACCACAATACTTATAAATAATCTACATAAACATAGCCAACACGTCATCCCTGGAAGCTCAACTCGAGACCTCTGTGAGCTTTTTAAAATGGCGATAGCGTCATCGATTCGTTCCTAAATATCTACTACTCGCAGTTCACCCATAGTAGGTTTCTACATAAGAAAAGTCACCAAGTATGAACACATGAGTTCATGACACATCTAACAATGATTTATTATTACTTACTTGGATCCATTCTTCCGATGCCGAGTGAATAGTTGCTCCTCACCGATTTTACAATTAATGACGTCGCGATCATTCGGGCGGGTGTTATGAGAACACTGACGGAGTAACGCAACGCCAGCAGCTAGCTCACAGACGCCCTTTTTGTAAGATCAATACAAAAGCGCATGCGCTTTCACAAGGGGTGAATCGCATTTGGTTCGCAAACGTACTGATTAAAAAACCGGCCAAGTGTGAGTCGGACTCGCGCACGGAAGGTTCCGTACATAGATATAATAAACAAGGAGATATGCTCGGTAGACGAAAATGTATCGGAAACCTATGTCTACAGTTTGCCCCTACCACTACACACGCAGTTGAGTAAAATAAATAGCAATAGATACGCAGCCAAGCACACAGCCGCATTTCATGAAACAGAACGTACTACACAATCAATTATCAACCTTATCTCATCTACCACAGCGTGTAGTCCATGCACCGTACAACTCTTACCCACACAAAAACATCGGACGCTATCGTTGTGCTGTGCAAATGCAATTTATTTTACATATATGCTAGTGAGACATTTATCGAATCTTCAATGTAGATATTATTGTACAAAAAAATGTTTGAGGTTCTGAAAATTAATTAAATAAAAAATTCAATCCATAAATTAAATACTAAAATATTATAGTAAAAATAAACAATACGTAAAATATTCAGTAACGTTGGTTTAGGCTGTCTTATACCGTATTGAAACCGTAGGTTTTGTTGAACCCTGCTATGGTGTTTACTCACTGGCCTGTAAAGTAGAGGTATTTGTGCTGCACTTGACGCTTTGATATTACTGAGATGACTTACTTTACAAAAGTTGGTTAGGCAATTCTCTAATATGCTGTAAAATACTCAAAATCAGTAAAAAATATTATTTCTCATCGATCTTCCGACCGGGTTAAAACGGTTGACATGTTGAAAAATTAACTACACAACATTTTTGTCGATAGCCTACGTTAATGGATTTGTACAAGCACATTACTAGTTCATAGCATGAGGCCGTACTACGCGATGTATCTGCTTAATAAAGTTTCGTTGTGTGAATTTTGCATTGCTTGTTACAGTCACTTAGCAGCAAACTTGTCGTGGTTAAGGAGCAATGTTGCGGTGATGTTTGAAAAGTGTTATTTACTTTATTATATATTTTAGTATTTGTTGTAATAGCGGCTACAGAAAAATATCAACTGCGAAAATTTCATTTGTCTAGCTATGACGGTTCATGTGATACAGCCTGGTGACAGACGGACGGACGGACGGCGGAGCCTTAGTAATAGAGTCCCGTTTACTCTTTGGGTACGGAACCCTAAAAAGTTGACTGCAAAGAGTAGACATCGAGAGAGAAACTTGAACAACGCCATCTGTTAGCATAGAGTCAAACTACCACCTTAAGTAAAACCCAAAGGTTTGCTAGAGGTATCAACTGTTACTAAAGATGGCAATGTATTAAAGCCGCCAGAAGCCCGTTACTTTTCAGAATCGACCGGCCGGCAGGACTTCGAGGAAAGGAAAAAAAATGTATTTCTTTGCGCCGACTTTTATTCTTATGGCAGGTATTGGAAGATTAAATGATAAATTTATTTAAATATCACAAGTTGATATCAAGATGGACACTGGTTATTAAGTGTGTTACAAAATGCCTTGTGACTTAATAGAATTAAATGAAAGAAAATTTTAAACGTATGTAAAAAGCACACTTTGTAAACAAGCGTATAACAAGTTCGAGGATTACATTCACGATAAGAATGCTTGGAAACAGGCTCCATAGGACAATCAAGGGTGTAGTGTAGGCAAAATCAAACAAGTCAATTTATGTATTAACTTTATAAGTCATAAGTCATATATTCATTTGTTAACATAGGTAAATAGGTGTTACAAAAAAATTTGAAGCGCGCTATGTTATACCCGAAGGTGTACAAAAATTTATAGAGGTACTTAATTCCTATTTAATAATTGATTATGACAAAAAAAAACAAAGAAAAAAATATATATGTCAAAATCTAAGTCAAAAAATAAAAATAATAATAATAATACAAAATGTCACGTGCAATGTTAAATTAATCTAATTGAAAGAAAAATGTATAAATGTCAAATGGAAAAATCAAAAAACAATGTCAATAAAGAATAATACATAATTAAATAATACAAAATGTCATGTGCAAAGTCAAATTAATGGAATTAAAATTAATAATAATATTCATGCAAGGTCAATGAGTACCAATTCAGGTCAAAAAACAGTCATTACATTTTGTCTGTCAAAAATTCGGAAATGCTGTAATATGCTTTAATCAATAGCAAAGATGTAAGTTTAGATGTAAGAGTTTTTATTTTGCTGTTAACTCAAACACTGTTTTATTAATGGTTCCAATATTTGTAAATATGTGAGTACCATGTACTTATTAAGAAATGAAAAAAATGGGAAAGTTTATCTCTGCTGGTAATACTTTGATCGTAGTACACTCTAGGTGCATCGACCTCACATTTATTAAAATTATTTTTTGCATTCCAAATATTGTAAAACATTTATTTGAAAAGAGTAACTAGGTATGGAGTTACTTGTCCGTTCTTTTCCATAAGAATCTACCCTTGCGAACGGACAGTAGAGTCACTTGATATTTTTTTTTAATGTAAATGATGACGTTCAAAAGTGCGTTTAATGGCCTAATTGAAATAAACGTTTTGACTTTGACTATAGGTACTATAACATGATGTTTTACTTAAGGTGGAAGTTTGTTGTTTACCAATAGTAGCGTAGAATGCAGACACCTACCGAAAATCGTGCTATTACCGAAAAAGCTCCTATGCGGGATATCTTAACTTACATTTTAAATGCAACCTGGATTTTTCACCTTACCAGTCACTAAGAACACTTGAATAGGTCTTAGCATTCCAAATAAAAGCTCTAGTAAAGGAAGCGCACCTTCAGTAGTCGAACCTCACCGTACACAATACAGACGATTCTGAACAGACCATGAACTCTGAATAAAATGATCTGATGATCTTAAGCCTCCACTCTCTCATCTTCATAAATAGTGTAGTTTCAACTAGGAGTTAAAACTCCAAACGACCAAGTCCTAGTCAAAACATAACTCTAGTTTGTGCCTTTGCGTGAAGTCGGCAGTAACGCCGTCAGTCAGCCCAATACTGAAAGAAGGGAAAAATATTGTTAGGAAATACAAACGAACAAAAATTACGTTGCAGTAAACATAATAAAGCTGACGCCCGCCGTCGCCATCGTAGGTACAGAAATACGAAAAAAATAAACTTATGACCGTACGGCGCGCCAGGTTGTTTTGTAATATAAGCTAAGTACTATGTCACTCAGTAATTAGATACAAGATACGCGCGAAAAACATAACCCTTCCGTCACCGTGGCAGTCGGGTGAAAACTCTTCTCTGAATTTTACACTGACGGCAGATGATTTTGATTGCAAATCAAACAACGGAAAAGCAGTGTTTTATTTTTAGTTTATCACTTCTGGCGATAAAGCCGCGCATTTTGTCACCCTTTGTAATGTTGTCTTCATCTACCTTTTCTGTAACTTTTACGAGTATAATTATACTAAAGAGTATTCTTTTCGGCTTTTGGTCTTAAGGATAACAAACTGATGAGACGAGAGTGTTGAAAATTCAGAACTTTTCCGTATATATTTATCCCTATATCCAGTCGACATTTGAGTACTGCTCCTATCTAGGCATGGTGGGATGTCTACTTCTTTTATTTATGTGCCTGTAGTGTCCCACTGCAGGGCAAAGGCCTTCCTTTCTTTCACCTTTCTCTGTTCTGTGCCACATCTGGCCAATCTTTTTAGGAGTCTAACTTGTTATTGTGGGCCCACCGTTGTCTATGTCTATTCTTAATCATCCACATTGTCTTAAACTTTCCCAGCATTTCTCATCACTTGCCCATTGTATAACTACCAACTTTACTAATGTTAGTTTATATCCATATTGTTAAGTCAAATTAGACTGACAATAGGTAACAAATGATAAAGTTATAAAAGACAGCCCCCAAAATGATCGCTCTTTATTTCTTCCTAGTGCTTGTAACGAGGAAGAAATCAGAAAAAGCTCCTCAGCAACACTGACTATTAACACAACAAATAAAAAGTAAGTAAGCACTGATGTAACGTAAATTGAAATCAACCCATTCCCACACTTTGCACTGCAGAGACCGTTACCCACATAATGCAAAACCATTGACTACTCAATAATAATTCTAGTGCAGCCGTTATGTCCAGCTGCGAAAAGTTGATAGCCTTGTGATAAAAATAATAACTAGGAGATCATCCAGTGCAGATGGCCAGGGCTTTGTATTTCTCCTGTGAAGCCCTAAATAAAGCACGTCCATGCTTTACAAATCTACATCAAAGCAAAACAGTTTTTTGCGAATCTAAAATTGTAACTCGCAATCTGAATCCCCATCGTTCAATCCAAGCCGGTTGAATTCCATGGCCACTCTTTCATCTCAATCACTGTTGCAAATATAATTATAATACCCGTCCGTCCGCTTGGACAACTTTTTTGACATTGTTAAGCGTAGACGAGTAGGTTCGCAAATATTACTAAGGGCTATTATGTGAAATGGAACACGTTTCCATTGTAGTGTTTTCATAAAAAGCAGGTACCAATTATGTCAGGATTAAAATCTACATAATGCAGCTGTAGTTGCAAGGGTTTCAAATTAAATCCTGAACTGATCCTTTGTGTAGCTATTTGCGCAGGAGCCGCCCTTCGTCTGCAGTAGCTAATACAGACAGGTAAAAAGCTAACATGTTGAGTGGGAATTTAAATTTCATATTTGAATAAAGGAATGAAAAAAGTTGGTTAACAAAATGTCAAATGACTAGTCTGAATCGCAGCTGCCATGTTTAATTCTTTACGTGATATGCTAGTTAGTTATTGCCTGTATTCATAGCAGTGGCTAAAAATCAGTTTGCAATAGACATAAAATAGGAGGAGTCGACATGTTTGTTTGCAACTTAACGCTAAGCATCTTGAAAAGTTGCTGATCAGGTCAAACTTAAATAATTTAGCCTCGTCATCAATTAAACAGTTACACTTACTTTTTATCAGTCTAATTAACAATTAAAATCTTGACCAAGCTTGACCGATCTTTATTGATTGTGAGTGATCAAATCATTTGACATAGTTAATAGATAGTTTGTTACAGTCGGTCATGCAATGTTTGTGTCGATGAATCCTTTCAGGAACATGGTGTGACTCATTTTTATCAGATACTGTGAAACCTGGTTAAGAGGCCCTGGATATGTGAGAAACCTCTGTTGTGATAATTACAATGAGGTCCGACACATTTTACAGATTTTTTCGATGTTCCCCTCTATAATTGGGACTTCCTAGATCAATAACCCACGTAAGTGATACAATTTATCAGGTTTAGGACACGCTTGTTTACAAACAGTCCAATTTGTTCCATACTTTCTTTGTTTATCAGCCGGTCGATTCTGTAAACATGTCGAAGTGAAGGCTTGGGTTAAGTGATCACGAAGTGAGCTCTCATTCCATCTTGATTACATGGATAGACAGCTCACAAAGTGGACCCTCTATAAATAAGACAAGCAACACCCGTCGCGCGCTCTGCCCGGGTGTTCATTTCGACATGTTTGCGGAATCACACTGCAGTTCTGATGGTTTGAGCGTCGGAATGTGAACGTGTGAATGTTAAGTTTCTCTATAAGTTAACTGTAATTTGTTCTTTGAGAAAATAAATGTCTTTATACCGAACATGACAGTAAACCTGCTTATCTGGGAAACTGGGTAGATGAAAACCTTTATACTTGGGTGATAAATGTTCTAGATCCCAGGTAACCAGGTTGTCACTGTAGGTACTCGTGAAATACTTTGCAATCACAGACTGTTACCTATTGCGGACCGTCAAAAAATCAAAACAAACTTGACTCAGTATCCGCCCTCACCGTTTTATAAAAGCTTTTCAATATTTTCCGTATCGAATTAATGCCTTTGATGGACCGCGCGCCGCCAGATTATTTATAGACTTATTAGTAGGCATCGTACGCACACAAGCGAACAGGATCCGAGTTTCGACAATCAAAGTTAGTTACCTATTGCCAATAAAAAAAAACAAATTTCCCTCGGTACATAAGGGGAGGACCTTTATGTACCGAGGGAGATTTGTGTTTTTTTGCTGTTACCGAGGGAGATTTGAGATTTGTTATGTACACTTACAATACAAACAGGTACATCTCATAAGTACGTTGTTTGTGAGCTCCCCCTTGACGAGACGTCGTATACATTTACTGCGCAATTTTCATCTGTTCGAATAAGCTTTATGAATTTAATCGGTATCTGAGTAGGTACTAATTATAAATTTAGAGGAAGCTGGTTTGTTTACGTTGTGGTACTTAGTGCTTTACCGTCGAGATTCGGAATTGCGGACAAAAAGTAAATCAGCTGTTTCATGCAAAATGCAATATTCACCCGATGAAAATGTTTGGAACAGTAGATTTTTTTTTCGATTTTTCAGGGTTGGTCTCATGACAAAAGTTTTTTATAATCATGAGTACTTTTACCCACTGAAAGGTTGTTGGTGTTTTACAAATAACCCTGTCCAGGTGATTAATGTTTTTACGTTCCTATGAATATGGTGGGTGGGTAGGAGAAGGGTTTTATCAAGAAAATACTAATTGCTATCTACGAATAATTTTTTATTCATTCACAAAACATAGGTACTTATTTCATTAAGGTTTGTCAGTTTCAGTTTCCAGGTTTGTCAGTTTCCCTCATGCGGACTGCGGGTGTAATCTGCAACAAGATGTAAGTAATAATTACGTTATTTTTTTACGTAGGTACCTAACTGCAGTAACTGCCTATGTATGTGGCCGAAGTAAACACATAAGTACTCTCAATATAAGCTATACACACTGAATGAAAAAACTGTCAATGAAACAGCGTAGTATGGAAAAATACATCACAAGTCGCTGACACCTGATGCTTGAATGAGGATGAATAAAACTGTACAGTAGTAGGAGAAGTCCGGGCAAGAAGCATAGTTCGAGTAAGAAGAATAATTGTTTTTTCCAAAAATCTATAATAGATGGCACTTTGACACATTCTCAAGTCGTGACACGTGCGACCGGCAACGCCATGACAGTTCAACCAAAACAATACGCGAGTGCATTTGTTGTGAAAAGAGAAAAAAAGGATTATCGTCGTTTTGTTACGATTTTTGTGAAGGTTTGTACACTAACTTTTTGTATTAGTCATTAGTTCGTTACTCGAAAAAAAATAGAGGTAAGTACCTATCTAGGGCATATAAATTCTACTTACCACTCCAAGAGATGATGTAGCCCAGTCCCGTCCTCTGTCCATGTCTGGCGATGATGTTGGCATATCTGAAAACCACCACAATACCTAAATCTCATTGTCCTAAAGTTAGCTATCACGCGATCTCTTGAAGATCGACAAGGGACCAAGTCTCAAACTGACATGTCTATGTAACACAAGACCTCTGTGAGCTCACCAAAATGGCGATTGCGTCATCGAAGCCGCTGAGTAAGTTATCTTTTTCCTAAAAATGAATCAGTTCAGCCCTGGCCCACCAACTATGAACACATCCAATAATTAAGTATCACTTACGTGGATCCAAATGCTCTGAGGTAGAGAACAGGTTCTCCTCACCGAGATCACACATGACGTCGCGCGCGTCGTGATCGTTCGGGCGCTGATAGAACACTGACGGAGCAATGACGACGCGCGACGCCGCGCCGCCGCGCCTCCAGCCAGGCAAACGCCCCTTCTGTACGATCAATACAAAAACACAGTCATCTCTCAAAAGGGGCGACTGGTGAGGGGACGCTAAAGCGTAGGGTTCACAAAATAAGTAGGTAGGTATTTTTACAACAGAGCTATTAATGTCCGTGACTACGTCAGGACCACGAACCCCAATCGCTTCCATATTTGGTAAATTACTCAATTAGTACTCGAACAACCAAAATTGGTATCTCAGTAGTTTTCGAAAAAATCGACTTTGAGGGTGGTCACGCTCCTTTCAGCAGGACCACCATGAGCGCGGAAAAAGGGGGCATGTTACAGCTGTTCTAAGTATACAAATAATTAGTATCCTTAAATGTGGTTCATTTCGTAAAAAAAACATTACTGAAATATTTGTATTTACCGAGAAATCAACGATGATAACTTTCGTGCGGTCGTTCAGCAGGACCACGACTTTGAATGTCGATTTCGAGTTTCAGGAGCTTGTCGCTTTCCTCGAACCATTATAGAAATCTAGTACCCTACTAGATAGAATTAGTACCTCAAATCCAAAGTGGTTGGTCCAGTAGTTTACGAGATATACCATGCCATTGGTGGGGTGGCGGTAGTCACGGTGTTAAATTTTCATTTCAAGATTTCCCTATTAAAAACTATGTAATTTCTCCCCAAATTTATACAAAAATTAGTAGGTACTCCTAAAGAAGTCATAGCGACCAAAATTTCATATTCCAAGGTGTTGTATTTGAAGAGAAATCAGCTTTCATTACTTTTCCATATAAATCTCCGCGTATAACCCGACCAAATTACCGTAATTACTGTTTTTTGTTGAACCGTGAGAATTCTATATAATGGGGATGAGAAATCTCACGGTTCTTTGTATTCTCTTTGTATTTTATTTTGAGTAGGGATTTGACTGACACGTAGGCAAGTAGGAACAGTCGTTATGCCGCTACCGTTTAAGAATAAATTGTAACGGTTTTTGTAGGTTGTAAATATCTACTTGAAGAACTCATCTGAAGAAGGAGGAATTATTAAATACTACTTTAATACTCTTTTAAGTCCAGTCAAGGTACGCCAAAAATTAAGCAAACTTAGCATTAATTCTTTTCCATTTTTATCGTTAACATGTAGGTAGAGTATACGCAGAGAAGACTGCTGTGCTATACATTTGTATGGCCTACAGATAGTTGTTCCGGGTCTGGCTGTTTGTGTATGGGAGTTTGTATGTTTGTAAACGCAACCACGATACAGGAGAAAATATTAGTGTACGGCAACGTTTATTCTAAAAAGAAAGATGTCCCCGGATGTCCGTTTCGTTTTACAATTAGGTAGGTAAGTACTTTATAAATAGGTGCTTAATTGCATAACTTAATTCGCCAACCAACAAAATTGAACATTATTGTTAGCGCAAGTAAAAGTTGTTTAGCGATAGCGATTCGGGAAAAAATGTGACTGAATTAAATGGGGTTCATTTTAGCCCATGTCTGACATAATAAAAAAATTAAAAAAAACACTGTTGATAAATTTTTCAAAATACTCTATTTTGTTTCTAATGACTTTCCTTAGTACGATTTTTTTTTAATTCTGACAAAATAAATTAATTTTACCGATTCTCGACATAATGAAAAAAAATAGTTATAACTCGCTGTTCCTAGCTAAAAGTAAACGCGTTTTTTGTTTTTTCCAGTATAACCCGGTTAAGGAAATTTTTTTTTTTAATATTAAGTAATAGTAGAGCCAAGATCAAATACACTATTCAAGAAAAACTCAGAGTTAGGAATTTTTGCAAGGTTCAACGCTAATTCTACTGGTCTAAACGAATCAGAACCAGGAAATTCAGAATTCGGTTGAAACCTTATCAGATTTCAATCAGATTGAGAGAGAAAGAGACACAAGAAACGCGTGGCGATTCTGGAACGTGGTTTATCACCTGGAATCAAATGTGATTTTTTCAACTATACTTATTACCCAAGCAGGATAACGAAAACAAGAAAGTAGTGTCTGACCGAAAGTTCGGTTTCGGACAAGTTTCGGCAAAAACACGGGTTTCAGTTTTGTTTTGGTTTCGGCGGCAAACCTACGACGAAACTACGACCGAAAGCGAAACTGCATTCGGGAGTTTTCACGCTGTGCTCGGGCGCGGTAAATTCCATCCAAGCGACGAATACCTACATTTTGTTTGCCGTATCCACGACGTGCCTAGTCATGTCGTGACTGGCTTGCAATATTATGATTATTATTAGTTTATAATTTATTAGTTTATTATTATTATATTAAGATAAGTAATTTATAGGTATTGTTTTGTTTATTACTTAAATTATAATACCTAAGTTTTATATACTAATAACATTTTCTTTTCCTCAAAACATGATCCTTGTCAGGAAGTTTCGGTTTCGGTCGGACACTGCAAGAAATAAACCTAAATACCTACAAGGAAGAAATAAATATGGTCAAAACCAAGGTCATGGTAAACACCCATGTAGCACCCACTCCTATCAAGATTGGAGGCTCTACACTCGAAGTTGTAGACGAGTAGAGCTGACTGAGACTGAGAGCAGATGCTTCATTTAAGTTGGATCTTAATACGATGAATATGGCCAAGACGAAGGTTATGACAAACTCCTTCAGCGATTCAAATCCTAGGTACTGTTAAAGTTGGTAATCAATTGTTGGAGATGATAAACTGATATGTTTACTGACTGATATGTTTTTTGACTGTTATGGTTTTTTTGGCCATATCAAACGGAGGTATCGAGAGGAATATAGCTTGCTTGCCGCTTTTAGCTAATTGGACGACATTCTGAAGCCGGCCAAAACTCCGTAATGTCTGAATTCCCGCCTGTATAACCACTGTGTTTTACACGAACGCTCACGATCGCTCGAGTTACACAGAAAGCCATGGAGCGTTTCATACTCGGCATAGGTACTTCGTCGAGATCCGAAGACGAAGGTACGAAGGTTTTCAAAATCGGAAAACGAATTGTTGAACTAAAGTGGAGCTGAGTAGGACACTTGGCAAGGCGCGGTGATAATAGGTGGAGTGAGGCAGGGACTAAGTGGTGTCCGAGGACTGGGAGAAGAAGTATTGGTCGGCCGGCGGCGAGATGGGCGGACGATATTGTTGCCATCGTGGGTAAAACCTGAATGAGGCTGGCACAGGACCCTGGGAATTGTCACACAAAAAGAGAGGCACTATAGCGATCTCTTTTATGCTCAGCGCTTAGTGCTCAGCAGTGAGTGAAGTCAGGATGTGGATGATGATGATGATACACGATGTTGAAGAAAGGTGCTAAGGTTGTATTTAACACGCGATAGAGCTACATAAAGTTGGCCATGGCAAAACCAACCAGAAAAGAAGTCTACTCCCGCAGAGGACACGATGGAGGTCTGCCCTGCCTGGGCAGAGCATCGCTGTGTCCTCGTCGAGGCGATCGGCGGCGGCGACCTCTCGCTACCGGCCCTGGTTCAATCCATGGTCCAGGGCAGGCGTTCCCGGCAGCGTAGGCGCGGACCTGTGGATGGCGAGCGTTGGGTGGCTCGCTGTCCGATAACAACCAGGCTCTCACCGTTCCGAGGATTTTTTTACGTCGGAAAACCCCAGCCTCACTTCCAGGATAACGAAGCCGACTGATTCCTCGGCTTCGAAGCAACCTATGCAAATTGGGCTGTCTGTGGCGTCTATATTAAATAGGTGTATTTTTAGGGGCAATAACCGTAATAATCCCTGTGACGTATTAATAAAGGACAAGCGGCGCATGCACGTCACGGCATTGCTTGCCCAACCGCCGGCCGGTGCGGACGTGTATGCGCTCCTTGGTGAAACGAGTGTTTGGCTTTGATTTACGAACCCAGCAGCAAACGAGGACACCACAGTGGCGACGAGCCTCAAGTAAGTGGTAAATTATGCTGCTATATGAAAAAGGAGGGAGATGAACTCACGTGCACGAAAAAAAAAAAAAAAAAAAAAATGATACACTAATAACAACCTCACGGTTTTATGGTGCTATCGATTAAGTGGTATATGTATCTATCTGTCCAAGTACTATTAAAACAAATGACTAGACATTACAAATAACAAATACAGTGTTATTTGTCTGATCGATCAATGATAGGTTATTATTATCATTGTCATGAAAAAAAGCAATGAATACTTTTCTAAAATTAATTTATATCATAATTATTGTCATATTCTTGACTATAGCCGTGGATATTTCTAAAATAAGTTAAAATTAAAATTTTAAAATAAGTACCTACTCGGTGGTAACAGTCTTCTTATATCTTGTGACGATAATTTCGACGTAGGTACCTATTAGTAGAAATTGTAATAAGAAATACCGTGTAAGTCCACGTTAATGTAATTTATCCAGTGACATTATTTATTTAAATACCTACGTAGGTAATAAGAATTTTCAGTGCAAAATTATGATTCCTCACTATTCATCGCGTTCGCTTAAGTTAAATGATGTTTTAAGGTTGAGGTACCTATAGCAAATGTCGTTAGTAATATTAAAGCAGATAAGTCAAATGCATACAATCAATCAGCGCAATAGGTACATGTACTACTTATTGATATAGGTAGGTAATACAATATGCTATCATAACAAATGTACCAAAGTGTATTAGTGTATGTTGCCAAGGTGCAATAAGGTGCCAAGGAGCACAAAGTAGTATTTTTTCAAGGTGAATCAAGGTGCCAAGGAGCATTAAGGTGTAATTTTGCCAAGGGCATATATATCCATAAAAAATGCAAATTACATGGATCAATTGATTGATTCCTTTGTCGTTTTGAAGTTTTAGGAACATTAAATATCACTAAACCTAATGTAATAAATGTCACCGGCATAACCCATATCTACTTCGCGTAATAAAGATTTATATCACTCCAGTGGCGTAGCGTAATAGGGGCGAGGGGCGACCCGCCTCGGGCGGCCCCTTCAAAATCTAAACAAGGGGGCTGCTGACACCCATGCTAAGCCACTGTAATACTCATTCTATTATTGTCCATTTACGCCGCATCTAGCTAAAAAAAATTTTAAAAAAAGGGTAACAATAAAATTCAATTCAGGGACATAATAATGTGTAAATTAGACATATATTGTAGTTTATTCGTTATACAGTCATCGTGGTAAAATATATCTAAGACTTATCTAGGATTTTGCAGTGTGAGAACATGGTATACACATTTCAGATAGTAATTTTGGAAAAAAAAAAAAAAAAAAAAGTTCGAGTGAACAGTTCTGGGTAAGCTCGCTCCATCGTAGACTTTGTCTCTGTCATATCTGACATTGACTAGAGTCAAGAGCAAACCCATCACAAATACAAAAAAAAAAAAAGATTGGGTTACAGATTGCTAATAACAATATTATGAGGAAATTTAGGACCAGTAATCTGTATTTTACTGAAAGCATAAATAAAATACGAAACACCTTATCCAATGGCGCCAAGGGTGCAATACAAAGGCAAATCAATGGCGCCAAGGGTGCAATACAAAGGCAAATTGACATTGTTTCAGGTCGCTCAAAATGTCCAATTTACCACCGGCAGAACCCTTGCAATGCGAAGGTTGTTCCAAGAAAGAAAGAAAATGAGTTTATTTGGCACACACATATAAAACTCATAGTTTTATCTTAGTCTACTTATACACATAATGTCGAGTAGCGTATTTACAGCCCATTCAAAATATATCATACCTACCCACATTAAAAAAAAAAAAAAAAAAATGTGTTTTTACTTGTTACCCACATTTACAATTATTTACGTTTTTTAACAATTCAATTGGGTTTGGACAAGGTATGAAAGATGTATTATTTTCATGGTTACTTTTATTATATTATTAACGATAATTACATCACAATATTGAAATTAAAATCAAAATCAAAAGTCATTTATTCAAATTAGGCTGAGAGCCAGCACTTTTTGAACGTCAAATTTTACATACATAAAGACAGTGCCCCAAAACGCCCACCCGTCACCACTTCCTAGTGTTTTAGCTGGGAAAAAGAAGTGGCGCAACAAACTCCCCAGCAACACATCTGTCTGTTACGTTTTAAGAACTTGAATTGAACAATAGTACACAAAGTATTTTAAGACACAGGAACAAAAATAAATATGTATCCAATAACATGGAAATCATAAACTTAAATAGTATTTACAACATGTTAGCTAGCACACTCCATTACCATTAAAAAAACGGGCAATGGTAAGATTTAGCGATTAGGTACTTGTCTAATAGTATACTAGCACAATTTATATTGAGAGAATCATAATTTTATTAAAGGTTTACCTAAAGGAGCACGGAGCTCGTGGCTTAATTATAACAGCCGCACGGGCCAATCTTCAAGGTAAAGCAACGCTTGTCGAGGTTGGTCTGTGGATCTTAACATACCGAGACTACTCCGTGCCTCGGAAAGCACGTTAAGCCATTGGGCCCGGCTGTCATTTGTAGACCTTTGGCAGTTACGTTACGAATTGTTGGAGGCCGGAAGGTCTGACACCGGTCTTGCCATGAAGTACCGTATTACCTAGCCAGTTAATGAGTTGTGGAGGTCTGGTGGGCAGCCGCTCCACGTAGAATCCTGGTATTCGGCTGAATCCGGTTTGACTGGGAGCCGACCCCGATGTAGTTGGGAATAGGAGTGTAACGAACATATTGGTATAAGTTAAGAGATTAGTAATATTCCATGGATTCACGTATCAGTAATCCGACGAACTAATATATGCTAACATTTAATATTCACATTATCCACAGATTACTAACATGTACAATAATCTTTATCATAATCTGGGATTCCATTCACTTGACACGGATCGGTGGGATTAGACTCACTCAATCATTCTGACATTCGTGAAGTGATACGTATTAATAAGTATTAGTTAAATATTACTGATATAAATGTTAGTTAAAATATTATAATATTTCTAGACTAATATAGTCTTATTGGCCAATACTGATAAATATCGGTACTAACCCATCTTTAGTTGGGAAAGGGCTAAACCAGTGATGACTTAAAAAGCCACGCAAAGGGTAAATAACTCACAGAGGGCCACGCAAAGAGTAAATAACTCACAAAGGGCCACGCAAAGAGTAAATAACTCACAAAAGGCCACGCAAAGAGTAAATAACTCACAGAGGGCCACGCAAAGAGTAAATAACTCACAAAGGGCCACGAAAAGAGTAAATAACTCACAAAAGGCCACGCAAAGAGTAAATAACTCACAAAGGGCCACGCAAAGAGTAAATAACACACAAAGGGCCACGCAAAGAGTAAATAACTCACAAAGGGCCATGCAAAGAGTAAATAACTCACAAAGGGCCACGCAAAGAGTAAATAACACACAAAGGGCCACGCAAAGAGTAAATAACACACAAAGGGCCACGCAAAGAGTAAATAACACACAAAGGGCCACGTAAAGAGTACTTGCATCTTTATATTAGGGCTACGCAGTTGTGTGTTTCTGTTAATGATTTTCAGTAAAAAGCCACGCAAAAGTAAGAGTCAATTTTATTAAAACCCAAAATGACTCATGCGTCATCCACACTTCCAAACTTCCTGATTGCGAAGATGATCAGACATAATTATCGACACTCGCAGGGAGAAATGGAAGAGGGCTCTTGATTTTAACACATTGCCTGTCATCATCGACAATCCTGCTAAGAAACGAGCTACTCTCTACTACGTTGGGGGAATAGCACTACAAACAAGAAGTTGACTATAATCTTCCGGGTAGATTATAGTCAACGTTCATGCTGAAGAAGGGGAAGGTGTCGATGTCTATGCATTAGCTCTAAAGAAATGAGACAGTTCCTTAAGTTCGAAACAAAGTCGGATTAACGAAATTTATATTTTCTAACAGAAAAAGAAAACAGGAGGAAGTAGAAACATTTTAACGATTTTATTAAGCTTGAGAAATCATGCCGTAAAAGGTCAATTTCATAATAAAGAGGAGTATATTATCGACCAAAACACTGAAAAGCGTCAAATGTAAAGTCGAATGTAGAATCGAATGTAAAGTCTAATGTAAAATCACGTACAATTTAACACGTAGAGTCAGATACCTTGTTTTTATTTTCTTTGTTCAAATTAATGTGATTTCGATGACTATTATTGGTGCTTAGACTTGGTAATCATGAATACTAGCTAATCGCGGATCAAACCTAAAACATTTGTTTCAATGAAACCATTTACAGCCACTGTCGGTCTGTCAAAGGTTTACCGACTGAACGACATTAGAGTGACATGGAATAGCTCTGTAACATGAAAAGTTTTTAGACAATTACCGTAGATATTAACGATAGCAAATCGTAACAAGACGCAATAGGTGCAATATATTGCGTAAAAGGCGGCATCTGTAGAAATTGCGAGACCGTTATTATTGATGTTTAGTGATGTAGATTCTAAAGTCGATTAGATGAGGTCCATGAGATTCCAATAGAGAGTTTTAAGCGCTGTGTGGTATAAGGTAAAGCTCAATTAGATTGCACAGAAGATAAAAAAAAAAAAAATATCCGTGAACGATTTCGTGTTATTAGGAAACTAAGAGTGAAACTGGATTAATTAAAATCCTAAATTCAAAGGTTCATTTAAGAATTATCAAGGAGATGGACCTGGGTATACCCCGAATAAGGGCGCTTGACTCTAAGCGAATGTATAAATACCTCCATGATGGTGTGGGAAAGACCCCCGATCACTGCCTCGAGACTTAGATGACATAGTTGATGACAGTGATAATGAAACCAAGTCTGATGGCTTGTTTACTAAACTCTTGACCGCACCTCATGAATAACACGAGGCGATGGGTCTCCAAGGAATCGTTGGTACAAATTCTGTCTGTGCACCAAGTACACAGCGCTTAATATGTTGTTGCACATATCGTGCTAGATATTTTCAAACTGTTGTTGCGATTCTGGTCTGTGTTGGTGCACAGATTATAACGGAATTTTCATGAGTGAGTATGCATTTCAGAAATTTATTTTGTTAGATCGGATATTTTTCCGTTGAGTAATGTTGTGCGGGGAGCGCTGTGCACAAAGCCCCCATGACTGGATATTGTACTACACCCGAGGATGGGTGCTAGTCACGGATGGCAGTGTCGTGGAATCATGGCGCTACGGTATAAATGACTACGCCATTGACTGCTGCATCGAACAACCAAGGGTGTAGTGTAGACAAAATCAAACTGGTCAATTTATGTATTAACTTTATAGATGTACTCTTTCTTTTTTGAGTTTTTATTTTTCTATTAACTCACACACTGTTTTATTAATGGATCCAATATTTGTAAATATGTGAGTACCATGTACTTATTAAGAAAATGAAAAAGTTTACCTCTGCTGGTAATACTTTGATTTCTATAAGCAGTATACTCTAGGTGCATCAACCTCACATATATCAAAGTTAATGTGTGTATTCAAAATATTGTAAAACATTTATTTGAAAAGAGTAACTATGGAGTTTCTTGTCCGTTCTTCTCCATAAGAATCTACCTTTGCGAACGGACAGTAGAGTCACCTTATTTTGTATACATAGTATTTGGATGTAAATGATGACGACCAAAAGAGCCGTTTGATGGCCTTATTGAAATGAACGTTTTGACTTAGACTTTCATAAAAGACAGTTTGGAAAGCAAGTGAAGGAAAAAGGGAAAAGTATGGTATATACCTGGAAATAGGGGAAAAATTATTATCAAACAGATGATTCAGAGGATAAAAGTGATTCGATAGAAGCAAAAGAATAGATAAATAACTCTGTTAAATTGTATAATAAGTATTCAGTGGAAGATAAATTTTACCTTGTTAGAAATTATAGAATGTGGAGAATTAATTAACTATTTGATAATTAAGTTAAAATAATTAATCAGTTATTATATTTGTTTCTTTAAATTCTTATGTAAAGGAAGAGGTGTGACGTATTAATAAAGGACAAGCGGTGCATGCACGTCACGGCATTGCTTGCCCAACCGCCGGCCGGTGCGGACGTGTATGCGCTCCTTGGTGAAACGAGTGTTTGGCTTTGATTTACGAACCCAGCAGCAAACGAGGACACCACAATCCCTATTATTATTCAGAGGTAATTTCTACCTAAGCTGAGAAGTCGTTTAGTTAGTCGCGTGTATAGACTTGTCATTGCCATTTTTGACTGCAATCGGTAATTCGTGACCTTTTGCTGTCATGAAGTTCTCTGGCGAATTCATGTACGAAACTGTGAGAAAGAAAGAAGGAGGAGTGGGTACGGGAGTTCATCTGTGGCGTCATTGCCTAGGGATCTACAGTTCCCCTTGATCCTCGGAGGTGTGACTTACGCTGCGGAATCCATTGACAATAGAGCAAAGGGATGTACTACAGTTTTATAGAGCTCATCAATATGTACAAAAAAGTCACCGATACCATATGTCTAACTGTTATGGTTAAGTCACCATGACCGCTTTTTGTTCAAATTATTCAAGCAAATCCCTGGTGATATGAAAAAATGGTAATTCAATTATTTTCGGATCAGGTGCGTGTCATCCAACGTAGTCACAAGTTGGACGATGCCGCACTTGACAGACTGCGCTCAGAGGTACTGAACAACATATCAGATTTTCGTAACGACTGCCAAAGATCTATAAACCACCAGACCAACAACGGCTTAACATGCTTTCCGAGGCACGGAGAAATCTCGAAACGTTGACGGTCCCCCATCCACACAATTTCGGCAAGCCTTGCTTAACCTTGAAGACCGACCCGTAAGGCGTTTATTATTTAGTCACGAGCTCCCCTACAGTCCTCTTCTCTACATACTTGCAAAAGTGACATTTTGAATTGTTTTTATTAAGTGTCATCATTCTTCTGCCTTAATCACAAGTTATTTACACGTCACATAATATGTTCACTCCATCCATTCTGAATGTGTTATTAAAAGTCAATCATAAGCTTATAATTTTCATATTTTATTAATCTACTTACCTACTTAAACAAATAACTTAATAATATCTAGATGTATACACTTAAAAATAAACTGCCTCTTTGTTATGTAACTAACTAACTACATAATAATTAATCTTTAACTTTATTTATACACTCACTAATATTACTTACTACACAGACTACTACACTTATACCTACTTACTTTATACTTTAATTATGTACTCTCTTTATCGTCACCAAAAAAAACATAAGAATTTATAGTTATAATATAGAAGGAGTATGGACAGTAAGAAAACACCGATAATAAATTAATAATTCCACGAAACAGTTAACTTTAAAGAGAAAATTCAAAAGCCTAGAAATCTGACATATCAACTTCAAAACATCCGAGCAGAGACACATAAAATGAGGTCGGTACCAGATATATTAAAATGAGAAGAGGTTGAGGTTGTTCATCATTAAATATGAAACTATGTGGTAGGAGTGAACCCTACACCACCTGACATGACAGCCAGAGCGAGTGGTATGCTCTTTGCTACTGCTAGGTGGAGTGACTTCTTTTGGGTCAGCTTAGTCAACCAAAATGTAAGCTGGTTTAAGGCGGTCAATTGAGACCGTGACCTCTCTGCCCTTGAATAAAATTTTGAAGACTTTGTCTCCCCTTTGCAGAACTTTGTGAGGACCTGTGTACGCTGGTTGTAGCGAGCCACGTAATGCGTCTTCACGAAGGAACACGTGATCAGTGGTCTGCAGATCCTTAAAAACGAAAATGCTGGTCTTATTGTGACGGATGCTGGAGTTGGTTGCAGGTTTTGTACGAACTTGCGAATGCGCGCTGTGAGATCTGTGACGTCGGACGTTCCTTCGTCACTGGGTGCGAAAAGTTCCCCCGGGAGCCTTAGCGGTTCGCCGTAAACAAGTTCGGGGGAAGACGCTTGGACATCCTTTTGGAATGCGCTCCGTATACCAAGCAACACCCACGGCAAAGACTCTGTCCACTTGTCATTTGCATGGCACGTGTTGGACGCCTTGAGTTGCCGTTGAAGTCGCTCCACCATGCCATTACATGCCGGATGGTATGCCGTTGTCCGGTTGTGCTGAAAACCAGTCAATTTGGACAATTGTTCGAACTGTCTACCTCTGTCCGTGAAAATGACTGCGGGACAGCCAAACCGGGCAATCCATCCGGAAAGCAGCACTTTAGCTACTGTCTCAGCAGTTATGTCGACAATAGGTACGACTTCTGGCCACCTGGTAAAACAGTCGACTGCCGTTAAACAGTACCTAAAACCTTGCGAAATTGGGAGCGGGCCCACAAGGTCGATGTGGACAGTGGTAAACCTTGCACGTGGGAGATGATGCCCACTGCCACTTCAATTTGGCGATCCTTCGGGCTATATCGGTAACCTATGTTCTCTTGTGGATATCGTCTTTTCTGATTCGATCACGCTGGGAAACTCCGAGAAAATATACTTAATACGTAATAAAGAAACAAAACGTCTTAAAGCGTCTTCCGGTACGCGGTCACCACTCCGAAACTTTCCTGCCCACTGCCACTGGGCTGTGTCGGTAACCTTGAGGAATGACATTCCGCAAATCTGACTCCGACTACGACTTTTATACCTTTTTCTTCAGGCTCCGGAGTCCTATTTTGTGGACTTGGGGCCATCCATTTTGTGTCCAGTTTTGATTGAAGTCGCTTAACGCTAAGTCCCAGTATTCATCTGGAAATAACAAATTAATTAATTTTATTTGTTTCCACAAGGCGATTGCAGTGTAGCTGTAGTAATTTACCTACAGAGAATGCTGCTGCCCATTCTCTGGCGAGTCCCTTAGTCGCCTAAGCGACTCACGCCGAAGTGATGGGATAAACTTTAGGAACCTACTACGTGAAGTTAACATCTGTGAATTAAACCAACCACCTGTGAGGCCAAACTATACCACGAGAATCTGCATAAAACTGACGCCTGAAGGCCAATTTCTCGTACCAAACATTTTGCGAATCAATGCTGTTTTTTTAATTTGAGTTAAGTTAGTGAAACTTTGACAAACTACTTCAATGCCACAGTCTTTTCAGGTTTTCAGGAGTAAGTATGTTAGTAAGTATAGAGAATAAAAATACTCACTCTAGGTTTGGCCTGTGTTCACGCACATGCCTTAGAAACGTGCCGATTTCTTCGAAACACGGTTTCCAGTGCAATCAATGCATCTCATTCCATCTTGATTACATGGATAGACAGCTCACAAAGTGGACCCTCTATAAATGAGACAAGCAACACCCGTCGTGCGCCCTGCCCGGGTGTTCACTTCGACATGTTTGCGGAGTCGCACTGCAGTTCTGATGGTTTGAGCGTCGGAATGTAAATGTTAAGTTTCTCTTTAAGTGAACTGTAATTTGTTCTTAGAGAAATGTTGTTGTTTTTTGGTGGCCGCCGTCGTTAGGACGGGGGGGTGCTCAGCAGAGGAGGTGAAGGCGGGCACCCTACGTCCTGACAACACGGGCACGCGCACCATTGTGGTGAGCTGCCCCGTGTCGGCGGCCAAAATCATCACGGAGGGCCGAAGGTTTTTGGTGGGTTGGGTTTCCGCGCAGGTCAAACTGCTGGAACCCCGACCTCTGAGGTGCTTCCGGTGCCAAGTGGGCCACCATGTGGGAGCACAATGCACCTCGGAGGTGGACCGCAGCGGTCTTTGTTTCCGCTGCGGTCAGCCCGGTCACAGGGCCGGCTCTTGCGTCGCCGCGCCGCACTGCGTAGTCTGTGCGGCAGCTGGCAAGCCGGCCGACCACTGGGCTGGGGGTAGGGCCTGCGCCCCACCCACCAAAGCCGGAAACAGGAGGAAGCCCTCCGCCACCGCCGTCTCTGCCGCGACCGCCGCCGCTGCCGCCGCTTCTTCTACCGCCATTGCCGGTTCCACTGCGGCTGCTGCTACTGCAGCGGCCGCAGTGGAGCCCCTACAAAGGGCTCCGGAGGGGGCTGAAATGGAGTGCCAGTAATGGCCCCATTTCACCCCCTCCTGTTGAACGTCAGCCACTGCGCCGCCCAGGAACTGATGCTCCTGAGCATGGCGCAGTGACTGATGCCTGTGGACGGCGAGCAATGGGTAGCTCGCCGTCCGATCAGAACAGGCCCGGGTTGACGGCGCGCTGTGTCCTACGCGCGCCAAACCAGCAGACGTCAGCATGGGTCGGAGCCCAATAGGGCCAGAGCCTACCAGGGTTGCGGATTTGTTCGAAAGAGTTACCGCGGCCCTGGGAAGAAAGGCACTAGGAGGACTAAAGGGTGGGTTTTAGTCAGTAAAAGTCTGACACTCCCTGCCGCTCCACCCAGAGCGGGAGGGGTCATTTGATGATTTCCCATCCTAGAAAAAAAAAAAAAAAAAAAAAAAATACTGTTTTTTTAATTTGAGTTAAGTTAGTGAAACTTTGACAAACTACTTCAATGCCACAGTCTTTTCAGGTTTTCAGGAGTAAGTATGTTAGTAAGTATAGAGAATAAAAATACTCACTCTAGGTTTGGCCTGTGTTCACGCACATGCCTTAGAAACGTGCCGATTTCTTCGAAACACGGTTTCCAGTGCAATCAATGCATCTCATTCCATCTTGATTACATGGATAGACAGCTCACAAAGTGGACCCGCTATAAATGAGACAAGCAACACCCGTCGTGCGCCCTGCCCGGGTGTTCACTTCGACATGTTTGCGGAGTCGCACTGCAGTTCTGATGGTTTGAGCGTCGGAATGTAAATGTTAAGTTTCTCTTTAAGTGAACTGTAATTTGTTCTTAGAGAAAATAAATTTCTTTAAACCGAACATGACAGTAAACCTGCTTATCTGGGAAACTGGGTAGATGAAAACCTTTATACTTGGGTGATAAATGTTCTAGATCCCAGGTAACCAAGTTTTCACTGTACTCGTGAAATACTTTGCAATCACAGACTGTTATTGCGGACCGTCAAAAATCAAAACAAACTTGACTCAGTATCCGCCCTCACCGTTTTATAAAAGCTTTTTAATATTTTCCGTATCGAATTAATGCCTTTGATGGACCGCGCGCCGCCAGATTATTTATAGACTTATTAGTAGGCATCGTACGCACACAAGCGAACAAGATCCGAGTTTCGACAATCAAAATTAGTTACCTATTGCCAATCAAAAAAAAACAAATATCCCTCGGTACATAAGGGTGAGGACCTTTATGTACCGAGGGAGATTTGTGTTTTTTTGGCTGTTACCGAGGGAGATTTGAGATTTGTTATGTACACTTACAATACAAACAGCTACATCACATAAGTACGTTGTTTGTGAGCTCCCCCTTGACGAGACGTCGTATATATTTACTGCGCAATTTTCATCTGTTCGAATAAGCTTTATGAATGTGATTGGTATCTGAGCAATAAATTTAGAGGAAGCTGGTTTGTTTACGTTGTGGGACTTAGTGCGTTACCGTCGAGATTCGGAATTGCGGAAAAAAATTAATCAGCTGTTTCATACAAAGTGCAATATTCACCCGATGAAAATGTATGAAACAGTAGATTTTTTTTCGATTTTTCAGGGTTGGTCTCATGACAAAAGTTGTTTATAATCATGAGTACTTTTACCCACTGAAAGGTTGTTGGTGATTTACAAATAACCCTGCCCAGGTCACTTATGTTTTTTTGTTCCTATGAATATGGTGGGTGGGTAGGAGAAGGGTTTGATCAAGAAAATACTAATTGCTATCTACGAATAATTTATTATTCATTCACAAAACATAGGTACTTATTTCATTAAGGCTTGTCAGTTTCAGATTCCAGGTCCTCGTGCGGACTGCGGGTGTAATCTGCAACAAGATGTAAGTAATAATTACGTTATTTTTTTACGTAGGTACCTAACTGCAGTAAATGCCTATGTATATGGCCGAAGTAAACACATAGGTACTCTCAATATAAGCTATACACACTGAATGAAAAAACTGTCAATGAAACAGCGTAGTATGGAAAAATACATCACAAGTCGCTGACACCTGATGCTTGAATGAGGATTAATAAAACTGTACAGTAGTAGGAGAAGTCCGGGCAAGAAGCATAGTTCGGGTAAGAAGAATAATTGTTTTTTCCAAAAATCTATAATAGATGGCACTTTGATACATTCTCAAGTCGTGACACGTGCGACCGGCAGCGCCATGACAGTTCAACCAAAACAATACGCGAGTGCATTTGTTGTGAAAAGAGAAAAAAAGGATTATCGTCGTTTTGTTACGATTTTTGTGAAGGTTTGTACACTAACTTTTTGTATTAGTTATTAGTTATCTATGAAATTTTTTATTTATCCAATTGCACGTTTATAAACCCTTTTGCAAAAAAACGGGCACTTTAGATTTTTTTCTCTACTTCAATGAAGAAGAACAAGAAATGTATTGGCATGTTTTTTGAAGCATCCTGGCATGATTCTTTACGTTCCAAATTTAAAATTTGAAAAGAAAAATAATGATTATTGTGGATTATTCTAAAATTGCTTTACTAATGGCGCGAATTGCTGAAACGATTTTTAACTGATTACGATATTTTAAAACTTTTTGGATATTTTCTGCAAATTAAACAATTTAATCTTTCTTTTTACATTAAATACCACTTTTTGATATGAGTGATCAAGCGATAAGGACCGGTAAAATTATAGCCCTACTTGAAGAAGGTTGTTCGCAAACTTACGTGTCTCAGCGGCTAAATGTGAGTCGTTCAACTGTCCAGAGGACTTGGCAACGGTATCTAGAGACTGGTTCGGTCAAAAGAAGACCCGGTTCGGGAAGAAA
This sequence comes from Melanchra persicariae, assembly GCA_947386135.1. Classification (NCBI taxonomy): domain Eukaryota; kingdom Metazoa; phylum Arthropoda; class Insecta; order Lepidoptera; family Noctuidae; genus Melanchra; species Melanchra persicariae. Next base: position 32,020,361 of record OX376643.1, read on the forward strand.
ACGATGCACAGAACCAAGAGATGACCGCTTTTTGGTGAGTCAGGCGTTGCGTAATCGTAAGGCGTCAAGTGTGGACCTGAAGAAGAGCCTTGAAGATGTAAGAGGAGTAGAAGTTAGCTTGTGGACGGTCAGGAGGAGGCTTTTGGCTGCCAATATCAAGAGTTACCGCCCAGCTCGGGGCCCTAAATTACTCCGTGAGCACCGTGTTGCTCGACTTCAGTTTTCTCGGAACTGCGCTTCATGGACTCTGGAGGACTGGAATAAAGTATTGTTTTCTGATGAAGCTAGAATCTCTTTGTGTGGAGAGGACCGACGCCGGCGAGTGCTGCGAAGACCACGGGAACGCTATGCGGAAGTGTGTTTCGAAGAAATCACTCCTTATGGCGGAGTCTCCGTTATGGTTTGGGCAGCAATTAATTCGACGGAGCGTACGGAGTTAATTTTCATAGAAAATGGAACATTAAATGCACACCGGTACATAATGGAAGTCCTAATTCCATATGCACAACCCACATTGACTGCACTTGGGGAAGATTCCATTTTTATGGACGATAATTCTCGCCCGCACCGTTCTGGCGACGTGGAAGCGTACATGCAAGAAGTTGGGATCCGTCGTTTAGATTGGCCAGCTCGAAGTCCTGACCTCAATCCAATTGAGCATGTGTGGGATGTTCTAAAAAGACGGGTAAGATCAGTGCAACCTGCTCCACAAAACATCAGGGAGCTAAAAAGAGTCATTGCAGAAGAGTGGGAACGTATTCCTCAAAACGTTATTAAAAACATCGTGGAAAGCATGCCCAGAAGGATTCAAACTGTGATTTTGGCAAGAAGAGGTCACACTCGTTATTAGGTTTTTACATTTGTAACTTTATTAAATTTAAAAAAGTAAAAAAAAAACTTGTCTTTATTGCCGACCACTTCTTATTGTTTGGGCGTGTACGACGATTTTAAAGAATCCATCGTTTTTTTTTCTTTTAATTGCTCGAATTCACTTCACGCGCATTAATTTACACGATTATAAGTATACAGACTACGTCAAAGAAATAAATTTCATTTAATTAACTAAAATCGACCTTAGAACGTAAATTTCCTTAGGTGCCCGTTTTTTTTGCAAAAGAGTGTATAAGTATTATTTGTGATCGTTACTTTTTGTTTACCTCCAAAAAAAATTTCAAGTCTTGACTTGTTTCTAATATGAGCGTTTTGGGCAAAATGGATATGGGCAAAACGGATAGGTATCCCTTTTGCCCGTTTAGTTATTTCACTATCTCCTTCTTAAGTAAGAAATATTTTAAACAAGAAAAAAATTCACCCAGGCCGTAGTGTAAACCAGTATGATATGGCAAAACTATTTGGGAGAGCGTACGCCAAAAGTGCTTAGATCCAGAATGTAGTTCATGGGTTTAGAAAACCGGGAATTTGGCCTAATGATCCAAATGTTTTTGGAGAAGACGATTACGCTCAATCAACGATGACCGACTGTCCTTTTCCTGAACCACATTCTACTATGACTGAAGGTCCTGTAAATGATGCAACGTTGTCAGTGGGCATAAATCCTTTTAATGGCACATCGACTTCTGTGATTGTCTGCGCTTTAAATTATTCTCCGGCAACAACAGTGACGACAGACCCGGTTTTACTTGAAATTGCATCTGTTACCATTTCAGAAATAGAGACTGAAAGGTCTATTACACCTTTGCCTGATTCCAATAAACTGGAAGAAGGATCGGCTCATTTACTAGGAGAACATCATCCAGTACCTGTAGCGAACCTTACGCCATTTCAAAATAGACCTATTCCAACCATGGCTGCTCTTAAAACAGGCCGCAAACACAAGAGGCAGAAATCAGAGGTGTTGACGTCTACTCCCGTCAAAGCTGAGCAAGCAAAATTTCAGAAGGCAAGAAGACCAAGATTTCAGGGTCAGCAAGCCTCAGCAAAACTAAAACTAAAAGATCTTTAGTCAAACAACAGAACAAAAATGAACAAACAATTTCAGCCTGAGAAAATATTCACAGAGCCATCCTAAGCAAATTTCATGTTTAGTTAAAAATACGTATCTTCTCTTAAAAAAAATGTTGGATTATTTGTGCATCTGTAATCTGTATCACCTAATTTCATCACATGGCAAATTTCATAGGCGGGAGAATTATTCGGGTCACATAAGCCCCGTTGATTGGACTAGTAGGTAAGTAAGCGCATGCGGCGTGACCACGTGACGCAAGCGGTGACCTTGAATGAGTGACCGAGGCTCTGTTAATGTCCTCTATCTATCTGTATACATAAAGTAAGAAACTGACTGGCTGACTGATTTAGTGACGGATCGATAAACGCACAGCAGAAACCGCTGGGTCTAGAAGCAATGACGTACTTAAGTGCTAAACAGGACGCATAGCTCCGTAAGCTATACAGGACGTATTGCTCCGTCTCTTTCCCACTGGAAGTAATATCGAAGTAATACTGCTTTAAGAGTTGGTGGTAAGGCCCCTGCTCATGAAGATCTGTAAATAGTTGCAGTCATGTAAGAAGAAACAATTACTATAGTTTATGCTCAATAGTGTCGTGCTGGCTACAGCTAATATGTATCGAATTTACACATTTTCAAAGACAACAAGGTGTTTGAACTTTTTCTATGAAAGGTGACCGAGCCTTTCTGCCGATCGATTCTGCAGTGCGATTCTGTAAACATGTCGAAGTGAACAACCGGGCGGGGCGCACGACGGGTAAGTTGTCAAACCATACAAATAAGATAGAATGACAACTCTATTGTCGTTCACTTCGCCAAGGTGAACATCGTGAGAGGTCGACAGAATCGACCGGCTGTAAATATGTCGAAGTGAAGGATTGGGTGAAGAGATCACGTAGTGGGCTGTCATTCCATCTTGAATATATGGATTGACAGCCCACTTCGTGATCACTTCAACCAAGCCTTAACTTCGACATGTTTACAGAGTCGCACTGCTGAATTTTTAATTAACAACTTATAATTAAACTGCTGTGTATGGATTGAGGACAGTAAAGCAAACTGAATATGTTTTGAGATATGGTCACCATAATAATTATTATTATCTCAAAACTCTAATATTCCAAATACTTGTGCAACGTGGCATTTTACCTAGTCTTAAATAAAATTTTACAATACGCCGATAGTCAACAAAAAACCCGACTGCAAAAACTGAAAAGTTCCAATCAAGCCACTTTACGAGCAGTCTGATGCAGGTGGCGGTATCAAATCTGTGATTGGACTAAAAATGCATTTAATCATCATGTAAGTATTTTCTAGTTAACATTATCATCATGCCATTTCATTAATTTTTAGTTCATATAAGTATTTTTGGAATTTTCTCCTCGATCCCTTTGTAACGATGCCCAACACGACTGTATCACGAAAAATGTTAAGTGGAAATGGTTTTCAGATCGTTGGTATGGTTTTTAAAGCCATCATAAACCGTTATAAATCCGAAAAAAATATTCACATAATCCACAGATTACTAACATGATACAATAATCTACGTGATCTGGGATTCCATTCACTTGGCACGGATCGGCGGGATCTGATTCACTCAATCACTCGACATTCGTGAAGTGATACGTATTACTAGGTATTAGTTAAATATCACTAATCCTCAAATATTAGTTAAGATATTATAATGTTTCTAGACTCATATATTCATATTAGCTAATACTGATAAATATCGGTACTAACCCATCTTTAAACTGAACACTTTGACAATGTCATTTCTGATCTGACAGATCATTTTATGGTAGACTTTTTTTTGGGTTGCCATATTCAAATAAAATATATTTAATAACACTAAATAGGTAGTTTATTATTTTTCTCTTAATTGGAGGTGTCTAAAAATATGATTTCAGTGGCTTCAAGTTCCGTATTTTTTTCGCTTTTATATGAGTGCAGTTTGATGCCGGTTAAATTTTTCTCAAAATAAAAAACCAACGTGCATACAAAAAGTAGACATGTCCTTTGGTAGGTATCCTGTCATCAATAACTAAATCGTCATGATATCTGACGTCACCATATTATCTTTTGTGTTTTTGAAATATCATTACAAATTATCGCCCAAAAGTCACCTTGAACACCGCTCAACACTTAAACAAATTGCTACAATTTTTAATAACTACTAAACATATAGGTACTTACAGGCGAGGCCAACTTTTATCAATGTATAAAGTTGCAGAACACAATGCACGTTGTGGATTCAATCCCCCTGAAAAGAGAGATTTTTTTAGTATAGGTGGATACCGTTCCTCCCTACGTTGTGATCTTTTAGAAAAAATGTGGTGCACCCTTTTGTCGAGTTATGCGAGCAAAAAAATGAACTGAACAGCAGATTTTGCGAAGTTATTCTTTGCATAGATTCACTTGTCTTTGATTGACAACCAATGTCTGAAAAAATTTGAATGGCCAGACCATCACCAGACATATGGAAAAAGTCTTCAGATACAGTAATAGCTCTTTGAGTAGGTACTAAGAAGCTCGTTCGGGGAAGTAATACCACCATACCTAAGCTCTTTTCTGTGTTCCGGATAGAAAGGCATGGATGGACACAGCTGGAATATCTCACCGTGTGTTACAGGCACTTGGGACATTCAGCTCTGTCTCTTCAATGACAAAGTAGCTGCAATGATGCCTTTACAATTGCCGATGACCACAGGTAATTGGGACTACCTACTCCCGTCATTGTTTAATGATTTCTTGAAATAAGGAGCATGAGCGGGCTCTCCAATGAGAGGCCAATGTCCGTTATTCAGCAGTGGACTACTAAAGTGATGATAATAAAATAAAATTACATCGTAGTAAAACATATCCAACTTGGTACAATTTGGCATTAATTAAAACAATTAAAGAAAAATACAAATATTTAAAAAAATTTAAGACGTACGGCAATATAGCTGATGAGTTAACATTTAAGCTTCTTCGTGAAAGGGTAAAAGTATTAGAATCGCAATGTTATGAAAACTACTTGAACTTAACCGAAAAATCTATTAAAGAAAACCCTAAATATTTTTGGACCTTCGTTAAGAAACGATACAACTCAAATGCAGTTCCGAGCACTCTGAACTATAATGGCGAAGCGTTGCGTACCGGAGAAACAATATGCGAAGCGTTCTCTACGTACTTTCATTCTACATTCCTGGATAATAGCACTAGTCATGGAATTTCTTCACCCCCTCTTTTTACTGAATCTTCTAGTCTATCTGATATATGTGACATTGTGGTGAACGTTGAGGAAGTTTCTAACCTGCTTCGCAGGTTGGATACTTCTAAAGCGGCTGGCCCGGATAATATTTCATCGAAATTTCTTGTACGATGTTCGACTTCGATTGCCCAACCTATCTCGATGCTCTTCAGGAAATCCTTGGATACTTGTGTTGTACCTGAACTTTGGAAATCGGCTTTTATAACGCCTATTCACAAAAAAGGAGTCAAAACTGAAATTGTGAACTACAGGCCGATATCTAAGCTCTGTATTGTGGCAAAAATCTTCGAAAGGATCATCTATAACCAGGTGTATAGTGCTCTTAGAAATTCGTTTAGTTCCTTTCAACATGGTTTTTTGAAAGGAAGGTCTACCATCACAAACTTAATTCTGCTCAATGATTTTATTACTGACGTCATGGATAACGGTGAGCAGGTTGATGTCGTTTATACTGATTACAGCAAAGCTTTTGATCGGATTGACCATGAGATCTTAATAACAAAGTTATATGGTATGGGAATACGAGGCGATTTACTTAGATGGTTTTCTTCTTATCTGGAGAACAGGTCACAAGCTGTAGTATTAAGCAATTATATGTCAGGTTGGGTGCCTGTCCCCAGTGGAGTCCCTCAGGGTTCTTTGCTCGGCCCATTACTTTTCATTATCTATATAAACGACATCAACTCTTGCTTAATTTCATCCAAATTGTTGTGTTTCGCTGATGATATGAAAATCTATGCCACAATATCATCACATGTGGACGTGATTGCACTTCAGGATGATTTACGTCGTCTGGAGGCTTATTGTCGTGGAAGTAAGCTTGATCTTAACCCTGCTAAGTGTTCGGTTCTAACATATTCTCGAAAGCGCTCAATTATACCTTCATCGTATATCTTAGGTGATCAAGTACTACCTAGAACGAATTGCATCCGAGATCTGGGGGTATATCACGATTCTAAGCTTACGTTTGAATTTCATGTCGATGCCATAGTCGCTAAAGCATCTAAAGCACTAGGTTTCATAATGCGGCTATCCAAGTGCTTCACTCAAGCCAAAACTTTAAAAATTCTTTTCTGTACTTTTGTTAGAAGCCACTTGGAATATGCATCTGAAATCTGGAATACGTGTTATCATAAGTACATTGATCGTATAGAGAGCATCCAGAAAAGGTTTATCAAGTACTTGTGTTATCATCAGAAAGTGCCCTACCGGTCTGAAGATTACCTCACCCTCTGTAAGAAATATCATTTATTACCCCTAACTAATCGGCGAGCAATCTCTGACTGTATTTTATTATTAAAAGTTTTCAATAATTCTATTACTAATTCCGATATTTTATCCAAATTTTATTTTAATGTTCCCGGAAGGTCGAAGCGATGGTACGCACCGTTGCGTGTTCCATTTACTTCTACGAAGTACAGGCAAAATTCATTTTTAGTGCGTGCAAGTAAAAACTTTAACGACATATGTAAACAGCATGATTTTGACCCTTTCATAACGAGTGTGTCCTCGGCCAGAAAGTGCTTGAGCCTTAGCTTTTTTAATTGAGTTTTAAAATGTTCGGGTTTTAACTCTTATAATAATAATTATGAAATGTGCATTTAGTTTAAGCTTGAATGTTGTAGTGTTTTTTTTTTTTTTTTGTTTTCCTTTCTTTTGCTTGCTGTATTGTGTAATTGTGTTGTTCACTCTTTCTTTCCATTCTGTTTTTTGGAAGTGATGACTTTTAATTGGCTGTCTGTCTCACAAACATTTTTTATTTTGGTTGTTTTAGCTGTAAGTCATCCATATTTGATAAATAAATAAATAAAAAATAAATAAATAATAATCCCGTGGTAGCAGCCCGACTTTCCTGCTGACTTCTAGACGCTACAACGGAACGTTAAAAAAATACATATATCCATTAAAACATAATTGGTAGAAAATACATACCGTATCCTAAAACTCGTCTAATTCTTGCACCAGTTTTGTGGTCTTCCCTCGTGCGGACTGCGGGTGGAAACTGTAACAAGAAAAAATGTGTTATTATATGCGTAACTGCTTATGTATACCTATGGCCGAAGTAAAAAGATTTTATTTTCTCAATATATCTACTTATTAGTTTCTTTTTTCTTATAAACGCACTAAATTGAAAAATAACACTGAGACACGTAAGTGGCTCACACACAATGCTTGGGTGGCAAATGTTGATTATAATGTTATGCTTGTAATTCTGGGGTTCCTTTGTTCGTTATTCAAATCTACCCCTGGGGCTGAGCACACAGACTACAATGTCCAGACGAAATACAATCGATGCCGATATCTATACACAGCATCGTATCTATAGATAGCTAGGCCACGCTTTCAAGTACAGACCATGGCTCATATGTAGGTACTTACCTATTCCGAAGTGAAATGAAAATTATGAAAAACGTGCCTGATTTAACGTTTAGTTTTAACTAGGTATACCTACTGGTAGAAAGTGCAAGAATGATGCCAGGGTTGCGGAATTATTCGAAAGAGTTACCGCGGCCCCGGAACGCATAGGGCATTTGGAGGAACACGATTGGCTTAGGGCGCGGAAGGAGTAATTTGATAATTTTCCAAAAAACATGTTTAAGTAAGTACCTACCTACATTCTTTCTTTTTTATACTGATAAGAACGTACGAAAATTTTAATGTCTTGCACACACGACCTCTCGCGAATATGTCGACACGGACTAGTTTGTCGCGTCACTAACATCATAGGTTGACCAGCGAGTGGCCTCTCGAAAAAAAATAGAGGTAAGTATCTAGGGGCATATAAATTCTACTTACCACTCCAAGAGATGTAGCCCAGTCCCGTCCTCTGTCCATGTCTGGCGATGATGTTGGCATATCTGAAAACCACCACAATACCTAAATCTCATTGTCCTAAAGTTAGCTATCACGCGATCTCTTGAAGATCGACAAGGGACCAAGTCTCAAACTGACATGTCTATGTAACACAAGACCTCTGTGTGCTCACCAAAATGGCGATTGCGTCATCGACGCCGCTGAGTAAGTTTTCTTTTTCCTAAAAATGACTTAGTTCACCCACAGGGCTCACCAACTATGAACACATCCAATAATTAAGTATCACTTACTTGGATCCAAATGCACTGAGATAGAGAACAGGTTCTCCTCACCGAGATCACACATTACGTCGCGTCGCGATCGTTCGGGCGCTGATAGAACACTGACGGAGCAGTAACGACGCGCGACGCCGCGCCGCCGCGCCTCCAGCCAGGCAAACGCCCCTTCTGTACGATCAATACAAAAACACAGTCATCTCTCAAAAGGGGCGACTGGTGAGGAGACGCTAAAGCGTAGGGTTCACAAAATAAGTAGGTAGGTATTTTTACAACAGAGCTATTAATGTCCGTGACTACGTCAGGACTACGAACCCCAATCGCTTCCATATTTGGTAAATTACTCAATTAGTACTCGAACAACAAAATTGGTATCTCAGCAGTTTTCGAAAAAATCGACTTTGAGGGTGGTCACGCTCCTTTCAGCAGGACCACCATGAGTGCGGAAAAAGGGGGCATGTTACAGCTATTCTAAGTATACAAATAATAAGTACCCCTAATTGTGGTTCATTTCGTAAAAAAAAACATTACTGAAATATTTGTATTTACTGAGAAATCAACGATGATAACTTTCGTGCGGACTTTTAGCAGGACCACGACTTTGAATGTCGATTTCGAGTTTCAGGAGCTTGTCGCTTTCCTCGAACCATTATAGAAAACTAGTACCCTACTAGATAGAATTAGTACCTCAAATCTAAAGTGGTTGCTCCAGTAGTTTACGAGATATACCATGCCATTGGTGGGGTGGCGGTAGTCACGGTGTTAAATTTTCATTTCAAGATTTCCCTATTAAAAACTATGTAATTTCTCCCCAAATCTATACAAAAATTAGTACTCCTAAAGAAGTCATAGCCATATAGTCATATTTTATATTCCAAGGTTTTCATTACTTTTCCATACTAAATCTCCGCGTATAACCCGACCAAATTACCGTAATTACTGTTTTTTGTTGAACCGTGAGATTTCTATATTATTGGGATGAGAAATCTCACGGTTCTTTGTATTCTCTTTGTATTTTATTTTGAGTAGGGATTTGACTGACACGTAAGCACGTAGGAACAGTCGTTATGCCGCTACCGTTTAAGAATAAATTGTAACGGTTTTTGTGGGTTGTAAATATCTACTTGAAGAACTCATCTGAAGAAGGAGGAATTATTAAATACTACTTTAATACTCTTATTCAGTCAAGGTATGCCAAAAATTAAGCAAACTTAGCATTAATTCTTTTCCATTTTTATCGTTAACATGTAGGTAGAGTATACGCAGAGAAGACTGCTGTGCTATATATTTGTATGGCCTACAGATAGTTGTTCCGGGTCTGGCTGTTTGTGTATGTGAGTTTGTATGTTTGTAAACGCAACCACGATACAGGAGAAACTATTAGTGTGGGGCATCGTTTATCCTAAAAAGAAAGATGTCCCCGGATGTCCGTTTCGTTTTAGTAACTCATTTAATTTTATTTAATTTCAATAATCACTCGATGGGAAAACATATTAACTATATTAGGCGCCAGATAAGTGAAGAATAACGGTCATTAACCTTTCCTTTATATCCCCGGACCCCCGGACAGTAAATTATGAAACGTTTTTCATTACTAGAACAGTAAGGATCACGATAAATGTCGATTCAGGACAGCGTTATGTCGTTATTTCTGTTTTTGAAATTAAGTGTGTCAATAAATGTAAGAAGGTCAATGACCGTTATTCTTCATTTATCTGGCGCATACTACAGCATGCTTGTTTTGTTTGGAGCATTTGTAGAAGAGATCGAGTTTTACAAGCAGATTAGTAATATTTTTTCTTTTTATTTTGTACTTCAAGCTAAACATTTACTACTTTCTTTCTTTTAAATAGGTGCTTAACTGCATAACTTAATTCGCCAACCAACAAAATTGAATATTGTTGTTAGCGCAAGTAAAAGTTGTTTTGCGATAGCGATTCGTGCAAAAAGGTGACTGCAGCAGAAGAGCTTGCTTGCTTGCGTGTATGAAACGGTAGATTTTTTTTTTTTGATTTTTCAGGGTTGGTCTCATGACAAAAGTTGTTAATCATGAGTACTTTTACCCACTGAAAGGTTATTGGTGTTTTACAAATAACCCTGTCCAGGTGACTAATGTTTTTCGTTCCTATGAATATGGTGGGTGGGTAGGAGAAGGGTTTTATCTAGAAAATACTAATTGCTATCTACGAATAATTTATTATTCATTCACAAGACATAGGTACTTATTTCATTAAGGCTTGTCAGTTTCAGATTCCAGGTTCTCATGCGGACTGCGGGTGTAATCTGCAACAAGATGTAAGTAATAATTACGTTATTTTTTTCCGTAGGTACCTAACTGCAGTAACTGTCTATGTATATGGCAGAAGTAAACACATAAGTACTAAGTATCTCAATATAAGCTATACACACTGAATGAAAAAACTGTCAATAAAACAGCGTAGTATGGAAAAATACATCACAAGTCGGTGACACCTGGTGCTTGAATGAGGATTATTAAAACTGTGCAGTAGCAGGGGAAGCCCGGGCAAGAAGCATAGTTCGGGTAAGAAGAATAATTGTTTTTTCCAAAAATCTATAATAGATGGCATTTTGACACATTCTAAAGTCGTGACACGTGCGACCGGCAACGCCATGACAGTTCAACCAAAACAAGTGCATTTGTTGTGAAAAGAGAAAAAAAGGATTATCGTTGTTTTGTTACGATTTTTGTGAAGGTTTGTACACTAACTTTTTGTATTAGTCATTAGTTATCTATGAATTTTTTATTCATCCAATTGCACGTTTATATAGGTATTATTTGTGATCGTTACTTTTTGTTTCCCTTAAAAAAATATTTCAAGTCTTTTTTTTTTTTTTTTCGAGGATGGGAAATCATCAAATGACCCCTCCCGCTCTGGGTAGAGCGGCAGGGAGTGTCACACTTTTACTGACTAAAACCCACCCTTTAGTCCTTCCAGTGCCTTTCTTCCCAGGGCCGCGGTAACTCTTTCGAACAAATCCGCAACCCTGGTAGGCTCTGGCCCTAATGGGCCCCGACCCATGCTGACGTCAGCTGGTTTGGCGCGCGTAGAACACAGCGCGCCGTCAACTCGGGCCTGTTCTGATCGGACGGCGAGCTACCCATTGCTCGCCGTCCACAGGCATCAGTCACTGCGCCATGCTCAGGAGCATCAGTTCCGGAAGAAGCGGCGGCAGCGGCGGCGGTCGCGGCAGAGACGGCGGTGGCGGAGGGCTTCCTCCTGTTTCCGGCTTTGGTGGGTGGGGCGCAGGCCCCTTCCCCCAGCCCAGTGGTCGGCCGGCTTGCCAGCTGCCGCACAGACTACGCAGTGCGGCGCGGCGACGCAAGAGCCGGCCCTGTGACCGGGCTGACCGCAGCGGAAACAAAGACCGCTGCGGTCCACCTCCGAGGTGCATTGTGCTCCCACATGGTGGCCCACTTGGCACCGGAAGCACCTCAGAGGTCGGGGTTCCAGCAGTTTGACCTGCGCGGAAACCCAACCCACCAAAAACCTTCGGCCCTCCGTGATGGTTTTGGCCGCCGACACGGGGCAGCTCATCACAATGGTGCGCGTGCCCGTGTTGTCAGGACGTAGGGTGCCCGCCTTCACCTCCTCTGCTGAGCACCCCCCCGTCCTAACGACGGCGGCCACCACCTCCGCCTCCGTGACGGAGTCGTCCAGGCCCAAGATGCGCATGTCGATGCGCTTGGTGGGCCTGGACACTCGGGCATCGTCCGCGCTTAGGGACGCCCTGAGCCTTTCGGCTAGAGCGTCCGCGGTTGGGCCGCTGGCTGCCCCGGGGATCTCCAGCATCCGGGCCCCAGTCATGGTGACCCGGAGCCGAAGGCCCCCCACGATGCCTAGCTCACCAAGGTTCACTGACTCCTTCGCCTTGGTGAACACGTCCGCGTACGTCACGCCCCTGTTCGCCGCGTCCGGCTGCAGTGTAAGCACTACAGCAGCGGTTTTCGGGGGGCGCAGCGCAGCCGCGACGCTTCGCGCCTTCTGCCGCCGCTTCCTCTCCCGCCTCTTGGCCGCCCTGGCTGCTTTTCCCGCCTTCCTCTTCTCTCCGGCCACTTGCCATTCGGCTTGAGCCGGGGGAGGAGCTGAAGGCGCGGAAGCCGGGGGGAGCTGCTGCTCAGACGGCGCAGGAGCCTTCGCCATCCGCGCAGCAACCCCGCCCCTCCTCTTCCTTCCCGGGGCCGGGTCCGGTTTTCCCGGCACCGGCTTCGCGGGTGCCGGCCCGGAACCTTTGTCCTGGCCGGACGACCCCGGTGTGGCAGCCACGGCGGCCGCGTACGACGCCGCCTTCAGGCCTGGAGCCTTCCCACTCGCCGCTAACGGGGGGCGCAGGACGATGCCCTCCAGGACGGAAAACCGCGCCTGGGTGGCAGCCATCTCCTGCCGCACCAGGTGCAGCACCTGGCCATATTTCAAGTCTTGACTTGTTTCTAATATGAGCTTTTTGGGCAAAATGGATATGGGCAAAACGGATAGGTATCCCTTTTGCCCGTTTAGTTATTTCACTATCTCCTTCTTAAGTAAGATATATTTTGAACAAGAAAAAAAAATCACCCAGGCCGTAGTGTAAACCAATATGATATGGCAAAACTATTTGGGAGAGCGTACACCCAAAAGTGCTTAGATCCAGAATGCAGTTCATGGGTTTAGAAAACCGGGAATTTGGCCTAATGATCTAAATGTTTTTGGAGAAGACGATTACCATTACATGCCGGATGGTATGCCGTTGTCCGGTTGTGCTGGAAACCAGTCAATTTGGACAATTGTTCGAACTGTCTACCTCTGTCCGTGACAATGACTGCGGGACAGCCTAACCGGGCAATCCATCCGGAAAGCAGCGCTTTCACGCAGTCTCAGCAGTTATGTCGACAATAGGTACGACTTCTAGCCACCTGGTAAAACAGTCTACTGCCATTAAACAGTACCTAAAACCTTGCGAAATTGGGAGCGGGCCCACAAGGTCGATGTGGACAGTGGTAAACCTTGCACGTGGGAGATGATACGACCCTAATGGCGCAGAAACGTGTCGGTTGACTTCAGCCCGTTGGCACTCGAGACAAGCTCGTGCCCACTCCCTGCAGTCCCTCCTAATGCCTAGCCAAACAAAGCGCTCTGCAATTAATTTGGCAGTGACATGACAGTCAATGCAGAATGCTGCCTGCACTCGTGCCTTGTACATGCACTTTTGCAAACGCGGGTGGTGGGCAGGCGCGGCGCGACTAACTCAAACATATTATGAATTTCATTTGAGCGCCCATAGTTGGCACGCGGGAGCGGGGCGGACGCAGGCAGCGGCGGTTTCACAGCTGTCCGGGAATACGGGCTCTACCGGGAGCGGGTTGTGTACGGACCAATCCACGTCGGCGTCGCTGTGAAAATGTTCTAGCGTCTTACGTTCCTATGCCTCCGTTCCGAAAGCCCGTACAAATCTGTCTGTCGCCACAGACCGTAGCCACAACAATCGGTCCTGCTCGTCTCGCATTCATCGGGAACCCGCGACGCTCACCAGCCATCGGTCCACCTTGTGGGAGGCCTTCCAACGCTGCGTCTTCCGGTACGCGGTCGCCACTCCAGAATGTTTCAGCCCCATCGACTATTTGTCCTGCGAGCAATGTGTCTTGCCCACTTCAATTTGGCGATCCTTCGGGCTATATCGGTAACCTATGTTCTCTTGTGGATATCGTCTTTTCTGATTCGATCACGCTGGGAAACTCCGAGAAAATATACATAATACATAAAAAAGAAATAAAGCGTCTTAAAGCGTCTTCCGGTACGCGGTCACCACTCCGAAACTTTCCTGCCCACTGCCACTGGGCTGCGTGACTCCGACTACGACTTTTATACCTTTTTCTTCAGGCTCCGGAGTCCTATTTTGTGGACTTGGGGCCATCCATTTTGTGTCCAGTTTTGATTGAAGTCGCTTAACGCTAAGTCCCAGTTTTCATCTGGAAATAACAAATTAATTAATTATATTTGTTTCCACAAGCCAAAAAAACAGATTTTCAATCAAATTAACTGGCCAAACTTTACTCATCATCAACCTCATCATCAACATCATCATCATACCAGCCGAAAGACGTTAACTGTTCTACATAGGCCTCCGTCAAATGGGGGGGGGGGGTTGCCATAATCGCCACGCTTGGCAGGCGGGTTGGCGATTGCAGTGTAGCTGTAGCAATTTACCTACAGAGAATGCTGCTGCCCATTCTCTGGCGAGTCCCTTAGTCGCCTAAGCCACTCACGCCGAAGTGATGGGATAAACTTTAGGTACCTACTACGTGAAGTTAACATCTGTGAATTAAACCAACCACCTGTGAGGCCAAACTATACCACGAGAATCTGCATAAAACTGACGCCTGAAGGCCAATTTCTCGTACCAAACATTTTGCGAATCAATGCTGTTTTTTTAATTTGAGTTAAGTTAGTCAAACTTTGACAAACTACTTCATTGCCATAGTCTTTTCAGGTTTTCAAGAGTTAGTATGTAAGTAAGTATAGAGAATAAAACTACTCACTCTAGGTTAGGCCTGTGTTCACGCACATGCCTTAGAAACGTGCCGAATTTCTTCGAAACACGGTTTCCAGTGCAATCAATGCAGATCTGGCAGCCCCAAGGATACTCCTTCCAGCTGACTCATCGTGAACTTCGTGTGAGTTGGTCCCAATGGTCTCTGGGTGCGTGGTTAGCATTATGAGTTTTTATATTGCAGACCGGACAGTATTCACTGAAAGGTAAAATCAGAAACTTACATTAGATTGAGATTTTTAAGATTTTAAGATTGAAGATGTATAAAGCCTGTATTCTCTTAACCCTTTAACCGACGAAGTTTTGCTACCTTTGACTTCCCTCCAGCGCCACGCCACTTTAGGTATTAGTTGGAACATTGTTGGGAATACCTAATATCGATGCATAGGTAGGTACATTATTTATTTATTAACAAAAATAAAAGTCGCAAACAAAAAAATACGTAAACATGTGCTTGTAAGTGGCAATTTACAGACACGTCGTTAGTTTTTCTGTTGGTGAGGACTCTCCACGAGCATGTCGTATTAAATTAATAATGTTCATGCAACTTCTGAGCGTATTTCTGGCCGCACTCACTCAGCTCAATAGCTATTAGAGACGCGAAGTATTCATTTCGTGGGTCACTTGGTCTCTGATCAATAAAGCAGTCACATCACCATCTTCTAACTGAGCATAATGAACATAATTCCTCCCAGATCTTTTTGTCCTGAGCTTCCTCGCACCAACCCTCGCAGTAGGTGTCTAGGTCGTCTCGCCACCTCTTCCTGGGTCGACCTCGGTGGCGCCGCCCATCCTCAGGCACCCACTTTTTGGAAGCTATTGCCCAACGGTCACTGTGCATGCGGCTGACGTGACCCGCCCAACCCCATTTTAGCTTGGCAGCCTTTTCTCCTACGTCTATGATACTTAAAGATCGATAAGTTACTAACCATCGAAGTCGCTCGAGACTCGTGTTTTAGGCGTTATGCACTCGGACACAAGAAAAAGCCTTAAAGAAGATTTATAAAACTAGGAAGTAGTGCAGAATTGGTGGTGGTACATACCATATCTTAAAATCCGCCATATTGTAGAACCGGTTTCATAGTCATCCCTCATGGGGACTGGGAGAGTTGACTGTAACAAGAAATATTGTGTTTGTTTTATGTATTAATTTGTAATTCACGAAGTCTTCAAAAAACTTTTAAAGAAAACCGAACATTGTTGAACACTATCACATTCTGAAATCTTATTTTTTCTTGTAATAAATGTATTTATTAAATTCTATTTGAACTAAACTTTGCATAGTAGCACTTCAGGCCTGCGCATGTGAAGTGCTTTACAAACATTGTACTTACATCGAATAGTTCGATATTGAGATAGACCCATGATAGCACAAGTCTAAACCTTAGTGGTTTTTTTGGTTGCTATTTACATGAATAATATTGTATTTTTTCGTATAAACGATAAATAAATAAAAAATAAAAAGATGTTTCATGAAACAATATTTTTTCAATCGATGTTGTAGTATAATATAACAACGATATATGGAAAAATAATACGCAACTCACTCACATAATAGGTACGCGCTTGTGTGGCATTTATGTATTATTTACTCTGTGGTTTTTTGAAGCCGTTCCGTCCTGCCCAAGGAGGCTAAGCACACAAACACTACAAACTCCAGACGGAATTCGATCGATGCCGATGTCTATAAATACACAACTTACTTAGACAGTTACAATGAAGTGTGCGGACTGGACGCAACCTAGATGCCTTGTGTGTCTACACAAGGCATCTAGGTTGCGTCCAGGCCGTCCGAGGCCCGCTTAATATTTTTGATCGTCTTTCTTATATCCTCTCAACCCTAATAAAATTGGATAATTATGGTTTATATATTTTACTTACCACTCCCGGAGATGTTCTCCAGTCCTGTCCTCTCTCCGAGTCTGATAATGATGTCTGCATTATATCTGAAAGACACCACAATACTTATAAATAATCTACGTAAACATAGCCAACACGTGATCCCTGGAAGTTCGACTAGGTTTCTGACCCCCTACCCAACACGAGACCTCTGTGTGTGAGCTTTCCAAAATGGCGATAGCGTCATCGATTTGTTCCCAAATTCTACTCGTAGTTCACCCATTGTAGGTCTCTACATAAGAAAAAGTCATCAAGTATGAACACATGAATACATGACACATCTAACAATTATTTATTATTACTTACTTGGATCCATTCTGCCGATGCCGAGTGAATTGTTGCTCCTCACCGATTTTACAAATGACGTCGTGATTATTCGGGTGTTGTGAGAACACTGACGGAGTAACGCAACGCCCGCAGCTAGCTTACAGACGCCCCACTGTAAGATCAATACAAAAGCGCATGCGCTTTCAAAAGGGGTGACTCGCATTTGGTTCGCAAACGTATTGTGTAAAAAATCGGCCAAGTGCGAGTCGGACTCGCGCACGGAAGGTTCCGTACATAGATATTATTATAATAAACAAGGATATCTCGGTAGACGAAAATGTATATGTATGTATGTGTGTGTGTGTGTATCGGAAACCTATGTCTACAGTTTGCCCCTACCACTACTCATGCAGTTTAGTAAAATAAATAGCAATAGATACGCAGTCGCGCACACACCCGCATTTCATGAAACAGAACGTACTACACAATCAATTATAAACCTTAACTCTTCTACCACAGCGTGTATTTTACATGCACCGTACAACTTACCCACACAAAAACATCGGACGCTATCGTTGTGCTGTGCAAATAAAAATTATTTTACATATACGCTAGTGAGAAATTTATCGAATCTTCAATTTACTATTGTACAAAAAATGTTTGAGGTCCTGAAAATTCATTAAATAAAAAAATGCAATCCATAAATTAAATACTAAAATATTATAGTAAAAAATAAACAAAACGTAACTGAAAAATATATCATCAAGTAAATTAAAACAATAAATATCCGGTTACGTTGGTTGAGGCTGTCATAATATAGCGTATTGAAACTGTAGGTATTGTTGAACCCTGCTATGGCGCTTACTCACTGGCCTGTAAAGTGGAGGTATTTGTGCTGCACTTGACGCTTTGATATTATTGAGGTGACTTACTTTCCAAAAGTTGGTTAGGCATTTCTATAATACCTACGCTGTAAAATACTCAAAATAA
This sequence comes from Melanchra persicariae, assembly GCA_947386135.1. NCBI lineage: Eukaryota > Metazoa > Arthropoda > Insecta > Lepidoptera > Noctuidae > Melanchra > Melanchra persicariae. Next base: position 32,038,371 of record OX376643.1, read on the forward strand.
GTAAAAACAATATTTCTCATCGATCTTCCGACCGGGTAAAAACGGTTGACAAATTGTAAAATTAACTACGCGATGTATCTGCTTAATACAGTATCGCTGTGTGATTTTTGCATTGCTTGTTACAGTCACTTAGCAGCAAACTTGTCGTGGTTAAGGAGCAATGTCGCTGTGATGTTTGAAAAGTGTTATTTACTTTATTCTATATTTTAATATTTGTTGTTATAGCGGCAACAGAAATACATCAACTGCGAAAATTTCATTTGTCTAGCTATGACAGTTCATGTGATACAGCCTGGTGACAGACGGACGGACGGATGGCGGAGCCTTAGTAATAGAGTCCCGTTTTACTCTTTGGGTACGGAACCCTAAAAAGTTGACTGCAAGAAGTAGACATCGAGAGAGAAACTTGAACAACGCCATCTGTTAGCATAGAGTCAAACTACCACCGTCAGTAAAACCTAAAGGTTTGCTAGAGGTATCAACTGTTACTAAATATGGCAATGTATTTAAGCCACCAGAAGCCCGTTACTTTACAGAATCGACCGACCGGCTGGACTTCAAAAAAAGGAAAAAACAGTATTTCTTTGCGCCGACTTTTATTCTTATGGAATTGGAAGATTAAATGATAAATTTGTTTAAATATCACACGTTGATATCGAGATGGAACTGGTTATTTACTGTACCTACTTAGTAGTAATACGAATGTTCCTTTCATTGTTTGTTGGACAAGGGTTCTTAAAAGAAAAGACTAATGAGGTCGTTCTAGAAACACAAGAAATAGTTATTTATAATATTAGTGCGGTAAGTTGGTTTTTACAAACGAGTAGACGAATGTAAGCCCGAGACAAAGTCTAGGGCCTACCATAGTCACGAGTTTGTAAATACCAATTTCCGCACGTATGTCATACAACGTTTTTCTACACATTTGCGAGAAAACAGGAGTACATTAAGTAATAAAAAAATCATTTTGTTTTTAGATATCAGTCGGAAAGTCACAATAACGTAGCGTCTTTGACGTTTCTAATATGAAAATGGCGCGACTTGCAAATATAATTATTAAATACATCTTTCGTCTCATTTTCTCTCTATTATCAAAGTGAGACAATTTTTTTGTGCAAAACCGCTTCCAAGGAGGTTCGATCATTCAGCTTAGTTATTCCCGTAGTGTGAAACTCCTTGGTGGAAATCATATGTATTTTTTATGGAAATTAAAAAAAAACCGTAAAGGATACGCACGGCGCTTTGCATCGGAGTATGTGGTAAAATATGTACTTAGGTGAGAGTACCTATTTAACCGCACGTTCCATTGTGTGGTGGGTAATTTTTAACTTTCGAACAATGTATACAGGCTTCGTAAATGCATTTTTTGGGCAAATGTGTTGAAATAGTTATTTATGATATTAGTGCGGTAAGTTGGTTTTTACAAACGAGTAGACGAATGTAAGCACGAGACGAAGTCGAGGGCTTAGCATAGTAACGAGTTTGTAAAAACCAAATCCGCACGTGTGTCATACAACGTTTTTCGACACATTTGCGAGAAAACATTACAACAAGTTATGAAACAAACTTTTTGTCTTTAGAAATCAGTCGGAAAGTCGCAACAATCTTTGACGTTTCTAATATAAAAATGGCGCGAATTTGAAAAGGGCGCCACATGCGCGTGGTGAAAATTAGAACCACATATTTTGTTTTTTATAATTATCTTCTCTCATTTTCTCCATAATATTAAAATGAGACAAACGTATATAGCGCTTCCTAGGAGGTTCGATTATTCAGCTTATTTAGTCTCGTGATGTGAAACTCCTTGGTGGAATTCTTATTAACTTTTATGGAAATTAAAAAAAAACGGAAAGAATACGCACGGTGCTATACAACGGAGTTTGCGGTAATATATGTACTTAGGTGAGAATACCTATTTTGCCGCACGTTCCATTGTGTGGTGCATAATTTTCAACTTTCGAACAATGCATACAGGCTTCGTAAATGCTTTTTTTGAGCAAATGTGTTGCAAAGGTATTTATTTCAATTAGGGTTGTCAGTTTCAGTATAATGGTCATTCCTGGTGCGGACTGCGGGTGTAATCTGCTGCAAGAAATAACGGGTTAATTTTTTTTTGTCACTGCCTCTGTCCGTTGCCATTTATGTTTGTGTTGTATTTAAGTGCGATTTCTGATGGTTTTGTTTCGTACTCTGTCTTATTTTCTTAAATAAATTGAGCATGCTTGTCTCCATTGCTGTCTGGCAAGTTTCTAATTTTTTGCTTTGTGCTTTGGTGAGAGCCCAGCGGCCCTACCACAGGGCCAACATATTTCTGGTCTCCTGGTACTTCATTTTTCTGGTCCTCTGGTACTTGTCAATCTGTAGTACTAAGGCAGCTGCAGCTCTGAAGTTCTACTTCCTCCTCAGTCTCCATTAATCCATGCCACTTTCCGTGATAAAAAGTAGCCTATTTTTTATTCCAGGATATGAACTACATGTGTGCTAAATTTCATCCAAATCACTTCAGCGGTTTTTGCCTGATTGTTACACAAACATACAAACTTTCACCTTTATAATATTAGTAGGATAGTAGGATTGTTGGGGTAATTTAGTGGTTATAATTCACAACGTGGCATTTTGCATTTAATTGAGTTTTTGACACTGGGGAATGCAAATTGACATTAAAGCAAAGCAAGTCTGCCTCCAGAATATACTTTGGAGGGATGATCCATACGAGCCCATCAGTTGTTTACAGCTGCAAACTATATATGGGTTAAAATCATCTACATTTTTGGCCACCCGATGCCTAATAGAGCTGGCTCATAGGTACGGTAAAAGATATCCGCTTGCAGTAGAGGCTATGTTATTGAATACTTACGTAGATGATGTACTAAGTGAGGCTGACATTATAGAGTCCTTGCATGATCTCAAGGTTCAATTAATAGAGCTTTTGAAATTTGGAAATTTTAATTTGCATAAATGGTGTTCAAATGTATCTCAGGTGCTGGAAAGTGTTCCTATTGAACTTAAATATTTTAATGATGACATTGAATTTGATAAAATTAACATTGTAAAAACATTGGGCTTAAAATACAACAATACTGTAGATCAGTTTAGTTTTACTAGTCCACCATATAAAGATGGGATGTATACTAAAAGGCAGGTACTTAGCTTTAAGATAGCTTCTGTATCAGGCCTTTTACCCAACTGTGTACCGCCAGCTTCGACAGGTGGTCGTCGAAGCTTTTGGCTATCAAGCCATTGGCCGTAACGACCAACCATCGGCACAATGACAGCCGAGTCCACATTCCACATGTCGACAACCTCGTGTGCTAAGTTAAGATACTTGATTTAACATTATTTATTACTAGCTTCTACCAGCGGCTTCGCCCGCGTGAAAATCGGAAATAGGAAGGTTTCTTGATTTGTATTGTAACTACACCTACTCTACACCTACCTACACCTACCTACACCTACCTACACCTACTCTAAACCTACCCTACACCTACCCTACACCTACCCTACACCTACCCTACACCTACGCTACACCTACACTACACCTACCCTACAACTACCCTGCAACTACCCTACACCTACCCTACACCTATCCTAACCAGCCCAAAAAATACTATGACATGTTTCTGGTTTCCTGGTACTTGATGTTTTTGGTCTCCTGGTACTTGTGAATCTGTAGTACTAAGGCAGCAGCGGCTCTGAATTTCCACTTCCTCCTCAGTCATCATTGATCCATGCCACTTACCGGGATAAAAAGTAGCATATGTCTCATTCCAGGATATGAACTACATGTGTGCCAAATTTCATCCAAATCCCTTCAGCCGTTTTTGCCTGATTGAAACACAAACATACAAACATACAAACATACAAACATACAAACATACAAACATTCACATTTATAATATTAGTAGGACTAGATTCTACCAGCTGCGGCTTCGCCCGCATGAATATCGGAAATAGCAAGGTTTCCTGATTTGTACCGTAAATTTTTTACTCAGGAAACACCCACCCTACACCTACCCTACACCTACCCTATACCTACCATACACCTACCCTACACCTACCTTACACCTACCCTACACCTACCCTACACCTACCTTACACATACCCTATACCTACCCTACACCTTCCCTACACCTATTCTACACCTACCCTACCAACATAATTATACCAGCCCAAAAATACTTATGTTTCTGGTCTCCTGGTACTTGATGTTTCTGGTCTACTGGTACTTGTGAATCTGAAGTACTAAGGCAACAGCGGCTCTGAGTTTCCACTTCCACCTCAGTCTCCATTAATCCATGCCACTTACCGGGATAAAAAGTAGCCTATTTTTTATTCCAGGATATGAACTACATGTGTGCCAAATTTCATCCAAATCCCTTCAGCCGTTTTTGCCTGATTGTTACACAAACATACAAACATACAAACATACAAACATACAAACATACAAACATACAAACATACAAACATACAAACATACAAACATACAAACGTACAAACATACAAACATACAAACATACAAACTTTCACCTTAATAATATTAGTAGGATTAAGTAAGTTATGTCAGTTATCGTACCTACCAAGTTTCAAGTTTAAAAACCTAAGGAATAAGATTCTTCCATACCTACAAACTTTTACACCCCTAAATCTAATAAATCCCCTAAATAATAAAGCTTGGCTCATCGCCGTAAGGTGGCCTGCTTATCGGTCTTTTACAGATTGTACTTCGGTGAGTGTGCCCAAGAACTCCACGACCTCATCCCACCGGCCCCCTTCTACCATCGGACATCCAGACGCACTGCATCTTACCATCCCTACCTTGTAGCTATTCTACCAATTCGCACTAAGCGTTTCCAAACGTCTTTTATAATGCGCACAGCAAAGGAGTGGAACTCTCTGCCTGCGTCTGTGTTTCCAAAAGCTTACAGCCCTAATCTCTTCAAAGTTAGAGTGAACAGGCTCCTTCTGGGTAAGTTCGCTTCATCGTAGACTTAGTCTCTGTCATATCTGACATTGACTGGAGTCAAGAGAAAACCCATCAATAATAATAAAAATAAAAAAAAAAAGACTTTTGGGGGTAGTTCTGGAAAACGAATTAGTAATGACAACCTTTGTTATTTACTTAGGTCAAGGATATATCTCGCCGACTGATCGACACTTTGCGTGACCAGAGGGCTGGCTCTTTCTTTGCCCAAAGAATTAGCATTGCTATTCAACGTGGCAATGCTGCCAGCTTTCTGGGCACGTTTCCGGATGACGGCGATGCGGAGGAATACTTCGACGCCTGAGTGTATTTTATTTTTATATATTACTTATTTTGTTTGTTTTTGTTTTGTTTCTTAGGTCATTATTCGTAAAAAGTTTGAAATATATTGTCCTAAGGAATAAGATTTTTCGGTACAAACTTTCAAACCTGACTTTAACCCCTTAGAGGATGAATTTCAAAAATCCCTACTTAGTACCTACTTAAGTACGTCATTGCTTCTAAACCCAGCGGTTTCTGCTGTGCGTTGATCGACCTGTCAGTAAATCAGTCAGCCAGTCAGTTTCTTACTTTATATATACAGAGATAGATAGAAGATATTAACAGAGCCTCGGTCACTCGTTCAAGGTCACCGCTTGCGTCACGTGGTCACGCCGCACGCGCTTACTTACCTACTAATAACCCTTCCGTGGCAGTCGGGTTTGATTTTGATTGCAAATCAAACAACGGAAAAGCTTTGTTTTATTTTTAGTTTATCACTTCTGGCGATAAAGCCGCGCATTTTGTCACCCTTTGTAATGTTGTCTTCATCTACCTTTTCGTTAACTTTTACGAGTATATACTAAAGAGTATTCTTTTCAAGATATTTTCGGTGGTCTTAAGGTATTACAACTGATGAGACGAGAGTGTTGAAAATTCAGAACTTTTTCCGTATAAATACTTGACATTGACGCCTGAACGCTACCTATGTCCAGTCGACATTTGAGTACTAAGCTCCTATCTAGACATGATGGGATGTCAACTTCTTTTATTTATGTGCCTGTAGTGTCCCACTGCAGGGCAAAGGCCTTCCTTTCTTTCACTTTTCTCTGTTCTTTGCCACATCTGGCCAAACTTTTTAGAAGTCTAACTTGTTATTGTGGGCCCACCGTTGTCTATGTCTATTCTTAATTATCCACATTGTCTTAAACTTTCCCAGCGTTTGTCATCACTTGCCCATTGTATAACTACCAAACTTTACCAATGTTAGTTTATATCCATATTGTTAAGTCAAATTAGACTGACAATAGGTAACAAATGTTAAAGTTACAAAAGACAGCCCCCAAAATGATCGCTCTTTATTTCTTCCTAGTGCTTGTAACGAGGAAGAAATCGGAAAAAAACTCCTCAGCAACACTGACTATTAACACAACAAATAAAAAGTAAGCACTGATGTAACGTAAATTGAAATCAACCCATTCCCACACTTTGCAGAGACCGTTACCCACATAATGCAAAACCATTGACTACTCAATAATAATTCTAGTGCAGCCGTTATGTCCAGCTGCGAAAACTTGATAGCCTTGTGATAAAAATAATAACTAGGAGATCATCCAGTGCACATGGCCAGGGCTTTGTATTTCCCTTGTGAAACACTAAATAAAGCACGTCCATGCTTTTCAAATCTACATCAAAGCAAAACAGTTTTTTGCGAATCTAAAATTGTAACTCGCAATCTGAATCCCCATCATTCAATCCATGCCGGTTGAATTCCATGGCCACTCTTTCATCTCAATCACTGTTGCAAATATAATTATAATACCCGTCCGTCCGCTTGGACAACTTTTTTGACATTGTTAAGCGTAGACGAATAGGTACGTACTTACTTCGCTATTATTAATCCCGGTTTGCAAATATTACTAAGGGCTATTATGTGAAATGAATCACGTTTCCATTGTAGTGTTTTCATAAAGAGCAGGTACCAATTATGTCAGGATTAAAATCTACATCATGCAGCTGTAGTTGCAAGGGTTTCAAATTAAATCTGTATGGAACTGATCCTTTGTGTATCTATCTGCACAGGAGCCGCTCTTCGTCTGCAGTAGCCAATACAGACAGGTAAAACGTTAACGTTGTTGAGTGGGAATTTAAATTTCATAATATTATTTGAATAAAGGAATGAAAAAAGTTGGTTAACAAAATGTCAAATGACTAGTCTGAATCGCAGCTGCCATGTTTAATTTTTTACGTGATATACTAGTTAGTTATTGCCTGTATTCATAGCAGTGGCTAAAAATCAGTTTGCAATAGACATAATATAGGAGGAGTCGACATACTTAAATTGTTTGCAACTTAACGCTAAGCATCTTGAAAAGTTGCTGATCAGGTCAAACTTAAATAATTTAGCCTCGTCACCAATGAAACAGTTACACTTACTTTTTATCAGTCTAATTAACAATTAAAATCTTGACCAAGCATGACCGATCTTGATTGATTGTGAGTGATCAAATCATTTGACATAGTTAATACATAGTTTGTTACAGTCGGTCATGCAATGTTTGTGTCGATGAATCCTTTCAGGAATATTGTGTGACTCATTTTTATCAGATTCTGTGAAACCTGGTTAAGAGGGCCCTGGATATGTGAGAAACCTCTGTTGTGATAATTACAATGAGGTCCGACACATTTCATAGATTTTTTCGATGTTCCCCTCTATAATTGGGACTTCCTAGATCAATAACTCACGTAAGTGATACAATTTCTCAGGCTTAGGACACGCTTTTTTACAAATAGTCTAATTTGTTCCATACTTTCTTTGTTTATCAGCCGGTCGATTCTGTAAACATGTCGAAGTGAAGGCTTGGGTTAAGTGATCACGAAGTGAGCTCTCATTCCATCTTGATTACATGGATAGACAGCTCACAAAATGGACCCTCTATAAATAAGACAAGCAACACCCGTCGCGCGCTCTGCCCGGGTGTTCACTTCGACATGTTTGCGGAGTCGCACTGTAGTTCTGATGGTTTGAGCGTCGGAATGTGAATGTTAAGTTTCTCTATAAGTGAACTGTAATTTTTTCTTTGAGAAAATAAATGTCTTTAAACCGAACATGACAGTAAACCTGCTTATCTGGGAAACTGGGTAGATGAGAACAAAGTCAAAGTCAAAGTCAAAACGTTTATTTCAATTAGGCCATTAAACGGCACTTTTGAACGTCATCATTTACATTAAAGATAATATAAAGTGACTCTACTGTCCGTTCGCAAGGGTAGATTATTATGGAGAAGAACGGACAAGAAACTCTATAGTTACTCTTTTCAAATCAATGTTTTACAATATTTTGAGTACAAAAATTAATTTTAATATATGTGAGGTCGATGCACTTAGAGTATACTACTTATAGGATCATAGTACATGGTACTCACATATTTACAAATCTAGGAACCATTAATAAAACAGAGTGTGTTAACAGAAAAATTAAAACTCTTTTACATCTGTAAAGTTATTAATAAATTGACCAGTTTGATTTTGCCTACACTACACCCTTCATTGTCCTATGGAGCAGGACCAGCATGTTTCCAAGCATTCTTATCTTGAATGTAATCCTCCAACTTGTAATATGCTTGTTTACAAAGTGTGCTTTTTACATACGTTTTAAATTTTCTTTTATTTAATGCTAATATGTCACAAGGTATTTTGTTGTAACATTTAACACAGTACCCCATGAAAGATGTGTGTACTTTAGCTAACCTATAAAATGGTTGATCTAATTTGTCTTTATTTCTTGTATTAAAATTATGTCGATCACTAATTTTATTAAAAAGATGTCGATTTTTCCGAACATACATAATATTTTCATAAATGAATTGGCAAGGGACTGTCATAATATTAATCTCTTTAAAAAATTCCCTTAGAGAATCACGGCGACGCAGATTATATAGGGCTCTGACAGCTCTCTTTTGTAAAATAAATATGGATTCAATGTCAGCAGCCCGACCCCACAGCAAAATACCGTAAGACATAATGCTGTGAAAAGAAACTAAAATAGACCAAACGTGCGGTTTCTACGTCTGTAAACTGTCTTCTCTTTACAGCATAAGCAGCTGAACTTAGACGACCCGCAAGAGATGTTATATGGGGCCCCCATTGTAATTTCTCGTCTAAAGTGATTCCTAGGAAAACCGTCTGATCAATGAAGCCCAGTTTTTATCCATTCAATATGATGTCACATTCGCTACTTTTAACATTAGGTAAAGTAAATCTAATACATGTGGTTTTTTTTCATTTAGTACCAAGTTGTTTGCCGTAAACCAATTTTGGACTTGATGAATACAGCTATTGACGTCGTCAAGATTTTGTGAACGTCGATCTATTTTAAATAAAAGAAGATGTGTCATCCGCAAATAATACCATATTTGGTTGATTTTGAAATAGTTGAGGCAAATCATTTATGTAAACTAAAAAAAGGAATGGACCCAATATTGAACCTTGTGGAACGCCCATTGTCATTTCCGACCCTATTGAGTTTACACCGTTTACCTGAACTTTAACCTGTCTGTCCATCAAGTATGAACTAATCAAATCAAGGGCTCTATTCCTAATCCCATAGTGCTCAAGTTTCAACAAAAGCGTCTCATGGTTATCGCAGTCGAACGCCTTTCGTTAGTTTTAGTCGAAACCTTTATACTTGGGTGATAAATGTTCTAGATCCCAGGTAACCAGGTTTTCACTGTACTCGTGAAATATTTTGCAATCACAGACTGTTATTGCGGACCGTCAAAAAATCAAAACAAACTTGACTCAGTATCCACCCTCACCGTTTTATAAAAGCTTTTCAATATTTTCCGTATAGAATTAATGCCTTTGATGAACCGCGCGCCGCCAGATTATTTGTAGACTTATTAGTAGGCATCGTACGCACACAAGCGAGCAGGATCCGAGTTTCGACAACCAAAATTAGTTACCTATTGCCAATCAAAAAAAAACAAATCTCCGTCGGTACAAAAGGGTGAGGACCTTTATGTACCGAGGGAGATTTGTGTGTTTTTGCTGTTACCGAGGGAGAATTGTTTTTTTTGCTGTTACCGAGGGAGATTTGTTTTTTTTTTGCTGTTACCGAGGGAGATTTGAGATTTGTTATGTACACTTACAATACAAACAGGTACATCACATAAGTACGTTGTTTGTGAGGTCCCCCTTGACGAGACGTCGTATATATTTACTGCGCAATTTTCATTTGTTCGAATAAGCTTTATGAAATTGATTGGTATCTGAGCAGGTACCAATTATAAATTTAGAGGAAGCTGGTTTGTTTACGTTGTGGGACTTAGTGCGTTACCGTCGAGATTCGGAACTGCGGACAAAAAATAAATCAGCTGTTTCATACAAAATGCAATATTCACCCGATGAAAATGTATGAAACAGTAGATTTTTTTTTCGATTTTTCAGGGTTGGTCTCATGACAAAAGTTGTTTATAATCATGAGTACTTTTACCCACTGAAAGGTTGTTGGTGTTTTACAAATAATCCTATCCAGGTAACTAATGTTTTTTCGTTCCTATGAATATGGTGGGTGGGTAGGAGAAGGGTTTGATCAAGAAAATACTAATTGCTATCTACGAATTATTTATTATTCATTCACAAGATATACTATAGGTACTTATTTAGCACTTCCACATCTAGCACCACCCTAACATCATTTGCGCTGCTACCTACTGATGAGACTGAGGTGGAAAATATAATTATGACCCTGAGAGACGACTGTGCAGTTGGATGGGATAACATACCCAATAAGATTCTAAAACAGTTCAGGCATATTTTAATTCCGCCACTGACTTATATTTTCCGCATCTGTCTATCATCGGGACTTTTTCCCGAGTGCCTAAAAAAAGCAATTGTTATTCCTGTCTATAAGTCAGGCAGTAAAGAGCAAGTGACAAATTATAGACCTATTTCTATACTGCCTGGTATGTCTAAAATATTGGAGAAAATAATTAATAAGAGATTGTTCGACTATCTGGAGAATAAATCAATTTTATCCGAGCGGCAATTTGGATTTAGACCTAAATTATCAACAGCCGATGCCGTACATCATTTGACTGACTATCTATCACAAGAACTTGACAGGGGTAACCACACAGTAGGTATTTTCCTGGACCTCGCCAAGGCTTTTGACTCCGTTTCCATTCCCATTCTGTTGCGCAAGCTTGAGACCATAGGTGTTAGAGGCTCCCAACTGAAATTATTTAGAAGTTTTTTAGAAGATCGTACTCAGTGCGTAAAGATTGGCAATGTTCTCAGCGCTGATAAAAAAAACACGTCATTTGGTGTTCCACAAGGAAGTATCTTATCATCTTCCCTTTTTTTAATTTACATTAATGACCTTTGCAATCTAAAGCTGGGACATGGCATAATCGTATCTTACGCTGACGACACTGCCTTACTTTTTTCAGCTGACTCAGAAAATGAAGTGTTCAAACATGCGCAACTCGGATTTAATATTGTAAATAATTGGCTTCAACATAATTTATTAACCCTAAACGCTGATAAGACAAACTGCATTAAGTTTTCGATGCGCAAACAAATCCCAAATATTGCACCAACGCTGTATGCTCATTCCTGCTCAACCCCGACTGATATTGCGTGTATGTGTCCAAATATTAAAGTAACTAACACAATAAAATACTTAGGCGTAATTTTAGATGAAACCCTTTCTTTTAAACAGCATATAGAAGCTTTAAACAATAGAATACGTAAGCTAATATTCATATTCAAAAAGCTACGATATATTGCAGACCCAATAATAATTAGACAAGTATACTTTGCTCTATGTCAATCAATTCTGACCTATTGCATTACCTCGTGGGGTGGGGTAGGTAAAACTCTATTACTACCCATCGAGAGAGTGCAAAGAGCGATCCTCAAGGTGTCCACTAGCCGTCCTTTCCTTTTTCCAACTAACCTTCTCTATAAATCCTGTGATGTACTAACAGTCCGACAGTTATTCATAATGAGCACGGTGCTAAAACAACACGCAGCCCTCCCCTATCGCATTGAATCTACTAAAAAAAGACGGAAAGATATGGTTTGCCCTAATAAACCTACAAAACATGCTTTCACAACAAAATTTCATGTGTTCCTTGGACCACTGCTCTATAACAGACTTAACGCAACAGCAGACATATTTTCCCTAAATTACATTAAGTGCAAGAAAGTTGTCAAGGAAACTCTTCAAAGTATGTCCTATGATGATACAGAGGAGTTATTAATAGTTCTAAAATAAAGATTGTCTTGATTTCTAAGTATTTTAATAATGTATTTAAGAGTCTAAGATGTTAGGAAATAAGTATTTTATAATATTATTTACACCTTATATAAGCCTTTTAACTTATTACCTAAGATAAATATACGTAGATCGTTAAGTATTATGCTTCCATCAATTGAACAATGTAATCTCTTCTCGCCTGAAACACAGGATTACCTAGCTCAGGCACATAACACAAATACAGTTCTGCTTAAATCTATGTCAAGTTCACACAACTTGACATAGATTTAAGCAGAACTGTATTTATTGTGTACCTTATTATTTTGAATAAACTTTATTATTATTTATTCTCTTTATTCATCTTTTTTTACATACTTTTTATATTTTTAAATATTTCAATAACAAAAAAAAAAAACAATAAAAAAACATTTAAAAATATAAAAATAGTAGTCCGCCGGTGTCGGGAGCTGGGTCCAAGCTACCGGTGGTTAGGGCTCCAGAGAAAGGAACCTCCTCACAATACGAGCCGTATCGAGGAGTACTGCCTTCTGTATCAGGCCCTTTACCCAACTGCGTAACGCCAGCTTCGACAGGTGGTCGTCGAAGCTTTTGGCTATCAAGCCATTGGCCGTAACGACTATCGGCACAATGACAGCCGAGTCCACATTCCACATGTCGACAACCTCGTGTGCTAAGTCAAGATACTTGATTTGTTTCTCTTTCTCAGCTTTCACGAGGTTCTCGTCATGTGGAATGGTAACATCGATTATCATTGTGCGGCGCGCTAACCGGTCTATCACCACTATATCGGGCTTGTTAGCTATGATAGTCCTATCAGTGGTGATAGACCGATCCCAGTACAACGTGACATGGTCATTTTCGAGAACTGGGTCGGGCACATACTTGTAATACGGTACCTCAGAACCCACAAGTTTGTATTTCAAAGCAAGTTGCTGGTGAATAATCCTAGCCACTTGGTTATGCCGGTGCAAGTACTCGCCGTTAGCCAAACGAGAACAACCAGAGATAATATGTCTGATGGACTCACCCGGACGGTGACATGCCCGACACACGTCAACCGTCCCGTCCTTCATAATATGCCTCCGGTAGTTGTTCGTCAAGATAACTTCGTCCATAATTGCACAAACAAAACCTTCAGTTTCTCCGAAGAGATCACCGAAACGTAGCCAGGCCACGGACGCTGAAAAATCTACATCGGACCCATAGAGAGCCCGATAGAAGCGCCCGTGAAGCTCCTTGCCTTTCCATACCTCCTTGCGGTCATCTGTAGTAAGTATTACAGGTTTGCGCCAGTTCTCTTTAGCCATGGACAACGGGGTGAGTCCCTTGTCCACTGCGACCACATCTCGGTGCATACCCACATCGACTTTGAGAAAAATATTCTCTGAGACTGCACATCTCGCGGTTGTGGAGAGTCTTAGCATTTAAAAAGCCTCGACCTCCACACTTCCGCGGGATGTACAGTCTCATCACCGACGATCGTGGGTGATGCATCCGGTTTGCAGTCAGCAGTGTACGGACCCTCCTATCCAGGGCGTCGAGTTCAGTTTGAGTCCATTTGAGTATGCCGAAAGAGTACATTAATACCGGCATGACCCAACCGTTGAAGGCGCGCACCTTATTTCCGCCCGACAAAAGGCTGTTCAAAACCTTTTTTAGGCGGCCAAAGAAGCGCTCCTTCAGCGATTGTTTCATGTCAGTACCGTTAATGCCCAACGCTTCCGACATACCCAAATACTTATAGGTTTCGGTCGAGCTGAGGGATCTAACCTGTATGGAATCCGAGAGTTGAATTCCCTCAGATTCCATAATCTCCCCTTTCTTTACATGCATGACTGCACATTTGTCCACACCAAATTCCATCCTGATGGCGCTACTGAAAGTTTCAGTTACCTTCAGTAGCTCCATCAGTCGCAAATTGTTGGGGGCAAAGAGTTTCAAGTCATCCATGTAAAGAAGGTGAGATATGGTTTGACCACCTCTTCTCAACCGATAGCCTAGATCTGAACCCCCCAGCAGTGTGCTAAGAGGATTCAGAGCTAAGCAGAACCAAAGTGGACTCAAACTGTCGCCCTGAAATATTCCCCGTTTAATCCATACAGGCTCATCGTTCCCTTGAATCGGTCGACATCCTGGATAGCGAAGGACCGTTTTCCAATGCCTCATACATGACTCAAGAAAGGTGCGTAGAGTTGCATCTATTTTGTACAACTCCAGCACCCTCATGAGCCATGTATGTGGCACAGAGTCATAGGCCTTCTTGTAATCTATCCAACATGTCGACAGATCCTTGCGGGATCGACGAGCCTGTTGGCTTATGGCCATGTCTATGAGGAGTAGCTCCTTAGTGCCGCGGGACCCCTTCCTACATCCATTCTGAGAGGCGGACATAATTGAATTAGTGTCAATGTGATCATTAATTTTCACTCTCAGAATGGATGTAAGAAGTTTATAGACCGTCGACAAACAAGTAATCGGTCTATAATTCTTGGGTTCCGCGGGACTACCTGTCTTATGGAGCAGGTGGGTAACGCCAGTTGTTAGAAACTGTGGTAGCGACCCAGACTCCAAGGATGACTGGAATTGAGATGCCAGGAGCGCGTGTGAGCTGCTATACCACTTAAGCCAGAAGTTGTGCAGTCCGTCCGGGCCTGGAGATTTCCAGTTCGGTAATGGACGGACTGCTGTGGCTACATCTAATGGTGTGATGGAAATAGCTTCCATTTGTGGTATAACTTCACACACGCGCTCGACATCGCGCATCCAGTCACCCTCGGCATGACAGACGGGCACCGACCAGATGTTTCGCCAGAATGTACTCGTGGCGATATCATCCGGTCGGCACACGTCCGTCACACTTTGTTCAGGTCGCTCCCAAGCTCTGTATACCCACCTTTCATCGCTCTGGAAAATGCGATTCTGCGAGTATCGATCAACCCACCGCTTATACCGCCGAATACGGTTTGCCCATGCACAAACTTTCTGCTTCAGGAAGTCGATACGCTCTGTGACACGGGACGTGTATTCTCGAGGGCTGATTCCAGTCCCCGAAAACGCCCGCCTCACAAAGCGCATCACACGTGGTCTTGTATTGCCCTCCCTGAAGCAGTATAGTTTGCCGATGAGTGCCCTAGCCTCATCGATACGCCGCTCGATCCTGCACTGCCAGGCTGGTACAGCAGATTTTGGTCGTATAGCCTCGTCACAATTTGGAAACTTGACGTTTGCTATACGACATGCCGCAACAGCCCCGCAGTACAGGATTGAGTGCGTATCAACGAGGTTCTCGCTGCTTTCGAAGATGTACTGCAGCAGCGAGTCTAAGGCACACACCAGCGCCCTATTCTTTTTGTGCATAGGTAACCGTGGTAATCGGGGCCTAAGGTCGGTAGGAGTTGATCTATACTCGCGAAGCGCATCCTCCAGCGCGCTCCTCAGTCGATCGTTGCACTGGCTACTTACCGTGACAACCCTATCATCTACCTCATCACTATTATTATTGGGCCGCGGTATGATTGCGCCACTAGCTGGCGCCGGTACCACGGCCTGTGTCGGGGTCGAGATGATAAGGTTGTTTAGTACCTCTGAGCGCAGCCTATCAAGTGCGGCATCGTCCAACTTGTGACTACGTTGGATGACTCGCACCTGATCCGACAATCGTTGGGCCGAGACGTTCACAGCCGGTTCCAGGTCCTGAAACAGAGACAGCATCCTGACACGGTACGCAGTGAGGTTAGTTCCCCCCTCTGTAGACCCGTAATATGCGCGCATGACGTTCTCGTTCATGGACTGAGTCCATCTCATGCGCTGCACACAACCACCGGTAGCGGGGACCCGGCTCGGGGCCGGTTGGCCCCTAGGTCCCAAGCCCCTCGGTGGCCGGCCTCTCCCCTGCCGACGCACAGGTGTTGGCGACGTCGGCGGAGAGAAATACTCGTCACTCGAGCTCGACGCGACTGCAGCCGCCGATGACACCACTGGTGATCCGATGTCTGGCGGCGGCGAGGCGGAGCTGAGCGACGAGTCCGGGGGTGGTGAGCGTGCGCGTCGCGATGCTGCTCTTGTTATTATTTATTATTATTATTATATTTCATTAAGGCTTGTCAGTTTCAGATTCCAGATCCTCATGCGGACAGCGGGTGTAATCTGCAACAAGATGTAAGTAATAATTACGTTATTTTTTTACGTAGGTACCTAACTGCAGTAACTGTCTATGTATATGGCCAAAGTAAACACATATGTACTAAGTATCTCAATATAAGCTATACACACTGAATGAAAAAACTGTCAATGAAACAGCGTAGTATGGAAAAATACATCACAAGTCGCTGACACCTGGTGCTTGAATGAGGATTATTAATACTGTGCAGTAGTAGGGGAAGCCCGGGCAAGAAGCATAGTTCGGGTAAGAAGAATAATTGTTTTTTCCAAAAATCTATAATAGATGGCATTTTGACACATTCTCAAGTCGTGACACGTGCGACCGGCAACGCCATGACAGTTCAACCAAAACAATACGCGAGTGCATTTGTTGTGAATAGAGAAAAAAAGGATTATTGTTGTTTTGTTACGATTTTTGTGAAGGTTTGTACACTAACTTTTTGTATTAGTTATTAGTTATCTATGAAATGTTTTATTTATCCAATTGCACGTTTATATAAGTATTATTTGTGATCGTTACTTTTTGTTTACCAGTTGTTGACCAGTTGCCTGGAGAAGGTCTGCCAAAAGAGGCGGTCAATCTACGAATGTCCAGTCTAACTTGAACCTTTTTTTAATATGCTCTAACATATAGACGTGAGCTCAACTTACATTGGAACACTATATTTCCGAAACTACATTTTTTTTAGACTTTTGTGTTCATAGATACTTTCAATCATCATTGTTTTATAAATTTACAAAATACAATATTATAGCCAAATTAACTGAATATTATTATTTTTTTCTAATAAATAATTGACGTGATTCTTTAAATTGGCATAACTTTTTTATTTATGACCTGATTGAAATAAAATGAACAAGAAATGTTAAGTGAAGCTTTATAGAATATGTTAGTGTACCTAAGGGTATGCGCGCACTACGAAAATAAATAGTTGAGACTTTTAAAGTGCGAAATAAAATTGCAAACGACAATAATTCCTACGCGCACTACGATTTATTATCGCCTGCGAAATAGCAGAACCAAAAGCAGTGCCAAGACAGTCACTGTGCCTAACACAGATAACTAAACGTTACTGGGTCCATCCTTTGACAGGAGTAAGACATTCTAAAGGATTTTTGTACGTACGGTATAACGATCTTCGTGAATATGATAAAAAATGCTGCGCTTGCGATTTTTTCCGCAATGTGCGAAGCTAGTACCGCAGGCGTCATAGGGTATAAAATGAACGTATGATTTCGCATCTGCGATGATAAATCGCAAATGATTTATTTTCGCAGTGCGCGGATTCTAGTACATTTCTGTTGTTCACAGATTGACGAATTTTCTTCGCAACGATTTATTTTCGTAGTGCGCGCTTACCCTAAACCGCACCCACGTCGGTTACGCCGTTTTAAAGATTAGCGCACACAAAGTCGCAGACAAACAGTACTTACTAACTTCATGTACAGACAGCAATCGGTTATTGATTTATTACTATAATATATGTATAGATGTTCATCATCATCATATCAGCCGAAAGACGTCCACTGCTGGACATAGGCCTCCCCCAAGTGTCGCCACAACAACCGGTCCTGTGCGTCTCGCATCCATCTGTTACCCGCGACCCTCACCAGGTCATCGGTCCACTTTGTGGGAGGCCTTCCAACGCTGCGTCTTCCGGTACGCGGTCGCCACTCCAAAACTTTTCAGCCCCATCGACCATCTGTTCTGCGAGCAATGTGCCCTGCCCACTGCCACTTCAATTTGGCGATCCTTCGGGCTATGTTGGTAACCTTGGTTCTCTTGCGGATATCATCATTCCTGATTCGATCACGCAAGGAAACTCCGAGCATTGCCCTCTCCATTGCCCTTTGGGTGACTTTAAGCATTCTGAGCCTTTAGGCCCATTGTGAGCGACCACGTCTCGAGTCCATAGGTCATCACTGGCGACACGCATTGGTCATAGACTTTCGTATAGATGTTGACTTGACTATATTGCTCGTCGTAAGCAATGTTCTAATTCTGAATTTAAACTAAGTACCTATAACGATTTCTACACATACTCCAACTCGAACCTTTGTCGCATAAAGGTAGGCAGAAACTACAGCACAACTGCACAACACTCTAATATTATTTCTTAATCCTATTTATAATATTGTTCCAGTAGTGAAGTTACTGTACGTGGTGTCCGTGGGCGTGGACGGGCACTTCTCGAAGCCGGGCCTGGGGCACGGCTCCTCAACGCAGACGCAGTCCGCACTGTTCATTGGCGGCGGCCACATCCGCCACCTCAGCGCTGCGAGCGCTTGCCGTGCACCTTGCACGGCAAGCGCTCGCAGCGTAGTTTCACCGGCTGCATCAAAAACATCGTGATTGAAGAATCACCTGTGAAAATACCCATCACAGCTGCCTACAGAAACATACATGTCGGTGTTTATCCTGTCGACTAAAATCGAAATATTCCCACTTATAGTTCTATAAGGCTTGTACAAGCTTCCTTTGGCGTGAAACCAAACTTGGCCGCCACCTTATCGTTTCAAACAGCACATCCCACTCGTCAAAAAGATTGTTGAATCATCCACTGTGAATAAATATCTAAAGATGAATTTATAAGCGAATTCTAATTTGATATTAACGTGTATGTATTTAGGTTGCGTTTTCACTTCTATGGATGTGAACGTGCTATTTAATTGGCTGTCTAGGCATTTCATAAAATGGCGCCATTTAGTTAGCGGCCTAAATACCAACCCGGTATTTAATTGGCTACGCTACAGATTTGGCTCACTAACATTTAATGGTTTGCCTAGCCATGTTCACTGAAATTTAGTTCCATTTTCTGACACTTGGCGCGCTGTAGTCGGAACTGTCATAATTGCGTCGACCAGCCGCAGGGTTCCCAACTTAGGGGTTTTCTCCCTTAGGGGTAAATAAGTTGTATATTTCTCGACCTGAGACGCATAAGGTCGAATGTCGAGATCAGAGCAAAATAACTTTAATAGTCAGCTGAAACCTATGTATCTCATATATGTATCTCATGCTCTTTCTAAGCATATAACAATCATAATTTTATCTCTTTTTGTTCTGGTAATATACAAATGCATACCTAAGGTCGAATCTGACAATGTTTTAAATTTATATCGTGGAATAAGGCTTGATAGCAACTACAGTATTATGCTTAAAATTTTGTTTAATTAGAACATCGGACATTGACTTCAGCTTTTATGCTTTTAAATTATTTTACGCGTAAGGAAGGGACTATTTTGTCATTCGACTTTATCCTACAAGGATTGTTGGTAAAAATAATAAGTATCATCAGATAGAACTTAATGCCTATTGAAATTAAGATATCAGATGTTGTACCTTGAGATATAGTGTTATGTCTCGAAATTTTTTTTTGTTTGTTTGAGGTCTACAAATATAA
The DNA here is from genome assembly GCA_947386135.1 of Melanchra persicariae. Taxonomy (NCBI): domain Eukaryota; kingdom Metazoa; phylum Arthropoda; class Insecta; order Lepidoptera; family Noctuidae; genus Melanchra; species Melanchra persicariae. Next base: position 32,058,178 of record OX376643.1, read on the forward strand.
TTAGCCGTTATGCCTTTAAAAAGTGCTACTTTATCGTTGTACAGAAATGCCTATGTGAAGACGAAACACTATTCCATTGACTTCGCGACCGTACACCGACGCGATAAATACACATCCAAATACGAATTCGTATCTTGTATAATTGAAACAATGAAATAAAAAGCAATATTGAACCGAAATTGAACCGTGTAACATCGGCTCGAAACGGTAGATACCGGCCGGTATCTTGTTCACAAACTGAAAGGAGGGAAATGAAATCAAACAACAAACAAACTCGATCGAACTCGAAATTGTTCAATCCGCTCAAGCCCTGCGGCAAAGACATTAAATTTATACTAGTAATAGACAGGACATAGCGAACAAAATAGTAATCCGATACTTATGTCCTAGTGGTTAAAAGGGGTCAGAGCCCATTCGTCCCCTAAAATTCGTCCCCCAGCATAAAAGTTGTAGATTCGGCCCCTACATAGGTGCCCATTGGTCTCCTGGTAGGGGACCAATTAATATTTTAATAAAAAATATTATTTTTAAGTCGTCCCCTCTAATATATATACAATATAAGTTAAAGATTCGGCACCTATTCAGGTGCCTATTGGTCCCCTGAGATAAAATTAGCTATATTTTACATAAGAAACGGTTAACATAGTACACTTGTGAACAGTTTATTAACGGAATTAATTTAATAAATCATAACAGATCATTGAAAAAAGACCTATGATGAATGATAATCCGTCATGATAATAATATAACCTGTCGATAGGCTTACAATGTAAAATTGTCTCACTACGAATGGCTTGTTCAAAAAACGGGTTACAAATAATAGATAAGGTGTTTAAAATTGGTAAGTACTCTCCAGATGTGCGCGGGGTGTGGAATGCCGAAGCGGGAGGGGTAATCTTAGCCAGAGAAAAAATGCGCGCGAGCAAATATTTTTTTGATTTTAGTCATTTTTTGTTATTGTAGTTATAGTTTGTTAGATTTAAGTTATTATGATTTTGCATGTAGTTGGTAAATATACAAAAAATACGGTGATTTTAGCCAATTTTTATGTAGGTACTTCTAGTTACAATTTATAAGATAACATTTACAAAAATTACATATACAAAAAAAATGTATGTTGATTTATCTAGTCTTCAATAATTACCGTGATTGTAGTATTTTTTTGTACTGTTATAATTTTTTAGATTTAAGTTATTATGATTTTGCATGTATGTAGTTGGTAAATATACAAAAAAATAAGAAGTGATTATTTACTGTTGATATATGTTCTATTTTTTTTGCATATTTTATCTTTAATGTTGATTTATATGATGGTCAATCAAGGCTGATTTTTATAAAAGATTTGTATTTTGTTAGTTTCTAGGACATTGTGATTTTGTATGTGTTAATCTTATTTGAAATAAACATGATATCTACCGAATTACTATATTTTTTATTTTAGCCTTTTCTGCGCGACTGTACCAGGACTACCAAGCTGAAGTATACACATATACATGTACTTATATTAGAAGAATGAATAAAAATAAATATTCTTCAGGGGACGAATGAGCCCCTCAAAAGTTCCAGGGGGCGAGTGGGCACAGGGTGCGAATCCTTGGGGACGAATGGGCTCTGACCCAGATATCCCGCATAGGAGCTTTTTCGGTTATAGCACGATTTTCGGTAGGTGTCTGCATTCTACGCTACTATTGGTAAACAACAAACTTCCACCTCAAGTAAAACATCATGTTATAGTACCTATAGTCAAAGTCAAAACGTTTATTTCAATTAGGCCATTAAACGCACTTTTGAACGTCATCATTTACATTAAAAAAAATATCAAGTGACTCTACTGTCCGTTCGCAAGGGTAGATTCTTATGGAAAAGAACGGACAAGTAACTCCATACCTAGTTACTCTTTTCAAATAAATGTTTTACAATATTTGGAATGCAAAAAATAATTTTAATAAATGTGAGGTCGATGCACCTAGAGTGTACTACGTATAGGATCAAAGTATTACCAGCAGAGATAAACTTTCCCATTTTTATCATTTCTTAATAAGTACATGGTACTCACATATTTACAAATATTGGAACCATTAATAAAACAGTGTTTGAGTTAACAGCAAAATAAAAACTCTTACATCTATACTTACATCTTTGCTATTGATTAAAGCATATTACAGCATTTCCGAATTTTTGACAGACAAAATGTAATGACTGTTTTTTGACCTGAATTGGTACTCATTGACCTTGCATGAATATTATTATTAATTTTAATTCCATTAATTTGACTTTGCACATGACATTTTGTATTATTTAATTATGTATTATTCTTTATTGACATTGTTTTTTGATTTTTCCATTTGACATTTATACATTTTTCTTTCAATTAGATTAATTTAACATTGCACGTGACATTTTGTATTATTATTATTATTTTTTATTTTTTGACTTAGATTTTGACATTTATATTTTTTTCTTTGTTTTTTTTTTTGTCATAATCAATTATTAAATAGGAATTAAGTACCTCTATAAATTTTTGTACACCTTCGGGTATAACATAGCGCGCTTCAAATTGTTTTGTAACACCTATTTACCTATGTTAACAAATGAATATATGACTTATGACTTATAAAGTTAATACATAAATTGACTAGTTTGATTTTGCCTACACTACACCCTTGATTGTCCTATGGAGCCTGTTTCCAAGCATTCTTATCGTGAATGTAATCCTCGAACTTGTTATACGCTTGTTTACAAAGTGTGCTTTTTACATACGTTTAAAATTTTCTTTCATTTAATTCAATTAAGTAACAAATGATATCAACGTGTAATATTTAAATAAATTTATCATTTAATCTTCCAATACCTACCATAAGAATAAAAGTCGGCGCAAAGAAATACATTCTTTTTCCTTTCTTAGAAGTCCTGCCGGCCGGCTTCTGGTCGATTCTGAAAAGTAACGGGCTTCTGGTTGCTTTAATACATTGCCATCTTTAGTAATAGTTGATACCTCTAGCAAACCTTTAGGTTTTACTTACGGTGGTAGTTTGACTCTATGCTAACAGATGGCGTTGTTCAAGTTTCTCTCTCGATGTCTACTTTTTGCAGTCAACTTTTTAGAGTTCCGTACCCAAAGAGTAAACGGGACTCTATTACTAAGGCTTCGCCGTCCGTCCGTCCGTCTGTCACCAGGCTGTATCACATGAACCGTCATAGCTAGACAAATGAAATTTTCGCAGTTGATATTTTTCTGTAGCCGCTATTACAACAAATACTAAAATATAGAATAAAGTAAATAACACTTTTCAAACATCACAGCGACATTGCTCCTTAACCACGACAAGTTTGCTGCTAAGTGACTGTAACAAGCAATGTAAAAATCACACAGCGATACTGTATTAAGCAGATACATCGCGTAGTACGGCCTCATGCTATGAATTAGTAATGTGCTTGTACAAATCCATTAACGTAGGCTATCGACAAAAATGTTGTATTGTTAATTTTTTAATTTGTCAACCGTTTTTAGCCGGTCGGAAGATCGATGAGAAATAATGTTTTTTACTTATTTTGAGTATTTTACAGCGTATTAGAGAATTGCCTAACCGACTTTTGTAAAGTAAGTCACCTCAGTAATATCAAAGCGTCAAGTGCAGCACAAATACCTCTACTTTACAGGCCAGTGAGTAAACACCATAGCAGGGTTCAACAAAACCTACGGTTTCAATACGCTATAAGACAGCCTAAACCAACGTAACTGAATATTTTACGTATTGTTTATTTTTACTATAATATTTTAGTATTTAATTTATGGATTGCATTTTTTATTTAATTAATTTTCAGAACCTCAAACATTTTTTTGTACAATAATACATTGAAGATTCGATAACTGTCTCACTAGCATATATGTAAAATAAATTGCATTTGCACAGCACAACGATAGCGTCCGATGTTTTTGTGTGGGTAAGAGTTGTACGGTGCATGGACAATACACGCTGTGGTAGATGAGATAAGGTTTATAATTGATTGTGTAGTACGTTCTGTTTCATGATATGCAAGTGTGTGCTTGGCTGCGTATCTATTGCTATTTATTTTACTCAACTGCGTGTGTAGTGGTAGGGGCAAACTGTAGACATAGGTTTCCGATACATTTTCGTCTACCGAGCATATCTCCTTGTTTATTATATCTATGTACGGAACCTTCCGTGCGCGAGTCCGACTCGCACTTTGCCGGTTTTTTAATCAGTACGTTTGCGAACCAAATGCGAGTCACCCCTTGTGAAAGCGCATGCGCTTTTGTATTGATCTTACAAAAGGGGCGTCTGTGAGCTAGCTGCTGGCGTTGCGTTACTCCGTCAGTGTTCTCATAACACCCGCCCGAATGATCGCGACGTCATTAATTGTAAAATCGGTGAGGAGCAACTATTCACTCGGCATCGGAAGAATGGATCCAAGTAAGTAATAATAAATCATTGTTAGATGTGTCATGTACTTATGTGTTCATACTTGGTGACTTTTCTTATGTAGAAACCTACTATGGGTGAACTGCGAGTAGTAGATATTTAGGAACGAATCGATGACGCTATCGCCATTTTGGAAAGCTCACAGAGGTCTCGAGTTGAGCTTCCAGGGATGACGTGTTGGCTATGTTTATGTAGATTATTTATAAGTATTGTGGTGTCTTTCAGATATAATGCAGACATCATTATCAGACTCGGAGACAGGACAGGACTGGAGAACATCTCTTGGAGTGGTAAGTGAAATATATAAATCATATCCAATTTTATTAGGGTTGAGAGGATATAAGAAAGACGATCAAAAATAGTAAGCGACCTCGGACGGCCTCGGTCTACACAAGGCATCTAGGTTGCGTCCAGTCCGCACACTTCATTGTAACTGTCTAAGTAAGCTGTGTATTTATAGACATCGGCATCGATCGAATTTCGTCTGGAGTTTGTTGTTATATTATACTACAACAACGATTGAAAAATATTTTTTTACATCATGAAACATCTGAAGTGCTTCTATGCAAAGTTTAGCTCAAATAGAATTGAAAAAATAAATTTATAACAAGAAAGAATTAGATTTCAGAATGTGATAGTGTTCAACAATGTTCGGTTTTCTTTAAAAGTTTTTTGAAGACTTCGTGAATTACAAATTAATATATAAAAATAAACACAATATTTCTTGTTACAGTCAACTCTCCCAGTCCCTGTGAGGGATGACTATGCAACCGGTTCAACAATTTGGCGGTTTTTAATAAGATATGGTATGTACCACCACCAATTCTGCACTACTTCCTAGTTTTATAAATCTTCTTTAAGCCTTTTTCTTGTGTCCGAGTGCATAACGCCTAAAACACGAGTCACGAGCGACTTCGATGGTTAGTACCTTATCGATCTTTAAGCATCATAGACGTAGGAGAAAAGGCTGCCAAGCTAAAATGGGGTTCGGCGGGTCACGTCAGCCGCATGCACAGTGACCGTTGGGCAATAGCTTCCAAAAAGTGGGTGCCTGAGGATGGGCGGCGCCACCTAGGTCGACCCGGGAAGAGGTGGCGAGACGACCTAGACACCTACTGCGAGGGTTGGTGCGAGGAAGCTCAGGACAAAAAGATCTGGAAGGAATTATGTTCATTATGCTCAGTTAGAAGATGGTGATGTGACTGCTTTTGTAAACCTGCCGGACGTATTTATTGATCAGAGACCAAGTGACCCACGAAATGAATACTTCGCGTCTCTAATAGCTGTTGTTGAAATACGCTCAGAAGTTGCATGAACATTATTAATTTAATACGACATGCTCGTGGAGAGTCCTCACCAACAGAAAAACTAACGACGTGTCTGTAAATTGCCACTTACAAGCACATGTTTACGTATTTTTTTGTTTGCGACTTTCATTTTTGTTAATAAATAAATAATGTACCTATGCATCGATATTAGGTATTCCCAACAATGTTCCAACTAATACCTAAAGTGGCGTGGCACTGGAGGGAAGTCAAAGGTAGCAAATCTTCGTCGGTTAAAGGGTTAAGAGAATACAGGCTTTATACATCTTCAATCTTAAAATCTTAAAAATCTCAATCTAATGTAAGTTTCTGATTTTACCTTTCAGTGAATACTGTCCGGTCTGCAATATAAAAACTCATAATGCTAACCACATCAACACGCACCCAGAGACAATTGGGACCAATGCTATAAGACACGAATGACACGATGTTCACGATGAGTCAGCTGGAAGGAGTATCCTTGGGGATGCCAGATCTGCATTGATTGCACTGGAAACCGTGTTTCGAAGAAATTCGGCACGTTTCTAAGGCATGTGCGTGAACACAGGCCTAACCTAGAGTGAGTATTTTTATTCTCTATACTTACTTACATACTAACTCTTGAAAACCTGAAAAGACTGTGGCATTGAAATAGTTTGTCAAAGTTTGACTAACTTAACTCAAATAAAAAAACAGCATTGATTCGCAAAATGTTTGGTACGAGAAATTGGCCTTCAGGCGTCAGTTTTATGCAGATTCTCGTGGTATAGTTTGGCCTCACAGGTGGTTGGTTTAATTCACAGATGTTAACTTCACGTAGTAGGTACCTAAAGTATATCCCATCACTTCGGCGTGAGTCGCTTAGGCGACTAAGGGACTCGCCAGAGAATGGGCAGCAGCATTCTCTGTAGGTAAATTACTACAGCTACACTGCAATCGCCAACCCGCCTGCCAAGCGTGGCGATTATGGCAACCCCCCCCCCCATTTGGCGGAGGCCTATGTCCAACAGTTAACGTCTTTCGGCTGGTATGATGATGATGTTGATGATGAGGTTGATGATGAGTAAAGTTTGGCCAGTTAATTTGATTGAAAATCTGTTTTTTTGGCTTGTGGAAACAAATATAATTAATTAATTTGTTATTTCCAGATGAAAACTGGGACTTAGCGTTAAGCGACTTCAATCAAAACTGGACACAAAATGGATGGCCCCAAGTCCACAAAATAGGACTCCGGAGCCTGAAGAAAAAGGTATAAAAGTCGTAGTCGGAGTCAGATTTGCGGAATGTCATTCCTCAAGGTTACCGACACAGCCCAGTGGCAGTGGGCAGGAAAGTTTCGGAGTGGTGACCGCGTACCGGAAGACGCTTTAAGACGTTTTGTTTCTTTTTTACGTATTAAGTATATTTTCTCGGAGTTTCCCAGCGTGATCGAATCAGAAAAGACGATATCCACAAGAGAACATAGGTTACCGATATAGCCCGAAGGATCGCCAAATTGAAGTGGGCAAGACACATTGCTCGCAGGACAAATATTCGATGGGGCTGAAACATTCTGGAGTGGCGACCGCGTACCGGAAGACGCAGCGTTGGAAGGCCTCCCACAAGGTGGACCGATGGCTGGTGAGCGTCGCGGGTTCCCGATGAATGCGAGACGAGCAGGACCGATTGTTGTGGCGACAGTCGGTGGCGACAGACAGATTTGTACGGGCTTTCGGAACGGAGGCATAGGAACGTAAGACGCTAGAACATTTTCACAGCGACGCCGACGTGGATTGGTCCGCACACAACCCGCTCCCGGTAGAGCCCGTATTCCCGGACAGCTGTGAAACCGCCGCTGCCTGCGTCCGCCCCGCTCCCGCGTGCCAACTATGGGCGCTCAAATGAAGTTCTTAATATGTTTGAGTTAGTCGCGCCGCGCCTGCCCACCACCCGCGTTTGCAAAAGTGCATGTACAAGGCACGAGTGCAGGCAGCATTCTGCATTGACCGTCATGTCACTGCCAAATTAATTGCAGAGCGCTTTGTTTGGCTAGGCATTAGGAGGGACTGCAGGGAGTGGGCACGAGCTTGTCTCGAGTGCCAACGGGCTAAAGTCAACCGACACGTTTCTGCGCCATTAGGGTCGTATCATCTCCCACGTGCAAGGTTTACCACTGTCCACATCGACCTTGTGGGCCCGCTCCCAATTTCGCAAGGTTTTAGGTACTGTTTAACGGCAGTAGACTGTTTTACCAGGTGGCCAGAAGTCGTACCTATTGTCGACATAACTGCTGAGACTGCGTGAAAGCGCTGCTTTCCGGGTGGATTGCCCGGTTAGGCTGTCCCACAGTCATTGTCACGGACAGAGGTAGACAGTTCGAACAATTGTCCAAATTGACTGGTTTCCAGCACAACCGGACAACGGCATACCATCCGGCATGTAATGGTAATCGTCTTCTCCAAAAACATTTAGATCATTAGGCCAAATTCCCGGTTTTCTAAACCCATGAACTGCATTCTGGATCTAAGCACTTTTGGGCGTACGCTCTCCCAAATAGTTTTGCCATATCATATTGGTTTACACTACGGCCTGGGTGAATTTTTTTCTTGTTCAAAATATATCTTACTTAAGAAGGAGATAGTGAAATAACTAAACGGGCAAAAGGGATACCTATCCGTTTTGCCCATATCCATTTTGCCCAAAACGCTCATATTAGAAACAAGTCAAGACTTGAAATATTTTTTTAAGGGAAACAAAAAGTAACGATCACAAATAATACCTATAAAAACGTGCAATTGGATTAATAAAAAATTCATAGATAACTAATGACTAATACAAAAAGTTAGTGTACAAGCCTTCACAAAAATCGTAACAAAACAACGATAATCCTTTTTTTCTCTTTTCACAACAAATGCACTCGCGTATTGTTTTGGTTGAACTGTCATGGCGTTGCCGGTCGCACGTGTCACGACTTTAGAATGTGTCAAAATGCCATCTATTATAGATTTTTGGAAAAAACAATTATTCTTCTTATCCGCACTATGCTTCTTGCCCGGGCTTCCCCTGCTACTGCACAGTTTTAATAATCCTCATTCAAGCACCAGGTGTCACCGACTTGTGATGTATTTTTCCATACTACGCTATTTCATTGACAGTTTTTTCATTCAGTGTGTATAGCTTATATTGAGAGTACCTATGTGTTTACTTCGGCCATATACATAGGCATTTACTGCAGTTAGGTACCTACGTAAAAAAATAACGTAATTATTACTTACATCTTGTTGCCAGGGCTCGGAAACCGGTTAATTTTCCAAACCGGTTTTGGTCATTGACCTCGAACCAGAAACGATTGCGGTTTAGGTTTCGGTTACCGATATTTTAACCGGTTAATGGAATAACCGTTTTTTCACAAATTCCGATTCTGTTGAGCGAAATTAACCGGTTAATTTGAGTTTCGACGGTATAAACGAGTTCTACCTACGACTCCATCTCTCTTACACCTGCAATAACAACGCTCTCGCTCTACGGCAACGAATAGGCACTCAAAAAGTTATTGTATTCGACCACGTTGCTGGCGGTGTACGTTCTGTGAGACGTGTGTGTAACAAAACATTTGAATTTCATGAATTGCGTTGTTATACATTGTGATTGACTTACGTAAAAAAAAAAAAAAATATTATCAAATGAAAGACTTACCGGATAGTCAACCATTTTTTTACAGAAGCTGAAGAGGATACAATTTCTGATTCTAATACAGAGAATGGTAGGTAAAAAAACAGTGCAAGTTAAACATAACATTTAATTCGTATTCGTACTATGAAATAAACTTTGTACAATCTACCTTGTGTTCTAGATGAAGATTCTCGGTCTTTGATATCATTAAAGAAGCGTTACAGAAATGTAGTTGATTCAGGTGCAGTAACAATAGACTGTACTGATTAACGAAGTTCAAAAAAGGAGGTCCTGTATTCAACCCGTACCTACCGTATGTGTGTACCTTGTTTGTCCGCGATTTTCTAGAACACTCCTGATCCGAATTGGATGGGGTTTTCGTTATTCAAACGCATATTTTTCAAGGAAGGTTATCATTAGGATCTGATGAATATTTTCAGAGACAGACAGTGGAACTCTTCAATATTGTTTGGAGTTTGATACCACTACTGTATGTGTGCTGGGTTGGAGGACAGTGGCGGCCTTAGGGGGTGGCGAGCAGGGCCACCGCCCGGGGCCTCGCTCTTACAACCTTGCAACCTCGCGCAACTCGAGTTTAACAATGAAATGAGTTATTTCGTATTCATAATTTCTTTTTTCCCAACTAGATATTGGGGTCGGCTCCCAGTCAAACCGACTTTAGCTGAATTCCAGTAATTTACGTGGAGCGGCTGCTTACCAGACCTCCACAACTCATTAACTAATGAGTTATTTCGTAGCTCATTATGATTCTACTTAAAATTTTACTTGGAAAAGCCGCAATCATAATCAGAAATACCTACTTTCGATTCATATTCCTTACCTAAATTTAAAAGGGCCTCGCGAAGGTCTTCGCCCGGGGCCTCGCAACGGTAAAGGCCGCCGCTGTTGGAGGACACTCACTTTGTGCAATAAAACTCTTGTTCACTTGAAACTATTCACTGACTTACATAATAACGTGATGATCTGCACTGAACTGAATGCTCAAAATGTTCTAGGTCTTTAATACAATCACATGGTTGGAAGTAGCAGCAAGGCAGCAACAACAAAGAAACAAACTTATAACTACAGGTTATTATTTACACTAATAATTGATCATGATTGATCATTGCAATGATGATAGGGCTGTCCTGCACATTCCTCCCGCCGTTCGACGTCCGCCGCTGACGTCGCAGTTGCAGAAGACGGTGCAGGATCGCCGCTCCCGTTGGGTAGCACTACTATCTTCTTCAATGGACGTCGCAGTGTTCCTCCTTTCGTGCTCACGTCCACCGTGCGCACAACTCCATCTGGGCCGGGGAAAGTAGCACAGATGTGTCCTCTGTTCCACATGTTCCATGGGAGGTTGCCGTCTACGATGAGTACTAGATCGCCGACCTTGGTTATTGCCTTTAGTGTGCGGCTCTCTGCGGTTGTGTAGTTCTGGAAGGTGTTCTTTAAGCCATCTGGACCAAAGTATATCGACGAGTCTCTGAGCCGCGCGCCAACTGGCTCGTAGATGCAGGTCGCTGTCATTGAATTCTCCTGGTGCCGCGATGTAACCTGGACCTCCCAGAATAAAGTGATTGGGTGTCAAGGCTTCAGGAACTTCAAGGTTCACAGACACGTGGGTAAGTGGACGGCTGTTCACGGTGTGTTCGGCTTAGATGAGTAACGTGTGGAGCACTTCTTCGCTCGGGAATCGCTCATTCAAAGTGGTGGCGAGTGCTGTCTTCACGGATCTCACCATGGGTTCCCAGGCGCCTCACATGAAAGGTGCACCTGGTGGGATGAATCACCAGTCGATCATCTTTCTCAAGGCTTCTGCTGTAACTGCGAAGATGGCGGTTCGTAGCTCCTTCTCGGCGCCGTGAAAGTTCGTCCCGTTATCGCACCACAGTTGCACTGGGCATCCTCGGCGCGCTATCATACGTCGCAATGCCATGACAGCCGAATCTGTATTGAGCGATGTCACAAGATCAAGATGAATGGCTCGCGTCGTGAGGCATGACGAATAAGGCGACATATCTTTTTTGGTGACTTAGTCCCGATGTGATGGTCAACGGCCCGAAGTAATCCAAACCGCCGAAGGTAAATGGTCTCTGGTGGTGTGCTAAGCGACAGGAAGGGAGATGGGATGTCATCTATTGTCTCGACGTCTGGGTGATGTAATTGGCGGAGGACATGTTCGATCCACAATCGTGCTGCAAGATGATCTCCATTCAGTACCATCGGTTTCTTTAGCCGTTCTGTGACGTCTGCCATGGCGGTTATTCTGCTCTTCAGGCGAATCTCTCCCTCTGTGAGTTCTATGCACAGGGCGTGCACGCGACTTTTTCGTGGTATGGGTCTCTCGTTCTTTAGAGCTTCCATCTCTTCTTGAAAGACTTGCTCTTGTGAAGCTCGCAGGATTAGACTTTCGGCGCTATGCAGAAGTTCAGTGGTGAGAGGAAGGTGATTGTTCGTGTTCGTGGTTTTTTCGCCTCTCTTGTGTTTTGGTTGGCAATGTCTGTTTGTTCTTTTTCCAATCAGTTCAATCTTTTTGGTTCTTTTGTAATTAATGTTCTGTCCTGATTGGCGACGGAGTTGCAGGAACTGTAGAGCTCGTGCTGTTGCTCGTAGGTACCTTTCCCAGGGTGAGAATCTGTTTACGTCTGGTATAGCTTCTTTGATCTGTTCGTTCTTGTCTTCTTCAATCAAGCTAAAGGTTCTCTCTTCTCCTGTGATTATGACATGATTCTTCTCGTCAGCTGGCCACGTTTCCGGGGGACCCAGAAGAAATTCTGGACCGTTGATCCTGCGATGCTCTTGACTGTAGTTCTCTGGTACCTCTCTTGTTGCGTCGTCTGCTGGGTTCAATTTGGTTGGGAGCCAGTGCCATTCGTTGGTGGAGCTATGTTGTTCGATTGCTGCTATGCGATGAGCGACATACGGTTTGTAGGATCTGGAACTGTTTCTGATCCATGAAAGCGTGGTTCTGCTGTCGGTCCAGAATGCACACTGGCGTTCACTCGTGTATTTGTGTCGCGTATAGGCGTGCGCCAAGTGCTGTTCCACGTCGCCAAACTTCTTGAAGTATTTGTTTAGCCCTGATGGTTACTGGTGATACAAGTCCCAATGGATCAAATAGGAAAATTACTATTCTAAGAGCTTCTCTCTTAGGAGGCGTGTCGTTCTGTAAGCTGCTCTGGGGTATACGATAACAGATTCAAATTGAATGCAAGCGAGTCTTCCGTATATTAGACCGAGGACTCGTTCTATCTCGATGTTGTCTTCCAGCTTAATTGTGTCTTCGGTCTTAGTAACATCCCCTAGCGCTTTAAGAAGAGCGGTAGAGAGATATGACCATTTCTTGAGTTCGAAATGTGCTTCCCTGTGGATGTCCTCCCCGAACATTTCCGTAATATTGTAATCTGCCACGAAACTACGACTTGATTCACGTTAACATAACGATAGTTTCTACTCGCAAATTGATATTTTGTTATGTACCTATTCTGCCAACATACGGCGCCTGGTTAGCATCACCGCACTTTACAAGTCTTTCGTATCGTTACACTAAATACATACTAAACTAGTGAAAATCACTTCAATTTGTTAAGTTAATTCTACCATACCTGCAATATTTGATAAACATTAAAACTTTCTTGATGTATTGGTTACAGCCTTCCATCAAACACTTTGATTTTTTTGTCTCTGGGTATACAAACCAGAACATATATTTTCCAACACATTTGCTCAAAAAAACTTTAAAAAAAGTTTTTATTTAAGTGCCCTAAAAAGATCAAAATAAAATTTTAAATCACATTAATCACATTCATTTATGACTTTACAGAATTGAAATTATAATAAAAGCTTGTCGCGATAATTTCAATTTGTAATTAAAATTTTATAATTAGGTAGGCACCTACTAAACTTGTAAGCAATTCATAATGTTTGTAATTAAAAAAAGGGCCGTGATATAAAATGTGGAACTTTAACCTTGAATAACTTTTTTGCACACATAGGATTTATCGGGTTTGAAATTTACTGCAGTACCTAGTTGATCTGTCAGAATGTTTCTTAATTTAAATTTCATCTGACTGAATATGTAGAGATTTCTTCTAGGCATCGCGACAAGCTTTTATTATAATTTCAATTCTGTAAAGTTATAAATGAATGTGGTTAATGTGATTTAAAATTTTATTTTGATCTTTTTAGGGCACTTAAATAAAAGCTTTTTTTAAAAAAATTATCATTATTTTATTTTATATTTTTAGTTTCAATCGATAGTTATCGATCAATTCGAAAGTCCATCTATAAAACAGAGTGTCCTTCAACAGAAAAACTTAAGGAACGGGGAAAACTATTATCCCTGGATGTGGCATCTATTTCATGGTGGGCCTACCAACTGCCTATCATAAACGAAAGCGTATACAAAATGTCAAGTCCCAGCAATTGAATATTGAGGAGTTCCATAGTTCGAAGACAACCCTGGACGTGGCATCTATTTCATGGTGGGCCTACCAACTGCCTATCATAAACGAATGCGTATTCAAAATTTTAGGTCCCAGCAGTTGAATATTGAGGAGTTCCATAGTTGCAACATCATCAGATCACGTTTATGATTAACATGCATTGTCATCGGTTCTGGACCAGCATGCAAAATTTCAGCTCAATCGGATACCGGGAAGTGGGTCAAATTAAACTTTCAAGATTTGTAAACATACATACAAGTCAAGTTAAATAAAAGCTTTTAATAATAATTAATAAAAATGCATTTACGAAGCCTGTATACATTGTTCGAAAGTTAAAATTTACACACTAAGCAATGTGCGGTAAAATATGTACTTAGGTATACTGTACAGCTTTTTAATTTCCATAAAAAATAAATAAGAATATCACCAAGGAGTTTCACAATCCTAGAATAAATAAGCTGAATGATCGAACCACTTTAGAAGCGCTTTTGCTCAATACGTTTGTCTCACTTTAATACTAAAGAAAAAATGAGAGAAGAATAATAAAAATAAATAAATTAAAGATGTACTGCTAATTTTCACCACGCAATTGTTTGCAAATTCGCGCCATTTTCATATTAAATTAGAAACGTCAAAGATTGTTGCGATTTTCCGACTGATATCTATAAAAAAAGATGGCTTCATTACCTATTGTACTTTTCTCTCGCAAATGTATTGAAAAACGTTGTATGACATACGTGCAGAAATTGGTTTTTACAAACTCGTGACTATGATAAGCCCTTGACTTCGACTCGGGCTTACATTCGTCTACTTGTTTGTTAAAACCAACTTACCGCACAAATATCATAAATAACTATTACCTATTCTTCTTCTTTCTTCCCATGGTTAATGTTAGTATAATGTCTATGTTATATAAAACACGAATTAAATAGCGGCCGCACGACATTTGTATCTGCGGCGATTCGGCAAACGACGAAAGAAAACAAACACGCACAAAAGTAAGCACGCGAGAATGTGACAAACGGCAGCGGCAGGCTTGCGTCTGAGTAAAACCGGTTTATTCAGGTTAGCGTGAGTTTTCAAATTCTATTCTCTGCATTAACCGGTAACCAAAATTATTAAGGTTGTGTTGAAACCGTTTTTGTAATTAACCGGTTAATCGATGAACGGTATTATAACGGTTTTTTGAACAATATTAACCGGTATTTCTAAACCGGTTCCGAGCCCTGCTTGTTGCAGATTACACCCGCAGTCCGCACGAGGACCTGGAATCTAAAACTGACAAGCCTTAATGAAATAAGTACCTATGTTTTGTGAATGAATAATAAATTATTCGTAGATAGCAATTAGTATTTTCTTGATCAAACCCTTCTCCTACCCACCCACCATATTCATAGGAAAAAAAAAAACATAAGTGACCTGGGCAGGGTTATTTGTAAAACACCAACAACCTTTCTGTGGGTAAAAGTACTCATGATTATAAACAACTTTTGTCATGAGACCAACCCTGAAAAATCGAAAAAAAATCTACTGTTTCATACATTTTCATCGGGTGAATATTGCATTTTGTATGAAACAGCTGATTTATTTTTTGTCCGCAATTCCGAATCTCGACGGTAACGCACTAAGTCCCACAACGTAAACAAACCAGCTTCCTCTAAATTTATTGCTCAGATACCAATCACATTCATAAAGCTTATTCGAACAGATGAAAATTGCGCAGTAAATATATACGACGTCTCGTCAAGGAGGAGCTCACAAACAACGTACTTATGTGATGTACCTGTTTGTATTGTAAGTGTACATAACAAATCTCAAATCTCCCTCGGTAACAGCCAAAAAAACACAAATCTCCCTCGGTACATAAAGGTCCTCACCCTTATGTACCGAGGGATACTTATTTGTTTTTTTTTTATTGGCAATAGGTAACTAATTTTGATTCTCGAAACGGGATCCTGTTCGCTTGTGTGCGTACGATGCCTACTAATAAGTCTATAAATAATCTGGCGGCGCGCGGTCCATCAAAGGCATTAATTCGATACGGAAAATATTGAAAAGCTTTTATAAAACGGTGAGGGCTGATACTGAGTCAAGTTTGTTTTGATTTTTGACGGTCCGCAATAACAGTCTGTGATTGCAAAGTATTTCACGAGTACAGTGAAAACTTGGTTACCTGGGATCTAGAATATTTATCACCCAAGTATAAAGGTTTTCATCTACCCAGTTTCCCAGATAAGCAGGTTTACTGTCATGTTCGGTTTAAAGAAATTTATTTTCTCTAAGAACAAATTACAGTTCACTTAAAGAGAAACTTAACATTTACATTCCGACGCTCAAACCATCAGAACTGCAGTGCGACTCCGCAAACATGTCGAAGTGAACACCCGGGCAGGGCGCACGACGGGTGTTGCTTGTCTTATTTATAGAGGGTCCACTTTGTGAGCTGTCTATCCATGTAATCAAGATGGAATGAGAGCTCACTTCGTGATCACTTAACCCAAGCCTTCATTTCGACATGTTTACAGAATCGACCGGCTGATAAACAAAGAAAGTATGGAACAAATTAGACTGTTCGTAAACAAGCGTGTCCTAAACCTGATAAATTGTATCACTTACGTGGGTTATTGATCTAGGAAGTCCCAATTATAGAAGGGAACATCGAAAAAATCTATAAAATGTGTCGGACCTCATTGTAATTATCACAACAGAGGTTTCTCACATATCCAGGGCCCTTTTAACCGGGTTTCACAGTATCTGATAAAAATGAGTCACACCATGTTCCTGCAAGGATTCATCGACACAAACATTGCATGACCGACTGTAACAAACTATCTATTACCTATGTCAAATGATTTGATCACTCACAATCAATCAAGATCGGTCATGCTTGGTCAAGATTTTAATTGTTAATAAGACTGATAAAAAGTAAGTGTAACAGTTTCATTGGGGACGAGGCTAAATTATTTAAGTTTGACCTGATCAGCAACTTTTCAAGATGCTTAGCGTTAAGTTGCAAACAAGCATGTCGACTCGTCCTATATTATGTCTATTGCAAACTGATTTTTAGCCTCTGCAGGCAATAACTAAATAGTAAATCACGTAAAAAATTAAACATGGCAGCTGCGATTCAGACTAGTCATTTGACATTTTTTTAACAAACTTTTTTCATTCCTTTATTCAAATATGAAATTTAAATTCCCACTCAACATGTTAGCTTTCTACCTGTCTGTATCAGCTACTGCAGACGAAGGGCGGCTCCTGCGCAGATAGCTACACAAAGGATCAGTTCCATGCAGATTTAATTTGAAACCCTTGCAACTACATCTGCATGATGTAGATTTTAATACTGACATAATTGGTACCTGCTCTTTATGAAAACACTACAATGGAAACGTGTTTCATTTCACATAATAGCCTTTAGTAATATTTACGAACCGGGATTAATAATAGCTAAGTAAGTACGTACCTATTCGTCTACGCTTAACAATGTCAAAAAAGTTGTCCAAGCGGACGGACGGGTATTATAATTATACTATCTTCTACCAGCGGCTTCGCCCGCGTGAAAATATCTGAAATAGGGAGGTTTTTTGATTTGTATTGTAACTACACCTACCCTACACCTACCCTACACCTACCCTACACCTACCCTACACCTACCCTACACCTACCCTACACCTACCCTACACCTACCCTACACCTACTCTACACCTACCCTACACCTACCCTACACCTACCCTACACCTACCCTACACCTACCCTACACCTACCCTACACCTACCCTGCACCTACCCTGCACCTACCCTACACTTACCCTAACCAACCCAAAAAATACTATGACATGTTTCTGGTCTCCTGGTGCTTGATATTTCTGGTCTCCTGGTACTTGTAAATCCGAAGTACTAAGGCAGCAGCGGCTCTGAATTTTCACTTCCTCCTTAGTCTTCATTAATCCATGATACTTACCGGGATAAAAAGTAGCCCAGTTTTTATTCCAGGTTATGGACTACATGTGTGCCAAATTTCATCCAAATCTCTTCAGCCGTTTTTGCCTGATTGTTACACAAACATACAAACATACAAACATACAAACATACAAACATACAAACATACAAACATACAAACATACAAACATACAAACATACAAACATACAAATATACAAACATACAAACATACAAACATACAAACATACAAACTTTCACCTTTATAATATTAGTAGGATTTGCAACAGTGATTGAGATGAAAGAGTGGCCATGGAATTCAACCGGCTTGGATTGAATGATGGGGATTCAGATTGCGAGTTACAATTTTAGATTCGCAAAAAACTGTTTTGTTTTGATGTAGATTTGTCAAGCATGGACGTGTTTTATTTAGTGCTTCACAAGGGAAATACAAAGCCCTGGCTATCTGCACTGGATGATCTCCTAGTTATTATTTTTATCACAAGGCTATCAAGTTTTTGCAGCTGGACATAACGGCTGCACTAGAATTATTAATGAGTAGTCAATGGTTTTGCATTATGTGGGTAACGGTCTCTGCAGTGCAAAGTGTGGGAATGGGTTGATTTTAATTTACGTTACATCAGTGCTTACTTTTTATTTGTTGTGTTAATAGTCAGTGTTGCTGAGGAGTTTTTTTCCGATTTCTTCCCCGTTGCAAGCACTAGGAAGAAATAAAGAGCGATCATTTTGGGGGCTGTCTTTTGTAACTTTAACATTTGTTTACCTATTGTCAGTCTAATTTGACTTAACAATATGGATATAAACTAACATTAGTAAAGTTTGGTAGTTATACAATGGGCAAGTGATGAGAAACGCTGGGAAAGTTTAAGACAATGTGGATAATTAAGAATAGACATAGACAACGGTGGGCCCACAATAACAAGTTAGACTCCTAAAAAGATTGGCCAGATGTGGCAAAGAACAGAGAAAAGTGAAAGAAAGGAAGGCCTTTGCCCTGCAGTGGGACACTACAGGCACATAAATAAAAGAAGTAGACATCCCACCATGCCTAGATTGGAGCAGTACTCAAATGTCGACTGGATATAGGGAGCGTTCAGGCGTCAATGTCAAGTATTTATACGGAAAAAGTTCTGAATTTTCAACACTCTCGTCCCATCAGTTTGTTATTCTTAAGATCAAAAGCCGAAAAGAATACTCTTTAGTATATATATACCGTACTCGTAAAAGTTACAGAAAAGGTAGATGAAGACAACATTACAAAGGGTGACAAAATGCGCGGTTTTATCGCCAGAAGTGATTAACTAAAAATAAAACACAGCTTTTCCGTTGTTTGATTTGCAATCAAAATCATCTGCCGTCAGTGTAAAATTCAGAGAAAAGTTTTTACCCGACTGCCACGGTGACGGAAGGGTTATGTTTTTCGCGCGTATCTTGTATCTAATTACTGAGTTACATAGTACTTAGCATTATATTACAAAATAACCTGGCGCGCCGTACGGTCATAAGTTAATTTTTTTCGTATTTCTGTACGACGGCGACGGCGGGCGTCAGCTTTACTATGTTTACTACAACGTAATTTTTGTTCGTTTGTATTTCCTAACAATATTTTTCCCTTCTTTCAGTATTGGGCTGACTGACGGCGTTACTGCCGACTTCACGCCAAGGCACAAACTAGAGTTATGTTTTGACTAGGAGTCGGTCGTTTGGAGTTTTAACTCCTAGTTGAAACTACACTATTTATAAAGATGAGAGAGTGGAGGCCTAAGACCATTAGATAATTTTATTCAGAGTTCATGGTCTGTTCAGAATCGTCTGTATTGTGTACGGTGAGGTTCGACTACTGAAGGTGCGCTTCCTTTACTAGAGCTTTTATTTGAAATGCTAAGACCTATTCAAGTGTTCTTAGTGATTGGTAAGGTGAAAAATCCATGTTGCATTTAAAATGTAAGTTAAGATATCCCGCATAGGAGCTTTTTCGGTTATAGCACGATTTTCGGTAGGTGTCTGCATTCTACGCTACTATTGGTAAACAACAAACTTCCACCTCAAGTAAAGCATCATGTTATAGTACCTATAGTCAAAGTCAAAACGTTTATTTCAATTAGGCCATTAAACGCACTTTTGAACGTCATCATTTACATTAAAAAATATATCAAGTGACTCTACTGTACGTTCGCAAGGGTAGATTCTTATGGAAAAGAACGGACAAGAAACTCCATACCTAGTTACTCTTTTTAAATAAATGTTTTACAATATTTGGAATACAAAAAATAATTTTAATAAATGTGAGGTCGATGCACCTAGAGTGTACTACGTATATGATCAAAGTATTACCAGTAGAGGTAAACGTTCCCATTTTTTTCATTTCTTAATAAGTACATGGTACTCACATATTTACAAATATTGGAACCATTAATAGAACATGTGTGAGTTAACAGCAAAATAAAAACTCTTACATCTATAAAGTTAATACATAAATTGACTAGTTTGATTTTGCCTACACTACACCCTTGATTGTCCTATGGAGCCTGTTTCCAAGCATTCTTATCGTGAATGTAATCCTCGAACTTGTTATACGCTTGTTTACAAAGTGTGCTTTTTACATACGTTTAAAATTTTCTTTCATTTAATTGTATTAAGTCACAAGGCATTTTGCTACACATTAAATAACCAGACAGATACATTGCTATCTTTAGTAACAGTTGATACCTCTAGCAAACCTTTAGGTTTTACTTACGGTGGTAGTTTGACTCTATGCTAACAGATGGCGTTGTTCAAGTTTCTCTCTCGATGTCTACTTTTTGCAGTCAACTTTTTAGGGTTCCGTACCCAAAGAGTAAAACGGGACTCTATTATTAAGGCTCCGCCGTCCGTCTGTCCGTCTGTCACCAGGCTGTATCACATGAACCGTCATAGTTAGACAAATGAAATTTTCGCAGTTGATATTTTTCTGTAGCCGCTATTACAACAAATACTAAAATATGGAATAAAGTAAATAACACTTTTCAAACATCACCGCAACATTGCTCCTTAACCACGACAAGTTTGCTGCTAAGTGACTGGAACAAGCAATGCAAAATTCACACAACGAAACTTTATTAAGCAGATACATCGCGTAGTACGGCCTCATGCTATGAACTAGTAATGTGCTTGCACAAATCCATTAACGTAGGCTATGGACAAAAATGTTGTGTAGTTAATTTTTCAACTTGTCAACCGTTTTTACCCGGTCGGAAGATCGATGAGAAATAATATTTTTTACTGATTTTGAGTATTTTACAGCATATTAGAGAATTGCCTAACCAACTTTTGTAAAGTAAGTCATCTCAGTAATATCAAAGCGTCAAGTGCAGCACAAATACCTCTACTTTACAGGCCAGTGAGTAAACACCATAGCAGGGTTCAACAAAACCTACGGTTTCAATACGCTATAAGAAAGCCTAAACCAACGTAACTGAATATTTTACGTATTGTTTATTTTTACTATAATATTTTAGTATTTAATTTATGCATTGCATTTTTATTTAATTAATTTTCAGAACCTCAAACATTTTTTTGTACAATAATACATTGAAGATTCGATAACTGTCTCACTAGCATATATGTAAAATAAATTGCATTTGCACAGCACAACGATAGCGTCCGATGTTTTTGTGTGGGTAAGAGTTGTACGGTGCATGGACAATACACGCTGTGGTAGATGAGATAAGGTTGATAATTGATTTTGTAGTACGTTCTGTTTTATGAAATGCGGGTGTGTGCTTGGCTGCGTATCTATTGCTATTTATTTTACTCAACTGCGTGTGTAGTGGTAGGGGCAAACTGTAGACATAGGTTTCCGATACATTTTCGTCTACCGAGCATATCTCCTTGTTTATTATATCTATGTACGGAACCTTCCGTGCGCGAGTCCGACTCGCACTTGGCCGGTTTTTTAATCAGTACGTTTGCGAACCAAATGCGAGTCACCCCTTGTGAAAGCGCATGCGCTTTTGTATTGATCTTACAAAAGGGGCGTCTGTGAGCTAGCTGCTGGCGTTGCGTTACTCCGTCAGTGTTCTTATAACACCCGTCCGAATGATCGCAAAGTCATTAATTGTAAAATCGGTGAGGAGCAACTATTCACTCGGCATCGGAAGAATGGATCCAAGTAAGTAATAATAAATCATTGTTAGATGTGTCATGTACTCATGTGTTCATACTTGGTGACTTATCTTATGTAGAAACCTACTATGGGTGAACTGCGAGTAGTAGATATTTAGGAACGAATCGATGACGCTATCGCCATTTTGGAAAGCTCACAGAGGTCTCGAGTTGAGCTTCCAGGGCAGGGATGACGTGTTGGCTATGTTTATGTAGATTATTTATGAGTATTGTGGTGTCTTTCAGATATAATGCAGACATCATTATCAGACTCGGAGACAGGACAGGACTGGAGAACATCTCTTGGAGTGGTAAGTGAAATATATAAATCATATCCAATTTTACTAGGGTTGAGAGGATATAAGAAAGACGATCAAAAATAGTAAGCGACCTCGGACGGCCTCGGTCTACACAAGGCATCTAGGTTGCGTCCAGTCCGCACACTTCATTGTAACTGTCTAAGTAAGCTGTGTATTTATAGATATCGGCATCGATCGAATTTCGTCTGGAGTTTGTTGTTATATTATACTACAACAACGATTGAAAAAATATTTTTTTACATCATGAAACATCTGAAGTGCTTCTATGCAAAGTTTAGCTCAAATAGAATTGAAAAAATAAATTTATAACAAGAAAGAATTAGATTTCAGAATGTAATAGTGTTCAACAATGTTCGGTTTTCTTTAAAAGTTTTTTGAAGACTTCGTGAATTACAAATGAATACATAAAAATAAACACAATATTTCTTGTTACAGTCAACTCTCCCAGTCCCTGTGAGGGATGACTATGCAACCGGTTCCACAATTTGGCGGTTTTTAATAAGATATGGTATGTACCACCACCAATTCTGCACTACTTCCTAGTTTTATAAATCTTCTTTAAGGCTTTTTCTTGTGTCCGAGTGCATAACGCCTAAAACACGAGTCACGAGCGACTTCGATGGTTAGTAACTTATCGATCCTTAAGCATAATAGACGTAGGAGAAAAGGTTGCCAAGCTAAAATGGGGTTCGGCGGGTCACGTCAACCACATGCACAGTGACCGTTGGGCAATAGCTTCCAAAAAGTGGGTGCCTGAGGATGGGCGGCGCCACCTAGGTCGACCCAGGAAGAGGTGGCGAGACGACCTAGACACCTGCTGCGAGGGTTGGTGCGAGGAAGCTCAGGACAAAACGATCTGGAAGGAATTATGTTCATTATGCTCAGTTAGAAGATGGTGATGTGACTGCTTTTGTAAACCTGCCGGACGTATTTATTGATCAGAGACCAAGTGATCCACGAAGTGAATACTTCGCGTCTCTAATAGCTGTTGTTGAAATACGATCAGAAGTTGACATGAACATTATTAATTAAATACGATTTGCTTGTGGAGAGTCTTCACCAACAGAAAAACTAACGACGTGTCTGTAAATTGCCACTTACAAGCACATGTTTACGTATTTTTTTGTTTGCGACTTTTATTTTTGTTAATAAATAAATAATGTACTACCTACCTATGCATCGATGTTAGGTATTCCCAACACTGTTCCAACTAGTACCTAAAGTGGCGTGGCACTGGAGGGAAGTCAAAGGTAGCAAAACTTCGTCGGTTAAAGGGTTAAGAGAATACAGGCTTTATACATCTTCAATCTTAAAATCTTAAAAATCTCAATCTAATGTAAGTTTCTGATTTTACCTTTCAGTGAATACTGTCCGGTCTGCAATATAAAAACTCATAATGCTAACCACGCACCCAGAGACCATTGGGACCAACTCACACGAAGTTCACGATGAGTCAGCTGGAAGGAGTATCCTTGGGGATGCTAGATCTGCATTGATTGCACTGGAAACCGTGTTTCGAAGAAATCGGCACGTTTCTAAGGCATGTGCGTGAACACAGGCCTAACCTAGAGTGAGTATTTTTATTCTCTATACTTACTAACATACTTACTCCTGAAAACCTGAAAAGACTGTGGCATTGAAGTAGTTTGTCAAAGTTTCACTAACTTAACTCAAATTAAAAAAACAGCATTGATTCGCAAAATGTTTGGTACGAGAAATTGGCCTTCAGGCGTCAGTTTTATGCAGATTCTCGTGGTATAGTTTGGCCTCACAGGTGGTTGGTTTAATTCACAGATGTTAACTTCACGTAGTAGGTACCTAAAGTTTATCCCATCACTTCGGCGTGAGTGGCTTAGGCGACTAAGGGACTCGCCAGAGAATGGGCAGCAGCATTCTCTGTAGGTAAATTGCTACAGCTACACTGCAATCGCCAACCCGCCTGCCAAGCGTGGCGATTATGGCAACCCCCCCCCCCATTTGACGGAGGCCTATGTAGAACAGTTAACGTCTTTCGGCTGGTATGATGATGATGTTGATGATGAGGTTGATGATGAGTAAAGTTTGGCCAGTTAATTTGATTGAAAATCTGTTTTTTTGGCTTGTGGAAACAAATATAATTAATTAATTTGTTATTTCCAGATGAAAACTGGGACTTAGCGTTAAGCGACTTCAATCAAAACTGGACACAAAATGGATGGCCCCAAGTCCACAAAATAGGACTCCGGAACCTGAAGAAAAAGGTATAAAAGTCGTAGTCGGAGTCAGATTTGCGAAATGTCATTCCTCAAGGTTACCGACACAGCCCAGTGGCAGTGGGAAGGAAAATTTCGGAGTGGTGACCGCGTACCGGAAGACGCTATAAGACGCTTTATTTCTTTTTTATGTATTATGTATATTTTCTCGGAGTTTCCCAGCGTGATCGAATCAGAAAAGACGATATCCACAAGAGAACATAGGTTACCGATATAGCCCGAAGGATCGCCAAATTGAAGTGGGCAAGACACATTGCTCGCAGGACAAATAGTCGATGGGGCTGAAACATTCTGGAGTGGCGACCGCGTACCGGAAGACGCAGCGTTGGAAGGCCTCCCACAAGGTGGACCGATGGCTGGTGAGCGTCAAGGTTTCCCGATGAATGCGAGACGCACAGGACCGATTGTTGTGGCGACAGTCGGTGGCGACAGTCGGTGGCGACAGACAGATTTGTACGGGCTTTCGAAACGGAGGCATAGGAACGTAAGACGCTAGAACATTTTCACAGCGACGCCGACGTGGATTGGTCCGTACACAACCCGCTCCCGGTAGAGCCCGTATTCCCGGACAGCTGTGAAACCGCCGCTGCCTGCGTCCGCCCCGCTCCCGCGTGCCAACTATGGGCGCTCAAATGAAGTTCTTAATATGTTTGAGTTAGTCGCGCCGCGCCTGCCCACCACCCGCGTTTGCAAAAGTGCATGTACAAGGCACGAGTGCAGGCAGCATTCTGCATTGACCGTCATGTCACTGCCAAATTAATTGCAGAGCGCTTTGTTTGGCTAGGCATTAGGAGGGACTGCAGGGAGTGGGCACGAGCTTGTCTCGAGTGCCAACGGGCTAAAGTCAACCGACACGTTTCTGCGCCATTATGGTCGTATCATCTCCCACGTGCAAGGTTTACCACTGTCCACATCGACCTTGTGGGCCCGCTCCCAATTTCGCAAGGTTTTAGGTACTGTTTAACGGCAGTAGACTGTTTTACCAGGTGGCCAGAAGTCGTACCTATTGTCGACATAACTGCTGAGACAGTAGCTAAAGCGCTGCTTTCCGGATGGATTGCCCGGTTTGGCTGTCCCGCAGTCATTGTCACGGACAGAGGTAGACAGTTCGAACAATTGTCCAAATTGACTGGTTTCCAGCACAACCGGACAACGGCATACCATCCGGCATGTAATGGCATGGTGGAGCGATTTCAACGGCAACTCAAGGCGTCCAACACGTGCCATGCAAATGACAAGTGGACAGAGTCTTTGCCGTGGGTGTTGCTTGGTATACGGAGCGCATTCCAAAAGGATGTCCAAGCGTCTTCCCCCGAACTTGTTTACGGCGAACCGCTAAGGCTCCCGGGGGAATTTTTCGCACCCAGTGACGAAGGAACGACCGACGTCACAGATCTCACAGCGCGCATTCGCAAGTTCGTACAAAACCTGCAACCAACTCCAGCATCCTGTCACGGTAAGACGAGCATTTTCGTTTTTAAGGATCTGCAGACCACTGATCACGTGTTCCTTCGTGAAGACGCATTACGTGGCTCGCTACAACCAGCGTACACAGGTCCTCACAAAGTTCTGCAAAGGGGAGACAAAGTCTTCAAAATTTTATTCAAGGGCAGAGAGGTCACGGTCTCAATTGACCGCCTTAAACCAGCTTACATTTTGGTTGACAAAGCTGACCCAAAAGAAGTCACTCCACCTAGCAGTAGCAAAGAGCATACCACTCGCTCTGGCTGTCATGTCAGGTGGTGTAGGGTTCACTCCTACCACATAGTTTCATATTTAATGATGAACAACCTCAACCTCTTCTCATTTTAATATATCTGGTACCGACCTCATTTTATGTGTCTCTGCTCGGATGTTTTGAAGTTGATATGTCAGATTTCTAGGCTTTTGATTTTTCTCTTTAAAGTAAACTGTTTCGTGGAATTATTAATTTATTATCGGTGTTTTCTTACTGTCCATACTCCTTCTATATTATAACTATAAATTCTTCTGTTGTTTTTGGTGACGATAAAGAGAGTATATAATTAAATTATAAAGTAAGTAGGTATAAGTGTAGTAGTCTGTGTAGTAAGTTATATTAGTGAGTGTATAAATAAAGTTAAAGATTAATTATTATGTAGTTAGTTAGTTACATAACAAAGAGGCAGTTTATTTTTAAGTGTATACATCTAGATATTATTAAGTTATTTGTTTAAGTAGGTAAGTAGATTAATAAAATATGAAAATTATAAGCTTTTGATTGACTGTCATGGAACTGACATGAACTGTCATGGCGTTGCCGGTCGCACGTGTCACGACTTGAGAATGTGTCAAAGTGCCATCTATTATAGATTTTTGGAAAAAATAATTATTCTTCTTACCCGAACTAGGCTTCTTGCCCGGACTTCTCCTACTACTGTACAGTTTTATTAATCCTCATTCAAGCATCAGGTGTCAGCGACTTGTGATGTATTTTTCCATACTACGCTGTTTCATTGACAGTTTTTTCATTCAGTGTGTATAGCTTATATTGAGAGTACTTATGTGTTTACTTCGGCCACATACATAGGCAGTTACTGCAGTTAGGTACCTACGTAAAAAAATAACGTAATTATTACTTACATCTTGTTGCAGATTATACCCGCAGTCCGCATGAGGGAAACTGACAAACCTGGAAACTGAAACTGACAAACCTTAATGAAATAAGTACCTATGTTTTGTGAATGAATAATAAATTATTCGTAGATAGCAATTAGCTTTTTCTTGATAAAACCCTTCTACCCACCCACCATATTCATAGGAACGAAAAAACATTAGTCACCTGGACAGGGTTATTTGTAAAACACCAACAATCTTTCAGTGGGTAAAAGTACTCATGATTATAAAAAACTTTTGTCATGAGACCAACCCTGAAAAATCGAAAAAAAAATCTACTGTTTCAAACATTTTCATCGGGTGAATATTGCATTTTGCACGAAACAGCTGATTTATTTTTTGTCCGCAATTCCGAATCTCGACGGTAACGCACTAAGTCCCACAACGTAAACAAACCAGCTTCCTCTAAATTTATAATTAGTACCTACTCAGATACCGATCAAATTCATAAAGCTTATTCGAACAGATGAAAATTGCGCAGTAAATGTATACGACGTCTCGTCAAGGGGGAGCTCACAAACAACGTACTTATGTGATGTACCTGTTTGTATAGTAAGTGTACATAACAAATCTCAAATCTCCCTCGGTAACAGCAAAAAAACAAATCACCCTCGGTAACAGCAAAAAAAACAAATCTCCCTCGGTAACAGCAAAAAAACACAAATCTCCCTCGGTACATAAAGGTCCTCCCCTTATGTACCGAGGGAAATTTGTTTTTTTTTTATTGGCAATAGGTAACTAACTTTGATTGTCGAAACTCGGATCCTGTTCGCTTGTGTGCGTACGATGCCTACTAATAAGTCTATAAATAATCTGGCGGCGCGCGGTCCATCAAAGGCATTAATTCGATACGGAAAATATTGAAAAGCTTTTATAAAACGGTGAGGGTGGATACTGAGTCAAGTTTGTTTTGATTTTTTGACGGTCCGCAATAGGTAACAGTCTGCGATTGCAAAGTATTTCACGAGCACCGTGAAAACCTGGTTACCTGGGATCTAGAACATTTATCACCCAAGTATAAAGGTTTTCATCTACCCAGTTTCGCAGATAAGCAGGTTTACTGTCATGTTCGGTTTAAAGAAATTTATTTTCTCTAAGAACAAATTACAGTTCACTTAAAGAGAAACTTTACATTTACATTCCGACGCTCAAACCATCAGAACTGCAGTGCGATTCTGTAAACATGTCGTCGTGAAAACTTGGGCGAAGTGAACGACTAGTTAGCTGTCAAATCATACAAACAAGATGGAATGACAGCTCAGTTGTCGTTCACTCTGTAGCGCCACAAAAATCAACGTAGCAGAATCAACATCACAACAAATGAGACTCGCAGCGCCATCTATCTTGACAGCTGCGAACTAACTGGCAAAATCCTAAATCGCGATATCAAAGTTTACCGTGCGATTAGAACATATGCAAAGCCCGAATATCAACTCTCGGGCAGTTGCCCACCAGACACAAACAACCGTCTGGTCGGAGGATCCTCCCTTTTCAATGGAGGTTTGCGGGACTTTACTCACTGTTCCGCTACCTCCAAACTGGTGACCCTCGACATTTGACATCAGCGCAGCCTTCGTGCAGCTACCTCATCATGACGTCATCATCATCATCTTCACTTCTCCTCATCCTGACCTCAAGCTCTCGAGCAGCGAGTCATACAGCCAGCTAGAACCCTCGGCTTCTACGGGTATCCTGACCATCAGCATGCAGCGGACGCGCATTCCTGGTCAGCATCCTCAGCCTCTATCATCAACCTCTTCAGCGACCTTGGCAAGCACACTGCACTTTCGGCCAGTCACATGAAGAACCTTGAAAAACCTCTCCTGGTCGACGCCAGCAGTCACGTCAGCACATCGCACAGCTCCGACCCACCATGGCAAGCACACTGCACCTTCGGCCAGTTACATGAAGAGCCTTGAAGAACCTCTCCTGGTCGACGCCAGCAGTCACGCCAGCAGCAGCATCGGGGCACCGCAGACAGTTCCGACTCACCGTGAACTCTGCGACGCAGACAGTTCCGACTCACCGAGAACTCTGCGACTTCCGGTTCCGACTCACTGGAACCAACCTTCCACTGGCCTGGCAAGCATCTCAAGATGTATGGACGACTCATCCACTATCGACCTCCGGTCTCCGGAGGGGAGTGATGTAGCGCCACAAAAATCAACGTAGCAGAATCAACATCACAACAAATGAGACTTGCAGCGCCATCTATCTTGACAGCTGCGAACTAACTGACAAAATCCTAAATCGCGATATCAAAGTTTACCGTGCGATTAGAACATATGCAAAGCCCGAATATCAACTCTCGGGCAGTTGCCCACCAGACACAACCAACCGTCTGGTCGGAGGATCCTCTCTTTCCAGTGAAGGTATGTGGGACTTTACTCTCTGTTCCGCTACCTCCAAAACTCCACCTAAGTATACACGGTGAGATGTCGACAGAATCGACCGGCTGCAGTGTGATCCGCAAACATGTCGAAGTGAACACCCGGGCAGAGCGCGCGACGGGTGTTGCTTGTCTTATTTATAGAGGGTCCACTTTGTGAGCTGTCTATCCATGTAATCAAGATGGAATGAGAGCTCACTTCGTGATCACTTAACCCAAGCCTTCACTTCGACATGTTTACAGAATCGACCGGCTGATAAACAAAGAAAGTATGGAACAAATTAGACTGTTTGTAAACAAGCGTGTCCTAAACCTGATAAATTGTATCACTTACGTGGGTTATTGATCTAGGAAGTCCCAATTATAGAGGGGAACATCGAAAAAATCTATAAAATGTGTCGGACCTCATTGTAATTATCACAACAGAGGTTTCTCACATATCCAGGGCCCTCTTAACCAGGTTTCACAGTATCTGATAAAAATGAGTCACACCATGTTCCTGCAAGGATTCATCGACACAAACATTGCATGACCGACTGTAACAAACTATCTATTAACTATGTAAAATGATTTGATCACTCACAATCAATAAAGATCGGTCAAGCTTGGTCAAGATTTTAATTTTTAATTAGACTGATAAAAAGTAAGTGTAACTGTTTAATTGATGACGAGGCTAAATTATTTAAGTTTGACCTGATCAGCAACTTTTCAAGATGCTTAGCGTTAAGTTGCAAACAATTTAAGCATGTCGACTCCTCCTATTTTATGTCTATTGCAAACTGATTTTTAGCCACTGCTATGAATACAGGCAATAACTAACTAGTATATCACGTAAAAATTAAACATGGCAGCTGCGATTCAGACTAGTCATTTGACATTTTGTTAACCAACTTTTTTCATTCCTTTATTCAAATATGAAATTTAAATTTCCACTCAACATGTTAGACTTTTACCTGTCTGTATTAGCTACTGCAGACGAAGGGCGGCTCCTGCGCAAATAGCTACACAAAGGATCAGTTCAGGATTTAATTTGAAACCCTTGCAACTACAGCTGCATGATGTAGATTTTAATCCTGACATAATTGGTACCTGCTCTTTATGAAAACACTACAATGGAAACGTGTTCCATTTCACATAATAGCCCTTAGTAATATTTGCGAACCTACTCGTCTACGCTTAACAATGTCAAAAAAGTTGTCCAAGCGGACGGACGGGTATTATAATTATATTTGCAACAGTGATTGAGATGAAAGAGTGGCCATGGAATTCAACCGGCTTGGATTGAACGATGGGGATTCAGATTGCGAGTTACAATTTTAGATTCGCAAAAAACTGTTTTGCTTTGATGTAGATTTGTAAAGCATGGACGTGCTTTATTTAGGGCTTCACAGGAGAAATACAAAGCCCTGGCCATCTGCACTGGATGATCTCCTAGTTATTATTTTTATCACAAGGCTATCAACTTTTCGCAGCTGGACATAACGGCTGCACTAGAATTATTATTGAGTAGTCAATGGTTTTTCATTATGTGGGTAACGGTCTCTGCAGTGCAAAGTGTGTGAATGAGTGGAATGGGTTGATTTCAATTTACGTTACATCAGTGCTTACCTTTTATTTGTTGTGTTAATAGTCAGTGTTGCTGAGGAGTTTTTTTCCGATTTCTTCCCGGTTACAAGCACTAGGAAGAAATAAAGAGCGATCATTTTGGGGGCTGTCTTTTGTAACTTTAACATTTGTTACCTATTGTCAGTCTAATTTGACTTAACAATATGGATATAAGCTAACATTAGTAAAGTTGGTAGTTATACAATGGGCAAGTGATGAGAAACGCTGGGAAAGTTTAAGACAATGTGGATAATTAAGAATAGACATAGACAACGGTGGGCCCACAATAACAAGTTAGACTTCTAAAAAGATTGGCCAGATGTGGCAAAGAACAGAGAAAGGTGAAAGAAAGGAAGGCCTTTGCCCTGCAGTGTGACACTACAGGCACATAAATAAAAGAAGTAGACATCCCACCATGCCTAGATAGGAGCAGTACTCAAATGTCGACTGGATATAGGGAGCGTTCAGGCGTCAATGTCAAGTATTTATACGGAAAATGTTCTGAATTTTCAACACTCTCGTCTCATCAGTTTGTTATCCTTAAGACCAAAAGCCGAAAAGAATACTCTTTAGTATAATTATACTCGTAAAAGTTACAGAAAAGGTAGATGAAGACAACATTACAAAGGGTGACAAAATGCGCGGTTTTATCGCCAGAAGTGATTAACTAAAAATAAATTACAGCTTTTTCGTTGTTTGATTTGCAATCAAAATCATCTGCCGTCAGTGTAAAATTCAGAGAAGAGTTTTTACCCGACTGCCACGGTGACGGAAGGGTTATGTTTTTCGCGCGTATCTTGTATCTAATTACTGAGTTACATAGTACTTAGCATTATATTACAAAACAACCTGGCGCGCCGTACGGTCATAAGTTAATTTTTTTCGTATTTCTGTACGACGGCGACGGCGGGCGTCAGCTTTATTATGTTTACTGCAACGTAATTTTTGTTCGTTTGTATTTCCTAACAATATTTTTCCCTTCTTTCAGTATTGGGCTGACTGACGGCGTTACTGCCGACTTCACGCCCAGGCACAAACTAGAGTTATGTTTTGACTAGGAGTTGGTCGTTTGGAGTTTTAACTCCTAGTTGAAACTACACTAGTTATGAAGATGAGAGAGTGGAGGCCTAAGATCATCAGATCATTTTATTCAGAGTTCATGGTCTGTTCAGACTCGTCTGTATTGTGTACGGTGAGGTTCGACTACTGAAGGTGCGCTTCCTTTACTAGAGCTTTTATTTGAAATGCTAAGACCTATTCAAGTGCTCCTAGTGATTGGTAAGGTGAGAAATCAAATATCCCGCATAGGAGCTTTTTCGGTTATAGCACGATTTTCGGTAGGTGTCTGCATTTTACGCTACTATTGGTAAACAACAAACTTCCACCTCAAGTTAAGCATCATGTTATAGTACCTATTTTTTTAATTTTTTTTTTATTTATGAATGGGCTAGCTCTTGACCTCGATCACGCCTGATGGAAAGCGATAGATGAGGTCCATGATGAAAACGAGCGTGCCCAGAAGATGCCATGAGGCACTGGTACTCCCACGCGTCAACGAAACACAGCAGGCTGCTTGATGCCGAACTCCGGTGGGAGGGTGGTCGCGAACCAGGCGGGCGTTAGCCCTACCACCACAAGGGAAGGATTGGCCAGTCTTATAAGGTGTTAGGTGAGACTGTCCAGGATGCGCCGAGCGCTCGGCCTATAGTCAAAGTCAAAACGTTTATTTCAATTAGGCCATTAAACGGCACTTTTGAACGTAATCATTTACATTTAAAGAAATATCAAGTGACTCTATCGTCCGTTCGCAAGGGTAGATTCTTATGGAAAAGAACGGACAAGAAACTCCATACCTAGTTACTCTTTTCAAATAAATGTTTTACAATATTTGGAATACAAAAAATAATTTTAATAAATGTGAGGTCGATGCACCTAGAGTGTACTACGTATATGATCAAAGTATTACCAGTAGAGGTAAATGTTCCCATTTTTTTCATTTCTTAATAAGTACATGGTACTCACATATTTACAAATATTGGAACCATTAATAGAACAGTGTGTGAGTTAACAGCAAAATAAAAACTCTTACATCTATAAAGTTAATACATAAATTGACTAGTTTGATTTTGCCTACACTACACCCTTGATTGTCCTATGGAGCCTGTTTCCAAGCATTCTTATCGTGAATGTAATCCTCGAACTTGTTATATGCTTGTTTACAAAGTGTGCTTTTTACATACGTTTAAAATTTTCTTTCATTTAATTCTATTAAGTCACAAGGCTTTTTGTTACACATTAAATAACCAGTGTCCATCTTGATATCAACGTGTGATATTTAAATAAATTTATCATTTAATCTTCCAATACCTACCATAAGAATAAAAGTCGGCGCAAAGAAATACTTTTTTTTTCCTTTCTTTGAAGTCCAGCCGGTCGGTCGATTCTGAAAAGTAACGGGCTTCTGGTGGCTTTAAACATTGCCATCTTTAGGAAACCTTTAGGTTTTACTTACGGTGGTAGTTTGACTCTATGCTAACAGATGGCGTTGTTCAAGTTTCTCTCTCGATGTCTACTTATTGCAGTCAACTTTTTAGGGTTCCGTACCCAAATTGTAAAAAGGGACTCTATTACTAGCAATGTAAAAATCACACAGCGATACTGTATTAAGCAGATACATCGCGTAGTACGGCCTCATGCTATGAATTAGTAATGTGCTTGTACAAATCCATTAACGTAGGCTATCGACAAAAATGTTGTATAGTTAATTTTTTAATTTGTCAACCGTTTTTAGCCGGTCGGAGGATCGATGAGAAATAATGTTTTTTACTTATTTTGAGTATTTTACAGCGTATTAGAGAATTGCCTAACCGACTTTTGTAAAGTAAGTCACCTCAGTAATATCAAAGCGTCAAGTGCAGCACTAATACCTCTACTTTACAGGCCAGTGAGTAAACACCATAGCAGGGTTCAACAAAACCTACGGTTTTAGTACGCTATAACAGCCTAAACCAACGTAACTGGATATTTATTGTTTTAATTTACTTAATAATATTTTTTCAGTTACGTATTGTTTATTTTTACTATAATATTTTAGTATTTAATTTATGGATTGCATTTTTTATTTAATTAATTTTCAGGACCTCAAACATTTTTTTGTACAATAATACATTGAAGATTCGATAACTGTCTCACTAGCATATATATGTAAAATAAATTGCATTTGCACAGCACAACGATAGCGTCCGATGTTTTTGTGTGGGTAAGAGATGTACGGTGCATGGACAATACACGCTGTGGTAGATGAGATAAGGTTTATAATTGATTGTGTAGTACGTTCTGTTTCATGATATGCAAGTGTGTGCTTGGCTGCGTATCTATTGCTATTTATTTTACTCAACTGCGTGTGTAGTGGTAGGGGCAAACTGTAGACATAGGTTTCCGATACATTTTCGTCTACTGAGCATATCTCCTTGTTTATTATATCTATGTACGGAACCTTCCGTGCGCGAGTCCGACTCGCACTTGGCCGGTTTTTTAATCAGTACGTTTGCGAACCAAATGCGAGTCACCCCTTGTGAAAGCGCATGCGCTTTTGTATTGATCTTACAAAAGGGGCGTCTGTGAGCTAGCTGCTGGCGTTGCGTTACTCCGTCAGTGTTCTCATAACACCCGCCCGAATGATCGCGACGTCATTAATTGTAAAATCGGTGAGGAGCAACTATTCACTCGGCATCGGAAGAATGGATCCAAGTAAGTAATAATAAATCATTGTTAGATGTGTCATGTACTCATGTGTTCATACTTGGTGACTTTTCTTATGTAGAAACCTACTATGGGTGAACTGCGAGTAGTAGATATTTAGGAACGAATCGATGACGCTATCGCCATTTTGGAAAGCTCACAGAGGTCTCGAGTTGAGCTTCCAGGGATGACGTGTTGGCTATGTTTATGTAGATTATTTATAAGTATTGTGGTGTCTTTCAGATATAATGCAGACATCATTATCAGACTCGGAGACAGGACAGGACTGGAGAACATCTCTTGGAGTGGTAAGTGAAATATATAAATCATATCCAATTTTATTAGGGTTGAGAGGATATAAGAAAGACGATCAAAAATAGTAAGCGACCTCGGACGGCCTCGGTCTACACAAGGCATCTAGGTTGCGTCCAGTCCGCACACTTCATTGTAACTGTCTAAGTAAGCTGTGTATTTATAGACATCGGCATCGATCGAATTTCGTCTGAAGTTTGTTGTTATATTATACTACAACAACGATTGAAAAATATTTTTTTACATCATGAAACATCTGAAGTGCTTCTATGCAAAGTTTAGCTCAAATAGAATTGAAAAAATAAATTTATAACAAGAAAGAATTAGATTTCAGAATGTGATAGTGTTCAACAATGTTCGGTTTTCTTTAAAAGTTTTTTGAAGACTTCGTGAATTACAAATTAATATATAAAAATAAACACAATATTTCTTGTTACAGTCAACTCTCCCAGTCCCTGTGAGGGATGACTATGCAACCGGTTCAACAATTTGGCGGTTTTTAATAAGATATGGTATGTACCACCACCAATTCTGCACTACTTCCTAGTTTTATAAATCTTCTTTAAGCCTTTTTCTTGTGTCCGAGTGCATAACGCCTAAAACACGAGTCACGAGCGACTTCGATGGTTAGTACCTTATCGATCTTTAAGCATCATAGACGTAGGAGAAAAGGCTGCCAAGCTAAAATGGGGTTCGGCGGGTCACGTCAGCCGCATGCACAGTGACCGTTGGGCAATAGCTTCCTAAAAGTGGGTGCCTGAGGATGGGCGGCGCCACCTAGGTCGACCCAGGAAGAGGTGGCGAGACGACCTAGACACCTACTGCGAGGGTTGGTGCGAGGAAGCTCAGGACAAAAAGATCTGGAAGGAATTATGTTCATTATGCTCAGTTAGAAGATGGTGATGTGACTGCTTTTGTAAACCTGCCGGACGTATTTATTGATCAGAGACCAAGTGACCCACGAAGTGAATACTTCGCGTCTCTAATAGCTGTTGTTGAAATACGATCAGAAGTTGACATGAACATTATTAATTAAATATGATTTGCTCGTGGAGAGTCCTCACCAACAGAAAAACTAACGACGTGTCTGTAAATTGCCACTTACAAGCACATGTTTACGTATTTTTTTGTTTGCGACTTTTATTTTTGTTAATAAATAAATAATGTACCTACCTATGCATCGATATTAGGTATTCCCAACTCTGTTCCAACTAATACCTAAAGTGGCGTGGCACTGGAGGGAAGTCAAAGGTAGCAAAACTTCGTCGGTTAAAGGGTTAAGAGAATACAGGCTTTATACATCTTCAATCTTAAAATCTTAAAAATCTCAATCTAATGTAAGTTTCTGATTTTACCTTTCAGTGAATACTGTCCGGTCTGCAATATAAAAACTCATAATGCTAAACACATCAACACGCACCCAGAGACAAATAGTGGTACCAATGCTCACACGAAGTTCACGATTAGTAAGCTGGAAGGAGTATCCTTGGGGATGCCAGATCTGCATTGATTGCACTGGAAACCGTGTTTCGAAGAAATCGGCACGTTTCTAAGGCATGTGCGTGAACACAGGCCTAACCTAGAGTGAGTATTTTTATTCTCTATACTTACTAACATACTTACTCCTGAAAACCTGAAAAGACTGTGGCATTGAAGTAGTTTGTCAAAGTTTCACTAACTTAACTCAAATTAAAAAAACAGCATTGATTCGCAAAATGTTTGGTACGAGAAATTGGCCTTCAGGCGTCAGTTTTATGCAGATTCTCGTGGTATAGTTTGGCCTCACAGGTGGTTGGTTTAATTCACAGATGTTCACTTCACGTAGTAGGTACCTAAAGTTTATCCCATCACTTCGGCGTGAGTCGCTTAGGCGACTAAGGGACTCGCCAGAGAATGGGCAGCAGCATTCTCTGTGGGTAAATTGCTACAGCTACACTGCGATCGCCAACCCGCCTGCCAAGCGTGGCGATTATGGCAACCCCCCCCCCATTTGGCGGAGGCCTATGTCCAACAGTTAACGTCTTTCGGCTGATATGATGATGATGTTGATGATGAGGTTGATGATGAGTAAAGTTTGGCCAGTTAATTTGATTGAAAATCTGTTTTTTTTGGCTTGTGAAAACAAATATAATTACTGATAATTAATTTGTTATTTCCAGATTGAGATGAATACTAAGAGTCTGGGTCTTAGCGTTAAGCGACTACAATCAAAACTGGACACAAAATGGATGGCCCCAAGTCCACAAAATTCCTATTTTGTGGACTTGGGGCTCCGGAGTCCTCTCCGGAGCCTGAAGAAAAAGGTTCAAAAGTCGGAGTCGGTGTGAGATTTGCGGAATGTCATTCCTCAAGGTTACGCCTCGCTCCCGCGTGCCAGCTATGGGCGCTCAAATAAGTTCTTAATATGTTTGAGTTAGTCGCGCCGCGCCTGCCCGCCACCCGCGTTTGCAAAAGTGCATGTACAAGCCACGAGTGCAGGCAACATTCTGCATTGACCGTCATATATCATTTCCAAACTATTTTACCCAAATGGCGGTCAATGCAAGCGGTCAAACCATGCTTGTGCAATGTCTGCAACATTGCACATGCACGGTTTGACCACTACCTACCGCCGTAAGGACAACACGGAGCGGATAAATAATAATTTAAATATTTAAAAATAGTATTAGTGGTTTCTTTTTAATACTTATGTTTTTTTTAGTGATGATAAAGAGAGTATATAATTAAAGTATCAAGTAAGTATAAGTGTAGTAGTCTGTGTAGTAAGTATTATTAGTGAGTGTATAATTAAAGTTGAAGATTAATTATTATGTAGTTAGTTAGTTTGTTAGTTACATAATAAAGAGGCAGCTTTTTCTTAGTTAAGTCTATTTATCTAGATATTATTAAGTTATTTGTTTAAGTAAGTAGATTAATATAATATAAAAATTATAACGTTATGTTTGACTTTTAATAACACATTCAGAATGGATGGACGTAACATGTGACGTGTAAATAACTTGTGATAAAGGCACCACTGCAAGTATGTAGAGCAGAGGAGTGTAGAGGAGCTCGTGGCTAAATAATAAAAGCCTTACGGGTCGATCTTTAAGGTTAAGTAACGCTTGCCGAAATTGTGTGGATGGGGGACCGTCCTAACGTATCGAGATTCCTCCGTGCCTCGGAGAGCATGTTATGGTTTATAGATCTTTGGCAGTCGTTACGAAAATCTGTTTTCTATTACTTAATATAAAAAAAAAATATTTTCCTTAACCGGGTTATACTGGAAAAAACAGAAAACGCGTTTACTTTAAGCTAGGAAAAGAGAGTTATCTCTATTTTTTTTCATTATGTCGAGAATCGGTAAAATTAATTTATTTTGTCAGAATTTAAAAAAAAATCGCTCTAAGGAAAGTCGTTAAAAACAAAATAGAGAATTTTGAAAATTTGATCAACTGTGTTTATTTTTATTTCTTTTAGTATGTCAGACATGGACTATAAATTAAAATGAACCCCATTTAATTCAGTCACATTTTTGCCCAAATCGCTATCGCAAAAAAACTTTTTCTTGCGCTAACAATAATGTTCAATTTTGGTTGGTTGGCGAATTAAGTTATGTAATTAAGTACCTACCTATTTATAAAGTACTTACCTACCTAATTTTATGAAAAGAAAGTAGTAAATGTTTAGCTTGAAGTACAAAATAAAAAGAAAAAATATTACTGATCTGCTTGGAAAACTCGATCTCTTCTACAAAATATGCTCCAAACAAAACAAGCATGCTGTAGTATGCGCCAGATAAATGAAGAATAACGGTCATTGACCTACCTACATTTGTTGACACATTTAATGTCAAAAACAGAAATAGCGACATAAAGCTGTCCAGAATCGACATTTATAATGATTCTAACTGTTCTAGTAATGAAAAACGTTTCATAATTTACTGTCCGGGGGTCCGGGGATATAAAGGAAAGGTCAATGACCGTTATTCTTCACTTATCTGGCGCCATCTTTCTTTTTAGGATAAACGTTGCCCCACACTAATAGTTTCTCCTGTATCGTGGATGCGTTTGCAAACATACAAACTCACATACACAAAAAGCCAGACCCGGAACAACTATCTGTAGGCCATACAAATATATAGCACAGCAGTCTTCTCTGCGTATACTCTACCTACATGTTAACGATAAAAATGGAAAAGAATTATTGCTAAGTTTGCTTAATTTTTGGCGTACCTTGACTGGACTTAAAAGAGTATTAAAGTAGTATTTAATAATTCCTCCTTCTTCAGATGAGTTCTTCAAGTAGATATTATTTTAACCTACAAAAACCGTTACAATTTATTCTTAAACGGTAGCGGCATAACGACTGTTCCTACGTGCCTACGTGTCAGTCAAATCCCTACTCAAAATAAAATACAAATAGAATACAAAGAACCGTGAGATTTCTCATCCCCATTATATAGAATTCTCACAGTTCAACAAAAAACAGTAATTACGGTAATTTGGTCGGGTTATA
Source organism: Melanchra persicariae (assembly GCA_947386135.1). Lineage (NCBI taxonomy): Eukaryota > Metazoa > Arthropoda > Insecta > Lepidoptera > Noctuidae > Melanchra > Melanchra persicariae. The sequence goes on from OX376643.1 coordinate 32,097,882, forward strand.
CGAGGAGATTTATATGGAAAAGTTATGAAAGCTGATTTCTCTTAAAATACAACACCTTGTAATATGAAATTTTGGTCGCTATGACTTCTTTAGGAGTACTAATTTTTGTATAAATTTGGGGAGAAATTACATAGTTTTTAATAGGGAAATCTTGAAATGAAAATTTAACACCGTGACTACCGCCATCCCACCAATGGCATGGTATATCTCGTAAACTACTGGACCAACCACTTTGGATTTGGGGAACTAATTCTATCTAATAGGGTATTAGATTTCTATGTAGGTTCGAGGAAAGCGACAAGCTCCTGAAACTCGAAATCGACATTCAAAGTCGTGGTCCTGCTGAACGACCGCACGAAAGTTATCATCGTTGATTTCTCGGTAAATACAAATATTTCAGTAATGTTTTTTTTTTTACGAAATGAACCACATTTAAGGATACTAATTATTTGTATACTTAGAATAGCTGTAACATGCCCCCTTTTTCCGCGCTCATGGTGGTCCTGCTGAAAGGAGCGCGACCACCCTCAAAGTCGATTTTTTCGAAAACTACTGAAATACCAATTTTGTTGTTCGAGTACTAATTGAGTAATTTACCAAATATGGAAGCGATTGGGGTTCGTGGTCCTGACGTAGTCACGGACATTAATAGCTCTGTTGTAAAAATACCTACCTACTTATTTTGTGAACCCTACGCTTTAGCGTCCCCTCACCAGTCGCTCCTTTTGAGAAATGACTGTGTTTTTGTATTGATCGTACAGAAGGGGCGTTTGCCTGGCTGGAGGCGCGGCGGCGCGGCGTCGTGCGTCGTCACTGCTCCGTCAGTGTTCTATTAGCGCCCGAACGATCGCGACGCGCGCGACGTCATGTGTGATCTCAGTGAGGAGAACCTGTTCTATACCTCAGAGCATTTGGATCCACGTAAGTGATACTTAATTATTGGATGTGTTCATAGTTGGTGGGCCAGGGCTGAACTGATTCATTTTTAGGAAAAAGACAACTTACTCAGCGGTTTCGATGAGGCAATCGCCATTTTGGTGAGCTCACAGAGGTCTTGTGTTACATAGACATGTCAGTTTGAGACTTGGTCCCTTGTCGATCTTCAAGAGATCGCGTGATAGCTAACTTTAGGACAATGAGATTAAGGTATTGTGGTGGTTTTCAGATATGCCAACATCATCGCCAGACATGGACAGAGGACGGGACTGGGGTACATATCCTGGAGTGGTAAGTAGAATTTATATGCCCCTAGATACTAACCTCTATTTTTTCGAGACGCCACTCGCTGGTCAACCTTTGATATTGTCTTCCTAACCAGACTTGTCTTTGGAGGCCTTAGTGACGCGACAAACTAGTCCGTGTCGACATATTCGCGACAGGTCGTGTGTGTGAGACATTAAAATTTCCGTGTACTTATCAGTATAAAAAAAAAAGAATATAGGTAGGTAGGTACTTACTTAAATATTTTTTTGGAAAATTATCAAATTACTCCTTCCGTGCCCTAAGCCAACCGTGTTCCTCCAAATGCCCTTTGCTTTCCAGGGCCGCGGTAACTCTTTCGAATAATTCCGTAACCCTGGCATCATTCTTGCACTTTCTACCAGTAGGTATACCTAGTTAAAATTAACGTTAATTCTGGCACGTTTTTCATAATTTTCATTTTACTTCGGAATTGGTACCTTCCTACATATGAGCCATGGTCTGTACTTGAAAGCGTGGCCTAGCTATCTATAGATACGATGCTGTGTATAGATATCCGGCATCGATTGTATTTCGTCTGGACATTGTAGTCTGTGTGCTCACCCCCACGGGTAGATTTGAATAACGAACAAAGGAACCCCAGAGTTACAAGCATAACATTATAATCGACATTTGCCACCCAAGTATTGTGTGTGAGCCACTTACGTGTCTCAGTGTTTTTTTTTTAATTTAGTGCTTCTATAAGAAAAAAGAAACTAATAAGTAGATATATTGAGAAAATAAAATCTTTTTACTTCGGCCACTGGTATACATAAGCAGTTACGCATATAATAACACATTTTTTCTTGTTACAGTTTCCACCCGCAGTCCGCACGAGGGAAGACCACAAAAGTGGTGCAAGAATTAGAAGAGTTTTAAGATACGGTATGTATTTTCTACCAATTATGTTCTAATGGATATATGTATTTTTTTAACGTTCCGTTGTAGCGTCTAGAAGTCAGCAGGAAAGTCGGGCTGCTACCACGGGATTATTATCATCACTTTAGTAGTCCACTGCTGAATAACGGACATTGGCCTCTCATTGGAGAGCCCGCTCATGCTCTATATTTCAAGAAATCATTAAACAATGACGGGAGTAGGTAGTCCCAATTACCTGTGGTCATCGGCAATTGTAAAGGCATCATTGCAGCTACTTTGTCATTGAAGAGACAGAGCTGAATGTCCCAAGTGCCTGTAACACACGGTGAGATATTCCAGCTGTGTCCATCCATGCCTTTCTATCCGGTACACAGAAAAGAGCTTAGGTATGGTGATATTACTTCCCCGAACGAGCATCTTAGTACCTACTCGAAGAGCTATTACTGTATCTGAAGACTTTTTCCATATGTCTGGTGGTGGTCTGGCCATTCAAATTTCTTTCAGACATTGGTTGTCAATCAAAGACAAATGAACCTATGCAAAAATAACTTCGCAAAATCTGCCGTTCAGTTCATTTTTTTGCTCGCATAACTCGACAAAAGGCTGCACCACATTTTTTCTGAAAGATCACAACGTAGGGAGGAACGGTATCCACCTATACTAAAAAAATCTCTCTTTTCAGGGGGATTGAATCCACAACGTCCATTGTGTTCTGCAACTTTATACATTGATAAAAGTTGGCCTCGCCTGTAAGTACCTATATGTTTAGTAGTTATTAAAAATTGTAGCAATTTGTTTAAGTGTTGAGCGGTGTTCAAGGTGACTTTTGGGCGATAATTTGTAATGATACCTATTTCAAAAACACAAAAGATAATATGGTGACGTCAGATATCATAACGATTTAGTTATTGATGACAGAATACCTACCAAAGGACATATCTACTTTTTGTATGCACGTTGGTTTTTTATTTTGAGAAAAATTTAACCAGCATCAAACTGCACTAATATAAAAGCGAAAAAAATACGGAACTTGAAGCCACTGAAATCATATTTTTAGACACCTCCAATTAAGAGAAAAATAATAAACTACCTATTTAGTGTTATTAAATATATTTTATTTGAACATGGCAACCCAAAAAAAGTCTACCATAAAATGATCTGTCAGATCAGAAATGACATTGTCAAAGTGTTCAGGTTAAAGATGGGTTAATACCGATATTTATCAGTATTAGCTAATATGAATATATGAGTCTAGAAACATTATAATATCTTAACTAATATTTGAGGATTAGTGATATTTAACTAATACCTAGTAATACGTATCACTTTACGAATGTCGAGTGATTGAGTGAATCAGATCCCGCCGATCCGTGCCAAGTGAATGGAATCCCAGATCACGTAGATTATTGTATCATGTTAGTAATCTGTGGATTATGTGAATATTTTTTTCGGATTTATAACGGCTTTAAAAACCATTTCAACGATCTGAAAATTATTTCCACTTAACATTTTTCGTGATACAGTCGTGTTGGGCATCGACACAAAGGGATCGAGGAGACAATTCCAAAAATACTTATATGAACTAAAAATTTATGAAATGGCATGATGATAATATTAACTAGAAAATACTTAAATGATGATTAAATGCATTTTTAGTCCAATCACAGATTTGATGCCGCCACCTGCATCAGACTGCTCGAAAAGTGGCTTGATTGGAAGTTTTCAGTTTTTGCAGTCGGGTTTTTTGTTGACTATCGACGTATTGTAAAATTTTATTTAAGACTAGGTAAAATGCCACGTTGCACAAGTATTTGGAATATTAGAGTTTTGAGATAATAATAATTATTATGGTGACCATATCTCAAAACATATTCAGTTTGCTTTACTGTCCTCCATCCATACACTGCAGTTTAATTATAAGTTGTTAATTAAAAATTCAGCAGTGCGACTCTGTAAACATGTCGAAGTTAAGGCTTGGTTGAAGTGATCACGAAGTGGGCTGTCAATCCATATATACAAGATGGAATGACAGCCCACTACGTGATCTCTTCACCCAATCCTTCACTTCGACATATTTACAGCCGGTCGATTCTGTCGACCTCTCACGATGTTCACCTTGGCGAAGTGAACGACAATAGAGTTGTCATTCTATCTTATTTGTATGGTTTGACAACTTACCCATCGTGCGCCCCGCCCGGGTGTTCACTTCGACATGTTTACAGAATCGCACTGCAGAATCGATCGGCAGAAAGGCTCGGTCACCTTTCATAGAAAAAGTTCAAACACCTTGTTGTCTTTGAAAATGTGTAAATTCGATACATATTAGCTGTAGCCAGCACGACACTATTGAGCATAAACTATAGTAATTGTTTCTTCTTACATGACTGCAACTATTTACAGATCTTCATGAGCAGGGGCCTTACCACCAACTCTTAAAGCAGTATTACTTCAATATTACTTCCAGTGGGAAAGAGACGGAGCAATACGTCCTGTATAGCTTACGGAGCTATGCGTCCTGTTTAGCACTTAAGTACGTCATTGCTTCTAGACCCAGCGGTTTCTGCTGTGCGTTTATCGATCCGTCACTAAATCAGTCAGCCAGTCAGTTTCTTACTTTATGTATACAGATAGATAGAAGACATTAACAGAGCCTCGGTCACTCGTTCAAGGTCACCGCTTGCGTCACGTGGTCACGCCGCATGCGCTTACTTACCTACTAGTCCAATCAACGGGGCTTATGTGACCCGAATAATTCTCCCGCCTATGAAATTTGGCATGTGATGAAATTAGGTGATACAGATTACAGATGCACAAATAATCCAACATTTTTTTTACGAAAAGATACGTATTTTTAACTAAACATGAAATTTGCTTAGGATGGCTCTGTGAATATTTTCTCAGGCTGAAATTGTTTGTTCATTTTTGTTCTGTTGTTTGACTAAGTATCTTTTAGTTTTAGTTTTGCTGAGGCTTGCTGACCCTGAAATTTTGGTCTTCTTAATATTTGCCTTCTGAAATTTTGCTTGCTCAGCTTTGACGGGAGTAGACGTCAACACCTCTGATTTCTGCCTCTTGTGTTTGCGGCCTGTTTTAAGAGCAGCCATGGTTGGAATAGGTCTATTTTGAAATGGCGTAAGGTTCGCTACAGGTACTGGATGATGTTCTCCTAGTAAATGAGCCGAACCTTCTTCCAGTTTATTGGAATCAGGCAAAGGTGTAATAGACCTTTCAGTCTCTATTTCTGAAATGGATACAGATGCAATTTCAAGTAAAACCGGGTCTGTCGTCACTGTTGTTGCCGAAGAATAATTTAAAGCGCAGACAATCACAGTAGATGATGTGCCACTAAAAGGATTTATGCCCACTGACAACGTTGCATCATTTACAGGACCTTCAGTCATAGTAGAATGTGGTTCAGGAAAAGGACAGTCGGTCATAGTTGATTGAGCGTAATCGTCTTCTCCAAAAACATTTGGATCGTTAGGCCAAATTCCCGGTTTTCTAAACCCATGAACTGCATTCTGGATCTAAGCACTTTTAGCGTACGCTCTCCCAAATAGTTTTACCATATCATACTGGTTTACACTACGGCCTGGGTGAATTTTTTTCTTGTTCAAAATATTTCTTACTTAAGAAGGAGATAGTGAAATAACTAAACGGGCAAAAGGGATACCTATCCGTTTTGCCCAAAACGTGCAATTGGATAAATAAAAAATTTCATAGATAACTAATAACTAATACAAAAAGTTAGTGTACAAACCTTCACAAAAATCGTAACAAAACGACGATAATCCTTTTTTTCTCTTTTCACAACAAATGCACTCGCGTATTGTTTTGGTTGAACTGTCATGGCGTTGCCGGTCGCACGTGTCACGACTTGAGAATGTGTCAAAGTGCCATCTATTATAGATTTTTGGAAAAAACAATTATTCTTCTTACCCGAACTATGCTTCTTGCCCGGACTTCTCCCACTACTGTACAGTTTTATTAATCCTCATTCAAGCATCAGGTGTCAGCGACTTGTGATGTATTTTTCCATACTACGCTATTTCATTGACAGTTTTTTCATTCAGTGTGTATAGCTTATATTGAGAGTACCTATGTGTTTACTTCGGCCATATACATAGGCATTTACTGCAGTTAGGTACCTACGTAAAAAAATAACGTAATTATTACTTACATCTTGTTGCAGATTACACCCGCAGTCCGCACGAGGACCTGGAATCTGAAACTGACAAGCCTTAATGAAATAAGTACCTATGTTTTGTGAATGAATAATAAATTATTCGTAGATAGCAATTAGTATTTTCTTGATCAAACCCTTCTCCTACCCACCCACCATATTCATAGGAACAAAAAAACATAAGTGACCTGGGCAGGGTTATTTGTAAAACACCAACAACCTTTCAGTGGGTAAAAGTACTCATGATTATAAACAACTTTTGTCATGAGACCAACCCTGAAAAATTGAAAAAAAATCTACTGTTTCAAACATTTTCATCGGGTGAATATTGCATTTTGTATGAAACAGCTAATTTATTTTTTGTCCGCAATTCCGAATCTCGACGGTAACGCACTAAGTCCCACAACGTAAACAAACCAGCTTCCTCTAAATTTATTGCTCAGATACCAATCACATTCATAAAGCTTATTCGAACAGATGAAAATTGCGCAGTAAATATATACGACGTCTCGTCAAGGGGGAGCTCACAAACAACGTACTTATGTGATGTACCTGTTTGTATTGTAAGTGTACATAACAAATCTCAAATCTCCCTCGGTAACAGCAAAAAAAACACAAATCTCCCTCGGTACATAAAGGTCCTCACCCTTATGTACCGAGGGATATTTGTTTTTTTTTGATTGGCAATAGTTAACTAATCTTGATTGTCGAAACTCGGATCCTGTTCGCTTGTGTGCGTACGATGCCTACTAATAAGTCTACAAATATTCTGGCGGCGCGCGGTCCATCAAAGGCATTAATTCGATACGGAAAATATTGAAAAGCTTTTATAAAACGGTGAGGGCGGATACTGAGTCAAGTTTGTTTTGATTTTTTGACGGTCCGCAATAACAGTCTGTGATTGCAAAGTATTTCACGAGTATAGTGAAAACCTGGTTACCTGGGATCTAGAACATTTATCACCCAAGTATAAAGGTTTTCATCTACCCAGTTTCCCAGATAAGCAGGTTTACTGTCATGTTCGGTTTAAAGAAATTTATTTTCTCTAAGAACAAATTACAGTTCACTTAAAGAGAAACTTAACATTTACATTCCGACGCTCAAACCGTCAGAACTGCAGTGCGACTCCGCAAACATGTCGAAGTGAACACCCGGGCAGGGCGCACGACGGGTGTTGCTTGTCTTATTTATAGAGGGTCCACTTTGTGAGCTGTCTATCCATGTAATCAAGATGGAATGAGAGCTCACTTCGTGATCACTTAACCCAAGCCTTCATTTCGACATGTTTACAGAATCGACCGGTTGATAAACAAAGAAAGTATGGAACAAATTAGACTGTTCGTAAACAAGCGTGTCCTAAACCTGATAAATTGTGTCACTTACGTGGGTTATTGATCTAGGAAGTCCCAATTATAGAAGGGAACATCGAAAAAATCTATAAAATGTGTCGGACCTCATTGTAATTATCACAACAGAGGTTTCTCACATATCCAGGGCCCTCTTAACCGGGTTTCACAGTATCTGATAAAAATGAGTCACACCATGTTCCTGCAAGGATTCATCGACACAAACATTGCATGACCGACTGTAACAAACTATCTATTAACTATGTCAAATGATTTGATCACTCACAATCAGTCAAGATCGGTCATGCTTGGTCAAGATTTTAATTGTTAATAAGACTGATAAAAAGTAAGTGTAACTGTTTCATTGGTGACGAGGCTAAATTATTTAAGTTTGACCTGATCAGCAACTTTTCAAGATGCTTAGCGTTAAGTTGCAAACAAGCATGTCGACTCCTCCTATATTATGTCTATTGCAAACTGATTTTTAGCCACTGCAGGCAATAACTAAATAGTAAATCACGTAAAAAATTAAACATGGCAGCTGCGATTCAGACTAGTCATTTGACATTTTTTGAACAAACTTTTTTCATTCCTTTATTCAAATATGAAATTTAAATTCCCACTCAACATGTTAGCTTTTTACCTATCTGTATCAGCTACTGCAGACGAAGGGCGGCTCCTGCGCAGATAGCTACACAAAGGATCAGTTCCATACAGATTTAATTTGAAACCCTTGCAACTACAGCTGCATGATGTAGATTTTAATCCTGACATAATTGGTACCTGCTCTTTATGAAAACACTACAATGGAAACGTGTTTCATTTCACATAATTGCCTTTAGTAATATTTGCGAACCGGGATTAATAATAGCTAAGTAAGTACGTACCTATTCGTTTACGCTTAACAATGTCAAAAAAGTTGTCCAAGCGGACGGACGGGTATTATAATTATACTACCTTCTACCAGCGGCTTCGCCCGCGTGAAAATATCGGAAATAGGGAGGTTTTTTGATTTGTATTGTAACTACACCTACCCTACACCTACCCTACACCTACCCTGCACCTACCCTGCACCTACCCTGCACCTACCCTACACCTATCCTACACTTACCCTAACCAACCCAAAAAATACTATGACATGTTTCTGGTCTCCTGGTACTTGATATTTCTGGTCTCCTGGTACTTGTAAATCCGAAGTACTAAGGCAGCAGCGGCTCTGAATTTCCACTTCCTCCTTAGTCTCCATTAATCCATGCTACTTACCGGGATAAAAAGTAGCCCAGTTTTTATTCCAGGTTATGGACTACATGTGTGCCAAATTTCATCCAAATCTCTTCAGCCGTTTTTGCCTGATTGTTACACAAACATACAAACATACAAACATACAAACATACAAACATACAAACATACAAATATACAAACATACAAACATACAAACATACAAACATACAAACATACAAACATACAAACATACAAACATACAAACATACAAACATACAAACATACAAACATACAAACATACAAACTTTCACCTTTATAATATTAGTAGGATTTGCAACAGTGATTGAGATGAAAGAGTGGCCATGGAATTCAACCGGCTTGGATTGAATGATGGGGATTCAGATTGCGAGTTACAATTTTAGATTCGCAAAAACCTGTTTTGCTTTGATGTAGATTTGTAAAGCATGGACGTGTTTTATTTAGTGCTTCACAAGGGAAATACAAAGTCCTGGCTATCTGCACTGGATGATCTCCTAGTTATTATATTTTTATCACAAGGCTATCAAGTTTTCGCAGCTGGACATAACGGCTGCACTAGAATTATTATTGAGTAGTCAATGGTTTTGCATTATGTGGGTAACGGTCTCTGCAGTGCAAAGTGTGGGAATGGGTTGATTTCAATTTACGTTACATCAGTGCTTACTTTTTATTTGTTGTGTTAATAGTCAGTGTTGCTGAGGAGTTTTTTTCCGATTTCTTCCCCGTTGCAAGCACTAGGAAGAAATAAAGAGCGATCATTTTGGGGGCTGTCTTTTGTAACTTTAACATTTGTTACCTATTGTCAGTCTAATTTGACTTGACAATATGGATATAAACTAACATTAGTAAAGTTGGTAGTTATACAATGGGCAAGTGATGAGAAACGCTGGGAAAGTTTAAGACAATGTGGATAATTAAGAATAGACATACCTAGACAACGGTGGGCCCACAATAACAAGTTAGACTTCTAAAAAGATTGGCCAGATGTGGCAAAGAACAGAGAAAGGTGAAAGAAAGGAAGGCCTTTGCCCTGCAGTGGGACACTACAGGCACATAAATAAAAGAAGTAGACATCCCACCATGCCTAGATAGGAGCAGTACTCAAATGTCGACTGGATATAGTCAATGTCAAGTATTTATACGGAAAAAGTTCTGAATTTTCAACACTCTCGTCTCATCAGTTTGTTATCCTTAAGACCAAAAGCCGAAAAGAATACTCTTTAGTATAATTATACTCGTAAAAGTTACAGAAAAGGTAGATGAAGACAACATTACAAAGAATAGAATAGAATAGAATAGAAAAAAATTATTCGATACAGACACAACACAACAGCAACAACCACATGTTATAAGAAGTCGGTTAAAAAAGAAAAGAAAACATACACAATAAGATGGTGCTGAGTGTGCCCATCCGAAAGGGTTACCATCTCAGCATTTGCTGGGCGTAGACATCCAGCGCTGGTTTTCAGTTGTCACCCTGCAGTGACACACGGACGTGGGTAAATAAACTAAATACATACTTGAATAATGATAGTGAGTAATGTTTAGAATTAGAAATAAATAAATAGGTTATTTTTGTTTTTAATTTAATGTGTGCTACACTGACCAGATTATTTTTTTTTTTACATACCCACAATAAATAGCGTGGGCCGCTCGACGCAGGCATTGTCAAGCCGCAAAACGCCAGTGAAGGAAATGTGTTTGCATAAAATATTCCTATACCTACGCCACTAAATAAAGTTTTCTAACGACCTTACCAACAGTCAGAGTGTATACTCGTAGTTTAAAGGAAAAGAGAAGATATGTGATCGAAGTCTTGTGGTTCCTGGGGACATACCACATCACAGCTAGCCCAAAAAGGTTCGTTTCCTTCTATATTAATAGATTTAAAATTAAAACAAAGGGTGACAAAATGCGCGGCTTTATCGCCAGAAGTGATTAACTAAAAATAAAACACAGCTTTTCCGTTGTTTGATTTGCAATCAAAATCATCTGCCGTCAGTGTAAAATTCAGAGAAGAGTTTTTACCCGATTGCCACGGTGACGGAAGGGTTATGTTTTTCGCGCGTATCTTGTATCTAATTACTGAGTTACATAGTACTTAGCATTATATTACAAAACAACCTGGCGCGCCGTACGGTCATAAGTTTATTTTTTTCGTATTTCTGTACGAGACGGCGACGGCGGGCGTCAGCTTTACTATGTTTACTACAACGTAATTTTTGTTCGTTTGTATTTCCTAACAACATTTTTCCCTTCTTTCAGTATTGGGCTGACTGACGGCGTTACTGCCGACTTCACGCCCAGGCACAAACTAGAGTTATGTTTTGACTAGGAGTCGGTCGTTTGGAGTTTTAACTCCTAGTTGAAACTACACTATTTATGAAGATGAGAGAGTGGAGGCCTAAGATCATCAGATCATTTTATTCAGAGTTCCTGGTCTGTTCAGACTCGTCTGTATTGTGTACGGTGAGGTTCGATTACTGAAGGTGCGCTTCCTTTACTAGAGCTTGTATTTGAAATGCTAAGACCTATTCAAGTGTTCCTAGTGATTGGTAAGGTGAAAAATCCATGTTGCATTTAAAATGTAAGTTAAGATATCCCTCCCGCATAGGAGCTTTTTCGGTTATAGCACGATTTTCGGTAGGTGTCTGCATTCTACGCTACTATTGGTAAACAACAAACTTCCACCTTAAGTAAAACATCATGTTATAGTACCTATAGTCAAAGTCAAAACGTTTATTTCAATTAGGCCACTAAACGGCACTTTTGAACGTAATCATTTACATTTAAAGAAATATCAAGTGACTCTACTGTCCGTTCGCAAGGTTAAATTCTTATGGAAAAAAACGGACAAGAAACTCCATACCTAGTTACTCTTTTCAAATAAATGTTTTACAATATTTGGAATGCAAAAAATAATTTTAATAAATGTGAGGTCGATGCACCTAGAGTGTACTACGTATATGATCAAAGTATTACCAGTAGAGGTAAATGTTCCCATTTTTTTCATTTCTTAATAAGTACATGGTACTCACATATTTACAAATATTGGAACCATTAATAGAACAGTGTGTGAGTTAACAGCAAAATAAAAACTCTTACATCTATAAAGTTAATACATAAATTGACTTGTTTGATTTTGCCTATACTACACCCTTGATTGTCCTATGGAGCCTGTTTCCAAGCATTCTTATCGTGAATGTAATCCTCGAACTTGTTATACGCTTGTTTACAAAGTGTGATTTTTACATACGTTTAAAATTTTCTTTCATTTAATTCTATTAAGTCACAAGGCTTTTTGTTACACATTAAATAACCAGTGTCCATCTTGATATCAACGTGTGATATTTAAATAAATTTATCATTTAATCTTCCAATACCTACCATAAGAATAAAAGTCGGCGCAAAGAAATACTTTTTTTTTCCTTTCTTTGAAGTCCAGCCGGTCGGTCGATTCTGAAAAGTAACGGGCTTCTGGTGGCTTTAAACATTGCCATCTTTAGGAAACCTTTAGGTTTTACTTACGGTGGTAGTTTGACTCTATGCTAACAGATGGCGTTGTTCAAGTTTCTCTCTCGATGTCTACTTTTTGCAGTCAACTTTTTAGGGTTCCGTACCCAAAGTGTAAAAAGGGACTCTATTACTAAGGCTCCGCCGTCCATCCGTCCGTCTGTCACCAGGCTGTATCACATGAACCGTCATAGCTAGACAAATGAAATTTTCGCAGTTGATATATTTCTGTTGCCGCTATAACAACAAATACTAAAATATAGAATAAAGTAAATAACACTTTTCAAACATCACAGCGACATTGCTCCTTAACCACGACAAGTTTGCTGCTAAGTGACTGTAACAAGCAATGTAAAAATCACACAGCGATACTGTATTAAGCAGATACATCGCGTAGTACGGCCTCATGCTATGAATTAGTAATGTGCTTGTACAAATCCATTAACGTAGGCTATCGACAAAAATGTTGTATAGTTAATTTTTTAATTTGTCAACCGTTTTTACCCGGTCGGAAGATCGATGAGAAATAATGTTTTTTACTTATTTTGAGTATTTTACAGCGTATTAGAGAATTGCCTAACCGACTTTTGTAAAGTAAGTCACCTCAGTAATATCAAAGCGTCAAGTGCAGCACTAATACCTCTACTTTACAGGCCAGTGAGTAAACACCATAGCAGGGTTCAACAAAACCTACGGTTTTAGTACGCTATAACAGCCTAAACCAACGTAACTGGATATTTATTGTTTTAATTTACTTAATAATATTTTTTCAGTTACGTATTGTTTATTTTTACTATAATATTTTAGTATTTAATTTATGGATTGCATTTTTTATTTAATTAATTTTCAGAACCTCAAACATTTTTTTGTACAATAATATCTACATTGAAGATTCGATAACTGTCTCACTAGCATATATGTAAAATAAATTGCATTTGCACAGCACAACGATAGCGTCCGATGTTTTTGTGTGGGTAAGAGTTGTACGGTGCATGGACAATACACGCTGTGGTAGATGAGATAAGGTTGATAATTGATTGTGTAGTACGTTCTGTTTCATGAAATGCGGCTGTGTGCTTGGCTGCGTATCTATTGCTATTTATTTTACTCAACTGCGTGTGTAGTGGTAGGGGCAAACTGTAGACATAGGTTTCCGATACATTTTCGTCTACCGAGCATATCTCCTTGTTTATTATATCTATGTACGGAACCTTCCGTGCGCGAGTCCGACTCGCACTTGGCCGGTTTTTTAATCAGTACGTTTGCGAACCAAATGCGAGTCACCCCTTGTGAAAGCGCATGCGCTTTTGTATTGATCTTACAAAAGGGGCGTCTGTGAGCTAGCTGCTGGCGTTGCGTTACTCCGTCAGTGTTCTCATAACACCCGCCCGAATGATCGCGACGTCATTAATTGTAAAATCGGTGAGGAGCAACTATTCACTCGGCATCGGAAGAATGGATCCAAGTAAGTAATAATAAATCATTGTTAGATGTGTCATGTACTCATGTGTTCATACTTGGTGACTTTTCTTATGTAGAAACCTACTATGGGTGAACTGCGAGTAGTAGATATTTAGGAACGAATCGATGACGCTATCGCCATTTTGGAAAGCTCACAGAGGTCTCGAGTTGAGCTTCCAGGGATGACGTGTTGGCTATGTTTATGTAGATTATTTATAAGTATTGTGGTGTCTTTCAGATATAATGCAGACATCATTATCAGACTCGGAGACAGGACAGGACTGGAGAACATCTCTTGGAGTGGTAAGTGAAATATATAAATCATATCCAATTTTATTAGGGTTGAGAGGATATAAGAAAGACAATCAAAAATAGTAAGCGACCTCGGACGGCCTCGGTCTACACAAGGCATCTAGGTTGCGTCCAGTCCGCACACTTCATTGTAACTGTCTAAGTAAGCTGTGTATTTATAGACATCGGCATCGATCGAATTTCGTCTGGAGTTTGTTGTTATATTATACTACAACAACGATTGAAAAATATTTTTTTACATCATGAAACATCTGAAGTGCTTCTATGCAAAGTTTAGCTCAAATAGAATTGCAAAAATAAATTTAAAACAAGAAAGAATTAGATTTCAGAATGTGATAGTGTTCAACAATGTTCGGTTTTCTTTAAAAGTTTTTTGAAGACTTCGTGAATTACAAATTAATATATAAAAATAAACACAATATTTCTTGTTACAGTCAACTCTCCCAGTCCCTGTGAGGGATGACTATGCAACCGGTTCAACAATTTGGCGGTTTTTAATAAGATATGGTATGTACCACCACCAATTCTGCACTACTTCCTAGTTTTATAAATCTTCTTTAAGCCTTTTTCTTGTGTCCGAGTGCATAACGCCTAAAACACGAGTCACGAGCGACTTCGATGGTTAGTACCTTATCGATCTTTAAGCATCATAGACGTAGGAGAAAAGGCTGCCAAGCTAAAATGGGGTTCGGCGGGTCACGTCAGCCGCATGCACAGTGACCGTTGGGCAATAGCTTCCAAAAAGTGGGTGCCTGAGGATGGGCGGCGCCACCTAGGTCGACCCAGGAAGAGGTGGCGAGACGACCTAGACACCTACTGCGAGGGTTGGTGCGAGGAAGCTCAGGACAAAAAGATCTGGAAGGAATTATGTTCATTATGCTCAGTTAGAAGATGGTGATGTGACTGCTTTTGTAAACCTGCCGGACGTATTTATTGATCAGAGACCAAGTGACCCACGAAATGAATACTTCGCGTCTCTAATAGCTGTTGTTGAAATACGCTCAGAAGTTGCATGAACATTATTAATTTAATACGACATGCTCGTGGAGAGTCCTCACCAACAGAAAAACTAACGACGTGTCTGTAAATTGCCACTTACAAGCACATGTTTACGTATTTTTTTGTTTGCGACTTTCATTTTTGTTAATAAATAAATAATGTACCTATGCATCGATATTAGGTATTCCTAACAATGTTCCAACTAATACCTAAAGTGGCGTGGCACTGGAGGGAAGTCAAAGGTAGCAAAACTTCGTCGGTTAAAGGGTTAAGAGAATACAGGCTTTATACATCTTCAATCTTAAAAATCTCAATCTAATGTAAGTTTCTGATTTTACCTTTCAGTGAATACTGTCCGGTCTGCAATATAAAAACTCATAATGCTAACCACGCACCCAGAGACCATTGGGACCAACTCACACGAAGTTCACGATGGGTCAGCTGGAAGGAGTATCCTTGGGGATGCTAGATCTGCATTGATTGCACTGGAAACCGTGTTTCGAAGAAATCGGCACGTTTCTAAGGCATGTGCGTGAACACAGGCCTAACCTAGAGTGAGTATTTTTATTCTCTATACTTACTAACATACTTACTCCTGAAAACCTGAAAAGACTTTGGCATTGAAGTAGTTTGTCAAAGTTTGACTAACTTAACTCAAATTAAAAAAACAGCATTGATTCGCAAAATGTTTGGTACGAGAAATTGGCCTTCAGGCGTCAGTTTTATGCAGATTCATGTGGTATAGTTTGGCCTCACAGGTGGTTGGTTTAATTCACAGATGTTAACTTCACGTAGTGGGTACCTAAAGTTTATCCCATCACTTCGGCGTGAGTCGCTTAGGCGACTAAGGGACTCGCCAGAGAATGGGCAGCAGCATTCTCTGTAGGTAAATTGCTACAGCTACACTGCAATCGCCAACCCGCCTGCCAAGCGTGGCGATTATGGCAACCCCCTCCCCCATTTGGCGGAGGCCTATGTCCAACAGTTAACGTCTTTCGGCTGGTATGATGATGATGTTGATGATGAGGTTGATGATGAGTACAGTTAGGCCAGTTAATTTGATTGAAAATCTGTTTTTTTGGCTTGTGGAAACAAATATAATTAATTAATTTGTTATTTCCAGATGAAAACTGGGACTTAGCGTTAAGCGACTTCAATCAAAACTGGACACAAAATGGATGGCCCCAAGTCCACAAAATAGGACTCCGGAGCCTGAAGAAAAAGGTATAAAAGTCGTAGTCGGAGTCAGATTTGCGGAATGTCATTCCTCAAGGTTACCGACACAGCCCAGTGGCAGTGGGCAGGAAAGTTTCGGAGTGGTGACCGCGTACCGGAAGACGCTTTCAGACGCTTTATTTCTTTTTTATGTATTATGTATATTTTCTCGGAGTTTCCCAGCGTGATCGAATCAGAAAAGACGATATCCACAAGAGAACATAGGTTACCGATATAGCCCGAAGGATCGCCAAATTGAAGTGGGCAAGACACATTGCTCGCAGGACAAATAGTCGATGGGGCTGAAACATTCTGGAGTGGCGACCGCGTACCGGAAGACGCAGCGTTGGAAGGCCTCCCACAAGGTGGACCGATGGCTGGTGAGCGTCGCGGGTTCCCGATGAATGCGAGACGCACAGGACCGATTGTTGTGGCGACAGTCGGTGGCGACAGACAGATTTGTACGGGCTTTCGGAACGGAGGCATAGGAACGTAAGACGCTAGAACATTTTCACAGCGACGCCGACGTGGATTGGTCCGTACACAACCCGCTCCCGGTAGAGCCCATATTCCCGGACAGCTGTGAAACCGCCGCTGCCTGCGTCCGCCCCGCTCCCGCGTGCCAACTATGGGCGCTCAAATGAAGTTCTTAATATGTTTGAGTTAGTCGCGCCGCGCCTGCCCACCACCCGCGTTTGCAAAAGTGCATGTACAAGGCACGAGTGCAGGCAGCATTCTGCATTGACCGTCATGTCACTGCCAAATTAATTGCAGATCGCTTTGTTTGGCTAGGCATTAGGAGGGACTGCAGGGAGTGGGCACGAGCTTGTCTCGAGTGCCAACGGGCTGAAGTCAACCGACACGTTTCTGCGCCATTAGGGTCGTATCATCTCCCACGTGCAAGGTTTACCACTGTCCACATCGACCTTGTGGGCCCGCTCCCAATTTCGCAAGGTTTTAGGTACTGTTTAACGGCAGTAGACTGTTTTACCAGGTGGCCAGAAGTCGTACCTATTGTCGACATAACTGCTGAGACTGCGTGAAAGCGCTGCTTTCCGGGTGGATTGCCCGGTTAGGCTGTCCCACAGTCATTGTCACGGACAGAGGTAGACAGTTCGAACATTTGTCCAAATTGACTGGTTTCCAGCACAACCGGACAACGGCATACCATCCGGCATGTAATGGTAATCGTCTTTTCCAAAAACATTTAGATCATTAGGCCAAATTCCCGGTTTTCTAAACCCATGAACTGCATTCTGGATCTAAGCACTTTTGGGCGTACGCTCTCCCAAATAGTTTTGCCATATCATATTGGTTTACACTACGGCTTGGGTGAATTTTTTTCTTGTTCAAAATATATCTTACTTAAGAAGGAGATAGTGAAATAACTAAACGGGCAAAAGGGATACCTATCCGTTTTGCCCATATCCATTTTGCCCAAAACGCTCATATTAGAAACAAGTCAAGACTTGAAATATTTTTTTAAGGGAAACAAAAAGTAACGATCACAAATAATACCTGTATAAACGTGCAATTGGATAAATAAAAAATTCATAGATAACTAATGACTAATACAAAAAGTTAGTGTACAAACCTTCACAAAAATCGTAACAAAACAACGATAATCCTTTTTTTCTCTTTTCACAACAAATGCACTCGCGTATTGTTTTGCTTGAACTGTCATGGCGTTGCCGGTCGCACGTATCACGACTTTAGAATGTGTCAAAATGCCATCTATTATAGATTTTTGGAAAAAACAATTATTCTTCTTACCCGCACTATGCTTCTTGCCCGGGCTTCCCCTGCTACTGCACAGTTTTAATAATCCTCATTCAAGCACCAGGTGCCACCGACTTGTGATGTATTTTTCTATACTACGCTGTTTTATTGACAGTTTTTTCATTCAGTGTGTATAGCTTATATTGAGATACTTAGTACTTATGTGTTTACTTCTGCCATGTACATAGACAGTTACTGCAGTTAGGTACCTACGGAAAAAAATAACGTAATTATTACTTACATCTTGTTGCAGATTACACCCGCAGTCCGCATGAGAACCTGGAATCTGAAACTGACAAGCCTTAATGAAATAAGTACCTATGTCTTGTGAATGAATAATAAATTATTCGTAGATAGCAATTACTATTTTCTAGATAAAACCCTGCCCCTACCCACCCACCATATTCATAGGAACGAAAAACATTAGTCACCTGGACAGGGTTATTTGTAAAACACCAATAACCTTTCAGTGGGTAAAAGTACTCATGATTAACAACTTTTGTCATAAGACCAACCCAGAAAAATCAAAAAAAAAAAATCTACCGTTTCATACACGCAAGCAAGCAAGCTCTTCTGCTGCAGTCACCTTTTTGCCCGAATCGCTATCGCAAAACAACTTTTACTTGCGATAACAATAATATTCAATTTTGATGGTTGGCGAATTAAGTTATGCAATTAAGCACCTATTTATAAAGTACTTACCTACCTAATTGTATGAAAAGAAAGTAGTAAATGTTTAGCTTGAAGTACAAAATAAAAAGAAAAAATATTACTAATCTGCTTGTAAAACTCGATCTCTTCTACAAATGCTCCAAACAAAACAAGCATGCTGTAGTATGCGCCAGATAAATGAAGAATAATGGTCATTGACCTACCTACATTTATTGACACACTTAATTTCAAAAACAGAAATAACGACATAAAGCTGTCCTGAATCGACATTTATCGTGATCCTTACTGTTCTAGTAATGAAAAACGTTTCATAATTTACTGTCCGGGGGTCCGGGGATATAAAGGAAAGGTTAATGACCGTTATTCTTCACTTATCTGGCGCCTAATATAGTTAATATGTTTTCCCATCGAGTGATTATTGAAATTAAATAAAATTAAATGAGTTACTAAAACGAAACGGACATCCGGGGACATCTTTCTTTTTAGGATAAACGATGCCCCACACTAATAGTTTCTCCTGTATCGTGGTTGCGTTTACAAACATACAAACTCACATACACAAACAGCCAGACCCGGAACAACTATCTGTAGGCCATACAAATATATAGCACAGCAGTCTTCTCTGCGTATACTCTACCTACATGTTAACGATAAAAATGGAAAAGAATTAATGCTAAGTTTGCTTAATTTTTGGCGTACCTTGACTGGACTTAAAAGAGTATTAAAGTAGTATTTAATAATTCCTCCTTCTTCAGATGAGTTCTTCAAGTAGATATTTACAACCCACAAAAACCATTACAATTTATTCTTAAACGGTAGCGGCATAACGACTGTTCCTACGTGCTTACGTGTCAGTCAAATCCCTACTCAAAATAAAATACAAAGAGAATACAAAGAACCGTGAGATTTCTCATCCCAATAATATAGAAATCTCACGGTTCAACAAAAAACAGAAGGTATGGTTATTTGGTCGGGTTATACGCGGAGATTTAGTATGGAAAAGAAATGATAGCTGATTTCTCTTAAAATAAAACACCTTGGAATATAAAATTTTGGTCGTAATGATTTCTTTAGGAGTACTAATTTTTGTATAAATTTGGGAAGAAATTACATAGTTTTTAATAGGGAAATCTTGAAATGAAAATTTAACACCGTGACTACCGCCACCCCACCAATGGCATGGTATATCTCGTAAACTACTGGACTAACCACTTTGGATTTGAGGTACTAATTCTATCTAGTAGGGTACTAGTTTTCTATGTAGGTTCGAGGAAAGCGACAAGCTCCTGAAACTCGAAATCGACATTCAAAGTCGTGGTCCTGGTAAAAGTCCGCACGAAAGTTATCATCGTTGATTTCTCGGTAAATACAAATATTTCAGTAATGTTTTTTTTTACGAAATGAACCACATTTAGGGGTACTTATTATTTGTATACTTAGAATAGCTGTAACATGCCCCCTTTTTCCGCACTCATGGTGGTCCTGCTGAAAGGAGCGTGACCACCCTCAAAGTCGATTTTTTCGAAAACTACTGAAATACCAATTTTGTTGTTCGAGTACTAATTGAGTAATTTACCAAATATGGAAGCGATTGGGGTTCGTGGTCCTGGCGTAGTCACGGACATTAATAGCTCTGTTGTAAAAATACCTACCTACTTATTTTGTGAACCCTACGCTTTAGCGTCTCCTCACCAGTCGCCCCTTTTGAGAGATGACTGTGTTTTGTATTGATCGTACAGAAGGGGCGTTTGCCTGGCTGGAGGCGCGGCGGCGCGGCGTCGCGCGTCGTCACTGCTCCGTCAGTGTTCTATCAGCGCCCGAACGATCGCGACGCGACGTCATGTGTGATCTCGGTGAGGAGAACCTGTTCTCTATCTCAGTGCATTTGGATCCAAGTAAGTGATACTTAATTATTGGATGTGTTCATAGTTGGTGAGCCCTGTGGGTGAACTAAGTCATTTTTAGGAAAAAGATAACTTACTCAGCGGCGTCGATGACGCAATCGCCATTTTGGTGAGCTCACAGAGGTCTTGTGTTACATAGACATGTCAGTTTGAGACTTGGTCCCTTGTCGATCTTCAAGAGATCGCGTGATAGCTAACTTTAGGACAATGAGATTTAGGTATTGTGGTGGTTTTCAGATATGCCAACATCATCGCCAGACATGAACAGAGGACGGGACTGGGCTACATCTCTTGGAGTGGTAAGTAGAATTTTTATGCCCCTAGATACTTACCTCTATTTTTTTTCGAGAGGCCACTCGCTGGTCAACCTATGATGTTAGTGACGCGACAAACCAGTCCGTGTCGACATATTCGCGAGAGGTCGTGTGTGCAAGACATTAAAATTTTCGTACGTTCTTATCAGTATAAAAAAGAAAGAATGTAGGTAGGTACTTACTTAAAAATGTTTTTTGGAAAATTATCAAATTACTCCTTCCGCGCCCTAAGCCAATCGTGTTCCTCCAAATGCCCTATGCGTTCCGGGGCCGCGGTAACTCTTTCGAATAATTCCACAACCCTGGCATCATTCTTGCACTTTCTACCAGTAGATAAACCAAATTAAAATTAAACGTTAAATCAGGCACGTTTTTCATAATTTTCATTTCACTTCGGAATAGGTAAGTACCTACATATGAGCCATGGTCTGTACTTGAAAGCGTGGCCTAGCTATCTATAGATACGATGCTGTGTATAGATATCGGCATCGATTGTATTTCGTCTGGACATTGTAGTCTGTGTGCTCAGCCCCAGGGGTAGATTTGAATAACGAACAAAGGAACCTCAGAATTACAAGCATAACATTATAATCGACATTTGCCACCCAAGCATTGTGTGTGAGCCACTTACGTGTCTCAGTGTTTTTCTTCAATTTAGTGCGTTTATAAGAAAAAAGAAACTAATAAGTTGATATATTAAGAAAATAAAATCTTTTTACTTCGGCCATAGGTATACATAAGCAGTTACGCATATAATAACACATTTTTTCTTGTTACAGTTTCCACCCGCAGTCCGCACGAGGGAAGACCACAAAAGTGGTGCAAGAATTAGAAGAGTTTTAAGATACGGTATGTATTTTCTACCAATTATGTTCTAATGGATATATGTATTTTTTTAACGTTCCGTTGTAGCGTCTAGAAGTCAGCAGGAAAGTCGGGCTGCTACCACGGGATTATTATCATCACTTTAGTAGTCCACTGCTGAATAACGGACATTGGCCTCTCATTGGAGAGCCCGCTCATGCTCTTTATTTCAAGAAATCATTAAACAATGACGGGAGTAGGTAGTCCCTATTACCTGTGGTCATCGGCAATTGTAAAGGCATCATTGCAGCTACTTAGTCATTGAAGAGACAGAGCTGAATGTCCCAAGTGCCTGTAACACACGGTGAGATATTCCAGCTGTGTCCATCCATGCCTTTCTATCCGGAACACAGAAAAGAGCTTAGGTATGGTGGTATTACTTCCCCGAACGAGCTTCTTAGTACCTACTCGAAGAGCTATTACTGTATCTGAAGACTTTTTCCATATGTCTGGTGGTGGTCTGGCCATTCAAATTTCTTTCAGACATTGGTTGTCAATCAAAGACAAATAAACCTATGCAAAAAATACCTTCGCAAAATCTGCTGTTCAGTTCATTTTTTTGCTCGCATAACTCGACAAAAGGCTGCACCACATTTTTTCTGAAAGACCACAACGTAGGGAGGAACGGTATCCACCTATACTAAAAAAATCTCTCTTTTCAGGGGGATTGAATCCACAACGTCCATTGTGTTCTGCAACTTTATACATTGATAAAAGTTGGCCTCGCCTGTAAGTACCTATATGTTTAGTAGTTATTAAAATTGTAGCAATTTGTTTAAGTGTTGAGCGGTGTTCAAGGTGACTTTTGGGCGATAATTTGTTATGATATTTCAAAAACACAAAAGATAATATGGTGACGTCAGATATCATGACGATTTAGTAATTGATGACAGGATACCTACCAAAGGACATATCTACTTTTTGTATGCACGTTGGTTTTTTATTTTGAGAAAAATTTAACCAGCATCAAACTGCACTAATATAAAAGCGAAAAAAATACGGAACTTGAAGCCACTAAAATCATATTTTTAGACACCTCCAATTAAGAGAAAAATAATAAAGTACCTATTTAGTGTTATTAAATATATTTTATTTGAATATGGCAACCAAAAAAAAGTCTACCATAAAATGATCTGTCAGATCAGAAATAACATTGTCAAAGTGTTCAGTTTAAAGATGGATTAATACCGATATTTATCAGTATTAGCTAATATGAATACATATATGAGTCTAGAAACATTATAATATCTTAACTAATATTTGAGGATTAGTGATATTTAACTAATACCTAGTAATACGTATCACTTTACGAATGTCGAGTGATTGAGTGAATCCGATCCCGCCGATCCGTGCAAAGTGAATGGAATCCCAGATCACGTAGATTATTGTATCATGTTAGTAATCTGTGGATTATGTGAATATTTTTTTCGGATTTATAACGGTTTATGAAGGCTTTAAAAACCATATCAACGATCTGAAAATCATTTCCACTTAACATTTTTCGTGATACAGTCGTGTTGGGCATCGACACAAAGGGATCGAGGAGACAATTCCAAAAATACTTATATGAACTAAAAATTTATGAAATGGCATGATGATAATGTTAACTAGAAAATACTTAAATGATGATTAAATGAATTTATAGTCCAATCACAGATTTGATGCCGCCACCTGCATCAGACTGCTCGAAAAGTGGCTTGATTGGAAGTTTTCAGTTTTTGCAGTCGGGTTTTTTGTTGACTATCGGCGTATTGTAAAATTTTATTTAAGACTAGGTAAAATGCCACGTTGCACAAGTATTTGGAATATTAGAGTTTTGAGATAATAATAATTATTATGGTGACCATATCTCAAAACATATTCAGTTTGCTTTACTGTCCTCAATCCATACACTGCAGTTTAATTATAAGTTGTTAATTAAAAATTCAGCAGTGCGACTCTGTAAACATGTCGAAGTTAAGGCTTGGGTGAAGTGATCACGAAGTGGGCTGTCAATCCATATATAAAGATGGAATGACAGCCCACTACGTGATCTCTTCACCCAATCCTTCACTTCGACATATTTACAGCCGGTCGATTCTGTCGACCTCTCACGATGTTCACCTTGGCGAAGTGAACGACAATAGAGTTGTCATTCTATCTTATTTGTTTGGTTTGACAACTTACCCATCGTGCGCCCCGCCCGGGTGTTCACTTCGACATGTTTACAGAATCGCACTGCAGAATCGATCGGCAGAAAGGCTCGGTCACCTTTCATAGAAAAAGTTCAAACACCTTGTTGTCTTTGAAAATGTGTAAATTCGATACATATTAGCTGTAGCCAGCACGACACTATTGAGCATAAACTATAGTAATTGTTTCTTCTTACATGACTGCAACTATTTACAGATCTTCATGAGCAGGGGCCTTACCACCAACTCTTAAAGCAGTATTACTTCAATATTACTTCCAGTGGGAAAGAGACGGAGCAATACGTCCTGTATAGCTTACGGAGCTATGCGTCCTGTTTAGCACTTAAGTACGTCATTGCTTCTAGACCCAGCGGTTTCTGCTGTGCGTTTATCGATCCGTCACTAAATCAGTCAGCCAGTCAGTTTCTTACTTTATGTATACATATAGATAGAAGACAATAACAGAGCCTCGGTCACTCGTTCAAGGTCACCGCTTGCGTCACGTGGTCACGCCGCATGCGCTTACTTACCTACTAGTCCAATCAACGGGGCTTATGTGACCCGAATAATTCTCCCGCCTATGAAATTTGGCATGTGATGAAATTAGGTGATACAGATTACAGATGCACAAATAATCCAACATTTTTTTTACGAGAAGATATGTATTTTTAACTAAACATGAAATTTGCTTAGGATGGCTCTGTGAATATTTTCTTTCTTCTTTCTGTTGTTTGACTAAGGATCTTTTAATTTTAGTTTTGCTGAGGCTTGCTGACCCTGAAATCTAGGTCTTCTTAATATTTGCCTTCTGAAATTTTGCTTGCTCAGCTTTGACGGGAGTAGACGTTAACACCTCTGATTTCTGCCTCTTGTGTTTGCGGCCTGTTTTAAGAGCAGCCATGGTTGGAATAGGTCTATTTTGAAATGGCGTAAGGTTCGCTACAGGCACTGGATGATGTTCTCCTAGTAAATGAGCTGATCCTTCTTCCAGTTTATTGGAATCAGGCAAAGGTGTAATAGACCTTTCAGTCTCTATTTCTGAAATGGTTACAGATGCAATTTCAAGTAAAACCGGGTCAGTCGTCTCTGTTGTTGCTGGAGAATAATTTAAAGCGCAGACAATCACAGTAGACGATGTGCCATTAAGGGGGATCCCTAAAGAGACCTCGCCATACATTTTTCAGGAGCTGTAATCTCCGTAAATAAACAGTTTCTGCAGAATAAAGCAAGTATAATGAGATTTTATAATGTATTGTGATCGCCTATCGCCCAAATTTTAGAAAAAAAACAGTCTTTCTATGAGAATTAGACCCAATAAAAAACGAAAAATCTTTACATGTGTGAGTGACCTGAATCGCGCCATCTGACAGAAATTTATAGAACCACCGAGAAAAAGTTCATTGCTGTTATGTTACGAGTTTACGTGCGGTGAACATTTTAAGTAGATGGCGCTGTTCGAAAATTCGAACAAGCGCCAAGGTTATCGAGTGACGGACGCGGCGATGCGACGTTGCCATTCAAGACGCAATTTGGCAACAACGCGTGTTGCCAAATTCCAGTCCATGCGTGATTGTGTGTCAAAATTGTGTTTCTAGCAAGTTAGCGCCGGCGCGCGGGTTTGCCCGCGGATTTTATATTTTATGATTGATGAAATGTTTTTTTTTAGGGAATGAGAAATAATGCTAGAAAGTGAAAACAATTATCTGCGATCTGCCTTTGGTTCACACAGATACAATACTAATGTTATTATTGTATTACTTATCTACTTTAAATAAATAGTGCCTACCTACCTAAAGATTTAAAAATCTTTCCACTGTATGTAAGTAGGTACTGATAAAACATTTTCTGACACGGTTAAGTACTAATTCATTGGTTTGGGTTGAATCAATTCAGAGAAAAGAAGTTCATGTAGGTATACTTAGGGTACCTATACCTAAATCAGGCGATCAGCGTAGGCAAACTTACCTATTTTTTTCCTAGCTACCTACGCAATGGTCGTCCGTCTGTCGGTCCGTATGTGTCTGTCCGTCTCTGTCTGTCACCAGACTGTATTTCACGGACCGTGATAGCTACACAGTTGACATTTTCACAGATGATGTATTTTTTTACATTTGTATCGCATGATTGTAATATTATAAGTCGCGTAAGATTGTATATTTACAAGTACCTACTTACTTATAATTTCTTCTAGATAA
The DNA here is from genome assembly GCA_947386135.1 of Melanchra persicariae. Taxonomy (NCBI): domain Eukaryota; kingdom Metazoa; phylum Arthropoda; class Insecta; order Lepidoptera; family Noctuidae; genus Melanchra; species Melanchra persicariae. Next base: position 32,124,188 of record OX376643.1, read on the forward strand.
GACAAGTATTGAAACTATTGAATTTGGGTGTGATTCAGTGTATTCGAAATTATTTCTTCTCAACACATCATCTGCCTAGCCCTTTCCCAACTATACCTACTGGGATTGGCTTCCAGTCAAACCGGATTCAGCTGAATACCAGTATTTTACGTGGTGCGGCTGCCTACCAGACCTCCACAATCCATTATCTGTTCTCAACATAATCATAGATTATAGTCTAAAACATAAACAACATTTATTACAATCTTACGATGTTTGGAATTATCCGGTGACACATACGAGTACTTACATAGGTAGGTACCTACTCTAACCAACTAATACCAAGATATTCTAAGCTGATAACAACCCTTTGCTTTGCCATCTAAAACCATTCCACCAAAGAACGCCAGTAATCACACTAATCACTGAATGTTACGACTGTATCACCTAAAGAAAACATTCTTAGATCGCGACGAATAATTGCATAAATAATCTTTTATTTATTTAGTACCTACACGTCACAATTTATTTACACGTTAGGTACTATTTAGGTTCAGTCACATTACAACAACCTGTGTAGGTACAATGTACCTTTATTACCATTAGATACGGGACTTAGTCACAGCAAGCGGTCCTACTCAGTTGGCACTCAGTCGCGCACGGAAAATCATTGATGTGACCTTCAGAATGATTGGCCAAAATGACCGATCAGCTTAAAAATATTACTAAGATCTAATACCTATTTGCTACTATTTGATATCTTTGTTTAAATAATTGGTACCTAATTAATAACTGAGAAAATGAATTTAAAAAATGGGCAGTCATTCTGATGTCAGGATGGACTGCCGACATTTAGGATCTCCACGTAAAGGCTCAAAAATTTCAATTCGCCTTTACAAAAATTTAGTACCTATTTGATACCTAAACATACCTATATTTTTTCTAGATTTTTAAGGCAAAGAATTTTATTAGAGATTTTTTGTTTAGGTAGGTACTATGAATAAATATACTTACCTAGTTCTACCCACATGTTAGCTTTTATCAGTATCTCGGAAATTGTTATTAATTAGTAGTACTTATTGCTAATTATCGTGTAAATTGAACTACCTTCACTCCATAGACTTGAAAAAAAATTGACTTCACTTGACTTTCTGTATCAAGTAGTACCTACCTAAACATAGGAAACCAAAAATCTGTAATAAAATCTTTAATCTTTGCAGCTCAACAGTGTTTTAATAATACTAGGAATAAAAATAAGACACACCACTCGTAAATACAGCCAAAAATGTTAATTTGTTGAAAATAACAAAAATATTTTATCGTTTGCTTCGCCATGTTTGTGAGAGCGAGATAGATATTAAAAACATGCGTGAGAGACACGATACGCACAATTCGCGAGTTGTTGAGAGATTTTGTAAACAACGCGCGACGACTAGTACCAGACCGAGGTTGCGTAAGGTTAGCAACACAAATTTCTTCAAACATATTAATAGTTTTTTATTATTATTGTTTTACCAACCATGATTATTTAAATTCAAGTCAATTTTATTAATAATTGATAACAGTTATGTTTTACGCAACAGGTACTTATTTAAAAAAAAATGTTTTATAAGACAAAGTCTAGTTTTTAGTACCTAATTGTTGGTGCAGAATCACTACTTCACTATATTTAGTTATCTTTATTACGCGACTGTGGCAAAGCAAACGGTTATGATTTCAAGGCTTCCTCGTAACTCCCAAACTGCACGTCATGTGCAGCCATATTCTTTATTTATTTATACATAAATGCATAATGGTGGATACTTAAGGCTCTTTTTTATTCAGGTTTCCTAAAGATGAATTAAGGAGACAAAAGTGGCTTGTTATTGTCCGAAAACAAAGGCAGAAGTAAAGCTTTAGTAACCTTGCGCGATCGAGCGAACAATATTAATTTCTTTTTTAACTACCTCAAAATAATTAATGTTTTTTATTTTATTTGCTAACGCTACCACATGCCATGTCATTCATAATCGTAAACATTCGTCAACATTCGGCAGCTAACGCGATTTCGCTCGCACGACAGCGCCGTCTCCTATCTCTATCCTTGTCTATCGGTAACAGTAGGTTGCGACTGTGATGACACTGATCACAGATGTGTGAGTTTCGGTGCATAGTCGTACGCCGAGCCCATGTTTACTGATTGCGATGTTAGAGCGTAACATGCAATGTTTATTACCCAAAATAATTTATCTGAATAATTTGTTATGGTGAAAAGGGATACCTTTTTACCACCAAATCCGATAGGATATCGAGCCTAGAAACAAAAATATGCATAGACCAATAATTATATTATTATTAATATTTGAAAATATTAGGTTTGGTAAGGATAAAGAAAGATAAAAAATAATTCAAAAATAAATACAACTATTGAGATTTGAACCCACACCAAGCCTAATGAAAGGCAGTCTCTAAACCGACAGTCTATTTGTACGGTTGATAATTGTTTCAAATAGCCGACCTTATTTATGTCAAGGTTTTTAGCTGCTCAGCTTCCCGAAAGTATAGCGTGATGATAATCATTGCTAAGGTTATATTAATAAGAAATAGATTGGAATATAACAATTTGGTCCTCTGGACATTTTAATTTCCAACCATTTTTGAATAAAACGACATCTAGTAGGGTCGAAAGTTACTACTATTTACTTTGCATGTGTGTGTAAAGAGTAAATTCATGCGGCTAAATCTTTATTCTGCTGTAATCTTTGTATGGTAGCAGTTAACAAGCATAGTGATTATCTAAAAAAATCAAGTTAATGCCCTAGGTATAGCCTATAATAAAGTTGTCTATTAAAACTTTCTATGTTAAGTGTAAAAATTGAAAATGTTCGAAATTGTGGATGTGTCGCCATCTAGCGACAAAATGGCAGTGAGAGCATTCATCCATTCACCTTAAAAGGATCTATGCCCACTGACAACGTTGCATCATTTACAGGACCTTTAGTCATAGCTGAATGTGGTTCAGGAAAAGGACAGTCGGTCATCGTTGATTGATCGTAATCGTCTTCTCCAAAAACATTTGGATCATTAGGCCAAATTCCCGGTTTTTCTAAACCCATGAACTGCATTCTGGATCTAAGCACTTTTGGCGTACGCTCTCCCAAATAGTTTTGCCATATCATACTGGTTTACACTACGGCCTGGGTGAATTTTTTTCTTGTTCAAAATATTTCTTACTTAAGAAGGAGATAGTGAAATAACTAAACGGGCAAAAGGGATACCTATCCGTTTTGCCCATATCCATTTTGCCCAAAACGCTCATATAAGAAACAAGTCAAGACTTGAAATATCCCCAACAACCGTGTCTCCACGTTGCCGTCGTGGTGGGGCTTGCGTGTCTCAGTGATCTTGGGGGCTTTGCCGGTACAGCCACTCATGCCGGAAGGTCCCAAGTGAGAGACCAGACCAAGAGAGACACAAGAGGGGCACACACACCGTTCGGAGACTTGAGCAGTGTTCGGGTCCTCGGACGGTGTGCATCTCATTGGCTTGCTCGCTGCTCTCTGGTACGCGTCTGACCATCAGACGTGACTGTGAGGGCAGCGAGCAAGCAGTGAGTGAGAGGGGGGAGGAGGCGAAATAGGGACCGCACCCTCAAAAAGGAAACCATGGATATCGCCCAAAAAAAGATACTACCCCAGGGCGGTTCGGACTGCACAGCAGTCCGGGAATCCGCCACGCTTTATGCGTCAAGCCCCTCGTATTCTGGGGGTGGCACCCGCGAAGCCGGTGTCGGCAAAACCGGACCCGGCCCCGGGAAGGAAGAGGAAGGGTGGGGTGGCTGCACGGACGGCGAAGGCTCCTGCGCCAGCCGTGCAGCAGCCCCCCCCGGCTTCCTCGCCTTCTGAACCTTCCCCGGCTCAAGCCGAATGGCAAGTGGCCGGGGAGCCAGGGCGGCAAAGAGGCGGGAGAGAAGGCGGCGGCAGAGAGCGCGAGGCGTCGCGGCTGCGCTCCGCGCCCCGAAGACCGCGGCTGTAGTAATAACGCTGCAGCCGGACGCGGTGAAGAGGGGCGTGACGTATGCCAACACGCTCACCAAGGCCAAGGAGGCCATCAACCTCGGTGAGCTTGGCATCGTCGGGGGTCTCCGGCTCAGGGTCACCATGACCGGGGCCAGGATGCTGGAGATCCCTGGAGCAGACAGCGGTCCGGCCGCGGACGCTCTAGCCGAAAGGCTTAAGGCGTCCTTGGGCGCGGATGACGTCCGAGTGTCCAGGCCCACGAAGTGCATAGACATGCGCATTTTGGGCCTGGACGACTCCGTCACGGAGGGGGAGGTGTTGGCCGCCGTCGTCAGGATGGGGGGGTGCTCTACAGAGGAGGTGAAGGTGGGCACCATCCGTCCAGACAACACGGTCATGCGAACCGTAGTGGTGAGCTGCCCCGTGTCGGCGGCCAAGAAAGTCTCGGAGGGCCGAAGGCTCTTGGTGGGCTGGGTCTCCGCGCAGGTGAAACTGCTGGAGCCCAGACCTCTGAGGAGCTTCCGTTGCCAAGTTGGCAACCACGTCGGAGCACTCTGCACCTCGGAGGTGCGTCAGCCCAGTCACAGGGCCGGCTCGTGCGACGCCGCGCCGCACTGCTTCGCATGTGCGGCAGCTGGCAAGGCGGCCGATCACTGGGCTGGGGGCAAAGCCTGCGGTCCACACGCCAAGGCCGGATCGAGGAGAAAACCCTCCTCCACCGCCGCCGCCGCCGCCGTCGCTTCCGCCGCAGCCGCCGCCACCGTCGCCGCCGCTGCCACTGCTCGGGAGGGGGCCGAAATGGAGTGCCAGTAATGGCCCCATTTCGCCTTCTCCAGACGAATGTTAGTCGCTGCGCCTCTCAGGAACTGACGCTCCTGAGCAAGGCGCAGTGACTGACGCCTGCGGACAGCGAGCAATGGGTAGCTCGCTGTCCGATCAGGTCAGGCCAGAGTCGACGGCGCGTTTCACTCCAAACGCGCCGTCAGCAACGAGCAGTCAGCAACGGAGACGGGGCCCGCCAGGGCCAGAGCCTGCCAGGGTTGCGGAATATGTTCAAAAGAGTTACCGCGGCCCTGGGAAGAAAGGCACTAGGAGGACTAAGGGTGGGTTTTAGTCAGTAAAAGTCTGACACTCCCTGCCGCTCCACCCAGAGCGGGAGGGGTCATTTGATGATTCCCCATCCTCTAAAAAAAAAAAAAAAGACTTGAAATATTTTTTGTCGGTAAACAAAAAGTAACGATCACAAATAATACTTATATAAACGTGCAATTGGATAAATAAAAAATTTCATGGATAACTAATGACTAATATAAAAAGTTAGTGTACAAACCTTCACAAAAATCGTAACAAAACGACGATAATCCTTTTTTTCTCTTTTCACAACAAATGCACTCGCGTATTGTTTTGGTTGAACTGTCATGGCGTTGCCGGTCGCACGTGTCACGACTTGAGAATGTGTCAAAGTGCCATCTATTATTGATTTTTGGAAAAAACAATTATTCTTCTTACCCGAACTATGCTTCTTGCTCGGACTTCTCCTACTATTGTACAGTTTTATTAACCACTCAGGCCCAACATGTGAAGATTCCCTAATATAAAGTAAATCTTATGTATATGTAAATAAACATTAAATTCGCGATTAATTCGCGACACACCGGTGTGTCGCCGGGGCCGGACAGGTCCTCATTCAAGCATCAGGTGTCAGCGACTTGTGATGTATTTTTCCATACTATGCTGTTTCATTGACAATTTTTTCATTCGGTGTGTATAGCTTATATTGAGAGTACTTATGTGTTTACTTCGGCCATATACCTATGTATATGGTACATACACGTAGGTACCTAACTGCGGCGTAAAAAAATAACGTAATTTTTACTAACATCTTGTTGCAGATTACACCCGCAGTCCGCATGAGGACCTGGAATCTGAAACTGACAAGCCTTAATGAAATAAGTACCTATGTTTTGTAAATGAATAATAAATTATTCGTAGATAGCAATTAGTATTTTCTTGATCAAACCCTTCTCCTACCCACCCACCATATTCATAGGAACGAAAAAACATTAGTCTCCTGGACAGGGTTATTGTAAAACACCAACAACCTTTCAGTGGGTAAAAGTACTCATGATTATAAAAAACTTTTGTCATGAGACCAACCCTGAAAAATCGAAAAAAAAATCTACTGTTTCATACATTTTCATCGGGTGAATATTGCATTTTATATGAAACAGCTGATTTATTTTTTGCCCGCAATTCCGAATCTCGACGGTAACGCACTAAGTCCCACAACGTAAACAAACTAGCTTCCTCTAAATATAATTGGTACCTGCTCAGATACCAATCAAATTCATAAAGCTTATTCGAACAGATGAAAATTGCGCAGTAAATGTATACGACGTCTCGTCAAGGGGGAGCTCACAAACAACGTACTTATGTGATGTACCTGTTTGTATTGTAAGTGTACATAACAAATCTCAAATCTCCCTCGGTACATGAGGGTCCTCACCCTTATGTACCGAGGGAGATTTGTTTTTTTTGATTGGCAATAGGTTACTAACTTTGATTGTCGAAACTCGGATCCTGTTCGCTTGTGTGCGTACGATGCCTACTAATAAATAAGTCTACAAATAATATGGCGGCGCGCAGTCCATCAAAGGCATTGATTCGATACGGAAAATATTTAAAAGCTTTTATAAAACGGTGAGGGTGGATACTGAGTCAAGTTTGTTTTGATTTTTTGACGGTCCGCAATAGGTAACAGTCTGTGATTACAAAGTATTTCACGAGTACAGTGAAAACCTGGTTACCTGGGATCTAGAACATTTATCACCCAAGTATAAAGGTTTTCATCTACCCAGTTTCCCAGATAAGCAGGTTTACTGTCATGTTCGGTATAAAGACATTTATTTTCTCAAAGAACAAATTACAGTTCACTTATAGAGAAACTTAACATTCACACATTCACATTCCGACGCTCAAACCATCAGAACTGCAGTGCGATTCCGCAAACATGTCGAAGTGAACACCCGGGCAGGGCGCACGACGGGTGTTGCTTGTCTTATTTATAGAGGGTCCACTTTGTGAGCTGTCTATCCATGTAATCAAGATGGAATGAGAGCTCACTTCGTGATCACTTAACCCAAGCCTTCATTTCGACATGTTTACAGAATCGACCGGCTGATAAACAAAGAAAGTATGGAACAAATTAGACTGTTTGTAAACAAGCGTGTCCTTAACCTGATAAATTGTATCACTTCCGTGGGTTATTGATCTAGGAAGTCCCAATTATAGAGGGGAACATCGAAAAAATCTATAAAATGTGTCGGACCTCATTGTAATTATCACAACAGAGGTTTCTCACATATCCAGGGCCCTCTTAACCAGGTTTCACAGTATCTGATAAAAATGAGTCACACCATGTTCCTGAAAGGATTCATCGACACAAACATTGCATGACCGACTGTAACAAACTATGTATTACCTATGTCAAATGATTTGATCACTCACAATCAATCAAGATCGGTCATGCTTGGTCAAGATTTTAATTGTTAATTAGACTGATAAAAAGTAAGTGTAACTGTTTCATTGGTGACGAGGCTAAATTATTTAATTTTGACCTGATCAGCAACTTTTCAAGATGCTTGTCGACTCCTTCTGTATTATGTCTATTGCAAACTGATTTAAGCATGCCGACTCCTCCTATATTATGTCCATTGCTAACTGATTTTTAGCCACTGCTATGAATACAGGCAATAACTAACTAGTATATATCACGTAATAGTTATTTATGATATTAGTGCGGTAAGTTGGTTTTTACAAACGAGTAGACGAATGTAAGCACGAGACGAAGTCGAGGGCTTACCATAGTTACGAGTTTGTAAAAACCAAATCCGCACGTGTGTCATACAACGTTTTTCGACACATTTGCGAGAAAACAGTACAATAAGTAATAAAATAAAAAAAAATTGTCTTTAGAAATCAGTTAGGAAAGTCGCAACAATCTTTGACGTTTCTAATATGAAAATGGCGCGAATTTGCAAAGGGCGCCACATGCGCGTGGTGAAAATTAGAACCAAGTCTTTCATTTATTTTTATTTATCTTCTCTCATTTTCTCTTTAATATTAAAACGAGACAAACGTATACAGCAAAAGCACTTCCAAGGAGGTTCGAATCGGTTCGATCATTCAGCTTATATTATTCTCGTGATGTGAAACTCCTTGGTGGAATTCTTATTAATTTTTATGGAAATTAAAAAAAAACCGTAAAGAATACGCACGGCGCTATACAACGGAGTTAGCGGTAAAATATGTACTTAAGTGAGAGTACCTACTTTGCCGCACGCTCCATTGTGTGGTGCATAATTTTGAACTTTCGAACTATGCATACAGGCTTCGTAAATGCATTTTTTGAGCAAATGTGTTGAAAAAAATTAAACATGGCAGCTGCGATTAAGACTAGTCATTTGACATTTTGTAAACCAACTTTTTTCATTCCTTTATTCAAATATGAAATTTAAATTCTAACTCAACAACGTTTGCTTTTTACCTGTCTGTATTAGCTACTGCAGACGTAGGGCGGCTCCTGTGCAGATAGCTACACAAAGGATCAGTTCCATACAGATTTAATTTTAATGCTGACATAACTGGTACCTGTTCTTTATGAAAACACTACAATGGAAACGTGTTTCATTTCACATAATAGCCCTAAGTAATATTTGCGAACCGGGATTAATAATAAATAGCTAAGTACGTACCTACTCGTCTACGCTTAACAATGTCAAAAAAGTTGTCCAAGCGGACGGACGGGTATTATAATTATATTTGCAACAGTGATTGAGATGAAAGAGTGGCCATGGAATTCAACCGGCTTGGATTGAATGATGGGGATTCAGATTGCGAGTTACAATTTTAGATTCGCAAAAAACTGTTTTGCTTTGATGTAGATTTGTAAAGCATGGACGTGCTTTATTTAGTGTTTCACAAGGGAAATACAAAGCCTTGGCCATCTGCACTGGATGATCTCCTAGTTATTATTTTTATCACAAGGCTATCAAGTTTTCGCAGCTGGACATAACGGCTGCACTAGAATTATTATTGAGTCGTCAATGGTTTTGCATTATAATAATAATAATAATAATTTATTTAATTCAGACCATTGATCCATATAGTGTTAGTAAAATCTTAACCTATTGTTAGTACATAAAAAGCTTAAATTAATTGGCGACATGTATGCCTAGCTGCCCAGTGCCTAATGAAAGGCCCATCAATTTTGTCCGCCAGTGTAGCCAGTATGTTGTTGGGGCCACCCCTGAATCGCTTCAGCATACTCGCACATCGCTTGCGCATAATGGCATAAAAATCATCTAATCTCGCTTCAGCGAACATGCCAGACGCGCTACAAAACCGAGGTAGCCCCAACAACATCCTCAACGCATTGTTATACTGAACGCGCAGAGCGTTGTAAGCCTTCTGCGTATACCTTACCCACAGGCTGCACGTGTAAAACGATTGACAAAACGCTCGAAAAAGAGTCAGTTTTACCTCCTTAGTACAACGTGCAAACCTGCGAGCCAGCATATTGCATCTGGCTGCCAACGCTCTGCGCTCCCTATCTAAATCTTGGTCATCCATGAGAAAGTCCGTGACAACATGACCTAGGTATTTAAACTGCGTAACGAACTCCAACGGAGTTCCTCGTAAGTTAATAGATGGAATATTAACAGGTGTATTGTTGCGCACTCTAAAAACAATTACCTTGCTCTTGGAGGCATTATACCTCAAGCCATGAGCCAGCCACAGATTGATGGACTGAGCAGCACCATATCATCAGCGTAACTTATGTTGTTGATCATAGTTCCATCAACAGAGCATCCGATCTTGGTGCCGCTCAGCTCACCAATCAGCCGATCCATATACACATTAAAAAGACTCGGTGAAGTCAATCCCCCCTGCCTTACCCCACAGTCTAATCCATATGACTCAGATTGAGCATCCGCCCACCTAACATAATTATTCTGATGCTTATACCAATATTTAAATAAATCTATGAATTCAGTAGGTAGTTCAGTATCATCCGACAGTTTTTGCCACAAAACATCATAATCTACTAGGTCAAAAGCTTTTGACAGGTCAAGGAAACATCAATACACTGGTGTTCTCCTGTCTGTGTAGTACTGCACAGTCTGCTTGAGACACAGGATTGCACTTTCAGTGGACAAACCGGCTCTAAAGCCAAACTGTGCATCGTGCAATTTAATGTGTTTATTCAACCGCCTCTCAAGCAGACTGTCCAACACCTTGCCAATGACTGTTGCTAATGATATAGGTCTATAATTAGATTTGTCGGATGAGTCACCTGTCTTACTTTTAATTATGGGAACTACAACTGTTTTTACCAGATTCTCAGGCAGGTAGGAATGACTCACACAAAAATTAAACATCATGGTAAGCAATCTGGTCAAGTGTACACCGGCGAACCTTAAGTGCTCAACACTCAGACCATCATGCCCCGGTGACTTACCCCGCTTCATACTTTTTAATGCCATTTTAATTTCCTTATTTGAGAATCTTACATAAACATCACCTTCACACAAGATCCGAGTGTCTCGCACAGATGTGTCTGTATTAAGTGGCGCTACCTTAAAGTGATTCATAAACATGGTAGATATGTCACTACTTTGTGACAGACCCTCAACATTTGCGAGAAGACTCGGCTGGAGATTCAAAGAGTTGGTTTCCTTCCAAAAAGAACTAAATTTTTTCTCATTATGCAGTGATACAATTTTATCCATTTTTATTTGGGTTGCATTGTTTTGACACCATTTCAATTTATTTTTAAATTTCTGCCTCATAATTTTCATATTCTCATAAACCTCTCCACACGTAGGTTTTCCATTAATAATCCACTTCTGAAACCCGAGCCGCGCCTTTGAATGAGCCTCTTTTACATGCTCGTTCCAACCAGTTACATACATTTTCTTTTTGTTCACAAATATGCTATGACTTGAAATAGCAGCCGTATTATGTGGGTAACGGTCTCTGCTGTGCAAAGTGTGTGAATGAGTGGAATGGGTTGATTTCAATTTACGTTACATCAGTGCTTACCTTTTATTTGTTGTGTTAATAGTCAGTGTTGCTGAGGAGTTTTTTTCCGATTTCTTCCCCGTTACAAGCACTAGGAAGAAATAAAGAGCGATCATTTTGGGGGCTGTCTTTTGTAACTTTAACATTTGCTACCTAGTGTCAGTCTAATTTGACTTAACAATATGGATATAAACTAACATTAGTAAAGTTGGTAGTTATACAATGGGCAAGTGATGAGAAACGCTGGGAAAGTTTAAGACAATGTGGATAATTAAGAATAGACATAGACAACGGTGGGCCCACAATAACAAGTTAGACTTCTAAAAAGATTGGCCAGATGTGGCAAAGAACAGAGAACAGTGAAAGAAAGGAAGGCCTTTGCCCTGCAGTGGGACACTACAGGCACATAAATAAAAGAAGTAGACATCCCACCATGCCTAGATAGGAGCAGTACTCAAATGTCGACTGGATATAGGGATAAATATATACGGAAAAAGTTCTGAATTTTCAACACTCTCGTCTCATCAGTTTGTTATCCTTAAGACCAAAAGCCGAAAAGAATACTCTTTAGTATAATTATACTCGTAAAAGTTACAGAAAAGGTAGATGAAGACAACATTAAAAAGGGTGACAAAATGCGCGGCTTTATCGCCAGAAGTGATTAACTAAAAATAAAACACTGCTTTTCCGTTGTATGATTTGCAATCAAAATCATCTGCCGTCAGTGTAAAATTCAGAGAAGAGTTTTTACCCGACTGCCACGGTGATGGAAGGGTTATGTTTTTCGCGCGTATCTTGTATCTAATTACTGAGTTACATAGTACTTAGCATTACTTAGCATTACACAGTACTTAGCATTATATTACAAAACAACCTGGCGCGCCATACGGTCATAAGTTTATTTTTTTCGTATTTCTGTACGACGGCGACGGCGGGCGTCAGCTTTACTATGTTTACTACAACGTAATTTTTGTTCGTTTGTATTTCCTAACAACATTTTTCCCTTCTTTCAGTATTGGGCTGACTGACGGCGTTACTGCCGACTTCACGCCAAGGCACAAACTAGAGTTATGTTTTGACTAGGAGTCGGTCGTTTGGAGTTTTAACTCCTAGTTGAAACTACACTATTTATGAAGATGAGAGAGTGGAGGCCTAAGATCATCAGATCATTTTATTCAGAGTTCATGGTCTGTTCAGAATCGTCTGTATTGTGTACGGTGAGGTTCGACTACTGAAGGTGCGCTTCCTTTACTAGAGCTTTTATTTGAAATGATAAGACCTATTCAAGTGTTCCTAGAGATTGGTAAGGTGAAAAATCCATGTTGCATTTAAAATGTAAGTTAAGATGGGTCAGAGCCCATTCGTCCCCTAAAATTCGTCCCCCATTCGGCCCCTACATAGGTGCCCATTGGTCTCCTGGTAGGGGACCAATTAATATTTTAATAAAAAATATTATTTTTAAGGTACCCATTCGTCCCCTCTAATATATATACAATATAAGTTAAAGATTCGGCACCTATTCAGGTGCCTATTGGTCCCCTGAGATAAAATTAGCTATATTTTACATAAGAAACGGTTAACATAGTACACTTGTGAACAGTTTATTAACGGAATTAATTTAATAAATCATAACAGATCATTGAAAAAAGACCTATGATGAATGATAATCCGTCATGATAATAATATAACCTGTCGATAGGCTTACGATGTAAAATTGTCTCACTACGAATGGCTTGTTCAAAAAACGGGTTACAAATAATAGATAAGGTGTTTAAAATTGGTAAGTACTCTCCAGATGTGCGCGGGGTGTGGAATGCCGAAGCGGGAGGGGTAATCTTAGCCAGAGAAAAAATATTTGCTCGCGCGCAGATAGCGCGCGAGCAAATATTTTTTTGATTTTAGTCATTTTTTGTTATTGTAGTTATAGTTTGTTAGATTTAAGTTATTATGATTTTGCATGTAGTTGGTAAATATACAAAAAATACGGTGATTTTAGCCAATTTTTATGTAGGTACTTCTAGTTACAATTTATTAGATTACATTTACAAAAATTACATAGGTATACAAAAAAAATGTATGTTGATTTATCTAGTCTTCAATAATTACCGTGATTGTAGTATTTTTTTGTACTGTTATAATTTTTTAGATTTAAGTTATTATGATTTTGCATGTATGTAGTTGGTAAATATACAAAAAAATAAGAAGTGATTATTTACTGTTGATATGTGTTCTATTTTTTTTGCATATTTTATCTTTAATGTTGATTTATATGATGGTCAATCAAGGCTGATTTTTATAAAAGATTTGTATTTTGTTAGTTTCTAGGACATTGTGATTTTGTATGTGTTAATCTTATTTGAAATAAACATGATATCTACCGAATTACTATATTTTTTATTTTAGCCTTTTCTGCGCGACTGTACCAGGACTACCAAGCTGCAGTATACACATATACATGTACTTATATTAGAAGAATGAATAAAAATAAATATTCTTCAGGGGACGAATGAGCCCCTCAAAAGTTCCAGGGGGCGAGTGGGCACAGGGTGCGAATCCTTGGGGACGAATGGGCTCTGACTCGTTAAAAGTCGCTCAGTCTAGTGTGACACCCCTGCATGACACCTCGTATTTATGTCCACTCAATCCACCAAAAGAAAATTAATTTACTGAGAAAATATGCCGAGTTGTGTATTACGATATTGCAAATCCAGATAGGGTAAAACGACTGGACCTAATTTTGGTTTATTTTCGTTGGTATTTTTTGTATTTACTCGGTAATTAATTAAAATTCAATTATTTTCATAAGGCATGTATTTAAATCGATATCTGTATATTCCCTTTTTTCGATCAAAATATTTCAAAGTTAAACCAAAAATACTGACTTGCACTCAAATTATGCACACTAAATAAATCAAATTCGATATACTGTTTAATGGTATTTGCAGAACTGTTTTACTGAACGAATATTTGGCTAATGATATTTCTGGGTGGTTTAAAAAAAAATAACCACGAAGGGGATGGCGGGGTCTGTTCGCTCGCTTCGCTCGCTCACTTGACCCCGCCATCCCCTTCTAACGTAACCTGTCCGAGTCGGGGTGCCCAATGACCGGCTACTATTGTAACCATGATAACCACCTGCTATTTCAGGGAAGTGCAATTTAGAGTGCAAGTTAGTATTTTTGATAAACAATTCGTATTTTTGTTTTATAAATCATAAATCCGATGTATGAACCACATTTTTGGTGTGAATTCGATAAAAAGGTCATCTCGTTTTGGATGATTTTTTTAGTTTTTTTGTAAGACATGTTTTCTAATCAATTGGGATTTTTTGCACAGCATTATTTTTTCTGGTATGCATTAAATTATACAGATGTGCATTTAAAAATATCCCTTTTCATAATAAGTTCTAGAACATTTGCTAATTTTGTAAGATACGCCCTCTTTTGACGAATAGCTTAACCTTGCTTTGTAAGAGATGTACTTAATGTTGTTTATCGATTTTTTTATCGATTAAAATTTAAAAATAATATTTTTAGAACCACAAGGAGGATTCTATTTTAAATAGTCCGGTTGAGCAGTTGATAGCCCCTGCGTGTTAACTTGCTTGTGGTCATACCGAAAAAAAAAAAAAAAAAAAGATTCTATTTAAAAAAAATATTCAAGGAATAATTACAACTTATTGCAAACAGCGCCGATCACCACTTAGACAACCTTACTCAACGAGATCCGGCAAAGAAAAGGGCAGAGCCTTGTTGGCAGTCGCTACGTCCCCGCAGCGTAGCTCCCTGCCCGCGGGGCACCCCTCGGCCCGTAACAACGGGCCCGTTATTTGGTTGCTCCTAGGCTCCTAGTGAGCGGAGCTTCGTCGGGCGCGCGGCTACTCGAAAACGAATAGCAACGCACGCCCGTGTAAGGGCATAGCGCGCGGGCGCAACCGCTTGTATACCTACAGGTTGTCACGCGACTTGTTTACGACAAATCGCAAAAATTAACCTAACAATATAATAATAGCACTTCGTCCGCGCGGATTTAGTAGATACTCCACAAACATCACCTCTACCCTCTTTTATAGGTTAGTTTTGGAAAATTCAGCACAACGATTTTCATTAATTACCCAGTCATTTCTTCTGCTGATTCTGTGGTCTCAGAATCAGCGCAACTGTTCACCCCGTTCACCCCGTCTGGAGTTGATTATGCAAAAATTGTTAGATCTGTTGCCATTACCTATCCCACTTTTATTTCCACGTAAATTGAAGCAAGCAATAATGTCCTCCCCTAAAAACTTCATCACACCTTTTAGTCAAAAAAATATTTTGTATATAATAGCCAGTCATGAGAAAGGTTATATGCGGATGGGCGAACGGGTAAACAACGGGATTGCGCGTACGAAGTAGGTAATTTAAATGAAGAAAATAAATTGCCAATAAATAATACGCACTGAAACTGCTGCATTTTTTTTTTGGCATTAGTTTCAATATTTTCCAATGTGAAGAAAAATTGACAGCTTTTATTATCGGTAGTCGATACCTAATACCTAAATGGCTGTTGACATCCCTATAACTGACTGGCCAACTACCGAGTGATAGCTGAATTTATAAATTTAATTCGTATGTTTGCTATTCAAAGTCAGATGGTGTCACTGAGGCATGGGATCACAGTTTTTTGATGACATTTCTTCTGATAGCCGCTCTATTGTATCTTTAAATCTCTTTGCCCTGCGGGCACACCGGTATGTCGCGAGATTTTCTTGATCATTGTTTCTTCCAATAGGATAAGAATAAAAGTCGGCGCAAAGAAATACTTTTTTTTCCTTTCTTTGAAGTCCTGCCGGCCGGTCGATTCTGTAAAGTAACGGGCTTCTGGCGGCTTTAATACATTGCCATCTTTATTAACAGTTGATACCTCTAGCAAACCTTTAGGTTTTACTTACGGTGGTAGTTTGACTCTATGCTAACAGATGGCGTTGTTCAAGTTTCTCTCTCGATGTCTACTTTTTGCAGTCAACTTTTTAGGGTTCCGTACCCAAAGAGTAAAACGGGACTCTATTACTAAGGCTCCGCCGTCCGTCCGTCCGTCTGTCACCAGGTTGTATCATATGAACCGTCATAGCTAGACAAATGAAATTTTTGCAGATGACATATTTCTGTTGCCGCTATAACAACAAACACTAAAATATCGAATAAAGTAAATATTAAAGTGGGGCTCCCATACAACAAACGCATTTTTTTGCCGTTTTTTATAGATAATGGTACGAAACCATAGAAATGTAAAAACAGGAGAAGTGACAAGGGCGCGTGACAGTGTCCGAGACATGGACAATTGTCCATGTCTTGGACTCGTGCGCTTTCGACCGCGATCGTCACAAATTATAAGAATGCCGTGTTGTTCAGTGGTTTCTTGTAAAAACTAAAGCCTAAACCAAATCTTTGTAGATCATGGAATTGCTATTGTAATTTGAACAAAAAAATTGGCAGAGTGACTGTAGCAAGCAATGTAAAAATTACACAACGATACTTGTTAAGCAGATACATCGCGTAGTACGGCCGCTGCTTCATGCTATGAATTAGTGACGTGCTTGTACAAATCCACTAACGTAGGCTATCGACAAAAATGTTGTGTGTAGTTAATTTTTCAATTTGTCAACCGTTTTTGGTCGGATGATCGATGAAAAATAATGTTTTTTACTTATTTTGAGTATTATTTATTTATTTATTTATTTATTTACTTAGGATCTCCAACAAAGGATATACACAACACATGACATAAAAGTAAAAATTACAATAAATATCGAGTAGGTGTACTCCTTCACTTATACTTACAGCTCCTTTACTTACAGCGTATTAGAGAAATGCCTAAACAACTTTTGTAAAGTAGGTAAGTCACCTCAGTAATATCAAAACCTCAAGTGCAGCACAAATACCTCTACTTTACAGGCCAGTCAGTAGGCACCATAGCAGGGTTCAACAATACCTACAGTTTCAATGCGCTATAACAGCCTAAACCAACGTAACTGGATATTGATTGTTTTAATTTACTAAATAACATATTTTTCAGTTACGTATTGTTTATTTTTACTTTAATATTTTAGTATGAAATTTATGGATTGCCTTTTTTTTATTTAATTAATTTTCAGGACCTCAAACATTTTTTTGTACAATAATAAATTGAAGATTCGGTAACTTTCTCACTAGCGTATATGTAAAATAAATTGCATTATTTTGCACAGCACAACGATAGCGTCCGATGTTGTTGTGTGGGTAAGTTGCACGGTGCATGGAAAATACACGCTGTGATAGAAGAGATAAGGTTTATAATTGATTGTGTAGTACGTTCTGTTTCATGAATGCGGGTGATTGCGCGACTGCGTATCTATTGCTATTTATTTAACTCAACTGCATGTGTAAGAGCAAACTGGAGACATAGGTTTCCGATACATTTTCGTCTACCGAGCATATCTCCTTGTTTATTATATCTATGTACGGAACCTTCCGTGCGCGAGTCCGACTCGCACTTGGCCAGTTTTTTACACAATACGTTTGCGAACCAAATGCGAGACACCCCTCGTGAAAGCGCATGCGCTTTTGTATTGATCTTACAAAAGGGGCGTCTGTAGGCTAGCTGCTGGCGTTGCGTTACTCCGTCAGTCCTCTCATAACACCCGTATTATCGCGACGTGTTTTGTGAAATCGGTGAGGAGCAACAGGCTACTCGGAATAGGCAGAATGGATCCAAGTAAGTAATAATAAATAACACAGGCCTGCAAAATGAAGGTCATAACTTGCTCTCTGGAATTTGATAGCTGATTCTGTAGTATTTTGATGCGCTGATTACGAATATGTACTTAGTTTTTCTCCATCACGTCCTGATTTTTCAAAAAAGCTACAGATAGAAAATTGAGAAAGAAGACGTGTCACTTATAAAAATTATATATTCAAAAAATGTAGGTACATCATTTTTAACTTAAAAAACTATTAAAATGTAATAACAACTTTTTCCTGGAAGCTTCTGCTGTGCGATTTTTGCTTATATTTCCGATTTGGATCGTTTTGTTGCAAGATGCGCCCTTCAACTGTTAATTTTCTGATTCAGTGTCGTTACTTATAAAAAAACCTTTTGTTTTTCTTTATTAAACCCTTTTCGAACAACATTTACAACAGTTAGGCAATATCATTTAAACATGGTGTATTAATGAGCTAATTACTAAATGAAGCCAAAATGACCCGTTTTCGATATAGTTAATGCGAATTACTTATACTTACTTGTTATGTAGTAATTTACAAATAACTGATTTGCATTAATTTTTATGTCGTCTTAAACTAATGAAATGCAATAAAAATAATGCTGAAGTAATTTAGTGACGTTTTACAGATTTTAAAATGTAGGCGGTCAGACATTTTTAATATTTTTCTCGTAATCAGCACATCAGAAACTATAGAAAACGTTAATCAGATCCTAGAGAGGATAGCCATTGCAGACCTGTGTGTTATTGTTGGATCCTGTACTGTGCGGACATCATTAAGTGTCTCCATAAATGTAAATATCACATTTACGCCGATGATGTTCAGTTATACATTTCTTTTCGACCAGATGAGTACAGTAATGCCATCAAAGAGCTTAACGATGACCTCCAAAGAATTGCCACTTGGTCTGAGGAGAACTGCTTGTCATTGAACCCTACAAAAACCAAATATTTGGTGTTTGGCTCGAGACAACAGCTTGCTAAGCTACCTTCGTTTTTTGACCTAAAACTGATGGGCGAGCCGATTGAGCGAGTGTATGAGGCGAGGAATTTGGGGCTGGTTATGGATAAGGACCTGCGTTTTGAGAAACACGTAGCAGACTCGGTTAGAAATTGTTTCTATCGCCTGAAGGTTATGTACAAGATGCGTCCTTACTTGTCCGAAGCATTGCGAGAGCAGCTGGTGGAAACCCTGGTTCTTTCTAGGTTGAACTACGCAGATACAGTGTATGGCCCGCGCCTGTTGGCTCGTACTGATCGGCTCATCCAAAGGGTACAAAATGCTTGCGCTCGGTTTTGTTATAATATTCCACGCAGAACCCATGTAACGCCATACTTGAATAAGCACTTTACGCTGAAAATGAAATCCAGACGCAAACTGCATCTAGCTTGTCTCCTGTTCGGTGTAGTTAAATACCAAAAGCCTGACTACTTATTCAACAAACTGAGTTGGCTTACGAGCCGGAGGGAATGCGGAAGGAGGCAATGCTCACAGCAACTTACAACCCAGTCCTGCGGTACAGCTGTTTTTAGGGGCAGCTTTCGTTATGCGTCTTCTAAAGTGTGGAATAATATTCCTCCACCTATCAGAGCCATAAATACGATTGGTACATTTAGAAGACGTTTACGGCAGTATCTAATTGATGCACAGCGAGAGCTGGACATGGTTGCGCACAATACCTCATTTATATGATGTATCCGTGCACCTGCCTCACGATAAGTTTGCTTGGGTTCCGTCTCCTACATCCCGGAGGCTGCTTTTACTGTTTTACTTACGTTACACAAATTTGATCATCCTAACTCGTCAAGGTTTACCTACCCCCATTTCGAATCTTTTTTTTTTCCACCGTTATTTATTTTTATCTCTTTTTATTTATTTGTTTTGTTTATTTTGTGTGTAAAAATCACAACACTGCAAAGCGGCTTTGCGTCCGTTGCGTCACAACACAACACAGGTCAGTTGAAAACCAGCGTCAGGCACTAGTTGTCTGGCATTCATGCTGAACTGAGCCTGTTTTGATGCAGTCATGAGGCACGCAACTTTTATTGTTATCTTTTTTGTTTGTGCTGTTTTTGAAACTTTTTTGTTATTTTTATCCATTTTACGTGTTACCGAGCTTTTGTGTTTGTGCCTTATGCTGTACCAAATAAATTATTTTTCTTTCTTTCTTTCTTTCTTTCTATGTTCGGAATACCTACTAGAGTGCGAAAGCCGTATCATCAAATTTTGTTACTTCGAAAACCTTTCAACGACATCTCTATACTGCGACGGCTTGTTAAATCGACGTCTTGTTACTGCGATATGTCGTTACATCGAAAAACAGTACTGCGAACGATTTTACTCCGTAAATATCATACTGCGACGCCTTGTTAAATCGACGTCTTGTTACTGCGATATTTCGTTACATCGAAAAACTGAACTGCGAACGAGTTTACTGCGTAAATATCATACTGCGAAGCCTTGTTCAATCGATGTCTCGTTACTGTGATGTTACTTAGGAAAACTTACTTCGGACGACCTTACGGCGATAACCAAGTACATCGATTTTCTTTCCCAAAACAATACCTACATTTTTAACATTTCTTTGAAAGTAGAGAGCCAGTGCAAAATTCGTCAGCGACAGAGAAATGCGAGGTTTTTTTGCTATAATTAATATATCAGGCGCTTAAGGTTGCTGGACTTCTATGAACAATAATGTGAGTAGATAGACCTACTTTGGGCGAACTGCGAGTAGTAGATATTTAGGAGCGAATCGATGACGCTATCGCCATTTTGGAAAGCACAGAGGTCTCGTGTTGGGTAGGGGTCAGAAACCTAGTTGAACTTTCAGGGATCACGTGTTGGCTATGTTTATGTAGATTATTTATGAGTATTGTGGTGTCTTTCAGATAAAAAGGAGCCGTCAACATCAGACTTCGAGAGCTTACAGAGACCACGGTACACAAGGGTAAGTTAAATATATAAACCATAACCAATTTTTTTAGGGTTGAGAGGATAAAAGAAAGACGATCAAAAATAGTAAGAGGGCCTCGGGTCTACACAAGGCATCTAGGTGGCGGCCAGTCCGCACACTTCATAGTAACTGTCTTCTAAGTAAGCAGTGCGATTCTGTAAACATGTCGTAGTGAACACTTGGACAAACAACAGCAGTGCGATTCTGTCTCCATGTCAAACCATACAAATAAGATGGAATGACAGCTCTATTGTCGTTCACTACGCCTAGGTGAACACCGTGAGATGTCGACAGAATCGACCGGCAGGTACAATGAGCTTGGACTGACGTGAGCTGTCAATAACGTTAGTGATGTACAAATCTATTAGAGAATCCTATCGATAAATCGAGTTTACTGAATTTCAATGTCAAAGCCAAATATTTATAAATAAAAGACTGGTTATCCTAATTTCTACCTAAATATTACTAAGTAAGAACGAAAAAAAGAACAATTCCAACCAAACGTTTTATGATTTTTATGAAACTAATACCTTTTACTTAATGTAGGTACCTGAGTTACTAATTTACTAATTTAACAGCGTGGGTTTCTTTTAAATCTTTGAATCTTCCATAAACATTCAGAGAGTATTTTATATTCAAATCTTTTAGATATTTTTTAGGATGTAAATTGGACATTTTTTTTAAATATTTCAATAGGCATTGTTGTATCTACTTTTTCCATTAGTAGGCAATCAATTATTTGAGGGGTAATAACTAGAAATAATTCACTTTTAAAAAAAAGCCTGATTTCAATAAAAAAAAAGGACTGGCTGGCGTAGTGTGGACCATGTGAGACCATTGTCGACCATGAAACGGGTGAACACTGACAGTAAATACCTACTCTTTGACGGTAATTACCTAAAGTTTGACAGTGTTGATTCCCTCACCATCACGCGTTATCAATGTGTTACCAGATTAATAAGAAAGTCTGATTTCAATAAAAAACGACTACTGTTCAAAACTTTATTTATTAATAAAACAAATCCGGACGCTTAATGACAGCACCGATAGTAACCTCATAATGAGGAAATCACTCATTAGTGAATATAATAAAGAAAACGAACTTCAGAAAACGACGCTGTCTTGTAGTGGAGAAGTAACAGTCAAGTTCCATTTCAGAGACCAGTGAACTACTGTTTAATGCAGCTGGTTTAATTTTCTAACCCCAAAGAAATTGTTTGGAAGGGAACAAAGCCACAAAACTTGTTTGTGAAACAAAATTTGCCTATCCTTAATTTTGATTACTTTACTTATAAGCAATTATTAGCCTAGTTGCTTATAAGTATTTAGTAGTTACTTTAGGTTGTACCTGTACATAATCTAGTTTTTATGTGAATAAATAATTAAAAAAATTAGAAAAAAATCTAATCCTAAGAAGAAAAATTACCTGAGAGACCATGAATTTTTTTTAACTTAATTTTGTTATATGGTGCAAAAAGTGCAATGAGGTCTTATGATGAACTTACAATTGTCCTTCTTCTTTCCTTATCCTTATTTCTGTTTCCAGAACCCAATGATCAACCCCAAACTCGTAACATGCCCGTACAATGCCAGCCATCGCATACGTCAGTCTCGTATGCCACATCATTTAGTCAAGTGCGAGAAAAACTATCCAGCGCTTTGGATATGCCCGTTCAATGCCTCACATCGTTGCAAGGAAGACCAGAAGGTTAATCATTGCCTTACGTGTCCAGATAGACCGGATGAGAATCCTAGACCTAAGGCAAAGGCAGCACAGGAAGGTACAGAAGGTGCCCTCACTAAGCCTAGACCTATATTTCAGAAAGACTATCTGCCAGACACCGATCCTGAAGCCGAATATTGGGATTAACATCCTAATTTTCACATTTTCTATAATTCATATCAGATCTGATTGCCAAATTGTGTATATTTGTGGGATTGGGAAAACGAAAATAAACACCTTATCTTCAAAATAACAAATGGTTTTTTTATTTTTCGTTTTCAGCTTTTTCATCAACCATTTTCTTTCGAATCCAGAATTATTGAAGGTAGGTATTGTAGACCACAGGGCTATGGCCTGGGGTCTACTTAGCAAATATTATAAATAAAACTCCTGTTTTATCTATTTATCAGTATATTGGAGCACCATGGCTCGGAGAGTCGAATAAAATCGGACACTCTTTAAACAAAAACCGTTCTATTAATATTTCTGAATTCAAATATTCTTATTCTTACCAGCCACTTCCAAAGGAGATATGAACAGCCAGATGCTGCGTAAGGAGGCTCTTACATGAGCTACGCCCCCTCGAATAGAGGAAACGTAGACCATCTCTCGTTATCATCTATTCAGCCTTTGGAAGAGTCAAGTGTAACCTGCCTAAACTAACACAATTTCCCTACCTACAGGGGGAAAAGGATGAACAGGGGTGCGTATACTTCTATAGAAGCAGCCTAGGTCATGACCTGCGATTAAAATATTTAGTTAATCAATTCATTAAAATTACTATGCGCCACCTGCGCTGATCAATTACACGGTCATGCCGAAGCCCCGCCGGAGCAAAACCCCCTGGGAAAAGCTCCTGACACATCGCGTTACGCAAATAATTAATGTGACAATTCACATTAATCCTTAAGGGATTTACAGCTATATTTTACATCATCATAACATTAATTTCCTCGGACGCTATTGTGTTTCGAGAAAAAGAAGGTCATAATCAGATAAAATATCTTCCTATCTTTGAACCTACTCCAGCGATTATCATGTATGAATAAAATTCATTAAAGTTTGTCTTTACCATCATTAACTATGAACTGTGGGCCACTCAACGTTTGCTGAACCACTGGTGACAACCTGCCACCTTTTGCAAAGGCTATGCCTCGTGAGCAAAGTTGGAAACAAACTTCGTTGTGCGAGCCACTCCCCTCCTTTCAGGGTGGACCATAGTTCCCAAAAAAAACTTATTACATCGCCCTGGAGTAACTTCAGCCTACCAAATTTATAAATGTACAAGTGACCTTCTCCTTCTCGCCCGGCTGCGTCCCTCAGACACGTACATGTCCGTTTTCTTTGTCCACATGAAACAAATAAGCTAATTAATAAACTATTTAAAATATCTCACTAAAATAATGTTTTATTTACATGAAATGATGACGAGACAACTAACATACATTGACATCTTATTTTATTTCTACTTGATTCATAACTGGAATACTAACGTTAGAAGTTTTACAATTAAAAATTTTTAACTACATTCTAATATAAAATGGTTTCAACCTATTTGCATGAACGCTATCTATTAATCTAGTCAAAACCTCCCTTGACTACAAGACACATCAAGACAGATGTCATATGACATGACTTATCTTATCATGACAACTATGAAATCTATACTAGTACAATCATTCGTTTGTCGTTATGTTTAAAAATTTTACATAACTATCATGTCCTGCTTATCTCCCTAAACTAATTAAAATAATATAACAATACTAATGAGGACATGACTTCTAAAAGAAAATGACTTGACAGATTACGAAATCCTAAACATTAAACGTTTCCTACTTTTAAAATTATATAAAGTTGTATCAAATTTCTTTCTAAAAGATTTCCAAATTTTATATTTAGTGATGGACAACCGTTTGACCAAATCATTTTTAGAATATTTTTTTATGATAGGTATGACTTGTATAGTTTCATTTTATGTGTATAATTGTGTGTATAAAATTCCTTCTAATCTTTCTTCTTACCCTTCTATAGATTTTATTACGGCCATGGAAAGAAATCTTACGACATTCAAACCTATTCAGAATCTTGTGTACGTGTGTGGCATTACGTTCTCTCATGTTAACCCTAACATGTAAAATCAAGCCCCTGGTTTTATTATTTACGCTATACTTAGTTTCCACGGCCTTATCCTTCTTTACTTTATCGTTGTGAATACGAGACTATACGTGAGGTTTAGCTTCTATCAGGACCGTCTCCTTTAGCTCGGCTTGTACTGGGACAGCTCGTTCGACTTCAATATCCTCCATCATGACAGCTTCTTCGGTTTGGACCTCAACAAGCTCGGAATCCCTTTCGCCGCTTTCCAAATGATCATTGTTATCACACACTCTGCTAATGGTATAATTTGTTGTTCTGGAATTAGATCAAAATTAGGTATTGGAATGAACACACCGGCTTTAATTTCTTCATCTTCTGTTGGCTCCTCAGGTTCTTCCTGGATTGGGCTGCATTCCACCTGCTCGTGGCTCGGGTCGGTCTCCCGGCAGCTCTGTTCATCGTTGTCATCATCACGGTCATCATCATTTATTAGTGGGACATCCGTCACCACGCCAGAATTTAAAACTGTATTATCATCCTCATTTATTAAATCTTGCCGTCCACATTCATCGGATACCACGGCGGTTGTTTTGTTTCACATGTAACAAAGTTTTTAGTGCACGTACTTTACATGAAATGCAATTGCAGGGAAATTCATTCCTTATTATCTCGCACAGCAACTCAAAATCAATACCCTCGTGGTATGTATAATTATAAAAATGTTTAGCTGCGCTATGCAAAAATGCACCGAATATCAACGAATAATCGCTCTCTCGCCATTCACTTTCAGTGGCAACGAGTTTGAATTCAGTTATGAACTCTTCAAAACATACTCGGTCTAAGCCGGAAAACATATACATTTTGACGTTTTCATACAAAATCTACTTCCATTTAAACATTCGTCATCTAATTAAAAAAAACCACTTAGCGCTTTATTCCACTAGGCGTCGATACAGCGCCTGACATCATTATCAAAATATGCACTCCTCTGGTACGCTTTTACACAGCTTTGGGGGTTTTACCAGCCCATATACTTTTTCTTCTTCTTCGTGCAATGTTTCACGCCTTGCACACGCGTTTCGGGTTCGGCGCCTACACCAATTGTAGACCACAAGGCTATGGCCTGGGGTCTACTTAGCAAATATTATAAATAAAACTCCTGTTTTATCAGTATATTGGAGCAGGCTCGAGAGGCTCGAGAGACAGGCTGGAGAGGCTCGGAGAGTCGAATAACATCTGACACTCTTTAAACAAAAACCGTTCTAATAATATTTCTGAATTAAAATATTCTTATTCTTACCAGCCACTTCCAAAGGAGATATGAACAGCCAGATGCTGCGTAAGGAGGCTCTTACAGTATATTGGTTTTTAGTTGCATTTTATTTTTTACTGAGTTTTTAAATAAAAACGATTTAGAAAGACATCAAGATTGTTTACCTTTATTTAACTACCTACCTAAACCTCTCCAGAAGAAAGATAAACTTAGAAAATAACCAAAGACTCATTGTCTTTGGTTATTTTTGGATTTAAATTCCTGACTAAGCTTTGATGATTCAATCGTTCTACAACACTGTCCTTCAGATAAAAAAGTCATAAAAATATGAGAATAGAAACATTCGATCATGTTACTAGGAAAAAGGAAAATTCGTATTTGATAATATTTTTTTACAATATGCCGCGTTAATTTACTTGTTATGGGATTATCGTCTGTGCGAGAGATTCAATTTAGGAATGCTTTATATAGTTTGCTACAAAATCTCTAAAGGCGATATTACACGGATCAATCAAATTGAAACAATTCCATTGAAAAGCATTGAACATTGAACATTGAACGACTTTACCAATATACACGTAAATTGTATTAATGGCAATCAATGTTCATAACAGCGCAATGCGATGTCGCGCCAACTCGTACGTGCGGGAGTTTCTTTAATCTGCGACTGTACGTTGGTGGGTGATTTTTAAAACGTCATAAACAGTGATTCTTTTGACACAAAACTTACCGTTATGCATTTGATGCATAACATAAAAAAAGAGATTTGGTCTGATGGCTCCACTGACGTTATTTTAATTTTTTTTTTGAACGGTTAAGTCTCTCCACTCAACCTGTAAAGCACCCTGGTTGCTTCTGTACACTTGGACGGAGCTAGGCCGGCAAACTTAACACGGACACCTACGCACAACGGAGTCCTTACTCTACTCTATCCGTTGCGGGTTTTTTTTATTATGGATGGGAAATCATCAAAATGACTTCTTCCGCTCTGGGTAGACTGGAAGGCAGTGTCAGACTCTTACTGACTAAAACCCATCTGTGTTTCTCCATATGATCTTTGCGATCCAGGGTCACGGTGACTCTTTCGAACAAATTCCGCAACCCTAGCAGGCTCTGGCCCTAACGGGTCCCGTCTTCTTAGCTGACATCTCTTGGAGGCGCGCATGGAACACAACGCTTCGGCGACCCGGACCAGTGGCGCTATATAGGGTGTATAGCTCCATCCCTCCTTCTCGCTCTAACGATTCACGCTTAAACACGTCATGGTAGGGCCGCTGGATGTAATCGGGCCGCGAGCCACCCAACGCTCGCCGTCCGCAGGCCCGTGCCTACGGTGGCCGAGAATTGCCCTGCGACTCCTGTCGCCCGGGGCGTCTTCTTCTGTTTCGGCGGTTAAGGCGTGACGTTTGCCTCTCCTTCACGAGGCCCGCCCCTTCCTTTACTAGCATTACTGTGTCGCAAAAGGAAGTGACGGCTTCCCACGCCTCCGCGCTCTGGACCATGGAGTGAACCAGAGCCGGTAGCGAGAGGTCGCCGTCGCTGATCGCCTCGACGAGGGCACGGCGGTGCTCCGTCCAAGCAGTTCAGACCTTCACCGTATGCTCCGCCGTGTCCTCTGCGGGGTTGACTTCTCTTCTGGTTGGTTTTCCGATGGACAACTTTATGTAGCTCTATCGCGCGTTAACAACCTTAGCAAGTTTCATCAACATCGTGTATCATCATCATTATCCACAGTCCAACTTTGCTCACTGCTGAGCATAGGCCTCTCTTTTCGTGTGCCAATCCCCACGTTCCTGTGCCAGCCTCATCCAGGTTCTACCCACGATGGCAACAATATCATCCGCCCATCTCGCCGCCGGTCGACCAATACTTTTTCTTCCAGTCCTCGGACGCCACTCAGTCACTGCCTTGCTCCACCTATCATCACCGCGCCTTGCCAAGTGTCCTGGCCAGCTCCACTTTAGTTCTATAATTCGTTTTCCGATGTTGAAAACCTTCGTACGTCTTCGGATCACGACGACGTACCTCTTCCAAGCATGGAACGCTCCATGGCTCTCTGTGCAACTATCAGTCTGTACACAGCCACCTGCGTGAGCGTCCATGTAAGTAAGTAAGTCATGGTGGGAAAAGCACACTGGTTATAAAGGCGGGAATTCAGACATTTGCGGAATTTTGAGAGGCTTCAGAATGTCGTCCATTTTGATAAAAGCGGTCCAAGGTGTGTTCCTCTCGATACCTCCGTTTGTTGATTTTCTTTGCCAATTGATAGGATATGGCCAAGATAGACATATCGGTTAATCATCCCCAACAATTCATTTCCAGATTTGAATCGCTGAAGGTGTTTGCCATAACCATCGTCTTGGTCATATTCATCCCAAGACCCAACTTAAAAGAAGAATCTTAAAGGTTTTGAAGCATTTTCTGGGGGTCATCGAAGTTCTCAGTGAAAACCACAAAGTCATCTGCAAATCTCAAGTGAGACAGTTGGGCAGAAAATTGACGTTAATAGTCCCAATCTATACCCACATTTTTAACGACATACCACTTTAGGTATTACTTTGCATACATTATTTTTTTATTTATTAACAAAAATTAAAGTCGCAAACAAAAAATACGTAAACATATGCTTGTAAGTGACAAATAGGCACGTTGTTGGCACTTGTTGGTTCTTCTGTTGGTGAGGATTCTCCACGAGCATTTCGTATTAAATTAATAATGTTCATGTTAACTTCTTAGCGTATTTTTGGCCGCACAGTCTCCAGCTCAAAAACTATTAAAGATGCGAAGTATTCATTTCGTGAATCACTTGGTCTCTGATCAATAAATACGTCTGGCAGGTTTACTGACATCACCATCTTCAAAGAAATCGACGCAGACCAAACCGAACATAGTTCGGTTTTTACCAAACCGAACCATGTTCGGAACCACCAAACCGAACTATGTTAATTATGCTCACATAATGAACATAGTTCGGTTTGGTCTGCGTCGATTTGTTTGAAGTAGTAATTAGTGTTCTTTTACATAAAATCATTTTTCTTTTACGTGGGCACAAAATTGAAGGGGACGTAGACTGCGATTCTTCATTACTTGACATGACGCACGTCCACTTCTTTGGAACCGTTGAAAACAACTGGACGTGGACTATTCGTATTTCGGGGCGATAATTTTGGGCCTAGATGTATATTATAAGGATGAGAGTGGTGACAACAGATTATATATGTTTTTAACTAATCTCTGAAAATCCTGTGGATTTTGGCAATCTGAGAGCAGAGATAGAATAGATTTAGTATAATATTGCGCCTACATTACAACATGAAACGGAACAATGCCCGAAAAAAGTTAAAAAAAATACACTGGCCGGTTCATCAACCTATCTTTTTTAAATAATATATCCTTGTCAGAGGGTATATGTCAACAATCAACCTTTCTAAAGAATACGTTATTAAACTGCTAAGAAAGCAACATTGTTGCAGGTTATTCGTGACCAAAACTGTTTTTTTAGATAACTCGTCTTCTAGACTGTGAATTGTTCAATTTTTTTGTATTTTGAAATAGAAAATAATAACTATTTTTTTAAACCAAATCTCAACTCTTTACGTTTGGGCCCATTAGTTTCCGTCTCCTTTATCATATTTATGATATATTAAAACATGGAGTTACACACAATGTTACTTAGCACACTTGACACATAAAGCGAGATTTCTTGCGGCATTTTTTCTTAAATGTCGAATGTTGGCACACAAAATATGATCTTGATTTACTATTGTCTGTATATTCGGGCATGTGATTAGCCAAGTGTGATGCTGTTAGTCGCAGGGCAGACGCTGATCTAGACGTCGTCGGTATAGAATACTCTATTTCTTGAATTTTTATATTTTACAGTTAATTGTCTAGTAACGGTCAACTGAAAATAGGTGACAGACTTATTATAACTAAGCAGTATATTGTAATTATAATGCATGAGCGTTTAACATGTAAAAATCAAAATAAAATGCAGACCTAGTTTTTTTTCCCACATTCTATTTTTTCGTATGCATTGAACCAAATTTAATACCATATCGGTATTGTAAACTGCTCCTTCCTTTAAGTTATAGTCAACAATTATAACTTAGGGCTTCATTTTAGGCAGTTCCGCTTCTTTGTCACATTTGGTTGTAGGCCCGAATTCAGCTGTGTGAAAGGTCATCAAAGGACATCAGAGATTTGAAATCTGTAACACCAGCTTTCTTTAACCGATCAATTCTAACGGTACCACATGCATATGTCTGATATTGGTACAAGTATTGAAACATTCTTCTTCTTCTTCTTAGATGTAGGTAGAATAGACCGGCTGAAGGCTTACCATCAACTTTTACTTAGCCATCCAATTCCGATGCAATCTAGTTTAGGTGCCTAAACTGAATCGCTAAGATTCGTACCATGGAGTGCCCATAAATAGGCGCTGGCGCTTGAATCCCTCACGGAGGAATGAACGAACAAAGTCCGCGGTGTGAGAAAGAGATGACGCTGTACAGTCGTTACTCGTTGCATAAGTCTGTCTCTTTTACTCGAACTATAAGCGTTGCATTTGGAAACCTAGTTGATATGATTTAAGCGTTTTGTTTGTGTTAAAAATAACGCTAAATATATTTAAAATTGCGCTTTTTAGTGTCAAATTATATACCAATAAGCTCTTTTGAGTATTTATTAAATAATAGAAATAAAATAGTAGAAATTAAACGTTTGCTTAGTATTGTCTTAAAAATATTAAAACGCACCTCCACTCATATTTAATTTAGCAGGAGGGAGGCGCCGCGCGAGGGCAGTTCTTGTTTTGTTGTTGCGATTTGTTTTGAAAGTATCTATTATTGAAAAAAAAGGTGTCATATTATTCCTGTGGTATACGTCTTTATTGTTTTCGTGTTTATTTTATTATCATTTTCCATGAATTCAAAAAGGCCTAATTCGTCAGACATCTACAATAAAAAATAGCTCTAGAAATCACTTTTATTACATAACACTTAAGAAACACTAAATATTCAACTGAATTACGTATATTTTCACTATTTTTTAACAGTTATTAATAAAACGATTCACTTCACGCCAAGAAAATAGCAACTTTTTTTGGTTCGCTTACTTGGACACCTAAGCTATCCAATTTAGGTTGAAATGTTACCTCATGGTACGAAAAATGAACGAACGAGAACAGTTTGCGATCCAATTGCCGACTTGATTTGGCTTCAACCTAAACTTCACGTCGTAGTTTGAAATAGCAAATCAGTTTATTTTAGGTCGTCAATTTAATTGCAATAATAGTTCATAGTAGGCCTCAGTTCTGGCGGACCATGCGGTGGACTAACTCCGCCCACCACGCCACAGAGTACATATATACATAATAGACTGAAATTGTACTTCAAGTGTACAACAATTATGGTGGAAGCGGCAACAATGGCAGCAACATTACAACCACCACGTACCAACCACAACGTAAAAAGCGGAAAAAAAGAAGAGAATAGGCTAAATTGTATATATGAGAAATTTATTATTATTTTGATTCTCAACTTGTGCGAACTTACGTATGCAAGTTTAAATAACTATTCCCATCTAAGTTTTCTTGTAACTCAGAGGGCCCAATTACTTTTCCATTTAATATTTAATTGATATTGGGGTCTGTCTTATCTCATCAAGTGTGGATTTTCGGTGGTGTGTATGGTTGAGGTCTCAATTTTTGAGGAATTTCATTTTTTTATAACTTAAAAAAATTTAGATATATTTTTAAGTGAGTGAGTAGTCATGGGCAGATCTTTCCTCCGGTGTTGGCTCATCGTTGAATTTTGGGACATGTTGTATAATTATATAACGTAGGTAACTCCTCCGAGTTGCGAGAAACCTTAAAGTGGCTGGCAATCTTTCGTTTGGAGATATGGCTTGCCGCATAACAGTATCTTGTTTGTTTCATAAATGGCGTTACCATCGACAAAAGTTTCAAATAAGTTTCTTCATTCCTTTTGTAAGGGCATGAGCCTACACTTAATGTTTAATGTTAATAAAATAAATGTTAATATTTAAAAAGGTATTTACTTAATACGGTATTGTACTAAATTAATATTAGGTATTATAATAAAAATGTTACAAAAAGTTACAAAATGTTGGATGTTGCGCAAGCTCGATACTAAACCGAAGTCTGATCTACTTGCGTACGTGACAATACTACATTTTATAAATTAATAAAACTTGCAGTATTTTAATTAGGCCAACCAAAAAATCAAAATGCTGTCAGTGAAGTTCTGCGAGTTCTGGAGAACCAATTCAACAGTAAAAATAAACCGGCCATGTGAATGGACATGACGAATCCATAATGGTTCCGTTTTTGCCATTTGGCTACGAAACCCTAAACAAACGGCAAAAAAACCACGTTTGTTGTATGGGAGCCTCACTTAAACATTTATTTTATTCTGTTTTTATAGCGTGTGTATATGTTGTTATAGCAGCAACAGAAATACATCATCTGTGAAAATTTCAACTGTCTAGCTTTCACGGTTCATGAGATACAGCCTAGTGACAGACAGACGGACAGCGGAGTCTTAGTAATAGGGTCCCGTTTTTACCCTTTGGGTACGGGCCTCTAAAAAATCATTTCTATGAGCCAACTGTTTTGTTGCTCCCCATAGAGCGGACCTGTAATGAACACGTGATTTTATTATTGGAAACCTGTCCAACTGTACAAAACGCGATCAAGGGGATAAAATATGCCAGATACAGGGGTCGAACCATTGATATGAATGTGTGCAAACCAAAACGGGTCTTTGTACTGTATTTATAAGATCCCCATTCGGATTTACACAATGGAGATCTTATGAGAAGGTACTTAATACGTTCACCCCAAATTTTGTAAGGGAAGCTCGACCTCGACCTTGAAAGTCCCCCTCAAAACAGCTGCTTTGCAAACCTGACCTTGTAAATGTACACGATATACCTTTGTCGTAACTCGTAAGAGTAACGGTTTTCTTTAAACATTTTGAACATGTGGTGTGCACAACAAGGAACAAGTGGGCCTATTTCAAAATAAAGCGTTTAATTATTGTACAATGTCGTATCGTATGTGTGTCTATTCATTTTTGTATTTGTGATTTTTGGTTTGAATGGTTTTCCGGTGATACCCGTGATGTTTGTTCCAAATTGCCAAGGGATTGCCAAGTTGAGTTGCATTCGAGTAATTCAACTCTTATTATTTTACACAAGTGAAGTTTACAGAAAAAATCGTAGCTTGAACTTTACAACGCCTAATTTCTAAGGTAATGGGTATTTTGTTCATAAAAATTCAGAAAATCTCACTTTTCTATACAGAATGGAGGAGATTTGTCACAATTTGCTATTTTTGGTGAGGCCAAATAGATATATCAAAACTAGTAAAATATATAAAGTTGGTACGCCAAACAATGTTTTAGGGGTGAGGCAAAGACTGCAGTTTGTCGTAGGTATATATAGACATCGAGAGACTAAGCTCTAAGAGAGTGGTCGTCACACTTTTCTGATCAAGGGCCACATAATGACTATGTGAGGTATCACAGTGGGCCGCACATTCGTAGATTGGATAGTTGACAACACCAATCAAGTTGTGAAAACGCGATTGCCCCATTTTGTACCTCAATACAAAATATAAGTAACTAGCTTTCGCCCGCTACTTCGCACCCGCATAATTATCCTATTTTTCCCGTTCCCGTGGGAATTTCCCGTTCTGGTGTATATATATATAGCCTATATCTTTCCTATAGCCTTCCTCGTGATTGTGGCTACCATATTCAAAAAGATTTTTCCAAATTCGACTGGTAGTTCCAGAGAGATTAGCGCGTAAACAAACATAGAATAGATTATGGACAATAAAGATTAGTATATAGATCTATTTAAGCAATCTGTGAAATCGGGTCTACTAAAATTGTTTGCTCATGTCGCGGGGCGCACAAATATCGTACGCGGGCCGCACGCGGCCCGTGGGCCGCTGTTTAACGACTACTTATCTAAGGTATCCAAAAAAGATTAGAACTCCTTTTAACTTTAATTTTAATAGCACACTTTTACTTTTAATTATTGGCGCGTATGATCGTTCGTTCGTTCATCGTTGAATTTATGTAGAAAAATAGTGTCATTTTCTATGGATGCGCGCGCTGCGCAGTCATGGGCAATTTTCCCGCCATACCACATATTTTTTTCCGTGGTTGTGGGTTTGGAACAAATACTTAACTAATTTTTCTAATTTTGTATGAGTGAAGATAAAATAGTGTATGCAAAGGCATATATAATTAGGTAATAAAACACTCACACGTGATAAACCCACACTCGTGTTTTAATAACTCCTTTTATATATGACCGTTGCATAATACTATTAAGTGTTTAAATTATAACCAAACACTTATTGATATTTTATTACAAAGTTTTGTTGAATTATAAAACATAAGAAATATAAATAAAACCTATGTTTTTATAGTAATAGGTTCAGCATTAATTGGTTTTCTGTACAATGTGGATTTCGTTTTATATTACTGCTTATTTTTTTAACCTGCCTGCCTATTAAAGAGTGGCACCTTTAACGTTTTTTTTCGTTGGTAGCCTATTTGCAATGTATTATTGAATAATCATAACAACACACACTTGGCAAAATTTTAACAAAACTTTGAAAATTTTGCCCTTTAACGAAATTAGATTAAACCTAATACGCTTATGGTCATTTTATAATATCAAATGACCTTCAGCATATTTATGCACCTAACTATAGCCCACGGTCTACAGTAACACTTTATTTATATACCTAATATAATAATATGTATAAGTATTTACACTTAAAATAAAAACTCTTATCTAAATATTGCCACGTTGTATGGCAATGCTTACCTATACTCTGTCCGAGGTAAAAGTCAGCCCTTGGGTCACAATAAGGATTAGCCATATCGTAGAATTGGCCATTTCATGATGCGGCCGAGGTTAGGTTTGAGGAGGCCATTTACTGAAATGGCCGACCACTTCATGAAATGTCGTATTAACGATGTCATTGCTACGACATACACATACGTTAAGTATGTTATTTAAATGACATGATTTAGAAAAAAAACGAAAGGACATTGCGTCAAATTGGTCCAAGTCACCAATACTCAAGAAATAATTTTTAAGATAGGTCATAGCATAAGTAAATAAAAAAATCCAAGTAACCGGGTAACAAGAAAACTCAGGTCGAAAAGTTTTCATAGTTTTTTAATAGATTTTTGTGTTTTTCTACGAAAATATTGAAAAACAAAGTGATAATAATTATGTAAAGATGGACAGTTACATGACTTAAACGAGTTCAATATTCAACAAAGAAATGTATACCTAATGCGGACTAGAACACAATTCAGACACGTTAGGGCACGCAAAATGATGGCTATATATATAGACAGAAACCAAACTGGTATCGACGCCATAATTGAATATTACTGTAGCTGTTTGACCAGTAGTCGTACGTTGGGAAGCAGTGCACACAAATTATCTGTGGTTTGGTATATGAGTGAAGGATTTAATACTCCAGCACTGTTTTTAGACGATATAATTATTGATTCTGAATAAAATAAAAACATTTGGTTCTACGCTTAGCAAATGATTGTAAACTTTGTTTCTAAATAGATGCTTTTATAATATTTTTTACTGTCTTTATTATTTGGGGTTGGGGTTGGGTGTTGCCGAGCAGTTATGTGTTTGTTCGAATTCCATTGCCGGCGTGTACCTACAGTCAAAAGTGTTAACATGTAAACACCTAGCTAGATGGAACATTCCATATGCAATAATACACATTTGTACTCAATACTCAATACTTTGATTGCATTCCACATGTAGGTCATATTAATGTCTTTGACTGTACCAATATTCTATAATATTATATTATATATATTCTATAATAGTCTTGATTAAAATGCACGTATGTAAACAATCATGCTCACAGACATAGGTACATAAATATGTAGAGTTATATACCTACCATAACAAAAGAATTTAATTAATTCCCTTGATGATACATATGTCTTATGAACTTGACTGTACTAGTAGGTACCCGGTTCATTAAAATAAAAATAAACATTTCTTTTCATGGATTTTATGACAAGACCTACTAAAAAGACACCCACTACGTGTATTGGTAATATGGACCACCTTCCATACTAATTTTTCCATTATCCTTTGGCTTGTTCTTCTGCCGGAATATATTTTTTTATAACTGAGACATTAGACATATGACACACACATAATTATGACACATTAGATATATGTTTTTGCCCATGTCTCTTTTTTAAATAGGCTCAAAAAAATGCAATGTCATACAAATATAGCTTAGTTATATATTATTTTAAACAATGCCTAGTTATATATTTACACAGCACGTTTTGTTAATTTCGGTAATGTGTAGCTCAGATACACAGGCATTATACACATGGCATCTTCTTTGCGATATATAACTATGTTGCACTTAAATGTGACTGTGTGTTTTGTAACTTAAATAGGACTAGGCAGGACATGTCTGCCGCATGGAAAAATCTGTGGGTCCGCAAAATACAGAATTATTGCCCTGGAACAGCGAGACGAGGCCGCGGCAGACCGCTAAGGAGATGGCGGGACGACCTGGACGTCTTCCTCACGAATTGGAAGGAAGAGGTACAACACCGTGAGCATTGTGGAAAGCACTTATTTATAAGCAGTATAAGAAAAATAAAAACAAGGGTTAAATTGAGTTTTTTTTTTAAATAGGTACCTATTTAAAAAAAAAACTCAATTTGACCCTTGTTTTTAGTACACTGTTAAATAATTTTGGCATCCAAATCGGTCGAATCGACGAATGTGCGATGGCAGCATTATTGTGTCTGCTTAATTCGTTCACTCTCGCAACCCCTCGTTTTTCAAACAAAAACCGTCCAAGGATCCGTCCAGAATCCCTTCAATATGTTCCTCTCAGACGGTTTCATGCAGCTGTGTAGTGAGGGGGATACACAATTCACATTCATGCTAACTGGTAATGACCGTGACCTTCTATTGTAACGTGTATTTTTGTTAGGACCAGCTCAAGCATGCCAGAGATCCGTTCCGCTCCGAAACCCTGCATAACAAAATAATAAGGTAAAATGGGGTGTATTAAAATACAGGGGTGAAACGAAGCAATTTTTAAATAGGATTACTTAAGTCTCCCCTGCATAACCGTCGCGTGGATTCGACCTTGGAACATAAAGGGTCCTTCTTGGGGTTTAGTATTTATTGTGTCATTGTCATTGGTTAACGCAATAGTTTGAACAACTGTTATAAGTAACAAAAGTTCCCATAGGGTTGGTTATGCAACAGTAACAACATTAATGATAATACGGGGTCTTAGGGTTGTTGGAATTTCCCATCTGTCATTGTACCCCACTGTGTTTTGTTATTTTTAAATAGTCGGCATATAATACTGTATGTATTCATATGTTATACATAGGTACATGGGTTTCTATCCAAAGAAGGGGGTGCACGATTTGTTTTCGATAAATCGAGCTCACCTCGGCATCGTTTACATTGCTTTATAGTTATAATGTTTAATTATGCACGCCGAATATGGATTTATTATTGTTTGGGTATTGTCAAAAAATATGAATTACCGTAATCTTTCATACCTGTTCGCTTTCGTTATTTCTAGACCTAGCCTACTTGTCTGTGCGTTGTGAAAACCGACCGTGGCGAATTAATTTATGAAATATTAAGTACATAGATCGCAAGCATAGGGCTGTGAATTTGTGCGTGCCTCGAAGCCCACGCTCTAATGAATCAATATCCAGAGGGGAATACACCCCTCAGGCAAAATATGTGGGTAGCAGCTACTTAATAGTATCCATGGTAACAGACAGACCAACAGGGGGGCCCGGCCCGCGTTCCGCAGTACAATATCATACATCTAGCTCGCTAGAACTGGCGGTTACTATGGAAACGGGGAGACGGGAGTTTGGTGGTATGGGCGCGGATAATTGTTTTTCTCGAAAAGTCGGCCAGGTGCGACTCTGATTTGCGAACTAATGGTCCCGTACTAAACTTTGCAGGGTAGCAAGTGGAGAATTTTTTTTCGCAATCTTTTAAAATAATTTCAGATTTGTATGTATGCGAAAATAGAAACAAAGCAACTCAATTTGAAACGTTACAACTATAAAAAGCTTTAAGCGCTGAACGATGACGACAAGTGACTGATAAATTGCAGAATTTAGAAAGATGGTCGTTCTGCCAGTGTCTTTTACTGAAGGATCTCGCTACTACGGTTGCCACATGTACTATAATAATCATATTATAACTAGCCATCTCCCGACATGTGCAGTATTGTACTACATTTTAATCAATAGTTTTAAGTATTATTGAAAAATAATGTAAGTACTACGAAAAATACTTTATTTTTATCTCTAGTTCAACTGTTGCGGTTGTGGTTATAAAATTAGTTGTGACTGGAACGCAACCGCAGCGCAGCATGTGGAGTTACAGAACAAAAGGCATTGAAAAGTAAATTTTAAATTTCTGTTAATTTTTTCATTCAATTTGTCAATGAACGACATGTGTCCCTATGGGTTTATTTTCCGCTATTAAAGACATATAAAAAAATAGCAGGTGTGGAGAATGGCATGAATCAAGAGACATGCCTTTTAATTCATGCCATTCTCCACACTTGCTATTTTTTTAGGCACAAGATGGCCAGATGTGAAAACAATTAAACAGTATATTATCAACACAAGTTAATGGTGAAACGTTTATCCATTAACTTGTGTTGATAATATACTGCTCAATTGGTTCCCCCTCAAAAAGTATTAATGTTACTTTAATTAAATAACTTAATTTTCGGAAGTCGGTGTTTTTGGTTGTTTCTTCGTAATTTAACACCGACTTCCGAAATTTAAGTTATTTTGTACTTTATAGTGTTTTTTTTCCTACTTTCCACAAAAGTACAATAGTTTTGCAATGGTTTACAAACATAAGTATTCTATATTTATCCCAAGCAAGGTGGCAATCTTACCTCACTACATACATGAGCGACCACAAGATGCAATGCGCTGAATGTAGTATTGGTGCTGTACTGTTCCTCCTATGTCTCAGCTGGACTCCTGCAGTAATGATTTTTCTGTTGTGAGTGAATGTTGCTGTAATTAAAGTTATTATTGCATCACTCACATAGATACAAGTTTCTTTATTTTTACTAACAATATATATGAGTCTCATTGTAACTCGTAAAAAAAAATATTACATATTTATTTTTAACGAATATATTTGTTACATTTACTTGAAATCCTTCAGAAACAAGAATCACAGCTGATAGGACATTGTAGCGATAGTGTTTCATGGTAAAGTTATAAAACCACGAAGCTATTCACTAAAGATGCATAAAGGTGGTGAACACTGTAACAATAATAAGACCAAAGCGTTTTAAAAAGTCATCTGCTCAGAATAACATGTTTTTGCCAAAGCCCCAATAATCTTTTAGCCCACTTGGGTCTCTAAACTCAGGCCGTGTTCATGCATGCATGCAGCATGCTGAATAAAACATGCTCTTAAAGATAACCGAGAACCCCGTTACAGGAGATGCAAACGAAGATGACTAGCCCCAGTAGAAGCAGCTCTTCGGCAGATGGTGGGATAACTACAATTTTTTTATTGACTACCAATCGAATGGATATTGCCTTTTCGACTATACATAATTATATGCCTGTGCACAGATGCGCGCTTGCTCTCTCTGCGCTTGTTGTAAACTTTAATAAGAACCTCCTGGGCATTGGTTTTTGACGGATACATAAATTAATATATTTTTACCTCATTGTTCTCCTTCTGTTTTAGTTGTCACTACTCTTTACTCCGTTTTGCAATATAGAATTCTATATCAATATACTGTCAAGTGTCATACAGCACTCTACTGCTAAATAAACAAGTACGCTGTACCCCCAGAAGGGTTGCCTGTTTCGTAATAACCTCGAATGACATAATTATTATTTCTCATAGAAATAGAGATTGAATATTAAAGAAATATATTGTGACGTAAACACGAGATTATATGTGTACAAAGACTCTATTTTCAGTCTTTAGAATGTCAAAACGAAGGATTATACCAATTTATAAAATAGTATGTCCAGAGCTGTAAACATGAAAAAATCACAATGAGTACCAGGAGACCAGAATCTTCAAGATGTATTTTCGGGGCTGGAATCAGCATGAGTAGTAAAGACTCGTAAACCTCCAGGAGATCGGAATCATGGAGAAGAATTTTTAAGGCGAAATAATAAAAAAAACCGCCTGAACCCAATTGTGAGGAAATTTACGCAAACAAAGTCGCAGGCTGAAGCTAGTATTGAATCGTACTTATTTTATGAATTAATTAAACTAAACTAAACTATTAATTAAGAAATTACATTTAGGTGAAGGGTATTAGAAAATTATATATTCAATACAAGGTTACCTTAGTCCGAAATTAAAGAGGAAATGTTGAACGAACACAACAGAGAATGGTTCGTAAAAATTAAAGATAAAATAAGCGATGATGATTACATACAGGCATTACCCTGGTTTCTTAATGCTAATGTTGAACGCAGGTTCAACTACGATTGAGTTATAAGCTTTTAAGTGGAATTGATATACCTAAGACTACAATTAGATGCTTAAGAGTACACATGCCGCCCGGTCGAACTCAACGGTGGGCGTGGCCTAAACGCTTGCTATTTCATCAAGCGGCGCGCGAGAAAGGGAAATGCACAATCATTGTTGTTAGAAACGGGCGCGTAAAAATTGATGAGTAGGCTTCTAGAATTAGTGTTCTTATGACAAAATAACTGAATTTTTTGATTCGAGGTAAAGTTATATAAATTCTTGAATAAATAAACTACTCCTGTACGCATTTAGTTTTAGAGATCTCATACTCCTTCTGTTATTTAATTACGTTCAAAGTTGCGTTAAATTACGGGTTAAAATATGGAAATTTTGAGGCTGATAACTTTAAAACGACTAAATATTTTTAAATTCTGTTTTGGTACAGGCATAGATCACAACAAGACAAAACAGTACTATGCCCGTCTTGGAACAAAAAATGTCAAACAGTGGAGTAATCATCCTAAAAAAATTGTATGGAGAAATGCGTGGCTTGTGCAGCCTTAAGGTCGAGTGATGACTCAATTTCCATATTTGTGGCAAAAAGATTATTCCTAAATAGCAAGATTAATTGGGACTGTTTATAGTTTATATAGGTTAGAGAGAAAACAATTTTATTTCCTGAGTCATTTGGAGAATATTATTGTTGTTTACCGAGAACAAAAAAAACAAAGTGATTCCCGACCTTGGCATCGTACTACTGATACCACTGAAAACCGGCAGTGGAACCTTAGCCTTTAGTTTAGTTTTATAAAAAAACGTTGCCCGACACTAGGAATTTCTCCTGTATCGTGGGTGCGTTTACAACCATACAAAGTGACATACACAAACAGCCAGACCCGGAACAACTATCTGTAGGCCATACCAATATTTGTTCCGTGCGGGAATCGAACCTTCTTTTTTCTACATAGCGAACCCTAAAAACTGCCCTCGCGTTACCGTGAGGGTTCTGATGTTTTGATTTATATTAAACCTGTGTCTGCTGCGTCAGTGAATTGGGGAGAAGAGGGGGCGTTCCCCCCTGCCAACCCGGTCTGGCAACTTAGGGGCTCATAAATCAATATCGTTCCCCCCTGCGTTGGCAGGGGAGAACGGTATTGATTTATGAGCCCCCTCGTTGTCTGGGTTGTTGCTATTCTGGTATAACTATCTCTCTCTCATAATACTCACTTATTGTTAACGTTTTGATTTATATTAGTCGATGTTTTCATAATAATGATTGTACCTTAGGTCAGTAGTTGGGCATGCAGCAAATAATGTTTTAGTAATATAACAAAATGTATAACAAATATAAAGTTCAATTCATACAATACATCCCTGAAGACAACCCTTAAAATATTCACAATTGTTTGAAAGTTCAGTTCCATTCGCCAGTAAAAATAGTTTAGATGATAAGGAAACAGGCGTAAAAAGTTCGCTTCGCTCGCTTCATTAGCTTTAGTTTTCTTAAAAGTAGATACGAACCTTTGAGTATTTTGTAAGCGTAAATGCAGAACTAAAACCAACTTGATTAAAATTTGGTCTGATGAAGTGCTAAGCGTCCTTAAAATCAGCGAGGCGTTATATATCGGGCAATCTTCGAACCAAATAAATAAGTTTAGAAAACGCGCAAATGACGTGAGTGAGCAGAGATGGTGATAATATATTAGTGCCCATGGAGTTTTTTGCACGTCGTTCTGCTCAACAAAGATCTTATCTTTGGAACGTGTAAATAGCTTCATGTTTTTGACTGACTGACCTTGACAATTCAAATTACCTATAAATGGTTTATTTGAAATAAATGCTTTGAATTCTCTTCTATGTGTACAAAAGTAAGGAAGAACGCTCTTTATATTCGGAAGAAGAAAGAAGAAGAGGAAGAATAATGATAATCTTATATGGAGGTAGGTTCAAGGAAGATTCTAAAATTGATCTAAACGATTTTCTGTAAGTCGGACCTACGCATTTACAATTTAATGAGCCACTAAGTAACTGTTGAATACTTGTAGGTATTTATGGTGTCATAAATACCTACTACAATATAATATAATTTCTACATCCAATCAGTAAACTGACTCGTAAGAAGATCAACAAACTTGTACCTGACAGCATCTTTATTTGAACTTTTTGAAGAATTAAAATTATGTTTGTACTTGAGCAGTTTTCCTGCATGAGAAGGAATTCGTTATAATGGATGGAACCAAACCTTACGATCATGTTCATTTATTGAGTAGCCGCTAAATAGAATTAACGACTATTTAGACCCCGTGGAGGAGAGTATAGCCGGAATTTCTGATATAGGTTTATAGCAGAAGGAACTAGCTGCTTAAGCAAAGCCTATGGAATTGGTAATAGGGCCTAGCCTTCCCACTAGAATTGTATCACAATTTTTTTTTTGAAAATCAAACATTTTTGAACAGTGCTTTCAAATCAAAACGTTCTATGGCACTCGTGTGGTATATTATTGTATCTAATATTTAAGGGTTTCAGTACCTGAAATATACTCTAGACTTCAATGAAAAGATAGGTACATATATACATTTTTTCATCTTATAAAGATAAATGCTAAATGCATTGAGCCCTAAAATAATTCATATTCTGAACGCAATGATTCCTCCCCCCGATGACCCTCTTCCTACGGGGCGTGGGGTGGGGGGGGCGTACGGCGTGATGTGGACATCGAACACGCCACTACCAAATAAGGTAATGCGTCCTGCAGCTCCGGACCAATTACAGGGCCGCAGTTGTCTCCGGGGACGCACGCATTCGACCTTTTTTCTATGAATAGGGCGGGGCTATTGTGCCTGTGTGAGTAGTAGACGGACTATTGATTTATTACCGAACCTATCTACAATAATATAATAATAATAACTCACAGGCGATACCACTGAGACCGGGAACATGAAATTTTGCACAATCTTCTTTTTGTGATGAACTCGTAGGTTAGCACTAAGATGGGATTTCAGGATATAAATCTTTTAAAACATTGAAAATTAGTTGTACAAAATCTGCGCCGAAGAAATCGCTGGCGAAATGCTAGTGTGCCTACTTTATTATCTATGCACAAATTTTGCACAACAAAACGTTTCCATTCAACTACTTTCGGCAATTTCTCCATCCACTTGTTTAGAAGTAATACAGCCGTTATGGATGTAAATTGCAAGATGTTGGTAATCTACTTTATAGAGGATACTCGGATAAGAGCAATTTTCTCACTTATTGAGCTTGAGAATGTATCCTTTCTCAAAATTAATTTCTGAAGCTTCTGAGACAGGCATTGGAGTACCAGGGTTTAGATCCAAACGCCATCATATGACAATTGATAAGAAATAGAAATGCCTATTTAGCAACCCGTAAAACTATACTGAAATGGGATCTGTCTGCTATTAATGATGACATAATTGGACTCAAGTAAACTTATCTGATGTAGGTATGTAGGGATCTACATTTTGTAATGATGTTTTTGGTAAGAGACAAACATATTTGAAAAATCATTAAGAAATCTGTCTGGATTGGCGAACATCACTCTTATAAATGACATATTTTTCTGTAATCAAAATAAGCAAATTCTTTTAAAATCATAATTATTTGTGAATAAATTAAAAGTATAAAAAAAAAACTTCTTTAAAAAACAAGCTTTTATTCAAATGCGCTAAAGAGAATAAAATAAAATTTTCCTTTAAAACTTTTACTATCAACTTATAACGTCATTATACCCTTCCTTCATTTTCCCCCCCCGCGCGAGACGTCAACGCAGACGAACGTGTTTTGAAACTGCTCCGTATTTTTTTATAATAAAACAGT
This sequence comes from Melanchra persicariae, assembly GCA_947386135.1. NCBI lineage: Eukaryota > Metazoa > Arthropoda > Insecta > Lepidoptera > Noctuidae > Melanchra > Melanchra persicariae. Next base: position 32,168,445 of record OX376643.1, read on the forward strand.
ATTTAAAGTGCATAAATAACAATAAAAACCGAGAAACAACATCAATAAGTTACAAGTGTCAGTCGTGTGTAAGGTCTCTGTGATTGAGTGGCTACAATAGCAGTGACAACAGTTTTTACATTAAAACGAACTCAATTCTTTTAAAAAGTGAACCCGTTTTGGACTCTGACCTCATTAGTAACACAAAGAACTCGTAGCAAAACTTTAATCATCAACATTCTACTGAGTCTACTGGTCAACAATTTCAACACCTCTAATAAGTACTCCGTGGCGTGGCGGTGTAGCTGTCGGATCTGATAGCTGAGATCGCTAAGTGACACGAGTTCAAATCTGGGTTAACGAAAAGTTTACTTTTTGTTTTTTACGAAATTTTATATTTATTTTTTTTTTATCATATTTATTGGGAAAAAACACCTATAAAATGCCAATAAATAGATCTCCGCCAAGAAACCCTACCCAATCCACATTACTTGCAGCGCCATTACCAACTCTGCTGCACCACAGCTCTTCGGAACCTAATATAACGAAAACTGATAATGTAGCCAGTAACCAAAGCGGTTTCCCAAATATAACGCATCGCAACAAACGCAAATGTTCCGAATCAAGGATTGACCAGGATAACCAATTAACTATTTTCATGGCGGAAATTAAAAAGATGTTTCTCGAATTCAAGGAGGGTCAGGAAAAGAAATTTGAGAAATTGTGCGAAACAGTGGAAGAAATAAAAAACCAAAATACTAAAATTCAGGCTACCGTTTCTTTCCTGTCCCAGGATTATGATGATCTCAAAGCAAAAATTGAAAATTTGGAAGCTCAGCTCGAATCCGAAAGGATAAATAATCTCAAGTGTATTCAAAATCTTGAAGAAAAATTTGAACGCGTGGAGCGTGGCACTAGATCAACCTGCATTGAGATCAGAAACATTCCCATAAAAAAGTCGGAAACTAAAACTGAATTATTGAGTACAGTAATGAACATCGGCACAACCCTTAATGTACCCATGCAGTCATTCGAGATTAAGGACATTTTTCGTATAGGCACCAAGGACCCTGAAAATAAGACTGTTATTGTGGATTTTACAACCAATTTATTGAAGGAAAAAATTATCGAGATGTATAAAAAGCATAACAAGAACAACAATAAGTTGACAACCGAGCTCCTGAAAATACATGGCCCAGTTAAACCAGTATTTATCTCCGAAAATCTCACTTCAAAGATGAAGCGTCTCTTCTTCTTGGCTCGTGATTTTGCCAACACAAATGAATTTAAATTCTGTTGGATAAAAAATGGTAAAATTTTTCTTCGGAAGGAGGCGGGTTCCCAGCATTTTGTTATCAAGGATGAGTCTGACCTCCTTAAAATTAATAATTCTAACAATTGACTAGGCCTCACATGTATTTTTCTTATCTATCATTTCAAAGTATATTGTTATCAAATCGTTTTATTTCTAAGCAAAACTAGTCGTATTTGTATTGATAGCATTACTTGTTTTAAATTTATATCATTTTTTCTATTATTTCTGTATGATACCTTCAATGTTACATTTAAAACTAAAACTCTTCACCACAAACATACACTACTCCCACTTAAACTCACTATAACACACATATACACATACACCTCCAATCATTACATAAACAACATTTTACCTAAAGAGCCCCATCATTCGACCTCGCGCATATCTCACTCTATGTCCCTCTCACTTAGGGTGATTTTTTATCCAGTGAGCATGACCATAATAGAAAATATGTTGGTTCTTGATTTCAAGTATGGATGATAGCTCCAAATTTGCAGATGATATGGATTCATTGTCAGTATCATCATCATACTATTGCTCCCCGGAGCAAGTAAACTCATATCTGCAAAAGGATAAAAATGGTCTGAAAGTACTTCAGATTAATATCAGAAGCATAGGGAATGGTGTAAATTTTAATAACCTTCTTATACTGCTGCAGCGTATTAAGGTACAGATTGATATAATAGTACTATCCGAATGCTGGCTACGTAAATGTCCTCTTATACCTCTTATCCCTGGTTATATATCCTCATCTTCGGACCATTTTAACCAAAATGATGGTGTTGTTGTATACACAAGGCAGGACTTGCAAATTACTGTTGAAAAACCTAAATTTGATGATGCAAATTGCTTGATTTTAAGGTACAAAAATGAGACAGCTGTTGTAGCAATTTACCGGTCACCTTCAAATCATAATATTCAAAACTTTATCACGAGTTTAGATTCAACACTTAATTCATTAAGCTCATTTAGAACTCTTATGTTAATAGGAGATATTAATATAAATATAGCCCCAAATTGTAATGACCAAAACTCCGACATATACTTAAACACTGTTGCATCACATGGTATGCTTCCTGCACACCTTTTACCTACGCGCATTGATAGTTGCTTGGACCATATTATAATTAAGTCTAATAAACCATCTTTATCATTGGTTCTCGATTCTCTAATAACAGATCATGCTCCAGTTATAGCTTTTTGTAATATTAGCTTAGAAGCCCAAAAACCCCCGGCAGCATCAAGGCGCGTGGATATAGATGCTTGCGTGAATGCTTTAAACAATACTGACTTCTCTCCTGTCATGAACTGTTATGATGCCAACAATGCTGCATCAAACTTAGTCAGTATTATATCGTCTGTCGTTGCTGAGAATAGTCATAATGTTGCTATCTCGAGTAGGAAACGTATCATTAAGCCATGGATCACACCCGGCCTTCTAAGGTGTATTAGGAATAGGGATAAACTTTGTCATACAACTAAAAAGGACCCTAATAATGAGACTTCCAAAATAATTTATCTCCGCTACAGAAACTTTTGTAACAATCTTCTCAAGGAATTAAAGCGACAGTATGAACAAACAGAATTTGAAAAATCCCGTAAAAATCCAAAGGCCACTTGGAACCTCATTAAAGTCATCACAAATATGAAAACGAACAAAAGTTCGGCCACCGATCTCTTGTCAATATCCGCTGACCCATCCCATTCAATAGACATTGTTAATGAATATTTCGCTAGTGTCGGAGAAAATCTGGCTTCTAAAATTGTGGTTCCTGAGAGTGACAACTGTGCCGGTTCCTCAGTCTGTGGTAAGTCGCTTCCACATTATGACTCCATGGTTATTTTCCCCACAGATAATGAGGAGATTGAGAGACTCATTCTTGCCCTCAAACGTAATTGTGCTGTGGGATGGGATGGCATCCCTGCGACCTTGATTAGTGCTGCCAGGAAATTCCTTACCCCTATCATTTGTCATGTATTCAACCTCGCTCTTACATCTGGAGTCTTTCCTGCGGTCTTTAAAAAGGCCCTGGTACATCCTATTTATAAGAGTGGGAACAGAGGCAGTGTCAACAACTACAGACCCATTTCCGTTTTGACTATATTATCGAAGCTTCTTGAAAAAATATTAAACAAACGTCTGCTCAGCTATCTACATACACACAAGGTACTGTCCAACAACCAATATGGCTTTAGAGCAGGCAAAAACACTGAAGACGCAGTTTTAGATTTGTTGGATTCAGTAGCTCAAAATTTACATAAAAAACAGAAAACGATTGCTATTTTTCTCGATCTTTCCAAAGCTTTTGACACTGTCTCTGTCCCCCTCTTGCTCAACAAGTTGGAACTCATAGGCATTCGAGGTATCTCACTTGATATCTTCAGGAGTTATCTGAGAGATCGTTCCCAATGTGTTAAGATAGATAACCTAACCAGTAAAGAAATGTGTATCAACTTTGGGGTCCCACAAGGTAGTGTACTTGGGCCTACCTTGTTCCTTGTATACATTAATGAACTGTGTAAACTCTCCCCACCCAACTCCAAACTGATTTCATACGCTGATGACACAGTCATACTAGTACATGGCAATGATTGGACTGAGGCACAAAATTTCGCAGAGTCGGCGTTAAAGACTACTACGAGGTGGCTTGCACAAAATTTGCTTACCATAAATTTAGATAAAACTGGGTTCGTAACATTTGGTCCGAGGCCCAAGTCACAGCCAACAACCGATTTCTCTCTGACAGCTCACAACTGCAATGCTGCCACGAATAATGACTGTGGTTGTGCCACAATAAGGCGTATGGACTCCGTTAAATACCTCGGTGTCCTGATTGACAGTGCGATGACATGGGCTGGGCAAATTAATGCACTAGTATCTAGGGTTAGAAAATTAATATTTGTTTTTAAAAACCTTAGAAGTTCAGCCGATTTTTCAACTCTGAGAATCGTGTATTTTGCTCTGGCTCACTCCATCATCACGTACTGTGTGTCGGCCTGGGGTAATGCTGGGAAGAGTCATCTTCTACGTCTTGAGAGGGCACAGAGAGCTGTGCTTAAGGTCATGACTCATAAACCAATTCGTTTCCCTACCGTTGAACTGTATGCCCTCTGTAAAGTACCCTCAGTGAGGCATTCATTCGTGCTAAATATTGTCCTACGTAAACATGCTGAGCTTTCGTTTGATCCTGAGTTAAATAAAAATAAACGTAGGTCTGATAGAGTCTGTCAAACTTACTCCTCTAATCTAAAATTAGTACGTCGACAATTCAAGTTCTTTGCCCCTGCGTTATACAATACAGTGAATAGGGTTCTGAATATTTATCCACACACTTCCCGAGAGTGTAAACGGCTCACTAGCCAATGGTTGTCCACTCTCACATACGAAGAGCTGGAAAATATAGTGAAACCCTAATTATTTTCCATACCTCCAACTCTCACATTTTCCTCTCACACGTTTAGGTAAAGCCACACACACACACACACACACCATCACACACACACACACAATCACCCCCACACCCTCTTATTCATACAGATACACTCATACATAAATTCGCACGCACGCACACTGACACACTAGATTTTAAGCGTAGTTATAATAAACTAAAGATTGATAAAACCTCTTAAATTGGAACGTTGATGTCATCTCTATCCTGGAGGTGGGCGTTAATAGCCACGACACAGTTTTAACTAATGTGGCTATTATCGAACACAAATAAATTGTAACATGTGTTTTTTTGTTCTAATAAATAAATAAATAAATAAATAAAATAAATAAATACAATTTATACGATATGAAGCTTGTCGCGTGATTTAAGTAGGTAGGTACCTACTCGTATTTACTTAGATTGAAAATTTTATAAATTAAATTCAATCAGATCAAGTTATTCAAATATACCTTGGTTTCACAATATTAGAATGGAAAGGCAATTGATGGTTATAGCACTCAGACTGAGATCTGGACACATGCCTCTCAACAACTTTGGTTTCAAGATGAAAAAAAGGAACTCTCCGAGTTGTGATGTATGTGGTAGGTACCTACAGAGGAAGACATTACACACTTGTTGTTGGAATGTGTTTGTTTTCAAGCCGAAAGAGAAACGTTACTTTTAGATCTCAAATTAACCAAACATAATATTGGAATGTTTCCTGGGGCCTAACCACCAACTCTTAAAGCAGTATTACTTTCAGTGGGAAAGAGACGGAGCTATACAGGACGTATAGCTCCGTCTCTTTCCTATTGGAAGTAATATTGAAGTAATACTGCTTTAAGAGTTGGTGGTTAGGCCCCTGGAATACTATCCATGCCAATGTCGGTTGCTGCTAAGTGTTTGTATAGTTTTGTACGCCTTCGTTTTATTTCAAATTAGTTATTTGTAGTATTACTATTAAGTAATTGTAAAAGGTAGTTACGATGGGACTGACATGTTTATCAAAAGTACCTAAGATAAATAAAGAGAAAACAAAAAAAAAAAGTTTTTCAATCAACTTGTCTTTCTACACAGGTTCTGTGTAGACAGGTCTTAAATCTCAAATACTTAATACCTAAACATCGCGACAAGCTTTATCATTTATCATATAAATTATATAATGACGTTTATTAATTCTTTTTAGCGCATTTGAATAGCTTTAGAAGTCCGCCATATTGGATTTAGCGTGACGTCACTTTAATTTTCGAGTTATTCTCAGCAAGCCCTTTCATTTTGACACCTATATTATAGGGTGCATAAATGGTACATGGTACGCCGCAGGTAACATGCATGAAGCGATAAAAGTATTGGGTCTTTTTTGTAATGCTGACCCTACTTTTCAACATACTAAACGAATGCACAAGTACCTATTGGGTTAAATATGATAAAACGTAGATGAAAGGCTGGAAAGCTTATTAGATGCTGCTGATTATTTAAGAAGAAATGTATTTTGAGACTTTTGGCTGTGACAGACGGATAGACAGACAGATAAAGGAGTGATGGGAAGTAAGTAAGTTTTTATTTTGCAAAAAATGTGGTAAAAAGATGTTACATAAGTTCTTGGTGCAAGACACATTACGCCATACTAAGAGCGGATTTCACCAATGAAACTGAACCCGATTATTACATCTAAACTGCGTTCAAGAGCTGTCAGCGTCAATATTCCATAGAAAAATAGTGACACTGACAGCTCATAAACGTGGTTTATGCGCTGATCGCGATCAGTTTGGCTTGGTGAAAATGGCCCTAAGATAGCATGCAATCCTATCAGGTAATGTGATCCAATCAGGGTTTCGTTTTTTTCATTTGGTCTTTCGGAACCCTAATAACGGAAACTTGTGTCCGATTACCTTAAATCTTTCTGGATGAAGCAAGCAAGACGCTTGCTTATCGTATTCACGTTAAAGGATTACATCGGTTTTTATTTAAATATTCTTTTCAACACATTTGCTCAAAAAATGCATTTACGAAGCCTGTATACATTGTTCGAAAGTTAAAAATTATGCACCACACAATGGAGCGTGCGGCAAAGTAGGTACTCTCACCTAAGTACATATTTTACCGCAAACTCCGTTGTATATCGCCGTGCGTATTCTTTACGGTTTTTTTTTAATTTCCATAAAAAATAATAAGAATTCCACCAAGGAGTTTCACATCACGAGAATAAATAAGCTGAATAATCGAACCTCCTTGGAACCGCTTTTGCTGCATACGTTTGTCTCATTTTAATATTATAGAGAAAATGAGAGAAGATAAATAAAAAAAGGAAATATGTAGTTCTAATTTTCACCATGCGCATGTGGCGCCCTTTGCAAATTCGCGCCATTTTCATATTAGAAACGTCAAAGATTGTTGCGACTTTCCGACTGATTTCTAAAGACAAAAAGTTAGTTTCATTACTTATTTGTAATGTTTTCTCGCAAATGTGTCGAAAAACGTTGTATGACACACGTGCGGATTTGGTTTTTACAAACTCGTGACTATGGTAAGCCCTCGACTTCATCTCGTGCTTACATTCGTCTACTCGTTTGTAAAAACCAACTTACCGCACTAATATCATAAATAACTATTATAAAACAAAAACAATAGAGCAATAGCGAGCTGATTTTGTTTTGGTGTTTCTCTTCTCAGGGTACTCAGCTAGGAAACACCGGCCTCATCTAGCTTAAAATGACCAAAACACATTGACGTGTAAAAGTGTTTAGTTTAACTTACATACAAAAAAACGCTTAGTTGACACTTCGCGTGACCCAAGGGCTGGCTTTTACCTTGGACAAAGGATAAGCATTGCCATACAACGTGGCAATGCCGCCAGTCTTTTGGGCACACTGCCAGTCGACAGCGATGCGGATGAATTTTTTGACGCCATCTTGTAAGGTTAACTTAGTTAGGATATTTGATTTTTATTATTAGTGCTGTCTCTATTAAATACCAATAAAGAACATACAAAATAAATATAATTTATCATTTTAATGGGCAAAAGAAAACCTAGCCTCTTCGAGGCCGGGGTGGTGCTTAATAATAAATGCGTCAACCATAAAGGATAACTCGTGTATTTCTGTCTGACCGTCTGTCACAACCAGTTTTAATTTCACTAGGGAGTTACGAAGAATGAAGAGGGAAGGTGGCCACGGTCTATTCATAAAGGGGTGGCCTATCAGCCCCGGATCTACGATTTTTCCAAACCGGGGTAAAAACTTAATACTGTCCTCTCTTCCACACTTCTTCTAATAAATAAAATTCTCGTGTCACAGTGTTAGTAACCAAAGTCCTTTGAAACGGCTTGACCGATGCTTATGAAAGTGTGTATATTCAGTAAGTTAGGTGTAGGGTAGGTTTTACTCAAATATAATGTACCTACAGGCAATACGATCTTCACCGGGTCATCTAGTTATTATATACGTAATTATATGAACCTTTCAATAACTATTTTAACTAGTGGCCGAAATTCGACCACACATTTTTAATAATTTATCCATTTTTTAACCTTTTTAAAACTTTCCATTATAAACTTTAACAGTTCTATACCAAAATACTCCTTCTTCCACGTTTTTTTTTTCGTAAAAAGAGGTACAAAGTTTTTTCTTTTGTACTAAGATTAAAGATAACTGATCACCAGAGATCGGATTATGTAGACTATATTTACCTAAAGTTCGGAGAAGTAAGTAACATAGAGTTGATAATACCTTCTCCAAAATCCCGGAATCATAAAAATGACCTGGTGACCTGGGATTTAAGAAATTTGAACAAAATTATTATATTGAAGAGTTTTTAGAGTTCCGTATAATAAAACTGTTAAAATAAAGAGCTTTGTTTTATATTCCTATAAAGTTTATTAACTTTCTTTTAAGCAAATTTCTAACTAAACTCGACTGAAAATTTCATAAATGAAAAATTTACTTAAATATTTGACATTATTGCCTCTACTTAATAATTTTTTATCTCATTTACTGCATTGAATTCTGACTTATATAATTAATCCATGTCTTGTATAACTATTGTTCAATATATTCCAATTATTTTTCATGATCAATAATTTAATTTTTTTTTAAAACTTTGTACAATATTCTAACAAATAAATGCATTCTATTCTATTCTAACTATACCCAAGTCCAGTTCATGTTTCATAATCTCGGGTTTTAATTGTCATGTTTATGATTCAGGGATTTTAAAGTAGGTATTATCAACTCTATGTTACTTACTTCTTCGAACTTTAGTTAAAAATAGGAGGCTTCCGGCGACTGGGACCTATATACCTGGGGCTATATTACATGAGCTTGACCACTTAAATGCAAAAAAATAGAGATTCAAGAGAATGCCAAATTCAAGAGCGAGCGTAGAGAGCTCGATCGTTTTACCACCCACATCGGATAAGTTTTTTTTCATACATCGCTGAACTTGCCGCCCGGGGCATGGGCCCCGGCTTGCCCCTCCCTAGATCCGGGGCTGTGGCCTACATATAGAAACATACATACTCCATATAGAAATACGAATACGTCCGATGCCGATGTCTAAACATCATAATGTTTAGACATCGGCATCGGACGTATTCGTATTTAGTCTGGACATTGTAGTGTGTGTGCTCTGCCGCCAGGGGGAGATCTGTATAGCGAAAAAGGGAACCACACTCCACAGAGTTACTAATACATAGAATCGATAGTTGCCACCCAAGCTTGAGCTACTTGAGTTGTTTTGTTGTCAGATTTCTTTCTAATCAGTGTTTATAAAAATACTCATAATGAGAAGGAACATCAGAATTGTTTTTTTTTAAGTTTTCTTTAAATACCTATGTACATTTTCTTCAGCAAATACCTACTCGTACGTACAAAAATAAACAAATGATTTCTTGTTACAGCTTACAGACCCCGAAATCCACATGAGGGCTCCCAATTAAACAGGTTCCAGGTCATCCAGGCGAGGTTTAAGCTACGGTACGTACTGCACGGTTTTAATAATTCTCATTCAAGCACCAGGTGTGAGCGACTTGTGATTTATTTTTCCATACTACGTTGTTTTATTGACAGTTGTTTCATTCAGTGTCTTTTTTAAATAGCATGTTGAGATACTTAATACTTATTACGTTTACTTCGGCCATATAATAGGCAATTAGGTACCTACGAAAAAAAAATTACGTAATTATTACTTACATCTTGTTGCAGATTACACCCGCAGTCCGCATGAGGGATGACCTTGAATCTGAAATAAATACCTTTGTCTTGTGATAGCTATGGCAAGAATTTTCTTTACAAAACCCTTCTAACCACCATATTCATAGGAACGAAAAAACATTTGGTACCTATATTATATTTTCCATGTTAGGTTAGGTTAGGTTAGGTTAGGTATCTATGGTAGGTAGATACTATCAAAACTTATCTTAAAACAAAATAACTTTAATTTCGAAAGTCGATGGTTTTGATTGTTTATGCGAAATGTAACACAGACTTCCGAAATTAAAGTTAAGTAAGTAGTTGTACTTTGTAGTGTTTTTTTTAATTTAACACCTAATACTATAAAAAACAAAAATCTCTCCTAATACTATAAGAACAAAAGTCGTCGAAAATAAGCACTTTTTTACTATATTTCTTGCCGGGGTGGATTCTATAAAGTAAGCAAGTAAGACTGGTTTTCAAACTGTCGGCTGTCGGCTTCTGACGACTAATATTATAGCGCCATCTATTATTAGAGTACATTACTATTACGAACATTTCAGTTTTACGTACGGACGTTATGCTAACAGATGGCGTTGATCTATAATAGTTCGGAAACAGATTACGGTCGGGTCTTACTTGGCAGACAAAGAAAAAGCACTTTTCTCTGCACTATTCCAAATCATACCATCATCCATTCAATTATAATTATATTTCTCTTTTATTATGTAACACGTTGGTTGACCATTTACCTATTCAATTCTTGATAGGTATACTTAATAATAGTGGTATAAGTATAAGTACTACCTACTTATAAACCTACATAATAATGAAGTGTTAAAACTCGTATTTTTACAGTTTTTGTTTTTTTTTATATCAAAGCTCTGTTACTGATAGGCTGTTGGAAATCAGATTACTTACTACTTGAATATGTACATAGTCCCAGTTTATGAAAGATTGATTACGCTCATGAAAGTTATTTGATATAAATAACTTGATTATTGCTAATTAACATGTTGATTCTGTGAATTTGCCTTACTTCAGTATTATTTCCTTTATTGTCTTAGGTAATATAAATTATAGATACTTTGCTTTCTGAGTAATGATAAGCCTAATTGAAATACCTAGGTACATCGAATTGTCTTTCTAAACTTAGGGCCAATTTCAGCAATGAAACTGAACGCGATTATTGAATAAACTAGGTTTATGAGCTGTCAATGTCATTCTTTTTCTATGAAATATTGACACTGAAAGCTCTTAAACGCAGTTTAGATGTACTGATCGCGTTCAGTTTCATTGGTGAAATCCGCTCTTTTCTTAAGGCCTACGCAGACCGGGACGGCATGGCAAGGGATTTGGCCCTGAGTCAGCGCACACTGGCTGCTTAGATACCGCGGCATTCCAGCACTTTGCCACGGCATGCCATCTATATTATATCACTACGAGCGCCGGAGTCCGTGGCATGCGTTGCCTACCGCAGTATGCCACGGCATCCCGCCACGGGAGCCGGTGGCGCGTCTTTTAATGCCGTGCGATAAAATCCCTTTCAATGCCACGGCATCATTTTAAAGCATAGCAATTTATGTCGTATTTCTGTAACAGTACGGTTGAATCTCCATAAGTAAAAATTAAATCCCTTGCCATGCCGTCCCGGTCTGCGTAGGCCCTTATCTGATTGAGTACTTCTTATCAAAGCTTGACATTTGGGTAGGTTAGTATCTAGTAGTAGTAGGTTATATCAGTAATTATCTTCTAATACGATCAGAATAAATAATCGTCGCAAATAAAAAACTCGTTTTTCTTCCTTTCAATTTCCTGCAGGTCGATTCTTTATAGTAAGACTGGTTGTCATTCTTTCAGAATTCCTTTGATTTTATTCCAGCGCCATCTATAATATTAGTAGTTAATATGTAGGATGTTGAACGTTTGACGGTATGTAACAGATGGCGTTGTTCTGATTTTTTCACATCAGTGCCAGCCGATGCCCACTTTTTGCAAGACACTTTTTTACTATGATTTCGTGTCGCTTTTTTCTCTTTCTTTTCGTCTAATTATCGTATTTCGACACCTCCCTCCCGCACATTTGGTCGTTTGCTTATATTTGTGATTTTTCAGGAGGGAGAGATTCTTACTTCAGCTTTGTATTAATCAGCCGTAAAACATAGGACTATTATCGATTCGATCGAGAAACTCGATTTTTAGTGAATTTATGAAAATATCGTTTTTTAGAATGTGTGCCCACAGTAGGTATTTATATACTCAATATTGCATTATACTACTAAAATCTCATTTTGTCAAAAAACATGTTACTTTTTGCGTTTGAGATTTCGATTTGTATCTCAGTTTATAACAAATTTTGTTAATGTAGGTACAATGGGCTTTTATCCATTTTCCTTCTTAAAAACATTTTTTTCAAGATGTTATTTTGCCACGTTGCGGGCGTAATTAATATGTGTACCCACATACCTACCAAATTAAGACTATAAGGGTTCTTTGTTGACTACGGAACCCTACAAAGTACTAATTGCTTGCAATAAAACTTGAACTTTGTCACTAATATAATAACATTTGGGAATTATGCATGCAATTTTATTATTTACGAAATGAATGAAATACTTATTAACTTTAGAAAGCCCAAAATATTTTACAAATAACTTCATCGGCGATGAAGTTATAAAGCTTCAAAGTTAGCAATTAGAAAGAAAAGTCCCATAAGAACTTTGACGTCAAAGTCCATGACGCATTTACAGCTGCTATACAAAATAGCGTTTTTGAGGGACAGACCTGTTTGTTTAAAACTAGTTATATCTCGATCAATTTTTATTACATTTTTCACAGATAATATTATATTTTTGTATATTTTGAGATTAACTGCGTAGGTACCTACATTAACAATTTTTTTTAGATGCATAAGTTATTTTCTCTATTCTTAGAGTTTTTTGTTCCAATATTTCATAATTTCGAGTATTTTGGATTCAATCAAAACTGATGGAACTGAGAAAATAATTTGATGATGTATTTTGCCCTAAATGTAACCTATTTTTATGGAACAGGTTATATAGAAATCAAACTCAAGAAATAATGATCACAAATATTATTTATTATTTCCAGCATTACAAAAATAACAATAAAAAAACAGACAACAATCATTTAATGGTAGTTATGGTAGGTATTAATTTAGCTACGAGATATTGATTTTATTTTTTAATCAAATGAGTCAGTATGTCCAATGAAATAAATTATTATTTATACATTTAATCACATAACAATTTATAGTAATTTATCTATACTAAATCTACATGATTTAAGGCTAGTACATAGGTAGACACTCAGTAAACGAAGATTGAAAATGGTATTTATTATCTAGGTACTTAGGTACATTTAGAAACTGGATCTAAGATTATGTATGTACCGTACCTTATGTAGTATAATAATAATAGTTTGAAAAATCTGACAACATCAATGAAATGGTAATTAATGGATACAATAGAAACAAACAGGAATAATCTTTTATTATATGTATTCAGTTGAAAAAATAACATTCAAAATCATTTTTTAATTTAATTTTAAATCAAATGAAATAAATACGAAAATATCACAATTGATTTATCATAAAGGTAATAATTATATTTATTACCTTAGTGAAGTTAGTACATACACACTCAGTACCTAATTAAAATAGTTTTAACGCTAAGTCAAAAGCTCTAACACCATTTGAAAAAAAACTTTTGGAGGAATGGGACTTAAGATATTTAGTAACATAATTTTTCAAATAAAAATACCTACTTAAGTACAAAAATTGAGGTTCTCATTACCGTTCCCAAAAATGATGCAAGAAAATGACGATTGTGTTATGTTTTACAATTTAAAAAGTTTATTAACAATCTTAATCTACCACACTAATAATGGAGTACAAATATGACAGGAGGACAATAATTCTTAAATTACCTACTACAATTATTTTTTAATAACAATAGAAAACGTGCGGTACCTACGACATCTGACTTTAGGGCTGTCGTCCTAAAATAACATATAACAGAAGTACCTAATACTGCGATTGTGACTACAGTACTACTAATATTGTTCGCTCCTGTAAGTTTCCGCGCAAACGGGCAACCGACCACTACCACCGTTGGCTGTCGTGCGCCACGTCCTTTGGAGCCTCGCTAACGAAGGTGGTCCGTGCATGCCACTAGTAGTCGGTGGCCGCTACAATTTGTAAAATTCTCCTGCTGTACAGTCTCACGATAGATTCCGAGACGGAAGGTTTGATCGCGCTCCTAATAATTCACAACGACATAGACGACGTCGAGGACGACGCCTATAGTAGCGAATTTTGGCGTTTGTAAGTAGCGGGTGGCAAGCGGACACTGAGTCACGAGTGGCCACCCTCGGTGGCATGTCGCGGACACTGAGTCACGAGTGGATGACACTCGCTTACAGGTATGGCGCTTCCTTAAAAACGTGTTAAAAATCATGTAATTCGCTTGTCGCCAGCCACCGGTGGCTGTGGACGGTGGCCCGTTTGCGCGGAGCCTTATGTCATTCAGTTTCACATTCGTGGTACCTACTGAATGCCGAACGATGCAAAGTCTATTTAATCTGGCTATGTGCAAATCGAATAAGAAATGTTGTCATAACTTGTAAACAACTAATTTCTCGGACTTTATCTCCCGAGAAGATATCCAATATAATTATAGTGTTCTAGTACTGAAGATCTTTATTATTTGAGAAAAAGAGTCATCCTAACGGTAAATAAATAATGATAGAATTTTTCAAGAGCTACAATTATTTTAAATTACTTATCTAGTTTAATTATCTATATTGCTTGTCATACGCGATTTTTATTTTTATAAATACCTACTCTAGACAATACAACTACCTATAACAATTTCTAAATATTATATTAAACACACGCCCTTTTCTCACTGGGGTTGGCAGAAACTACAACACAACACTTTCTAATATTTATTTCCTAATTCTAATTATAATCCTTTCAGTAGTGAAGTCACTGTTCGAGGTGTCCGAGGGCGTCGATGGCACTTCTCGAAGGCGGGGCTGGGGCGCGGCTCCTCGATACAGACGCAGTCGGCACTGTTCATCGGCGGCGTCCACATTCACCATCTCAGCAAGCCGCACGGCAAGCGTTCGCAAGGCCGCTCCACCGGCTGCATCAAAAACATCGTCATTGTAGCATCACTCGTCAAAATACCCAACACAGCTGCCTACAGAAACACACATGTCGGTGTTTTTCCCGTCAACTAATAGCGAGAAATACCCACCTTAAGTCGACCTTCTTTTGGAGCGAAGCCAAACTTGGCTGCCATGTTGTTTTCAATAGCACCTCCCACCCGTCATGAATGCGCCCAAAGATCGTTGAAGCACTGTAACAATAGTAATAAAATTATCTTACGAGGTTTGTTATTATTTTTATAAGCGTACCTATTTAAACTATACCTATAGTATTTTTTATGTAGCAAAAATTGTAATATATTTGAGTTTCGTTTTCACTTCTAAGGATAACAAACCAACAAATAATGCTGATTAACTTTTACTAAAAATACATGATTTTGTCGCTCCCAAACCGAGCCTTGAGAAAACAAATGAATGAATTCAAACAGATAGTTTAGGTGTAGTTGTTAGGTATACCTGCTAAACATCATATTATTGCTGTGATATTGGCCCAAAATTGAGGATCATCCGAACATATAAAAAAAACTGACATAAGTAAGTACACAAAACTGCATGGTGGCTCGATTTAGGACACTGAAAGTACCTACTGAAATTTGTAGCTTTAAATTAATGAAATCGCACTGAATACGCAAATAAAAATAATCGATACCGACTATATAACTTTATCCACCTACCATTCAAATTGGTGTCTTTTCTTTTCCATGTTTTGGAAGTTTCCATCAGCATAGCAGCAAAAAGGATTTTCGTAGTTGCGCATAAATCCATCTGGAATTGCGCCAGTATATGTCATTGTCATCTGTCATCAAAATCTCATCAACATGGGTGACATGGTATAGCTGCTCGTCTGTGTGTGGCATTGCTGAGTCGCAGCAGTTGTACAAAGGTCCTTCTGGAATTGCGCCACATCAACCAGGAATGATTCTAAAAGGTATTTGTGGAGCTACGATACTACGTCTCATGATGCGATCTTCTTGTAAGGCGCCTCGTCTGCTTATGGAGCTTTTGCAATTCCATCACAATATCAGTAGGGCCATGTTAATTTTTAACTGACTTCAAAAAAAGGAGCAGGTTCACAATTCTGTTGTATTTTTCAAGATTTCATTATACCAATAGGTGTCTTAAGTTTTTTCTTTCTATAATTACTGAACAGCACCTTTCTGCTTAACAACACCTATAATTATATGTAAATAAGTCTAAAAATATTTTTATTGTTGAAACATGAAATCAACATCATGGACCATCTAGAATATTTCCATGCTGCTATTCTAAATCAAAATCTAAATAATTATTTACTATGGCATTGTCTAAAAATATCTATTTTACTGATAGAGTTATGGTAGTGAGATACTATAAGTTAACCTAAGGATAAGTTCACTAACAACATACATTTGCGGTTTAATTATTAGGATTTTTAAACATTTGTAAAAATTACAATAACAATTTTATTACTGGTCCCAACAATCTAAACTAGAGAACGTTGGTACATACTGGTCAATATAATAATATTTTCGTCGATGCCAAGACTAGAGCCAACTGTTCGGTCACGGTTGTTGGGGCCAGGGACACAAGGATACTAAGATTTGCTCAAATTGAGGCGACTACCTCGCGGAATGCGGCGTGGGCGTCACACGCGCCGATTCTGTAAGATAAATTAGCTTTCGTTGGGCTTGGGTATTGTGATTAGAGTAGAATTGCGCAGTCGCACCCTGCGCGATACTCGTCTCAGTTTGATAGAGCTTTATAGCTTCGATGAAGTTACATCTATTCGGAATGATAATTAAATAGTTTACAGTTTCATTCAAAGTAAGTTTCCCAACAACAACGGAAGTCTTTATCGGGATTTAAGTTATACCCCTAGTAAATCATGCACTGAAATTCGGACCATGAATCTATCATACCTAATGATATAAGATAATGAGGATTCAAGTTCAGATTTCCGCTTATGTGTGATTGAAGATCGCTAAATCACCAAAAAGATATTGTACTAGCATCCTTTTCTAACATATAAAACCTTAAGTCTAACTTATCTCAGGGCTTACCTATCATGTATCTTTTAGTAATTTGTACAGTTGCCATCATTTTGTATAAAGTTACAACAAATTAAGTAGGTAATCTTAGAAGAAGCAACCCTATCGTCCGCTTGATAAGGTAAAATTTTGTAGACAGCCCCTCAAAAGATTAAAAAAACACTTAGTGCGCAAGGCTGGGAAGACAACACTAGTAACAGGAAGGAAGAATTGCAAATAGTTGGAGGAGGCCCTTACTACCTAAACTGTGAAATGACTTTATTAAATACAGAGGTAAGAACGTTACCAATAAAATTGTTAATTCACAATTATTTCGGTAGGCGCAGTCGCTTCTATTACCAGCTGTCTAACGGGGATCTAAAATAGTTTTAAAATACTTAGCTTAGCTATATTACATTACATACAGGACGTTTTTAGAGGCGAACAATTTGCAGGCGATGAGGTCAAATCGCCTACAAAGTGTCCGCCTTCTAACATCTCTCTGAACCCTTCCGCCGCCTCGTTTAAGCAACGATTCGGCGGAAGGGTTCAGGATGGGGTCCAGGTAGATTTTCAAAGAGTATAACCATTCTCTCAAAATTTTTCTCTCCGATACCCTGAACTTTTCCGCCGCCCCTTTGCAGACGGAGGCGGTGGAATGGTTTAGGGTAATGGCAATTCCTGCCAGCCAATGAGCTGACCCGTTCTTACGCACATTGGTGCGAAGAACGGGCCATCGTCCCTGAGCAGGCAGAAACCAGCCTTAGAAGCGAATCATTTGCAGTGGGAGACGCTGAAGCAAGAAAAGGATAGTGACATTT
Organism: Melanchra persicariae; assembly: GCA_947386135.1. NCBI lineage: Eukaryota > Metazoa > Arthropoda > Insecta > Lepidoptera > Noctuidae > Melanchra > Melanchra persicariae. Next base: position 32,186,382 of record OX376643.1, read on the forward strand.
CCCTGACTTCCTTCATGTCACTCGCTTGCCAATGGTTTTCCTCTCTGACACGGCCCAAGGTTGTGAAATTTTAATAAAATCGTTATTCTCTTTGAAAGTCTACCTGGACCACAATCACCCTGCACCGTTCTGCCGCCTCTACCTGCAAAGAGGCGGTGGAACAGTGCAGGGCCCGTCTGCTAACTGTACACCTGTACGATGTCTTCTAGGACATCGTACAGGTGTACAGTTAGCAGACGGGAGCGCTAGAGCGAGTCAGCCCTCTTCCGATGCGTCGCAAATCGCTTCTTATCACTCGCTTGTAAATGTCCACTCTCTTGACAACTCCCTGAAATTTCCCGAGGCCTCGTTTCACTTGAACGCGGCGAAACAGTCCAGAGAGTAATTGTTATTACGACACAGAATATTTGTGTACCGACTGCATGCAGGTTTGACAAAACTAAGTGATCGGGTTTCTGGTGTCAAGAGAAATTCCGAACCCACTGGAACATTTATTTTGTTCTGGGTGGTTTTGTTTTTTTATTTTATTATTGAATGGGCTTTCGCAATAACATTTAGTTATTTTAATTTTTGTTTTTTTTTGTGTTTTGCAACAATTACTAATTTAGAAAACTGAAAGACATAAGATATTTAGAAGTTAACCTGAGCATTAGTTCATTAATAACATATTATGCTATACATCACAATATCCAGGCTACGTACATTCGCGGGATTTAAGTTTAACTGTTTGGATTTTTAAAGATTTGAAAAAAGTACAATTACAAATACTGGCCCCATCAATCCAAACTAGCGAACGTTGGTACATACTGATCGATATAATAATATTTTCGTCGATGCCAAGACTAGAGCCAACTGTTCGGTCCCGGTTGTTGAGGCCGGGGACACAAGGATACTAAGATTTACTCAAATTGAGGCGACTACCTCGCGGAATGCGGCGTGGGCGTCACACGCGCCGATTCTGTACGATAAATTAGCTTTCGTTGGGCTTGGGTATTGTGATTACAGTAGAATTGCGCAGTCGCATCCTGCGCGATATTCGTCTCAGTTTGATAGAGCTTTATAGCTTCGATGAAGTTACATCTATTCGGAATGATAATTAAATAGTTTACAGTTTCATTCAAAGTAAGTTTCCCAACAACAACGGAAGTCTTTATCGGGATTTAAGTTATACCCCTAGTAAATCATGCACTGAAATTCGGACCATGAATCTATCATACCTAATGATATAAGATAATGAGGATTCAAGTTCAGATTTCCGCTTATGTGTGATTGAAGATCGCTAAATCACCAAAAAGATATTGTACTAGCATCCTTTTCTAACATATAAAACCTTAAGTCTAACTTATCTCAGGGCTTACCTATCATGTATCTTTTAGTAATTTGTACAGTTGCTATCATTTTGTATAAAGTTACAACAAATTAAGTAGGTAATCTTAGAAGAAGCAACCCTATCGTCCGCTTGATAAGGTAAAATTTTGTAGACAGCCCCTCAAAAGATGAAAAAACACTTAGTGCGCAAGGCTGGGAAGACAACACTAGTAACAGGAAGGAAGAATTGCAAATAGTTGGAGGAGGCCCTTACTACCTAAACTGTGAAATAACTTTATTAAATACAGAGGTAAGAACGTTACCAATAAAATTGATAATTCACAATTATTTAGGTAGGCGCAGTCGCTTCTATTACCAGCTGTCTAACGGGGATCTAAAATAGTTTTAAAATACTTAGCTTAGCTATATTACATTACATACAGGACGTTTTTAGAGGCGAACAATTTGCAGGCGATGAGGTCAAATCGCCTACAAAGTGTCCGCCCTCTAACATCTATCTGAACCCTTCCGCCGCCTCGTTTAAGCAACGATTCGGCGGAAGGGTTCAGGATGGGGTCCAGGTAGATTTTCAAAGAGTATAACCATTCTCTCAAAATTTTTCTCTCCGATACCCTGAACTTTTCCGCCGCCCCTTTGCAGGCGGAGGCGGTGGAATGGTTTAGGGTAATGGCAATTCCTGCCAGCCAATGAGCTGACCCGTTCTTACGCACATTGGTGCGAAGAACGGGCCATCGTCCCTGAGCAGGCAGAAACCAGCCTTAGAAGCGAATCATTTGCAGTGGGAGACGCTGAAGCAAGAAAAGGATAGTGACATTTCCCTGACTTCCTTCATGTCACTCGCTTGCCAATGGTCTTCCTCTCTGACACGGCCCAAGGTTGTGAAATTTTAATAAAATCGTTATTCTCTTTGAAAGTCTACCTGGACCACAATCACCCTGCACCGTTCTGCCGCCTCTACCTGCAAAGAGGCGGTGGAACAGTGCAGGGCCCGTCTGCTAACTGTACACCTGTACGATGTCTTCTAGGACATCGTACAGGTGTACAGTTAGCAGACGGGAGCGCTAGAGCGAGTCAGCCCTCTTCCGATGCGTCGCAAATCGCTTCTTATCACTCGCTTGTAAATGTCCACTCTCTTGACAACTCCCTGAAATTTTCCGAGGCCTCGTTTTACTTGAACGCGGCGAAACGGTCCAGAGAGTAATTGTTATTACGACACAGAATATTTGTGTGCCGACTGCATGCAGGTTTGACAAAACTAAGTGATCGGGTTTCTGGTGTCAAGAGGAATTCCGAACCCACTGGAACATTTATTTTGTTCTGGGTGGTTTTGCTTCGATGAAGTTATAGTTTGTCAAGAAAGTCATGAAAATAATGTTTTGGGAACTACTATTTTAGCTGATACTGGCAACACTGAACAATTGTCAAACTGAGTACCTCAACTGTCACTTCGTGGCTTTGTGGTTGATTTTCTATGATTTTTAGTGGTATTTCGAGTTTTTTTAAGCGTGTGACCGTTTCGAGATAAAATGAATCGAAATGTTTATAAAAGCGGTGCGAGACAATTATATTTAAAGTGTTTCTAGAGTGTATGGCCGAATTTTAAGCTGAGACGAGTAAAGACGATGTTTACGGTCGAACAGCAAAGTTAACCGGCAAAGTTAACCGTAAATATATTTAAATGTTGAACACAGTAAAGGAAATTATAACCTCTTGTCAATCTTCTGTTTTTAAGTAAAATTTGTCTTTTTAATCATTGTTTATATTTCGTTGAGGTTATGATTTTATATACGATTTATTATACTACCACTGAACGGTGTTGATGCTTTTGTGTTACTTTTAAGAGATGTTTAAGATATTTGTTATTTAACATGTCTTTATTGATTTCAGGTGTTTTTGAAAGCACAATTCGACGCATAGTTGTCGAATAAATAAATGCACCATATCACTCTATTACAACAAACAATTGCGATTTAAACCCAATAGAGTTAGTGTGGGCAATAGTAGATTTATTTTACTACCACTTAACGGTGTTGATGCTTTTGTGTTACTTTTAAGAGATGTTTAAGATATTTGTTATTTAACATGTCTTTATTGATTTCAGGTGTTTTTGAAAGCACAATTCGACGCATAGTTGTCGAATAAATAAATGCACCGTATCACTCTATTACAACAAACAATTGCGATTTAAACCCAATAGAGTTAGTGTGGGCAATAGTAAAAAGGCGAATTGCACAAACAAATGTTTGTAGTCGAAATGTTGCGAAGTTGGCTGAAGAAGTATTTAACTCAGTAACTCCACAAGAATAGAAAAACTGTGTTGACCATGTCATCAAAATCGAAGATGAATATTTTGCCCGTGGATTCACTCTCTATAATGATATAGACAGATTTGTCATATCGGTTAGCGATGATAGTTCGAGTGAATCTGAAGTCAGAAGAGGATGAATTTAATTATGCAGGAGTTTCAGGCAACATTTCGGGAGTTGAATACCTCGCCAGTGATTATTTGGATTTTGAATAATAAAAAATATTCTATAAATCCTTTTTTTTTGTGCAGTTAGAATATTGATATCAGCTCAATTAAGCTGATATCGATATTCTACCAGGCTCATGTTGAGACGGCAGCGCTGCAGCGCAGAGAGGCGAACCATCGAACTTTGTGGTAGATAAATGTTAATAACTGAAAGGGCGAAAACAAGGGTTGGTCAAAATAAATATTCTTATTACACACACATTAATTGTATTATATTCTAATTATGAATGAATGTCATTTGAATGGAAATCAGTTGAAGGAGGAATGTTTTTCACCACTACCAATGAATGTCAAAACTCTTTTTTTGCACCTTAAGTGTTGGAAATAAGATAGATGAGTGTCAGATAATCCACATGGCATTAAAGAGACAATAATAATGAATCAGTAATTAATTACTATTTTATAAAAAAAGTATCAAAACCTTTCAGTCGAAATTTATAGGGACACCATGTAAATGATGGTGGCGCCTTCCTTTTTTTTCATGACTTTCTTGACAGACTGTACATCTATTCGGAATGATAATTAAATAGTTTACAGTTTCATTCAAAGTAAGTTTCCCAACAACAACGGAAGTCTTTATCGGGATTTAAGTTATACCCCTAGTAAATCATGCACTGAAATTCGGACCATGAATCTATCATACCTAATGATATAAGATAATGAGGATTCAAGTTCAGATTTCCGCTTATGTGTGATTGAAGATCGCTAAATCACCAAAAAGATATTGTACTAGCATCCTTTTCTAACATATAAAACCTTAAGTCTAACTTATCTCAGGGCTTACCTATCATGTATCTTTTAGTAATTTGTACAGTTGCCATCATTTTGTATAAAGTTACAACAAATTAAGTAGGTAATCTTAGAAGAAGCAACCCTATCGTCCGCATGATAAGGTAAAATTTTGTAGACAGCCCCTCAAAAGATGAAAAAACACTTAGTGCGCAAGGCTGGGAAGACAACACTAGTAACAGGAAGGAAGAATTGCAAATAGTTGGAGGAGGCCCTTACTACCTAAACTGTGAAATAACTTTATTAAATACAGAGGTCAGAACGTTACCAATAAAATTGTTAATTCACAATTTTTTAGGTAGGCGCAGTCGCTTCTATTACCACCTGTCTAACGGGGATCTAAAATAGTTTTAAAATACTTAGCTTAGCTCTGTTACATTACATACAGGACGTTTTTAGAGGCGAACAATTTGCAGGCGATGAGGTCAAATCGCCTACAAAGTGTCCGCCCTCTAACATCTCTCTGAACCCTTCCGCCGCCTCGTTTAAGCAACGATTCGGCGGAAGGGTTCAGGATGGGGTCCAGGTAGATTTTCAAAGAGTATAACCATTCTCTCAAAATTTTTCTCTCCGATACCCTGAACTTTTCCGCCGCCCCTTTGCAGGCGGAGGCGGTGGAATGGTTTAGGGTAATGGCAATTCCTGCCAGCCAATGAGCTGACCCGTTCTTACGCACAATGGTGCGAAGAACGGGCCATCGTCCCTGAGCAGGCAGAAACCAGCCTTAGAAGCGAATCATTTGCAGTGGGAGACGCTGAAGCAAGAAAAGGATAATGACATTTCCCTGACTTCCTTCATGTCACTCGCTTGCCAATGGTCTTCCTCTCTGACACGGCCCAAGGTTGTGAAATTTTAATAAAATCGTTATTCTCTTTGAAAGTCTACCTGGACCACAATCACCCTGCACCGTTCTGCCGCCTCTACCTGCAAAGAGGCGGTGGAACAGTGCAGGGCCCGTCTGCTAACTGTACACCTGTACGATGTCCACTAGGGCATCGTACAGGTGTAGAGTTAGCTGACGGGAGCGCTAGAGCGAGTCAGCCCTCTTCCGATGCGTCGCAAATCGCTTCTTATCACTCGCTTGTAAATGTCCACTCTCTTGACAACTCCCTGAAATTTCCCGAGGCCTCGTTTCACTTGAACGCGGCGAAACGGTCCAGAGAGTAATTGTTATTACGACACAGAATATTTGTGTGCCGACTGCATGCAGGTTTGACAAAACTAAGTGATCGGGTTTCTGGTGTCAAGAGGAATTCCGAACCCACTGGAACATTTATTTTGTTCTGGGTGGTTTTGCTTCGATGAAGTTATAGTCTGTCAAGAAAGTCATGAAAATAATGTTTTGGGAACTACTATTTTAGCTGATACTGGCAACACTGAACAATTGTCAAACTGAGTACCTCAACTGTCACTTCGTGGCTTTGTGGTTGATTTTCTATGATTTTTAGTGGTATTTCGAGTTTTTTTAAGCGTCTGACCGTTTCGAGATAAAATGAATCGAAATGTTTATAAAAGCGGTGCGAGACAATTATATTTAAAGTGTTTCAAGAGTGTATGGCCGAATTTTAAGCTGAGACGAGTAAAGACGATGTTTACGGTCGAACAGCAAAGTTAACCGGCAAAGTTAACCGTAAATATATTTAAATGTTGAACACAGTAAAGGAAATTATAATCTCTTGTCAATCTTCTGTTTTAAGTAAAATTTGTCTTTTTAATCATTGTTTATATTTCGTTGAGGTTATGATTTTATATACGATTTATTATAATACCACTTAACGGTGTTGATGCTTTTGTGTTACTTTTAAGAGATGTTTAAGATGTTTGTTATTTAACATGTCTAAATATTGATTTCAGGTGTTTTTGAAAGCACAATTCGACGCATAGTTGTCGAATAAATAAATGCACCGTATCACTCTATTACAACAAACAATTGCGATTTAAACCCAATAGAGTTAGTGTGGGCAATAGTAAAAAGGCGAATTGCACAAACAAATGTTTGTAGTCAAAATGTTGCGAAGTTGGCTGAAGAAGCATTTAACTCAGTAACTCCACAAGAATAGAAAAACTGTGTTGACCATGTCATCAAAATCGAAGATGAATATTTTGCCCGTGGATTCACTCTCTATAATGATATAGACAGATTTGTCATATCGGTTAGCGATGATAGTTCGAGTGAATCTGAAGTCAGAAGAGGATGAATTTAATTATGCAGGAGTTTCAGGCAACATTTCGGGAGTTGAATACCTCGCCAGTGATTATTTGGATTTTGAATAATAAAAAATATTCTATAAATCCTTTTTTTTTGTGCAGTTAGAATATTGATATCAGCTCAATTAAGCTGATATCGATATTCTACCAGGCTCATGTTGAGACGGCAGCGCTGCAGCGCAGAGAGGCGAACCATCGAACTTTGTGGTAGATAAATGTTAATAACTGAAAGGGCGAAAACAAGGGTTGGTCAAAATAAATATTCTTATTACACACACATTAATTGTATTATATTCTAATTATGAATGAATGTCATTTGAATGGAAATCAGTTGAAGGAGGAATGTTTTTCACCACTACCAATGAATGTCAAAACTCTTTTTTTGCACCTTAAGTGTTGGAAATAAGATAGATGAGTGTCAGATAATCCACATGGCATTAAAGAGACAATAATAATGAATCAGTAATTAATTACTATTTTATAAAAAAAAGTATCAAAACCTTTCAGTCGAAATTTATAGGGACACCATGTAAATGATGGTGGCGCCCTCCTTTTTTTTCATGACTTTCTTGACAGACTGTACATCTATTCGGAATGATAATTAAATAGTTTACAGTTTTATTCAAAGTAAGTTTCCCCACAACAACGGAAGTCTTTATCGGGATTTAAGTTATACCCCTAGTAAATCATGCACTGAAATTCGGACCATGAATCTATCATACCTAATGATATAAGATAATGAGGATTCAAGTTCAGATTTCCGCTTATGTGTGATTGAAGATCGATAAATCACCAAAAAGATATTGTACTAGCATCCTTTTCTAACATATAAAACCTTAAGTCTAACTTATCTCAGGGCTTACCCATCATGTATCTTTTAGTAATTTGTACAGTTGCCATCATTTTGTATAAAGTTACAACAAATTAAGTAGGTAATCTTAGAAGAAGCAACCCTATCGTCCGCTTGATAAGGTAAAATTTTGTAGACAGCCCCTCAAAAGATGAAAAAACACTTAGTGCGCAAGGCTGGGAAGACAACACTAGTAACAGGAAGGAAGAATTGCAAATAGTTGGAGGAGGCCCTTACTACCTAAACTGTGAAATAACTTTATTAAATACAGAGGTAAGAACGTTACCAATAAAATTGTTAATTCACAATTATTTCGGTAGGCGCAGTCGCTTCTATTACCAGCTGTCTAACGGGGATCTAAAATAGTTTTAAAATACTTAGCTTAGCTATATTACATTACATACAGGACGTTTTTAGAGGCGAACAATTTGCAGGCGATGAGGTCAAATCGCCTACAAAGTGTCCGCCTTCTAACATCTCTCTGAACCCTTCCGCCGCCTCGTTTAAGCAACGATTCGGCGGAAGGGTTCAGGATGGGGTCCAGGTAGATTTTCAAAGAGTATAACCATTCTCTCAAAATTTTTCTCTCCGATACCCTAAACTTTTCCGCCGCCCCTTTGCAGGCGGAGGCGGTGGAATGGTTTAGGGTAATGGCAATTCCTGCCAGCCAATGAGCTGACCCGTTCTTACGCACAATGGTGCGAAGAACGGGCCATCGTCCCTGAGCAGGCAGAAACCAGCCTTAGAAGCGAATCATTTGCAGTGGGAGACGCTGAAGCAAGAAAAGGATAGTGACATTTCCCTGACTTCCTTCATGTCACTCGCTTGCCAATGGTCTTCCTCTCTGACACGGCCCAAGGGTGTGAAATTTTAATAAAATCGTTATTCTCTTTGAAAGTCTACCTGGACCACAATCACCCTGCACCGTTCTGCCGCCTCTACCTGCAAAGAGGCGGTGGAACAGTGCAGGGCCCGTCTGCTAACTGTACACCTGTACGATGTCTTCTAGGACATCGTACAGGTGTACCATTAGCAGACGGGAGCGCTAGAGCGAGTCAGCCCTCTTCCGATGCGTCGCAAATCGCTTCTTATCACTCGCTTGTAAATGTCCACTCTCTTGACAACTCCCTGAAATTTTCCGAGGCCTCGTTTTACTTGAACGCGGCGAAACGGTCCAGAGAGTAATTGTTATTACGACACAGAATATTTGTGTGCCGACTGCATGCAGGTTTGACAAAACTAAGTGATCGGGTTTCTGGTGTCAAGAGGAATTCCGAACCCACTGGAACATTTATTTTGTTCTGGGTGGTTTTGTTTTTTTATTTTATTATTGAATGGGCTTTCGCAATAACATTTAGTTATTTTAATTTTTGTTTCTTTTTTGTGTTTTGCAACAATTACTAATTTAGAAAACTGAAAGACATAAGATATTTAGAAGTTAACCTGAGCATTAGTTCATTAATAACATATTATGCTATACATCACAATATCCAAGCTACGTACATTCGCGGGATTTAAGTTTAACTGTTTGGATTTTTAAAGATTTGAAAAAAGTACAATTTCAAATACATGCCCCATCAATCCAAACTAGCGAACGTTGTTACATACTGGTCGATATAATAATATTTTCGTCGATGCCAAGACTAGAGCCAACTGTTTGGTCCCGGTTGTTGAGGCCGGGGACACAAGGATACTAAGATTTGCTCAAATTGAGGCGACTACCTCGCGGAATGCGGCATAGGCGTCACACGCGCCGATTCTGTAAGATAAATTAGCTTTCGTTGGGTTTGGGTATTGTGTTTAGAGTAGAATTGCGCAGTCGCACCCTGCGCGATATTCGTCTCAGTTTGATAGAGCTTTATAGCTTCGATGAAGTTACATCTATTCGGAATGATAATTAAATAGTTTACAGTTTTATTCAAAGTAAGTTTCCCAACAACAACGGAGGTTTTTATCGGGATTTAAGTTATACCCCTAGTAAATCATGCACTGAAATTCGGACCATGAATCTATCATACCTAATGATATAAGATAATGAGGATTCAAGTTCAGATTTCCGCTTATGTGTGATTGAAGATCGCTAAATCACCAAAAAGATATTGTACTAGCATCCTTTTCTAACATATAAAACCTTAAGTCTAACTTATCTCAGGGCTTACCTATCATGTATCTTTTAGTAATTTGTACAGTTGCCATCATTTTGTATAAAGTTACAACAAATTAAGTAGGTAATCTTAGAAGAAGCAACCCTATCGTCCGCTTGATAAGGTAAAATTTTGTAGACAGCCCCTCAAAAGATGAAAAAACACTTAGTGCGCAAAGCTGGGAAGACAACACTAGTAACAGGAAGGAAGAATTGCAAATAGTTGGAGGAGGCCCTTACTACCTAAACTGTGAAATAACTTTATTAAATACAGAGGTAAGAACGTTACCAATAAAATTGTTAATTCACAATTATTTAGGTAGGCGCAGTCGCTTCTATTACCAGCTGTCTAACGGGGATCTAAAATAGTTTTAAAATACTTAGCTTAGCTATATTACATTACATACAGGACGTTTTTAGAGGCGAACAATTTGCAGGCGATGAGGTCAAATCGCCTACAAAGTGTCCGCCTTCTAACATCTCTCTGAACCCTTCCGCCGCCTCGTTTAAGCAACGATTCGGCGGAAGGGTTCAGGATGGGGTCCAGGTAGATTTTCAAAGAGTATAACCATTCTCTCAAAATTTTTCTCTCCGATACCCTAAACTTTTCCGCCGCCCCTTTGCAGGCGGAGGCGGTGGAATGGTTTAGGGTAATGGCAATTCCTGCCAGCCAATGAGCTGACCCGTTCTTACGCACAATGGTGCGAAGAACGGGCCATCGTCCCTGAGCAGGCAGAAACCAGCCTTAGAAGCGAATCATTTGCAGTGGGAGACGCTGAAGCAAGAAAAGGATAGTGACATTTCCCTGACTTCCTTCATGTCACTCGCTTGCCAATGGTCTTCCTCTCTGACACGGCCCAAGGTTGTGAAATTTTAATAAAATCGTTATTCTCTTTGAAAGTCTACCTGGACCACAATCACCCTGCACCGTTCTGCCGCCTCTACCTGCAAAGAGGCGGTGGAACAGTGCAGGGCCCGTCTGCTAACTGTACACTTGTACGATGTCTTCTAGGACATCGTACAGGTGTACAGTTAGCAGACGGGAGCGCTAGAGCGAGTCAGCCCTCTTCCGATGCGTCGCAAATCGCTTCTTATCACTCGCTTGTAAATGTCCACTCTCTTGACAACTCTTTGAAATTTCCCGAGGCCTCGTTTTACTTGAACGCGGCGAAACGGTCCAGAGAGTAATTGTTATTACGACACAGAATATTTGTGTGCCGACTGCATGCAGGTTTGACAAAACTAAGTGATCGGGTTTCTGGTGTCAAGAGGAATTCCGAACCCACTGGAACATTTATTTTGTTCTGGGTGGTTTTGTTTTTTTATTTTATTATTGAATGGGCTTTCGCAATAACATTTAGTTATTTTAATTTTTGTTTCTTTTTTGTGTTTTGCAACAATTACTAATTTAGAAAACTGAAAGACATAAGATATTTAGAAGTTAACCTGAGCATTAGTTTATTAATAACATATTATGCTATACATCACAATATCCAGGCTACGTACATTCGCGGGATTTAAGTTTAACTATTTGGATTTTTAAAGATATGTAAAAATTACAATTACAAATACTGGCCCCAACAATCCAAACTAGCGAACGTTGGTACATACTGGTTGTTTATAATATTTTCGTCGATGCCAAGACTAGAGCCAACTGTTCGGTGCCTGTTGGGGCCAGGGACACAAGGATACTAAGATTTGCTCAAATCGAGGCGACTATCCCGCGCAATGCGGTTTGGGCGTCGCACGTTCCGATTCTGTAAGATAAATTGGCCTTGGTTGGGCTTGGGTGTTGTGAATGTGATGAAATGGCTTAGAGACAATAATCTGCATGTTAATATTGAAAACCTAAAATAGGTAGTTCAATTTCAAACGTGTAACTTGTCAGTAATACCAACAGCAATTAAACATAATAATGCAATTCTGCAACCAAGACCGTCCTTTTTATTTTTAGGTATTGTAATTGACAACAAATTGAACTGGAAGGAACAAGTAGAAAGAGTATGCAGTAGGCTTGATAAGTTTGTATTTGTTCTTCGCAAGTTAAGATTAGTGTCCAGTAAAAGTTCAGTCCTAAATGCGTTTCATGGACTATATATTTCTGCTTGGTAATATGGGGTACCTAATTCAGTGGATGGATAGAGCATTCATATTGCAAAAGAAATGTATTAGAGCCATGAGTGGAGCAGAATATTTTGATCATTGCAGGCCATCATTTAGGGAATTAAAAATTCTCCCACTCCCATGTCTGTATATTTTTGAAGTTTGTCTGTTCGTAAAAAAATACCCCCATTTATTTCTATGATGAACAAGTATATGAAAGACTGAAAAAAAAAATGCTGGAAAATGACTAGTACCTGCTCAGAAATTGCAATTATACAGTAGAAATGCCAGTTGTATGATAACTAAAATTAACAATTAATTACCACCTTCCCTGAAAATGTTACCAATTTAAAAGTTTAAATGTAAAATATTTGCTTGGCTCTTAGAAATCTGTTTTTATTCTGTCAATGAATTTTTACATCATATATTTTGATATTTTAATAAGATCTTAATGATCACTTTCACCTTATTATGAATTTTTTGATATTGTTATTTTTATTTTTACATTATGATTTATATTTTGACATAATGATTTTTTATTGACATTATGATTTATTTTTTTAACATTATGATTTATATTTTTGATTTAACTATTTTGACATTATAAATAATGCATTGTTGATGAATCTTAACCAGTCTATTACTTCGTCATTAAAATTATAAATTCATGATCTTATTACATTCTAGATTTCATAACTTTATAATATAATATTCTTATAATGTTCCTTGACTTGCACGCATCTAGTTTATAATTTATTTTTTCTACAACAGCAATGGTAGTCATACTTAAAAGAATAGGGAAAGTAATGTATTTAGTTAAAGACATTTACAGTTCAGAAAGTTACAAAAGGCACATAAAACAGCTGATGCTTTATAAAGGAACAAGTAACAATGATGAAGATAATGTACCAAATACCAAAGTAAGCTCACCTGGGTCATTTTGTCCTACTGCTCCTGCACCGCAACTGTCACGTTCACACTTGCCGTCGTTGTCGCCTCCGACATCACCGTCACCTTCTCTGGCTCCTGAATCGCACAAACTCCCTCCGGCGGTTCGGCCGGAGGGAGGGAAGCAGAGTTCTGCGGGCGAAGTGTTTCATTGTCGGAAGAGAACGGGTCTGAGGACCCGCAATAGACCCGTGATGATGTACAGCAGGCTGAACAGACTGAAGGGACTGAACCCAATGCCCAGATCACACAGCACGATGAGTCAAATATTGGTACAAAAAGATCGTTGCGTAATCGCCCCGTTATTTGTTTTAGAAAGTACTTCTAGTTATGTTTAATACGATATGATACAGTATAATTATAATATCTATACATATAATCTATACATATAATAAAATCGTAGACTAACCGTGTCTGTACATTGAATATTTTTGCATAAAAATAACTGAGAAATGTTAGGAAAAAGGTATAAAACGCAAAAATGCCCTTTTTGTAATTTTTGTCTGTTTGTTGGTTTGACTGTTTGTACATATGTTTGAGACAGCATCACGCAAAAATCACTGACTGGATTCGAAAGCTAAGTTCTTAAAAAAATTAAGTGTTAACCCGAGTAACATTTAGCGTTCATTTTATCAAAATCGACCCACGAATTCAAAAGATATTGAATTTTTAATTTTATTAAGAATCTTCATACAGCGTTGCGGTGACTGACTCTTAAGCGTCATCTATTGAGAAAGATAAAATGCAGGTAAGCATGAAAATAACATCAAAACAAATTGTTGAGTTATTTGTAAAACTTTTAATACCTTTACGTTACGTAATGTTGTATGTATTACTCTGCCAAAAATTTTGTCAGTTTACTAAATAGTCGATAGATGGCGTTGCATCGATAACACGTTTTTCTGAATCGCGGTGTTAAGCTTTTCCGTCAGATTATGACTCTCACACGATTTTTAGCATCATTGTTGTTCGCTAGGGATTTAACGTTTGGTCTCAATAAAACTCTTTCAAGAGGCAATTTCTTCTGGTTACCGAGTAGATGTAATAAAGTTCAAAGACTATACTGAAGCTACCATGAAATTGTTTATTAATTTGTATAATTGGTATTGCATGCTGCAAGTGTACATAAACTTCTTGCTCACGGAGCAGATATAATTGAGAATTTGGGTATAGTGCCAATTGGAAAAATATCTGAAGAAGCTGCTGAAGCTCGAAATTAGGATTTCAGGAGATATTGTACACATCATTCGAGAAGATTCTGTAGAAAGACTACCAGTAAAGATATAATGAATAATTTAAATTAGTTCTCACCCACTTATTTCAAAAGTACGTCACATACTGTTGCGAAAACACAAAGCCGTCTCAGAAGAGGCAAAAGCCTTCTCGGTTATTATGGATCCTGACGATAATGATCAGGAAAACATATGTCATTTAAGTTCAGACCCATCACTGTACAATGAACCTGAATCTGACTGAAAAGTCAGATTGTACAGTGATGGGTCTGAACTTAAATTCAGAAATGAATAATCAAATAATGGTGCCTGTGTATACACAAACAACGTTTTTTGTAGTGGATTAGGCTTACTGGGGACACCACTGTTAAAAAACGCGATTAGTTTTCTACCTCTAGGGTGGTGTGAAACAGAAAATAAAAAAAACATATCTCCAATATCGCAGTACCAGATTAAATACTAAAATAGGCAAATAGTTTGTACTATTTTAATATGTAAACCGTTTGATGAGAAATTACACACAAAAAAATTATTAAATATTCATAACATTCAAAATAACGGTCAAAACGTAAAAGTCGCATCGCATTATTAAATTGTATTTTATAGTAGGTTTCAATTTCGTTTTTGTTTTTAAATAACCCAATCAGTTTCTGTTGATTCCTAAGTCTTCTACGAGTTCATATCGGCCCACCGTGCGGCAGCAACGGCGGCGGCGGTGCTAGTGTATTATCAACAACCTCGCAGTCGCAAGTGCAAAAAGGAGTCAGCATAAGGTTTTGGGTTCGATTGCCGTGTCGGGCAAAAGTGTTAAATTACAGGGTTTTTACATTAGAAATTTCTCAGCGGCAGGGTAGTCCGGAATTTTGAGATGGCTGTGTGAGACCCCGTGACTCGGAAAGCACTTCAAGCCGTTGTTCCTGCGCCTGATCTCCCAGTGGTCGTATCGAATTGTTGCTTTCTGACTATGACAGTGACGAAGTGCAGTTTTGTTGGCGCACACACTAGTGCAGTCAAAAGTCAGGATTTTGGCCAATCATTGATTGGTCAAAATTCAATCTGGAGGACTATTATTTATAACGATACCTTACCTGGCTGTTGCTCGGGCCTGGCTGGGCATCCTCACTGTCACTGTCTGAATCCTCTGGTATTCTGGATGATGAAAATGATAAATAATTGAAGTACCATAACCGTGGTGGTCGCGGACTTTGCGTCATTACCTGGAAAGAAAAAGAGTAGATTTGTAATCTAGGCTAGCTTAATATTGAAATAGAAATAGGTAGTTGGAGGAGAACTAAAGCTACTGACTTATATGGCAAAGACAGAGCCACATTTCGTTCTGAAAAGGCCCAACTAGACTAAAACAAACCCGCAAACTTACGACTATTGTGTATAAGCAAACGTTCGAAGGGCCCTGTCTTTACAATTAAAATCGATGGCCAAGGAAACCCTGTAATTTAACAGGGTTTTTACATTAGAAATTTCTCAGCAGCAGGGAAGTCTGGAATTTTGAGATGGCTGCGTGAGACCCCGTGCCTCGGAAAGCACTTCAAGCCGTTGTTCCAGCGCTTGATTTCCCACTGATCGTATCGAATTGTTACTATCTGACTATGACAGTGATGGAGTGCAGTTTTGTTGGCGCACAGACTAGTGCAGTCAAAAGTCAGGATTTTGGCGAATGTTTGATTGGCCAAAATTCGATCTGGGCGACTATTATGTGTCATGATACCTTACCTGGCTGTTGCTCGGGCCTGGGTGGGCATCCTCAGCGGCACTGTCTGAATCCTCTGGCATTTTTGATGATAAAAATGATAAATAATTGAAGTCCCACAACCGTAGTGGTCGCGGACTTTGCGCCATTATCTGGAAAGAAAAAGAGTAGGTTTGTAATCTAGGTTCTATAGCTAGCTTAATATAGAAATAGAAATAGGTAAATAGTATGGTAATAGTTGAAGGAGTACTTAAGCCACTGACTTATATGGTATGTAATCTAGGCTCTATAGCTAGCTTTATATAAAATTGAAATGGGTAAATTGTATGGTAATAGTTGAAGGAGTACTAAAGGCACTGACTTATATGGCAAAGACAGAGCCACATTTGGTTCCAACAAAAGCCCGACTAGACTGGAACGAACCCGCCAAGTTACGACTATTGTGTATAAGCAAACGTTCGAAGGACCCTGTCTTTACAATTCCAATCGATGGCCAAGGAAACCATGTAATTTAACAATGTTTTTACATTATATATTTCTTAGCGGCAGGGAAGTCCGAAATTTTGAGATGGCTGCGTGAGACCCCGTACCTCGGAAAGCAGTTCAAGCCATTGTTCCTGCGCTTGATCTCCCACTGGTCGTATCGAATTGTTACTATCTGACTGTGACAGTGATGGAGTGCAGTTCTGTTGGCGCACACACTAAAGCAGCCAAAAGTCAGGATTTTGGCCAATCTTCGTTGGCCAAAATTCGATCTGGAGGACTATTATTTGTTATGATACCTTACCTGGCTGTTTCTCAGGCCTGGCTGGGCATCCTCACTGTCACTGTCTGAATCCTTTGATATGCTTTTTTTTTTTTTCTCTTATCCTAGAGCTCATCAAAAGGATGGACCCTAATCTTATTACAATCCAGCCTTGTTTATAGACTAATAAGTAATTTAATTTAAAACCTAAACTGTTAAATTGTCTTTACCAAGAATGTGTCCAATGGCACTTTTCTTATTGTCTCTATTAAGGCGAATACACTTCGTTCTTGTATTTATTTGGTAACTCTTGTGCTACATAACACTATTTACTTTCACTAACACTAAACACTAACTCGAACGGTTTTGTTCTTTTTAGTCTTCTCACTATGTCCGTGTGGTCGAGAAGCTGGATCGCCTCGACGTTCACATGCTGATGAAGTCTCTGTTCGTGAGCTTCTGCAAATTTTTGTATCACTTTTTCCATGAACTCAACTTTTAGGTCCCGATGGAGGTCATCATTTCGTATGTACCAGGATGCATTTACAATTTCCCGTAGTACTTTGTTCTGGAATCGTTGGATGATTAATAAATTGGTCTGTTTGGTGCAGCCCCACAGCTGAATACCATAAGTCCAAAGTGGCATCAGGACTTGTCTGTATAACAACAATTTGTTTTGCACGGACTGCGCGGAGTTCCTTCCAAGTAGCCAATACATTTTTTTGAACCGTAGGTCGAGTTCATCTTTTTTCTTCTTGACGTGGGCTTTCCATCGTAGCTTTGCATCAAGGGTCATACCGAGATACTTGGCTGTGTTCTTGTAAGGGATTTGTTTGCCATTAATATGAACTGGAAAATGCTGTTGCTTTTTGTTTGTATAGTCTATGTGTACAGATTTGGATTCATTTAATTTAATTCTCCATTTTTTGGTCCAGTCATAAACTTGATTAACAGCCATTTGAACCTTTTCTACTGCTTCTTCGTGGCTGTTTCCAACGGCCATTGTGGCTGTATCATCAGCAAAGGTCCCAATGATATTGTGTTCTGATTCAGGAATATCGCAAGTGAATAGTAGGTACAGGACCGGACCTAACACACTTTCTTGCGGTACGCCAGATTTTATTTGTTTTAGTTCTGAATAAGCATCTTCTTGTCTTATTCTAAATACTCTGTTTAGAATGTAGGATTCTAATATATCTGCAAACTGTTTTTTTTGCAGATATATTAGAGAGTTTCTTCAGTTTATGTATAAGGCCATACTTTGTCAAACGCTTGAGCTACGTCTAGAAAAACAGTAGAACAAACTTTTTTCTTTTCTAACGCGTTTTCTATTACGTTTGTGATTCTGTGCACTTGGTCGATCGTTGAATATTGTTCTCGAAAACCAAACTGGTGTTCTGGGATAATGTTCCTGTTTTCTATTATTGGTTTAAGCCGTTTGAGTAGCAACTTTTCAAACAGCTTTGACATAATTGGTAGCAGAGGGATCGGTCTATATGATGTCGTTTCGTGAGCTGGTTTCCCAGGCTTTGCTATCATTATTACTTCAGCAACTTTCCATAAGTCTGGTACATATTTAAGCCTCAGTGCGGCGTTAATAAGGGTTGTTAACTTAACCAGACCCTTTCTTGGTAAGTTATGAAGAATTTCCCCTGTTATTAAATCGTAACCTGGTGATTTTCGTGGGCTTATCTTATGTTTTATTTCTTGTAAGACTTCTTTCGGTGTTACTAGTTTGATCGCTTCTACATGATCTGGCATCACTATATTACTCAGGGTGCGGTCTTCAATTATGTCACCCACGTTTGGTTGAAATATATTTTCTAGGTGCTCTGCAAATCTCACAGCTTTTTGCTCATTAGTAAGTGCCCATTGTCCGTTTTCACATTTGATGAGAGGGATTTGGGCTATCGGCCTCTTTAGATGCTTAGTAGCCTTCCAAAGGGAGTAGTCTGTCCTTCGGTCGTTACTTAGTTTCAGCAGGTAGGTTTTGGTTGAGTCATCTTTATAGTCCAGGATTAGTCTTACTTTTTTTGTAAGTTTGTTTAGTTTTCGTTTGTCATCTGGACACCTAGATTGATGCCACGTTTTTCTCTGTCTTCTTTTCTCCATGATAAGCTGCTTGATTCTGAGAGGGTAAATATTTCCCTCCATCTTTTTGTTGAAGTCAGGTGTATTTTCCCACGCTGCTTGCTGGATGTGCGTTATAAACTTATCAACTTCGATATTTAGATGTTTGGGGGTTTTTAATGGAGCTGTAAGGTCTATTTGATCATTCAATCTGGCCTTAAAGCTCTCCCAGTCCGTACACTTATTGACAAGAGTGAGGCTGTTTTCTTTGTTTAAAGTACTCTCGCTAATTTCTAAGTAAATTGCAGAGTGATCTGAGTTCAAGTCATAGCTTTGTCCCGACTTAGTATAACTAGTTGATAGACCCTTGGTTACGAAAAAATCGATTAAGTCCGGTATTTTATTTGGATCTGCTGGCCAATATGTGGGCTTTCCAGTAGACATATCGTCACATTTTAGCTCTTTTATGGCACTCAGTAGTTCTTTGCCTTTAGTAGTAGTGAGTCTGGAACCCCAATACGTATTTTTTGCATTGAAGTCACCTCCTAAGATAAATCTATTACCAAGGTGGGCTAGAAAACACATATAGTGGTCTTTTTTAATCATGTAACTTGATGGACAGTAGATGGCACACACTGTTAAGGGGTATTTTTTGGTTTGTAGACAAATTGCCACTGCTTGAATATCTCTCTCTTCGTATTTAAACACTTCATAGTGCTGCAGGTTTTCTTTAACAATAACGGCACTTTCGCCTCTTGCAGTATTGTCTGGGTGTAGTGCATGGTATATTTTGTATCCTTTAAACTTTATATGACATTGCTTTGTGAAGTGCGTTTCTGATAACAGGCACACATCAATTTTCTCTATTTCTAAAACTACTTGTAACTCATTCTGATGTTTTTGTAACCCATTTGAGTTCCACGCCATAAGTTTCAATGTATTATTCATTTTTTTGTTTTAGAAGTAGCAGTTTTGTTGCTATTTTCATTTTTTTTTAATCTTTCGTCGAATGATGACATTAACTTTAAGATTTCATCCAACTTTTTGTTGCTGTTCATTTCAGCCAAAGGCGCTTTCGCTATGCCTCTTGTAGTTACTTGAGCGTATGAGATGTTTTTACTCGAAGTTTGCATCGTGCTTTGACTTGGTTTGAACTGGCTGTCTTCACCTCTTCCGGTAGGTGCACTTTGTTGAGGGTTCATATTATTTTTTTTCGATTTTTGCAATCGTATCTGTTGTATTTCCTTGGCTACAATACATAAGTCATTTAGGTTCTGTTGGAGCTTCAGACGCTCATTTTTTCTTTACAATAATACTTGTACAGCAGATGTCCCGTCTCTGTTTTTAAGCTCACTCTGGTATCACCCAGTGTATCCTTTTTCGAATCCATTGTAAGATTTAAACGAGTATTAACTTCGCCTTAACAATAATATTCGCCATCAGCCGTCAGCATAACGCAATATTTAGGTCATTGTGATGCAGCCGACTTGACGGCGTTATTTTGATGCGTAAGCCCTTAGTACTGTGATACGCACGATCGCATGCAACACAACTGCTCTCAGCGAAAATCAAACGCGACATCTGATATATATCTGGTATGCTTGATGATAAATAATTGAAGTACCACAACCGGGGTGGTCGCGGACTTTGCGCCATTACCTGGAAAGAAAAAGAGTAGGTTTGTAATATAGGCTCTATAGCAGCTTAATATAGAAATGGAAAAAGGTAGTTGAAGGAGTACTAAAACCACTGACTTATATGGCAAAGACAGAGACACATTTCGTTCCGACAAAGGCCCGACTAGACTAAAACAAACCCGCAAAGTTACTACTATTGAGTATAAGCAAACGTTCGAAGGGCCCTGTCTTTACAATTAAAATCGATGGCAAGGAAACCCTGTAATTAAAAAGGGTTTTTTAATTAGAAATTTCTCAGCAACAGGGAAGTCTGGAATTTTGAGATGGCTGCGTGAGACCCCGTGCCTCAGAAAGCACTTCAAGCCGTTGTTCCTGCGCCTGATCTCCCACTGGTCGTATCGAATTGTTACAGAGATCTGTCTGACTGTGACAGAGATGGACTGCAGTTTTGTTGCGCACAGACTATTGCAGTCAAAAGTCAGAATTTTGGCCAATCTTTGACTGGCCAAAATTCGATCATGAGTACTATTATTTGTTATAATACCTTACCTGGCTGTTGCTCGGGCCTGGCTGGGCATCCTCACTGTCACTGTCTGAATCTTCTGGTATTCTTGATGATAAAAATGATAAATAATTGAAGTACCACAATCGTGGTGGTCGCGGACTTTGCGCCATTACCTGGAAAGAAAAAGAGTAGGTTTGTAATCTAGGCTCTATAACTAGCAAAATATTGAAATTGAAATAGGTCGTTGAAGAAGTACTTATGCCACTGACTTATATGGCAAAGACAGAGCCGAATTTCGTTCCGATAACGGCCCGACTAGACTGAAACGAACCCGCCAAGTTACGACTATTGAGTGTAAGCAAACGTTCGAAGGGCCCTGTCTTTACAATTAAAATCGAAGGCTAAGGAAACCCTGTAATTTAACAGAGATTTTACATTAGACATTTCTCAGCGGCAGGGAAGTCCAGAATTTTGAGATGGCTGCGTGAGACCCCGTGCCTCGGAAAGCACTTCAAGCCGTTGTTCCTGCGCCTGATCTCCCACTGATCGTATCGAATTGTTACTATCTGACTATGACAGTGATGGAATGCAGTTTTGTTGGCGCACACACTAGTGCAGTCAAAAGTCAGGATTTTGGCGAATCTTTGATTGGCCAAAATTCGATCTGGGCGACTATTATTTGTTATGATACCTTACCTGGCTGTTGCTCGGGCCTGGCTGGGCATCCTCAGTGGCACTGTCTGAATCCTATGGCATTTTTGATGATAAAAACGATAAATTATTGAAGTCCCACAACCGTAGTGGTCGCGGACTTTGCGCCATTACCTGAAAAGAAAAAGAGTAGGCTTGTAATCTAGGCTCTATAGCTAGCTTAATATATATTTATTTATTCTATAATATAGAAATAGAAATAGGTAAATTGTTTGGTAATAGTTGAAGGAGTACTAAAGCCAATGACTTATATGGCAAAGACAGAGCCACATTTCGTTCCGACAAAAGCCGGACTAGACTGAAACGAACCCGCCAAGTTACGACTATTGTGTATAAGCAAACGTTCGAAGGGCCCTGTCTTTACAATTCAAATCGATGGCCAAGGAAACCATGTAATTTAACAAGGTTTTTACATTATAAATTTATCAGCGGCAGGGAAGTCCTGAACTTAGAGATGGCTGCGTGAGACCCCGTGCCTCGGAAAGCACTTCAAGCCTTTGTTTCTGCACCTGATCTCCCACTGGTCACATCGAAATGTAACTATCTGACTGTGACAAAGATGGAGTGCAGTTTTGTTGGCGCACACACTAGTGCAGTCAAAAGTCAGGATTTTGGCGAATCTTTGATTGGCCAAAATTCAATCTGGAGGACTATTATTTCTTATTATACCTTACGTTGCTGTTGCTCGGGCCTGGCTGGGCATCCTGTCTGAATCCTTTGGCATTCTTGACAATAAAAATGATAAATAATTGAAGTAACCGTGATGGTCGCGGACTTTGCGCCATTACCTGGAAAGAAAAGGAGTAGGTTTGTAATCTAGGCTCTGCAGCTAGCTTAATATAGGAATAAAAATAGGTAGTTAAAGGAGTATTAATACTCCTAACTAATAACTAGTTTCTTATCATACTTAGCCATGTCATGTGGTGCACAAGATAGACTTATCTTTTTTCTTATTATTTCTTCATATTTAAAATGCTTATGAACTATACCTACTGTGAGTCTGAAAATTGAATCCTAACTTTCCAAATTCGTCAATGGAGTTTATTTTAAAAGTAATAGAACAAGATTAAAAGATTAAAACCAGGACTAATTGTCACAAGTTAACAGATCTGAAAACATGCAACTTAAAAAAAAAATAATTAAAAATAAACAAACAAGTACCAATAATTATTTAATGCGGCAGCTGAGTAACATATACCAAATAAATACACTTAGTACATTTACCTCCAGAGCTCTAAAAGCTGGTATAGCTGCAGGCATATGAAGGTACCCCTGGCACATATAGTCTAGCTCATCTGTCTTCACCAGCAGCCCGACAATACTGTAGATCACTTCATTGGGTTGCGTAATCCGGTTCGTATATGATGATTGCCTGTTAGCAAAAGAAGAACATCAGAAAATAAATTTAATGCGACAGCTTAGTAACACACGCTAAATAAATGTACTTAATATATTTACCTCCAGAGCTCTAAGTGCTGGTATAACTGCAGGTATATGTAGGTACCCCTGGCGCGTATAGTCTTGCTCTTTTGTTTTCATCAGCAGCCCGACAATACTGTAGATCACTTCATTGGGTTACGTAATCCGGTCCGTATAATTATGATGATTGCCTGTTTGCGAAAAAAGAATATCAGAAATTAATTTAATACGGCAGCTGAGTAACATATACTAAATAAAACACTGAGTATATTTACCTCCAGAGCTCTAAGTGCTGGTATAGCTGCAGGTATATGAAGGTACCCCGGGCACGTATAGTCTTGCTCTTCTGTCTTCATCTGTAGCCCGACAATACTGTAGATCATTTCATTGGGTTGCGTAATCCGGTCCGTATATTACTCCTTAAGTTTCAACCCATATTTAACTTTCTGTCTCGACCTCTGTGAGTAAACAAAGGTGATAAATATCTAAGCAAATACTAAAGAGAACAACGTCTAAGATTTCTCGAGGTTTATTTACCGGGGAGTCATTGGATTTGTGTTTTTGTTAGTGCTCGAATGGAACATTTCCTCTTTCGATTTTTGGCTGACAGTCCGAGACATGCTATAGTAACGAATACTTTAGCATTTCTCGGACTGTCAGCCATCGGCTATAGTCTCCCCGACCGTAACTTTTTCGCAAGTTTTTGCTGAATATTCTGTTCAACTTCTGTACTTCTTTCGTTGACGTTCCGTATCTATTTCTCCCGCACTTTTTGGCGGCTGTTTCTTTCCTTTTAAGATTTTATCAACCATATACAGGACTATAAACTGTAAGGCGCTCAATCATTATAATTTTATTATGGTTCAAAAAACTTAGTTTTTTCGAAAGAAGTTTTCCGTCAAGTCAGAAAAATAATAAGATTTTTGTGTTTCAGTAGTATTATGCTACATGAATAATACATACTTCTAAAGAAATAATTAAGGTATACCTCCTCCTCCGCCTGGTGCATAGGACGGAGTCTCCCAGAATGATGCCATCTCCTTCTTCGCTGGTCTCTCCACCCGCAACTTCCTCGCTAGTTTTCTTTTCTGGATTCAGCTGGCATTCCTGCGGGCACGATACAATTTTTTAGTTACGAAGAAGTAACGTTTCCGCAATTTCTTCGCTCTAACCTAAGAAAGCACATCGAAACCTACCGGAGTAGCTCGTACTATTCGTCGTCGGAATCAGTTTCATTTTACTATTTCTTCAGTTCTATTCTCTTTCTCTCAATTTAAACTGTTAAACATCAGACAGTTAGATGCAGATAATTCAGCCACCATGAGTCTCGCCTCTCGTCACTTTCTCGCGATAGTGCGCCACCATTTGCTGTATCTGGTCATCATTTTCCACCATTTTTTACCACCTATAGCAGTTCAGTGGCACCTTTATCATAACAGACTCTTTTACTTACAGAGAAATTCGCATCTGGAGTTCCGTTATAATTGGGAGGCGCACTGGAATCTACCGGTTTGTCATTTCGCTCACTGCCTCCAATATTTCAGCCAGCAGTGGTCTCGCCACCGTTACTTAAGGTTCCGGTCATCTTCTT
Source organism: Melanchra persicariae (assembly GCA_947386135.1). Classification (NCBI taxonomy): domain Eukaryota; kingdom Metazoa; phylum Arthropoda; class Insecta; order Lepidoptera; family Noctuidae; genus Melanchra; species Melanchra persicariae. The sequence continues at coordinate 32,210,903 of OX376643.1, forward strand.
CATTGTCAGTTTCGGAGATCTCACATGTCTGTTTTTTTTTTTCTTTTTCTTCTATTTATTTTCTCTCATGTATCTTTACTGATTACAGCCATTGTTGCGCACTTTTTTCTTCTCAAGTTTTAGCTTCTCAAGTTTGGACTGACATCATAAGAAACAATGAAATGAGTAATGTCCTGCCAAAAATAAATAATTATATTTTTGTTGGATATCGGTCATTTCGTTGTCATTGTTGTTTATAATCATGAGTACTTTCACCCACTGAAAGGTTGTTGGTGTTTTACAAATAACCCTGTATATGTAAGTACAACTCAACAATACAACTCTCAACATAGGATATATTTAAACACACCTTTAAACACTACAATAGTTTTTTTTTAAATAGACTTAGTTCAGAATTTTACCATTCAAAAGTAATTTATTTAAACTAGGCTGAAAATCAGCATTTTTTAAACGTCAAAATGTACATGATGAAAGTCCCCCAAATCACCCAGCCCGTCACCACTTCCTATAGTGTTTTAGCTGGGAAGAAGAAGTGGCGCAACAAACTCCCCAGCAACACGACTGTCTGTTAAGTTTGAAGAACTTGAATTTATACAATGTTAAAGTTAAAATTAAATATATAAATGTAAGTACAACTCTACAATCATAACATGGAATATTCTTTTTTAGAAAACACAGCATATTATGTATATGTTAGTACTGAAATATTTTTTATTTAAACATTAAATACATTTTAGTTCACTACGGAATAATTAAATGTTAAAAATGCAACAACAACAACATAATTTATAAATATCTACTGTTTAGCACAATATTTAATATTTACCTACAACGCCCCAATGTGTCTGAAAAAGCTTAATTGAAGATAAATATCTTCTACTTGTGGCCTACCCCGGCTTCGCCCAGATGTCTTTATACTTTTAAAATTTTCTTTTGTACAAACTCGCCCTGACTATACCAGTCAACCAAATCAATTCAATCGTTCCAGTCGTTCCCAAGTTACAGGTACATACATTTCGGCGATACATTATTTATATGTATAGAAAGTAGAAGAAGATGTAGGCGGCACGTCAGTTCTCAGAACCAGTTGTAACCTTGAGCATGCCTAGCATAGTACCGAGTTTCATTAAAATGAGTTCAGCATATTATGCTGATCTTTTTAATAGGAATACTTTTTATAAGTAACAAAATTTTCATGAATCTTTGTCTACGTTAACCTAACGTAGACAGAAATGACTACCAAAAATCATTCGGTCTTTCGAAGAACCCATCATCACTATCTTCACTAGTTTCTTCTCGGTACCGATGGTAACGTTCTTCAGAGTAATCTGAAAGATAAGATACCGTTATCATAAAAGCAGATTCATTAAAAAAAATGGCTTCCCTTAAGGGGAAGAGGCCGCGCTCCACCGACGCACGGCCTTGTAGAGTGCTACCCGCCACAGGCCCGCGGGATGGATAAAATAGGTACCATATTTATCCATTCCGTGACTACTCTCCCACCAAAAACTTCTAACTTCTATAAGTTTCTCCCGACTGCAAATTGATACTTACAATTTGCTGTTTCACGTGCTCATTAGCAGGAACGATGTTCAGGTGATATTTCTTCAATACGTATCATAACGCAAACGTCACGAAAAGGCTACACCCCACTAACCAAATTGTAGAACACATTAATCTCGCTAATGATCGGTTACAGAAATTGTCATTTTTGAGCGCGCAATGTATTGAGAACAATGCGATCTAGACGCGCGAGAGCATTGTACTTGGTTAACGTAGTACCTACGTCACTGTCTACATCTACACGTCTTGCAAACACACATACATAGGTCTGTGTCGGCGCCGCGCTGCGCATAATGTAGGTACCTACGCAGATCGCGTATTGCCAACAACAATAATATCACATAAAATAATTTTAATCACTCAGAAATACCTACCGACTGATGGTAGGAACATGTTTAAGGAGAAGTTAAGAGAAAAAAAAGGAGCCATAAGCTCAGTCTCCTATAATCACAATTCCGATAAGGATTTCGATAAGCTTAGAAGTACATTGAGATCCGGTAACGTAGGTATTATCTAATGAACTACTAAACATTGTATGTGTTTTAGTTTTAAGTTTCCTTTTGTTGTTTACGTTTTGGTGTACAATAAAGTAAAAAAAATAAATAAATAAACCCACTTTGAATGCAGGTACGAATATCGCCGATTGCAATAATATCACATAAACTCATTTTAATCACTCATAAATACCTAACCTACTGATGGTAGGAACTTGTTTATGCAGACGTTAAGAGAAATGGAGTACACTAGTACGCAGTCGTACACTCGTACGCGTGCGCGCGCGCGCTGCGTGTCGTCTGAACAGCTGCAGGTCGGCGCGTTATGACGTCAGGTGGCGCACGAGTCCTGTGCAGTCATGGGCCATGGGATTAGCTTGTGGCGGAACGATGATTGACAACAAACAACAAAAGAAAGAAAATAAAATAAAGCCCCCTCGCTCGCGTCTGTGTGATTGTGATGCCGCCTCGAACCGCTTGGATACGATGCCAATGGATTATGAACCTTAAGTGAGAAACATTAAAGTTTAAAATGTTATTATTTATAAAACTTAAGTTGTTCAACCTTCTGTTCTTCTAATAGGATTTTTTAAAACTGGTATTTAAAACTTTAATTTCCATCTGCTTTTAACTTTGAAACATAATATGAAATAATTCGTCTGAATCCATACTTGTCAGAGTATGTTCTTTTTTTTTTTTTTTTATTTTTATTTATGAATGAGCTAGCTCTTGACCTCGATCACGCCTGATGGAAAGCGATAGATGAGGTCCATGATGAAGCGAGCGTGCCCAATGATGCCTTGAGGCACTGGTACTCCCACGCGTCGACGAAACACAGCAGGCTGCTTGGCGCCGAACTCCGGTGGGAGGGTGGTCGCGAACCAGGCGGGCGTTAGCCCTACCACCGCAAGGGAAGGATTGGCCAGTCTTATAAGATGTTAGGTGAGACTGTCCAGGATGCGCCGAGCGCTCGGTTCAGTTGAGTGTCAGATGGAACAAATTGCGCTACACGAGGAGGCTCCTTCATGCATCCCAAAAAAAGTTCTGCACGTCTCTTTTTTTGCTTAGGACCTAATTCAGTGAAAGGTTTTCTAGGACTTACTTCGGTCGATGTGCCAATAAATGCTTTCACTGGAGATTTGATTGATGAAAATGATTTGATTTTTTTTGTGAAAAGTAATGTTTTAATATTTATAGGAAATGGGAAAGTTCTCATCGTGGAACAAGTAACAAGTATTCAAAAGCAATCAAAGTAAGTGGTTAGAGTCAGAAATGTTGTGGCCAGATTTTGTGCGAGATTTGGTGGAAAAAGACGACAAATTAGTTCCTAGTACAACTTCACAAATTGTAGTTCCATCTCCAGTGAAAGCATTTATTGGCATATCCGATTAAAATAAAAAATTATGTTTGGAACGTAGTTTTTTTTTTTTTTTTTTTTGGATGGGAAATCATCAAATGACCCCTCCCGCTCTGGGGGGAGCGGCAGGGAGTGTCAGACTTTTACCGACTAAAACCCACCCTTAGTCCTCCTAGTGCCTTTCTTTCCAGGGCCGCGGTAACTCTTTCGAACATATTCCGCAACCCTGGCAGGCTCTGGCCCTAACGGGCCCCGACCCATGCTGACTGCTGCTGGTTTGGCGCGCGTAAAACACAGCGCGCCGTCAACCCGGGCCTGTTCTGATTGGACGGCGAGCTACCCATTGCTCGCCGTCCACAGGCATCAGTCACTGCGCCATGCTCAGGAGCATCAGTTCCTGGGCGGCGCAATGGCTGACGTTCAACAGGAGGGGGTGAAATGGGGCCATTATTGGCACTCCATTTCAGCCCCCTCCGGAGCCCTTTGTAGGGGCTCTACTGCGGCTGTTGCAGTAGCAGCAGCCGCAGTGGAACCGGCAATGGCGGCAGAAGAAGCGGCGGCAGTGGCGGCGGTCGCGGCAGAGACGGCGGTGGCGGAGGGCTTCCTCCTGCTTCCGGCTTTGGCGGGTGGGGCGCAGGCCCTACCCCCAGCCCAGTGGTCGGCCGGCTTGCCAGCTGCCGCGCAGACTACGCAGTGCGGCGCGGCGTCGCAGGAGCCGGCCCTGTGACCGGGCTGACCGCAGCGGCAACATAGACCGCTGCGGTCCACCTCCGAGGTGCATTGAGCTCCCACATGGTGGCCCACTTGGCACCGGAAGCACCTCAGAGGTCGGGGTTCCAGCAGTTTGACCTGCGCGGAAACCCAACCCACCAAAAACCTTCGGCCCTCCGAGATGGTCTTGGCCGCCGACACGGGGCAGCTCACCACAATAGTTCGCATGCCCGTGTTGTCAGGACGTAGGGTGCCCGCCTTCACCTCCTCTGCTGAGCACCCCCCCGTCGTAATGACGGCGGCCACCACCTCCGCCTCCGTGACGGAGTCGTCCAGGCCCAAGATGCGCATGTCAATGCACTTGGTGGGGCTGGAAACTCGGGCATCGTCCGCGCTTAGGGACGCCCTGAGCCTTTCGGCTGGAGCGTCCGCGGTTGGGCCGCTGGCTGCCCCGGGGATCTCAAGCATCCGGGCCCCAGTCATGGTGACCCTTAGCCGGAGGCCCCCGACGATGCCGAGCTCACCAAGGTTCACCGCCTCCTTCGCCTTGGTGAGCACGTCTGCGTACGTCACGCCCCTCTTAACCAAAAATCCGGCTGCAGCGTGAGCACTACAGCTGCGGTTTTCGGGGGGCGGAGCGCAGCCGCGACGCTTCGCGCATTCTGCCGCCGCTTCCTCTCCCGTCTCTTGGCCACCCTGGCTGTCTTCTTTTTTTTTTGAGGATGGGAAATCATCAAATGACCCCTCCCGCTCTGGGTTGAGCGGCAGGGAGTGTCAGACTTTCACTGACTGAAACCCACCCTTTGTCCTCCTAGTGCCTTTCTATCCAGGGCCGCGGTAACTCTTTCGAACATATTCCGCAACCCTGGCAGGCTCTGGCCCTAACGGGCCCCGACCCATGCTGACTGCTGCTGGTTTGGCGCGCGTAGAACACAGTGCGCCGTCAACCCGGGCCTGTTCTGATCGAACGGCGAGCTACCCATTGCTCGCCGTCCACAGGCATCAGTCACTGCGCCATGCTCAGGAGCATCAGTTCCTGGGCGGCGCAGTGGCTGACGTTCAACAGGAGGGGGTGAAATGGGGCCATTACTGGCACTCCATTTCAGCCCCCTCCGGAGCCCTTTGAAGGGGCTCTACTACGGCTGTTGCAGTAGCAGCAGCCGCTGTGGAACCGGCAATGGGCGCTGGCTGCCTTGCCTGCGGGATCCCTTCTTTTCCCATAATGTTCTTTGTCCTAATATACTTCGGCATAACGATTTTGGCACAATTTGTTTTGGCATAATAATACTTCGGCATAATTTTTTTAGGCATACATTTTATGTTGGCATAATCAGTTTAAAGACTAATTTGTTTTGGCATAAATTTGATTCGCATAACGTTAGTAGGCCTAATGACTATCAGCATAACGTTAGTAGGCCTAATGGCTATTAGTATAACGTAAGTAGGCCTAATGACTTTACTATCGACTGAATTTAATATGCTGTGCAACAAAAGTTGGTGACAGAACCGAATTGCTGCAAAACCGACTCCACGTAGTCTTGTTTGTCCAACCCCTAGAGTGTAATTTAAAATCGCGTAGGCGCGTAGGGGTGAGGCGGCCCGCGGTCTGCGACGATTAGCACGCGTGGGGCCGCCGGAGGCCGGCAGCGCCGGAGCCGTGACAGAAACCCTGCCTGCTGCATGTTGCATGCTCGCTTGAATGCTGCATGCTGCATGCTTGCTTGCATGCTGCATGCTTGCTTGTTTGGTGCATGCTTGCTTGCATGCTGTATGCTTGCTTGCTTCATGCTTCCTACAGCGAAAAAAAACCCACAAAATTGTTCAATACGTTATATAATATTAATATGTTATATATTACCTGATTCAGGAGATATGGCTTTTTTCCAATCGTCGAAATAAATTGTTATATCTATAAAAATATGTTTTAATATCAATATGCGTAAATAAATTTATGCTTTAGGATATTATGCCTAAAAAAGTTATGCTTTAGAACTTTATGCTTAAAAATTATGCGTAAGCTGTTATGCGTAACTATATTATGCGAAAATATAATTGTGCCAAACAGAATTATGCTAAGTTATATTAGGTCTTAAAATTTTATGCAAATGGATAGGCAACCCTTGCCTGCCTTCTTGTTCTCCCCGGCCACTTGCCATTCGGCTTGAGCCGGGGGAGGTTCTGAAGGCGAGGAAGCCGGGGGGAGCTGCTGTACGGACAGCTCTGGAGATTTCGCCGTCCGCGCAGCAACCCCACCCCTCCTCTTCCTTCCCAGGGCCGGGTCCGGTTTTCCCGACACCGGCTTCGCTGGTGCCGACCCGGACCCTTTGTCCTGTCCGGTCGACCCCGGTGTGGCAGCCACGGCGGCCGCGTACGAGGCCGCTTTTTTCCGGCCTGGGGGGGCCTTCCCACTCGCCACCGCACTCGCTAGCGGGGGGTGCAGGAGGATGCTCGCCAGGACGGAGAACCGCGCCTCGAAGGCAGCCATCTCCTGCCGCACCAGGTCCAGCACCTGGCTGTCTTGCAGCTCGGGCTGGCTTTCCTCTCTGCGCCCCCTTTGAGGCGCCCCCTGTGGGCCGGCTCCCCGGAGCCTGGCCAGGTCTGCGCGGAGCCCCTCGTTCTCCTTTCGGAGGCGCTCCGTGGTGGCAGCCAAGCGGGTGACCTCCGCTTGCAGCTTGGACATCTCGTCCGGCGGAGGCCCGCCTCGGTTAGCCTCCGCTGCCGCCAGAATGGAGGCCATCGCCGCGCTTATGGCCTTGTTCTTTGAGGACGTCTTCCTCTTCAAGGCCACATTGCGGACCGCGGCCTCCACGACCTCCGCAAACCCGGCCCTCCGAATTCGCTCCTGTTCGGAGTCATACGACTCATCGCCGGAAGACTCCGAGCCAGGAGCTCCGCGACCGCCATCTCCGGGGGGTCGTCCAGCATCGGCGAGCTCCTCGGCTCGCTGGCCAGTCTCCTTGGAGGCAAGAACCCTACCCTTGCCTCCCTCTCGGCTCTTGCCCCGCCTGCTGGTAGGGATTTTCCGAGCCGAGGCCACCTCCTCGCTGCAGGACGACCCCCGGTCGTCCTCCGGTCTGGGCCGCTTGCGGAAGGACCTGGAGTCCTCCGCAGCAGCCCTCGCCCCCTCGGGTTCAGAGCTCGCCGAGCTAACCGTCACCAGGTCGTCGGAGTCCAACTCGGACTCCAACTCTCCACCCGCGCGACGCTCAAGCGAGCCCCCACTCCAATATAGCGCGCCTCTTCCCGCGTTCTGCCCGACCGACGCTTTGTCGGGCGAGCCAAAATCGAACCCGATCATGTCCTCAAAGGACGGCTTGGATCGGGGGCCTCCTCGGCCACTGTTGCCCTTGGCAAACGGAGAATAAAGAGCACTGTTGCCCCCCCCAGAATACGAGGGGCTTGACGCACGAGGCGTGGCGGATTCCCGGACTGCTGTGCAGTCCGGACCGCCCTGGGGTACAACTTCTCTTTCAGTGCCTTTATCCATACTTTCCTTTTAGAGGGTGCGGTCCCTATCTCCCCTCCTCTCTCCCTCTTTCTTTTTTTTCTTTTTTTTTTTCAAGCAGTGGCTTGCTCGCTGCCCTCACAGTCACGTCTGATGATCAGACGCGTACCAGAGAGCAGCGAGCAAGCCAATGAGACGAACACCGTCAGAAGACTTGAACACTGCTCAAGTCTCCGAACGGTGTGCCCCTCTTGTGTCTCTCTTGGTCTGGTCTCTCACTTGGGACCTTCCGGCATGAGTGGTTCTACCGGCAAAGCCCCCAAGATCACTGAGACACGCAAGCCCCACCACGACGGCAACGTGGAGACACGGTCGGTGGAGAAGGAATGTAGCTTAAAGTTATAATAAAATTTTACGTTACGTTACTCTACGTCAAATACATTTGTGCTAGGTTCTCAGTAATCCTTACTTTTTGCAGCAGCAGCAGAAATATAACAATAGCCAGTTCTTCCTATTTCGGCGAACGGCGGGTGGGTGGTTGAATGGTGGAATTGATTCCACTGAGGTAACGCGCCTGATAGAGGGATTCGGGTCGGTGAGCAGTCGTTCCGAGGGCTGCCATCTGAAAATTTTTTTTTTTATTTATTAGCCATCAGAGGTCCATGGGTTGGTAACAGAACACTTATAAACTATGTTAGTAAAACACACATGGAATAGAATAATAACACCTTAAAATTATTCTTCCCTTGCCAGTATTCGCATAAACTAGCTATTAAACAAGCTTGAGCGTCTGCAAAACCTTTGCATCCGGTTCGTCTTTGGTCTGCGTAAGTATGATCATGTCTCTCATCTTCGCAAGGAGCTCAAGTGGCTCCCGATCCGTTTTCGTAGGAACACTCGGATTCTATGTCTCCTTTTCAACATTTTACACAACCCGTCTTACCCTTCCTACCTACGTGAGCGAATAACTTACGATCGCCCTAGTAACGCAGATCACACCTTAGATCCCTCCTTAAATCCAATCCACACAAAACCAGCTACTATTTCCACTCTTTCTCTGTCCATGCAGTAAGACTGTGGAACTCACTTCCGCCTAGCATTCGAGATTTGAAAACTATTTCTTTTTTTAAAACTCGTCTTAAAGAGCACTACCATTCCTCTGTACTGTGACATGTATGTATATAATATATTTATTTATTAAACATATATTTGTATATATTATAGTATATTATAATTACAATATTTACATAAACATTAAAAGGGTATGTGAAGCCTTAAACTAAAGTATAAATAAACCTACATAGGTTTATTTATACTTTAGTTTAAGGCTTCACATACCCTTTTCTCTTGCTCTTTCTTACACACTATTGTCTACATTTCTTCTATATTTCTCCTTTCGCAGGTCTGCTGGAAGAAATTTCTTAAGAAATAAGCAGTACCTTTGTACTATTAGTTTTTATGTTATTTCTGCAACTGTTTTTCTGTGTGTACATAAATTATAAAATAAATAAATAAAGTGTTGTAGAATAGGTGAGTCAAGTTTTTTTGTTAACATCATCAGAATGCTATTAATTTGAGCTCGACCGCGCCCTATGCAAAAGTAAGGCCGTCTTTAGCCGTAAAAATAAGGGCAAGGAGGAACGGGACCTAGCTGATATAGTCTTCATATCGAAGGAACCGGATTTGTTTCCGATTTATGTCGCCAGGGAATTAGAACGTCTCCCTTCAGTCTTCTAGATCCTCCGAGCGGGCGGTGAGGTAATTTAGTGTCAGGATTATTGGCATCCCCATTTGTTGGGATAAACAAGACAGTATGTCATTAACTGAGTCTTATTACACTTTAAAAAAAACACACACACACAGTATTAAACAATAAGTAATAGAAATACAGTCACTCGAACAGACCTTTAAGGTCACAGTTTGTACAGAGGCCTAAGCCACCCAAATATAAAGTGTATCAGCAAGCCAATACAGCTATGTGAACATACAGCAGTGTTCTACCAGGTAAACCGACAGTTTTGTCGGGAGCAGGAGCTCTATATCTAGTCGAATTAGTATTTTAACGAAGCATGGATCGATTTTTAGGGTTCCGAACGTCCATAAAAAACGGAACCCTTATAGGATCTCTTGTGCGTCTCTCTGTGTGTCGGTCACAAGCAATTTCATCCGAATCTACATGACCAATTCTTTTTATCTATTACCCGATCACGGCAAAGCAAAAGGAGGGATGTGATTTTAATGGTGTTACCAGTATGTTAAATATGTAATACTTACAGTGTGTTAAATTTCTGCAGGCGACGCGCGACGTGCGTTTTCTTCTCTGTCGTTCCTATGACAAAGTATTAATTTAAATAAGATTTAGAAGAAGAAATTACACTTTAAAGAACACACGGCAGAACTTATATCAAAATGACTCAAAAATCTCAAAACAACTATTGTATTAATTCAACTACTCAAATAATTTAAACACACCTAGAAGACATAAACGAAATAAAAGTTGAAGACAAATTAGTAACCAAACCGACAGACATACCTCAAGCTTTTATCAACTACTTTATTGACGGTATATAACCGACACCCAATGACTATGGTACAGCTCTTAAAACATTAACATATAAACTCTATTTTCATGAAACCAACTAATCCACAAGATGTTGACCGAATTATAAAAAAAATGCTTAAAATACATTAGGTACAGGAAACAATGATATACACGTAAAAAATATAAAAAAGTATCGAATCTCGTTGCTCCAGTACTCAGCCACATAATCAACCTGATGTTTTGATTTATTAAACTGTATATAATTAGATTTATCCAAATTAATTTTTAAATTATTTGTCTGTAACCATTTGAAAATGTCGTCAATAGTATTATTAATGTCACATTGGATACTCCAGGGCTAGGTATATTCTGCTCTTTTGATTTTGAGAGCATGATTTGCACACCCACCCAAATTTCTTTCGTATTCTAAATTCTTCAAGTTCACTGTTGTTAATTTTTTAAGTCATGTAGTTATTTATCTATATCCGATTAAAATAAATATTATGTGCGGAATGTAGCTTAAAGTTATAATAAAATTTTACGTTACGTTACTCTACGTCAAATACATTTGTGCTAGGTTCTCAGTAATCCTTACTTTTTGCAGCAGCAGCAGAAATATGACAATAGCCATTTCTTCCTATTTCGGCGAACGGCGGGTGGGTGGTTGAATGGTGGAATTGATTCCACTGAGGTAACGCGCCTGATAGAGGGGTTCGGGTCGGTGAGCAATCGTTCCGAGGGCTGCCATCTGAAAAAAAAAATGTTTATTTATTAGCCATCAGAGGTCCATGGGTTGGTAACAGAACACTTATAAACTATGTTAGTAAAACACACATGGAATAGAATAATAACACCTTAAAATTATTCTTCCCTCACCAGTATTCGCATAAAGTGTTGTAGAATAGGTGAGTCAAGTTTTTTTTTTAACATCATCAGAATGCTATTAATTTGAGCTCGACCGCGCCCTATGCAAAAGTGAGGCCGTCTTTAGCCGTAAAAATAAGGGCAAGGAGGAACGGGACCTAGCTGATATAGTGCAGGTCTTCAAATCGAAGGAACCGGATCTGTTTCCGATTTATGTCGCCAGGGAATTAGAACGTCTCCCTCCAGTCTTCTAGGTCCTCCAGTCTTCTAGGTTCTCCACGTTGCCGTCGTGGTGGGGCTTGGGTGTCTCAGTGATCTTAGGGGCTTTGCCGGTAGAACCACTCATGCCGGAAGGTCCCAAGTGAGAGACCAGACCAAGAGAGACACAAGAGGGGCACACCGTTCGGAGACTTGAGCAGTGTTCGGGTCCTCGGACTGTGTGCGTCTCATTGGCTTGCTCGCTGCTCTCTGGTACGCGTCTGATCATCAGACGTGACTGTGAGGGCAGCGAGCAAACATTAAGAGAGAAGGGGAGAAAGGGACCGCACCCTCAAAAAGGAAAACATGGATAGCAACCACAAAGAGACACTACCTCAGGGCGGTCCGGACTGCACAGCAGTCCGGGAATCCGCCACGCTTTATGCGTCAAGCCCCTCGTATTCTGGGGGGGGCAACGGTGCTATCCACCATCCGATTGCCGATGGCAACAAGGGCCGAGGAGGCCCCCGATCCGAATTATCCTTCGAGGATCCTGATCGGTTACGATTTTAGCTCACCCGACAGAGTGTCGATCGGGCGGAGCGCGGGCAGGGGCGCGCTATTTTGGGAGGAGGGCTCACTTGAGCGTCGCGTGGGTGCAGAGTCGGAGTCCGAGTTGGACTCCGACGACCTAGCGACCGTTAGCTCGGCGAGCTCTGGACCCGAGGGGGCGGGGGCTGCTGCGGATGACTCCAGGTCCTTCCGCAAGCGGCCCAGACCAGAGGAAGACCGGGGGTCGTTCTGCAGCGAGGAGGTGGCCTCGGCTCGCAAGATCCCCACCAGCAGGCGGGGTAAGGGTCGAGAGGGAGGCAAGGGCAGAGTGCTTGCCTCCAAGGACGCTGGCCAGCGAGCCGAGGAGCTCGCCGATGCTAGACGACCTCCCGGAGACGGCGGTCGCGGCGCTCCTGACAGGAGCGAATTCCGAGGGCCGGGTTTGCGGACGTAGTGGAGGCCGCGATCCGCGATGTGGCCTTGAAGAGGAAACTTTCGTCTAAAAACAAGGCCATAAGCGCGGCGCTGGCCTCCATCCTGGCGGGAGCGGAGGCTAACCGAGGTGGGCCTCCGGCGGACGAGCTGTCCAAGCTGCGGGCGGAGGTCGCCCGCTTGGCTGCCGCCACGGAGCGTCTCCAGAGGGAGAACGCGGGGCTCCAAGCAGACCTGGCCAGGGGGCGCCACAAGGGAGGCGCAGGGAGGACGGCCAGCCCGGGCCGCAGGAGGGCCAGGTGCTGGACCTGGTGCGGCAGGAGATGGCTGCCTTCCAGGCACGGTTCTCCGTCCTGGAGGGCATCGTCCTCCGTCGTCGCGGCTGCGCTCCGCGCCCCGAAGACCGCGGCTGTAGTGGTAACGCTGCAGCCGGACGTGGTTAAGAGGGGCGTGACGTATGCCAACATGCTCACCAAGGCGAAGGAGGCCGTTAACCTCGGTGAGCTTGGCATCGTCGGGGTCTCCGGCTCAGGGTCACTATGACTGGGGCCAGGATGCTGGAGATCCCTGGAGTAGACAGCGGTCCGGCCCCAAACGCTCTAGCCGAAAGGCTTAGGGCGTCCTTGAGCGCGGATGACGTCCGAGTGTCCAGGCCCACGAAGTGCATAGACATGCGCATCTTGGGCCTGAACGACTCCGTCACGGAGGAGGAGGTGTTGGCCGCCGTCGTCAGGACGGGGGGGTGCTCTGTAGAGGAGGTGAAGGCGGGCACCATCCGTCCTGACAACACGGGCATGCGAACCGTTGCGGTGAGCTGCCCCGTGTCGGCGGCCAAGAAGACGGAGAAGAAGGCGCCTGGGCCGGGTCGAGGAGAAAACCCTCCTCCACCGCCGCCACCGCCGCCGTCGCTTCCGCAGCAGCCGCCGCCACCGTCGCCGCCGCTGCCACTGCTTGGGAGGGGGCTGAAATGGAGTGCCAGTAATGGCCCCATTTCGCCTCCTTCAGACGAATGTTAGTCGCTGCGCCTCTCAGGAACTGACGCTCCTGAGCAAGGCGCAGTGACTGACGCCTGCGGACAGCGAGCAATGGGTAGCTCGCTGTCCGATCAGGTCAGGCCAGAGTCAACGGCGCGTTTCACTCCAAACACGCCGGAAAGAGCAGTCAGCAATGGAGACGGGGCCCGCCAGGGCCAGAGCCTGCCAGGGTTGCGGAATATATTCGAAAGAGTTACCGCGGCCCTGGAATGAAAGGTACTAGGAGGATTATGGGTGGGTTTTAATCAGTAAAAGTCTGACACTCCCTGCCGCTCCACCCAGAGCGGGAGGGGTCATTTGATGATTTCCCATCCTCAAAAAAAAAAAAAAGCCAGGGCAGGGTATTAAAAAAACAATCTAAAATTTGTCAACAACAAATTTTAGATTGTTTTTTTTAATGCCCAATATTTGCCTCCGGCTAGAAATTTAAGAACTTCGCAGTTTGTTCTAAGTCGAATCTTAAGTTTAAGATACAGTGCAAGTTGTAAACATGTCCAGATCCAATTCAGAACTTTTCGGCCCCATCGACCATTAATTGTTCTGCGAGCAATGTGCCCTGCCCAAACGTAAATATATTACCTATGTAAAATAACGTACATACATACAGCCCTAGTATTTATTATTGTGATCTTAAATTCCACACATTTGAATGAAAATGGCATTATATGGCTTTGGGACATATGTACAAGTGTGCGCAGGGTTAACGCACTGGAAGTCGACGAATTTGCCATGAAAAGTTTTAACTATACGTTTAACTTAAATCATTGTTAAGATTGGCTTCCCCTAAGAAGGAAAAGAGGCCGTGCTCCGCCATCGCACGGCCCTGTAGAGTGCCTCCGCCCTTTAAAGGCTATTTAACGAGGTCACTCTCCCACCAAATATTAACATTTAAACACACCACAATTGCTTATTCAAAAAAAAACATATCTTAATTTTTTTTTAAATACACTACGTACAGAATTTTTACATTTAAAAGTAATTTATTCAAACTAGGCTGAAAATCAGCACTTTTGTAACCTCAAAATGTACATGAAGACAGTTCCTCAAATCGCCCACCCGTCACCACTTCCTAGTGTTTTAACTGGGAAGAAGAAGTGGCGCAACAAACTCCCCAGCAACACAACTGTCTGTTTAGTTTGAAGAACTTGAACTTATACAATGTTAAATTTAATATTAAATATATAAATGTAAGTACAACTCAACAATCACAACATGGAATATACTTTTTTAAGAAAACACAGCATATTATGTATAATTATGTAAGTACATTAAAAATACTATTATTTAAACATTAAATATATTTTAGTTCACTACGGAATATTTAAATGTTAAAAACGCAACAATAACAACATATTTATAAATATCTTCGCTTTAGCACACTAATTAATATTTACCTACAACGCCCTTTTGTGTCTGAAAAAGCTTAATTTAAGATAAATATCTTCTACTAGTGGTCTACACCGGCTTCGCCCAGATGTTTTTATATTTTTAAAATTGTCTTTCGTACAAACTCGCCCTGACTATACCAGTCAACCAAATCAATTCAATCGTTCAATTCGTTCCCAAATTATGCGCGTACATACACATTTCGGCTATGATTGATGTAGGCGGCACGTTAGTTCTGAGAATTAGTTGTAACTTAGGGCATGCCTAGCATAGTACCGAGTTTCATTAAAATGAGTTCAGCATGTGCTGATTTTTATAATAGGAATACATTTTATAAGTAATAAAATTTTCATGAATCTTTGTCTACGTTAACCTAACGTAGTCAGAAATGACTACCAAAAATCATTCGGTCTTTCGAAGAACCCATCATCACTATCTTCACTGGTTTCTTCTCGGTACCGATTGTAACGTTCTTCAGAGTAATCTGAAAGATAAGATACCGTTATCATAAAAGCAGATTCATTAAAAAAAATGGCTTCCCTTAAGGGGAAGAGGCCGTGCTCCACCGACGCACGGCCCTGTAGAGTGCTACCCGCCATGGGCCCGCGGGATGGATAAAATAGGTACTATATTTATCTATTCCGTGTCTACTCTCCCACCAAAAACTTTTAACTTCTATAAGTTTCTCCCGACTGCAAATGGATACTAACAATTTGCTGTTTCACGTGCTCATTAGCGGGAACGATGTTCAGGTGATATTTCTTCAATACCTACTCGACTATACATATATACAGGGTTATTTGTAAAACACCAGCAACCTTTCAGGGGGTGAAAGTACTCATCATTATAAACAACTTTTACTATGGGACCAGCTCTGAAATATCAAAAACGAAATCTGCTATTTCATACATTTTCATCTGGTGACTATTGCGTTTTGTATGAAACAGCTGATTTCGTTTTTGATATTTCAGAGTTGGTCCCATAGTAAAGGTTGTTTATAATGATGAGTACTTTCACCCC
The DNA here is from genome assembly GCA_947386135.1 of Melanchra persicariae. Classification (NCBI taxonomy): domain Eukaryota; kingdom Metazoa; phylum Arthropoda; class Insecta; order Lepidoptera; family Noctuidae; genus Melanchra; species Melanchra persicariae. The sequence goes on from OX376643.1 coordinate 32,226,501, forward strand.
CTGAAAGGTTGCTGGTGTTTTACAAATAACCCTGTATATAGGTATATATATTTTTTATTTCATTATATTTTATTCTACTCTTTTTTTCTTCAAACGCGTCGAGTTTATTATACCTTACACTTTCCCCAATATCATTCATAACACTCGGCAAAAATTTGGCTGTTGCTATATTTCGGCGATACATTAATATTGTATAGAAAGTAGAAGAAGATGTAGGCGGCACGTCAGTTCTGAGAACCAGTTGTAACCTTGAGCATGCCTAGCATAGTACCGAGTTTCATTAAAATGAGTTCAGCATATGCCGCGGCATCTTTATAATAGGAACACTTTTTATAAGTAATAAATTTTTTATACCTTTGTCTATGTTAACCTAACGTAGACAGAAATTACTAAAAAAAATCATTCCGTCTCTCGAAGAATCGATCATCACTATCTTCACTGGTTTCTTCTCGGTACCGATGGTAGTGTTCTTCAGAGTAATCTGAAAGATAAGAAACCGTTATCATAAAAGCAGATTCATTAAAAAAAAATGGCTTCCCTTAAGGGGAAGAGGCCGTGCTCCACCGACGCACGGCCCTGTAGAGTGCTACCCGCCATGGGCCCGCGGGATGGATAAAATAGGTACCATATTTATCTATTCCGTGTCTACTCTCCCACCAAAAACTTCTAACTTCGATAAGTTTCTCCCGACTGCAAATGGATACTTACAATTTGCTGTTTCACGTGCTCATTAGCGGGAACGATGTTCAGGTGATATTTCTTCAATACCTACTCGACTATACAATGTATATATATAGATACATATATTTTTTATTTAATTATATTTTATCATACTCTTTTTTTCTTCAAACGCGTCGAGTTTATTATACCCTACACTTTCCCCAATATCATTCATAACACTCGGTAAAAATTTGGCTGTTGCCATATTTCGGCGATATATTATTATTCATATGTATAGAAAGTAGAAGAAGATGTAGGCGGCACGTCAGTTCTCAGAACCAGTTGTAACCTTGAGCATGCCTAGCATAGTACCGAGTTTCATTAAAATGAGTTCAGCATATGCTGATCTTTAAAATAGGAATACTTTTTATAAGTAATAAAATTTTCATGAATCTTTGTCTACGTTAACCTAACGTAGACAGAAATTACTACCAAAAATCATTCGGTCTTTCGAAGAACCCATCATCACTATCTTCACTGGTTTCTTCTCGGTACCGATGGTAACGTTCCTCAGAGTAATCTGAAAGATAAGAAACCGTTATCGTAAAAGCAGATTCATTAAAAAAAATGGCTTCCCTTAAGGGGAAGAGGCCGTGCTCCACCGACGCACGGCCCTGTAGAGTGCCTCCTCCCTTAACAGGATATTTTTACGAGGTCACTCTCCCACCAAACAATGTTTAAACACATCTTCAAACAACTTTACTATCAACTACATACTACACTTATTGCATTTTATTAAATTGGTTATTGCTGTCCTAATGCTGGGACAACAGTTGCCAATTAAAATAAAACACTTCTTACTTTTTAGTGTTTTTTGGAAGTCGGTTTTTTTTGTGACAGTTTTTTTGAACACATTAACGGCGTGGCAAATTCATAGTCTGCTACGAGTATGCGTGTCTCTTAACGACGTTCACACCCAGCTGTATTTTACATGTTTAAAGTTATAATATATTGCGCACGCACCAACACTTTAAAAATTGGAACATTGAATTAAAACGCTTTAGGAGTCCAAAGCAAGCAGTTGATAGAAGTGTAAGCTAAAGCAATGATTTACCTTTGTTGTTGATCGCACTTGGGGTCGGTGGGTTCCTTTGCCGTGGTGAGTCGTCATAAAGATGGTTTACATCAATGTTGGGCTCTCGCTCCAAAGTCTGCATTATTCGGTACATGTCCATTGTCAGCTGTCTGAAATCGGTTTAAAGTCCTGTCATATCTTGAGAGCTTCGGCAAATTGAGTTCTTGGCTTTCCGATCCAAAGTTGAACGTCAGACGTCGGGCGTATGACGTTTCCACTGCGACATGCCCAGCCACTGGCCTCAGATGCTTAGTGAAGTTGTCAGTGAAGAGGATTGCTGAACTGTTCAATCTGAAAGTTAAGTAATCTATCAGCTTATGTCAAAGGTTTAAATCAATAGAAACCATTCTTACCTGTAGTCCTTGAAAGTTGCAAAGGGAGACATGAGAGAGCAAGCAATGAAAACAACAGTTAGGATACAATAGTGTTTATTAAAAGGAAAATACAGGTTTAAGAAGTATGAATAATTAGGAGCTTGGAGTCAGATGTTCCATATAAGTGCCAACATTGTGGTCAACTTAAGAATCAACAATAATTGCGCGATGCTCTAAATCGTCCATCACTGACGTCAGGTTTACTTGTTGGAATTGTTTAATTGGCGATGATAGCCTAGCAACCAAGCCGATGATGATTGCCTGAACAAAAAAAGAATATCAGAAAATTATTTAATGCGGCAGCTGAGTAACATAATTATACTAAATAAATACACTTAGTATATTTACCTCCAGAGCTCTAAAAGCTGGTATAGCTGCAGGCATATGAAGGTACCCCTGGCGCGTATAGTCTTGCTCTTCTGTCTTCACCAGCAGGTCGACAATACTGTAGATCACTTCATTGGGTTGCGTAATCCGGTCCGTATATGATGATTGCCTGTAATCAAAAGATGATTTTTAGAAAATTAATTTAATGCGGCAGCTGAGTAACATATCTACACTAATATTATTAAGAGGAAAGATTTGTTTGTTTGTTTAAAATGAATAGGCTCCGAAAGTACTGGACCGATTTGAAAAATTCTTTCACCAGTAGAATCGCACATTATCGCTGATGGACATAGGCTATAGAATATTTTAGAAAAAGTTAGGAATCCGTATGAAAACTTCGATACTGTAACCCAAGGTGTGAGAAAAAATCCTTATATTGCGTACGCTGCGGAATCTTTTGACAAATATGTCTAACTATTATGGATAAGTCACCATGACCGCTTTTTGTTCATATTATTCAAGCAAATCCAATAATGAAATAAAAATGATGATTTTAATATAATGATATTAAATAGTTTGATAATTAAGTTTGATTATGTACGTGTAAATTACACTTTCAATTATTAAAATCGGACCTTTCGTTCAAAAGTTACGACGATAATAAACATGCTCGGAGTAAGAAAAATGTCGCGGCTTGAGCGAACTGGGAAGAATCGTATCAATGCTTGGTCCGATGAAGTTGAAACACCACGGCATTTAAATGTTTTCGATAAAACAATAAGAATAACAAATGTTTGGATTTTTCGAAAATAACTACATACATAACAAGGAGTAAAGCAGGGGTGATTAAGATTTTAGGGGAGGACATAATTGCTTGCTTCAATTTACGTCGGAATACTATAAACAAAAAGCGGGATAATTGAAATAGTTGTAAGTACCTAACAATTTTTGCATAATCAAACCCTGACGGGTTGAAGGGGGTGAACAGTTGCGCTGAACCTGGGCTCGAGACAAGTGAGATTCTGTCAACGGTGGTGTGGCGTACGCGATTGTCAATACGTCAAAAATGTATAGGTTTCGAAATGTCACGTGACCAAATTCCTACATTTTGGCATTTCGACAGTCGCATTCGCTAATTAAATGGTACATTGTCGAGGGCCTCCTGAGACCATAGAATAAGTAGAAATGGCTAAGTAATTAATGAAAACCGTTGTGTTTAATTTTCCAAAACTAACCTTGTATAGGGGGCGTTGAAGTTTGTGAAGTACCTACTAAATCCGAGCAGACGAAGTCGCGGGCGAAGTGCTAGTACTAAATAAGTACACTTAGTATATTTACCTCCAGAGCTCTAAAAGCTGGTATAGCTGCAGGCACATGAAGGTACCCCTGGCACGTATAGTCTTGCTCTTCTGTCTTCACCAGCAGCCCGACAATACTGTAGATCACTTCATTGGGTTGCCTAATCCGGTCCGTATATTACTCCTTAAGTTTCAACCCATATTTAACTTTCTGTCTCGACCTCTGTAGGTAAACAAAGGAAAATTTCCGGAAGTTAATTTACCTGGGAGTCATTGGATTTGTGTTTTTGTTAGTGCTCGAAAGGAAAATTTCCTCTTTCGATTTTTGGCTGACAGTCCGAGACATGCTATAGTAACGAATGCTTTAGCATTTCTCGGACTAACAGCCATCGGCTATAGTCTCCCCGACCCTAACTTTTTCGCAAGTTTTTGTTGAATATTCTGTTCAACTTCTACACTTCTTTCGTTGAGGTTCCGTATCTATTTCTCCCGCACTTTTTGGCGGCTATTTCTTTCCTTTCGAGATTTTATCAACCATATATAGGACTATAAACTGTAAGACGCTCAATTATCATAATTTTATTAAGGTTCGAAAAAGTAAGTTTTTTCGAAAGAAGAGGAGAAGTTTAAAAGTGCTTTTTAGTAGTCTTATTGAAATAAATGAATTGACTTTTACTTAAGTATACATTTTTTAAATCATTTTCCTTACCAATATCATTATCATTATCATTATCATTATCCTACCTGCAGGACTAAATGTCTCGCCACCGTTACTTAGAGTTCAGGTCATCTTCATCTTTGTCAGTTTCGGACATATGTCTCTTTTTTCTTCTTTTTTTCTATTTATTCTCTGTCATGTATCTTAACTAATTACATCCATTGTTTGGCACTTTTTTGCTTTAGGATTTAGCCGGCAGAGCTGTAGGTTCGGACTGACGCCATAAAAAACAAAGAAATGAGTAATATCCGCCTAAATAAATAATTTATTTGTTGCAGGAAATTAGTCATTTCTTTGTCATTGATGAATTCAGCCCGAACCTACCGGACTGTCAGTAGCGCGTACACTCTTGCGCACGCGCTACCGCTTCACTTTCACTTATTGCCACTTTCACTTATTGCCTCTTTCACTTGTCGTAGTTCAATTATGTTCACAATTAATTAATAAATAAGTTTCCCTCTCTGTAAACAAAAAAGAACATCTGATATGGTTCGTGTTTCTGTCTGTTTCGTCGAGCATGCATAAAGCGCCCCTTTCCCAGAGAGCGAGAAGTAGGCAGAACATTATGTTGAAGTTTAAAAGTGCTTTTTATAAGTCTTATTGAAATAAACGAATTGACTTTTACTTAAGTATACATTTTTGAAAACATTTTCCTTACCATTGTCATTATCATTATCATTATCATTATCATTATCATTATCATTATCATTATCATTATCATTATCATTATCCTACCTGCAGGACTATATGTCTCGCCACCGTTACTTAGAGTTCAGGTCATCATCTTTTTGTCAGTTTCGGAGATTCCATATATTATGTGTCTTTTTTCTTCTTTTTTTCTATTTATTCTCTGTCATGTATCTTAACTAATTACATCCATTGTTTGGCACTTTTTTGCTTCTCAGGATTTAGCCGGCAGAGCTGTAGGTTCAGACTGACGCCATAAAAAACAAAGAAATAATTAATATCCGCCTAAATAAATAATTTATTTGTTGCAGGAAATTAGTCATTTCTTTGTCATTGATGAATTCAGCCCGAACCTACCGGACTGTCAGTAGCGCGTACACTCGCGCGCACGCGCTTCGGTATCACTTTCATTTATTGCCTCTTTCACTTGTCGTAGTACAATTATGTTCACAATTAATAAATAAGTCTCCTTCTCTGTAAGAAATATGAGAACATTAGATACGGTTCGTGTTTCTGTCTGTTTTGTCGAACATGCATAAAGCGCCTCTTTCCCAGAGAGAGAGAAGTAGGCATACATTATGTTGAAGTTCAAAAGTGCTTTTTATTGGTCTTATTGAAATAAATAAATTGACTTTTAACTTACACATTTTTAAAATTATTTTCCTAACCATTATCATTAAACTACCTGCAGGACTATATATCATTGGATTTCCAATTCATGAACAATAATAATACGGACGTGAAATATGCGAGTAAATAAAAAAAATACGTTGTGTTAAAAAATTCCAACACGTACCTTCTGCAACCTTTCTTTTTCATCTTCGGTGCGACTAGGGATTCCCAGAAAACTGTAACAAAACTGTAAGTACCTTATTATTGTCATAATTACCTGTTCAAAGGCGCTAGCAATCTATATTATAATTATTATTTTGTTTTATTGTTTATTTATTTTATACTCTACACATAAATTACGGAGACAAAAAGTAAAACACACAAAACCATACAATAACAAGACACACACGTAATACAATGTTGAGATTTACACATGAACTACACATAGGTACAATATTAAACAGTCTGGCGGAGTATCGACTGAATACCTATTCCGTCAATACTCCGCTAGACTGTTTAACACTTTACCACCAGACGGCTTACATCGGTTTGTGATACACTGGGTTGACAACAGCTTAATTTTAATATCAAGAATACAGAATTCGCAGGACCGCTTTTTTAATTGAGTATTTAGAGTTAAGAATCCCATTTTAATACCAAAGTTTTACAAGCTCTCTGATTTAAGTCAAATTTTACAAATATTTAACTTCATTCTTCATTATTCAAAAATCAGGGCCGAAAACACATACATACATATGGATATTTCTCAATTTTAGAACACTTAGGTACACTTTTACATTGAGACTACTTTCATCGCATGGCATCATAGATATAATGAACAAGATTTCTATGTATTCATGCACACGACTGCTCTCAAAGGTAGCTGTCTCGAAGGTAGGTCGCATGCCGAGTCGGTTTCAATCTAGTGCCACGCTATGGCACAGTCGTGGCGGCAGAAAACACGCTGTCTTCAATATTTATGGTCCAAAAGTACAATTGCAAAACAAATAGGTAAGCCGGTTGACAAATTTTAGATTGTTTTTTTCAATACCCAATATTTGTCTCCGGCTAGAAATTTAAGAACATCGCACTTTGTTCTAAAAGCTCTTCCCTTTGATTTTGACATCTTAAGACGCACGTTGACGGGCTTCACAGCTGAAAAAAACGAATCTTAAGTTTAAGATACAATGCAAGTTGTATACATGTCCAGAACCAATCCAGAACTTTTCTGCCCCATCGACCATTTGTTCTGCGAGCAATGTGCCCTGCCCAAACGTAAATATATTACCTATATAAAATAACGTACATACATACAGCTCTAGTATTTATTATTGTGGTCTTAAATTCCACACATCTGAATGAAAATGGCATTATATGGCTTTGGGACATATGTACAAGTGTGCGCAGGGTTAACGCACTGAAAGTCGACGAAATTGCCATGAAAAGTTTTAACTATACGTTTAACTTAAATCATTGTTAAGATTGGCTTTCCTTAAGGAGGAAAAGAGGCCGTGCTCCGCCATCGCACGGCCCTGTAGAGTGCCTCCGCCCTTTAAAGGCTATTTAACGAGGTCACTCTCCCACCAAATATTAACATTTAAACACATCTTAAACACTACATTAGCTAATTTAAAAAAAAACACATCTTTATTTTTTTTTTAATAGACTAGGTACAGAATTTTTACATTCAAAAGTAATTTATTCAAACTAGGCTGAAAATCAGCACTATTTTAACCTGAAAATGTACATGAAGACAGTCCACCCGTCACCACTTCCTAGTGTTTTAACTGGGAAGAAGAAGTGGCGCAACAAACTCCCCAGCAACACAACTGTCTGTTTAGTTTGAAGAACTTGAATTTATACAATGTTAAAGTTAATATTAAATATATAAATGTAAGTACAACTCAACAATCACAACATGGAATATACTTTTTTAAGAAAACACAGCATATTATGTATAATTATGTAAGTACATTAAAAATACTATTATTTAAACATTAAATATATTTTAGTTCACTATGGAATATTTAAATGTTAAAAACGCAACAATAACAACATATTAATAAATATCTTCTCTTTAGCACAATAATTAATATTTACCAACAACGCCCCTTTGTGTCTGAAAAAGCTTAATTTCAAATAAATATCTTCTACTAGTGGCCTACACCGGCTTCGCCCAGATGATTTATATTTTTAAATTTTCTTTCGTACAAACTCGCCCTGACTATACCAATCAACCTAATCAATTAATATTTATATGTATAGAAAGTAGAAGAAGATGTAGGCGGCACGTCAGTTCTCAGAACCAGTTGTAACCTTGAGCATGCCTAACATAGTACCGAGTTTCATTAAAATGAGTTCAGCATATGCTGATCTTTATAATAAGAATACTTTTTATAAGTAATAAAATTTTCATGAATCTTTGTCTACGTTAACCTAACGTAGTCAGAAATGACTACCAAAAATCATTCGGTCTTTCGAAGAACCCATCATCACTATCTTCACTGGTTTCTTCTCGGTACCGATGGTAACGTTCTTCAGAGTAATCTGAAAGATAAGATACCGTTATCATAAAAGCAGATTCATTAAAAAAAATGGCTTCCCTTAAGGGGAAGAGGCCGTGCTCCACCGACGCACGGCCCTGTAGAGTGCTACCCGCCATGGGCCCGCGGGATGGATAAAATAGGTACCATATTTATCCATTCCGTATCTACTCTCCCACCAAAAACTACTAACTTCTATAAGTTTCTCCCGACTGCAAATGGATACTTACAATTTGCTGTTTCACGTGCTCATTAGCAAGAACGATGTTCAGGTGATATTTCTTCAATACCTACTCGACTATACATATATATATATAGGTATATATATTTTTTATTTAATTATATTTTATTCTACTCTTTTTTTCTTTAAACGCGTCGAGTTTATTATACCTTACACTTTCCCCAATATCATTCATAACATTCGGCAAAAATTTGGCTGTTGCTATATTTCGGCGATACATTATTATTTATAAGTATTGAAAGTAGAAGAAGATGTAGGTAGCACGTCAGTTCTGAGAACCAGTTGTAACCTTGAGCATGCCTAGCATAGTACCGAGTTTCATTAAAATGAGTTCAGCATATGCTGATCTTTAAAATAGGAATACTTTTTATAAGTAATAAAATTTTCATGAATCTTTGTCTACGTTAACCTAACGTAGACAGAAATTACTACCAAAAATCATTCGGTCTTTCGAAGAACCCATCATCACTATCTTCACTGGTTTCTTCTCGGTACCGATGGTAACGTTCCTCAGAGTAATCTGAAAGATAAGAAACCGTTATCGTAAAAGCAGATTCATTAAAAAAAATGGCTTCCCTTAAGGGGAAGAGGCCGTGCTCCACCGACGCACGGCCCTGTAGAGTGCCTCCGCCCTTAACAGGATATTTTTACGAGGTCACTCTCCCACCAAACAATGTTTAAACACATCTTCAAACAACTTTACTATCAACTACATACTACACTTATTGCATTTTTTTAAATTGGTTATTGCTGTCCCAATGCAAACAACAGTTGCCAATTAAAATAAAACACTTCTTACTTTTTAGTGTTTTTTGGAAGTCGGTTTTTTTTGTGACAGTTTTTTTGAACACATTAACGGCGTGGCAAATTCATAGTCTGCTACGAGTATGCGTGTCTCTTAACGACGTTCACACCCAGCTGTATTTTACATGTTTAAAGTTATAATATATTGCGCACGCACCAACACTTTAAAAATTGGAACATTGAATTAAAACGCTTTAGGAGTCCAAAGCAAGCAGTTGATAGAAGTGTAAGCTAAAGCAATGATTTACCTTTGTTGTTGATCGCACTTGGGGTCGGTGGGTTCCTTTGCCGTGGTGAGTCGTCATAAAGATGGTTTACATCAATGTTGGGCTCTCGCTCCAAAGTCTGCATTATTCGGTACATGTCCATTGTCAGCTGTCTGAAATCGGTTTAAAGTCCTGTCATATCTTGAGAGCTTCGGCAAATTGAGTTCTTGGCTTTCCGATCCAAAGTTGAACGTCAGACGTCGGGCGTATGACGTTTCCACTGCGACATGCCCAGCCACTGGCCTCAGATGCTTAGTGAAGTTGTCAGTGAAGAGGATTGCTGAACTGTTCAATCTGAAAGTTAAGTAATCTATCAGCTTATGTCAAAGGTTTAAATCAATAGAAACCATTCTTACCTGTAGTCCTTGAAAGTTGCAAAGGGAGACATGAGAGAGCAAGCAATGAAAACAACAGTTAGGATACAATAGTGTTTATTAAAAGGAAAATACAGGTTTAAGAAGTATGAATAATTAGGAGCTTGGAGTCAGATGTTCCATATAAGTGCCAACATTGTGGTCAACTTAAGAATCAACAATAATTGCGCGATGCTCTAAATCGTCCATCACTGACGTCAGGTTTACTTGTTGGAATTGTTTAATTGGCGATGATAGCCTAGCAACCAAGCCGATGATGATTGCCTGAACAAAAAAAGAATATCAGAAAATTATTTAATGCGGCAGCTGAGTAACATAATTATACTAAATAAATACACTTAGTATATTTACCTCCAGAGCTCTAAAAGCTGGTATAGCTGCAGGCATATGAAGGTACCCCTGGCGCGTATAGTCTTGCTCTTCTGTCTTCACCAGCAGGTCGACAATACTGTAGATCACTTCATTGGGTTGCGTAATCCGGTCCGTATATGATGATTGCCTGTAATCAAAAGATGATTTTTAGAAAATTAATTTAATGCGGCAGCTGAGTAACATATCTACACTAATATTATTAAGAGGAAAGATTTGTTTGTTTGTTTAAAATGAATAGGCTCCGAAAGTACTGGACCGATTTGAAAAATTCTTTCACCAGTAGAATCGCACATTATCGCTGATGGACATAGGCTATAGAATATTTTAGAAAAAGTTAGGAATCCGTATGAAAACTTCGATACTGTAACCCAAGGTGTGAGAAAAAATCCTTATATTGCGTACGCTGCGGAATCTTTTGACAAATATGTCTAACTATTATGGATAAGTCACCATGACCGCTTTTTGTTCATATTATTCAAGCAAATCCAATAATGAAATAAAAATGATGATTTTAATATAATGATATTAAATAGTTTGATAATTAAGTTTGATTATGTACGTGTAAATTACACTTTCAATTATTAAAATCGGACCTTTCGTTCAAAAGTTACGACGATAATAAACATGCTCGGAGTAAGAAAAATGTCGCGGCTTGAGCGAACTGGGAAGAATCGTATCAATGCTTGGTCCGATGAAGTTGAAACACCACGGCATTTAAATGTTTTCGATAAAACAATAAGAATAACAAATGTTTGGATTTTTCGAAAATAACTACATACATAACAAGGAGTAAAGCAGGGGTGATTAAGATTTTAGGGGAGGACATAATTGCTTGCTTCAATTTACGTCGGAATACTATAAACAAAAAGCGGGATAATTGAAATAGTTGTAAGTACCTAACAATTTTTGCATAATCAAACCCTGACGGGTTGAAGGGGGTGAACAGTTGCGCTGAACCTGGGCTCGAGACAAGTGAGATTCTGTCAACGGTGGTGTGGCGTACGCGATTGTCAATACGTCAAAAATGTATAGGTTTCGAAATGTCACGTGACCAAATTCCTACATTTTGGCATTTCGACAGTCGCATTCGCTAATTAAATGGTACATTGTCGAGGGCCTCCTGAGACCATAGAATAAGTAGAAATGGCTAAGTAATTAATGAAAACCGTTGTGTTTAATTTTCCAAAACTAACCTTGTATAGGGGGCGTTGAAGTTTGTGAAGTACCTACTAAATCCGAGCAGACGAAGTCGCGGGCGAAGTGCTAGTACTAAATAAGTACACTTAGTATATTTACCTCCAGAGCTCTAAAAGCTGGTATAGCTGCAGGCACATGAAGGTACCCCTGGCACGTATAGTCTTGCTCTTCTGTCTTCACCAGCAGCCCGACAATACTGTAGATCACTTCATTGGGTTGCCTAATCCGGTCCGTATATTACTCCTTAAGTTTCAACCCATATTTAACTTTCTGTCTCGACCTCTGTAGGTAAACAAAGGAAAATTTCCGGAAGTTAATTTACCTGGGAGTCATTGGATTTGTGTTTTTGTTAGTGCTCGAAAGGAAAATTTCCTCTTTCGATTTTTGGCTGACAGTCCGAGACATGCTATAGTAACGAATGCTTTAGCATTTCTCGGACTAACAGCCATCGGCTATAGTCTCCCCGACCCTAACTTTTTCGCAAGTTTTTGTTGAATATTCTGTTCAACTTCTACACTTCTTTCGTTGAGGTTCCGTATCTATTTCTCCCGCACTTTTTGGCGGCTATTTCTTTCCTTTCGAGATTTTATCAACCATATATAGGACTATAAACTGTAAGACGCTCAATTATCATAATTTTATTAAGGTTCGAAAAAGTAAGTTTTTTCGAAAGAAGAGGAGAAGTTTAAAAGTGCTTTTTAGTAGTCTTATTGAAATAAATGAATTGACTTTTACTTAAGTATACATTTTTTAAATCATTTTCCTTACCAATATCATTATCATTATCATTATCATTATCCTACCTGCAGGACTAAATGTCTCGCCACCGTTACTTAGAGTTCAGGTCATCTTCATCTTTGTCAGTTTCGGACATATGTCTCTTTTTTCTTCTTTTTTTCTATTTATTCTCTGTCATGTATCTTAACTAATTACATCCATTGTTTGGCACTTTTTTGCTTTAGGATTTAGCCGGCAGAGCTGTAGGTTCGGACTGACGCCATAAAAAACAAAGAAATGAGTAATATCCGCCTAAATAAATAATTTATTTGTTGCAGGAAATTAGTCATTTCTTTGTCATTGATGAATTCAGCCCGAACCTACCGGACTGTCAGTAGCGCGTACACTCTTGCGCACGCGCTACCGCTTCACTTTCACTTATTGCCACTTTCACTTATTGCCTCTTTCACTTGTCGTAGTTCAATTATGTTCACAATTAATTAATAAATAAGTTTCCCTCTCTGTAAACAAAAAAGAACATCTGATATGGTTCGTGTTTCTGTCTGTTTCGTCGAGCATGCATAAAGCGCCCCTTTCCCAGAGAGCGAGAAGTAGGCAGAACATTATGTTGAAGTTTAAAAGTGCTTTTTATAAGTCTTATTGAAATAAACGAATTGACTTTTACTTAAGTATACATTTTTGAAAACATTTTCCTTACCATTGTCATTATCATTATCATTATCATTATCATTATCATTATCATTATCATTATCATTATCATTATCATTATCCTACCTGCAGGACTATATGTCTCGCCACCGTTACTTAGAGTTCAGGTCATCATCTTTTTGTCAGTTTCGGAGATTCCATATATTATGTGTCTTTTTTCTTCTTTTTTTCTATTTATTCTCTGTCATGTATCTTAACTAATTACATCCATTGTTTGGCACTTTTTTGCTTCTCAGGATTTAGCCGGCAGAGCTGTAGGTTCAGACTGACGCCATAAAAAACAAAGAAATAATTAATATCCGCCTAAATAAATAATTTATTTGTTGCAGGAAATTAGTCATTTCTTTGTCATTGATGAATTCAGCCCGAACCTACCGGACTGTCAGTAGCGCGTACACTCGCGCGCACGCGCTTCGGTATCACTTTCATTTATTGCCTCTTTCACTTGTCGTAGTACAATTATGTTCACAATTAATAAATAAGTCTCCTTCTCTGTAAGAAATATGAGAACATTAGATACGGTTCGTGTTTCTGTCTGTTTTGTCGAACATGCATAAAGCGCCTCTTTCCCAGAGAGAGAGAAGTAGGCATACATTATGTTGAAGTTCAAAAGTGCTTTTTATTGGTCTTATTGAAATAAATAAATTGACTTTTAACTTACACATTTTTAAAATTATTTTCCTAACCATTATCATTAAACTACCTGCAGGACTATATATCATTGGATTTCCAATTCATGAACAATAATAATACGGACGTGAAATATGCGAGTAAATAAAAAAAATACGTTGTGTTAAAAAATTCCAACACGTACCTTCTGCAACCTTTCTTTTTCATCTTCGGTGCGACTAGGGATTCCCAGAAAACTGTAACAAAACTGTAAGTACCTTATTATTGTCATAATTACCTGTTCAAAGGCGCTAGCAATCTATATTATAATTATTATTTTGTTTTATTGTTTATTTATTTTATACTCTACACATAAATTACGGAGACAAAAAGTAAAACACACAAAACCATACAATAACAAGACACACACGTAATACAATGTTGAGATTTACACATGAACTACACATAGGTACAATATTAAACAGTCTGGCGGAGTATCGACTGAATACCTATTCCGTCAATACTCCGCTAGACTGTTTAACACTTTACCACCAGACGGCTTACATCGGTTTGTGATACACTGGGTTGACAACAGCTTAATTTTAATATCAAGAATACAGAATTCGCAGGACCGCTTTTTTAATTGAGTATTTAGAGTTAAGAATCCCATTTTAATACCAAAGTTTTACAAGCTCTCTGATTTAAGTCAAATTTTACAAATATTTAACTTCATTCTTCATTATTCAAAAATCAGGGCCGAAAACACATACATACATATGGATATTTCTCAATTTTAGAACACTTAGGTACACTTTTACATTGAGACTACTTTCATCGCATGGCATCATAGATATAATGAACAAGATTTCTATGTATTCATGCACACGACTGCTCTCAAAGGTAGCTGTCTCGAAGGTAGGTCGCATGCCGAGTCGGTTTCAATCTAGTGCCACGCTATGGCACAGTCGTGGCGGCAGAAAACACGCTGTCTTCAATATTTATGGTCCAAAAGTACAATTGCAAAACAAATAGGTAAGCCGGTTGACAAATTTTAGATTGTTTTTTTCAATACCCAATATTTGTCTCCGGCTAGAAATTTAAGAACATCGCACTTTGTTCTAAAAGCTCTTCCCTTTGATTTTGACATCTTAAGACGCACGTTGACGGGCTTCACAGCTGAAAAAAACGAATCTTAAGTTTAAGATACAATGCAAGTTGTATACATGTCCAGAACCAATCCAGAACTTTTCTGCCCCATCGACCATTTGTTCTGCGAGCAATGTGCCCTGCCCAAACGTAAATATATTACCTATATAAAATAACGTACATACATACAGCTCTAGTATTTATTATTGTGGTCTTAAATTCCACACATCTGAATGAAAATGGCATTATATGGCTTTGGGACATATGTACAAGTGTGCGCAGGGTTAACGCACTGAAAGTCGACGAAATTGCCATGAAAAGTTTTAACTATACGTTTAACTTAAATCATTGTTAAGATTGGCTTTCCTTAAGGAGGAAAAGAGGCCGTGCTCCGCCATCGCACGGCCCTGTAGAGTGCCTCCGCCCTTTAAAGGCTATTTAACGAGGTCACTCTCCCACCAAATATTAACATTTAAACACATCTTAAACACTACATTAGCTAATTTAAAAAAAAACACATCTTTATTTTTTTTTTAATAGACTAGGTACAGAATTTTTACATTCAAAAGTAATTTATTCAAACTAGGCTGAAAATCAGCACTATTTTAACCTGAAAATGTACATGAAGACAGTCCACCCGTCACCACTTCCTAGTGTTTTAACTGGGAAGAAGAAGTGGCGCAACAAACTCCCCAGCAACACAACTGTCTGTTTAGTTTGAAGAACTTGAATTTATACAATGTTAAAGTTAATATTAAATATATAAATGTAAGTACAACTCAACAATCACAACATGGAATATACTTTTTTAAGAAAACACAGCATATTATGTATAATTATGTAAGTACATTAAAAATACTATTATTTAAACATTAAATATATTTTAGTTCACTATGGAATATTTAAATGTTAAAAACGCAACAATAACAACATATTAATAAATATCTTCTCTTTAGCACAATAATTAATATTTACCAACAACGCCCCTTTGTGTCTGAAAAAGCTTAATTTCAAATAAATATCTTCTACTAGTGGCCTACACCGGCTTCGCCCAGATGATTTATATTTTTAAATTTTCTTTCGTACAAACTCGCCCTGACTATACCAATCAACCTAATCAATTAATATTTATATGTATAGAAAGTAGAAGAAGATGTAGGCGGCACGTCAGTTCTCAGAACCAGTT
Source organism: Melanchra persicariae (assembly GCA_947386135.1). Taxonomy (NCBI): domain Eukaryota; kingdom Metazoa; phylum Arthropoda; class Insecta; order Lepidoptera; family Noctuidae; genus Melanchra; species Melanchra persicariae. Next base: position 32,242,496 of record OX376643.1, read on the forward strand.
GTAACCTTGAGCATGCCTAACATAGTACCGAGTTTCATTAAAATGAGTTCAGCATATGCTGATCTTTATAATAAGAATACTTTTTATAAGTAATAAAATTTTCATGAATCTTTGTCTACGTTAACCTAACGTAGTCAGAAATGACTACCAAAAATCATTCGGTCTTTCGAAGAACCCATCATCACTATCTTCACTGGTTTCTTCTCGGTACCGATGGTAACGTTCTTCAGAGTAATCTGAAAGATAAGATACCGTTATCATAAAAGCAGATTCATTAAAAAAAATGGCTTCCCTTAAGGGGAAGAGGCCGTGCTCCACCGACGCACGGCCCTGTAGAGTGCTACCCGCCATGGGCCCGCGGGATGGATAAAATAGGTACCATATTTATCCATTCCGTATCTACTCTCCCACCAAAAACTACTAACTTCTATAAGTTTCTCCCGACTGCAAATGGATACTTACAATTTGCTGTTTCACGTGCTCATTAGCAAGAACGATGTTCAGGTGATATTTCTTCAATACCTACTCGACTATACATATATATATATAGGTATATATATTTTTTATTTAATTATATTTTATTCTACTCTTTTTTTCTTTAAACGCGTCGAGTTTATTATACCTTACACTTTCCCCAATATCATTCATAACATTCGGCAAAAATTTGGCTGTTGCTATATTTCGGCGATACATTATTATTTATAAGTATTGAAAGTAGAAGAAGATGTAGGTAGCACGTCAGTTCTGAGAACCAGTTGTAACCTTGAGCATGCCTAGCATAGTACCGAGTTTCATTAAAATGAGTTCAGCATATGCTGATCTTTAAAATAGGAATACTTTTTATAAGTAATAAAATTTTCATGAATCTTTGTCTACGTTAACCTAACGTAGACAGAAATTACTACCAAAAATCATTCGGTCTTTCGAAGAACCCATCATCACTATCTTCACTGGTTTCTTCTCGGTACCGATGGTAACGTTCCTCAGAGTAATCTGAAAGATAAGAAACCGTTATCGTAAAAGCAGATTCATTAAAAAAAATGGCTTCCCTTAAGGGGAAGAGGCCGTGCTCCACCGACGCACGGCCCTGTAGAGTGCCTCCGCCCTTAACAGGATATTTTTACGAGGTCACTCTCCCACCAAACAATGTTTAAACACATCTTCAAACAACTTTACTATCAACTACATACTACACTTATTGCATTTTTTTAAATTGGTTATTGCTGTCCCAATGCAAACAACAGTTGCCAATTAAAATAAAACACTTCCAAAAAAAAAACACGACAAAGTACAAAATACCTTTAATTTTGGTCGTTGGTGTTAAATTACTAAGAAACAACCAAAATCACCGACTTCCGAAAGTACTTTGTAGTGTTTTTTGGATGTCGGTTTTTTTGTGACAGTTTTTTTGAACACATTAATGGCGTTGCAAATTCATAGTCTGCTACGAGTATGCGTGTCTCTCAACGACGTTCACACCCAGCTGTATTTTACATGTTTAAAGTTATAATATATTGCGCACGCACCAACACTTTAAAAATCGGAACATTGAATTAAAACGCTTTAGGAGTCCAAAGCAAGCAGTTGATAGAAGTGTAAGCTAAAGCGATGATTTACCTTTGTTGTTGATCGCACTTGGGGTCGGCGGGTTCCTTTGCCGTGGTGAGTCGTCATAAAGATGGTTTACATCAATGTTGGGCTCTCGCTCCAAAGTCTGCATTATTCGGTACATGTCCATTGTCAGCTGTCTGAAATCGGTTTAAAGTCCTATCATACCTTGAGAGCTTCGGCAAATTGAGTTCTTGGCTTTCCGATCCAAAGTTGAATGTCAGACGTCGAGCGTATGACGTCCCCACTGCGACATGCCCAGCCACTGGCCTCAGATGCTTAGTGTAGTTGTCAGTGAAGAGGATTGCTGAACTGTTCAATCTGAAAATTAAGTAATCTATCAGCTTATGTCAAAGGTTTAAATCAATAGCAACCATTCTTACCTGTAGTCCTTGAAAGTTGCAAAGGGAGACATGAGAGAGCAAGCAATGAAAACAACAGTTAGGATACAATAGTGTTTATTAAAAGGAAAATACAGGTTTAGGAAGTGTTGTGCGTGTTATAGTTAGGGTCCAGAATAAATGATATGCAATTTAGGTTGTACTGAATATTATGAAGGTTCACAATTACTCGGTTATATTACTACAGTAAACATAGGACGTGGTTGGGCGAAGGTAAGTAAGCGACTAGCGTGCCCGGCTATGGCGTTCCCTTACAATATCAAAAATGCCATTCAGCAAATCGCATCACTAGGGTCGCCACATCACACCGCCCCTTTCTCCAAAAATTTTTACATTGCTCACAATTAAAAATTTTGAAATACACTGGGTTACAATTGTGCGTTCATCTCTTACACTACACACTATATCGCGTAATGTTCCTTGCACACTATCTTAACTAATACATTTGCGGTCTCTCCAGTTTTCTGGGCCGTCTTTAAAAAACATATATTACATAAGAATCAAATCTAAGGGTAGCTGTCATAACGTCTGCTCTGCAATAATTAAAAACACCACTAGGGCCGGCAGCTTCCGTTATGACAGCGCCAGTCTAATAAATACAAAATCATAATACTTATGGGTTGCTACATCACACCCCCCCTTTCTCCAATAATTTTTAAATTGCTCACAATTAAAAATTTTGAAATACACTGGGTTACAATTGTGCGTTCATCTCTTACACTACACACTATATCGCGTAATGTTCCTTACACACTATCTTAATTAATACATTTGCGGTCTCTCCAGTTTTCGGGGCCGTCTTTAAAAAACATATATTACATAAGAATCAAATCTAAGGGTAGCTGTCATAACGTCTGCTCTGCAATAATTAAAAACACCACTAGGGCCGGCAGCTTCCGTTATGACAGCGCCAGTCTAATAAATACAAAATCATAATACTTGTTATAAGTTAAGCCATAATAAGTAATAACACAACTGATATAACCGTACAAAGTTCACATTGACAAATACATTGTTCGCTCATTACGTCAGCGAACGAGCTTTCTGAATAACACACAAACTAACCTGGATGATTCTTGTACAATTCACTTTTCGCACACTGTTTACGCGTAACCTGCATTGGTTGCCGAATGACCCGTATTTCCGGGTATTGCCGCTGTCCCAGTCAGTGTCGTCACTTTTTGTCTTAACCAAACTCTCAGTTGGCCCATGCAGCCCCTTTTTATAGCGTAACATAACATTATTCCAAATATAACCGCAATAATGATAAGTATTATCCCAAAATAATTCAGTTTGTTTTCTATTTGTTGTCCCGCTGCTACTTGGGCTTGGGCTATTGAAATGTATTCTTTATGTTGTGATTGACACATGTCTATAAATATGTAGTCTTTACTTGATTTGGGCACTGCAATTAGTGAATTGTACAATGTTCTCTTACAATTGCAATATATTTAAACTGCTTTTTGCTAGCTGAGCAAAAAACGCACGGGTTTCTTGACTACTCGGCCCGAGCGCGTGGTTCTAGTCATAGACGGTAGCGAGTTTCGCTCAACTTGTTGTTTAAGTGTCTCACTGTTGTCATTATTTCCTACACTTTCTGGTATCGTATCTTCGTTAATAATGTATGCTGGTTTTAATCTATCAATGGACACGGTTGATTGACGATCGCCTATTTGTATGTTAAAAGTCTTTTCGCTTCTGCTATTGACCTGGTACGGACCACTATACGACGGTGTCAATGGCTTCCTTACCATGTCATTCCTAATGAATACGTGTGTACAAGTTTTGAAATCCTTATGAACGAATATTTTTCGCGATCCGCTATCCGCTCGTGACTGTGGGCGCATGTTATTAATAATATTCCTTAGCTTGCTTACATATTTCGGTAAATGTCCTACTTGCAATTTCTCTGCCTCATGATAAAAATCGCCCGGTAGACGCTACGTGTGTCCTAGAACCAATTCTGCTGAACTTACATTAAAATTTTGATCGCTTTTGCAGACTGCACGAAGTCCCAACAATACCGTCGGTAATTCTTCTACCCAAGACCTATTTCCTAGTAGCCTTGCCTTTAATGCTGCCTTAAGGGAGCGATGCATTCTTTCTACCATGCCATTCCCCTGTGGATGGTATGCTGTCGTACGGATCTTCTTTATACCTAACATGTTCATCAGACTACTGAAAACCTCGCTCTCGAACTGTCTACCCTGATCGCTGGTTAAAGTTTTAGGACACCCAAACCTACATATCCAGCCTTCGTAGATCGCCTTAGCTACTGTGTCAGCGGTAATGTCCTTGACTGGAATTGCTTCTGGCCACCGAGTAAATCTATCTATGATGGTGACGCAGTATCGATAGCCTTCCTGTGTGGTCGACAGATACCCGATTATGTCTACGTGTAAATGCTCGAATCGCTCTGTTATAGGAAATGTACCTAATTTTGAAACTGTGTGTCTGTGTGCTTTAACTTTCTGACATTGGATACAAGCTCTTGCCCATTTTGCGATGTCCTTATTCATGTCCGGCCAAAAATAACGACTCGTGATCATCTTACGCGTGGCCCTAACGCCTAGGTGGCTTATGTCATGAACCTTGTTAAAAACTGTCTTTCGAAACTGTAATGGAATGTATGGCCTTATTTGATTTTTTATTAGATTACAATAGACCATTCTTTTACATAATGGTGATTGTACTTGTTCTAAAACAATGTTGCCTCGTGAATTTGCTAACAATTATTTATTTATTTATTTATTTACATACATACAAATATCCTTACAGGCTAGACCCAATGCGATATTGTAGCACCCTTAAAACTTAAATAGTTCCCCTGTTTTTAATATAACAAATTCTATGTGTAGCTATTCTTGTAAATTCACCCAAAGTGCAACAGAATATGTCTATGTCCTCAGAAATGAGGTTGAGAGTGCGGAGCGCGCTCGTTAGCGGCGCCTCGCGCAGCAAGTTAGTACGCGCGCGTGGTTCTGCCAGCAACCGTGGTTGGCGACGACGCCCCACATACCCGTCTGGCACGACTAGTTCCACCTTTCGCAATATATCCGCATTGTGTATCTTCCCTCTTATTATCTTAAAGATATAAGTAACTAGTGTGAGTTGCCTCCTGACCCTCAGTTCATTATATCCGACCATACCCAAGACAAATAGAGTTGGATACATCAATGGATAAAATGGATATACGCCAAATTCCCTCATATATAAGTACCTAATAAATTTATTTTGTACCCGCTCCAACATGAGACTATATCTAGTTTCATGTGGAGCCCAGATAACTGCGTTACATTCTGGTTGGCTTCTTACTAATGCATTGTATAACGCCGTTATAGCTTTCATGTTTGTAAAGCCTTTAACCATTCTAAGCACAAATCCTAGGTTTCTATATGCTTTTATCTACACTCACAACGTAATGTTCCAAATATGAGTTCAAAAACGAATGCATAAATGCATACTTTTTTCTCGTGGATAGGTAAAATTTTAAAAAAAAACCACTACAGTTCAACATTTTCCTTCGATTTTTAAACAACTGCATCATAAAATAACTTTTTAATTTTTATAGCACACTTTTTCTTTTTAATTTTTGGCGCGGGCTCATTGACTTAAGTCAATGAGCCAGCTTTTATCTTTGTCTATGTTTGAGCGCGCTGCGCAGTCATTCGAATACGCAATGAGAATATCCGCCATATTGGAATTAACTATTTTTCCACTTATTTTATTTCAACTGTATGAGTGAAGATAAAATAGTGTATGCAACGGCATATAATTAGGTATTAAAACACTCGTGTGATGCTATTATCACACTCGGCTACGCCTCGTGTGATAAACCCACACTCGTGTTTTAATAACCCTTTTTATATGGTCGTTGCATAAACTACTATTTTACATATCTTAACTATATGATCACGAAAGGTGAGCCCAGTGACGAAACTAACTCCCAAGTCCCTCACCTCCAACATGTGTGACATCTGAGAGTCTGTTTCCTGTGCCTGCGCGATTTCGTCATAATCGATGTTTGTGTTACAGACTATGGACTCTACCCGTGCTAGCGCGTCAGCGACCGCATTCTCGGTGCCGGTGACGTATTGTATGTCGCTCGTGAATTCGCTGATATACAATAACTGCCGTGCGCGCATTGGTGTTTCTCGATCCGATCCTATTTTTGTAAACGCGTATGTTAAAGGCCTGTGATCGGTGTAAATGGTTAATTCACGCCCTTCTACCATGTTTCTGAAATGAACGATTACTAAATAAACTGCCGATAACTCGCGGTCGTATGTGCTGTATTTTTGTTGTGCCGCAGATAGTTTTTTTGAGAAGTATCCTACCGGTTTCCATTTACCATTTGTTTCTTGTTGTAACACTGCGCCCACGCAAGTGTTCGATGCATCGCACATTAATACTAATTTGCCTGATTCTCCCGGGTGAGCTAGTGTAATGGCGCTTTTTAGGCTTGCTTTGCACTGCTCAAAAGCGGCCAATGCCGTATCGTTCCACTCTATTTTTGATTTATCCTTCTTTTTGGCTCCATGTAAATATTTATTTAGCTCCGCCTGGCTTTCGGCCGCCCGTTTTAAATGTGATCTATAAAAGTTCACCATACCTAGAAATCGTCGCAACTGTTCGATCGTTTCCGGCCGCGGATAATTTTGTATGGCCTCGACCTTATTCTCGGCTTTATTCCGTCCCTATTTACGGTGTAGCCTAAAAATTCTATTTCCGTTTTTCCTAAATCACATTTTGCTAAATTGATTGTTATTCCGTACTGCTCGAACCTGCTGAAAATTAGTTTTAGGTGTTTTTTGAAAATCTGTTCGTTGGTGCTAGCTATTATGAGGTCATCGATATAATTAAATAAATACGAGCTTTCTTGGCCGTCCTTGAGATGTTCTATATTTTGCAACACTGTATTGTTCATGAATCTTTGAAACGTTTGCGCTGCATTTCGCAAACCAAATGACATTTGCGGAAACTCAAATAGTCCGAAAGGAGTAATGATTGCCGTTTTTTCAATATCTTGCGGTGCTACACAAATATTATGATAGGCCCAGTTTATATCAATTTTTCCGATAATTGTCTTACCTGCTAAACCATACGTGAAATCCTGCAGTCTTAGTATGGGGTACCTGTCTGGCTTCGTGATCGCGTTGAGTGCACGGTAGTCACCACAGGGTCTGATCTGTCCGTCCTTCTTCGGCACGACGTGTAGGGCGCTCACCCAAGGACTGCTGGATGGTCTGCAAATTCCTAACTCTTGCATTAATTTAAATTCCTCCTGTACTAATTTATACCTATGTGGTGGCAATGGCCTAGCACGCGTGAAAACTGGTGGGCCTGTAGTCTCTATATGATGGTAAACATTGTGACTAGATGGTTCTGTGTACGATACAGGCTTAGTTATACTCGGAAATTCCTTTAGTAATTCTATGTATGGGTTATCTAACTGAATGCTCGAAACTGGTGGTTCCGTATACTTTACGACGGACGCTTCCCTACTCATTCTAGTATAACCGTCAATCAACCGCTTTTTATGCAAATCAACTATAAGTCGATGTGCCTCTAAGAAATCCGCTCCTAAAATGGGCTGTTTTACATCACAAATAATAAATGTCCATTTAAAACTTCTTCTTAATCCTAAATTAAGCTTTATGTTAGTTACGCCATAAGTTTTTATTTCAGTGTTATTCGCTGCGAACAGCTTATACGAACACTCACGTTTAACTTTGCTGGCTCTCACTTTACCCACTGGTATCACTGACACGTTAGCTCCTGTGTCCACTAGATACACAATACCGCTTCTATAATCTCGCACGCAGAGCTGGTGGTTTCCGCGGTACAATCTCCCACCGATGATGACTGCACCGTCTCTAGTTTTCCGGCCCCTGCTGCTTCTTAGACCAACTGCACGGTGACTCGCACGCCCGTGCGAAACACCGTGCTTGCCCGTGCGTTTTCCCGGTAACGAAAATGGTATCTGCATAGCCAACCCGTGGAACTAGTTGTGCGACGTGGCCTTGACTGGTTCCTGGGCCTGAAACGCCCCTGCTGCCAACGCCGCCCTCTCTGATCTTGTCTCGGGTTCCTGTCTCGCTGCCTGATGTCACTTATTTCTCCGCGTGACTCCTTCATTTCCACCGATAATGCACTGAGCTGCTTTACCAAATCCGTTTTCGTGTCGTATGTTAAATCCGATGTGCTCGGTGTTATTGATGCGACTTCACCGGTACCAATGCTCTCCATCACTCTGTCCGCCGTTTCGGTGAGGTCCTCAAGTTTCGTGTCTCCGGTCACTGCCAGGACCGCCCGCACGCCCGGGGGTAATCGATTCAACCACAACCTTTTTAGTGGCTCGTTTGTCACGTTGCGTTGTGTTTAATTTTCCAAAACTTTTTTTAACCTTTTATAGGGGGCGTTGAAGTTTGTGAAGTACCTACTAAATTCGCGCGGACGAAGTCGCGGGCGAAGTGCTGGTACTAAATATATACACTTAGTATATTTACCTCCAGAGCTCTAAAAGCTGGTATAGCTGCAGGTATATGAAGGTACCCCTGGCGCGTATAGTCTTGCTCTTCTCTCTTCACCAGCAGGCCGACAATACTGTAGATCACTTCATTGGGTTGCGTAATCCGGTCCGTATATGATGATTGCCTGTTAGCAAAAGAAGAATATCAGAAAATTAATTTAATGCGGCAGCTGACTAACATACACTAAATAAATACACTTAGTATATTTACCTCCAGAGCTCTAAGTGCTGGTATAGCTGCAGGTACATGAAGGTACCCCTGGCACGTATAGTCTTGCTCTTCTGTCTTCATCGGTAGCCCGACAATACTGTAGATCATTTCATTGGGTTGCGTAATCCGGTCCGTATATTACTCCTAAAGTTTCAACCCATGTTTAACTTTCTGTCTCGACCTCTGTAGGTAAACAAAGGTGATAAATATCTAAGTAAATACTAAACAGAACAACGTCTACGATTTCCGGAAGTTAATTTACCTGGGAGTCATTGGATTTGTGTTTTTGTTAGTGCTCGAAAGGAAAATTTCCCTTTCGATTTTTGGCTGACAGTCCGAGACATGCTATAGTAACGAATGCTATAGCATTTCTAGGACTAACAGCCATCGGCTATAGTCTCCTGGAACGTAACTTTTTCGCAAGTTTTTGATGAATATTCTGTTCAACTTCTGCACTTCTTTCGTTGAGGTTCGGTATCTATTTCTCCTGCACTTTTTGGCGGCTATTTCTTTCCTTTCGAGACTTTATCAACCATATACAGGACAATAAACTGTAAGGCGGTCAATCATTATAATTTTATTATGGTTCAAAAAAGTTAGTTTTTTCGAAAGAAGTTAATACTTTTCCGTCAAGTGATAAAAATAATAAGATTTTTGTGTTTCAGTAGTATTATGCCACATGAATAATACATACTTCTAAAGAAATAAATAAGGTATATTCACCTACTCCTCCGCCTGGTGCATAGGACGGAGTCTCCCAGAGTGATGCCATCTCCTTCTTCGCTGGTCTCTCCACCCGCAACTTCCTCGCTAGTTTTCTTTTCTGGATTCAGCTGGCATTCCTGCGGGCACGATACAATTTTTTAATTACGAAGAAGTAACGTTTCCACAATTTCTTCGCTCTAACCTAAGAAAGCACATCGAAACCTACCGGAGTAGCTCGTACTATTCGTCGTCGGAATCAGTTTCAATTTACTATTTCTTCAGTTCTATTCTCTTTCTCTCAATTTAAACTGTAAAACATCAGACAGTTAAATGCAGTTAATTTAGCCACCATGGGTTCGCCTCCCGTCACTTTCTCGCGATAGTGCGCCACCATTTGCTGTATCTGGTCATCATTTTCCACCATTTTTCACCACCTACAGCAGTTCAGTGGCACCTTTATCATAACAGACCCTTTTAGTTACAAAGAAATTCGCACCTGGAGTTCCGTTATAATTAGGAGGCGCACTGGAATCTACCCGTTTGTAATTTCGATCACCGCCTCCATTATTTCAGCCAGCCAGTCCATTGGTCTCGCCACCGTTACTTAGAGTTCAGGTCATCTTCTTCATTGTCAGTTTCGGAGATCCCACATGTCTATTTTACTTCTGATTCTTCTATTTATTCTCTGTCATGTATCTTTACTGATTACATCCATTGTTTGGCACTTTTTTGCTTCTAAGGATTTAGCCGGCAGAGCTGTAGGTTCGGACTGACGCCATAAGAAACAAAGAAATGAGTAATATCCGCCTAAACAAATAATTTATTTGTTGCAGGAAATTAGTCATTTCTTTGTCATTGATTAATTCAGCCCGAACCTACCGGACTGTCAGTAGCGCGTACACTCGCGCGCACGCGCTACGGCTTCACTTTCACTTATTGCCACTTTCACTTATTGCCTCTTTCACTTGTCGTAGTTCAATTATGTTCACAACTAATAAATAAGTCTCCCTCTCTGTAAACAAAAAATAACATCAGATATGGTTCGTGTTTCAGTCTGTTTCGTCGAACATGCGAAAGCGCCTTTTTCCCAGTGAGCGAAAAGTAGGCAGAACATTATGTTGAAGTTTAAAAGTGCTTTTTATTAGTCTTATTGAAATAAATGAATTGACTTTTACTTAAGTATACATTTTTGAAAACATTTTCCTTACCATTATCATTATCATTATCATTATCATTATCCTACCTGCAGGATTATATGTCTCGCCACCGTTACTTAGAGTTCAGGTCATCTTCTTCTTTGTCAGTTTCGGAGATTCCATATATTATGTGTCTTTTTTCTACTTTTTTCTATTTATTCTCTGTCATGTATCTTAACTAATTACATTCATTGTTTGGCACTTTTTTGCTTCTCAGGATTTAGCCGGCAGAGCTGTAGGTTCAGACTGACGCCATAAGAAACAAAGAAATCACTAATATCCGCCTAAATAAATAATTTATTTGTTGCAGGAAATTAGTCATTTCTTTGTCATTGATGAATTCAGCCCGAACCTACCGGACTGTCAGTAGCGCGTACACTCGCGCGCACGCGCTTCGGTATCACTTTCACTTATTGCCTCTTTCACTTGTCGTAGTTCAATTATTTTCACAACTAATAAATAAGTCTCCCTCTCTGTAAACAAAAAATAACATCAGATATGGTTCGTGTTTCAGTCTGTTTCGTCGAACATGCGAAAGCGCCCTTTTCCCAGTGAGCGAAAAGTAGGCAGAACATTATGTTGAAGTTAAAAAAAGCTTTTTATTAGTCTTATTGAAATAAATGAACTGACTTTTATATAAGTATACATTTTTGAAAACATTTTCCTTACCATTATCATTATCATTATCATTATCCTACCTGCAGGACTATATGTCTCGCCACCGTTACTTAGAGTTCAGGTCATCTTCTTCTTTGTCAGTTTCGGAGATTCCATATATTATGTGTCTTTTTTCTACTTTTTTTCTATTTATTCTCTGTCATGTATCTTAACTAATTACATTCATTGTTTGGCACTTTTTTGCTTCTCAGGATTTAGCCGGCAGAGCTGTAGGTTCGGACTGACGCCATAAGAAACAAAGAAATAACTAATATCCGCCTAAATAAATAATTTATTTGTTGCAGGAAATTAGTCATTTCTTTGTCATTGATGAATTCAGCCCGAACCTACCGGACTGTCAGTAGCGCGTACACTCGCGCGCACGCGCTTCGGTATCACTTTCATTTATTGCCTTTTTCACTTGTCGTAGTAAAATTATGTTCACAATTAATAAATAAGTCTCCCTCTCTGTAATAAATATGAGAACATTAGATATGGTTCGTGTTTCTGTCTGTTTCGTCGAACATGTATAAAGCGCCCCTTTCCCAGAGAGATAGAAGTAGGCATGTTACATTATGTTGAAGTTTAAAAGTGCTTTTTATTGGTCTTATTGAAATAAATGAATTGACTTTTAACTTACACATTTTTGAAATTATTTTCCTAACCATTATCACTAAACTACCTGCAGGACTATATATCATTGGATTTCCAATTCATGAACAATAATAATACGGACGTGAAATATGCGAGTAAATTAAAAAAATACGTTGTGTTAAAAAAATTTAACACGTACCTTCTGCAACCTTTCTTTTTCTTCTTCGGAGCGACTAAAGATTCCCAGCAAACTGTAATAAAACTGTAAGTACCTTATTATTGTCATAATTACCTGTTCAAAGGCGCTAGCAATCTATATTATAATTACTATTTTGTTTTATTATACATTTATTTTATACTCTACACATAAATTACGGAGACAAATAGTAAAACACACAAAAACATACTATAACAAGACACACACGTAATGCAATGTTGAGATTTACACATGAACTACAAATAAGTACAATATTAAACAGTCTGGCGGAGTATCGACTGAATACCTATTCCGTCGATATTCGCTAGACTGTTTAACACTGTACCACCAGACAGCTTACATCGGTTTATGATTCTTCTTCAGAAAACGTGAGCACAGGAAGTGGACCTGGCAGAGCCCCGACGGTGCAACTAAAAATGAGATTGATTTCATCATGTCGACGAAGAAGCAGATATTCAATGATGTCTCCGTGATCAACGCGGTGAAAACCGGAAGTGATCACCGCATGGTAAGAGGCACATTGAATCTAAATATCAAGCTGGAAAGGTCTCGACTAATGAAGTCTACGCTCCGTCCAGCACAGATCCAGATCCAAAACTCCGAAAGCTTTCAGCTCGAACTTAAAAATCGTTTCGAGTGCCTAGGGAGCTCCGCGGACGAATACAACGATGGGTTCGTGGAAACTGTTCATACGGTCGGGTCTAAGTTCTTCAAGACTCGCCGTACAGATAAGACCAAGAGGCTCTCTGATCCGACTCTCAAGCTCATGAAGGAGAGGCGGGAGATGATTCTGCAGTCTTCAGACGATGCGTGCAAGTACCGGCAGCTCAATAGACGGATCTCCAAGTCCTTGAAAAGCGACCTCCGCCGCTTTAATACTGAAAAGATTAAAGACGCGATAGAGCGGAATAAGGGCTCCAAGGTCTTTGCAAGAGATTTGTCTATTGGGCAGAGCCAGCTCTCAAAACTGAAGACCGACGATGGCAGAACCATATCCGCCAAATCGGAGCTTCTGAGGGAGATCGAGACATTCTATGGACAGTTATACACGTCAATGACCAAACCCGCAGCAAATCTAGCGAACGACCCAAGAGCTAGATTGACCTGGCATTATACCGAAGACATCCCGGACGTCAGCCTGTATGAGATTAGGATGGCTCTGAAGCAGCTTAAGAACAACAAGGCGTCGGGTGAGGACGGAATTACGGCCGAACTCCAGAAGGCGGGTGGAAAACCAGTCCTTAAGGCCCTTCAGAAACTGTTCGATTCCGTCATACTCGAGGGGAAAACGCCACAAGCTTGGAGCAGAGGTGTGGTGGTACTCTTCTTTAAAAAGGGCGACAATGCCCTGCTTAAGAATTACAGGCCCATCTCACTTCTGAGCCATGTCTACAAGCTGTTTTCCAGAGTCATCACAAACCGTCTCGCACGCAGGTTTGACGACTTCCAGCCTCCCGAACAAGCCGGATTCCGAAAAGGCTTCAGCACCGTAGACCACATATACACGCTGCGGCAGGTTATACAGAAGACCGAAGAGTATAATCTGCCCCTCTGCTTAGCGTTTGTGGACTACGAGAAAGCCTTCGACTCGATCGAGACTTGGGCTGTGCTGCAGTCTCTCCAACGGTGCCAGATCGACTATCGGTACATCGAGGTGCTGAAGTGTTTGTATGAAAACGCCACCATGTCAGTCCGACTTCAGGATCAGACATCAGAACCTATCCTCCTGCAGCGGGGTGTAAGGCAGGGAGACGTAATTTCTCCAAAACTGTTCACGGCCGCAATGGAGGACGTCTTCAAGGTTTTGACTGGAAAAGGCTAGGCATTAATGTCAATGGCGAGTACATCACTCATCTTCGATTTGCCGACGATATAGTCGTCATGGCTGAGACCACGGAGGACCTCAGTACAATGCTCGATGACCTCAGTAGAGCTTCCGAAAGAGTGGGTCTTAAAATGAACATGGACAAAACCAAGGTCATGGTAAATACCCATGTAGCACCCACTCCTATCAAGATTAGAGGCTCTGCACTCGAAGTTGTTGATGAGTACGTCTACCTGGGACAAACGATCCAGCTAGGTAGGGCTAACTTCGAGAAGGAGGTCAACCGTCGAATCCGACTCGGCTGGGCGGCGTTCGGGAAGTTGCGTGGTATCTTCTCGTCTCACATACCACAGTGTCTCAAGACGAAAGTCTATGACCAGTGCGTGTTGCCAGTGATGAACAATGGACTCGAAACGTGGTCGCTCACAATGGGCCTCATCAGAAGGCTTAAAGTCACCCAAAGGGCAATGGAGAGGGCAATGCTCGGAGTTTCCTTGCGTGATCGAATCAGGAATGATGATATCCGCAAGAGAACCAAGGTTACCGACATAGCCCGAAGGATCGCCAAATTGAAGTGGCAGTGGGCAGGGCACATTGATCGCAGAACAGATGGTCGATGGGGCCGAAAAGTTTTGGAGTGGCGACCGCGTACCGGAAGACGCAGCGTTGGAAGGCCTCCCACAAGGTGGACCGATGACCTGGTGAGGGTCGCGGGTAACCGATGGATGCGAGACGCACAGGACCGATTGTTGTGGCGACGCTTGGGGGAGGCCTATGTCCAGCAGTGGACGTCTTTTGGCTGATATGATGATGATGATTACACTTTTACATTGAGACTACTTTCATCGCATGGCATCATAGATATAATGAACAAGATTTCTATGTATTCATGCACACTACTGCCCTCAAAGGTAGCTGTCTCGAAGGTAGGTCGCATGCGGAGTCGGTTTCAATCTAGTCCCACGCTATGGCCCTGTCGTGGCGGCAAAAAACACGCTGTCCTCAATATTTATGGTCCAAAAGTACAATTGTAAAACAAATTGGTAAGCCGGTTGACAAATTTTAGATTGTTTTTTTAATACCCAATATTTGCCTCCTCAATTTAAGAACGTTGCAGTTTGTTCTAAAAGCTCTTCCCTTTGATTTTGACGTCTTAAGACACACGTTGTCAGGCTTCACAGCTGAAAAAACGAATCTTAAGTTTAAGATACAATACAAGTTGTAAACATGTCCAGAACCAATCCATAACTTTTCGGCCCCATCGACCATTTGTTCTGCGAGCAATGTGCCCTGCCCAAACGTAAATATATTACCTATATAAAATAACGTACATACATACAGCCCTAGTATTTATTATTGTGGTGATTCTTAAATTCCACACATCTGAATGAAAATGGCATTATATGGCTTTGGGTCATATGTACAAGTGTGCGTAGGGTTAACGCATTGAAGTCGACGAATTTGCCATGAAAGTTTTAACTATACGTTTAGATTAAATTATTGTTAAGATTGGCTTCCCCTAAAGAGGAAAAGAGGCCGTGCTCTGCCATCGCACGGCCCTGTAGAGTGCCTCCGCCCTTTAAAGGCTATTTAACGAGGTCACTCTCCCACCAAATATTATCATTTAAACACACTACAATTGCTAATTAAAAAAAAACACATCTTAATTTTTGTGTTAAATACACTAGGTACAGAATTTTTACATTCAAAAGTAATTTATTCAAACTAGGCTGAAAATCAGCACTTTCTTAACCTCAAAATGTACATGAAGACAGTCCCCCAAATCGTCCACCCGTCACCACTTCCTAGTGTTTTAACTGGGAAGAAGAAGTGGCACAACAAACTCCCCAGCAACACAACTGTCTGTTTAGTTTGAAGAACTTGAATTTATACAAAGTTAAAGTTAATATTAAATATATAAATGTAAGTACAACTCAACAATCTTTTGGCAGTTTCTCCACTACCAGCGGAGGGTAGCGTGGCCTCTTCTTGGCCTTATCAATTGCCGGGGGCGCGTTGTGCGCGCCTGGACCCGGTGAGGGGGCTGCCTCGTTATTGAGGGTAGAAGTAAAATTTTTTAAATTTTCACTAACCCCCATTTTTGCCGGGGACGGGCTTGTAGTCGGCGAACGGCCGCCTCGGCCCCGCGACGGCGGGTCGGGGCAGTACCGCTACGCCTCCTCGTCCGTGCTCCTGCGTCGCCGCTGTGGACGCATTTCTTGGGGCTCGTACTCCATCTCTTCCTCCTCTCGATCCGAAGCGATGGATGGCGCTCCGTTCTCCTCTTCGTTCAGTGACCCCAGCGACACATTCAAACCCGTACGGGAGGACTGGGCCGAGAAAGTCGCCAGGGCGTCGTAGGCTGCGGCGCGCGGGGCCGCAGGTGAGGCGGGTACAGAGGGGGTCGCGGGCGGCGCGGTGCCCCTCTGTAGACGTGGGTCTCTGGGTGACCCTCTTGTTATTGGTGCCGCTGCGCCCGCCAGCAAGCTGCGGGGCGTGGTCGACGCGGAGCGCAGGGCAGCGCGAGTTGCGTGCGCGTGCGGCGCGGCGGTAGGCGCGGGCGCGGGTGGTGACGCGCGGGGCGCAGCGTGCGGGCGCGCCAAACTGTGGGTAGGCGACGCGGTCTGCGCGTAGGTACGCGATGGCGGCGCCGCGAGGCGCGCGGCGGGTGCCGAATCGCGGGCCGGTGGCGCAGCACTGCGCGCGAGCGCAGGCGCACGAGACGCGGAGGCGCGCGGCGGCAGCGCTCGTACCTGGTAAGCGGCGGCGGGGTGTGCGGCTTGAGCGGGCCCCGGTCTCACTGCCGCGGGGGGCGCTGGCCCAGCTTGGCGTCGGCTCGCTGCCGACAACGTTGGTGGCGATGCTGGCGACGGTAGAGTTGGCTGCGGCGGTTGCTTCCTCGGTGGGCCGGCCGTCACACACCGACGAATTTGCCATGAAAAGTTTTAACTAAACGCTTAACTTAAATCATTGTTAAGATTGGCTTCCCCTAAGGAGGAAGAGGCCGTGCTCCGCCATCACACGGCCCTGTAGAGTGCCTCCGCCCTTTAAAGGCTATTTAACGAGGTCACTCTCCCACCAAATATTATCATTTAAACACACTACAATTGCTAATTCAAAAAAAAAACATCTTAATTTTTGTTTTAAATACACTAGGTACAGAATTTTTACATTCAAAAGTAATTTATTCAAACTAGGCTGAAAATCAGCACTTTTTTAACCTCAAAATGTACATGAAGACAGTCCCTCAAATCGCCCACCCGTCACCACTTCCTAGTGTTTTAACTGGGAAGAAGAAGTGGCGCAACAAACTCCCCAGCAACACAACTGTCTGTTTAGTTTGAAGAACTTAAATTTATACAAAGTTAAAGTTAATATTAAATATATAAATGTAAGTACAACTCAACAATCTTTTGGCAGTTTCTCCACTACCAGCGGAGGGTAACGTGGCCTCTTCTTAGCCTTATCAATTGCCGGGGGCGCGTTGTGCGCGCCTGGACCCGGTGAGAGGGCTGCCTCGTTATTGAGGGTAGAAGTAAATTTTTTTAAATTTTGACTAACCCCCATTTTTGCCGGGGACGGGCTTGTAGTCGGCGAACGGCCGCCTCGGCCCCGCGACGGCGGGTCGGGGCAGTACCGCTTCGCCTCCTCTTCCTCCTCGTCCGTGCTCCTGCGTCGCCGCTGTGGATGCATTTCTTGGGGCTCGTACTCCATCTCTTCCTCCTCTCGATCCGAAGCGATGGATGGCGCTCCGTTCTCCTCTTCGTTCAGTGACCCCAGCGACACATTCGAACCCGCACGGGAGGATTGGGCCGAGAAAGTCGCCAGGGCGTCGTAGGATGCGGCGCGCGGGGCCGCAGGTGAGGCGGGTGCAGGGGGGGTCGCAGGCGGCGCGGTGCCCCTCTGTAGACGTGGGTCTCCGGGTGACCCTCTTGTTATTGGTGCCGCTGCGCCCGCCAGCAAGCTGCGGGGCGTGGTCGACGCAGAGCGCGGGGCAGCGCGAGTTGCGTACGCGTGCGGCGCGGCGCTAGGCGCGGGCGCGGGTGGTGACGCGCGGGGCGCAGCGTGCGGGCGTGCCGAACCGTGGGTAGGCGACGCGGTCTGCGCGTAGGTACGCGCTGGCGGCGCCGCGGGGCGCGCGGCGGGTGCCGAATCGCGGGCCGGTGGCGCAGCACTGCGCGCGAGCGCAGACGCACGAGACGCGGAGGCGCGCGGCGGCGGCGCTCGTACCTGGTAAGCGGCGGCGGGGTGTGGGGCTTGAGCGGGCCCCGGTCTCACTGCCGCGGGGGGTGCTGGCCCAGCTTGGCGTCGGCTCGCTGCCGACAACGTTGGTGGCGATGCTGGTGACGGTAGAGTTGGCTGCGGCGGTTGCATCTTCGGTGGGCCGGCAGTCACAGAACCGGCCAACGCGGTGCCGATGATCGGCAGCGACGTCGACCGGTCCAGCGTCGGGCGGCTCGCTCGTTCAGGCGGTGGGTCCTCTTTACAGGCGCCGCCACGGCCTGGAGGGCCGCGGGCTTCGACATCTTTCTTGGTGGTGGTGTACCGCGACCGTTAAATTTTTTGAAAATTTGGTGGCGAAACTTTGCTTTCCCTGTGGCTGTGCGAGCGAACTAACTTCGTTCATACAGTCGCAGGGTAAATGAAAAAGAGTAGTCCGTGCGGATGGTGGGTAGGCGACGAAAAGCTTTTGTGCGCGTGACCACTGACCACTGGCTAATCCTGTTGCTATATTTCGGCGATACATTATTATTCATATGTATAGAAAGTAGAAAAAGATGTGGGCGGCACGTCAGTTCTAAAAACTAGTTGTAACCTTGAGCATGCCTAGCATAGTACCGAGTTTTATTAAAATGAGTTCAGCATATGCTGATCTTTATAATAAGAATACTTTTTATAAGTAATAAAATTTTCATGAATCTTTGTCTACGTTAACCTAACGTAGACAGAAATGACTACCAAAAATCATTCAGTCTTTCGAAGTACCCATCGTCACTATCTTCACTGGTTTCTTCTCGGTACCGATGGTAACGTTCTTCAGAGTAATCTGAAAAAGCAGATTCATTAAAAAAAATGGCTTCCCTTAAGGAAAAGAGGCCGTGCTCCACCGACGCACGGCCCTGTAGAGTGCTACCCGCCATGGTCCCGCGGGATGGATAAAATAGGAACCATATTTATCCATTCCGTGTCTACTCGCCCACCAAAAACTTCTAACTTCTATAAGTTTCTCCCGACTGCAAATGGATACTTACAATTTGCTGTTTCACGTGTTCATTAGCGGGAACGATGTTCAGGTGATATTTCTTCAATACCTACTCGACTATACATATATATATATATATATAGGTATATATATTTTTTATTTAATTATATTTTATCATACTCTTTTTTTCTTCAAACGCGTCGAGTTTATTATACCCAACACTTTCTCCAATATCATTCATAACACTCGGCAAAAATTTGGCTGTTGTTATATTTCGGCGATACATTATTATTCATATGTTTAGAAAGTAGAAGAAGGTGTAGGCGGCACGTCAGTTCTCAGAACCAGTTGTAACCTTGAGCATGCCTAGCATAGTACCGAGTTTCATTAAAATGAGTTCAGCATATGCTGATCTTTATAATAGGAATCCTTTTTATAAGTAATAAAATTTTTATGAATCTTTGTCTACGTTAACCTAACGTAGACAGAAAACACTACCAAAAATCATTCGGTCTTTCGAAGAACCCATCATCACTATCTTCACTGGTTTCTTCTCGTTACCGATGGTAACGTTCCTCAGAGTAATCTGAAAGATAAGATACCGTTATCATAAAAGCAGATTCATTAAACAAAATGGCTTCCCTTAACGGGAAGAGGCCGTGCTCCACCGACGCACGGCCCTGTAGAGTGCCTCCTCCCTTAACAGGATATTTTTACGAGGTCACTCTCCCACCAAACAATATTTAAACACATCTTCAAACAACTTTACTATCAACTACATACTACACTTATTGCATTTTTTTAAATTGGTTATTGCTGTCCCAATGCTGGGACAACAGTTGCCAATTAAAATAAAACACTTCCAAAAAAAAACACGACAAAGTACAAAATACCTTTAATTTTGGTCGTTGGTGTTAAATTACTAAGAAACAACCAAAATCACCGACTTCCGAAAGTACTTTGTAGTGTTTTTTGGAAGTCGGGTTTTTTTGAACACATTAACGGCGTTGCAAATTCATAGTCTGCTACGAGTATGCGTGTCTCTCAACGACGTTCACACCCAGCTGTATTTTACATGTTTAAAGTTATAATATATTGCGCACGCACCAACACTTTAAAAATCGGAACATTGAATTAAAACGCCTTAGGAGTCCAAAGCAAGCAGTTGAAAGAAGTGTAAGCTAAAGCGATGATTTACCTTTGTTGTTGATCGCACTTGGGGTCGGCGGGTTCCTTTGCCGTGGTGAGTCGTCATAAAGATGGTTTACATCAATGTTGGGCTCTCGCTCCAAAGTCTGCATTATTCGGTACATGTCCATTGTCAGCTGTCTGAAATCGGTTTAAAGTCCTGTCATATCTTGAGAGCTTCGGCAAATTGAGTTCTTGGCTTTCCGATCCAAAGTTGAATGTCAGACGTCGGGCGTATGACGTCCCCACTGCGACATGCCCAGCCACTGGCCACAGATGCTTAGTGTAGTTGTCAGTGAAGAGGATTGCTGAACTGTTCAATCTGAAAATTAAATAATCTATCAGCTTATGTCAAAGGTTTAAATCAATAGAAACCATTCTTACCTGTAGTCCTTGAAAGTTGCAAAGGCAGACATGAGAGAGCAAGCAATGAAAACAACAGTTAGGATACAATAGTGTTTATTAAAAGGAAAATACAGGTTTAGGAAGTATGAATAATTAGGAGCTTGGAGTCAGATGTTCCATATAAGTGCCAACATTGTGGTCAACATAAGAATCAACAATAATTGCGCGATGCTCTAAATCGTCCATCACTGACGTCAGGTTTACTTGTTGGAATTGTTTAATGGGCGATGATAGCCTAGCAACCAAGCCGATGATGATTGCCTGAACAAAAAAAGAATATCAGAAAATTATTTAATGCGGCAGCTGAGTAACATATACTAAATAAATACACTTAGTATATTTACCTCCAGAGCTCTAAAAGCTGGTATATCTGCAGGTATATGAAGGTACCCCTGGCGCGTATAGTCTTGCTCTCCTGTCTTCACCAGCAGGTCGACAATACTGTAGATCACTTCATTGGGTTGCGTGATCCGGTCCGTATATTACTCCTTAAGTTTCAACCCATATTTAACTTTCTGTCTCGACCTCTGTAGGTAAACATAGGTGATAAATATCTAAGCAAATACTAAACAGAACAACGTCTAAGATTTCCGGAGGTTAATTTACCTGGGGGTCATTGGATTTGTGTTTTAGGAAAATTTCCCCTTTCGATTTTTGGCTGACAGTCCGAGACATGCTATAGTAACGAATGCATTAGCATTTCTCGGACTGTCAGCCATCGGCTATAATCTCCCTGACCGTAACTTTTTCGCAAGTTTTTGCTGAATATTCTGTTCAACTTCTGCACTTCTTTCGTTGAGGTTCTGTATCTATTTCTCCCGCATTTTTTGGCGGCTATTTCTTTCCTTTCGAGATTTTATCAACCATATACAGGACTATAAACTGGAAGACGCTCAATTATCATAATTTTACTAAGGTTCGAAAAAGTTAGTTTTTTCGAAAGAAGAGGAGAAGTTTAAAAGTGCTTTTTATTAGTCTTATTGAAATAAATGAATTGACTTTTAACTTACACATTTTTGAAATTATTTTCCTTACCATTATCATTAAACTACCTGCAGGACTATATACCATTGGATTCCCAATTCATGAACAATAATAATACGGACGTGAGATATGCGAGTAAATTAAAAAAATACGTTGTGTTAAAAAAATTCCAACACGTACCTTCTGCAGCCTTTCTTTTTCTTCTTCGGTGCGACTAAGGATTCCCAGCAAACTGTAACAAAACTGTAAGTACCTTATTATTATCATAATTACCTGTTCAAAGGCGCTAGCAATCTATGTTATAATTACTATTTTGTTTTATTATACATTTATTTTATACTCTACACATAAATTACGGAGACAAATAGTAAAACACACAAAAACAAACAATAACAAGACACACACGTAATACAATGTTGAGATTTACACATGATCCGCAAATAGGTACAATATTAAACGGTCTGGCGGAGTATCGACTGAATACCTATTCCGTCGATACTCCGCTAGACTCTTTAACACTGTACCACCAGACAGCTTACATCGGTTTGTGATACACTGGGTTGACAAGTAGCTAGCCTAACCTAGTATTTATTATTGTGGTCTTAAATTCCACACATCTCAATGAAAATGGCATTATATAGCTCCATCAAGCTGGCAGTGAACAGTCAGCAGAATCGACCAAAATTTGAATGTGAATTTGTGGCTAATTAGTTGCTGCAAAACCGATTTTGTTGCTCGAACCGATTCCACAAAAATCGAGTTACTGCTATCTTCACCATAAGCTAGCAATAAAATCACGAAATTGGTGTTAAATGAGACGACCAATAGGTAGCAATTTGTTGCTAATTTGTTGCTGATAAACAGCAAAGTAAAAGTCTAGAAAATTTCAAAATCAGCCGAACCTAGCAAACGGAAACTAAAGAGCAGTGTCCCTGCTACCTTAACATCCGATTATTATGAACTAGGAGTGGGTGTCGATAAGTTTTGGTTTTTATTTTGTTCTGCGACTATTTGTTATATTTTGATGGTTTTTTCTTTTCTAGGATTAAGAATTTGATATGTCTGCCAACTTACAGTTTTTTTGAAATCTTAAAAAATGTTGATAATAGTTCAAAAAATATACTTAAACTCAACTCGTTGTCGCTAACTTTGTGGAAAATGGCATCGGGAGATCGTTTTTACCGATTTTCTGTTTCTATTTTGTTGCTGGCTCTCCGAGCACCTCTGATGCTATTTATGAGCAGCAACAAAATCGGTATCCACTCCTAATTCATAATAATCGGATGTTAAGGTAGCAGGGACACTGATTTTCAGGTTCTGGTCGCGAGGTGCAACCGATTTTTTGTTTCTATATTGCTGCTGGCTCTGAGCATCTCCGATCATATTTATGAGCAGCAACAAAATCGGCATCCACTTCTAATTCATAATAATCGGATGTTAAGGTAGCGAGGACACTGCTCTTTAGTTTCTGGTAGCGAGGTGTAACCGATTTTCTGTTTCTATTTTGTTGCTGGCTCTCCGAGCACCTCTGATGCTATTTATGAGCAGCAACAAAATCGGTATCCACTCCTAATTCATAATAATCGGATGTTAAGGTAGCAGGGACACTAATTTTCAGGTTCCGGTCGCGAGGTGCAACCGATTTTTTGTTTCTATATTGCTGCTGGCTCTGAGCATCTCCGATCATATTTATGAGAAGCAACAAAATCGGCATCCACTCCTAATTCATAATAATCGGATGTTAAGGTAGCAGGGACACTGATTTTCAGGTTCCGGTCGCGAGGTGCAACCGATTTTTTGTTTCTATATTGCTGCTGGCTCTGAGCATCTCCGATCATATTTATGAGAAGCAACAAAATCGGCATCCACTCCTAATTCATAATAATCGGATGTTAAGGTAGCAGGGACACTACTCTTTAGTTTCTGGTCGCGAGGTGCAACCGATTTTCTGTTTTTATTTTGTTGCTGGCGCTCCGAACACCTCTGATGCTATTTATGAGCAGCAACAAAATCGGCATCCATTCTTAGTTCAAAATAATCGGATGTTAAGGTAGCAGGGACACTGCTCTTTAGTTTCTGGTCACGAAGTGCAACCGATTTTCTGTTTCTATTTTGTTGCTGGCTCTTTGAGCATCTCTGATCATATTTATGAGCAGCAACAAAATCGGCATCCACTTCTAGTTCATAATAATCAGATGTTAAGGTAGCAGGGACACTGCTCTTTAGTTTCTAATCGCGAGGTGCAACTGATTTTCTGTTTCTATTTTGTTGCTGGCTCTTTGAGCATCTCTGATCATATTTATGAGCAGCAACAAAATCGGCATTTACTCCTAGTTCATAATAATCGGATGTTAAGGTAGCAGGGACACTGCTCTTTAGTTTCTGGTCGCGAGGTGCAACCGATTTTCTGTTTCTATTTTGTTGCTGGCTCTGTGAGCATCTCTGATCATATTTATCAGCAGCAACAAAATCGGCATCCACATCTAGTTCATAATAATCGGATGTTAAGGTAGCAGGGACACTACTCTTTAGTTTCTGGTCGCGAGGTGCAACCGATT
Organism: Melanchra persicariae; assembly: GCA_947386135.1. Lineage (NCBI taxonomy): Eukaryota > Metazoa > Arthropoda > Insecta > Lepidoptera > Noctuidae > Melanchra > Melanchra persicariae. Next base: position 32,266,780 of record OX376643.1, read on the forward strand.
TTCTGTTTTTATTTTGTTGCTGGCGCTCCGAACACCTCTGATGCTATTTATGAGCAGCAACAAAATCGGCATCCATTCTTAGTTCAAAATAATCGGATGTTAAGGTAGCAGGGACACTGCTCTTTAGTTTCTGGTCACGAAGTGCAACCGATTTTCTGTTTCTATTTTGTTGCTGGCTCTTTGAGCATCTCTGATCATATTTATGAGCAGCAACAAAATCGGCATCCACTTCTAGTTCATAATAATCGGATGTTAAGGTAGGAGGGACACTGTTCTTTAGTTTCTGGTCGCGAGGTGCAACCGATTTTCTGTTTCTATTTTGTTGCTGGCTTTTTGAGCATCTCTGATCATATTTATGAGCAGCAACAAAATCGGCATCTACTTCTAATTCATAATAATCGGATGTTAAGGTAGCGAGGACACTGCTTTTTAGTTTCTGGTCGCGAGGTGTAACCGATTTTCTGTTTCTATTTTGTTGCTGGCTCTCCGAGCACCTCTGATGCTATTTATGAGCAGCAACAAAATCGGTATCCACTCCTAATTCATAATAATCGGATGTTAAGGTAGCAGGGACACTGATTTTCAGGTTCCGGTCGCGAGGTGCAACCGATTTTTTGTTTCTATATTGCTGCTGGCTCTGAGCATCTCCGATCATATTTATGAGAAGCAACAAAATCGGCATCCACTCCTAATTCATAATAATCGGATGTTAAGGTAGCAGAGACACTACTCTTTAGTTTCTGGTCGCGAGGTGCAACCGATTTTCTGTTTTTATTTTGTTGCTGGCGCTCCGAACACCTCTGATGCTATTTATGAGCAGCAAAATAATCGGCATCCACTCCTAATTCATAATAATCGGATGTTAACGTAGCAGGGACACTGATTTTCAGGTTCCGGTCGCGAGGTGCAACTGATTTTTTGTTTCTATTTTGTTGCTGGCTCTTTGAGCATCTCTGATCATATTTATGAGCAGCAAAAAAATGGGCATCAACTCCAAATTCATAATAATCGGATGTTAAGGAAGCAGGGACACTGATTTTCAGGTTCCGGTCGCGAGGTGCAACCGATTTTCTATTTCTATCTTGTTGCTGGCTCTCTAAGCATCTCTGATCATATTTATGAGCAGCAACAAAATCGGCATCCATTCTTAGTTCATAATAATCGGATGTTAAGGTAGCAGGGACACTGCTCTTTAGTTTCTGGTCGCGAGGTGCAACCGATTTTCTGTTTCTATTTTGTTGCTGGCTTTTTGAGCATATCTGATCATATTTATGAGCAGCAACAAAATCGGCATCTACTTCTAATTCATAATAATCGGATGTTAAGGTAGCGAGGACACTGCTTTTTAGTTTCTGGTCGCGAGGTGTAACCGATTTTCTGTTTCTATTTTGTTGCTGGCTCTCCGAGCACCTCTGATGCTATTTATGAGCAGCAACAAAATCGGTATCCACTCCTAATTCATAATAATCGGATGTTAAGGTAGCAGGGACACTGATTTTCAGGTTCCGGTCGCGAGGTGCAACCGATTTTTTGTTTCTATATTGCTGCTGGCTCTGAGCATCTCCGATCATATTTATGAGAAGCAACAAAATCGGCATCCACTCCTAATTCATAATAATCGGATGTTAAGGTAGCAGAGACACTACTCTTTAGTTTCTGGTCGCGAGGTGCAACCGATTTTCTGTTTTTATTTTGTTGCTGGCGCTCCGAACACCTCTGATGCTATTTATGAGCAGCAAAATAATCGGCATCCACTCCTAATTCATAATAATCGTATGTTAAGGTAGCAGGGACACTGATTTTCAGGTTTTGGTCGCGAGGTGCAACTGATTTTTTGTTTCTATTTTGTTGCTGGCTCTTTGAGCATCTCTGATCATATTTATGAGCAGCAAAAAAATGGGCATCAACTCCAAATTCATAATAATCGGATGTTAAGGAAGCAGGGACACTGATTTTCAGGTTCCGGTCGCGAGGTGCAACCGATTTTCTATTTCTATCTTGTTGCTGGCTCTCTAAGCATCTCTGATCATATTTATGAGCAGCAACAAAATCGGCATCCATTCTTAGTTCATAATAATCGGATGTTAAGGTAGCAGGGACACTGCTCTTTAGTTTCTGGTCACGAAGTGCAACCGATTTTTTGTTTCTATTTTGTTGCTGGCTCTTTGAGCATCTCTGATCATATTTATGAGCAGCAACAAAATCAGCATCCACTTCTAGTTCATAATAATCGGATGTTAAGGTAGCAGAGACCCTACTCTTTAGTTTCTGGTCGCGAGGTGCAACCGATTTTCTGCTTTTATTTTGTTGCTGGCGCTCCGAACACCTCTGATGCTATTTATGAGCAGCAAAATAATCGGCATCCACTCCTAATTCATAATAATCGGATGTTAAGGTAGCAGGGACACTGATTTTCAGGTTCCGGTCGCGAGGTGCAACTGATTTTCTGTTTCTATTTTGTTGCTGGCTCTTTGAGCATCTCTGATCATATTTATGAGCAGCAAAAAAATGGGCATCAACTCCAAATTCATAATAATCGGATGTTAAGGAAGCAGGGACACTGATTTTCAGGTTCCGGTCGCGAGGTGCAACCGATTTTCTATTTCTATCTTGTTGCTGGCTCTCTAAGCATCTCTGATCATATTTATGAGCAGCAACAAAATCGGCATCCATTCTTAGTTCATAATAATCGGATGTTAAGGTAGCAGGGACACTGCTCTTTAGTTTCTGGTCACGAAGTGCAACCGATTTTTTGTTTCTATTTTGTTGCTGGCTCTTTGAGCATCTCTGATCATATTTATGAGCAGCAACAAAATCAGCATCCACTTCTAGTTCATAATAATCGGATGTTAAGGTAGCAGGGACACTGCTCTTTAGTTTCTAATCGCGAGGTGCAACTGATTTTCTGTTTCTATTTTGTTGCTGGCTCTTTGAGCATCTCTGATCATATTTATGAGCAGCAAAAAATAGGCATCAACTCCTAATTCATAATAATCGGATGTTAAGGTAGCAGGGACACTGCTCTTTAGTTTCTGGTCGCGAGGTGCAACTGATTTTCTGTTTCTATTTTGTTGCTGGCTCTTTGAGCATCTCTGATCATATTTATGAGCAGCAACAAAATCGGCATTCACTCCTAGTTCATAATAATCGGATGTTAAGGTAGCAGGGACACTGCTCTTTAGTTTCTGGTCGCGAGGTGCAACCGATTTTCTGTTTCCATTTTATTGCTGGCTCTCCGAGCACCTCTAATGCTATTTATGAGCAGCAACAAAATCGGCATCCACTCCTAATTCATAATAATCGGATGTTAAGGTAGGAGGGACACTGATTTTCAGGTTCCGGTCGCGAGGTGCAACCGATTTTCTGTTTCTATTTTGTTGCTGGCTCTTTGAGCATCTCTGATCATATTTATGAGCAGCAACAAAATCGGCATCCACTTCTAGTTCATAATAATCGGATGTTAAGGTAGCAGGGACACTGCTCTTTAGTTTCTGGTCGCGAGGTGCAACTGATTTTCTGTTTCTATTTTGTTGCTGGCTCTTTGAGCATCTTTGATCATAGTTATGAGCAGCAACAAAATCGGCATTCACTCCTAGTTCATAATAATCGGATGTTAAGGTAGCAGGGACACTGCTCTTTAGTTTCTGGTCGCGAGGTGCAACCGATTTTCTGTTTCTATTTTGTTGCTGGCTCTTTGAGCATCTTTGATCATATTTATCAGCAGCAACAAAATCGGCATCCACATCTAGTTCATAATAATCGGATGTTAAGGAAGCAGGGACACTGCTCTTTAGTTTCTGGTCGCGAGGTGCAACCGATTTTCTGTTTCCATTTTATTGCTGGCTCTCCGAGCACCTCTAATGCTATTTATGAGCAGCAACAAAATCGGCATCCACTCCTAATTCATAATAATCGGATGTTAAGGTAGGAGGGACACTGATTTTCAGGTTCCGGTCGCGAGGTGCAACCGATTTTCTGTTTCTATTTTGTTGCTGGCTCTTTGAGCATCTCTGATCATATTAATGAGCAGCAACAAAATCGGCATCCACTCCTAGTTCATAATAATCGGATGTTAAGGTAGCAGGGACACTGCTTTTTAGTTTCTGGTCGCAAGGTGCAACCGATTTTTGGTTTCTATTTTGTTGCTGGCGCTCCGGATACCTCTGATGCTATTTATGAGCAGCAAAAAAATAGGCATCCACTCTTAATTCATAATAATCCGATGTTAAGGAAGGAGGGACACTGATTTTCAGGTTCCGGTCGCGAGGTGTAACCGATTTTCTGTTTCTATTTTGTTGCTGGCTTTCTGAGCACCTTTGATGCTATTTATGAGCAGCAACAAAATCGGCATCCACGCCTTCGTCATAATAATCGGATGTTAAGGTAGCAGGGACACTGATTTTCAGGTTCCGGTCGCAAGGTGCAACCGATTTTCTGTTTCTATTTTGTTGCTGGCTCTTTGAGCATCTCTGATCATATTTATGAGCAGCAACAAATTCGGCATCCACTCTTAGTTCATAATAATCGGATGTTAAGGTGGCAGGGACACTGCTCTATAGTTTCTAGTCGCGAGGTGCAACCGATTTTCTGTTTCTATTTTGTTGCTGGCGCTCCGAACACCTCTGATGCTATTTACGAGCAGCAAAAAAATCGGCATTAACTCTTAATTCATAATAATCGGATGTTTAGGTAGCAGGGACACTGATTTTCAGGTTCCGGTCGCGAGTTGCAACTGATTTTCTGTTTCTATTTTGTTGCTGGCTCTTTGAGCATCTCTGATCATTTTTATGATCAGCAACAAAATCAGAATCCACCCCTAGTTCATAATAATCGGATGTTAAGGTAGCAGGGACACTGATTTTCAGGTTTCGGTCGCGAGGTGCAACCGATTTTCTGTTTCTATTTTGTTGCTGGCTCTTTGAGCATCTCTGATCATATTTATGAGCAGCAACAAACTCGGCATCCAATCCTAGTTCATAATAATCGGATGTTAAGGTAGCAGGGACACTGCTCTATAGTTTCTGGTCGCGAGGTGCAACCGATTTTCTGTTTCTATTTTGTTGCTGGCTCTTTGAGCATCTCTGATCATATTTATGTGCAGCAACAAAATCGGCATCCACTCCTTATTCATAATAATCGGATGTTAAGGTAGCAGGGACACTGATTTTCAGGTTCCGGTCGCGAGGTGCAGCCGATTTTCTGTTTCTATTTTGTTGCTGGCTCTTTGAGCATCTCTGATCATATTTATGAGCAGCAACAAAATCGGCATCCACTCCTAGTTCATAATAATCGGATGTTAAGGTAGCATGGACACTGCTCTTTAATTTCTGGTCGCGAGGTGCAACCGATTTTCTGTTTCTATTTTGTTGCTGGCTCTTTGAGCATCTCTGATCATATTTATGAGCAGCAAAGAAATGGGCATCTTCTCCTAATTCATAATAATCTGATGTTAAGGTAGCAGGGACACTGCTCTTCAGTTTCTGGTCGCGAGGTGCAACCGATTTTCTGTTTCTATTTTGTTGCTGGCGCTCCGAACACTTCGATGCTATTTATGAGCAGCATCTAAATTTGCATCTACTCCTAATTCATAATAATCGGATGTTAAGGTAGCAGGGACACTGATTTTCAGGTTCCGGTCGCGAGGTGCAACCGATTTTCTGTTTCAATTTTTTTGCTGGCTCTTTGAGCATCTCTGATCATATTTATGAGCAGCAACAAAATCGGCATCCACTCCTAATTCATAATAATCGGATGTTAAGGTAGCAGGGACACTGATTTTCAGGTTCTGGTCGCGAGGTGCAACCGATTTTCTGTTTCTATTTTGTTGCTGGCTCTGTGAGCATCTCTGATCACATTTATGAGCAGCAACAAAATCGGCATCCACTCCTAGTTCATAATAATCGGATGTTCAGATAGCAGGGACACTGCTCTTTAGTATCTGGACGCGAAGTGCAACCGATTTTCTGTTTCTATTTTGTTGCTGGCTCTTTGAGCATCTCTGATCACATTTATGAGCAGCAATAATATCGGCATCCACTCCTAGTTCATAATAATCGGATGTAAAGGTAGCAGGGACACTGCTCTTTAGTTTCTGGTCGCAAGGTGCAACCGATTTTCTGTTTCTATTTTGTTGCTCGCGCTCCGAACACTTCTGATGCTATTTATGAGCAGCAACAAAATGGGTATCCACTCCTAGTTCATTATAATCGGATGTTAAGGTAGCAGGGACACTGCTCTTTAGTTTCTGGTCGCGAGGTGCAACCGATTTTCTGTTTCCATTTTGTTGCTGGCTCTCTAGGCATCTCTGATGATATTTATGAGCAGCAACAAAATCGGCATTCACTCTTAAGTCATAATAATCGTATGTTAAGGTAGCAGGGACACTGCTTTTTAGTGCCGGTTGCTGGGTTTGGCTGATTTTGAAATTTTCTAGACTTTTCCTTTGCTGTTTTTCAGCAACAAATTAGCAACAAATTGCTACCTAGTAGAGTAGAGTAGAGTAGGGACTCTTTTATCCGCACTTAGACTCTCATTCGGTCCATTGTGCGTAGGTTTTCTGGCTAAGTTAGCCAGCCTAGCTCCGCCCAGAAGCACAGAAGTTTCCTGGGAGCTTCACAGGCTTCGCGGAGCGACCTCACCGTTCCGAGGATTTGTTCACGTTGGGTAGCCACAGCCTCGCATTCCAGGATGACGTGGGCGGCTGATTCTTCGGCGTCAAAACAGCCCCTGCATAGTGGGCTGTCCGTGGCGCCTATGTTATAAAGATGTTTGTTTAGGGGGCAATGGCCCGTAATTGTCCCTATTATTGTTCTGAGGTCATTTCTACTTAGGCTGAGTAGTCGTTTTGTTAATCGCGGATGTAGACTTGGCATTGCCATTTTTGACTGCCTACAGTCTGTGGCCCGTGACCATTTGTTATTCTGGAGTTCGGTTGATCTCTGGCGAATCCATGTACGAAACTGCGAGAAAGGTAGGGGAAGGAGTGGGTAAGGGCCTAACACTACCATCTCGGAACCTCTCTTCGCAAGTTCGTCTGCGGCATCATTGCCTAGGGATCCACTGTGTCCTTTGATCCACTGGAGGGTGATCCTGTTAGACAGTGATATACTCTCCAGGGCGAGGTGACACTCAAAAATTAGTTTACTGTTGGTTACTTTGTTCTCTAGGGCTTTGAGCACAGCTAGGCTGTCAGATATGAATCTAATTGCGTAGTTGTGTATCTCTAGACGCTTTACGGCTGTTGCGGCTAGTGTTAGGGCGACACACTCACATTGGAATATCGAGCTGTGTTCGCCTAGTGGTAAGTGAAAGTTAATGTTGACGTCTAGGGAGTGTACGCCAGCCCCTGAACCCTGTGAAGTTTTTGAGCCGTCTGTGTAGACGCGTACTTCATTTAGTCCTGACTGATCCCTCTCTTCCTCTATTGTTTGTATGCTATATCTTTTGTTAAACATCAGTTTATTTGGTGTCCTATCACACGGGGCAGCGATGAGAGGTTGATACTCGATCGCCCGGTCCAGGATTCCAGCGTGAGGACTAGTATGGTTCTTGCCCCAAATGCCTAAGTGCATAAGCCTGATGGCTGCTAGTGCTGCCTCCTGCTGTATGTACATGTCAAGGGGAGTTAATTGTAGGGCTATCTCCATTGCTGTGGTTGGGGTTGTCCTCATGCAGCCTGTGATAGCGGAACAGGCTAACCTTTGGAACCGCTGGAGCCTAGAGACGGTGGTCGAGAGTTCAGTTCTCGTCCACCAAACCAAGGCACCATAGGTCAGCATTGGTCTGATCACAGCTGTGTAGAGCCACAGCGTGATCTTCGGAGAGAGCCCCCATGTTTTTCCTAGCATTTTTTTTGCATTGGTAAAGTGCGATAGTACTTTTGTTTAGTTTGTAGTCAAGATGCTTGTTCCAGAGTAATTTGCTATCAAGGATTACTCCTAAGTACTTGACTTCTTCTTTGAGTGTTAGTTCGGTGTTGAAAAGTTTAGGTAGTTTATGAGGCCCAAGGACTCTCTTGTTGGTAAACATTATTAGTTCTGTTTTAGAGGGGTTAACCGATAATTCGTGTTTTGTGCACCAATTCTCGATTACTTTGAAAGCTTTTCTCATGAGGTCCACAAGACGCCTTCAAATTTCCCCGTGATTAGAATTGCTATATCATCTGCGTAACCCACCGAGTACAGACTGCTAGCGTTAAGCTCTGCGATGAGCTCATTAACAACAACCAAATTCCACATTAGTGGTGACAGCACCCCACCCTGTGGGCAGCCTCTACTTACGATACCTCGTGTGGTGGTGTTTACAGTAAATTGAATAGCGCGGTGTTTTAGCATGTTGTGAATCCATTGTATAAGCGTTGGCGCCACACCGTGCACGGCTAATGCCTGGCCGATGCTGGCGAAATTTGTTTTGTCAAAGGCTCCTTCTATGTCAATGAAGGCGCCCAGTGTTTGGTTTTTGGTTTTGAGAGCATTTCCTATGCGTGTTACTACGCAGTGGAGTGCGGATTTGCCTGCGCAGTAGGCGTGTTGGTTTGGGTGTAAAGGATTCAGTAGCGAAATTTGGTTTCTGATCTCTCGATCCCCAAGCCTTTCCAGCGTCTTCAAGAAAAACGAGGTGAGGCTGATGGGTCTGAAGGATTTCGGCTGAGTGTAATCGCTACGACCTGGTTTCGGAATAAAGATTATTTTTACTTCTCGCCATATCAAGGGGATGTAGCGGTGGGCCAGACAGGCGCGGAATAATTTGACAAGATATTCAGCTAGCGAGTCACCGCTCCATCTAAGCAGAGCCGGAAAGATACCATCCAGCCCTGCTGCCTTGAAAGGTAAGAAGGTGTTGATTGCCCAAATTATTTTAATTATCTTTGTCTATTACTTCTGAAGCCACTTCCCAGTCCAGGCTGTTCGTGGCCCTTTCCCTATGGGGTTCCCAACTCTGCTGGGTCGCAATTCGACAGCCTGGAAAGTGGGTGGTGAGAAGTAATTCGCTGGTTTCCGCATCGTTAGTTGTGTACGTGTTGTCTGGTTTTTTGAGGCATCCTATTGAAAGTTCTGTCTCGGTGGCGAGACAAGTTTTGACCCTCATTGCTTGGTTGCTATTCTCAATATTGGTACAGAAACGCCTCCACCCGTTTTTACCCCTGAGGCGTATTAGTTTTTTATAAGTTTTGCGGGTTGTTGTATATCGGTCCCAGTCTCCTGGCGACCGAGTGTTCATGGCTCTGTTGAGCAGCCTTCTCAGCCTGCGACGGTGCCTCTCTAGTTCTGAACCCCACCAGGGTTGCCTTGCTCCCTGCCTAGGCACAGTGAGTGGGCATGACTGCTCAAAGCTAGTTAAAAGGATTGCTGTCAAATTGTTTACATGTTCGTCTAAGTTTGTTATGGGAATTACATCTGGTAGGGCGGGTAGTTTACGAAACTCTGCCTTGACTAGCCTGATGAACTTGGGTTGGTCTGTGTTACGAGGTATTCTCCTCGGTTGTGGCTTGGGTAGGTTGTAATTGATGGTATAACGGATCCATCTGTGGTCCGAACATGATAGTTCACTGGACACATGCCAGTCCAGGATGGAGTTGGAGATACCTATGGTTGCTAAAGTTAGGTCTATCACTGTTTGTGATCGTGCGTTTATGAAAGTTGGTTCTGAGCCTTTGTTGAGTAATACATACAAGATTATTACTAAGAATAAAGTCAAGCATTGCCTCACCTCGGTTGTTGGTTTTGATATTACCCCATAGAGTGTGATGCGCGTTGGAGTCAGTTGCTATGATCAGTTCCAGTTTCTCCCTTTCACAGTACTCCACCAGCGAGGCGAGCTCTGGTAGGGGCACGTCCCCGTCGCCCGGCAAGTAGACCGAGGCGAGGACAATGTCCGGGAGATCCTGATCTGTTCTGGAAAGCCTTGTTGCTGTCAGGTCTCTTGAACAGAATTCGTTTATTAATAGGTTAGGTACATGTTTAGGAATAAAAATGCAGGTTCGTGGATTACTTACGGAGGTGTCTAGCAGCAACTTACCTCCGATATTTGCAAGGCCACATATTCTGCCACCCCTAATCCACGGCTCTTGGATAAGGGCGATGATCTTTTGGTGTTGGTTGTCCAGCACTCTGCGCAAGGTAGCCGACGCAGTTTGGCTGTGCTGGAGGTTGGTTTGCAGGATTCTAGTCTCCCCGCATGGGAGAAGAGCAGAGGCTGCTGCCATCGACCTCACTCTCCTCCCCCGCCGGAAAGCAGTCCTCGTCCGAAGTAAGTCCGGGCGAGGGTGGATCCTGAGTTGGTTCCTCGTTTATTTCTTCCTCCATCACAACCGGAGAGGAAGCCCGCTCCTCCACCCCCTCGACTGTCTCCATCGCGGTTGGCGACGGGGACCGCACAGGCGGCGGCGGATCAGGCTACGATCCAGGTGCGACGGGGGATGCTGTGGTTATAGGCGCAGTACCCTCCTCACTGGCGACACCCTCCTCTAGGAAGCGGATGTAGATGCTGCCCATGAGGTAGTATACGCGCCTACTCTGGTCTTTTATAATTTTGACCATGGGCTCCGGCACACGAAAGAAAAGACAGGTACCCGGAGGCTCCTGTCTGGCCCTCTCATGTGTCAGAGTCCAGGTGTTTATTTGCAGGTTGGGATTCTGGCGGGTAAGGAGCTTGACCAGTGCCGGAGTGTCCTCGGTGTTCTCCGGCACGAACAGCATACACAGCGCCTTCTTCGGTATTTCGGCTTGGGGCCGAACGGTTAAAATGGTCCCTGGAATCGGGGACTGCATGTTTGTTGCGATCCGCTTGAGCCAGGCCAGTGTGAAAGCGTCCTCGCACCAGGTTTTGAGAACACCCTCAGCGAAGTGGGCCTTGCCTCGAAAGTGGATCGCCGTGTTTTCTGTTGGGTTAGATGGGTCGGGGTCTGCCATAAGCAACGCCCGCAGTTCTTTCTCGATTTTTAAACGGATCCCCTCTGCCTGTTCTTGCCTCATATCCTCGAAAGGTTCCGTCATGACGGCGACGCACAGCTCGTTATTCCTGTACGACGCGGCAGCTTCGGCGTAGCTCACCAAGGAACCGTCTACCATGTGGGAGCGAGCAGACTTGCTCTTCTTGCCTATCCCGGTTGGTGTGACGGAGTCCTCGGGTCGCTCACGCTTCTGCGCCCTGGCAGGAAGTTCCCCGTCGGTAGTTGGGTGTTTCTTATGTCCCCTTGGTCTCAAGCTGCGCTTTCGCCTGATCGCCGTGGCAGCCGCGCCCGCTGGTGTCGATGTTGTTTCCAACACTACTGCAGGGGCTGCCACGACATCTTGCTGCGCAGTCTTGACCGGTGCAGACAGACGCCTCTTGGAGGACGATGTCTTGCGGGAGACGGTGGTCCATGTTTGTTTGACCGGAGATTGAATGGCGTCTCTAAGAGACGACATGTCGATCCCGGTCGTGTTGGTTGTCCCTGCCGTTTGGGCTTCGGTCAGACTCGTTAGGTCCCTCTCCGAGGCCACCAGCGCTAACGCAGCCCTAGTGGGCGCATCGGAGGACGCAGCCTTAGGCGGTTTTCGCTTAGGCGCATCCTGAGACGCACCTCTAGTTTTTGTTACAGTTGGCGCATCAGAAGACGCAGCCGTAGGTGGTTGGTTGGTTATTTTGTTTGGCGCATCAGAGGACGCTGCCTGAGTGTTGTTTGGGTTTTGTGATGTCTCATTGTCCATGTGTTTTGATTAAGAAACTTCACCGTCGGAGCTCTCCACCCGCCACGGAGCCCTCAAGTCGGGGACGCCACTCGCTCCACGAGTGGACGCCAGAGCTACTCCTTCGGTATAGGACCAGCTTATTGAGAAGTAGACGAGCCCGCACGCAACGGAGGATCGCGAGACTGTAAACGGCATGAGACTATGCCGCCACTCATCCCTCGACCCCACGCCACGCCGGCTGCCCCCCCCCCAATAAACCGGCCCTCGCTTGACATCCCGCTTATGGGATGCCGCAGCCGATTGATCGTGGGTAGCTACTCCACAACCACCCGTGTGAGAGGAATTCCAGACCAAAGTGATGTGTTGTGTGCAACCTGCTCCACTCAATCACCAGGATTCCTTCATCCCTCCGTACGGGTCCCCGCGCACGGCACAAACACGCGGGAGGTCATTACTATCCATCATCTGCCCTTGTTCGATGATGGACACCCAGGAGCATGACCTCGCCACCCCTGTGATATTTCGCCCGGTGGTTTCAGTTGCGTCTAGTTCTGAGGGAATTAGACCAAGAACGGGGTGGCAACCTCGGGAAGGTACACCTCCAGACTTGCCTTGAGGATCTACACGACTGTTGCGCTCTCCCTCAAAACCACGCCACCCTACCGCCTCTGAGGGAGGAGGTAGAGTAGGCCTGTATCTACACTACCAGCCCAGCAAAGCATGTCGTTGTGCAACCGTAAAAGCATAAATACAGAACCCTCCCCAATTGCTACCTATTAGTCATCTCATTTAACACCAATTTCGTAATTTTACTGCTAGCTTATGGTGAAGATAGCAGTAACTCGATTTTTGTGGAATCGGTTCGAGCAACAAAATCGGTTTTGCAGCAACTAATTAGCAACTAATTAGCCACAAATTCACATGTAAATTTTGGTCGATTTTGCTGACTGTTCACTGCCAGCTTGATGGAGCTGCATTATATGGCTTTGGGACATATGTACAAGTGTGCGCAGGGTTAACGCACTGAAAGTCGACGAATTTGCCATGAAAAGTTTTAACTATACGTTTTACTCAAATTATTGTTAAGATTGGCTTCCCCTAAGGAGGAAAAGAGGCCGTGCTCCGCCATCGCTCGGCCCTGTAGAGTGCCTCCGCCCTTTAAAGGCTATTTAACGAGGTAACTCTCCCACCAAATATTGACATTTAAACACATCTTAAACACTACAATTGCTAATTCAAATAAAATCACATCTTAATTTTGTTTTAAATGGACTAGGTACAGATTTTTTACATTCAAAAGTAATTTATTCAAACTAGGCTGAAAACCAGCACTTTTTAACCTCAAAATGTACATGAAGACAGTCCCCCAAATCGCGCACCCGTCACCACTTCCTAGTTTTTTAACTGGGAAGAAGAAGTGGCGCAACAAACTCCCCAGCAACACAACTGTCTGTTTAGTTTGAAGAACTTGAATTTATACAATGTTAAAGTTAATTTTAAATATATAAATGTAAGTACAACTCAACAATCACAACATGGAATATACTTTTATAAGAAAACACAGCATATTATGTATATGTTAGTACATTAAAAATATAATTCATTAAAACATTAAATATATTTTAGTTCACTACGGAATATTTAAATGTTAAAAACGCAACAATAACAACATATTTATAAAAATCTTCTCTTTAGCACAATAATTAATATTTACCTACAACGCCCCTTTGTGTCTGAAAAAGCTTAATTTAAGATCTTCTACTAGTGGCCTACCCCGGCTTCGCCCAGATGTTTTATATTTTTAAAAATTTCTTTCGTACAAACTCGCCCTGACTATAATACCAGTCAACCAAATCAATTCAATCGTTCAAGTCGTTCCCAAATTATGCGCGTTTATACGTTTCGGCGATACATTATTATTTATATGTATAGAAAGTAGAAGAAGATGTAGGCGGCACGTCAGTTCTCAGAACCAGTTGTAACCTTGAGCATGCCTAGCATTCGGTCTTTCGAAGAACCCATCGTCACTATCTTCACTGGTTTCTTCTCGGTACCGATAGTAACGTTCTTCAGAGTAATCTGCAAGATAAGAAACCGTTATCATAAAAGCAGATTCATTTAAAAAAAAATGGCTTCCCTTAAGGGGAAGAGGCCGTGCTCCACCGACGCACGGCCCTGTAGAGTGCTACCCGCCATGGGCCCGCGGGATGGATAAAATAGGTACCATATTTATCCATTCCGTGTCTACTCTCCCACCAAAAACTTCTAACTTCTATAAGTTTCTCCCGACTGCAAATGGATACTTACAATTTTCTGTTTCACGTGCTCATTAGCGGGAACGATGTTCAGGTGATATTTCTGCAATACCTACTCGACTATACATATATATATATAGGTATATATATTTTTTATTTAATTATATCTAATCATACTCTTTTTTTTCTTCAAACACGTCGAGTTTATTATACCCTACGCTTTCTCCAGTATCATTCATAACACTCGGCAAAAATTTGGCTGTTGCTATATTCCGTTGGAAGTCGCTACGTCCCCGCAAAGGGACGTGACGAGCGGTCACAGGGCTAGGCCCCCTGCACGCGGGGGCACCCCTCGGCCCGTAACGACGGGCCCGTCATTTTGGTGCTCATAGTGAACGGAGCTTCATCGGGCATGCGCCTACTCGAAAACGAATAGCAACGCACACCCGTGTGTTTAGATGCGTGTTTACCGCAGGTGCGCCACGGCGACTAACGAGCAAGCTCTGTGTCGCCTCTTCACGGCGCCTCGGCGGTCAGTCCCCGCCAGGTGAGACCCCCAGTGACCTGGGGGAGGCCCAGCGAGAACGACCAGCGACGAGAACGCCGACTTGTGGGCGAACCTGCGGCTATTGTGAGGCTCCCGTCCTCCCCGTTTTCCAGAGCTAGCCGGTCGCGGCGCGGACCGCAGAGCCATTCAATGTGTGTGGGCGGTTATGAAGTGTGTGTACTACCGTCCAGTGCTTGTGCACCGCGGCACGCCCGCCATTATCGGGCGGGGGGCGGACAGCACTCCGTCGACCACCACTCTGAAGCTCCTGTTGGACAGAAAGGATTGAGCCACTTTGACAACGCGACGGGGCGCGCCAGACGTGGCCAACTAGTAAATAAGGCCGTCGTGCCGCACGCGGTCGAAAGCCTTCTCCATGTCGAGGAATACTGCTACCGCGTACTCCTTCTTGTTCATGGTTGATAACAGCAGGTGCAGTACCCTCGACAGCTGGAGCGTCGTGCTATGTTCCGACCGAAACCCGAACTGTTCCGGTCGTGGAGTGATGTGCGGGGTGAGGTGTCGCAGCAGCAAAGACTCGAACACCTTGGAGATGGTGGGCAGCCGATAGCTCCAGGGCTTCAGGATGTTCTTTCGCGGCGGCCAAGTCCCTCAACTCGGCCTTTACCTTCTCCGCGAGACGGTTTAGCTGCGTTTTTAAATAGGGGCAGCGTAATTGTTGCCACTGCTTGCGTAGGCGCCTCTTCTCGGCAACCATCGCACGAATCCGTGGTGGTAGGGGCGGCTTTAGCCCTCTCCCCTCCGCTGGTATTTCTATAGTGGCCTCTTCTAGGGCGCTTTGCACGCAAGCAGTGACGTCGTTCGCAAGCGAGTCCACGTCCGCGGCGGTATTTATTGGCCGAGTTGGTGTGGTGGCATCAATCCTTTCTGCGTATTTGGTCCAGTCCAGTTGGCGACGTGGCGCTAGTGGCTTCAGTCGGGTCGGCATCCCCGATAGGACGACGAGCACAGGCTGATGATCAGATTGTAGCTCGTCGTAGATCACTTGCTGCGTGATCTGGCAGTTTAGCCCTCAGTGTACTACGATGTCCAGTACGTCGGGCAAGTGGCTATGGTTCTCCGGATAGTGGGTAGGCGTCTCAGGGCCGGACACCGAGTAGCCGAAGGCCTCCGCGTCCGCGAAGAGCCGTCTCCCCCCGGAGTTCGGGTGCTGTGAGTTCCATGCCTGGTGTTTACAATTTAAGTCACCGGCGAGGATGGTTGCGTTATCAGTTTTAGTTAGTAGCGCCCGCACCTCTGATGCATCGAAAAACGATGCGGGCGGCCTATACACAGCATACAGTTCCACATCCTCGCCGGCTACATGCAGCTGCACGCCCAGGGCGTACATGTGCTGCAGCGTCGACGGGGGGAGTTCTTGATGGACGACTCTTCGTCTCACTAGTACCGCCAGACCACGGTATCTGTAGTTTAGTGCCGACCGTTCGTCCTTCCTATATACGAGGTATCCTGGGAACCTTACCCTATCTTCGGGTCCCAGGTGCGTCTCGTTTATGAGCGCCATGTCGATGTCCTGATCCCTCAGGAGGTGGCGGAGAGGGGCTACCTTGTCCTTCAGGCCGCGGGCATTCCAATGCAATATCCTTAACGGCCTAGCCATGGTAGAGGGTTAGAAGGGAGGCCAGGCCGTCATGGATAACCTGTTCTACGTTCTGCTTCTGGCTGATGGCCTTTATAAGGTCCATCAGCAGCTTTATGGCACAGGCACTAAAGTTCTTTTTGTGTTCGGCGCCGGCGGGTATGTCGGCGCCTTCCTTAGCTTTCCTTTCTTTCCTTGCGTTGAGTGACTGTAGTGTTGTGCCGGCGCCTACTGTCGCACGCTTAGCAACGTTCGTTGCCTGCGCCTTGCTATGGGCAGGAGCGGCCTAAGGAATTTCGTCTTCCTTGGTCGCTGAGGGGGCCCCCGTCATCCTCTTCTTTTTGCCCCCTCTCTTCCTCTTCCTCCGCCTGGTGGAGGAGGTAGCTCCACCGCGTGTGGTGGGTCCGTTAGCTGCCGACATCAAGGATGCGCCGCCCTTGGCCTCTTCCTGCGGCCCCTCACCGTCTTGGTTTGCTGGGCGGCGCGAGGTGTTTGTCGTGATGACGACAGTCCCCGCACGCCTGTTCCGGAGTTCCTTCTGAAACACAGGGCACCTTATGTGGCACCCCGGGTGCGCGCCCCCGCAGTTTGCGCAGGTGGCGTGCTCTTCCCTCGGTCGCGGGCAGTCTCTCGCGGTGTGCCCTTCACCGTATCGGACACAGGCGAGCGGGCGGTGACACTGGTGCGACGAGTGCCTAAATTTCTGGCACCGGTGGCACTGAGCGGGCCCACGCTTTCCACGCCATGCTTCTATCTTGACACCTCTCATGAGCAGGAACTCAGAGGTGTCGAAGATTCTCCTAGCGTCTGGTGTTCTTTTTAGCATGGCGTAGAACACGCATCCGGGTCTTCCTTGACGTGCGCGTATGTGGCGCACGTATGTTGGCTCGTAGCCTAAATGGCGGAGCTCCTCCTCGATCTCCTGGGGATCAGTGTCGGAAGGCAGCCCCCTAATGGCCACCTTCATCTGTTTCTCCGCTAGTAGGGAGTAGGCAAACCAGGAAATGCCTTCTTCCTTTTCGAGGTTGGTCAGGTACCGCCGGACCAGTCGGTATTCGTCCTCGGACTCCGGCGAGAAGCGGACGCCGGAGCCGTAAGGGCGGGCGTTGGGCGGCCGGCCCAGCTTGGCGGCGAGGGCCCGAAAGTGGTGGGCCCAGTTTGGCAGTTTCTCCACTACCAGCGGAGGGTAGCGTGGCCTCTTCTTGGCCTTATCAATTGCCGGGGGCGCGTTGTGCGCGCCTGGACCCGGTGAGGGGGCTGCCTCGTTATTGAATGTAGAAGTAAAATTTTTTAAATTTTCACTTACCCCCATTTTTGCCGGGGACGGGCTTGTAGTCGGCGAACGGCCGCCTCGGCCCCGCGACGGCGGGTCGAGGCAGTACCGCTTCGCCTCCTCTTCCTCCTCGTCCGTGCTCCTGCATCGCCGCTGTGGACGCATTTTTTGGGGCTCGTACTCCATCTCTTCCTCCTCTCGATCCGCTCTCCTCTTCGTTCAGTGACCCCAGCGACACATTCGAACCCGTACGGGAGGATTGGGCCAAGAAAGTCGCCAGGGCGTCGTAGGCTGCAGCGCGCGGGGCCGCAGGCGAGGCGGGTACAGAAGGGGTCGCGGGCGGCGCGGTGCCCCTCTGTAGACGTGGGTCTCTGGGTGACCCTCTTGTTAATGGTGCCGGTGCGCCCGCCAGCAAGCTGCGGGGCGCGGTCGACGCAGAGCGCGGGGCAGAGCGAATTGCGTGCGCGTGCGGCGCGGCTGTAGGCGCGGGCGCGGGTGGTGACGCGCGGGGCGCAGCGTGCGGGCGCGCCGAACCGTGGGTAGGCGACGCGGTCTGCGCGTAGGTACGCGCTGGCGGCGCCGCGAGGCGTGCGGCAGGTGCCGAATCGCGGGCCGGTGGCGCAGCACTGCGCGCGGGCGCAGGCGCACGAGACGCGGAGGCGCGCGGCGGCGGCGCTCGTACCTGGTAAGCGGCGGCGGGGTGTGGGGCTTGAGCGGGCCCCGGTCTCACTGCCGCGTGGGGTGCTGGCCCAGCTTGGCGTCGGCTCGCTGCCGACAACGTTAGTGGCGATGTTGGCGACGGTAGAGTTGGCTGCGGCGGTTGCTTCCTCGGTGGGCCGGCCGTCGCAGAACCGGCCAACGCGGTGCCGATGTTCGGCAGCGACGTCGACCGGTCCAGCGTCGGGCGGCTCGCTCGTTCAGGCGGTGGGTCCTCTTTACAGGCGCCGCCACGGCCTGGAGGGCCGCGGGCTTCGACATCTTTCTTGGTGGTGGTGTACCGCGACCGTTAATTTTTTTGTAAATTTGGTGGCGAAACTTTGCTTTCCCTGTGGCTGTGCGAGCGAACTAACTTCGTTCATACAGTCGCAGGGTAGATGAAAAAGAGCGGTCCGTGCGGATGGTGGGTAGGCGAAGAAAAACTTTTGTGCGCGTGACCACTGACCACTGGCTAATCCTGTTGCTATATTTCGGCGATACATTATTATTTATATGTATAGAAAGTAGAAGAAGATGTAGGCGGCACGTCAGTTCTCAGAACCAGTTGTAACCTTGAGCATGCCTAGCATAGTACCGAGTTTCATTAAAATGAGTTCAGCATATGCTGATCTTTATAATAGGAATACTTTTTATAAGTAATAAAATTTTCATGAATCTTTGTCTACGTTATCCTAACGTAGACAGAAATTACTACCAAAAATCATTCGGTCTTTCGAAGAACCCATCATCACTATCTTCACTGGTTTCTTCTCGGTACCGATGGTAACGTTCCTCAGAGTAATCTGAAAGATAAGAAACCGTTATCGTAAAAGCAGATTCATTAAAAAAAATGGCTTCCCTTAAGGGGAAGAGGCCGTGCTCCACCGACGCACGGCCCTGTAGAGTGCCTCCGCCCTTAACAGGATATTTTTACGAGGTCACTCTCCCACCAAACAATATTTAAACACATCTTCAAACAACTTTACTATCAACTACATACTACACTTATTGCATTTTTTTAAATTGGTTATTGCTGTCCCAATGCTGGGACAACAGTTGCCAATTAAAATAAAACACTTCCAAAAAAGAACACTACAAAGTACAAAATACCTTTAATTTTGGTCGTTGGTGTTAAATTACTAAGAAACAACCAAAATCACCGACTTCCAAAAGTACTTTGTGGTGTTTTTTGGATGTCGGGTTTTTTGTGTGACAGTTTTTTTGAACACATTAACGGCGTTGCAAATTCATAGTCTGCTACGAGTATGCGTGTATCTTAAGAGCGTGTACGCCGTATGTCATTTCATACAAACTTTCAAGTCCTTATTCTTCAAAATGAATGAACCGATTTTAACGAAACTTGGTATGCATACGCTAGATATTCAGGTCTAAATGGTTATCAGAAAACATTTTTGAAAAAGAGTTCACACCAAGCTGTATTTTACATGTTTAAAGTTATAATATATTGCGCACGCACCAACACTTTAAAAATCGGAACATTGAATAAAAACGCCTTAGGAGTCCAAAGCAAGCAGTTGAAAGAAGTGTAAGCTAAAGCGATGATTTACCTTTGTTGTTGATCGCACTTGGGGTCGGCGGGTTCCTTTGCCGTGGTGAGTCGTCATAAAGATGGTTTACATCAATGTTGGGCTCTCGCTCCAAAGTCTGCATTATTCGGTACATGTCCATTGTCAGCTGTCTGAAATCGGTTTAAAGTCCTGTCACATCTTGAGAGCTTCGGCAAATTGAGTTCTTGGCTTTCCGATCCAAAGTTGAACGTCAGACGTCGGGCGTATGACGTTTCCACTGCGACATGCCCAGCCACTGGCCTCAGATGCTTAGTGAAGTTGTCAGTGAAGAGGATTGCTGAACTGTTCAATCTGAAAATTAAGTAATGTATCAGCTTATGTCAAAGGTTTAAATCAATAGAAACCATTCTTACCTGTAGTCCTTGAAAGTTGCAAAAGGAGACATGAGAGAGCAAGCAATGAAAACAACAGTTAGGATACAACAGTGTTTATTAAAAGGAAAATACAGGTTTAAACCTTCAGGGTACCTTCATATAAAAGCTGGTATAGCTGCAGGTATATGAAGGTACCCCGGGCAAGTATAGTCTTGCTCTCCTGTCTTCACCAGCAGGTCGACAATACTGTAGATCACTTCATTGGGTTGCGTAATCCGGTCCGTATATGATGATTGCCTGTAATCAAAAGAAGAATTTTAGATTATTAATTTAATGCGGCAGCTGAGTAACATATCTACACTAATATTATTAAGAGGAAAGATTTTTTTGTTTGTTTAAAATGAATAGGCTCCGAAAGTACTGGACCGATTTGAAAAATTCTTTCACCAGTAGAATCGCACATTATCGCTGATGGACATAGGCTATAGAATATTTTAGGAAAAGTTAGGGATCCGTATGAAAACTTCGATAATGTAACCCAAGGTGTGAGAAAAAATCCTTATATCGCGTATGCTGCAGAATCTTTTGACAAATATGTCTAACTATTATGGATAAGTCACCATGACCGCTTTTTGTTCATATTATTCAAGCAAATCCAATAATGAAATAAAAATGATGATTTTAATATAATGATATTAAATGGTTTGATAATTAAGTTTGATTATGTACGTGTAAATTACACTTTCAATTATTCAAATCGGACCTTTCGTTCAAAAGTTACGACGATAATAAACATGCTCGGAGTAAGAAAAATGTCGCGGCTTGAGCGAACTGGGGAGAATCGTATCAATGCTTGGTCCGATGAAGTTGAAACACCACGGCATTTAAATGTTTTCGATAAAACAATAAGAATAACAAATGTTTGGATTTTTCGAAAATAACTACATACATAACAAGGAGTGAAGCAGGGGTGATTAAGATTTTAGGGGAGGACATAATTGCTTGCTTCAATTTACGTCGGAATACTATAAACAAAAAGCGGGATAATTGAAATAGTTGTAAGTACCTAACAATTTTTGCATAATCAAACCCTGACGGGTTGAAGGGGGTGAACAGTTGCACTGAACCTGGGCTCGAGACAAGTGAGATTCTGTCAACGGTGGTGTGGCGTACGCGATTGTCAATACGTCAAAAATGTATAGGTTTCGAAATGTCACGTGACCAAATTCCTACATTTTGGCATTTCGACAGTCGCATTCGCTAATTAAATGGTACATTGTCGAGGGCCTCCTGAGACCATAGAATAAGTAGAAATGGCTAAGTAATTAATGAAAACCGTTGTGTTTAATTTTCCAAAACTAACCTTTTATAGGGGGCGTTGAAGTTTGTGAAGTACCTACTAAATCCGAGCAGACGAAGTCGCGGGCGAAGTGCTAGTACTAAATAAGTACACTTAGTATATTTACCTCCAGAGCTCTAAAAGCTGGTATAGCTGCAGGCACATGAAGGTACCCCTGGCACGGATAGTCTTGCTCTTCTGTCTTCACCAGCAGCCCGACAATACTGTAGATCACTTCATTGGGTTGCGTAATCCGGTCCGTATATGATGATTGCCTGTTAGCAAAAGAAGAACATCAGAAAATTAATTTAATGCGGCAGCTGACTAACATACACTAAATAAATACACTTAGTATATTTACCTCCAGAGCTCTAAGTGCTGGTGTAGCTGCAGGTATATGAAGGTCCCCCTGGCACGTATAGTCTTGCTCTTCTGTCTTCATCTGTAGCCCGACAATACTGTAGATCATTTCATTGGGTTGCGTAATCCGGTCAGTTTCAACCCATATTTAACTTTCTGTCTCGACCTCTGTAGGTAAACAAAAGTGATAAATATCTAAGCAAATACTAAAGAGAACAACGTCTAAAATTTCCGGAAGTTAATTTACCTGGGAGTCATTGGATTTGTGTTTTTGTTAGTGCTCGAAAGGAAAATTTCCCCTTTCGATTTTTGGCTGACAGTCCGAGACATGCTATAGTAACGAATGCTTTAGCATTTCTCGGATTAACAGCCATCGGCTATAGTCTCCCCGACCCTAACTTTTTCGCAAGTTTTTGTTGAATATTCTGTTCAACTTCTGCACTTCTTTCGTTGAGGTTCCGTATCTATTTCTCCCGCACTTTTTGGCGGCTATTTCTTTCCTTTCGAGATTTTATCAACCATATATAGGACTATAAACTGTAAGACGCTCAATTATCATAATTTTATTAAGGTTCAAAAAAGTTAGTTTTTTCGAAAGAAGAGGAGAAGTTTAAAAGTACTTTTTATTAGTCTTATTGAAATAAATGAATTGACTTTTACTACCAATATCATTATCATTATCATTATCCTACCTGCAGGACTATATGTCTCGCCACCGTTACTTAGAGTTCAGGTTATCTTCATCTTTGTCAGTTTCGGACATTTGTCTCTTTTTTCTTCTTTTTTTCTATTTATTCTCTGTCATGTATCTTAACTAATTACATCCATTGTTTGGCACTTTTTTGCTTCTCAGGATTTAGCCGGCAGAACTGTAGGTTCGGACTGACGCCATTAGAAACAAAGAAATGAGTAATATCCGCCTAAATAAATAATTTATTTGTTGCAGGAAATTAGTCATTTCTTTGTCATTAATGAATTCAGCCCGAACCTACCGGACTGTCAGTAGCGCGTACACTCTTGCGCACGCGCTACGGCTTCACTTTCACTTATTGCCACTTTCACTTATTGCCTCTTTCACTTGTCGTAGTTCAATTATGTTCACAATTAATTAATAAATAAGTTTCCCTCTCTGTAAACAAAAATGAACATCTGATATGGTTCGTGTTTCTGTCTGTTTCGTCGAACATGCATAAAGCGCCCCTTTCCCAGAGAGCGAGAAGTAGGCAGAACATTATGTTGAAGTTTAAAAGTGCTTTTTATAAGTCTTATTGAAATAAACGAATTGACTTTTACTTAAGTATACATTTTTGAAAACATTTTCCTTACCATTGTCATTATCATTATCATTATCATTATCCTACCTGCAGGACTATATGTCTCGCCACCGTTACTTAGAGTTCAGGACATCATCTTCTTTGTCAGTTTCGGAGATTCCATATATTATGTGTCTTTTTTCTTCTTTTTTTCTATTTATTCTCTGTCTGTCATGTATCTTAACTAATTACATCCATTGTTTGGCACTTTTTTGCTTCTCAGGATTTAGCCGGCAGAGCTGTAGGTTCAGACTGACGCCATAAAAAACAAAGAAATCACTAATATCCGCCTAAATAAATAATTTATTTGTTGCAGGAAATTAGTCATTTCTTTGTCATTGATGAATTCAGCCCGAACCTACCGGACTGTCAGTAGCGCGTACACGCGCTTCGGCATCACTTTCATTTATTGCCTCTTTCACTTGTCGTAGTACAATTATGTTCACAATTAATAAATAAGTCTCCCTCTCTGTAAACAAAAAAGAACATCAGATATGGTTCGTGTTTCTGTCTGTTTCGTCGAACATGCATAAAGCGCCCCTTTCCCAGAGAGCGAGAAGTAGGCAGAACATTATGTTGAAGTTTAAAAGTGCTTTTCATAAGTCTTATTGAAATAAACGAATTGACTTTTACTTAAGTATACATTTTTGAAAACATTTTCCTTACCATTGTCATTATCATAATCATTATCATTATCATTATCATTATCCTACCTGCAGGACTATATGTCTCGCCACCGTTACTTAGAGTTCAGGTCATCATCTTCTTTGTCAGTTTCGGAGATTCCATATATTATGTGTCTTTTTTCTTCTTTTTTCCTATTTATTCTCTGTCATGTATCTTAACTAATTACATCCATTGTTTGGCACTTTTTTGCTTCTCAGGATTTAGCCGGCAGAGCTGTAGGTTCAGACTGACGCCATAAGAAACAAAGAAATAACTAATATCCGCCTAAATAAATAATTTATTTGTTGCAGGAAATTAGTCATTTCTTTGTCATTGATGAATTCAGCCCGAACCTACCGGACTGTCAGTAGCGCGTACACTCGCGTGCACGCGCTTCAGCATCACTTTCATTTATTGCCTCTTTCACTTGTCGTAGTACAATTATGTTCACAATTAATAAATAAGTCTCCCTCTCTGTAATAAATATGAGAACATTAGATATGGTTCGTGTATCTGTCTGTTTCGTCGAACATGCTTAAAGCACCTCTTTCCCAGAGAGATAAAAGTAGGCATACATTATGTTGAAGTTCAAAAGTGCTTTTTATTGGTCTTATTGAAATAAATGAATTGACTTTTAACTTACACATTTTTAAAATTATTTTCCTTACCATTATCACTAAACTACCTGCAGGACTATATATCATTGGATTCCCAATTCATGAACAATAATAAAACGGACGTGAAATATGCGAGTAAATTAAAAAAATACGTTGTGTTAAAAAATTCCAACACGTACCTTCTGCAGCCTTTCTTTTTCTTCTTCGGTGCGACTAAGGATTCCCAGCAAACTGTAACAAAACTGTAAGTACCTTATTATTGTCATAATTACCTGTTCAAAGGCGCTAGCAATCTATATTATAATTACTATTTTGTTTTATTATACATTTATTTTATACTCTACACATAAATTACGGAGACAAATAGTAAAACACACAAAAACATACTATAACAAGACACACACGTAATGCAATGTTGAGATTTACACATGAACTACAAATAAGTACAATATTAAACAGTCTGGCGGAGTATCGACTGAATACCTATTCCGTCGATATTCGCTAGACTGTTTAACACTGTACCACCAGACAGCTTACATCGGTTTATGATTCTTTTTCAGAAAACGTGAGCACAGGAAGTGGACCTGGCAGAGCCCCGACGGTGCAACTAAAAATGAGATTGACTTCATCATGTCGACGAAGAAGCAGATATTCAATGATGTCTCCGTGATCAACGCGGTGAAAACCGGAAGTGATCACCGCATGGTAAGAGGCACATTGAATCTAAATATCAAGCTGGAAAGGTCTCGACTAATGAATTCTACGCTCCGTCCAGCACAGATCCAGATCCAAAACTCCGAAAGCTTTCAGCTCGAACTTCAAAATCGTTTCGAGTGCCTAGGGAGCTCCGCGGACGAATACAACGATGGGTTCGTGGAAACTGTTCATACGGTCGGGTCTAAGTTCTTCAAGACTCGCCGTACAGATAAGACCAAGAGGCTCTCTGATCCGACTCTCAAGCTCATGAAGGAGAGGCGGGAGATGATTCTGCAGTCTTCAGACGATGCGTGCAAGTACCGGCAGCTCA
Source organism: Melanchra persicariae (assembly GCA_947386135.1). NCBI lineage: Eukaryota > Metazoa > Arthropoda > Insecta > Lepidoptera > Noctuidae > Melanchra > Melanchra persicariae. The sequence continues at coordinate 32,292,048 of OX376643.1, forward strand.
ATAGACGGATCTCCAAGTCCTTGAAAAGCGACCTCCGCCGCTTTAATACTGAAAAGATTAAAGACGCGATAGAGCGGAATAAGGGCTCCAAGGTCTTTGCAAGAGATTTGTCTATTGGGCAGAGCCAGCTCTCAAAACTGAAGACCGACGATGGCAGAACCATATCCGCCAAATCGGAGCTTCTGAGGGAGATCGAGACATTCTATGGACAGTTATACACGTCAATGACCAAACCCGCAGCAAATCTAGCGAACGACCCAAGAGCTAGATTGACCTGGCATTATACCGAAGACATCCCGGACGTCAGCCTGTATGAGATTAGGATGGCTCTGAAGCAGCTTAAGAACAACAAGGCGTCGGGTGAGGACGGAATTACGGCCGAACTCCAGAAGGCGGGTGGAAAACCAGTCCTTAAGGCTCTTCAGAAACTGTTCGATTCCGTCATACTCGAGGGGAAAACGCCACAAGCTTGGAGCAGAGGTGTGGTGGTACTCTTCTTTAAAAAGGGCGACAATGCCCTGCTTAAGAATTACAGGCCCATCTCACTTCTGAGCCATGTCTACAAGCTGTTTTCCAGAGTCATCACAAACCGTCTCGCACGCAGGTTTGACGACTTCCAGCCTCCCGAACAAGCCGGATTCCGAAAAGGCTTCAGCACCGTAGACCACATATACACGCTGCGGCAGGTTATACAGAAGACCGAAGAGTATAATCTGCCCCTCTGCTTAGCGTTTGTGGACAACGAGAAAGCCTTCGACTCGATCGAGACTTGGGCTGTGCTGCAGTCTCTCCAACGGTGCCAGATCGACTATCGGTACATCGAGGTGCTGAAGTGTTTGTATGAAAACGCCACCATGTCAGTCCGACTTCAGAATCAGACATCAGAACCTATCCTCCTGCAGCGGGGTGTAAGGCAGGGAGACGTAATTTCTCCGAAACTGTTCACGGCCGCAATGGAGGACGTCTTCAAGGTTTTGACTGGAAAAGGCTAGGCATTAATGTCAATGGCGAGTACATCACTCATCTTCGATTTGCCGACGATATAGTCGTCATGGCTGAGACCACAGAGGACCTCAGTACAATGCTCGATGACCTCAGTAGAGCTTCCGAAAGAGTGGGTCTTAAAATGAACATGGACAAAACTAAGGTCATGGTAAATACCCATGTAGCACCCACTCCTATCAAGATTAGAGGCTCTGCACTCGAAGTTGTTGATGAGTACGTCTACCTGGGACAAACGATCCAGCTAGGTAGGGCTAACTTCGAGAAGGAGGTCAACCGTCGAATCCGACTCGGCTGGGCGGCGTTCGGGAAGTTGCGTGGTATCTTCTCGTCTCACATACCACAGTGTCTCAAGACGAAAGTCTATGACCAGTGCGTGTTGCCAGTGATGACCTATGGACTCGAAACGTGGTCGCTCACAATGGGCATCATCAGAAGGCTTAAAGTCACCCAAAGGGCAATGGAGAGGGCAATGCTCGGAGTTTCCTTGCGTGATCGAATCAGGAATGATGATATCCGCAAGAGAACCAAGGTTACCGACATAGCCCGAAGGATCGCCAAATTGAAGTGGCAGTGGGCAGGGCACATTGATCGCAGAACAGATGGTCGATGGGGCCGAAAAGTTTTGGAGTGGCGACCGCGTACCGGAAGACGCAGCGTTGGAAGGCCTCCCACAAGGTGGACCGATGACCTGGTGAGGGTCGCGGGTAACCGATGGATGCGAGACGCACAGGACCGATTGTTGTGGCGACGCTTGGGGGAGGCCTATGTCCAGCAGTGGACGTCTTTTGGCTGATATGATGATGATGATTACACTTTTACATTGAGACTACTTTCATCGCATGGCATCATAGATATAATGAACAAGATTTCTATGTATTCATGCACACTACTGCCCTCAAAGGTAGCTGTCTCGAAGGTAGGTCGCATGCGGAGTCGGTTTCAATCTAGTCCCACGCTATGGCCCTGTCGTGGCGGCAGAAAACACGCTGTCCTCAATATTTATGGTCCAAAAGTACAATTGTAAAACAAATAGGTAAGCCGGTTGACAAATTTTAGATTGTTTTTTTAATACCCAATATTTGCCTCCTCAATTTAAGAACGTTGCAGTTTGTTCTAAAAGCTCTTCCCTTTGATTTTGACGTCTTAAGACGCACGTTGTCAGGCTTCACAGCTGAAAAAAACGAATCTTAAGTTTAAGATACAATACAAGTTGTAAACATGTCCAGAACCAATCCATAACTTTTCGGCCCCATCGACCATTTGTTCTGCGAGCAATGTGCCCTGCCCAAACGTAAATATATTACCTATATAAAATAACGTACATACATACAGCCCTAGTATTTATTATTGTGGTGATTCTTAAATTCCACACATCTGAATGAAAATGGCATTATATGGCTTTGGGTCATATGTACAAGTGTGCGTAGGGTTAACGCATTGAAGTCGACGAATTTGCCATGAAAGTTTTAACTATACGTTTAGATTAAATTATTGTTAAGATTGGCTTCCCCTAAAGAGGAAAAAAGGCCGTGCTCTGCCATCGCACGGCCCTGTAGAGTGCCTCCGCCCTTTAAAGGCTATTTAACGAGGTCACTCTCCCACCAAATATTATCATTTAAACACACTACAATTGCTAATTAAAAAAAAAACACATCTTAATTTTTGTTTTAAATACACTAGGTACAGAATTTTTACATTCAAAAGTAATTTATTCAAACTAGGCTGAAAATCAGCACTTTCTTAACCTCAAAATGTACATGAAGACAGTCCCCCAAATCGTCCACCCGTCACCACTTCCTAGTGTTTTAACTGGGAAGAAGAAGTGGCACAACAAACTCCCCAGCAACACAACTGTCTGTTTAGTTTGAAGAACTTGAATTTATACAATGTTAAAGTTAATATTAAATATATAAATGTAAGTACAACTCAACAATCTTTTGGCAGTTTCTCCACTACCAGCGGAGGGTAGCGTGGCCTCTTCTTGGCCTTATCAATTGCCGGGGGCGCGTTGTGCGCGCCTGGACCCGGTGAGGGGGCTGCCTCGTTATTGAGGGTAGAAGTAAAATTTTTTAAATTTTCACTAACCCCCATTTTTGCCGGGGACGGGCTTGTAGTCGGCGAACGGCCGCCTCGGCCCCGCGACGGCGGGTCGGGGCAGTACCGCTACGCCTCCTCGTCCGTGCTCCTGCGTCGCCGCTGTGGACGCATTTCTTGGGGCTCGTACTCCATCTCTTCCTCCTCTCGATCCGAAGCGATGAATGGCGCTCCGTTCTCCTCTTCGTTCAGTGACCCCAGCGACACATTCAAACCCGTACGGGAGGACTGGGCCGAGAAAGTCGCCAGGGCGTCGTAGGCTGCGGCGCGCGGGGCCGCAGGCGAGGCGGGTACAGAGGGGGTCGCGGGCGGCGCGGTGCCTCTCTGTAGACGTGGGTCTCTGGGTGACCCTCTTGTTATTGGTGCCGCTGCGCCCGCCAGCAAGCTGCGGGGCGTGGTCGACGCGGAGCGCAGGGCAGCGCGAGTTGCATGCGCGTGCGGCGCGGCGGTAGGCGCGGGCGCGGGTGGTGACGCGCGGGGCGCAGCGTGCGGGCGCGCCAAACTGTGGGTAGGCGACGCAGTCTGCGCGTAGGTACGCGATGGCGGCGCCGCGAGGCGCGCGGCGGGTGCCGAATCGCGAGCCGGTGGCGCAGCACTGCGCGCGAGCGCAGGCGCACGAGACGCGGAGGCGCGCGGCGGCAGCGCTCGTACCTGGTAAGCGGCGGCGGGGTGTGCGGCTTGAGCGGGCCCCGGTCTCACTGCCGCGGGGGGCGCTGGCCCAGCTTGGCGTCGGCTCGCTGCCGACAACGTTGGTGGCGATGCTGGCGACGGTAGAGTTGGCTGCGGCGGTTGCTTCCTCGGTGGGCCGGCCGTCACACACCGACGAATTTGCCATGAAAAGTTTTAACTATACGCTTAACTTAAATCATTGTTAAGATTGGCTTCCCCTAAGGAGGAAGAGGCCGTGCTCCGCCATCACACGGCCCTGTAGAGTGCCTCCGCCCTGTAAAGGCTATTTAACGAGGTCACTCTTCCACCAAATATTATCATTTAAACACACTACAATTGCTAATTCAAAAAAAAAACATCTTAATTTTTGTTTTAAATACACTAGGTACAGAATTTTTACATTCAAAAGTAATTTATTCAAACTAGGCTGAAAATCAGCACTTTTTTAACCTCAAAATGTACATGAAGACAGTCCCTCAAATCGCCCACCCGTCACCACTTCCTAGTGTTTTAACTGGGAAGAAGAAGTGGCGCAACAAACTCCCCAGCAACACAACTGTCTGTTTAGTTTGAAGAACTTAAATTTATACAAAGTTAAAGTTAATATTAAATATATAAATGTAAGTACAACTCAACAATCTTTTGGCAGTTTCTCCACTACCAGCGGAGGGTAACGTGGCCTCTTCTTAGCCTTATCAATTGCCGGGGGCGCGTTGTGCGCGCCTGGACCCGGTGAGAGGGCTGCCTCGTTATTGAGGGTAGAAGTAAATTTTTTTAAATTTTGACTAACCCCCATTTTTGCCGGGGACGGGCTTGTAGTCGGCGAACGGCCGCCTCGGCCCCGCGACGGCGGGTCGGGGCAGTACCGCTTCGCCTCCTCTTCCTCCTCGTCCGTGCTCCTGCGTCGCCGCTGTGGATGCATTTCTTGGGGCTCGTACTCCATCTCTTCCTCCTCTCGATCCGAAGCGATGGATGGCGCTCCGTTCTCCTCTTCGTTCAGTGACCCCAGCGACACATTCGAACCCGCACGGGAGGATTGGGCCGAGAAAGTCGCCAGGGCGTCGTAGGATGCGGCGCGCGGGGCCGCAGGTGAGGCGGGTGCAGGGGGGGTCGCGGGCGGCGCGGTGCACCTCTGTAGACGTGGGTCTCCGGGTGACCCTCTTGTTATTGGTGCCGCTGCGCCCGCCAGCAAGCTGCGGGGCGTGGTCGACGCAGAGCGCGGGGCAGCGCGAGTTGCGTACGCGTGCGGCGCGGCGGTAGGCGCGGGCGCGGGTGGTGACGCGCGGGGCGCAGCGTGCGGGCGTGCCGAACCGTGGGTAGGCGACGCGGTCTGCGCGTAGGTACGCGCTGGCGGCGCCGCGGGGCGCGCGGCGGGTGCCGAATCGCGGGCCGGTGGCGCAGCACTGCGCGCGAGCGCAGGCGCACGAGACGCGGCGGCGGCGCTCGTACCTGGTAAGCGGCGGCGGGGTGTGGGGCTTGAGCGGGCCCCGGTCTCACTGCCGCGGGGGGTGCTGGCCCAGCTTGGCGTCGGCTCGCTGCCGACAACGTTGGTGGCGATGCTGGTGACGGTAGAGTTGGCTGCGGCGGTTGCATCTTCGGTGGGCCGGCAGTCACAGAACCGGCCAACGCGGTGCCGATGATCGGCAGCGACGTCGACCGGTCCAGCGTCGGGCGGCTCGCTCTTTCAGGCGGTGGGTCCTCTTTACAGGCGCCGCCACGGCCTGGAGGGCCGCGGGCTTCGACATCTTTCTTGGTGGTGGTGTACCGCGACCGTTAAATTTTTTGAAAATTTGGTGGCGAAACTTTGCTTTCCCTGTGGCTGTGCGAGCGAACTAACTTCGTTCATACAGTCGCAGGGTAAATGAAAAAGAGTAGTCCGTGCAGATGGTGGGTAGGCGACGAAAAGCTTTTGTGCGCGTGACCACTGACCACTGGCTAATCCTGTTGCTATATTTCGGCGATACATTATTATTCATATGTATAGAAAGTAGAAAAAGATGTGGGCGGCACGTCAGTTCTAAAAACTAGTTGTAACCTTGAGCATGCCTAGCATAGTACCGAGTTTTATTAAAATGAGTTCAGCATATGCTGATCTTTATAATAAGAATACTTTTTATAAATAATAAAATTTTCATGAATCTTTGTCTACGTTAACCTAACGTAGACAGAAATGACTACCAAAAATCATTCAGTCTTTCGAAGTACCCATCGTCACTATCTTCACTGGTTTCTTCTCGGTACCGATGGTAACGTTCTTCAGAGTAATCTGAAAAAGCAGATTCATTAAAAAAAATGGCTTCCCTTAAGGAGAAGAGGCCGTGCTCCACCGACGCACGGCCCTGTAGAGTGCTACCCGCCATGGTCCCGCGGGATGGATAAAATAGGAACCATATTTATCCATTCCGTGTCTACTCGCCCACCAAAAACTTCTAACTTCTATAAGTTTCTCCCGACTGCAAATGGATACTTACAATTTGCTGTTTCACGTGCTCATTAGCGGGAACGATGTTCAGGTGATATTTCTTCAATACCTACTCGACTATACATATATATATATATAGGTACATATATTTTTTATTTAATTATATTTTATCCTACTCTTTTTTTCTTCAAACGCGTCGAGTTTATTATACCCAACACTTTCTCCAATATCATTCATAACACTCGGCAAAAATTTGGCTGTTGCTATATTTCGGCGATACATTATTATTCATATGTTTAGAAAGTAGAAGAAGGTGTAGGCGGCACGTCAGTTCTCAGAACCAGTTGTAACCTTGAGCATGCCTAGCATAGTACCGAGTTTCATTAAAATGAGTTCAGCATATGCTGATCTTTATAATAGGAATACTTTTTATAAGTAATAAAATTTTTATGAATCTTTGTCTACGTTAACCTAACGTAGACAGAAAACACTACCAAAAATCATTCGGTCTTTCGAAGAACCCATCATCACTATCTTCACTGGTTTTTTCTCGGTACCGATGGTAACGTTCCTCAGAGTAATCTGAAAGATAAGATACCATTATCATAAAAGCAGATTCATTAAACAAAATGACTTCCCTTAACGGGAAGAGGCCGTGCTCCACCGACGCACGGCCCTGTAGAGTGCCTCCGCCCTTAACAGGATATTTTTACGAGGTCACTCTCCCACCAAACAATGTTTAAACACATCTTCAAACAACTTTACTATCAACTACATACTACACTTATTGCATTTTTTAAATTGGTTATTGCTGTCCCAATGCTGGGACAACAGTTGCCAATTAAAATAAAACACTTCCAAAAAAAAACACTACAAAGTACAAAATACCTTTAATTTTGGTCGTTGGTGTTAAATTACTAAGAAACAACCAAAATCACCGAATTCCGAAACTACTTTGTAGTGTTTTTTGGAAGTCGGGTTTTTTTTGAACACATTAACGGCGTTGCAAATTCATAGTCTGCTAGGAGTATGCGTGTCTCTCAACGACGTTCACACCCAGCTGTATTATACATGTTTAAAGTTATAATATATTGCGCACGCACCAACACTTTAAAAATCGGAACATTGAATTAAAACGCCTTAGGAGTCCAAAGCAAGCAGTTGAAAGAAGTGTAAGCTAAAGCGATGATTTACCTTTGTTGTTGATCGCACTTGGGGTCGGCGGGTTCCTTTGCCGTGGTGAGTCGTCATAAAGATGGTTTACATCAATGTTGGGCTCTCGCTCCAAAGTCTGCATTATTCGGTACATGTCCATTGTCAGCTGTCTGAAATCGGTTTAAAGTCCTGTCACATCTTGAGAGCTTCGGCAAATTGAGTTCTTGGCTTTCCGATCCAAAGTTGAACGTCAGACGTCGGGCGTATGACGTTTCCACTGCGACATGCCCAGCCACTGGCCTCAGATGCTTAGTGAAGTTGTCAGTGAAGAGGATTGCTGAACTGTTCAATCTGAAAATTAAGTAATGTATCAGCTTATGTCAAAGGTTTAAATCAATAGAAACCATTCTTACCTGTAGTCCTTGAAAGTTGCAAAGGGAGACATGAGAGAGCAAGCAATGAAAACAACAGTTAGGATACAACAGTGTTTATTAAAAGGAAAATACAGGTTTAAACCTTCAGGGTACCTTCATATAAAAGCTGGTATAGCTGCAGGTATATGAAGGTACCCCGGGCAAGTATAGTCTTGCTCTCCTGTCTTCACCAGCAGGTCGACAATACTGTAGATCACTTCATTGGGTTGCGTAATCCGGTCCGTATAATATGATGATTGCCTGTAATCAAAAGAAGAATTTTAGATTATTAATTTAATGCGGCAGCTGAGTAACATATCTACACTAATATTATTAAGAGGAAAGATTTGTTTGTTTGTTTAAAATGAATAGGCTCCGAAAGTACTGGACCGATTTGAAAAATTCTTTCACCAGTAGAATCGCACATTATCGCTGATGGACATAGGCTATAGCCTATGTCCATCAGCATTGATGTAATATTCTATAGAATATTTTAGGAAAAGTTAGGGATCCGTATGAAAACTTCGATAATGTAACCCAAGGTGTGAGAAAAAATCCTTATATCGCGTATGCTGCAGAATCTTTTGACAAATATGTCTAACTATTATGGATAAGTCACCATGACCGCTTTTTGTTCATATTATTCAAGCAAATCCAATAATGAAATAAAAATGATGATTTTAATATAATGATATTAAATGGTTTGATAATTAAGTTTGATTATGTACGTGTAAATTACACTTTCAATTATTCAAATCGGACCTTTCGTTCAAAAGTTACGACGATAATAAACATGCTCGGAGTAAGAAAAATGTCGCGGCTTGAGCGAACTGGGGAGAATCGTATCAATGCTTGGTCCGATGAAGTTGAAACACCACGGCATTTAAATGTTTTCGATAAAACAATAAGAATAACAAATGTTTGGATTTTTCGAAAATAACTACATACATAACAAGGAGTGAAGCAGGGGTGATTAAGATTTTAGGGGAGGACATAATTGCTTGCTTCAATTTACGTCGGAATACTATAAACAAAAAGCGGGATAATTGAAATAGTTGTAAGTACCTAACAATTTTTGCATAATCAAACCCTGACGGGTTGAAGGGGGTGAACAGTTGCACTGAACCTGGGCTCGAGACAAGTGAGATTCTGTCAACGGTGGTGTGGCGTATGCGATTGTCAATACGTCAAAAATGTATAGGTTTCGAAATGTCACGTGACCAAATTCCTACATTTTGGCATTTCGACAGTCGCATTCGCTAATAAAATGGTACATTGTCGAGGGCCTCCTGAGACCATAGAATAAGTAGAAATGGCTAAGTAATTAATGAAAACCGTTGTGTTTAATTTTCCAAAACTAACCTTGTATAGGGGGCGTTGAAGTTTGTGAAGTACCTACTAAATCCGAGCAGACGAAGTCGCGGGCGAAGTGCTAGTACTAAATAAGTACACTTAGTATATTTACCTCCAGAGCTCTAAAAGCTGGTATAGCTGCAGGCACATGAAGGTACCCCTGGCACGGATAGTCTTGCTCTTCTGTCTTCACCAGCAGCCCGACAATACTGTAGATCACTTCATTGGGTTGCGTAATCCGGTCCGTATATGATGATTGCCTGTTAGCAAAAGAAGAACATCAGAAAATTAATTTAATGGGGCAGCTGACTAACATACACTAAATAAATACACTTAGTATATTTACCTCCAGAGCTCTAAGTGCTTGTATAGCTGCAGGTATATGAAGGTACCCCTGGCACGTATAGTCTTGCTCTTCTGTCTTCATCTGTAGCCCGACAATACTGTAGATCATTTCATTGGGTTGCGTAATCCGGTCAGTTTCAACCCATATTTAACTTTCTGTCTCGACCTCTGTAGGTAAACAAAGGTGATAAATATCTAAGCAAATACTAAAGAGAACAACGTCTAAAATTTCCGGAAGTTAATTTACCTGGGAGTCATTGGATTTGTGTTTTTGTTAGTGCTCGAAAGGAAAATTTCCCCTTTCGATTTTTGGCTGACAGTCCGAGACATGCTATAGTAACGAATACTTTAGCATTTCTCGGATTAACAGCCATCGGCTATGACTATAGCCGTATAAGTTAGGGTCGGGAGACTTCCCGACCCTAACTTTTTCGCAAGTTTTTGTTGAATATTCTGTTCAACTTCTGCACTTCTTTCGTTGAGGTTCCGTATCTATTTCTCCCGCACTTTTTGGCGGCTATTTCTTTCCTTTCGAGATTTTATCAACCATATATAGGACTATAAACTGTAAAACGCTCAATTATCATAATTTTATTAAGGTTCGAAAAAGTTAGTTTTTTCGAAAGAAGAGGAGAAGTTTAAAAGTACTTTTTATTAGTCTTATTGAAATAAATGAATTGACTTTTACTTAAGTATACATTTTTTAAATCATTTTCCTTACCAATATCATTATCATTATCATTATCATTATCCTACCTGCAGGACTATATGTCTCGCCACCGTTACTTAGAGTTCAGGTCATCTTCATCTTTGTCAGTTTCGGACATATGTCTCTTTTTTCTTCTTTTTTTCTATTTATTCTCTGTCATGTATCTTAACTAATTACATCCATTGTTTGGCACTTTTTTGCTTCTCAGGATTTAGCCGGCAGAACTGTAGGTTCGGACTGACGCCATTAGAAACAAAGAAATGAGTAATATCCGCCTAAATAAATAATTTATTTGTTGCAGGAAATTAGTCATTTCTTTGTCATTGATGAATTCAGCCCGAACCTACCGGACTGTCAGTAGCGCGTACACTCTTGCGCACGCGCTACGGCTTCACTTTCACTTATTGCCACTTTCACTTATTGCCTCTTTCACTTGTCGTAGTTCAATTATGTTCACAATTAATAAATAAGTCTCCCTCTCTCATTATCATTATCATTATCATTATCATTATCCTACCTGCAGGACTATATGTCTCGCCACCGTTACTTAGAGTTCAGGTCATCATCTTCTTTGTCAGTTTCGGAGATTCCATATATTATGTGTCTTTTTTCTTCTTTTTTTCTATTTATTCTCTGTCATGTATCTTAACTAATTACATCCATTGTTTGGCACTTTTTTGCTTCTCAGGATTTAGCCGGCAGAGCTGTAGGTTCAGACTGACGCCATAAAAAACAAAGAAATAACTAATATCCGCCTAAATAAATAATTTATTTGTTGCAGGAAATTAGTCATTTCTTTGTCATTGATGAATTCAGCCCGAACCTACCGGACTGTCAGTAGCGCGTACACTCGCGCGCACGCGCTTCGGTATCACTTTCATTTATTGCCTTTTTCACTTGTCGTAGTACAATTATGTTCACAATTAATAAATAAGTCTCCCTCTCTGTAAGAAATATGAGAACATTAGATACGGTTCGTGTTTCTGTCTGTTTCGTCGAACATGCATTAAGCGCCTCTTTCCCAGAGAGAGAGAAGTAGGCATACATTATGTTGAAGTTCAAAAGTGCTTTTTATTGGTCTTATTGAAATAAATAAATTGACTTTTAACTTACACATTTTTAAAATTATTTTCCTAACCATTATCATTAAACTACCTGCAGGACTATATATCATTGGATTTCCAATTCATGAACAATAATAATACGGACGTGAAATATGCGAGTAAATAAAAAAAATACGTTGTGTTAAAAAATTCCAACACGTACCTTCTGCAGCCTTTCTTTTTCATCTTCGGTGCGACTAGGGATTCCCAGAAAACTGTAACAAAACTGTAAGTACCTTATTATTGTCATAATTACCTGTTCAAAGGCGCTAGCAATCTATATTATAATTATTATTTTGTTTTAATGTTTATTTATTTTATACTCTACACATAAATTACGGAGACAAAAAGTAAAACACACAAAACCATACAATAACAAGACACACACGTAATACAATGTTGAGATTTACACATGAACTACACATAGGTACAATATTAAACAGTCTGGCGGAGTATCGACTGAATACCTATTCCGTCGATACTCCGCTAGACTGTTTAACACTGTACCACCAGACAGCTTACATCGGTTTGTGATACACTGGGTTGACAACAGCTTAATTTTAATATCAAGAATACAGAATTCGCAGGACCGCTTTCTTAATTGAGTATTTAGAGTAAAGAATCCCATTTTAATACCAAAGTTTTACAAGCTCTCTGATTTAAGTCAAATTTTACAAATATTTAACTTCAAATTTATTATTCAAAAATCAGGGCCAAAAACACATACATACATATGGATATTTCTCACTACTTTCATCGCATGGCATCATGGATATAATGAACAAGATTTCTATGTATTCATGCACACGACTGCTCTTAAAGGTAGCTGTCTCGAAGGTAGGTCGCATGCCGAGTCGGTTTCAATCTAGTGCCACGCTATGGCACAGTCGTGGCGGCAGAAAACACGCTGTCCTCAATATTTATGGTCCAAAAGTACAATTGCAAAAAAACAAATAGGTAAGCCGGTTGACAAATTTTAGGCTGACCCCACATTAGGCGTGCGCGTTCCTCGGGCGTGTGAGTAAAGCGGGCGACGCGCGCGCGCCGCGAGCGCGCTGCGTGAGCGTCGCATTTTGCTGCCCTGCGGCGTGTGTGGAGAGTGCACGCGGTGCTCGAGTCGCGTTCTTCCCCTTCGCCCGCTATTCCCAGTAGCAAAGCTAATAGAAGTGTTTCCTCGTCAGAATCCATGTTAGTAATTGTAAAACAGGTGCCCGCGTCGCTCACACGCCCGAGGAACGCGCGCGCTTAATGTGGGTGACGCCTTAGTTTGTTTTTTTCAATACCCAATATTTGTCACCGGCTAGAAATTTAAGAACATCGCACTTTGTTCTAAAAGCTCTTCCCTTTGATTTTGACATCTTAAGACGCACGTTGACGGGCTTCACAGCTGAAAAAAACGAATCTTAAGTTTAAGATACAATGCAAGTTGTAAACATGTCCAGAACCAATCCAGAACGTTTCTGCCCCATCGACCATTTGTTCTGCGAGCAATGTGCCCTGCCCAAACGTAAATATATAACTTATATAAAATAACGTACATACATACAGCCCTAGTATTTATTATTGTGGTCTTAAATTCCACACATCTGAATGAAAATGGCATTATATGGCTTTGGGACATATGTACAAGTGTGCGCAGGGTTAACGCACTGAAAGTCGACGAATTTGCCATGAAAGTTTTAACTATAAGTTTAACTTAAATTATTGTTAAGATTGGCTTCCCCTAAGGAGGAAAAGAGGCCGTGCTCCGCCATCGCACGGCCCTGTAGAGTGCCTCCGCCCTTTAAAGGCTATTTAACGAGGTCACTCTCCCACCAAATATTAACATTTAAACACATCTTAAACACTACAATTGCTAATTCAAAAAAAATCACATCTTAATTTTGTTTTAAATGGACTAGGTACAGATTTTTTACATTCAAAAGTAATTTATTCAAACTAGGCTGAAAATCAGCACTTTTTTAACCTCAAAATGTACATGAAGACAGTCCAAACGTCACCACTTCCTAGTGTTTTAACTGGGAAGAAGAAGTGGCGCAACAAACTACCACGCAACACAACTTTCTGTTTAGTTTGAAGAACTTGAATTTATACAATGTTAAAGTTAATATTAAATATATAAATGTAAGTACAACTCAACAATCACAACATGGAATATACTTTTTTAAGAAAACACAGCATATTATGTATATGTTATTACATTAAAAATACTATTTATTTAAACATTAAATATATTTAAGTTCACTACGGAATATTTAAACGTTAAAAACGCAACAATAACAACATATTTATGAATATCTTCTCTTTAGCACAATAATTAATATTTACCCACAACGCCCCTTTGTGTCTGTAAAAGCTTAATTTAAGATAAATATCTTCTACCAGTTGTAACCTTGAGCATGCCTAACATAGTACCGAGTTTCATTAAAATGAGTTCAGCATATGCTGATCTTTATAATAGGAATACTTTTTATAAGTAATAAAATTTTCATGAATCTTTGTCTACGTTAACCTAACGTATACAGAAATTACTACCAAAAATCATTCGGTCTTTCGAAGAACCCATCGTCACTATCTTCACTGGTTTCTTCTCGGTACCGATGGTAACGTTCTTCAGAGTAATCTGCAAGATAAGAAACCGTTATAATAAAAGCAGATTCATTAAAAAAAAATGGCTTCCCTTAAGGGGAAGAGGCCGTGCTCCACCGACGCACGGCCCTGTAGAGTGCTACCCGCCATGGGCCCGCGGGATGGATAAAATAGGTACCATATTTATCCATTCCGTGTCTACTCTCCCACCAAAAACTTCTAACTTCTATAAGTTTCTCCCGACTGCAAATGGATACTTACGATTTGCTGTTTCACGTGTTCATTAGCGCGAACGATGTTCAGGTGATATTTCTTCAATACCTACTCGACTATACATATATATATAGGTATATATATTTTTTATTTAATTATATTTTATCCTACTCTTTTTTTCTTCAAACGCGTCGAGTTTATTATACCTTACACTTTCCCCAATATCATTCATAACACTCGGCAAAAATTTGGCTGTTGCTATATTTCGGCGATACATTAATATTGTTTAGAAAGTAGAAGAAGATGTTGGCGGCACGTCAGTTCTGAGAACCAGTTGTAACCTTGAGCATGCATAGTACCGAGTTTCATTAAAATGAGTTCAGCATATGCCGCGGCATCTTTATAATAGGAATACTTTTTATAAGTAATAAAATTTGTATATCTTTGTCTATGTTAACCTAACGTAGACAGAAATTACTACCAAAAATCATTCGGGCTTTCGAAGAACCCATCATCACTATCTTCACTGGTTTCTTCTCGGTACCGATGGTAGTGTTCTTCAGCGTAATCTGAAAGATAAGAAACCGTTATCATAAAAGCAGATTCATTAAAAAAAAATGGCTTCCCTTAAGACCATCACATCACAAGACATCATCGTCTCATTATAAGACCTTCAGATATTACATTATGGAATGCAAATAAAGATGAATATGAATATGAATATGAAGAGGCCGTGCTCCACCGACGCACGGCCCTGTAGAGTGCTACCCGCCATGGGCCCGCGGGATGGATAAAATAGGAACCATATTTATCCATTCCGTGTCTACTCTCCCACCAAAAACTTCTTACCTTTATAAGTTTCTCCCGACTGCAAATAGATACTTACAATTTGCTGTTTCACGTGTTCATTAGCGGGAACGATGATGTTCAGGTGATATTTCTTCAATACCTACTCGTCTATACATATATATATATATATATATATATAGGTATATATTTTGTTTATTTAATTATATTTAATCACACTCTTTTTTTTCTTGAAACGCTTATACACCCTATATAGCTCCATCCCTTTTTCTCACTCGAACGAGTCACGCTTTAAGACGTCATAGGACCGCTGGTTTTTGAGTTACAGATATCTACGTTCAAACATCAAAATCACATAATATTTACTAAGATTTTTTTATTACTAATAGTTCATTTCTAAACAACTTCGCTTTAAAGCTCATCTCTTATGTGTAGAGTTAGGAAAATTACATCAAATTCAAAGTCAAAACGTTTATTTCAATTAGGCCATTAAACGGCACTTTTGAACGTCATCATTTACTTAAAATAATAAAAAGTGACTCTACTGACCGTTCGCTAAGGTAGATTCTTATGGAGAAGAACGGACAAGAAACTCCATAGTTACTCTTTTCAAATAAATGTTTTACAATATTTGGAATACAAAAATTAACTTTAATAGATGTGAGGTCGATGCACCTAGAGTATTCTACTATAGGAACAAAGTATTACCAACAGAGGTAAACTTATACATTTTCTTAATAAGTACATGGTACTCACATATTTACAAATATTAGAACAGTTTGAGTTAACAGAAAAATAAAAATCAGGGACTAGCAATAGTCAGACATCATATTAGGGTCCCAAAAACCCTGATAATGTTCTTCCTTGGCTTGTATTATGGGTTCAGGTATATTTTTAGAAACACACTCAATTCAAGGCGTTTATTTCAAGTAAGCACTTTTGAATTGTTGAGGTCGGTCAGTCAAAAACAAAAAGCTAGTTGCACGTTCGAAAGCGTAGATCTCTATGGAGAAGAACGTGCAAGAAACTCCATGGACACTCTTTTAAATCAGTAAATAGTTACAAATAATGATTACCTGCATGTTGAAATTATTCAATTCATAAAATTATACAATACTACAAGATTGAATCTATACAGTGCAAATGTCAAGCCGAAAGAGAACCATGTAAGGCAAAAGTCTGAAGTGGTCTTTTGAGGAAAGAGCCACACAGATTTGAGTGGACCTGTCCATACAGTGCAAGCATTTGTCAGTTATAGTGCAGTTCAACTCAGAACTTTGAGGAGCTCAACGATCCGACGAACAATACCAAAGTAAGGACATTTGGGTAGGCCGCATAGTGTACTCAAACTGCCAGACAGTCATGAAATCAACACTTAAAAAAATAACGACCTACATAGTCCTCATTTTTACAATACGTCTTTTAAGAACCATGCAGATTAGTGTCTGAGATGGTCTTTAGAAGAAACGACCACACAGATTTGAGTGGACCTGTCCAGACAGTGCAAGCTTTTGTCAGTTATCGTGCTGCTCAACTCAGAACTTTGAGGAGCTCAACGATCCGACGAACAATACCAAAGTAAGGACATTTGGGTAGGCCGCAAAAAGTACTCAAACTGCCAGACAAACCTTAAAAATAAATAACTGAAAGGAACATGTAATCCACATCGTCCTAGTAGTCTGTGTAAATTAATATATTTCACAGTAATTCACAAATTTTAATGTCAATGTTTACTACAGGTACTTAATAAAGTGTACAAAGCGTAGATCTCTATGAAGAAGAAAGTGCAAGAAACTCCATGGACACTCTGTTAAATCAGTAAATAGTTACAAAAAATGGTTACCTACATGTTAAAATTATTTATTCATAAAATTATACAATACTAAAAGATTGAATCTATACAATACAAATGTCAATCCGAAAGAGAACCATGCAGGGTAGGTAACGTCTGAAGTGGTATTTTGAGGAAAGAGCCACACCGATTTGAGTGGACCTGTCCAGACAGTGCAAGCATTTGTCAGTTATCGTCCAGCTTAACTCAGAACTTTGAGGAGCTCAGCGATCCGACGAACAATGCCAAAGAAAGGACATTTGATTAGGCCGCAAAAGTACTCAAACTGCCAGACCTCGTTAAAAATACTTCAAAGAAGAGAAAAAAGAAGAAAATAATAACCCACATAGTCCTCATATTCTCAAAATGAGTTAAAAAATAAAAAAAATATATAATACTTTACAAAGTCAGTATTCATGTCAAACATAATAAAATCAATAATATATATATATACTAGCTTCTACCAGCTGCGGCTTCGCCCACGTGAATATCGGAAATAGCAAGGTTTCCTGATTTGTATTGTAAATTTTTTATTTAGGAAACACCCACCCTGCACCTACCTTACACCTACCCTACACCTACCTTACACCTACCCTACACCTACCTTACACCTACCCTACACCTACCCTACACCTACCCTACACCTACCCTACACCTACCCTACACCTACCCTACACCTACCTTACACCTACCCTACACCTACCCTACACCTTCCCTACACCTACCCTACCTACATAAATGTACCAGCCCAAAAACACTATGACATGTTTCTGGTCTCCTGGTACTTGATGTTTCTGGTCTCCCGGTACTTGAAAATCTGAAGTACTAAGGCAGCAGCGACTCTGAGTTTCCACTTCCTCCTCAGTCTCCATTAATCCATGCCACTTACCGGGATAAAAAGTATCCTATTTTTTATTCCATAATATGAACTACATGTGTGCCAAATTTCATCCAAATCCCTTCAGCCGTTTTTGCCTGATTGTTACACAAACATACAAACATACAAACATTCACATTTATAATATTAGTAGGATTACTTTTCAAAGTACTTAAATATTCAAGTAAAAATAGAATACTTAATAAAGTAAACATTCATGTCAAAAGTATCAAATCAAATCAAATCAAATACGTTTATTTGTATACAAACACTTAAGATTATTTTGATCACAGTAGCTATATTACAATATGTGTATATCAACGAATAAATACGCTTAAACAATCGAATCTAACAGGTTGTACGAAAATAGTTTCTTGATAAATTGATAAGCTCACGTTATGAAAAGAAGTCCTTTTTTGATTTAATGAAGAGTCCGCTCCTTTGCATGATCTCATCTGACGGCAAGCGGCGCCGGCGCGCGAGGTCGACGGGTGCCTGGACTGCCGACGACTTGCTCGACGCAGCTTGGAGCAGCGTTACGGCGCTCTCAAACCACGCTCCTGAAACAACACAAACCGCACATTCCCGTATACGATGACACCAAAAAACACCCAAACAGAACCCGTTACTTACTTCTTCTCGGAAAGTCAAGTCGCCTTTAACTCATTTTTTATTCTTGAGTAGAACAAGCCACACTGCAAGCAGGTTTTCTCTTGAAATACTGAAAAAGTCGTCCCTCATAATATATGTACTGAGATCTCCCAGAGCCGCTATACCTTACTTATTTTCTCACGAACAATATTAGTGGGATAGAGTATTACGTATCTGCTTTCACACATTTTGTTGGTGAGAAAATAAGTAAAACCTTGCGACTGACGGCGGCTCTGGGATCTTAGTCCAACACCAAACAATCGATTCGACGTCGAGGCGCAGGGGACGTTCCGACTAAAGAGAGAGAAAGCATTATCAATCATGCTTCCTCTTTCAGCCCCTGTCTCTCTTTAGGCTTAAAACTGCCGTGCCTCGCATCGAATGTGTTAACGAAAATTATGTTTGAGAAATAAAAAGAAATTCTACGTGAACATTATTTTTTTTTTCTCACCTTAATTTATTTATGAATGTATGTTGAAAGTGACATCAAGTTGTCCGGTGTGCCATGTGACACGCAGATGCATCAGACGCGGTGTCACGCAGGGCCCCAAATACTTCTTTGCCAAACTGCAGACTGCTGCACTGCTGGGATGTTGTGCTCCGCCGTTTGACACCTTAAAAGAGTACCCGTACCTGTCATCTCCGATGACAGTGAGTGCACCATAATATGCCTAACATTTACCTTTACCGTAATCTAAAGCGGCCGCGCGATGCAAAATCAATGGTGACTACAGCTCTTGAACACGAGGCGAGTCGCTGCGCAGTAACCAATTCATGGGAAAGTGGGGAAGTCGAAATAAAAAGGTACTGTGCAGCGAGTAGCGCAGTTCACAGCCGTCATGATGTTCGATTTTTATTTTACTTTTATTTTTACGTTTAAAAAGAAAGTTACCAAAACGCTTACCTGCCTACCTACCATCAACTTTTTTTAAACCTCTTAGTAAAAACATAATTAACATTTCAACAACACATTATGTTGATGGTCTGAAATA
This sequence comes from Melanchra persicariae, assembly GCA_947386135.1. Lineage (NCBI taxonomy): Eukaryota > Metazoa > Arthropoda > Insecta > Lepidoptera > Noctuidae > Melanchra > Melanchra persicariae. The sequence goes on from OX376643.1 coordinate 32,311,276, forward strand.
AAGTTCTTATATATAAATAAAAATATAAAAAACAATTAAAACGCCACCGCCTGTTTAAAAACGCTTGCTGGTTTGCAAAATGTCGGGCATATTGATGATGCTTCTAGTCGCTAATTTTGTCATTTCCAAAAATGTTTTGTATTTTATAATTAAGGGACAAGTGAAACAACTGTGATAATTTTTCATGAGCTTTTTAATTTGTAAATAGTACTTATTATGTATGGGTTAGAGAATCCATAGACATTCCAATTTGATCAGTTTTTTATTTCTACTTATACAAATATGTACGTGTACACAATAATAAGTATAAAACGGTTACATCTCAGAATACAGAACAAACCAGCAGGGGCACGATTCCGAGAAATCTCGAGGGCGAGTTTAAACTCATGCCGAGCGTAAAATGGCGTAGAGCTATCCTCGCTATATCGATTTAGCAAATCTCGCAGGGAATTCCAATGCTTGGTTTTACACGTGGGGTTGAAAGAGTGGTTGGGACCACTCGAGACGTCATTGATATCGACATGTCACGTCAAACAGCTCTTGTGTCATTCATTAATGAATCTATTGCGAGAGTTAAAACATAAAGATAATTGTAAATATGCTAGCAGTGTAATGGTTGAGTTCGTGCAAAACAAATTAAAAGATGTTTGCTTCAGCAAGAAAAGTACGAAGAAGACTTTTCGCATAACTCATTATTACCCTAGTACAATGTAATATACAGCTATGCAACAAAAATGCTTTCTTAATAAACAATAAATATTTATTTTACTTTATATTACTAAACACTTTCGTAATGTACATGTACATACATGCATTTCCCGTTCGTAACATAGACTTGTGATTACTTGTGCACTTCCGAGTTCTGTCTCTGAATTTTCGATGACACCGTCAAACACCCTGATTCAGAGCTGATTCAGTAACACGTCTACTGCTTGACCAGCTTCTGGAAGGCTCGGAACGTTTGAACTCTTGCGCTTCGACTCTCTGTTGAAGGGATCTCTCCTCTATAATGAAGGCAGAGCTATTTGATGTGAAAGTTTGGCTTTCTTACGTCCGTATAGCTTTATATTCTTGACCACGTGTTTGAACGATCTTCCAAGTTTTGTTTCGATTTTCGGGATAGCTGTATTTTGTTTAAACGTGGTATTGCTGTTTAGTGAGTCATAGATGGAATGTTTGTAAAGTACATGTTAAAATTAAATACAAGAAAAATCTTTGACTATCGAGCAGTCGATTTATTTCTGACCGAAGTCAATTACAATTTTGTTATTTTTAGGTATATTTTTTGTGATAAGAACTAAAACGAGGATTTACATAAAGACGGTTTTTAATATTTTTGTATGTTCTCCACACAAACATTTGGTTTCATCTGCCCGGTAGCTGGCTCTCGCCTTTTCTTCATGAAGAAGCTGGAGTGTGATAAGAATTCAGCCGCTTGGCTCTAAGGGAAAACAAATAGAGACCTGACTACGGAATAACATGTGACATGTTGTAAAATAATTATTTTTCCTGTCACTCACACGAATCAGGACCAAATGCAGGTATTCAAATTTTGTCCACATTTAAATATCTGTGTCCTTCCCACATACTGTCGTGTTTGTGGGCCACAGATATTGAAAATAATTTGGAAAATGGGGTCTAACTTGTGGGGTGCTGTTTAACATAGACGTCTGTTTTATTTGATACTGGCTTCCGCACACGGCTTCGCCTGCGTGAACGTAAAAAAATGTCACAAGGCAGCACTCATAGTCATCTTTTGCCAAGTTTCATTCAAATCATCAGCCGTTGAGACGTAAATACATGAAGATACCATAAACAAACATTAACACTTTCGCATTTCCTGAAATTACCTACTAAGGATCCCAATATTTCCTCTTGGCCTTATTACCTGACTACGGCCAAGAGGCCGTAGTCAGGTAATAAGTTTTCGCAAGAATCTATCTATTATCTTTTGACCTTTGTCCTGTAGCAGCGTCGTTTGAGCAGGAGTTGTTCTGAGAGCGACTAGCAATGGCAACTTTTCGTCCTTTGTATCGATATTTCGCTCGCCATGTCGCGAGAAATCGCACTGTGAGAAAATATCGAAATTTTAATGCCAATATTGGGACCGCCGGGTTATATCTTCGTGCGTCGTTTGTACCTTGTTGGCGAATTGGGCTCCAAAATGGGTGTTCAATCACATTTTTACGCAGCGCATTGAATCCAAAATAACTTCCCGCCCGCGCCTAACCCACCCGCGTATTACCGCGGTTACCTGTGCACCATGACATTAGTTCTTTTGGTAAAATTAAAACAACCATTTAGCTACCAGAAGGGGAGCACACTCGACTATAGCATTAAATTAACTAACTAAACCATAATAATTAGCATTTTATAGCTTAATAATCTGCTGCCTGCCCTGAATAGAAAAAATATTTACCAAAATCAAAAATATCCAAACCGCAAGAAAGGCTCAATACCATTTATCAGGCCGAATGCGTGGGCATCCATGCCGTAGAAGCCAGGAGAGTCACGCATACCTATATTCGTATACTCTCCGACAGCGCCTCCGTTCTCCAATAGCTAGAGAAGAAGAAGTAACCTGTTCACTCTTTACTTTAAGACTCCCCGAATTCATACAAGAATTCCACAGTGCACTAGAACGCGTCACGGTGACAAACCGTAACACTGTGACGCTGCAGTGAATAAAAGGACACAGCTGATCACTAGGAAATAACGCGGCCAATGAGCTGGCCAGGAGGGGGATCTGATACGATGGCTGTTAGATCCGAACCCATAGTGAATGAACCACTCCCTTTCAACCAGCTGCGCACGTGGTTACAAGAACATATACCCACACAGAAGCAGAACGCTGTCTGGCCTAGGCACCAGACTGCAGGCAAGGAAACTATGCCATCCCTAGACAGAAAACCTACCAGGTGGCATCTGTGACTGGATTGCGGCAGCTCACGAATGGTGGCGGGGACCATCACCGGATACTGCTCATTGAACAAACATTTCCACACGATAGGTATAACGGACAGTCCTCTGTGCAGGACATGCATGGTGGAAGAGCAAACAATATCGCACGTGCTCCTTGAGTGCACAGTCGTCGCCGAAATACGGAGGCAAACAATAGGGACACCGAATTCACTCACAGTTATCCTGAACACACTAGGAGGACTGATCTGCTTCTGAAGTGAGGTTGGCTGGTTGGAATGACGGCCGCCATGGCTCACGCACAATGGTCCAACATCAGGAATTAGTGCGGAAACCATAACCAATATAGAAAAAATAGATTGTGTGTAATGTCCTACTTACAGATGAACCGTGATCCTATCCGATTTCTCCGCATGCCCGGTAGCAGTTTAGCTAGTGGGAACGAATCACGACGGCATATTTATTTGAAAACTGACAATTATTGATGAGATGTAAGAAGTACGCGCGTTGGCCATTGATTAATTTACAATTTAAACGAATCACGTCATTTCGGCCTACACCGCCTCGCATTTGAGCGCGTTGACGATTTCTGGTTTGTTCAGTATCCTGAAGGTTACTTAAATAACTAAACTGTAACAAAGGGATTGTATGTTACTTGTAGCCAGCAGTTGTCGTTTGGACGTATTCATGAATTTCAGATACTTACAACCCGCAATAATGGCGTAGGTACCGTGCGAGCAGATAAGCATAACACAGTTCCCCTGGTTTAGTTATCACAATACGTTATTTGACGACAATCGTTCTTTCGTGCGAAACCTGTATCTGAGATACTTACCTATTTACTTAAGCAATATAATGAAAACAATGCAGTAAAAATTCAATTTGCCGCGAGTTTTTAAACAGCGTTGGAATTGACATAATTTACAAATTAACAAGGCATCTGACAATGCCAATTTCTGCCTTTGGCATTTCACAAACCGACGAGTCTTTGCAAACGAGGCCATTTTTATAGTTATAACACAACTTAGTGAACCATATATCATATTATTAAAATAAATCATGTATGAATTGAAGTAGCGTTACCATTCCATGCCTTACCATATTTTACTTACTATACTTACGATTTTAAGATTTATTCCTTATTCTGAGAATGTACAGACCTGTGAATGTAAATATTAGGCATAATTTTTTACCTTGGAAACACTCACCTAGAACCACACTTCAACGGATACCTCGCCCTCGCTACCCGTGAAGTATTGTGATGACTCCTGGACGGTGACTGATCCCAGGCGGGGTGAAGACGGCCCGAAGATCAGCCGTAGACGGGCCGCAGACGCACCGCCAATGCAACCGCAACTGGATCCCCATATTATTATTATATGGGATGGTAACGGATATTGATGGTAGTTAAAATTACTATGTAATTGTTGTTATAAAACAATTTCAAAACGGGATTATACAACGTGTAACAGAATAAATTTTCTCAAGAACAAAATAAGTGGGATAGAGCAGTACGTACCTTTAACTTGCACTTTGCTTGCTTTCACACATCTTGTTAGTGAGAAAATAAGTAAAACCTTGCGACTGACGGCGGCTCTGGGATCTTAGTCCAACACCAAACAATCGATTCGACGTCGAGGCGCAGGGGACGTTCCGACTAAAGAGAGAGAAAGCATTATCGGTCATGCTTCCTCTTTCAGCCCCTGTCTCTCTTTAGGCTTAAAACTGCCGTGCCTCGCATCGAATGTGTTAACGAAAATTATGTTTGAGAAATAAAAGATCTTACATGTGGTAATTCTACAGAACATTATTTTTTTATTTCTCACCTTAATTTATGTATGTATGTTTGAAAGTGACATCAAGTTGTCTGGTGTGCCGTGTGACACGCAGATGCATCAGACGCGGTGTCACGCAGGGCCCCGAATACTTCTTTGCCGAACTGCAGACTGCTGCACTGCTGGCATGTTGTGCTCCGCCGTTTGACACCTTAAAAGAGTACCCGTACCTGTCATCTCCGATGACAGTGAGTGCACCATAATATGCCTAACATTTACCTTTACCGTAATTTAAAGCGGCCGCGCGATGCAAAATCAATGGTGACTACAGCTCTTGAACACGAGGCGAGTCGCTGCGCAGTAACCGATTCATGGGAAAGTGGGGAAGTCGAAATAAAAAGGTACTGTGCAGCGAGTAGCGCAGTTCACAGCCGTCATGATGTTAGATTTTTATTTTACTTTTATTTTTACGTTTAAAAAGAAAGTTACCAAAACGCTTACCTGCCTACCTACCATCAACTTTTTTTAAACCTCTTAGTAAAAAACATAATTAACATTTCAACAACACATTATGTTGATGGTCTGAAATAAAGTTCTTATATATAAATAAAAATATGAAAACCAATTAAAACGCCACCGCCTGTTTATAAACGCTCGCTGGTTTGCAAAATGTCGGGCATATTGATGATGATTCTAGTCGCTAATTTTGTCATTTCCAAAAATGTTTGGTATTTTATAATTAAGGGACAAATAAAACAACTGTGATAATTTTTCATGAGCTTTTTAATTTGTAAATAGTACTTATTATGTATGGGTTAGAGAATCCAAAGACATTCCAATTTGATCAGTTCTTTATTTCTTTTTGTACAAATATGTACATGTACACAATAATGGGTATAAAACGGTTACATCTCAGAATACAGAATAAACCAGCAGGGACACGATTCCGAGAAATCTCGCGGACGAGTTTTCACTCATGTATGTCATCTCGAGCGTAAAATGGCGTAGAGCTATCCTCGCTATATCGATTTAGCAAATCTCGCAGGGAATTCCAATGCTTGGTTTTACATGCGGGGTTGAAAGACTGGTTGGGACCACTCGAGACGTACATTGATATCGACAAGTCACGTCAAACAGCTCTTGTTTCATTCATTAATGAATCTATTGCGATAGAAAAACCATAAAGCAAGCTAGCAGTTTAATGGTTGAGTTCGTGCAAAACAAATTAAAAGATTTTTGCATCAGCAAGAAAAGTACGAAGACGACTTTCCGCATCTGCTGCAGTTCTCAGTCAAACATTGCTTCGAGGAAGTATTGGAATACATACATATATGCACCGTCGCTAAGCGGTCTAAGTGGTTTTAGGAGCCAGCATCGATCATTTGAGATGCTGGCTCCTAAAACCACTCAATTAGACAACGACAGCCGTGGTCTAGTTCAGGGGACCAAAGGTGATGCAACAAACGAAGTGCCGCCCCTGCAAGCAAAGATGTTTGAGCTGCATTGTCCACCATGCTCCTATACACGATTGGAACCACAAACATCGCTTATCCAGTACATCATCAGGAGGAGCCAAGGTCAAATCAGTGCCCAAGGTTGAATATGGAAGTGACTCTGCAACAGCCTCAGTAATTGAAGCTGTTGGAGATTGACTCGAGGAGGAGGACTACAGTCGTATTACAGTCGTATCGGTTCAAAGTGGTTTTGAAGGTGTTTTCTTTTTGTCACCTAAATAAATGTTATAAGTACGTATTTCAAAACTGATAATATGTTATATTACAACAGGGTCATGACTTCATGAACCATCACGTCGAAGTGGCACTCCAAATTCTTAATTAGATTATAAAGAACTTTTTTTTTCGAAACCTTTGTGATCTTCTTTCTGTGTATAATAAGTGTACTAGATGTACATAAATAAATAAATGATAAAGAATTAAAATAATTATATTTTTGGTTCTTTTCACTAAACCCGGCCGAATAACTCATTATTACCACAGTACAATGTAATATATAGCTAACCAACAAAAATGCTTTCTTAATAAACAATAAATATTTATTTTACTTTATATTATTAAACACTTTCGTAATGTATATGTACATGCATGCATTTCCCGTTCGTAACATAGACTTGTGATTACTTGTGCACTTCCGAGTTCTGTCTCTGAATTTTCGATGACACCGTCAAACACCCTGATTCAGAGCTGATTCAGTAACACGTCTACTGCTTGACCAGCTTCTGGAGGCTCGGAACGTTTGAACTCTTGCGTTTCGACTCTCCGTTGAGGGGATCTCTCCTCTATAATGAAGGCAGAGCTATTTGATGTGAAAGTTTGGCTTTTTTGCGTCCGTATGACTTTATCTTCTTGACCACGTGTTTGAATGGTCTTCCAAGTTTTGTTTCGATTTTCGGGTTAGCTGTATTTTGTTTTAACGTGGCATTGCTGTTTAGTGAGCGAAAGATGGAATGTTTGTAAAGTACATGTTAAAATTAAAAACAAGAAAAATCTTTGACTATCGAGCATTCGATTTATTTCTGACCGAAGTCAATTACAATTTTGTTATTTTTAAGTATATTTTTTGTGATAAGAACTAAAACGAGGATTTACATAAAGACGGTTTTTAATATTTTTGTATGTTCTCCACACAAACATTTGGTTTCATCTGCCCGGTTGCTGGCTCTCGCCTTTTCTTCATGAAGAAGCTGGAGTGTGATAAGAATTCAGCCGCTTGGCTCTAAGGGATAACAAATAGAGACCTGACTACGGAATAACATGTGAAATGTTGTAAAATAATTATTTTTCCTGTCACTCACACGAATCTGGACCAAATGTAGGTATTCAAATTTTGTCCACATTTAAATATCTGTGTCCTTCCCACATACTGTCGTGTTTGTGGGACACAGATATTGAAAATAATTTGGAATATGGGGTCTAACTTGTGGGGTGCTGTTTAACATAGACGTCTGTTTTATTTGATACTGGCTTCCGCACACGGCTTCGCCTGCGTGAACGTAAAAAAATGTCACAAGGCAGCACTCATAGTCATCCTTTGCCAAGTTTCATCCAAATCATCAGCCGTTGAGACGTAAATACATGAAGATACCATAAACAAACATTAACACTTTCGCATTATCTGAAATTACCTACTAAAGATCCCAATATTTCCTCTTGGCTCTTGGCCATAGTCAGGTAATAAGTTTTCGCAAGAATCTATCTATAATCTTTGGACCTTTGTCCTGTAGCAGCGTCGTTTGAGCAGGAGTTGCTCTGAGAGCAACTAGCAATGGCAACATTCTCGTCCTTCTTGTCGATATTTCGCTTGCCATGTCGCGAGAAAACGCACTGTGAGAAAATATCGAAATTTTATTGCCAATATTGGGACCGCAGGGTTAAATTTTCGTGCGTCGTTTGTACTTTGTTGGCGAATTGGGCTCCAGAATGAGTGTTCAATCACATTTTTACGCAGCATGCAGTATCTTAAATAACTCTCCGCCCGCGCCTAACCCACCCGCTTATTACCGCGGTTACCTGTGCACCATGACATTAGTTCTTTTGATAAAATTAAAACAACCATTTAGCAGCCAGAAGGGGGCACACTTGACTATAACATTAAATTAACTAACTTTACCATAATAATAAGCATTTTATAGCTTAATAATCTGCTGCCTGCCCTGAATAGAAAAAATATTTACCAAAATCAAAAATATCCAAACCTCAAGAAAAGCTCAATACCGTTTATCAGGCCGAATGCGTATACCCATGCCGTAGAAGCCAGGAGAGTCACGCATACCTATATTCGTATACTCTCCGACAGCGCCTCCGATCTCCAATAGCTAGAGAAGAAGAAGTAACCTGTTCACTCTTGACTTTAAGACTCCCCGAATTCATACAAGAATTCCACAGTGCACTAGAACGCGTCACGGTGACCAACCGTAACACTGTGACGCTGCAGTGAATAAAAAGACACAGCTGATCACTAGAAAATAACGCGGCCAATGAGCTGGCCAGGAGGGGGATCTGATACGATGGCTGTTAGGTCCGAACCCATAGTACCACTCCCTTTCACCCAGCTGCGCACGTGGTTACAAGAACATATACCCACACACAAGCAGAACGCTGTTTGGCCTAGGTACCAGGCTGCAGGCAAGGAGACTATCTCTAGACAGAAAACCTACCAGCTGGCGTCTGTGACTGGACTGGGGCAGCTTACGAATGGTGGCGGGGACCATCACCGGATACTGCTCATTGAACAAACATTTCCACACGATAGGTATAGCGGACAGTCCTCTGTGCAGAGCATGCATGGTGGAAGAGCAAACGGTATCGCACGTGCTCCTTGATTGCACAGGCGTCGCCGAAATACGGAGGCAAACAATAGGGACACCGAATTCACTCACAGTTATCCTGAACACACTAGGAGGACTGATCTGCTTCTGAAGTGAGGTTGGCTGGTTGGAATGACGGCCGCCATGGCTCACGCACCATTGTGCAACATCACCAACATCAGGAACTAGTGTGGAAACCATAACCAATACAGAAAAAATAGATTGTGTGTAATGTCCTACTTACAGATGAACCGTGATCCTATCCGATTTCTCCGTATGCCCGGTAGCATTTTAGCTAGTGGGAACGAATCACGACGGCATATTTATTTGAAAACTGACAATTATTGCTGAGATGTAAAAAGTACGCGTGTTGGCCATTGACTTATTTACAATTTAAGCGAACCACGTCATTTCGGCCTACAACGCCTCGCATTTGAGCGTTTTGACGATTTCTGGTTTGTTCAGTATCCTGAAGGTTACTTAAATAACTAAACTGTAACAGAGGGATTGTATGTTACTCGTAGCCAGCAGTTGTCGTTTGGACGTATTCATGAATTTCAGATTATATTGATTACCAAGTAGATGCGCCAGAGTATTAAGTACTTACAACCCGCAATAATGGCGTAGGTACCGTGCGAGCAGATAAGCATAACACAGTTCCCCTGGTTTAGTTAACACAATACGTTATTTGACGACAATCGTTCATTCGTACAAAAACTGTTTTTGAGATACTTACCTATTTACTTAAGCAATATAATGAAAACAATGCAGTAAAAATTCAATTTGCCGCGAGTTTTTAAACAGCGTTGGAATTGACATAATTTACAAATTAACAAAGCATCTGACAATGCCAATGTCTGCCTTTGGCATTTCACAAACCGACGAGTATTTGCAAACGAGGCCATTTTTATAGTTATAACACAACTTAGTGAACCATATATCATATTATTAAAATAAAACATGTATGAATTGAAGTAGCGTTACCATTCCATGCCTTACCATATTTTACTTACTATACTTACGATTTTAAGATTTATTCCTTATTCTGAGAATGTACAGACCTGTGAATGTAAATATTAGGCATATTTTTTTACCTTGGAAACACTCACCTAGAACCACACTTCAACGGATACCTCGCCCTCGCTACCCGTGAAGTGTTGTGATGACTCCTGGACGATGACTGATCCCAGGCGGGGTGAAGACGGCCCGAAGATCAGCCGTAGACGGGCCGCAGACGCACCGCCAAGGCAACCGCAACTGGATCCTTATGGGATGGTAACGGATATTGATGGTAGTTAAAATTACTATGTAATTGTTGTTATAAAACAATTTCAAAACGGGATTATACAACGTGTAACAGAATAAATTTTCTCAAGAACAAAATAAGTGGGATGGAGCAGTACGTACCTTTAACTTGCACTTTGCTTGCTTTCACACATCTTGTTAGTGAGAAAATAAGTAAAACCTTGCGACTGACGGCGGCTCTGGGATCTTAGTCCAACACCAAACAATCGATTCGACGTCGAGGCGCAGGGGACTTTCCGACTAAAGAGAGAGAAAGCATTATCGGTCATGCTTCCTCTTTCAGCCCCTGTCTCTCTTTAGGCTTAAAACTGCCGTGCCTCGCATCGAATGTGTTAACGAAAATTATGTTTGAGAAATAAAAGATCTTACATGTGGTAATTCTACGTGAACATTATTTTTTTATTTCTCACCTTAATTTATGTATGTATGTTGAAAGTGACATCAAGTTATCTGGTGTGCCATGTGACACGCAGATGCATCAGACGCGGTGTCACGCAGGGCCCCGAATACTTCTTTGCCGACCTGCATACTGCTGCACTGCTGGGATGTTGTGCTCCGCCGTTTGACACCTTAAAAGAGTACCCGTACCTGTCATCTCCGATGACAGTGAGTGCACCATAATATGCCTAACATTTACCTTTACCGTAATCTAAAGCGGCCGCGCGATGCAAAATCAATGGTGACTACAGCTCTTGAACACGAGGCGAGTCGCTGCGCAGTAACCGATTCATGGGAAAGTGGGAAGTCGAAATAAAAAGGTACTGTGCAGCGAGTAGCGCAGTTCACAGCCGTCATGATGTTAGATTTTTACTTTACTTTTATTTTTACGTTTCAAAAGAAAGTTACCAAAACGCTTACCTGCCTACCTACCATCAACTTTTTTTAAACCTCTCAGTTAACATTTCAACAACACATTATGTTGATGGTCTGAAATAAAGTTCTTATATATAAATAAATATATGACAAACAATTAAAACGCCACCGCCTGTTTATAAACGCTCGCTGGTTTGCAAAATGTCGGGCATATTGATGATGATTCTAGTCGCTAATTTTGTCATTTCCAAAAATGTTTTGTATTTTATAATTAAGGGACAAATGAAACAACTGTGATAATTTTTCATGAGCTTTTTAATTTGTAAATAGTACTTATTATGTATGGGTTAGAGAATCCATAGACATTCCAATTTGATCAGTTTTTTATTTCTTCGTATACAAATATGTAGGTACATGTACACAATAATGGGTCTAATATGGTTACATCTCAGAATACAGAACAAACCAGCAGGGACACGATTCCGAAAAATCTCGCGGGCGAGTTTTCACTCATGTTTGTCATCTCGAGCGTAAAATGGCTCGCTATATCGATTTGGCAAATCTCGCAGGAAATTCCAATGCTTGGTTTTACATGCGGGGTTGAAAGAGTGGTTGGTACCACTCGAGACGTACATTGACATCGACATGTCACGTCAAACAGCTCTTGTGTCATTCATTAATGAACCTATTGCGAAAGAAAAACCATAAAGATATTGTAAATAAGCTAGCAGTTTAACGGTTGAGTTCGTGCAAAACAAGTTAAAAGATTTTTCTTCAGCAAGAAAAGTACAAAGAAGACTTTCCGCATCTGCTGCAGTTCTCAGTCAAACATTGCTTCGAGGAAGTATTGGAATACATACATATATGCACCGTCGCCAAGCACTACTAGTGCAGCATCGATCGTTGAGATGCTGGCTCCTAAAACCACCCAATTAGACAACGACAGCTGTGCTCTAGTTAAGGGGACCAAAGGTGATGCAACAAACGAAGTGCCACCCCTGCAAGCAAGAATGTTTGAGCTGCATTGTCCACCATGCTCATATACACGATTGGAACCACAAACGTCGCTTATCCAGTACATCATCAGGAGGAGCCAAGGTCAAATCAGTGCCCAAGGTTGAATATGGAAGTGACTCTGCAACAGCCTCAGTAATTGAAGCTGTTGGAGATTGACTCGAGGAGGAGGACTACAGTCGTATTACAGTCGTATCGGTTCAAAGTGGTTTTGAAGGTGTTTTCTTTTTGTCACCTAAATAAATGTTATAAGTACGTATTTCATAACTGATAATATGTTATATTACAACAGGGTCATGACTTCATGAACCATCACGTCGAAGTGGCACTCCAAATTCTTAATTAGATTATAAAGAACTTTTTTTTTCGAAACCTTTGTGATCTTCTTTCTGTGTATAATAAGTGTACTAGATGTACATAAATAAATAAATGATAAAGAATTAAAATAATTATATTTTTGGTTCTTTTCACTAAACCCGGCCGAATAACTCATTATTACCACAGTACAATGTAATATATAGCTAACGAACAAAAATGGTTTCTTAATAAACAATAAATATTTATTTTACTTTAAATTATTAAACACTTTCGTAATTTACATGTACATGCATGCATTTCCCGTTCGTAACATAGACTTGTGATTACTTGTGCACTTCCGAGTTCTGTCTCTGAATTTTGATGATACCATCAAACACCCTGATTCAGAGCTGATTCAGTAACACGTCTACTGCTTGACCAGCTTCTGGAGGCTCGGAACGTTTGAACTCTTGCGCTTCGACTCTCTGTTGAGAGGATCTCTCCTCTATAATGAAGGCAGAGCTATTTGATGTGAAAGTTTGGCTTTTTGCGTTTGTATAGCTTTATCTTCTTGACCACGTGTTTGAACGGTCTTCCAAGTTTTGTTTCGATTTTCGGGTTAGCTGTATTTTGTTTTAACGTGGTATTGCTGTTTAGTGAGTGATAAATGGAATGTTTGTAAAGTACATGTTAAAATTAAAAACAAGAAAAATCTTTGACTATCGAGCAGTCGATTTATTTCTGACCGAAGTCAATTACAATTTTGTTATTTTTAGGTATATTTTTTGTGATAAGAACTAAAACGAGGATTTACAGAAAGACGGTTTTTAATATTTTTGTATATTCTCCACACAAACATTTGGTTTCAATTGCCCGGTAGCTGGCTCTCGCCTTTTCTTCATGAAGAAGCTGGAGTGTGATAAGAATTCAGCCGCTTGGCTCTAAGGGAAAACAAATAGAGACCTGACTACGCAATAACATGTGACAAGTTGTAAAATAATTATTTTTCCTGTCACTCACACGAATCAGGACCAAATGCAGGTATTCAAATTTTGTCCACATTTAAATATCTGTGTCCTTCCCACATACTGTCGTGTTTGTGGGACACAGATATTAAAAATAATTTGGAATATGGGGTCTAACTTGTGGGGTGCTGTTTAACATAGACGTCTGTTTTATTTGATACTGGCTTCCGCACACGGCTTCGCCTGCGTGAAAGTAGAAAAATGTCACAAGGCAGCACTCATTATCATCCTTTGCCAAGTTTCATCCAAATCATCAGCCGTTGAGACGTAAATACATGAAGATACCATAAACAAACATTAACACTTTCGCATTTCCTGAAATTACCTACTAAGGATCCCAATATTTCCTCTTGGCCTTATTACCTGACTAAGTTTTCGCAAGAATCTATCTATAATCTTTTGACCTTTGTCCTGTAGCAGCGTCGTTTGGGCAGGAGTTGATCTGAGAGCGACTAGCAATGGCAACATTCTCGTCCTTCGTATCGATATTTCGCTCGCCATGTCGCGAGAAAACGCACTGTGAGAAAATATCGAAATTTTAATGCCAGTATTGGGACCGCCGGGTTATATCTTCGTGCGTCGTTTGTACCTTGTTGGCGAATTGGGCTCCAGAATGAGTGTTCAATCACATTTTTACGCAGCGCATTGAATCCAAAATAACTTCCCGCCCGCGCCTAACCCACCCGCGTATTACCGCGGTTACCTGTGCACCATGACATTAGTTCTTTTGGTAAAATTAAAACAACCATTTAGCCACCAGAAGGGGAGCACACTCGACTAAAGCATTAAATTAACTAACTAAACCATAATAATTAGCATTTTATAGCTTAATAATCTGCTGCCTGCCCTGAATATAAAAAATATTTACCAAAATCAAAAATATCCAAACCGCAAGAAAGGCTCAATACCATTTATCAGGCCGAATGCGTGGGCATCCATGCCGTAGAAACCAGGAGAGTCATGCATACCTATATTCGTATACTCTCCGACAGCGCCTCCGTTCTCCAATAGCTAGAGAAGAAGAAGTAACCTGTTCACTATTTACTTTAAGACTCCCCGAATTCATACAAGAATTCCACAGTGCACTAGAACGCGTCACGGTGACCAACCGTAACACTGTGACGCTACAGTGAATAAAAGGACACAGCTGATCACTAGGAAATAACGCGGCCAATGAGCTGGCCAGGAGGGGGATCTGATACGATGGCTGTTAGATCCGAACCCATAGTACCACTCCCTTTCAATCAGCTGCGCACGTGGTTACAAGAACATATACCCACACACAAGCAGAACGCTGTTTGGCCTAGGCACCAGGCTGCAGGCAAGGAGACTATGCCATCCCTAGACAGAAAACCTACCAGGTGGCGTCTGTGACTGGATTGGGGCAGCTTACGAATGGTGGCGGGGACCATTACCGGATACTGCTCATTGAACAAACATTTCCACACGATAGGTATAACGGACAGTCCTCTGTGCAGAGCATGCATGGTAGAAGAGCAAACAATATCGCACGTGCTCCTTGAGTGCACAGTCGTCGCCGAAATACGGAGGCAAACAATAGGGACACCGAATTCACTCACAGTTATCCTGAACACACTAGGAGGACTGATCTGCTTCTGAAGTGAGGTTGGCTGGTTGAAATGACAGCCGCCATGGCTCACGCACCATTGTGCAACATCACCAACATCAGGAATTAGTGTGGAAACCATAACCAATACAGAAAAAACAGATTGTGTATAATGTCCTACTTACAGATGAACCGTGATCCTATCCGATTTCTCCGTATGCCCGGTAGCATTTTAGCTAGTGGGAACGAATCACGACGGCATATTTATTTGAAAACTGACAATTATTGATGAGATGTAAAAAGTACGCGTGTTGGCCATTGACTAATTTACAATTTAAGCGAACCACGTCATTTCGGCCTACACCGCCTCGCATTTGAGCGCGTTGACGATTTCTGGTTTGTTCAGTATCCTGAAGGTTACTTAAATAACTAAACTGTAACAGAGGGATTGTATGTTACTCGTAGCCAGCAGTTGTCGTTTGGACGTATTCATGAATTTCAGATACTTACAACCCGCAATAATGGCGTAGGTACCGAGCGAGCAGATAAGCATAACACAGTTCCCCTGGTTTAGTTATCACAATACGTTATTTGACGACAATCGTTCATTCGTGCAAAAACTGTTTCTGATATACTTACCTATTTACTTAAGCAATATAATGAAAATAATGCAGTAAAAATTCAATTTGCCGCGAGTTTTTAAACAGCGTTGGAATTGACATAATTTACAAATTAACAAGGCATCTGACAATGCCAATTTCTGCCTTTGGCATTTCACAAACCGACGAGTCTTTGCAAACGAGGCCATTTTTATAGTTATAACACAACTTAGTAAACCATATATCATATTATTAAAATAAAACATGTATGAATTGAAGTAGTGTTACCATTCCATGCCTTACCATATTTTACTTACTATACTTACGATTTTAAGATTTATTCCTTATTCTGAGAATGTACAGACCTGTGAATGTAAATATTAGGCATATTTTTTTACCTTGGAAACACTCACCTAGAACCACACTTCAACGGATACCTCGCCCTCGCTACCCGTGAAGTGTTGTGATGACTCCTGGACGGTGACTGATCCCAGGCGGGGTGAAGACGGCCCGAAGATCAGCCGTAGACGGGCCGCAGACGCACCGCCAAGGCAACCGCAACTGGATCCTTATGGGATGGTAACGGATACTGATGGTAGTTAAAATTACTATGTAATTGTTGTTATAAAACAATTTCAAAACGGGATTATACAACGTGTAACAGAATAAATTTTCTCAAGAACAAAATAAGTGGGATAGAGCAGTACGTACCTTTAACTTGCACTTTGCTTGCTTTCACACATCTTGTTAGTGAGAAAATAAGTAAAACCTTGCGACTGACGGCGGCTCTGGGATCTTAGACCAACACCAAACATTCGATTCGACGTCGAGGCGCAGGGGACGTTCCGACTACAGAGAGAGAAAGCATTATCGGTCATGCTTCCTCTTTCAGCCCCTGTCTCTCTTTAGGCTTAAAACTGCCGTGCCTCGCATCGAATGTGTTAACGAAAATTATGTTTGAGAAATAAAAGATCTTATATGTGGTAATTCTACGTGAACATTATTTTTTTTATTTCTCACCTAAGTTTATGTATGTTTGTTTGAAAGTGACATCAAGTTGTCTGGTGTGCCGTGTGACACGCAGATGCATCAGACGCGGTGTCACGCAGGGCCCCAAATACTTCTTTGCCGCACTGCATACTGCTGCACTGCTGGGATGTTGTGCTCCGCCGTTTGACACCTTAAAAGAGTACCCGTACCTGTCATCTCCGATGACAGTGAGTGCACCATAATATGCCTAACATTTACCTTTACCGTAATCTAAAGCGGCCGCGCGATGCAAAATCAATGGTGACTACAGCTCTTGAACACGAGGCGAGTCGCTGCGCAGTAACCGATTCATGGGAAAGTGGGGAAGTCGAAATAAAAAGGTACTGTGCAGCGAGTAGCGCAGTTCACAGCCGTCATGATGTTAGATTTTTATTTTACTTTTATTTTTACGTTTAAAAAGAAAGTTACCAAAACGCTTACCTGCCTACCTACCATCAACTTTTTTTAAACCTCTTAGTAAAAAACATAATTAACATTTCAACAACACATTATGTTGATGGTCTGAAATAAAGTTCTTATACATAAATAAATATATGAAAAACAATTAAAACGCCACCGCCTGTTTATAAACGCTCGCTGGTTTGCAAAATGTCGGGCATATTGATGATGCTTCTAGTCGCTAATTTTGTCATTTCCAAAAATGTTTTGTATTTTATAATTAAGGGACAAATGAAACAACTGTGATAATTTTTCATGAGCTTTTTAATTTGTAAATAGTACTTATTATGTATGGGTTAGAGAATCCATAGACATTCCAATTTGATCAGTTTTTTATTTCAACTTATACAAATATGTACATGTACACAATAATGGGTATAAAACGGTTACATCTCAGAATACAGAATAAACCAGCAGGGACACGATTCCGAGAAATCTCGCGGACGAGTTTTCACTCATGTATGTCATCTCGAGCGTAAAATGGCGTAGAGCTATCCTCGCTATATCGATTTAGCAAATCTCGCAGGAAATTCCAATGCTTGGTTTAACACGCGGGGTTGAAAGAGTGGTTGGGACCACTCGCGACGTACATTGATATCGACATGTCACGTCAAATAGCTCTTGTGTCATTCATTAATGAATCTATTGCGAGAGTTAAAACATAAAGATAATTGTAAATATGCTAGCAGTGTAATGGTTGAGTTCGTGCAAAACAAATTAAAAGATGTTTGCTGCAGCAAGAAAAGTACGAAGACGACTTTCCGCATCTGCTGCAGTTCTCAGTCAAACATTGCTTCGAGGAAGTATTGGAATACATACATATATGCACCGTCGCTCAGCACTACTAGTGCAGCATCGATCGTTGAGATGCTGGCTCCTAAAACCACCCAATTAGACAACGACAGCTGTGCTCTAGTTCAGGGGACCAAAGGTGATGCCACAAAGGAAATGCCGCTCCTGCAAGCGAGGATGTTTGAGCTGCATTGTCCACCATGCTCCTACACACGATTGGAACCACAAACATCGCTTTTCCAGTACATCATCAGGAGGAGCCAAGGTCAAATCAGTGCCCAAGGTTGAATATGGAAGTGACTCTGCAACAGCCTCAGTAATTGAAGCTGTTGGAGATTGACTCGAGGAGGAGGACTACAGTCGTATTACAGTCGTATCGGTTCAAAGTGGTTTTGAAGGTGTTTTCTTTTTGTCACCTAAATAAATGTTATAAGTACGTATTTCATAACTGATAATATGTTATATTACAACAGGGTCATGACTTCATGAACCATCACGTCGAAGTGGCACTCCAAATTCTTAATTAGATTATAAAGAACTTTTTTTTCTTTTTCTTTTCGTTTTTTAATGTTCTAGATGTACATAAATAAATAAATGATAAAGAATTAAAATAATTATATTTTTGGTTCTTTTCACTAAACCCGGCCGTATAACTCATTATTACCATAGTATAATGTAATATATAGCTAACCAACAAAAATGCTTTCTTAATAAACAATAAATATTTATTTTACTTTACATTATAATACACTTTCGTAATGTACATGTACATGCATGCATTTCCCTTTCGTAACATAGACTTGTGATTACTTGTGCACTTCCGAGTTCTGTCTCTGAATTTTCGATGATACCGTCAAACACCCTGATTCAGAGCTGATTCAGTAACACGTCTACTGCTTGACCAGCTTCTGGAGGCTCGGAACGTTTGAACTCTTGCGCTTCGACTCTCTGTTGAGGGGATCTCTCCTCTATAATGAAGGCAGAGCTATTTGATGTGAAAGTTTGGCTTTTTGCGTCCGTATAGCTTTATCTTCTTGACCACGTGTTTGAACGGTCTTCCAAGTTTTGTTTCGATTTTCGAGTTAGCTGTATTTTGTTTTAACGTGGTATTGCTGTTTAGTGAGTGATAAATGGAATGTTTGTAAAGTACATGTTAAAATTAAAAACAAGAAAAATCTTTGACTATCGAGCAGTCGATTTATTTCTGACCGAAGTCAATTACAATTTTGTTATTTTTAGGTATATTTTTTGTGATAAGAACTAAATCGAAGATTTACATAAAGACGGTTTTTAATATTTTTGTATGTTCTCCACACAAACATTTGGTTTCATTTGCCCGGTAGCTGGCTCTCGCCTTTTCTTCATGAAGAAGCTGGAGTGTGATAAGAATTCAGCCGCTTGGCTCTAAGGGAAAACAAATAGAGACCTGACTATGGAATAACATGTGAAATGTTGTAAAATAATTAATTTTCCTGTCACTCACACGAATCAGGACCAAATGCAGGTATTCAAATTTTGTCCACATTTAAATATCTGTGTCCTTCCCACATACTGTTGTGTTTGTGGGACACAGATATTAAAAATAATTTGGAATATGGGGTCTAACTTGTGGGGTGCTGTTTAACATAGACGTCTGTTTTATTTGATACTGGCTTCCGCACACGGCTTCGCCTGCGTGAACGTAAAAAAATGTCACAAGGCAGCACTCATAGTCATCCTTTGCCAAGTTTCATCCAAATCATCAGCCGTTGAGACGTAAATACATGAAGATACCATAAACAAACATTAACACTTTCGCATTTCCTGAAATTACCTACTATTTCCTCTTCGCTCTTGGCCGTAGTCAGGTAATAAGTTTTCGCAAGAATCTATCTATAATCTTTTGACCTTTGTCCTGTAGCAGCGTCGTTTGGGCAGGAGTTGATCTGAGAGCGACTAGCAATGGCAACATTCTCGTCCTTCGTATCGATATTTCGCTCGCCATGTCGCGAGAAAACGCACTGTGAGAAAATATCGAAATTTTAATGCCAGTATTGGGACCGCCGGGTTATATCTTCGTGCGTCGTTTGTACCTTGTTGGCGAATTGGGCTCCAAAATGGGTGTTCAATCACATTTTAACGCAGCGCATTGTATTCAAAATAACTTCCCGCCCGCGCCTAACCCACCCGCGTATTACCGCGGTTACCTGTGCACCATGACATTAGTTCTTTTGGTAAAATTAAAACAACCATTTAGCTACCAGAAGGGGAGCACACTCGACTATAGCATTAAATTAACTAACTAAACCATAATAATTAGCATTTTATAGCTTAATAATCTGCTGCCTGCCCTGAATATAAAAAATATTTACCAAAATCAAAAATATCCAAACCGCAAGAAAGGCTCAATACCATTTATCAGGCCGAATGCGTGGGCATCCATGCCGTAGAAACCAGGAGAGTCACGCATACCTATATTCGTATACTCTCCGACAGCGCCTCCGTTCTCCAATAGCTAGAGAAGAAGAAGTAACCTGTTCACTATTTACTTTAAGACTCCCCGAATTCATACAAGAATTCCACAGTGCACTAGAACGCGTCACGGTGACCAACCGTAACACTGTGACGCTACAGTGAATAAAAGGACACAGCTGATCACTAGGAAATAACGCGGCCAATGAGCTGGCCAGGAGGGGGATCTGATACGATGGCTGTTAGATCCGAACCCATAGTACCACTCCCTTTCAACCAGCTGCGCACGTGGTTACAAGAACATATACCCACACACAAGCAGAACGCTGTTTGGCCTAGGCACCAGGCTGCAGGCAAGGAGACTATGCCATCCCTAGACAGAAAACCTACCAGGTGGCGTCTGTGACTGGATTGGGGCAGCTTACGAATGGTGGCGGGGACCATTACCGGATACTGCTCATTGAACAAACATTTCCACACGATAGGTATAACGGACAGTCCTCTGTGCAGAGCATGCATGGTAGAAGAGCAAACAATATCGCACGTGCTCCTTGAGTGCACAGTCGTCGCCGAAATACGGAGGCAAACAATAGGGACACCGAATTCACTCACAGTTATCCTGAACACACTAGGAGCACTGATCTACTTCTGAAGTGAGGTTGGCTGGTTGGAATGACGGCCGCCATGGCTCACGCACCATTGTGCAACATCACCAACATCAGGAATTAGTGTGGAAACCATAACCAATACAGAAAAAACAGATTGTGTGTAATGTCCTACTTACAGATGAACCGTGATCCTATCCGATTTCTCCGTATGCCCGGTAGCATTTTAGCTAGTGGGAACGAATCACGACGGCATATTTATTTGAAAACTGACAATTATTGATGAGATGTAAAAAGTACGCGTGTTGGCCATTGACTTATTTACAATTTAAGCGAACCACGTCATTTCGGCCTACACCGCCTCGCATTTGAGCGCGTTGACGATTTCTGGTTTGTTCAGTATCCTGAAGGTTACTTAAATAACTAAACTGTAACAGAGGGATTGTATGTTACTCGTAGCCAGCAGTTGTCGTTTGGACGTATTCATGAATTTCAGATACTTACAACCCGCAATAATGGCGTAGGTACCGAGCGAGCAGATAAGCATAACACAGTTCCCCTGGTTTAGTTATCACAATACGTTATTTGACGACAATCGTTCATTCGTACAAAAACTGTTTCTGAGATACTTACCTATTTACTTAAGCAATATAATGAAAACAATGCAGTAAAAATTCAATTTGCCGCGAGTTTTTAAACAGCGTTGGAATTGACATAATTTACAAATTAACAAGGCATCTGACAATGCCATTGTCTGCCTTTGGCATTTCACAAACCGACGAGTCTTTGCAAACGAGGCCATTTTTATAGTTATAACACAACTTAGTGAACCATATATCATATTATTAAAATAAAACATGTATGAATTGAAGTAGCGTTACCATTCCATGCCTTACCATATTTTACTTACTATACTTACGATTTTAAGATTTATTCCTTATTCTGAGAATGTACAGACCTGTGAATGTAAATATTAGGCATAATTTTTTACCTTGGAAACACTCACCTAGAACCAAACTTCAACGGATACCTCGCCCTCGCTACCCGTGAAGTGTTGTGATGACTCCTGGACGGAGCTTTGGCGCACTGGTGACTGACCCCAGGCGAGGTGAAGACGGCCCGAAGATCAGCCGTAGACGGCCCGCAGTCGCACCGCCAAGGCAACCGCAACTGGATCCTTATGGGATGGTAACGGATATTGATGGTAGTTAAAATTACTATGTAATTGTTGTTAAAAAACAATTTCAAAACGCGATTATACAACGTGTAACAGAATAAATTTTCTCAAGAACAAAATAAGTGGGATAGAGCAGTACGTACCTTTAACTTGCACTTTGCTTGCTTTCACACATCTTGTTAGTGAGAAAATAAGTAAAACCTTGCGACTGACGGCGGCTCTGGGATCTTAGACCAACACCAAACATTCGATTCGACGTCGAGGCGCAGGGGACGTTCCGACTACAGAGAGAGAAAGCATTATCGGTCATGCTTCCTCTTTCAGCCCCTGTCTCTCTTTAGGCTTAAAACTGCCGTGCCTCGCATCGAATGTGTTAGCGAAAATTATGTTTGAGAAATAAAAGATCTTATATGTGGTAATTCTACGTGAACATTATTTTTTTTATTTCTCACCTAAGTTTATGTATGTTTGTTTGAAAGTGACATCAAGTTGTCTGGTGTGCCGTGTGACACGCAGATGCATCAGACGCGGTGTCACGCAGGGCCCCAAATACTTCTTTGCCGCACTGCATACTGCTGCACTGCTGGGATGTTGTGCTCCGCCGTTTGACACCTTAAAAGAGTACCCGTACCTGTCATCTCCGATGACAGTGAGTGCACCATAATATGCCTAACATTTACCTTTACCGTAATCTAAAGCGGCCGCGCGATGCAAAATCAATGGTGACTACAGCTCTTGAACACGAGGCGAGTCGCTGCGCAGTAACCAATTCATGGGAAAGTGGGGAAGTCGAAATAAAAAGGTACTGTGCAGCGAGTAGCGCAGTTCACAGCCGTCATGATGTTAGATTTTTATTTTACTTTTATTTTTACGTTTAAAAAGAAAGTTACCAAAACGCTTACCTGCCTACCTACCATCAACTTTTTTTAAACCTCTTAGTAAAAAACATAATTAACATTTCAACAACACATTATGTTGATGGTCTGAAATAAAGTTCTTATACATAAATAAATATATGAAAAACAATTAAAACGCCACCGCCTGTTTATAAACGCTCGCTGGTTTGCAAAATGTCGGGCATATTGATGATGATTCTAGTCGCTAATTTTGTCATTTCCAAAAATGTTTTGTATTTTATAATTAAGGGACAAATAAAACAACTGTGATAATTTTTCATGAGCTTTTTAATTTGTAAATAGTACTTATTATGTATGGGTTAGAGAATCCAAAGACATTCCAATTTGATCAGTTCTTTATTTCTTTTTGTACATGTACACAATAATGGGTATAAAACGGTTACATCTCAGAATACAGAATAAACCAGCAGGGACACGATTCCGAGAAATCTCGCGGACGAGTTTTCACTCATGTATGTCATCTCGAGCGTAAAATGGCGTAGAGCTATCCTCGCTATATCGATTTAGCAAATCTCGCAGGGAATTCCAATGCTTGGTTTTACACGTGGGGTTGAAAGAGTGGTTGGGACCACTCGAGACGTCATTGATATCGACAAGTCACGTCAAACAGCTCTTGTTTCATTCATTAATGAATCTATTGCGATAGAAAAACCATAAAGATAATGTAAACAAGCTAGCAGTTTAATGGTTGAGTTCGTGCAAAACAAATTAAAAGATTTTTGCATCAGCAAGAAAAGTACGAAGACGACTTTCCGCATCTGCTGCAGTTCTCAGTCAAACATTGCTTCGAGGAAGTATTGGAATACATACATATATGCACCGTCGCTAAGCACTACTAGTGCAGCATCGATCATTTGAGATGCTGGCTCCTAAAACCACTCAATTAGACAACGACAGCCGTGGTCTAGTTCAGGGGACCAAAGGTGATGCAACAAACGAAGTGCCGCCCCTGCAAGCAAAGATGTTTGAGCTGCATTGTCCACCATGCTCCTATACACGATTGGAACCACAAACATCGCTTATCCAGTACATCATCAGGAGGAGCCAAGGTCAAATCAGTGCCCAAGGTTGAATATGGAAGTGACTCTGCAACAGCCTCAGTAATTGAAGCTGTTGGAGATTGACTCGAGGAGGAGGACTACAGTCGTATTACAGTCGTATCGGTTCAAAGTGGTTTTGAAGGTGTTTTCTTTTTGTCACCTAAATAAATGTTATAAGTACGTATTTCATAACTGATAATATGTTATATTACAACAGGGTCATGACTTCATGAGCCATCACGTCGAGGTGGCACTCCAAATTCTTAATTAGATTATAAAGAACTTTTTTTTTCGAAACCTTTGTGATCTTCTTTCTGTGTATAATAAGTGTACTAGATGTACATAAATAAATAACTGATAAAGAATTAAAATAATTATATTTTTGGTTCTTTTCACTAAACCCGGCCGAATAACTCATTATTACCACAGTACAATGTAATATATAGCTAACCAACAAAAATGCTTTCTTAATAAACAATAAATATTTATTTTACTTTATATTATAATACACTTTCGTAATGTACATGTACCTGCATGCATTTCCCTTTCGTAACATAGACTTGTGATTACTTGTGCACTTCCGAGTTCTGTCTCTGAATTTTCGATGATACCGTCAAACACCCTGATTCAGAGCTGATTCAGTAACACGTCTACTGCTTGACCAGCTTCTGGAGGCTCGGAACGTTTGAACTCTTGCGCTTCGACTCTCTGTTGAGGGGATCTCTCCTCTATAATGAAGGCAGAGCTATTTGTTGTGAAAGTTTGGCTTTTTGCGTCCGTATAGCTTTATCTTCTTGACCACGTGTTTGAACGGTCTTCCAAGTTTTGTTTCGATTTTCGGGTTAGCTGTATTTTGTTATAACGTGGCATTGCTGTTTAGTGAGCGAAAGATGGAATGTTTGTAAAGTACATGTTAAAATTAAATACAAGAAAAATCTTTGACTATCGAGCATTCGATTTATTTCTGACCGAAGTCAGTTACAATTTTGTTATTTTTAGGTATATTTTTTGTGATAAGAACTAAATCGAGGATTTACATAAAGACGGTTTTTAATATTTTTGTATGTTCTCCACACAAACATTTGGTTTCATTTGCCCGGTTGCTGGCTCTCGCCTTTTCTTCATGAAGAAGCTGGAGTGTGATAAGAATTCAGCCGCTTGGCTCTAAGGGATAACAAATAGAGACCTGACTACGGAATAACATGTGAAATGTTGTAAAATAATTATTTTTCCTGTCACTCACACGAATCTGGACCAAATGTAGGTATTAAAATTTTGTCCACATTTAAATATCTGTGTCCTTCCCACATACTGTCGTGTTTGTGGGACACAGATATTGAAAATAATTTGGAATATGGGGTCTAACTTGTGGGGTGCTGTTTAACATAGACGTCTGTTTTATTTGATACTGGCTTCCGCACACGGCTTCGCCTGCGTGAACGTAAAAAAATGTCACAAGGCAGCACTCATAGTCATCCTTTGCCAAGTTTCATCCAAATCATCAGCCGTTGAGACGTAAATACATGAAGATACCATAAACAAACATTAACACTTTCGCATTATCTGAAATTACCTACTAAAGATCCCAATATTTCCTCTTGGCTCTTGGCCATAGTCAGGTAATAAGTTTTCGCAAGAATCTATCTATAATCTTTGGACCTTTGTCCTGTAGCAGCGTCGTTTGAGCAGGAGTTGTTCTGAGAGCGACTAGCAATGGCAACATTCTCGTCCTTCTTGTCGATATTTCGCCTGCCATGTCGCGAGAAAACGCACTGTGAGAAAATATCGAAATTTTATTGCCAATATTGGGACCGCAGGGTTAAATTTTCGTGCGTCGTTTGTACTTTGTTGGCGAATTGGGCTCCAGAATGAGTGTTCAATCACATTTTTACGCAGCATGCAGTATCTTAAATAACTCCCCGCCCGCGCCTAACCTACCCGCTAATTACCGCGGTTACCTGTGCACCATGACATTAGTTCTTTTGATAAAATTAAAACAACCATTTAGCAGCCAGAAGGGGGCACACTTGACTATAACATTAAATTAACTAACTTTACCATAATAATTAGCATTTTATAGCTTAATAATCTGCTGCCTGCCCTGAATAGAAAAAATATTTACCAAAATCAAAAATATCCAAACCTCAAGAAAAGCTCAATACCGTTTATCAGGCCGAATGCGTGGGTACCCATGCCGTAGAAGCCAGGAGAGTCACGCATACCTATATTCGTATACTCTCCGACAGCGCCTCCGTTCTCCAATAGCTAGAGAAGAAGAAGTAACCTGTTCACTCTTTACTTTAAGACTCCCCGAATTCATACAAGAATTCCACAGTGCACTAGAACGCGTCACGGTGACCAACCGTAACACTGTGACGCTGCAGTGAATAAAAAGACACAGCTGATCACTAGAAAATAACGCGGCCAATGAGCTGGCCAGGAGGGGGATCTGATGCGATGGCTGTTAGGTCCGAACCCATAGTACCACTCCCTTTCACCCAGCTGCGCACGTGGTTACAAGAACATATACCCACACACAAGCAGAACGCTGTTTGGCCTAGGCACCAGGCTGCAGGCAAGGAGACTATCTCTAGACAGAAAACCTACCAGCTGGCGTCTGTGACTGGACTGGGGCAGCTTACGAATGGTGGCGGGGACCATCACCGGATACTGCTCATTGAACAAACATTTCCACACGATAGGTATAACGGACAGTCCTCTGTGCAGAGCATGCATGGTGGAAGAGCAAACGGTATCGCACGTGCTCCTTGAGTGCACAGGCGTCGCCGAAATACGGAGGCAAACAATAGGGACACCGAATTCACTCACAGTTATCCTGAACACACTAGGAGGACTGATCTGCTTCTGAAGTGAGGTTGGCTGGTTGGAATGACGGCCGCCATGGCTCATCACAATGGTCCAACATCAGGAATTAGTGCGGAAACCATAACCAATATAGAAAAAATAGATTGTCTGTAATGTCCTACTTACAGATGAACCGTGATCCTATCCGATTTCTGCGTATGCCCGGTAGCAGTTTAGCTAGTGGGAACGAATCACGACGGCATATTTATTTGAAAACTGACAATTATTGATGAGATGTAAAAAGTACGCGCGTTGGCCATTGACTAATTTACAATTTAAGCGAACCACGTCATTTCGGCCTACACCGCCTCGCATTTGAGCGCCTTGACGATTTCTGGTTTGTTCAGTATCCTGAAGGTTACTTAAATAACTAAACTGTAACAGAGGGATTGTATGTTACTCGTAGCCAGCAGTTGTCGTTTGGACGTTTTCATGAATTTCAGATACTTACAACCCGCAATAATGGCGTAGGTACCGTGCGAGCAGATAAGCATAACACAGTTCCCCTGGTTTAGTTATCACAATACGTTATTTGACGACAATCGTTCATTCGTACAAAAACTGTTTCTGAGATACTTACCTATTTACTTAAGCAATATAATGAAAACAATGCAGTAAAATTCAATTTGCCGCGAGTTTTTAAACAGCGTTGGAATTGACATAATTTACAAATTAACAAGGCATCTGACAATGCCAATGTCTGCCATTGGCATTTCACAAACCGACGAGTCTTTGCAAACGAGGCCATTTTTATAGTTATAACACAACTTAGTGAACCATATATCATATTATTAAAATAAAACATGTATGAATTGAAGTAGTGTTACCATTCCATGCCTTACCATATTTTACTTACTATACTTACGATTTTAAGATTTATTCCTTATTCTGAGAATGTACAGACCTGTGAATGTAAATATTAGGCATATTTTTTTACCTTGGAAACACTCACCTAGAACCACACTTCAACGGATACCTCGCCCTCGCTACCCGTGAAGTGTTGTGATGACTCCTGGACGGAGCTTTGGCGCACCCCTTTGGTGACCGACCCCAGGCGGGGTGAAGACGGCCCGAAGATCAGCCGTAGACGGTCAAGGCAACCGCAGCTGGATCCTTATGGGATGGTAACGGATATTGATGGTAGTCAATTACTACGTAATTGTTGTTACAAAACAATTCCAAAACGGTATTATACAACGTGTAACAGAATAAACGCAAAACTAACCTGAAAAAATGAAGACTCCGGGACGCAGGATGGCGGAACGGTGACTGACTCCAGACGGGGTGAAGATGGCCCGAAAACCTGCAAAAGCTTCGCAAAGCTTCGCACAGCAACGCAACGCCACGCACAGTTACGCACAGCAAAATTACTCTTTCGTATTTGCTTTAGACATGTCTAATCGTTCCTCATAGTGCGAGGCAGCTTCTCTATCCATGTTGAAGTGTTATATACCTTACCGGACGCAGAGCAGGTGGCACGGTGACTGATCCCAGACGAGTTGAAGAAGGTCCGCAGACGCAGCGCCAAGGGACCGGTGGTGGACCGCTGTAAGATAGGTGACGCGGTAAATGTATCTGGGAGTCTTTGATAGATACATTTACCACATCAAAAGTATCTAGGATCTGGTACGTTTTAGACTATCGCCGCAATTGAGGATTCTTATTTTTACTTTTTTGGATCGTGAGTTATTCTTTTTCGTGAATTTCACTATTTGAATAAAGAATTTTCTTTACATATCAACTTTTAATCAGGATTTCTTTATAGTTGTGTATGTGTTATAGCGTTTACGCAAAACCATTACAATTTCTGCATCCGAACTGAAAAAAAATTCACTGATATGGAGCGACGACATCATTTGACACAAGAAAAGATGATGAAAGCCGTCGGAATGTTGCAAGCTAGTTCCAGGCAACGTGCTGTGACTGTCGCTCTTGACACTACACAGAGCGTCATAAACCGCCTCTGGACACGCTTTCGTATCACGAGCAGCGGGGCCGAGCAACATGGGGGACGATCTCGCATCACCACTCGCAGACAGACAGGACCGGTATAAAATACTGCTCGATGGAATCGTACCATGACCGCCCTGATGTTGGCTAGGAGGCTTCAAAGCTCTTCAGGCTTGCTGATAAGCGACCAAACCATCGGAAATCGTTTACGTGAAGTGGCTCTGCGTTCCCGAAGGCCGCTGAGAGTTCCTACTATAGCACCCCGCAAACACAGAATTTGGAAGGAAGACTGGCATGCATGAGATATGCTTCAGAGAAGAGCTCTGCCGAGTAGGGATGCCGTGCATACCCCACAACAACTTTTTAACTTGTAAGAAAGAACGTGGACGGCCGGCCATTCCTCAAAATGATTTTGATGACCGATTGTGTGATTCGTGAAACACAGATTATTATTTTTTTATCTATAGGTATAATAAAAAATTTAAAAACCCTTTTTTTTGCCTTTTTTGCCATCTAATTGACGGCATTAACTTAGGTTAATTTCCCACAATTTACAAAAATAGCATCAGTTCTTAATTTTTTTTAAACTACTGATAGTAGGGATAAGTTGTAAACTTAAACAGGATTATAGTAAAAAGCCTAGATTTGGTAAATGTTAAGATTATTATAGAAACTTAAAAATGTATATTTGATCCCTAGACACTTTTGATGTGTTTAGCTGTCTCTACTGTGGTAAACTTACCTTTAGCTTTGTAGAGGTTTGCGGAACAGAAGGCGTGTCTAGCAAGAAGATCCTTCCTTCTCAATGGATTTGAGCATTGCATTGAAGAGGAAACATCCTCCGACCAGACGGGAGTTGTGTATGGCGAGCAACTGCTTAAGGATGCGTTTCCACAAGAGATGTGCGAGGATGCTTAACGAGGTATTTCGTTAAGTATTCTCGCACATTATAAGAACCAATAGAATCGCTTGTATTGAGCGAGGCTAGGTAAATAAAGCGATTCTATTGTTTCTCAATAAACACATCTTGCCGCGCCGCTGGTGCAGGGACGGCCACAGATGTAGCGCGCAGTGCCGGTGCACGACGCACATACGAGTATTGGCATAAAAAACCTGGCCATAAGTCTAATATTCAAAGTGTGGCTTAACTCAATGCAACCATCACTTTCGGACAGCTAAATAACCTGTTCATAACGTACCGCACCCCCCGCGCCCTTATCCCTTCACCGCGCGACACACAGGTAGTCGGAACTCAGTCATCGTCCAGTGCGGTCCATTGTTTTCTCGATAACCTTTTTTTTGTGCTCCTAAAATTTGCTGTTTTAGTCGTTTTGTTAATAGTTTGTGGGATAAATACGACGAATATGGAAGCTCAAGGTATGTAACAACATAAGTAATATAATTTCATGTAGGTTACAGACTCACAAATGTTTTTTTTTTAATTTCGCAAAGGATACCAAAATAATCTCTTTTTCTATTAAAAAAATAAAATCAGAAGCGGTTTTGTATGTGTTCCGATCATTTCCGAGTATTGATCTAATACATTTAAATAAAGCTTGGACTCTCCTAAAGAGCATTGTGAAAGAAAATATTCCGCTTTGTTCCGCCATTTTGTTTAGCACTCGAAATTCGAACAAAATTGTCAATTATTTTAAAACAAGATTATTTACAGTAAATTCTCTTTTTATTTTAGACCCATTCTGTTCGGAAACTATAAGCCTCTTGCTCCCTGACGCAGAAAATTCATCAATAGAAAGCAGTGACGAAGAACAAAACAATACAACAGCAACAGATGAATCGGATTTCGACGATTATTTTTTTTGCTATTTTTTATTTTTATTTTTTTTACTAGTAATATTATTACAATAAACGTTTGAAAACTATCTTAATTTATTTATTTTATAGTTTCCACGTCAAAAATGTCACTAAATAATATTGGCCAGGTTTTTAGTACAAATACTCCTATGTGCGACGGCCAGCGCGCATGCTACACAGTGACGCGCCGCACACGTACGGGCGCCGATGTTGGACCGGTCGAAGACGGGCTGAAAACCGGCCAAAATCTGGATGCCGACGCACCACCCAAGGAATGTCGGTAAAACTCTAGAGAATGGTGATAGTCAATGATGGTGCTTACTGTACATACAGAGAGATACTCATATCTTTTCACAAACATTTAGTTAAAGTGTGCCGCGCGAAGCAGCTATCCGTGCTGTAGGCGCTCGGACGGGTCGCAGGCGACTCGTAGCCGCAGGGACGGGTCGCAGGCGACTCGTAGCCGCAGGGACGGGAAGCAGGCGACTCGTAGCCGCAGGGGAGGGTCGCAGGCGACTCGTAGCCGCAGGGACGGATCGCAGGCGACTCGTAGCCGCAGGGACGGGTCGCAGGCGACTCGTAGCGGCAGGGACGGGTCGCAGGCGACTCGTAGCCGCAGGGACGGGTCGCAGGCGACTCGTATCCGCAGGGATGGATCGCAGGCGACTCGTAACCGCAGGGACGAGCCGCGGCCACGCGGCCGGCGCGCGCTCTCCACAGCGATGCTCCGCACACGTGTCGGCCCACCTAAATGGCAAACTTTTGCCTGTCACCTTGGACAGCGAACACTAACACTGTAGTTAACTACCTACCTACTCATCACGTCATTGAAAAGGATTTGAAATGTTGAAGGAATGTAGGAAAATGCAATATTTGTAAGTTAAACAAGAATATAACTAACAAAACAAACAAAAGCCCTCCTTTTTTGAAGTCGGTTAATAAATAGGACATTCGCTAGCTCGCTCGCTTGCTCGCTGCACTATGTACAGTTTTCAAGGACAAACAGTATTATTATTATTATCTCGTTTATTCATTCTTCTTATGAGCCTGTACTGTCCCAATGTAAGGCAAAGGTCTCCTTTCCTTTCTTCCACTGTTCTCTGTCTGGCCAATCCTTTCGGCAGGGTATTAAAATATACAATGCAACAGGTATTAATGTAAAATACAAGTAAAGGTACCTATAGAAATTTTAATTTTTAATCCTGAAATAAAAAACATATTAATTACATTTTAAATTTCTGGTTGGTTATTACTGAAAGAAAAGATTATTATCATTATAAATTACTAGCACAGTAGTTTTTGAATGGTGATGGTACCTCGATGGAGTATCGTTCACGCGAATACGATGCTATCTTGCTACCGATTATGGTACATGGCCGGATAAACTTGCAATAAAGTACATTGACCTTCCCTAATATCCCTTCGTAGATACCCGAACAAATAAATTATGAACCATATTTCATAACTAGAGAACGTAAAGGATCACGACAAAAGTCGTTTCAGCACAGCTTTTTGTAGGTGAAATAAATGTAGGTGATGCCATCCGAGTGCTGTAACTACATCAACATCCATCAACCAGGTGGATGTTGATGTGTGGGTCAATTCCTGAAATAAATCATTTAACCCGTCGGATGTTGAGGTGTGGGTTAATTCCTGAAATAAATAATTATTATTATAAACTACAGATGCGTTAGTAATACGTCATTGGGTTATATTTGGTACTGTTAACATTTTTTTACCGACTTCAAAAAAAGGAGGAGGTTCTCAATTCGACTGATTTGAGAAGTTTTTTAATTATTATTTACAAGGTACGCACAATAATGGGGTAACTGTGGGGTACTAGGTAATAGAACAGTTACTATTATTCTAAAGTTAATGAATTTGGGGATCAAGGGATACCTACATAATATATTTGGCAACCATACCTACCTACTTATTAAATGTTCTTCAACAATCACCAAAAGTATCGTGCGGTGAGTGGTTTTAGTAACGGGGCATTAAATTTGTTTTGTTTTGTTTTTTAAAAACGTTGCCCCACTTCCCCCCATATTTGTTCCGTGCGGGAATCGAACCCGCGACACGCAGCGCAGCAGTCAATCGCTCAACCACTGCGCCAACCGTGTCGTCAATTGCGTCATAAATTGCGGCTGAGCAGTTAATTACGGTTGAGCATTCAATTCGAATGAATAAAATGATGGATAATAATGACAAAATAATTGATGGTTAAACATAATTGAAACAAGGAAAATATCAACATTCTAACAAAAACCTGTACACGATTCGACCCCTTTATTATTCGAAACTTACCTAACAATTAGGTTTCAGGCTTTCATAACTAACTAAAAATACGAGGGTACTGGTCTTGTAGGAATTCAGCTATATTATTCCTAATAACAAGTTCCTGTATAATATAAAACGAATTACCGGTTACTAATAATTAATAGGAAACAGCAAGGTATTATTTGTAATTTCTCTCCAATAATTTGTCTGCGTTTGTTACATATTACCTACCTACTATAGTACATCTAAAGGAAAAATAACTACAGCGCCATATTCACCAGTTATCTCTGTCTCCACAAGTTGTCACTGGACAGTTTTCCGTGGATTTCGAACAAAATATTGACTAATGTTTTGTTCGAAATCCGCTGCAAACTGTTTTTCTTCGAAAATGTTGCATCCCGATTCATATATATCCTGCAACAAAAATAGACGTAATGTAATATGTATCTAGTTTTATCCAACAGTTGAACATTTTGTAGGGAAATATAATAGGTATGACTTCTTCTCACCTTTGCAGAAGAAATCAACTGGGCTCGTGTTAGCTCCTCCGTCGTTCGGTCACGTCACGGTTACGGCACACGCACTAGAAAAAGAAACATTAGACACGAAAAACAGATGGCGTTGGTTTTTTTTGCGATTTTGAAGTTATATTATACTTATTTTAAACTACTTATAAGTATATTTGCATAGGGGGCTTTTTAAATTTAATGTTTATTTGATTCTTAAACTAAACAATCCACACGACAAATCTGCTTTGGCAGAATTGCAAAGAATCAGAGGTTTAATGTAGAACAAGTTAAATAAAAGCTTTTAAAAACTAATCTATTGAACCTAAAAACTATATCGGCTTTACTACAAAACGCGTTCTAACTTTAGTCCAAGCCTAAACTTTCAAGCCCATTATTGCATTTTGAACTATATTCCGACTACCTTAAAGTTATTAATACAAAAACCTATTTTAGATCCCGGTCTATGTTGTCAATGTGCATTCAAGAACTTTACGACATTTAAAATAAAGTTCGAAATTCAAAAATGGCTTGTTGGTTTAAACCTATGTTTAACGTTAGAACGCGTTTTGTAGTAAAGCCATATATGTCTACTGTAAGTTTTCGAAGAATCGGGTTCTCTGGAGACCCTCCTTATATTTAATATTTGACATTGGATATATTCTATATAATGAATAATGATATTTTTTTGAATTTTAAGTAAATGATTTTTGACCACAGAAAAAATTTAAAATGTAGTTAGGATTTTCTTTTTAAAATGAATTAACATTGTCAATTAGTTATTATTTTATAAGTCATGGTCTCTTGATAGATTTTATGAACTTTATTTTATGTTATTAAGATTTTAAGTTTTGACGTTTGATGAATTTTTGGTATGACATGTTTATATATTTTAATGACTCAGATATTAGTATATCTGAAACACATTAAAAAATATCTCTGCAACAAAATTTAAATTGGATTTATACGCAAATGATCAATTCCCGATACTTTTTTGACAGAATGAATGAATTGAATTTTTGATGAACAGGTAAATTGAATCAGTAATTTCGATTTTATTTTTCAAATGAATTATCATATCATTAAACATTGTTTTATGTTATTGTTGGTATGTTTTTTAAGTTAACATTAGTATTTACTTAATGTTCTTATTATGTTGACATTGTATTATTATTGTGATATTAATTTCATTTAAGAGAGTGATGGTACTTTATTTTCTATTTATATTAATCGAGTTTTTTGTTTGTTT
Source organism: Melanchra persicariae (assembly GCA_947386135.1). Taxonomy (NCBI): domain Eukaryota; kingdom Metazoa; phylum Arthropoda; class Insecta; order Lepidoptera; family Noctuidae; genus Melanchra; species Melanchra persicariae. The sequence goes on from OX376643.1 coordinate 32,346,049, forward strand.
ACATAACTTTATTTTTTAACACATTAAGACACAATGTGAATTGTTATTAAAAAATGAAATGAAATGAATTAATATGAACTTTCATGACACAAATACACACGCGTAATGTATATTAATAAAAGTAAGAGAAAAATGGAATCAAAAAAGAACTCAAATTAGAATTTCTTCCAAATTGCCATGTCTTCAATATTAGGAAATATGCATGAATAAAATATTTGTTATCTACACAGTTTATCTCAAAATATACAAAAATGTAATACTAACAGTGAAATAGAATCAAAATTTATTTAAAAACCAACGAGATATTACTACTTTAAACAAATATATCTGTCTCTCTCGCGAAAATGCTGCTTTGTATGGCAACTGTAAAGGCGTTATGGACTTTGACGTCAAAATCCACATCGGACTTCTCTTTCTAATTGTAAACTTTGAAGTTTTATAACTTGTTGACAACACGGTTGGCGCATTGGTTGACCGATTGGCTGCTGCGCTGCGTGTCGCGGGTTCGATTCCCGCACTGAAAAAACATTTGTATGGCCTACATATAGTTGTTCCAGGTCTGGCTGTTTGTGTATGTGAGTTTGTTTGTTTGTAAACGCACCCAAGATACATGAGAAATTCTCAGTGTGGGGGAACGATGTAAAGAAAAAAAAACAAAAAAAATTGCCGATAAGTTATTTAAAAAATATTTCATTATGGGCTTTTTAAAGCTTATAAGTATTTCATTTTGTAAATAAAAAAATTGCATGCATATTCCCTATTTTGAAGATAGTCAAGAAAATTTACAATTCCCTCTCTAATCTCTGAAACAGGTGTGTAATGTGAGGTATGATCATTTTTAATCTATCAACGAATTATATAATGTCGTTTGACATAATTTTCATTTTTCATAATTATATTTTGTTAGAACAACTTTTGATATAGGTACATCCAAGAGATATAATTTTATTTCATATAAGCTGCAGTTGATCTAACATACACTTCAACTAATGTTTAATAGTTATTTATGATATTAGTGCGGTAAGTTACTTTTTACAAACGAGTAGAAGAATGTAGGTAAGCACGAGACGAAGTCGAGGGTTTATCATAGTCACGAGTTTGTAAAAACTAAATCCGCACGTGTGTCATACAACGTTTTTCGACACATTTGCGAGAAAACAGTACAATAAGTAATGAAATAAACTTATTGTCTTTAGAAATCAGTAGGAAAGTCGCAACAATCTTTGACGTTTCTTATATGAAAATGGCGCGAATTTGCAAAGGGCGCCACATGCGAGTGGTGAAAATTAGAACCAAGCCTTTCATTTACTTTGTTTTATTTTATTATTTTTTTATACATTTTCTCTATAATATTAAAATGAGACAAACGTATACAGCAAAAGCGCTTCCGAGGAGGTTCGATCATTCAGCTTATTTATTCTCGTGATGTGAAACTCCTTGGTGAAATTCTTATTATTTTTTATGAAAATTAAAAAAAAACCGTAAAGAATACGCACGGCGCTATACAACGCAGTTTGCGGTAAAATATGTACTTAGGTGAGAGTACCTATTTTGCCGCATGTTCCAATGTGTGGTGCATAATTTTTAACTTTGTGTTGAAAAAGTTATAATGCTCATATTGTACAATATTTCTTTGATCTAATCAACATTGAATATAATTTATTAATGATTATTGGAAATACGTAAAAAACCTAATTCGTGTCGGATCTGCCCTAGAAGTGGTTTAAGGGTTAGAAAAAGACCTAAAAACTTGAATCATCCGTATCGGATATACCGTAGCAGTGTTTTAAGGGTTAAAAAAAAGACCTAACAACCTAACCTATCAGTTTCGGATCTGCCCTAGAAGTGGTTTAAGGGTTAAAGAAAAGACCTAACAACCTGACTTATCCGTATCGGATCTGGCGTAGAAGTGTATTAAGGGTTAAAAAAAAAGACCTAACAACCTAACCTATCAGTTTCGGATCTGCCCTAGAAGTGGTTTAAGGGTTAAAAAAAAGACCTAACAACCTGACTTATCCGTATCGGATCTGCCGTAGAAGTGTATTAAGGGTTAAAAAAAAGACCTAACAACCTAACCTATCAGTTTCGGATCTGCCCTAGAAGTGGTTTAAGGGTTTAAAAAAAGACCTAACAACCGGACTTATCCGTATCGGATCTGCCGTAGAAGTGTATTAAGGATTAAAAAAAAAACCAAACAACCTAACCTATCAGTTTCGGATCCCCCCTAGAAGTGCTTTAAGGGTTTTTAAAAAAGACCTAAAAACCTAACCTATCCGTTTCGTATCTGCCGTAGAAGTGGTTTAAGGGTTTTAAAAAAGACCTAACAACCTAACCTATCAGTTTCGGATCTGCCCTAGAAGTGGTTTAAGGGTTTAAAAAAAGACCTAACAACCTGACTTATCCGTATCGGATCTGCCGTAGAAGTGTTTTAAGGGTTAAAAAAAAAACCTAACAACCTAACCTATCAGTTTCGGATCTGCCCTAGAAGTGCTTTAAGGGTTAAAAAAAAGACCTAACAACCTAACCTATCCGTATCGGATCTGCCGTAGAAGTGTATTAAGGGTTATAAAAAAGACCTAACAACCTAACCTATCAGTTTCGGATCTGCCCTAGAAGTGGTTTAAGGGTTTAAAAACAGACCTAACAACCGGACTTATCCGTATCGGATCTGCCGTAGAAGTGTATTAAGGATTAAAAAAAAAAACCTAACAACCTAACCTATCAGTTTCGGATCTCCCCTAGAAGTGCTTTAAGGGTTTTTAAAAAAGACCTAAAAACCTAACCTATCCGTTTCGGATCTGCCGTAGAAGTGGTTTAAGGGTTTTAAAAAAGACCTAACAACCTAACCTATCAGTTTCGGATCTGCCCTAGAAGTGGTTTAAGGGTTAAAAAAAAGACCTAACAACCTAACCTATCACTTTTGGATCTGCCCTAGAAGTGGTTTAAGGGTTAAAAAAAAGACCTAAAAACCTGACTTATCCGTATCGGATCTGCCGTAGAAGTGTATTAAGGGTTAAAAAAAAGACCTAACAACCTAACCTATCACTTTTGGATCTGCCCTAGAAGTGGTTTAAGGGTTAAAAAAAAGACCTAACAACCTGACTTATCCGTATCGGATCTGCCGTAGAAGTGTATTAAGGGTTAAAAAAAGACCTAACAACCTAACCTATCAGTTTCGGATCTGCCCTAGAAGTGGTTTAAGGGTTTAAAAAAAGACCTAACAACCGGACTTATCCGTATCGGATCTGCCGTAGAAGTGTATTAAGGATTAAAAAAAAACCTAACAACCTAACCTATCAGTTTCGGATCTCCCCTAGAAGTGCTTTAAGGGTTTTTAAAAAAGACCTAAAACCTAACCTATCCGTTTCGGATCTGCCGTAGAAGTGGTTTAAGGGTTTTAAAAAAGACCTAACAACCTAACCTATCAGTTTCGGATCTGCCCTAGAAGTGCATTAAGGGTTAAAAAAAAGACCTAACAACCTAACCTATCACTTTCGGATCTGCCCTAGAAGTGCTTTAAGGGTTAAAAAAAAGACCTAACAACCTAACCTATCACTTTCGGATCTGCCCTAAAAGTAGTTTAAGGGTTAAAAAAAGACCTAACAACCTGACTTATCCGTATCGGATCTGCCGTAGAAGTGTATTAAGGGTTAAAAAAAAGACCTAACAACCTAACCTATCAGTTTCGGATCTGCCCTAGAAGGGTTTAAGGGTTAAAAAAAGACCTAACAACCTGACTTATCCGTATCGGATCTGCCGTAGAAGTGTATTAAGGATTAAAAAAAAGACCTAACAACCTAACCTATCAGTTTCGGATCTCCCCTAGAAGTGCTTTAAGGGTTTTTAAAAAATACCTAAAAACCTAACCTATCCGTTTCGGATCTGCCGTAGAAGTGGTTTAAGGGTTTTAAAAAAGACCTAACAACCTAACCTATCAGTTTCGGATCTGCCCTAGAAGTGGTTTAAGGGTTTAAAAAAAGACCTAACAACCTGACTTATCCGTATCGGATCTGCCGTAGAAGTGTTTTAAGGGTTAAAAAAAAGACCTAACAACCTAACCTATCAGTTTCGGATCTGTCCTAGAAGTGCTTTAAGGGTTTTAAAAAAAGACCTAACCTAAAAACCTAACCTTTCCGTTTCGGATCTGCCGTAGAAGTGGTTTAAGGGTTTTAAAAAAGACCTAACAACCTAACCTATCAGTTTCGGATCTACCCTAGAAGTGGTTTAAGGGTTTAAAAAAAGACCTAACAACCTGACTTATCCGTATCGGATCTGCCGTAGAAGTGTTTTAAGGGTTAAAAAAAAGACCTAACAACCTAACCTATCAGTTTCGGATCTGCCCTAGAAGTGCTTTAAGGGTTTTAAAAAAAGAACTAACCTAAAAACCTAACCTATCCGTTTCGGATCTGCCGTAGAAGTGATTTAAGGGTTTTAAAAAAAACCTAACCACCTAACCTATTCGTTTCGGATCAGGCCTAGAAGTGGTTTAAGGGTTAAAAAGGGCCATACTCATGAAACTGACTAGGCTAAACAGCGTTAAACTTAGTAAAGTCTTATTTGAATGATAGGCAGCAATTAGTCCAAATAAACGGTGTTTATTAGTCGGCATTAAACGTGAAAATGGGCGTCCCGCAGGGCTCGATTTTAGGTCCTTTCTTATTTCTAGTTTATATCAATGATTTACCCCATTTATTGCAAAACAAACTAAACATGGTCTTGTTGACAACGATACTTCTTTGATTTTTAAGACAAATAGACGTAGTAATAATCTTGAGGACAAATAACGCCTTTCTGCAGGTCCAAAATTTGTTCACAGCTAATAATTTAGTTTTAAATGGGGAAAAAAAACTATGTGATTTGCCTAACCAAATGTCAAAAATAGTGATTGTGACATAGTGTTGAACAAGAAGAAACTGGAATTCTTCGAAAGAACAGTTTTCCTGGGGAATACGGTTGACTTTAGACTACAATGAGATCCTCATTTAACATCTCTTGCAGGGCAATTTACGGATGTTGATACCGCAATACGTATATTTTAGTTACTTTCATAGTATCATGTCTTATGGTATCTTACTATAGGGACGGGCTGCAGACATCGAGTCTATATTTAATCTGCAGAAAAGAGCAATAAGAGCGATGTAAAATCTCCGCCGACGCGATTCTCTAAGGGAACTGTTTAAGCATATTTAAATAATGACGGTACCGTGTCAATATATATAATGAAAACATTACGTACGTTAGAAAGAATCTTCATCCTTTTAGTAAACGAGGCGTCAGACATAATTATGTTACTAGAAATAGGGATCAACTAGTGTAACCAAGTTTCAGGCTGGCTAAAGTAGTCTCATCTCTCATAGGGTACTGTTTAAAATGTTATAATAAAATACCTCCTAATATATTAGAACAGAATGAAACGAAATTTAAATCTTGTATTAAACGCACACACACACAATTCAAAAGTGCCAGTAAATGGTTTATTTGTAATACTAATTTGAATTTTGATTTTAAGCTACATGCATATTTTTCCCTACTGGCTTCCCCGAAGAAGGGGCCGCGCTCCGCCAGCGCGCGGCCCTGTAGAGCTCCACCCGCAATTGCCCTCACGGAATTCTCTAGAATTCCGTCCTCACGGAATTCTCTAGAATTCCGTGAGTTGCTCTCCCACCATTTTGCTGATAGAAAAATATTTCATGTAACGGACTACGTGGTGATTTACTCCGAAGGTTCTCTTCATATATTACGAACAGAACATAAAGAGTTGTAATAAACGGTTTCAGATCTGCTGCCATAAGTGTGACTTCCGGTGTGCCTAAAGGCTCGATTTCGGGACCCCTTTTATTCATTTTATTTACAAACGATATCAACAGTTGCTTTAGTAGTTCTTAAGTTCTAGTACTCTATGCTGATGATCTCAAAATTTATAGGACTATCAAAAATTTCCAGGAAAGTAATTTATTTCAGGAAGATTTGGATCGCTTACTGATTATTGTAGATTCATTAAATTACTACTGAGCCTACCTAAAATGCTGTAGTGTCAGTTTCAAGAAGAATAAGAATCAATAATGTTTTAAGCGCCTTTATTCTTTGAATAATACTACATCGTCGAGAGTGTCCCTTATTCGTGATCTTGGAGTCGTTCTCGACGGCAGACTTCACCTTGGTGCTCATTAACAAAGTTGTGAACAATGCCTTTCGGATGTACGGTTTATATCTTTATAAATCGGAAATGAGATCTCAGCTCGACTGCGCAGTGCCAGATAATTATTCGGAACAAATCGAAAATGTTCAAACATAATTCCTAAAAGCCTTGCATTAACGTTGCTTCCATATAGTTTTATTGTATGATGACTGTGTACACGAAAATATGAAATGGAGTAAATATATTGAACAAATACTAAAAAAACTAAATCAGTTCCAGTACGCTCTACATAATCTCAGTAAAATAGCAAGCCGCGAAACCGTTTTTACTGCATATCATGCATACGTGTCTTCTACTTTACGTTATGGCATAATGTTCTGCGGAAGTTAAACAGATAGAGAGCTAGTGTTTAAGGCTGAAAAAAAGTGTTTGAGAGCAGTGTGTCAAATAAAAGCTACTGACAGTTGTAGACCACACTTTATTGAGCTAAAAATAAAGACTTTTCCATCTCTTTACGCATTCGAAGTAGCGAAGTTCGTTAAAAAACACATCAATTTATTTGAAACCCTGACTAGTAAACGTCACCGGGACAAAATTCACGTTATGCCTCATAAAACAGCTTTATACCCTAAAAGCTTTCTGGGAATGGCTCCAAAAATTTATAATATGATACCCACGGCTATCAGAGCTGAGAATGATGTTAACAAATACAAAAGAATGTTAACAGACTTTATGGTTAAAAAAGCGTACTATTCCATTGGTGAGTTTATAACAGACAATTTAAATAAATAATAATTAAGTAGATGTCGTTGTGCGAGTCAAATGTCCGATTTATTTAATCTCAATATGGTATTAATAATAAATAATTTAACTTTAATGATATTTTTTACAATTAAATGCATGAAAAATATATACCTATTATGAATTGACATAGATTTATGTATCCAAAATTTGTATAACTAATAGGTTAAACATAGCGATCCCGACATTGAAATTACACCATATAATATTGCACCTATGTTTCACAAATGATTTGAATTTGAATTTGAATGAATTACTTCAAAAAGTATCAATTAATTAAAAATCAAGACCACTCTTCTAGAGACGGTTTTTATGAAGTAAAAGTGAAGTGAAAGTTGAAGTGAAAGTGAAAGTGAAAGTGAAAGTGAACGTGAACGTGAAGTGTAAGTGAACGTGAACGTGAAGTGAAACTTAAGTGAAAGAAAGTGAAGAGGAGTGAACGTAATAAAGCGAAAGTGAAGTGAAAAAACTAATCAAAGCCTATAATATTTATAATGCTTTGATTATTTTTAAGATGCTTTTGTTTACCCTCTTTTCGCATATAATAAAATAAAAAAGTAAAAACGTAATGTAAACGGCAACCCCAATCCTTTGTGACTTTTGCTAAATTACCCTAGCCTGTCCGGCCCCGGCGACACACCGGTGTGTCGCGAATTAATCGCGAATTTAATGTTTATTTATCTATTACATAAGATTTACTTTATATTAGGGAATTTTCACATGTTGGGCCTGAGCGGGTAGGCTGACAAATTTTCGTTTTTCTTAAAATTATACTAGGTTTAGTGTTTCGGTCGGTTTCCCCCGAAGGAGAAAAGGCCGCGCCCCGCCATCCGCGCGGCCCCGTAGAGCTCGTCCCAGACTGGTCACTCTTCCGCCATTTATGAAGTGAATTTTAAAAGTATGAAATAGTCCAACGCCTTGTTACAATGAGAGGACAAGGTAAGGATTGAAAGACATGGTAAATAAACTTAGGGATTCATGGTTATGAAATATATTAGGAGTGATTTCAAAAAGTTAAAATGTAACTAAAGAATGCAGAGTAACACTTTCACTTCGAAAGTGACTTGAAAGTGAAGTGAAAGTGAAAATTAAAGTGAAGTGAAGTGAATGTGAAAAAATAATCAAAGCATATAATAGATAATAATGCTTTAATTATTTTTTAAGATGCTTTCGTTTACCCTCTTTTCGCATATAATAAAATAAAAAGTAAAAACGTAATGTAAGTGGCAACCCCAATCCCTTGTAACTTTTGCTAAATTACCCTAGGCTGATAATTTTATTTTTTTTTTAAATAATACTAGATTTAGTGAGGCAAGGTAAGGATTGAAAGACATGGTAAATAGACTTAGAGATTCATAGTTATGAAATACATTAGGAGGAGGGACGTCCAGTTCAAGAAGCATTGCGTCGACATCATGCCTATATGAAGACATGGTCCATAACAGTCCTTGGACTGTATAATATGAGATAGACATGGTCAACCCAAACTCAGGAAGTACAACAAGTACTTAATTATCTACAAGACACAATGATCGTATCTGACCGAATCAGGTCGAAGGTCGTTGAAAGAGAATATAAATTCAAGGATAAATACAAATAGGTACTAAATCGAGAGTTATATACTCAAGAAGTAAATAGAGCTACGGATTAAAACTCTCTTGAAACCCTATAGACAGCCCCAAAAGCGCCCACCCGTCACCACTTCGTAATGTTTGAGCTGGGGAGAAGAAGTGGCGCAACAAACTCCCCAGAAACACGTCCCTGTCTGATTTGAACTACATATGTACAACTAGCAATCCCAGTCGCACCAGCAAACACACACACACACACATTTTTAGTACTAGATTAGTTTAAAATGGACTATGGTCCCACTAGAATTAACTTTCCAGAAACCCTAAGTAATACCACGTCCAGCTGCGCTCTCATACTTTCGCAGAAAAGGTTTTATACATTTACTTAATTGTAAGTAATTGTATAAAAACTTGTTTGCCATTAGAAATCTATTATTTTACTCGTTTAATTAAATTTTTGTTTATATTCTGAACGGATCTTGATGAAAGCACAGAGGTAGAATATAGTCTGAATTAACACATAGGATACATTTATCCCGGGAGTATGTTCCCTTGAGATAGTTTTCGACATTTCCACGGGCAGAACTGCGGGCGGCAGCTAGTTTAGAAATAAATTAAATACTTTATTATTACACAAACAGAAGTATGGGACGATCTACACAAAATAGTAAAGGCACAAAGTAAATAAAAGTAATGAAGAAAAAAAAATATAAATAATTTCAATGATGCGTACCAGTGCAGACACAAACATACTAGTCTATATACTTGTATTTTGGTATAGAATATTATAAACTATACCAAAACAACTAACTTTTATTAGAGTTTGACTCGTGTTTTATGCCTGCAATTCACGAAGAGACAAATGTTTACGTGTCGCTGGAAATGTCAGGCGAAGTCGGACAATGGAAGCGATTTATAAAGTCGTGAGACTAGACAAAAAGATGTTTACCAGTTCACTTCTTTGTCTTAATTGGGAAGAGTTTATTTTTCACTGAATCCGCTAGAACACTGAAACCCAGTACATTCCCGTGCCGTGTAAGTGCGGGTCTCCATCGGCATACACTCGTCGAGTCCGACCACGAGATCACAAAGATTCAAGAAAGCTGTAGGGAAACCAGCACGCTTAGAAAAAACAAAAACAGACCGCGTTCCGTATTCCGGCCAGGCCACCAAGCGGTCAGTAGTTTTAGCTTGTAGCTAGTAGTGCCTTGGCTTAGCCTTAAATTCATTTGAGGCCACCACAAATTTCTTTGTTCTTAGTTTTCTGTCTTTCTTTACTTTATTTTCGATCTTTGATTTGTTCGAGCTTTTCGATTTTTCTTTACTTTATTTTCGTATTTTTTTGTTTTGTTCTTTTCTATATTTTGATTCAGTTCCATCTTTTTTTGTAAATTTGTTTTCTCTTCTCTCTCTTTATTCACTTTATTTTCTTTCTGTTTTCTCTTTTATTTGTTTCTTTTCTTCCTGTTTTTTCTTTTTATCTTTATTTTCTTTATTCTTTAGGGTTCCGAATGTCCTCATGGAAAAACTGATTTCTTGTGACAGGGATGGCCATAATTTTACAAATACCAACTGTTAAACTGACGAGCTTACCTTGTTCATAAAAACGTATCCTACTTTATTTTCGTTAAATATACTTTATACACAGAAGCCTCAGCGCAAAGCATGAAAAAATACTTTAATTTGCAATCTGTACTGTGATGCGTAAATCGAAATAGTCATAATGTAAACTATTTATCGATACCGATATCTGTAAGTTAACAGAATGTACATACGATTACAATGATTTTATCAATTAATTTAGGTACTCAACGAACTGAACATCTCAACATCTTTGAAAAGGAAGAATTTACACATTTTGACATGGTACTCACATAGGCCAATCCTGTAAAAGTAAATTTTAAAGAGATTAAAGTCTCAGTAAAAGAGGTAAAATCGAAAGAATTTATCCCAGACAAAGAGTTTGTTTTATCCCTCCCTTAGCGAGCGATCAGACCCTTACCGAGCGATTAGTAGTTTCTAGTATTTAGCTAGCTTTTTAGCCCTGGCTGGAGGTTAAATTCATTTGAGGTCACCACAGGATAGTCCGGATAAGCAGTTAACAGCCCTAGCGTGTTAACCTGCCAGTGGCCATAACTAAAAAAAAGCCATGTTTTATCCCACTAACAGAGGTAGATATATAGGAGGTAGAGAGCTAAAGTGTCGAAACCTCAGCATGAGTTCTTGGTATGGAGGTTTCTCACTTAGGTACCTATCCAGGTCCACTAAAACAAGTTTTACTGTACGGCATAACGTTCTGACCGATGTACGGTGATCAAATTCTACTTTGAAATTTGTCGGCTAAAATCCCTTAGTATTACTGCCACAATATTAGTTTACTATATACCTTTTTTTAAGGATGGGAAATCATCAAATGACCCCTTCCGCTCTGGGTGGAGCGGCAGGGAGTGTCAGACTTTTACTGACTAAAACTCACCCATGCACCACCTAAAGTCTTTTGCGTTCCTGGGCCGCGGTAACTCTTTCGAACAAAGTCCGCGACCCTGGCAGGCTCTGGCCCTAACGGGCTCCATCTTTTGCTGATTCGGCGCGCGTGGAACACCTAGCACTTTGCCCGCGATTGATTGATAGTGAGCAACTACCAGGCACACATGTCGCATACTACCAGTACTACACTCCTTTATGGTCATTGTTTGGCGGCATTGGGTGGATTTATTTTCAAAGGAAAAAAATCACGACGTATAGTATAGTGAACAATTGTGTGCCCAAACACAGGCGCACTTCCTCTTCCATCACTCTCACAGTCCGATGGGACGACAGTCCGGCTAAAGACATCACCAGAGAGATTAGGCGCAGGACTAACGGCTTAGCGTGCTGTCCGAGGCACGGTGATCATTTTCAACTATGAAATCTGTCGGCTAAAACCCCTTAGTATTACTGCTACAATATTACTCCAGTATCAGGTAGATCATTCAGACTTATTCGTAAATGGATATAAACTTTAGACCCTTCTATGCAAACTTGGACTGGTGTCCAAAACTACCCCCTAGTGCGGGTTTAGGTGGTCCTAAACTGGTTTTAAAAACTAATGAAGTCATTAGTTTTTATTTATTTAGCCCAGTATTTGTACACGAACTGGCGACGCGGTACACCCAAAAGGAGATGGCGAGACGAGCTGGACTCCTACCTAAAGGACTGGACTCAGATTGCTCAGGATAGATCGAGGTGGAAAGAAGGAAGGGAGACCCTGTAGTGGGATACTACGGGCTTATATTAATTTGTACAAAGCTTCAAGTTTATAAACCTAAAAACTAAGATTCCTGCACACATTCTTTAAAACCCCCTAAATGTTTTGTTTTGAAGGTTTTCTGAAAAACGAATAATCGCAACGTTTTTAATTTACGTAGGCCAGTAGTCGTACCAAATTTCAAGTATATTCGCCCACGGAATTACCTTTATCATACAAACTTCCACCCCCTATGTCACCCCTTTATAGGGAGAATTTCCTAAAATCGTTTCTCAACTGATGACTCCGACTCCGTGCCAAATTTGATCATCATAGATATAGTAGTTTCTAAGATTTCCTGAATACAATCAGGGAGTAACCTTTTCCTTGTCTGTATATACAAACATAACTGTAACTTTTAAACGAAAGGTCCGATTTGAATAATTTAAGTGTTATTTATGGTTAAAGGGATTTAGACGTTTATTTCTCAATAAGAAATTATAAAACATTTCACTAACTTGAAACGTTTTTAGAGTTTTAAATTTACATGTACTTACCTACATAATTATCAACTATTTAAAAGAATGAGCATTAATATAATTACTTATACCAAAATCACTAATAATCGGGTTTTTATTGAATAATTTAAACAAAAAGCGTTAATTGTGACTTAACCGTTATAGTTAGACACCCATACCACACCCTCGCGGAATTTTTTATAGGTGATAATGAGTACTGTAATCATGTAATACATTATTATTATTTGTATGTATCATCAATAATTTTGTCAACGCACGCCAAATAAACAATTTATTTGGCAAAATTTTGCTACTACGGGTTCCATAAATGCATTGCATTGCATTTCGTAGGGATCTCTATTTTTTTTTTTTTTCGAAAATAGAGTATGGCCCATGTTTTAAGTTAAGAATGTAGTCTTCTAATGGTGAAAGAATTTTAAAATCGGTTAATTAGTTTTTGAGCCAATCTAGGTCACAAACAAACAAATTAAACTTTTCCTCTTAATATTAGATTACATTTAGAATTCCATTTTGCTTTACCTCCGAAATTACCTACTTAGCCTAAAAAAAATTAACAATTGGTAGTCGATTGTTTTTAACATGTTTAAAAAACACGAATTGAGAACCTCTTCCTTTTTTTGAAAATCGGTTAAAAACATGATTCGTTCGGAACCCTTTTTTTTTTTGCGCGAGTCTGACGCACACAATGACGTTTTTTCTGGCCCTTATTTTCTTTATTTTATTTAAACTTTATGCACTTGTAAAAACACTGCACAAAGGCGCACTTAATGCCATAGGCATTTTTCTTTTCACTTTCGGCGTTCCATAGATGGCCCGCATACCTACGGAAATAAAATATATGTATTTTGATGTTCGACGACTTCACCTGACTCTTTCAGCAGACATTCGTCCCGTATTCAATAGTGGCTTTAATGGCCGTTTTTATTAACACGAGCCGACCTCTAAATGCAACCCATCACGTTTGTATTTTCGTTACTGCATGCATTATTACTCTCTCTGTTGCACGCACACGGTTTATTTCAAATTGCTGCTTGATGCAACAAATTACCTACGACTAGAGTGTAATACATTTAAAGTTAACAATGATAAGACAAGAATAATTCAATTTTACAACTGGAAACAGCAGTGCGATTCTGTAAACATGTCGAAGTGAAAACTTATGCGAAGTGAACGGCAAGTGAGCTGTCAAACCATACAAACAAGATGGAATGACAGCTCACTGATCTTTCACTTCACCTAAGTGTACACGGCAAGATGTCGACAGAATAGACCGGCTGTATAATTACCATCATTTTATACAACACTAGCTGTCTCCCGGGGCTTCGCTCCCGTTAACTGGCTACCTACCTACCTACCCTACACCTACCCTACACCTACCCTACACCTACCCTACACCTACCCTACACCTACCCTACACCTACCCTACACCTACCCTACACCTACCCTACACCTACCCTACACCTACCCTACACCTACCCTACACCTACCCTACACCTACCCTACACCTACCCTACACCTACCCTACACCTACCCTACACCTACCCTACACCTACCCTACACCTACCCTACACCTACCCTACACCTACCCTACACCTACCCTACACCTACCCTACACCTACCCTACACCTACCCTACACCTACCCTACACCTACCCTACACCTACCCTACACCTACCCTACACCTACCCTACACCTACCCTACACCTACCCTACACCTACCCTACACCTACCCTACACCTACCCTACACCTACCCTACACCTACCCTACACCTACCCTACACCTACCCTACACCTACCCTACACCTACCCTACACCTACCCTACACCTACCCTACACCTACCCTACACCTACCCTACACCTACCCTACACCTACCCTACACCTACCCTACACCTACCCTACACCTACCCTACACCTACCCTACACCTACCCTACACCTACCCTACACCTACCCTACACCTACCCTACACCTACCCTACACCTACCCTACACCTACCCTACACCTACCCTACACCTACCCTACACCTACCCTACACCTACCCTACACCTACCCTACACCTACCCTACACCTACCCTACACCTACCCTACACCTACCCTACACCTACCCTACACCTACCCTACACCTACCCTACACCTACCCTAACCCTACACATACATGCATGCAAATAATTCTATTTTATTGAGGTATTTCTTTCCGACTTGCTAGACAAAAGTTGTGATAGCTCGGTTAATAAACATGTTATAAAAATAATTTATAGCCTATAGCACTCAGGAATAATGTAGCTTTCTACCAGTGAAAAAATTTTTAGAATTGGATCATTAGTTCCAGAGATTACCCCTACATACAAACTTACAAATTTTACCTCTTTATAATATTAGTATAGATGTAACAGAATAAACGCAATACCTCTTAAGGGGTCATTGTACTCATCATTATGAACAACTTTCACTATGGGACCAACACTAAAATCGCGAACTAAAAGCATAATATAGATATAATATATCATCACACCTGCGACATGGTACTTCAAAGGGATGGTTCTGAAGAGACTTTTCCTGGCTTTCCATTTATATTTTTAAAACTTGAACGTATATTTGTAAAAAGACATCAATACCTCTAATAGGTAAGTAAATCTTTTGTTTATTATCATAATTATAATACCCGTTACCGCAATAACCTTCCGCGTATATAAAACAGATCAGTATAAGAGAAATTGTTACCATTCAACAAATTCCCAAGTGAACTAAAATTCCATCCCATTGCATGGTTCAGAAGAAAACTGTACGCCTCGATAGAGCAAATAAATGTATCTACTTACCCAGGAGCACCTTAGATTTAAGAATATTAATTAAACTGAGAGAAATAGAGTTATAAGAAAGAAGAAAACATAATTACATATTGCAAGTTTAATAAAAGCTTTTAAAAAAGGAAACAAAGGAAGCAGTGGCAGCAAAGATATTCTAGAGTCGTATAAAAGTAATAGAATGTTTAGAATACGGCAGGAGGGCGTATATTCCTAAAGCTAAAGGAAAAGTTGTACCTCAAGGGAGTGTGCCAGGCCCAAATTTTGTACTTGTTACACACTAGTGACATCACACAACTGGAAAACAACACCATTGCGACCATTGCAGATGATAGGGTAATTTGGCTTCCATAATTATCAAGCCACAGAGAGGTAGGAGAAAAAATTTAACCAGCTGTGAACAAAGTTTATGACTAGACACAAAAATGGAAGATCATAATTGGAACCTAATTAATTATTAAGAATTTTGTCCTTACCAATAAAGTAAAAAACAAATAAAAATACAACGTGTAATAGAATGAACGACATACCTGAAACGGGGTCATTATACTCATCATTATGTACAACGCGGAGCCAAGCTTACTATAATAGATTACATAGGCATACCTAAGGACATATTTACATCTAGCTTTTCCTAATCATACTCTAAGCTAATCGGCATCCCACTAGGGGTGACCGTCAAAATGGAGGGACCAAGTCTCCAATGTCTGTCATACACATATAAAAAGATAATACCATTAATCTACTATTTCCTACCTTTGCTATAATTTTAGCTACCTCATCATTCCAGGGAGTAGTCTATCAGTTTGGTCCCTCCATCTTGACATCATGATGGAGGGACCAAACTGATAGACTATAATGGTATTATTTTTATATGTGTATGACAGACATTGGAGACTTGGTCCCTCCATTTTGACGGTCACCACTAGGGGAAGGGGCCGGGCTCCGCCACCGCCCAGCCCTGTAGAGCACCACCCGATGCTTGTCTGCTCTCCCACCACATTACCACAATAATCTGTTCGCTTTTCATAATCGGCCATGTTGTTTTTTAACCGACTTCAAAAAAGAGGATGGTCAAATTTAAGGGCGTTGTTTTTATCTGCTAGAGAGTAAAGAAACAATATCAAATTTAAAAAAAACGTATCTGTTGACTTTTTCAAAAACCCTATCGCAAAAAACGACACACTGATGGAACACCCTGTAAAAATGGATTTTCAAAATTATTTTTTTATTCGAAAGGTGTTTATAATATTAATAGTTTTCAAGTACCTATGTCGTTCATTCAAAGATTTAAATTATTAATTGTGGTACACAGGTAATGGTGTTACAGTTTATAGTGAAGTACATCTACGACTCGCCTTGAGGCATACAATAATTTAAAAGACTTGCACATTAAAATAGTAGTCAATGCTTCTTAATATAATTAGTAATATTAATAGTCAATAATTTAATAATATCATTAGTCAATAATTTAATAATATCATTAGTCAATATTTTAATAATATAAATAGTCAATAATTTAATAATATTTTATAACTACTCAAGGAAATTTTAACAGATATAAAAAAAAATAGAAATAATAATAATCCTAATTTTGGACACAGATAACATTTAATAATTATGTCTAAAAAATTTACATATTAAAAACTGGAACTAATAAAGATTAAGCAAAGTATTTAATAAATTAAAATCTGTCATCTAGGTACTCATTAATTAACAGAGTAATATGTTATACTTTCTCATAATAGTTTTATTACAGTTTTTTTTTTATTCAAGTATTTCGTTCAACTCTCTAATTACAATAGGAAGCTTATTATAGATTTTAGGTGCCATTCCAAGAAGACTTTTCGAAAGTAATGTAGTTTTGTTTGGAATGGTACATATCTCTCTGTTGTGCAGTTTAGATTTCAGTGTTTTAAATATATGAAAGTTGGATTTTACAAATAGGTACTGCTGTTTCGAAAATGTAGATACAAGGAAATGTTCTATCAGTAGGTTTAAGCTTAAATACAGATCGCACACATCTCTTTTGGGCTTTGACTAGAATAAACCTATCTGTGAAATTTCTCCAAAATATAATTCCAAAACATAATGTAGGTAGATGTCACATTATGCTTTGTATGATACAAGAACAATAGACTCGTCAACAATTTTTGCAAGATTACGGAGCACTACTAGGCTACTAGGCTAAACATGATATTTCCAGGTTGTACTTATAATAATTGTTCGCGGAGCCAACCTTACTATAATAGATTACATATGGACATTTTTACATCTAGCTTTTGCTAATCTTATTCTAAGCTAATCGGCTTCCCTCTAGGGAGGGGAAGGGGCCGGGCTCCGCCACCGCCCAGCCCCCTAGAGCACCTCCCGATGCTTGTCCGCTCTCCCACCACAAAATCTGTTCGCTTTTAATAATCTTCCATTTTTGTTTTATCAACCGACTTCAAAAAGGAGGATGCTCATATTTAAGGGCGTTGTTCTATATCTGCTATAGAGTAAAGAAACCATATCGAATTAAAAAAACACCTATTGACTTTTTTAAAATCCTTATCGCAAAAAAAGTCTCAATTTAGAAGAAAAAAAAGATGGATTTTCAAAATTATTTTATATTCGAAAGGTGTTTATAATATTACAGCAGTAGTAGAGCCATATTAGAGCAGTCCAGAGGACGGTAATTTTTATTCAGACAACCATTGATCCATTACATTTCCGCTTAACTGTGGCGAAATCAGTCAGCGATGTCGCGTCTGTGGCGGTATCAAATTTTGATGTCACGCATTGACCGTTATTTTATTCTGAAACAGCATCTACACTGCTCTAGAGAAATTTTCATAGACAAATTTTTAACCGACTCTGTGACAGTAGACTAAAATATTAGGTACTTATTAGTTTTTTTTTTGTTTATAAATTGAAATCGTTAGCTTCACCAAAAACAAATTTTTGTACGCCGGAAATGGCAAAACATGTAGATCTTTTCCCAAATGTTATTTTAAGACCATGCAAATCAATTGTATATAACTCATGTTTTTATAAAAAAACAAATATCTTATCTTATCTAACTTGCACAAAGTGCAGGGGAAAAAACAACCCCTGGCCTGTAAAATCTCTAAAACCAACGAACGACGACGCACATACGGGTATGTTGACAATCTACGCGGCAAAAATTATTTTATGTTCTAATTATTTTTTAAAGTATTTAACTTGCTAGAAAAAATACATTTTGTGATTTATAAAGAGATTAAATATTCGCTATAAGTATAATATATTACAGAAGTAAACGTAATAGTTATTTATGATATTAGTGCGGTAAGTTGGTTTTTACAAACGAGTAGACGAATGTAAGCACGAGACGAAGTCGAGGGCTTACCATAGTCACGAGTTTGTAAAAACCAAATCCGCACGTGTGTCATACAACGTTTTTCGACACATTTGCGAGAAAACATTACAATAAGTAATGAAACAAACTTTTTGTCTCTAGAAATCAGTCGGAAAGTCGCAACAATCTTTGACGTTTCTAATATGAAAATGGCGCGAATTTGCAAAGGGCGCCACATGCGCGTGGTGAAAATTAGAACCACATACTTTATTTTTTTATTTATCTTCTCTCATTTTCTCTATAATATTAAAATGAGACAAACGTATACAGCAAAAGCGCTTCCAAGGAGGTTCGATCATTCAGCTTATTTATACTCGTGATGTGAAACTCCTTGGTGGAATTCTTATTAATTTTTATGGAAATTAAAAAAAAACCGTAAAGAATACGCACGGCGCTATACAACGGAGTTTGCGGTAAAATATGTACTTAGGTGAGAGTACCTACTTTGCCGCACGCTCCATTGTGTGGTGCATAATTTTTAACTTTCGAACAATGCATACAAGCTTCGTAAATGCATTTTTTGAGCAAATGTGTTGAAAATAGTTATTTATGATATTAGTGCGGTAAGTTGGTTTTTACAAACGAGTAGACGAATGTAAGCACGAGACGAAGTCGAGGGCTTACCATAGTCACGAGTTTGTAAAAACCAAATCCGCACGTGTGTCATACAACGTTTTTCGACACATTTGCGAGAAAACATTACAATAAGTAGGTAATGAAACAAACTTTTTGTCTCTAGAAATCAGTCGGAAAGTCGCAACAATCTTTGACGTTTCTAATATGAAAATGGCGCGAATTTGCAAAGGGCGCCACATGCGCGTGGTGAAAATTAGAACCACATACTTTATTTTTTTATTTATCTTCTCTCATTTTCTCTATAATATTAAAATGAGACAAACGTATACAGCAAAAGCGCTTCCAAGGAGGTTCGATCATTCAGCTTATTTATTCTCGTGATGTGAAACTCCTTGGTGGAATTCTTATTAATTTTTATGGAAATTAAAAAAAAAAACCGTAAAGAATACGCACGGCGCTATACAACGGAGTTTGCGGTAAAATATGTACCTAGGTGAGAGTACCTACTTTGCCGCACGCTCCATTGTGTGGTGCATAATTTTTAACTTTCGAACAATGCATACAGGCTTCGTAAATGCATTTTTTGAGCAAATGTGTTGAAAAAAATATTTTTATTTTTCATTAAGTATTCATATCAATATACCGAGACTCCTCCGTGTCTCGGAAAGCACGTTAAGCCGTTGGTCCCGGCTGTCATTTGTAGTTCTTTGGCAGTCGTTACGGATTGTCAGAAGCCAGAAAATCTGACACCAGTCTTTCCATGAAGTACCGTGTTACCCAGTTGATGGGTTGTGGAGGTCTGGTTCGCAGCCGTTCCTCGTAAAATACTGTTTTCCAGCTGAATCCGGTTTGCCTGGGAGCCGACCTCAATTTGGTTGGGAAAAAGCTAGGCAGATCTTCTTCTTCTTCTTCTTCTTCGTGTGGGTAGTAAGGTTTAACGACCCCACACGAAGAAGAAGAAAAGGAAGACGATGATTAGTTTTCTTCCTCGCTCTCTGAAGAACATTGGGTCCCCCAGGCATGAGAAGCGCGATAGTTTCTTGCAAAAAACACTGCATTTTTCTTCTTTTTAAGCTTCTCATACAAGTTATAAGAGGGTCAGATGTCAAAAGCAACTGATTCAAAATATCTCTGTTGCAGTTTCCTCTTGAAAATTTTAGCTTGAGTTGGAGTACTGGTGATCTCTTTAAGTATTTCGGACGCATCTCTTTGTCCAGAATTTTGCAACTCAACCTAAGCTGCGTGAATGATAACGTCTTGTGCCACAACAGACCGAATCTCTTCAGTTTTTCTCCTCTTGGTTCTTTCACTCGATTCGTTAAATAACTTAGATGGTCGTCCTGTTTGATTTTGTGAAATGGCGGGTATTTCAAACGTTCCTTCAAGCCATGAGTGGTTATTTTTAAGAAACAAGTCCTCCTTTTTATGTGTTTTCAGCCATCTTTGCTTAGTTTGTGATTTGAAGTGCAAAAAATTACGTTTCAGGCTCTCAATTTGTTGTTCTGTGTAATCTTTACTAGACAATAGATGGCTTCTGAAGGAATCGAGTTTTTCTTCCAAGTTAAGCAAATCTCTGCATACGATCAGACATATATTTAAGGGTCACTACTTTTGGCCAAGTAGATTATCAAAATACCGTATGTGCGACGGTTACTAGACTTTTCGAAATGGTCTCATTTAAATTTTGAAAAGATCTGAGTGCCAATTCTATTAACTTTTATCAAAATCTTCACTATTAGGTACCTACCTGCAATTAAAAGCCGCAAATTTCATACATTTTTGACAGATTGCGACGGACATGCGAATGCGAAAAAATTAGTGCTAAAGAACTTTGAAGATAGACAACTAAATTGTTATGGACTGGTTGGAACTTTTGGGGGGTAGCTGGCACTAAAAGGTCCATTCTTTTTTTAACAGATTTTACAAGAAAGCGCAACGTAAAAAAAATACAAACAGTCTAACATAAAACCTCCTCCTTTTTGAAGTCGGTTAATCAATAAGAATGTAAGGTCACTTTTGAGAAAAAGATTTTCAACTTTGCCGTGTGACAAATCAAATTAAATAACTTCGTCTATGAGTCCTAAGTACTTTTTTTCAAAATGTAAAATATTTTAAGTTATTTTAGAAAATAGACGAAAGTTGACCATTCGGTCCCATGAGTCCCATCATACGTCCGGAACTGAGCAAAATGTTTTGGAAAAAAATTATACATAATAAATAACAAATAACAACCGATACTTTTTTTACAAATCAAGCCATGTCTAGTAGTGATGAAGAATCTATACACACATATACATATACATTTTAGGGCCTCGCCAAACTTCAAGCTCATGAGACCTACTTGAAAGTTCACGACGAAGAAGCCAATGCTTCCACTGTGGAACAAACACGTCTTTGTTAGGACATAAGAATCTAGAGGAAGTCAATAGTGATTGGTGGTACTTACCTACCGCTGCGCTGCGCAAATGCCACTACTACTGTTAACATCCAGGAAGAGACTTAAGACATTTTCATTCACTTTAATCTCTTTCATGACATTTACAATCATAGGCGATCCACCGCCTCCAATGAAAAAGCGACGCGAGCTTAGTTTTCCGTCCGATCAGAGCAGGCCCGAGTCGACGGCGCGTTGTGTTCCACGCGCGCTGGACAGAGAAGTGAGCAAAGAGGACGGGGCCCGCTAGGGCCTGGGGTCTACTCTCTAAGACCGAAGTCCATAGTTTCGGCCTTAGTGTCGGGCGTTTTCTATCCGTATCACCTACGGACTTACGATTAGTCCCGAACCCGAACTAAGAATGAATGACAACACGATTTGACAGTTGTTCTTAGTTCGGGTTCGGAGTACAAAGCCATGTCGCCGGCTTTTTTCATCAATTGGCGCATTATTATAAGCTTTTTATCGGAATAATTTTTGACCACATGAATTAGCCGTGAGTTAAGCTACTCATATCGAAAAACGCTAATTATTTATTGATCTAGCCAGACCAATTAAAAATAATAAATGATGTAGGCAGCGGGCAGTTATTTTTCATTTCGTGATATTTCATTATGTACATTAAGTCTTGCAGTGGTCCCCAAACTAGGCAGCCTAAGCGCCTGTATTTTGGGGATTGTCGAATATTTAGGTGAATTCCCCTTATCAATTATATAATAATGTCGTGGTCATATCCCTATCGTAGAATTGGCCATTTCATGACGTGGCCGACCTTTTCATGAAATGATTGTATTCAACCTAAATCATTAATAATAATTCTCTGAAATATTCGACAATCCCCAAGATACAGGCGCCGCCTAGTTTGAGGACAACTGCAAGACTGAATGTACATCGTTAATAGTTTACAGATCGACACTGAAATAATTGAAATAATTGTAAACTTATTATGATATATCTAAATAAAATCTAAATATTACTAAATCACAATATTTTTTCTTTTGTAAAACCTGTACAATAACGGTATAGTAATGTTTACATAGGTCTACAGACCTAACAGTTACGCAAGTCCGCAAGAAGAAGTTATAAATAAGATTAGTCAGTTTTTGTGTTTTATTGACCATTGGCGTAATCCAGAATTACGTTCAAAAATTGAAAGATGTCAAAAAGTGATTAACCTGGTGGACAAGGTTTAGTTAGCTAATCGGCTTCCTAGTAGGGGAAGGGGCCGAGCGCAGAAAGTTCTTTCAGAGATCTTGAACGCCATCATACATCCCACGATGTTCTAAGGTAATTGAAGGTAGGTAGTTGTGAATAAGTGACAGGTATTACACATAAGGGTAGGCAATCCACGTAAGCATATTTACGTCGATTATACAGTCTGTTACTGTTCCACAAGGAACCTAAACACCTGAGGATTTCTTACCTACCTTATAGAATCGGAAGATAACTATATTCCGTTGAATCCGGTCTGACTGGAAGCCGACCTTAAGATAATTAGAAAAAGGCTAGGCAGATGATGATGATGACCCGCGTGGCCGCTATAGTTCCCACCCGTTCCCCTATTCATAGAGAGTTTATAACATAATCAAATTTTATTTTGTATATGTATAACAAATCTTGATTATGTTACAAACTCTCTATGAAAATGTGCGGCCTCCCTGAAAGGGAAGGGGCCGTGCCCCCGCCAGCGCACGGCCCTGTAGAGTGCCACCCGCTATGGGCCCTCACAGCATACGTGTAGCACGGGCGGCGGTGGCTGTAAGACTGCTGCAGCCAGTGTTACCAATTATCAAAAAATATTCCCCCTAAAATAAAATTCAAAAACCCCTAAAATCGACAAAATTAAGTACTTCAAAATCCTTTAAGTAAACCAAACAAAAACTAATAAACAATAACCAACGTTAGTATGTATTTTTTGCCAGCTAACAGCAGAAAACGCAACGACAGAGAAAATAACTTTTTTTAAGTATTTATTCCATATTCGTTGTAACAAGGAATTTCTGTAGATGACATTTCGTGTAGGTCGATAAATAACATAGATCAGGAGTGAGTCATCTCAGGGTCGAATGGTCGATAGTGTAAATGAAAAAGCCCTAAAAATACCCCTAAAAATATTAAGCCCCTAAAAAGAAATTCATCTCAGAAATTGACCCCCTAAATTTGGGCGAAATCCACTTAGTTGGGAACCTTGGCTGCAGCTTACCTCACCAACTTAAAGGAAAATACTGCTTCCCGTCAAAAGATAGCCTACATTAAGAATTTGGACGACCAATTTAATTTTTTTTAATATTTTTAACACACTAATTGCTCTTTTTTTCTTTGAATTCATGTATTCAAAGTAAAACAGATTAAACGCAAAACAAAAAATGTCTTGTACTCATTATTATGAACAACTGATACATGGGACCAACCCCCATAGTAAAAAAGTTATCTTTTACTTTGTAGTGTTTTATATTTGGAAATCGATTATAATTTTTTTGTAAAAAGCTTCTTAATTTTTCACTTTTTAGTGGCCCACACCTAGCAACACCACTGCAAAATACGCATTTCGTTCACTTCGATATTTTTTCCAGCTCTTGATTTAAAAACCAAACTACTGAACCGATTTTGATGAAATTTCAATGGGACCAATCGAAAAGAAGAATTTGTTTTGAAAAAAAAAATCAGTAGTTCAGCAGGTAAATTTTGTCGAGTTACGCCAACATATGTATGAAGTTTTTAAGGTTGGTACCATATTAAAAGGGGTGTGTAATGTTAGGTATAACTATTTCTAAAAGCAACGAATGATATAATTTCGTCTAATAATAGAATTATCATTTATGTTATTCATCTTTTGTTATAACAACTTTTGATATACATTCAAGAGATACAATTTCATTTCATATAGCTTCAATTGATAAAACATACACGTCAGTTATAGGTACTAATGATTTAAAGTTATAATGCTCATATTATATAATATTTCTTTGATCTAATCAACATTTAATATAATTTATAAGTGATTATTGTAAATACGTAAAAAAATCTAATCGGATCTGCCCTAGAACTGATTACAAAAACAAAGACATACCAAAGTAACCTATCTGTGTCGAATCTGCCCTGGAAGTTGTTTAAGGATTACAAAAAAGTCTTAACAACCAAACCTATCCCTGTTGGATTTGCCCTAGAAGTGATTTATGAGTTTAAAAAAAAAGACTTATCAAGCTAACCTATCCGTGTCGGATCTGCCCTAGAAGTGGTTTAAGCGGGAATTCCCGAATTGGTCGTTTACAGGTTAAGGGTTAAAAAAAAGACCTAACAACATTACACGCGACATACATAACTATGTCACTAGAAATAGGAACCAATTAGTTCAACCAGGTTTCAGACTTGCTAAAGTAGCAACATCTTTCATGGGGAACGTTAGAGAAAATGTTGTTAAAGCACATGTTGTTATAAAAACCAACTGAACGTTATATTAAATGAAAATTATGTAAAGTTGTTAGATGAAGTTAACGTTATTTGAGCATTATATCTTTTGAAAATAGAGCACATAATCTAATAGGTACTAAAGGAGCAGCACCCTATTAAAAAGTTGTTAATGACTATTAGTACAATGATCCCTTTTCAGATTTAGCGTTTAATCTGTTATCCCCTGTATATTCTAAAAACTAAAGTCTTGCTGCTGTAGCCAGGAAAGTCTGCAATGTGGACTAACCAATTCCTCAAGAACGAACAGCAGACCTCTTATTAAGCCTTGTTTTTAACCAAATTCCAAATTCGATTTTTAAACATAGACTTATTCTATGGATTGGATTAATTATAAGAAAATAATATTATAATACTCAGCATTCGTTTTAAAACAATTAGTTTGAACGATCAACTATTATTCAAATATTTGTATTCCAGTGAATGGCGAAACATGTCAGAAGATCCTAAACGTACCATGTTTTATACAAAAATAAAAATACTTTAGTGTTCCTGTTAATATTCCGGTTAAGCGACATTTTCGAACGATAAAATGTGGTTGGTTGCTCGCACTACCCCGCAACTCAACTGGCATAGCTACGGCTTGTTCAGGCTCACTGAGCCTTAACACTATATATTATGCTGAGCCAGACCATATTTTTCACTACTTATAAAGGCTATATTTTGATGTAAAAGCAGTATTTTCCGTTAACTCGCTGTGATAAGAAGTATTACATCCGCCTTCGAGACTACTCGAATTCTGTGAGTCGCTCTTCCACCAAAACGTAAAGAGAGATACATATATTTCGTTTGTTTATTTATTCAGTATTTCCAACAAAGGCCATTAGCCATTAGGTTAAAGTCACGTACTTACTTATGGCCACTTTCTATAACATATCTCAATCCCAATCTTGATCCCGATCCTTGTCTATAACCAATCAAAGGTGGGGATTGTGTGGTGAAGGACACAAACTCGGCCGTTGATTGGTTACAGACAAGGATCGGGATCAAGATTGGGATTGAGATATGTTATAGAAAGCGGCCGTTAATTAAGCTGAACTGCGACCATTATGTAGGTACCACTAAGTATCTAGATTATTTCTTTCGTCGTCTTGCATATTATTACGGAATTTGTCGAGATGGAGTTAAAGTTGCCACACGCGAAAACGACTTTCATTAAAAAAATATTAATTTCGTGTTTATTAAGCATAGATAAAGTAACCTATGTTGAAATAATAGTTCCCAGCTTTTTTTTTTCAGTTATTGAAAGAAAGTCAAATAAGAACACGTTAAAAATCATTGTAATAAGAA
The DNA here is from genome assembly GCA_947386135.1 of Melanchra persicariae. NCBI lineage: Eukaryota > Metazoa > Arthropoda > Insecta > Lepidoptera > Noctuidae > Melanchra > Melanchra persicariae. Next base: position 32,372,274 of record OX376643.1, read on the forward strand.
CTTGCCTACTAACTCGCATCGAAATCAAGCAAATAAATCAAGCTGGAAACTATTATTTGAATAGGTATCTACAATACACTGCGGTAAACCTAAGTACGAGATTCGTTCATTTTTAATTTTGTTCTCATTGGCGACTTTACAGTAGGTAGGTACCTAACTATTTAGTAATTTTTTGTCTATGTGTCCTCTACCCATTTATACCTGATTCATTGCTGGCCGTGGGTTCAATTTTCTTTAGGTGCATATAACTAAGTAATGGTTAGAGGATCATAAAAATCATCCTCAAGACAAGTTTGGTGTAAATATTAGGTACAGGCTAGGCAGGGTACAAGCTTACAAGGTGTAGACTGCGCCATCTAGTGGCGCACGTCTGTGTCAGTTAAGATAAGGGGTAGCTTGTAACCATCGCGCGAGTACGCGTTTGTTCGGCTCACACGAACGCATCGTCTCGCCGAGAGATGGCGCTTTCTGATTTTACTGTACACGTCCTCGGTCAGTCAGAGAGCTTTCCGATTTTATTGATTATTTTTCTCAAAAACTAATTAAACTTGTGGATAAAGGAAATGAAAACAAACAAATATAAGTAAATAGTCGTGCATTACGCGAAAGTTATTCTTACTTCCTTCTTATAACAACGCTATCTATTGAGAATATATTTGAACTGTGAAAATATTCTTCTGGACAAAGAATTCGACATACCTGTTATCGTTTTATAACAAAAGGATATTAAAATATTACCTTTTCTCTTGCTACGTATTAAACTTTCCACAACTATCTCAATAATGTTGGTGTTACTAATGTGCATTCGTTAGTATTCTTATCTTGCTCAATAGATGGCGCCTGCATTTCGTAATGAAAACTAATTCCTTCTACATGATTATCTTACTAAAGAGTGAAATAAGTAAAACTAAGTTGTACTGTCTGTGAAAAGTTTCATAATAAACTTAAAAATTCAATAACTTTTGATTTTGTGGGTCGATTTGGATGAAATAAACGCCAAATGTTACTCGGGCTAACACTTAATATTTTTAAGAACTTATCTTTCGAATATAATCTCCAATCAAATGAGCGGTAGTGCCCGCACGGCCCGTTCGTCTAAAAGTTATGTTGAATTATTTTAATTTTACATAATCTTTTAAACGGTAAGTCCAAATAACATACCACAAAAAATTGAGCCGGTCATTAGTTACTAGCATGAAATCTCATTTTCTGCATGAACCTAAAGGTTGCAGAAAATGAGACATCGTGGACTGACTTGAGCTAGACTATCTATCAAAATGACTGCACAGACTGGACAGGGCAATCCAAGTCTGGTTCTTCCCTCAAATATCCATCTAAGGCCCTATTGAACCAATCAGACTTATCTTTAACTACGAGTTAGTTGCTTACCCGAGCAGATGTATGAAATTTAACTTCGTGTTAGCTAATGACTCTGAGCTGTTGATAACTCTTAGTTCGTATGCATATATAGTCCTCATACGATCAATTTGGCTAATAGGGCTTTATTGAGTTTGTTTCGGTGTTTCTTGGCCAGAGTAGGTAGGTACTCGGAATAGGAAACACCGACCTCATCCAATTTCAACGTATTCTCTTGCATTTAAGTGTTTGTCGAAAAATACAATTATACTTTGCCCGGGAATCGAACTCAGGACTTCATACTCTGTTCGTCTTGGAACCAGCGCGCAGCGTCTAGATAGTACCTACTCCTACCTCATACCCTGGAAGTTCACCGTTTATACTGCGAGCACATATGCAAGTTACGTGTTCGTGTCATTCTCAGAAACGTACATGATTAATATTGAATAGGTACCTATTCGATAATCTTTCATTATAAAGTCAAAAATCAACCTTTAAAGGTCAAAAGACAGCTCCCAAATCGCCGCCGACCCTCCTCCATTTCCTTGTTTCGATGAAAACTCCCCAGCATCGCTTCTCTGTGTTCCAGTATCAGCCTCGCCTACTCCAATAGTGTCTACTTAGTTTAGATCATCCAGTCGCTCAGCACACGCTCGTTGTTTCTTCACGAAGCTTTCAATAAACTAAGTTCAAAATTAAAATAGTTGCAGAGCGCTATTTTTTAAAGTAGGTAGGTAACTAAATAAGGAAGCACCCAATTGCAACTGTGCACCACCTTGCAGAGCCAAGGAATAAAACCTATGTGGCCGAAATAGGACAAATTCGTCATCGAACTTATTGAAATTGTTAGCTAGGCTATTTGTGTAAGTGAAGCTATGAGAGCTATCAGAGCTGAGAGCTTCATTGTAATTGATTTTTGATGTGTTGAAACAGCCAACGGAATTATCTATTTGTTCAAGTACCTAAATGTTAGTCAGAATACATAATCCTTCTGTTCAATCTACGTAATTGTCATCAAACCTTTATTTGTTCGATCATATTAACTACTTGCACAATTTGGCTACCCAGTAATGTTATTTGTAAAACTATGCCAACACATCTAATGAAAATGTTTCATGATTTATTCAGTTTAAGAGCATGGGTCTTATTAATGTGTCCATTTTATAGTAAAACCACGGATGTTAACGTTACCTTCCTAAGCTAATGTTTTTACTAAATAAACGATTACCTACTTACTTATATTTTCGCGTGATTTCGAATAGTTGTTCATATGCATTTAATTTTTAGTAAGTATATCTGTAGCTGACTTAGCATAGCTGATAACTTAAATTCGGCAAGACTAAACAAAAGTTAAATCTTTCCTCTGGTAAACACCTAAATTCGTACCTACCAATTTTCAATACAAATAAATTCTACTGACGATTGTTACTCTCTAATATGTCTTTGTTCTTGTTGCATAATTGTTTTAGCTTCGCTCTTGGTGTGCAACCTTATATATAAAAGTACTCTGTGGTGCAACCGTTTTAATAGATTCTGTCACACTGACAGGTCGGTCCACAATCATCTAACGGGTATCTTCTAAAAATATAGATGGTTAAGTACATACATAGCATAATTAATCAGTCAACAGCTTATCAAATCCCAACGAGACATTGGCTAACCCAGACTGACAACCGTCTTCTGTTGCGTGGTAACCCTGAGTTATAGTTGACTCGTCGCCTTTTTAATTGCTTACACTGTATTGAACGAACACATCAAAGATTTAGTTATTGTATACTTAAATATATAGATAAAAGTAGCTCAGAAGCTACCGGAATACTCACAGCCACGACAACCCAGGTTTAACATGATCAGGGGCCCTACCATGACGTGTAAAGCGTGAGTAGTTCGAGCGAGGAGGGATGGAGCTATATAGGGGGTATAACTCCATCCCTCCTTCTCGCTCGAACTACTCACGCTTTAACACGTCATGGTAGGGCCGCTGAGCTCCAAGAGACGAAGTATGTATGTACCTACTACATAAGTTCTACTTTCTGCTTAGAGACCTAAATTCAGCCAGCTAATTTGTTAGGTATATAATGTTGGTTGTAGTAGTTCTTTTTAGTAGTTATAATTAGAGTATTTGCGTTGTCCAGATAGATATCGCTGTTATGGCCGAAAAAATAGGTACAGTTTTATGAATTAGAGACAGACTTCGACACAGGCTTATAACCGCTCTGGATTCATCCTTCGGGTAAGGAATCATAAGTGATTAGTTTCCATAAGCATTTCGAACTAGTTGAAAGTTCAAATATAGGTTCATCAGCAGTTTAATAGTGTGTAATTAAAGTTGTAAAAATTTTGTATAAAATGATTTTATCAAATAATAATCTTTATCATTATTTGTTGAGAAAAACCTCTAAAAGTAGGGGATTGGGGGTTCTATAGAAAATATAAACAATTTTTAGTTTTTATAATGCTGTAATTAATTCGTGCTGATTATTCACCTATGGTGATGGTAGTGCAGACATTACAAGTATGTACATTTTAGCCCTTTTCCTAATTTTTTACATAACAAATTGACATCTTTAAACACTCATAGCGAGCAAAGTTATACTGCATTGTTCGTTCTCAGCATAAGGTGTTGTGTTTTCGTCATTAGGTCTTGTGGCGATTCTGCTCACTCAGCGAAATACAAAAGCAACTCTTTCTAAAATATCGATTGAAATAATGATACAGCTGTGCAGGAGTTATGTACACATCATACTTCAGGATGTCAACCGACACGTAGGAGAGAATTATTCTTCTATTTAGCAGCACTGAGAAATGTCATTTTGTGATGGAAATAATTTCGTTGTCAAGGGAGTCAGAACGTTGGTCGCTAGAATTACACATGTAAGAATTGTACGGGGAGTGGAAAACAACAAGAGAAGAATTCCAAAAGAGACAAGAGTGCAGAAGATAAGAGAAGCATTCCTTGCACGCGGTTTTGAGATATTATTTTCCATTTTGGAAGAGACAACCTTTTGTTACTGTGTTAGGAATGTAGAACAGGAGAAGGAGCAGTTGCAAGACAAATATACAGATTTCAATAGGAAAGTTATGTTGAACAAAGGAAAGAGGAAAAACGAAGAGGGGGAAGAACGAGAGAAGGAAAGGGGAATCACTAAAGGGAAGAGAGAGAGAAAGTAACGAGGGAAGAAACCAGGACAAGATTAATTTTGGACGTGCATACAATAGAATAAAAAAAAATCATGTGACAGAAGTAGTAAAAGAAAGTGCGATACAGGCACTTTAGAAATTTGGAAGCCAGTTGAAATCAGACGCTGATATTTGGCATCTGTTTCATCGATCATATTCATGTCTGAGACCACCCTGTCCTTCTAATTGTCCCAAAACGATAAAAGACGAGATGAAAGAGACGTCAAATATCAGTTCATTGAAAACCAGAGATGGCGTGAATGCCAATATTCGAGGTGTTAAGAACTTGGCAACCTTGGTAGTGCTGGTTCTAAACAGGCAGCTTCATGGTAGATTAAGCAGCCTGAAGATAAAAGATGGTGCTGAAGACCTTAGAGGGCACATGGGGCACTTTACGAAGTTGTTTGTAAGTACCGATGTCAGGAAAATCCTGAGCAGATAGCATGCATGTGCCTAAAATACACAAGACCAAGAAATACAATTTTAAACTATGTTGGATAGAAGTACCTGAAGTAAGAAGTGATATTTCCATGAAGAAGAAAAACAGTGCTTTTTAAAAAGATTTTACGAAAAGGAGCTAAAACGTACATACTTATTTTGTTGCATATTATATCAGAACATAGATATGGTACAATAGCTCAGTGGATAGATAAGAAACATCGTCTTGTTAAGTGTTGTGTGGTATACGCCTAGCTAGGTGATCACAGCGTCACCTAGTTAGGTGTAGTGCAGATGTAGTAACTAGATTCAAAACAAACGATTGTCTCGTTTGGAATCTATCGACTTCAAGTTAACGATGAGATGAACTTCTCTTATCTGTCCCCCGAGTTACAAACGTCCTTTTAAATAAATTAAAACATTGTAACTTACACGTACACAATCCACAACGTAACAACACAACATTTAATCCTTTAACATAAAGAAATACATTTACAAAATAGGTAGTACACGCACAACTAAACTTAAATGATACAATAATATTTGGTAACACTTTAAAAACAAACGTATTGTAATTGGTAACCATATAACTAAAAAGTAACGTCAATAACAATTAAATAACATTCAAACAACATTTCATCGAAATTGAACAAAACATTAAAATTCATCAAAATACACATAAGTAAATTATTATTTAAAATTCAATTTATTTAATGGCAATAATTGGGATTTCATTGGGTAGTAAATAAATTGCAAATGGAATTTTGAAATAAACAAAACAAAACGTTGACGCATCGACGTGCTAGGGAAACTAAGCAATAGTGGCGACTTAGACGAACAAAATAAACAGCTGTCCCTAGTTTTCACTCGCAAGGACTCGCATTGTCTGAAGACGAAGAGTCAGACAAATCATAATAGACAATTTAGAAGGAAGAATACAGAATCCGTCTCCGCAGACACCTTCCAACACAATGGTTATAGCTAAGATGGAATCCAGCTCTGAATGTGTCTCTGTGTGTCTTTTATCCGAAATATGTCTGCGGCCTGACGAATTTACAGCAGTCTAAAATCCGACGATGTCCGTCTCATAAGATGATTCACAAACAGCTCTAACCCTCTCTTTTTTTTACAATCCCATTATCTCCCACAGTGCTGTGCAATCGTCAGAATCACCTGCCACAAGTATTAAGAAATTAGATGAAGGTGCTTACTGATTTGTTCCATTTTTGAAGATTCTATCGACGTGTTTTTTTATAACTTTCTCGGTTAATTCTACAAATTTTCAAGCAACGTTTGCATTCGCACCTTATTTGCAATCTGTTGCTTAACAATTAGTGGAATTGCAGAAAGCACGATCTAGTTAAAAAGAAAGCACGATCATCGAAAATCGATCAAATCGGTAGACACTTTTAGTTACCCTAGGCAGAAGCCGAAGCATCAACATTTAGTTTTAAATGCCAATTTGTTTACGGAACCGAAAAGATGAAGGAACGAAAGAGATCCATCAATACTACAGTGAAGCAGGGTCCCCGAGCCTGCGTGTCTGTCCGTCTGCTTCCCGTAGTCTTACACCCGTGAGTACGTGCCGTGCGCTTGCTTGGAGTACGGCCGTTCATATCGCACATCAGAAGATCAACTCCCATAGTTAAAAGAACAAATTGCCGCAATCTCATATCAGCGAAAATAGTTGCAACACCGTCATCACACTGACATTAGGTTGTGAACGTTCGCGTTCTTAAAAATATGGGTTTGCCTTCGTTTCAGAAAAGAGTCTTTCGGCAGAGAGAAGTCTCTGCCGCCAACCATTAATTTCGACAGTAAAAAGCCATCGCTCTGCAGAAAGCTCCCTTCTGAGACTTGATGTGCCATATCAACGGATGAATACTTTACTGTGGACCAGCTACTGCCGAGTCCGGCGCCAGGTGACTTTGCGAGAGCGTCTCTTGCACACTGACGGCGTACTCAAAGGTGAGTATGACCGGGCGGGATTATTTCGACAGTCGGGTAATTCTCACTTATGACTACCATTGGTTAGAATCATCCCACAGTCGAAGTAACCCCGTCCGGCATTTCACACCCTTAAATAAAAACACCAATTACTGCCCTAAAAAAACTGAAGAATTTAACTTAAGGAATGAAACAAAATTATACAAAAGGTTTGGACGTCCATATCCAGTAGGGTTTTTGTTTTGATTTTAACTATTTCATTATTAATAAGTCAATTATTATTGATTATAGACTAGCCGATTAATATAAATATGCGTGGCGCAATAGACGAAGAGGACAGAAAATGCCAGTACAGCGCAGAGACTAACTTTATGGATTTCGATACGATTATCTATCAACATGCCGCGAGGGGCAGTATGTTGATGGATGCCGCTTTTTACAAAAATACTCGCCTCCTACTGTCCCTGCGCCGCTCTAGCCTCACGGCCGTGAACTGAGGCAGAGCGACGAAAACAAACTTGAAAAGTGACATGAAAAAATACATCCAAATCTTAACGCTACACTTACAACTAAATAAGATTGCAACTGGTAAAAATAACATACGACTAACTTAACAGAATAGAGCATCGCATATGCGTGTGTAACAGAACCTACCCCTGTGATAGAAAAACTCCACCAGGCTATGGGTCAATGAAGTCTTACTTTCATCATCAAACGAGCGCCAACAAAAAGATGATTAGCAAGTGCCGAGTAACTAATTTTGACTTAACCCAACTGCTTAATAACTCCGCCCCCCCCCCCCGCCCTCTACCGTCTACTAAACATACTTCTCAACAACCTGACGTACTGTATACACACGAAACAGAAGTATGTACACTGGCCGCCATTTTAACCGTCTTACTGTAGAAACTCTGCGAGGTATGTGCCCTGGTATTACGGTTTGATAGGCGATCACAAACCCGACCAAGGCCTTCTGGAGAAACACGAACATACTCGGGGACGAATATGCAACGCTATCACATCCAGGCTGCATTATGAGCCCTTCCTGGCTGGACCAGGAAAAACTCAAAATGTACGAATATAAGCGTGTTCTGCGAGTCGCCGCACAGAACAAGTACATTATACTCATACTCGAACTACTACCGAATAAACAAGAAGACTAGCCGATTAATGCCAGCCCCGCGTACTTGTGCTACAGCGTGCTTGCTCTGACCGCCGTAATATCGAATCCAATCAGCAAGCACAATTAACACAATGATGCGGTCCAACTTGCTTTTAAGGCAAGCTCGTTTTATTGGCTTTATTGCCTTTGCGCACCTCCAAAGGGAATAAAGCAGACGATGCGCGTTTCCACCCGGCCCTGCGTGAGGGCAAGCGCGTAACCGCGTCGCACTGCTGAGATTCAGAAGAGACTGACGCTAAGGATACCTTCATAGCATAGACGTACCGATAACGACCGGCTCAGTCTAAACCTGCATACAGCCAGAGTTCCTGCCCAAGACTACGCCGTCCAAAACATACGTCACCAACATATGTTTTAGAGAACCATTCAAGTTCTTTCTCATTGGGACACTATAGATAATTAGTGACTCGGCACGGTAACCTGAGGGCCAATTTAACTAATTTTAAAGCAACGTTTCACATTCGCATCTCATTCACAATCCGTCAAAAAGCTCCGATCCATAGATTTTTGACAGGTTGCGTCTAAAATGAAACGTTGCTTAAAAATGTAGTAGAATTAGCTCTCTGGACGCTGTTTGAATATTAGGGGGACTATATCTCCACGTGCTTGAGGCACCGAAAAGGCGCACTTCTGCAGCGAGGCGCAACGCTGGCAGACTAATATAAACATTGCCTTGAAAATGTATACAACGTGTAACAGAATAAACGCAATACCTTTTAAGGGGTCTAGAGGTATTGCGTTTAACACGTTGTATACCGAATCCGGGATGCAGAGTGTATTTTTTTGCATCTCGCGTTCTGCACATGGGCATTATTTAAAATGAATAGACTGTCCCTGGTCCGAACAATGGGACAAATACATGCATTTCGGACCTTGGGATGTTTATTTATTTTCAATATTATTTCGAGGCTTCAATGTAGATAATTTAGTTTGGCAGTGAGAGCAGGTGGCGCCTCGTCTCAGATGTGGCCCCTTATTCAATCGGAACATGAAGATATAATGCGTCTAGATACAAAACTGTTCTCCAACAATATCGGAAAACAGTTCTTATCAAATTATCGAGCGTTCAAAATCATTGACAGTCGCATGAAATACGCCGTCCCATGTGAATCACGCATTGCTTGTCAGATTACACCATAGTAAGCAGCTTCCCCAGCATGAAACTAGGAATGCTTATGTTAATCTTTAGATGACCTTCGACCCCGGTCAAAGATCTTGAACGCCAAAATAAAACAGTTGCAATGCCTATCGTAAAGATAAAGACAACGATAAATTACACAAAATATTCACAATGATCTAAGAAATACTGCGAGTAATATTCCGAAGAGCGTTGATGAAGGACTTATCGACGATCTTATTGCTAATATTATAATAGAAAAAAAGCATATAGCCATCACCAACACTGACAAGAACTGATTGAGGTCGAATAAAGAACGACCAGTTTCACTCGGTGGCCGATTTTCATACTTAAAGCTGCGACAACACGCGACGATGCGACTGCGAAGTAAGTCTGCCAGTCGCGCAGCGGACGCCGCGTGGACGTCGCCGGTGTGTTCAAATGTAGCCGCACGCGTCAATTTGTCCACAGCCTTAGTCGGTGAAATCGACTACCAACTAAACGCAGCCGTGTTCTGTCTATCGTTGCGTGTGTTCACTTGCACTTCAGTCCTTGTCCCACACATACAACCGATAACGATCTGATCGGTTCGGCAACAGTCAGCGAGAACAGAGCATAGGACGTACTACCCGTACACATTATCTTGGCACCTGGGTCGACCCATTTCGAATGACCTTTTGAGGTTTTAATTTACTTAAATTGAACAATTCGACTTCGATGAAAACAACAGGAGAGTGATGAGTTTATTTTCATCGAATTCGAATGGTTCAATTTAAATTAAAACATCAGAACGTAATTCGGGCCAAGTGCAAGAACGCGTACGGGTAGTACGGCCCATGCTCTATTATCGCTGACTTTAGGAGCGATTGTATCATCCGCAATTGTATGAGCAGACGCATGAGATAGATCTACCATACCATAGCTATATGTTACAGAGGCCATAACTGCCAAATCAGTTTGAGAAGACCGTTACAGCCAACACAGACACAGAATAGATTGTAAGTCAAGAGCACTAGGAACTGCGCAGCCTGACTTAGATACTATACTCATAATAATACACGTAGAAGATTAGCCTAACATCAAAAACTATATTTACAGTGCATTACATCTAAATAAATTATACAATAATAAACAAAATATTGCAACAAGAGGTATTGATATCTTCAGCGTTTAGACGTCCAAGGCTTGATGGTAAAAGGTCAAAGATGTTATTTTCCTGGAAAAAAAAAATAGGTTATCACAAGGAAATAATTTTGACAAGTAATAAATAATTTATTAGCAATGGCAGTTTATAAATTGACATGATATTCAATTCGCATGCAATGGAAGATAAATATGACAATAGCTTGGCATAGTGTACGCAGGCAGGTATTTAGATATCAAGCTGGTGAAGTAGTTGAGGTTGATACTGACCCAGCTACTGATGTGGGCTCTCGACTATCAGCATGATGGACTGGTGCTGCTGAGGGTCCGCGTGGATGGTGGGCACAGAGCGCAGGCATTCGATTTGGTGAGCTGCCCAGTCTTTCTTCTGACAATACGTAGAGCAGTACGGCGTTCGTCGACAGAGAGAGCACTCCGCTGATGCTTCCCGATTGCAGTTTGCACACTATATGAACAAACTCTTTGTATAGAAAGGGTACTAGAATACTCCTGACTTTTCAGCGACAATTTCTATGAATATCAAATTAAAAATAAGGTCTTACAAAACGGTACATAACACAACATATTTAAAGAGGCAATTCGGTTGGCCAGATGTAAAAAAAAAACAGTCGCTTATAGTTTCCGCAATAGCTTCAGAGAAATTGAAAAATTACCGCACAGTCAAGCACAGCAGTACTATTGCCGTTTTTATTAACTGGAAAAAAAATGTTGTAAATTATTGCATTGTCGTACAACGAATGCTGCCAGTGTTCTGGCTGACAGCGATGTTAAAGATTTTATTTGACCAATGAATTCTTTCCCCGCCCCCTTGTAAATAAAATATATGACATTTTATTTTGTGAGACCTTATAATCACGTATGTGTTTTACCAAAGAACGGGCTTTCATAGCAAAAACCGGTCGTCCCAGTTTGCCGTTTGTACCTATTTGCTTTCTACTCATTTTACTTGAAAAAACTGCGATATGATAACTTTTCGTACAGGATCTATCATGGAAAGAAAAAGACAATTTTCTTGGAGATATGGGGGGTCATTTTTGAGTAAATTCCAGAAATACTTCGTTCTATCTCTTAAGGTTAAACTAGTCGCGGGCTCGAACTCACTGGTATGCGTGGCCAAAAAGCACGCTGTCTCACCGGGCATCGTGCCCGAAAGATACAGTTTCAGTGATGAGCAGTAAGACGCTAGTCTACACGCACAATATCTGTTCCCACGCACACAAAACCGTTCCGAACGGAAACAACGTTAGACGAAGCACGAAAAGTCTATTGGAAAGTTTAGTTTTAAGAAAAAACCACTGCATAAACCAATTACAAATAAAGTTTATTAAACTTTTCTATAATTGAGGTTTGTCGGTGCTGACTTTGTTTTTGAGATTTACACTTCTTTTATTACTTATTTGCGCCCAAAGTTGCGTTAAAATTAGCAAGAAAACGAATCTTTGTTGGCTTATAACTTTTTAATGGCTTTTTATTCTACTATTCTATTTCCGTAAAGACAAAATTAATAATGAGATAAAAAGATACCTATCATGTTTAACTTTGAATGCACAATATCAAATAGTGGAGTAATACCCCCCCCCCACCCCCCCAAATTTGTATGGACAAAATATCGACTAGTGTAACCTTAAGTGTCACGGTAGTTAGGATATGTATTTTGTTCTATTTTTAAACTATACACGTGCCATGTTGTCTTTCCACTACCCGGTTACTGGTACAGAACGCCTAAGCCATTAATTCCGCGTGTATTGTTATGTTGCATGACGTTTAAATAAATATAATAGGGTAGATGACTAAACAAATCTAATTTGTCCGTCGGATAGATTTTTAAAAAACATTAGACACGTATTTTTATTTAACACGTAAACAAAAAAAAACGACACTGCGTTGAAAACTCTTGTGACGTCACAACCCCCACTCCTGATCTTTAAGGACGCGTTTACAAATGGGTAGTCAAATTATTACTTTTTTATACAAAAATATGTTTATTACGATTCTGAACTATAAATAATAGGTATTTACCTATGAAATTGCCGTTTTGTATGAAAAAATTTAAATTTTTTTCATGTATTTTTTATTTATATTAATCGAAGTAATCACCCATGCAATCAATGCATCTTTGCCAACGCAGTGGCAGTTTATTGATGCCCTTCTTAAAGAAATCAGCTGGACGGGAGGCAACAAATTCTTCAAAGGTATTTTGTACTGCCTCTCGGGTATTCAATTTTTTTCCCGCCAAGAAGTTAAATTCTGGAAAAAGTAGTAGTCTGTAGGCGCAAGGCTGGTGAGTAGGGCGGATGACGGAGCTTCCAACCCCAGTTCTTGCAACTTGGAGACCGTCTGCTGTGCAGTATGAGGTCGCGCGTTGTTGTGCAGGAGCAGCGGAGACGAGCGATTGACCAATGCTGGTTGGAGATGTGCCAGCTTCTCCATCATTGTGTTCAGTTCTTCACAGTACACATCTGCAGTAATGCTCACCCCGTTTGGTAAGAAGCTGTGATGAATCACACCGGCGCGACGCTAGACCACCAAACAGTGACCATCACTTTTCTAGGGGTAAGTTTTCGTTTAGGGCATTGTTTAGGTGCTGAACCAGGATCCAACCAACTTGCTGAGAGCTTGCAGTTATCAAACAGAATCCATTTTTCATCGCAGGTAACAATGCGGTTCAAAATTCCTTCATTTGTGTGTATGTTGAGCAGTGCAAGGCACGTCTCGACGCGTACTTCGCGCTGGCGATCATTGAGTTCGTGGGGCACCCATTTGTCAAGCTTTTTTACCTTGCCAATTTGACACAAATGGACCAATATTGTTTTGACGCTAACGTCGAAAGCTGCTGCTAATTCAGCCGTAGATTGTGTGTCATCAGCTTCCATAAACGCCTTTAATTCGTCATTGTCGACCAAAGTCTTCGGACGACCGCGAGGATCATTTTTCAGGTCGAAATTTCCAGAACGGAAGCGAGCAAACCAATAACAGGTGGTGCGTTGGTTTGTAGTGTTAGCTCCGTAAACGTCGTTGATGTTGCGTGCCGCTTGTGCCGCGTTGCTGTCACGACGGTACTCATATTCCATAATTACTCGAATTTTTAACGTATCCATGATGACGAAAAAGATTGAAATGCGATGAAAATGTAACAATAATCAATAAACAAATGACTATTTTTGGAAAAAAAAAACCATGTTGTTAAAATAAAATTAATTTGAAATTAGAATTCTTAGCCAAACAAAAATTATTTTGATTTGAAATGGCCAGTACTGCAGAACGGCAATTTCATAGGTAAAGACCTAATATAATTTTAGACAGGTACATTTTCTTAATAAACGTACCGAAGTAAAACAAATCACTTCGGTACATTTATTGAGAAACTGTAGGTAAGTACCTATCTATGCTCAGTCACTTTAACGCGAATAACATCTTACACGATAAACAATACGGTTTCACCAGGGGACGTTGTACAACTGACGCTGGTGTTACGTTACTAAAACATATCTATAATGCGTGGGAAGAGGCGCAAGATGCCATAGGTATCTTCTGCGACCTGTCGAAGGCGTTTGATTGTGTGTGCCATGAAACATTACTCCTAAAACTGGAGCATTACGGACTAGGCAAAACAGCCTTGAACTTAGTAAAGTCGTATTTGAATGATAGACAGCAGCTAGTTCATATAAACGGCAACAATTCAACAGGATTAAACGTGAAAATGGGGGTACCTCAGGGCTCAATTTTGGGTCCTTTTTTGTTTCTAGTTTATATAAATGATTTGCCCTATATTTTACAAAATAAACTTAATATGGTGTTATTTGCTGATGACACATCTTTAATTTTTAGAATAAATAGACATGCTAATAATCTTGACGATATAAATAACGCCCTACTGCAGGTACATGATTGGTTCACTGCTAATAATTTAGTATTAAATGGAAAAAAAACGAAGTGCATTCGATTTACTTTACCAAATGTCAAACGTAGTGATTGTGACATAGTATTAAACAGGGAGAAACTAGAATTCGTCGATGAAACAGTTTTCCTGGGGATTACGCTTGACTCAAGGCTACAATGGGGTCCCCATTTAACATCTCTTGCAGGAAGGCTAAGTTCAGCAGCATATGCTGTTAGGAAAATCCGCCAGTATACAGATGTTGATACCGCGAGACTAGTCTATTTTAGTTACTTTCATAGTATAATGTCTTACGGTATCTTACTATGGGGACGGGCTGCTGATATCGAGTCTATTTTTATTCTACAGAAAAGAGCCATCAGAGCCATTTACAATCTTCGCCGGCGCGATTCTCTAAGAGAACTGTTTAAAGAAATTAACATCATGACGGTGCCTTGTCAATATATCTATGAAAATATCATGTACGTTAGAAAGAATCTACATCTTTTTAGTAAACGAGGTGACAGACATAACTATGTCACTAGAAATAGGAACCAATTAGTTCAACCAGGTTTCAGACTTGCTAAAGTAGCAACATCTTTCATGGGGTACTGTTTAAAATGTTACAATAAAATACCTCCCCATATAGTAGAATTAAATGAGACAAAATTTAAATCTTGTATTAAACGCACACTATGCAGGCAAGCATATTATAAGTTAGGGGAGTATATTGAAGATAAAAATGCTTGGCTCAATGCTGGTCCTGCTCCACAACGCCACTAGGTAGCCACTAAGGGCTCAAAGTAATCTGTTAGCATTTCGTAATATTGTTGGACCGGCTGAAGATTGTAAGAATGCAAATCTTTTTCATTATATAGATGCAACTTATTTAACATTGTATAATTTCATGCACATGTGTGAGTACTGTGTAGCTTTAAACTATAATGATCATTTTGGGTAGGTCTTTGACTTGAATGTACCCTGGCGATTGGGGATGTCATGCTCACTCAAAAGTCTGGCTGATGGTGGCGCATGCGTTGGATCATTTGGCTCCCTAAAAAATGGTTGAGCCGAATGGTGCTAGCGTATGCGTCATGTTCGTGAACGGGCGCCGTCAGCTGAGACTGGTCATCTCTCGGCTGCCATGGTTTATTTTAATTGTTTCTTTTTTTACTCCGGACTCTTTTATCCTGCACGTCTTTTATATCGTTCTCACATATATGTATAATTTCAATATGAATGATGTAACCATAATTTTGTAACAAAATATCATTTTTAAAAGAGTGTCCGTGGAGTTTCTTGCACGTTCTTCTCCATAGAGATCTACGCTTTGGAACGTGCAAATAGCTTCATCTTTTTGACCGACCGACCTTGACAATTCAAAAGTGCCTGTAAATGGTCTAATTGAAATAAATGCTTTGACTTTGACTTTGACTTTGACTTTGACTTATCTATTATCTTTTTTTTATTGATTTGATACAACAAAAAATACGTGTTCAATATTTTTCGATAATCTAACTGACGGACTAAATACATTTTGACCAGGAATCATCCCTATTATGTTGTCACGCACTATGGTCCACAGCAGGACTAAGTGCGGAAATCATGCTCTATAGGCAGATAGATCCCTATTATGTTTATTAATTAGTTATTGGTAGATGGATAGCACTCAATTACTGTTGGTGATATCCACTCACATTATGATATACTCAATATAGGTATGAAAACTAGCTTTTGCCCGCGACTTCGTACGCGCATTTCCGGTTTTTCCCGTTCCCGTAGGAATATTTTATTCGGCTATAGTTGTTTTAAACTAAAGGGTCATTAATTCTGAACAAACAACAGGCCAGACTGGTCCAGCATGAAACAAAGATTCCTATCAAAATGCTCTTTCCAATAGTTTAAATCTTATGGCAATAGAACATTGAGACATAGTTCGATGCCCATTGTCTTTTTTCAGTTCTTTAACAGTATAAGGAGATCATTTTTGTGTTTGAATGTTTGATCAAGTTAATCTCTTTAGATAGAGATCCGCACCCTAATTGCGAAACATACTTTCTACTCTATCACAAAGTCAGGCAAAGACAAGCCACGTCGGGCGACATCGAAAACGATATAAAAGTTCGTGGGACATTACCAAGTTTTTAGCCCGCTTTTCGCCATTTTAAATTGACCATGTAAGTTATATTTATTTTTTGTAATAGGTATATAACCATTACAGGATTTGAACCCAGAAACAGCGAGACGAGGCCGCGGCAGACCGCTAAGGAGATGGCGGGACGACCTGGATATCTTCCTCACGAATCGGAAAGAAGAGGCACAACACCTTGAACATTGTAAGGAAAGGAAGGCCTTTGCCCAGCGGTGGGACAATACGGGCTATAACATTTATGCAGCTTTTCCATATCTAAGTCCTTTCATTGGTTGGTATTGTTCGTATATCCAGTCTCTCTCCGGTCGTGTACTCGTGTCGGATTACCGTCCCATCAGACTATGATAGTGATGGAAGAAGATTGTATTTCATAATTGTGCACACATTAATGTGCAGTAGTAGACGGAATCGGTCAGGACTATTATTGTTCGTACAGTCCGGTTCAGTTTGGACCTCATAAGTAGTTCTGAGTTGAGCTACACGATGAGATTTGTTTGCACTGACTGGACCGGTCCATTCGGTGTGGTTCCGTCCCAGTAAAACCTCTTTAGACACTATTTTCTTGGTCCTCACGTCACTTTATCATAACGTCTGGACTTCAGAAGAGACTGGCATCTGAGTTTGTTTCTATGTTCGTCTCAGAATAATCAAATAAGAAACACGTAAGTACTTCAATTAGTTTTCGTTTTTTTTTTTATTACGTTCTTTGTAGAATTGTTTTTTTAAACCAATTTCCACGAATAATATAATTTATCATTTACCAGATTGGAATCGAGCATACCTAAAAATAATTTTAAATTTTGTTGTCTACCGGAGATGGTCGATATCGCCCGATGTTGCCCGACTTTGTTTAACATCTCTTTCCCCCCTAGTCCCCATACATATAAGCGGATGGGGTCCCTAAAGTCCGCATCCACATCTGCGGATGTGGGCCCCTAAAGGTCGCATGCTCGCATCCTCATTTACGGAAGTGGGCCCCTAAAGTTGCGCATCATCTGCGGATGTGGGCCCCTAAAGTTCGCAGACATCATCTGCGGATGTGGGCCCCTAGAGTTCGCAGACATCATCTGCGGATGTGGGACCCTAAAGTTCGCAGACATCATCTACGGATGTAGGCCCCTAAAGTCC
The DNA here is from genome assembly GCA_947386135.1 of Melanchra persicariae. Lineage (NCBI taxonomy): Eukaryota > Metazoa > Arthropoda > Insecta > Lepidoptera > Noctuidae > Melanchra > Melanchra persicariae. The sequence goes on from OX376643.1 coordinate 32,389,816, forward strand.
GCATTCACATTTACGGATGTGGGCCCCTAAAGTCCGCATCCTCATTTAAGAAAGAGGGCCCCTAAATTTCGCAGACATCATCTGCGGATGTGGGCCCCTAAAGTTCGCAGACATTATCTGCGGATGTGGGACCCTAAAGTTCGCAGACATCATCTACGGATGTAGGCCCCTAAAGTCCGCATTCACATTTACGGATGTGGGCCCCTAAAGTCCGCATCCTCATTTAAGAAAGAGGGCCCCTAAATTTCGCAGACATCATCTGCGGATGTTGGCCCCTAAACAACCATGATCTAGAATTGTATAACATGGAATTTATGTATCCTTTGTCTTTCTCCCTTGTCAAAAACTAACAGCTATGCCAACTACCAATTTTTCCTGCTATGACAACAAAGTTTTTGTCGAAACTACATAGAGGGTCGAAAAAAGAAAATTATTTAATCATCCATCTTTTATTAGAGACTATCTAATGAAAAAAACGAATGTTCAAGAAATGCCCGTTCGCTGGTAAAACACCTACGTCAGTTATCACTAACACTAGGCGACACCTAAATAAATGCCAAAAAGCACGAACTTGGATTTTCAACTTTTTTTTACATTTAGGACTTTATTAACATGTCGCCTACTAATACAATAAAGCATGATCGTGAAAATTAGTAATAATAATAATATAATGGTTATTGCAATGGTTCAATAATCTCTATCACTACCACCATCATCAACTTCATTCAATATGGTGCAAGTGACCAAATGTTAGATATTGCTTGTTGGTCAAGCTGTATCTACGAACATCATCCCAGAGTTTGTTAGTTGGTCCAATCTACTAACCCATGCTTATGAATGTGTGCTGTGTGTTAAGTCAATTGTTTAATGAATACGTCTTATGATAGGATGACTGAATCGCCAATCAACATTCAATGACACTGTTAATGTATGTCACTAAGTGTCTGTCAGTGTGTTTTATGTCACTGAGTGTAATATGTCAGTGTGTGTATGTCACTAAGTGTTTGTCAGTGCGTGTGTACGTCACTGTCAGTGTATGTCACTAAACGTCACTGTCAGTGTATGTTACTAAATGACACTGTCAATGTATGTCACTAAGTGTCTGCCTGTCAGTGTCCCCCCCTGATTTAATGCCACTTAGTAAACCTGCGGCAGTATTCATGTGGCTATTTCCACGTGGCAAGCCAATGCAGTATTCATATGGCTACATGCTCTTGCAGTATGCTTGCACCTAAATGTCTACAAGTATGTCGGTTTTTAAATGTCCGTGCCTGTGTATGTCCTGCCTGTATGTCTTGCCTGTATACCTGTGGCTGTCAGTGTATGCCTATGAATTTTTATCTTAGAAGATTGAAAGATGTTTGTGATTTAAATAAAAAATCTTATATTAATAAGGAAATTGGATAATATCAAAATGAAAGATGCAAACACATTTCAAGTTTTTCAAAATGGCGTCATCCAGCATTCAACGCATGCGCTCTTGAGCTCCACCAAAAATGATGACGCCAACGTCGGTCATGCGCAGTGACGTTATAAAAGATGGGCGTCACCCGTGTGCAGTGTCGATGTTAAAGATGGCGTCAATGTGCGCAGTGTCGATGTTAAAGATGGCGTCAATGTGCGCAGTGTCGATTTAAAAGATGACGTCATCATGCGTAATAAGAGCGCGCATGCGCTGTTTGGTGACGCGTTACCTAACACAAAATGGCGGATGACTCAAAATGGCGTCGTACAAAAGCAATAGCTAGAATGAGTAAGGCGCAGTGAAGAAAAAATTGCCGCACCTATGAAAATCACATGAACAGTAGATATCAAATTGCTGCACCTATGAAAATCACATGAACAGTAGATAAAAAAAATTGCCGCACCTATGAAAATCACATGAAATAGCACAAAACAGTAAAAAATCCTATTCCCAATGTTAGTAAGCTGCATCTTATTCTACACTGACCTTTTTCGCCTCGGTGTCGTCTACGTTGTGAAGAGACACTTGCTCGGCATCGACGTGCGCGTCCACACTCGCGGCAAGCAACGCGGATGCTCGCTCCTGCTCCAGGCGTTCGAGCTGCCGAGCATTAACTATTCGCACATCCTCGACGCACTGTTTGAGATCGCTGGCGAGCCTCACGAGAGATTGACCTATGTCGTCCAGTCTTTTGAGAACACCGGTCACATCGGGGAGCCCTAAAACAATTTTTTTTTTAATTCACGACCCTAATTTGCACTGATTCTAATTGGAAAAATTTTAAGTTAATCGCGAAAGCTACCATTATCCAATCGCCCGAAAACTAGAAGACTATACGGCCATCCACGGCCAGCTAGGGCTGCGGATGGCCGTAGCAAGACACGACCGAACGCGACGACGACTGACTCGGAAATAAACGCAGCCCCGCAGGACCGAGGGCGCCTAACCGGTGCAGAGGGGCGGGGAGCCGGCGGTGGGCGGTGGGTGCGGGTCAGTGGGCGGTGGGCGGTAGGTGGCGGGTGATGGGTGGTGGTAGTGGGTTGTGGGTGCGGGTCAGTGGGTGGTGGGTGGCGGGAGCGAGTGGGTGGTGGCGCAACCCGCCACCTGCCGACCGTAGGCTGGCGGGTGGTGGGCGGTGGGGAGAGGATTACCGGTGCAAGGGATGATAATTTGGAATTAGGAGCCGGTGGGAGGACTGGTGAAGGATAATGATTTGGGGAACTTTATACTTACTCAATCGGCGGACCCAACGAAACTTGAAGTGCATCTTCAAGAGACAATATACGGCAACGAACTAATTGATAGCGCGCGATAAGAAGAGCTCTTTGTAATCGAATTCTTTCAAGGTACTCGTTATCCAAAATGTAACCCATCGAAAATAATTATAACTTTCGGAATTTTTTTAAAAATTTGGATTAAAACTCGACACTCCAGAATTTAACACAATAATAACGCGAAATAGTGAACTAAACACTGATTTGAATCACAGACTGCAGTGAGGCAGGCCAAAAAAATTGAAAAGTTAAGACACGACCGAACCGAACAACTGAACGAACCGAAGTGCCGGGCTGCCAGGCGCTCCGCTTGGGTATAGGCCGGGCTGAAGGGGGCGCGCATGCGCGTTGGCTTTGGTCTAGATTCAGGCAAAAAGGGACCCTAGCAAACCTAGATTCGGTCGTTTTTATCCCGTATTTCCTATTTAGGACACAGGGCAAGCCGGTCGATACAGCTCGTCCGGGCTGCGCGGGACGTCCTACGCAGTTCCGAAACAAAGAACAAAGGCCTAGAACTTTCCAAGATTTCTGGACACTCAAAAAGGCTCTTGTTTATAAACTTAGCCGTGTAGGGTAGGTCAGAGCTACATTTAAATTAGGCTTAAGTTACATTCAACGACAATTTTTGCAAAATTGTTGGTTGTGTGCTTTAAATTTTTGACTTTTCGTAAACAGGTATATGTTGTGCCTCCTAGTACCAAAAGTCGCAAGTCAAGCTGGTGAGGCCGGAGAATCCCGAGTCTCCGGCCTTATTCACTTGCGACTGTCGATGCCGAGTTAGAACAACGAAAAATCTTAGAATCGACGTGTGGTTGACTAAGAAAATCGGTTTTTCCCTAATTCCTCACACAGGACCTAGTACTCCTATAGTCAGCCAAGTATGGCTGTACCGTTTGTATCGTACCTACTTCTCTACCAACACCATGTGGGGCATGGCGTGATGCTATTCATGTGTGTTCCCAAAGGTTTGATTACATGTAATTATGTCTTCGGATTGTGGTAATAGTTCTGCCCCTAATTAATCACAGGGGACCTACTCCTTTACTATTTTTATATGTTCTTAGAGGATTTTCTTGCTTACCTGTTAAAGGCTATCTGGTCGATACCGCGGCGATGAGACCGCCATTGTACCCATAGAATTTTGTAACAATTTTTGGTGTGGATATTTGTGGTGTGGTGGTACAATAAAGTATATTCTATTCTATACTATTATTATTACAAATTCCTAACAATGGTGAATTTGTACTAACATTTGACGGCGCCATCGGTCTTTATTTTCGTTTTCCAAAGTGAGTAAATTTTGTCGAAACCTCTGCGACCCTGACCCCTTACGCACTGTAGGGCAGGTCCGGGACGACGACGTAAGAAATGTTTCGTAAGGAACCACCAAGGACATTGAAAATTTTAAGACCCGCGTGATCGGGGCGACACAACGCATCTTGGATTCTACCTAAGAATTAAAGTTTTTTTAAAAAATTCAAAACTTTGTAATCTCTGCTCATCCTAGATACGCAATAAACGGCGTGTAATTATAACGTGGGCGCGGCTGAAACGCACACAGATGAAAACGGGGGGGAGCCTTCATCTGTGTGGGAGCAGCTATCGATCACATCTGGCAGGTAGGTTGCCTAGATACGGCCTGGGACAAAGAGCTGTCGAGAGGGCCGGGGGGTGTCGAGGGGGGCGGGGGGTTTCGAGGGGGCCGGGGGTGTCAAGAGGGCCAGGGTGTGTCGGAGGGGGGGGGACGTTCTCATCCCAATATTAATGAACTTTGGAATGGGGAGGGTGGTTTAAATGCTCGAACTATTTTCCAGAATATTTCCAATCCTTATATAATGCACTTTGGAATGGGGAGGGTGGCTCGAACGTATTTTCCAGAATATTCTATAGGGGTGCATTTATCGACCGGTCCCGGGCATCCGGGCCTCAGCTCAGGTACTTAGCTCAAGAACAAAGAAACACGATTTTTCTTCAATTACGTTTCGAATGACCGTAAAATTACAATTTTATTAGTTAAGATAGGGAATAGATGATCGGAACGCAAATTTTAATTTACAAAATGAGGGTTTAGCATAGTTTAATAACTATTCAATTTAGCGATATTTCCAATTTACCAAAAATGACTATTTAATTTAGCGATTTAAATAATGTTTAAGTTATATAATTATGTATTATCTAATAATCTAACCAAAAATCACGGTCGAAATGGTAATTTCGACCGTGATTTTTTCATTAAATGGCCAACGTTGTTATTATTCTTATATCTACAGAAAAACAGAAAGATTTCAACGCACCTAAGACTCATTTATTAGAATAATTCATAGTGGCCATGTTTTCGCTCCTTTTCTTATTTATTGATTTAAACCAATATTCAGAAGCAATAGTTTCATAATTTGGGGCACGGCATTTTTACGAGATCGTGGATTAAACGAAATAAAAAAGGTAAAATAATATATCAGTGCTTTAGATTAAATTCCGTTTCATGGCCACCTCGGAATTCGACAAAATTAAAGAATTATTAGAAAAATAAAACTCACAAAACAGCTATCTACTAACGAAGCCTAGAATTAACTGTAAACAGTAAATTTCTGCTTCCTACATTATTACGTAAATTATATATCATATAATAATATATGAAGAGCTCATGGCTAAATAATTACAGCCACACGGGTCGGTCTTCAAAGTTAGGCAACGCTTGCCAGGGTCGGTCTGTGGATGGGTGACCATCTCAACATACCGAGATTCCACCGCGCCTCGGAAAGCACGTTAAGCCATTGGTCCCGGTTGACATTTGTAAATCTTTGGCAGTCGTTATGGATTGTCAGAAGCCAGAAAATCTGACTCCAGTCTTGCCAAGAAGTACCGTGTTACTCAGTCAATGGGTTGTGGAGGTCTGGTAGGCAGCTCCACGTTAAATACTGGTATACAGTTGAATCTGGTTTGACTGGAAGCCGACCCTAATAAAAGTTGGGAAATTTCTAGGCAGATGATGACGTAAATTATACATCAAAACAACTTTTGATCATCAGAAGTTTTATTTTAAATAATTCTTCTTCTTCGTGTCGCTGACACGACAGTTTGGGTGGCCCAAAACGTTGCCACCTCCACAGCATCGTTGGTAGCCGCAAACAGGTCACTCAGGCTGCATGTCTTGGGACACAGAGGGCAAGATAGAAGGTGGAGCATGGTCTGTGACTCGGCTCCACATCCACACCCTGCAGTTGATGTGTCACGGTAGCCACATCTAGCGAGGTTCAAATCACACCTTTCTACTTGCGTTTTTAATAATGAACTTTATTTATTCTTTAAATAAACTCAAAGCCTGGACTTCGAACAAAAGGAAGACCGTAATATGCCTCTTAACGCCAACTGCATCAGTGTTGGTGTTAATTTAAATTTAATTGTTTTTCTTTGTTAAATTAAATAAATAATTTTTTGAACAGGATTCCATTAAAAAATGTGGATAGCTCTATGCACAAGCAATTACGTTTAATGTCTTTTTTTCCAAAATATAGAATAATAATTAATAACATTCAGTAATCAAAATTTCACATGCTTTTAAAGAGAACTATTGTTTTAAATATTATCTTTAAGTTCGGTGTCCAAATGTTAACGATTTTTCGCCAGTTTAAAAATGATTATGCAATTTTTATAAAAAATAAAAAAATATGTTTCTGCCACCCCCATGGAAAAATGGCATGAGTTTATGTTTATTTGTATTTTAAAAAATAAACGAATAATTTATTGAGCTTTAATAAGGAAGGTTAAAATAATCGTGATTTTACTAAATATTAGATTCATGTTATACGGGTTAACTACTGAAAACTATAGATAGTAAAAATCTGATTTATTTCGGTCGGTATTAAAAAAATAAAAACCTTTGTTCTTTATTTTTAAAGCACTCGTTTTATTTTAGACGAATACCTAACGACAAGTACAATTCCATCTTACTAACTTTGTGACGTCATCAAAGTTAGGCACCGAATTGATTTTTTTTTTCCAATTCACGAAGTTATAATCGGCCCATGGAAAAAAAGCTAGTTTAATATGTGCCATTTAACCTCTCTGTTTGGCTATATTTCTGTTCATCCCCTTTGTCAGTGATTTAGGACATCATCAAAATATAATTATCAGTTTCCATTTCCCCGAACCGTACTGCCGCAGGGGTGTGGGGAAATTGAGATCGGAAACACCGCTTAAGTTTATCTAGATGCGCCTCGGGAATCTGTGAGCGTACTAGTGCAATATCGTGATAAAATGATTTATTGCTCTTCATTTGATAATAATTCGTTACGGATTTGATTCGGCTTGCTAACTAGTTAACTGAGCTTAAAAAAAAAATACAAATTACATGAACCCGGCTTCCCATATCACGTTTCAAATCCTAAACGGCTAACAAACATAAGCACTAAATTTAAAAAAAAACCTGTCCAAAAAAGTGCACCAAAGTGCATCATTGCATTACACTGCACCTTTTCAGGCGCCCCAACCTACCCTAACGTAAACCTTTACGCTCCTGAACATCAATGAAAACGATGTTTTTGCACCCCCTCACCTCACATCACCGAGCATAAAATGTTCATCGTCCCCATCCCCAAGCACGAACCCCCGCAGAATCAACAAGTTTTCCCCAAGACATCATTCAGCCACGTGCTAAAAGTCATGCAAAACGATTCCACCCACATTCCAGGGGATGCCAACGCAGTTGCCACCGCGATTACCACCGCGATTACCACCGCTCCTGAGGCCCTATGGGGACAAGAACTTGACCTTCTACCCATGAAGTGCCGTTGGCTGCGTCATCCATGACGTCACACTACGTAGGTCGGGGTTTGCGTCTAGGGAAACCAGCTGAAACGCTGCTGACGTCATCGTTTTTTCAGTCACAACAAACCACGGTGACGGCAGCCTGATGTTCATTCATGGCTGATGTGTGCCAGTAGTGCGCATGCTTAGTAATGCGCTCATTGGAGGTTTAACAATGAGTAATGGCCCTGTAACTCTTTCCCCTAGGGAGAATAGACACAGAGAGTAATGTTCTTCATGACTGCGTGCTCGGAATGTTTCTCTCTCGCTTGTGCGTCGAGCAACAGGCATTAGATACGGCGGCTGAGTTCGTTGTCATAGCAACTATTGCGTTGCTGCGTTACTTGTTTTGCCAACAAACGCAGCTGTCAGTCAAACTTGGCAAACAACGTTTTTTTAATATAATTTTGCTTTCGTTGCTCTGATCTTGTAAACTAATTACGCCTGCGTCACTAATTAGCATAATCTTATAATAATTTCAATTTTCAGATTGAAAAGTCATAAAAATATTTTTATTCGTTGGCAAGATGTGTTACTTTAATTCCTTGTTTGACCTGCGTGCATTCCGCGTCACGCAGCCCTGTGGGGGAGTGGATCAATAACTGATAGCTAGCCCAGACACACCTACGCCCTAGATACCCTAGCTCCGCCCTTAACAACGGTTCACAAAATTATCTATTTTTGTTTTTTGGGATAATTGGTTTTTGTTAGCAACAGGATGAGAGTAGCCGATGATCGCGCTGATTGCAGTAGATAGATACAGTTGGAGGAGGCCTATGTCCAGCAGTTTATGTTTATGCTCATAATTTATTTATAATATATTCAGCAGTGGACTGAGACTGGACTTAAACAGAAATAAAGACATAAAGCTGCCCAGAATCATACCATAATGAAAAACGGTTCATAATTTGTTCGGGTATCTTAAATAATAAATCTAGAACCGGTTAGACTGGAAGACGACCCCAACTTAGTTGGATAAGACTATTCCAACCGAAGGTTATGGTGGTTCTAAGTGGACCGCAAAAAAGAACTGGCAACTTCATAGTTAAGACCCAATATTAATCGCTGCATACCAAATAAATTGTGATTGATGCTTTTAACAATGATTGTATTTTATTTATTTATTGAATACTTAATGCACAGAATAAATGTACAAAGGCGGACTTAATGCTTTAGGCATTTTCTACCAGTCAACCTTTGGGTGATGCAGAGACAAATAATGGTAGGTACAATTTAAGAAAAAAAAACAGAAACGCGATTAACGCAAAGATAAATAAACTATACATACAATACGTACCTATTCAAATGAATAAAGTAATACACGAATATGTTATAATTTCCAGTTGGTAGAGATATAGATTAAAGTGCCTCATGAAGAGGCACTTTAAGAGTCCTTTTAACCCAAAGGTTGACTGGTAGAAAATGCCTAAGGCATTAAGTCCGCCCATGTACCACTATTACATAAAGTTTAAATAAATAAACAAATAAATATGAGGCGTTCAAACCAGAGTTCCCAGACAGGACCTAGATCTAACATCGCAAGAGGGGCCCACGAACATGCTCATGAGAATTATGATGTCTAACGTAGGCCAAGAATGCATAAGTTTTTATGAGGATTCTTAAAGAACGTGTATCATTTTAATATATGGGCAACAGGGATCATTCAGATAATATATAGCCATGTCATCAAGTTCTCTTCGTTAAGCAAATTAATCATTTGGAAATGCGCACCAAGGTAAACAAAGAGACTGCGTCATACGATATACAGGGGATGCGGCGGGAGGATCGGAGAGGGACGGTACTGCGTCAATTCAGTTCGGGGAATTAGGAACTGCAACGTATAATTGCCTCATGCGTTGAGTAAAATTTTCGCACAAAATATGAATTTAAGATATAAATGAGGTATGGTAATTTGAAACGGTAAGACAAACAGCAAATCTAAGATTATGGTGATGAGTTGTGGTCAAAGTAAGCGGCTCAATTTTAAAGAAAGTTTAAAATAAATAGAAGTATTTTCACTGAAGAAACTCTAGTTAGTATTAGGCCAGGAATTCAATTCAATATTTTATGAAATATTATTATTTTTATATATTTTTTTTTAATTGCTCGTGGCGACAACGTTGGCGGTCAAGGAGTCAATCTTTCAAAATCATGTTTTCTATTTCTTTGTCTATCTATTTGTCATCGTTAATTAGTCCAGTCATATAACGCCGAAAATAAGGCAAACTTAACATTAATTCTTAACTCCGATTTTTTGCCGTTAACGTGTAGAGTATAGGCAGAGAAGTATACGAGTATTACAAGTTATCCCGCGAAAAGTAAACCCAGATGTTCGTTTTTCTTTAGTAAAACGTTTAATATCAATAATAACTCGATGGGTAAAAATATCGTAGATATCTATCAGATCATAGATCGTGTTTTACAAGTTGGTCAGTTTAAACATTTCTAATCCGTAGAAATAACCAATTTTATTAAATAATGCTATTTTTTTGATTTTGTACTTCGAACTAAAAATGTACTATTTTTTCTTTTCATAACTTTACTTTTATTAAATATCTTATTTCGCTAACCAACAAAATGAAACATTAATGTTAGCGTTAGTAATTAATATCAGTTTTTTTGCGATAGCGATTCAGGCAAAAATGTGACGGAATTAAATTGGGTTTAATTTTAATTTAGTCAGATCATATGAGAATCATGAAGATTGATGTCTGAGGTGGTCTTTTGAAGTTATAACGAAACAGATTTGAGTGTCCTGTCCAGACAACGCTACTGAGGTAACGATGGCTACTGAGATAACGAAAAATCGAGAAAGCATAGAAGACATTTTGCGCCAATCACGCCAAGTAATATAAATTGGAATTTAAATTGGAAAATAAATTGGAATAAGGGCCAGATAATGATAATGATGTTAATTTCGATGACGTTTAATGGAAAATTGAAAAGTTTTCAAGTGTTTTTGACCTTACTTGAAAGTGAGAGTAAATTCCAACACAGTCACACCGCTGCCAGTAAAACTGGCGCGATGCCATTTGGGCCAAGTTCTGGAGCATGATGGCAACATAACGAGGGGTAGTGGGTATGCTTAGCATAATCCAGTCGTTTGGACGCCCGACACCCTACCAGGGTTCACAGACTGAACTTGAACTGAATTGAACATTCAACCTAGTCGCGATGCTCCTGGAACATGCTCAAGAAAGTGATTGACAAAGACGTCAAATGTTTTGTGGTTTTCTTAAAGAACCATGTCTCAGTTTAACATATGGGCGACTGGGATCATTCAGATATAGCCCTGTCATAACTTTGTCTTCGTGATTAATCAAATTAATGATTTGAAAACGCGCACTTACGTAAACAAAGACACTGCGTCATACGATATTCAGCGGGGGTGTAGCGTGAGGATCGGAGAGGGGTTCACTGCGGCAATTCGATTCGGGAAACTAGGAACGCCATCGCAATATGATATTGCCACCCCACCCCTTCCAATACCTTTGCTCTCGGCGCCACGGGGTATGGGGAGGGTGGGTTGAGCGGCCATGTTGCACAGCATCCGTGTACATAAGAGCTGCATAATTATTATTATGTTTACTCGCCCACGCTCGCCCGGGCATCAGCTCGAGAACAAAGGAACTAAATATTCGGATTTTGAATAAGTACCTACCACTCATTTAAATTAATTACGTCTGATAGCACATTTCAGAAGCAAAGTACATAATACGTATAGTCGGAATATTTCATGAAAAATAAAATTGCAACAAAAACGATGCTTTCTTGAGAAAACAAAATGTTCGACCTACGAGTTAAAAACAAACCTGTAAAATATTCAATTTTTTTGAGTGGAAGACCCCGCGCTATTTGGGTATAGTTAAATCTCAATAGTTTCTTTTTTTTAACTTTAATGAAGAAAATTATTATTTATAAATTATTTCCTAATTAAATAGATAATTGAGTTTGAACCTTGCCATATTAAATCCTTCTTCAAGTTTGAATCACATGCGTGGGCTGAAGATTTAACATAATTTGAGTTAGCATTATTTATACACATATAATATATTATATAAGACAACATTCCACTAGGTATTACGATGCGGACAAAATCTTTTATTTTTCTATACATGGGGTTCATAACCCACCCTAATATACAGCGATATTCATAGGTCTAATTTTATAGTAAGGTCTAATGGATTTTCAGTTAAAATTAAATTATCATCCAGACTTTTTAGTCAGACTCAGACCGGTGCGCTCTCAACAGTAAAATGAGGTAGTACGGAGACATGCGCGTTTAGCTTCGTAATTTTTGATAATGATAAGTAGGTAGGTATGCTTTCCGATGATTTACCTAGCGCGACCTGCCATTTTATTCTGTCGGTATCAAAATGATATCCCAATAAAAAAAATCAAACCGATTTTTTGTCATTGTACGAGTTGATACAACTTTCATTCATCATTTTACTCAACATCACGAGCATTTGTTTTTTAAGTGAAAGTAGATTCCATCCCCGATGCCGAGGAACGTTGGCCCGTTGCCAACCGAGCCAAGTTCTCGGGCGCGCCGGGCCGTGGTGGGTGCGCTTAACATGATCTATAGCCTGCACATGAACACCCGGTTACCTACCCTACTAGGGTTCAGACAAAGAACCTTGAACTTGTGTAGCAAGTTCGCAACAGGTTCAAGCGAGCGTACGTGACAAGGTCAAGTTCTTTAAGAGGGTAACCGATTTCTTTAGAGGATAAAGCCTCATTGTATTTGCGCCTGCGGGCAAGTTCCTAGGGTGTAAAAATCACACGGGTACCACATATTGTACAATGTCCTTTGACAACCGCGGTCTCTGCACTGTAATAATAGAGGAATGAAGATACATATTTTCTGTTAAAGTGTTCTCTTCGAGATATGACACCAAATTTTATCATGATCAGCTCATTACGATATTATAAAGGATAGAACAAAATTGAATTTCTAAAATTCAGACAATTTCGTGAACAAAGAGCCGTATGCTATGTAATGAAAATCGCAGTTCATGTTAGGTAACATCATAGAGGCGTCGGCGGTGCAAGAAGGGTACAGCGCGGGGGGTGCATGATGGAACACGGAATAAAATTGAAATGTCAGGAACTGCAGCCTCCCTCGCGTGGGAGAAAGTGGAATGAGGGAAATGCGTAGGATGGCGTTACCACCCCATTGCCGCATTTATATTTACAAAAGTGCATATATATGTTTGCTCGCCCGGGCAGAGCTCAGCCATCAACAAAGAAATAAATAATGTGTACAATTTACATAATATCGCGCCTGAAATATGTAGGCAGAAGTGCATTTATATCCCACATTTCGTCAGGTTAAGTATAGGTACCTACCTATGTTTAAGACCCATGAAATACCCCTATTTCATGGGACATATTTCTACAAAATCAACAACCGAACCAGTATAACATGATTAGCACCGTTTGCGATTACTGGGCCACTTGTACATTCCATACTAATATAATAAATGCGAAAATAAATTGTCTATACCTAATGTATGTTTTTTTTTTGTTTGTAACCTCGCGTCTTTTTAAGGCCAGGTTTTCCGGAAAAACGTTGTTTTGCATTGTGTAAAATTGTGTTTTATTCGTAAACAACACGGATTTAAATTTTGAAAAAAATATATTACATATTTCACACTTCGATCTTGCGATTTCGGCCGTGCGATACACGATTACTTGCACTTTACTGCATCCAATTAAATCGCAAAAACAAGTCAAAATCAAGATGTAATTATCATTTCATTTGAGTTATATAAGGTTTTGAGTAATAAAACTTATACCACAATAAAGGTCGTAAAAAATGTGATATAAATCGGCCGTCATAATGTGAAATATGAAAATACGTATCCCACTAATTCCAAAATCAAGTGATTTTGTCGTTTCATGAGCGCGCCCCGTGTCATTTAGTCCCGAGCGGAACGTGTTGGAGGTCGGACGTGTGCCAAATTTTTGCGATCCCGCCACCCCCGCTAAGTTCTGTTACTGGCTAAGCCTAAATTGATTACCGCTCTAGCACTGCCGGCACACCAGTGTGCCGCGAATTTAATGTTTATGTTTATTTACGTAAGATTTATTTTTTATTTTGGAATTTTCACGTGTCGAGTGGTTAAATAATAATACTTGTATACAATTTAGTGTTCAAACAGTTGTAATATAGTTAGTTTTTATTAGATGTAGCTATAATTTTGTAAAAAAAAATGGGGGAAAAAAAAGTTGTCACGGCTCTTCGTTGCAGCGGTGACTACTTTTTTTTATAAACTTTGGCTGAATAAACAAAAAGGTATATAGGTATATACATAATTTACTTTACTAACTAGGTAAGTACCGACACGAAACAGATAAATTTCCACACCGCAAACATGTGTGTAAACAGTTTAATTTAAACCTTATTTCAGTACGCATAAAGACGTGCGCTTTAGTGGTTTAGTTTTCGCGCGGAATAGATTTACCAACCGCATCGAGTATGTAAAACAATTGAATTTGAACCCTATTTCAGAGTACATAAAGCCACCTCGCGCGCACATGATACAATGATTTACTGTTTTCAAATGTCAAATAGGTAGTTCACCCCGCTACGTTAGTCTTGATGGTTTCGGAGAGTTTGTATAAGTCTTATAATATTTGTTATTTATTAGAAATGTCCGTTTTCACTTATCTTACTCCTAAACAAATGCAAAAATAATAGCTCGTATTTCCTACATGAGAGTTGAATATCGGTGCAATAATGTTGTGGTGTTCATGTAGAGAAGAAATATAAGTGTAGTTATACGCTAGGTGGGTACCTACTCACAGCCACCACAACACAACAAATAATAATATTTATGGTGTCCGCAACGTTTGTGTAGGTCTCGTCTATGCCAAACAATACGCGCAGCGCACTCGTGAGTCGCGTGCCATAGTGTAAAAGTGTTACAGTATGACCATTTCCTATGAAAATATTATAATAACATACTTTTGGTAACGTTTAGGCTACCGGACCAGCTCATTTATGCGCTGTACACTAGAGTCCATCCTCTTACTAATTACTAACAATGTATCAAGTTATGACAAGACATACAAAAAACTATGTGGTCAGTTTGGATAGTTTTTCCAATCCAATGCGTTACTTTATCGGTGTTTATTGGCAAGAGGAAAAATGTATAGAAATAATAAATTACGTACACTAAACTGTTTTTAATTGACTATTGTATTGTATATTATTAACCGACTTCCAAAAAAGAAGAGGTTCTCAAATCGACTGTTTTTTTTTGTTGTATGTTTGCTCAGCGATATTTTCGCCAATTGTCAATCGATTTTGATGATTCTATTTTTTTTGGAAGTGTATCTTCCCGGACTGATCCCATTTCAATTTGGTGAAGATCTGATGAAGAACTTCGGAGACAGGTAACGGAACTCTTCATTCCCGTAGGAATTCCCGTTCCCGTATAGCCGTACAGCCTTCCCCATGAATGTAACTATCATAAATTCATAATCATAATACAAAAAAGAATTTCTTGCACCGCGTCGCACGCAGTCACGCAGGCTCGACGCGTTCTCGTTTGGTGGCCGCGTCTCGCGCACCGCCCGTTCGATTTAATAATATTGTTGAATTATTTTAATTTTACATTATCTCCTAAACGGTGAGTTCAAATAACATGCTGTAAAAGACAAAGTTTATCTTCATAAAATTATCTTGATGATGAAGTAACTTTTGCTAGTAAGGATTAATATGCCTGCCTAATATTAATGCTGAAAAACCACCTTTAATTTTTAAATAAATTATTTGACATAAAATGCCTTAGTGTGGCATATTTATAAGAGATAGATATAGGTGTAACGTCGCGGACTTTTTTTTAGATCGAATGAAAAACAATATCTTTGTTGTACATGGTACTTACGTATAATTAGCTATTACCACAGCGCACTTAGCGCACTTCCACTTTATAATATTATTTAGTATAGATTTGAATAAAGTAGTATCTCATTATCATTATTGTAACACCATAAAATACATAAAGAAATTAAACACACACCATATTACAATTCTATCCTATTTATTTATAACGGTTTGCTATCTATGTTTCTGTGTACGTGCGTCTGTGTGCCTGTGTATCTGTCTTTGGCACTGTAGCTCCGTTATCTTTATTGAACAGGGATATTTTGTAAGTTTTTAAAATTTTACTTGTTAATTACCAACAAATCAAAATCAAAATTTGCGTTACAGGGCAATAGAGCATGCGGAAGGGCGTGACTTGTCTCCAAAATAATACTCATTTATTGGGGTTACCCCCGACGGTATAGTTGGGAACGACACCATTGTTGAAATTAAATGTCCAATAACGGCATTTAGAAAAGGGAAATGCTGCTATTGAAGAAAGTAAAATACATATATTTAAATTCGATAGAATAAAACATACCAGGGTTATAAACAAAAAAAGTAATTGGTATTACCAAGTGCAGGGTCAACTTCATGTAACAGAAAGGAACCAATGCATTTTTGGAATATGGTTCGGTGAAAACTAGTAGTAGAAAATATTTCAAGAGATGACGAATTTTGGCGGGTGCATGGAGAAAAAAATTATAGATTTTTATTTGAAATGTATATTGCCAGAGATTGTGGATCCGCGCCAAAATCGCGGTATGCCAATACGAGACATAATATTGAAAGAAAACAAAGAAAATGTTAATGATAAGCCTGTGCAGCCAGGTCCAAGCTAATCCAAGGACCATATTCCGTGTCAATCTACTCAGCTAGGTCCATGCAAACCGAGACAGCTACAGTTCAACGAATTTTAGCCAGTTGCATTGGTAACTTTTATTATGTTAACTATTTGATTAAAAAATATAAAAACGTTTTTGTTTTTTTTTAAATAGCATCTAGGCAAATTCCAAACCATTTATACTTCTAAGCTTTCTTGAATTATAATATTCAAGAATTGTAACATAATTTTCCTAAAGTAAGTGTGCCTATACTTGATTTTTACGAAGGTATCGCACCAAAGCCAAATAGCGCGCGACGCGTATTTTTGTATCGTACTCGTATTCATAATTTTCGTGTCAGTCAGATTTTAAATCCACCATATACTCTAAAATAAATAAGTATTATTACTGATTTTTAATGATTAGTAATTGGATTCAAGTTTGTACAATACGTACTTAATCCATCTATAACCTTAAAAAATACTTAATAGAAAAATAAAACAAAATAAACTTATACTAATCAATTCAAGTTGATCTACTGCATTACTTTATCCTGTGACGGAACTTAGTACCTACCCGAGTCCGTGAACTCATGAGCGAGCGGTGCGCTTGCCGCTTGGTGCGCGCGTCTCCTGCGCATCGTAACTTATTACGTATTGCTACTCCTTGCGGGGCCTGGGGTAAGCGTTAGATGCCTACGCGCTCAAGTCAGGCTCGCCTTAAATGCAAAATAGGACTGTATGTTCCTTTGAGATTATTTTCCAATTTCACGCCGGCGAAGCCGCTGGCAGAAGTTAGTCGTAAATAAATGAAGTACGCCTGATCAGTATTTAAAATATGACGCAGCAAATTAGTTTAATCAGTCGTTTAATTGGTGGCCTATAGCCTTCTCATTTAAATGTGCCAATGGCAAAATCGCTAAGAGCCTTAATCAATCTCTCAAATTAATTGCCAAAATCTTGAAAAAGACGTATGAAAAAAGATTGCATGTAGCTGAGATAAGACTGTTGAGATGGATGTGAGCAGTTACGAGAATGGATAAAATGAGAAATTAGTACATTAGAGGTCGCTTAAAAGTGGCGCCAGTGGCGGAAAAGTTGAAAGGGAACCGCTTCTCTTGGTATGGTCATGCGAAGAGGAGGGATGAAACGCATGTTACTAAAAGAGTTATGAATATAAATGTGGATGGATGGAGAGGGAGAGGGAGGCCAAAGAAAATATGGATGGATTGTGTGAGCCGATATGAAAGAAAAGTGAGTTAGTGATAGCGTGACGGCTGATAAAAGAATGGAAGAAAAAACATGTTGCGCCGACCACAAGTAACATGGGATAAGGGCAGAAAGATGTTGCGGATTTTGTTCGAAAGAGTTACCGCGGCCCTGGAAAGCAAAGGGCACTGCGAGGAGCACGGATGGGTTAGCCAGTAAGAGTCTGACACTATTTCTCGCTCCACCCAGAGCAGCAGGAGTCATTTGATGATTTCCCATCCATAAAAAAGGGTAGGAAGATGATGAGTCGCCAAAACCTACTAATTTAATCCAAATTATCGTTTAAAAATAAAAAAAAAATGTTTATTCATAAAATAAGCAACCGTGTTCTTTAAAATTTATGAATATTTATTGTAAATGTGCCCATTTACAATAAATATTCACAAATTTTAAAGAACACGGTTGCTTATTTGCCTGAACTAGGTTTGACCTGTGTTTCAGGCTAGATTGAGTTTATATGAACTAAAAATAATAAATTAACAATGGATCAATTTTATTGCCTATACTTAATACCTAAAATTAATGGACACATCATGTTATATTTACAGACAAAAAGAAGATCTTCGTAAGGGATGCTTAGTAAATATTGCACAATTGTCTTTTTGCAGCTATAATAATTTAACTTATAGATACTTAGTTTTCTATTTAACCAATTGTATAGAAATGGACCTAATAGTTAAAATAGTTTAGTTAGATTAAGAACTTGTTTGTTTGTCCTTTACATTACCTCAACATGCCTAGCCTTCCCTAATTATGTCAGGGTTGGCATCCAATTGAACAGGATACAGCCGACTACCTTGAGCATCAGTATTCTACATGGAACGACTGCCTACCTGACCTTCACATCCCAGTTACTGTGTAAACGATACCCCTTGTCAAGATCCGTAACGACTGTCAAAGGTCTTCAAATGACAGCCGAGACCAAAGGCCTAACGTGCTTCCGAAGCACGGAGGAGTCTGTATGTAATGCATGGGCAGCCATCCTTGGATTGACATCGACATGCGTCCCTTTACCTCAAGGATTGACCCGTGCCGCTGGTATTATTTAGTCACGACCTATCATAGTCCAATGACGTAAGTACATGTAAAAATTCAGTAATAAAACCCAAAATTAAACTCATGAATAGCATCACGCTTTGCCCCAGATGCTGTTTGCAGAGAAGTGAGTACATCACCTGCGCTTTGATGGCTATATGAGTGGGACCCGTGGAGTAAAGACACGCATTACATTTAGTCTTAAAAATCAGAATTCGTACATCATAATAACATAACATTACCTTTGCTCTTTAACAAACATAAAAGGTAAAGGTAGTCAGGAAGGGTGAGGCCGGACGCGATTGCGCAGTGCATCGAGTGCAGAGCACAACCCCCTACCACTCCGGAAGGGGGAACTAGAGCTCGAACGTTCTAGAATACCGGCCCCCCGGGCTCAGCTATACATCTACTTGTTATATCGGACGCAAATGCACAGATTTATCATGCTTGATACTTGATGATTGGACCTCTGTTAGACTCGGGTCGTGGACAGATTCAGTGAATTCCTTTGTTGACTACAGACTCAGCTCGTCGCTAAATAATGACAGCCAAACGGTTCGACCTTCGAGGTTAAGCAATGCTTGCCGAGGTCGGTCTGTGGATAGTTGGCTACCATTTGTAAATCTTTGATAGTCATAACGGATAGTCAGGAAGAAGGCTGGAAATCTAACACCAGTCTTGCCAAGAGGTAGTGTATGACCCAATAGGGTATTTTACTAAAAAATCTAAGTAGTCCGTCAGATTCCAAAAAATATTGGATACATTTCTTTTTTCACGTTAACAAAAAATGAAGACGATACAATGCATTTAAAACACGCGTGACGTCACGACGCTGGTAAAAATTGTACCGTCGGCGTCGTCCAATATTTTTTGGAAATCTATCTGATGGACTAATACCCTAGTACTGGGTGGTAGCCGACCACATCATAGTTGCGAAACTGCTAGACAGATTGTATGACAAAGACATACACATACCTTATTTGGTGATGTTTTTCAGAAAGGTCTAATGCGTGTCACTAACAATCACCGTGCGTTCTTTATCGCTGATAATGGACTCATGTTGAAATGAAGGCAAAATAGATTATGGTAAGGGTAGGTAAGGGAAAGTGAAGAAGTAAACGTGTGCGCCAGTAACTTAGGACAAATGCAGAAGATGAAAATAACAGACTTAAGTTATAAGACCAGGGGATTTTATAGGGAAAGGGAATTAAAATTTACAAATAAATATGGAAGACAGTTTATTGTTTACTGCATTAAGACGAGATAAAAATTGATTCGAACAGGATTAGTTTTTCACAATAGTACTGAAAGTTTCCTTCTATATATCTAAAAAGGTTTATAAGCTTCGATATTCACCTAGATGTAAAAGAAAAACATACAATACAGACTCTGAAAGTTATAAAAAAAAGTATGAACTTGTAGCGCCAAATTGAAGAAAGCTGAGGCCTACGGAACGCTAACTAAACGACTGCGACTAAGTCCAAAAGGAGTGCAATGTTTTTATTTGGTACTACCCGCGACTTCGTGCGCATATATCCCGTTGTTTCCCGTTACCGTTGGAATTCCCCGTTCCCGTATAGCCTATATAGCCTTCCTCATGAATGTGGCTATCATAATTATACAAAAATAATTTTCAAAATCGGTTCAGTAGATCCAGAAATTGCCCCCTACACCCTCACAAACACACTAACTACCTCTTTTTAATATTATATTTATTTAGTACCTATGTATGTTGCTATGTTTCCTCCTTTCTTGATTTTAAGAAAGGTGTTCCGGAAACTTTTTTTTTAATGTTTATTTAGTTAAAAAGTCAAGGAGCAGACAGAAGATTAGGTACTACATTTCCAGCACATTGAAAGCTTAAGAAGATAATGTAATAAAGATCCGTAAATTAAAAATCAACGATCAAAATCATTCGTCGCAGTGTGTCGTAGTTCGCTCAGTACAAATTAAGTGAGTACACGACGCACACTACTTCATTTTTGCTGTAACAAATTGAGTGGGTTTATCAAACGCACACAAATTCACGTTTGTGAGCGATGGGGGTGCATTCCACCCCATCCCTTTCGTACATACGGCCCCCGACTTTGCCTGCAGACGTTACCATATAAGGTATGACGAAAATGTTCTCCACTATGGGGCCCGCGGGGGTTGCATCAGTGCGTTTGATGTGTGCGCACATTCAATCAGACACCATAATTGAACCACCCTTTCCAAACGGGGGTGTAATATCGACCTGCCGCTTCTGTCTGCGCCAAGTATTTCAATAAATACAATTTCAATTTATGGCATCGAAAGTTAGGACAAAGAAAAATTATATGGTTTTTAGAAGCAATTTTTGTGTGAATAAGCTAATAAAGAGTTTTAGTTACGTCCTACACCGTGCAGTGTAGGACGTAACCAACTACTTTTTTGTAATCTGATTACTAATTACGACTACAAGTAGTTAACTACATGTAGTTATGGTTACATGAAACCTAACTACAATAATAAGCAGTGATCGGAGTAGGTAGATTGATTTGGGGTCGATGCACTGGCACGTATATATTAATATGGATATGCCTCCGGGAGTCTGGGATTTTGTAATAACTAAGATTTTTTAGGAATTTCAAATATTGTAATGTGTAGGATGAAGAGTATATGAATAAGAAATGTTTAACCCTTTTGCTGTTTTTTTTAATAGAATATGTGATCGGCCTTCTATAATTAAAAAAAGAATATGGCATGGCTAAACTTGAGTAAAAACGTAGCAAACGTAAAGCAAGACTCTACTAATAATAGTTAAAAGAAGAAATAACTACTAAATTAGTCATATGTAAGTTTCGAATGGACGCACAATAGTAAGATTCACTTTAGTACTTACTTGATAAATAAGAAAAAAACAATTTTAAACGTTTAACTATCGCATTCCATAAAATTCAAATGTAGTAGTTTAAAAATCTTTACATTCACAATATTTGATTCAATCCCGTAAGTACCAAAATGAAATCCCGGAAAAAAGGCTTATCCATGTTATGATTTCCATGACTATTCATGATGCAAGTACGTAAAATCAATCTACCTACTCCGATCACTGATAATAAGGTTACCTAAAGTAATCGTTAATCTGATTGCTGTAATCAAGTAGTTATAACTACTGATTACTTTGGTAGAAAAAATACAGCTATTAAAAAATATAGACTAATATTTTAATCATTTTGAACCCATATTTTATATATTTATTTTTTGTTTATTTCAAAGTGTGACTCTTTGAGTTTGGATTGGACATGACAGGTTAGTGAGAAATAGATTTTACAATTTCATTACATATATTATGTTGTAAAAAAATCACGTGGTCGTCTCGTTTCTTTAGTTTATCTGGTCGTTGCGGCCACTGGTCATGGTCGTGGCCGTCTCGTTTCTTTAACTAATCTTATCGTTGCGGCCACTGGTCGTTGCGGCCACTGGTCGTGCTCGTGGCCGTCTCGTTTCTTTAGTTAATCTGATCGTTGCGGCCACTGGTCGTGGTCGTGGCCGTCTCGTTTCTTTAGTTAATCTGATCGTTGCGGCCACTGGTCGTGGTCGTGGTCGTCTCGTTTCTTTAGTTAATCTTATCGTTGCGGTCACTGGTCGTGGTCGATGGCCATCTCGTGCGCGAGGTGCCTAAATACGTATTATATGGTCCGGCCGCAGACGTACCTATATATTAAACATTACTGCTTATTCATATTGCTTTAAGTTGCCTTTCGTAATCATAATGTTAGTTGTTTAAGTAAGAAATAAAAGTTTTATTAAGTAGTTAAAAAAAGTAATCATGCAATCGTGATTGCAACTACTTTTAGTAGTTAGTAATCGAAATGTTTAACTACTTTTTACGATTATTTCATGAAATCTATTATTGTGATTACTAACTACAAAATGTAATCGTAGTTAGTCATCAGTAGTTAGATTACATTTTGCCCAACACTGGCACCGTGTCAGTTAATTAAAAGCAAGTTACTTGCTGAGAATGAAAGTACTTTTAGAAGGATTTAATAATTTTAAGTATTTTGACCTCTACCGGGCGAAGTAGGCGTTGTTTGGCTGAATTATGATGGTATTATGCACTTTTGAAAAGCAACATTTGCATATACCCTCGACACAAGTATTAGCGAACTAAAACTCGTCAAATAAAGTCGCCTACTTGAACGAATATAAAATAAACGAACGGAGGTGTCCCACCAATAACATTAAAACTCCGGGATGATACTGAGAAATTACGGGAAAACCCAATGGCTGAAAACCCAATGGCTCTTTCTGCCCGACCTGGGAATCGAAACAGGGCTCCACGCTAACCACGAGACAAGTGACGATTTGTACTAATTTCTGACGGATTAACGATTTTCGAAGATACTAGTTACTAAGGTCGACGTCAGACTGCGTGCAGAAATCAGTTAAAAACAACGATGAAATATAGAACTTTCGTTACTACACGAAAAGGCACAGGTGCGACGAAACAAAATATGTTTAAAGACGATATGCCTATTGAACTAATAAATATGTTTGTATTGCTAACTTCTATCAGCGAATTCCCCCGCGTGATGTCGCAATTTTTTTTTTTTGTAGTTAATTCCCTATTGATTAACGGTTACAATACATATTTGTTTTATTTTTTTGAATTGAGCCCATTTTGGTGAATTTAGCCATCTAGCGTCAAGTAGCGGCAATGTGTTTGAATCTGTTTTATTGGTGGGTAGGTACTATGATAAGGAATTCGATGAAGTGCATAACGAAACTCACAATCACAATTTTTTTGTTAGCTCCCTTTTGATCTAGGCGTGCGAATAACTAACAAATTTTCGCAAAAAAACCGTCCCCAGGGAAACTCACTTTCGCGTTTATAATACCTGTCCGGCCCCGGCGACACACCGGTGTGTCGCGAATTAATCGCGAATTTAATGTTTATTTACCTATTACATAAGATTTACTTTATATTAGGGAATTTTCACATGTTGGGCCTGAGCGGTTAAGTTAGGATTTTCGTTTGGGTGCGTCACTCATTAGATAAATGTATTCGTCG
This sequence comes from Melanchra persicariae, assembly GCA_947386135.1. Lineage (NCBI taxonomy): Eukaryota > Metazoa > Arthropoda > Insecta > Lepidoptera > Noctuidae > Melanchra > Melanchra persicariae. Next base: position 32,413,402 of record OX376643.1, read on the forward strand.
TCACACCACATAGGTCGTCGCCCTTGTGCAACTATTACACTGGTTTTTTGTCCGAAATAAACTCTAAGTAAATAGCAATAAAAAAGGTCTGGTTTGACCACTACCTTACCTGGTGACGGTATGCCGTAATGGTTGGGTGACGGTAACTCACGATGGCTGGGCGATGGTACGTTATGATGGCTGGGCGGTGGTACGCTGTTATGTCTGGGTGACGATACGTTATGATGGCTGGGCGATGGTACGCCGTGATGTCTCGGTGACGGTAGCTCATGGTGGCTGGGCGATGGTACGCCGTGATGTTTGGTTGACGGTACGTTATGATGGCTGGGCGGTGGTACGCCGTGATGTCTGGGTGACAGTACGTTATGATAGCTGGGCGGTGGTACGCCGGGATGTCTGGGTGACGGTACGTCATGATGGCTGGGCGATGGTACGCCGTGGTGTCTGGGTGACGGTACGTCACGATGGCTGGGCGGTGGTACGCCGTGATGTCTGGGTGACGGTACGTCATGATGGCTGGGCGATGGTACGCCGTAATGTCTGGGTGATGGTACGCCGTGATGTCTGCGTGACGGTTCGTTATGATGGCTGGGCGGTGGTACGCCGCAATGGCTGGGCGGTGGTACACCGCGATGTCTGGGTGACGGTACGTCATGATAGCTGGGCGATGGTACGCCGTGATGTCTGGGTGATGGTACGTCATGATGGCTGGGCGAGGGTACGTCATGATGGCTGGGCGATGGTACGCCGTGATGTCTGGGTGACGATACGTCATGATGGCTGGGCGACGGTACGTCATGATGGCTGGGCGATGGTACGCCGTGATATCTGGGTGATGGTACCTCATGATAGCTGGACAACGGTACGTCATGATGGCTGGGCGATGGTACGCCGTGATGTCTGGGTAACGGTACCTCATGATGGCTGGGCGATGGTACACCGTGATGTCTGGGTGACGGTACATCATGATGGCTGGGCGATGGTACGCCGTGATGTCTGGGTGACGGTACGTTTTGATGGCTGGGCGATGATACGCCGTGATGTCTGGGTGACGGTACGTCATGGTGGCTGGGCGACGGTATGCCATAATTTCTGGATGACGGTACGTCATGATGGCTGGGCGAAGGTGCGCCGTGAGTTTTGGGTGACGGTAAGTCATTATGACTGGGCGAAAGTACGCCGTGATGTCTGGGTAACGGTACGTCATGATGGCTGGGCGATGGTACGCCATGATGATTGGGTGACGGTACGTCATGATGGCTGGGCGATGGTACGCCGTGATGTCTGCGTGACGGTAAGTCATGATGGCTGGACGATGATACGCCGTGATGTCTGGGTGACGGTACGTCATGATGGCTGGGCGAAGGTACGCCGTCATATCTGGGTGACGATACATCATGATGGCAGGGCGATGGTACGCCGTGATGTCTGGGTGACGGTACGTCATGTTGACTGGGCGATGGTACGCCGTGATGTTTGGGCAACGGTACGTCATGATCGCTGGGCGATGGTACGCCGGGATGTCTGGGTGACGGTACGTCATAATCGCTGGGCGATGGTACGCCGGGATGTCTGGGTAACGGTACGTCATGATGGCTGGGCGATGGTACGCCGCCATGTTTGGGTGATGGTACGTCATGATGGCTGGGTGATGGTACGCCGTGAAGGTTCGGCGATGGTATTCGCTGATGGGTGGGTGAAGACACGCGATGATGCGGCCCCAGATAATACAGGTGATGCATAATTGCATCTCAACCGATTCTTCAACTTTAGAGCTCATAGGAATTTTAATCCTGCGCGCGCGAGAGCCCAAACTCAACTAATGAAAATTAAAAATTGAGGCTCAATTTATAGATTTTTTGAAAACCACATTTCGAAACCAAGAACAACTTTTTCTTTATATGGTTTCTTTACAAACTGGGGGAAATCTAAAGAAACGAAAATAAATTTCTTTAGAAATGTACGTAACTGTTTGTTCGAAATTTTTCTTTACAGGGGTTCTGCTCAACGTGACCTGAGTTACGCAGGATGGAAAGGTTGCTACTAACCGAGGGGTTGGCTTATTGTAATTTTTTCTTTCCTTTCGTGTTTCGTAAGTTAACGTGCGTCATTACCCAGAATTTTCCTTTGGTCTGTCGAAATATGAAAACATTAACAAAGGAACACGTGTAGGTAGGCACCCACTTTACCTGACAATAGGTTATTATATTCCGTCTAACAAGCGAATGGTGACGTAAACTTTTTCTTATAAATGTCACCAGTTTCATTAAAAGAGAGGTGGGTGGTTCGTCAAGTCAAGATTAATGACGTTAACAGTTACATAAACAAAACCCGAATATACGATTCATGAAAGATGTTACGGGACGTTTTGTTCATTTATAAGTGAAAATTCATGCATCATCAAACATTTCAATAGCCATCTTCTTCACATGGAGTTATAGACAGTCAATTTTCAAAGAAACTTCATACAATTAGCTAGCCACACTATTTCTAATTCCTGTAAGCCTGAATCAAGAGTGGCGGCCACCAAAAAAGCGGCAGTGAAACTCGACGAGTCTCGGAAAAACGACTTAATGAACGAGAAACGAAAGAGATTACAACTAGGATTAACATAAATATTATTGGATCCTAAATGATTGTTGTAACTGTTACCTACACATCTCGTCAGGTGGCGAAAATCGATTAAAACAGAAGAAAACTCCACGTATAATCGTTGCTCTGGCTGGAGGCTTTAATATTTATAAGGCCGCCACAGGCAAGTCCGGTTAAGCAGACGACAACCTTCTAGCTAGGTTGACCTGCGAGACAACAAAACAAACTCATAAAAAAATGCGTGTAAACCATTTCTGTGCTGATAACCGGGCAAGCTTGTGCTAAGTGAAAGTTGGAGCACCTAAACCTATCGGGTAAGTACACCACTTCATAAAACATATTTAAGTACCACATTTTTTTTTAATCTTCCTAGTTTAACAGGATCATCTCAGTCGTCGATGACTTTTAAATTCCAAAACAAAATCAATGTGAATCTACAACTTGTAACAGAATAAACGCAATACCTCTTTAGGGGTAATTGTAATCATCATTATAAACAACTTTCACTACGGGACCAACACTGAAATCGCGAAAAAAGTCTACTCCATACATTTCTATGTTCATTACTCGACAAAATGTATACTGAACAGCTGATTTTTTTTCTCAATTTCGGGGTTTGTCCCATAGTAAAAAATATTCATAATGATGAGAGATATTGCGTTTTTCTGTTACACGTTGTATGAATCTACCAAAACTTTTCCCAAGTATTTATGGCGGATCTGCTGCGTAAGTACTGTCTAATGTATCTGCTAACTCAAAAAACCCGACTACAGAAAATTCACGTTCTAAAAAGTATGAAACAAGAAAACATTCCTCATTCTTATTGATGTTCAGATGATAGCTGTGTTCGTATGCCAGTTTGCCCTAAACTTTAGTGTTATAGTTTCATTTTTATTACTATAAACATACTGTTTTAATAGAATAGGTGGCATGCGATCACGACTATCATTTGAACACCAACAAGAATCAGATAAGATTTTTTCTTGTTTCATACTTTTTAGAACGTGAATTTTCTGTGATCGGGTTTTAGTTTTTTTATCTTCTTTTTTATTTAAATCATTATGGGGTTCAATTTAATTATTACAATATATATTTGAAATGTGCTAATTAAGCCCTTTAGTTTGATACCCAACACGACCATATTAATAAAATAAAAATTTTAGTTTAGAGGCCGCCACATACAATTTATTGCAACTTATCTTATAACCAGCGGACGATTTAGACGCTTCCAATGACACCGCAATTGGCAAATTACGATTAATGGTTTAGAAGTTATAAGGGAACAGATGAACATACATACATAACCCTCCTTTTTGCTTCGCCGTAGTCGGGTAATAAATGACACAGAAATTTAACTAAACAATCGATATAATATTACTTACTTAAATTATTGATATAATTGGTAATTTCCTGTGAATCATGTATAATTATATAGCGTTTCGTACTTAGGGGACGTAGAGTACTAGGGAAACCAATTACGCGACCCGCTTCCTGTCAAACCGGATGCAGCTGAGTACCGGTGTTTCACATGGAGTGACTGCCTATCTGACCCTCACGACCCATGTTACTGGGTATCGTGATACCCTAGACAAGTCCACAGGGTGTACTCTCTTAGACCGAAGTCCGTTGTTTCGGCCTTACGATTAGTCCTGAACCCGAACTAAGAACAAGCCATTCTTAGTTCGGGATCGGAACTAATCGTAAGTCCGTAGGTGATACGGAGTAGAAAACGCCCGACACTAAAGCCGAAACTACGGACTTCGGGCTTAGAGAGTAGACCCCCTGGTGTCAGCTTTCTTAGCTTCTAACCCGTAACTACTGTCAAAGATCTATAAATTACTACCGGGAACAAAAGCTTAGCTTAGCTTTAGTTTAGCTTTCCGAGGCACAGAGGAATTGTATTGTAAATCGGGCTGGTTTCACAGGAGGCACAGAGGAATCACGGCACGTTCAGACGGTCACCCATCCACAGACCACCCGCTACAAGCGTTGAAGATCAACTCGTGCGATTGTTGTTATTTAGCAACGAGCTAACACCTGTGCTTAATAATAACTTTAATACGACAGATGTACTGTGCCGACTGGCCAATTATATTACCAACTATAAAATATTCGCAACAAAAGAAGACACCCTAATTGGTATAAGTCCGATTCAAATAATGATCACAGCTGTCGAGATGAATACGAAACTCTTTCATGCTTGAGGTACTTATTATAATCCCAAAATAACGATATGATAGAGGAGGGTAAAAACGTTGGTATAATATATTTTGGTTACACGTGGCAACTTTATCCTTGAAATGAGATCAATTCGCCCGTCTGCGAGGGGAAGTAATAAATAATGTAAGTACATGGAGCAGACACATAGGCAAGCACGGGCTTGTAGGAGATCAAAGCAGACAGTTGTTATTAATTTCTCCCCAACCTCCCTATAATCTCGCTTGTATTGAGACCGTATTAAATTCAGGGGTGCACAAAGGGGAGATTAATTCCATTCGTCGAGTGGGTAGCAGTGTTTTGTTTACGTTTTGGAACTTAGAAAAATCTTACAAGGCCAGTCAAATTAGGATTTCACATCGGAATGAGAGATAATAAGTTGGAAACTCGTATACACCATCATTCTGGCGTTTTAAATGCTGTGACAAAAGTGTCATAAAATCTCGTGTCTGCGTCGCAAGTTATTAAAGATCAAAGGTCACAAAAATCGCTTTTTCGCGTTTATCTCGGTTTCCATTGCTCCAACGATGTTAACATCCATGATCAAAATTATAGAGCGTAAAGTTTTCAATAATTATTGTTCCGAACATTGTTTCCTGCGCTCAACCGTTTTTGTGATAGGAGGGCGAAGACCGCGCAGCGCTCAGCCATACTGTAATTTATGGTCAACCGCATCTCGGTGAATAATACGTTGTTTAAAGTTAAAATATTATATGTGAAAATAACAATGAATAATTTGTTATATTTATTAATACATTGTATTTAATAACATTTCATATAATATATCTAATTTTTTTCATGTCTGCGATCAGTCGATTGACTTTGAACAGATTTTTTGTAGTTTCAGAAATATGGCTTTAAAGAAGGAGTGCTCCGGTGAGCTTTTTTCCTCTCTTTTCAAGTCAAGGTCCTTGTGAAAGTTCCATGATGTGGTGATCCAATAAATTGATTTAATAACTTTTACCTACTTTGTTTCAAGAAATGAGTACCTATAGCAAACGTTATGGTACTTCAGCTGCGATCAATTCATACTCACGAGATTTGTGACAGAACATTTAGAACGCCAAAATGAAGGTGTATACGAGTTTCCAGTTTATATCTATCATTCCGAGGTTGACACATTATTTATGATAAAATTACTGTAATATACGGTGAAAACGAATTTCAGTTTTATTGTAGTTTACGCTACGTCAGGTAAAGACAAGAAAACGATGAGTAGTTAGGTAGTTTGCGATGGTCAATGGAAGTTTCTCGAATGAAACTACTCGTAATATTATATATTAGGTTGGGGAAAAAGTCTTTTCGCATTAGTATGTATGAACTTGTAATAAAATCTCTTTACTATTTGTATCTGGCTGGTTTTGGTATCATTGAAAGTTTAAATTCTAAAGAACATAATTCCAAATTCAAATTAGGAAAATGTATGATTTTCATATGTTTTTCGTACTGTCAAGATGAGTGGAATCTAATGAAGAAATTCGATACATTTTAAAATTTTACTACGAAAAAGGTAAAAATGTAACGCAAGCCGCGAAAAAAAATTGCGATGTTTATGGACCTAGTGCAGTGTCTGTGAGAGTAGCACTAATTGTCAAAGATGTAGGTACGTCGCTCTGGTCGCCCTATTACGGATAAAATGGATGCCATTTTTGAAAAAGTGGAGCAAGATATCAGTAGTTACGACGTAGCTGAAGAACTGGGAATTGACCACAAAACAGTTTTGGCGCATTTAAAAAAACTGGGTACACAAAAAAGCTCAATATTTGGGTAGCTCACGAGGTCACTGAAAGAAACCTAATGAACCGTGTACTCATTTGTGATTCTTTATTACGACGTAATGAAACCGAACTATTTTTGAAAAAGCTGATAACTGGTGATGAAAAGTGGATCACGTACGACAAGAACTTGCGAAAAAGGTCGTGGTCAAAGGCCGGTCAGGCTTCACAGACTGTGGCGAAACCCGGGTTAACTCGCAACAAGGTGATGCCGATGATGTGATGATGATGTGTGTGTGGTGGGATTGGAAGGGCATTATTCATTATGAGCTGTTACCACCAGCCAGGACCATCGATTCTGAAGTCTACTGCGAACAACTGACGAGATTAAAGGAAGAAGTTGAGAGAAAGCGGCCGGAATTAATCAACAGAAGGGGTGTGGTTTTTCATCATGATAACGCTAGACCTCACACATCTTTAGCCACTCAGCAAAAAATAAGAGAGTTTGGCTGCAAGGTGTTAATGCATCCGCCGTATAGTCCTGACATTGCACCTGTTTCGGTCTCTTCAGAATTCTTTAGGTTAACATCACGAGAGGACTGCGAAAACCACTTGTCGCGGTATTTTGATCAGAAGTCCCAAAATTTCTATAGCAATGGGATCATGTCCCTATCTACAAGATGGCAAAAAGTTATCAAACAAAATGGTACGTACATACTTTAGTTAAATGTAAATAAACTATTTTAAAAATGTTTTGAATTTTCTTAAAAAATGCGAAGAAACTTTTTCCCCAACCTATTATTTGTTAATCATTATTATTTCAGCTAGTATCTGTTTCAAGGCGTTTTCACTAAGTTATAGTGAAAACGTTACTAATAATAAAGATTGTGTGGGCGCCGCCGCGCCGGCGCCGCCGGAACATCCTCGAGTGAGGCAAAAATCAATAGGCTTGGATTTCGATGTCCTTGTAGCCATGGTGATTTATTTATGTCGTGACTAGCTTCTACCAGCGCCTTGTCCACGTGAATGTCGGCAATTATCCCAAGGGAATAAACTCCTGTGATAAAAAGTAACCTAAGTGATATTCCAGAGTCCAGACATCTGTGCCAAATTTCATCCTAATGAGATTGCTTTTAGCGATAAGGCCGCTCATTGTGTCACCCTGTATGTTTTCATCTATTTTTTCTGTAACGTATTTAGTGTACATGAGTATTCAGTTATATTCAATCATCTCGCAGTTATAATAGTAGTAAGATTTATTTATTTTGAAAAGCTTTTATCGCCGATAAAACGTAACAATATCAAGGCAGCATGACCTACTTATAATATCTATGATTATGCTTAACCGTACCTAACAAAATTACATCATTATTGTAGAATGAATATAAAAATAAGTAAAAGTAGTCGGTGTTTTGGTTGCTTCTTCATTATTTGACACAGACTTCCAAAATTAAAGTTATTTTGTATTTTGTAGGGTTTTTTTTGGAAGTCGTTTTTTTGTAAAAAAGTTTTTAAGTATTTTTCACTTTTTAGTAGTCCCCACATCTAACAACACCACTGGAAAGTTACAGGAAAAATACGCCATTTCGTATACATGGATGGTTTTTCCACATATTTTTTCCAGCTATTTGGATTTAAAAAGCAAACTACTGAACGGATTTCGATAAAATTTCAATGGGAGTAATCAAGAAGTAGATATATCCTTCCACAGAAAATAAAAAAAAAACAAATCGGTTCAAAAATGACGGAGATATGAGATAACAAACACAATAAAAATGCAATCGAATTGAGAACCTCCTCCTTTTTTTGAAGTCGGTTGAAAATCGAGTTTGCTTTGACGATACTTCATAATCGTAACCAAATAATGCAAGCGTTATATTGCCGTTTTAGCCGATCAAGTACGCGAGACGAACCGTTTAGGAAAGGATGGGTCGGAATAAGGAAAGATTAGCCTTAAATATATGCAGCACTTAAGCCACTCCTGTGAAATCGTAGGAGTTGCGTTCATTTCGAAGATTTCGCCTTATCTAAGTAGACAATATAGAAATATGGACTTTGGTCGCAGCGATTCCGTTGTGGCCCCTGGTTGTCCAGTGGCCAGAGGCCTCTTATTTAGCTCAAAGTTAATTTTAAACAATAACTAAAAAAACCGGCCGAGTGCGAGTCGGACTTCGCACGAAGAAAAAAAAACAGTAAAAAAATTTGATGTTTGTTGTATGGAAACCCCACTTAAATATTTATTATATTCTGTTTTTAGTATTTGTTGTTACTTATAGCGACAACACAAATACATCATCTGTGAAAATTTCAACTGTCTAGCTATCACGGTTCATGAGATACAGCCTGGTGACAGACAGACGGACAGCGGAGTCTTAGTAATAATTTTAGGGTTCCGTTTTTACCCTTTGGGTACGGAACCCGTAAAACCGTTTTCGACTGCATTTCTGACTGAAAGAGCAGCGAATCTTTGCTCTCAACTATCATTAATAATAGTTGAGAGCAAAGATTCGCTGCTCTTTCAAACGCTCTCATGTGACCGGCATCACCACCACCGAACGTTATCCATACTTATGCATAGAAAGGACATTACTTAATAAATAATCCACAACTTCGATTAATTAAAGGGTCCATCATGTCGAAGAGAAAGACGCATAGCGGCGCTGATAAATCGCAAAGGCAGATAGCGCTTAAAGTAGGTAGTGACAATCGCTAGATTAGCTAATGTCCGTTTTAATTAGCCAACAATCAACAGGTCATAATTATTATGACATGCGCACTGCATTGAATAAGCACATTTTTATATTTATAAGTGTAAGTGGGAGTTTATTGTGAGTCGCGCCAAGCCCGAGGCTAGAGACAGACCTGTGATTCCTTAATCAAACGACTTTCCGTTGGACAGTTAATCAGCATAACTTTTAAAAAGCACTTATAAGATTAAGTTGATTTTTCTATCTTAGCCGACGCGCGACGCTAGATCGAGCGGGAGGCACAGCATGTGAAAAGGTAAGCTAGAAGATTTCGACTAATTATATTTCGCAAGTCAAATTCAAACATGCTTAAGTCTGAACTTGGGAGGTAAAGACAACACACGACATTTACAATATTACGGCGTTTGAATTCAATTTTCCTGTGACATAATTATTAATTGAATTGTATGATAACTAGCAGTTCCCGCTAAGTCGTGTATATTTTCATATCTCGCAAAGCTTTGGACAAAGACTTTTGAATAGGAGTGTGACGAGTATATTGGCATTAGTTAAAAGATTAGTAATATTCTATGGATTTACGTATTAGTAATCCGAAGAACTATCATATTCTAATATTTAATATTCAAATAGTCCCACAGACTACTAACATGTACATAATCTGGGACTTCTTTTACTTGACACGGATCGACGGATCGACATTCGTGAAGTGATACGTATTATGAGGTATTAGTTAAATATCACTGATCCTCAAATATTAGTGAAGATATTATAGTATTTATATTAGCTAATACTGATAAATATAGATATTAACCCATCTTTACTTTTGAATGGATCTCTACAAATTCTAAAGCTCAAATAAAAATAATAATGTGAGCACAGCGCAATCTTTACTTTTAAAAGGGAAACTAACTGACTGACATATCAACGCACAGCCGAAACTACTGGAATTACGAATATGACATTTTGCACAAGCCTTCCTTACATGATGTAGATGAGCAGTAAGACGGGATTTTTTGAAATTTAAGTTTTAAGGGCGTGAAAACGGGAAAACCGTTTATATACTAAATCTGCGCAGACGAAGTCGCGGGCGAAGTGCTAGTTCGCTATATGGCTGATTGATTGAAGCAAAAATGTACTGTCTGTCTTAGATCATGTTCATCATATTGTTTTTCTCATGGCCTCGACATTGAGTGCATTAGTGATTTTGCCTTGTTTTGTTACTAGAAAAGGTTGATGAGATACCATGAGATATTTTTCTAAGACCGATTTTATAAAAACAGAACGCACCAAAATCATTTTCGCATTGGATAGATTAAAAAACTTTTTTTTGTGACACCAGTTTTTTATGGATGGGAAATCATCAAATGACTTCTTCCGCAAATCTGGCAGACACCATAATAGAAACAATCGTACAAGCGAGCAATAATGACAACAAAAATGCAGTAGCCCTCTAGTTATAATTATTATTGGTAAGATCGCTTCTAAGAGGGACAATCATTTATACGTGCTCTATCCAGCTTTGGTTGCCTACATATTTTTTTTATGATAAAACACCCCTCAGGAAAAAAAAAGTATATATAAGTACCACTTTTCTAATGGTACATAAACCATAATTATTTCAAATACGCCCAGCCTCTTTCAACCCCTATATATTGGTACATAGAGTACTTGCCAAACAATGATGCCCATTCTCCCCCAACCCTTGTAATCATAGTAAACTGCAGCGACTCAAAGAGAAATTTTAACAAAGAGAAATAGTACACCCCAAAATTGTCAATCAACCCTTATATCTACGACTACGAGTATTTAAGTATGAAATCTCGTTCGTTAAAAATTTTTTTGAATGACCCGTACATGGACGTACGAATTAATCCCTACATGACGGACCCTTTCCTTTAATTTAATCCCCTAATAATAGAGACCTCTTACAAAGTAGAGGATTAATTTGGAATATGCGTTCGGTGCAAGTAGAGTCAGCCACTAAAGTAGTTGATTGAATCTAAATGTAAAATTTTTTTTGAATGATTATATACGTTCCTGCAGACAGGCATGATTGATGAACTAGCATTAAGCCTCCCGCAGAGAAACGTGACGCGACACTGCAATAAAGCGTTTACGTAGAAACTATTCTACGAATATGGCAATTTCTATGAAAACATGATGTCGAGTTATTCTGCCTGCTAGTCAAAATAAATACAACATAGATACTACTTTTCAATATTTTTAACAGACATTTTATGATATAAGTTTCATAAGTTTTTGATTAATTCATCTCTCTTGAATCTTAATAAATTAACGAAAATACTTTCGTTGCTGACCATACAAACATGATGTAAACAAAACAATATAATTATCATGATAGGTAGGTACTTATGTACCGTTAAAGGGGTGAAAAGAAATGCAAGGGTGAATGGAAGCAAAATTTTAAAAAGGGTTCCAACATTTCATTAGAACAGTATAGAATTAACAGTGTGCATTAAATGTTGAGTGTTTTTGACAACAAACAAAATTAATTTTAACCTCCCCTCATCGGATTCAGTGTATTTCCCTGGCATGTTTATTCACCCCATTTCACTCTAGTAAGTATACTATTTGGAAATTATTAATGAGAAAAGTTGAGCTGACCATCACGTACCCTGCTTTTAGATTAAGGCTGATGTTCAGGTCCATTTACAAATAAATTGCAATTATTATTTTCAAGTAATATGTGAGTGTGTACTAGAATGGGGCAGTAGGTAGTATTCTAGCGACGTACCACTATTACAGTCAGGTTGCTGATAATTGTGGCTCGGTCTGTTTGACCTTATGGGTTCTGGGCTGGCATTGCCCGAGTGCACAAAGGCCTTGATAAAAAAATCATGTTTCTTGTATGGGAGCCCACTTTTAACTAATACCTATATGTATTTTTATTATTTGTTGTTATACTGTTAATAGAAATACACTATGTAACAATTCCATATGGAACCATTAAAAGATTAAAAGAAAGTATTTATACAATTAGGTAATCTGCAAATAATGATTAAGGTCTTAACAAAAGTTAAAGTCTACAATTCTTTAGCTTCTTACCTATTATGTGCTACAGCTTCTTATCTTATATGTGCTTACATAGCTTAACCAACGGCATTCTTCATTCATTTATTAAAAATGTATGCCCAAGTAAAAAACACTGTACAAAGGCAGTCTTAATGCCTAAGCCTTTACAGGACTTAAGGTCCAATCCTACAGCTTCTTTCCCAACTTTAATCATTTCAAGTCTGTCCGTCATAAAGTGTACAACTTCGAAATCCAACCAACAGCAGCCTTCATATCATAGAGGATTAAGACTATAATCCTTTACCTTCTTCATCAACTTTCCTCTAATTTCCATCTATGAATAAAACTTACCTGAAATAGATTCGGTATGGGTGTCCGGGTTTTCGAGTAAGTGGTAGTCAGCATTAGTGTCCAAGCCCTCGGCAATAGTCTGCCATGCCTCCTTGGAGTTATTGCTATTGTTACTACTCTGGTGTATGTTGTCCACATCCCCATCTCCTATGCTGGACTCCCTCTTTAATTTTGGCCTCTTCTCTTCCACATCTAGGTTGTGACGTCTCCGTCTCTTGTAGGGTGTGAACAACCGCACAGGGCCCATAGCTGGAAAGTGGAAATTCAGATTGGTGTGATTCAGCCTTTTGAAAGTGTGTGTGTAACAGTGATTAAATGGAATAATTAAATTTCCTGACTGACCATTTGCTACAGTCGTAGTTTTTTTTTTTAACTACTAATGTTCCTATGGCTATCATAGGAACATTAGTAGTTAAAAAAAAAACTCCATCATATGATTTTGTTCTGTTTTTAAATTGCATCAATATTTTACTTAAGCTCACCTAATTTTGACACCTAGTGATTAGTAAAAAAAAATCTATAAAATATTCTATAATGTGTAGTCATTATTGACTTTTGGTAAGAATAAAAAGACGAAAATTGGTGCCTAATATTATGGCACCAATTTTCATATTTATATTTTGATAAGGATAATAATTCTGATTCTCTGTCCTATTATGTGAACAAAGCAATGTTTTTTTAAATTAAAATGTCTTTATTATGACTATTCACTACCTAGTATTTCATACATAAATTTACCACTAAACTATTAAAATAATGTGTTTGCTCCTATTGGTTTGCATGTTACATAATCCATTTTGCATAAGGGTGTTAATCCTAACATATATAACATTTCAGAAGCCCATAGCATTAACTATTCAGTACCTACCTACTCTTCATACACATCTGTTGGTGTGTTTCTAGGAAACCTATTGTAGGATACTTAGATGAAATGTGTAAGCTGTAGAAATTGTTGCATTTTAGAAATGGAGCTTATGGTCAGTAAATTATTATCCCTCTGATTCCTAAGGGGAACCTAAAAATTAGTTTTCATGACTTTGATTAATTTTCATGAATTTTTAGTTGTTATCAAATGCCCAGCAGTGGGAAAATGCAGCAGTTACTTGTAATTATACTCTATGTGTTCAATAGAATCTAGTATAATATGGAAATTTTACTTATAAAAATGTGTAGGGTGTAGATATTATTGCATTTTAAAAATGTGTTGTGCTTATGGTTATATGAAAACCATTCCCCTATGTAATTAATGAATCTTCAGATTCATAAACTGTTAGTTTTAATCAGAAGTGCAGTTAGTTTAGCAATGGGAAGATTTAGCAGTAACATTTATACTTTGTTCTTGTATGATGAAGGTATAGGGATCAAACTTAAACTACTAATGTTCATGAAATTTCATTTAATCATTTTTTTTTCTAATAAATATTCACTTTGGTTAATTACAGTGCTTGTCAATTAATAAACAAATTTGGCTAAGGAGGTATAATGCCATTCATTATCATACTTCAATTCTCAAACATGTTACCTATGATTCTTTTGTTATAATACTATTTAAAATTGGTAAGAACTATTCCCCGGTCAATACATTACCATGCCAAAACTATGTTTTACCAAAGAATGGTTTACTGTATACCAATTTTAGATAGTAATAAAACAAAAGAATACATCATACATATTATACACACAGGACATAGCAAAATTTATTATGCCATGTCCTATTTGTATAAGTTGGTGTAGTATTCGTTGTTTTATGATGAGAAAAAAAACATATTCTATGTTACTGTTAAGAGCTGTTGTTCTACAATGACTGGTTTCTTAGACTGATTGATTTGATTTGAGATCATTGTTTTTATATTTTCCTGTCTGTTCTTGTCTCTACCGCTAAAGCCTCATTCCTTTACCTACTTAAGACTAAAATAGAAGATTTTATTTTCATTTTGGAGATTTTAATCACATACTCCTGTCATTTATTATAGTTAAAGGTTTTGCTGCCCATGTGGACTGCCTTGATATTGATATCAACACAAGAATGTGCAATATTTAGTCAGGTAGCCTGTTTGTTGTTACCATGTTAGCATGCCTATAACCTACTACAATGATTAGTGAAGTACTTGTTGGTATGTTTGCCTGGCTAATTACTGACTTACTGTATCATAATAAAGTACTGTCACAGGCCCCACCTGACTGATCATCACAGCATGCCCCACAAGTACAGCTTGTGGCATGGGGGGTCAGTATCCCCTCATCTATCAGGGCTTGGATACTTCGCCCTCCAAACCTAATGGATCTCTTCCAGTCTTTACTAGAAGCCCTTCCACAGAGGGCCTCAAATTCACTTGGTGTGTACCATTCCATTCCGTACTTAATACATCTGCCCCTGCCGCCAGAGCCGAACCTCTGTTTGTGTAGCTCAGCCGGCGTGTTCTTGCAGCGAATTGGCAGAATGGGCATATTCGCCGTTTCCGCCCATGAGCGCGCGCTCGTGTGTCGCGAGCTCGGAGCACTCGAGCTCTCCTCCTGCCGACTTGCAGGCGACGGAGGATTCTGTATCACGATGTGAGTCGGCTTTATGTCATCTGTCACTGGCCCACCTGATATAAACCCATTATCAACACAAATCATTGGCTTGAAGTGCGGCAGCTGATCTGACGTTATCACGTTAAATGTCGTGCCAGTAATAAGTGTGCCGACCGGCAGCGACACAGGCACCGTAACCACGCCATTGGAATCACTAGACAATCTTGTATTTTTGATTGCAGTCGACAAGACAGCCCCGCCATCAGATCGGGCGGCATCGTGCTCGGCCCCCGCCGACAGGGGATCGGCTTCGGAAACTTCGGTAATGTCCGGCATAACGACGTTGTCCGAACCTCTATTCTCCGCCATATCTTGTTTCCGCCCACCCAGGCATACACCTTTGCGGTGCGGATGAATTTTAACTATCACATGAACGTTAAACAACTTTTATGCACTCACACTAAATGATTAAGAACTTCGTTCACCCACCAACTGCTGTCCGCCATAATTAAATCGAAAAATGAAAAAAACATTTCACGTACATACGCTACATAGGTTATGGCGGGAATTTTAAATTACAAATCTGAAATTAGTAATTCACTTATACCTATGAGTTTTAAAAGTTTTTTAAAACCTTCCAATAATTTTATTATTAATGCAGATAGATGTTATACAGCGTATTTTTTTTATTTGTCTTGAACAATAAAATTATAGCAGACTATGGCAAGTTTTTTTTTTTGCAAAAAAATAGTATTTATTCAACAATGTTTTCGTTCGGTTGTGCCTATTGGTTTTGCCAATTTTTGGTATTGTTTCCTAAATCTTTAGTTTATTTGTTGATCCATTTACGATTTCGTCTAACATTATTATGCTACCATTTCAATATTTTGTCTGGGTAGTCTTTAAAATTGAAGTGGTAAAGAACAGTAATATTCTTCACTTACTAATTGAAATATCATTATTTTAACTGTAAGTTAGCTATTTGTGCAGCTCGTTTTTGTAATTCATCGATATAAAAGCAGTTGTACACAGTGCCGACAGTGGAATTCAATTTCAATTTATTGATGTTGTAAGAAGCATTTTTATACAGGCAACACTGCTTCGGTATTCCACGAATTCATGTGTCACGTGATAAGCGCGAAATTTTAAAAATAAAATGCGTCGCGTTTTCTCCATCCATCGGTTGTTACATTTTATACTGAAATGTACTGAAAGTACTTCTATTACTAGAATGTGCTGCTTAAAATAAAATTAAGTAATAAGTACAGTTATTTATTTAAGTAGTTGTGAGTGAGATGCTTTTATTTTTAAATGGGAAATCATCAATATTCAGGGCGGAGCGAAAGGGAGTGTCAAACTCTTAAAGCCCATCCGTGTTCTTGCAAAATGTCCTTTGCGTTCCATGATTCTTTCGAACACATACCGCAACCCTGGCAGCCAGAGCGAGACCTTCCTTTCCTTATCTTTTCACAATAAAAAAGAAGTAACTGAAATGTAAGAATGATTTAGCAAAGGATTGTATGCGGATAATAACTCTATTAGAATATTTAACACTGTAAACTAATTATCATGTGCCAAATTACGATCTGGAAAAAATATCAAAGTATCAAATCCATGAATGATACACTCTTTGGCAATGCTCTTAATGGAACGACCACGCGCATTAAAGTCCGAACCGGATTACGGATAAAATAGATGAGTAACGAATGCTATTATGCAACTGATATTCTCGCTAATAATTGATGTGAATGGTCGGATTAGGCCGCACCCCGAGTAAGAGCTAATCCGACGGCCAGCCGATGGCGAGTGGTGCTGGTCTAACTCGGTCGAACTCGTTTAGTATCAGCCCGGATTTGGAGTTAACGAAGTTAACAGAGTGAACACTGACCCCAGACGTATTTTGGAAATTGCCGAACTGCGACGCATCTCAAATTAAAACGTTAAGTGATGAGTGTCACTTATCTTTTATTTATGTATTATCATTGAAAGGTTCGCGTTTATCCAGTATCCCACCTCATGGTAAGCGATTATATGGTTGATGATGGAGCACGCTTGCCTAGAAGTAAGCTAGTATTCACTCTTGACTTAAAAACTACGACTAGGTTATTTTTTGTTTAAATTCATTCATTCAATGACACCCGTTTGACGATTTTGTCAATTATTTTGCGTTTCAGAAACTAGACATGATCCGTTGAGATATTATTATGTAGAGGGTAAATAGGGCACGAAAATAGAAATCTTTAAACATAGGACTTTCCACAGCATATTTTAGAAAAAAGAAGGGAACTGCACTGTCAAATAGGTACGATAAAATGATAATTCACCACAAAAATACAGAAATACCAGTCAACAAGAAAAGAACTCTACCAATATCACCAAACTACAATAATCTTTCGCAACCAGAACCATAGGCACAAGCTCTAGCTCAAAACTCAAACGGGACTACAAAGATCATCGACTTTATCAGAGGAAGTTATCAAACCAGGAATACTCGGTTTCTTAACAACCAAAAACGGAACCAAAACCGCTTAACGAACACACAAACAAAAGCAATAAACAATAGCAATTACCACCCTCTCTCACGGAAAACGCATCACAAATAAAAACCAACACTAAAGCACATCTTCCAAGCCGGCTGGTCTCCGTGGAAGAGCACGACCAAAACCCTCCAGAGGAAACATTAGCAGTTTTTTCAAATACTACAAAAAACAATCATCACAACACCCTATATATAGCGACTTAAAATGTTAAAACCCTATCGACTTATTCACGTCTACTGGAACTAACAGAATCTGTTAAAACGTAGAGTAGGTACCTACGATATGATTGGTCTCTCAGAAGTCAGAAAACTCGGTAACAAAATAGAGGAAAATGCCACATTTTATGTGTAGGTATGTGTGAAAATATGGCCGCCCGACCTTTTTATAACCTTCACTACTAATCCAAAATGGAATGAAATTTCCATAGAACTTCTTCCAGGACAGGCACCTTACGATATACACGATGTAATAGCTGAACCTGCTCTCGAAAGAAAAACTTTTTGGCCCAGTTCTGTGTTATGTGTACCTATAGCATGTATAGCATTGAATGGCTGAAACATGGATTACCACACGCGCACATTTTAATGTGGTTTGCAAGATAAAATTCGCCCTTATGCTATTGACACAGTTAAGTGCTGAATTTCCTGACCGAAACCAGGACCCAATATTGCATGATATAATAAAAACACACATGGTTCATGAGCCGAGCGGTGCCCTAAATAGAAACTCACCTTGCATGAAGGAAAATCGTAGATCTAAAAGGTACCCAAGAACTTTTTTAAAGTCTACGATATCTGGCGAAAACGGGTATTTAAGTATCGTCGAAGATCGCCTCAAGAAGGCGGGTTTACAGCTATAAGTAGGTTGCATGGTCAAGAAATCATTTTGGACAACATATGGGTTGTAACCATGTTGTACCTTATTCTCCGGTATTGTCAAAAAAAATCCAAGCTCATATTAACGTTGAAATTTGTAACAGCGTTGAAACAATCAAATATAATATGTAAGTATGTTAATAAGGGAAGCGAGGCTACGTTTGCGTTGAGAAATGAACAATATGAAGTTACAAGGTTCCAATCTGGCCGATACATTAGTACTTCTGAAGCGGTTTGGTGCCTCTTGAGTTTTCCGATTCACGAGAGACATCCGCCTGTAGTACATCTTGAAGGCGTTCAAAGAGTTTACTTCAATCCTGAAAGTGTGACAGAGCTGTTAGAAAACCCAAGACAAACTACTTTGCTGGCATTTTTCCGACTTTGTCAAACAGATAGTTTTGCAAAAACATTGTTATACGACGAAGTACCGTCATATTACACTTATGATAAGCAGCACGGTACTTTCTCAACCGTAGAAGACGTGTAACAGCTGTGGAGAATGAGCCTGGCATTTTCAAAGAACATGTTATCGGAAGAGTGTATGCTGTGCATCCAATTATCTTCGAATGCTAAATTACTTACGGTTATTTCTTCATACAGTTCAAGGACCTACTTCTTTTGCCGAATTGCGAAAGGTTAATGAGATCCTATTTCCAATTTACTAAGCTGCCTGTCAAGCGCGTCATTTGCTTGATGGAGACCTACACTCGGATAACGCAATGGCCGAAGCATGTATCAGTGACAGTCCAAAAAGCTTGCGACATTTGTTTACTATTTTGTTGGTATTTTGTGGACTTTCTGATGCTGCACAGTTGTGGCATAAGTATCAAGATAAGTTAAAGCAAAAGACTTTTTCAGGAATATTCAGATCGACGATGACAACGAACTAAGCGATGGATTACGTGAGAATAACTTGAATCGGTGCTTGCTAGATATACAAGACATAGTTACGTCTATAGGGGGACATCCTCTTTCGCAGTAGTATGGTTTGCCCAATCCAGCAGAAATAAATTATAATCCATATCCAATCCAATCCGGAACCAGCTGAAATATTGCTGAATGATCTCTCAAAATTAACGAGCGACGGAACAGCGTACAATATTTAGGCGAGTATGTCAAAGTGTAGAAGGCGATTTGGGGGAAATCCTGTTTTTGGATGCACCCGGAGGCACAGGGAAAACGTTTCTCACCAAAGTCATCTTGACCCAAATACGCAACCAAAATAAAATTGCTCTCGATGTTGCTTCATCAGGATATACAAGATAATAGCAGCTACATTGTTACCTGGAGGCAAAACCGCCTATACAATGTTCAAAATCCCAATAAACTTGGACAGTACGGAAAGCCCCGTTTGCAACATTTCTAGAAACAGCGACAAAGCACAATGGCAAACCGTAAAGCAGTGGAAGCGGTGGACAGAACTTTGCGAGATATTAGACAAGACAATAGGCCTATCTGGGTGCCGTCACAATGCTCTTCTGCGGTGATTTTAGGCAGACACTACCGGTGGTACCTCGAGGAACAAGGGCTGATGAAATAAACGCCTGTCTTAAGCTCGAGTTTGTGACGTAGCATTATACCAATGCATTGCGAGCACACACACACAGGAGGTGACACAAATGCACAAGAGTTTTTGGACTTTTTACTGAAAATTGGAAACGGAACCTTTTCACAAGAGGAAGAAAAAGTCATCTTACCTTACCATCTTTGTAATAGGTACGGTTTCATCACTGCAAGACCTCATTTCATCCGTGTATGGTGCCTTAACAGTCGGTAGGTACTGACAAATCGGCCCAATGCATAGCCATGCATTGGGAAAGAGCGATGAGATGCGAAAGAGCAATTTTAACACCACGCAACGATCAGGCCGTAACAATAAATGATAGAATATTGAACAGTATCCCAGGGAATGCCGCAGAATACCAGTCAATTAACAGAGTAACGGAACAAGAGGACACTACAAACAATCCCATTGAATTTTTAAATTCCTTGAGTGCACCCGGTGTCCCATCACACAATATTATATTAAAAGTCGTAGTGCCTATCATTCTTTTAAGAAATTCAAGCCCTCCTAAATTTATTTATTTTAGGTAACCAATAAATGTACATAACTAACTTAACTATTTATATCTACTAAACCTAACTAAATACAAACTAGATTAAAAATTGCGAAATTATGTACAAACGTGTAAAAAACAAAATAAATCATTAGGCATCAAAAAACTCATCCACATTGCTGTCAATGACAAAAGTGCCCAGAACACTGGCAGCATTGCCACGTTGAAAGGCAATGCTGATTCTTTGGCCAAAAAAAAGCCCAGCCCTCTGGTCACGTGAACAATCGACAAGTCGTTTGCTGATGTCCCGAAAGACTCGGTGAGCCCTCGGACCCCATGGGCCTAAAGTTTCAACCCCAAACGGCTCAAATATACAACTCCCAATAAGGTTGTTATATTTGCGCCGTTTGAGATTTCCTGCACTTGCAGCAGCCGCCCCAGCGCAGCCCGCCAAAATTATGTAAGATGAAAATTGAAGAGTTTGCAGCAAAACGTTATTGAAGCTGAGATTTTGACTGGTTGCGGCACAGGAGATAACGTTTTCATACCCCGAATTCCTCTAATTCCTAATAACTTTCCATTTCCGCAAGCATATAAGGTGCTATAAAATTATCTGCCATCCTCTTGAGGGGTCATTGTACTCATCATTATGAACAACTTTTACTATGGGATCAAAGCCCGAAATCGCGAAAAAAAAATCAGCTGTTCAGTACATTTTTTCGAGTTACGCGTGCAGAAATGTATGGAGCAGTCGAATTTTTTTTTCGCGATTTCGGGGTTGGTCCCATAGTAAAAGTTGTTCATAATTATGAGTACAATGACCCCTCAAGAGGATGGCAGATAACTTTATAGCACCTTATATGTTACGCAATAACTATCAACAAAGCACAAGGACAAACTCTTTCGGTAGCAGGCATAGATCTGACTGTAAGTGGTTTTTCCCACGGTCAGCTGTACGTGGCTCTTTCCCGCATTAGTTCCCGCATTTTTTCAAATAATTTATATGCACACATTCCTGTAAAAATAGCTTCAAATATAGTTTACAGAGAAGCATTGTTGTGAATATCTCATTACGTTTAGGTACCAGCCAGTGGCTTCGCCTGCGTGAATGTCGCAAATTATATGGCTTATATTATTTTAATATTTATATTCAAAATTATTTTACATAGTTTCTTTAAATTATCCTCACATAAAGAAGCAACAAGGACAATGTAACCAGTATTTTTGCAAAACGTACAACATGATTTAAAAGAGTGGCCGTGGAGTTTCTTGCACGGTCTTTTTTTTATTATTCACTTTTGACGTAAAGACTCCCAGTCTTTCCCATAGAGATCAACGCTTCATGTTTTTGACTGGTCAGTTGACCATAACAATTCAAAAGTGCAATGGTTTATTTGAACAAAATGATTTTCATCTTGAATCTTTTCCAAGGTCTCATACTCCCGAAATAAGAAGTAGCCTGTGTGCTATCCCAGATTATAATCTATCTCTGTGCGAAATTTCATACCGTTCAGTACCTACAGCTGAAATCCGTTTATCATTTCATTGAACTAAAATAATAGGCTGGAATCGCGGGCACAGCTAGTACTATAATAAGTTACAGTTAGAGTATAAATATAAAACTGCGTTAGGTACAAAAAGAAGTAGGACAGTAATAGGACTCAACACGATTCAGGAATCGAACCTAGATAATTAATAAGTATAGGTACCTACTTACCTAGTTCAATATTACTTTCCTTCAAAATACGGAGTTGAATGCATTAATTAAGTACTTATATAATTGTTATTGATAGTGTTGAATCAACAACGAAGATATTGTTTAGTCTTGTCGTGCAAAAGGATGCTTTGTCAAAGTGGTTTGTGTAACACACTTACACTGTCGGTAACAGGCTTGCACAATGATGATACATAGGTACGCCAACACATCAAGCTACCTGGAACTGTCAAATTTTCCCAATCAAACTTGAACCTAAAACTTCAGCAATAAAGTTGAAATTGACAGATTGTTGTCGATTGATAAGCTGGTGTCTACTGGCTGTGCAGGACATTCAGAGCAAGGAGGCTTTCTATTATTCAGCTGCAAAACCGACCTCAACACGTAGGGCTTACCCTATGTCATGTATTGAGGTCGGTACGTTGTAGGTATTGTTCGAATTTTGGTAAAGAAATCCATGGTAAATAAACCGACATTTTATTGATAAAGAAACAGTCTCACAACTTTTGTGTAGTGACTAGTAGTGAGTAACGCACTTTTTGAGAGCGCCGCCCGCTTGCTTGAGCATTTCCCAATACTTACCGTTTTCAACTCATCAGCCTAAGATATATTACCTATAGCAAATTGCACCCCATCTCGGATAGGTTTGATTATCTTATAGCCATTCATAGACGTGACATTTTGACTCATACTGAAAAGCGCAAGAAGTGAGAGACTTGACAAATCTATAGCACTTCGCCCGCGACTTCGTCCGCGTGGGGATAGTAGGTACTCCACAAACTGCAACGCCCCTATACATATCCCCTTATAAAGGTTAGTTTTGGAAAATTAAGCACAACGATTCTCATTATTGGTTCAGCGCAACTGTTCACCCCGTTCAGCCCGTCAGGGGTTGATTATGCAAAAATTGTTAGGTACATGATCTGTTGCAATTATCCCACTTTTAGTTTATCCATAGAATTCCGACGTAAATTGAAGCAAGCTATAATTTCCTCCCCTAAAAACTTATTCACCCCTGCTTCACCCCTTATTATGTTTGTACCTAGTTGATTTTCGAAAAATCCAAACATTTGATATTCTTATTGTTTTATCGAAAACATTTAAATGCCGGAGTGTTTCAACGTCATCGGACCAAGATTTGATACGATTCTCCCCAGTTCGCTCAAGCCGCGACATTTTTCTTACTCCGAGCATGTTTATTACCGTCGTAACTTTTGAACGGAAGGTCCGATTTGAATGATTTAAAGTGTAATTTACACGGACATAATCAACCTTAATTATCAAACCATTTAAATGGATAAGGATTAATATCATGGTACTATAATCACCATTTTTTATTCATTTCAAACAAACAAACAAAAAAATCTTTCCTCTTTATAATATTAGTGTAGATAAGTCACCATGACCGCTTTTTGTTAATATTAGTCAAGCAAATCCCATGGTGAAATAAAAAATGGTGATTATAGTACCATGATATTAATCCTTATCCATTTAAATGGTTTGATAATTAAGGTTGATTATGTCCGTGTAAATTACACTTTAAATCATTCAAATCGGACCTTTCGTTCAAAAGTTACGACGGTAATAAACATGCTCGGAGTAAGAAAAATGTCGCGGTTTGAGCGAACTGGGGAGAATCGTATCAATGCTTGGTCCGATGACGTTGAAACACCACGGCATTTAAATGTTTTCGATAAAACAATAAGAATATCAAATGTTTGGATTTTTCGAAAATCAACTAGGTACATACATAATAAGGGGTGAAGCAGGGGTGAATAAGTTTTTAGGGGAGGAAATTATAGCTTGCTTCAATTTACGTCGGAATTCTATGAATAAACTAAAAGTGGGATAATTGCAACAGATCATGTACCTAACAATTTTTGCATAATCAACCTCTGACGGGCTGAACGGGGTGAACAGTTGCGCTGAACCAATAATGAGAATCGTTGTGCTTAATTTTCCAAAACTAACCTTTATAAGGGGATATGTATAGGGGCGTTGCAGTTTGTGGAGTACCTACTATCCCCACGCGGACGAAGTCGCGGGCGAAGTGCTAGTCTATAATAATTAGACATATGGTATCGCGGACTTTTTTGTAGATATTGATGACCTCTATAAAACTGTAGTACATCACTTTGCTCTATTGTCAATAGATTCCGAGGCGTACGCGATATAAGGATTTTTTCTCACACCTTGGGTCACATTATCGAAGTTTTCATACGGATCCCTAACTTGTTTGAAAATATTCTATAGCCTATGTCCATCTCTGATAATGTAGGATTCTACTGGTGAAAGAATTTTTCAAATCGGTCCAGAAGTTTCGGAGCCTATTCATTTCAAACAAACAAACAAACAAACAAATCTTTCCTCTTTATAATATTAGTGTAGATAAAAATAAAAATGAATCGCTAAGTGTGTTTTAAACACGGCCGGACCAAATTAGCATTTTTTTAAATACCTATTGCTTGATGTTCGAGGAAGGTTCTTATGAAGTGAAAAATACAAAAGGTTGAACGAAAAAAATGTAAAAACAATTTTTTTCGAGGTACCTATTAAATCCTCGCAGACAAAATCGTGGGCAGAAGCTAGTGAAAAAATATACCTATAAACATCAAAGCCTCTTAGGTACTAGTCCAGGCAAATTACGCCGAAAATCAGATTAACAAAAGTTCTAATCTCTGATTAATGAATTTATATTTTTTTCCTACTCTCTAAGTAGAAAAAAAATTAAATTCCACTTCCCACCTTATCAAGCAGGAGATAGAACAAAGCTAGGGGGTGGTCAGCATGGTGGCAAATGTGGTAATATAGGTGATGGACGGCTTATGGCAAGCGCATGTACGTAACTGTATAAGTTTGCACAGTATTTCTATAACTGCATTTTGTTCAGCGCGGCACTGCAGTGCCATTCCGTGAACATCTCGCTGTGTTAACTTAGGTGTTGTGAATATGATGTGAGCTGTCAATTCATACAATGTAAATCTATGATATAAATAGATACAAAAAAGATGTCTCACAGTCCTATCTTGCACAACTTTATTCACGACACCGTAGCGCAGTGGCGGACTAAGCCCGTCAGAGGCCCGGGACGGCAAGGCTGGATGAGGCCCGTAGTTTAAGATGTTGATGTAATTTACGAGCATTTTATTTAGGTCACATTTGTA
Source organism: Melanchra persicariae (assembly GCA_947386135.1). NCBI lineage: Eukaryota > Metazoa > Arthropoda > Insecta > Lepidoptera > Noctuidae > Melanchra > Melanchra persicariae. The sequence goes on from OX376643.1 coordinate 32,438,882, forward strand.
TGTATAAGTGTTTATTAAGTTAAAATATTTAAGGTGAAATTTAAATTCGACTCAAATAAGCATACATATATAGAATATGGTGGATATGGATGAGGAAAATAAAATACGAATCGATTGGCGATAAAACCAATTACTTTGTAAAAATAAAGTCATAAGAAGTTCAGGTTTTCAGTAGGTAAGTATGTAGCTAAACAGCCCCGGATCTACGATTTTTCCGAACCTGGGTAAACTTTGTCGTAGCGCCGCCCTCTCTTCCACATTTGTAATCTGTAGTGTTGTGGTATATTAGTACCCTTAAAGGTAAAGATAAATAATCTTTGGTTTTGGAGTTATTAAAGTTCAAAGTAAGTATAATTTTTACAAAAACGAATTCCAAGAGTTATATTACTGAACTTTCTTCCAAATTCACAAATTTTGGCATTTCATATCGGATAGGTTTGATTTTCTATTAACCATCCATAAGTGCCTATATAGAAGTAATTTTCTTGACTAATGTAGAAAGAAAAGCTTAAGAAACTTATTGTAGAACGCAATAGCGATCGAAGCGAGCTCGAAAATGTTTGCACCCCATCTCGGATAGGTTTGATTTTCTAATAACATAATATAACTTTGTTGACTGATGCAAGAAAGCTCAGGAATTTAGTGTAGTATGCAAGAAGGAGTGACGAAGCAAGCTCGCAAATTTTTGCACCCCGTCTCGGATAAGTTTGATTTTCTTTTAGGCATTCATAGACGTGACGTTTTGACTCATACTGAAACGATGTGAAAATGAGTGACAAGAATTCAAGAGCGAGCAAAGCGTGCTCGAAATTTTTTGCAACCTGGATGAACTATCTTGTACTTTATAATTATGTAATTCATAAAATAATAATTTTTTCAACGAGTCAATTTGGCGCCTCTTGAATTCACCCGGGACATGGGCCCCGGTGTCCCCCCCCCTTCCTTAGATCCGAGCCTGCTATTATAGCATATAAATACCTATGTGTTTTCTTGCCTCTTTTCTTAGCTCCTCATTAACTTCAGTGAAATCAAGCCCCGGGTCCCCGGCCGCGGGCTGCCCCTTCCGCCCCTCTGTTAGTCCGCCACTACCGTGGCGGGCTGTCCCCGCCAGTAGAGACCTCCCGTTGCCCAGAGGCCCACCTTTCATTCGCAATGTGTCCATCGGTTTGTACGTACAGACAATAACAAGCATAAAATTGACAGCTGAAGTTAAAAAATACCTAAGTTGTAGATTTTATTAAAAACACAACCTGATGCCATAATATTTTTAAAATTAAATTCCCATAAAGAAGGGGAAGGGAATTTAATACTTATAATTCAACAGGATAAATCAGTATTAAAAGGAAGTGGTCAATTAAAGCCTTTTATGTAGGTAAACACTAAACGGGATGTAACAAAACATTTTTTAAATAAGACGTTCTATTATGATCAACATGGAAGTCAAATTAAAACCAAAATCATAATTATCATAATCAACTAAGTTTAGTAATGGTTTAGCGCCCTTATGTAGGTGTAGGTTGCGAGTTGCACAGATAGCCATGGAGCGTTCATGCTTGCCGTACGCTCCAAACGTCGAGATTCGAAGATGTAAGTACGAAGTTTTTGAAGAAAACAAATCATGGAACTCAAATGGGCAGGACACCTGGCAAGGCGCGATTGTGATACGAAGACTCTTAGTACCTATATCTGTGGCTCTCAAGACACCTGAGTGGCGTTCAAGGACTGGTAGAAGTTTGTGTCGCTCGACGGCAAGATTGGCAGACACTATTGCCATCGCGGGTAGAACCTGGATGAAGCTGTCACAGGAACCTGGCAGTGGTACAAGAAAAATTTACAACTTGGTTTTTAGGGGTCCGAGCTTTAACATGAAAAACGGAACCCTTATAGAGGCCCTTCGCTGTCCGTCTGTCGGTCTGTCACAATCCATTTTCTCAGGAACGCGTGGATGTATTACGTGAAATTAAAATCAAATAGGTACGTAAGTTTATGGCCCCTTTGAGTTCTGAAAACCCGACCGCAAGCAGTCTTATACAGTTTGTGGCCTCAGGCCTACCACTACTCCCGACGGCGACGCCCGAGGCGTGTTCTTCTGTTGCGGCGGCTGGGGCGTGAGGTTTGTCGCAACGTGACTTCAAGCTTTTGAATGATGGACTTTTAATTGTCTACTATTCAAAAGTGCGTATGTTATTATGATTTATTTTAAAAAAATATCCCGGATAATTTTTAAATGATTGTTTTGTTTTGTTTTTGTACTCTTGCGTGTCTAAGTGTTAATACTAATATGGTTTTTAAGTTTTTTTTTGTAACACTAACACGCTATGGGCCTACGATGCCTGAAAGTAAACGATTTTTTTTTTTTTTTTATATTCTAAATATTCGGAAAAAACTGAAAATACTTTTTAATGAGCTCTTTTTATGAACCCGGTTTGGATGGAACATTATGCATGAGGGATGAACGTCTTATCGCATACCTCGATAGATGGCGTTGGCGTCGAATTAGAAGTCGCTATGGTTTCGTTACACGGGCTACTATAGGTATAAGGCATCCTTCAACTTGACTTCATTACCTTACTTATCATAATTTGGGCTATTATCGTAATTTCGTATTTGCGTTACCTACTTTACGGTATTTTGCGGTTTACGGTTTTACGGTCTGGAACTTTATGATTAATGGTACGTTACTTATATTAATTTTTGAGAAGTTGGACCCTTTATGGTCCACTTTATATAAGCGACTTGATATACCGCCTATTCCTAATCAGCAACTTTACAGGAGAGCGCGTCAAAGTTTAAAATGTTGATATTTTTTTAAATATACGAACTAGGTTAACAAAAATCACTTGAAGTTCAATCCATATTTATGTGCTTAATTTAATGGTTTTCAAGTATTTTTATTGTTTTTCTAAGTATGTTTAAAGTCAGAAATGACTTTTTTAACCGTTACAAATCAATTTAAATTTGTCGGTTCTGCCACTTACGACAATATTTCGTGTACTAACTACTTAGTTGTATATTTGTTGGAAGTGACACATACGACAATGTTACGTGTACAAACTTACTAAATAATTGTTGGATGCGCCATATTATTATACGTGATGTTGTATATAAATATGCAATACCTCGTAAGGGGTCATTGTACTCATCAATATGAACCAACCGCGAAATTGCGAAAAAAAATCAGCTGTTCAGTACATTTTGTCGAGTTATCCGCACAAAAATGTATAGGGCAGTCGAATTTTTTCTCGCGTTTTCAGTGTTGGTCCCATAGTAAAAGTTGTTCATAACGATGAGTACAATAACCCCTTAAGAGGTATTGCGTCTATTAACAGTAAATCCTAGACCAAAACCTGTCGTATCTAAAGCAAAGTATATTGACCGGGTCTGAGTCAAGTGCTGCCCAAAAATAAATAAAAACAACTGTTTGTTGTTAGTTTTATTAATCTTATTGTTTAATTTTAAATAAATTTTAACTACTCTTCTCTATCACTTTTGTTATAATGTGTTTTGTCAAATCATATTTTGTGATGTTTTACTGTGTAAAATATAAAAAATCCGTATCTAACAGATTTCATTACACCCGAAAACGACCTACTTTGCTGTTGTATGCCAAGGGTGAGAAGCTGGAGTAAAAGATACATAATTCGCAAGCCTGTTTTGTGGCCTATTCTTGAGCTCTAGCTCACTCATAGACCTGATCTCCTGGGAGAAGTCATGTTTGTCATCTCCAGCTTGCCTTTATTGACCGGCAAGAAAAAATAATGTCGAGGAATAGAGTTTCCATCTATTTCTGAAGGCGAGAGAGTGGAGATACGCAAGAGAAAAATTTATCGTGGGAAAGATGTTTAATCCAGTAAGATGTTGGTAGGGTTCTTGACCGTAATTTTGGGATTATTGATAGTTTTTTAGGGTGGGCAAGCCGCAAAGAATATGTTGTAAGCCTGCCGCATTCCTTGACACAATTATAATAATCGATGACGATGAATATTGTTATCCTGTTATTGTAACAATCACTGTTAGGTACTACTGTTCTGTATTGATTATAATTTTATCACAAATAATGTTTGTTATACTATATTTATTGTTTATTTTAGTAATTTATCACCCTGAGGTTCCAGGCCTTTAATAAACCTTTAAGTGGCCGAAGCTACTCGTTACTAGCAGAGGCCCCGTTAGACATTTCAAAAGCAAAGGGACAGCAACCGTTGATTATCCCTGTATGGAATATGAAATTATACCAAGGGTTAATCCTCGGTTGGTGCAAAACTATTGCAGGATATGGAAACAAAGAAATTGGACTATGGGTTTGGCTGGCTAAAGTGCGGTCAAGAATTCTACCAGCATCTTACTGGATTATACATCCTCCTCCTAAGCACGTTTGCTCTTGCGAATCTCCACTCTTTCATTTCCAGAAATAGGTAGAAGCCACCCAAATTTCTTTATGACGTATTCGTATTTTCTTTCCTTTATAACTTTTGAAACTAGACTGACGGGTTTGTTTACTTTTAGTAGAAGTGGTTGTATAAACACTTAAAAGGTGTGCCTTAACAGGGATACGTGGCACAGAAGGCGTCATTGTAAATTTTGTGAGACAGCATTGGAGTGTTTCATGTTATTTAGTAGTCAGCAGCAACATTAAATTCAGAAATTACTTTAAAAAAAGCCGAGGTCTATGCCGTGGGTACTTACATTATTTTCGGTTACCGTCATTCTCATGGAAAACGTCACCAAGCATGGCATTAAACTTACTTAACAGATTTTGGAAATCACATGGCTATAGAGATTCTCTATAACCTGAAAAAAAGTATACTAACAAAAAAAAATATTTACGTTAACCTTGTAGTTTTAAAATTTTATTTAACAATAGAACCAAACAAGTGCAGATGAAAAAAAACCGTCCAAATGCATTTTATGAAAGAAATTTAAAAAAAAAAATTCAAGTACCACAACCAACATAAAATATATCATTAAACGGTTAATAAAGCAATATGTGTCACATACAACAAAATGTTTTAAAATACACACCGTTAACAAAGTTGGTACTAACACATCCGACAGATTCGAAAATATTTAAACGACCAACAGTGTCAGATGTGGTACTACCGACATATTTAACTCCACCAGATACAGTTAAAAATGTCGATTACGTCACATAATACAATTTCAATTAAACTATTTTACATATTTCGTAAATTATAAAATTAATACTAACAACAAAACATAATAAATAATAAAATTTTGTGACGCAATATCACCCAAAGTGCGCGCGCCCCTTTAACATGGCCCGTACTGGCACAACCGCCTGCGCTACCGCCCTTCGTGCCCCGCAAACATTGTCGCGAGTTCACTTCCGACATTGTTGGCTCGCTCGTAGCATATCCAACAATGTTAAAGTCGCTATTTTGAAAAATAGCCGCAATTTTTTTTTTTTTGTTGGGTCTTCTGACAGGAAGTACTTTTTAAATGTGATTAGTGAAATAAAAAGAAAATGGCAAAAATGCATATCCGACAATGTTAATAGGGATAGGCGATACAATATAAAGCGGACAGGGCGCTGACAAGATAAAATATATGGCGTCAAACTCCTAATACTTTCGCTATCAAGTCCCTAATACGTTAATTAATTAAGTACCTGCTTTTAACGAAAGACCCCACGTGACCAGGTATATAAATATCTTATACCTAAATGAATCCTTATTTTCTCTGAAAACAAGATGGAAGGGACCGGGACCGCCAGACATGAAACAACGCTTGGTGTAACCAGAAGGGGGATAGCGATCACCAGTCACAGTAACGATAATTACGACATGCCGTCCTACTTCTACGTGTCATCTAACAGTGTGACATTGTGCCGATCTTTAAGATCGAAAGTTGTTTATGTAACCTATCTACACCTTTTTAACCGACTTCTAAAAAAGGAGGAGGTTCTCAATTCGGATGTTTGTATTTTTTTTTATGTTTGTTCGGGCATAACTCCGTCGCTTGCCAACCGATTTGAAAAATTCTTTTTTGTTGGAAAGGGTCCCAAATGGTCCCATTGAAATTTTATCAAAATCGGTTCAGCAGTTTGGTTATTAAATCCAAATAGCTGGATAAAATATGTGGAAAAATCATCTATGTGTACGAAATTGCGTATTTTTGCTTTCCTGTGACTTTCCAGTGGTGTTGTTAGGTGTGGGTACCACTAAAAAGTGAAAAATAAAAAACCTTTCACAAAAAAAAGAAACCGACTTCTAAAAAACACTACAAAGTTCAAAATAACTTTAATTTCGGAAGTCGGTGTCAAATAACGAAGAAGCAACCAAAAACACCGACTTCCGAAAGTTATTTTGAACTTTGTAGTGTTTTTTACTTACATTGCCTCTAAATGCAAAAAGCTGATTAGTCTAGCAACATTACTAAGCGGCTGACATTTATTGGTTCGTTCAAAATCTATCCCTTCATAAAGCTTGGTTTACATCAATTTTACCTATCCTAGTCAGGTTGCTCATAAAATAAAGCGTTGTTTGAGAAATTGTCTTGTGCTACAGATTCATGGTCTAACTTTTGTTGGGTTTTTCGTTTTTTCCAGAGGTTTTTTCACTTTTTTCCCATTCTTGAAGGATCGCTTTCAATGCTTCATAGCACGAAACTTCAAGTTCAAACCTTCAAACAAACTATAGGGTTAAATCTTGGTCGAAAGCAAAAAGAGTTTCAAAAATATTCGAAGTCAAAACTTGACTTAAAAATTGCATTTCGCGCGAGAGACTGAGGAAATGCGTGAAATGACATGACATCTGCGTAAAAGTATTGATTATCCGAACGCCATTTTTCTACGCAATATAAGGTGACCGAGTTAAAAAGCTCGACTAAGGAGTTTTTCTTTATGATCCCGCTGGGTTGTAGACGTACTCTTTATTTAAGCAGTGTTTTCAATGGTGGTTTTCCGATTTTACGACGAAAACAAAGAGGAGGGAAATATTTAAAAAAATATGTCAAATAATACTGGTCATGAATAGAATGCAAATTGCAATGTTTGTAATTTGTATAATTGCTTAATTTAGAGGCAACATGTGAATTATATCAGTTCTTTCCTGTAACGTTTTAAATTAATTGTAAATTGTTGCGTGCAAGTAACTAACTTGTGTGTTTTGTGTGATTTACGTTAACCTAGATGAAATGGAGGAGTTGAGATCTAAACACAAGTCACTGCAGAGTGCAGCTCACCATATTGCCCTAGAATGCATTCACCCTCAGGTACCTATATCGCGTTTAATTAATAAAAAAACAAATTTTGTAAATCTATCGTATCTCGATTATGCTACAAGCCGAAATTTTAAGCTAAAGTTTCTTCGTGCTATCAAATTTTAAAACATTACCACTGATGGTAATTTAGAAGCTACCTACCTGTTATAAAATAAATATATTACCAGATGGTAAATAACTAACTCCACTCGCCTGGGGGCGAATGGACAAATTTTACCAACTCAGATACATTTGCGAGTATTGTGTCTTCAACAAGACGACCCACTGACCAAAGTTTCCCCTTTATTTTAAAGCTAAAATAATGTTCTAATAATTTTTCAGATGTGATAAGGCATTAGTTTAAGTAATTTTTCATCATCATGAAGAGCCGGATTCGCTGGGGACTCAGCCATAACACATATCAGGCAGGCTGCTACAAAGTACTACTGCTTAATAAACTACACATTTGAGTGTGCAATGTACATAATAGACTTATGCACTGCCATTTTTGTGTAAATAAATATATTTTAAACCGCTAATACTCAGCTATGTTAATTTAGGGAAGCAAGAGACTATTTATCTGTCAAGGAATGACACTGTTTAACCTTATCAATAAGCTAGAAGATTGAACACCACTTGTAGCATCACAGGTCTCCGCCCATGGTACCACTTACTAATATTAATAAATAAAACACAATACGATCAAACAAATTAATGCTTATTAGGCCATCTGGTTTAGAAGGTAGCTAAAACATGGTTGAGCTATACAGTACATAATTCCAAACTCAAAGCATTTATTTCAAACCCTTTACAGGCACTTTTGAATTGTCAAGGTTGGTCAGTCAAAAGAGATGAAGCTATTTGCACATTCCAAAGTGTAGATATCTATGGAGAAGAACGTGAAAGAAACTCCACGAACACTCTTTTATATCAATATTTTTACAATGATAATTATGGTTACATTATTTGTGTGAAAATTATACAAACACATATATATGTACATATATGTAAGAATGATGTAGAAAGACTTGCACAATCAAGTGTCCGGAGTAAACACTTTACTAAAGGGCCACATGCATCCCATGAGCGGCATGGGTATGGTTGCTTTTGGAAATTAACCCGCTCTCAGTATTATGGTTACCGCAAACTATTCAGTTCTTTGCTTTTCTGTATAATGTGTGTAAATCGGGCTGGTTTCCGCAACTCCACGTCTAAACGCGCATTTTGCGTGCAGATGGGACAAATGTTTCATTCAATCCACCCCAGCTCCCCAAGAAAGGCCAGTAACGCCTTGGTGTTACTAACTATCTCACAGAGGGTACCTGGGTTTCCGAAGTACTTAGCCTTGTAATCGGCGACTACCGGGCAGCTTAGAAGCAGATGTGCTGCTGTCTCATCCTCCTCCATGCAGGCTCTGCAGACTGGGCTGTCAGTGACTCGCTATGACATAGAGGTGTTTATTAAAAGACCTGTGACCAGTTGTGACGGCTGTGACTGTACGCAACTGTTGTTTAGTCAGTCTTAGGGCTTGTTTCGTGAAACGGCCATCAATAGAGGGAAGTGCCTCCTTGGCCTGCCTACACTCACCATGGTCAACCCATAATTTGTGATGTTTGTCTCTGGTGCGTTTCCTTACCAGGTTGCATAGGTAACGAAAGGGAGCGGCACAAAGGGTTCAGGACCTATCGCTGCCATACTCCAGCCCCTTCTGGCGAGTTCGTCCGCTGCATCGTTGCCTCGGGATTCGCTGTGTTCCTTAATCCATTGAATGGTTACTTTGTTGTATCTACCAACCTGGTTCAAACGTTGGTGACACTCGAGGATCAGCCCGGAGTTAACTGTATGGCTGTTCAGTGCTTGCAGGACGGCCTTGCTGTCCGACAGTATGCGTATAGAGTGGTCCTTAACTTCCCTGTTTAGGATGGCTAAAGCCGCCAAGGAAATGCCCATGAACTCAGCTTGAAACACTGTGTTGTGGACCCCCAATGGTGTGGTTATATGAATGTTGAGATCCTCTGAGAAGATACCCGCACCCGTGCCAGTACCTGTTTTTGATCCATCAGTGAAGATCCGCAGCTCGGCGGGGCACAGCCCCTCGCAGCGGTGATCCTCATGCAATTGGATTTTGTATTTTTTATCAAAGAAAAATTGCTTGGATATCCGGTCTTTGATTGCTTTTGTTATGGGGAGCTTTACTGTAAGATCTTTCTTTTTTCTTCTTACTGTATAATTAGACAGACAGACAATGACTTGATTGGCCAATGTTTTTATTTCTATACCTTTTAGAAACACAAATAAAGCGAATAGCATATATCATCAATAACATATATCAAATAGAGGGTATTAAAGCTATTATCTACATAATTGGTGTCTTGCTTCCCTGAATGTGCTGCAGATATTTCATAATACTGCAAAAGCCAAAATAAAAGTGCAAAATTTCACAAGGGATCTTTATTTTTGTAATAATTTATTTGTCATGGACTGATGGGAAACGGGAATTCATATCGTCAGGTTGACTGGTAGAGAATGCCTTGTTGCATTAAGTCCGCCCATATACCACTATGTACGCGAAGTTTTAATAAATAAATGAATCATTAATACTCTTCAATAATGTTTTTGTCTCTCACTTGATTATTTTGGCTTGTGAAGAATCATAATGTAACACTTTTTTGTTTGATATTCACAGTGTGGAAGCACATGTTGGCATGGGTACCTACTCTTGTATATTACAGGATCTAGATGCGATTAAAATAACATATAGCTTCTAAATCCTTCTGGGTTAAGCAAAGATGTGTAGCTCAGACAGGCGACACCATTATCAACTGGGTATTCCCTTTTCAAGGTATCTTAAAACATGAGGGGTATCAAATTGATTTATATCTGCATATAATGTTTCATTTTCTATTTCAATTGTCTGTGTTGTCAAGTGATTCCAACTACAAATGTCACTTCCAATGGAATCCACCGGTACCTTTACTAGCTGAAAAAGTCAATCATGAAGGGGAGAATTTAATAGCTATGTTATGCCAACTCTGCACAGTTGTTCACAGTGGTATTTGTCCACCCATGTCTGTGCATTGGAACTAGCAGGCGGCACACGGGTCACCATATCACGTGCACCCGTACCCTTCCCCAGTTCGGCTCCAGCATGCGTTCCAGAATCCACAGCACAGCCCCAAGATGTTCCATCCTAAAGGGCTCAAACCGCACCTCGTAAGTACACGCTTGACTTTGGGATATATTGTACTGTTGGATGGAGCTTAGACCATCAAATTGATAACATAAAATCATTTATTTAAGTTTTGATGGTTTTATTTCTCTCTCGAACTGCAGATGTGCAATCTAAATCCGAAACTGTGAGACTTTTTGAAGAACTTTTCATTGTTTAAAAGCATTATCTTTCTATACATTATACAATCAGCAGTTTGTCAATGAAACCAAAGTATTGGATGAAATCAAATTAAAATTGATGGTGTAAACTCTGTCTTACTATTGTCTCTCAGTGGACTTTAATATTTTACAAACTTTTATTTAACTTGCAATGTATGTATGTATGAATAAGTAACTATGTTTGTTCGGGTGGATTCTTATTACACAGTATAGGAAGAAAGTTTTTCCAGAGTTCAATTTCATCTTATGGTGGTTTTGGCAAGGAGGTATGTAAACTGCTTATTTATATGCAGGAGGGATGAGCACAAAGCACTGACAACACTACTGTTATGATTTGGTTAGTCTATTGCTTAAATGTGTTTGTCTGAAGAGTAAATTCACAATGGTTCCGACACTTGCTTCCTTGTAAATCATCGAATGGGTCGGCACACTGAAATCACTGAGGGGTATAAAAATAATGACTGTTATGGCAATATGTACTTTAAACGCAATGCCTAAAAATTAGTCACAATTTGAAAATTTTGAACAAAATGTGTTCAAACTGCACCAAACTTTCACCAATTACGTGTCTTCAGGATCCTCGCGCATATGGAACACCGAATGACAGCCCTATTCTGGGACGGGCACTATGCCTCACGCCCCGAGGCAGCCCGATCCCAGGTAGGGTCTCCCACCTCAACGAGAAGTTTCAAGACTCCTTGACACTGACGGCTGACACTGATGCCTTGGTAGCGAAAATAAGCGCTATGTTCCCGACCGTCAGCGAAACACATATCAAGATATTGTTGAAGAAGTAAGTGCTCTGTTTAATCTATCCCGTGTTAGGGAAGTATGCCTATCTCCATTGTCGAGGGCTTTGTTAGCCAAAATGGAATAAAATGTTCAATTTTTCCGATCAAAGTCATATTGGACAAAGATATTAGGCCAGTGGCATACCGCACTTGGTTTAGTTACTTATTAATTGTGATGACAAAGCGACTTTCTTTTATTCCTATCTTATTGAAATGAAGCGACGATAAGTAGCTATTGTCTCTGCTGCAGCGAAAGGCACTGCCCACAGTCCTACACCTAAACTGTTCTCAGGTACTACAACAGGGAAGCGGTGGTCATATCAGCGCTACAGGTAGAGAAACACCCTATCACGACGCCAGGGCCCTTGACGATGTCGCCATCAGCTGTTCGGCTGCAGAAAGGGGCCCCAGGGCTCCACTCTGCCTTGCAGCTCGCTAAAGGCATGTCTGTGTCTATACCGGGGTCTAGTCATTACTCACCCATGACAGGCACGCCACATGGTGAGAGTCCATATTCATTATCAAACGGCTTTTTAAACAAATTGTCATTATTTGTAAAATTATTAAAACTCAAATTAGGGTAAGTAAAATATATTTAGATTGTAAAGAATTCTACTCAAAGAAAGCTGGGCAATGCATTTCCCTTACCGGAAATAGGTACCACATTGCTTGTGTAACCTTTCTGGTAATGGCGGCAGCTCTCTTTGGAAGATTTATCAATCTGTGGCCACTATCCCAATTTAATAAGCTTCGACGTAACACATTTTCTCCGGCCGTTATTCTCTATAAGTCGTAATCTCATCCATTTTCTAGACATAATCATCTTTCACACAGTCCATTCATAACGTTTCTTTGGTCATCCCCTTTAAAATGTTTAAATTAATATTTTTATAATATGTTTATAGGTTCTCCATCATTGCTTCGACCAGCTTCCGGCGCTTCTAGCTACTATGGCGCAAGATCAGACGCCCAGCCACCAAGACACCATTCTCCTAAAATGAAGCTGAAGTGAGTTAGGACTTCCAGTCTCATTATAAAAATCTTAGAACTTGATAATAGAACCTTTACGTGTCACATATTTATAACCGTATAGATACGACCACCGCTATGTTTTCTTGTTTCATACTTTTTAGAACGTCTATTTTCTGTAGTTGGGTTTTCTTTTTCGAACTCGTTTTTTATTTAAATTATTTTGGGGTTCTTACTTATTTATGAATGGGCTAGCTCTTGACCTCGATCACGCCTGATGGAAAGCGATAGATGAGGTCCATGATGAAAGCGAGCGTGCAATATAATAATTAGAGTATAATTATATATTTGAAATGTGATAATTAAGACCTTTAGTCTGATACCCAACACGACCTAATTACTAAAAAAAAATTTGTGTTCATGTCTTAATGCGCCCTAGAGGTCGCCACATACAATTTATTGCAACATTTCCTAGCCTATAACCAGCGAACAATTTAGACGCTTCCAATGACACCTCATTTGTCTAATTATGATGAATGGTTTAGAATTTATGATGGAACAGATGAACATACATACAAACACACATACTGGTCAAATTCATAACCCTCCTTTGCTTCGCCAAAGTCTGGTAAAAAATAAATAAAACGGGTACCTATGCCACAAAGATTCTATCCCCTTTCTGAAACAAAAGTGATTGGAATAATAACGCTCAGTGCGTTCGTAAGCGGTGCTAGGTTCCTATACGTCACTGATTTTGCGTGCTGTTTGAAAAGCAGTTTCCACGTTGGAAGTCATAGAAAAAAAAACACTATAAATAAAAAAAATGTTATAAAAAGGGCGAAATTACAGAAAAAAGAAAACTAAACAAATTAATAACTGTTTTCGGAAAATAAAAGAAAGAAATTTTAAGCCGTCTTTTTCAATTTGAAATTCCGAATCGAACCGTAGATAATATGATGAATAATGATGATAGTACCTTTGAACTATCATGCCGTTTTCATTAATATTAGTATGGATAAGAACTACAAGGGGACTTCCGTAGCCTATCTGATATCCTTGTCTTTGAGTCATCACAAGACCTTATCAACGTAATCTCGTATTATTGAGACTATCACTGTTACATTGCTCAGATTCTTTGGCTATCTCGGACGTCAATATTTCAATTACCATACCAAATATTTTAAATTTTCTTTTGGGTGATTGATCTCTAAATAAATTGTTGCAATAAAATGTTGGAATTGATAGTAAGAAAACTGTCGTTTAGGAAACTTTTGCGTATAGATCGTGAACAGGAAATATTGAAAACATTGCAGTCTTGTGTTAGTGGAGATGCGGACAAAGATTCTTCTGATGAAGCATACACAAAAACTGCTGATGCTGGTGTTCAAGACAGGTCAGCTACAGCGGCCCTACCATGACGTGTGAGCTATACACCCTATATAGCTCCATCTCTCCTTCTCGCTCGAACGACTCACGCTTTAACACGTCATGGTAGGGCCGCTGATGTTTAAAATGTTCTGCGAATATGTGCTTTAAAAGAGTGTTAATAACGTTCAAGTAAGAACGGCCATTTCTCACCAAGATTAGGACAAAATTGATCGTAGTTTTTTAAAGCAATTTTTTTTTCGATTTCATTGGCGTACGTATGAATACATAACCTTGAGAATTACTTAACTTTTTTTTAATGCATTGGATATCCCATCCGTTCCTACTCATGCCTTTTGCGTTCCAGGGCTGCGGTGACTCTTTCGAACAAATTCCGCAATCCTGGCAGCAGCCTTAGCATTTCATACTCGTTTTGCTTCGTTTACTTTCACAAATCTGGTCATAAGCTCATTATAAAAAAAAAACTTGAATACTACATACCCAGCTAAATTAAACTATTTAAAATTACAGATACCTCAAAAGCATATTCCCGAAAGCGGAAGAAACGTTGATACTAGACGTGTTAGCGAACAAAGAGAATAACGTGCAGAAAGCCAGCGAAGAGCTTATAGGCATGGGGTTCACCAAGAAGGAGACCATCGCGAAGAAGAAAGAAAAGGAGAAGGAAGCTACGCCGGTGCCGCAGAAGAAGGTCGTCACCATCATGAAGACTACAGCGGAGAAGAATGAGTGTACGTATCAAAACTAAAGGAGAAAACAGAACCCTTATTGTCTGTCTATTAATCTGTCATGACCCTCTATCTCAGAAACTTTGAAGGGGTTTTTAACTTATTTAAATCTTGTATGCAGCATTTGCAGTCTCCAATTTTATTGGATTGAAATAAATAAAATAAAGTTGCTTTCTTAGACAAGCAATATTATATGGAAGTGGAAAACCTTATCAAAGTTTCGTTTCTATTCACCCCTCCGTTCATATTCAACCGTTTGACGGTACCTCACCTGCTGGCGAGGGATGAAGTAGTCAACGATGGAGCACGCTTGCCAAGAAGCAGCCTAAGCCTAACCTATTCACTCTCGACTTAATACCCGCAGGTTGTTGCTATCAAGATGTTGACGTTATAGTAATGGAGTATGGTATGTAAAGTTTCAGTGTTCCGCTTCGACTTTGAGCCTTATTATTATATCCGCTCCAGCCTCGGCGACACACCGGTGTGTCGCGTATTTATCGCAAATTTAATGTTTATTTACTATTACGTAAGATTTATTTTTTATTTGGGAATTTTCACATGTCAGGGCTGGAGCGGGTATACTTTATTGTACACCTCATAACAAGCACAGGAAAACGATAAACCTGTATCTAGCAGTAAAAGTCGTCTAATCGTAATGCCCTGTTTTTTCCACTGCCATAAAATTCTTATAATCCGCTTTAATTAAACTACCAAACGAGTTGAATTTCGTTACCCTATTACTCCGTGAGCCTCCGCATTTATTTAATAAATCTTAGTGTGACGATTTGATCATGCTTGTGAGTCAGAGCTGGCCAGAGATCGTACAAGACAAAGAGGTTTGGATCAGAAAGCTTTTATCAAAAAAGCTGTAAAAAAAAATATTTTGGAAATACACAATAATTTCCATCAATTACAGTGAAAGAAAAGCTCCAGAAGAAATACAGCGGCATAGCAGAACGGGTGATAGCGCTCGCTTTAGAAAGCGTTGACTACAACGAGGACCGGGCGGAGAAGATGCTGATCGGTGTGCTGAAGGAGGAAGCCACTCCGAAGGTCGTGAAGGTAGTGGTCAAGGAGACCCAGCGGCCTAGCACCGTGGAACCGAAGAAGGGGTAAGTTGCATGGGCTGTTCGATGTTAGAACTTAGAACATACCTGGGTACGGAACGAAGAAAGTTAAGATAGTAAGATTTGAAGTTTTTTTTTTTTTTTTAATAACCTTGCCCCACACTAGGAATTTCTCCTGTATCGTGGGTGCGTTTTCAAACATACAAAGTCACATACACAAACAGCCAGACCCGGAACAACTATCTGTAGGCCATACAAATATTTGTTCCGTGCGGGAATCGAACCCGCGACACGCAGCGCAGCAGCCGATCGCTCAACCACTGCGCCAACCGTGTCGTACGTTTCCAAGAAGTTGACGAAGTAAATCTTACAGACAAAACGTGTTGGTTGTGAAATTACTATTGTTAAACTAGCACTTGGACCGCGACTTCGTTTGCGCAGATTTAGTCAAAAAATCCTTTATAAGTGATCACCTTCGTCATGAAATTAATTTTGTGCAAAATTAACATGTTCATAGTCAATCTTGTCTTGCTGTCGCTCGATCATATAAAATGAAGTATCCAGACAGCTGTTGGATGTTCTCAGATCGCTTATAAGACGACATTTACTTCTAAATGAAGCATTTGAAGTTGAGTATTCTTCAAGCAAGCCCTGTGTTGTTTGGTGGATGGCAAATATCTTCGAATCTTTTGTTCTAAGACATCTTTTGTTTTTGTTTCCTCAGTATTCGGTGGTTTTTTTAATAATGATCTTACTATCTTAACTTGCCTTCTAGGTTCTGATATTCCAGGTTTAAGCAGTGATTATTTTATTGTTGACACAGTTGATAAACGTCCTTGGTTTCAACTGTACGGTAGATTTGTCAGTCTGATAAATTTTATCTGAGCATTATAGATGTAATTTTTAAATCCGATAAAAAGTTACCGGCTACATCTTGAAAAATCTGTTAATCGAATAGTAATATCATTAAATAATCGCTGCTTTAAAGTTTGAGCTGAATCTGTTGTCGGAATAAACTATTTATTTACATTCCTCGAAAGCGGCGGAGTAAATATCTAAGATTAGCTCAAATTTCTCACTCATATTGTTTAATGTTTTCTTGAACAACTGTACTCTTGTAAATGACACGGTCGTTTCCGACGTTACAGTAGATATTATGTCCCCACAGCCCTCATACTATTCACACAGATTCCTTACGTACTTGACTGACGGCCTACCCAGCTAAGCAACACGGAAATAATCAAAAACCTTTATTTCGAATAAGTAGACCATTTACAGGCACTTATGAATTGAAAAGGTATAATAGTTGGAGCTAGTTCTGCCGCGCTAGCGACAAGAGCAGCAAGTATGTTCTCACGTGAAGAAGAACGTGCAAGAAACTCCATGGACACTCATTTCGTTCTGTGTATGCTAGTTGACGGATGTGGGAAGTCGAGTATCTCTCTGTCGTGTCAAGAAAGAAGGAATAAGTTTTTAAACATTTGCGTTGCCAACTCAGGCAAAACGTTTTATAGGAAGTTTTATAATCTGGAACACTTTCACACATCCAATATGTGCAATTGTTTCAATTTTAAGCTGCTTAACAGCACAAAAGCGTTTATTCTTTTGAGTTGCAATAAAGCGACTAGCCAAGATAAACAGAGAAAAAGCCTAAATTACTTAGTTCACTTTTTTCTTTTCACGACAAGTATAGTATGAAATCTGTGGCCTCTTTCTGATTCCAACCTTAATCCTAATGCTTCTTAGCTTCTCACACTACGGTGTTGCTTAAATATCTAAAAAAAAAGTCTTTTGGCACTACAAATCAAGATAATAAATGCTATAATAATATAATGTAATGCTAATATTTCACTAAAATCAAAATTGAATATAACCACAGCCTAACAAGTCGGTAATATGGATGAAAATAAAACTAAAATAATAAAAATAAATATGTAAATATAAGTAATTCACTTTCATAACAATTATTAATTTCTCATTATTACAAGCTATTACATGAACATCACATCAAATCGAACAGCACTGTCCAATGTATTGATCAGTTTTCATTAATATTACATGTAACATACATTTTTCATTATATGATATTTTTGCAACACTTTAACATACATGAGAAAATTATTTTAATACGGCGGAGTTGATGAGTATAAAAAATATATAACTTACCTAATTTAAATTTATTAGAAATGGATAACTATCATCCCTATGATGTTAATATTGTAGTTTGACATAATTATTCCCACCCCTATCAATCTTTACACCTTATATTTTTCTTTATACTTTGTATTTTTCTATCCTCTTATTGGTTATAAAATGTCATAAGCTAGCCAACTATGTTTCACTCCTGGGAAAAAGCCTCCCTTACTCCTTTAGCAAACCCGCTCTTCATTCTTCCAGTTTTGACAAAACTGTCTCGTTCGTTAAGATTCTTCCAATATCATGTGACCGAAAAGTCACTGTGCTGTTCTAATCTGCCCAATATTGTGCAAGCCTCTCCTTCCACCTTTCGCAATAACGCGCTGCCTATTACCAGTTGGGGCGAAATCCTACTACTTTGCTAGCCCATTCAGTCAATTCTGGGCAATTGCCCCTTAAACTTACCACCAGTCCTTCCATTTCATCTCTATATACTTATTAGAGTACTATCCCCTCGCCCGCGACTTCGTTCGCGCAGCAACAAACGATTATCACCTTTTCAACCCTTTAAATTTTGAATTTCGTAAAACCCTTTCTTAGTGCACCTAGATCATAAAAAGCCCCAAAATTTAATTTTCGTAGCTTTGGCTGTGTGTCAGTCAGTCAGTTTCACTTGTATTTATGTAGATAATAAAGCAATAAAAAACACTAAAGAATTTCTGCCACAATTTTCAACACTACATCGTGTAGTGTATAACATAATAAATGTAAGGGGTCATTGTACACATCATTATGGACAACTTTTACTATGGGACCAACACTGAAATCCCGAAAAAAAAGTCGACTGCCCGATACATACTTTTATGTGCACAAAACTCGACAAAATACATAAACAAACGATTCTTACCGCAATTTTCAACAAAAACGTAGGGATTTCCCACCTCTTCCTCCCATATTGAGACCGGAAAGTTTACAATGTTAACAAAATATGCTCATCGCCTCCGCTGTGATCGCCCGCGACTCATTGTCCGCGCGTGCGCCAGTGTGGAGGCAGCGCGCCAGCCGAGCCCGGCGCCCGCGCCCCCCGCCTCGCGCCGCATCAAGACGTGGACCGAGCACTTGAAGTACGTGCAGAACGCTTTACAAGATGCTGGGTCTTGTTTGTCAAAGTCAAAACGTTTATTTCAATTAGACCATTAAAAGGCACTGTCGAACGTCAAAACTTACTAAAAATACTATAGTGAGTGTACTGTCCATTCGCAAAGGTACATAGATTCTTATGAAGAAGAACGGACAAGAAACTCCGTAGTTACTCTTTTTCAAATAAAAGTTTTTACAATGTTAAGTTTACATTAATTTTTTTTATGTGATGACGATGCACCTTGTAGTATACTATGTACTTACTAGAGTAAAGAAATAACAGCAGATGTAAACTAATTAATTTTCTAAATACGTAGTACTCACAAATTCACAAATATTGCAACCTTTGATTAAACAGTGTGTGAATTATTTAACAGAAAAATAAAGTGAAGTGCCAGCATAAGATGCGCCTCTGGTTGGATCCAAACCAGAACCTCTGCCGGAAACATTGTCGCAGTATTTGTGTAACTAAAATCACTTTCCAAAGATTTTATGCAAAAAAACGTGACACGATTTGCAAGAATACACAAATCTCTTGGGCTGACGGTACTTGTTATCTTTAACTCTCCATTGCAATGTAGATGTGTGCTCCCGATTTATCGAACATTCTCTTCTATGCTTCTATGACGACTTCTGGAGCAAGCCTGCTCCAGTAGCTCTTGCTTAGTAGTAAACAACTACCAGTTTTATGGAGTCGTGTATTTTTGTAAAAAAATATTGATGAAATGTATACGCCGCCTTGAAGCCGATCTTCTTGTCACAGTTACCATTGAGATTTGGCAAAACTTGTTTCAATTTCATTTTAAATGAAGTCTCAATAAGTCTTTCGCTTTTATCTTGACGACGTCCGAGTAATTCTATTCTAACCATCTTCTGCATCGGACAGAGATCCTGCTCGAAGAACCAAACGTTCGGGAATGTCTTAGCTGCAAATAAAACTTAACATATAGAAAGCGCAGTCTATTTAAATAAGGCAATCCAGAATTAAAGAGCATTCTAGATAATTAAAGTACTTAGTAGTATTCGCGAAACAGCTCCCTATTCATACAATTTCACGCAAACGTACTTATTTGTATAGGTACTGAATTTATATACCTGAACGGTGATTGAGTACGTACTACCTGTACAGAAAAAAAACAAACTACTGGATTTGTAGCATGTAGAGGCTTGTTATCGCGTGTTATGTGGTGTGATCTTAACCCACTCATTAAAATTGATACAGTAATATGAAAGCGATTTTCTTATTAAATTGGTGTCATCGTAACAAATAATTCGCATCACTAAATTGCAATATTTATGAAGATTTCAACATAGAAATCAAATAGGACCCAGCATCGACCCTTGCAGAGCACCATAATTGTGATGGTACAAATTAAAATGTGTGTGTTGTAACATAAGTTTTAATGTATCGCGAATGTTTCGTGAATGTCTTTTGTGACTGTCGAGTTTTAGTTAGCTGTGTGAATTGTGTGTTTTAAAAGAGTTTTTCAGCCTGGTTTTGTCAGCATGGTGTGTTTATATTAGTCAAAAGCTTAGTATGAGTTTTCTGGTGTTAAGGCTTATTTTGTAACAATAAAGCAAATTTTAACAGCAATTATGTATAATTTTTTTCTGGTACATATATTATAACTTAAACATTTATTTCTAAAAAAAATATCAGGCATGCTGTTGTTTTCTTTGTGTTTGAATAATTGTAGTTAAACTTTAAATGATAAAAGTTGTACAATTTTGGCTAAAAATGTATCGCTTTTGAAGTATTCTTCGCAGATTAAAAGCGACGAAATTAATTGAATTAGCAACGTGGCATAACAGTTTAGATTTTTATTTATTTCTGTTGGACAAAATGAAGTTAAATTTTGTTAACAGACTGATAGTAGTATCTTTAGAAATGTGTGTTGTGATTAGAATTGTTTATTGGAATTAGTGTTTAAGTGTTTTAAATGTTCCTTATAATAAAGTAAATCCTTAGCAGTTCAAAAGTATAGATCATTGTATATTTTTTGACATGAAGGACGTCATAGACGAATTCCTTTCTTAGAATTGCCAAGGAAAGAGTAATAAACTTAGTTTTTATGTCTTTCACAATTTCGATTAGAAATGCAAAATGATCACAAAATAGAAGATATGAATGAGACTGATTTTCTAATAATAAAATTGTTAGCGAATAGATTTAGATCATCATACCTAGATCTCGCTAGTAAGTAGCCATCACATTCATGATCATTTTATTATTATTTAGCTTCCTCAGAGTCACTCTTTATCACCAATTACTTCAGAAGCACAATAGTTTCAAGATTTCCTTAGAATTATAAAAAAATAGTCTTTAGGAGCACTGCATGCCGTGTGTGTTATCTCTTAGGTTGGTTGCTTTGTTACAAATATTGGTTCAAACGTTGGACCGCGAATGTTGCAGGCCAATCTTGAAGAGCAGTAGCCGTGCGGAACCCAAGTTCAAGTCACAATACAATTCGCCAACGAACGGTCCGAACTCGTCGCTGCGACAAGGACATAAGGACAGTTTGTTACTGTATGTATTTAGATGAGATTGTAATATTTTAGTTCATTCATGAAGTGTCCATGTTTCTGCGTAGTCAAGTATCGTTTCGACGCGAGATAAAGCAACGACAAAATGTTAACACGTATTTTTGTCAGTCATTAGATAGTCCGGCTGTTCAGTCCACTTCATCAACAGCTATTGTCAAGAGAAGTAATTATTATTATCTACATATTATGTGGCGCGGTCACAAAAACGCACATGTTCAGTCTTAACCAGCAAGTTGCACCTAAACGAGGCAAAACAGTTCGCAAGCTTCTGTAAACACAGTGTGACATATCATTTTCAATATTGCATTTTGAAACTATATTTTCGTGACACTGCGGCCTTTCCTACTGATTTTGGTGCCATGAGCTTTCACAACATCACGTTATTTGTTCGTCACCACATTATGCGCTTGACAAAATGTTTTTGACCAAGCCCCTAATATTATTCACAGGAAAACACCATTAGGTTCTTTCTACATTTGTTTACATGACAAAAATTGCATAGCAATCCAAACTTTAAAATAAACAATGTTGGTGATGCATTAATTATTATTTCTATATTTATGGTGATTTTTTGAAGTGGTCGTGGATGGCCAAACCCGATAGTATGAGGAATAGCGAAAACTTGCGATACTTGAAGGAGTCTCGGGCTGCGGGTCTGCGGACGGCGCTGCGGGTCTGCGGACGGCTCACGTTGGGTGGCTCGCCGTCCGATCGAAGCCAGGCCCGGGGCGACGGCGCATTGTGTTCCACGCGCGCCTCAAAGAGATGTCAGCATAGGAGTAGGGGACGGGGCCTGTCAGGGTACAGGATTTTGTTCGAAAGAGTTACCCCGGCCCTGGAAAGCAAAAGGCACTACGAGGAGCACGGATGGGTTTTAGTCAGTAAGAGTCTGACACTCCCTCCCGCTCCACCCAGAGCGGAAGGAGTCATTTGATGATTTCCCATTCATAAAAAAGGAGTTTCGGTCACGATTTTGATGAAAACTAAAACTGCATCATTGAATTTTTAAAACAAATTCAGTTAATGTTTAGGTAGGTAGGTAACGTCAGAAAATTATAAATGATGATATTTTCTTATAAATGAGCTCTTTCCTGTACCTTATCATGTGTTATTTCTGCACAGAATTTGATCCTTATATGGGACGCTTTCGGATGGTGTAATGCCAATTTTTGAAATGATGAAAATTCTGGTCCAAGACTACTTTTTAGAGTATTTTTCGCTATTTCACATTGTTTCGGATTTAACCGACAAATTCACCCCATATACGCAAGTACAGATATCTTGAAGCGCCAAAAGGCCCGTTGACGGGCCTAAACTTGCACGTGTTTTTTATTGATCCTTAATTAAAATACCAGGCCAGACTACACGCCGTGGAAGGGGCCCGACCCAGAGCTCCGCAGCGCCCAACCCGTCAAGGCTGATGGTCCTCAGCCTCGCGACAGGCCAGTCCCCAACGCCCGCGGCCCCAGCGGCCTCGCTAAGGGCCCTTCCGGAATCGCTAAAGGCTCTCTGTATCAGAAATTGAGCAAGAAGTCTGCCAAAATGTAAGTATATAAGTAATTTTTGTTGTGTGAGTAAAAGAAAACCGGAAAATTGCGAGTCGGACTCTCACACCAAGGGTTCCGTACCAAAAACCGAAAAAGACACATTACTTGTAAGTGGGCTCCACTTCAATTTTCAATTTAATTTAATTTTAATAATTTGTTGTTGAAGCGGCAATAGAAATACAGTCTGTGAAAATTTCAACTGTCTACCTATTGCGGTTCTTGAGATACAGCCCGCTGACAGACAGAGGGATGGATGGACAGTGGAGTCTTAGTAATAGGGTTCCGTTGGTTACCCTTCGGGTACCGAACCCTGAAAATATTCCTAGTGCTTGTAAAGTGGAAATGTGTCTATCATTATTCTATTTGATTAAACAACTTGTAACAGAATAAACGCAATATCTCTTTTGGGGTCATTGTACTCATCATTACGAACAATTATCAACACATATCTGAAATCGCGCAAAAAAGAAATCGACTGCCCATACATTTCTGTGCGCAGCATAAATCGACAAAATGTACTGAACAGTTGATTTTTTTTCGGGGTTGGCTCTTTTGTAAAAGTTGGTTGAGTAGGTACGTTGTATACAAATATGGCAATTACCGTATTTTTTATGAATGGTCAATTTCTAATTTATTTCTCATTTGATTTGAATTTTAATATTTTCAGTAGGTACAAGAGAAATCGCTGTCTCCTTCTTTTCGTGTCGTTTGTCACAAATATAATTTTACGTCCAGTATGTTCTTATTTACTCTAATCTAATTTAGCCCGTTATGTCGCACTGCTGGGCAAAGACTCCGTTTTCCACACACATCTGTCCTCTTATTTACTAACCCATTTATTATATCACTAGTAATTTATTTTGTTATTTACATAATACGTTTTTTTTATTATTTCCAGCATCGGCTAAATGGAGCGAGCTTACGACATGAACCGTCTTGGCAGTATAGTCTACATGAATTTAGTGTATGTGTAAATGATAGTATTGTAATTATGAAGTAGAAGGTTTCATTTTAGTAGCAGGCTCGATAAGGAAACCTATATTATGTAGTATGCAGGGAGCATAGATTTAAATAGTAAGATAGGGCCGTCCGAACGATTGTTTATACGCGTTCACCATACAAGAAACACGGCAGTTTTAGTGTGCCGACCGCGTGGCGATTTTTCTCCGGGCCTATTACGGGACAATTTGCGGATTCAAAAATACATGCGGTCCGCCCTGTACTAACTATGTAAATCTATGGCCGTGAGCCTGAGATGATAGAGGGGTTAATAGGGATGATTCCCTTAGTCCGTCAGTTAGTATTCGAAAAATATTGGACAACTATTTTTTTGATTTATCAAATCAATAAAAATTTACGAAGCAAAGATCAGGAGTGGGAGCTTGTGACGTCACTATTACATAGAAAGTGCGCTCAAATGTGACGTCACTCGAGTTCTCAACGCACTGTATCGTCTCTATTTTTTTGTTCACGCGAAAAAAAGAAAAAATACGTGTCTAATATTTTTGGGAATCTATCTGACTGACTAAGTAGATTTTTTTAGTCATTTACCGTATTCTAAAGCAAAATTATTTCAATGAAATAATGAATATTATTGCAATGACTATACCAACTGCTCGGTACCAACCTCCTCGATTCAAGCCTGCTGCTCAATGAAACCTCAACATAATAGACAAGCATTTGAGTAAGAAAATATGATCTCATTTATTTTTAAAACATTCCTGAAAAAAAATATTGCTCAAGTCAAAAAATATCGATAAATATGTATAGGGCACTCTATATTAAATTAAATCTTGCCTAATCTAGGAATTCTTTTTTTAAATTGTACCAATTACTGGACCCGTTTTTATACAATGTTGTTATTTCTCATGTATTTGAATATAGTTATCTAAACTTTATGCCCGTTTACCTTATTGTTAAGTGGCACTACGACGTGACGCCTTAAGGCCTGCGCAGATGAGGGACTTTTGTCCGCAGAGGACAAAAATTCATCCATATTTCAAACTATATATTTAGTGGTAATGAAGTTATTTGTTATCCAAAGTCAAAGTTTCGCGCCAAACGTGTTCGTTTACATTTTAATATGGCGGACAAAAGTCCCTTGTTTGCGCAGGTCTTTAAAATGCAAAAATATATGCGCATTCATTTTCAGTGTCGCTTAGTGTCACTGAAACGGGTTTAACTGTCTGAGTTTTATCGAAGGCATTGCCAGTGTCGGGATAACCGCTATCTACCAGCTGGTCTATTCTGCTAACCCGTCGCCGTGTAAGCTTTAGGTGGATTGAGCATGAAGTGAACTGTTATTCCACCTTACCTCACCTTATATTTACTGCACCTAAGCTTACAAGGTGTGATAGTTACAGAATCCTTTTGCAGAGGTTCTGGACAAAGTGCCGTTACATCAGCGAATGCGATTGTCGAAATGCCAGATATAAGGAATTGATCACGTGACATTTTGACAGCGTTTGCCAATCCCATACATTACGTTTTGAAGATGGGGCACGTGCGCGGCGTTGTATAGCTAGTGTTGCATAATCGAAACTTTAACGTTAAGAATACTCGACGTTTGTGTGCTGCCACGCATCGGAGAATGTGCACGAAGTAGACTGCCATCCAGCGTTGCAATTTTGAAACTTCTAGATAAAATAATTATACTTGACAATAACATTTCCGTGCTGTCACGTACGGTTCCTGCACCCTCCGTTTAGGAGAACGTGCACGAAGGTGACTGCCATCTAGCGTTGCAATTTCGAAACTTCTAGATAAAATAATTATACTTGACAATGACATTTCCGTGCTGTCACGTACGGTTCCTGCACCCTCCGTTTAGGAGAACGTGCACGAAATTGACTGCCATCTAGCGTTGCAATTTCGAAACTTCTAGATAAAATAATTATACTTGACAATGACATTTCCGTGCTGTCGCGTACAGTTTCTGCACCCTCCGTTTTGGAGAACGTGCATGAAGTTGACTGCCATCTAGCGTTGCAATTTATAAATTTCTAAATAAAATAATTATACTTGACAATGACATTTCCGTGCTGTCACGTACAGTTCCTGCACCCTCCGTTTAGGAGAACGTGCACGAAGGTGACTGCCATCTAGCGTTGCAATATCGAAACTTCTAGATAAAATAATTATACTTGACAATGACATTTCCGTGCTGTCACGTACAGTTCCTGCACTCTCCGTTTAGGAGAACGTGCACGAAGTTGACTGCCATCGAGCGTTGCAATTTTGAAACTTCTAGATTAAATAATTATACTTGACAATGACATTTCCGTGCTGTCACCGATAGGTGACAGCACGGAAATCGGCGGAGTCGATAAGGAACGTGCACGAACTATCGTTCGTGCACGTTCCTTATCGACTCCGCCACGCCAGCGCTGCTATAATGTCACCTGCTAGAACCTCCGATAAATTAACAGAAATGATTCATAAAATGACAAAAATAATCCACAGTTATTTCCTTACAATTTTCAAAATTAAGGAATGTAACTGGAATTGATGTCCTTCGGTAAAACTTCTTTCTAAATCGGATATTAACACAACTTTAGAATAGAAAATAATCATTGCCAAAAATGTTATCTTGTTGTGGTTTATTAATTTTATCATCTGCGTAGTATAGGAATTTATTTTTTGTTGAGACAAGTTTATTGTAAGGTTGAACATTTTGGAATTTGTCATTTGATATTGGCTACAGTATTATCAGTGGTTTTTAATGCACAAATTGTATTCGTCGTTGATACTGCAATACCGCGAAACACAATTGCTATAAAACCTAAATAACCTAACTTTGAATAAAATAACATCGAAAATTAGACCTTATAAGTATTATAAGGTCTAATTTTATATATTTATATTATAAACTACACTTTGCTATAAGGCTTATAATAGCAAGTGTAGTTTCGCGGTGTTGCAATATCACCAACGTATTGTAAGTTTAATTTAATTATTGTTTTAGTAAAGCAATTTGCGTCATTATTATCTCTGATATAAGTTTTAACTATGTTTAAAGGTAATTTTATAAATAAAATTAATAAACCAACAACAATATTTGATAGACACGCGTTGTGCCCAGTTCTTCCGACCTCTTGTATTATTTTAGAAATATAATATTAGTAATTATAATATTACTATATCAGGGATTTTGTATCCGGCCAAAGATGTGTATGGAAAAAAAATATGTAAAAAGAGTTTGAGGATTTCGAAATATTTTGTGAAATTATCGTGATTATGAAAGCTTTGCTAGCGATAAGAGGTGAGACATATGCGGCCCTAAATACATTTTGTATCATGGTTTCAATGGGAGAAATGTTAAAGTGAGACTTAAATCTAATATTTTAGGGTCGGTTTTTAGTCTAACCAGATGCGGGTATATTTCGTTGAGAGACTGCCCATCTAGTTTCGATATAGTTTATTTGTTGCGCACTTTAGAATAGGTACTAGGGAAAGAACAATGTACTTTTTTGCAAAGGACATCATTCATCGTCCATACATTTTTGGGCAAGAAAAAAGTTATTTTCTTACTTTTTTTTTTACTATGGGAATGGAAACTGAAGGGTTTAAAAGTTCATTAAATCACTTTCGTACTTATATGACAGCTATTAGATTACTATAATTCTTTTTTAGCTAAAACATACTGTTATTGCATTTTTCAAACCCGCATGAGTCATGAATGTACTTGTTCTTTCCGAATATGACTTTTCTGTTGTATAGTCGGCACTTCCAAAATCAAGCGCAAATTGAATGATGTCCTTTATCTGGTGCCTACTGTAACGTGTAGAAGCGCGATCGGTTGCCAATGTTTTAGATGATTATCAAAGTATTCGTGTTTAGTACGAGTGCTTAAGTGGCTGGTGATGGCGTCTGACTCAAACTTCGCATTTCTCCCAGTCATCGTCTGCCTCGGTAGGATTATACGTCCGTACTCGATTATTTATTTTCGTCACAATAGGTGGGTAGACGTAGACGATGTAACGGTCTAGTATTCAAAATTGTATTTGTAGAATAACCTAATTGCCTCAAGTTATTAAGTAGAATGTGCATGCACGTGATTATGAATGATAGTCATGCTTTATACTAGCGCGCTCTGGCTTTGACTGGATTTTTTACAAAATAAATAGTCTATGCCCATCAGGAATAATGTACCTTTAAAATGGTGTAACAATTTTTCAAATAGCTGTAGTGGTTTCAGAGATTTTCCTACACACATACACATACACAAACTCAGAAAATCTCACTCTTTATGAAATTAGTATGTATATAATTAATTGTTATGCATCAGAATCTGTCCTGAATGAGAGAAGTAAACCATACTCAGATTATTCCTATAATAAATGGTACTACAAAATCTTATGAAGTCAAATTAGTTACAGTATTTGGCCATAAATATTGCAAACCAAGATATCAGAAAAGTTTTGGTTTGTAGAGCATACCATAGACTAACAGAAGTTGACAGAACCAAGCATTCTCGGTATCAGTCGGACCATTCTGTTGGTTGACATCTCACCGTGTACACTTAGGTGGAGTGAACGACAAGTGAGCTGTCATACCATCTTGTTTGTATGGTTTGACGACTGACTTGTCGTTCACTTCGGCATGCTTACAGTATCGCACTGCAGAAAAGTATGTGAGAGAACTCTACTAATAAGTACTAGATATTATTAAGCTTTTCGAGTAGGAATGATTATTTTTATCACTATCCTAACATTTTTCAGGCATTTTGCTCTAAAAAAGATCTGTTCGGTACATTTTTATCAGAAGACTAAATGTAAAGAACGGATGTTTTTATTAAGGTTAGTTTTTCGAATAAATAATATAATTTCTCTGATTGATGCCTGCAAAAACGTTTGGTTAAGTGATACACAGATCAGGCAGTATGCGTCTCTTCTCTGAGACGAATAAAGCTTGCTTTCAATCCGCTCTCGCCATTGAGTTACCACAATTCATGGCGCTATTAGTGTAATAAATTATTTTTGTATATAAATGCGTTAAATAAGTGTGATTAGTATTGAAATGTCTGTGCAATATCATGAACTTTTGGATAAGTAGGAACATATTTGGTATAGATTTTTTGCAATGATTGAGTGGGAATTTGTTTTAATAAATTAGACTTATTTATATTTTCTCATGAGAGATGACAGTAGCTTTGTGGCTGTATAGACTTAAGTTTGAAATAATAAACACTTCAATTTGTAATTAGAAATAATTTGAATCCATCGTCGCCAATTCTAGTATCGACGTTAGTGTCGTGTATTTTAAGTTGATTTTTCACTGTCCATTTGTATAAAAAAGGTCTTGTATCACATAGAGTTTGAAGTTCCAAAATTTTAAAATTATCTCGAAATCTGAATTCAAATATTACTGCTGGTGCGTAGACGTTAGTATTGTACATCGAGTTTAAAAATCTGCTTTGTTGAGCGATCTCTTTGTTACTTACACATATGTGTCAGTCTTTTTCTAAGGTCGATGCGCTTTATTAACGCCGGGTTCTGTTGAATTATAACGCCACATCTAAATAATAATAATTTTAATTAATTGAAACGACATACATTCAATTATTATAGTAAATGTATGCATCAAACTAATATTTTCATAATTTCGTATCTACAGCTCCACGTATCCGTCGTACAGAACAATTATTATAACTAATAGACATTTTCTACGTATAAGTCTATAAGATTATTTTCAAGTATTACATGAAATTATTTAGTGCCAATTTTACCGTTCGTCGTTCATACATTTAGATGTTGTGTACCTATTTTTTAGTAGATAAACTCAAATCAGCAGCCATCGAACGTTTAGACCTCCGTTTGTGTTCAAATACATTGTAGACAGGTTATGTTTTCTTGACTAGAAATGATTGTTTTGATGTTATGAAGGCGAGTATTTTTACTGGTGTGGACTAAGATTTTGACGATTCCGCTCAAAATCTTAGTAAGGTGCAGAGAATTTAATTTGGCAGTACTTTAAGCCAGATAACCAAACTCTGCTTACTCACTACAAAATATGAGAACTAAAATAGTAATTGAAGTAAAGAGCCCGTCTTCACATACTTAAGTATTCGATTGTGTAATCTTACGACAATTTCTAGCATAAGCATAAGTGTTAAATCGGAGTTTGGCCATAATGACATATCTTTTGAGGCTCAGTCTCTTCCTAGTCTAGTTCTGAATCTAGTCAATTAGGCTAATATATTGTAGAGATCACACATTATTTTTGTGAATATTCTGAATAAAGCTGTTGGTTTTGTCCAAAAAGTGTATTATTTAACGGAATTCCCTTTGGTCCCTGTGGACCGTCCTACGTCCTACTTCCAATCTTGTCAAGAGTTATTTTTTAAATGAACATTTTGGCGCTACCTCCACGAGCAAGTGAGTCACCACCAAGGAACTTATATTACAACCTGGAATGTGCACAGGCTGTCGATACGCGGTCCGAGCGAGATAGCTTCGCGAGAGCCCTCTGTCCCTTTCATTAGGGTGACCAACCAATATAATGTAGGTTGAGACTAATATAATAGGATATAATATATTAACCAATAATTTGATTTCATAAGTCAATAATAATTATGCTTTAAGGCTGCAGTCTTGCAAAATTCACTCGCGGCGAATTATTTGCGCAACTTTAAATTCGTTTTCTTTACAAAGTAATGAAATAACATGAAATATTTTTATTGCCCATAAATAACCATAATATAAGTAATACGCAGTTATTTTTTTTAAGTTCTTCTAGGTGGATTATGTTAGGTAAATCAAGTGTTAAATACAGCTCTCTCGCGCCCAACATCATTTCGAGTTCTGTTTGGGCGCTCAGTCTATGGCAATGAAGAATTAATTTACAAATCTGTTCAGCGCATAATTAGCTCAATATTCTCGTCTTCAAAATGCGCTGATTAGTTTTGTCTAGTTATGTTTCATTTTCTTAATTCAGAGGTCACACTTTCATCAAAATTCTCTGTTTTCATCTCTTAATAAACGGTTTGTTTCATTATAACTATGCATTGTATGTATGTAATAATTTGATTATTTTAATGCCAAGAGTTCATTAAGCAAATACTTAAAAAAAATAGCACCTAAATCACATTACCCTAACAATAATAATAATCTCAAAAGACCTCCAAAAAACGAGTTCATAAACAAGAATTGAGAGAGAAATTCCTTAGTGGCCGCTGCACGGGCGGAGCGTTCGGACGTGTGGTCCACGACAAATTTTAATTGTTCCCTCTCGCTCTAACATTGCTCCTGCTCTAACGTTGGTTACGCACTGTTATGTATCTAAAGTTGCTCTACTTTATTATTTTTTGTATATTATTTTTCGGGTGTTGTAAATATTTGTGTTTTAGTAATAGTATTGTAAATATTTGATTTCAATATGGATCGTAAACGTAAAAAAAAATATGCATGCACGAAAAAAAAAAAAATTGGGCTCAAACGTAGAAGTGATGAAGAGAAATAGAATCCAAAGGTAAGTAGAACTGTTTACAGTATTCATGTTTAGGGCCTAACTACAAGGTCAAATTCAATTAGCTAGCGAGACTCCACAGACTTGATGGGTATACGATTTTATCAACTCACACTTCAAGTAACAATACTACCAGCGGTCATTGACCCCAAACAAATCATCAAATCTTTACTGTTTTTATAAAATTGTTATAATATTGTATACAGGGTCGAATTAAATTAGACAGCGAAAGTCCGCAGAACTGATGGGTATCAATATAAGTATGACAAAACAAAAATTAATTAATATGATGTTCATGCATGCTGTCAGAAGGTATAAAAGAGTGTGGTTGGGGAGGGCGTGAGTGCTTGTGTGGGCATGAGTGTGTGGATGGATGTGTTTGTGGGTTGGTCGGTGTATTTAGTGTCTATGTACATACATAAATAATAAATACACACTCCTACTGGCGACCAAAATCGGATCGGCTAATCGGCTAATTTGACCAAAGTCAGATATCTTTTAACCGTGGAATAAAATTAATTAATAATATGACTAATTTATTTTCACAGGTCTGCTGCTGGCTCTCGTCAACCATTTTCAGATGTTAGCAACCTGTCAGAAGCGCGAAATATTAATCCTACCTCTTCTACTATTGGAGTACCAGTGATGATTGAAAATATTGACGGAACTGAAAATGTAACAAACTCAAATAAGAAAATGAACCGGAAGCGAACATTTGAGGAGGCTTTTCCTTTTCGCCGAATTTTCGGAAGGAAACGTCAACAACCTGTAATTGTTAGCGACGACCAACAGCTGCAAATTGATAATGAAACAGAAATGACCAATGATGAGGAACTGTTTTGCCTAGAAGGGCGCAGAATCGTATCGATCAAATATTTTTTAGAAATTTTGGGGAAGATTGCTGATCATAACGAAAAATCTTTTGGATGCAGGTATACAAATTTGAAATGTATCGGTGAACGACGTAAAGGTTTTATATCAAAACTGCATTTCAAGTGCGAACTCTGTAATTCCGAATTTGACATAAGCACTGAAGATCCGTCTAACACTTGTGATGTGAACCACGGTATAGTTGCAGGTATTATTAGTATTGGCTGTGGGTTGGGAAATTTAAATGAATTGGCAGGTAATGCTGATATACCTGGCATGTCAAAAAATTTATATGCTCAGACAATCAAAAAAGTTTACGAATGGTTCCATAAGACGGCAGTAGAATAAATGGCCAAGGCAGGCATCGAAGAGGCAGAACATGCGACAGAAATTGGCAGTGTCGATTGTGATGGTACACCAATGATTGATGTAATAGCTGACGGGTGTTGGTCCAAAAGATCTTTCCGTAATAACTATTCAGCATCATCAGGTGCAGCAGCAATAATCGGTGCATACAGTGGTAAAATTTTATATCTTGGTGTAAAAAATAAATACTGCATAGTATGTGCAAAAGCTGAAAATAAAAAAAATAAACCTGCAAATCATATTTGCTACAAGAACTATTCTGGTAGTTCTTCCAGTATGGAGTCAACGTCGCTTGTTGAAGGATTTGGTAACTCTCTTGAATCTCATGGTTTAATATATGCTAGACTAATATCAGATGGTGATTCAAGTACTCATAAAAAAATATTAGAAAGCAATCCATATAAAAACTGCAAGGTTCAGAAGATCGAGTGCAGAAACCATCTGTTAAGAAATCTATGTAACAAACTGAGAGCACTTACTAAAGATACTCATATTCCTATTCAATTAGGGAAACTTTTAACTGACTTCAAAATCATGAAGTTACGCAGATACACAGTGCGGGCTATAAAGTTGAGGAAACACGAAGACATTTCTGACAGTCAAAAAATGGTAAAACTTCGTACAGATATTTTGAATGCATTACACCATTCTTTTGGTAGTCACTCTGATTGCGATGACGCTATATGCCCAGCAACTGATAAAACTGACCGAAATACGGCACTTGATGTAGCTAACACAGTTTTGTGGAGGAAAATGAGTCAAATTGTCTTGTTTTTGGCTGCAAACGCTAAAAGTATAATTTTTGACGTCGATAGCAATCCTGCTGAGACATTCAATTCAGTGATTGCCAAATATGTGGGGGGGAAAAGAATTAATTACACACTTAAGAATTCATACCAGGAAAGGTGTTCCGCTTCAGTTATTTCCTTTAACACCAAGCGACCAATAAACGCTATCCATAAATGCATATTTGGTAAACCTACTGGCAAATACACAAATGTATATGAGGTACAAAAAGCGAAAAGAAAAGTTTACAAAAGATTATTTAGAAAAAAAATCCGTAGAAATATGAACGATCCAGATTATGGACAGAAAGCTCAAAGACCAGATATGACCGATGAAGATTTTCAGATAACAAAAAATGAATTTCTTAAACAAACGGAGCTTTCTGACCAGCAAAGAGACGAACTACAGAAACAGACGATAGACCAAAGTTCCAGTCAAGAATGGTTAGAAAACAGAAAAAATAGATTAACCGCGTCTATGTTTGGAAAAATATGTAAACGTAAAGAAAACATTAGCTGCGCTCCTTTAGTGAAAGCTATTGTGAAACCACAAAAGTTGTCAAATGTCCCATCGATCACATATGGTAGAGATTATGAACAAATAGCATTAACCCAATTATCTCTGCAGGAAAACGTCACAATTACCCGCTGCGGTCTTTATATTCATAAAACACTCCAATATTTAGGAGCAAGTCCCGATGGTATTTATAAAGACAAAGATGGAAAAACAGGACTGGTAGAAGTAAAATGCCCATTTTCTGCAAAAAATATGCAAGCTGAAGAAGCTATAAAAGCAAAAAAAATAAAATTGTGGAAATGTAACACTAAGAAAAATACGTTTGTGATTGACAAAAACCACGATTATTATTTTCAAATTCAGGGCCAATTAAACATTACGGAGATGGATATGTGTTTATTTGCCGTATGGACTGGAGAGGAGTACTCAATGAAAGTCGATTATATAAAAAGAGACCCTACGTTCTGGCACGAAAAAATGGTAGGCCCATTGTCTAAATTTTATTTGCATTGTCTGCTTCCTGAGCTAATTGATTCCCGCCTTGAACGCTCGATGCCAATAAAAGACCCGCCATATATCATTCAAGCTATTGAGAAAAAAGTAAAAAAAAATAAGAACGCGTCCACGTCTTCTACCGCAGACGCTGTCGTTCAGGATAATTAATTCCTGAAAGAAAAGAAAGAAAGAAAAAGTATTTGTTGTGACTCGTACAGGAAGATCTAAACAAAACAAAGTCAAAAATAAAAAACCGGCCAAGTGCTAGTCGGACTCGCGCACGAAGGGTTCCGTACCATTAACTACAAAAATCACGTCTGTTGTATGGGAATAAAATAAATATTTATTTTATTTTGTTTTTAGTATTTTGTTGTTATAGCGGCAACAGAAATACATAATTTGTGAAAATTTCAACTGTCTAGCTATCGCGGTTCTTGAGATACAGGCTGGTGATAGACAGACGGACAAACAGCGAAGTCTTAGTAATCGGATACCGTATTTACCCTTTGGGTACGGAACCCTAAAAAGTAACAAAGAAAAAGAGTAATCGGTGCACAGAGTTACGTATAATTTGAAAAATAAGAAACAACAATTTTGTGTTTAATAACTTTTTATTTATTCAGCCATTTTTTTGTCCCACTGCAGGGCAAAGGCCTCCCTTCCCTCCTTCCACTTATCGCCAATCCTTGTGAAAAGGGTCGAGCTCGTCCCGCCATCTCATTCTGGGCCTGCCGCGTTGTCGTTTGCTGCTGTTTGGGACCCATTGTGTGGTTATTTTAGCCCATAGCCCCTCCGGCATGCGACAGATGTGACCAGCCTTCCATTTTAGCTTGGCAGCCGTGTGACCTACATGGGCATTTTGAGTTTTAGAACGCAGTATCGAGTTCCTTATACGATCAGAAAGTTTAACTCCAAGGATACTGCGCTCGTAGTTCTGACGCTGCAGCCGGACGCGGCGAAGAGGGGCGTGACGTACGCGGACGTGCTCACCAAGGCGAAGGAGGCAGTGAACCTTGGTGAGCTGGGCATCGTGGGGGGCCTTCGGCTCCGGGTCACCATGACTGGGGCCCGGATGCTGGAGATCCCCGGGGCAGCCAGCGGCCCAACCGCGGACGCTCTAGCCGAAAGGCTCAGGGCGTCCCTAAGCGCGGACGATGCCCGAGTGTCCAGGCCCACCAAGCGCGCCGACATGCGCATCTTGGGCCTGGACGACTCCGTCACGGAGGCGGAGGTGGTGGCCGCCGTCGTTAGGACGGGGGGGTGCTCAGCAGAGGAGGTGAAGGCGGGCACCCTACGTCCTGACAACACGGGTATGCGCACCATTGTGGTGAGCTGTCCCGTGTCGGCGGCCAAGACCATCTCGGAGGGCCGTAGGTTTTTGGTGGGTTGGGTTTCCGCGCAGGTCAAACTGCTGGAACCCCGACCTCTGAGGTGCTTCCGGTGCCAGGTGGGCCACCATGTAGGAGCACAATGCACCTCGGAGGTGGACCGCAGCGGTCTATGTTTCCGCTGCGGTCAGCCCGGTCACAGGGCCGGCTCCTGCGACGCCGCGCCGCACTGCGCAGTCTGTGCGGCAGCCGGCAAGCCGGCCGACCACTGGGCTGGGGGTAGGGCCTGCGCCCCACCCGCCAAAGCCGGAAACCGGAGAAAGCCCTCCGCCACCGCCGTCTCTGCCGCGACCGCCGCCACCGCCGCCGCTTCCTCCGCCGCCAAAGCCGGTTCCACTGCGGCTGCTGCTACTGCAACAGCCGCAGTGGAGCCCCTACAACGGGCTCCGGAGGGGGCTGAAATGGAGTGCCAGTAATGGCCCCATTTCACCCCCTCCTGTTGAACGTCAGCCACTGCGCCGCCCAGGAACTGATGCTCCTGGGCATGGCGCAGTGACTGATGCCTGTGGACGGCGAGCAATGGGTAGCTCGCCGTCCGATCAGAACAGGCCCGGGTTGACGGCGCGCTGTGTTCTACGCGCGCCAAGCCAGCAGTCGTCAGCATGGGTCGGGGCCCGTTAAGGCCAGAGCCTACCAGGGTTGCGGATTTGTTCGAAAGAGTTACCGTGGCCCTGGAACGTAAAGGCACTAAGAGGAGCATGGGTGGGTTTTAGTCAGTAGAAGTCTGACACTCCCTGCCGCTCCACCCAGAGCGGGAGGGGTCATTTGATGATTTCCCATCCAGAAAAAAAAAAAAAAAAAAAAAAAAAAAAAAAAGGATACTGCGCTCCATTGCTCGCTGACAGACCCCGAGTGCGGACTTTTGACGATTGGTTAGTGGCCATGTCTGCGCTCCATAGGTGAGGGTAGGAAGAATGCACATGTCCATGAGTTTTCTCTTTAGTGAGAGAGGGAGAGTTCCTTTCAGTATTTGCTTCATCGACCAATAGCTCTTCCAGGCGTTCTCGGTGCGTCGAGCAACTTCTTTATCGTGTCTTGCCTGGAAGGGGACTATTTGGCCGAGGTATATAAACTCATGGACATATTCAATACTCGCACCCCCAATTCCTATGTTACCTTGGTCTTCGTCATATTCATCGCGAGTCCAACCTCGAGGCTGGCACTGCTCAGTTGGTCGAGCATTAGGCCTAACTCGGCTGCCGTGGAGGAGAAAAGAACAATATCGTCGGCGAAGCGGTGATTAGTTAATCTTCTATCGCCCACGACGATGCCCTTGTCCCTCCAATTGCTTTTTAGTTTTCTAAAGACTTCTTCAAGCGTGGCTGTAAAGAGCTTTGGAGCAAGCGGGTCGCCCTGTTTAACCCCTTTATGGATAGTGAATGATGGTCCTGTGGTTTTTATTTTTAAAGGCTGCTGTGCTATTTTGGTATACCTATTTTTTGTAGTAGGTTAATTTATGTAGGTTCGATATCTTGGTTTTGAAGAGATTTAAATATGGCGTTGTGCGATAAACTGACAAATGCTTTAGAGTAGTCGACAAATGCGAGGTATAAAGGTAAGTTGAATTCTAAATGTTTTTCTATAACTTGATTAAGGGACTGTAAATGGTCAGTAGTGGATAGGCCATGGCGGAACCCGGCTTGTTCGGGAGGTTGATGTTGATTGAATTGGCCAGAAATGCAATTTTCAAGAATTTTTATGAATATTTTGTAAAGGTGTGAGATGTGGCTGATGGAGCGATAATTGCCGATGTCGGTCTTATCACCTTTTAATGAAGGATGATAACATTTGAGTGGCAGAAACTACTCGGAAAATCACCTTTTTATAATATTGAATTAAATAAGTTCCTTATGTATGGCAACAAGATAGGCTTCGCGGCTCGAAGTGATTCGGTTGTAATACCATCTTCGCCGGGACTTTTATTGTACTTCATGCCTCTGAGAGCCCGGTGTACTTCATAGCCAGATATTATCGGGACCTCCTCAGGACATCAGTAAACTTCGGTTGTTTTTTGGGATGTTTGGTCGTTGGAATATAGAGATTTATACAACTCGGTACTTATCCCAAGAATTTTTGCCCTATCTCCTTGTTTAACACCATTTACCATACCACGCATAGCTGATCTTAGGGATCGGTTGTTTGTCAATGCGGTAGCCAGCAGATTGGTACGTTACATTCTGTCGCTCTTCTATAAGACGTGTTGTGCTGTCAGTAAGTTTTGTTTTCTTTTTCTTGAGGCACACAATTTTTTGACTGGCGATTTTAATAGCTTCCTTTATGTTTTCATACTGTACATGTACGTCCTCTGAATCTGTGTCTAATAAACTGAAAGTGTTTTTAATATTTATGTCAAACTGTTCTTTATTTGCAATTAGTGTACATCTATCTGAACTTTTGATTGTACTTTGTGGCGATGTAATTTCAAATCAAAATTTGCTGTCCGGTGATCGGAGCTGATAACTACTTCATAAAAAATTATAATAAACTTACTTTACACAAAAATATGGCGTATTCTTTTAACACTCATTGGCTGGCCACACTATCATTTTTTATGTCTACTACGATACTACGGAACACACAAAAACACTACATCCAGACCCAAAGTACCATTAAAATTTAAATAAATATTGAATAATACTTAGTAGAGCAACTTTCCGACCGTGTCAAATTTTGTTTTAAATTTTACGCTAGGTAGGATGAATGCGGGGACTGCGGGGAGCCCGGGTGCAGACGCTCGGCGCGTGGACTCGCTGCACGCGATTCTTATATTGTGCACTAGAAGACTAAGCCCTTAAGGATGGATTAAAGTAAAACGCATTAAACTATGTTTTATTATATCCTGGGGCCTGAAATGAAGACTGCAAATAACGGAATAATTTTTGACATTTGAATGACTTGGAATGACATCAAGCCATTTTTTCTCCCTGATTCTTCTCCAGGCAGTCTGAAATTATATTTTTTAAATTTATTTAAAATATACGAAGTGACACACCTAAATCAGCGATTAATATGGGAAGTTGAAACTATTTTGCCATTTCCCTACAAATGTTCCTCGGGAAATGTGAAATTTCATGATCACGTCTTTTAAGTATTCGGTACACCATTCCATATA
Organism: Melanchra persicariae; assembly: GCA_947386135.1. Lineage (NCBI taxonomy): Eukaryota > Metazoa > Arthropoda > Insecta > Lepidoptera > Noctuidae > Melanchra > Melanchra persicariae. The sequence goes on from OX376643.1 coordinate 32,477,800, forward strand.
AAGTTTTATTATGCTTACGTTGAAGACTACCTCCTGTTTATATTCTGCATTGTGTAAATAATCTTATAATTTCGTTCATTATGGGCACCCTACTTCAAGAATTGAAATATACTTACTTGAAGAAAGAAACACCGCATCCTGCATATGATTCGCTTTTGCAACCTTGAATCGCACACTTTTTAACCATCTTTATTACATCCGAATAAAGAAATTGATTGTTTTACAACAAATAAATATGGCTGGTGGGTTACCAGTCTAACTTATATAATTATATATTCTACTAATAATCTTTTCTTTTTTAATTACATTTCAATACAGTATCTAAATAATTGCTAAAAAATGTTCTCATTCTAACAGATAATTTAAAAATATTAGAAATTTATCAGAACGAAAGTTAATGTTTTTTTAATAAGACACGACAATATTATTTTTTCCTACCATTCCCACTAAATTCGGGAATAATCCTCCTGGCAACACTTTAGAAAGGGACACAAGGCTCTCCAAGCGCTTTCTCCCTCGGACCGGATTTCTCTTTGACCAAGTGATTGTCTGTAATAGAACTTAGCTTCATAGACATAAGGTTTATTTTTATATTGGTGTCAAATTGACAATGCACATTCCAGGTTGTAATATAAGTTCCTTGGTCACCACCCACTTCGAGTCCGCTCGGCCACTAGACGATTATTCTACCGCTAGGGTTTCATCGCGACAAATCTTCACATCATTATTATTATTACAATTTTGGTAAGTAACAGATTGAATTTGTAAAAATATAAAAAAAAATCCTGGGCTTGTATTTTAGGAGCTGTGAGACTAATACGCCATGGCCGCGCCATTGAAACGGTGAAAAACACATTTTCGCCGATATCTCGCTAAAAAAGCAACGCAGACGTCTGAAGTTTTTTGTAAAACCTGGATTTGAATTTGTCAAAACTAGTAAAAATAAAACAAAATCCTAGGTTTATATTTCAGGAGCTATAAGACTAATACGCCATGGCCGCGCCATTGAAACGGTGAAAAAATACGTAATCGCCGATATCTCGCTGAAAAAGCATCGCAGAGGTCTGATTTTTTTTGTAAAACCTAGATCTGAATTTGTCAAAACAGGCAAAAATGCCATGCCAAACCCATTTACATTTCAGGAGCTGTAGAACGGAATCTTAAATACGTCTTGAATATGACGATAGGGTGACCATGGCTTATGGTTTACAGAAAACTTTTCAACTATTATACTAGAAATTATATCTTAAGGATTCTAAATGAAATAAAAGTGAAACGTTAGAATACAAAACCATGTTTATTTGTTTAAACATCGTTGTTTGCTAGCTGAAAATACTGGTTTTGAGTAGACATGCGAAAACCATAACAGATAACTTTGCATAGCGTTCGTAATGACTAATGAGTATAAAATAGCATAATTTGATGAATAAGACTAAGATTAAATTCTGCCAGAAATAATCCCCCTAATTAAGTCATGTATTCCAACATTGAATAGCAGGAGCAAAGGAGCGAACGAAACGCGCGGATGCAGCGCGGGAGACGAAGACTGGTTGTCTAACTAATGTAGTGTATGTTCTTAGTTTGCATATATCTATGTAGGTATGTTACTCGTGTACTTAAATACCAATCCTTATTAATAAATGAGTGAGTTATCAACGAGCAGTCAGAGCGTTTTACTCTTCTCCAATACCCAACCTTACATGGCGACCCTGCCATGTTTGGTGTTGGGGTGTCGGGTCGCAATGCAAGCGCACGGTGCGTGAAGTACAGACTCGTTCTCCGTAGTTCGTAGCCGTCCAAAAAGAGATATCCCGCCGTCACATCCCGTCCCGCCAAAAGCTTTTTCTCGATTAGTCGTCGTTTTACTTTCAATTAATTCGTACGTAGTACTTGTTGGTGTTTTAAATTTTGGCATTCATTTTTACTTCATTTAGAATCCTTAAGGCGCTGTGAATAGCAAAAACTAGAAAATTGCTGGTTTCCTGACGCAATTTTAGCCAAATCTGTTTAGTTTCAAGCTGCAGAAAAATTATATTTCAAACAACACTGTTGTTTCCGAAACATATTTAATAAAATCCTCGATAGTACTCGTAATTATCGTCAAAGTTACCTCTAACCACAGTATTTATATTGTGCTCTAACTTTGACCTTAGAAAAAAAAATCCCATATAACTAGCCTACTTACCTATGCCGATAAAAATTATACCAAAATAATGAATCGAATCGTAATGCAAAACTTTGCTGTTTTAGATTTTCAATAGATTAACTTAGTTTTGAGGAAATCGATAAAATGCTTCATATTTGACAATAAATTGCAAGCATTTAGTCGTCGCGCTTTTCTTTCTTTTCTATACAGTCCGAGAGTGACCGAGCTTTTGCTGAATCTATACAGGGTTACTGGTAATTCGACGTATATCCGTCAGGGGCTGATAAGGGGGCCAAAATGCAACAAATTGAAACCCCCATATGTATGGCCGAAATTCAATAGTTTTCGAGATATTTGAATTTTAAGGGTTTTTCAAAATTTACCCAAAATTTGACATTTAATTCCAAATAAAAAACCTACATACCCATTCAAGCGTACCATTAGAAATGATGCTGTAGCTGGCACTTCAATTAAGCTATGGACATAATTAAAACTACTTAATTTAACAAAATAATTAAAATAATGAGCGATATAAGAGAATAATATCTTACAAATATTTTCATTTTACGCTTCAAAAATGTTGTCTCGTCAAAAAAAATTCTATGAAATTAATCGTACAAATAACTAAAACAACTTGCCTATTCTGTAAGCATTATAAAAAAGTACAAAAGTCAGTTTTAAAATACATAATTCGTGGCATGGCATGTGTTTGAACCGGCGCGGGGAGAGAAATCATGTGTTCTTAGTTTGTCATCCTCGCTAAAACAACCGATTTTACTGGCGAAATTCTTGGTGATGGGGCGGGGTGTGCGGGCGGGGGAGTACACGGCGTCTGCTGCGCTCTCGTCGCCTTCCTTAGTACAGTTCGTGTCAAATAACTATGCCCCTCTGAAGTTAGCCATTTGCAAAGATCGCGTAGGTGCAGTCACGTAGACGGGAGCAAGCGGGACGCAAGCATGCATCGAACGTAAACGAGCGACTGAGACGTAATTTTGACTACTACGCAGCCACTCGTAGCCAACTTCAGAGGGGCACAGTATTTGACACGAACTGTAAAAAACGAACAAACTGCAACTGCGCATGCGGGGGGCGGGGATTATGACGGCGTGATTTTATGTCTCAGAAAAAATCTTGCGCGGAAAGTTAGAAAATTTAAGAATCCTTAGGGTAGGTGTTGGGTAGGTGTAGGGTAGGTGTAGGGTAGGTAGGTAGGTAGCCAGTTGACGGGAGCGAAGCCGCGGGGGACAGCTAGTATCTAATAAAATAGGTGAAAAGTTTTCTGTAAACAATAAGCCATGGTCCCCTATCGTCATATTCAAGACACCTCCTGAAATGTGAATGGGTTTTTTGTGCATTTTTACCTGTTTTGACAAATTCAGATCTAGGTTTTACAAAAATCTTCAGACCTCTGCGATGCTATTTCAGCGAGATATCGGCAATTACGTATTTTTTCACCGTTTCAATGGCGCGGCCATGGCGTATTAGTCTCACAGCTCTCACAGCAAATATAGAAAAATTTTATAGGATATAAGCCCAGGATTTTTTTCTATATTTTTAAAATTTTTTTTCAAATACAATCTGTTACTTACCAAAATTTCAGGTCTCTGCAATGCTTAGTTTTAAAGATCTCCGTGGCCGCGCGGTTCGGAGCATTTCAAAGGCGCGGCCACGTTCAAACCCTTAGGGCCTTATCATACTAGCGGATTGCGAACGTCCTCAAAGCGGAGCGGGCAGGCAACGAATTCGTTACGGACACACAACGAACACGCCGCGAATGCGCAGCGAATTCGTTGCGGACGCGCAACGGGATCGCCGCGAAGAGCAAAGTGGACGCCATTTTGTACTGTCTCGTACAAACGCCAGCCCGTCCGCCCCACCTCACATCAGACCGTAACGAAACACGAATGTGACAGGACGTACCTATGTATCAACATGGCATCATTGGGAGATTTAGATATTGATACAGTTATTAATATTAATGAAATTCAAAGTCGTTACGTAATATGGGATCAAAAAAGCAGAGAATTTAGTGATCGTAATTTAAAAAAAAAAGCATGGGAAGAGATTTGCAATTTCTTTATTCAAGGCTTTACGGAAAAAACAGTCAAGGAGAAAAATGAAGCAGGTAAGAGAAACACAATACTATTTAAATGTATTTATGCTGTCGTGATAATGCTCCTTCATTTGAAACAAAATAGTCAGCAAGTGTATCTCTTATCGCATTACCTGAAATTCTACAAACATTTCCAGTAACGTGTGGGTTGTCATTCAGTCCAAATATTTATGGTACTTTCTTACGACGTCTTATTACCTTGACTTTAGATCGTACATAATTATGCAATACTAGCTGTCCCCCGAGGCTTCGCTCCCGTCAACTGGCTTCCTACCCTACATCTACCCTACACCTCCTACACCTAACCTACAAAAAAAAAAGTATCCTTTGTCCGTCTTTCCGACTTGCTAGACAAAAGTTGTGATAGCTCGGTTAATATACATGTTATAAAAATAATGTATAGCCTATAGCACTCAGGAATAATGTAGCTTTCTAACAGTGAAAAAATTTTTAGAATTGGATCATTAGTTCCAGAGATTACCCCCTACATACAAACTTACAAATTTTACCTCTTTATAATATTAGTATAGATACAACAAGTTTTGACTATTTCTTCGCCAAAGTCTATTCCAACATTTAATGGTCGATGAAAAATACGCCATTCGGTCTCCTCCATTCGATTAACTGATAATGGATCTTCCCAAATTCTTCGATGCTTTCGTTTTCGTCTCCAGCGTCTTCGAAGTAATAAAGCCAACAGCAGTGTTTCCTCGTCGGAATCCATTTTGTTACTGAGTGTATTGTACGGCGATAATTTGCTACAAACACGCAACGAAAACGTAACGTATTTGCCACGCGTCCGCGACGTCTTCGCTGCACAGCCGCTCCGCCCCGCAGCCGCTTCCAAACCGCTAGTATGATAAGGCCCTTATACCTAACTTTTTAACCATAGCTTTGACAAATTTATAGTTTTGGGAGTCTACTTTTACAATTTTTTACAAATCGTGGCATAATTTTTTTTAAAAAAAACGTGACCGCGCCATCGAAACGGACACTATTATTACGGACACTTCAATAAATTGTAAAACTACCGTACTGACAAGCAACCAGCTATTGATCCGATGCCGCGATGAGGTCACGGCACTGCACTGCCCAGGGTACTCCTCAAGGATGTACTGAGCTGAGGTACTAAGGAATCCTTCTGTCACTGCACTTTCAACCTAGGGTCTGGCCACTGGTAACGGCACGACCTATACTTACTTAGATACATATTTTTATTTGATTTTAATTCATGGGACTCGCTCGGAAAGTTTCGTTGGCGTCGCGCAGCCGAGCAACGTGCCACACGTTGCGGCTGCGCGACGCCAAGGCCGACGAAACGATATTACATAATTTAATACTTATTTCTATGCAAGTGGGCAAGCTTTGTCTTCGAATCTTCTTCTTCTTCTTCGAATTTCTCTTCCCATACCGGCGTATGGGAAGAGAAATTGTAATGCCCAAGCGAATTGAATGTATAAGACACTTACATAAGTAGGTACTCGAAAAAAGAAATACCTACTTAAATTTTTATATTCATAGTATTTAATAACAAGTTAGTTGGGAGAATATAAAGTGCTGTTGTGAGAAAATAGCTCGCATACTTTTTTCGTGCACTGAGGTCGGTTTTCTTGGGGGTTGACCAGCGACCATTGGAGGCTACCTGGCGACCAGCTTGGTATGAAAACAATCAATTGAATAGCACAAGTGCGAAATCAATAATGCGTGCCTAAAAACAGGGCAGTTTTCGAGGTACCTTAGTGTGTTGAAGAGTAGGTACCTACATTTCTTTCTATGCGCCGCCTCCGTATCAAAACACAGAACTTCCTATTAGTATTGGTTTTTCGTCATGAGTTCATGACTCATTAAATTAATTTTAATATGTAGGTATTAACATTCAAACGAAAGCCTGTGCGTCGGCACAGGTTTTCGTTTGGGATCGTACAAGAGTGTCGACCCTTGTACGATCTCATGTTCCAATTAGTACTACGGCAGGCTGTTTCTGCTCTTCTGTGGCTTTTAAATAATGGAATACCTACCACATAGGTACCTACCTACATAGAATTCTTTTTACCTACCCTTGGAAATAAGATGGTTAAAAATTAAAGACAAGTTAATATTCCCTCACATGAATTTATTAAATATAAAACTAGAAACTAATTTTGCACGTTGGTAAACACACAGTGTTCAATCGTTTTTATTTGATAAGTAGGTACTTACTAAATAACAAAGGCCTCGAAAACTCAAATGAGAACAAAATTATATGATTCGATGTCTGAAAATTCGAGAGAACAGGGAGGACAATAATTGTAATAAGGCCTTTACATGCGTAGCCAATAAATACTTGTTCTGTCTGTTAAGTGAATGTTCCTTAACTTTTTATTATTTAGCCTAAAATTGGTAAAAAAGTCTCCCTACCCTACTTCTGGAAAGTAGGCATGCTAGTATTATTAAAAGACTTCAAAAAACATAACGTTTCTGTATCTTTTTTTTTCGTAACGTTTTTTTTTGTATGTTCTGTACCTATTGTTCTTTATATCCCGTATGTACTTATGTAGTATGTGTGCACGCATCACATGTCTGTATACTGTCTCCTACTGCTCGCAGGTAGGTAGTTACTGTTTTTATGAGCCACCTCGTAACAAATTTCAAGTCATCATATATTTTGTGAGCATTTGTAGGCGTAGTAAGTACGAATACCTAGTACATACCTACTACGCCCAAGTCCAAGCGCTTGGAGCTGGAGTGCCATGTCACGTGCCCAGTGACCCAGTGAAAGTGCGTACCTACCAACACGCACGATGAGTGCACTATCAGGTCTTGAATAAATAGGAAAGGGCAGCACCATCAACGACACTCCCTTGCTTTGATTAAATCGAAAAGGTAGGTACCCGAAAAGAATAGCTCAACCTTCAGAATATGCTCGTGCCTAATTTACCCACCAATCGAAGTTCAAAACCAACATTTAAAATCGATACATTCAGACCGCAGACAACATTGATGCAAATAGGATGCAACAAAGTTCTCACCGGCAGCCCAGTGGCTCACTTATTTATAACAAAAGGAGGGTAGTTCGTCAGTAAGTAGGTAGTTCTCATTTGAAAAGAGAGGTTTTACTGGCCAAATAATTTAAATTGTAAGGAGTAGGTAAAATTAGTAGGTTCAAAAATTTATAAAATAACACTATCGTTATTTCTAACTATGTAAAGGTACCCCGGACAGGTAAAAGTATCAAAAACAAATACATTAAATATTAATCTTCGTAACATCTTCGAAAGTATATTGGTACTTGATCATGGGTATACCTAACTTAATTTATTTAACTTTCGTTAAACTCAAAGTATAAATTAAATTCCTTTCGAGTAGAAACAAGTCTTGTCTAAATGCCAGAAAAGATCTTATTCATAAATATAAATATAGGGATTGCTTTCAACTAACGCGATGTCCTTTTCCAACTGCCTTAATTCAGCCTCCATCTTGGTCTTGCGAAGGATCTTGGGTATTGTATCGGTAAGCATGGGTAGCTGAAGAAAAGCCTTCTGCATCAGTGACCAATTGTGCTTCAGATCCTGTGAAAGAATTTAAAAGAACATTTACCTACCAATGCTAGATCCGACCGACTGGTTGAGGTAAAGGGTTATGCTTGAAGTACAACTTTTCCTCACACTTTTTCTCCCTGAAGGTTTAGGTGAAGGTGTAGGTAGACTAACCGGTGGTCATCTTCAGTAGGTACCCACATGTGTTCTGAGGAGAGCCGAGAAATCGGAACGCAGGTAACCCTGCGTTCGATTCCTAAGTCCTAATTTTTCTCGTGGTTGCTAAGACTAGAAGTAGGTGCTCCGACGTCTTACTATCCTCGCCAAGGTCGTTTGAAAGACTCAAGACTGCTTGGATGTCCACTCTTGAGTGCATTCGGTATTGAGGGGAGTCTTTGCAACCACGAGAAAAAGACAGCACTTATTCTTGTGTTACGATTTCTCAACCCTCTTCAGAACATAAATGGTAGACGCCACGGTGGTGTAGTGGCATAAATGCCGCCACGAAAAACCAACGTAGCAAAAACTACATCGCAACAAAAAAAAAACGGCAACGCCATCTATCCCGACAGCTGCGAACTAACTGAACGAAAATCCTGCATCGTGGTATCAGAGTTTACCGTGCGATTTGAACATATGCAACGGTCCGAATATCAACTATCGGGCAGTTGGCCACCGGACATAACAACCGTCCGGTCGGAGGATCCTCCCCAACCGCCGAAGGCGACGTGTTACTATCCACTCAAGTTTCGTTTAAGAGATTGCTGGAGTCTTCACTCTGAATGCCTTCAGTATTATTCATGTACCTAAATACATATAATTTTATTGTACTTTTATAAATATGTAGTTTTTACGATTTAGATTGTAAACTTTAAGTATATATGTAGGTATCTATGTTCTTTTTTCCCCAACGGCTCTTAGCTCTAAGCCTTTTGTTAACATCTTATTTTTCCCTTGTGGAATGCAAATAAACGAATATGAATATGAATTGAGAATTCTGTGCCGTGTAGTGGTTGGAGGTATATGCTGGGTTACCTACACCCTAAATGCGTTCAATGGCGGACATAGCCATAATCACGCCATTGACATTGTCGACAGATGGCACTAGCGATGCCCATCTCCCGATTCCGCTTTGTAAGACATTTTGGAACATAGCATTCTCACAAAAGTCACATCACAAAAATGCAAGCTGAGCGCACTGCCGAAGTTGGGGACACTATCCAACCAACGTAGGAAGATCCACTGTCCGAAACTTTACATTAGAGGCCATTCGGGCCGCGTTTTAGCATGTTCTGACGAGGTACGCACAAAGCAAGTGTTTTCGAAACATTTGTAGAAGAGGATTTCGTGTTGCTGGAGTATCTATTAACCGAAAACCCGAGAATCTTCTAGTCAAGCTTGCTTCAGCGCCCTCTAACATCTCGTGAAAATGTTTAAACGTATGTGTAGAATAAAACAACTTACGTCAAGGAGTTTCGTGCGATCTTCGGTGCCTATGAGCTTGCAAAGACTCTCCTTGTTGTCCTCGGCGTATTGCAATTTCTCTGCAGCCTTCTGGATTCTTCTGTTTCTCTTTACTAGGTACGCTGGCATCTGACCGAAGTCTGGTCTGAGGCAATATTCTGGAACCTCTCCGGAACCTTTGATCTTCTTTATGTGGCCGTCTCGCGTGTCGACCAGCCTAAATGGGGTAATTATTATTTACCCAATATATTAATATATGGATGGAGTTACAAAGTCTAACAAAAGAGATTTGGAAGCGTCAATATGATCGGTGGACTAATAATCGGTTTTCGCATAAATTGGCAGAGTTGACCCCGTCAAACAGGATCTTATAATATTAGATGAGATTATAATTTTACCTTGGCTCCACAGGTTTCCCTTTTATTTTTATAGCTTTCTTAATGTTAACAACTCTGAAATTAACCGTTGGTTTCTCTGGTTTCTTTCCCGGCGGAGGGCGTTTTGGTACTGGTGGTAAATTACCGGACACGAAGCATTTATGGTCACTCTTCTTGAGAGGCTGACCTATTCCTTCACCTTTTTTTAAAAACTCGGTAGGAGCTTTGACTGGAGTTTCAGCGTAACCAAATGTGCGTCTTAGTTGCGGTATTTTAGCCAATCTCAATTCCTTTTCTAGTTTGGATTCGTATCTGTAATTAATTACTTAAGTAATATCTGTTCAACGATTTTTGATCAGAAAGGAAAACGGAAACAAGAGATAATAATAATAATAATAATTTCGCCGTCTAGAATCAATTCGCCACATTATCTCTGGTTGTTCTCGTCTTGCTAACGGAGAGTACTTGCATAGACACAACCTTGTAGCCAGGATTATCCATCAGCAACTTGCTCTGAAATACTCTCTTGTGGAATCGGAGGTGCCGTACAGAGGTGCCGTACAGGTATGTGCCCGACCCAGTTCTCGATAATGGCAGTGTCACATTGTACTGGGATCGGTCCATCATCACTGACACAGGACTATTATTGCAAATAAGCCTGATATAGTGGTGGTGGACCGAATCGAGAGGCGTGCAATGATTGTAGATATAACCGTTCCGCATGACGAGAACCTCGTGAAAGCCGAGAACGATGAACAAATAAAATATCTTGACTTGGCTCGCGAGGTTGTCGACATGTGGGATGTGAATTCGGCAATCATTGTACCGATAGTCGTCTCAGCCAACGGCTTAATAGCCAAGAGCCTCGACCAACACCTCAGGAGGCTCTCGTTAGGCAGCTGGATCAAGGGCTTGATTCAGAAAGCAGTACTTCTGGACACGGCTCGTATCGTTAGGAGGTTCCTCTCTTTGGAGCCCTGACCGCCGGTAGCTTGGACCCTGTTCCCGATACCGGTGGGCTACTATTTTTATATTTTTTAATGTTTTTTTATTATTTTTTTTTGTAGGAATATTTAAAAATATAATTAAAATGTATAGAAAATGAATAAAGGAAATAATAATTTTATTCAGCCAATAAATAGAATGTTATCATAAAAATCATAAAATCTTAGTTAGTAGATTACATTTTAAAATAACAAAACCAGGTAGGTGTTGCAACCAGCACCCTTGCTAAGTTATTAAAATAACTTGTATTAAGGGTAGTGGTACAAGCCTATACATAATAAATTTTTACATAATAATTAATTGTAGGTAGAGCAAGTGTTTATTAAAATAAAGTTAAGATAAGCCTTGCTTGCAAAATACCTCACTTTAAAATTACAATTCATTATTATTATTTTTTTTATTTTATTTTATAAATGTAATTATATATTGTAATTTTAATATAGTGTGTATTGATGATGGTGTGTGTGTATTGTGACCATCATCAATAGATGACGGTATGTGATATGTGCTGTGTTAAGTTTCAGTGAAAATTTTATTAGATGCTTCTGCTGTGTATGTGTGTACAGTTCAGGTTGCTATCCTATTCTTATTGGTGAACTAATCAAAATTTGTGGGGTAAAGACTATCCTATCCTACTAATATTATAAATGCGAAAGTTTGTGAAGATGGATGGATGTATGTTTGTCACTCTTTCACGCAAAAACTACTGAATGGATCTTGATGAAATTTGGCCCAGAAGTAGATTATAGTCTGGAATAACACATAGGATAGGTACTTTTTATCCCGGGATTATGTTCCCTTGGGATCATTATCAACATTCACGAGGGCGGAGCCGCGACTGGCAGCTAGTGTTCACTAAAGCACAAGCTTGTCGACATGTGTGTATCCCACCTTTTTTTTTACGGGGGGAATTTAAATCCTCATGGATGTCCTCCGCCCTGGGGCGGGTGGAGGGGTCTGTCAGACTCTTACTGACTAAATCCACCCCGATGTTCTATCTTCCAACTACGCCGGGGATCGCGAGAACGCACGCAACTTCCGTAATCCCCGGCTGTTGCCGGCCCGCCTCCGCGCGCCACATCTCGTAAGCGGGGGGAGTGAGGTGTCGCGGCTCCTCCCAAGCGGCACACTCTGCCAGCGTATGCCACGCCGTGTCCTCCCGACATTCGACGCAGTGGTGACACCGAGCGTCCGGCTCCCTGCCTATGCGACACAGGGACCTCCCGAAGCAGCCATGACCCGTGAGGACCTGTGTCACACAAAACGACAGGGAGCCATGTCTTCTCCCGAGCCAGAGGTCAAGCACTGGCCGGATGGCCTCGATAGTGACGAGGCCGGCAATAGGGCGTGAGAGCCTATTCCGCCATTGCGCCACCAGGACCTCGCGCAGCTGGTACCGACGCAGCTCGATATGTCGCTGCATCAGTCGCTCCTCGCGTGCCCGCGCGTCGTCGCGCCACCGATGGATTGACTCGAAGACTTTTACCTCCAGGTGTGTGTATCCTACCTATCCTAACCTATGGCGCTTAGACGTGGTCTTTGACTGAGGCTCAGAAGACCAAACTTAAGGTTTGCCAAAGAGCGATGGAGTGGAGCACAGAACTGAAATCTGTTCTGTGGAGTGTAGCGTTCTGCAGATCAAACGGACCGACCGAATCCGTAACACATTTATACGCTCCAAGACAGGCATCGCCGATGTTTGAAGACAAATTGGCGAGGCTAAAGTGGAATTGGGTGGGCTTGGGCTACATTTTCAGGATGCACGAGGACAGATGGGCCAAGATCGTCACACGGTGGGTGCCTGAAGACGGACGTCACAACCAAACGCAGGCCTAAAAAACGCTGGCGTGACGATTTAGACTCATTCCTGACGGATGGGCCGGAGAAGATAACCGATAAAGTTAGCTGGAAAAATATGGAGGAGGCCTTTGCCCCGCAGTGGGACAAAAAAAGGTTAACATAAAAAAATACTATGTTCACCGGCCGGCACCAACAACAGCTCACCAAACAAGCATAATTATTTGAGGACCTAGTAATGAAGTCTGGCAAAATATTATTACGTAGATGGATGTCGGCTATTATGTTCTGCCATTCATACCTACATTTAATTATGTTAAGATATCAAAAGTGTTGTATTATGCGACGAAGATAGGTACCTACGTATTTACAATGATCTTATTTCATTACCTAGGAGTTTTGGGTGGCTCTGGAGGTGGTTTGTCCAAAATGGTGTAGATAACTTCGTCGTGTTGAATTATTTCAACCAACGACATGCTTTTAATTACAGCAACTATGGGCAAAAACCTGAACAAAAAATTATAAAAACTGAGCTGTCGGGTTACCCCCGTTGGTCACTATAGAAACACCGCAACAATCTACGCATCACTACGCATTGATAGAGGCATAGAGGAAAGTAATAAGGGTACATTATCTACGGTTCTAAGGTTTACTTCATACTTTGAATCTATAAAGTGTTTAATCGATTGACCATGAAAGACGACGGTAAACCATGATCTGCATTTGGCGTTAAAATCACTTTGCTGGGTCAAAAAAACTGGTTTTCAGCTTCCAACTAAAGAATATTATTATGATCTGATATTAGCCGAAGTTAGAATTTGGGGCATCACCTATCCGTTTGCCTCATGCAGAAATAGAGATAATCGATATCCCTACCTACTGGAAATATCGGTATAAGAGCTGGCGCGGTTTATCGGGCCAGACACAACGCTCTCATATCTCGTGCGGGCTGGTTCTTCTCAAAGTTAAAATGATGTGGAAATGTACATTTTGGTTTTTTGCATTCTTGATCATTACGTTCATAATCTATTGCCGTTTTTATTGTAGCGACAACACTGAAGATCGCGCTTGTCAGACTTACGTCAAAACCGTCAAAACAGCAAGATTCTTCTCACTTATTCCTTGATTATTTTTAGATTTATTTGTAGATGTAACATACTAATCAGTTTTTGTTTTATTTAATTTAGTTTCACTTATGCGTAAATCATTAATAAAATGTTAATAAAAGGTTTGCGGGGGGTAAAGAGGTACAGTGCACATAAATGTATGGGTATAGCATGTAGGGAGTTCTCGAGTCGATTGGATGCGCTAGACCATGTAGAAAGGTTAGAGGGGTGTTTGTCGGCGTTGCCCCCGAAGGCTAAAGTGGTGATATGTGGTGGAGGGATGATGGGAGCAGCCGTGGCGTACCACCTCGCGCGCCGCGGCTGGGGCGAGAACACAGTGGTCATAGAGAAAGAGAAGTGAGTACTTTCATATCATTATTGTACTAGCTCTTTGTTCCAGACTGGCTATTCAGCAGAAGGCGTGCGGCAGCCATTACTTGGCCCTCAGTTCCATGCTGTTATGCCTAACAATACCTGTTTATGTTTAAAAATTATGTACTTTCTCAATTTTAGTATTTTCGAACCTTTGACTAAGGTGAAGCCTGGGCCTAAACAGAAAAAAAAAGAGACAGAGCTATGCATCCTGTATAGCTCCGTCTCTTTCTCACTGGAAGTAATATTGAAGTAATACTGCATTAATTAAGAGTTGGTGGTTAGGCTCCTGATTGTCTGTTGTTGGTGCTGTAATATTTAGTTTATTGTACACCAAAACCTCTCAAGCGCATAACACTGTTTAAAAATACATAAAGATAACCTTAAACTAAAAAATGTTAGTAAATAATGCCCAAAATGCCCAACTTTCTCCATAACTTTCGAGATTAATGAAAAGGGGCTTCACATCAGTCTGTGGTCTGTTGGCTGGCATCACATTTGCATACCCCTCTACCTGAGAAGCATTACTGAAATAAACTCTAAAGCCTTATTTTTTTTCAAATATTCATTGATATTCATCAAATATCTGGATATTTGAAGAATATCAATGAATATTTCATATTAACACAATCTCTGTTCCTGTAAGAATTTTAGTTTCTAAGCAAATTGTAATTTATTAAATTATTTTATTTTGCTGCTGGGTACTACACAACAATATTTTAATAGGCTACCCTATTGCTAATAATATATTATACAGTAATGATAGATTTCCAAAAATATATATATTTCTTCGGGTATGATTTAAGCTATCGCCAATTTTATTCGTTTTGAATTTCTTTAATAATAGGGTTTGTCCTCAAAATAGTGGATCTGTCACCAAAATGTAGTTGCCAAATAATTGTAAAAAGCAATTCCATAATAAATCACATGTAATCCTCGGGATATATTATCAAGTATCAAATAAATAGGTTGGGATTTATTATAAAACGGGAAGTAAACCATATTACTGGGTGGATTAAAAAAAATAACCACGAAGGTGATGGCGGGGTCTGTTCGCTCGCTACGCTCGCTCACTTGACCCCGCCATCCCCTTCTAACCTAACCTGTCCAAGTCGGGGTGCCCTAAGCTCCCTGTGCCCTATGTTCGAATATTTGGTGACAGATATACCTTTCTGAGTACGAAGTTAAAGGAATAAACCTATTATTTTGAGAACAAAGTTTTATCCAAGGAATGAACTACGATTTTATTGATAATCCATCTCTTATTTTACATACATATTGGCATTAATTTGGTAATTCATACCTGGCGACACTTTTTATATATCTGAGAACGAAAATACTTCGTGGGATAGATCTATTTATTAGGTGATGCAACTTGATGACAAATATAAATTTTGTTGACAAGAAATATAGTCCCCTATTTTTTCTTTCAACACATATATTATAAACAAAAAATTAAAATGATACATTGCATTGAAAACTTGTGAGGTCACATATATTTACACTTTTTAACTACTCGTGACGACACATGTATGTACACTTTTTACCGACACATGAAGACACATGTATGTACACTTTTTACCTACACGTGACGATACATGTATGTACACTTTTTACCTACACGTTACGACACATGTATATGTACACTTTTTACCTACACGTGACGATACATGTGTGTACATTTTTTACCTACACATGATGACTCTGATGACACATATATGTAAGTACACTTTTTACCTACACGTGACGTCACATGTATGTACACTTTTTACCTACACGTGACGTCAAAGTCAAAGTCAAAGCATTTATTTCAATTAGACCATTTACAGGCACTTTTGAATTGTCAAGGTCGGTCGGTCAAAAAAAAAAAGATGAAGCTATTTGCATGTTCCAAAGCGTAGATCTCTATGGAGAAGAACGAGCAAGAAACTCCACGGACACTCTTTTAAAAATAAGTTTTTGTTACAAAATTATGGTTACATCATTCATATTGAAATTATACATATATGTGAGAACGATGTAAAAGACGTACAGGATAAAAGAGTCCGGAGTAAAAAAGAAACAATTCAAAGAAATAATTAAAATAGACCATGGCAGCCGAGAGATGACCAGTCTCAGCTGACGGCGCCCGTTCACGAACATGACGCATACGCTAGCACCATTCGGCTCGACCATTTTTAAGGGAGCCAAATGATCCAACGCATACGCCACCATCAGCCAGACTTTTGAGTGAGCATGACATCCCCAATCGCCAGGGTACATTCAAGTCAAAGACCTACCCAAAATGATCATTATAGTTTAAATTTGAGGGACCTACACAGTACTCACACATGTGCCGTTAATGCATGAAATTATACAATGCTAAATAAATTGAGGCTATACAAACCACACAAACCCCCACTCCCTACCTTCGTCTTTTTATTGATTTGATAAAGCAAAAAATACGTGTCCAATATTGTTTGATAATCTTACTGACAGACTAAATATAATCACATATTTTTAACCGACTTCCCAAAAAGGAGGAGGTTATCAATTCGACTGTAAGAACCGATTTGAAAAATTCTTGTTTTATGTGAAAGGATATACTTCTCGATTGGTCCCATTTAAATTTTATCAAAATCGGTTAAGCAATTTGTTTTTTAAATCCAAATAGCTGGAAAAAATATGTGGAAAAATCATCCATGTATACGAAACTGCGTATTTTTGCTTTCCTGTAACTTTCCAGTGGTGTTTTTAGGTGTGGGGTACCACTAAAAAGTGAAAAATAAAAAACTTTTTCACAAAAAAAAACCGACTTCCAAAAAAACACTACAAAGTACAAAATAACTTTAATTTCGGAAGTCAGTGTCAAATAACGAAGAAGCAACCAAAAACACCGACTTCCGAAATTAAAGTTATTTTGTACTTTGTAGTGTTTTTTTTTTGTGAAAAAGTTTTTTTAAGCAGGAATCATCCCTATTCAACATGAGAATTATTTTCACAGGCAGTCATATTTCATTAAATAAAGAAATCCTCCATGTCACTGAGGGTTACTTTTTAAATTGAGTAATTGGAGTTTAGAATGTGGAAGGAAAAAACTACTTTCAGGTAAAGTTTGACAAATAGTCAAATACATAATTAATAAAGATAGATTGAAAAATGGACCTCTCTTGTGACTTACAAATGACATTTCACTCATAGGTGATAAGTGATATGGCATTAATGCCCCTGACTGCTCAAAACTAAGTCACCAGCAAGTCACCATCACATTTTCATTTTACCTTAGCAAAAATAAACTGAATGCTCACATCTATTTCAAACATCTTGATCACATATCGATATTAGGGTGAAAATAGACCCAGACTGAGCAGACGGCTTAAGGAAAGTTTCAAATCTATTTAGGTTAACATGTCAAGGTCAATAGTTAGGTACCAATTCATATAATATTATTCTGTTTGTAGTTTTTTTTTAGTTTAGGGTGAATCTTAAAAGAATATGCTTAGTGGTAACGGCAACCATATTCATATTTTACTAATTATGTCTGTAGTTCTGTACTAGTGGGAACTTGGCTGATGTCTGTGTGACAATATTCTCTTAATCAGGAAAATATCATTTTAGCCGATTGACTTCCATTGCTGGTCATAAGGTCATAAGCCTCTCCCTAATCAAGATCCAAATATAGAAATACCTAGTTTTAAACTAAGAACTGCACAAATTTTACTAAACTGAAACTAAGAGTAACTAGTATCTAATAAACGTATTTGTTCCTATAAGCAGTATAGAAATATTACATTTCAATGCAAGTGGGTGAACTTATCATTACAGCTGAGGCTGAATAGACGCCAAGCCGAAAGCGAGGTCGTTATGTGTCACATATTGCCCAAGGGCAAGAGCAAGCGCGCTTACGCATTTGCTTGCTCATCTCTCGGGTACGAAACCGTCAATTAGACAAGTTTCATTGACATTTTCGTGCTCATGTTGGAGTTGGAGTTCGAGTTGAGTTGGAGGTTACGTTTTTGAATGTGGGCCTTAGCCTTAATAACAACGATCCGTCCATTTCTATGTAAATGGTGACATATGTATATCAGTTGTCTGGTTACCATAACACAAGCTCTGCTTAGCTTGGGATCAGATGGCCGTGTGTGAGTTGTCCCAAGATATTATTATTATTATTATATTATTATATATATACTGAAACGTTTGGCTTGTTTAAAAAACTTTGACAGTGCCATCTTGGTTCTCTGTGACCTTTATGCCGGGGAAATTAGCTTTGAACGTTGTAATAATTCAGTGTTTTTTTGTCCGGTAGGTATATATTTTTGCTTGACTTATTAAGTCAAAATATTAAATTCTTTTAAAAAAATAAGATAAGAAATGAATGAAAAATTTTTAATTTTAAAAAACAAGTTATTAGTGTAAAGTTAGCTTAACTTTCGGCGTAATTTCCCTGGAAAAATTCCAACTGGATATCGATACACATAAAAAAAGACAGCCACACTAAAAAAAAAACATTTGAATTGAATACCTCCTCCTTAAGTTTGTAGTCGGTTCAAAATTGACAAAGTTTAGGTCTTCAAAGTTCATAAGTGAGGATTGGTAAACGTCATGCGGAATTTCAACGCATCGTTTATAGTCTAAATTAACGTGAAAAAAACAAAAAAAAAGTATGTCCAATATTTTGTAGTCATATAACTAACGGACTAAATAGAATTATTATTTTATATTCAGGAAACTAACAGTGACGGAAAAGATGAAAGGGAACTGCTTGTCTTCCTATGTTCATGTGAGTAAGAGGAAACACATTATCTAAAACCGACTTCAAAAAAAACACTACACAAAGTACAAAATAATTTTAATTTCGGTAGTCGGTGTTTGGTTGCTTCTTAGTTAATTGACACCGACTTCCGAAATTAAAATTATTTTGTACTTTGTAGTGTTTTTTTTTAAGTCGGTTTTTTTTTGTGAAAAAGTTTTTTATTTTTCACTTTTTAGTGGACACCTAAGAACACCACTGGAAAGTTACAGGAAAGCAAAAATACGCAGTTTCGTATACATGGATGATTTTTCCACATATTTTTTCCAGCTATTTGGATTTAAAAACCAAATTGCTTAACCGATTTTGATAAAATTTAAATGGGACCAATCGAGAAGTATATCCTTTCACATAAAACAAGAATTTTTCAAATCGGTTCTTAAATGAAGGAGATAAGAGGTAACAAACACAAAAAAAAAAAAAAAATACAGTCGAATTGAGAACCTCCTCCTTTTTTGGAAGTCGGTTAAAAAGAGTTATAAATATAAATGTGGATGAATGGATAAGGAGGCCAAAGAAAAAATTTATGGATTGTGTGAGGGGCGATTTGAAAGAAAAGGGAGTTAGTGATAGCGTGACGGTTGATAGGATAGAATGGAAGAAAAAAAACGCGTTGCGCCGACCCCAAGTAACATGGGATAAGGGCAGGAAGATGATGAAACTACCTTATTAGCGAACATGCTCAGTCACCAACGCGTGCAGAGCCAAGCAAGACATAAAAGATCGAGAATTCGAGACACCTCGGTAACCAGCCCACCAAAACAATGTATTTGGTCCATCGCCACAGATTTTTCAGGAAAACACTCACTTGCAGTAACTAGATAAACGGCGGATGTGCATCACTATCCGTGCACAGCGCTACGTGCCTTCCGCACTTGTGCAGTTGATCGTATTCAGTTTCGAGTGCTACAAACTACTCGCGAAGTCGCGACGCAATAGTACCGGTGCCAGTTTCCGGGACGGATTTTAGCGGCGAGATTTTTGTAAAATAAATATTCCTGTTAGAGATAATAACGTGGCAGCTACTACATACATAACAGAGCCAGAGCTTACGTCCTATCTGGAATAATGTACCTGTCAAACAGTGAAAGGCTTTAAAATAGGTGCAGTCAAAGACAACAATAGGGTGCAGTGGTTCCGGAGATTACCCTGCACACAAGTATACACGAATTGGATTTTTTATCAGTTATACACTTAGTTACATTCCTCTTGCATTTTCTTAAGCGTCGCTTCGTCGAATATACTTAATCATTTAACGTACAATCAATAAGTTGCGCTAAAATAAGACCCATTGGCACGCTTAATCGATAAGAAGCGTGTACTTCTGCACCATCTGCGCGCTTAATGGATAAGAAGCGTGTACTTCTGATCCATCTGCGCGCTTAATGGATAAGAAGCGTGTACTTCTGATCCATCTGCGCACTTAATGGATAAGAAGCGTGTACTTCTGATCCATCTTGAGTTTTATGCAGCAGAATAGATTCTGGCTACATACTTTCTTTCATTTCTTGCGATGTTATTTGCGCGACCCATGTGGTGCTCCTGATTCCTCCGCATTACATGGGTCGCGGCCGCAATGACGATGTCGAATCGAACTCTTCAGATATTTTTGAGCTTGAGAACCCGTGGTTTGCATACTGTTCAAAGGCTATATTTTTTTAACTTTGAAGGTTAAAAATTAATAAAAGTTCATTCGCTTTTAGAAAAATATAGGCAATCAAAGAAAAGAGTGAGGTATCGTATGCATAAAAAGTGAACTCTGAGAGGACGCTTGCTAGAGAATTAAGGAAAAAAAAACGCATCGCACCAACCCCTTGTAAGGCCAAATTGTTTCTCAGAGTTTCTTTTGGAAAGCTCCGCAAAGTGTTAATCTGGTACATTTGTTTACAGAGTCGGAAGTGGTAGCCGCTGGCACTCCTCGGGTCTCGTCGGCGCCTTCAAGCCCACCCTCGCCCAAGTTCGTCTAACCCAGTCCTCTATAAGACTCCTCCAAGACCTGGAAGCAAAGGGCAGAGACACTGGCTGGAAGCAATGCGGTTCCTTACTGCTGGCGAGGAACAGAGATCGGATGACGGTGTATAGAAGAATGAAGAGCCAATCTGTGTACGTATTTATATATCATTTTCTTCTTTGTACCAGCATGGTCTGAACTCCACGGGTACGGTTGCCAACTGTCATATAACACAGTTTTTTTTCTCTATTTCGCTTATGTGTACTTTATAATGTAAAAATCAATAGAGTAAGATTAAATGCTCCTCTTATACTTTTACTGGGAGAATGTTTTTGTCTTTTCGGTCATAATTTCATAGAGATGGGAGGTCAAATACAAAGCTTCATTGAAATTGATGGAATAATGTGCTTGCGTTTTGTGGGTATCATTTATGTTTTATTTACTCTTGCTTGGTTTTAGTCACATGATCACATTAAAATTGTAAGTAGTCTATTTTATCTTACTGTATTTATTTTATAATTTTTGTATCTGTGTTCACATACACGCCAGACTTGATTTCCGTACGTCATGTCATAGGCGACCACTGAAAATCATCACCGTGCCGAGGGTCCCCACGGCACAGAATTATGCTGAGTGGAAGCCTTTTTGCCACAACCACGACATGCATGCTTAATTTATACTTACTCACATTTTGAATTTTTTTCTTAGTTTATTTTTAACTTATCTTTACTAACATAATTTAAGAACTACTTACACTATCGTTTGGGTTTTAGTGCAAGATCAGTATTTTTGCGTTTTTTTTAACCTTTTTCCTAACGTTTCTCAGTTATTTTTACGCAAAACAATTCAATGTACACAAACGGCAAGTCAAAGATTGTATTAACAGAACTGACATTTCAGTCTCGTAAGCCTCATGAAGATTTTTATGCGCCATATTTTCATCAGTATACTGAACGCATTAAATAATTGCTGTAGGTGTCTGAAACTAGAAATAGTAGAAACTCCACCCATGAATGCTCTCCACAAGCCTTCAACTGTTATATGTATATCAATGTATTGTTGTAAATTATTCACACTGTGGTTCACTTAATGAATGCAGATTTCATTAGTGGGTGAAAATTCAGGGAAACATTGTTTTGGGAGCGTACGTAGAAGGGGAGAGAAAATTTAATTGCAGGCTTTGTGTTACGCCTAATTGCGTTTGGGGTGGCTCGGACTACTAATAATACAG
Source organism: Melanchra persicariae (assembly GCA_947386135.1). Classification (NCBI taxonomy): domain Eukaryota; kingdom Metazoa; phylum Arthropoda; class Insecta; order Lepidoptera; family Noctuidae; genus Melanchra; species Melanchra persicariae. Next base: position 32,499,669 of record OX376643.1, read on the forward strand.
TACTGTAGCCTCGACGTTATATATAAGCTCAAAATCAATAGCATCTGTCTAGCACCATGCATTTCCCACAGGGGCTGCGGTTGTTATGTGAGTTACAGAGCGTACGTAGGGGGAGCTCAAATTTAATTAAAGGCTGTGTGTGAGGGCTAATTGCGGTCCGGCTCGGACGGCACTAATGATACCGTACTGCCGTACTGTAGCTTCGAGGTTATTGTATAGGCTAAAAATCAATACCCTCTGTCTGGCAGCTTGGACTCCCCTAAGGGTTGATTTAATAATTCAGAAGGTAAAGGTACTCGTAGAGCTGTTACGACGTACGGCATTTCATACAATCTCTCAAGTCTCTTATTTTTCGAAATGAATGAATCGATTTAAATGAAACTTTCTACGCATAAGCAGGATACATAAGTAGGTCTAAAAAGTTATCAGAGACCTTTCGAAAATTAGTGTTACAACTAAATTCTACCGATTTTAATATTAAATTTATTTATCTTTTTTTAAGGTTCCGTACCCAAAGGGTAAAAAAGGGACCCTATTACTAAGACTCCGCTGTCCGTCTTTCCAGCTGTCTGTCTGTCACCAGGCTGTATCTCATGAACCGTGATAGCTAGACAGTTGAAATTTTCACAGATGATGAATTTCAACAACAAATAAAACCACAGAATAAAATAAATATTTAAGTGGGGCTCCCATTACAACAAACGTGTTTTTTTTTGCCGTTATTTATAGATTTTGTTACGGAACACTTCGTGCGCGAGTCCGACTCGCACGCCGGTTTTTTAATACATTTCGGAAATGTCCTCTGATAATGATAACTTACTGAAGGGCAATTCTACAATTTTTTAAGCAACGTTCGCATGTCAGTTGCAATCTGTCAAAAATGTATGAAAATTAAGCGTTTTTGACAGATTGCAAGTGACATGCGAATGCGAGCGACGAATAAAAATTAGTAGAATTGGCGCTATGTTCTCATTTTTATATTCGTCTAAATCGATAAAACAGTGGGTCGCGGTTGGTGACAGCAATTTCTTCTTTTCATATTTTGTAGGTAACCCCCTCAGGTTCACCTTTCATAGATTCATAAATAGTTTGTAAGTGTATGATTCCTAAAACATCTTTGTTTAATTCCCAAAAGGTAGCAAGCCCGTCTTCGACGAGTCACAAGTCTATACACTAGCTAGACTGTTAATTAAGAAATCCCAATAACGCTTCGAAATAGTCGCAAATATGTGGAAGATTTAAAGGTCACGTCAATTAAGGTTAGCTCTAAAAGCTTTTCAGTGTTGTGGTATAAGTCTGGAAAATTTTCCATTTTTAGATTTTCTTTATTTGCCCAAAGAGATATGCCACTCTATTTTTAAGCTGGCAATAAATTCATTAGGCGTATTTGGCCAAATGTTTGCGTCACTTCAATATTAACCTTATTTCGAATGGCATAAGGTTTATTTTGTATTGAACAAGTGACGCCAATATTTGGCCAAATACGCCAAGTGGAGTGCCAGCATTGCAACAATGTTAACAGTGTGGCCTCGCATTGTATCGACTTTCTCTTTAAAAAGAGTTCAACTTAGACTGGAAATGGTTTTGCTTGATATATCGGAGGCTTGTCTTCGTTGTTTTGTGGTTATCGATAACAATGTAAGGAAAAGAGTCGCTGAGATCTAGTATTGTTTTGTGAAAGGGGAAAAGGGAGGAATGGCCTTGTAGTGGTACAATACAGGATAGGAATGTAAGCGTTTAAGTATAACTGATAGGGAACACATTTTATATAATTATTTATTAAAATTTCATGGCAATTTCCTTAGGCATTTTTTATTTCTTACTTTTCTTTTATAACCTGGGGGTCATAGGTACCATTTTTTTAACTATGTGAAATCATCAATTGACGATCCTTCCGCTCTGGGCGGGAGCGGAAGGGAGTATCAGACTCTTACTTACTCAAACCCATCCGTGTTTTTCCTATGCCCTTTGCGTTCCAGGACCGAGGTGACTCTTTCGGACGAATTCTGCAGAGTGAATAGCTTACTTCTAGATAAGCGAGCTTCATCGTCGACAACATCTCCGATTACCATTAGGAGAGTTGGAGGTCGAATGCAAGCGAAATAATGAGAATGCATATATGTCGCAGCCAATTAGCTTAATCAGCCGTTTAATTGGTTGCCTACCCTTTTCATTTAAATGTGGCGATTTTTCAGCGACTTAAACATGACTCTGCCTAACCTTTAGTGGAATATAGTTATATGCTAACTAAAGCTGCACTTTAAACAACAATGGCAGTTGGAATTTACGCGCTGATCAGGGGCCACGTCAGCCCTTCGAGCGAGAAAGAAGGATGGAGCTATATAGGGTGTATAGCTCCATCCCTCTTTCTCGCTCGAACGACTGACGCTTTAACACGTCATGGTAGGGCCGTAGGTCTAAAACAAAACATCGGACGATTCATTTTAGGCTTCATTTAGGGCACGCAACCCCATCTAATTATGCCGACACATCACGTGATAGAGGTCGGAAGTCTGAAAACAGGTCAGTTGGAAAACGCTGATGATGATGAGAGAGAGAGAGAGAGAGAGAGAAAAATGGTGTAGCTGATAGAGGGACTAACCCGTTAGAGATGTACCTACTACTAACAGTCCATTCAGCATAGAATAAAAATATGTAAATCATCACATTTTTATCCCGTTCTTATCATGAACCTCTTTGTCCAACAGTTCCTGGGGCATACCTTGTGAGCTGGTCAACCCGAAGAAATGTCAGGAACTATGGCCGCTATTAAACGTGGATGACGTGTTAGGAGGCCTCTGGATACCTGGCGATGGCGTCGGAGACCCGCACTTGCTGTGCATGGCCCTCATGAGGGAATGTGTGGAAAACGGTACGTGCTATCTTGTGTTATTTTTTTGTTTTCAGCCGACTGCCTTAGTGGGAACATTTTTCGAGAAACTGTACCGATGTATGTCTTTTTTGGCCTTACCTTCCCTGTAGCCTTAACTTCTGTATAGATTTTAACAAAGGAGATATCATTAGATTCGTCTATAGTACCAAAATGTCGTAGGCTTTAAGAATTTGGAAAAACAAGATGGCGGCCGCCGTTAGATATGTAGGTGATGTCGTTTTTTTCGTGACATAGTCATCCGGTATCAAATAAAGAATTCGAGGAGACGATGCCAGAATATCAACTCACTAAAGTGTCTCACAAAAATAACCTAAGTAGGTATATCAAATCTGTGATTGAAATAAAATAAATGCCACCGACTGCATCAGAAGGAATTTTGTTGCCTTTTTCTTGCGGTCGTGTTACCGAAGCAGTCCGATTACTAGAGAAATGAAATGAGGATGTGCTATTCGTTCACATACACCTCTATCTCCTTGTTAAGGAGGGAAGTGGAAATTATTATTTTTTCTTACTCCTCCACTGTTATTTTCTGATTAAGTTCTACAGGATCCTAACAGTTAATCGTATCTCCGGGTCTTGTCGAGCTTCATTGTCTCGGCGCTTTTGTGTAAGTCGCCACTGTTTTCAACAGAGATGCAGTGGCCGACTTGTCGCACAATACACCTTTGTCCACACCTTTGGCTTTGAAGCCTTGATGTTATGTCTAAGCACTAACTGAAACTTTAGCTTTGATCCCGGTTACTGGAATACGCCTTTGATACCGAATACGACACAAACAGAGCTTTGATATCATAAAGGACTCAAACAGACCTGGCGACATGTCTGTGTAATATATACCCTTGTTTTGCAATTCGGGGCTAACAGGCTTGTAATATAATTATGTTATAGACTGGACATCAAAGACCACTATGAGGTTCTCGGTAAATACTCGCTGTATTGAATCACAGAGATGTGGTCGACTGAAACGTGGTGTTAGGGAGTTGCTAGTACCAATTTCTTGTCTCCCTATGCACCGTAGTTGATTCGTTTTAGCATAGCAATAGAAGTCTAAGACCTTCCTTAATACCACTTTATAGTAACCCGAACAACAAACTATGTATCTCTTCTCTTTGTAAGAAATGTACCAGTATCGATTCTATACGTGTCGATTCAGGACGACCTGGTGGCTATTTATTTCCTTTATTCAGATAAAGATTTGTGAGTGGATCACCGACCACTATTTCCTTGATAAAACGGAATAACCTATATGAAGAAGCTTGGTATTTTCAGGGCTTTCATAAGTAACTTTGATTTTTGGAATGCTAATCCTCAGGTTATAAATAGACTAAATAAGCATTTACTTGATTTGTTTAGACTATTTTGATTACTAACTAACTAAAAAAAAATCTGCTTATTAGTATCTTCTGATGAGAACCGTAATGATATCAATATTCTAATCCAAAACGTCTGACAGACGCAACAATCTGCACTAATATAAAGGAAAGTCTGTAATAAAAGATAAACATTGCAAACTCCAAGTCCGACCCTGCGCTAGGCTCCCCTGCGCAAATCTGATCTGGTGCTGCGTATGTATGCAGCGAGCACAATGTACTAGGTACCTAGGTACATTGTCTGTATAAATGTGTGGGTTCGGTCTCCCCTCGGATAGATCGTCACAAGGACTGCCTAGGAACGCACGTGGTCATCTCCGTATTGATCACTGAATCTTGTAGTTTTAAAATTGTTTTTACGTCTTTTTTAATACGCTACAGATTTGTATTGCGGAGAATTATGTTTTCTGGTTATAAGTTGATGGCACCACAGTGAGTATTACCTGTATTTTCATCTTTATTTTTTAAATTTAAATTTAGGGAAATTCTAGTTTTTTTTATAACGTTTGTAAATTTATCTCAGTTTCAATTTATGTCGAAGATGAAAACTTTTTGACAGTGGTTGTTCCTGAGATAACATTGCGCCGGTTTTTTTTTAAATCAATTATTTTTCAGGCGTCGGCGTGATGGAAGACTGCTATGTGACCGCTGTGCTTTCGAAGAACGATCGAGTGTGTGGAGTGGAGACAAACCACGGAGCAATCGAATGCGAATACTTCGTCAATTGCGCTGGCTTCTGGGCAAGGCAGGCAAGTTCGCATTTTTTTTAACGTCTCTCATTTCCCAGGACATTTTTCAGGGTGTCCCGTGGCTGTAAAACATGCAATATGCGATATAACCCGGACATTATATCTGTTATTGTATTGTTATTTTTGCTAGCTTGAACTTAGTGTTTTTCTTAGTTCGTTTTTTATTCCCTCTCCAGCGAACAATTCGAAAATGTAGTTTTATCTTCGTCTACGTTGTAAAGGTCACGACCCCAAGCTTTGGAGAAACGGCGCAAGGAGGGGGAGGATATTCTAAAGGGAACATATTTTGTGCAATATTAAAATTGGTCCATGGGTTTTGGGGTGGTTAATCAGTCGGTGATTAAGGGCGAGTTTTTTGATCCGTAGTTAGTCATTGGTCAACAATTACGGACACCTTTAATGTGTGTTTTTATCAATATTTAGCTTGACCAATCGCAGAATTAACTTTTAGTTGAAAACTAACAATTTGATCGAAAAACACATTTAACACATTTTTTTCACAGTATTAACCATTGTTTGAGTTAACTACGGATAAAAACAAGACTTTTTGTTGAATGTACCTACTATTTTTTTTATTTATAAGCTCATTAACTTTTCGAGTTCCTAAGTATTGTCTTTGTATTGAGAAGTGACTTCGTTTTTAATAAACGGAAATAACGGATTTTTTAATAAACTAAGCCACTTAAAAATGAATAAAATACATCTTTATTAGTAAGATAGACATTTAAGATTAGGTGGTCCAGTGCTTTTGAAATTGCGTTTATCTTCGGGCCATTTTGAACACAGAAAACGGTTGGATAATGGACTTAAAAATTCAAACAAAGTTTATATTTATGACCTGTTACTCCTTTTTCGAAAATACGTACTTTTTTGTCGGTGGGTTTTATTTTTCCGTAATATTATTGTGTATTTTTTTAAATGTGTTCCAACGTGGATACCATTCAATATCAATGACGTACGGCCTTAGAATGGTAACGCACAAATAGTGCGTAATTACTTCAATCGTTTAGGAAATGTTACCCCGTGACGTAGAGGAGTAGGTTGCTTTGGGACGTAAATTTTCTCAAAGGAAAGCGATTAAACCCACGCATATGATTACGATCCAGATTGATAAAGAACAGTGCATTCGTTAGCGGTGCTAAGTTCCTATACGTCATTGACATTGCGTGCTGTTTGAAACGCATATCTAGATGTGACACCTCGTAACTAACTTTTTTTGATATAAAATAGATTTTTATGCAAAAAGTTTCCAACAAAAATTCTCGTGGTACCTCGATGCCTCCTCGATTACTCATCATCTGCCTAGCCTTTTCCCAACCAAATTGGGGTCGGCTCCCAGTCAAACCGGATTCAGCTGAATACCAGTATTTTACGTGGAGCGCCTTTTTTTTTTTTTTTTTAGGTATGACCACTAGCAAGTTAACACACGTGGGATATTAACTGCTTAACCGGACTAACCTGTGGTGGCTTCAAATGAATTTAAAGCCCCCAGCCAAGGCAACAAAACTAGCTACAAGCTAAAAACACTACTGACCGCTCACTAAGGGCATTCCCTGTGGAATACGACCTCGGCTTAGCGGCGTCAGTTTGGGACAGCAAGGGACAATCAGGCTGGGTCGTTTTATTATTTAGGGGTTATTAAAGCTAAAGGCTCAGCGGCGCGGGCTGGCTCGTTTGCAAAAGTCGGGGAGGGTTTTGAGTGGGTCGTCGCGACGGACCTCGGCGGCGCCGTGGAGCGCCTGCTTACCAGACCTCCACAACCCATTAACTGGGTAACACGGTACTTCTTGGCAAGACTGGTGTCAGATTTTCTGGCTTCTGACAATCCGTAACGACTGGCAAAGATCTACAAATGACAGCCGGGACCAACGGCTTAACGTGCCTTCCGAGGCACGGAGGAGTCTCGGTATGTTAATATGGTCACCCATCCACAGACCAACCTCGGCAAGCGTTGCTTAACCTTGAAGATTGGTCCGTGCGGCTGTCATAATTTAGCCACGAGCTCTCTAGGCTAATTTAGCCTCCTCGATTACTATAAAAATAAAAACAAGCATAATATATGACAACTCAATTTGGTGTAACCTCGTAAGATATACCTACTAGTCTAGTTTAGTTCGATCTTACGAGGTAACACCAGATTAAATTAATGAAATATGTGTATTATACTTTGTACAACAGTTTTTATCTCCCAAAAAGTTCATCAGTTTGCAAATACGAGGTGTCACGTCTAGTCCGACGCGCGGTATGTTGTTTCTACGTTGGAACTTTCTAAAAATAACATGAAGTTTCTTAGATTCCATACCTACAAAAAGGGTTAATATATAAATTACAGAAAAAAGCAAACCCCATTGAAAAAAAATATGATTTATAAAAAGGTAAGACAGATCTTAATTAAACAAAGTTTATTTCAATATAAAATTATATATCCAACCGAAGTAATGATAGCTCAAAGTGGCCCGAAAAAAATGGGCAACTTCTTAGGTAAACACCTAATTAATACTTGATTAGAAAGAAAATTAAGTCAGTGTTAGCGTGACGGTTGACAGAAAGGAATGGGGAAGAAACCGTGTGGCGCCGATCCCAAGTAACGTGGGATAAGGGCAGGAAGATGATTTGATTTTAAAGGGAGCTATGCAATAAGTTGTGATAAAAAATAAATATTCAGACGTATTGACAACTCCTTTTTTTTTAAGTCTGATAAAAATCATCCGACCATGCGTGTTTCCTTTTCCGAACCGGATTTTGTTCCAGACCGGATTCAGCTTCTTTCTTTATCGTGTGGATAGTAAGGTCTAACGACCCCACACACCCTAGTGGCCGGAACCACCGGCTTATACGTGCTCTCCGAAGCACGGAATCATCTTTTATCAGACAATCAGGTGATTCAAGCCTGCAATGTCCTAGCTAAACTGGAAACAACTTTACAAAGTATGCTTCCCGTGGGAATCGGACCTACGAACACCGGGTCACAAGGCAAACGCCTAAACCACTCGACCACGGAGGCAGTTAAATAGATTCAGCTGAATAGTGAAAACTAGTATTTTACGTGATCGACTGCAATCTGACTTCCACAACCCAGTAACTGGGTAAAACGGCACTTCTTGCCAAGACTGGTTTCAGATTCTTGCGGCTTCTGACAATCAGAAACGACTACCAAATATCTAGAAATGATAGTCGCAGGGACCAACGTCAGCATAGTAGACGGGGCCCGCTAGGGCCAGTGCCTACCAGGGTTGCGGAATTGGTTTAAAAGCGAAAGAATCACCGCGGCCCTGGAGCGCTAGTCAGTAAGAGTCTGACACTCCCTTCCGCTCCACCCAGCGCTTGACTTGACCCATGATTTCCCATCCATGAAAGAAAAAGGGACCAACGGCAGAGATTAGCTAATAGTTTCTCACGGAACCAACGACATAACGCGCTTTCCAAGGTACGGAGGAGTCTCAGTATGTTACAATTAGTCCGGGAGCTGGCCGCTCCAAACCCTACCTCATCTTATTACTGGCAAGACGGATTTTGCAGATAAAGTAGACCATTAGTAGTCTTAAAATAAGTTGGTCTGCCGTGGCGTACCCTAGCACGTTATGAAGAAGATTTTATTTATTTATTTAAACTCTATGTACAATAGTGGTACCTACATGGGCGGACTTAATGCAACAAGGCATTCTCTACCAGTCAACCTTTGGGTCAAACAATCTTTTTACCAAAAACATACTTACCGAATAAAACTAATAAACTGAGATAGATCCCAATAAATAGAACGTGAATCTGCCAGTCTGCCACGCCGGATGTTGTCGGGTGTCGCTGGCAGACCACATTTAGCAGACAGCTGACATCTATATTTTACAATATCGACTTACCGAGTGTAACCGTTGCGGCCAGCTCCCGTACTAGTTGGTCACACGTCCAGACTGACCTCGGCAAGCATTGCTTAACCTTGAAGATCAATCCTTGCGGCTGTTGCTATATTTAGCCACGAGCTCCTCTGAAATATCAAATAGAAATAAATGTTCTTAATTCTACTTTATCCTGTAGTGGTATCGTATTTTCCACCAGCAATGTAATTTTGTTAGTCATATCATCCTAACGACTTTAAAACAAGCCTGCAAGGTTTTCTTTTACTCGTTCGTCATTTTAAAGTAAACATTTCGACTTCACATTAGTCACAGTTACTTTAAAGTACGACCTAGAAAAACCATTGATTGATCTGTTTGACCTGACCACTAATATAATTGTGCACGACGTACACTGCATCGAATGCTACTAACTGAAAATGCTTGCCACCTTTATTACAGAACAATATTATAAAAAAAAAGAACTTAGAATTTGGTTTTACCCAACTATGAAAAAGGAAGGTTATTGATTGTTTTGAATACCTACAGTTTAAAAATATCTGTAAAATAATAAAGACAAAAAAAATGTGTCTTGTTTTTCTTGTCCGTTCTTGCGAATGGACAGCAAGAGTCACTGTAACTTTTTAACTTAAAAATTTGACGTTCATGAGTGCCATATAATGGTGATATTGAAATAAACTTTGCTTGCGGTTGAAACTTTAAAAATATTTTTACGATAATTTATGTTTGGTTCTGCTAAGCTTGAAGCTAACTTGACACTTGCGACATCGCTGCGCACACAACATTGCCTCGTCGCGAAATGCCCATAATTAGAACTTTTAGCAAAGATTGCGATTAACCTCAATTCAATTCAGCGTCTTTATTAAGCATAGTAATACAGCGTCCTATGTACAGCATTTTGCATTAGCAAATGTAAATAAAAACTGATTTCTTGAAATATCTTCCAATTAGCAAATTCTTAATCTGTTTTTCCCTCTTCGGGGAACTTCTATCAGCTGGCGCATTTAAATATTGTTTTTTTTTTTGTTTTAGTTTTCAGGCAAGACATTTTCAGTATTATCCTGAAGTTTGTAACTACATATTACATAAAACCTAAAAGCTGGCGATGTAAAAAACAACATGTCGTGAGCATGCCTAAAGCCACGCTCATGACGACGGCCGCGTATTCTACAATGACAATACAGCGTATGTTGCGTGCGTTTAAATTTGTAAAAAATGTGCACTTGCCCTAACATTGGGGGGACAGTGTGGTGTTATGCACGTTCACAGTGTGTAATCCCGATTGCACCGGGACTTCACTAAGCTGCTGCAATTTTCCTATTCATGCCCACTTTATCTGCACTGCGGATGTTATGGCCAATTTGTGTCGCTCTAAATATCGCCCGGGCAATTTATTGTAGACCATCGAGTGTAGGGGAACTCGCTCAAGGACTTCTACTAGGGATCAGCTCACGTCGACACTTGACGCTGTGTGAAGTTTTTAGATTGCAATACAATCCATCTAGCCTTTTTAGGGTTCCGTCTCAAAGGGTAAAAACGAGACCCTATAATTACCAAGACTCCGCTGTCCCTCTGTCTGTCTGTCACCAGGCTGTATGTCATGAACCGTGATAGCTAAGCGGTTGACATTTTCACAGATGTTGTATTTCTGTTGTCGCTATAACAACAAATACTAAAAACAAAATAATATTAATTTAAGTGGGGCTGCCATGCAACAAACGTGTTTTTTTGCCGTTTTTTTATAGATAATGGTACGGAACCCTTCGTGAGCGAATCCGATTCGCAATTGGCCGGTTTTTTCATCTACATCTAAGACGGCTGCCTGTCTAATTGAATGCAGCCGAGTACCGGTATTTTACTCGGAGGTACTGCCCAGCTGACCTCCCAAACCCAGTAACTGGGTAACACGATACTCCTTGACAAGATTGGAGTCAGTTTTTCTGGCTTCTGACTATCCGTAACGATGACTGCCAAAGATCATCAAAATCAGCCCCTATGGATAGCTAAAAAATATGGAACTTTATTTACTACATAAAACGTTCACATTTCAGTAAAAGAAATTCCCGTTTTTAATTGTGAATTCGTATTCAGCGTTACTGCGCAGTGTGAGCCGAGTCTTAAGCGAACATGCACACAGTTTTCTGTCTTTATTTGCTCAGCGATTATAAAGAACTTAGGGCATTTGAAGTTTCAATAACGACGCAGTAGTGTTATTGATATCGTAATTGCATGCTTCTAGAACTTCCATCGGTATTTAAGGACCACGGTCAAGTGTAGCACACTTAGTTCAGAGCCAGCCTTGATAGTTGAAACATCAAGTTCACTAGTGTTATCAACTTATCATTTTTTTCTTGATTTAGAACTTATCTTCTGCCAAGTTTTCTTATTTTGTGTATCTTGCTTCTGTCTCTTTCAAGCAGATTGCCAGACTAAGGCTTTTCACGATATTTCGTGCAATTTGCAAACAATAGCCTTCTGCGACTTTTTAATTTTCCAAAATGGTTAACATGATTAGGTTGTGCGTCGCGTTCACAGTTTTGCTGCTGCATGCGACCCTCTTCTCCTGCTGTTTGACATTACTATTCCGTACTTTGCGTACAATCTTTAACGACATTCGCCATGAGGAAAATTCCGAGAAAGCTTAATAAGCTTGTCAGAAAAAATATCTCGAGACCGCGTGAAAATCTTCGACTTTCATAGAAGTCTTTTTAAATTGCGTTTCCTCTCCCAATGAAGATTATTATTGATAACGTTTAAATATGTTTCCGCCTTCAGTGGCTTACCGTTATCTGACTGTCTATTATGAGACAGTTTTCTATATACTTCTTCTTTTCGATGTAGAAATTTATTGGTCTTGTCAGGTCAGTTCGACCTGCAATCGTTTGAATATTGTCTTTAAGCGTAGGTTCTTTTATTGAAATAAGTTGTTTCTTTCAGGTTGGCCAACTCGCTCGTCCTCATGTTAAAGTTCCTCTTCTTCCCTGCGAGCACTACTATCTACACACCAAGCCCATAGAAAACTTAGATCCTATGACACCTGGTAAGTACCTATTATAATTTTATATCTACATTTATTGTGCAATTATCTAGATATTTCGTCTTCCTGTCCGACTGGGTCTTTAAAAGTTCAAAAGTCGACCATTGACCATTTATTTCTTTATAGTACAAGTATAAAACAAAATCGCTTTCTGTCTTTGTTATGGTACAATTTTATCAGCGACGTGACGTCACGGGTTTTTTCACCGCACTTTCTCGTCTTAATTTTTAGGTTTCCGTACTCAAAGCGAAAAAACGGGACCCTTTTACTAAGACTCCGATGTCTGTCTGTCACCAGGCTGTATCTCATAAATCGTGATAGCTAGGCAGTTGAAATTTTCACAGATTATGTGTTTCTGTTGCCGCTATAACAACAATTTAGTGGTGCGCCCATACAACAAACGTGATTTTTTACCGCTTTTTATAGATAATGGTACCTTCGTGCGCGAATCCGACTCGCACCTGGCCGGTTTTTTATTTACGTGAAAAAAGAAAATATGCGTGTCCAAATTTTTTTGGAAACCTATCGGGCGAAGTGCTAGTTTACACAATATGCCAAGTATTCCAGCTTCTCTGAGTCGAAAAACTTTTCTCATTGAAAGAAAATTCTTCACAATAATCATTTTACATATTTTGAATGCTCAATGAGGTTATATCTGTCGGACTAATTAGCTTTTTTCTCGATAAGGACGATAAACGCTGACGGTTTTTGTTCATGTAAGGTCTTTATGTATGAAGCTGATGTTTTTTTTTTCGGATATACTTATGTAAGTTGGAATTTAAATTTAAATAAATATAATAATGTAGCAATTTTATCCGTTCTCAAAATCAGTTATTAATTTGTTTCTTTGTGTTGAAATAGGTGGAGGTTCTCAATTCGGTTGTATTATTTTTATGTTTGTTAGCACTTAAGTCCGTCATAGATGAATTATGAACCGATTTGAAAAAATCTTTATATGAAAAGATATACTTTCCGATTCGTCCCATAGAAATATCGTCAAAATCAGTCAGTTTTTCGGTTTTTAAATCAAAACAGTTGGAAAAAAAATATGTGAAGTAAACGAAATTTCGTATTTTGTCTTTCCAGAGATGTTACGGATTACGAAAAATGATAAAGTACCAAAAGACGTAAAATAAAATACCTTTTTAACCGACCTCAAAAAAAGTAGGAGTTTCTTAATTCGATTGTTTTTTTTGTTGTTTTTTTTGTGTTTGTTACTCATACCTCCGTCATTTATGAACTGATTTGTAAAATTCTTTAATATCGCAGGATTTCTTACCCTTTTTGTCTGAAATCTAAAAAAAATTGTTTTACTTTCAAAAATAACTTCCAACGTGAAAACCCCACCACGAAACCAATAACTTTCGTGCGATAGCAGTGATGAGTGCGTACCTATCTTTGATAGTTTGTGCTGTTTGAGAAGCATAGTCTCCACGTTCGAAATCATTTAAAAACGAACACAAATAATCTTAGTGAAGGAAACCCAAGCAAAAACTGACGAAAAATAATGACATGGTTTAAATACAAAGTTTATATGAATACATAATTCCAAGTACAGCCAAAGTTTTTTATTTTTCACTTTTTAGTGGTACCCCACACCTAAAACACCACTGAAAAGTCACAGGAAAGCAAAAAATATGCAATTTCGTATGATTTTTCCTCATATTTTTCCAGCAATTTGGATTTTAAAACCAAACTGCTGAACCGATTTTGATAAAATTTAAATGGGACCAATCGAGAAGTATATCCTTTCACATAAAACAAGAATTTTTCAAATCGGTTCATAAATGACGGAGATATGAGGTAACAAACACAAAAAAAAAACAGTCGAATTGAAAACCTCCTCCTTTTTGGGAAGTCGGTTAAAAAACGGCAAAATCCTATGAAATTGCCGTTTTCTTGGGTAAAATTATTTTTTCTTTACCAAAAGACATCTTAATTTGCAACGCATGCAAAGTCGGGGCGCCGCACAGTGGACGGAAAAACAAGGTTCCCTTTCATAGGATTTTTGAAAAATAAAATATTTTATTTGATAGTTTCAAGTATACAGTTTTGTCGAGTACATTAAAAAATTGAATAAATTAGTAGTTCCCGGTGTTTTTTTCGAGTCTATACCATAAAATAATGACTTAATATATTTCAAATGTATGAAAATGGAATTAGTTTTCCTCATAACTTTTTTCTGTCTTGGATTGTAAAGCTGAAACTTTTAGATATTGTTGCCGAGCCTATAAAAAAGCCACCTGACCTTCGACCTCGAAAAAAACACCGGGAACTACTAATTTATTCAATTTTTTAATGTACTCGACAAAACTGTATACTTGAAACTATCAAATAAAACATTCTAATTTTCAAAAATCCTATGAAAGGGAACCTTGGTTTTCCGTCCACTGTGCGCCGATGAAATAAATGCGTTGAGTTTGATTCTATTTACAAAAATAAAACGTTTGAAACAGCCAATGATCCAAATACTTGAACGTACCTCTATGGCCCGCATTAGGAATGAGTAAGGTCGAAGAGAAAATCTTTATTTAGTCGAGTGGGAAAAACAGTGGAGAGCAGAAAGTTTGTTGTGTGTGTCTTCCATCGGCCAATTGATAATTTGGACGACCGTTCTTCGGGAAATCGTTCGTTCGACTAAAAGTTCTTCGAGCAAACAATAGTTAGGGCAATCGTTCGTTGGTTAAACAACTATTCTAATCGTTCTCTCGACCAAACGTTCACCGGCCAATTGATAATTCAGACGACTGTTCTTCGGGAAATCGTTCGGTTTGCTAACAGTTCTTCGGGAAAACAATAGTTAAGGCAATCGTTCGTCCTTTAAAAAACTATTCTAACAATCGTTCTCTCGACCAAACGTTCACCGGCCAATTGATAATTCGGACGACCGTTCTTCGGAAAACCGTTCGGTTGGCTAACAGTTCTTCGGGGAAACAATAGTTAAGGCAATCGTTCGTCGGTTAAACAACTATTTACACTTTCGTTCTTTCGACAAACGTTATCCGACCAAATGATGATTCGGGCGACCGTTCTTCTGGAAATCGTTCGTTTGACTAACAGTTCTTCGGGCAAACAATAGTTAGGGCAATCGTTCATCGGTTACACGACTATTCGGACAATAGTTCTCTCGACTAAACGTTCACCGGCTAGTTGATAATTCGGACGACCCTTCTTCGGGAAATCGTTCGGTTGGCTAGCAGTTCTTCGGGCAAACAATAGTTAAGGCAATCGTTCTTCGGTTAAACACCTATTCGAACAAACAATATTTAGGGCAATCTTTCGTCGATTTAACAACTATTCGGACATTCGTTCTTTCGACCAACGTTACCCGGCCAATTGATGAAACCAGCGACTTTTTTCGAGAAATCGTTCGTTAGACTAACAGTTCTTCGGGAAAATAATAGTTAAGGCATTCGTTCTTCGGTTAAACAACTATTCGGAAAATGATAATTCGGCAGATCGTTCTTTGGTCAGTCGTTCTTTAGCAAAACGATAATTCTTCTTCGAAGAGATTAAGGTTCAGCATTTTACAAATCATGTTCCAGTTATCCGTGACCCTGATGGCTACATCTACCTACGAGAAAGAGACGGCTGCATCCTGGCTGGTGGCTTCGAACCCATCGCGAAGCCTGTTTACGAAGAAGAAAGTAAGTTCTCCGTGACTTTGATGTAACATGTAACTGGTTAAGAGGCGCACATCATTATTAACGTATTCGCTCTGGAGATTGTCAGTAAACTAAGAAAACGAATGGATTATTGTCTCGATAAATGCGATTACAACGCGGCGGCGGTGGCCTATCGGAGTATTAATTTGTACATAGTGAAAATATTGCATATCTTTGACGGATTGCGGATCACCGGAAAATTGCAAACGCCGTAATATTGTAAAATATCGTGTGAAATTGTAAACTAATTTTTCTTATTAAGACACGGATATATTGGAAACTATTGAATTTGAAAGGGATTTATTGTATACAAATCGCAAAAATAAATACACGTGATATCTCACTACACCCCTCTCCCTGTTGTCATATTTCGTGATTTTTCCGAACCCCACATTTTGAGCCTCGCATGTTTGATGGACGACCCGTTTGCAGTTGAGACTGTTTCTTCTCGTCAACTCCAATCCTTCTGTCTCCCGCTCCACAGTAACATCTATGGCGCAGCGCTGCGTGCCCGAAGACTGGGACCACTTCCACGTACTCCTCCAGCAGCTGCTCAAACGTGTGCCGAGCCTCAGCCAAGCGGTGCTGCATAAACTCTGTAACGGACTCGAAGCTTTCTCGCCCGACTGCAAATGGATTGTCGGAGAGGCACCCGAGGTAGGTTGGGTCAAGTTTTTAGGTACAATTACTACAAGGTAACGGGAAACTGCAAATAGGACAAAATGCGTTCCGTGAATTCTGATGCAGTTGCTGTTATGAATCCTCGCTTTTTCTTATCTTGATTTGATGCCATCAACTGCATCAGACTGAAATGATCTTGCTTATCGACTTCATAGTAGTCCAACCAAGGTAATGTAAACAGTTGCTTTTAAATATAATCCTAGTCTTTGAAATTCTAGCAGTAAAGCTCGGATACAGTGAGGACCGTGCTTATGTGAGCTATGGTGCATATGAAATTGATTCCTGATTGATTATGAAAACCTGCACCTGGCGTAGTGGCGTAGTTATTTTTTTAACGAATAAGAATAGCGATATTTGTGCAAATACGCCAAGGGAATTGCCACCATAATATGTTCAGGTCAATCAAGATTGCCTTCTGAAGCAATGTGCAAATGGACTGTTCTTCTTGGTGAAAAATAAATAAAAATATCGAGTTTCATTTTATTAGTTAAATTTTTGTACTATTATACGAGGTTATTCTTAAGAATCCTTTCACTCAACAATAAATATTATCTGTGACCTTTTTGTAGAGTGACGCGAATAACAACGTGCTGAACAGAATTGGTTTTCATATTTCACGGTTGATCCCTTTCAAACTTGTTTACATTACCATAGTATAAAGAGGGGAAGTAAGTTATCTACATACAAACGCACCGCGCGCGGCTTGTCTGTGTGCGCCATAGTGTCTAAGCGTCGCCGGACGCACACTTAAACAAAATCTCGACCCGTTTCTCAGTGCGCCAGTCGGGGCTAACACCGCACGAGGTTCGCGCGTCACGGCTTTTCGGCACCGCTAAATGAATGAAAAATTTGTGATAATCGCAGGAGAACGTATTGCCGTCTGTTTGGGTGTCTTAATAATTCATCGATACCAGAATTGTCTCTGTTCAGATTACCTATTAAACAGGAAAGGTAAGCAAGTCACTTATTCTAGCATATAATTTTTACTTGATGATGAGATTATTATTGATTTAGATATTACCCAGAATATAAAAAAATACCTACAAGTAAAAAATCCAACTTTCAATTTGTAGGCAATATAGGCAACCCTTGCCAATTTATAGGTACTGAATTAAAATTTAGCTAAAAGTGACAACCCTGAGACAGTAGGCAATTATATCGCGGATTGGGCCGGAGATAGCCTACTTCCCCTCTTTATACTATGACATTACCAATAAATTAAAAATAACCCTGTAAATGAAGAACCGTCCAAATTGAAGTGTCCATTATCACGTGTGTTCATATATTTGCACCTACATTGTGTGTATCCATTGTGTGTGCCAAATAAGCTTGTTTTCTTTCTTTCTCTTTCGTCGCGTCGCGGTCGTTTGCAGGCGCGGGTTGATATAAATTATAGACCATAGCATTGTGAACGCCAATGGTTTACGTCAACTTGATCTTGTAACTACAAATTATTGATTGACCGTTGAGTTAGGGTTCCATCATCATAAGAAGAGAGAAAAAAGAAGATACCCTTCTTTTCGGAGCATTTGATATCACGGATTTTATAGCAGGAAGTAATACAGCTAAATTCGTGACATCGAATGTTTTGACGGGAAGGGAGAGCATCGTGGGAGATGGAAGAGAGAAGGAATAAGAAGAAAAAATATGCTTCTTTAGTTTTCACAAGGACTATGCACAAATAAATTTCAATTAGCGAAAACACCTCGTAGCGACTTCATGTCTTAATTATTAATTCGTTTTTGCTAGCGATTTTGGCCGCGTGAATTCGTTTTACTATATGATGGAAATTTCCACGGGGTGAAAATTTTCAATGACCTAAATCAGGTTCGTGTGCCAATTTTAATCAAAATTTGCCGATTTTGATTAAAATTGGCACAAAGAAAAACCGCAGTTAGGTAGCGGTTGAAATGTTTAACCCAAAGCACCACTCTAGACTCAAAGTGTTCGGAGTAAAAATCATTGCAAATAAGCTCTAGTATACATATATTTCATTCAGAGAACAGTATAAATGTAAAGTCTAAAACACGTTGTACGTGTAACAGAATAAACGCAATCAAAACTAAAAGACATTTATTCAAATCAGGCTGACTGCCAGCACTTTTTGAACGTCAAAGTTCTACGAAACACAGTCCCCAAAAAACGCCCGTCTATGCATATGTTTCAAGGAATATACTCATTTACCAGTCACCCTTTGTGTGGTAACGTTAGACCTTACTGCTTACGATAAGAGGAAGTCACCCTTTATACAGGGTTATTTGTAAAACACCAACAACCTTTCAGGGGGTGAAAATACTCATCATTATAAACAACTTTTTCTATGAGACCAACACTGATATATCAAAAATTAAATCAGCTGTTTCATACAAAATGAACTGCTGTTGGGTTTAACAAAGCCTGAGTATACAGGGTGTATACTCAGGCTTTGTTAAACCCAACAGTTATAATTAAATCGTCTTCTTATTTTTGCATTGTCCTTTACAAAAGTTTGTTCATGCACTGAAAAAAATGTGTTATATTTTTGTTTATTGTTCTCGTCATTTGAATATACCTTCGCACAAAAATCTAGGTAAATACTTAAATCCCTTGTCATTTACTTACGTTACCTTTGAAAATTATTCAGAAATCGAAATCAAATTAAAATCAAGGGCTGCTTTATTGTAGATCAACTCGTGTTTAAAGCTCACAAAAGGTGATATTTGTCATTTCAAAGATCTCACTCCAAATAATCACCTTAATCAGCGAATTCAAAGGCGATAGCCCTTCTTTTATCTCGGTCTAAAAGGATCTAAGAGGAAGGCCAATATTCTTGTACTTAAAAAGCGTTCAAATTCATCTCGCAATATGATCAATGTTAAAAACTGACATTAAGAAACATGACGGAACTCAGTTATAATTAAGATGGATTAAGATGAATTTTTGTTTTTAGGTTTATAATGGCATAAAATCGTCTTGTTTACAGCTCCAAATAAAACTGCCATATGATCTGCATAAAACAAAAAGTTGACCCCTTGAAAAACCGTAAATTAAAATATTAATAATCAATAACTTTACATATCAACAAAAATAAATAATAAGATTTTTAAATAAAATAAATTTCAGCTTCCAAGGGTTTTAGGAACTTCCCTATCAAAATTGCCCAGTAGACTACACCCCTTTCTATTCTTCACCCCTCTGGGAGAGTTTGGTTGAAATGAACTCTAGACTTTTTGACTGGTTCGTTACCTGCATATCAAATATTTCACCTTATTAATACTTCAGGAAGTAAAGTCAAAAAATAAAAAGTCTTCGTGAAATGGCAGGCACAGTAACACGCTTTCTTCCGCTCATATTGGATGGTGCCTCCAGATAATTCTCAAGGCAAAAAATAGCTTTAAAATGAATATTAAACACAAAAAAACGCCATTACTAAATTAATAGGTAAACATTTTATTTAAGCATACGAATACGAAACTAGAAAATTACAGTACAATTCGAATCTATCTCTTACAACTGAGTTCCGAGGTATAATCCTAATTGCAATAGACCACTTTTCAAAGTGGAAAAGGAGAATTGGGGGTGTTTTTGTCAGTCGATAACAGCGATGAGAACACTCCTTTAAAATACTAGAATTGTTAATCTAAAATAAATCCTTAAAGTGCGCCTCAAGGGTAAATAGTCGATGCCTTTTTTTTCCTATAGTTTCCAATTTGATACCACGCACTTACTGTACAGTAAATGTTATAGTTTTGTGTATGTTGAATTTGTAACCGTCACTTTCCGTGTGTGTGCACCTTTTTGTCAGGAATTGATCAGGGGCTAAGCAGGGGCACATCACATGTAAGTAAGCTATATTCGTGACAATCTAAGAAGTCGGATGTGACAGCAGGATACCACATTGCTTTACTAGTAAGTATGAAAGATACATGAAATAAAGTATGAAAGAGACATTAAATAAATCTCTTTCGTTATTAGTGGTAAAGCGATCTTGCTATCGATGACCTGGATAAGGTCGCGGCAACCCACTGGAGCGAGAAGCGCACAACGGCCGATGTGGCGACGTAAGATACAGGGTTCTGTCATCTTTCCGCTGAAATGGTGATGAAGACAAGGCTGTTTAAGTAAAAATATCGAGTTTCAGCGGCAAGACGGCTCTGCCCTGTTAAATTTGAAGTTCTTAACTGTAATTTGTTAAGGTGTAAAATAAAGAGTATTTTTTCTATCTTGCTATCACAGGGACACGATTTTCGTTTTTGATTTTTTTACGAACTCATTATCCCTCTTCTCCTTTCATTCTTCCTCTTCTCCTTTCATTCTTCCTCTTCTTTCATTCTTCCACCATCGAAATCAACAGGAGGTACTTTTCTCTTTCAGATGTTCAACTACCATGTGGCTGCCGGAATGAAGACCGTTGGCATATCAGCCGCTGGCGGAGTCGCCGAAGCTACGGCCGACGAAATAGTCGAGGGGTACTCCAAGTATGACATGTACGAACTGGGCCTCAATCGGTTCCTGGGTCTCCACAACAATAAGAGGTTCCTTAGGGACCGGGTTAAGGAAGTGCCTGGTTAGTTGATTTATTGTAAATTGGACTCGTTTGTCTCGAAATGTATGGATAGAGGGCATAGATAGGTGTATTGTCAATGCTTTTGTCTGTAAGAAAAGGTCTGCAGCCAAAATGTTCAATGATCCATCTGCCTATCCTTTTCCTAAGTATGTTGAAGTTGGCTTTCAGTCTAACCCAGGCTTGCCAACCCCAAGTTTCAAAAACTAGGATCTGAAGTTGGAAAAACTAAGACAATTCAGTTTAAAACAGCAGTAATATACTTAGCGTACCTTATGTTAAATTAATATGAATGGAAATAGGTTAAATGAAATTTAAGTTATGATAAATAATTTTTTATACCTATTTCATATTTATTCTAAGTATAGAAAGTTCACTGTGTAATTGACCCCCGTGCAAAATTGCTTAGCAGGGCAAAACCCAGGACGCTTCTTGGACACTAACCGGGACAGCCCAGGACACTACAAAAACCAGGAGGGTTGGCAACACCAGGTGCAGTTGAGTGAGAATCAGTATTTTATATAGAGCGACTGCCTATCTGAGTTCCACAACTCACAAAATAAAAAAAAAACATTCGCAAGGGTTGACCCTTTCCGGAGCGTGGAGGCATGGGTTGCAGTCAATAATCCTAGCGAAGGGAGATGTGGGCCGCATGAGGGAGAGGCAAACCTCACGTCCCAGCCGCCGAAATTGAAGAAGACCCTCGGAAGTCGCAAGGCGATTCCCGGTCACCGTAGACGTGGGCTTGCGGACGGCGAGCGTTGGTTGGCTCGCTGTCCGATCAGAAGGCTCGGGTCGACGGCGCTTTGTGTTCCACGCGCGCCCTTAAGAGACGTCAGCATAGTAGACGTGGTCCGCCAGGGCCAGTACCTGCCAGAGTTGCGGAATTTGTTCGTAAGAGTCACCGCGGCTATGGAACGCAAAGAGCATTAGGGGGAACAGGGATGAGTTTTAGTCAGTAAGAGTCTGACACTCCCTTCCGCTCCACGTCCACCCAGAGCGGAAGGAGTCATATCATGGATTCTCATTTTAAAAAAATATATTAAATGGGTGGACCCTTAAGGTTAAAAAACGCTTCCCGAGGCGAGGCTTTTCCTCCATGGTCCAGAAAGCTCGTAAGTTGTCATTTGTAGATTTTGACAGGCCCAAAGGACTACTAACCAATCTTACCAAAGAGTATGGTGTTAGCCTGAAAGTGGGTTTTTAGAATGGAATCGGCAGTCGCTCTTAAAAATGCTATTTTGCTGCTTTCGTTTAGACTGGAAGCTGGCCAACATCTTGGAAACAGGCTAGATAGATTGGTGACAGTGCACATGTAACCAAAACAAAAAACGGCCAAGTGCAAGTCGAGATCACACACGAAGGTTGTAAAAAGACCGAAAAAATCACAGGGACAAAGGGACGCCTTTGCCCTGGTAAAGGCTTCGCTTTCTTCCTTCCTATCAATAGGCGTCAAGCTCGTCATCTTCGCCTGGTCGATGATAGTGCGACATGTCTTAGCTTATGATTATTCCCAGGTGTCCACTACGGCCTACCGTATCCGTTCCACGAGTTCGAGACCGGTCGCAACCTTCGTCTATCGCCTATCTACCCGACCCTGCGCGACAACGGAGCCGTGTTCGGCCAGGTCATGGGCTACGAGAGACCTACGTGGTTCGAAACTGTTGGTAAGTGGGCAGACTTCGCTAGGCAAGATATTAAACGTTACTGAACCAAGTCATTTGTCTAGCTGTCCAATTAAATACCGCTGATTAACCGGCGCTGTTCAATAAAAAGGCTAGGTTGCTAACTAAACGGCTAATTAAGCTAGTTGGCAGCGACACCTGCCAATCAAATTTTCTTGTATATAAACCTAAACTACTCTTTTACGCTCTTATCGTTCTTTTTCGTTCTCATATCTCTTCACTACTAAAGTTTTCAACCATTCATATATTTTCCAGATCCCAAAGAAGCCGGCGACAAGCCTCGTCCGTTCAAAGTGGCTTACACGAAGACCTTCAACAAGCCCCATTGGTTCGAGACCGTGCAGCGTGAATACTGGGCCTGCCGCGAAAGAGTTGGCCTCGCCGATTACTCATCCTTCACCAAAATCGATATACAGGTGAATATCAGACCATATGGACATAGTTATAGAGTGCATAATCAAATACCACGTCATTACCCTGAGAGAGTGAGACTTTAGATTGATGTACAGGTGAATACGTCCTAATTGCCATAGATATAGATTACATAGTCAAGTGACACGGGAATACTGGGCCTGCCATGAAAGAGTTGGCCTCACCGACTACTCATTATTCACTAAGATCGATATACAGGGAATGCGTCAATATTGTCATGGGTTTAGAGTGCATAGTCAAATGACACGTGAAAACTGGGCCAGCTGCGAAAAAGTTGGCCTTGCAACCATCATACTAATCAGCTACTTGGTGTCAATCCCAGGGTCGCGAGGTGGTACAGCTGCTGCAGTACCTGTGCTCCAACGACGTGGACGTGCCGGTGGGCAGCATCATCCACACGGGCATGCAGAACGAGCGCGGCGGCTACGAGAACGACTGTAGCCTTGCCAGGATATCTGACAACCTGTGAGTCTATACATGGATATTCTATTTTCTATATGGTTGGACAAACGCGTAATGATGACGAAAAATTTAAAAAGGCTAACTTTGAAAAGGTTTGATAGTTAAGTAACATCAGTAGCAAATTTAAAAAATAACTGTTTTTTTTTCTTTTAATTCTACGATTTAGTTTTAGTTTTCATATCAATAAAAAAAAATCAATAAAAAAATTAATAAAAAAAAAATTATCCACGTGAACATCCCAAAATTTTATTATGTAACTAATTATTTTACCCAGAAACCACATTAAGCCAATTCTTCTTCTTTCCAGCTACATGATGATAGCGCCAACGATCCAGCAGACCCGCTGCAAGTCCTGGCTGAAGCGTCACCTCCCCGCCAACGGCTCCGTCACGCTCTCCGACGTCACGTCCATGTACACGGCTATCTGCATCATGGGCCCGTTCACCAGGAACCTGCTGTCTGAACTCACTGATACGGACTTGGCTCCGTCCAACTTCCCCTTCTTTACCTTCAAGGAGATCGATGTGGGACTCGCGAATGGAATCCGAGCAATGAATTTGACACATACTGGAGAGCTGGGTTATGTGCTGTATATACCTAATGAGGTACGTTATGGGTGCGTTTCTACCAAAGATGAACGAGGATGCGTAACGGCAGATGTGATGTTAAGAACCAATAGAATCGCTGTGCTGAGTGAGGCTAGGTAAATGAAGCGATTCTATTGGTTCTTAACGTCCTAGTACACGCCCTCGCGCATCTCTGGTGGAAACGGAGCCTTAGACTCGATTTTACTAAAGGGCGGTACACATTTATTCGGGCCATTCATCGGCACAGCCGGGCGAGAAAATCGAATATATAGGTCGAGTTCGGAAAAAAGGCCCATCGGGTTTTGGCGATATATATTAGTTCATTTGCTATTAATGGACTACCCGTTTGACAGATTGCAACTGACATATCTTGCGAACGTTACTTGAAAATGAGTAGAATTGAAACTCGCATCTCAATCGCAAACTGTTAAAAATGTAGGTATGCGTTTTCCCATCACACGATCATCTGGAATTACAGAAAAGGATATTTTGAGTATGATATCTAATCAACAGTGTATCAGCACTAGCCGAATAAAATACAACGTGTAGTAATTTATTCGGGCCAACCGTCATCGTTCAACAAATACTGCCGAACCGAGCCCCCCAGGTGTGCAGGCCCGCTTATGTGTGCAGCGCCCCTGATAGAGCAAGATCCCAGAAAGATGAAAAAAAAAGTACGATGGGAAGATAATATTTTACTAATAATGTGTGTACTACGTTTCAGTTCGCCCTACACGTGTACAACCGTCTGATGACCGTCGGCGAAAAGTACGGCATCTCGCACGTGGGCTACTACGCGTCGCGTGCGCTGCGGGTCGAGAAGTTCTTCGCGTTCTGGGGCCAGGATCTGGATACTATGACCACGCCGCTCGAGTGCGGACGCACCTGGCGCGTCAAGTTCGATGTAAGGCCAGCCGCATACGCATCATTTTTAATCAAAAACTAACTAATTGTGTGTCCAAAGTATATGGAGAACAATTGAAATACGCATAGGTACTATGAACTAGATAATTGCTCGACTGAAAACTCAAACAACTACATTGACCGCTTTTTATATCTTATATGAGCGCACATACGCTCGACTAAATAGTCGCGCCAGTATAGAAAATGACGTAGATTTAGTTTGACTGTATACGCACTCTCGTCGACCAAACAGTTTGATTGACATTAACTTGAGTTTGCTCCGTTTCAAACATTATATTTTAGTGCGAAAAAGTCCGCGGCTAGCACAATATCTGGTTTGTTCACCAGTCATTCTAAAATCCAACAATACCTTACAGAAAGACATAAAGTTCATCGGACGCGACGCTCTAGAGCGCCAGAGAGAGGAAGGCATTTGTCGCCAATACGTGCAGCTGCTTCTAACTGACCACGACCACGAGCTCGACATGTGGTCCTGGGGCGGAGAGCCCATCTACCGTGACGGCAACTACTGCGGCCAAACCACTACGACCAGCTACGGGTTCACGTTCAAGAAGCAGGTAAATCATGTTGAGGAATTGTCTCAAAGACTTACCGCGGCCCTGGAACGCAAAGGGCATTTTGATGATGACGATCTGACAGAATACTAATAATAAAAACCAAATTTGGATTCAGTAATTTTCAGCCTTTATGTTTACAAAATATGTAATGCTTCTTCCCCTGTCTGTGTGATAATATTGTTTTGTTATTGTAAAGGTCTGCCTCGGTTTCGTCGAGAAACTGGACGAGGCTGGAGTCCCTCAACCAATCAGCACGGAATATGTACTCGCCGGGCACTACGAGATTGATATCGGTGGTATCAGGTAAGATAAGAAAAGAACAAAACATTTTTGATAAGAGTACAGTGAAGTATAAAAAGCAATAAAAGTACTGAAATGCAAAAATCTTCAAGGTTAAGCAACGTTTGCCAAGGTCGATCTGTGGATGGGTGACATCTTAAGATACAAAGTTTCCTCCGTGCCTCGGAACGCACGTTAAGCCGTTGGTCCGGGCTGCCATTTGTAGATCATTGGCAGTCGTTACGGATATTTAGAAGCCAGAAAATCTGACTCCAGTCTTGCCAAGGACTACCGTGTTAGGTACCCAGATAATGGGATGTGGAGGTTGTGGAATAGGCTAGGCGGGATGCAAAAATATACAGAAATATATAAAACTAAACTGGAATTCCTGAAAGATCGGCGGCACTCTATTTCTTCTTTATCTTCCATTTATATCTTATCCCGGTATCTCACAGTTACCTTATTCCCATATAAATCTGTCGTTCAATTCATCCAGCCACAGAGAGGCAGCTGAGGCTTAGTAATAGGGCTCCATTCGTAGCCAAGTGTTTACCCGATTCCGTGCTTCGGAAGGCACGTATAAGCCGGTGGTCCCGGCCGCCAAATGGCGGTCGTCAAATAAACCATGTCAGAGGCTCATGAGGCGGTTTAGAAACTCTAACTCTAGGGTGTGTTGGGTCGTTAGACCTTACTGCCCACACGATATGAAGCAGACCCGAATGTAAGGAACCCTTGAAAAGAAACCAGGCAAGTTTTTTGAGTGACTAGGTCCACCATTCAGTATCGATTCACTTTAGGACGCGTTTACAGATGGGTAGTCAAATCATTACGTTTTTACACAAAAGTATGTTTATTAAATAAAATGCTTTGCATTCTTAAAATGTTTTTCTCATGAATTGTTGATAGATGTGCATGGTACGATTCTGAACTATAAGTATAATTTTAGATAGGTACATTTTCTCAATAAATGTACCGAAGTAAAAAAAATCGCTTCGGTACATTTTTTGAGAAACTGTACCTATCTAAAATTATATTTTCGCGTCCTTAATGCAACAAGGCATTGTTTACCTTTCAACCTTCGATCAAGAATACACTCGATGTTAACTGCTTCGAGTGTATTCAACCAACACTTAAATTGGTGTGAAGTAACGATTATCTACTGTTTATTATAATACTGATATTCAGCTGCATCAAGGCATGCCAGTAGCCGACCACAATATAGGTAGTTAGGAAAAGTATTGGTCACTGTTGTTATATCTTTTGGTAAATATCCCTTTTATGTGTTAAAAATATTATTTCTATATTTATGTTAACACACATTTTATTGTCAACAAAAACACATTCTATTAATAGGTGTTCGTGTTATCAATAGTGTTATATGCAAATACGATGCCTAGTTTATCTCGCGCTCCGCAGAATGTGTCCTTGCATTACTTGTAACCGATAAGAGAAACTGTTGAGGCAAGAAAGTGATATTAGTGCTATCTCATTTTAATTATCGTACTGTTTTTTGCTAAACAATTTTTTTATATCGTCGCGTCTTTTCTCTAGATTTTGTGAAACGATTGTTGCGTTTCATAATATATAATCTAATCAAATTTATGCTATCGATAACACTGATGAGCAGTCATGTTGCTTTTTAACCTACGCCATTATTAAGCTCAAATTTAGTTTCTTCGATCACCCCATTTTTTTGTTTTCATTATGTGAAATCTTGCAAAAAAATTTGCAACTGTTGCACATAGTCAAATCAAATCAGCACATAATAGACAGGTTGAATTCCAAACGTAGGCCAGTTATGATATTAATGTTATTGCTATAGATAACCGCAACATTATAACTTACCACAGATACGCAGCCAAGTTGAACTTGCACTCGCCGAACCTGCCGACCAAGTACCCTGACAAGGAGCGTGACGTCTACCAGGCCACCAGGAAACCCAACGAGCAGAAGGAGCAATTAGGCCGACACTACCAACCTTAAACAGAAACACCAAACCCGTGCAAACATGGCATATCGAGTTTGAGAAAATATTTGGGTTTCGTTTCGTTTTAGAGCCGTCTCTAGACTAATTGGAAAGCAATGATACCTAAGAAAACCGCGGAATATATTTGGTAAAATGCCTACTTTTGCAAAGCAATAAGAAAGATGAAATGAGACAGGGACATGACATGATTGTGTGCGATAGCCATTATGTAGGACTGAGTTTGTTCATATTTTTATGCTTGAAGCATAGTGATCACAATATTGGATCGTAGTTTAGAAATAGGATTATTGATGTGTACCTAGGGCTGTCTCTACACAAAATCTCAAGATATTTTTCCAAAAGCTCGCAGATTCAATAAGCTTTTAGCTAGCTTTCAAATTTTTATCGTTGACCGTAGCATATATAGTAATTAATACGTTTAACAGTTATTCTTATATTATGATAATCATTTTCTTGTTGGTCTAAAACGCACATGAAATAACTTGCTGCACGTCCACTTTTTAATTATAATAGTGAACTAAGAATCAGTTATTCTATTCTATTTATTATAGCTCTTAGAAACAGCTATTTATTTGTAAATACAGAGCAATATGACTACTGTAAAATCGAGGAGAGAAAAAGCGAGAACCGGAGCGGTATTAACAATAATTACTTTGTATTTTAATGCTTCATCCATATCAGCTTCACAATTAATTTTGGAATACGTCCCACAGTGCCTAGGCTTAAATTTAGTAATCATGTTCGATAAGACGGGGTATTGTAATTTATTGAAATACCACACTGTAGATTTTAAGTTAGAAGATTGTCTCATTATGAAGCGACGTAAATACAAATCTACCTCGAAACAAGTAGAGGGCACAAATTTAGTATTAATATGAATTGGCGAGTTTTTTCAGTACATGTGTTTCATACTCTCTTGTTGGGCAGTGCACAGTATTAGTATTTTCGGATTAGAAGACTGAAATTGCGGAATCTTATCGTGGATCCGCTTGGCAAGACTCTAGTGTGGTGGTATTGGCAATAATGTGGGTCAAAGGTTGGCTTTAATAATATAAAAATTATAATAAATGGCCAATAATGCAATTATTGGCCAATTTTTGAACTAGTGTTGTGAAGAAGCCTGATGGTTGTACCAAAATTAAATTCGAGATTATTGTTTTGGTAAAATGATTCATTTAAAAGTATGTTTTAGTCCAAGATATTATGTATAAATAATATTTATACCCTACTATATTAGGTATTTTGTTATACATAGATATGAGATAAGTGCAATATTTACTGTTAATATGTTATGTTCTTATTTTTATTATTGCAAATGTTTTTGCAGATATTATTACTGTTTTATTAAATTATTTAACATAGTATATTGTTTTAATATTGTATTAAGTTTTTGATGATACTTCTGATATTATGTAAATTAAGTTTTGCCAATGCTGTATAGATACTACAATCTCAATATTAGTGTTGATAAGGATATAGGAAACAACAAATTTCGTGTAAGATATAAAGTAGGAGTAGGCACTGCCTATACATAAAAATTAAGACTTCCTGGCAGCCTTATAGAACAGGAAGCAATACTTTTACGAGTCCAAATAGTGTTGAGACGACCTTTTTGCTAACTAGTAAGTTCACGTACCGTAAATGATAACCCATTTCAGCTATGCATTCTGTACTTTAGCTCATAGATTGAATTCCATCGTCGACCACATCATCGTTTAACATCAGGTGAGATAATGGCGAAACGCCAGACTATCAATAATCGGTCAAGTACATTCGGAGAATATTAACTGTGGACAGATAGACAAACACACAAGCAATCCTATATGGGATCCGTATTTCTATAAGGACGTTTGAAACCCTAAAAAAAGAATTAATCGAGGTCCGACGGTACAATATCCTAGTAGCCTCTTTATAAAGGAGTCGAGGAAACATGGGAGATCAACACCTTTTAGGGACTAGTTGGACAAAACGGAATAATAAATTATACTAAGTCTTAAATGTATGCCATTTAGAATACTAAATTACAATTAGGTCTAATAAATAAGTGGATTATCAGTTCAAGATTCAGTTTTTATGACAAAATTTAGCATGTTTGTGTAATTCACAGATCACGTTTCGGTTGTTCTTGAAAGGAAATAGAACCTCGCCATAGCTTATACATGAAGCCGCGTGCTGCAATAGCCTAGTCTAATTATAAACACATACATAGATATAGTTAAATCAGAATTGTATAGTTTCAGCTTAGACATCCCTGTTTAACACCTAATCTTGGCAAAACGATCACAGATTGATGAAATCGTCTATCATAAAAAAAAAACTATCAACAAATAAGCCAATTTGGTTTTTATAGGTGTTCAATTGGGAAACTATAAGCAATCTAACATGTAGTTGACATATTTAGATTCAAAGGATAACTGCTATATTACTAACTACTATATTCATTAATTCATTCATTACCCATCATTGTATTTGCTATCTATTATTGTACCAACTAGTAAGTTTGAACTGTAATTATGGTAATACCGACTTCGTGAGGATAAGAATCCATTTGCATATGCTGTATATGTGTTAAAATTATATAATTATACCTTTATGAACATAGGCACACATAGGCCAAATTGCACATATATTTTGTGTGAAGTACTGTTTGAAAATAAGTCTGGCATAGTTCATTAAAAATATTTATTTACTAACACTCATTTAACTATGTTATTCTAGTTTTATGTGGAATGCTTCTTAACATAGTGATTTCCAAATCGAATGTCTTATTCGTAGTAGATTAAATTCTTGCCATACATGTATTCTCAGCAATTTTTGTAGATCTAGTTTTAAGCATTTTCTGTAGATAAGGAGTTTCTGAAGAAATAAAAAACAAAATTTTAAATCAATGTTTTATTTACAAAATAATTCCATTAAGTTATATAGTTTTCTTTTGTGAAGTAATATTTTCAAATCATTATTAATTTTAGTGGTTACCACACAGGAAATATCCTGCATGGTTAATAGATTCAAATCACAACTAAGTACCATCTATAAAAGTAATGATACACAAACGCTACTGTAAATAAAGAAAAATAACAATGCAACTACAGGGTGAAATATAGTCACAGTGTAGTTTGTAAAATTATAGGTATAATATTATGTCAAAATAAAAAAAAATATAGTTACATTTTAAAATCGTAATAGTTTCCATTTTACACAAAGTAGTTTTGTTCATTTGAATTTTGATATTATGTTTTCACACAT
The DNA here is from genome assembly GCA_947386135.1 of Melanchra persicariae. Classification (NCBI taxonomy): domain Eukaryota; kingdom Metazoa; phylum Arthropoda; class Insecta; order Lepidoptera; family Noctuidae; genus Melanchra; species Melanchra persicariae. The sequence goes on from OX376643.1 coordinate 32,530,617, forward strand.
ACTAACTTATTTGGTTTTTACTCAACATCTAAAGATTGCACTATACTAGGAATTTAATAAAAATTATGATTATAATTATCATACTAACACAATACTACTAATCATAGATTATTATAGTCCTTTATAATTATTATTACTAAATCCAGAATGAATATATTTGATACCGATACAATGAAAATTACTACCTTTTTCATTGTTACTAAATCCAGAATGAATGTATTTAATACAATGGAAATTACTATAGTTATCATTGTTACTAAATCCAGAATGAATAAATATTTGATACAATGGAAATTACTACCTTTATTACTAAATACAGCATGAATATAATTATTTGATACAATGGAAATTACTACTTTTATCATTATTACTAAATCCAGCATGAATATAATTATTTGATACAATGAAAATTACTACCTTTATCATTATTACTAAATCCAGCATTGATATAATTATTTGATACAGTGGAAATTACTACCTTTATCATTGTTTCTAAATCCAGAATAAATATATTTTTTACAATGGAAATTACTACCTTTATTACTAAATCCCGCATGCATATAATTATTTGATATAATGGAAATAACTACCTTTATCATTGATACTAAATGCAGAATGAATATATTTATTACAATGGAAATTACTACCTTTATCATTATTACTAAATACAGAATGAATATATTTAATACAATAAAAATCTACTTTTTTACTTAAATAATTTTAGACATCTAAGAACTTTTTGGAAAAACCATTTGCAAATATTGAATATTTGTATTGATATCATTCTGAATCAGAAATTAGTATGTGGCCTCTTACAAAATCAAATACCTAAGTGTTACTCTCACTTTGCGAGAGGTGGCCAAGATGTTTTGATCAACTATGATAATGTTACTTGTGCAACTGAAATGACATCATATTAATACACTTAGAAATAATCCTACTATATCTACTAGCCACATTCTATCTCGCATAATATGAGAAGTCAAATGGGTAGAGTACGACTAAATAGTAATTCTAAAAAATATTACATTGACAAAATATTGATCAAAGTTTTAATCCCTATCCCAGGCAACTGGGAAACATCATTTCATTACGTACCTATATGTGGAGAGTGCTGTAACTACATTTTGAGACAGTTAATTATATAAATAAGTGAATATTTAATAAAATACAAATGTAAAAATATTTTCCATCATAGTCAATATGAACGAAACAAATATTTATTCATAATATAAATGCTGATATTTTTCATCATCAAACAAAATACTACATAACAAAAGACAAAAATATAACTAAACTACTCGTGGAACCCTTATCCCAAAAATATACTACAACTACTACATAAACACATACTCGTAGATGTCATCATGTCTGTATTAATTGGTAGTAATAGCTCAGGCTGTGGTAGTGGTGGTTGTGGGATCAAATCCTACAAGCTTGGCTGGTTTGATAAATTCTTAACAAATTCTTTGTTGTCCAAAACCAGAGATTCGATGAAACTGCTGGGGCTGAAGACTTCCTTTTCCTGTGTATGTTGTGGTTGTGGCTGTCCAGGTTTCTGCACAGCTCAATAGCCATTTGTCTCATCTGCTCTTGTAGTTTCTCTTCTTCCATTTCTTGTTGTGTTCTGAGCTCTTTGGCTTTAAGCATGTTTGACAGGTGTTCTGAGAGGACATTTGATTTTATAAATTAATATAAAATGATTTCCGTCATAGTCAATTAATGAGAAGTGCTATTGATTGAAGTAGCTCCCAATCAATAGTACAGTTCTCGTCAAATAACTTTGCCCCTCTGAAGTTAGCCATTTGCAAAGATCGCGCAGGTGCAGTCACGTAGACAGGAGCAAGCGGGATGCAAGCATGCATCCAACATAAATAAGCAACTGAGACATAAAATCGCTCCCCACCCCCGTGTCTCTTGCCCCTGCGCAGTTGCAGTTTGTTCGTAATTTTGACTACTATGCAGCCACTCGTAGCCAACTTCAGAGGGGCAAAGTTATTTGATGAGAACTGTAAACAATAATTTTTTTTTGGTTTAACGTTACTATTGATCAGAATCACTGTCATCATCAATAGCAACACCCATTAATCAGAAAAAGTCATGGTATGTGTTACTTGAAGTGTGCACGGGCTTCCTCTTCAACCTCTCTTTAATCAAGTCACACGGAGATTTCGTGCTAAAGTCAAACCTGGCAATGCTTGTAGGGAACTTCTCTCGCAAATATGGTGCAGCTACGGGCCTCAAACGCGAAGTTAATACTTTTCCAAAGGCTGAGCACTTTCCCATCCTGACTTTTTGTTTCAGCATGTATGACATGTCTGTATTAACTGGTAGTAATGGCTCAGGCTGTGGTAGTGGTACTGGTGGTCGTGGGGTCAATTCCATCAAGCTTGGCCGGTTTGATGAATTCTTAACAAACTCTTTGTAGTCCAAAACCAGAGATTCGAAGGAACTGCTGGGGCTGATGACTTCCTGTTCCTGTGTATGTTGTGGTTGTGGCTGTCCAGGTTTCTGCACAGCTTTCATCAGATCAATCACACAGCTTTTCTCCTCAATGGCCATTTGTCTCATCTGCTCTTGTAGTTTCTCTTGTTCCATTTCTTGTTGTTTTTTGAGCTCTTTGGCTTTGAGCATGTTTGACAGTTGTTCTGAGAGGACATTGGTGATGGGGCTCTCACTCAAACTGAACGTCGGGATAGGCAATCTTTGAGGTGGGGATGAGAGCCCAGTGTCTGACAATCCCCGAGGGAGATTTAACACTGGCATTGGCAATGATCCGACCCTCCCATCTTCGCTTGGACTGTCGTTCAAATTACACTTGGATAAATGGCTATCCACCAAAGCAAAAAGGGACGTAAAGGAACTTGAGTCAGTCATCTTGAATAACAATACAATCACCTTTGTTCTCTAAAGTCAACCAAACAATTTGGACATTATACGAAGCAAAACACTGCACCACTTAGACTAATCAATAAATTTCCAGGATTTATCAAAGTAATGCGTCATTTCAAGTAAAATCATAATTTTTGTGTTATCTTCCTTTTTGTTTACGAAATACGAGTACGTCGAAACGAAAAATCGATGAAACCACCATAAGCAAGCACACTATTTTCTTTCTGAAATTCGAGTCTATGGCTTTCATGTTTTCATGAAACCTGTTTTGTTTAATTAAAACCCATTTTTATCACTGGTACAGATAAAAAGCTAACAATTTAATTTCCAGAAATATACATTTTATTAGATGTTTTGATTATATTTTGTCATATTAGCACACGCAAAAAGTTCAGTTGACATTTGATTTTCATGAGCGGCAACATTGTTATCACTCTAATCGTAAACGTCATAGTATAGTTAGTCTGTGGTACAACGTCAGATGGACCGCATCGCGATCTGAAACGGGAGTCGGGAAACTTTATTGCAAGTCGTATTTTAAAGTTGTTTAAAATTCTTTCGAACGAAAATCTTTGCTGATATGCGCCATAGTGAGTTTCTGAAAGCGATTTCGTCGTCCTGCGCTAACCATGCCAGGCGCAAAGTATGAACAGCTGCCGTTGAAGTCAGATGCTGATGAGGACGTGTTTACAACCAAACCGAAGCCGAAATGGTCTGATGTGTGTGTGCAAAAGAGCCTGCTGTCCTTGGGGCTGATCCTCTTGTACTTCTCGCTGTCCATCGGCCTCACATTTTACCAGAGATGGCTCCTGACGGTAAGAATTCTGTTATCAGTAACTGTTTGCTTTTAGGTATTTTACCTGTTTTCTATTTTTTGCTAGGTACATATTTTAAAGTCCTTGCTGTGTTTGAACTTAGTTTGCCGCTGCGCGCACTTAAGCTTGATATTTTACGTATATTGTTTTTTTTTAATGTGCTGTTTCGAGTTTTATTTTTATTTTAAAGTTGTTGTGTTGTTTATCTTGCATGGCAGTATCTCACGCTGGGTTTCCCCTTGTTGTAGTTACGTCACCAAATGTTTATTAAGATAAGTTTTACTAAACTAATAGCCCAGATCACACAAACCAAAACAGTATAATTATCATCTAGTGAACTTTTTGAATTATGGTAAACTGAGCATATTTTCTTTGGAATGAATTTGTGTTCAGATAAAAAAGTAAAAGAAATATCTGTTCAATACTTATTTCACTTTGAGTAAGTTTACTTAATTAAAATATGGTTGATGGTATGGTCTATCTACCTATACAAATATTTAATAAAAAAATAATGTACATAAATGATTTATTTGTTCATACAAATGAACAGTTTTCTTTCATGGGTTAACTAGGGACAATAGTTGACAGCATATTCCAATATTTATTTACAAATAAGACAATATATATAATTGTTAAATATTGAAATGTGTCAGCTATCTGAAAAACAAATAAAATGTAGTCTAATAATTGCATTTTTAAATAAAGAGCCTGATATATGCTGTAAATAATAAAATAATGAAGAAGTAATTATGATTATATCTTTTTCTTTTATTAAATAATTCCTATTAAATAGCTATCATGCTTGGACAGGAGAGTGTTTTAAGTTATGTTTTTAAAGGTACTCATCATTTAGTAAAAAAAGTGTATTTAAACACTTTTTTTACTAAATGATGAGTACCTTGCAAAAAGATATTATTAAAACTTTTAATTTAAATTATAATTGATTTATTAAGATTTTAATCAAGAAATTAGTGTTTCCCTTATCAGGGAATATGTTTTAGATTTGATCACAACATAAACTGACTAGGTACACAGTGTACATACTCATAGCTTTAGCACTTCGTTGTACTAATAATTATAATTTTTTTAATTTAATTTATTTGTAAGCTACAGCTAATTTAAACCAATCATTTATTTTTTAAATATGTTAAAACTATCACACCAACAGCCAAGTAAATAATACCTACATATGCATGTCATGTATTGACTACAAAGAAGGTGCAAATGTTTGTCATGAATCTTTATAGTACACATGTCTGTACGCTTATATCTTTTAAACTACACAATGGATTTTAATGCGGTTTTCATCAATCAACAGAGCGATTCAAGAGAAAGGTTTATGTGTAGGTATAATTCTTATGTAAATTGGTATATGCGCAAACGAAGCCGAGGGCAAAGCTAGTAGTTGAAAACATTGAAGTAGATATAACAATATTTCCATGTATTTTTGCTATAAAATATTCAGCATACTTCCTACACCATATCTTTCGGAAACGAACAACTACTATTGAGTGAGAAGTTGAAAGTTTCCGTATCACGATCACGCCTACAAACCCCTGTTTCGTTTCGAGGCACGGCAAAACTACGACATTTATAATATGTCCAAGGAAACTGTTTATTTATGAAATTGACGAACGCCATTTCAAACACTCGTGTTCGTCATAATTTCTATAGAAATATTCGGATACGTTTTCGTAAATAACTTGAATACGAATGAGTGCACGGACGCTCCATGTTGTGATTCGAATAAACGGACAATGGGGTATTTAATATTTTACTGAAAGAATCTAATTAGTCCGTCAGATAGATTTCTAAAAAAAAAAGTTTTTCTTGTACTCGTAAACAAAAAATGAAGACGATACAGTGCGTTGAAATCACGCGTGACGTCACTATGATAGTACAATAATTACCAGCAACGATGACGTCACGCATGTGTGTGTGTTTTCGGGATGCATGAAGGAGCCTCCTCGTGTAGCGCAATTTGTTCCATCAGACACTCAACTGAACCGAGCGCTCGGCGCATCCTGGACAGTCTCACCTAACACCTTCTAAGATTGGCCAATCCTTCCCTTGTGGTAGGGCTAACACCCGCCTGGTTCGCGACCACCCTCCCACCGGAGTTCGGCGTCAAGCAGCCTGCTGTGTTTCGTCGACGCGTGGGAGTACCAGTGCCTCAAGGCATCTTCTGGGCACGCTCGCTTCATCATGGACCTCATCAATCGCTTTCCATCAGGCGTGATCGAGGTCAAGAGCTAGCCCATTCATAAATAAAAAAAAAAAAAAATGTTTTCAATGCACTGTTTCGTCAGTTAACGTCCTCATTTTTTGTTAACGTGAAAAAAAATCGTCTTCCATAGACAAATTTTTAGTAAAATACCCTATAGAAGTTGGTTGTCCATATCTATCGTATATATTATATATATATAATAAAACAAAGTCGCTGTCAGCTCCGTTTACTTTGAAACCACGTAACGGATTTAGATACAACACGGTTTTCGCTAATTGAAAGAGCGATAAACGCGAATTGTTTATGAATATGATTTGCACGCGTGCGAAGCCTACATAGAGAGAGGCGGCAATGTTAAAAATTAGCCACGATTGGCCGAGCTTAACTGTACGACGTATTCAAACGTATTTTTTTAAATGCCCTAATACTTAGAGAGATGCAATATTTTCATCATACTTTCATTTTGAAGTATTCCATGTTAAATACTTATATAAAAATATTAAAATGCTTTAATTGATTGCCAAAATTGCGGATTTAAACTGACAGTTTAAATATTCGCGTAAAAACGGACAATGACGTCACTCCTGTCTGTCACTGGTCATGAACTGACTTAACTCAAAGAAATAAGGTCGTCTTTTCGTTGTCATAACAGGAGTGACGTCTCTAGTCGCTGATTGTTGTTCTTAAATACGTCCCGTTTCACGTTATTATTCCTGACTCCTGCCGCTCTGGGTGGAACGAGAGGGAGTGTCAGACTCTTACTGACTAAAACCCATCCGTGCTCCTCGTAGTGCCCTTTGCTTTCCAGGGGCCCCGCGGTAACTGTTTCGAACAAAATCCTCAACCAGTATTTGCATAGCTTCCCTATTGATCGAATCATGCAGGCATAGATAATAAAAGATAGATGAGCAGGACTGACTTGTCTCACCGGGATCAAGACAACGTAACTTTCCACGTTCTTCAATACCTACAGTAATCAGACCTGTTGACTTCTATGGAAGAAAACCCCAGTTAGCCTGTCAGTCAGACTTAGACAAAAGGATATGCTCACTTATATCAAATACCACAACTGTATGAACACGGTGTGAAACGGGTGACTGTAATGCAATTTATTAAAGTCCCCCCAGTAGTCTATAAATGTACGAGTGCAGTCAGGAGCAGGTGTGGACCAATGCACGTTTATCAATACGACGATAAATAAATTCGTGTCTATTTCATAGCAGTTCGGCCTTGCCTGTAGGCTTATAAGTCTTAGACTTCCAATCCTGCTGTGCCTTAAGATTTGAGGGAGTCTTGATGCTCTGCTAATGACCCCATTTTTGTGTCTTAAGTCCCATTTTGACACACTTTCCATCATATTTAGAACTGGGTCTAATAATGCTTCAAAAAATGCACGAGATAGCCGAAGTTTATCTCAGGTGGACAAAGAATTTTCTCAACAATAAAATGAACACGGCGATGTTTTTTTTTATTATTAATAGTTGTTCGTTTCACCACAATCTCACCTAATGGAAACCGATGACCTTATCATCGGTTTCCATTAGGTGAGATTGTGTCGACGATGGAGCTCGCTAGCAACACGAGTAGCCTAGATGTAACCTATTCACTCTTGACTTTAAGATCAATAACTTGCAGCGTTCAGGAAACAAAGATCGGCAGGGAAGTCCACTCCTTAGCTGCATAGTGTACGCACAATGAAAGAACGATTTAGGAAAAGTAACGAACGATGCTAAAAAAATGCCAAATGTAGGGATGACGGAACGTTCCATTTTCATCCATCCGTGTCCATCTTGTACCGACCTGAACGAACCTAACCTAACGTAACTGCAGAAAATGCAGACGAAGCTCAAGTAGCTGATATTATACGTCATTAATCATTTAGTCACTTGAAGAATGCAATATATTTGACGGGCGCATGTTCAAGGCAGACTGGTCTCAATTAGTATCGGAACGACACTAACGATAGCAATGTTTCACTTTAATTAATTTAGCGATTATTTTGGAGTAACCATAATTGATATAAGTCTTCGTTTTTAGGCAATACTTATGGTGTGCAACCAGTCTAAACAAGGGTATCGTTATAACCAGTAACATAAGGGACATTTCTGTGTTATTGGTAAATGCCACTTATGTTAATTAGTGTAAGGTATATTTTGGTATTTTGGGTAATTGTTCCTTACGTGAACTGATACTTCAGGTATCGACGTGTAGAATACTCTATCTATGATGATGATGATGGATCTATTTAGCTGCTCACGTTCAGTCAGTCTGGAAACCGGTCCCAAGGCCAGACAGATTGTCTTTTTTTAACTTGTAACTTGACTAAACATATCATACTGCGATTTGCTATAATCGATGGATTTATAAGAAAATCAAACCACATTTCTATGAAACTTACTCGTGTAGCCTTGAATAAAATTATTGATGAGCGATCGGCACTGATTGCATGTAGGTATAGCCATTGTTATTATATTAGCGGTAGCGGTGCAAATCATGTGGAATGGTGCTTAAACATGACATTTTTAGTCCGGTTGAATGATTTAAATATTATATTACGTCACCGGAAAACTGCAAACGCCGTAAGATTGTAAGATATTGCGTCAAATTGTAAATTATTTTCTCTTAACAACACACGGATATATTACTATTTAAACTATTAAGTATGGAATTTATTGTATGTATTATGTCACCGGAAAATGGCAAACACCGTAAGATTGTAAAATATCGCGAGAAATTGTAAACTAGTTTTTCTAAAAATATATTTTCTAAATAATGGAAACACTAGTTTCCAATAAAAAAAATCATTTTGTATTCAATCAGGGATTTATTGTACCTACTTATACGAAACGATGTTTTCATAATATTTCGAGAAATTATCATCTACTCAAGATTTATTACAATCTTACGGATTCTGTAATTTTCCGGTGACATACCTATACAGACGCTTAGATTTCGAATATCAAAAAATATTGAAACAGGTAGGTAGGCCAGATGCGTAGTACTCGCAGTCGGCGTGTCGAGTACGAACGTAAACGAAACAAAATGGTCGTACCTACAGAACATACAGGGTACTGCAAGTACTTGGCCTACCTATTTCAATATTTTTCATAAACTCATGCCTCTTGCCATGAGGTAAGAGGCGAGAGTTTTAATAATAAAAATCTAAAATATAAATCAAAGACGGATTAGTTACCTACAACATTTATAACTCAAGAACGGCAAGACCGGTTTTTATGATCTTTGATTTTCTGAATTTGTCTACAACCTGAATAGTAAAATAACTATTAACACATCGGAACAAATCACAAAAAAAATTATGAACAAAATTAATTTTCATAATCTATATTATGGCGGTATACAACGCCAACTCTGATTATATATAAAAGAAACAAAACATGAAAAAAAAAAGAATTCTGCGGCGGTACAAAGTTCAGCTAGTATAATATAACCACCAAAAACATGTTCATGTAAAATGTTGCCAAGACGAGACCATATGGCTCGCACTGTCAAAAAGTTATCAGATCTCATGTACAGCCAAGCTTCTAACTCTATACGCCCTAACTTCACAAACTCTACACCTTAGTCAAAATATGTGGCTTGGCCGTTTCGCTACATTCACATGGGCGTAAGGTGAAAAATGTATTCACTGTTCATTACTTTTAACCGACTTCAATAAGGAGGAGGCAATTCGTGGGAACCTTTTTTTCATGTATGTTCCCCGGTTACTCGAAGATGGCTGCTTTTGCTTTTTTGTTTGAAAGGGTATAACTTCCCAGGTGGTCCCATGATCATCAAGTCAGGATCTGATGTAAAGGATCCTGGAGAAAAAGAGAGAACTCTTCAAATTTTATAGGCACACTTGAAGCGGTTTGGGTAGTTTTTGAAAGAGTACTTTCTCGGAGTGGTCCCATTTCAATTTGGTGAAGATCTGTTGAAGAACTTCGGAGATAGGTAACGGAACTCTTCAATACATGATAGCAAACCTGCCGGGATTGCTGAAATCGCATGTCTGTTTATTGTGTACACCAGTTCATGACATAACATCACGCCAGTACGCTGTGAAGGGGTACGCAGATGTGTACAAGTCAACCACGGTTTTGGGGTTATGTATTCGGCATAACTTTATTGTTTATGAACCGATTTTGATGTTTCTTTTTTCTGTTGTATTACATAATAGTTCTTGTAGTACGAAACGGCCAAGCCACATATTTTGACTAAGGTAAGGTAGTGTTTGTGAAGTTAGGGCGTGTAGAGTTACATGCTAACAGTAACAAAACTAAATAAGCATGTAGGTTATTTGAACAGTTTTAACCAAACTAAGCAGCGCCTGTTTCTTGGGGGCCCCAGTTGCGTTAACTTGCATTTTTTTTTCGAAAACATAAATATTTCAAGTTATATGAAAATGGACGTAAATCAAGTAACTACAGAACAGAGCACAGCTGAGCGGGAATGTTTTGACGGATAGTACCTAACGTTTTCGAACATTTAAAACTACTGTTAGTCTGTTACAACCCTATAGTATTTTGATTTAATTTTATGCGACAAACACAATTTGTATCATAAAATAATATGAATGTAGCAGTCAGTTTAACCGCTCGAACATGTGAAAATTCCAAATGGTTTAATATATCTTACGTAATCTATACTATAATATTACAAAGAGGTAAAATTTGTAAGTTTGTACGTAGGGGGTAATCTCTGGAACTAATGATCCAATTCTAAAAAAATTTTCACTGGTAGAAAGCTACATTATTCCTGAGTGCTATAGGCTATAAATTATTTTTAAAACATGTATATTAACCGAGCTATCACAACTTTTGTCTAGCAAGTCGGAAAGAAATACCTCAATAAAATAGAATTATTTGCATGCATGTATGTGTAGGGTAGGTGTAGGGTAGGTGTGGGGTTGGTGTAGGGTAGGTGTAGGGTAGGTGTAGGGTAGGTGTAGGGTAGGTGTGGGGTTGGTGTAGGGTAGGTGTAGGGTAGGTGTAGGCGAAGCCGCGGGAGACAGCTATTAGTAATAATAAACATGAAATTCACGAAAGTCTGCCGGCACACCGGTGTGCCGGCAGTGCTGGAGCGGTAGTGTGTGAAACTAGTATTACAGCTCTATAGTAAAATTTTACATAACGTTACTTACTATACGTCAAAAATATTCGTGGTAGGCCCTCATTTTGATTAATTTTTGTTAGTTATGGTGACAATTAACATTTAAGTAATCAATTTGTTCATCTTTCATTGTCTTTACAGTTAAAATATCCACTGGCCTATTAGGCCTCTTCTGATACAGAATAGCATGTGTAATCTAATAAATTAAACAGTTAAACGCACGTACATAGATAAACTATAGTTTTGTCCGCGGTAACCGCGGCATGAGACCGCAGCCCACAATGTGTTACAGGCCAGTCTCCCTAAAATCATTACGGGAATGCTGACTACAGATTCATTAGGTATATTGAATGCCACAAATGATCCAATAATTATACTGCGTCATTAGCGAAAATTAATTGGTAGTTGTACTAATTAAACTAGATTAGCCATAACGTGTTTCAACACCTAGCCTGACCAATGCCCGGTACCACAATTGTGTATTTACCTAGATAGACAAATAATTTTAATCATGCTATTTATTCTGTCTGTTAGATTTTTGCCATCGATAAATTTGATAAAGATAAAGCGCATCAAAGTTCAAGAGTGGGGGCTGGTGACGTCACCCTAGTTAAACGTGTATTAAATTGTGACGTCAGGCGAGTTATCAACACAAGGTATTGGAAATCTATCTTACGGACTAGTAAGATTTATTAGGAAAATACACAATTCTGTAATAAACTGCCTACCAATACTGTTTATTTCATCAAGCTACTGGGTCTGCTGCTGCTGCCGTTCATGACCAGAGAAATGCCAGATGGAAAAAAAACCGATAACGCGTTGTGACGAACCCCTTCACGCTCAGCACTAGCGCTTGCGATCACTAGACGTGTCCCGTCAATGCTTTTTAATTTATTTTAAAAAGGATTGACGGGTGTCGAGAACACTGCACTGGCGGAAATTGTGTTGCAAATTTTTATGTTTATTTTCTGTTTTCTCTTTGTCCTAGCGAATGTTGTGCTTAAATGAATTGCTGTAGGCAGCATGCAATTATTAATTGACGCGAGTTTGGTGTGTTTTGTAATCGATTACTTGATGTTATTGATAACGTTGACATAATGCATGGTTGTTTTATACTCACTACTAGCTGTCCCCCGCGGCTTCGCTCCCGTCAACTGGTTACCTACCTACCCTACGAAACCCATGAACATTTTGTATGGGAAAATGTTTTTTTTTCGTCAATTTTCGAATGTTTTTAATAGTTATTCTGCTGTTCGGGACGGAGACAAATACAACAAATCTAAAACCATTAAAATCGGTCCAGACGTTCTCGAGTATAATAAGTTTTCGAACAAACCCGACTTTGGTTTATAGGTACTTACATATGTTTGAAATCACGGCATTTGATAGTGGTAACACAATATTCTGCCAGGGTTTCGTAATTGTACGAAAGGCCCTGGAACGCTCCGCTCAGAGCAGGAGAAGATATTTGACGATCCCCGATTCAAATTCAGTCTTTAAACATTATGTGAATAAAGCTCCTTATTCTATGGGAAAAAGGCTGCGCAACATGTTGCTTGTAACATTTAATGTTGCATTGTTGCTGGCAACATCCTTACTCATATTAAAAATGGGAGTTTGTATGTCTGTCTGTTACGTTTTCACAGTTAAACCGCTGCCTGTAAGGTTTTTGATGTAATTTGGCAAAAAAAATGAACCATTGATAACATTCGTCAAATAATATAATAATATTTTTAGGGTTCCGTACCCAAAGAGTAAAAACGGGACTCTATTACTAAGACTCCGCTGTCCGTCTGTCTGTCAGTCTGTCTGTCACTAGGCTGTATCTCATGAACCGTGATAGCTAGACAGTTGAAATTTTCACAGATGATTTATTTCTGTTGCCGCTATATAAAAAAATAAACTAAAAACAGAATAAAATAAATATTTAAGTGGGGCTCCCATACAACAAACATGATTTTTTTGCCGTTTTTTTATAGATAATCGTACGGAACCCTTCGAGCTCGAGTCCGACTCGCACTTGGCTGGTTTTTAACTAACTTTCATAATTATGCTGCTAGGCAAAGGTCTCCCTCATACCAATCTTCCCGGTGTATTGTCTTCACCGACCAGTCTGATGAATGCATCTTCTAAGTAGTCACGCCACCACTTCCAAGGCCTTCCTCGGCGACGCTGCCCGAAAAACCATAAACATTTTGCATTATCATTACGCAACTTTTCCCCAACTTCAGACTTTCAACTTTCAATATGGTTGTCTTACTAAGTACCATTTTCTCAATCCGTTCTACGTTTAAGGTAATTTCATTGTGGACACTGCAAAGTGCTCATAACAGAGGAAAATTTAAAAAAAGTCAGATAGAGAGAGTTCAATTAGATTTTATGCAATAAAAATTAAATAAAATGAAAGAAAGAATACATTTTATTTAGCACATACTTATGACATAAACTAAGGCCCAAATTCCAAAACGTAAACTGCAACTCAACTCGAACTCCAACTCCAACATGGACACAAAAAAGTCAATGAAACCTTGTCTAATTGAATCAAACAAATGCAAAAACTTCAATTATGACAAGCTCCAGTGTAATGGAGTTGTAATTAGAGTTGAGTTGGAGTTTACCATTTGGAATATCGACTGCACTAAAAAGGTCCATTTCAGCGATACTTATGTTGATAAATTATCAACATATCGCTGAAATGGACCTTCTATTACGTACTTATTATTATGTACTTACACAGTATGATGTTGTCCGACGCTGGTATTCTAATGATACTTTCAAAGAACGATCAATATACTAAATGTCGCAGCCAACTAGCTGAATCCGCCGTTTCATTAAAAGTCTAGCCTTTTTATTGAACTGCGCCGTTTAATCAGCGACCTAAGTGACGCGGTCGAGTCATCAAACGATAGGTATTGAACAAAAGATGTCACTTAGGTTGCTGTAAAATCGGCACATTTAAAAGAAAAGGCTTGGCAACCAATTAAACGGCTGACTAAGCTAATTGGCTGCGACATCACTTCATCACTACATCACTTCACTATCACTACAAAGTATAAAACAAAGTCGCTGTCGCTGTCTGTCCGTCCCTATGTATGCTTAAATCTTTAAAACTGCGCAACGGATTTTTTTTAATAGCTATATTGATTCAAGAGGAAGGTTTATAATGTATAATACATGCATAATATTGAAGAGAAACACTGATAAATTTAGAGGTTTCTAATGTGATGTCGTAAATAAACACATTTTTTTGCGCTTACATTGCAAACGCTGGCTGAACCCCACGAGATAAATCAAAATAATGTACTACAGTATTGTACACCTTAAAAAGTCAACAAAAACGTCCGCGATAGTATATGTCTATCTCTTAAGGATAACCCAAAATAACCATTTTTTATCCTTTACATTTTACGGGAAAAAATGGCTTATTTACGAAGTTATTTTAAGCAATACAGCATTAATCCTTATCCAATTAAGTATCTTAAATACATTGTCCATTTAATATAGATCAATATGGCCCTTTACAGCATTAAATTTAAAAGAATATATCCGAAGATATAGCGGTGCGGCGCGCGGCGGTACCGGCCCGGCCGCGTATTGCCAAACTGTATACTGACCCAGACACCCGTAGTCTGTACTGAACTACTTCGTGCTCATTAAAATCACAAATAAATTGGAGCAAAGTGCATACGAGCTCAGAGCAATCTGGGAAGGTATGCATTTTGCTCGCAACAAATTGGAGCAAAGTACATACGAGCTCAGAGCAATCTGAGAATGTATGCATTTTACTCCAATTTGTTGCGAGCGATTTGTTGCGGGACTTGGGGCACCCCGACTTGGACAGGTTAGGTTAGAAGGGGATGGCGGGGTCAAGTGAGCGAGCGAAGCGAGCGAACAGACCTCGACATCACCTTCGTGGTTATTTTTTTTTAAACCACCCAGAAATATGGTTCTGTTATGGAAAGTATGGATGTCTGGACTTGTATGTATTTTGGTCTAGTATTTTAAAGCAAAATGTATATTGATTCAGCCACTCTCTGAATAGGTATACAGTTTGCTCTTCAACTAAAAAGGCAAACTGCGATCGAAGCAACCCCGGTCTGGGTCAGTATACAGTTTGGCAATACGCGGCCCGGCCGGTGGCGCACAGTGGATCGACGCCATACAAGCAAAGGGACATAGGCAACTCAAAATACATGTGTCAGTTTTTGAAAAACAAATCATTCCATCGTATAGGCCTACTTATAAGCTGTAAAAAATCCATGAAGCACTTTCTTATCGGAGTCTTATATTGAGAGCTATGGCACCAAACGTGATTTTTTTGTATGGGAAATGGCATAAAAAATAGTATACCTTCTGAGTCCCTTCGTGTTTCGACTTGATTTTTTTATATGGTCATAAGACATATATTTGCTACATTTTCTCCAAACAAACATGGTGCGCCACTCGCACCCCTTATGAGGTACAAGCGTTGACCGATTTTTTCCTTATTATCTACAAATTGATTCATAAGTTATTACAGCAGGCGCTCGATAATCCGGCACCCGATTTTTTCCCTGCATTGTTTGTTTTTGATTGTACTGATTGTCGGAACTGCCGGATTATCGAATTTGAATAGGAAGTAAAAGCACAACATAGATTCACAGTAAAAGACTATTTTGTCAAAGCGACGCTGCGAAACAAGAAAAAGCAAAACAAACACGTGGCTTCACTATTAAGGTTAGGCCCGGACTGCCGAGCGAGAGAAACTACTCGAACGATTCAACCACTCAGTAGTCAGCGTTCAGCTGTGTAAAATGCCGGATTATAGAGTGGGCTACCTGAGTCCCAAAATGCCGGACTACTGAGCGTGCCAGATTGGCGAGCGCCGGATTTTCGAGCGCCTACTGTATTTCGAAATATTTTATCTCCAAATCTCACTTCACTGGTGATTTACTGATAAATTGGTCAGGTCAAAAATCATCGGTGCACTGATAATAGATTACCAGAAAACGTTTTATTGCACCCAATCTCTGGAAACGAACTGCTGTTGCAATGAATGCTGTTATCTATTAAAAATCATCGAAATAAAGGAAATAAAACAGTGAACAAATGTATATAATTGAACATGGAGTAAATTCTAACAAAAATAAAAACAGGAAAATATTATGATAAGATAAGAAATAGCTATTGCAAGATGTCGCTATACATAAAGCTATACGAACAGTAAAAAATAGATCTTGGCTTCCTACTATTTTGTGATAGGGTTAAACAACTAACATTCAAGGTGGTCCAGGAAAGGTCTGAAAAAAAAAAGCATTTTTGCTATTGATTCCATGTGAACCACATGGAATCAATAGCAAAAATACTTTTCAATTTGATATGTGAACAATACTCTGCGTTGGCGATTTGAATTAGGAATTTCCTTTAAAATCCTTGGGAATTGGGTTTCTTTGCCCAGCACTGGGAAAATGTTAGCTACAAAAATCACGTTTGTTGTATGGGAACCCCACTTAAATATTAATTTTATTCTGTTTTTGTTGTTATAGCGGCAACAGAAATATATCATCTGTGAAAATTTGAACTGTCTAGCTATCACGGTACATGAGATACAGCCTGTTGACAGACAGACAGACGGACAGCTAAGTCTTAGTAATAGGGTCCCGTTTTTACCCTTTGGGTACGGAACTCTAAAAAATCTACATATTATAAAACTAAGTCCTTTCGCCAATGGACAGAGTGATACATGAGGAAGGCTGAAAGCTTAGGAGGTCATACAATGCTTTGCTGCCCGTACGAACCGGGATCTAGTTCTAAGTAAAATCGTTTTGCCATGTGCTATGTCTAAACCATCTCTTCACTTCCAGGACTTCAAGTTCCCACTCACAGTGGTGATGTACCACCTCATTGTGAAGTGGATCCTGTCAGTGCTCGTCCGGCTGGTGATGCACATCATCACAGGCACTCCTCAGTTGCTGCTGCCATTCATGACCTGCCTCAAGTCTGTGGGACCGACGGGACTGGCCAGCGGGATTGATGTCGGCTTCTCAAACTGGGGCCTGGAGCTCGTCACCATATCCCTGTATACCATGACAAAGTCTACCACCATTATTTTCATTCTGAGCTTCGCGATTTTGCTCGGGCTTGAGAAAAAGGTAAGTTTTGTTTTATTAATTAGTTTGAAAGCGTATTCGTGTGTGCAGTGCCAATTTCCTGGAAAAGTTTCATGCCATTGTTCGTGATTGAAACCGGGTATTGATTATATTTCGGTGTAAATCCGTTGCTTTGTGCATCAGTACGGACTTGTGTTACCAATGTTTTTAGTAAGGTACACGTTGAATTCTGATAACAATTTAATTTATACAATTTCAATCTCGTATCTACAATCTCCAAGTAAAAACATGATCGTTTGATAGCTGGAGCCGGATATGTATCGTTTGTTTTTTTCAAATTTAATTAACTTATAGGTATTTCTTCGTTAAAACTAAAAGGTTATAAAATAAGTATTCCGCTTTAAAATGCACAAGGGTAAAGTCAGGGAAATTGATTGTTAAGCGCATGCTTATCAACAATAAAATAATGATTAGAAAATAATTAATAAAAGATACTTAATGAATTAATATTATACTTATATTAGAATTATCTTTTGCCCGCGGCTACGCCCGCGTGGAACCGCGTGTCGATTATCGCGTAAAAAACGTAGCCTAATGTCCTTCTCCAATCCCAGGCTATTTATCTGCCAAATTTCATGACGATCTGTTCAGCCTCTCAGACATTCGCTTTTATAATATTAGTAGTGATTGTAAACGTTAATGGAATTAACGTTATTATTCTTGGACTGTCTAAAAAGAAACAATTGAATTAAGGCTGTGTTTCCACCGGAGATGTGCAAGGATACGTAGCGAGAGATGTGTTTGTTAAGAACCAATAGAATCGCTTGCGCTGAGCGAGGCTAGGTAAATGAAGCGATTCTATTGGTTACTAACAAACACGTCCTAGCGCATCTCTGGTGGAAATGGAGCCTTAATGCCTTCGCCATTCTCTCCAAAGGAAATGACGTTTAGTGTCAATCTTCTCAACCATTCTCTGATTGTACAAAACATTCAATAAGTTAATTATATTTGGACAAGAAATCTGGCATAAATAATTGTCTAGTCGTTTTCGTAGTCCGAATTAGAGTTCCAAGTTCTATCCGAAATGGAAATGTACTGGTGCTACTGCTACCTACGACTACTTCGGACCTACGGAGCTGTCTCGGATTCGTATAGAATGCAGTGCGTAAACGTTCTTATTTGCCAAATCCGCCAGACATGGTCCGCAGGGAAGTCCATTGAAAGAATTCCTTCGCGTTTGACTTTGACGCTAAAAATCACTAAATATGATGTAATGCTTAGTCCACACGTGCGTAAATGCTCGAACGTTCATTCGAGCAAGATCGAACGTATCAACGGATGCTTAATATACCGTACGTCTTAAGACTTATTGCTCGAAATCGAGCCAAATTGCTTGAAGAGCAAGATTCAATGGTTTAATTAATGTTTGATGATACTTGCTCATCGAACATCAACGTACGTGTAGAACCGCGCACATTTCAAGCCTTAAAGGGAACGTGCAGGGACCATAGGTAGCAGCACAGATTGAAGTGTCATTGTCAATAGTACATTACTGCAGCGGCCAGCAAAAGAGGCATTGATGAACGAACGTGATTGTGTTGTGGCCAAGGAAATTAAAACTCAGTAGTACCTAGGCAGAACTTTTTATTTGAAAATACAGTTGTTGAATGTACAATTCCCGCGTTAAAGTGTTAATTTGTTTTTTTTTTTTTTCAATAAACTGCTTTCTATTTGCAAGCCAGTTCGAAATTTTAATAAAACCTTTGATAAGTTACCTTCTTGGTTGCCATGATTCAGAGTAGAGATCGTTCCATTTTTAAATTACACTACAGATAAGAGTTTACTAAGTTATTATGTGGCCGCTAAAACACAACAGATCATATGGATTTTCATACAACTTTTGCCGGCCGCGCGCTGCTCGCATGTATTTGGCCAGTATGTTTGAGAAAATACATTTTTCAACACATTTGCTCAAAAAATGCATTTACGAAGCCTGTATGCATTGTTCGAAAGTTAAAAATTATGCACTACACAATGGAACGAACGGTAAAATAGGTACTCTCACCTAAGTACATATTTTACCGCATACTCCGTTGTATAGCGCCGTGTGTATTCTTTACGGTTTTTTTTAATTTCCATAAAAATTAATAAGAATTCCACCAAGGAGTTTCATTTTCATCACGAGAATAAATAAGCTGAATGATCGAACCTTCTTGGAAGTGCTTTTGCTGTATACGTTTGTTTCATTTTAATACTAAAGAGAAAATGAGAGAAGATAATAAAAATAAATGAAAGATGTGGTTCTAATTTTCCCTTTGCAAATTCGCGCCATTTTCATATTAGAAACGTCAAGGATTGTTGCGACTTTTCGACTGATTTCTAAAGTTTGTTTCATTACTTATTGTACTGTTTTCTCGCAAATGTGTCGAAAAACGTTGTATGACACACGTACATTTGGGTTTTATAAACTTGTGACTATGGTAAGCCCTCGACTTCTTCTCGTGCTTACATTCGTCTAATCGTTTGTAAAAACCAACTTACCGCACTAATATCATAAATAACTATCACTTATATGGTTCGAATATGCAACACTAGATGGCATATTCAACGCCGTGTACGTTCCCTTATGATGCTGTTTTTGCTTTTTGCGATACCGGAATAAAGCTGCATGTTTACCGATGCAGCAAATAATGCTGTTTACCATTATATTATGTTGCATCGGTCGCGCGGCACTGTGGCAGCGAAATTGCATTAGCTTAACTTGGTTGCTGCATTGACTGGCATAGTGCTTTCTCATAGTCTATGCTATAAATATAGGTTTATTCTATTAGGTACCTACTCGTTTATGTTCCCCTGGAAGAGCCCTTGACGATAAAAAACAACGAAGTTGCCTGAATGGAGCGTCGTTCAGGCAAGCTTGTTTTTTTAAAATTAATTTCTTCGACTTATAGCGTGTCCATGGCAGATAAGGTTATTAAATTTTATGCTAGGCCCAGTACTCAGCAACGGTAACACCATTCGCTGACCAGGGCCTAAACCACCAACTCTTAAAGCAATACTTACCTATTACTTTAATATTACTTCCAGTGGGAAAGAGACGGAGCTATACGTCATGTATAGCTCCGTCTCTACTCTTGCTTTAAGAATTGGTGGTTAGGCCCCTTCCATAAGGTCCACACATGTACAGGAGACAGAGTATGCCGCGCAAGACGATAGGTGGGTCATGTAGGCACTGCGGAGAGACGCCACACAAACACCGAACCTCGGAGCCATCCGAGAACCCGAATTAGCTCACAAGCACTGAACATCGGAGCCATCCGAGAACCCCAATTAGATTTTAGATTTTCCTTCAAAAATTTATCGATCTACGTGAATAAAAATGGTACTTATGAAGGTATGAAGTGCACTCTAAAGAATTTAATAGTATTGATATTGCAATAGTAGGTACTTACCTACGAAAATAGATAGTGAAGTGACAGATGGTAGACGCCTACGCTCAAAAGTCGGATACAAGCATAGAAATATAAAAAACTGGCCAAGTGCGAGACTCGGACTCGCGCACGAAGGTTCCGTACCTACCATTATCTAAAAAACGTTAAAAAAAAACTGCCTAGCTATCACGGTTCATGAGATACAGCCTGGTGACAGACAGACAGACGGACAGCAGACTTTTAGTAATAGGATCTCCGGACGGACGGACGGACGGACTAGTAATAGGGTCCCGTTTTAACATTTGGGTACGGTACCTACCCTAAGAAACGTGATTGATATACAGGGTTATTTCTAAAACACCAGCAACCTTTCAGGGGGTGAAAAAACTCATCATCATAAACAACATTTGCTATGAGACCAACCCTGAAAAATCGAAAAAAATATCTGCTATTTCATACATTTTCATCTGGTTACTATTGCATTTTGTATGAAACAGCTGATTTCGTTTTTTATATTTCAGAGTTGGTCCCATAGTAAAAGTTGTTTATAATGATGAGCACTTTCACCCCCTGAAAAGTTGTTGTTGTTTTACAAATAACCCTGAATATTTCGGTTCATAATACGGATCCTTTCTTGTACGACGCCGACGCGTTTGGTTCCTCCATAAACAGTAGGTACGTACATGCTAATGCAGTTAGCCTAAGAACTCTTTCCTGTAGCTACAACCAGCTCTGTAACCATAGGTCGCCTATTGAGTCACCCTATATAATGTTTTCTTCATTTATCTTTTCTGTAACGTACTTAAATGGTTTACATAATAAGGAGTATTCTATTTTAACCTGACCTGCTCTATCAATCTACCCGCAATCAAGCTGTTCCGTTAAAGTACTAGAAAATTCATGTTGACCTTATCAACGTTACAGACATGTCTACTTGGAAAATGTCCATGTGTCGACATGTGGCCGTGTATACGAATGAATGCCACGTCAGCCGCTTTGTGTTCGAACGAAACCATTAAAATGGTGCGCTGCCCTTAAATTTTTTTATGAAATGCAATCATAAAACTTTTAACCAAACAAAACCGAGATTTTAATTATTTTTGATAGAGGTAAAATTATTCCCAGAATTCTGCACCTTAATGAGTTGAAGTTGCAATATTTTGGGATGGGAATTAATAGGGAAGATGCAAATACAGAATTTATAAAAAAATTGTGTTTAAAATGATAAAAAGTATAAAAGAAGAGCCACTGCAACGTTCATAATTTATTTAACATTATAGGGGGCGTTCATAAAATACGTGAGATGTTTAAGGGGGGAGAGGGTCGAGTCAAATCTCATCTAATCTTACGTTGGGGGGAGGGGGGGGGATCTCGGCAAATATCACGCAATTTTTTTTCTGATTGGAACAAAAAAAATTATACTATTTTGGTCCATTTAATCCAGATTGTACAGGGGGATCCCTAAAGAGACCTCGCCATACATTTTTCAGTAGCTGTAATCTCCGTAAATAAACAGTTTCTGCAGAATAAAGCAAGTATAATGAGATTTTATAATGTATTGTGATCGCCTATCGCCCAAATTTTAGAAAAAAAACAGTCTTTCTATGAGAATTAGACCCAATAAAAAACGAAAAATCTTTACATGTGTGAGTGACCTGAATCGCGCCATCTGACAGAAATTTATAGAACCACCGAGAAAAAGTTCATTGCTGTTGTGTTACGAGTTTACGTGCGGTGAACATTTTAAGTAGATGGCGCTGTTCGAAAATTCGAACAAGCGCCAAGGTTATCGAGTGACGGACGCGGCGATGCGACGTTGCCATTCAAGACGCAATTTGGCAACAACGCGTGTTGCCAAATTGTTCCAGTCCATGCGTGATTGTGTGTCAAAATTGTGTTTCTAGCAAGTTAGCGCCGGCGCGCGGGTTTGCCCGCGGATTTTATATTTTATGATTGATGAAATGTTTTTTTTAGGGAATGAGAAATAATGCTAGAAAGTGAAAACAATTATCTGCGATCTGCCTTTGGTTCACACAGATACAATACTAATGTTATTATTGTATTACTTATCTACTTTAAATAAATAGTGCCTACCTACCTAAAGATTTAAAAATCTTTCCACTGTATGTAAGTAGGTACTGATAAAACATTTTCTGACACGGTTAAGTACTAATTCATTGGTTAATTTGGGTTGAATCAAATCAGAGAAAAGAAGTTCATGTAGGTATACTTAGGGTACCTATACCTAAATCAGGCGATCAGCGTAGGCAAACTTACCTATTTTTTTCCTAGCTACCTACGCAATGGTCGTCCGTCTGTCGGTCCGTATGTCTGTCTGTCCGTCTCTGTCTGTCACCAGACTGTATTTCATGGACCGTGATAGCTACACAGTTGACATTTTCACAGATGATGTATTTTTTTGCATTTGTATCGCATGATTGTAATATTATAAGTCGCGTAAGATTGTATATTTACAAGTACCTACTTACTTATAATTTCTTCTAGATAAGACAAGTATTGTAAACTATTGAATTTGGGTGTGATTCAGTGTATTCGAAATTATTTCTTCTCAACACATCATCTGCCTAGCCCTTTCCCAACTATACCTACTGGGGTTGGCTTCCAGTCAAACCGGATTCAGCTGAATACCAGTATTTTACGTGGTGCGGCTGCCTACCAGACCTCCACAATCCATTATCTGTTCTCAACATAATCATAGATTATAGTCTAAAACATAAACAACATTTATTACAATCTTACGATGTTTGGAATTATCCGGTGACACATACGAGTACTTACATAGGTAGGTACCTACTCTAACCAACTAATACCAAGATATTCTAAGCTGATAACAACCCTTTGCTTTGCCATCTAAAACCATTCCACCAAAGAACGCCAGTAATTACACTAATCACTGAATGTTACGACTGTATCACCTAAAGAAAACATTCTTAGATCGCGACGAATAATTGCATAAATAATCTTTTATTTATTTAGTACCTACACGTCACAATTTATTTACACGTTAGGTACTATTTAGGTTCAGTCACATTACAACAACCTGTGTAGGTACAATATACCTTTATTACCATTAGATACGGGACTTAGTCACAGCAAGCGGTCCTACTCAACTAAGTGATTGCCCGTAATTGGCACTCAGTCGCGCACGGAAAATCATTGATGTGACCTTCAGAATGATTGGCCAAAATGACTGATCAGCTTAAAAATATTACTAAGATCTAATACCTATTTGCTACTATTTGATACCTTTGTTTAAATAATTGGTACCTAATTAATAACTGAGAAAATGAATTTAAAAAATGGGCAGTCATTCTGATGTCAGGATGGACTGCCGACATTTAGGATCTCCACGTAAAGGCTCAAAAATTTCAATTCGCCTTTACAAAAATTTAGTACCTATTTGATACCTAAACATACCTATATTTTTTCTAGATTTTTAAGGCAAAGAATTTTATTAGAGATTTTTTGTTTAGGTAGGTACTATGAATAAATATACTTACCTAGTTCTACCCACATGTTAGCTTTTATCAGTATCTCGGAAATTGTTATTAATTAGTAGTACTTATTACTAATTATCGTGTAAATTGAACTACCTTCACTGCATAGACTTGAAAAAAAATTGACTTCACTTGACTTTCTGTATCAAGTAGTACCTACCTAAACATAGGAAACCAAAAATCTGTACCTAATAAAATCTTTAATCTTTGCAGCTCAACAGTGTTTTAATAATACTAGGAATAAAAATAAGACACACCACTCGTAAATACTGCCAAAAATGTTAATTTGTTGAAAATAACAAAAATATTTTATCGTTTGCTTCGCCATGTTTGTGAGAGCGAGATAGATATTAAAAACATGCGTGAGAGACACGATACGCACAATTCGCGAGTTGTTGAGAGATTTTGTAAACAACGCGCGCGACGACTAGTATCAGAACGAGGTTACGTAAGGTTAGCAACACAAATTTCTTCAAACATATTAATAGTTTTTTATTATTATTGTTTTACCAACCATGATTATTTAAATTCAAGTCAATTTTATTAATAATTGATAACAGTTATGTTTTACGCAACAGGTACTTATTTAAAAAAAAATATTTTATAAGACAAAGTCTAGTTTTTAGTACCTAATTGTTAGTGCAGAATCACTACTTCACTATATTTAGTTATCTTTATTACGCGACTGTGGCAAAGCAAACGGTTATGATTTCAAGGCTTCCTCGTAACTCCCAAACTGCACGTCATGTGCAGCCATATTCTTTATTTATTTATACATAAATGCATAATGGTGATACTTAAGGCTCTTTTTTATTCAGGTTTCCTAAAGATGAATTAAGGAGACAAAAGTGGCTTGTTATTGTCCGAAAACAAAGGCAGAAGTAAAGCTTTAGTAACCTTGCGCGATCGAGCGAACAATATTTCTTTTTTTAAGTACCTCAAAATAATTAATGTTTTTTATTTTATTTGCTAACGCTACCACATGCCATGTCATTCATAATCGTAAACATTCGTCAACATTCGGCAGCTAACGCGATTTCGCTCGCACGACAGCGCCGTCTCCTATCTCTATCCTTGTCTATCGGTAACAGTAGGTTGCGACTGTGATGACACTGATCACAGATGTGTGAGTTTCGGTGCATAGTCGTACGCCGAGCCCATGTTTACTGATTGCGATGTTAGAGCGTAACATGCAATGTTTATTACCCAAAATAATTTATCTGAATACCTAATTTGTTATGGTGAAAAGGGATACCTTTTCACCACCAAATCCGATAGGATATCGAGCCTAGAAACAAAAATATGCATAGACCAATAATTATATTATTATTAATATTTGAAAATATTAGGTTTGGTAAGGATAAAGAAAGATGAAAAATAATTCAAAAATAAATACAACTATTGAGATTTGAACCCACACCAAGCCTAATGAAAGGTAGTCTCTAAACCGACAGTCTATTTGTACGGTTGATAAATGTTTCAAATAGCCGACCTTATTTATGTCAAGGTTTTTAGCTGCTCAGCTTCCCGAAAGTATAGCGTGATGATAATCATTGCTAAGGTTATATTAATAAGAAATAGATTGGAATATAACAATTTGGTCCTCTGGACATTTTAATTTCCAACCATTTTTGAATAAAACGACATCTAGTGGTGTCGAAAGTTACTACTATTTACTTTGCATGTGTGTGTAAAGAGTAAATTCGTGCGGCTAAATCTTTATTCTGCTGTAATCTTTGTATGGTAGCAGTTAACAAGCATAGTGATTATCTAAAAAAATCAAGTTAATGCCCTAGGTGGCGCGTATAATAAAGTTGTCTATTAAAACTTTCTATGTTAGGTGTAAAAATTGAAAATGTTCGAAATTGTGGATGTGTCGCCATCTAGCGACAAAATGGCAGTGAGAGCATTCATCCATTCACCTTAAGCGTAATCGTAATACGATTAAGATCATTCACTAATTCGTTTGAAAGAAAATAATTTTATTCATACTTCGACGTTGTACATCTACTGACTGTCAAACCACCATATTTGTTTTATACCAAATAGCTCAATTTAATCTGAATTTACGGTACAGTGTTGCCCGTCCTTTGTTCTCGCGCCACTGTCAGCCGAACGCGCGACTCGATGAACGAGAGCGTACAAGCTGAGTGGCAGCGACACACGGACAGGTTCCAACCTGCTTTGTTTATTCTTGTAAATGTTTTACTCGACTCAGTGCATGCTCTTATAGTGCGTTTCACCGTATATTACCTATGGCGTTATGTTGGCAGCAATGTTTTACAGTGTTTCCACATTACCTATAATAACCTACCTCAAAGTAAGGGTGATTTGTATGTTTTTTAGATTCTCACATATTTACTATTTTTTTTATTGTTATCATATTAAAAATCAGCACAGTAATAAAATGCATACTTTAATTATTTTTATTATAATAATGCTCAGACAAAATAATTGTGTTTGGAGTAGTTATGCTCATCCAACGGACTTATACCCGATAGGTCGTCGTCATCTTCATCTTCCATATCATCCTCGTCATCAGAAGTGTCACTATCGTCTCCCACTTCAATGATAAACCTGTCCATCTCGCTATCAATAACTGGACCATCTGCGTAATATTTTTCTTCCACTTTTTCCACGTGCTCACATTCTTCAGTTCATTCTTCATCTAGTTCGATTCTTTAAGGCCGGGAACCGCTTTTGCGAGGTGTTGAAACCTTAGTCGACGTGCTGGCTGCGACTTCACCTTCTTTGGTGATTTTAAACACGGTTTTTTCGGATACACCTAAAACATATATTTCGGTTTATTGTCACAATCATACATAAACCAATAAATTTAATAGAAAATTGCATTTTAAGTTATAAATTTATTATCTGCTACTGGTAACCCTATTGTGACTTACCTGTAAGGGCGGCAGCACGAGCCTGAACACATCTTAAAGGAATTAATGAGGCATCATTACGTTTTTCACGTTCACAAAAGTTGTTCACCTTTAATACCATCATTCTTTCACCACTTTCCAAAGTTTTGGGCATGATTTCAGTCGGAAATCAAATGAAAATAAACAAAATCTGCGGGAGCGTCTTCTCGTGCCAATGACTTTGACAGACAGGTTGTGCCATCATAACGCCATAGGTACTATTTGTTGAAACGCACTATACTAATTTAAAATGACTTATCAAGATTTTTATAACGCATACGTCAAAAGATACGTCTATAAGACGAAGAAGTCCTGCCAGGACATTTTGGAAAATCTCACGTGAGATTGGGGGATGGGGGAGGGGGTTGAATAAAATCTCACGACATCTCACCAGGGGGGAGGGAGGGACAAAAAATTTTAAAAAAAACCTCACGTAATTTATGGACACCCCCATATTAAAGATAAAAATATTGTATGTTCCCTATTTAGTTGAGCAACAAGATTTTAACGCTCGGCTTTGTTCCTCTGACCTATCTCAAACGAACTGAGCCTTTTGTGGGACGAAAAGTAGCCTATGGCCTACCTATGCCACTTAACTGTAACTATCCAAAGAAAAAAAATCATTTACGGATCGGTAGAGCTCGTGGCTATAATAACAGCCGCATGGGTCGATCTTTAAAGTTAAGCAACGCTTGCCGAGGTTGGACTGTAGATGGGTGACCATCTTAACATAGCAGTCGTTACGGATAATCAGAAGTCTTGCCAAGGAGTACCGTGTTACCTAATTAATGGAATGTGGAGGTCTGGTAGGCCGCTCCACGTATTAGGTTGACTCCGGTTTGACTTTCCGCCGACCCCAATATCGTTGGGAAGAGGCTAGACAGATAAGTCCCAGAGGTTACCGTCTTCAAACAAACAAGCTTAATTTGCCATAGTTCTATTGATGATGGGGCGGCGGCGGTGCAATGGCCGTCCCTGTCAAACCGGTGCGCGAGTTTGAAACGTGACGCTAGAGACCTCTTGCGATTCGAGGACTGCTGTCTGCTGATGCCCTCTGCCCTTGCTAGGGGACATAGGTAGTCATAATATCGATGATGACTTATTACCTGGCGTCAACGGTACAGCTAAATCTCTAGAGTCGAGATATTAATTAATAATTAACATTTTTAGTTATGCTCTATTTGAGTCTTGCATACAGAAAATGTTTCCAATTATCTTGAAGTTATATATTGCTCATCATCATTATTTTGTTTTTATTCAAATATATTATATTTTATATGAGAATACAGTATAATATATTATTATTATATTACCCAATTGGAAAGGCCTCCATATTGTCATTATTATGAGTAGGTACTATTTAAAAAACATTCACACGCTTTCTTGTAAGTATCGTGAAGAAATACGGAATAACTTGTTACTAAATACTGGTTAAACATTGATTAGGTGGATATCGATTCGTCGTCGTAATTATTTATCGTTTAATAATTCATAGCCTGGCGTTTGCCTACTGTCTCTCAATAGTAAACGATGATTATTTAATTATACTTAATTGTTGAGGAGCTCGTGGCTAAATTATAACGGCCACACGGGCCGATCTCCAAGGTTAAGCAATGCTTGCCGAGGTTGGTACGGACCAACCTCGGAGGTGACGCTGTTGGTCCCGGCTGTCATTTGGAGATCTTTGGAAGTCCTTACGGATAGTCAGAAACCAGAAAATCTGTCATCAGTCTTCCCAAGAAGTACCGTGTTACCCAGTTATTGGGTTGTGGAGGTCTGGTAGGCAGCCGCTCAACGTAAAATACTGTTATTCAGCTGAATCCGGTTTGACTGGGAGCCGACCCAAATGTAGTTGGGAAAAAGCTACCAAGGCAAATGAGAACAACTTACTTATATTAAAGTGTTAATAGAGTTCATGTAAGTATGACTGTTCATGTGTTGTTCTTCTAGTTCTTTTTAGGGTTCCGTACCTGTGGTGGCCTCAAATGAATTTAAGGCCCTCAGCCAAGACAACAAAACTAGCTACAAGCTAAAACTACTGACCGATCGCTAAGGGGTGCGCGAGTTCGACTCACAGTTGGCCGGTTCTTTTTCTCCCAGAAAACCTTTTGAGTGATAGAGGAAATCCTATAAATGGTCTTACCAAGGTTTCAAAGTAACATGTCAAAAAAAAACATGATACATCAGACCCCTTGCGCGCGAGTCCGACTTGAATATGGCCGGTTTTTTTAAAGTGAAAACTTCTTTAGGCGCGTTGAGCACTCTTTGGGTGAACAAAAATCATGGAACTCGCGTCATCGTCACCGCACGCTTCCCATGCACAGACAATACAATATTATTTAGTTTTCACTTCTATCGGCAGTCCGCAAAGACTGACATTGATTTTTTTTTATTGGCATTTAGAACCTAATGTAGAGTTGATATCCTTTTTAACCAACTATTTGTGATGTGCCAATATAGGAGAACTGTAATTATCCACCTGCAAATAAAATCGATACACTTTAAAAGCAAAATGTACCGCGACTATCATGTGCGCGTTAAAATTGGACCCTAACTTAATTTAGGCTGTGGTGCCTCGACGTGACGAGTTTCGGCGTGAAATTCAGTTTTCCAGCGATAAAACTGAATTACACAGTGAGTGGACTGAAGGTTGGCGTGGAATCTGACACTAGAACGTGTATCCGATGGTCGATGGGGAAATTGCATGATGGTTAAGTTAATGACATCATGGGAAATTAGTTTTACGCCCGTGGTCTGCCAGCCGTTTACTGTAACGTTATTTAATTTAATGCAACTAGTGGACGTCAAGTGGAAGAATTTCCACCGGAGTTCTAAATTTAAATGGTTATTTTTCCTTTTAAAGTTTTTTAACTTTAAAACCAAATCTTACACTCACATTTGGGTGCAGTATTTTGTTTATAAGGTAGAAAGTCTTTTCTTTACATTCAGAGTTCAGAGTTCATTTATTTGTCAGAAACATGAGCATGCACACACAAAGCATGCGAGATGTTAAGTACATTGCAGAAAGGATCCGACATGTTTTACCTTTACGGCGTACAATAATAGGTATAATGATATTTGATCAGTTATTTAATTAATTGGAACTATTAATTATTAAACATCTAAAAAATACAATTAGTTGAAATTAATTTGTTAAAGTTTACAATAAATTTCATTTGCATATAACATAGGTAGGTACAGCATAATCAATTCAATAAGAAAAGTAGGAGAACAAAATATCATCGTCAAAATCATTAAGATAAAATACTAACAACAGTCAACAATTAAACCAAACTTCGCCCCCACGTTAGAATTAGTATGTTTTTTTCCATTAGAAAACTCAGTAATACTATAGAAACATTGGGCTGCTAAATACTCTTTTTTTTTTAAGTAAGAGTATTTACCACCTTCCACAGGGGCACTCAGAGATGTAACTGTTTACATCTCTGAGTGCCCTTGTGGAAGGTGGTTGAATATACGTGGTGCCATACAAAAAAACTTTTACGCATTAGTGCTGTATTGGATGATTTCACACCTTCACACATAATCTGTACTTATATTAATTATCGCGCCGGTTACGATTATCCATATCTGAAATCAAACCCGCATATGTTTAAGAAATTAAACATAATATGCGGGTTTGAACTTACGAACATCGCAATTTCAAAGATAAAGACTGATGGGAGGGTAAAAATTTTATATTTTACAAAGAATAGCTTGCATGAGTCAGTTGTTTTTAAGCCGAACATGGTTCTAATTCATCTCTTCTGTGACCTGAATTACAATTCAACTCTTTGAAAATGAAACTCTTTGAGGGTTGACATTTTTCTTTAAAAATATATACATTCTACAGTACGTGTGTATCTCTGAACTCCTTCCAAAAGATTGAATCGATTATGTTTTATTGCGTGTTTTTGAGTGGGTTCCCTGAAGCGTTGAGATTCACAATAAAATTGGTCCCGTAGAAAGCGCTGCAATCGTGTTCTAAACTTCTTTCAAATCCAACTTTCAGGCAGGACAACGTCTTTTCTGTTTGCTGTCATGATAACAGTTCAAAGCCTCGCAACTACCTAGTGCAGGAGTCACCAAATGGCGGACCGGGGCCCGCATCCGGACCGCCAACCTATTTTGTGCGGACCATAAGTAAACAGTGCAGTAGTTCAAGGTGTAACAGAATTTATAAACAAATACAAAGAACTAAAAAAATCGCTTTGAAATAGTACTATGTTTAGGTCAACATAGGTATAATTGTATATTATTATGTGAAGCAGCATCTTCCAAGATGAACTTCATAAAAAATGGGAGGAGTAGGTGACTTTAAAACTCGTCTAGTGTATAAAAAGTAGATACGGACCGCGACAGCCATATTCAAAAAAAAACGGACCCCACATGAAACTAATTGGTGACCCCTGCTAGTGTATGAGTTGGCTACTGGGTCTTAACCTGGGCACTCACCCGCACTTTCTCCGAACAAATCCTGCACGCTACATATCAAATAGCTGTTCTCAGAAATCTCCTCGGCAACTAGGTAAAAGCTCTCCATAAAATTGGATGCAATTTAATGGAAAGCTTTTTGTGTTTGGTTCGAAAGGTTTCATATTAAATTCATGGAACAGGGAATATGCAAGCAAAAATTTGTTCTCTACTCGGTTTATTTCATGGAACAAAATATAATAATAACAGTGAAGTACTCGGATTTCATTTTGCAAATAAAAACATTGCATGCGTATTCTGTATTTTTGATGAAATACTAACGAGGTATTTTATAAACTTCATGCAGTGTTCTCATTAATATTATATTACTTGCATATAGCAAATAAACAAGGAAAAAAATTGCATGATCCTCTTGAAATATAAACTCTAGACCGGAAAATTCATAACCCGGTTGTATTTAGCAAGAGTGGTTCGCCTACCTGTGACATTTTTGGTCTGCAAAGCTATGCTTTTATTCTTTTTAACAACCCCGTCATATAGATGAAGCGGTTTGAAGTTTTTGACGCGTGATATGAAACCATAATTAGACTTGAATTCGCTAACGTTTTTAGTAGATTCATAGTAAGGTATTCGATGTAAAGCCCTATTTCATTCGGGTTCGCGCGCAGCTTATTTTATTCGTTGATATTTAAAATAGCTTTTATAGGGTTCCGTACTGTAAGGGTAACCAACGGAACAATATTACGTAGCCTCAGCTGTCCGGTAGCCCGTCCGTCTATCTGTCAGCGGGCTAAATCTCATGAATAGGTAAGCAGTTGAAATTTTCAGAGTGCGTATTTTTTCATGTACTTACATATTTATGTTGCCACTATAACAACAAAAGAGATATTTAAAATTAATGCGCCATTAACTCTGCTTTAGATACTTGAATTTCTTCGGTTTTTTACGGAACTCTTCGTGTGCGAATCTGAGTTCCATTTGGCCGGTTTTTATTTCTCGAGGTCTACATCTCTGCCCGTACTAAAGTCCTGAATACGAAGAACGTATCTAAGGGCCGGATTCAGAAGGTCTACTATCTAAGCCCGAAGTCCGTAGATTCGGCCTTAGTGTCACTAGTGTCAAGCGTCTCACTTTATAGTAAAAAGTGTAGTAATGCGTGGCATCACTCCAGTTTTCAACGCACTGTCTACGCTTCATTTTTAGTTTATGTGAAAAAGAATATGTCCTATTTTTTTTTGGAAATATATATTATCTGACGGGCAATTTTTTTTTTTATTTTAAATACCCTATTCAGAAATCGGTCGTAACTATCAAATCATCAGACTGCATTTACATAAGTCACGTTACACGTAATAACGGTCTATGTCACAGCATTCACGACATTATATGCGATCATTTCAGTCCAATTAGTTAGCAATTAGCGTACAATGAAACCTATACTAGCGTTCAATGTAGTGGAAGGCTTCCTGCGACGTGAACCTGTATGCAACGTGTTTATGCTCTGCGGAACCCATTCACCGTTGTCTGTGGATAGTTTATGGTAGATGTCATTCATATCACGCATGTACTCACAGAAGCGTCAGGCAGAAGTGTACCTGTAGCAGTACATTTCTACAGCTACATAATAAGGAACATGCAATATTTTCATCTTGCTTTCATTTTAAAGAATTCCATGAAAAATATACCATACAAAAATTGTTTTAATTTATTTCCAAAATTGCGGTTTTATACTGACAGTTTATATTTTCGCGCGAATACGGCCGATGAGACACTCCTGTCTGTCACTGGTCAGGACGCGTTTCCAAATGGGTAGTCAAATCATTACTTTTTTACACAAAAGTATGTTTATTAAATAAAATGCTTTGCATTCTTAAAATGTTTTTCCCATGAGTACCTACATTTTCTCAATAAATGTACCGAAGTAAAAAACTTCGGTACATTTATTGAGAAACTGTACCTATCTAAAATTATATCAACAATTCATGGGAAAACATTTTAAGAATGCAAAGCATTTTATTTAATAAACATACTTTTGTGTAAAAAAGTAATGATTTGACTACCCATTTGGAAACGCGTCCTTAATCCAAAGACTAAAGGTCGTTTTTTCGTTGTCATAACAGCAGTGAACCTTATTTATTACACGTTCCGTTTCACGTTATTTGAATTCGTCATTATTGTTAAAAAGCAATATTAAGCAAAATAAAAACTTGATTGATTGATAACAATATTGGTTTAATTAACTTTTTACGATACGATCCGGATCATCCGGATAGTAAAATGGGCCGGATAATTCCATGCCTACTTCCAGGCAACCTGCGATGGACAGCAATTGCCTGGACGAGAGAAACGGCTGTCATTGGTGTGACAGACCAATTTTTATGGTATCACCTCTAGTTCACCTGCTAAACAAGCGTCGTAATACGGCAACAATGATTTTAATTGAACCCAGTCAATTAAAAGTTGTTACGATAAAGTTTTAAAATCAAAGCGCTGGTCAACCGCTCACCCGCGGGGGTGGGATTATTATTATGCGCCCCGTTCACCCCACTGCGCCTCCCAATGTATTCAGTTCACCCTTCGATACTGTAATTTTAAACTCAGTTAATTAATAATCACATGTGGTAGACACAAGATAAATGTGCAATAACGGTAATTGACCCACATACATTTATTGACTTATATAATTATCAAAAACAGAAACAAAGACATAAAGCTGTCCTGAATCGACTTCTATCGTGATCGATCATAATTTATTGTTTGGGTATCTACGAAGGGATATTAGGGAAAGGTCAATGTACTTCATTGTAAGTTTATCGGGCGCCTACCATAGCGACGTGCATCCAGACCAGACTGTGAACAAATAATCCATAATTGGATATTTCATATGTCCGAAATTCAATAGGCAACAAAAATAATGAAGCTTTTCGTATGAATATTTAATATTTTTTCAATTAGTGATCGTGCTCGAGCAGAAATCGCGAAATTCAATTTTTGTGTATTTGTTTGGTTTATAAATAAAATGTTGGGTGTGCCACAGACCTCGAAATCGTTTCTGCGACCACAGGTAGAGCATTAAAAACACTTGTCATACAAACCAAGCGTGTCAGTCAGTGTCCCCGGTTACACGGCTTGTGGCTGTTAGGGTTGCATCTCAGACCAACAAAAAAAGGTAGACAGCGCACTGCGAACATCAAGAGTGAAGCCATCTTTTTATCTATGTGTGTCTCGAAGGGTTGCCATTTTTTATATTTTTTCCCTATAACTTGGGAAATAATATTTTATGGGTTAGCTAATATTGCGCAAGTCAGCACAACTAAGATATTGTTAAGTATGGTATTGTAACTTAATATTTTTAAAGAGCTATACCTAAAAAAAAAAAATACATCACACATAAGTCATAACTACTTAAGTAGGTACATTCAATTATAAGTTATAAAAGGTTGTCGAAGCGTAAGTCATAACATATTCGTAGGTATGAGTAATTATGTAAATTGTTTTGAAATAAAATAAGTAGGTAATTATATTTTCAATCAACTTTATAAAATTCAAAAAGACCACCATGACAAAATCACTGACTAAAGAAAAAGTAGGTAATATCAAGATAAAACATAACGAACATTGACGTGTAAGTGTTATGTTTAACCTACTTACAAAAAAAATATTATTTATTATTTATCATGAACAATAAAAAGCATCTGACGTCTCATTTTCTCTTTAGTAGAAATACTAAAGAGAAAATTAGACTAAAGATATAGTTCCGTTTGCAATTTCGGGCTATTTTCATATTAGAAACGTCAAAGACTGTTGCGACTTTCCGACTGTTATCTAAAAAGAAAAAGGTTTTTTCATAACCTATTGTACTGTTTTCTCGCAAATGTGTTCAAAAACATTAAATCTAAAATATTTAGTACATTAAAAAAAAAAATAGGAATATAACTCGAAGAAAGAAATCATTAAAATTTGCTTAATCGAATGGGGAAATTTTAAATCATATTATGGCAACCCTCGCCCTTCATGTCACTGCTTTCGTTTGTTGACGTTTTTGTTCCAAGTAACCATAGCTAATTTATAATAAAACGAAGATGTTATTTCAAGTACTTACAAGTGAAAAGTGATTCCGTGAGACTTTTTATGTGTTTAGCTATTGTTTTTACAAATTTTTACTACACATTGAAGGCATCATTATATTTTTCTATTAATGTTTTCTAGACGACGGCTCGTGACGTACTAAGAGCGATGAGCATGATTTTAGTGCAGGTGTGTGCGTGAGCTTGTGTATTTATTTGAAGGAGCACGGTTTTGTGGCTTCACTTTGGATGTTCGCGGTGCGCTGTCTACCTTTTTTTGTTGGTCTGAGGGTTGCATGCAATATTTTCATCTTGCTTTCATTTTAAAGAATTCCATGTAAAATAGACCATAAATATAATACAAAATAGTTCCCAATTTGATTTAATCATTTATTGGAAGAAAGTAAAAATAAGATCACGTGAAAACCACTTTGTTAAGAACTTGCCTACTAACCCGCATCGCAATCGAAAAATAATAGTATTTAATTTATATAAATAGTTGGTTGGTTGTATGGTGGTAGTGTAATGAAAATACAAATTGATCATTAATTAATTGGTATTGCAACGTAAATCTTAATGAATAGAATCGTTAGCACGATCGATTGACCCGATTCTTAAATGTCCTATTAATATTAATATTAGTATTCATTTAATATTACTTTAAAATTAATTTCATTAAACATTACCTACTTTGAGTTACGTGTTAGAACAATGTCGTTAGTACTCTTCATAGAAGAAGATGCTATTGATAAGGGCGAAGACACACGAAGTGTTGATGATGTGGTGCCGTACCGGAGCGCAGCCGCGCGCTGCTTTATTCAACATACGAATCACTATTATCATGCTCTATGAATGGCTATGAATGACGCGTTGGGCCGCAAGGAAAACGCGCCGTACTTCCGACTTGAGTGACGAGGCAGGAAGGGGTGATGCGATGCGGCACCGGAGTGACAACGTGGCTATGAATGTCGCGTTGAGCCGCTCGGAAAACGCGCCGTACTTCCGACTGGAGAGACGAGGCAGGGAGGGGTGATGCGATACGGCACCGGAGTGACAACGTGCCACGAGCGCTGTGGTGCCGCAAGGCACCTTATGCCTCGCGCCGCACCTCTCCGTCAATGCACCGCGTGGCTTCGTTACGATATTCGCGACCACGCAATTTGCGCTGAGCTCAAATTCCAGCTATCACAGGCATAGCGGGCATACTTGTAATATCCTAGACGCAAATACAGAATTTAGGATTTTGCGATTAAATGATTAACAGTACAAAAGAGTACACTGTGACGTTTTATTTTAGTTAATTTTGATTTTTAACAACAATAACGAATTTGAATAATATTAAACCGGACGTATTGTACAAAAATCAGCGTCTAGTGACATCACTGCTGTTATGATAGCGAAAAGACGACCTCATGACAGACAATTGACAGTTCTTGACCAGTGATAGACAGAAGTGACTCATCGTCTGTTTTCGCGCGAAAATTTAAACTGTCAGTTTAAAACCGCAATTTTGGCGATAAAGGGGTGCGAACGTTATTCTTTGGGAGCTGGCATATTGAATTAAAATCAAATGCCGGCGGGGCCATGTCACAAAGGTTCTATCTCCTTTGGCAGACATTTTTAGAAGTCGTTATAGACTAACATGTAGGGAAACTAATTCTGACAATATTACATACATTTTCCAATTGAAAACCTGCTTTTTTGAAGTCGGTTAAAAATCTTCAATCACCTGTCTTGCCACGGGGTGTCCTGTTGCCCCGTTTCTGGATCGTAGAGGACAGATAGGCAATCGTTCTATGTCAAATACTGGTGTTCAGATGCATCTGGTAAGACGGGCGGACCAAAACGTAGTTGGAAAATGACGTAGTAGATTAATTGAGTACAAACGGAGTTCATGTGTGAACTTATGTGAAGCAAGCAAAATAAATCATTTTAATATAAGGACCGTCGCAGCCCATCCCCGTAGTAGGCCAGTCATTTAAAACCATCTTATGTCTCAATAAATTGCACTGTCCTGATGTTGTTAGGATAGATGAAGAATACACCCAATTTTTAAAAGATCTATATCAACTGCGTGTTGCTCGAAAACCTTAATTTTCGGTATTTTTTTTAAATTTAGGCTTAATTCTTCTACACGGTGCATTCTACGGAGGAAGTCAATTGGTTCTACACTTTAAAAATAGTCAAAATTTGCTACAATTTGAACGCAACCGTAGCGCTGTGGAATATCCAAAAAATCAGGACAGTGCAATTTACTGTGACCTAACGCGTTTAATCAGTTTACGGTGACTAGCCTATGGGCAAAAGGTCGGTGTTTACGTCTGTATCAGTGCCGGATCAAGCCAGCAAAGCCTGCAGCCAGCAGGGGCCTGTAGAAAATTTTACTAACGCCCCTGTAAACGAAAAATCTTTCTAAAATCATAACGATTTGAATTGATGATGAACATTCTAATTTATTTCTCATGGTCCAGGTCCTCAGTAGCGCGAATGAGTCAAAATAAAAAAATCTTATTCGAAGTAGGGCACAAACATTCTGGAGCTTGCTACGCCTGCTCATATTACACTAAGTCTACTGCTCTTATCAATCAGTACTGGTTGGCACCATGTTATCATCAAACACTAATAAACAACAGTGGAACATTACAAAACAAAAGCTGCAGCACCATGATGTTGATGCAGACATAGGTAACGCAAGAGAACTACTTCGCGTGTCCGTACAATAATCGTAAGCCGCCACTTTTACGCTCAACCTGCATCGGTGTACGCTAGTCGGACGTCAGTTAGGGCTCCCGCACACGGGCCACCGGCCACAACCACAAAACGCCGCCACTGGCATATTTCCTGTAATTTTCATACATTTTATATGGACTCGCCGCACACGGTTGGCGCCGGTGGCGGCCACACGCTACAAATCGTCGCAGCTTGCTTCTTGTGGCTCGCACCGGCCACTAAACGCCGACACAAAAAGCCGCCACACGCCACTCGCGCGATTCCCCACCCTAAACCTTCGTCGTCAGAGTCCATTATGATACTGCGCGTATGGGTTAAAAAAGTAGCAGCCACCGACCGCAAGTGTCGACCACCGGCTACATGTGGCTGTCGCGCGCTTCAGCTACTTTTGTGGCCGCTTCTAGCTTCTCGTGGCGGCGTTTGTGGCTGTCGCGTGTGGCCCGTATGCGGCAACACTTAGGAGTCAGTAAGGTGCCACACGTAGCCTCGTCTTTGAATCGATTTGATTTTCCCGTCACTTAATAGAGCTTGTGTGTGACATCATAGTAGGTAGTCAGAAAATGGCACTCTTGGTTTTCATACAGATCGTCGTGATACATTGCGTTATTTATGTCTATCTATATCTTTGCGACCGACAGTTTGCTTTAAGTCAAATGCGGCGGAGTGTGTCATATTAGTTTGCTACTCTTGCTTTGTGGCTAATCCGGCCCTAGTCTGTATAGGTCAAAAATCCCCTTTAGATTAGGACTCAATTTTCAACATGATATTGTGTAAGCGTTCGTTTGTACCACAATCGTTGTTTTAGCACGGAAACTAATGCCGGCTCGTTCGATATGTTTATGGCATGATAAAATTTTAAGATAAGTGAATTGGGTAATCGCCCGTTTAGTGAACTGAATTAATATGCGAAATCTGTTTTATTCTCGAGCTGTTACCGCTGCGGCCCCGACATGTGAAAATTACCAAAAAAAAATACATCTTATGTAATAGGTAAATAAACATTAAATTCGCGATTAATTCGCAACACACCGGTGTGTTGCCGGGGCCGGAGCGGTTAATGTATGAAAACTCACCATATTTACCATATTATTATTTTTAAATATTAAAACTATTTGCACTAGTAAAAATCATTGTGCAAAAGTGGACTTTAATTCCTTAGGCTGGTATATTTTGTGTAGAAAGCAATGTAAAGGTAAAGGACGACAATTATAGAGATTATAACCACCACGGAATTCATAAATATGATCTATGGTGGGTTATCAATAGTATTACAAAATACATAAAATATATGATTTTATATAGGTAGATAAATATTTTGATGTTGATTTCAGCATTTCGAATTTTCGATCAATGTTACTTGTATACATGTAAACCATATATTATGTAAGTATAGATACGTTACCCACACTCAAAACCTGCAACATTATAATGAAGGCAACTGCCGCGTTGCTATATCCCGAGCGCGAACACGTACTTATCTTGTTACCGATTGGTACCAATTATTATACTTGCGTTGGCAACACACGTGACTTGGGTTGGCAACACTGGCTAAGTGACATGCCAAAATTTTGTTCCGTATTTTAGAATTAATTTTAGTTATTGTTTAAGTGAATTAAGGTGTAAAAATATAGCTAAATGTAAATTAAGTGCATAAATAATCAGGATTATAGTTTTCAAGCAAAAATTCTATGTAAAAACAGCGTTTGGTTGTCCATTGTACCGGTAACCTACCACGAACAGCTGATGTTCGTCTGGCGGATTTAAACGGGAAGTATTGTTTACTTTTATTTAATAATAGCACACAATAGTTACTTTTAAGCTAAAGAAGGCTTTAATTGAGCCCAATAACTCTGTTGTCTGACTTGCTAGTATAACATACTTCTAATGAAACCTAATCAAAACAACTTAGTTTGATGCAATTTTAGAAATACTATCAATCTAATAGTTAATATATTTGATTCTATAACAACAATAACGTAGATTACTGATATTTTATATGTGGCCTTTGTGTAAAATAGAAAAATTAATAATCTAGCTACCCACATAAGGAAAAAGTAAATAAATCAAATTACTTTGTCCTTGATCTTACATTAATTGAACAATTTGATATTGTATTAAGCAGCCATACTCATTTCTCTTCAAAGTAAATCCTAACTTTCCTTTTTCTTTCAAATTTCCCATCTTTCCTACATTGTTTACCTGATTGGTTCTCATCGCTTCTTTATTTCTCATTCCAGTACTTAACTTATCCTGAAACCATGCCTGTGATGACCCGCAAGGCTTCTGCTCAGGACTTGGAGCTGAAATTGAGAACGGCCCTTCAAGAACTAAAGGATTCAAACAGCCAATGTCAGCTGCTGTTAAAGGACAGAGAGGATAGTGAGGAGGAAATAAAGAAGGTCGTTCATAAAAACACCAGCTTAAAACGTGAGCTTGTAGACCTACATCAACAATACCTGGAGGTTGTTGATGAACGGGACAAACTGCGGGCGGTCACGGATGGTTTCAGTACCTGTAGTAATATTTATGAGGAGGCTTTATGTAAAGTAAGGGACCTAGAAGAGGAATTAATTCATGCAAATGTTTTAATTACCAAATTGCAGAGAGAAAAAGAATGTACTCAGGTCCGGGACACAAATCACCTATACAATGAATTACTAAAAACTAATTGTAACCCGCATTCCTTAGTAACAATAGACCTTACTGATGACTCCTTATTAAAACCTAATAACAGTAGTTACCAAATAAGTCATAATAAAATTAAAAAATATGCAAAACTTAATAGAATTATTAATAAATGCAATAAATTCAAAAAGCAACAGAAACACTTTTCTAATAATATCAAACTAAGAAAAGAACGTGTTTTTCTTATGAATAAATTAAATAACTACCAAATTAAACTAGAAGACTGTAAGAATATTTATGAAATTGA
Organism: Melanchra persicariae; assembly: GCA_947386135.1. Taxonomy (NCBI): domain Eukaryota; kingdom Metazoa; phylum Arthropoda; class Insecta; order Lepidoptera; family Noctuidae; genus Melanchra; species Melanchra persicariae. Next base: position 32,571,782 of record OX376643.1, read on the forward strand.
TACACAACGCCTACAGTCTGAAATTCAGGTACTGGAGGAGTCGCTACACTCATATTATACTAAGTATTTAATGTCTCAGAATCAAATAAAGGAACATATTCTTGCTACAAATGAATTAGTGGATATATGCAACAAACAAACAGATAGCCTAGACACACAGACTAATTGTTCTTTGCCACGGGGATCCAGTCTTGACACTCTCCAATCGCAGTCAACGGTGGACCTGTCCCAGTCAGGAATTGCTCAGGAGTGTACCCCCAGTCAAAATGAACCAGATATTGGACTAGGTTTATCCCAAGTTGCACAGTTAAACAGTAGTTCTCTCCCTTGTAGTAATTATTGCTCAATTATATTTTCAGATAGTTTAGGGAAAGGGTTAGGTAAATTAATTGGTAATAACCTGAGTCATTCTTCGTCTCAAAATTATTGTATGCCACAAACTAGCTACAAACAGATAATGTCATCTGTAACAAGGACTAAATATGATGAAAATGCCATTATCACCATTCTTATAGGTAATAGTTTTAATGTAACAAAAGATGACATCACTGATAGTGTCAATGAACTATTGAAAATTAATTGCAAGAAGGTAATACTGTGTGCTTTTCCCTACTTTGAGCGTTTATCAAATAGGAAAAATATGTTTATACATAGGCTAAATAATCAAATGCATTTTTTAGCCAGTCACCATAGTGACAAACTTTTATTTTTTGACATCAACAATTTTGTTGATAAACTTAGATCGACTAGGGATACTGCGTATCTGCCCATTAGTTTTAGACGTCAAATAGCGAGGCTATTAGCTTTTAATATTAACTCAGACATAATTAGTATGTCGAAGTACTCTGTTATTAGCACCAAAATTAGTAGTACTACTAATGTTATGGTTGCTGACTCGAATAATTTAAACTAGGGAATAAGACAACAGTAGGTACCATTAGCAACTTAGCTCAACTCAACAACAATAAGGTATCTTCTAGCACTCAAAAAAAAGGGGCTAAGCAGAAATCCTTTAACTTATTCCTACAAAACATTCAAGGCTTTGCATCAAAACAGTTGGAAATAGAATTATTTTTAGAAAAAACAATGTATGATATTATTTGTATAACTGAACATTGGTTAAAGGATTCAGAAATGTTAATTAATTATAAAAATTATAGTATGGGCAGTTGTTTTAGTCGAAAATCAATGCTGCGTGGTGGTTCATTAATATTGATTAAAAGCTGTATTAAATTTAAAACACGTAAAGACATTGTTGAACTGTCGGTGGAACATAACATTGAGCTGTCTTGTGTTGAGCTGGATAGGCATATCATAGTGTGCGTTTACAGACCCCCTAATTATCTAAACTACTCTATATTTGAGTCAGTAATGGAAGATGTTTTAGCAAAACTTGCAACTAATAATAAACAAGTGATAGTCTGTGGTGACTTTAATATTAATATTTTAGAAAATAATTCAAATAGCAGTCGATTATTAAATCTTTTTAAATCATTTAATTTGTCAAACGTGTTCAAAGAACCAACCCGAATTACTACAAATTCTGCTACATGTATTGATAATGTTTTTTGTTGCTGTGACTACTTAGACAAAACAGTCGTAAATTACCTGCCGTCTGATCACAGTGGACTTACAGTATCTTTTGAGTTCAACATGCCAATACAACAAGTGCAGATACAATCCAGGCAAATTACAATCGGCAAATTAAATAAATTTAACAGCACTTTAACCAGTAAGTTAAGAGACCAGGGCTTCACAATGGACAATGGTAATATTTTGTATAAAGAATTCTTTTCACTAGTACAAACAGAATTCAATGTCACTTTTAAGCAGCAGACTAGAACTATCTGTCCTAAGTTTTTATTTAGTGAATGGGCAACTAAAGGAGTCAGAAAAAGTAGAGAAAAACTTTACGAACTTTACGGCCTTAAGCCCTTTATTAACACGGAAACTTTTAATAAGTATGTTGCTTGTTACTCAAGAATCTTTAGGAATACTTGTAAGGCAGCAAAGGCTTTATACATTAGCAACAAGGTTAAATCGGCAGATAACAAAATTAAAACGGTTTGGAAAATTATCAATAATGAAACAAACAGGAACAAAAAACATAATAATGATTATACACTGCGGACTTCACGTGGACTCATAAGCGATAGTAAAGAAGTCGCTGAAGAATTTGTAAATTTCTTTACTAGTATCCCAGTCAAAACTACTGAAACCTTAAACTCCTCGCCCTCGCTTTCTGTTGAATTATTAAAGGCGAACGTTTCAGCTTGCTCGATTGAATTTAACTTTAAGCACATAACACCCATTGCAATAATAAAAGCATTTAAGCAAATCAAGATCAAATTGACCGAAGATCTTTGGGGTATGTCTGTAAAGGTTTGTACCTCCATTATTGACACTATCGCGCCGTATTTAGCTTTTATATTCAATCTGTGTGTGGATCAAGGGGTTTTCCCGGACCTTATGAAATACAGTAAAGTAATTCCTTTATTCAAATCCGGGGACAGTAAAGATACTAATAACTATAGACCCGTATCTGTGTTGCCAGTTTTCAGCAAGGTGTTTGAAAAGGTAATGCTTAATCAAATGCTCAGTCACTTTAACGCGAATAACATCTTACACGATAAACAATACGGATTCACCAGGGGACGTTGTACAACTGACGCTGGTGTAACCTTACTAAAACATATCTATAATGCGTGGGAAGAGGCGCAAGATGCCATAGGTATCTTCTGCGACCTGTCGAAGGCGTTTGATTGTGTGAGCCATGAAACATTACTCCTGAAACTGGAGCATTACGGACTAGGCAAAGCAGCCTTGAACTTAGTAAAATCGTATTTGAATGATAGACAGCAGCTAGTGCATATAAACGGCAACAATTCAACAGGATTAAACGTGAAAATGGGGGTACCTCAGGGCTCAATTTTGGGTCCTTTTTTGTTTCTAGTTTATATAAATGATTTGCCCTATATTTTACAAAATAAACTTAATATGGTGTTATTTGCTGACGACACATCTTTAATTTTTAAAATAAATAGACATGCTAACAATCTTGACGATATAAATAACGCCCTAATGCAGGTACATGATTGGTTCACTGCTAATAATTTAGTATTAAATGGAAAAAAAACGAAGTGCATTCGATTTACTTTACCAAATGTCAGATGTAGTGATTGTGACATAGTATTGAACAGGGAGAAACTAGAATTCGTCGATGAAACAGTTTTCCTGGGGATTACGCTTGACTCAAGGCTACAATGGGGTCCTCATTTGACATCTCTTGCAGGAAGGCTAAGTTCGGCAGCATATGCTGTTAGGAAAATCCGCCAATTTACAGATGTTGAAACCGCGAGACTAGTCTATTTTAGTTACTTTCATAGTATAATGTCTTACGGTATCTTACTATGGGGACGGGCTGCTGACATTGAGTCTATTTTCATTCTGCAGAAAAGAGCCATCAGAGCCATTTACAATCTCCGCCGGCGCGATTCTCTAAGGGAACTGTTTAAAGAAATTAACATCATGACGGTGCCTTGTCAATATATCTATGAAAATATCATGTACGTTAGGAAGAATCTGCATCTTTTTAGTAAACGAGGTGACAGACATAACTATGTCACTAGAAATAGGAATCAATTAGTCCAACCAGGGTTTAGACTTGCTAAAGTAGCCACATCTTTCATGGGGTACTGTTTAAAATGTTATAATAAAATACCTCCCCAAATATTAGAATTAAATGAGACGAAATTTAAATCCTGTATTAAACGCACACTATGCAAGCAAGCATATTATAAGTTAGGGGAGTATATTGAAGATAAAAATGCTTGGCTCAATGCTGGTCCTGCTCCACAACGCCACTAGGTAGCCACTAGGGGGCTCGAAAGTAATGTTAGCATTTGGTAATATTGTTGGTCCGGCTGAAGATTGTAAGAATGCAATATTTTTCATTGTATAGACTCCACTTATTTAGCAATGTATAATTTCATGCACATGTGTGAGTACTGTGTATCTTTAAATTATAATGATCATTTTGGGTAGGTCTTTGACTTGAATGTACCCTGGCGATTGGGGATGTCATGCTCACTCAAAAGTCTGGCTGATGGTGGCGCATGCGTTGGATCATTTGGCTCCCTTAAAAATGGTTGAGCCGAATGGTGCTAGCGTATGCGTCATGTTCGTGAACGGGCGCCGTCAGCTGAGACTGGTCATCTCTCGACTGCCATGGTTTATTTTAATTATTTCTTTGAATTGTTTCTTTTTTACTCCGGACTCTTTTATCCTGCACGTCTTTTACATCGTTCTCACATATATGTATAATTTCAATATAAATGCTGTAACCATAATTTTGTAACAAAATATTATTTTTAAAAGAGTGTCCGTGGAGTTTCTTGTACGTTCTTCTCCATAGAGATCTACGCTTTGGAACGTGCAAATAGCTTCATCTTTTTGACCGACCGACCTTGACAATTCAAAAGTACCTGTAAATGGTCTAATTGAAATAAATGCTTTGACTTGACTTGACTTGACTTGACTTGCGCTGTTTTGTTGGTGCATGATGCGACACGTGAGAAAACCCTCATTGCAATTGCTTAACTACTTATTTTATAGGAAAGGTTAAATCAAGCCGAGAACTATCGCTCACTTGCTGCAAGGTAAACGTAAATCTCAAAATTTATGATTTTTTAGTTAATAATACTTTTGTTTTGAAAAAATTGTGTTACGTTTACTGTAAAAACGCAATTTCTCTAAGGTCTATAGTAAGAGAGGGTGAGCAAATATTCACAGAGAAAAAACTTTTTTACAGAAAACGGAGAGATTTAGTTAAAACTCAGCAATAATATTAACAGTAACGATAAAATCCTACATTTTGAGATATGTCGACTATGTAGCAAATGAGCGCAATGTTTTGAATACTATCTAAAGCTTAAAACAATGTGATTAGTTCATTTTTATGATTTTCATTGTAGTTTCCTCTACTCATACTTAGGTATATGTTTCATAGTGCGCCGCAATGTTCGATGCCCTTACATATATGTGTAAAGAATTTACCGGTCGGTGCAGTTCAGGGGAAGAAATCTGTTTATAAAATTATGAGGAAAATAAACTTAAAATTAATTGGCATAAGAGTTCGTGAAGAGCAAAATAACGATGGCTGGAAATAATCCCAAGGGAGCGAATTTCCGGGATAAAAGTATACAACGTCTTTTTTCCAAGGACGGATCTCTAGATCTCTCAAAAAAATCTTCTAAATTGTTAGGCCGAGGCTGGAGCGGTATGGCCGGTATACACTATAATCAATCGTATCAAACCATATTAAAACAATGAGATATCCGAACGTTAATTTGAACAATGCGGCGATAAGGTGATCCACGTTGGCGCCTTGGCGATGAATCATTTATCAAGGTTACCGAAACAATAATTATAATGCTAGTGAATGTTTAGTGTTCTAAGGCTATAGTTACTATTTACTTGCCTTTTTCAGCGCCTTCTCACACGGAAACGTACACTCATAGTAATGTAGCAGCATCTAAGCCGCCACATACGAACTAAAAAAATCCTGACGCCACAAATTTAATCCTACGTCGCGGTATCAAAGTATACCACGGTATACTTTGATACCGCGACGTAGGTAGAAATCGCAAGCGATTTGAACATAATATACAACAGCCCAAATATCAACTATGGGGCAGTTGTCCACCAGACGCAACGTCTGGTCGGGGGATCCTCGCTTTTCAATTGAGTTTTGCGAGACTTTACACCCTGTACCGAATTGCGCTATAGTAAAAATATGACATGATCGAATCTGGGTTATGTAATACAAAATTTACCTTTAAACTTTCCAAGTAAGGTTCATTTTGTATTGCACAACTGACGCGAATATTTTGATTAATGCGCTCAACTGAAGTGCCAGCTTAAAACAACAAAGACGTTCAATGAAGTAGGTCTTAGTAGTTAATGGAAATATTGATCGATTTCAGACAGAATTAGAAGGAATTATTATTGGTTCTGATATTAATATTTCATCTCAAGTTTCTAGGAAAGGAAAAGGAAGTCCGTTCTATGAGTTTTCTACGTATTTCTCGCTGTATAGAGCAAACAATTTCTGCTTTGTTTTTATTCCCACGCCGGATAAAATTGCGCAGTGTACCTTACAAGAAAATAATGATCTTTCAGAAAATCAGAAGGCGATAGGTACAGTCAGCGCTGTGAGCGAAAACATTCGATGAGCAAGTACAAAGAATCAAAAGTCGTCAACACCTAATATATCAATAGTCGCTGAACAGTTTTGGCCACAAAATGCGGTAAACAGATCAGACTTAGTTCGATTAGCTTCTATAAAATTGATATTCTAGTTCTATTTCACCGCCTTTTTTTGTTTTTCCGCACATGGTGCACTTAGGACGTTTTGAATATTATTGAAACCATGTCAATACGGGCATAAAGTCGTGCAATTTTGACCATTGTATTCAACGCAGTAGATTATTAATTCAATTAATAAAATATTGTTTTGATAAAGCAGGTATTCTGTTTTGAATCTGGAGTTAACTTTGGTCCAGAATTATTTTCAAATAGAAAGGAGTACGAACTTTTCGAGTGCTAATTATGTATGTTATAAAAATCTCGTGTTACTGTGTTTGTGGTCGCGCGTACTCCTCCGAAACGGCTCGACAGATTTTATGATTTTTTTATGTATATTTGGTAGGTATGAGAATAAGTCGTAAAGTATATTTAATAATATAATAATCTATTTATTTCAGAAATGATGCCATACAATTGCTACTTATAAAACTATGTTAGACTACAAATACAAAAGATATTAGTAACATAATAACTTAACAACTATGTTAGTAAACATTCACAGTATTTAATACTTGATATGCGCGTACGAAGTCGCGGGCAAAAGCTAGAGTTTTTAATATAAAGAAAAATGACACTTAATCGAAATTTGTAACATTGATTTTGGTTTACCGCATTTTGTGGCCTGAAAAGCTATTCAGTGAATTTTGTTGTTTTGAGGTGGTGACGACTTTTGGAACTTTTAGATGCTCATGGCATTCTGTCGCTGACTGTACCTAACGATGCCCGTTGCGCGTTGATAAAAATCGGACACGTCGTGTGCTTTGGACTCGCAAACGAAGGGTTTTATTTTTTATATCATCATCTCAGCCAAAAGACGTCCACTGCTGGACATAGGCCTCCCCCAAGTGTCGCCACAACAACCGGTCCTGTGCGTCTCGCATCCATCGGCTACCAGCGACCCTCACCAGGTCAGCGGTCCATCTTGTGGGAGACCTTCCAACGTTGCGTCTTCCGGTACGCGGTCGCCACTCCAGAACTTTTCGGCCCCATCGACCATCTGTTCTGCGAGCAATGTGCCCTGCCCAATTTTTTATATATCGCAGCATGCTGAAATTTGAGACCTTTTGCCTCGCACAGGTCTTTTTGTTTATTTCACAATATAACACCATAATAGCCACACAAGTCGATCTTCGAGGTTCAGCAACGCTTGCCAATGTCGTTCCGTAGATATGTGACCATCATCATTTATATGTAGGTAAGTATAGTACCGAGACTCCTCCGTGCCTAACGAAACACGTTATAATTTCAAGATCCCTGGGAGCCGTTATGGGTACCTACTTACTCCAAGAAATCTGACTCCGGTCGTGCTAAGTGGTATCTTTTTACCCAATAGGGACGTTTCCTGGTTAAAAAATATATGATACTATTTAGTTCGTCAGTTAGATAATCGAAAAATATTGGACTCGTATTTTTAGCTTTATCAAATCAATAAAAACCGGCCAAGAGCGAGTCGGACTCGCGCACGAAGGGTTCCGTACCATTATCTACAAAAAAAAAATATTCTATTCTATTTTCTGTGAAAATTTCAACTGTCTTGCTATCACGGTTCATGAGATAGAGCCTGGTGACGGACGGACGGACGGACAGCGGAGTCTTAGTAATACGGTACGAAGCCCTGTCTAATATTTTTTAGAAATCTATCTGACGGACTATATATAGTTTTTTACTCATCTTCCCTATTACTGTGGAGGTCAGAGGCAGCAGTTCCATGTAAAATCCGGTAAGACAGGAACGCCGACTTTAACATAGTCGAAAAATGTCTAGGCAGATTCATGGAATTAGTCGCGGCCACTCTCATATCAACGTGATGTATTCAACGAAGAAACTTAGAAGGGAATGTGTCTGAATTAATAATGTTTTAATTGATTGTATTGATCGTTTAACTATCGTGTTGTCGTGAAGACAGTGGTTGACCTTGTTGATTCTTACGTTGGTACTACAACTGCCCGATTTTACCAAAACGAAGCGATATCCCCTTGCTATCATTCCCCCTGACAACTCCCGGTCGTGTCAGATTGCTGTCCTATCGGAATAATGAGTGCAACTGTGGTTGCGCACATACTCGTGCACTATAATATCTCCTGCGTACCTACTTGGCTAATCTCCGTTGTGATTGGTCAGGGGATTATCATTAGAAGTGCACCTGCACGCTTCCTACGCAAATGGTTGGCAGTCTCGCTCGATGCAAACAACACAAAACCAAAATAACAGGTGGCGTGCAGTTTAATTGCAGTGAATCTGTTGCTGTTTTAATGCTAGAACTGTTGGGTTTTGAGAAGCAATGAAAGACACAGTTATAATTTCCAATGATTAATTTATTATAGTTATTTGGTAGGAGAGGTGTGTGTGCACTCAACTGCACTCTCGGTTGGTGCCGACGGAACACTAACGTCTAAACTATATTAAAGTTATGCACAATGTAAATAAGTAGGTACCTATGAGAGAAAGACTCTCAAACCACTCAAGTGGGACGGATATATTTTGTTAAATTCCAACACGCCTCCTCAAGATAAATCCTTTTTTTCAAAATAAATGATTAAATAATATAAAATCTACAATATTAGTATTGTAGATTTTATATGGGATATTTTTAAATGCACATCTGTATAATTTTAATGCATACCAGAAAAAATAATGCTGTGCAAAAAATCCCAATTGATTAGAAAACATGTCTTACAAAAAAAACTAAAAAAATCATCCAAAACGAGATGACCTTTTTATCGAATTCACACCAAAAATGTGGTTCATACATCGGATTTATGATTTATAAAACAAAAATACGAATTGTTTATCAAAAATACTAACTTGCACTCTAAATTGCACTTCCCTGAAATAGCAGGTGGTTATCATGGTTACAATAGTAGCTGGTCATTGGGCACCCCGACTCGGACAGGTTAGGTTAGAAGGGGATGGCGGGGTCAAGTGAGCGAGCGAAGCGAGCGAACAGACCCCGCCATCCCCTTCGTGGTTATTTTTTTTTAAACCACCCAGAAATATCATTAGCCAAATATTCGTTCAGTAAAACAGTTCTGCAAATACCATTAAACAGTATATCTAATATGATTTATTTAGTGTGCATAATTTGTGTGCAAGTCAGTATTTTTGATTTAACTTTGAAATATTTTGTTCGAAAAAAGGGAAAATACAGATATCGATTTAATTACATGCCATTTCAAATTGTGCTCCCAGATGAGGAAGGTGTGTGATATTAGTATCACACACCTTCCTCATCTGGGAGCACAATTTTTATATGGTCCACCATTTGGTGCACAGGATTAGGGAAAACCCAGGAAAACCTAATCAGACCAAGCCATTCTTATCTATAATTACAACTAGATCTTATTAATATATTCTATAATTCAATAAAGAATTGAATTACAAGTAGTTTACAATAGTTAATAAAAGTAATAGTTTACAAGTAGGTAGATCTTATTTACATATTTACATTATACCGAGCTTCATTTTCATGTCTGAAAAACGCACTGTCGGTAATGACTTCGTTAGGATGTCAGCTAATTGATTACCTGTGGAAACATAAATAATTTTAATAACATTTTTCTCCACCTCTTGAAATGTGATACTTTACGTCGATATGTTTTGGTCTTTTGTGACTCGTAAGATTACTTGCAATGCTTATACACCCATTATTGTCCTCATAAATAGGAATTGCATCGGGTATTTCTATGTGAATATTGGATACTAAGGATTTTAACCACAGAGCCTCTCAAACAGCTTCAAATAAAGCCATATACTCTGCTTCAGTAGATGAAGCCGCCACTGTGAGTTGCCTCTTTGTGTTCCAGCATATTGTGCATTGTTCAAAAAGTTTAAACAAATAACCTGTAGTACTTTTACGGCCTATTCCATCACTTCCCCAATCAGAATCAACAAAGCCACTCAATATATTAACATTACTGTCACTCCGCACGTAAGTTAACTTATGATCCATTGACCCTTTCATGTAGCGTAAAACCCTTTTTAAATATAACCAAAGTGTACTGTTGTTTTTGTTAGCAAATCTACTTAAGATGTTTACACTAAAACTCAAATCAGGACGAGTGCATACCATTATATACATCAAGCACCCGATAAGGTTTTTACAAGGGGCCTTTGTTGTTTCATTTGAATTCAATGCGGTATAATCTATTTTAGTTTCCAAGGGTGTATTGACAGTTTTACAATCACTCATGTTGAACTTTTCTAAAACTGTTTCTATGTACAATTTCTGGTCTAATGTAACTTTGTTATTATATCTTTCGACTCTGATTCCCAAGAAACAACTGATATCTTTTAAGTCTACCATTTTAAACTTGTTCATTAAATAGTTCTTAAAACTATTCATGGTATTTATATTAGCCGTTGCAATTACAAGATCATCGACATAAAGTACAGCATAAATGTTTTTAAGGATGTCACCCGCATCTAGAATGTAAGTACAACGATCAGCTGATGAGTATCGAAAGCCGTTCTCTATTAAAGCTTTTTTGAACATTTGGAACCAACAATCTGCAGCGTGCAGATTGTTTTAATCCATACAACGATTTGTTCAATTTGCATACTAAATTATTTGTATTTGGGATTCCTTCAGGAGTTTTCATAAATATCTCTTCTTTTAGTATCCCATTTAAAAATGCAGTTTTTACGTCCATGTGGTGGACCAACAAATTAAACTGAAAACAAAAGCTAATAAAAATCTAAAACTTGAGATTCTTGCAACTGGTGCAAAAGTTTCATTATAATGAACTAAATATTCTTGACTAAAACCGCGAGCTACTAAACGAGTTTTATATGTTAGTGGTTTTCCAAACTCATCATTTTTTATTGTAAACACCCACTTACAATCGATGATATTTCTATTTTCGGGTCTAGGTACAAGTGTCCAGGTTTCATTATCAGTGAGCGATTTAATTTCCTCATTAATAGCATTTTCCCATAATACTTTATCATTTCTGGTTGAGATTTTTTTATAAGATGTAGGTATTTTGCATACTAAAGATTCAGCGTATAGCAAATAGTTCACAGAAATATCATCTTCATTTTCGTTATAAGATACGGTAGGCAAGCTTTTAATCCTCTCACTTCTTCTGTGACCATATGCAGTTAGTTAATTTCGAAACAAAGTCAACTGATTTTGAAATGAAGAACTGTTTTGATGCATATCTGTTTCACTTACAGATTTATTAGGTGGTGGACCTAATGATACAGGTATTTTGTCTGTTTGTTTACACATTTTCTCAACGTTGTGTCTGTCAAAGTTATCAGAGTTAATACTCGTACAATGTTCAGGCAAAACTCTGTCAGACTTCAATGGTCTGTTTAACAAGAAATTAATCTCATCAACTATCACATCTCTGACATTTACAAACTTTTCGTTTACCACATCCCACACCTTATATCCATTCGGTTCATAACCAATTAATATCCCTTTTAAGGATTTTTCATCGAATTTGGTTTTCCTAGTTTTATTCACAAAATAAACAGTTGAACCGAAAACCTTTAAATATTTAAGTTGTGTTTTTTTACTATGCCACAATTCAAAATGGTGTGTTAGCTGTTTTCAGTGCCTTTGTTGGGCGGATATTTATTAAATATCCGCCCAACAAAGTCACTGCTGTCAACACAGCCTCGCCTCAGAACTTTTTGTCTAATTTAGCACCATACACCATGGATCAACTTCGCTCTGTTATAGTCCTTAATCATTCTTTCGGCAATACCATTCAAAGCAGGGGTATGCGGCACTGTTAAGTGGTAACTAATACTTTGCACGCAGAACTTTTTCATTTCATTTGACAAATATTCACCACCATTATCACAATATAAATTGACAATTCTCGAACCAAAATGAACTTCACACTTTACAACATAATCTCGAAACGTAGCAAAAACATCTGATTTATGAGCTACTAAGTATGTCGCACAGTAGTGTGTATTCGTCGACAAAAATTACAAAATAGTTTTTGTCGCCAAGTGTTGAAGGAGGGATGGGACCACAAATATCACTATGCACATTAAATAGAGGTCGTTTTAAAATTTTAGATTTATATTTATTAAATGGCAAACATGCTTGTTTTCCTGTGATACAAGCATCACATAAATTATCAATTTTATTCTGACAATGAACAAATAAATCATGGGACACACATGATTTATTTGTTCATGGTTAGAATAAAATTGTTTGCTTTTTATTTGCACAAACTTAGATTTGCCTATGTGACCAAGCCTTTGATGCCGTAATTCATAATTGTTATTGTTTACGACCTTATTTGATGAGTTTATCCATTTGATTAAATCACTCAAAGAATCACTAAAAGTTACGTAGAATGTGTACGTAGTCTAAATCACTGGGGCCCATAACCTGTTGGGTTTTGAGAAGCAATGAAAGACACAGTTATAATTTCCAATGATTAATTTATTATAGTTATTTGGTAAGAGAGGTGTGTGTGCACTCTCGGTTGGTGCAGACGGAACACTAACGTCTAAACTATATTAAAGTTATGCACAATGTAAATAAGTACCTATGAGAGAAAGACTCTCAAACCACTCAAGTGGGACGGATATATTTTGTTTTTTTTTAATTTTCCAACAAGAACAACATCACCAATCGCAAAGCGAGACTATCACTCAAGGTACGACACTGATTCTCCGATGCGTAATTTACTAGTCAACTCAATTAGGTTGCCTAGCTACACATTTCTAACAATAACTAAGTAAGTACTTCAGACATCGAACTTGACTTCAAGTTTCAAAAGTGTATATTTCGAGCCCATGAGTGGGCTACTGAGAAGTAAAATGAGAAACGCGTGTCTATATTATTTTGCTCACGTTATACACTACCCTAACCTATTTTGCTCTGTTTGGCGTTAGTAAAAACCATAGAAATATGTGAAAATATACTACATGGTATATGAGCAGTTGCCTACGCACTGCATCCGAACTGAATCCGTGAAAATACGGATATACAAACACGGACCGAATTCGGATTCAACTTCGAAAATATGTATCTCAATTCTGAATAACTCGGACCGAATTCGGATAATATTGCTTACGCATTAATCCGATCTCTGATATAATGCAAAACGTTCATAGAAACAGTACTACTTCGGTCTGCCAATATTTCTTCCGAATTGGAGACTCACGAAAGACCGGGAAGCAATCGAATGATGGAAGTCGGATCTAGTGCGTAAACTACCATAAGTACAAATATTTCTATGACTACTTCGGAACGTATTTTCACGGATTCGGATCGTATGCAGTGCGTAACCGTTCTAAGACATCCGCTTTTATAGTTTGGTTGATTCTTAAAGTAAAAGAGACGAACAAGTACTAAGTACAAAAAATATCATCATGATCATCATTGACCTCCTGGCCTTATCTCAATTCATTCTGTGGTCTGCGCAACATGTCTTCTTTGTCCATACTTCTCTATTTGCCGTCAACTAAATACTCACCAAATACGACAACAAAAATAACTCAGAAAAAATATACATTAACCGCTCCGGCCCTGACATGTGAAAATTTCCAAAAAAAAATTAAACCTTATGTAATTGGTAATAAACATTAAATTCGCGATTAATTCGGCGCACACCGGTGTGTTGCCGGGGTAAGTAGGTATTCCGTTTTTATCAGAAAAAACTGCAACGGCACTGCAATTTGAATAAATAAAGGTCCATATTCATGGCAGGTTTCACATAGCATCAATTCAACGCCTACGCTCATTGCGCGATCATGTGAATTGATTTTATTACGCACGTCAGGAAAACGCAATCTATCGCGCTATGGAAAATCGTGTAACACCTACGTTCACGTTCTGCTCTGAACATGAAAAATGTTTATAAAAATAATTCGCGCCTTAACGGCTGAACGAACTAATGAAGGATACCACGTTCCCGAGTTATACTTTAAATAAAAAGAAAGGAAAAATAAGTATTTATTGCTGACTGGCATGCTTAAGTACCTACTTAAAAGTTATAAATTAAAATTCTTGACTTGACATACAAAGCGCTATGGGCGCTCTGTGACGAAAATCTTTATCTTGTCAGCGCCCTGTCCGCTTTGTATATTAAGTCCCTAATGATAGCATTAGTACCTACTTAAATTATGTTGTAAGTCTAAAGACAAATTTTAAGATTAACATTGAACTTAAAACAAAATGCGTACTGAGCACTCAACGCCTCGCACCCGAGCTGAAAACTTCTCTTCTCGCACAGCACACAGCACACCGCACACATCTCCGCTTTGGTGGAGTCCCCCGAGCTGAAAAACATCTCTTCTCGCACAGCACACAGCACACCGCACACATCTCCGCTTTGGTGGAGTCCCCCGAGCTGAAAAACATCTCTTCTCGCACAGCACACAGCACACCGCACACATCTCCGCTTTGGTGGAGTCCCCCGAGCTGAAAAACATCTCTTCTCGCACAGCACACAGCACACCGCACACATCTCCGCTTTGGTGGAGTCCCCCGAGCTGAAAAACATCTCTTCTCGCACAGCACACAGCACACCGCACACATCTCCGCTTTGGTGGAGTCCCCCGAGCTGAAAAACATCTCTTCTCGCACAGCACACAGCACACCGAACACATCTCCGCTTTGGTGGAGTCCCCCGAGCTGAAAAACATCTCTTCTCGCACTGCACACAGCACACCGTACACATCTCTTCTTTGGTGGAGTCCCGGCCTAAGACGATCTGCCATGGGCTGTCCCACAAACCGATTGCCACAGTCATCCTTTGACATGGCCGTATAGTTTGAATTTGAAGTCACAAGGACCTTCATTGTAGGCTTATAAAGCAACATATCTGCAACGGCTCTTCCATTATTCATACAAAAACAGATCCAACAAAGATCTTTCAAACTAGAAAACTCCGGCGCTCCAATCTCTCGCGGCTTCTGCAAACAGTAATATCACAGCATAGGTACCTGAAAGCTAAAAGCCCTATTCGACGGACCTAATGTGTCTTCTCATTATAACGTCAGCGATAAAAGCGTGCACGTAATGCATTTTGTGTCTCTTCTAAATGGAGCTTACAATTACACTTTGTACAGTTATATGATTAAAATCTTCGACAGTTTTGATTAATAGGGTTTCGTTGTCAACAAGGAATAGTTTAGCCATGTCCGTCTGTCTGTATGTCCGCGGTTTTGCTCGAGAGACGCTTATCAGTAGAACATTTGAAAATTGGTGTGGGTATACATATTAATCAGTAGTAAATTAAAATGTTGAAAACAATTTTTTTTCTGTACCTACGCCTAAAGTGGCATTGAGTTTTTTTGTCGTCTATCCCATGGTGTGGGGATATTTGTCGTTGGATAGGTCGTTTAAAAATATTGAGGGTGTGCGAAAACCATTTTCCCATCCAACTTAAATGTTAAGCTTTAAAGTGCTCATGTTTGTTAGTCTAGTGTCCCGCTCTGCCAGCTAAACGGTGTCATTGCAAACATGAAAAAAATCATGGTAGTACCATAAATGTATAACGAATTTAAAAGGAAAACTATCAGAGCTAAGTAGGCTTTACAAGTTAACGAGTACCTACTAGTCGACCAACTTGTAAAATGTAACTTATTACGTAAGTAAAAATTTCGTAGTAACCCCATAGAAAAGGACTTAAAACTAAGTGTTTACGTAACTTTGTAATGTCATAGTAAAAATTGCTATTTTTTGTCATGGCTTACAGGACGGGTTAGTACGAAACCTTAAACTGTGCGTGGCTCGACACGCACTTAGCAGGTTTTATCTTTTGAAGTTGCGGTGCGGAGCAAATTACTTATTTTTGTCATCGATAGGCTGATTAGGTCCGCTGACGTTACTTGATCACTATCTTACCTAATAGTAAGCGATGATGTCGTTGACGTTAAAGTACGCTTGTCTAGAAGTAAATACTGCTGGCCACGTCATATCAAGAATCTACGTGTATATTGTAGAACAATAGTGTATTCTTCATTACGGAGTTTTTTATTACATGGGACTATATAAATGGAAGGATTTGCTGAGGAACACGATAACTGCGATGTTTAATAATATTTTGTTACGTAGACAGTGTTCGTTTATAACGGTAACATGATACTCAGTCGATAGAGCAGGATTCCATCGAAGAGTTTACGAAACAGTTGTCTGTAGAAGAGGTTGTACAAATAATAATTTACCTGATTGATTTCCTGCTGGGATAGGATATTCAAAACTAACTTGCTAGCTAAAAATACCGTGACTTAAGTAATACACTTTCAACTTTAGTTAAACCGTTTCTGTCTTGTGACGTCAGACTGATGAAAGTAGTGCTTTAAGTTCATCATAGGTTTTAAGAGCTTACTTACATTTTTTTTTGAGGTTTTTAACCATTTTTTTACTGTAGCTCTACGTCTACAGATCTCTTTAAAAGAAATAGTGTCAAATACTCTAGTTTGCGGTTTTTTTGTAGTTCAGGAAGATCTAGTCGCAATTAGCATTGTTCCGTGGTCACTTTAGCAGACGATTCGCAGCGAATGTCATACAAGACTGCATCAAAGGAATTCGTTTGGTCTTTTCAACGGGCTAATTCCTTTGGATTGCGCTTTGCAACTGGGCAAAACGCAAAAAAACTCCAGTTCACTGGAACTGGATTTTTTTCAAAAGGATCGTACCTATCACCATTTTTAGCATCCACGACTTTGTCATTAGGTCGAATAGTTTTTGAACATTTTGAAATTGATCGAGAGTAGGTACTCCTAAGTACTTAATTGGTATTTTTTGTTACACTAGGTTTTTCTTAGGGATTCGCTGTTGGATCTTACAGACATTGTCTAACTCCGCATTTTTCTGGTAATTATTTGTAATGTAACCTATGTTCGACACTCAGTGATAGCTACCTAGGTACCTTTTTACCAATGAAGAGTTTCCGTGTTTGGATCAGTACTCAGTACTTCCAGAGATTATCCCCTACAATCACAAATACTAAAAACCGGTCAAGTACGATCGGACTCGGGACTCGAAGGGTTCCGTTCCCACCATAAACTGAAAAACAATCACGTTTCTTGCATATACGAGTAAGTATTTCATTTTATTATTTTTCGTTAAATGATAAATTATATTTATTTTGTAAGTAAGTAGGTTAAACTCAACACTATTACACGTTAATCTTTTTTTAGTCATTTTTAGGGTTCCGTACCCAAAGGGTAAAAACGGGACCCTATTACTAAGATTCCGCTGTCTGTCTGTCTGGCTATCTGTCACCAGGCTGTATATTATGAACCGTGATAACTAGACAGTTGAAATTTTCACAGATGATGTATTTCTGTTGCCGCCATAACAACAAACGTGATTTTTTTTCAGTTTTTTTTTTATAGATAATGGTACGGAACCCTTCGTGCGCAAGTCTAACTCGCACTTGGCCGGTTTTTAAACTAGATGAGGCCGGTGTTATTAGCTGACTACCCTGAGAAGTAACACCGAAACAAACTCGTATCTTTTAAAGCCCATACTGGTCAAATCATATGAGAACTATACCAGCGATAGAAACACACTACGAAAATTTCAACTGTCTACTGAACCGTAGTTCGTGAGATACAGAACTACAGCCCGCTGACAGACACACGGTCGGACAGCGGAGGCTTAGTAATACGGTTCCGTGGGTTACAAAAAAATACAACCAACTTCCAAGTAAAAACCACTAAGTATCAAGAACAAAGTAACTTTAATTTTGGAAGTCGGTGTTTCTGGTGTGGTTTCTTCGTTTTTTGACACCGACATTTTTCACTTTTTAGAGCTGTTAAGTACCCCCCAACATTCCAAACATACCAACCAGTCCGTATCAATCGAATTATCTATCACTGATGTGCTTCATCAGATCTTTACGAAATTTAAATGGAACCAATTCCATAAACCATAAACTTCTTTCAAACAAAGAAATAATTTTTAAAATCCGTTTGTATATGACGGAGTTATGCCCGAACATACATTAAAAAAAATAATATATAAACTTCCGAATTGAGAACCTCTTTGCTGCAATAACTTGTAACAGTGCTTAATAACTTTCAAAGACTAGTTCACGAAAATAGGTTTATGTTTCCCTCATGCAATGAACTGGCCTACTCCTGCAACATTCTCGTTCTCGTTCCACAAAGTTGGAAGCAAGTTCAGGATGTTTGATATGAAAATATTTGTAGGTTCTTTTTTGTGTCGACTTTAATTATACAGGGTTTTTAATTCGTTATCATCGTCTGCCTAGCCTTTTCCCAACTATATTGGGGTCCAGTCAAACCGGATTTATTCTATAGATATATTTTATAGTTAGTTAGTTTAGTAGGAGTCGAGTAATGACAATGTGACGACATGTTATCCTGTTACATTTGGTGACATGCATGAAAAAAAAAATTGTTACCATTGATAGGCACGCGTTAGACCACTATCTCACCTGATGGTAAGTGAAGATGTGGTCGAAGATGGGGCACGCTTGCTTAGAAGTAACTTATTAACTCTTAGACTTAAAGACTCCCGGGTTGTGGCTATCAGGAAACACAGACTCTGGCAGGGTATTCCAGTCCTTAGTTGTACGCACAATGAATGTATTCCCAAAACGTTTCGTGCGCGTGTGGGTGGGATGTCCACCATGTAGGTACTGGTGGCGCATCACCGTACGTCTAATATTTACTATCTAAGTAAGGAATCAATAAAAAAAAAATCAGTCGAATCCGATAAAACTGCGTACCTGTACTTTACTGCGACTGTCTATCAGACCGATTGTATTGATCAATCTCTTTAGCATTGTATAATTTTCATGCATTGATAATTTTAAAGTGACAAAAAATGTTAAGATAAGCGGATAAAATCAAAAAATATAACTATTTGTAGATCTTTGACATATGTTGCCCCCGTCAGTAAGAAGTCAGAAAATCTGACACCAGTCTTGCCACGGGGTAGGTAACCGTGTTACCCAGTCACTGGGTTGTGGAGGTCAGGAGTCCTGAGTAAACTACTGGTATTCAGGTGCTTCTGGGCAGACTGAAGTTGATCCTAACATATTAGTAACAAAAAGTAATTTCGTAAATATTATGTTTCCTTTAGTTTACCAGAATTTGATACTTATGCGGGCCATACACGTTCTCCATTCAAGTTATTTGATCAAACAGGCTGGTTCAATCTGTACCTAAGTACGAAATTTTCGTATTTCTTCTTGTCATTTGACGACTAATTTTTGATCTTTTCCCAAAGAAATTCAAGCCAATTTAATTCACAGTGTGTGTATATTATATGTATTTCCAAAATGAACGGGTTCTATTCCTGGCAAGGAATATTGATTTTTGACGACACGGTTGGCGCAGTGGTTGAGCGATAGGCTGCTGTGCTGCGTGTCGCGGGTTCGATTCCCACACGGAACAAATATTTGTATGGCCTACAGATAGTTGTTCCGGGTCTGGCTGTTTGTGTATGTGACTTTGTATGTTTGTAAACGCACCCACGATACAGGAGAAATTCCTAGTGTGGGGCAACGTTTTTTAAAAATAATGAAATAAATAATAAATAAATAATTAAGCATGCCGTTTTAGTTTTCATCAAAATCGGGTCCGAGAATGACTCAGTGACATATTCCAAAACATAAACTCCAACTCAACTCGAATTCCAACTCCATCGGAGCTTGTCATAGATTGAAGTTTTTACATTTGTTTGCGCATCTCTCGAGTACGACGTCAATTAGACAAGCTATCATTGACATTTTCGTGCTCATGTTGGAATTGGAGTTCGAGTTGAGTCTACAATGCGACAACTTGCTCCGTCACGGTTTCATAGTTCAATTGTCGCATAGAATTTGTATAATCATCATCATCATCATCATCATCATCATCATCATCATCATCATATAAGCCGAAAGACGTCCACTGCTGGACATAGGCCTCTCCCAAGTGTCGCCACAATAACCGGTCCTGTGTATTTGTATAATTATTTGATTAATGATAATATTATTATTTCCTAAATAAAAACTAATTACTTAGCTGTAGCAAGCAAAGCAATTTTTATGAAAGATTTTTTTAAATATTTTCATGAGCGACGATGCAACTTGATATAAGCTTCAAAGTTGATAATTAGAAAAAGAAGTCCGACGTGGCCTCTGACGTCAAAAGCCGTAGTAAAATGAAGTTATTAATTTAAATTCAGAACTGACACTTTTTTCTTAAACAGTATGAGCGCCCTTGGATTAAAATCCCTTTTATTTTGACGAGACAACAAATTCAAGTCTGTTTTCTACATAAACCTGTGCAGTTCACCTAGCGAGTTCAAAGAGCGTGAATATTTGAAGGCATCTCTAGCCTTCAGTTTACGCTTCAGAAGTCTGCGGTCACTATAAAAACCGGCTAAATGCGACGCGGACTCGCGCACGAAGGGTTCTGTACCATTATCTATAAAAAACGGCAAAAAATCACGTTTGTTTTGTTAAATATTTATTTTATTCTGTTTTTAGTATTTGTTGTTATAGCGGCAACAGAAATACATCATCTGTGAAAATTTCAACTTCAACTGTCTAGCTATCACGGTTCATGAGATACAGCCTGGTGACAGACAGACGGACAGCGGAGTCTTAGTAATAGGGTCCCGTTTTTATCCTTTTGGTACGGAATCCTAAAAACCGGCCAAGTGCGGGTCGTACTCGCGCGCAATGGGTTCCGAACGAAACAACTTTTTTGGCATGTTAATTTAAAACCATAGATTACTTTTAGGTTTTCTTGTAATAAATAATATGAGTAGGTAAAGAACTATTGACTGTTACTTTTTTCTAATGTGTTAGGTTTAGTAGTTTCAGAGCTATAAGTATTTTCTTTAATAACTTTTAAATTATTTATTTTAAGGGTAAGAAAAAGAAATGAAACCCTTACAACGAGTCCTTATATTTGGTATGCACAGTGCACACACTGCAGTATTTGAAAAACTTTTTTAATGTGGTAATTTTATTTTTCCCTCCAAAATTGACCCCGTATACGCAACAGGGTATCCAGGGTTCCGTTTTTCGTATAGACGTTCGAACCCTAAAAATAGATCTCTTTTTGTTCCATGGACGTCAATCGATTGGCTATAAAAAGTTTAATTGCTTCCGAGGCAGCGGAAACATTTTGATGTCTTCTAAGGTTAGGGTTGCCATCTATAAAATTTGGAAACCAGGACAAGACGCGTGAAAACTCCGCATTTTAGAACCCAGAACCCGGGCATGTCAACCGGTTTAAAAAAAAACAGTCGAAAATGTCATAAATCCCCTTTTTATTTATTTTCAGACCAATCATCATCATCATTTTAAATGTAATGTCCTAACAAAACAGAATCTTATTACAGTTTGTTTGTTACAAATTGTTTTAATAATCAGTCAGGGACGGTGAATTTAGCGACTCGGTTCGTCGTCGGTTGATCGCGGCGTGGCACAGTCAAGTGCTTGTGTCGCGGGTGGCCCAAGACTTTAAATTTTTAAACCCGGACTACAAATATAGTCCGGCCCGGACTTTCCCCGGACGCCCTCTAAACTAGGACAAATCCGAAAAAAACCCGGACGGATGGTAACCCTATCTAAGGTAGATCAGTGGTTCCCAACCTGTGGCCCGTGGTCTGCAAGGGCAATAATAGTTGATGCTACAAGTTTTGAATATCTAAATGATGTCGAAGCTCCTTATCGCACAGTACGAACATGGCGTATAGGGGCTAGGCGAAAAAAAGTGTAGGTAAGATTTTTCCGTCACGAATTTCGGTATTTTTACGGTTTTAGACATTTATTTTCTCAAAAGATTTACACAATCACTTACAGAGAAAATAAAATATTATAACTTAAAAATACATGAAGCCGGTTGGCGCAGTGGGTTAGTACTATGACAAAATTACATTACGATTTATTTACACTTTTACTAAAAGAGTAGTTGTAGAAAAAATGCCTCTTTGCTGAACTACGATAGGAACTTCGTTACAACCGAGTGTTCCACGACACGACATTTTTTAGATTTACTCGGTTTAATTTTCTTCTTGATTTCTTTTCCCTGCTAGCAACAATTAAACCAAAGTGGTCCCGGGTCAAATAAAGGTTGTGAGCCACTGAGCTAGATTGAAGTAGATTGCTAGATGGTTTATTTTTGAATAGCTTCAGTTCTTTTTAAGTAAAGGATGTAAGTGCCTGACAATAATTGAGACCTCGTCAATTTGTGCCAGAAAATTACCTACACGATTGCATTTTTGTTTTATCGGTTCGATTACTTCGATTACACACAATGCTAGGCCAGTTTAGAAATATTACTTTCTATGCAGTTTTTATGTACTGATTTTATTTAATATTGAGATTATTGTGTCCCACTGCAGGACAAAGGCCTCCCTTTATTCTTTCCATTCTTCTCGCCTTTGGGGAAGTGTGGACCAATCCTGTCGATATCCGATTCTGATATACCCAAGGCAGGGTGTTAAATGTTTTTAGTTCGCTTCGCTTGCTCTTTCATCATTGTCTCTCAGATTTCTAGGCATAGGTTGATAAAGATTCTTCCATAGAAGTATATAATCTAATCTTATCCCACATGGGGTACTAAATCCTAAGCTATATCTACGAGATTCTAAAAATTTCGAGGTCGTCTCGCTAGCTATAATTTTCTTAAGAGCGTTTACGCACAATAAAAAACTTTTTCACAAAAAAAAACCGACTTCCAAAAAAAACACTACAAAGTACAAAATAACTTTAATTTCGGAAGTCGGTGTTTTTGGTTGCTTCTTCGTTATTTGACACCGACTTCCGAAGTTAAAGTTAAGTATTTTGTACTTTGTAGTGTTTTTTTTGGAAGTCGGTTTTTTTTTTGTGAAAAAGTTTTTTATTTTTCACTTTTTAGTGGTACCCCACACCTAAAACACCACTGAAAAGTCACAGGAAAGCAAAAATATGCAATTTCGTATGATTTTTCCTCATATTTTTCCAGCAATTTGGATTTAAAAACCAAACTGCTGAACCGATTTTGATAAAATTTAAATGGGACCAATCGAGAAGTATATCCTTTCACATAATACAAGATTTTTCAAATCGGTTCATAAATGACGGAGATATGAGGTAACAAACACAAAAAAAAAAAATACAGTCGAATTGAGAACCTCCTCCTTTTTGGGAAGTCGGTTAAAAAGAGTTTAGAGGGAGAGAGAGAGAGCGATAATAAGTTTTCTATAGAAAGTGAAAAATCACTCTATCTCTCCTCCTGAACTCTTTTTCGAAAATGTTCTCACCTAACCTTTTAGACCTGGTTGGATGGCGTATGCGTACTAAGTTTCAATAAAATCGGTTCATTCATTTCGAAAAATAAGGACTTCAAAGTTTGTATGAAAAGCCGTACCTACGGCGTAAACACTCTTAAGTAGGATTAATTTGTTAAGCTGCTTTTTTTTAAATGCCCTCCTCAAACTCCCTTCTCCACACAAAGACAAAGATTCTCCCGTCCCCCTTAAACGAAATTCTGTATCCGCGCCTGCTCGTGACTACCTTAAGAGCGCCGATGAGGTGGTTGCCTAAGGCGCTGGTAATATTAATCCGCTTCTGTGTACATCGGTTATTATAAAAGGAATAATTCCTTTGCAATATACGATATCTAGCAAATACATTAACTACATTAAGCAAATATAACTGTTAGCTACTGGACTGCACTTACCTTAGTTATGTATTTATTCGCTAAGTGAACAATGTATGTTCTTTTAGAATAAATAAAGAATCTTAAACCCATTTATCATTCGTTCCCAACCTGTATAGTTGTTTAGTTCATTCATATACTTATAAAGCTCATTCAAAGCGAACGTTGCTTTGCTTTGTCATTACTCATTAGTGATACTGATAAGGCAATGATACATCCCGTAGTGCGAAACCACCAATTTTGCTCTGAAATAACCTGCTTTATTGGTTTAGCTGGTCCTATAGTATAGCCATGACAGGGTGTGTTGAAGCTAATTTCCTATAGGTAGGTACTTATTTGGAGGTACATTTAGCTCTTGGGAAACTATTGGGTATTTTTCTAGATAGGAAATAGTGATTCTGATTAGTCCGACCGTTCAATTTTCAAAAACTTTTGAACACGTTTTTTTGCCATTTAAAATCAATTAAAAATATAAAGCGCATCAAAGTTCAAGAGTGGGGGGTCGGTAGCGTCACGTTTTACTAAAAAGTGTACTGAAATGTTTTCAACGCACTAGAATTCTGGAAAGGGTCGTCAATTTTTTTTGTTTAGGTACGTGAAAAATACACGTGTCCAATATTTTTTGGAAATTTATCTGACGGACATTTTTTGTTTTCAAGAATAGTTACAATTCCAGGTTCGTATTTACAGGTAAACCACCAACCAATAATCTACATAAACAAAATCGGTGGAAAAACTATATCACACCCTTTTGAAGTTTTTCTTTTATCCTTGTCTTGTCACGCATGACGTCGCGCGTCGTTTGTACTTGATGGCGCGAATATTCTGCGACTAACTTGGGAGTGACATCACACGCAATTAGTGCTGTCTCTGTTTATTCATCATTTAAAATGCTCACAACTCTGTTTCTCATTCATATCTTTAAGTTATTCTGCGCATATTTCGATACCAAAAGCATCAATTAACGTAAGCGACATTTTAGATTTTTTGATAAATGCCACTAAGTAATCGCTGTAAGATTCCTTTTGGCATTTGGGGTAAATGTCCCTTACGTTAACTGGTACTTCAGGGTGCTTCAGGTATCGATTTATTTATTTATAATTCTAAAAGAAATCTTGAAAGCTTCCCGTGGGACAGGCCTAGCCTAGTGCAGGTGAAAATCTTTTTTGTAAACTTTTCAAGAAAACCACACGTTCTTGTACCTACACTTATCGCAGTTATTATCACACTCTGTAATCTTATTTTTTCTTGTAAAGTTATTCTTATTCCTATTTCTTGGCTCTTCTCTATGTTGGAGAAAGGTAAAAATCTGTCAAATTCCCTATAACCATGATATTTATTTTGGAAATAGGTTACAGCATTTGTCACATTTTATGCGACAAGGGCTGTTTACTGAAGCAGTAAATGTATTGAAGAAACTTCTAAAACTGTCAGATTGAAACCTGTCGCCTTTTTTTTTTTTTTTTGAGGATGGGAAGTCATCAAATGACCCCTCCCGCTCTGGGTGGAGCGGCAGGGAGTGTTAGACTTTTACTGACTAAAACCCACCCATAATCCTCCTAGTGCCTTTCTTTCCAGGGCCGCGGTAACTCTTTCGAACATATTGAGCAACCCTGGCAAAACCTGTCGCCTTTGGGTTTTGATGCGTTGACATTTTATTTTGACACCATATAATGCATAGTGCCAATTCTTCTAATTTTCAAGCAACGTTCGCGTTCTTATCTCATTCGCAATCTGTCAAAAATGTGATGGAAATTTCCCCCTGATCAGATCATCATCAATTTGACCCGCTTCTGATGTACGGTACAATTATGCTTTTTCCAACTCCTCCCCAATTATTTTCTGATTATTTTCGTTGCGGGATCAAAGACAGTTGAATCGTTTCTTTGGGACTCGTCGAGCATCATTTCCTTGGTCGTCACTGTTGATCCTGGCTTCCAGGAGTTGTTATGATTGGGATAAGTGTCTTATTTTGTTATTGTGTAGGAAAACCGTTAAATACCGTCTCTCGTGAGTCATCTGACACCACAGGGTTATCGGACCTCTACTATATATACCACAGTATTTATACACTTCTGGACACATCTATTGGCCCACCTTAGAGTTTAGGTTTCGATGGCCTCTACCGAAATATGATTGCTAGATTGAACAAAAACTGTTGATGCAGTTTTAAACCTGATACATTTTACCATCTTTTTCGATCGTATTGTTTTAAATTTGAATTCAGAATACCATACGACATGGAGCTACGCCTAACAAGTCGGATATGCGCCTTGTTAAAGGCAATTGATTTTTGAATAAAAAACATGTTTTATCAAATAAAGGTTTAATTTAATAACGCGTGTTGCCTCCATGGGCATCTACCACAGCTCTCATACGATTAGGCATAGAGTTTATCAACCGCTCTATGAAATTTTGAGGGATCATCTCCCATTCCTCTTCTATGGCAGTTTTCAACTCCTGCATCGTCTGGGCAACTGGCCGACGAGCCCTAACACGTCTTTTTAGCTCGTCCCACATATGCTCAATGGGGTTCATGTCTGGGCTTCTGGCTGGCCAGTCCATAACTGTGATGTTCACATCCCGAAGATATTCCCTGACGATGCCGGCTGCATGGGCTCTTGCATTATCATGCATAAAAAGGAAATTTGGGCCCACATAGTCCGCGTATAGTATCACGTGAGGTTCTAAGCACTCACGAATGTAATTTTCAGCATTTAATGTTGGCAGCCGTGGTCCTGTAACAACCTCAAGTTGAGTTTTGCCGCTCGCGGATATACCGCCCCAGACAGTCCATGAACCACCGCCATAAGCAACCCTCTCTTCAAAGCAGCATTGTGCGAAACGCTCTCCCTTACGTCGGTAGACCTTCTTCCTTCCATCATTGCCATGTAACACAATTTTAGACTCATCAGAAAAGAGTACACGGCTCCAATCTTACTGTGTCCAATTTAAATGACTGCGTGCGAAATGAAGGCGCGCTGTTCGGTGGGCTCGCGTTAGTTTGGGCCCATTAGCTGGCTTGTGTGGTACCATATCGCGTTCTTGTAACCTTCTCCGAACAGTTCGAGCGCTCACAGATACTCCGTGGAAGTCGCGAAGTTGGTTTTGTATCTCAATGGAGGTAAGGTGACGATTTCTCAAGCTGGTCGTCACGATGAACCGATCCTGCCTTTCAGTTGTGACCCGAGATCGTGGCCTTCCTTGGCGACGAACAAAGCCGCCAGTCTCTAGGTACCTCCGATAAACATTTCGGACCGCAGATCGACTTAAATTAAGTTGAGCACTCACGTTTCTTTGGCTGTGTCCGGCCTGAATAAGTGCCACAGCTTGGGCGGCGACTTCAGGTGAAGTATCCATAGATTATTGATAGAACCTCACCTTAATGTTAAGAATAAGTAATGTTTGTTGCAAAACCAAAGATATCAATCACTTTTTCAAGAATTAAATCCAAGTAAACCAATAAAACCAAGTTTTCTTAGTATTCGATTGTTTGATATCAACAAACAGGCTCCAAATTGTCTTTTGTTTCTTTAAATTCTGTGTTCGAAATTCAAAAAAAGACTATTGAATGAAATTGTGAATGTGCCAGGTTCAAAACTGCATAAAAACTTTTTGCTCGACCTAATATAAAATTTTAGCTAGGACCAAACGAAACTGAAAATACAAGGTGGGCCAATAGATGTGTCCAGAAGTGTATTAACCTCTTGGGGTCTGCGCAACGCATTTTCTTCATTTTCCCACCGTAAACCGTCATATCATTCACTCCTTTTTCTGTTACATCACTCCTCGCACACACGGCTTTTCTCTCTCTCTCTCTCAATTTTTTATACAAAAAAGTATAAAAAGTTTACAAGAAACCTTGCTGTCCCTAACTGACGCCGCTAAGCCGAGGTCGTATTCCACAGGGAATGCCCTTAGCGAGCGGTCAGTAGTTTTTAGTTTTGTTGCCTTGGCTGGGGGCCTGAAATTCATTTGAGGCCACCACAGGTTAGTCCGGTTAAGCAGTTGATATCCCAAGTGTGTTAACTTGCTAGTGGTCATACCTAAAAAAAAAAAACATTGCCATTCATTTTAGTGACGTGAATGTACAATGGCATTTTAATTTGAGAAATAAATATAGTTCTAACGTAGGTAGGTATACATATATTGAATAGTTTAAAACTAAATGAACAGCTTTTACAAAGTTGAACGCTGACTAATCGAGCGTCATAGTATGCACTTAGTGTAACGTATTGGAAAACTTTTGAAGTCCAACTTTTGATTGGTTCTAAATAGTGAACTTCGAAACAAAAAGGAACTTTGCTGCAAAGCTCCTGACACTGCCCGAATGGGCAATAACGGTCATTGACGGACAAGTGCCACCGGAACGCACAAAGACTTAGTGCAACCAAGTGATACTAACATAGTTTTAAGTTATTATATACTAACACAATTGTTATTATATGTAAAGTCGGTTAAGGTATTTATCTATGGGTCTTTGTAACCTGAAAATAAATGGTTTATTATTATTATTATTATTGACCCACGTACATTTGATGACTTAAAAAACAGAAATAAACACAAAGCTGTCCTGAATCAACTTCTATCGTGATCCTTTGCGTTCTATATACAATTATAATGGTTTAGGTAAGTATCTTTTTTATGGATGGGAAATCATGAAATGACCCCTTTCGCTCTGGGTGCAGCGGGAGTGCCAGACTTTTACTGACTAAAACTCTTCCGTGCTCTTCCTAGTGCCCTTTGCGACTCAAGAGCAGCGGTGACTCTTTCGAAAAAAATCAGCAACCCTGGCAGGTGTTTGTCTACGAAGGGATATTAGGGAAAGTTGTGCAATGTATTTTATTGCAATTTAAGGTATACATATATATATGATATGAGTACATAAACTTGGAACTATATTACTATGGTTGGAATATAAATACTATGACTAAATGTAATTCCACCACCAGTGTTTTTATGTAGCGACATGTGACTTAAACAACCGTAGATATAAGAAAGTCGTTTTATCGGTTTTTTATCTATCTCTATGTTCACAACGCAGACACTGGGTAACACGATAACAATTGGAAAGTCTGGTTGGCCGATTCTGATGACCCGTAACCAGAGCTGGGCAAAATGCATGCTTTGCTTTAATTAAAATATAAATTACAAAATACTATCTCGCATGTATTTAAAATACGAAATACAAAATACTTTTAGTCGTGTATTTTTTAATGTAAAATGCAAAATATAGTATTTAAAATACAAAATACAAAACACCCAACTCCGCACTTATGTAGATACAGCAGAGGTATCGTGTTTGGCCTCACTGGAATGGTTTCAAGAAACAGATTATAAGTAGATTAGTAATATTCATAGTATGACCTGGAATCTTCAGGATACCCAACTCCTCACTTACTTACAGCAGACGTTTCGTGTTTGGGTTCCTTCAAATGGTTCCAGTAAATGCTACAAATCCTACTACGAGTATATAATAATATTATAAATGCGAAAGTTTGTGAGGATGGATGGATGTATGTTTGTTACTCTTTCTCGCAAAAACTACTGAATGGATCTTGATGAAATTTGGCACAGAGGTAGATTATTGTCTGGAATAACACATAGGATACTTTTTATCCCGGGAGTATGTTCCCTTGGGATAATTATCGACATTCACGCGGGCGGAGCCGCGGGCGGCAGCTAGTAGGTTATAAAATTGTGATTGTGAACACTGTGATCCTGATCACTGATGAAGCAGAAAAGAGAAATTAGTGAATAGGTACCTACATTGGCAAGAGATGCTAAGCTACTTTTACTCGTTCAATCGATAGGATATTGTTGCGCGCTATATTTGATACCGGTTGCACAGCGGTAAAACTTAGTTACTATTTGCGCCATCTAGTATCGAGTAGCAGAACTAGTAGAGTCAAAATTCTTGTAGACTTTCTAGAGTTCTCGACATCTCGGCGGGAAGTCTCGACATAGTTACTGATCACCTACCGACCGAATTCGGCCGATAACTCCACTAATCTAACTATTGTTTAATCCTTTGGTTTCAAGAGCTCTTTATACTTCAACAAAACAATTGAGAATGAAATTAACGTTCAATGTACCTAGGTACGAATATTTTGGCCCAAGCGTCATCGCATCCGGGTAGACCGCTAATAAATAAAATAATGATTAGTAAATATAAAAAAATTGCGGTCTCCCAAGGCGACGACACTTGGGCCTAAATATTCGTACCTATATTAAACTAAAAGGAACGATACATATTCAGACCTGACATGTGAAAATTCCCAAATAAAAAATAAATCTTACGGAACAGTAAATAAACATTAAATTCCCAAATAAAAAATAAATCTTACGGAACAGTAAATAAACATTAAATTCCCAAATAAAAAATAAATCTTACGGAACAGTAAATAAACATTAAATTCGCGATAAAATACGCGACACACCGGTGTGTCGCCGAGGCTGGAGCGGCTAACTACTTGCTAGAGTTTTATTCTTGGGGTATTTTAAATGTTAACTGTTGTTTCATAGACTATCAAACAAAAATGCACATACTAAAATCACAACAGCCGTCATCCTTAGACAATTGTATGAAATGGCTGTATGTAATGCGGTACATTGACTTACAGAACGATTAATTTCCCTGACTGTACATTGCAACTAATATAAATATGGGAAGTATAATGGGAAACAATGACTATGTTCATGTGTTTCATGAAAATCTGTCGATTTCGAGGGTCTTATTACGCTCTGATGCAAATCCAGAAACAACTAAAATTGGTTATAAAAAATTCAAGCGCATTAGAATTTTTAGCAACAGCGATTTTTAACGATGTGTGCGATGTTGTTTCTATGCGAATGTAAATAATTAATTAGTAACTAGCTAACTGTACAAAAAATGTTCATCAGTTCAACCTCATCGTCATCATCATTTCAGCCTAAAGCCCTCCTCTGCAGAACAAAGACTTACCACAAGCGCCCGTGGATCTTGCGGCTTTGCGACCAGGTATCTATCAACCTGGCGGAATAAAATATGTTATTGCATTGCGACTTCTTACTCTGGCCTGCTAGGACTATTGATAATAATAATTGCTATGTCAAATATCTTGACTTGGCTCGTGAGGTGGTCGACATGTGGAATATGGACAGCAATCATTGCACTCTTGTTAGGCAGCTGGATCCAGGGCTTGATTCAGAAAGCAGTACTTCTGGACACGGCTCGTATTGTTTTATAATTTATATTGAAATATTTAATATTGTATGTTTACTGAATAAACGAATTCATTTATTTGCAGACCGAGGTCTCCATACTGTTAGTAAATACATCATTAAACTATTGTTAGTACCTAAACATACAATGAAATAAAAGAAAGAAACACAGATCCAATTTTAACAAAAACAGAGATGCCTGCCCACTCACCCACGTACGACCTGTATGTGCACATTCTCACCTACCGGCCGAGCATTTCACAGTCCCAACGGTCACTTAATGCCCTCAGCATGCTATGTAGCATTTATTATCTTAAATAAAGTCGGAGAAATTGGAGGAGGTTTTTTGAGGTGCATTAACAGCATCAGTCTCTTGATCTTATCGGCGCAACATGACTTCTTTGTTACTAGTCATGTCAGAAGTCACTCTTTTTTAGGCATATCATGCTTCATAAAGTCCATTCATCGTTAGCTCGGTTGTCCCATACTCTTATAGCAAGCCAGATTCATAATCATTTCCTCAAAAGATTTTCCTCATTTCAATTTTAGTATTTTGAACTTCTGTTAACGACAGCCAGTCTCTAGATAAATATTAATTAAAGTTTTGACACGTACCTTCAGTAGCATTAGCTGCTTTCAAAAGCTTTATCTAGCTCTAAAGTCAAAGTTCTTATACTCTAAGAAAATACCGAGTTTTCAAAGATGTGAATAATAGATACAGATGCTGGTATAGCAGTGTTTCGTTTCATTCAGTATTGATTCGCTGAATAGAATCCTCGGTATCTTTCTGCGAATGTTTTATGTTTTCATATTAAAATAGGTCTGGCAGCAGTCTGCGCAATCAAAATTTTGCAATTTGCGGCTCGGTTTTGATTTGTAAGATGATAGATATTAATTTATCTAGCACCTTACAAACTAGTACCTACTTACTGAAAAAGTATTCGCTTATAATTAGTAGCGCATATATGTTTTATTCCTACTGAAGTTTTGTCATTAAAATCATCAACACAACACTGTTTAGTTTAAAATTGTTCACTGTAGTTGAAATATAAATTCAATCAGTCGTGTAATTTGAACTAGGTATTTCTATCTATCTATCTCTGAGCGTTAAGAGTTGTGTTGATGATTTTGATACTATTCAGTTGTGTAAACTTTTTTCCAGTATTTAGTAACTTTTTAGAACTTTTAATTACTGAGCTTTCAATCTTCAGTTTTGCTTGCTGCCGAGGCACTTTTGAGTTTAGAAATTGTTATTGTACCATTGTTGCTGTGTTGGCGCAATTAATTTCTTCGTTTCTAAGGTGTCACCTTCATGCTATAAGGGGAAAGTTTACGCGTTTGTGGGGCCATGCCATTGTTTGTTGATGGGCTATCTTTTTACGTAAGGATATTTTTTTTAAACAGTATATTTATGTTTGTGTTTGACCATTTTTTCCTGGCGGTGTACCGTTTATAACAAAGGCATAGATACAGTCAGCAACAATAGACGTTTAACATTTCAGTTTTTTAAATGTAATTTATGTATTTTTGAACATAAGTATAAATAGGAGTCTCACTCCTCAAGCTTAGGTTTCCTCTAGGTTTCCTCTAGTGGAGTGGAGTGGGACTGCTAGACGAAAACAATAGTTTTCTTAGGGCGAGTTTTTCATCTATCACATTTATGTGCGCATAACTCGACAAAACGTATTGAACAGCTCAGATTTTTTTTCGCGATTTCATGCTTGGTCCCGTAGTAAAAACAGTTCATAGGTATTGCGTTTATTTAGTTACACGTTGTATTTAGCTAGACCAATGGCCCTGTAAAATTAACCATTATTAAATAAGTAACTAAATATTGGTCGAAAATGATTCAGTTTAAGAACTCGCCCTAAAACAGTAGTTTTCTTAAAGAATCAGATTTGAATGTTCTATGATTTTGCACGCCCCTTCTAAAGTTCCATAGACTAACTAAACACTATTAATTTAATGAAGAGTGAACCTAATCCACAAGTTTTTGTTCCGCAGTCATGGTCTCTCGTGGGCATCGTTCTCATGATCGCAGCTGGTCTCATCATGTTCACGTACAAAGCTACGCAATTCAACCTGCTCGGCTTCAACTTCCTGCTCATCGCGTCCTTCGCTGCCGGGCTCCGCTGGACTTTCGCACAGATGCTGATGCAGAAGTCCAAGCTAGGGCTCCACAATCCGGTCGATATGGTGTTCCACGTGCAGCCCTGGATGTTCGTGTCGCTGCTGCCGTTCACTATCATTTTCGAAGGTAAGGTCCTGTGTTTACTTATTTATTTATTTCAACTTTATGTACAATAGTGTTACATGGGTGGACTTAATGCAATATGGCATTCTCTACCAGTCAACCTTTGGGTTAAAAATACTGCACAGTGGTAGGTGTACAACAAATAAATAAGATTTAAAACTGTCGGCACGGTTGGCGCCTAGTTGGCGCAGTGGTTGAGCGATTGACTGATGCGCTGCGTGTCGCGGGTTCGATTCCCGTATGAAACAAACATTTTGTTTAGCCTACAGATAGTTGTTTCGGGTCTGGCTGTTTGTGTATGTGAGTTTATATGTTTGTAAACGCACTCACTATACAGGAGAAATTCCACAGATTACGTGGGGCAACGTTTTTTTTTTAAAAAATAAAACAATATAAAATTATAACTTATTGTCTGATCAAGCCTAACGTTTCCTAACATTCACGTCTGATTTTTAGTGTTGTTGTTAGGTAAAATCACAACACCAGTTGGCGCTTAGGGTCGGTTCGCATCTGACGGAAAATGCGTCGCGTATTATCGACCGCGTAACGCCAGAACAGACAAATATATGATAAAAAATTCAACCTTGCACACTCAACCGATGATGCGTTATACCACGTTATACCGAATAGAGGCAACCGTTGATACGCTCGACGCATCTTCCGTCAGATGTATTTGAAAACGTCACTTTGACGTTGACGTTAATTTATCCAATGTCGGAAAGCATAAGCGTTTGACAGTGTCTAGACCAGACGCCTCAGTGCTGCTATCCGGTGCACGAAATTTCAGAAATCCTTAATTGTCAGATATAATACTTATTAATGGCGGTTTGTCAGCTTTTTATGCAGAATGTAAGTTATGTCCAGCCGCCATAAAAATGTTGTAATAATAAGACTATGCACAAGGTGCGTTTCAGCTGATTTTATTCCATAACTAATCTGAAATCCACTTTTGTAATCGAGACGTTTTAGCGTAATAGGATAGATGACTAAAAACATCTATTTAGTCCGTCAGATAGATTTCCAAAAAATAGTACCTAGACACGTATATTTTCTATTTCACGTACAGAAAAAATTAAAAAAATACGGTGCGTTCAAAACTCGCGTGACGTCACTCGTATGTACACTTTTTAGATTGCGTTGCTTGCGTTTTATCTTCGTCATTTTTATTGATTTGATAAAGCAAAAAATACGTGCCCAATGTTTTTCGATGATATAACTGACGAAATAAATAAAATCATATATTTTTTAACCAGGAATCATCCCATTGTGGCGTTTAGCTTACTCCCATGGAAATAATGTGTTAAGTTTATCCTTGTACTTTAATGGAGTGAGTATAAGCTAGAACATCACAGCACCTGTCTACTTAAGTACTTGCCAGCTCTAGCAAGCCGCGAACAACTACGTAGCCAGATTGGATGAAAGCAAACTTTGATTTAAACCAACAACTTCGCACTCCATACATGATTAAGCCATTTGAAAATGCTTTACAACAAATTAAAAGCTTTACAGTTTGGTTTCTGAGATTCTGAATTAATTCAAACTAGCTGTGCCCGCGACTTTGTTCGCATGGATGTCGGAAAAAATTATACGTACAGAGGAATGAGGAGACTGGTTGCTCATGACTTAGTAATAATAGCCGCAAGGGTTGATATTAAGGTTAAGCAATGCTTGCCGAGGTCGGCTTGTAGATGGCTAACCATTTTATCATACCGAGATTCCTTCGTGCTCCGGATAACATGTTAAGTCGTTGGTCCGGCTGTCATTTGTAGGTCTTTGGCAGACGTTTGACGGATTGCCAGAAGCTAGAAAATCTAACAACAGTCTTGCCAAAAAGTACCGTGTTACCCAGTTAATGGGTTGTGGAGGTTTGATAGGCAGCCGCTCCACGTAAAATACTGTCAGCTGGATTCGGTGACTAAGAGCCGACCCCAATATAGTTTGGAAAAGGCTAGGCAGATGACGATGCTAAATAATCGTGCACAGTTGAAGGATTCAGTCTCATTATGCAAAAAAAAAAGTTAAATAGTTGATTGATGTAGGAATGAGCGAAATTGAATGAACTTAGATAACGTCACACGACACGTCTTAAATGAGTAGGTACTTTTAAAAAAAATTACGAATTTGGACTCGAGACCATAAATAAAAAATCGTGTAATAGTCAATAATCTGATGGAAAATCTTAACACCGCGATTCAGAAAAACGCGTCATCGATGCAACGCCATCAATCGACCATGTAGTAAACTATGAGATATTCAAATTTATAATTTTATTTTACTTTAAACAATTTGTTTTGATTTTATTTTTATGCTTACCTGCATTTTATCTATCTCCATAAATGGCGCCTAAGAGTCAGTCACCGCAACGCTTAGCGCTGTATAAAGTTTCTTACTAAAATTAAAAAATCAATATCGTTTGATTTTGATGAAATAAATGCTAAATGTTACTCGGGGTAACACTAAACATGTTATGTAAAATGGCATTTTTGCGTTTTATACCTTTTTCCTAACATTTCTCAGTTATTTTTATGCAAATATATTGAATGTGACGGCAAGTCTACGATTTTATTATATGTATAGATATACCTAGATGAAGGT
The DNA here is from genome assembly GCA_947386135.1 of Melanchra persicariae. Taxonomy (NCBI): domain Eukaryota; kingdom Metazoa; phylum Arthropoda; class Insecta; order Lepidoptera; family Noctuidae; genus Melanchra; species Melanchra persicariae. Next base: position 32,607,795 of record OX376643.1, read on the forward strand.
TTACAAACGATAAATCTGGGGACACGGTAGTGCCCCCGCCAAGACGAGCCATGCGAAGCGCAAGGGCACTACCTACCTTTTCTCGAAGTGTTTCGTCGTGTTTTTGAACCCTCATAGAGTTGGTTTCCGATGTACCAGATAGTTCATATTCTCAGGATATGATGTCAATAATAGACTAATTAAACATACAAAGTCTCAATTGAATAGCTCGAAGAAGCTCGCGAAGTTTGAATGAGACTTTCACCAATTTTATGAATTAGGTCATGAAAGTTTACACGGGACTGTAGACAGTAACTAAAAAACCTATTAATAAGTACTTACAAGAACCTCCGCCTTAATCAAGAGTCTCAGGTAGGTTTCAGTTATTTACGCCCTTTGACGACAAGGTGAGCAAATCGACTGTAAGTACTTAATTAATACGATAAGATATAATCCTAAAGTTAGGTATATAATTAAAATTTATTAATAATACCTATTTAATTTATAAACAAAAAAACCGACTACCACCGCGACCGAAACGAACGCTTACAAAAAAAACTGAAATCCCACCAAAAACATTTCATGTAAAATGTTGCCAAGACGACCACATAAGGTTTGCCCTGTGAAAAAGATATCAGATCTCATGTAGAGCCAAGCTTCTGTATCTACACGGCCTAACTCTACCGACCCTAACTTCACAAATTATACATATCAGTAAAAATGCACGGCTTGGCTGTTTCGTTACTTACTTCAGAAACTAAAATAATATTCGCATCACCTCCACGACGCGCGACGGTAGCGAAACGGCGAAGCATTATAAAAAATACTTGAACAGAAAGAAAGGTAGTCGGAAGCCAGAAAATCTTATACTACTCGTATTTTCTTGCCGAGGAGTATCGTGTTATTCACTTTTGATTAGTCGATGAAAACAATGTAGACTAATAAAAATTTCCACTTTTCTTATGTTATGTTTTAAATACTACTTTTCTTTATCCGTTTTTGAAAATTGATATACATAGTTTTATATAAAGTAGAAGCATTTTTTATTTTAAAATCCTGTAAATGTGAGGACCATGGAGCCTATACTGTTAATAATATAGATGGTTTCCTTGTTTGACATGAGTGAGCAGGGGCAGTTGAGGGTGTGTCATGCTCGCTAGAATGTCTCGCTGATGGTGGCGCGTGTATTTGATCATTCGGTTCCCTTCAAAATGGTTGAGCTGAATGGTGCTGATGCACGCGTCATGTTCGTGAACGGGCGCCGTCAGTGGAGACTGGTCATATCTTAGCTGTCACTGGCTTATTTCTATATTTAATACTTATTGGATACTTGGAATACTTTTATTTTTTTCCTTTCTTTGCATTGTTCTCACATATAGATGCAACAAGTAATGATGTAACCAGGATTTTTGTAAAACATAAAATGGTTTAAAAGAGTGTCCATGGATTTTCTTGTACGTTCTTCTCCATAGAGATCTACGCTTTGGAACGTGCAAATAGGTTCATGTTTTTGACTGACTGACTTTGACAATTCAAAAGTACCTGTTTTGGGATGCATGAAGGAGCCTCCTCGTGTAGCGCAATTTGTTCCATCTGACACTCAACTGAACCGAGCGCTCGGCGCATCCTGGACAGTCTCACCTAACACCTTATAAGACTGGCCAATCCTTCCCTTGCGGTGGTAGGGCTAACACCCGCCTGGTTCGCGACCACCCTCCCACCGGAGTTCGGCGTCAAGCAGCCTGCTGTGTTTTGTTGACGCGTGGGAGTACCAGTGCCTCAAGGCATCTTCTGGGCACGCTCGCTTTCATCATGGACCTCATCTATCGCTTTCCATCAGGCGTGATCGAGGTCAAGAGCTAGCCCATTCATAAATAAAAAAAAAAAAAATAAACCTGTGATTGGTTTATTTGAAATAAATGCTTTGACTTTGACTTTGACTTTGAATGGCTACTGTACTGTATTCTGTTTATTTAAATATATGTATTATACAATACACCAGTAACGAACGAATTTAGTTAGGTACTTCTACTTATGTTTATGTAGATTCAGGTTATTTTAATTACCTACACAAGGTTTACCTTTTGAAAAACACTTGTGAAAATATAAACAACTTCGTTGAAAATTCAACGACGATCACGTTGAATACACAGACAACCGTGTTCAGCTGTTTTAAGGCTGTTATCATGGCGTGTCATCGTTACATTTCCCACCTCATCTATTCTACCCCTACACTTTTTTCTATGGTGTGGAAATCGTCAAGTGACTTCTTTCCGCTCTGGGTGGATCAGAAGGGAGTTTCAGACTCTTACTGACTAAAACCCATCCGTGTTCATCCAAATGCCCTTTGCGTTCCAGGGCCGCGGTGACATTCGAACAAATGTAATTGGAGGAATCACTGATTCCAATATTACATTTTTACCTAGTTTCATCAGGGGTTGAATATTTGTGTCACAATTGCTCTTGTATCCATTTTAAATAACAGAAGTCTGTATTTTATAATTCTAAAAATAAGAGTAAGTTACCTTTGCTGCCTTTGCATACATACTTGCTTCGGCCGCGAATCATATTTTATCCAAGATACAACCGGACACTGACCTGCAAATTGCAAAAAACGTAAGGAAATTTGAATTTCGCGGGCTACCCTGGCGCTTTCACCTTAAGGAATAAAAAATTAATTCCAGTTGAAGACTATGCGAATGTGCACGGCGAAGATTTGTACCATCTAGTGTTGCAAATTCGGAACTTGACATAGACGCTTCCTTGCTGTCACCTGTAGCTCCTACACGCTCCCTTTAGGGTAACATTCACAGCGTAGATTGTACGACTATTGTTGTAAATTTGGAACTTTTATCTTTAAAATACCTACAAGTATTTAAAAATAACATTGACACTTGCGTGCTGCAAGCAACATCCAAACCACCGCGACGCCATTTTTATGTAAGGTGATCGCCACACTGTTCCCTACCACTGCAACTCCTTACAGCCAGAATCAACAGTAGTGACCAGCAAAAAACGCAGAGTCAATGAAGATCGACATGTCCTTATGAAACTTTCAATGTTTGTATCGCAAGTAGAATAAAAGTTTGAAAAAAAACGTTGTTGCATTGTCACGACGCGCTTGCCGGTCTTGACATCGCCTTTATTCACCCCGTGTGTTCCCGAGTCGTGTCATTGGCATACGACACATTAACATAATCTTCTTAATTTATACAGACAGCCTATCAACTGTGAAGACACACGTGTTTTTCGCTTACTTTTCCTTTATGTTGGCCTTGTAACTATTCAGTCGCATGGAAAAGAAAGAAATAATAAATAATCGTAATAGGTACTCTCTTTGGTTAAGCTAACCAGCACTTTTTAATCACTGAATAGTTCGAACTACGATTAAAACTTGGTGAATCTTAGGTTTTACCGTAGTTTGAGCTTTTACAGTAACAGTTCACGTGCATATTAAATACTAAACTTCCTAAATGCCAATGTGTCTATTTGTTATTTATTCACGCTTTGCGGCTGAACGGACTCGCATGAAACTTCGTACACCGGTAAACCATAGCGTCGCCCTAATTGGCTAACGCTAACGATATAGTACGAGTTAACGATGCGTTTTCGACACGCGATGAAAACGATCGTGAAATTGATCCTGTGCTCGCGCAATGATTTGCAGGCTTCAATTAGGACACTCGTAACGAAATGTGTGTTAATCTCGTTGTGCGACGAAATCGCATCGTTAACTCGTACGATCGTTCTTTTTCTTATTTTCGTGTCGATTGACTCATATAATTTTTGTCTGACCAGTATTGAGCAACTTGTACAGCTCTATCATTGGCTTCGGTCAAATCTTGGATGGTGCAGGTTGTTGTGCACGACGGGCAATTAAGAAGGTGATGCATGTTCTATGAAGGGGCTCCACACTGGCACTGCGTTTGGGATAGGTGAAGAATGCCCCATTTAGCCAGATTATTTTTACAGCGGCCAACCTAGGTCAGCATTCGGTTAATAGATTTCCAGATTGGCCACTGCAGTTCGCGTCCGGGTGGTAGATGTTCTGCCAGGGTGATGAAGTGTAGAGGGGGAGGGTGTTTGTGCCTCCATAGTGCATTTCTCTCGTCTGCTGCACTGTCCACCAGCGAGGTCGTACCTTTCATAAAGCTTTTGCGGCTTTTAAGACGTGCAGGTATTTGTTGGTGACCATGCATAGGGTGTCGACCGTCTCGTTCCTGTTTCCACTTCTCAATGCGGCTAGCTATTTTGCGGCGAACATCTGACGATCGTTAGTCAATTAGTACGACGCTTATGTTTTGAATTAGGACTCATAATACTTTTTATACAGGTTATTATGTTTCCTACTCATTACACGGGCGATGCCCCTGGCAGAAACTGGTTCTGTAATACAAGGTGTAACAGATCAAACGAGAAGCCTAGAAAGGGGTTTGTTCTCACTGAAATCGTGAAAAAAAATAACCGCCCCATTAAATTCGGTCCCCAAGAGACAGGCGCTGCCTACTTTGGACCACTGCAAGACTTAGAGTACATCGTTAATAGTTACAGACCGACACTATGAGGAAAGAATTGTAACAATAGGTCAATAAAACAAAGTTATCTACACTAATATTATAAAGAGGAAAGATTTGTTTGTTTGTTTGTTTGTTTGTTTGTTTGAAATGAATAGGCTCCGAAACTACTGGACCGATTTGAAAAATTCTTTCACCAGTAGAATCCTACATTATCGGTGATGGTCATAGGCTATAGAATATTTTCAAAAAAGTTAGGGATCCGTATGAAAACTTCGATAATGTGACCCAAGGTGTGAGAAAAAATCCTTATATCGCGTACGCTGCGGAATCTATTGATAATAGAGCAAAGTCATGTACTACAGTTTTATAGACGTCATCAATATCTACAAAAAAGTCCGCGATACCATATGTCTAACTATTATGGATAAGTCACCATAACCGCTTTTTGTTAATATTAGTCAAGCAAATCCCATGGTGAAATAAAAAATGGTGATTATAGTACCATGATATTAATCCTTATCCATTTAAATGGTTTGATAATTAAGGTTGATTATGTCCGTGTAAATTACACTTTAAATCATTCAAATCGGACCTTTCGTTCAAAAGTTACGACGGTAATAAACATGCTCGGAGTAAGAAAAATGTCGCGGCTTGAGCGAAATGGGGAGAATCGTATCAATGCTTGGTCCGATGAAGTTGAAACACCACGGCATTTAAATGTTTTCGATAAAACAATAAGAATAACAAATGTTTGGATTTTTCGAAAATCAACTAGGTACATACATAATAAGGGGTGAAGCAGGGGTGAATAAGTTTTTAGGGAAGGAAATTATTGCTTGCTTCAATTTACGTCGGAATTCTATGAACAAACTAAAAGTGGGATAATTGAAACAGATCATGTACCTAACAATTTTTGCATAATCAACCCCTGACGGGCTGAACGGGGTGAACAGTTGCGCTGAACCAATAATGAGAATCGTTGTGCTTAATTTTCCAAAACTAACCTTTATAAGGGGATATGTATAGGGGCGTTACAGTTTGTGGAGTACCTACTATCCCCACGCGGACGAAGTCGCGGGCGAAGTTATAAATACGTTTGCATAAAGGTGCTTCCTCACCTGGAGCTCAATGTTTGTGAACGGACGCCGTCAGTTGGGACTGGTGATTTCTCAGCTGCCACGGTTTACTTTAATGATTTGTTACTTAAATTGTTGTTGAGTTTTTTTACTCCGGACACTTTTACGTGCATTTCTTTCTACATCGTTCTCACATAATATGCATGTATAATTTCAACAGGAACGATGTAACCATAAAATTGTAAAGAAAAAATGATTTAAAAGAGTGTCCGTGGAGTTTCTTGCACGTTCTTCTACATAGAGATCTGCGCTTTGGAACGTGCAAATAGTTTCATCTTTTTAACTGACCGACCTTGACAATTCTAAAGTGCCTGTAAATGGTTTATTTGAAATAAATAATTTGAATTTACTAGCTTTCATATTAACAGTCTGTGCTATCTCAATATTTACCTAGTTTCTAGCCAACCTCATAATCGGCCAATAAAGTTCCCACTGTGGACATAGGGTCTCCTGCCTTCCTCATGTGAGAGTAGCAGTTGGCCGCAGCCCGTAATCCAACACGCGGGCCCCGAGAAGGTAGGTAAATGTTGTGACATTTATCTACCTTCTCGGGGCCTGAAAGTCGAAGGCATGTGTGCCTTCGACTTTTTTTTCCAGGTCAAGTGGGTTTTCCAGCAATTTTTTCCTTCGCTGTTTTGAGAACTGTAAAGGTAGTTACGAAATAGTTGATACAAAGTAAAGTGCCTGCCTGAGTTCTGAATTGTGACCTACATGTCGCGTTACCTCTGAAGGCAATTACAATCTTCTAACCCTGTACCACTAATAGACGTTTTATACATCAAGAGAAAGCTGAAAAAAAGTAGTTAAAGCGACTTCAAAACAATTTATTTAATTAATAATTAAAAGTGGAGAAAAAGGAGTTTTATATTTTAAAAACTCTCAAGTAAATATGCCAACAATTTTTGAGGTCGTTGGAATAAACGGTGTTACTTAGTAGTCGTAATTGAATGTCGTATATATCGGTATACCCCGCCTAATGCAATAGGCTGACAGGCTGACACCTGCCTCAAACAGTTGGTTAATCTCCGTTGAGTTTAGCCACCGTGGCGTGAACTCGATCGGGAGAATTTTAATACAGAAAATAAAAATATCATATTAAGGTGGATTCCCAGCTTGATTTGAATAAATTATTTATTTAAATTACGTTAAAAGTATTAAATTACGACGGACTTGATGCATTTCTAGTGGTAGATGCAAAAATGAAAAAAAAAACACGATTAAGTAAATATACTTAATAATTTTGATCGTCGTCAATTCCAGGTTTCGCGTGCTACGACCACCTCCAGAAGATGTCTGCGGATAAGCTGGTACCGACGATACTGAAGGTGTCTGTCGGTGCCACAATAGCCTTCGCCATGGAGATCAGCGAGTTCCTCGTCGTCACCTACACGTCTAGTCTCACCCTCTCCATCTCTGGTATATTTAAGGTATGAGTACTGATGATTTTGCATTTTCATTGTTGGGTTCGCGTTTGACCACAATCTCACCTGATAGAAAGCGATGATGTGATCGAAGATGGAGCACGCTTGCCTAGAAGTAACTTGATATCCGAGGTTGCAGCCATCAGGACACACAGAATTTTACTCCTAAGCTCATAAAAGGGTTTCCAAAATGTTTTGTTTAATGTGTGGGATGTCCACCTTGTACCGGTGATTGGATGAATGAGGAGCTCATGGCATAGTAGTAACAGCTGCATGGGTCGAACTTCAAGGTAAGCAACGCTAGCCGAGTTCTAGAGACTGTCATTTGCACATTTTTTTTTATGGATGTGAAATCATCATATTCCTTCTTCCGCTCTGGCTGGAGCAGAAGGGAGTGTCAGAATCTTACTAAGTACTGACTAAAACCCATCCGTGTTCCTCCTATGCCTTTTGCGTTCAGGGCCGCGATGACTCTTTCGAACAAATTCCGCAACCCTGGCAGGGTCTAGCCCCAACGGGCCCGTCTACTTTGTTGACATCTCTGAGGCGCCCGTAGGACACAGCGCACCGTCGTAGTTAGTCAGAAACCCGAAAAATTGACCATCTTGTTACTTACCTAGTTACTGGAAAATTCTGGTAAATTCTACTATCCGGCCATGCTAAAAGCAATAAAATTGGGAAAAGGCTGTAGGCCTGACCTGACCTGATGATGAATAAATAAACTCTCAGAACACCAAACACCCATGCGGCCATTGCTTCTTCTTCTTAGTCGGACACTCTTCAAAGTCTTCAATGGTTGGGTTGTGCATAGTCGAGGTAGTATATGGAGGAATGTTTGGTGGGGCGTCCACTTTCTCGAGGATTGCTCTCTCCGATGCGCTTCCAGTACTGCTGGTTGGACACGTTGCGAGTACACTGGACCATGGTGGACTCAGTAGCTTTTTTTTTTCGAAAAAGAGTTAAGAAGGAGAGAGAGAGCGATTTTAAGTTTTCTATAGAAAGTGAAAAATCGCTCTATCTTTCCCCCTGAACTCTTTTTCGAAAATGTTGTCTACTAACTATTCAGACCTGGATATCTAGCGTATGCATACCAAGCTTCATTAAAATCGATTCATTTATTTCGAAAAATAAGGACTTGACAGTTTGTATGAAATGCCGTACGGCGTAAAAGCTTTTAAGTAATTTTAAATATGTGAGATACAAAGTTATTCTAGGGCTTCGACAAGGGAGAAGACCTCGCGCCGTTTAAACATATGAAACAGGTGCTTTTGCATCCATACTGAAGTGGTGGGCGCCTAGCGAGATGAGCTGGAGCCTGGAAAACTCTCTTTAAGTGATGAAAATTCTAGGTCCCTCGATATTCCGGTTACATTTTAATAAATAAAGCATAATCATTCTCTTTGGTCCAAATAGGCTTTGGCTTTATTCTGATAGATCTTGTCCTCCTTAACATTTCTTCTTTGGACACAAAAGATGCAGCACCGCTGTACCTAATTGATTTTATTGACCTTTGTACAAAAAAAATCGTTAGTATTTAATAATTTATTGAGCAAAAAGGGTTAGTCCAAGTGACTTCAGTGTTGTTATTACAAGAATGACTATTTCTAATAATAAAACCCACAGTTTTCTTTAATATCTTCTTTAAACGTTCCAGGAAATGTGCATTCTAGTCCTTGCGGTCGAAGTAAGTGGCGACGTACTCTCCCCGATCAACGTGGTCGGCTTGGGGGTCTGTCTCCTCGGTATCATCGGCCACATCATCCACAAGCTCCTCTTCATAAAGTCCGTGGCCGGGACCGTCCACGCCCTAGACCAGGACTTCGACGCCATCAAGGACTTCGAGTCCGTCCGACGGACTTCGAAGGTTACGGGCGAGCATGGTAAGCCGCTGCTGGAGGATCAAGCTTGGCCCGCGAGCGAGGAAAGCGATTTTGACAGTAATGTGGTGCTGTTCGAAGTGTTGCAGCGCAGAGATGGTAGGTAGATAGGAGGTTCCAAGAGTTCCGATTGGTTTATAAGTAGTTAGATTTTTGACGCGGGTTTGTACGATTTTCGATATGAGTAAAAGTCGTTTACTGCATTGCATTTATGTTTATAGTATTTATAAAAAAAATACTGAAAAATTATTAAATTACATGACATGAAAATATTGTAAATGCAAAACGCGACTGTAAAAAATGAAACATATTTGGAAAAACATCGTTGTTTTGATTCTTTATAGATCAAAATCATAATAAATGTCAGTATAGAAAACGTAACTTCGATAACAGACAAATATTAACAGGAACAAAGTTGAAACTAACGCTTTTCCATCTGTTTTAAATCGGACAAACCTCTTAAAGAAACCATCAGTTAATTCGTATGAAAATCGTACAAATTTCTTCTAATTGCGCAAGCACTGTTGTTCCATAGTTTTACAATAGTTAAATACTTCTAGCTGATAGCGGAGTACCACCAAACGTAGTTTTATACTAGATCGTACTGTTCTGTGTACTTACCTAATTCTTGTTTCTTACGTTCTTCTGTTCTGTACCTACCTATCAAAACATTATATTACGGTATTTATCATAAAACATGAAATTACAAAAGTATAAAGCAAACAAAGGAACACTAAAAAAAAATTACAATGTATATTGTACATACAATTAAAATAAATGAATTAATATTTAAATAAAAACGGTAAAAAATGTTCAAGTGAAAACTTTTCAAGTTTTTCTTCTGTCTTTGTCACACACAACACATCGCTTGTACTGAATGACGCGAAGTCGGTATGGCGTTGCTGTCTTGTGACGTCAGATGATAGCAGGACTGTTCCTGATTAAAACTTTGTCATTTATTTGGAGATATTTATGCATCATACTTTATCTTGGTTCTTAGTTTTGACAAAACGAATTAGAAAAATAAGTCAAACACCTTTTGGCGTCTTTTACGTCATACTTTACTTCGCATTATATTTTTTAATTTCCGTTACAAGTTGTATGTCAGTTCGCCTTTTTTGAGGCTCACGCTCACTGTTAATCAATATTGATTTCAGTCAATCAAAACAATTTATCTTTATTCAAAATGTATTGATTTTCTCTAAGATTCTCTTGTTCGTACCAAAATCGTTTTTCTACCGTAATGTTCTGAATGTTCAAACTATTAACTTACTACTAAATCTATTGATAAGTAAGCTTTCAGTTATTTAGTAAGCAAACAAAATAATTTGTACCTGACGTTCTGATAAGTTCTTCATTTCCAAAAAAAAAAAAAAACTTTCCGTTACCTACTTCTATGTTCTTAGAACATTCACATGTTTCCATTTCTGCACTGCTACCATTCTATCACTACAAAATCATTCCGTTCTACTACCCGACTATTCTCCGAACAAAATAAATCTAATGATAGATAGTTTATAATATTGCAAATGGTCGGTTTTATGCAAAAAAGAACAATGTAAAAATATCCCCCGTTTTCTTGTCAGAATTTATGTGAACCTAGTCGTCATCATAAATTCACTCCATTCTTACCAAATGCCGCTGTATACAGGTCGGTAAATTCTGACAATGTCTCACTGTGTAAACTTATGGCTTGTTTACACAGTGCGAGCTGCTGACTAGACAGTACACAGATACTAGGATTACCTACTCGTATGCCAGTAGCTCGGCTCGCCTTAGCTGTCTTCACGATGATAGTAGCTGCCCAGTCTCTAGCGAGACACACCACAGAAAATACAGGTTCCGCTCGCAATTGCTTGACTGACACTGACAAGCTACCACCGAACGCGTCCGAACAATGCGAGCGATGTCCGAGCTGCTGCCAAGTGCAAGTTACCGGTCAGATGAGCAGGCGAGTGAAAACGAAAAATGTTGTAGTAACTCGGATGCGAGCTACTATCCAACACGCACGTAGCAAACTCGTAAGATACTCGTACGATGCGAGTTACTTCACTGCAGCTACTCGGCAGGATGACTCGCACGCTAGCTCACACTGTGTAAACTAGCCATTAGGTGGAGTGCGCATGAAGTAAACTGTCATTCCATCTTGTTTATATGGATTGACAGCTCACTTCGTGTACACTTCACCTAAGCTTACACAGTGAGATATTTACAGAATCACACTGCAGTATGTTACATGGTGTGGTTGCCTGTCTAACCTCTACAACCAATTACTGGAGGCCTGAACAACGATAATGGGAATGATTCCTGGTTAAAATATATATGATTATAGTCCGTCAGTTAGATTATCGAAAAATATTGGACACGTATTTTTTGCTTTTTCAAATCAATAAAAAATGACGAAGATAAAACGCAACAAAGATCGGTTTGGCTCGTGACGTCATGTGTAAGTAAAAGTGTACTTAGTGACGTCACACGAGTTTTCACCGCATTGTATCGTTTTCATTTATTGTTTACGTGAAAAAAGAAAAGGAAATCTATCTGACGGACTAATTAGATTTTTTACTCATGTATTATCGACGAAGTTGAAGGTAGGAGGTCTCTCTGGAGACTTGACTGCCGGCAGCTTGGACTCAGTTCCCGATAGTGATACCGGTTGGCAATTATATTCTTTTTTTTTTTAATATTTAAATATTCAAAAACTTAATTTATTATATTTAAACTTTTTTTTTTTTTAAATTTGAATAAAAACAAATATTAATATGAAATTATTGCAATGTTAGCTTGAGACTAAATGATCCTATATTATTTTTTAGTTAAAAACGTTCACTGTCGGAGATTAACTATTGTGCCCATTTTTGTTAAAAGAAAGAGGTTCTCAATTGTTTTTTTTTGCATTTAACCGATCACGAAAGCTAGCATTCTGCACATAGAAAAGTAATAGACTGAATTTAAGCCTTCCGAACAGCACCCAACATATCACATTAAGTTGACTTTTTTATTAAAAAAATTTACATGGAGATTATATTAATTATATCACTGTATGGTTGAACACACACTCTCAACGACCCAAAAAAAAAAAGATAAGAATGTGCATTACACATTTATGAAAATTAAGTTACGGTCTTCCTCATTACAATGGATAAAGAACTCCAATTTCTGTTATTTGAAGAGGTAAAAGTAAATATAGCCTTATATTCGTTTCTACGACGTGCAAAAGAATAAACACAATACCTCTTAAGGGTTCATTGTACCTACTCATCATTATGAACAACTTTCACTATGGGACCGACACACAAATCGCGAAAAAAAAATTAACTGCCCCATACATTTATGTGTGCTCTCTATAAAATGTATTGTACAGCTGATTTTATTCTGCGATTACGGTATTGGTCCCATAGTAAAAGTTGTTCATAATGCTGAGTAAAGAGGTATTGCGTTTATTCTGTAACACGTTGTATAAAGAATAGTACCGTCATATTCTACAGAATTAAAATAACTTAAGGTAGCAAAGCAATCCAACGAAAAATATTACTGCCTGGGATTAAGCTGTAACGTTGTCAATTAAATGAATATCGTTGCTCTCGGAAATAAGGTTCAATTTCGTACGTGATTTTAACTCTTCACATACCACTAGACACTCACACACACAAGCATATAGGCATAGTTTCTGGATCGAGTATTAAATGCCTGCGCAGAGTGGCGGACGAGACGGCAGAGGATTTTTAATTTATCAATTGAATTTAATAGTTATCCGATTGGAATAAGGTATATATTTCAAGGCTCAACTGCGCTGCGATGCTCCGAGGCTGATTACCGGGCATTGAAATTTAAACCTTATTCCTATCTTAAATTAAAAATCCTCTGCCGTCCCGTTACCAGTCTGCGCAGGCCGTAATGACAAATTGTCGAATGCATGGTAGCAGCGATTAGTTGAAATCTAGAACGTTCATCAGCCTGTCTATTCTGTCAAAATCTCACTATGTCAACTTAAGTGAAGAGAGCATGAAGTGAACTGTCATTCCAACTTGTTCACTTCACCTAGTTTAAAAAGTTTTAACGGGGAGATATTTACAGAGACCACAGTTGACTTGCGTTTAAGGTGGAAGCGCCAGGGTAGCCCGCGAAATTCAAATTTTCTTACGTTTTTTTTTGCAATTTGCAGGTCAGTGTCAGGTTGTATCTTGGTCAAAATATGATTCGCTGCCGTAGAAAGAATGTATTTATAGAATTATAATCATTAAAATAAAATAAAACTCTTTCAGTTAGAATTGATGACAAATGTATTATTTCATGAAATCATAACATTTGGCATCAATTCTAACTGAGAAAGTTGTATTGATGATTTTAATGATTACAGTTCTAAAAATACGTACTTGTTACGGCCGCGAATCATATTTTGACCAACATACAACCTGATACTGACATGCAAATTGCAAAAAACGTAAGAAAATTTGAATTTCGCGGGCTACCCTGGCGCTTTCACCTTAATTTATGACACAATGATAATTACTTTCCAGAAGCCAGATTGATAATAAAGGTTCTATTGCAGCTACTTTATAATATTTATGAGAATGTTTCTTGGTTTATTTGTAGTTCCTGCTAATCCTAAGAGATGGCGCAACGGGAGTCGGAATGAAAGGACCGCTAGTAAGAACAAAAAGCACGACCGTATGTATAATGATTAATTTTTATAAACTTTGATAAAAGACAGAGCCTAAGATAGTAATAGAAAACTGATTGTGAGTGTTTATAACTGCCTGATGTTTTATGAAAACTGTAGTGTTAAAATATTGTAAGTAAGCGAATGAAAGTGTCTACAACTTATTCGCATGAGCATGTAACTGTCCCACCGAAGATATTTCACAGACCCAGCAACCACTTTTTACATTATTCAGCAACCACCATTTTATATACAACGTCTATATTGCACAAACTTTGCTACAGTAAATAACCAAAAAAGAAGAATTTTCCACATTCGAAACTTAAAATCCATCTCAATGAGAACTGACTTGCGAGTTCTATAAGTAAAATACGAATTTTAGTAAATACGCACAGTAAATTGTTGTATAGTTGATATAATAGATCCAATTATAGAGATATCTCAAACGATTGTTGTAGAGTTATATTGTAATAATAAGACACCGTTTCACAGAAAGAGACCGTCTTATTGTCGACGCTAGATAAATTTGCAATAACGGTCATTGCCCTTTCCCTAATATCACTTCGTAGGTACCTGGACAAATTATTAATCGTTTTTCATGACTAGAAAATGTAAAGGAACACGATAGATGTCGATTCAGGACAGCTTTATGTCTTTATTTCTGTTTTCCAAGTGTCCACTTGCAAACAGCTTCGCATGCAATTTATATTATGTTGCGGGCTACTTCGGCATAATGAGATCGATCGTGCCCCGCAATGTAGATAATCTTGCATGCGAGTAGTTTGCCGATGGAAACGCGGTCTAAGGCCGGAGAGCTCAGACTAAAAGGCACATATTAAAAAAAAAGAAAGCTCTGCTTGACAACGGTCATAGCAACAAAAAAATACCCTTGAGGCCCTTGAAGTGGTTCAGAAACTCTGACTATCAATTTGACGACTCGAGGTGGAGTCGAGCTGGAAGACATATCTTGGAACATACGGGTTTTTGTCGGCAATCGACTGTAATAAAATGACTACCGACCTACTAGGTACTACGAAATAAGTCTGAACTCATGGGGGTGCTTAAAAAAAAGTGATTTGGAAATCCACCGTATTGGTACTTTCAAATGACTTAAGTCACTTAGGTAGTCGTGCATTGTCATTCAATGCAAACATATCTCCAAAATTTCAGCTCAACCGGTTACGGAGAACTGTTCCATAATTCAGTTGCAATATTTGATAAATCGAAACTTAATAAAAAGACAAGGTTGTAAACACCAGCTCTTATTGCGATAGAGGAAAGTCGTATATACTGTGTTGTCTGTTTAACCATACTGTGACACAAACTGTACATTTTTAATGTTTAGAACAACAGTGGGAGATTAATGATAGTGTTTTTAATTTTATTACCACAATCAAAGTGAGAACGCTTGAATTAAAAACGGAATTATTGTAGAATCAAGAGTTTTTGTAAAGTCACAATAAAATGTTAGCGTTAGGTAAATTTAAAGGATGAAAACGAAACTTGGGAACATTTTTAGTAAATTGGTACTTCATCATCATACATACATTGTACATCGCGGGCGACGCACACATAGTTAACGATCGCAAAACAACCGAATTTAGTCATTAACTTCTAAAGCCGCCCCTACTCTGTCAATTTTGAACGCGATCCACAGATCAGATCATTGATTTTGATCGTACGATTGACTATGTACGGGTGCCCTTAGGATTTATCGACCGAATTCGGTCGATAGGCGATCGGTACCTATGTCGAGACTTCCCGCACAGTTCATTTTCGTCGGCGTATTCATCGTTATATGAAACTGTAGCTTCGATACAGTACTGCCAACACCTTTTATACAAAACAAAAAAAATGGCACACTTAGATAATTGTTGTCTAGTGAAAAGTGAGTGTAAAAAAATGTAAATTTATGTGTATCAAATTCTTTGTATTAAATCAGAAATATGGTTGCGGTGACACAAAGGTGTTTTTTTTTGTCGAATACGTTTTTACCGAAACTACCAATCGGAACTCTATTGTGAATCAAAGCGTTTTATGGAAATATGTACTACTTTAATATATTGATATTTTTTATACTTACTAAAACAACACTATTATAAGTTATAATACAGTGTATTTCCTTTTAGTTGAATCTTTTTTTTTTTTTTGTTTTTGACATGACTGAGTGAGTAATAGTTTATTTTTCATACTCAAAAAGAAATAGACTATAAAAATGCGGTTCTAATTTTATACTGCCCGAAATTCCCTTGAAATTATACAAATTACCTATACATTATGAATGTTTAAAAAGTTTTTAAAATGTTATTAAATTTTATATAAATAACTTTTACAATTTATATGGCTTGTTAACAAATTATTATTTTGAATTGCTAAAACTTACAAAACTCCGCTGTGGTTTAAAGAAACTGCATGAATGTACATTCAAACAACGGGCTGACTGTATATGATTTTAAGGTCCTATTGTATGGTCCCCTAGTAAAATGCCCCGTGTTTGTTACACTACGATGCAGTTTCTTTGAACGCCAGTCTATTAAAAATGTATTTAATTAAGCCTGTAAGTAAATGCAATCATTTCATTATTTGTCCTTTGTGATTGTAATCTACATTCCAATTTTCCTCAAAATTATTTGGTGTTGCACCAACATTGTAATTGTGTCACGTTTGAAATGTTCACTGTAACCTTTATTGTGCGTGTGTTAGATCTTACCTAATACTTATTATATTTGAGATGAAAGTCCCTCTCCGTTCTTCCTTACAAAACTATGTATATTTTTATTAACAATACTCTTCAACTAAGAAATTATTATTTTACTCATGAATACTTTGTGTGAATATCGTATTAAGCTCGCGCAGACTGACGCGACGCGACACTGATACGACGACCAATTTTTTATAGATATATACTGGATGACTTTTTTTCCAGTGCGCAAATTTTAAGAACCACTTCTGCCCATGTAAATGAACAACTTTCCCGAAGAAAGTCATAGTCAATTACCGATGGATGCGAGGCGCACAGGACCGGTTGTTGTGGCGACACTTGGGGGAGGCCTATGTCCAGCAGTGGACGTCTTTCGGCTGATATAGTCAATTACTAAAACAAAAATTGAGTCTCCCATACAAATTGTGAACAGTTGATAACAATTTTGTATGCGAAGTTCAAATTTTTTTTTAGTAATTGACTATGGCTTTCTTCGGGAAAGTTGTTCATTTACATGGGCAGAAGTGGTTCTTAAAGTTTGCGCACTAGAAAAAAAGTCACCCAGTATATATCCTATGGGTAATGTATTCGTATAACCATTTCAACAACAATTTCGACAACCCTTCCTTATAGAAATGACCCGGACCCATATATTACCGGGAGAAAAAATATATCAAAAATATGTCTTCGTATTGTTGTCGCTTCGCACCTGTCTCCGGGGGACTTAAATCGAACTAAACCTGAGTTTGAAACTAAGACTTATCCCTTGAATTCAAATAAGAGTAACAAGTTTTCCTATAATAACATTCCTAAGTTTAGTATATTTAATTGTTTTTTAGTTCTCTAAGTCCCCGACTTTAATTTTGTAAATAATAATTAATTAACCACAAGGTAAAACAATAAGATACTGGCTTCCGCCCGGTTTCTGAGCATTCATTTAAATACAGACAAACTCATGTCAAGTTATTTGGTTGGCTATCATTATTTCAGTTACGTTCGGTTCATTATCTGCCAAACCATTTCTCAGCTATATTGGGGTCGGCTTCCAGTCAAACCGGATTTAGCTGAATACCAGTATTTTACGTGGAGTGACTGCCTACCAGACCTCCGCAGTCCAGTAACGGTACACGCTACTGCTTGGCAAGATTGCTGTCAGTTTTTCAGTTAGATTTGGTCACTGGAAACGCGAGTTGAGCTATAGATCATTATGTTAATTCAACTCATAATAGGTATGATTCCTGGTCAAAAAATAAATGATTTAATCTGTCAGTTAGATTATCGAAAAATATTGGACACGTATTTTTTTGCTTTCTCAAATAAAAAAAAAACGACGAAGATAAAACGCAACAAAGATCAGGAGGGGGGGGGGGGGGCTGGTGACGTCAGGTGTACGTAAAAAGTGTACATACGAGTGACGTTACACGAGTCTTCAACGCACTGTATCGTTTTCATTTTTTGTTTACGTGAAAAAATAAAAAAAATCGTGTTTATTTTTTGGAAATCCATCTGACGGACTAAGTAGATTTTTTTAGTCATGCACCCTATTTGACTTGAGGAGTTTATGTCTGACGATAGCCACAATGGAGTCGAGTTTGATAGTCTGGCGGCATTTTGTGGCTTTTAGAAACCGGGTGCTAGTCAGTTGAAATCTTTCAGGACAAGTTATTGTTACATATTATTATGTTACACTAAGTTCTACTAATGTGTAATTCAAATTTCAATTAATTAAAATGTTGCATTATTTTATTATTTGTTTGTGAAAATAAGCAGTTATACAATAAAATCTTTGCATGTTGTTTATTTGCATGCCAAATTTTGGTTCAATTGTTATGGTAAACTCTAAATTGTACCTATCTAAGTACATATTATATAATATTTAATTTGGAAAAGTCATAAGGTGTGAACAATTTTACTTATCATAATAATCATTACGAAATAACACTAAAATGAATTCGGTAGCACAAGTTTTTAATCTGAGTTCAACTTTTATTAAAACACCGTAATTTGATCCTATAAAATAAATAAGTAGGAATACTGAATAAAAATAAAATGTTGTTACATATGAAATGGAATGGTGCCTTTGATTTACAAAATACTTTTTAATAAGTAATGTTCATTATATACTGCCAATTAAGATATTTAACATTGTTTACCAAAATATGTTTAAGTCACCGGAAAATTCCGGCAGATCCGGCGGTTCCGTAATATTGTAATAAATCTTTACTAGATTATAATTTCTCGATATAAATATGAAAAATCGTTAATAAATTCCATCCAAATTAAATAGTTTCCAATAAATCCGTGTCTTATTAAGAAAAAATTGTTTACAATTTGACGCAAGTTTACAATCTTACGGCGTTTGTAATTTCCCGGTGACAATACAGGGTTACTTTGCAGACAGTGCGCATTTTTCTTCCATGCAATCATTAATCAGTATCGTTAATAGAAAATATTAAAAATAAAACATGTAAGTACTGTCCTTTTTTATTTTTGAAGTGCACTTTTCTTTTTGATTTAAGTGTTCAAAATAAGGTAAAATAAAAAAAAAATACATGTCCATTTATTTTTAATGATCTTGTCCTAAGTAGCATTTGCGCACTGTCTAATAAGTAGGTAACGCTCTCTTTACAATTTACAATATGAATGCATCTGCATCCACTTTTATATCTGTAAACGTGAAGTTATGATATTGAGACTTTTAATATTTCAATAGCATTAAAACCTAAACTGCTAGAAACATGTTTATAACTAATATACATAAAATATTATATTATAAAAAAATATATACATAGAATGGCGAGCCGTAGGTAGTCTTTTGAGAAAGATTCTTCTTATCATTTAAAACAAAATATTTTGTTTGTAATCTTTTTTGTTATTGCTTGAATAGAAATATACAATGTGCAAATATTGTTTTGCCGTTCGCCCTCGGGTACGGAACCCTAGAAGTGAGCTCTTAAAGTACCTAGGTATGACACGTAAAGGTTCTTTCAGAAAATGTCCCGTAATACTTAAGTGCAGTTTTACTAAAACTGTTTTTTAAGAATCTAGATTTCAAAAAGCCAATCTAAAAAGTAAATATGTACGATAGTGTAAGTTTATTTGATATAGCCCAGCTTTTGGAAGGAAAATAATCGGAAAATGAATGTGACCAATTTGTCAAACGTCCTTTAGCTGCTACGGTTGGTTGAATAAATATTCATCACTTGACTTACGTTCAAATATGTATTGACCATTTTTATACGTATCAGAATGTAGGGTAGGGACTTGTGTGTTTCAGCATTTGTCAAGTAAATGTTTTTCTATTGCAATCGCCGACACAGCTCAGCAAAGCATACCGAAACGAAAGTCTTGTCTATTCCATTATTTTTCAATATGTACCTACTGCATTTTTTGCGTACATTTTATCATCTAAATAAAATTTGTTCCAAAGAAAATGTGAATTGTGTTGGCGATTACAAGACTACTGTAATAATTTATTATAATAATTGTTATTTAGAAATGCTAAGTGTTGCTGTTTGCTTTGAAAACGTTGGGCAGTTTCCGTTATGACTAAACTGATTTAGATACACCTCCGCTAGATGGCGCTGCGCTAAATTTTTGGCTGTGGGTGCTTTCGTTCCAAATTCAAATGTCTTCCCGGAATGTACAGGCCACGTACACGTTGTTGCTATTGCTGATCTCAATAGGCCTACAAAAACGTTTCCAATGCTAATAGTAAAAGCTTTTTAGTGGGGAAAATACAATCAACTTTATTTATGAGGGTAGTATCCTACTTGTAAGACATAGGAACGAATGCACTTTGGAAATAAACCTTGAGATATTTGTGAGATTATGTAATAAAAAAATTGGTCAGTTGGACTAAACATTGCTTAACATTTTCATTGAGTGCTTTTGTTTGGCAACTGGGAAGCTACCCTCGAAATCTGTTTACTCATTGCAACAAGTTCGAGCTACTACAAAATTAAGTAGGTAGTAGTTCGTGCCGGTTATTGTGATGACTTGATATGTACACTCAACTTATGAAAATGCTGACCATACTTAGAACCGTCATTTTAAGTTGCAAATGACTCAAGACACAGACAATGACAAAGTACAAAAGTGATCAACGTTTTCGTGAGCTGATTGTACAACTATTATACCAGTGTACGACGGTTGTCGTTTGATATTGTCATAAGTACTACATATTCTGTAAAAAATATATCTTTAAGTACCCGTATTATTTTATTTATGTATTCCCTGATATTTTGTTACTATAATTTATTTTCGAAGACGATCTTCTTGTCAGCTTTCTGTAAGATACACTGCGGCAGACGAGAGATGCGAGCTGTGGGAGAATACAGCCAAGTCAACCACCATACTCCATCACTCTGGCAGAATATCTGCCCCTCAGACTCGAATAGTAGTGCGAGTAGGTTGCACTGTAAACGGATAGGTCGATGAGTACCAGTTGCACCTTCCAGGATTCGTACGAGACAAATGACAGAACTGTCTATGTAGCTGCAAACGGTACTTGTCAGTAAACTCCAAATGAAAGAATGTAGGAGAATATTAACTACTTACTGACTAAACAAAGACGTTATTGATTGGTCACGATTAAGAACCCTACCAGCATTAATCCAAACACACTATTTGAAAGTAAGCCTGAAAGTCCAGAGCTGTGATTTTAACTTTTATGTACCCAAGGTAACTTCGCACCCCTAGTTGTGTGAAAAGTGCCAATAGATGGCAGTGATTTCAATCTGATGTTTCAAATTGGTCCTGTTAGATGGCGCTACTAGTTGCCAGCTTTTCACTCGCTATGGCTGAAGCTGAAGTAATTAATTCATTGGGGCAGTAGTGTGGGACTAATGTAGGTCACGCGTAGTTCACTCGTGAAGAGGGTATGCAGAAATGTTACCGCTACGATTTTCGAGAAAAAGGGAGGACATCACTAGTGAACATTCCTGATTTCCTGTTCACTTGTAATCGAAATTAGTCATACAAAAAAATCAAAAGTAATATTCGAAATGCTCAAGTTACTCTGTTCGTAAACTAAGTTTACCTGCCCAAGGCGCTAAATGGACTTAAAATGAAAACATAAGTATCTAGCTTAGGACTTCAGGTGAAGTACATACATCGGATACCTTCTATCAACTAATATATGCGGATGAAGCTACGGGCAGTAGGTAGGTACCTAGTTTCACACAAAACCTTATGTGCGTCGGGATTGAAGGCCCCACTCTCGAAAAAGTATT
This sequence comes from Melanchra persicariae, assembly GCA_947386135.1. Classification (NCBI taxonomy): domain Eukaryota; kingdom Metazoa; phylum Arthropoda; class Insecta; order Lepidoptera; family Noctuidae; genus Melanchra; species Melanchra persicariae. The sequence continues at coordinate 32,629,323 of OX376643.1, forward strand.
GGTATCAAGATTTAGTAGAATTTGTAGAAAAATTGTAGAACCGATCCAAAAATTTTGTAGTACACAAGAAAAAGTTAATAAAGCAATTCAAAGGGAAAAAAATTGTAAACATAGCCAGTTTGCCAGAACGCAATGACCCTCAGTCCATACTCCATACATACCAGGATTGAGGGACTCCTATGAACCCTTGTAAAATATAGACGTACCATGTCGATGACTGTTCTGAATTTAATCGTATTTCTGCAAAATCTTGATATTACATATACCAGCATGAATTTGCATCGATTTACCGAGATACAAGCCCTTGAGTCAGGATTGGGGGACCCCTTTAAATTGCTTTAATTTTTTTTTGTTTTTGTTATACAAAATATTTGATAGGTTCTACAATTTTTCTACAACTTCTACTAAATCCTGATAGCATTTGTTTTCAATTCACGGATGGGGCCCATAATCCTGACCCACATCGAAATCTTAAGACACTTTAACCACAAAGCTAAGACGTATCAGTTATCCAATCTTGTCAGCAAACGCGAAAATCGTAGTTTACAAAACATCGTTTTCACAACAGGTTAGATTTTCAAATACCGATTTTCGAAATTCTATGACTTTTGAGAATTATCAGAGGACGCTCATTTTAAAAGTCCTGCGTTTGTTTCAAGTTGCTTAAAAGCTGCCGTTAGATGGCAGTGATTTAAATCTGATGTTTCGAAGCTGGAACGCTAGGCGGCGCTACTAGCTGCAGCTTCGCTGTGGCAAATGTGGAGCATCCGGGCTTTCCGGTCATTGGCACTGAAGGGTGGGGCCAAAACTGGGTCACGCGTATTTCGCTTGCATTACTTGCATAGAGGATAAGCAGAGGTTTTACCGCTAAGATTGTTCATCGAGAAACTGATGAGTTGATGACACACAGTTGATGAAATACTCGGAATTCAAACTATTATCTATTATACCTAAATGCAAAAGTAACTCGTAAGTTCGTAACCTACGTTTTCAAAAACCTAAGCCGCTTCAATCGCAATGAAATTTAACATAGAAATAACCTAGGGCCTAGAGAAGGATCGGATGATTAAAAGTTAACAACAAAAAGCAACGTAAGTATTTTTATAAATTTCGTTTTCGTAAAATCTGTCAGTGTTTGTCAGTGATTACCTGACTTCAATCTTATGTTAATTGTTGCGGAATTTGTTCGTGGAATGCAAAGGGAGGAGGAGCACGAATGGGTTTTAATCAGTAAGAGTCTGACACTCCCTTCCGCTCCGCCCAAAACGGAAGGACTCATTTGATCATTTCCCAGCAGTCCCTTAATCTCTATGTTTCACATCCTTAAAAAAATAATGTTACGAAAGTGACCCGGTAGATGGCGTGACCAGTCCTCAGCTTTTCGTGAAACAATGTGCCCTGGCCCTTTTTTCACTTTCGTACGGCTGCTGCTAAATGCAGCGGTGTGGGGCGGAAACTGGGTCACGCGTATTTTGGTCCCGAAAGGAGAGAGAGAGAGAGAGAACGGTCACAGTTTAATGTTCTTGTAGGTACAATTAAATCAGACCGTGTAGGTAATCTAATTTTTCTTGTAATAAATTTATTCATAATCGTATTATTTAGTTAGCTCCTTAGGGAAATATTTAGTCTTGTTGAATTTAGTTTCGACCTAATCTAATTTTAACGGTTTGAATGTATCGAGCACCTAGCAGCTTTCATAGCCGGTTGCAGACCAAGAGCTACTCAGGTTCCGTTGATTTAGCTTAGGCCGCATAGCTTTAGGTATATATATTATGTAGGTACTAAGGTGTTGTCCTAATACAAATGAGATCCATACAAACAAGATGGAATGACATTTCACTTCATGCTCCATCCACTTAAACTTTCACGGTGAGCGGTTTTCAGACTTCGCGCGATGATCATTTTCTACATAATAGGGCGATGCCTTAGGGTCAGCTCACACCGAGAGGCGATGCGATGTGATAGAGGCCTGCAGTACGATTCTGTTAACATGTCGAAATGAAGGCTTGGGTGAAGTGATCACTCAAGTGAGCTGTCAATCCATGTAATCAAGACGGAATAACAGCTCACTTCGGGATCACTTCACCCAAGCCTTCATTTCGTCATGTTTACAGAATCGACCGGCTGTTTTGTGTTATCGAGACACAGCGAGGCGCGAGAAACGCAGTAAAGCCGCGAGCGCGAATAGGATTCGGAAGGCGCAGCGCAGGCCAGCGTTTAGATTCCTCGATGCACAGCTGGGCGGGAAGTCTCGGCTTAGTCACCGATCGCCTACCGACCGGATTCGGTCGATAAGGCCTAAGGCCACCCGTACATGGCCAATCGCACCATTAAAAATCAATGATCTGATCTGTGGATCGCGTTCAAGATTGACAGTGTAAGTACGCCCGGTTACTTTAGGAGTTATCGTTTAATTATTTAATATAGCCATATTATTTACATACTTGTAACTTTGATTTAATGTGAACAATGTGTCAACAATCCCGCAATAATAAGAGTTGCACTTGTTTATTTTTTTTTTCGCCACCTTTTAGTTAGTTTTATCAATGCCGTGAAACTCTGATATTGGCTTATGAGATAATTGTCATCATCTTGCTATCACTGTGCAGTGTGTGCAAATGTGGGAGATCTGGAGTCTTAAACTAAGACGAGGCCTGTGTAGTAGATCTCCAGGCCCCCCATTTCATAGCATAATACAGAATGTCAACATGTGAGAAGCGAACATGGCTGTAGTGAAGGAGTAAACAAAAACGAGTTTTAGTGTATATATTCACATATTTTGATGGTGTGTGTGTGTTAAAGGGGTAAATAATGTTATTAAATAACAATTTTGCATGTTTTAATATAGTTATATAGTTTTAGAGTTCTTAATTATTATTGTGGGTAATATGTCGTAGGTGTAGGTACTTATAATAAAATATTAAAGTATGATATCTATATCTATACATATAATAAAACAGTAACGAAAGAAAAACTGTACATTGAGAAATTTCGAGAAAAAATAAGTGGCTTTTGTTAGAAAAACGTAACTGATGACAAAACGTGACTTTTTAGAATTTTTGTCTGTTTGTCTGTTTGTATGTGTGTATGGTACGGCTTCACGCCAAAACTACTGGATAGATTGAATTGAAATTCAGCAAAAATGTTCCTTGTAAAACAAGGAAAACTTTAGGCTACATATTATCACGCCGTATGTTATGGGAGGTAAGCAATATTGATTTTAAAAGGTTTTTGTTCGTAATTGAATGCACAAAATAATTGAAAGCACAAAATGACGTGTTAGTTAGTTGCAAAACCATTTAGATCATTTTTACACATAGGTAAACCTGATAGGAATTGTAGCAACCTAGAAGAAATCAACTTATTATCTACATAATTCAGATACCCGTAATGCCATCTGTTGACCGAAAAAGTACTAACTATCAAAAGCATGAGAATTACACCAAAATATATTTTTTAGTTACTAATGGTACTTTTAAAACGTCATAAACAGTGCACCCAACGCTCGCCGTCTGCAGGCCCGTGCCTACGGTGGCCGGGAATCGCCCTGCGACTCCTAACGCCCGGGACGTCTTCTTCTGTGTCGGCGGCTAAGGCGTGACGTTTGCCTCTCCTTCACACGCCCCTTACTTTACTAGCATTACTGTTTCGCAAAAGGAGGTGACGGCTTCCCACGCCTCCGTGCTCTGGACCATGGAGTGAACCAGAGCCGGTAGCGAGAGGTCGCCGTCGCTGATCGCCTCGAAGACACGGCGGTGCTCCGCCCAAGTAGGGCAGACCTTCACCGTATGCTCCGCCGTGTCCTCTGCGGGGGTTGACTTCTCTTCTGGTTGGTTTCCCATGGACAACTTTATGTAGCTCTATCGCGTGTTAACAAACTTAGCAAGTTTCATCATCATTATCCACAGTCCAACTTCGCTCACTACTGAGCATAGGCCTCTCTTATCGTGTGCCAATCCCCACGTTCCTGTGCCAGCCTCATCCAGGTTCTACCCACGATGGCAACAATATCGTCCGCCCATCTCGCCGCCGGTCAACCAATACTTTTTCTTCCAGTCCTCGGACGCCACTCAGTCACTGCCTTACTCCACCCATCATCACCGCGCCTTGCCCAGCTCCACTTTAGTTCCACAATTCGTTTTCCGATGTTGAAAACCTTCGTACGTCTTCGGATCTCGACGACGTACCTCTACCAAGCATGGAACAAGGCTCTCTGTGCAACTATCAGTCTGTAAATAGCCTCCTGCGTGAGCGTCCATGTAAGTTAGTAAGTCATGGTGGGAAAAGCACACTGGTTATAAAGGCGGGAATTCAGACATTGCGGAATTTTGGCAGGCTTCAGAATGTCGTCCATTTTTATAAAAGCGGCCCATCCAAGGTGTGTTCCTCTCGATACCTCCGTTTGTTGATTTTCTTTGCCAATTGAAAGGATATGACCAAGATAAACATATCGGTTAATCATCTCCAACAATTCATTTCCAGATTTGAATCGCTGAAGGTGTTTGCCATAACCTTCGTCTTGGTTATATTCATCCCAAGACCCAACTTAAAAGAAGCATCTTAAAGATTTTGAAGCATTTTCTGGGGGTCATCGAAGTTCTCAGTGAAAACCACAAAGTCATCTGCAAATCTTAAGTGAGACAGTTGGACAGAAAATTGACGTTAATACCGCTATAGTCCCAATCTATACCCACATTTTATTATTTAACGACATCTTCTAGGACTGCTGTGAATAGTTTCGATGAAATGAAAGAAGCATTATCATTACAACGTTTCTCACGAAAAATTATTTGAACAGAAGAGGTCATACTCGACGGCGCGTTGTGTTCCACGCGCGTCTCAAAAATATGTCAGTATAAAGACGAGGCCCGCTAGGGCCAGTCCCTGCCAGGGTTGCGGAATTTGTTCAAAAGAGTCACCGCGGCCCTGGAAGGCAACAGAAGGCATTGGAACACAGATGGGTTTTAGTCAGTAAGAGTCTGACACTCCCTTCCATTCCACCCAGAGCGAAAGGAGTCATTTGATGTTTTCCCATACCTACATAAAAAAGAGGCAAGCAATGATAGATATTGACTGTTCGTATTAGATATACGAAAACATTGATCTTACCTAGCCACATCATTTTACAATACATAGGTACACGCGAACGAAGTCGCGGGCAACAGCTAGTTTTCCATACATTTTTGACGGATTGCAACTGAGATGCAAATGCGAACGTTGCTTAAAAAATAGTAGAATTGGTAGCCATGCATTTCTATCAACACAATATCAGGTGCGCTTCATACAAGCTTCACATTTATTTATTTTATTAATGGCTTTTACCGCGGTATGGGATATACGCGGACGGAGTGCCCGCGGCAAAAGCTTTTTCCCGTATCGTATTGTCTTTCTCCTGAAAATGGCTATCATTATATACAAAAACAAGTTTTTACTTGTTACCCACATTTACAATTATTTACGTTTTTAACAATTCAATTGAGTTTGCCACGCAAAGAGTAAATAACTCACAAAAGGCCACGCAAAGAGTAAATAACACACAAAAGGCCACGTTAAGAGTACTTGCATCTTTATATTAGGGCTACGGCTTAGGACTTGGGACTTAGATCTTGGGACTTCGGACTTGGGACCTAAGTCCTTAGGTACTTGAGTCCTAAGTCGCAAGTCCTGGGGCCTGATTCCCGAGACCTGGGTCCCGGGTCCTGGGGCCTCGGTCGTGTAGGTATAATAAATTGAATATGGAACTGAGTGCTTAATGATTGTTGTTTTTTTTATTTCCGTGTGTATGATAGATAACATTTATATCAGCCATATTCATAAAAACTTTATAACTTGAATCCTGGGATGAAATAAATTACTATTATTTTTTAAAATTATTATTTTAACGATTCTATTAAGCTTGAGAAATCATGCCGGAAAAGGTCAATTTCATAATAACGAGGAGTATATTATCGACTAAAAAACTCAAATATCGTATAAACGTCAAATATAAAGTCGAATGTAGAATCGAATGTAAAGTCTAATGTAAAATCACGTACAATTTTACACGTAGGGTCAGTTACCTGGTTTAATTTTCTTTGTTTAAATTAATTTGATTTCGATGACTATTACTGGTAATCACGAATACTACCTAATCGCGGATCAAACCTAAAACATTTGTTTCAATTAAACCATTTACAGCCACTGTCGGTCTGTCAAAGGTTTACCAACTGAACGACATTAAAGTGACATGGAATAGCTCTGTAACATTTAAAGTTTGTAGACCAATTGCCGTAGAGATTATCGATAGCAAATCGTAACAAGACGCAATAGGTGCAATAGCTCGCGATATATTGCGTAAAAGGCTGCATCTGTAGAAATTGCGAGAACGTTATTATTGATGTTTAGTGATGTAGATACTAAAGACGATTAGATGAGGCCCGTGAGATTTCATTAGAGAGTTTTAAACACTGTGTGGTATAAGGTAAAGCTCAATTTGATTGCACAGAAGTTATTAGCAAACTAAGAGTGAAACCGGATTATTAATAAATCCTAAATTCAAAGGTTCATTTAAGAATTATCAAGGAGATGGACCTGGGTATACCGACTAAGGGCGCTTGACTCTAAGCGAATGTATAAATATCTCCATCATCGTGTGAAAAAGATCCCCGATCACTGCCCCGAGACTTAGATGTCATAGTTGATGACAGTGATAATGAAACCAAGTCTGATGGCTTGTTTACTAAACTCTTGACCGCACCTCATGAATAACATGAGGCGATGGGTCTCCAAGGAATCGTTGGTACGATTTCTGTCAGTGCACCAAGCACATAGCGCTTAATGTGTTGTAGCACATCGTGCTAGATATTTTCGATTCTGTAAACATGTCGAAGTGAACACCCGGGCGGGGCGCACGATGGGTGAGTTGTCAAACCATATAATGATGAAATGACAGCTCTATTGTCGTTCACTCCGGTCTACACCGTGAAATGTCAACAGAATCGACCGGCACATCTGCGTAGACGAAGTCGCGGGTGAAGTGCTAGTTGTAAATAAATGTGTTAAAAAAATACAAAATAATTAAATGTTATGTATCGTTACATAACATTTAATTATACTTAGATGTAATATATCTATAGCTACATCTACACTAATAGAGGAAAGGTTTGTATTTTTGTATGTAACGAATAAACTCAAAAACTATTGGACCGATTTCAAAAATTATTTTGCCCTTAAAAAGCTACATTATCATTGAGTAACATAGGCTATAGAGTATTTTTTTAAAAGTTAGGGATCCGTATGAAAACTTCGATAATGTAACCCAAGGTGTGAAAAAAATATCAAAAAAAAATCCTTAAATCGCGTACGCTGCGGAAACTATTGACAATAGAGCAAAGTGATGTCCTACAGTTTTATAGAGGTCATCAATATCTACAAAAAAGTCAGCAATACCATGTGTCTAACTATTATGGTTAGGTCACCATGACCGCTTTTGTTCAAATTATTCAAGCAAATCCCGGGTGAAATAGAAAACTGGAGATTTTTTGTATCATGATATTAATCCTTACCTATCCACTAAATTGGTTTGATAATTAAAGTTAATTATGTCCGTCTAAATTACACTTTAAATTATTCGAATCGGACCTTTTATTTAAAAGTTACGATGGTTATAAACATGCTCTAAGTAAGAAAAATATCGCGGCTTGAGTGAACTGGGGAGAATCTTATCATATGCTTAGTCCGATGAAGTTGAAACACGGCCGCCAGGGTAGCCCGCGAAATTCTAATTTTCTTACGTTTTTTGCAATTTGCAGGTCAGTATTCTTGTAAGTTGGTCAAAATTTAATTCGCGGCCGTAGCAAGTAGGTACGTATTTACAGAACTGTAATCTTTAAAATCATCAATACAACTCTCTCAGTTAGAATTAATGCCAAATGTAGTATCTCATAAAATCATAACACGACTCTTCAAATTTTATAGGCACACTTGACGCGATTTGGGTAGTTTTTGGAAGAGTGCTTCTTCGGATCTTCACCAAATTGAAATGGGACCACCCATTTCAATTTGGTGAAGATCTGATGAATAACTTCGGAGATAGGTAACGGAACTTCTCAATAAATGATAGCAAATGGAGTGGGATTTCTGAAATCTCATGTCTGTCTATTGTTTACACCAGTTCATAACATAACATCACCCCGGTACGCTGTGAAGGGGTAACCACATGTGAACCACTAAAAAGGGAAAAAAATTTTTTTACAAAAAAATACAACCGACTTCGAAACATAAAACACTAAAGTATAAAATAACTATAATTTTGGAAGTCGGTGTTTAGTTTTGTGCATGAAAAAAGTAAAAAACACCGTCTTCTGTTTGTCTGTCTGTTCTCGTCGTAGTGTTTATCTTACTTAATTATTTAGCGCCCCAAATGACATTCAGCCAATGCGTGTAAAACAACATTTAATAAGCGGGCTGAAACTCGGGGCTCATCTAAGCCGTGCTGACGCGGGGGTACATGTACCCACGCGGTGGGACGGGACAGACCGCCAGCCACTTCTTTTCATGCAACCGAGCGGGTGGGAGGGTTGTGGATAGCCAAGCTCCGGCTGAAGACCGCCACCTGACCACTCGAGGTCGATCCCCTGGTCGGAGTATCTTTAACGAGACTCCGGACAAGAGAAGTTTCCGGAAAGCTAAACTCTAGGATAAGGGTAAACCCAGTAGATACCCTACTTGCTTGTTTCAGCCACTCCAAAGTTACACTAAGTACTTACTTACCTACTTACTTAACCACATCATCGCTTACCATCAGGTGAGATAGTGGTCAAGCCCGTGCCTTTCAATAATAAACCTCCTTCCTTCTCCCTGCCTCCCATCGGTCCAGAGGAGGTCCTCCACTCGCTTCCAACAGGTCGGTCAGCCCCCATCGTATTCCTGGGAGGGCGCAACCAACTGCCTAATGCAGTTGCATTCAGGCTGCTGTTAGAGCGCCACAAAAAAAGAGCACAGACTCGGCTGCAGCACTCGCGCCTCACGCAGGGGAGAAACGGCGTCAAGTACTCTTTCGGGCGCCTCCGAACCACAACCCGGCCGAGCGGCTCGGAGGCGGCGCGGCGGCGTTGTCCCGACCAGTCGTAGGTTCTCAGCGCTTCTCCTCCACATTTATTATGCGCACAGCCAAAGTGTGGAACTGTTCCCTTTCACATATAACCCGTCTGCCTTCAAAGCAATAGTGAACAGGCATCTTCTGAGTATCATGCAAGTGCGAGTCGGTCTCACGCGCGAAGCTTTCCGTACCATTATCTACAAAAAAAAGAAACCGACTTCCAAAAAACACTACAAAGTTCAAAATACCTTTAATTTCGGAAGTCGGTGTCAAATAACGTAGAAGCAACCAAAAACACCGACTTCCGAAATTAAAGATATTTTGAACTTTGAAGTGTTTTTTGGAAGTCGGTTTCTTTTTTTTGTGAAAAAGTTTTTTATTTTTCACTTTTTAGTGGTACCCCACACCTGGAAAGTCACAGGAAAGCAAAAATACGCAATATCGTATACATGAATGATTGTTCCACATATTTTTTCCAGCTATTAGGATTTAAAAACCAAACTACTGAACCGATTTTGATAAAATTTCAATGGGACCATTTGGGAAGTACCTGTACCCTTTCCACCGAAAAAAGAATTTTTCAAATCGGTTGGCAAGCGACGGAGTTACGCGCGAACAAACTTAAAATTTAAAAAAAAATACAAACATCCGAATTGAGAACCTACTCCTTTTTTAGAAATCGGTTAAAAAACGGAAAAAAATAACGTTTGCTGTATGGGAGTCCCACTCAAATATTTATTTTCTTCTGTTTTTAGAATTTGTTGTTATACCGGCTACGGAAATACATCATCTGTGAAAATTTCAACTGTCTAGCTATCACGGTTCATGAGATACAGCCTGGTGACAGACAGACAGACGGACGGAGTCTTAGTAATAGGGTCCCGTTTTTACCCTTTGGGTACGGAACCCTAAAAACCCATGACTCCGTTCAGCGAACCCTCGCTAGTTTAATTTTTTCCGGTCATGTCGCCGTCTTCCTTAAACGCACCCCTGGATAATTGACTTAACGCACCTGCGTATAATTATATCCAATATCCAGCCAGCACATAGCATTGAGATAGAAAAAATAATGTCTATGGCACATAGACATAGCCAGCATGACATTGACATGACACTGACTGACAGATCGTTTCGTTATGTTGTCGACATGAAATTATTGTTTGTTGTGTATTGATTTTTGTCTGCAATTCTGCAGGAATCGTTTTTCAATACTTGTTGATAAAATTAAATAGAAGGGATGCTCTGCATCTTACTGGCATTCAGGAAGAAAGCGCATACGATATTGACCATGCGGAGAATGCCTTTGTAGATTACAAAGAAGTAATTAAACACACATTTTATCTCATTCATCAGTGTTTCAAAATGAATATGAGAAAACTATCAATGTGCAGGATATGTTTAGTGGAGCAAGTTAGCATGTTTGTGGTGGTCAACAAGTACCTACAAGAAATGTATGAGACGCTGACTGACATTCCAGTAAGTAAATTATGTACAAATATCTAACAAAGAACTTTACTAAATGAGGAGGTGAGGATCAAAAGCTCACTTATCCATGTAGGTATAGTAATTTAATAAAATCAGTAAAACCAAACTATTCTTACACTGTTAAGACAGACCAATCAATGTACGCCATTTTGTTGAGCCATAATTTTACTAGTCTATTTATTTTGATTTTAGTATTTTTTGAAATAGTAGGTATATATTTTAATAAGATCCAATGATATGTCGCAAGGGCTAAAAATTACATTTTTGTGACCCCACTTCTAGTTAATTTCAACAAGTAATTTACTGGTTACCCTGGTAATTCATAGGTTTAATATACCTATTTCCAATGCAGGGAAAGAGGGCTGGAAAGGGGGAATATCTTGGAATTTATTTTAGTATTCTTTTAGTTCTGGTAAAGAACCTTTCATATTATACTAGCGACCCGCCCCGGCTTCGCACGGGTCCAAATGTGCAATGCTGATACTAAATGTTATACTTACCTACTACAAAATGTCCTTATAAACAACATTTACAGCTTTTTTGTCAGTAGACAATACAACTCGCCGCCCGGCGGGGCCGGTACCGCCGCACCGTTATGTCTCTGCATTTTAAATCTGTAATATCTTCGGAAACATTCATTTAAATTAAATGCTGTAAAGGGCCATGTTGATCTATATTAAATGGACAATGTATTTAAGGTAGTTAATTGGGTAAGGATTAATGCTGTATTGCTTAAAATCACTTCGCAAATAAGCTATTTGTTCCCGTAAAATGTAAAGGATAAAAAGTGGTTAGTGTGGGTTATCCTTAAGAGATAGACATATACCATCGTGGACTTTTTTGTTGACCTTTTAAAGGTGTACAATAATGTAGTACATTATTTTGATTTATCTCGTGGGGTTCAGCCAGCGTTTGCAATGTAAGCGCAAAAGAATGTGTTTATTTACGACATGACATTAGAAACCTCTAAATTTATCAGTGTTTCTCTACAATATTATGCATGTATTATACATATAAACCTTCCTCTTGAATCACTCTATCTATTAAAAAAAACCGCTTCAAAATCCCTTGCGTAGTTTTAAAGATTTAAGCATACATAGGGACGGACAGACAGCAACAGCAACTTTGTTTTATACTATGGAGTGATAGTGATAGTGACAATGTGTAACAGAATAAACACAATACCTAAGGGGTCATTGTACTCCTCATTATAATCAACTTTCACTATGGGACCAACACTGAAATCGCTAAAAAAAGACAAAATACTGAACAGCTGATTGTTCAGCAACCCTGAAATCATCATTATGTATACTCATCATTATGGTATCTGGATTTACGAAGTTCTTAGCCCTGTAATTGGCGACTACGGGGCAGCTTAGAAGCAGATGTGCTGCTGTCTCATCCTACTCCATGCAGGCTCTGCAGAGTGGGCTGTCAGTGACTCCTATGAGATAGAGGTGTTTTTTAAAAGACCCGTGGCCAGTTGTGAAGGCTGTGTGTGACTGTATGCAATTGTTGTTTAGTCAGTAGGGCTTCTTTCGTGAAACAGTCATCAATGGAGGGAAGTGCCTCTTTGGCCTGCCTACACTCACCATGGTCAACCCATAAATTTGTGATGTTTGTCTATGGTGTGTTTCTTTACCAGGTTGCAAGTAACCGAAAGGCGGTGGCACGAAGGGTTCAGGACCTATTCTTGCCATACTCAAGCCCCTTCTGGCGAGATCGTCTGCTGCATTGTTGCCTCGGGATTCATTGTGTCCTTTGATCCATTCAATGGTTACTTTGTTGTATCTACCAACCTGTTTCAGTCATTGGTGACACTCGAGGATCAGCCCAGAGTTTAACGTGTGTGGCTTTTCAGAGCTTGCGGGTCGGCCATGCTGTCCAAAAGTATGCGTATTGAGTGGTTAACTTCCCTGTTTAGAATGGCTAAAGCAGCCAGGGAAATGCCAATGCACTCAGCTTGAAACGCTGTGGACCCCCAATGGTGTGGCTATGTGAATGTTGAGATCCTCTAAGAAGATTCCCGCACCTGATGTAGAAACCAATACCTGTTTGTGTGTGTGTGTTTCTCTCTTACCCAAGAGATCCAGTGTTTTTGTATGAACAGGTGGAGCGTGGGGACTCCCAGTATGGCTTCCAGTGCCGCAGTCGGAGTAGTCCTCATGCAGCCTCAGGCCAGCCTTTGCATGTGTTGTAGTTTGTTTACGGCTGTAACTAGCTTTGTGCGGGTACGGGGGAATTACTGCGCTGTACAGCTATAGTATTATTTTGGGAGATAGGCCCAACTTCTTACTTATCATTTTCCAGCATTGCCAGAAGGTGATGCATGCCCTGGTTAGTTTGTAGTCTATGTTATTACGAGGTACACGCGGTTTATTCTGTTACACATCGTTTATAGTCATCCTGACTCACACAAAAGATAATATGGTGACATCAGTGGGTCGTTATCCTGACTAGTCGTACTCAGCGCTTCTTCTCTAAATTTATTATGCGCACAGCCAAAGTGAGGAACTCTCTGCCAGCGTCTGTGTTCCCTTCCGCATATAATCCGTCTGCCTTCAAAGCAAGAGTGAACAGGCATCTTCTGGGCATGCTTGCTCCATCATAGACCTCATCAATCGCTTTCCATCAGGCGTGATAGAGGTCAAGAGCAAGGAGCAAGCCCAATCCTCAATAAATAAAAAAAAAAAACTCCGTGTCAAAGGGAATTATGGAATCTACAAGCTGATTCAATATTTTTTACCCTAATTACTTACCGAAAATTTCCGCAATTTGCGATAAGTAATTAATAATTAAAGAAGATTTTCAATTTTTTCCATAGTTAATTATAACTTATCGGATTCACATGCAAAATGTTAATATCATAATCAGGGGATTTTTCCCTACACACACATTAGTAAGTATATTTTTTATGCCCTGCGGTCCAATGATATAACACATAATTAGGTACTTATATAAAATCTAGATTGACTGGACAAATAATATTATAAAATGAAAAAAACTGGCCAAGTGCGAGTCGGATTCTCACACGAAGGGTTCCGTGCCATTAATCGAAAAAAAAACGCGTTTCTGTGAGCCCGGTTATTAAATTAATTTTTTATTAAGAATTTGTTGTTATGGTGGCAATAGATAAACACACATTCTGTGAAAATTTCAACTGTCTACCTATCACGGTTCTTGTTAAACAGTCCACTGACAGACAAAGGGACGGTCGGACAGTGGAACCTTTTTTTTTTTTTTTTTTTTTTTTTTTACATATTCCGCAACCCTGGCAGACAGTGGACCCTTCAGGTACGGAACCGTAAGAACCTGCCAAAACATGAATGTCTCTTTCACTGTCATTATGATATTGACGGTGTCACTTATGACAGTAGTTGTCTAACTGTATTGTTTCCACGTGGAAGGATATAGATAAGTGCGATTCTTACCTACATGATATATGTCCTACTGAAGAAATCAAATAATTTGTGGGGCTCTGAAATTTATCATGATACAATATTAATATGTATAATTTTACAGTACGATATGTGGTGGTTTTGAACGAAACTATTTATATAGTTTGCGGTTCACTGAAATAACGTTCTGTTTTGATAAAACATGTTTTGCAAAATGATGATTTTTATCATTTGGAGTTGAATAAGAACAAGAAAAGGAAAGTGTCAAAGTTACCAATGTAAGTTCTTGAATTTGGGGAGAAATTGAAACAAATGTTGGAATTGTTTTATTAATCGAAGAATCGCGTTTGATCACAATCTCACCTGATTGAAAGCGATGATGCGGTTGACGATGGCGCATGCTTGCTTAGAAGTAACCTATGCACTTTAGACTTAAGGTTGTAGCTATCAGGAAACACTGACTCTGGAATTCCAATTTTTGGGTATGTGAGTGGAATGGACCCTTGAACCTCTTCACTGCCCCAATAATTTCCTTTGACCTCCAAGTTATATTTCTGCCTTGTAGGAGCCGTACATAAGCATCATGGTCGCTCCTTTTTAACCTTTGGATTTCACCCTTTGAATAGAGCCCATACTTATATTATGTATAGACATCGTTTGTCACCGAAATCATTCTAAAACTGTTCTACAAATAGAATAATATTTCTTATTGAAAAAGGCATTCGAAACGTAGTCGCACCGCGTCTGTCTGTGGGAGCCTTAAAACAAAAATTTCCACTGGCATTGTTCGCTTTCAGCAAATGTTAACTAGGGCTGTGAGCCCCAGATTTAGCGGTTTCCATTCCACTGGGTTACGGATTACGGAGGGTAAGGACGAGGGACATCTGGGGTTGCGCGCCTGCTTGTGCACTAATAATACCTACTGCACAGACGGTTCCTTCCGAAGCTGAAGCAATCGCCTTGGCCGAAATCGGGTAGATCGCAGGCAACAGAAGATCAGGTAGGGTTCTGCCGGTCGATTCTGTAAACACTTTGACACCGTGTAAACTTGGGTGGAGTGAGCGTGAAGTTAAAGGCCTGCGCAAACGAGGGACTTTTGTCCGCCATAATTGTCTTTTTTAATCGTTTTTTCATGTGGGTGGGTGATATTTGTGATAAATAAAAATGTAAAAAAACACGGTTGGCACGAATCTTCGACTTTGGATAACAAACAACTTCATTACCATTAAGTATATAGTTTGAAATATGGATGATTTTTGTTCTCTGCGAACAAAAGTTCCTCGTCTGCTCGTGTTCGTGTGTGCTCGTCTATGGAGTGATAGCTCACTTCACGTTCATTTCTCCTAAGCTTACACGGTGAGAGGTTTACAGAACCACATTGCTGTTTCCCCCCCCCCCTGTCCACTTCTTCCATCTATAGCCAGTCGTTGAGACGGAAAATTGTACATGTAAAAATATAAAAACACGCAGCCTCTTATGTGATTGAGTAAGAACGGTTCACTTCCATTTTTTTTTCTCTTTTATTGTTGTGAGTCGTTTCTATGGGAAAACTAACAGTTGCGTAACAGCGAGAGTTTGGAAAGTTAATTTAGAAGTTTCCCCTTCATTTTAACTGTGTAGTGCTTCCTCTCCTTGCAAGTTTTACTTGATTCGAGTCACGTTTTTTTCCCCTTGTTTACTTTTTACATTTTAAATATTTCTTAAAATATATATTAGAAATATAAAAAAATAGTAGCCCACCGATTTAGCGCAAGAACTGGTCTAGTCAGGGATCCAAAGAGAAAAACCACTCAACAATACGAACCGTGTCTAGAAGTATCTACCGCTTTCTGAATCCAGCTGCCTAACGAGAGCCTCGTATGGTATTGTTCGTAGTTCGTAGTCATTGACTGATTCAACTATCGGTACAATGGTCGTCCTCATCCCATATGTCGATAACGTAGCAAGCCGCCTAGTCCAGATTACTGATTTACTTTTCTTTCTCGGCTTTCACGAGATTCTTCCAGGTTGTAACGATTGTTGTACTCCATGTATATTTATAGGCTTTTGTGATGGCAGTATCTCCTTGTGACCTAGTACAACAGACAAGGCTCCACAGATATCTTGAAATGTCCATAGGTAATTATAGCATATGTTGGCGACAGATCCGGGGCCTATTTAATAAAAACCGACCAAGTGCGAGTCACGTTTGTTGCATGGGAGCCCTACTGAAATATTTATTGTATTCTGATTTTAGTATTTGTTGTTATAATGGCAACGGAAATACATAATACATCTGACAAAATTTCAACTTTCGTGAGATACAGCCTGGTGACAGTCGGACGGACGGACAGCGGAGTCTTAGTAATAGGGTCCCGTTTTTACCCTTTGGGTACGGAACCCTAAAAATGGATCCCTGTTACCATTCAGGGTCACGCCATAACTTGAGAACGACTTCAACGTTTTAATTATTTTTTTTGTGTTCGTAATTGTCAGGGCTAGATTTAAGCAAGCAAATTTTGAAAAAAAAAAATTACATCTGGGCGAAGCCGGTGCAGGCCACTAGTAAGTATATATATATATATACAGATAGTTTATGAGTAGTTTTGTTGCAGTTAGTTACTGGTGACCGTAGGCCGATGCTCGTTTGCTACCTTTGTTGCTCACAACTAAAGCATTGTTGCCGATTCCAGAGGAAATGTCTGGAAGCTGAGAAACTGTTTGCTAAGATGTCGGAAGAGAATTTTAAGGTAAGGATTTACCTGTAATGGGGAAAGTGTATGAAGTTAATCTGAACTGGGAGGGCTGAAAAAACACTCACAAGCACAATTATTTTTTACCGCACCTTTTATTTCTGTCTAATAAATGAAAACGTCAAATTTAGACCATAGTTGATAAAAATTGTGTTGAAAGCAACTTTTAAAATAAAATAAAAAAATGAAATGCCTTGAAAAAAAAAACTGTTTATTAAAGAATTTACACATTTTCCATAAATTCGCTGATTTAATTGCTTGATTGTTTTATAATGATTGTTTTTAATTTTATTTGATTTACACTTAATAAATGGGTGTAGCTGCCTCGGACTGACAATGGTTTGGAGCCGGTTTGCCAAGCTATTGTAACAGATTTGTAAACTCAACAAAAAGATTTTGATAAAAATCATGAAGTGAATAACACTGCACTATGCTGCATGATATCTTGGATGTTCTGCACTGCACCCGTTTGCTGGGCTGGTACTTTGCTCGCTCACGACTGATCAGACATTAAGGCTGCGTTTCCACCAGAGATGTGCGAGGATGCGTAGCGAGGGATCCTACTGATGTATATTGCGGTACGGCAACGTGCATCGTCATGCATTAATCAAATGTTATAACCAATAATGGCCCGTTCACGTGTCTTTGAGCGTTCAAATTGCCTCAATCAAATCCAACAGAGTCGGTGCGAGCAGCAAACAACGACCAAGTTCCAAAAACGCTTCGGCTAAACAATTTTATGAGAAGAAATAAAGGCTTAAGGTGGAAGCGCCAGGGTAGGGTCAGTGTCAGGTTGTATCTTGTTCAAAATTTGATTCGCGGCCGTAGCAAGTATCTATTTATTTTAAAATAAAATCATCAATACAACTCTTTCAGTTAGAATTGATGTCAAATGTAGTATTTCAATGAAATCATAGGTACCTAACATTTGGCAAATTTGGAAAATTTGGATTTCGCGGGCTACCCTGGCGCTTTCACCTTAAGTATTTTGTTTATTGCCAAAGAACCCACATATTAAAGAAAACGGTAGAAAAGCCATAGTTAACTTAAACAATCAGTATTACCAAAGATATAAATGGGCGGCACATTCTGTGAGTGTACCTTCATTAATTCTTGGAACAGTTTGTTTTTATCATTAAACAAAAAAATCTCTTATGGCTACTTGAAACCTCAAGTGACTGTCGCTGTGCTGGCAGTGGCGTACCTAGCTCGGGTGACACCAGGTGGATATTGTGGTGTCTCTCCTGAAAGATAAGCATTTTCAGTTTTCCTCACTGTGAAATTCGAATTCGAAGAGTCAAGCTATACACTTTACTCGATTTCTGGTGAAGGCAACTCGGTGGTTACCATGTGTTGCTTCCTGTATCGTGTTCGTGGCGTTACGGCGACAACTTGGGGCACAATATTGTTTGTGTTGTGCAATATCACAGCGCGCTTAACTAATGACACGCGGCGACTTGTAGACGATTTGCTCGTCAATGTCACTCGTCACATGGCGTGGTAATAGAGCCGCGCTTGAGACACGTTAAAAGGTTTGTTATAGAATGAAGCTGCAGGACGATAATATCGCCCGCGCCGTGAAACACTCGCTCGCGCCTTAGTAGCATCTACACCACCACAAATATAGACCAGGGCTTAGTGCGTGTTTTTGAACGTTCTCGAACTCGATTGCGTTAACGTAAACGTTCGGTTTTCCGTTATTGTCACCAGACGGCGCTCGATCAGTTTCAACACTTACTTATTTTACGTTTACGCTAACTCGATCGATCGAATAATGTCCGGTGTAGCAGTTAATAGTCCTAGAGTGTTAACTTGCATGTGGCCATTGAAAAAAAAAAGGGAAGCGATCGAGTACGTTACAAACTGGCTCTAAGTCCTCTGACTTCACACAAAACCTACATCGTGCTATCATAATCATTTATCCACATAAAATGCGATGTGTACAGAGATGTCAGAGTTCTCCATGTGATTTGAACGTATCCACCAGGTCAACTGCTAGATGGTTGTTATCTGAACCATCTAGCAGTTGCCCTACAGACACGAGACCCATCTAGTCGGAGGCTCTCCCCTATCAATAGAGGATGCAGGACTTTACATCCAGTAAAAATGACTTTGTCAAAAAACCCGACCGCTAAAAACGACTAAAAAGTTCCAAACAAGTCGCTTTTCAAGCAGTAATGCAGTTTGTGGCCTCAGATCTGTGATTTAACGGTATCAGACTGCTTGAAAAGCGACGTTTGGAACTTTTTAGTCGGTTTTAGCGATCGGGTTTTTTGACAAGGTTATTTTTTTTATTTCCTAAATTTTAGTGACTAGCGCTTTTTTTAAATTTATATAGCCTTTGTCACTACCACAATTCTGACGAATTCAACGACACCTCATATGTCAAAATCCGTCCAGCTGTTTGGGCTGTAGGATGTGCCAAAGAAATGGACATACTGTATAAACATACCTACATACATACATGCACACATACATACATATACGCTCGAAAAACATTACCCTCCTTCTGACGCAGTCGGGTAAAAACAGTTTATACTCGTGGTGAGCATAATCTACAGCACATTTGAACTTTTACAGACAAAACCTCTTCTAAATCAAAACCAGTTAAAGTACGGTGGGAACACTATATATCGGGCTGTACATATGAGTATAGGTGGTGAATGTCCGCCAGAAACTGAACTTGTAGTCCAGGAAGAATTAAAAGCTGATTCTGAGGGACAAGATGATACTGCTGAATGTAAAGAGGAATATGAAATTGGTAAGTATGTTATAATGTTTTTTTTTAACTATTGGTGGGTTTGCCTTTGACCACAATGTCACCTGACAGAAAGCGATGATGTTGTCGACGATGGAACACGCTTGCCTGAACGTAAAACGTGTAACAGAATAAATGCAATACCTCTTTCACAATGGGACCAACACTGAAATCGGGAAAAAAAATTGACTGCCCAATACACTTTGCGCGCAACTCGACAAAATGTACTGAATAGCTGGTTTTTTTTCCGCGCTTTCGGGGTTGGTCTCTTAGGAAAAGTTGTTCATAATGATGAGTACAATGACCCCTCAAGAGGTATTGCGTTTATTCTGTTACATATTGTATATAATCACTGTTGCTTGAATTTGACGAGCACGCATAATAGCCGTGATTAAAATGGCAGGCCCAGCCGCGGGCGTGATATCGATACTAATAAAATAATTAATCTTTATTCAAAATTCAGATTGGTACAATAGAATTATAAATTTTAGATAGTAATTTAGGTCGAACAATGTTAGATGCCTGTACTAAGGTCGAATGTATCACAGACGGCAAGGGCTTATACAATGTACCAAGAATCGTCGATTTTTTTAAACAAATAGTACCTAACTGAGTTATATTAATTAAATTTATTTGATTACCCTAATTTACGATTAATGACTTAGCAACCTTTGTACTGGTGGCATGGCGGGCGGGGTTATAGGCACGTAATCGCGATTAGAAGGAACTTATTGCCGGGCTTGGATTTTTGTTGGGGATTGTGAAATTGTAAGGAAAGAAAGAGCAAAATGTATTTGCCGCAGTCAACTGTCAATCAGTCGTTTCATTAAAAGCCTAGCCTTTTCATTTAACTGCGGCAATTTTTCAGTGACTTTTTTTATCAATAGGGATCGTTTAATGATTTGCCCATGTCACTTATGTCGTTGATTAAATGGCGCAGTTAAATAAAAAGGCTAGGCTTTTTATTTAACTGCACAGGCTAACTGATTATGCTTGTTGGCTGCGACCTATTCATGAATAAAAATAGTATGTCAAAAATTAAGTGTGTGCCTCATGGCTGTGCTAAAAGGTCAATTTCAGCGATAGTCAGTCAGACTGATGCTGTTTGTCGCTGGTTTTTTTTAAATAAACCTTTCTTAAAAATAAATTCGATTTTTGCTTTTGGATAATTCACTACAAAAAGTGTTAATGTAAAAAGAGCCATTTAGATAATAACATAAATCCGTAGAACAATTTCTATTAAAAATGGTTGTTGTATTAAAATCGCATTTTTGTTCGCGCCTCTCTTGAGAACTTCATATACTTCTTCAAAGCTTCACTTAGACAGCTTTTATAAATGTTTGAAATATCCTTCAACAACGATGAATGGGGTTTAAACTCCATACCTCTTGAATGCTCTGGCATTCAAGTGTTTTCGCTTCGAACAGACTGTCTGTAAAAAATACCTACTTGCAATAAGCGGCTTATAATGTGTTCGTATTTTATAAGCTGCTTATTCACTAATTGCAGAAAATACGTATTTCAATAAAATGAACAGTATTTTATTTTTTTAATATTTAAAAAAAAATTGCTACTTCTCACAGAACTTAGCAATTCAGTGTCATTTTTGAAGGCTTCATAATTAAGCTTCACTACTGCAAGTGAAATCAAAATTAAAGTAAATGAGGAGCTCATTTTTTATTTAATTTATAGAAGATCTATTTCTTTGCATTCATGACAAAAAAAACTCTTTCTGTAAATGCTGAGGCGGGAACAGAAAATAGAAAAGATTTTTTTTGTAATATTTTTAAATTCTTCTGAATTTTTTATACTGTTTTGTCCGACACTAAAAAGTATAATAAAGTGAAAAACAGTATAATACTGTTTTTAACATTATGGTTGGCAAACCTTGACTTAGCTGTATGCGTAATGAAAGTCAAACGTTTTGTGCGTATGGGTGGGATGTCGACCATGTACCGGTGGCGTATCACCGTAGTCCGACGATAGGCGGAATGTTTATAGAACCGAGGGTTATTGTGTTACCCTAACTGAGGTCATGCAGTCGTTCCACCAAGGGAAAACGCCGCGCTGGTGTTGGTGATCTTTTACCGTTGAGAAGTTATGTGCATGATGCATCACATCATGAAATATATAGACCTCGACTATATATTTACTCGGAGACTAGCCATCGACGCGGGATACATTATAATGTAGTGCACACAATTTTAGTGTGTGCGCAAACAGGTGCACTCCCTTTTCCATCACTCTCATATTCCGATGGGACACGACCGGAGAGAGATCCGTTGATTTTGTGGTCGTAAGCGTGACGGCCGTGCGAGGAGTCCTGGGTTCGATTTCCACGTCCGGCAAAAAGAATTATTGGATGTTTCCCTTGGGAATTTCGATTTGACAGCCCGGAGTTTGAAAGTTGGTGGTGTGGCACCGCCGTGCCTCGGAAAAGCACGTTAAGCAATCGTGAAATAATATCGTACTGGTATACTTTTATATAATTATATTATACATCATGTAACAGAATAACACCGAAACTAAATCATCTGTCCCATACATTTATGTGCGCATAACTCGACAAAATGTAATGAACAGCTGATTTTTTATTTAGATTTTTTTTTATGTTTTATTATTTATTTAGATTTTTTTTTTATTATTTTACTATTGCTGATATAATTTATGGTTCAACATTTTTTATAGCAACAGGATTTTATGTTATATATATTAATATTATTTTTTTTAGTTTTTTTATAATTTTCTTTTTTTAGATTGGTCCCATAGTAAAAGTTGTTCATAATGACGAGTACAATGACCCCTTTTCAGGTAAGTATTGCGTTTATTCTGTAACACGTTGTATACCTATGTCACCGGAAAATTGCAAACGCCCTAAGATTGCAAAATATCGCGTGAAATTGTAAACTATTTTAAAAACGATTTTATCATAATATATTACTATAATCTAATATTTTTTTTACAATCTTACGGAGTGCGATTTTCCGGTGACATATAGATAGCAAAGGTCGAGTTTTTTGATTCGTCGTAAGCTCAACCATGGTTAAAATTGTGGTAACTCTATCGATTGTTAGCTTGACCAAATGGCCATTTTTTATTGAGGAATGCGCTAGCTGTTGTCCTCAATCACGCCTGATGGAAAGCGATGGATGAGGTGATGGAGCGCAAATATAAATAAGTAGAAATACTTTGTAGTGTTTTTTTTGGAAGTCGGTTTTTTTATGTGATAAAGTTTTTTATTTTTCACTTTTTAGTGGTAGGTACCCCACACCTAACAACTCCACTGGAAAGTCACAGGAAAGCAGAAATACGCAATTTCGTAAACATGGATGATTTTTCCACGCATTTTTCCAGCTATTTGGATTTAAAAACCAAACTGCTGAACCGATTTTGATAAAATTTAAATGGGACCAATCGAGAAGTAGGTATATCCTTTCACATAATACAAGAATTTTTCAAATCGTTTCATAAGACGGAGATATGAGGTAACAAACAAAATAAAATCGAATTAATAACCTCCTCCTTTTTGGAAGTCGGTTAAAAATAAGGAACTACTTATTAGTTAATATTACTAAAATAACAAATTGATTGAAAAACACGTTTTAACTAAAGAACAGGAGGCTCGGCCTATACAAAGACTGTAGGTAGTGGGTTAGGAAATATGCCATATTTTTACTCATATTTTAGGGTTCCGTACCTCAGTCGGCAAAAATGAAACCCTTATAGGATCAATTTCTTGCCCGTCTGTCTGACTGTCCTCCAGTCAAGACCCCTTTTCTCAAGATCGCGTGGATGAATCAAGCTGAAATTAATAGGTCTGCTTCTCCTTGGAGCTGTCAAAAAAATCTAAATCAATGTAATCTATAGATATGGCCCTTGATGCTCCGTTTATGGCGCATGTTTTGACGCTTGCAAGGGAATCTAAACCTATAGGGTACTTCCCGTTGACCAGAGTCATGAGTTCATGTCATTTGGTACGAAGATAGATGTCACATGATTAACAAAATTCAGAACAATTGGAAATTTGTAGTTTTATAAAAAAAAATATTTTTTTTTTGCGGTTACAAAACTTATATTTTCGGGTATATGTGTGGGAGAATATTTATTCAACAACAAAGCTAAGTTTGTCCTTCGATCTTACCTGCTATATTTTTGTTAGAATAATGAGAGCGTTTGCATAGATTATAAACTTCCGTAAGTAGGTAATGTATGGCTACCGGAGAATATGATGACTCGAGCGGAACCCTCGGTGTGCGAGTGCGACTCGCACTGGTCCGGTTTTTTTATGTGGTAGGTACTCGTATGTTTCGGAATTTTAAGACGTGTGGGGTAATTTTTAGCCTTCTTCTGTATTCTCAGTTTTTGACTATTGATTGAGTTAACTACGGTGAAGTTCGTGTCTAAATATAACAACCGGACGAAACGATCACCGGACGCTCGCCGAGGTTCTTAACGTACCGAGAAACCTCCGTGCTTCGGAAAGCACGTTAAGCGCGTCATTTGTAGATCTTTCCCGTCGTTACGGATTGTCAGAAGCTGGTAAATCTGACACCAGTCTTGCTAGTAAGTACCGTTTTACCCAGGTTGTGTAGCTCAGTTAACTACGGATCAAAAAACTCCCCCAAGGTTATAGAAGTTAAAAATATATCTAAAGCAACACTTTTGACACGCTTCACACGCTTCTTACTTATTTTGTCTCTTCCCAGAGTCAGACCACGAATTTGAAGACATAGTGATTCTAGATGATAGTCCAGTTCAAGAATATTCACAACCGCAGCTTGAATCAGAAATTATACCACAACAACTTTGTGAGTCCGAGTCGGAAGATGATTATACACCCTTGATCATTTTAAATTTTGATGCTGTAAAAAAAGGACAAGAAGTTTCTCAGGAGACACTACACGCTGAGAACACGGCAGGTAAGCAAATAAAAGTACCTAGGCAAGCAAAGTAATAGGTAAGTAGTAGTAAGTATAGTATTGGACTCTGAGGGTCGTAAGGTTGGAATCGCGCCACGACATCAACTGTACGTCGTTCGTGGTACGACTTCCAACCCATCATCTACAGACCATAAGAGCGTTTACAACGTACGGTATTTCATAGAAACTTCCTACGTATAAGCAGGACACATAGGTATACATTTCAAAAACTATGACGATGATTACTACAAGAATTCTGGCTACAAGGTTATTATTATAGCATCCTATTATAAGAATACATTATTACAGTACTTCCATAGTATACTGTCTGTCTGTATACCTGGTGAGCGACTTTTACAGGCTACTTTTTTTTTTGTAAATTCTATATTAATGAAGCCGTGGGCAAAAGTTGATAGTTGTGGTGGTCTGGTAGGCAGCCGCTTCACCCAAAATACTGGAATTCAGCTGAATCCGGTTTGACTGGAAGCCGACCTCAATATAGTCGGGAAAAAGGTTAGGCAGATGATGATGAACAGCTGTAATAGGGTCATGGCGTCGGAAAACAGTGTGGGGAAGGTGCGAGAGAGTCAAAGATACGAGAAAAGTGAAAGGGACCGAGAGGCGCGGAGTGGGAAACACAGCTTTACTCTACTGCACGGTCTGAACTTAATTGACGATTTTATTACCTTCGGCTTGCGGAAACCGTCAGATTATTATGTTTTTTGTAAATAAAAAAACAACCGCGCTCGAGTAAGTCCAACAATTGTTTTTTTTTGCAACTTTGTTTGTAACCCTCCCGCCTCCTTAGGTTACGCTGAAATCGTCGGATTAGCAAAATTTACGCTTCTTAGCTAATAATTAATCCCCCATATCTTAATCTGACGCGCTCCAGTAAATCCTAAAACCCCTTCTAGGGCTCCCCTACCATAGCAATACTAACTGTGACTGTGTGAGATAGCAGCACTGGTGTTCGACCTGTCAATGTCATTATTTTTTAGTTTTAATTCAACATGTGAATAAAAACATCTTAGGAGCTTTAATTAAAACGAGTTTTATCTTAAAAAGCAAAACATTTCTGTTATAAACAATCAAAAGAAAACCGAATCTATGTCGAGGCGTCTGATTAAATTGAGCTCGCTTCGCTCGCTCTCGCACTTTACCTATACATTCTTCTTATCCTTATGCGTTAGTATTTTGTTAAATGCTGAAAATGCATAAGACAAATTAACAAATATTTATCGTGAAATATCAAAGAAAACCTTACCTAATCGAGAGTGTACTAAAATTAACGAATTACCTAATAAGTTATATTTATGTACTGTAGCATATTAATTAATAGGTACCTATACAATGTGTAACAGAATAAACACAATACCACAGGTTAACTAATAGTTCCTTACGGCCAATACCTCATAAGGGGTCACTGTACTCATCATTATAAACAACTTTTACTATGGGGCAACCCAATAATCCCGAAAATAAAATCAGCTGTTCATTACATTTTGTCGAGTTATGCGCTCAGAAAAGGACATTCGATTTTTTCTCGATTTCAGTGTTGGTCCTATAGTGAAAGTTGTTCATAATGATGAGTACAATGACCCGTTAAGAGGTATTGCGTTTATTCTGTTACATCCTTGTGTCTATGAGGCCAGAAAATTGGACAGGTCGTGTGCCGATGGTCGTGCAATTTTGCACGTCTGATCGCCGTTCCTCTTTGTCCCCATTTTGAATCTTTTGAACTTACCAGATTTATAATCACAGGGGCGTCTGGCGCGGAGGAACCGAAATTGAACAGAGAAATATCGGAATCAGAAGATGCATTTACATCTCAGCAAAAGGAAACGGAACAAGGAAACCCGAAAGTTATCAGGGAAGTTCAAAATCCTTCGGTTAAAAAGTTGCTGAAACATACAATATCGTACAAATGTGGTGAATGTAACTACACATACAGAACATTCGCCAAGTTGAAAAAACATAATGAATTACACTTGGGCGCAAAAAGTCACAAGTGTAATATATGTGAGCGTATTTTTGCTCGAAAAGATTTTTTGAAAAATCATAGTCGTGTACACACGGGTGAGAAACCTTACCAATGTGAAATTTGTCAGCGGTTTTTCAGTATTAAAGGTAATCTGAACAGACATTTGCGAAATCATAGAAAATTTAAAACTCACATGTGTGACTACTGTAAGCGTAATTTTGTGGTTAAGCAAAATTTAATAAATCATATTCGAATTCACATGGGTGAAACTCCTTTTGAATGTGAAATATGTCACAAACGTTTTAGTGTGATGAGTCATTTAAAGAAACATAAGCGTGCACACGCATTTGAAACGTTTCAAATGTAAAATGTGTGCATGCAGTTTTAATAAACAATATCAATTGACGAAACATGTTCGTTATCACACGGGTGAAAGGCCTTAAAATGTGAAATACTTATGTCAGGTTTTTTTAGTGATAACGATAAAACATTTACGATTTCATATGTGAGAAAAATCTTGAAAAGAATTTTATAATGAGTCTCAAGAACATTGGTATTCGATTTGATTGAGTTAATTGATAAGACATTTTTGATGGAATGGAAATCGATTTTTGCTTGATTTTTTCAGCGTAGATTTAGAAGAAATGTATTCGAGTACATACAGGTAGTACCTATAACTATAGGTATAAATATGAAATATGGCAGCGTAGTTTTAGTGATAGTTTGAATGAATGAATGAATGCATGATCGCTTTATTTGCCGGAATATGCACTGGTGCTCAAATAAACTGCATCAAAGTAATAATAATAATACAAATCCGCAGGGCAGTTTTGTGGCAAACTGTTGGGCATTATCGACCCCACGAACCTGATCTCCCGGGAGAAGTCTTGTTCCTCATCCCCGGATTGCCTTTATTGGCTGGCCGGAGTGGACACTGACGAGGAACAGAGCTCCTACCTCTTTCTTGCCTTATTTGGCCGGTCTGAGTGGAGATTCGCTAGAGCAAACGTGCTTGGGAGAAGAATGTATAATCTAGTAAGATGCTGGTAGGGATCTTGACCGTACTTCCGGGATTGTCACACTCCTCTAGCACCTCAGGATATGTTGCCCCCTTGGCGCTACGTCACTTAGTGCTAGCGACCCTTTTAGGGGGCCCATTTATTAAGTGTGCCCCTGCCATTTAAAGCCGTGTACATTATTAGTGGTCAGGCAGGGGTCAATAGTTTTCTTATAGTATACAGTAATCAGTCCACTAAACCACCCAAACCCATAGCCTTTTATTTTTTGTATCCACATTCTGCAATAGTCCAGCACCAACCGGGGATTATCCTTGGGTATACATTTATAGTGCATACAGGGATAATCGTCGGCTGGTGTCTCATTCCATTAAAAAGTCTAACGGGGCCCCTGCGAGTTGGGCTTCGGCCCCTCGTACGCCTACCAATGGACCGGGACCCCATGGTCCTGAGATTGTTCAAAATAATAATAATCTTTTATACATGGTGGGTGCAGTTCTGATCTCCTAGCTAGGTTACAGTAGAACCTGTATGAAGGAGTGATAGTTCCGATCCCCCATGGGGTTACAAGCATAATGTATTTTTACAATTTGCATCCATACGTATTTTACTGCTACAAAAATATGGTATAACTAAATAAAAGTAGGGTAATTGATCGAGTGAATATACACTTAAGCACTGCGAATTTCAAAAAAATATTACTGCAGGTTGCCTTAGATGTACACCCTTAGCCACTTTTCAGTCTAAAGAATACTTTTAGATAAATATTTTTTAGGGACTTTTTACCATATTTATACGGTCTGAAAGGTGTGATATCACGCTCTTTCATTCTCTTTTTATGTGAGATGTACTCATGCCTACTCTACGCACTTTATTCAGCTTTTGGTTGGCGTTCAAAACGGCTTTTCTACTTTGTACTTTGACGCAGTTACTTTGAACACCAGTGTAGGTATTAAGTGATGGTTGGATGTTTCAATTAGACTATGGTCGACGCGAGATAAATTTGCAATAACGGTCATTGGCCTGCCTACATTTATTGGTATACTTAATTCAGAAAACAGAAATAAAGACATAAAGCTGTCCTGAAATATCTGTATAATCAAATCATTAAAGGAACTTAATTGTAATCTACCATTTCTACCAATAAGAAAATCTGGCGTGATCCTTTACATTTTCTGCTAATGAAAAACGATTCATATTTTATTATCAAGTAACCAACGAAGAGATATTAAGGAAAGGGCACTGACCGTTATTGCAATTTTATTTGGCGTCGACTTTATTATCAATAATATAAGTATGTATATCATATAGTATAGTTATTCCATACGATTAAGAACCAAAAAAATAAGTGTAATCAAATTTCATTAAAGGAACTAAATTGTAATCTACCATTTCTACCAATAAGAAAATGAACACAAATTTTATATTTTTTTGGGCAAGTCCTCCTTGTGTAGGTATTATATGGTGGTAAGAGTTTCTTGAACGTCAAATATAAATGATGTTTCAGTTATACTATGGTCGACGTCAGGTATATTTGCAATATCGGCCATTGGCCCTAATGCATTCATTGACATACTTAATTCCGAAAACAAATATAGACATAAAGTTGTCCTGAATCGACGACATCTATCGCGTTTCTTTACATATTGTAGTCATTAAAAACTATTAATAATTAATAGGTACCAACGAAGAGTACCTACTATGGAATGGGCAATGACCGTTATTGCAATTTTATCTGGCGTCGACTTTATTACCAATAATAATATAGTTATTAATACATAATATAGCGGTATATTCCATACGACTAAGAATTAAAATCACGGACACTTCTGAGAATTATAAAAAAAACCAAAACATTTTCGGATTTTGAGGTTATAATTAAGCCAATGGAAATAAATGCTAATGTAATAAAGCAAATGGTAATAACTTAGAGGGCGTCCATAAATTACGTGAGGCGTTTAAGGGGGAGGAGATCGAGCCTCAACTGACCCAATCTCACGTGGGGGAGAAGGGGTTCTCGGCAATTACCGCGTTTTTTTTCAGAAAGCAACTGAAGCAACGGTTTAAAATTGCGAGAAACTGGTTTTTCAACAAAGAACCTATTTAAGTAAAATAAGAGATGTTCCTGAGCTGCAGAGCACTGGTGTATGTTCCACAGTGCACCAGCAACACCACTTGGCAAAGTGCAACCCTTGCGGATTGTCACACGTTGAGCTGCTGAACTGTGCAAGCGACAACAGTTTTAAGAGTGCCTATGATGTGATGAAAATTACATAGACATGCTGGTTCCAGTAATCTTTCTTAAGAAGATCACACACATGAGTCTCTGTGGACGGAATTAAAATAAGTAATCTTTCACGAATTTCTGTCACTGTGATTTTAGACCAAGTTTTGTCTGAAATAAAAGTACTTAATTAGCGCACAGAAGCACAGATTGACGTATTTACTCTAGAAACACGTATTTTGAAAAATCGCACGTCGAAATTAAGTGGAGGTCGAGTCAAATCTCACGCACGACATCTCACCAAGGAGGGTGGAGTGTTCGAAAAATCGCCTCACGTAATTAATGGACGCACCCTTAGCCTCTCTTAGAGACTGTTCATACTACTATACTAAACTGTTCACCTACAATACAATAGAATGCCAAAGTGTCATTTAATGTCGATGTTGCCCGTTTCACACAGCGCTTTCAATCGCTTTATTCTATTTGTGACTAAAAACCTTACTCATAGATCAAGCGGTACGGGTTCTGAGTTTTATAATTATACACACTTTAGAGCTTGATTCAAACTTGATGGCAGCTCTAAAATGCGCACCGCTGCGCATACTTAAGACTACTGTATGCGCTACAATACTCTTTTATATCATA
This sequence comes from Melanchra persicariae, assembly GCA_947386135.1. Classification (NCBI taxonomy): domain Eukaryota; kingdom Metazoa; phylum Arthropoda; class Insecta; order Lepidoptera; family Noctuidae; genus Melanchra; species Melanchra persicariae. The sequence goes on from OX376643.1 coordinate 32,659,560, forward strand.
TTCAAAACGTGTAGGTTTCTTGAACGTCATAATATAACTGATGTTTCAGTTAGACCATGGTCGTCGCCACATAAATTTGCAATAACGATCATTGGCCCTAATACATTTATTGATATAAATATTTAATTTCGAAAACAGAAATAAAGACAGAAAGCTGTCCTGAATCAACATCCGTCTTTATTCTTTACATTTTCTGGTCATGAAAAACGATTCATAATTTATTTATTGTCCAGTTACCAACGAAGAGACATTAAATAAAGGGCAATGACCGATAATGCAATTTTATCTGGCGTCGACTTTATTACCAGTAATATAGGTAAGTATATCATGTAGTATAGCGGTATATTTCATAAGATTAAGAACCAAAAAAAAAATAAGTAGGTATTTTAATCAAATAATTAAAGGAACTTAATTGTAAGCTACTATTTCTACCAATAAGAAAATGAACACAATTTTTTTATTTTTTTGGGCAAGTCCTCCTAGTTTAAGTAAGAGTTATTTGAACGTCATAATGTTACTGATGTTTCAGTTAAGACTATGGTCGACGCCAAATAAATTTGCAATATCGATCAATGGCCCACCTACATTTATTGACATAAGTACTTAATTCGAATTTACATCTGACGTGATCCTTTACATTTTCTAGTAATGAAAAACGAGTCATAATTTATTGTCCAGATAACAACGAAGAGATATTAAGGAAAGGGCAATGACCGATAATGCAATTTAATCTGGCGTCGACTTTATTTACCAGTAATACAGGTTTAACATGTAGTATAGCGGTATATTCCATACGATTAAGAACCAAAAAAAAAATTAAGGATAATCAAATCATTAAAGGAACTTAATTGTAATCTGCCATTTCTACCAATAAGAAAATGAACACAAAATTTGTATTTTTTTGGGCAAGTCTCCTAGTGTAGGTAAGAGTTATTTGAACGTCATAATACATAATAATATAACTGATATTTCAGTTAGACTATGGTCGACGTCAGGTAAATTTGCAATATCGGTCATTGGCCCACTTACATTTATTGACATAAGTATTTCATTCCGAAAACAGAAATAAAGACATAAAGCTGTCCTGAAGCGACATCTATCTTGTTCCTTTACGTTTTCAGTTATGAACAACGATTCATAATTTATTGTTCAGGTCCCTACGAAGAGATTAAGGAAAGGGCAATGACCGTTATTGCAAATTTATCTTTTTTTTATTTTTTTATTTATGAATGGGCTAGCTCTGGCGTTGACTTCATTACTAATAATATAGGTAAGTATATCATGTAGTATAGCGGTATATTCCATAGGACTAAGAACCAAAAAAAAAATTGTAATCAACTCATTAAAGTATAACTTATGTAATCTAACAATAAAGAAAGTAAACTCATTGAATTATTTTTTTGAGCAAATCCTCCACACTATTCCCAACCACTCTGCAACTCCTGAGAGCCAGAATCAACAGTGGCCACAAGAAAAACGCCGAGTCAACCAAGCTCGACGAGTCCCGGAGAAACGATTAATTGAATCGTTTTGGCTCCTGCAACGAAAATTATCAGAACAGAACTGCGGTAAAGTAAAATAAATATAAATTCCACTATAAAATTAAGTTATTAAATTATTGACATCAAATTACAAGAAGATTCCGTGCTTCGGAAGGCACGTAAGTATAAGCGGTCCCGGCCGCCAAATGGCGGGTCGTCAAACCATGTCAGAGGCCTTTGAGGCGGTTTAGAAACTAACACTAGGGTGTGTGGGGTCGTTAGACCTTACTGCCCACACAATAAAGAAAGACTAAATTACAACAAACAAGATCGGTTGCGCGATGTCAATTCGACCGCATTCGATACATGTTCGTTCATGTAGTAACGTCGCTGAGGCGGGCCCAGCAAGCGGTGGCGAGATGATCTGCAGTGATTCTGCAAACTTCCCAGCGTGTAAACTTAGGCGAAGTGAGCTCACAATCCATAAAACAAGATCTCATGACAAATTCACAAACACTTCATGCTCACTCCACCTGAGTTTACACGGAGAGATGTTGACATAATAGACCAGATGAACGAAAACCACGAAAGTTGGTAAGAGTTGGCGCGGGAAAAGTTTGTGGAAAAACGGGGGAGCGCTTTGCCCAGCAGTGGGACACTATAAGATGACTAACGGCCGCTTTCTATAATATATCTCAATCCCAATCTTGATCCCGATCCTTGTCTGTAACCAATCAAAGGTGAGGATTGTGTGGTGAAGGACACAAACTCGGCCGTTGATTGGTTACAGACAAGGATCGGGATCAAGATTGGGATTGAGATATATTATAGAAAGCGACCGTAAGACAATGTCACAAGTTTATCTCATTTCTTGTAACCTGTCATCAAGTGCACTACGCACGAAAACAACTGAGTTCTCTTCTTCGAGTAGTCCGGGGGACACTGAATGCATTTGTTTAGGGACTGTGTGGGGACTAAGTATGTGACGAGACTTAACTCATAATATGACAATTCCATCTAACTTGGTAATTGCGTAAGTATTCGGAGCATGTAGGTACCTATATATGCCTATATGCCTATACCTAATCTACCTACTCAATAATGTGTTACCTAAGTACTTAGGTACAATTAATTGAGTGTTCATCTCGATACAATCTATGGTGTACCTACGTAGTATGTTTTTAATTTTATTACCTACTCGTTGGTAAGTAGGTAAGTAAAAATCAGTGTTGATTAAGTATTTATTTTCAGGATTAAGTAGGCTTAATCCTGAAAATAAATACTTAATCAACACTGATTTTTTTTTTTGAGACAAGCCCACCACACCACATTCCCAAGCCACTGCATATGAATTGGTTCACACCAGTCAGACCATATTGTGTAAAGACATCCTGGGCACGGCGTGCGCCGATATGTGTGGACCCTTACCTACTTTAAGAAAAGAACACCCTACTATCCTGTGTGTCGCCAGCACCCCATCTGTTCCGAGACACTAGTGGCTAGAAGGAGAAGAGAAGGTTAGTAACCTTGCTGCTATCAATTGAGTTTTTTTTTCCAAAACCGTATCAATTTACAAGATAGTGTTCCTGTAATCTGTACCCATGTCAAATGCCATAAATTTATTACGAGTAAAGAGCCTAAATAAAAAAGAGATGTTTTAAGAAATCTTCATAGCTTGAACTTTATTTCGAAAGGTCATTGTTCGGCGTCCATACCATCGTTTGTCTAAGAACCAACAGAGACGTGAATTTACTTTATGTGTTTAATAATGCATACCTATATTCGATTGAAAGTAAATTAAAATCGCGGACACTTCTGAGAATCGTAAAAAAACCAAAACACTTTCGGATTTTGAGGTTATAATTAGGGCAATGGAAATGACGGTAATAACTTACGGCCGCTTTCTATAATATATCTCAATCCCAATCTTGATCCCGATCCTTGTCTGTAACCAATCAAAGGTGAGGATTGTGTGGTGAAGGACACAAACTCGGCCGTTGATTGGTTAACAGACAAGGATCGGGATCAAGATTGGGATTGAGATATATTATAGAAAGCGGCCGTTAGAGGGCGGCCATAAATTACGTGTGGCGTTTAAGGGGGAGGAGATCGAGCCTCAACTCACCCAATCTCACGTGGGGGAGAAGGGGTTCTCGGCAATTACCGCGTTTTTTTCCGAAAGCAACTGAAGCAACGGTTTATAATTGCAAGAAACTGGTTTTTCAACAAAGTACCTATTTAAGTAAAATATGAGATGTTCCTGAGCTGCAGAGCACTGGTGTTTGTTCCACAGTGCACCAGCAACACCACCTGGCAATGTGCGACCCTTGCGGATTGTCACACGTTGAGCTGCTGAGCTTCTGTGTGCAAGCTACAACAGTTTTAAGAGTGCCTGTGATGTGATTATGATTTTACTGAAAATCACATAGACATGCTGGTTTTAGTAATCTTTCTTAAGAAGATCACACACATGAGTCTCTGTGGACGGAATCTTTCACGAATTTCTCTCACTGTGATATTAGACTATGTTTTATCTTAAATAAAAGTAATTAACGCACGGAAGCACAGATTGACGTAGTTACTCTCGAAATACGCATTTTGAAAAATCGCACGTGAAATTAGGTGGTGGTCGAGTCAAATCTCACGCACGACATCTCACCAAGGAGGGTGGAGTGTTCGAAAAATCGCCTCACGTAATTAATGGACGCCCCCTTAGCCTCTCTTGGATACTGTTAATTATTACCTACAATACAATAGAATGCCAGTGTCATTTAATGTCGATGTTGCCCGTTTCACACAGCGCTTTCAATCGCTTTATTCTGTTTGTGACTAAAAACCTAACTCATAGATCAAGCGCTACGGGTTTTATAATTACGGTGCACACTTTAGAGCTTGATTCAAACTTGATGGCAGCTCTAAAGTGCGCACCGCTGCGCATACTTAGGTAAGACTTTGCTGAATGAGCTACAATACTCTTTTCTATCATATTCAAAACGTCAAATTGAACAAAAATTAATGGTGCCAGGGAATACGACCAAATTGAATTACTTTTTAAAATGTTTTCGAAATTATGTACCTAGTGTCCGTTCTATTGTAATAATTGAAATGTAAATTACTTATATAAAAAAAAAACTAGTAATAATAGTAAAGGTTTCATAATAGTGTTGATTCATAGGCAATTTTTCAATGTCCTTTTTTATCATTTTTAATAGGTTCTTATCGATATATTTATTAGTTTTATATCACCATCATCATCATCATATCAGCCGAAAGACGTCCACTGCTGGACATAGGCCTCGCCCAAGTGTCGCCACAACAACCGGTCCTAACAGAGAACAGATGGTCGATGGGGCCGAAAAGTTTTGGAGTAGCGACCGCGTACCGGAAGACGCAGCGTTGGAAGGCCTCTCACAAGGTGGACCGATGACCTGGTGAGGGTCGCGGGTAACCGATGGATGCGAGATGCACAGTTTTATATATTATATTATTATTTGTAAGTATATTCTTTTCGAAACAAAATTCTACGCACCTGTTTTTTTTTTGTTGTAGGTACCTACACCTACCACAGTGTAGGTACCTAGTCTTTTTAACCCAAAGGTTGACTGGTAGAGAATGCCTCATTGCATGTCCGCTTATATACCACCGTTGTACATATAGTTAAAATAAATAAATATTCGTTTTTGAGCTATTCGAAAAGTAGCAGTTGACTTTCCAGAGTGGAATAGATTTCTAGATAGTGTAGTCTAGTAGTCAGTTAGTAGCTTTTGGTGTAAAATGTCTAAAAATATTAAAAACTTCGATTAGAAAGAAATAAACACTTAATTGTAACAGAACTGACATGCTTACCTACCTACCTACATACAAATTACCTACCTATTCTTAAACTAAAAATTATGAACGATATTGTTTGTAGTACCTACCTACTTAAACTATGTTAGTAGGTTACCTACATAAAGACGGTTGCGGAATTTGTTAGAAAGAGTTACCGCGGCCCTGGAGGCTGGAATGCAAAGGGCATTAGTAGGAACACGGATGGGTTTTAGTTGGTAAGAGTGACACTCCCTCCCGCTCCACCTAAAGCGGAAGGAGTCATTTGATGATTTCTCATCCTTAAAAAAAAGGGTGAGTACCGACCGACAGATATTACGTAGGTAGGTACCTACTCATCATTATGAACAACTTTAACTACTTATGGGACCAACCCCGAAATCGCGAAAAAAACAGCTGTTCACTGGTACCTTTTTTGCGAAATCAGTGTTGGTTCTATAGTGAAAGTTGTTCATAATGATGAGTAGGTAAATGAGCCTTTTCGAGGTATTACGTTTATTCTGTTATACGTTGTATTTATCTTTGTACGAAGCGATGATCGTGCGTTTTCGCGATAGTTTATTTATTTATTTATTAGGGATAACAAACAGCAGTGTACCTACATAATAATAAGTAAACATAGGTTAGTACTTAACTAACAAATACACTACCTACTCACAATGTTTTTCACATTACTTACTAAACATTACACAACATTAGGTACCTACTAGTTGCGTTTGTTGACCCGGCCAAAACGAAATGCACCCTTTGTCGGCCGGCACGTTTGTTATGATCGTTTTTTTATTCCGACAACCGACGCCAACGTCCGAGAACCCGCTAAGTCCGTGTGTATATCTCCACGAGCTGCGCCCCGCGGCTTTGATATGTTTTTCGCGACGCCCGCGCCGCCGCCGTGTTATGTAGGCTACCGCAAAACAAAAAAGTGGCCACTTCAAGTATCTTCTATGTCATAGTAATAACAGGCATCCCATTCTGTCCTCGCAGAGCCTGCATGAAGCAGAACGAGACAGCAGTATATCTGTTTCTAAACTACCCGGTAATCGCTTATTACAAGGCAAAATACTCCGGAAACAGCTACCCGCTGCGAGTTAGTAACACCAAGGCGTCGCTGGCCTTCCTTGGGGAGTAGGATGGAACGATAATATAACGACATATTTGTCCCACCTGCACGCAAAATACGCGCTTGGTCATGGAACATACATAGGTAGGTACAAACAAGTATCATCGTATTGAGTCGCATCTTGTGTGAGTTACCACGTAAATGCTTGCCCGCTGAGCCAGCTGTCAGTGAAACGCAGTATCCATTGATAGAGTGAAGGTGAAATATCCCAGTGACGGTGCGTCCTTAGGGTCAGCTTACAGTGAGACGCGATAATTCGCGGACTTTTTTACATTATAGGCAAAGGAAGAAGGAAGAAAAATGTTTATTGGCGCCGATATCTGTGGCACCAAGTATGACGCAAACCAAAAAAAAATCTCATCTAATACACAGGCAGTGGCGGCCTTAGGGGGTGGCGAGCAGGGCCATCGCCCGGGGCCTCGCTCTTGCAGGGGCCTCGCGCAACCAGAGTTTAACAATGAAATGATTTATTTCGTATTCATCATTTCTTTTTCCCCAACTAGATATTGGGGTCGGCTCCCAGTCAAACGGACTTTAGCTGAATTCCAGTAATTTACGTGGAGCTGCTGCCTACCAGACATCCACAACTCATTAACTAATGAGTTGTTTCGTAGCTCATTATGATTTTACTTAAAATTTTTCTCGGAAAAGCCGCAATCATAATCAGAAATACCTACTTTCGATTCATATTCCTTACCTAAATTTAAAAGGGCCTCGCGAAGGTCTTCGCCCGGGGCCTCGCAACGGTAAAGGCCGCCGCTGTCACAGGTGGTGATTCTGATGATTGATAAATTTTAATAATTGATTGCATTCCTTCTGGTCATTTAAATAATTTTGACCCCGGTAACTTGAGGTGCAAATTGGATTGTTTACGAGTACCTACCTAATCAATACCCATAATAAATCGTCATCGTTATTCGTTCGAGTGCTTACTAGGTAGGTAAATTGCGTTTATTCTGTTACATTTTGTACAGATGGAAGCTTCGTATTAGAACGACGCCAAACGGCGTAGAATCGCTCGCTGCGAATTATAAGAGCAGATTTCACCAATGAAACTGAACGTGATCAGTACATCTAAACTGCGTTCAGGAGCTGTCACTGTGACACTGACAGCTCATAAACGTGATTTATACGCTGATCGCGATCAGTTTAGCTTGGTGAAAATGGCCCTAAGTCTCTCAATGTGAACTTTTTTGTGTAAAGTAAAAAGAGAAAAGCCATACCCATAACCATAATCCACATAGAAAAAGGTCTAAACTGAATTGCTATGTTCAAAAGCGTGCTTTGCCTCATCGCCTCGTAGCGTCGCATGTCCGTGTGAGTCGACCCTTATTAATAAGAGGTCATGTCAGGTCATGTCGGTGCCTATTTCCTGCCTTTATGTATTGATCTACTCAATAGCCCGGTATTAGTTCCTGATAAACAAACAGTTGATTCATTATGCTTACGAGATTAATATTGACCCTCAGATCTAAACCAATATCGCGGAGGATATCAAGGTAGCCACGCAACTGCCTTCCTATTGACCGAGTCATGTTACATTTGATTAAACGCTTTGAGCAATTCGACATGTTTGGTTCACTTGTCACGTGAACTCACCTCAGGGAGCCTTATTAGGAGTTAGGGAGCTTCTAGGCTGTGTATAGCAGTGTATAAGTGACGTTGCCAGCCCGGCAAAGTACCGTCGCCGGTGTTTATTGCGTTGTTGTGTAGGTACTTGTACTGTACCTACATTTCACTATAGGCCTCATACCAATAAGGGATAACGGTAAAATGGGGTGAATAGAAAGCAGGGCGTGAATAGAAACCAAAGGGGTGAAAAGGTTTTTCACGTTACCTGCCTATATAAATATTGTTAGCAGCATTTAAGGACTCCTAATTTTTTCAAGATGAATGCTTTGTAAGATACCAATAACACGAGTTTGGTATAAGGCTGCGTTTCCACCAGAGATGTGCGATGATGCGTTGCGTGGGATGTGTTTTTATCACTCCCGACCCGTGGTACAACTGCGATGTCCAACTGGTTGTACTACGGAGAAGTAAATAAAAAAAATAACAAATTATATTTATATATTATATATTACTAGCACTTCGCCCGCGACTTCGTCCGCGCGGATTTAGTAGGTACTCCACAAACTTCAACGCCCCCTATACCCCCTTATAAAGGTTAGTTTTGGACAATTAAGCACAACGATTTTCATTAATTTACATTTATTACTTAGCCAGCGCAACTGTTCACCCCGTTCACCCCGTCAGGAGTTGATTATGCAAAATTGTTAGGTACATCTGTTTCAATAATCCCATTTTTAGTTTGTTCATAGCATCCCGACGTAAATTAAAGCAAGCAATAATGTCCTCCCCTAAAATCTTAATCACCCCTGCTTCACCCCTTATTATGTAGGTATGTAGTTTATTTGCGAAAAATCCAAACATTTGTTATTCTTATTGTTTTATCGAAATCATTTTCAACTTCATCGGACCAAGCATTGATATGATTCTTCCCAGTTCGCTCAAGCCGCGACATTTTTCTTACTCCGAGCATGTTTATTACCGTCGTAACTTTTGAACGAAAGGTCCGATTTGAATAATTTAAAGTGTAATTTACACGGAAATAATCAACCTTAATTATCAAACCATTTAAATGGATAAGGATTGATATCATGACACCGAAAACACCATTTTTTCAAATCACCAAGGATTTGGCTTGAATAATTTGAACAAAAAGCGGTCATGGTGACTTAACCATAATAGTTAGACATATGGTATCGCGGACTTTTTTGTAGACATTGATGACCTCTTTAAAACTGTAGTACATCACTTTGCTCTATTGTCAATAGATTCCGCAGCGTACGCGATATAAGGATTTTTTCTCACACCTTGGGTTACATTATCGAAGTTTTCATACGGATCCCTAACTTTTTTGAAAATATTCTATAGCCTATGTCCATCATCGATAATGTGCAATTCTACTGGTGAAAGAATTTTTCAAATCGGTCCAGTACTTTCGGAGCCTATTCATTTCAAACAAACAAACAAATCTTTCCTCTTTATAATATTATTAGTGTAGATATAATAATAAAACATTCAACCTTGCACACTCAACCGATGATGCGTCATACCACGTTATACCGAATAGACGCGACCTTTCGTTGGTACGCTCGACGCTTGTCCCGTCAGATGATGATTCAATCAGTTTGGTTTATCAACCCCTTGAATTTCTATTCGCCCCGTTCGGTACGTGCAACGTGAGCGCCCCAAATCAAGTTGCAACGATGAGATGGCGGCACAGCAGCGGCGCGGTACCGTCCACGGTCCAGTTCACATGGTCTGTCTACACTAGCCCTTACTCTAAGTAATAAAACCAATAAAGTACAAAATTGTGTAATTTTATTATCCCACAATAATTTTAAAGTTTATTTTGTAAAATTTTCCCCCCAACATTTCTTTATCTCCAATAATTGCAGTAATAGTTACATGGGACTATTATGAGTTTCTTAACAAAATTTAGTTTTTGAGGATTCCTGTGCCGAAGCTGAGCTGCGAAGGTGTCCGTGCCACCAGCTGGCCGCTCAGTCGGAACAGTTTGCCGTTAATCGAAGTAGCTGCTTCCATTTTTCTCAAAAACATATTCTTACTGGACGTGTTCAGTGTTTTCTCCGTCAAGGTCTTGTTGGATTCTGAACCAAGAGAATTTATGATCGAGTCTGCATCCGTATCCATATTAAATATATTCGTGTGGGACTCCTCGCGCCACAGCTTCTGCAAGTTAAGCGCCATCAACTCCAGCTGGACCTGCGACAGCTCTCTGATCACGTCGATCTGCACCGACATCACATTGTCACACGTCTTCAGTAAAGAATTTAGCGTTTCCAGAACGTTGGCACGTCTCTTTTGGATACTGTACTGGTTGTCTATGTTTCGCTCGAAGAAGGCCAAGTGCTCGTACAGCTCCGCCAGCTGCAACGAGCACGAAATGTACTGCGCCGAGTGATGTTCGAAGTCGTAGTAGTGTTTCGCCCTCATCAGCCATTTGTATGTGAACGCGAAGAGCTTTCTAGCTTCGTCAACGCTGCAAACGCTTTCTAAGGGCACTTTAGCTTCCATCTCTTTCAAATCCAAAGACGGAAAAGTGAACAATTTCTCTGGGGTCCCGCAATCTCCCTTTCCAGACTTTTCTGCTCCCAGATCTTTCAAGTTTTCATCTTCTAAGTTCTCCGAGCTGTCGAGTCTGTCTTCCAGCAAGTCCACGGTCTTCCACAGGTCTGCGCCTGACGACGGCTGCGTGAAGTATTTGTTCAGAATCTTCTTTTTAGACATTTTAAAAAGCGTCAATCCGAATTTAACCCAGTGGTGGCTCAACTCTAAAAAGTGTATTTCAAAATCTGCCTTTTGTAATACGAATTCTTCAGGCATGAGTTTGCAGTTGTCATGGCAGGTCCTCAACACGTGGTAAGCAGCGCAGAGGTGGTGGCGTGCATTTCCAATTTGGTTAAGATACGTGAAATAGTTTCCAAGCCGAGCCGCCCTCAGAGCCCAGTCTTGTGGTGTGCCTTCCTTCATTTCCAATTGCCTCCGGAGAGCCGTGTGGTTGTATAACGTGTATTTCTCAGGCAAGTTCATTTTATTGTACAAGAATGCCTGCATCTGAACGTTGTTGGTTATGACTTTGTCAACTTTTTCAGGATTTACACGTTTAATGTTGGCGACGGGCTCTGCCGTGAACAAGTCTTCGGCATCGAGGTACTTGTCTGGCTCCGACTTGCTGATCTGGTCGTACAGGTCTTCCATGCTCTCGAGGATCTCACGGGCCATCGTGGTCTGGTCTAGTTGGATCATGTAATAGCATAGAAGATTTTGTATTCTTAATAAGATGAAGAGACATTCGTCTCTCAGTGCAAACTGTTTCAATTTTTCAAATGACGCTTGAAGCATGTTCCTTTTCTCGATAAGGGATAAAGGCATGGTTTTAGCGGAGAGAAGGGCCAGATACCCTTCCATCGCTAGGGACCTTACATATTGATCGTGGTTCTCCTTTCCCAGGACTACCAGTTCATTGGTGAGGGTTTGAATGTCTTTCTTTAAGTTTTGGAGGCGCTCAAAAGAGTTTTTGCTCTTTATGTTGGATCTTACACTTTCGAATGTTGTTGTAATCCGATTTAATGTTTCCATTATTGTTTTTATCTACATTTGCTTAACTTAGAATTTTTCGTTGACCTTCGTATATTTTGTGAAATGTGAAAATTTTACATGGATTCTTGATACTGTCAGATTTAATTAGATTCTGTTTTGTGACACAATTTGTGCGCATACTTCCATACTGGCTTTTTCAGCCAGTAATAATGAGTATTTCAAGCAAGGAGACTTGTTTCAAAGTAATATTTATATGATGCTCATAATGGTAAAACTAACGCGGTAGTACATTGTGGTACCTATAAGCTACACATTTTGATGAATTAAGTTTGAAGTTATTATATTCAATTTTATACCTACCAGTGTGCAGGGAAAATTGCTAAGAACGAATGGTCGATTAGACCAAGAGGATCTATCTAGGAAAGCTCCTACGTTCCGGAAGGAGTAAGGTTGGAAGGCCACCCACGAGGTGAACCGATGCCCAGGTTTTGAGAATTCACTGGATGCAAGAAGTTTAAGTCGGAAATACGTCAGTCTATTCAACAATCGGGACGCCAACGCCATCTAGTAGCGTGGAGTCTAGAAAGTTGTGCTCGACAGAGGCTGAGTGGCCGAGCTCAGTCTACTGGTAGCGATCGAGCACTGAACACGTCTAGACATGGGTCGGATTAAAGAAAAACGATACCTAATCCAAATATTTATTCAATATAGCCGCTGGCCTGGCTTGTTACCGATATTATGACTGTATCGTATGTGGATTAGGTAGGAAATATTCGGCATAGAGTATGAACATTCCGTTTCTGAAATATTGTGGAACGGTGGATTATATTTCGCTTTTTATGACCAAACAGTAACACGGTACTTAAAGTCAACGCGAATACTTTTGTTTTTAACATCTATTAGAGTTATCAAAATTACCCTTCATACTAAAAGAGTGCGCCTGCACAATGTATTAATGATGGTGCAGTGAAGAATCTTAAGAGGGCGCCGACCAAACGTCGACCGCGCAGTGGCGCCCTCATCGTTTGTTTGGTTATTTCTTTTATTTTAGAATGAAAATGCAGAAAATATGCCATTTAAGTTGTGCTCCACAAGATTATACGTTAATATTATTACAAGCGGTAGTTTTAAATTGTTCAGTTTTATTATAATCACTAAAACGGAAAATAGTGGCCACTTTTATCCGTTTTAGTGATTATAATAAAACTGAACAATTTAAAACTACCGTTTATAAAAATATTAACGTAGGTATAATCTTGTGGAGCACAACTTAAATGGCATATTTTCTGCATTTTCATTCTAAAATAAAAGAAATAACCAAACAAACGATGAGGGCGCCACTGCGCGGTCGACGTTTGGTCGGCACCCTCTTAAAATGTCGCCCATTAGACATTCATACAGACTTAGGACTGTCATCTGTGTTATCTTGTGTAGATTCACACAAAAGGTGTATTTCGACGTTCTATTCGTTACGACATACATCGCTAGAGCACAAACTAGTCCAGCGGTATTCTACACAGATGGCGCTGGCGGCAGTGCTAATTAAACTTGAAACTTAACCCCAAATTTTAAGGTACGGAATATCTTCTGTGTGTGACTGTGTACGAATATTTTGTGCCGTACCTAATCCTCGACGCTTGGGATTAGGTACGGACACGCATCGAAAAATACCTAATCCAATATTTATGCCTCATGTCTAAACACGTCTTAGAAACATAGAAACTGTAGCGCGTACCGTATACTTGTGCTGTGTACCTATTGTGTGAGAATATTGTTATTGTGACTTTGAGTGTGAATTAAAATTCGATTTAAAAGCAAACGGTTTTTCTATTGCGCACGAAAGTCTAACAATTCCCGTAGTAGGTACGCCCACTTAGTTCCAATATCCTAGTTGATGTAACCTAGAGGGATGTATATGTACCATCTCATACATGTGGCAGGCACCTAGGTATGTTCAGCAGTGGATGTGATTCGGCTGAAATGTCTATGGTTCATTGAAACAAGGTAGCGATGGACAAACCTTTTTCTTTCACGTAAAATCAATCTGCGAATATATTTCGTGTACTATCACTAAAAACCATTCTTAGCTTGTCCCTGTTGCACCAATAATGCAACTCTGGCGTGTGTTTATATGAAAAAACTGGCCAAGTGCGAGTCGCACTCGCATACGAAGTGTTTCGTACCATTACTTATCTATAAAAAACGACAAAAAAATACGTTTGTTATATGGGAGCCCCACTCAAATATTTATTTTATTCTGCTTTAGTATTTATCTGTGAAAAATCATGAGATACAGCCTGGTGACCGACAGACAGACGGACAGCGGGGTCTTAGTAATAGGTTCCCGTTTTTACCCTTTGGATACGGAACCCTAAAAACGGTGATATCGGGGTCTGTTTTGCAGGTTTTCCAGCCTCATCATCATCAATCATAAAAATAAAGTCTTTATTTGAAAAGGAATAGAATGGATAGGAAAATGTAAGGAATGGAATGTCGGTTGCAATGATGTTCACTATAGCAGGCAGATACGTTTTTTTTACAAGTGGGCGAAGTTTGTCATTGCAGTAGAGGGTATGATGCAGAGCCAGCACTACAATGACAAATGTTTACGCCACCTACAAGGTGGACTGATGACTTGGTGATGGCCGCGGGGAATTTCGCTGGATGCAAGAAGCACATTTGGGGGACGCCTGTGTCCACCATTGAAAATCTTTCAGCAGAATTGATCATGATTTATACAAATAAGGCAGCGATAGTGAAACATTTTTATTACTAGGTACCTACGTAATGTTCGTATATCTACAGCTACCTACTGAAAATCAAACTGGGAATATTTCGTGAATGCCAGAACCATTCTTAGCTGATCCTTGCTACACCAATAATGCAACTGCGTCGCGTGTTAACGTAAAATGGTAAACGCGGGGTCTGCTTTTTAGGAATTCCAGTGGTAGGTAATTAAAAAAAAAAAAGAAAGGCTTTTATCTGAATGACTGTTTCATTCACAGTAAAGAAAGAAAGAAAAAGTATTTTATGTCATAGAAATGACATCTTTAATTATTCGTAGCATGTTTACGAATTATGAACACATTTTGAATGACGTGAGCAGAGTTTGTCGTAGCTAGTGATGGGCGAAGGATAAATACTCAACAGATTGTGGGGATTTATTATTTGATTTATTAATTGCTTAAGTGAAAGTCTTCAATTGAATATTTCTCCGGTTGTTATTTTTATTCGTCCTATACATTCCGCTAGAAAAACATTTTCCGCTAATTGCTTACTATGGATAACGCAGTCATCCTTATTATCAACATTTAAATACTGTATCGACTCACTTCGTGTTGGGATGTGTAACACCTCACTATAAGTTCTAATGAATAATACTTTCCATATTTAGATAGGCTAATGACATTTAGTCTCTTAGAAGTTGGTATATGAAGCATATTGACAAAGAAAGTCTTTAGACTTTCTTTGTCAATATTTTACTACTATTATTACTAGGTTTACCTAGTAATCCAACCGCGTTTGGTATGTTATCAAAAACATGAAGTTTTGATATTAAAGTCAACAAAACCTCATATTCCAAAACGTAAACTCCAACTCAACTCAAACTCCAACTCCAACATGAGCACGAAAATGTCAATGAAAGCTTGTCTAATTGACGTTTTCGTACTCTAGAGATGGTCAAGTAAATGCAAAAACTTCAATTTTCGACAAACTCCGATGGAGTTGGAGTTTACGTTTTGGAAAATGGGCCAAAGTGTTGGTCATCCCGATGAGTCGAACTAAGTTGAACAAACCGCAGCTGAACTTATTTTACCTCCAATACCATTTACTACAGTTTCATCTCTAATTACTATACTATTGTTTGGTAAAGCATCTCTTTTAATTACGGACAAGATGCTCCGGTATCAATTCTATTAGGTACCACTCTACAATACTAAACATTTTGCAATGCTTAAATGTTTAAGATCATTTCGTTTGTATTTGTATTCATACTTTAATTCTTATCAGATTCATTGTTACTATAAAATATTCGATTGGTACGGCCTTTACTACAAGTTTCATTACTCGATCGATTCTCGTTCGAAGTTTCATAGCCTCGTCCACGTCCGTTACCACGATCATTATGGAATGATCGCTCACGTGAGTTATTGAAATCACGTCTGCCGATATTATTTGATAAATGATTAAAATTACCTCTCGAATTATTTGAATTATGATGATAATGATGTCCTCGGTCGCGTTGGTTTGACTGCTGATTATAAGAACGACGGCCATTTCTAAAACTGTTATTAGGTATCAATATTAGTTAATTATGCGTATAAAATAATCCCAGAGCGTGGTACTGGAACTAAACTTATATAAATAAATGAAAGTTATTAGATTTTCAGATGTTTTTTGTACAATAATTCAAATCTAGCAAACAAACCGCCATTGGGGTAATGAGAGTCAATTGACCCCCATTCCCCGCTTCACCTGTCATTATGGTAAAACTTTTTTGTTTATATCAGATGCCTAAGAACTGGACAAGAAAGACCTCTAAAGCAAGTTGGACTGCAGGTGACCTGCAGGCAGCTGCTGCACGCATTAGACAAGGCGTTTCAATACGCAAAGTTGCTAAGGAAACTGGTATTGCTTTCAGCACATTACGAAGAAGGATATATTCAAACCTCCTAAACTAGGAAGGCCTGCCGTTTTGAATGAAGAGCAAGAAAATATGCTTACAGAGCGTATTTTAAAATTAAGTTTTATGGTTTGACGACAGATCAACTAAGAAAAATAACATTTCAATGTGCTGAAAATTTGAAGCTATCTTATAATTTTAACAGAGATACTAAAATGGCGGGCAGAGACTGTATCCAAGGATTTCTTAAGAGAAGTCCACGGATAAGCATTCGAAAACCTGAAGCTATAAGTATACAGAGAATTACTGGTTTTAATAAAACCGAAGTGAATATTTTTTTATAAACTTGGAAGAAGTCATGACCATATCTTCGTTCTCACCTCAAGATATTTACAACATTGACGAGACAGGTATTACTACCGTCCAGGAAACCGAAAAAAATCTGGCTACAAAAGGTCAAAAAAGAGTGGGTTCGTTGACTTCTTGGGAGAGAGGGAAAACGATTACCGTCATTTGTTGTATGAGTGCTATTGGAACATTTATTCCTCCTATGTTTATCTACCCACGCAAAACACATTCACCACAACTTGAACCACACAAGTTATGATATTGTTGGTATAAATCAAGAGAACAATCAATCCGACAGTGAACCTTTCATTAGCGTACTCTCACAATTAACACCTCTGCTTTGCATTGGAAAAGGTAAAGGCAAAGGAAAAAGAACACAATGATCAGAAATTCTTGCTGTCACACCTCTGAAAACGGTTTTTGAAGAAAAAGCTAAGAAACGAAAGGAAAAAGAAAAGCATACAAGAGGGAAAGAAAGAACTTATTTAAGACTAATTTATCTGCAAAATCGACTGATGAATAGGTTCCTTATGATGAGAGTGGTGATAGTGGCTTAGAAAATATTGAAATCCTGCAAAACTCCCAGAAAGAGGGTGATCAGTACAGACTGATTACCCTCTTTCTGGGAGTTTATCACTATTTCGGTTTTCCGGAAAACCGAGAGAAATCTGGTACCGTTGCCGTCTCTGTGCTGGATGGGCCCATGAAGCATGTACAGGATGTCGCTATCGCTGTGATTTTTGCATTTAACTCGATTTGTTTACTATTCTTTGTTATGATTCCATTGGGTTATCATTTCTAACTTTTATTTTGTTAATTCTTATTTTTTATGTCAAAAGAGAGGATAATTTTGTTACTTTATTCGTTTTATAATTTTGACTCGTATTCCCCCGTGAACTGATTTTCATTTCCCTTACATGTGGGTAATTGGAGACACGTGTGTCGCTCCCGGTGATGCGACCGTGACTAGCGGGCCCGGTGTGGCCAGTGCGGGAGGGGTGCTGAGCTAAACCCCGTGCGACATAGCCGTATTCTGTAAAGGTTAAGGTTCAATTCATTTTGAATTGACCGTCATTGCCCACTGACTCCCGTTCCCCCCGGCTCCCATATTATGAATTTTACCTCTACCACGAGTGAAAACTGCATGACATTTTCGCTGCCGAAGTCGATGCCGATATTTACTCTTCATCTTTCGCTGTCAGGATCGCGTCTTTTAAACTATCGTAATTACGCGCAGCAACAATAGTACTAAGTCTCGATTCGATTCGTGAACAATACCACTAATTAACTGAGAGTTCTGTATTATGTCTATTTATATATTTTATTGTCTTTTTATTTTTATGACTAGCACTTCGCTCGCGACTTCGTCCGCGTGGATTTAGTAGGTATTAGTGTAGATGAATCGCGATCTACCGATTGTTGTTTGATCTACCGACTTTTCTTAGTAACGATAAAAATTACGCTACTTAGCGTACTAAAACGAAAGCCGTACGTCAAGAGTATTTATATTATTTTATTTTACAGACGGCTTACAGACGAACAAACAAATGATTTTAAGAATGTAATATAATATTAACAATTAGCTAATTACAAGCCTCCACAAATAGTTTAAAAAAAGTCGATTAAAAGAAAGTACATACAAGTTAATCTAATTAATTAAGAGAGTAAGTAATCTAGTACTTACTCTCTTAAGTTGATTCTTGAAAAATAACTGTGCCAAAAGCCGTCTTAAGGTGACACACTGGTGCAGAACAGGTCGATATTAAGGTCCCTGGGAAGCCTATTTAAACTAATAGCACTTCTTATTGAAAAAACATTCCGCGTATAATTAATTAGTCCTTAGGAAAGGTACATTTAATATTGGTCGTTGACGTAATCCCATCAGATTCGTGTGCAATGACAGATTAGCAACGAGGTCAGGACAGTCAATGTGGCCATTTGCGATACCCAATAGTAGACTCATGTCTCCAATATGACGTCTCATCTCCAGAGGAAGGAAGTGATACCGTTTGCATCGGTGCTCGTAGTCAACTGGGTATTGCTGTGCCCTATAATCTAGATAACGTAGAAATTTTCTTTGGATACGGGGCTTATAAGTTTCATACTGCGGGTTCCAAACCTGAGACGCGTATTCTAAATGGCTACGCACGAAAGAACAATACAAAATTTTAACCGGTTTAAGAGATCGGAAGCAGGCCGTGGTGCGTAGTATAAATCCCAGAGCTTTGAATGCCTTTGCAACTATGCTAATTACATGTTGATCAAACAGAAGCTTGCTGTCTATGATTACCCCTAAATCTATTATGCGCTTATACACGGTTTTGGATTAATACTCTAGTAAAAACGGATATTTAGAAGTATTTATCCATTTTGAGTATTTATTCCTGTGATGTGATGAATTCCCAACACTAGTCATTGCACATCGACCGCCATGGCAAATGCACACTTATATCGAACGACGGTTTTAAACTTACTAGAGAAGAAACAACTAGGATCCTTTTTTTTAGTTTGCTTTGACGACATCAAAGTACCTATTAAAGTGGTCGAATATCCTAAACATTCTATTTTCATGTTAATACGTGAAATGAATCTCGGATTTAAAAATAAAAATATAATCTATATAAATAAAAATGAAACCCGTTTTCCTTGGTCACGGCATCACGCGTGAATGGCTGGACCGATTTCACTAATTCTTTTTTTGTTGTGTTTGTTAATGTCAGGAGAAGGTTCTTATGAATAAAAAAAAAAAAAAAAATTGCGCGGAAAATTAGAAAATTTAAGAATCCTTAGGGTAGGTGTAGGGTAGGTGTAGGGTAGGTGTAGGGTAGGTGTAGGGTAGGTGTAGGGTAGGTGTAGGGTAGGTGTAGGGTAGGTGTAGGGTAGATGTAGGGTAGGTGTAGGGTAGGTGTAGGGTAGGTGTAGGGTAGGTGTAGGGCAGGTGTAGGGTAGGTGTAGGGTAGGTGTAGGGTAGGTGTAGGGTAGGTAGCCAGTAGAAGGGAGCGAAGCCGCGGGGGACAGCTAGTTATGTATAAAAGTTACCATTGGATTTGGCCATCCACGCACATAACCTGGTGATGGTTGCAAGTAGCCGATGGATGGGAGACACACAGGACCGGTTGTTGTGGCGACATTTGGAGGCCTATGTCCAGTAGTGGACGTCTTTCGAAATGACGATGATGATGATGATGAATACTCCGACGATCATTTTGGCTTTCTCAAAGACTCCCGATACTGCACCTCGATATTATGGAAACTATAGTATATTCCCGTTGTCCCCGTAGCCCAAGTCCCCGTTGACAAAGGGAATTTATTAAAATAATTAAAATTACTTCCCGTTGTCCCCGTGACGGGCCATGGCATGCAAGGACTTGAAAGAAAATAGAGGCCAAGGCAGGGAAGACTATGGCTAGTATCGTGTCTCAGTATCATGTTCGCGACTAACGAGTTCTGTGAAAAGAACGCTGTGGTAGATATCTGGGTGTAGCGGTATTTATTCAAGCATATATTTATTCATTGCAGCCCGGTTACTACGGACTCAGACGATATACTTTTAATTTATAATGTTAAAAAAACATAGGTTTATACAACAAACACTCGTGGATTCTTTCATCTATTACTCTCGTAAGGGGCCATTAATTTATTACCTATTACGTAAGACGATTTAGAGTGGGCGACCATGTGTTTTTTTTTCTTACAAGAGTGACTTGATAGTTCTTTATTACGTAAGATCACAAACAGTTATACAACGTGTAACAGAATAAACGCAATACCTCTTAAGGGGCCATTGTACTCATTATTATGAACAACTTTTACTTTGGGAGAAAACTCGAAATCGCGAAAAAAACATCTGTTCAGTACATTTTGCCGAGTGATGCGTACAGTTTCCCGTATGGTGTCGGGACGCAAAAGAATAGCACCATCCCATCACTTCCCGTGGGTGTCGTATGAGGCGGCTAAGGGACTCACCAGAGAATAGGCAGCAGCATTCTTTCGGTACATTGCAACAGCTACACTGCGATCGCCAACCCGCCTGCCAACCGTGGCGATTATGGCAACCCCCCCCAAATGGTAAGCACAATAAAAAAATGGCCCCTAGTGCCCGGCAGCACGTCTACCCTTGACTCCGGTAGCGGTCAAGGTTATTGGGGGAGGCCTATGTCCAGCAGTGGACGTCTTTCGGCTGATATGATGATGATGATGATGCGTACAGAAATGTATGGGGCAGACGGGTTTTTTTTCGCGATTTCAATGTTGGTGTAATAGTGAAAGTTGTTCATAATGACGAGAACAATGACCCCTTACCTTTCGAAGGTAATAGGTAGGTATACCTATAGATTTTTCTAGCCACTGAATAATCTTTACTAACTTTTGAATCCGGTTCAGTGCTGCTCAAGGCTAAAAGAATGCCAATACTGACATCCAACCGATTTTGGTGCTTGATTTAAAACCATATTTACAACGTATTCTGAAACCTCACAAAATATCCTAATTCAAACATTTACAAAATGTTGACGACCCCTGCACCTTAACGAAATGAGTATAATTATTGAATTTTAATTCACGCTATTAATCTTTAAAGAAATGCACTAAATTATATTTTTCGGCATTTCATTGCCTTGCTCAAGTTTCTAGGTCAGTAGAAACCCGTAAAAACGCAATAATATCCAAATAAAAAATTATATTATAAACGTACTCGTATTTGTGCTGTACCGCAGCACGCCATGGTGGCGCTCTTCGCGAATTGTATGCGGCACCCGGCAGCGTATTGCCAAACTGTATACTGACCCAGACACCCGTAGTCTGTACTGAACTACATCGTGCTCATTAAAATCACAAATAAATTGGAGCAAAGTGCATACGAGCTCAGAGCAATCTGGGAAGGTATGCATTTTGCTCGCAACAAATTGGAGCAAAGTACATACGAGCTCAGAGCAATCTGAGAATGTATGCATTTTACTCCAATTTGTTGCGAGCGATTTGTTGCGGGACTTGGGGCACCCCGACTCGATTTTTTTTTAAACCACCCAGAAATATGGTTCACTTCTCGTTTTACCCGTTAGCCGAATGAACGTTATGGGGACAACGGGAAATAAATTTAATCACAAGCGGCGCAAGTTTTAGAGGACAAGGCAGACATGATAGCGCGCCGCGCGGGAATAAAAGAGATAAAACATGTCTGCACTCGCATGCATTTTGCTCTAAATTATCGATGCCATATTACATACTACTACACACACAGGAAAGTATTGATGTCTGGACTTGTATATATTTTGCTCTAGTATTTTAAAGCAAAATGTATATTGATTCAGACACTCTCTGAATAGGTGTACAGTTTGCTCTTCAACTACAAAGGCAAACTGCGACCGAACTCAGAGCAACCCCGGTCTGGGTCAGAATACAGTTTGGCAATACGCCACCCGGCAAGGACGTCATGAAAATAGAGGTGGCAGTGAAAGTGTTAAATAGCAGCCTAAAAATACAAATACGGTAGGATTTGTTGGGGTATCAACCAAAGTAATAAAATACGATAAGGCTACAATCTTATAGCGCCTCTATTATCACATATTATATAAATCTTTGCATTTCAGGGGCTTAACCACCAACTCTTAAAGCAGTATTACTTCAATATTACTTCCAGTGGGAAAGAGACGAAGCTATACAGGACGTATAGCTCCGTCTCTTTCCCACTGGAAGTAATATTTAAGCAATACTGCTTTTAGAGTTGGTGGTTTAGGCCTTGATGGTTTATTCCCAAATAGCCTAAAAAAGACATCGATCCGTAGCTGTAATAATAAGAGTAATTCGGTAGTGTTGTACTCTTTGTGCTTCACCGTTTTACTTGATCCACGTTTCTGTGAGAATGATTATTATGTAAGTAATATCTGCTGCAGGGATTCGATGACACATTTTAGCTCATCGAATTTTCCAGGCTTTATTATGCTGCGGACATGTACATAGAAAAACATCAGTGATTTTGTACTTGAGAAGTATAACTTAAGTAGGTAGTTATAGTCTTTAGTAATGGTACGTTATGTTGCTACGTGTCTCGATTGTATAAGTAGCCATGGAGGCTGAAAACGATGTAAATGTAAAACCACTAACACGTAAGTATAGTCCGTATGTGTTTGTTAGTCGTTGTTGGAAATGAAATAAAACTAAAGCTCATTAAGATAAAAGGATTTTAGTGGGTAAATGGGACATAGGTACTTTATTTATTTTCACAACTAACTATTACTATATCCTCTGAAGTGTCCGGCCATTTTGCGCGAATACCCGGATCAGTCGCGTGATTCGCGGGCCGTTCCCGGGATGACGGCGCGTCTGCGTATAACGACGACATCTCGGAAGTTACGATAGTTAGCTCTCTACCAGTTACATCATTGGAATCGCTATTAAATTACTTAGGTAATTAACTATACGAAACCATAGATTAGTAGTTAGCTACTAATCTATGGTTTCGTATAGTTTTGCCATGTAATGTAATATATATGTCGCAGCCATCCAGCTGAATCAGCCGTTTCATTAAAAGTCTAGCCTTTTCATTGAACTGTGCCGTTTAATCAGCGACATAAGTGGCATGGGAAAGTCATTAAACGATATTGAACAAAAGATGTCAATTAAGTCGCTAAAAATCGGCACATTTAAATGAAAAGGCTAGGCAACCAAGTAAACGGCTGATTAAGCTAATTGGCTGCGACATATACACTTAATTAAATAGCTCATCCTAAAATTAAAAATATTCTAAAACATGGCGTCGAAAAATTTTAGAAAATATAATATTTATTGGGAAACTAATACTTTTGACAAAAGAAATCATAAAATCTTCTAAACATTCACTGCAACCAAAGGAATTAGCAACAGAGGGGATGATTGAACACTCAATCAAAAAACTCCCAATCAATAGATTGGGAGTTTTTTGATTGATTGTTCATTGTCTTCGGAATCCCTTTGATATAACAGATCCCACCAAAATCATTTCATGTAAAATGTTGCCAAGACGACCACATAAGGTTTGCCCTGTGAAAAAGATATCAGATCTCATGTAGAGCCAAGCTTCTGAATCTACACGGCCTAACTCTACCGACCCTAACTTCACAAATTATACATATCAGTAAAAATGTATGGCTTCGCCGTTTCGCTACCGTCGTGGAGGTTATGCGAATATTTAGTTTCTGAAGTAGGTAACGAAACAGCCAAGCCATACATTCCGCAATGAACAATCGTCACGTGCGCAAATACGCACGTGACATTTCTACATTTTATACTTGAACAAAATTCGCACTACTTTAACTGGGCCAAAGTACAATGTGCGGTTGCTGAAAGTACAATTACTTACGTCTTTCATCAGAGTTGTTTGTAGCTCGAGTATGCTAACAATTATTACATTTTTATTTCTTCTTCGCCGTTCTTGTATTTCAGTTACAATATTTTCATACTCTATGTATGAAAATATTGTATGTAGTAATTGTTGTTGTATCGGAGGTCTGTATTAATTTACAGTAGGTAGTTTTCAGTAGTTGTAACTCCGTCTCCAATAATATTATTCTTTTGTTATTCGCATTATTAAAGTCCTTTAGAAAAGCGATATCTGGGGCCTAACCACCAACTCCTAAAGCAGTATTACTTCAATATTACTTCCAGTGGG
The DNA here is from genome assembly GCA_947386135.1 of Melanchra persicariae. Taxonomy (NCBI): domain Eukaryota; kingdom Metazoa; phylum Arthropoda; class Insecta; order Lepidoptera; family Noctuidae; genus Melanchra; species Melanchra persicariae. The sequence continues at coordinate 32,683,736 of OX376643.1, forward strand.
AAAGAGACGGAGCTATACAGGACGTATATAGCTCCGTCTCTTTCCCACTGGAAGTAATATTGAAACAATACTGCTATAAGAGTTGGTGGTTTAGGCCCTGACCTCATAGCGGCTTGCTGTAGCTCTTAATATACATTTATAGTTTTAATTTCAGGTCTTTGTTCCTTTCCTTAATGTTCGATATTTCTCGAAATATTTTTTTTTATAAATTTCTTTTGGGTCGTAGTATTTATAATTCTTTTTGGTGGGATTTGCAGTATTCAGCGGGGAGCTCGGGGGAACTCGGTTGTCTCTTTTTGCGTTAAATAGTGTTGGCCAGCATCATAAGTCTTTGGAAAGTTCGACAGTGAACCACCTTTACCATCGTTACTACTGTTAGCTGAAGAAGGTGATCGCATCAGACTCATATTCAACTAGGGAAAATAAGATTTTAGGTACGTCCTAATAGGCAGTGCAGTATTTGACTCACAATTTTTTTGTTACGTTAGTGATTATGAATCACTACTCCAGTTTTTTTTTTATTGAGGATTGGGCTTGCTCTTGACCTCGATCACGCCTGATGGAAAGCGATAGATGAGGTCTATGATGGGGCGAGCGTGCCCAGAAGATGCCTGTTCACTCTTGCTTTGAAGGCAGCAAAAACACATATATATGGCTGCCATAAAAACACATGCCTTAAGCGGGAGCTAGTTGACCTCATTAGGCAATGTCAAGATGTTGTTGATGAACGCGACCAACTGCGGGTGATCATGATGGGTTCACAACTGTAGCAATTTATATGAGCAGGCTTTGTGTAAAGTTAGGGATCTAGAAGATGAATTAGTTCATGCTAGGGATTATATTCTGAAAAGGAATGTTCTCAGGTTAATTAAGAAAACTAACCATTTATATAATGAATTAGTACTACACTCTAATTCTAACCCTCATTCCTTGATAATAGACCTTACTAAAGATTCCATAATAAAACAAAATTATGGTTATAAACTTGGTCAAAATAAAATAAAAAATATGCAAGATACACCAAAAACATTATTCCAAAAATATTCAACTGAGGAAAATAAGACGGTATAAATATTTATGAAATTGACACTCGGCGCTTACAGTCTGAAATACAAACTCTGGATTTTTCGCTAGAGTCTCTATAAAACAAATAAATGTGAGTTCAAAAAAAACCCTCTGTAGCACGGAAATAATTTTATTCCCCGAATCCCAACTAGGCCGCCTTTGTCGTTGCTCTCAGTACAACATTGATATAACTCAGGATTTTTTTAAAATGCCAGTGCGTAGTAACGACTCCCAATATTTTTAAGTTTTACACTTGATTTTAATGGATCTTTAGCTAAGATTTAGATAATATATGTCAGTAGTATTAACCACAAAATACTTAATTATTCGGATAAACTCTTTTCACCACATTTGTAAACTGATGTCTGTCGTAAATGAATTTCTCCAGATGCAAAATTCATACGTCTATAACTTGACACGGCGTTCGCATATTTTTTTTAAATCAAATAAAACAGGATACGTGGGCTGCACCTCTATGATACTGGCCTGGAGGAAAGAATATCTTCTGTAATACCTCCCACCTTCGGTGCTAGACTGCAGGGTAATCTTTGTTGCAGGGAAGAAGGTACCCGTAAATCTTGTCGCTGGCGTCCAGGAAGCAGCGACACTCGAAACTTTCAGACTCGGTGGGTAACATCAGCACTGTCGTCTCTCGTTCGTACGATGTATTCCCGGATTCAGAGTGGTCACCGGCCAAACAATGGCACGACCGACTTCAGTATTTCATCATCATCATCATCATCATATCAGCCAAAAGACGTCCACTGCTAGACATAGGCCTCCCCCAAGTGTCACCACTACAACCGTACTTCAGTACAACTTCAGTATTTGGTCCCATAATAAAAGTTGTTCATAATGATGAGTACAATTAGTGGCGCGGGGCAGGCAGCGGGAGCGGGTCAAGCAGCAAACGCACATTTCCTCTTGACCCGCTCCCGCTGACCTGACTCGCTTTTATAAAGAAAAAGTCTAAGCTAACGCAAACTGACTTGCGTCCACCCGCACCGCTCGCGACACCCGCTTGTCCCGCTGCGATTCCCGCTCACCCGCCCCGCGCGCACTTGGTGCACCTTAGTCAAAAACTATGTGTATGCGATACCCGCCAGCGGGTTCCACTTACCCGCCCCGCTGCCACTGTAATTTCACACTTACCCCTGTATAGGTATTGCGTATATTCTATTATACGTTGTATTATAATGAAATATTCTGAAAACAATTGGCGGTCCAGGAAAGCCGATAAATGAGTGGCGTTATATCGAGCGGTAATAGGATCGGCGTTGCACCAAAACCAAAGCTTTGTTTGCAAATATTTTTGCCAAACCGATGCCGCGAATGCCGAAATACCGAAATACCGAATTATATTGCGTGCAACGGTTTATTTATTAGTAAATCAATGGTATGTTAAGCCACAATATGTTTTTTTAATGGTGCCTGTTGTGCCACTTTGTACTGTTAGGGTTTGCTTACACTTTTTTCTCTTCTTTCTTTTTTAAGAAAAAAACGTTGCCCCACGATGTATCGTGTGTGCGTTTACAAACATATAATTTCACATACTTACACAAACAGCCAGACCCGGAACAACTATCTGTAGGCCATGCAAATATTTGTTCATCATCATCTCAGCCGAAAGACGTCTACTGCTGGACATAGGCCTCCCCCAAGTGTCGCCACAACGATCGGTCCTGTGCGTCTCGCATCCATCGGCTACCAGCGACCCTCACCAGGTCATCGGTCCATCTTGTCTATGTCTGGCCTTCCAACGCTGCGTCTTCTGGTACGCGGTGCCACTCTAGAACTTTTCGGCCCCATCGACCATCTGAGTGCCCATTCTAATTCGCAATCGCATGTCAGTTGCAATCTGTCAAAAATGCCTTAATTTCCATACATTTTTGACAGATTGCAACTGACATGCGAGTCGAAACAATTCGACCAAACCAAATAGGTACATGTCGTCATATGTGCCGAGATTTCTGACGCCGAAACTAATCCAGACCTGTACGATGTTGTAATTACAAACATGATTCACGGACCGAATGGCGCTATCAGAGAGGGTTGACTGTCGCGTCGGCCATGAACGGTAATTGGGAAATCGCCGTGCATGGTCGACGGCAAGGGTTCCAACTATAAACTAGGTACATAAACTGACGGCGGAGACTGTCACTGGCAACGATGATTATCCAACGTATCGTTGTCGATCACACGATGTGGCGGTAGAACTGTCGCAACGAAGTTATAGGAAACGATTTCGTGGTCGATTCATTTATTTTTGATAGAGTTAACCTATTGGGATACAATTAAAACTAAGTTGTACGCACGCAAAATATTAATGGACAATGCTATCTATGTTGATATTGCACTTTTTACGTGATGCGTGCACAACTAAACAGACAAACGGAGAAAAGAGTTCTCTTAGTTTTATACACGGCCAGTGTATTTGGTTTGAAAATATTTTCAACGTACGACTATCGAAATCGACTGTCACTGGTTTATTATAAATATATATATAAATATATTTTATAGATTAGCACATCTTTCTGTTACAAAGAAATACCTTATGACATATTAGAGTTAAATGAAAGAGTATTTAAAACGTATGTAAAAAGCACACTTTGTAAACAAGCATGTTACAAGTTGGAGGATTACATTCAAAATAAGAATGTTTGGAAACATGCTGGTCCTGCTCCATAGGACAATCAAGGGAGTAGTGTACACAAAATCAAACAGGTTGATTTTGTATTAGCTTATAGATGTACTCTTTCTTTTTTTGAGTTTTTATTTTTCTGTTAACTCACACCCTGTTTTATTAATGGTTCCAATATTTGTAAATAAGAAGAAAGAAGAAAATTAGTTTATTTGGCACACATAGATACACACAATGTAGGTACAAACAAAAATGAAATTTAATTTTAAAAATGAAGTCGGTTATCTCTTACATTGTGTGCCCCGTGACTGCGCTTAATAGGTCCAGTTCAAAAAAAGTGCCAGACAACTATGTGCTGCCTGACGATGGTTTTCAACTGAACCTTACGTTGATGTGTACGGATGTAAACCAGTTTTGTAAGGTGTTAAATATACAGGTAAATGTATATTGTTAATGTGTAGTAAACGATACATAATAATTTGGTGTGTAGTGATAGATAATGTGTAGGTAAATAACAAAGGAAAGAAAACAAATGAAACAACAAGCACAGAAATGTCACACAATTACATAAAAGTACATAAATCTAAATCTACGCAAAACGCGTTCGGCAGCACACACAGAAAACCGGTTTCGTGCGATTCTCAACCCCGACAAACTGATAGTCAGTGCACTGCACGTTACGTAACCACAATGCCGAACGAAATAGGCGGATTGCAAGCAGCGTTAAATACCGCTCGAGCTCTGCCGGCACACCGGTGTGCCGCGATATTTTCGCGATTTTAATGTTTATTATTACTATTACGTAAGATTTATTATTTATTTTTTCACATGTCAGTGCTCGAGCGGTTAAAATGTTGTTTTCATACTCGGGTAGTTTGAGAAATATTGCGATCAGACTACGTGCATTTCAACGTTGTCACAGAGGTGACTCAAAGTGAAATATGGATTTAGACAGAAGGAAAGTGGGTAAGTGTCACTCATAAGTAACTAGCTGTCCCCCGCGGCTTCGCTCCCGTCAACTGGCTAGAAATAGATAAAACAAAAAACTATACTTATGTAGCCTTACTTATTTTTTTTTTAGTCAGCTATGGGTCGCAATATTTTTGCCGTGCCACAAATTTCTCTGCACTGTAGAGAAGGTTGGTGGTGACCACGACACCGGACGCAAGTACTGATTTACAAGAAGGCCAAGCACATTATGGTGAGTGATTTACGCATGACAATTAGCGAAGTAAGAGATGGAAGTCAAAAAAAAACTTGAGAGGTGTCAAGGGACACCCGGATGGAACGAAGTTCCTTTCGATTAATTAGTAAAGGAATTGTAATACTTTTTTTTTTAATTTAAACGCACGGCTTACAACTATAGCAAAAAGTGTCGTCACAACTTTTGGTCTTAATTTTTTCCGTCTAGCCCCCTTTCGCAACGCGCGATAAGGAACTTCGTAAAACCATGAAAATTACACCCATTACGAAAAATTGTCAAATCTCATGGGCACCATCTTGGATTTCGATTTTGACCCGGTAATCGTTATTAGCGACCCCGAAAACCATGAAAATGACACCCATGATGAAAAGTTGTCAAAACTCGTGGGCGCCATGTTGAATTTCGATTTTGACCCGGTAATCGTTATTAGCGACCCCGAAAACCATGAAAATGACACCCATGATGAAAAGTTGTGAAATCTCATGGGCGCCATCTTGGATTTCGATTTTGACCCGGTAATCGATATTAGCGACCCCGAAAGCCACAAAAATGACACCCATGATGAAAAGTTGGCAAATCTCGTCTGCGCCATCTTGGATTTCGATTTTAACTTTTCGAAAATGACACCCATGACGAAAGGATGGAAAATTTCATCGTCGCCATCTTGGGTTTTGATTTTGACCTGATATTCTAAAATGATTAAGATGATTAGATAAATCCCTACTTTTAGTAAAAAAAACTATAGCAAAAAGTGTCGTTACAACTTTTGGTCTTAATTTTTTCCGTCTAGCCCCCATTCGCGACGCGCGATAAGGAACTTCGTTCCAAAAACACATAAATGTAATATTAAGTGAGTACCATGAATTTATTAAGAAAATGAATAAGTTTACCTCTGTTGGTAATACTTTGTTCCTATAGTAGCTCTAGGTGCATCGACCTCACATAATATATTAAAGTGATTTTTGTATTCCAAACATTGTAAAACATTTATTTGCAAAGAGTTAGCATGGAGTTTCTTTCCGTTCTCCTCCATAAGAATCTGCCTATACGAACGGACGGTAGAGTCACTTTATTTTTTATATATAGTGTGATGTCTCAGGAGCCAATAAAACACTTATAAGCACTCGGGTGGATATAGGGTGTGCAAGCTACAGAACACGTGTTACGGCTGTTGAGTGACTGACCCGCCACCGCGTTCACGCATACACTACATCCCTTCTTTATTTTAATTGATTTAAATTGGTTCAAAATTACATCAATACTTAAATCTTTATATTATGGCTGGTAACTTATCAGATGTTTTAAAGATTATTAATACTATATTAATAGGTATTATATTACAGATTTTGAATATATTTTTCACGAATACTTTTTCCCCTATTTCCAGGTATATACCATATTTTTCCCTTTCTCCTTCACTTGCTTCCTATAGGCCATCGAACGGCTCTTTTGAACGTCATCATTTAAATCCAAATACTATGTATACAAAATAAAGTGACTCTACTGTCCGTTCGCAAAGGTAGATTCTTATGGAGAAGAACGGACAAGAAACTCCATAATTACTCTTTTCAAATAAATGTTATATAATATTTGGAATACAGAAAATTAACTTTAATATATGTGAGGTCGATGCGCCTAGAATATACCTACTACTTATAGGATCAAAGTATTACCAGCAGAGGTAAACTTTTTCATTTTATTAATAAGTACATGGTACTCATACGAGTATATTTACAAATATTGGAACCATTAATAAAACAGTGTGTGAGTTGACAGAAAATAAAAACTAAAAAAAAGTACATCTATAAAGTTAATACATAAATTGACCAGTTTGATTTTATTTACACTACACCATTGATTGTTCTATGCAGCAGCAGATGGCGTAGTCATTTGTACCGTAGCGCCATCAATCCACGACACTGCCATCCGTGACTAGCACCCATCCTCGGGTGTAGTACAATATCCAGTCATGGGGGTTTCGTACAAAGCGCTCCCCGCACAACATTACTTACTCAATGGAAAGATATTCGATCTCACAAAATAAGTTTCTGAAATGCATGCATACTCACTCATGGAAATTCCGTTTTAATCTCTGCAGTTAAATTGAGCTTTACCTTATACCTCACAGTGTTTAAAACTATCTAATGAAATCTCACGGACCTCATCTAATCGGCTTTAGTATCTACATCACTAAACATCAATAATAACGGTCTCGCAATTTCTACAGATGCAGCCTTCTACGCAATATATCGCGAGCTATTGCGCCTATTGCACCTATTGCGTCTTGTTACGATTTGCTATCGTTAATCTCTACGGCAATTGTTTACAAACTTTTCATGTCACAGAGCTATTCCATATCACTCTAATGTCGTTCAGTCGGTAAACCTTTGACAGACCGACAGTGGCTGTAAATGGTTTCATTGAAACAAATGTTTTAGGTTTGATCCGCGATTAGCTAGTATTCTTGATTACCAAGTCCAAGCACCAGTAATAGTCATCCAAATCACATTAACCGCTCAAGCACCGGCAAAACACAAAATGGTCTAAGTTTGGAATTGTGGATGATGCATGAGTCATTTTGAGTTTTAATAAAATTGACTCTTACTTTTGCGTGGTTTTTTTCTGAAAATCGTTAATAGAAACACACAACTGCGTAGCCCTAATATAAAGATGCAAGTACTCTTTGCGTGGCCCTTTTTGTGTTATTTACTCTTTGCGTGGCCCTTTGTGAGTCATTTACTCTTTGCGTGGCTCTTTGTGAGTAATTTACTCTTTATGTGGCCCTTTGTGTGTTATTTACTCTTTGCGTGGCCCTTTGTGAGTCATTTACTCTTTGAGTGGCCCTTTGAGAGTTATTTACTCTTTGCGTGGCCTTTTAAGTCATCACCTGTTTAGCCTTTTCCCAACTAAAGATAGGGTAATACAGATATTTATCAGTATTAGCTAATAATAATATATTAGTCTAGAAATATTATAATATTTTGAACTAATATTTATATGAGTAATATCTAACTAATACTCACTGTGGTCCCGGGTAAAAGGTAGCACCAACACACTTCTGAGCGTGGTGTCGGACAGAGTGGACTGCCAAATTCTCAGACAATGGTCACGCATGCATGTCCAAAATAATAATTATTTTAAATTTTACTAACATAGCCATAAGTATCTATCTACTAACATAATATGGACCTGTATAAACTACTGCGTACTTGGTCTGAAATAAATATTTTCAATTTCAATTTCAATACATAATAATACGTATCACTTCACGAATGTCAGAATGATTGAGTGAGTCTAATCCCGCCGATCCGTGTCAAGTGAATGGAATACCAGATTATGTTAAAGTTATGTTAGTAATCTGTGGATTATGTGAATATTAAATAATTGCATATATTAGTTCGTCGGATTACTGATACGTGAATCCATGGAATATTACCAATCTCTTAACTAATACCAATAAATTCGTCACACTTCTATTCCCAACTATATTGAGATCGGCTCCCAGTCAAACCGGATTCAGCTGAATACCAGTATTTTACATAGAGCGGCTGCCTACCAGACCTCCACAACCCATTAACTGGATAACACGGTACTTCTTGGCAAGACTGGAGTCAGATTTTCTGGCTTCTAACAATCCGTAACGACTGCCAAAGCTCTACAAATGACAGCTGAGACCAACGGCTTAACGTGTTTTCCGAGGCACGGAGGAGTCTTGGTATGTTAAGATGGTCACCCATCCACCGACCAACCTCGGCAAGTGTTGCTTTACCTTGAAGATTGGCCCGTGCGGCTATTATAATTTAGCCACGAGCTCCTTGCGTGATAAAACTATGATTCTCTCAATATAAATTGTGCAAGTATACGACTAGATAAGTACCTAATTTCAATGTTGTGATGAAAATTGAATTGTTAAAAAAACGGTCAGTGGGTCGTCTTAGGGGCGGATTTTTAGGACGCTTAGGGGCACTATGAGCAGCAAAGAAAACCATAAAAATTTTTTTTTGGGACAGAAAATTTTTGGGACATTTTTTGGTTTTCTAGTATACGCTTAGGAGCACTATGAGCAGTAAAGAAAACAAAAAAAAAAATGTTGGTTCAAAAAAATTTTTGGGACAATATTTTTCGGTCGATTCCACCTTGTGTAAGCTTGAGGGCAGGGAAAAAAATATTTTTTTTGGGATTTCGAGTATCGCTTAGGAGCACTATGAGAAGCAAAGAAAACAAAAAAAAAATTGTTGGTTCAAAAGAAATTTTGGGACCGTCAATTTTTCGAAGATTTTTTTTTTTATAGAATTCGACCATTTTTACTGTAGCAACTGATTAAACTTGTCCACAGAAACCATTTAGGGTCCAAGAAGTATGGCCCTACGACGCAGCGTTTCCGAGTTATGGGCCTTATACGTTTTTTTTGTTTTATATAAAAGGATTTATATTTCCAAAAAGGTAGCTCGTATGAGATTGTTTTCAGGAAAGAAATTGTTGCTCTACTCAAAAGCCATGAGGTCATGTAAAAAAATACACTACAAATACACACACAAAATGACTAAGTCCTTTGCCCCTAAGAATACTCTAGCTGAACCGACGACCGACACTTTTCCAAGATTTCTGCTAATTTTTTTACATGACCTCATGGCTTTTGAGTAGAGCAACAATTTCTTTCCTGAAAACAATCTCATACGAACACGTGTGCCCCGGCTACGGCTGTTGAGTGACTGACCCGCCACCGCGTTCGCGCATACACTACACATAGTATTTCAAAATAAATGATGACGTCAAAAGTGCCGTTTAATGGCCTAATTGAAATAAACGTTTTCACTTTGACTTTGACTTTGACTGTGATAAGTATTACTCACTTTTGCTTGATTGTTAATAATTTAAACATATTTATTTTCTTAGACATTATGATATAAATAGTCAAAGGTCGATATGCAGTCTCTTCGTGGAATTAATCGTTTTTCCTATGTTTGACCAACGCTTTTCGGCAAACCCCTAAATAGGTTCCTATTTTGGCCTTTAACTGATGTATTTTTTTAGGGTTCCGTAGTCAACAAGGAACCGTTCTAGTTTCACCATGCCCGTCTGTCTCCGGTTTAGCTCAGAGACGCTTAGCACTAGAGTGTTGGAATTTGGTATGGGTATACCAGCGGCGTAGCGTGGGTGTCAGCCGCCCGGGGTGGAAAACATTTTTGGAGACCACTTATTTAGTTATTCAATTTAAGAGAACTTTTCGTCAAGAACAGTCAACATTATTTTGCATTATACAGGCTAGATTTTAAATGAAAAAAATTATCTAAGTTTTACAATCACGTTTATTAATACAACAATTTTTTGTTTTTTTTTAAACGTTACCCCATACTAGGAATTTCTCCTGTATCGTGGGTGCGTTCACAAACATATAAACTTACATACACAAACAGCCAGATCCGGAACAACTATCTGTAGGCTATACAAATATTTGTTCAAATTATTTTACTTCAACCACTAAGATACATTATTATTACAGGTACAATACCTATCACTTAAGATTACATATAACTTGACGATCGACAAGATTAAATAATTATAGAATTTAATATAAAACTCAAATATTTTTTTTATAAAAACTAGAACTATACTATTATGTAATATTTATTATGTTTATTGAAAAATAATATAAGTACTTCTGAGAATAAAAACTTTCGTGTTTAATTAAAAATTACATAAATAAAAGAACGTATTTAATACTCACACAGTTGAATGTAGGTACTAACACGTGGTGGAAAAATTAAATTTTTCACAAAGTTCAATAATTTCACAACCACTACACGTACTTATTTGCACAAAAATCACAGTTTTAAAGCGTAACATAAATTACGATACGAGACAGTGTGAAATGACACGGTGAATGACAAAAAAATAAAACATTCTTTGAATTGTCAAAGCATCACCGTACTTCCTTTAAGGGACATACCCGTACCTATTGTTCTTGCAAATTACAAGCGCGGTCGGCCCTTGGTTATGTTTAGACGTGTACATGCATGGTGTGTCAGTGTGCCTGTCCGCATACGCCCCCCGCGCACTACTACTAACCACACTCAAGAACTAAGCATTAATAAATTCAAATCTACACTAATATTTTAAAGAGGAAAGATAAACTACTGGACCGATTTCAAAAATTCTTTTGCTGTTGGAAAACTACATTATCACTGAGTAACATAGGTAGAGTATTTTCTTCTCAGGGTCGTCTGCTAGGAAACATCAGCCTCATCTAGTTTAAAACAACCAAAAAGATTAACTTGGCGTAAGATGACGTGTAAAAGTGTTATACAACAAACTTACAAAATAAATATCATTTATCATTTATGTAACCTTATCTTCACTATTACCAGCTTGTTTCTGAAAAAGATTTAAATTGGAACTTAATAATGGCATACAATAAATGGTGTACTATAATTATTATACATTGTAAACCTATTCATCATTGACAGAATTCCAGGTAACACGCCACAATATTAATATAGTTTACAAAAGCTGTAGGCAATATTAATCCATTGCAAAACATAATAATATATTGGAATCTGATTTATCACTGGTTTTCATTTTGAATTACCACATTTAACAAGGTAAAACAATGGTCCAAGCTTAATGCACAAGCTAATTATCTATTGTTATAATTCTCTTTATTCACTTGTCAGTGCTTGAGCGGTTAAATGAAAGCATAAAAGACTGTAGGCATTAACATTACTGAATTTTACAAACTGACGGACCAACATTTTCCCACAGCGATTCGATACATGCTGCCATAATAAAAGTTGTAGAATATAAAAAAAAATCATTCCAACGACATGTCGTTTGACGTTATTGGTCAATAGGCTGGGCTCCATATATTGTGGTTTGAAGTGTGTAATGAAAACTTGTATTTAGTTGTCATGACGCAGCACCTAATTTTAATTTAAGTTAATTATTTAAAAGATTTTTACGTCAAAAGTTAACACATATTTTTAATGACGGAAATCGATTCAGAAGCCGATTCTGAACCAACTTATTTCAGGAATTGCGTTTATTCTGTTACAAGTTGGTCTCTGGTTACAAGTCATAGACTACAATAGTCAATGTTTACGGCCCCCCTGCTCGACTGACATGCGGCAGACATGTCAGTTCAGCTCAGTCAATAATCCTCTTGACTCGAACATCATCACGAATTTTAGCCATAGATTTCCGATATGTTTAACTATATTTTGTAGGTACGTAAAAAACTATTTTCGGTATTATTTATATATTTTATAGGGAAGCAGGAATTGCAAATTTTGACCTATTTTCTTAAACGATTAATTTGATTATATACATAATATATATAGGTATGTCGGAGATGGTTATCAAATACAACTGATCGTTGTTGTTAAAATGTGCAAACTGAATTGTTTTGTTCATAAAATAAGTGATATTTGTTTGTCTGATAAATCGTAACATGATTTGCTGAGTATCGGTGTACACTAGAATTGAGTTTTGGAAACTTATTTCAATAATAGTTATCGTTTGTCTTCTAAAATACAAATGATGACATGTTATTTTGATTTTAAAACGATTTACTTTGTTAAACAAACTACTATTATTTATTTACGATACTTATTCATGTATGATTTAATTAATTTACATTGCAAGTTTTATTAGATTAAGCTAATTTTAATGTTTCGTATTATTTTATGTACATAATTCAAGTAAACACGTTTGTACTTCGGTAGGTCATCGGACAGAGTTGTCGTGGAGTAGGGACATCATATTATAAAAGAGCATGCACTCTGTGTGCCAGTTACTATAGTCTTATCTTGGATTCGATTCGACTCAATAAAGAGCTCCTGCTCTACCTGCAGCGCTGCTGTATATTCACATAAATGTATTGGCTTGCTGATAAACTTTGTACTTGGGTGGCTTAGGCCTCTGTTTGAACTGTGACCTTAAAGGTCAGTTCGATTGACTGTATTTCTATTACTTATCGTTTATATTATGTGTGTATGTTTTTAAAGTGTAATAAGACTCTGTTATTGATAAACTGTCTTGTTTATCCCAGTAAAATGGATACTCCAAAATCTTGTCACTATTCCACACCGCCCGCTCGGAGGAACTTCTCCTTGTTCTTACAAGTATATAAATGTAGCAGTCAATTAGCTTAATCAGCCGTTTAATTGGTGGCGTAGCCTTTTCATTAAAATGCGCCGATTTTTCAACGTCCCAAGTGACATTTTTTGTTCAATATCGTTTGATGACTTGCCTATGTCACTTATGTCACTGATTAAACGGCGCAGTTCAATGAAAAGGCTAGGCTTATAATGAAACGGCGGATTAAGCTAGTTGGCTGCGACATATACAACGTGTAACAGAATAAACGCAATACCTGAAAATGGTTTTTGTACTAGCACTTCATCTATGACATCGCCTGCTCAGAATATCTAAAGATTGAAAATCCAAAAAAATCCTTCTCTGTTCAAATTTGTTTTGTACAAGGCATCCTTCAATGACTACAAAATGAAAGGATTCCTTATACAAAATTCCATGTTTCTAGGCCCATCAGTTTCGGCTGTGCATTGATATGCCATTCAGTCAGTTTCTCTTTTATAATACGTAAGTTTAACATATTTGGAAACCATCACTACAAGGCTTTTCGTTTGACATGTCAGTGCAGTTTGTTAAACGTTCCGTTTACAAGCTGCCATTTTCATACGTAAAATTACTAGGAAGTTAATTTTCCATGGAATAAAAGGTAAACGCAATGCTGAGTTACTGACCCAGTTACCAGTTCTTTGTTTCATTGATGGTGATGTTTTAGCTCTAGTTTCGCGAAACGAACTCAGGTATTGAAATATTCGCTTTGGAGTACCTATTTCTGATATTGCAAAGCTTCCAAGAACCATGCCTAGTGATATGGAGAAAGAGGACATGACCCGAGTATCCACTCGGGGCGCGCAGTGATATTGGAATTTCTGCTATTGTTAGAAATTATTTTATTTTGTGTATTATGTTGTTGTTTCACAACCTAAGAATTTCTCAAGAGCAGACTGGGGACATTACCTGGATTTTCGGTCGTCGGCCTCTATTACTCGGAATTCAGACTGTTTGTTTATCTACTTGAGATATGTTGCTGCCCACATTACTTTCTATGGAAAAAATCAATGGATTTTTTTTATTCTCCCGTTTTCAGTAAGGGCAGCCATATACATACAATTCTCAAATCGTCACAAGCTCACTTACTGATTTAGTAACACACGTCGATCAAACTGTTCAGCCGTCATGAAATCATCACTAGCACACACCTCGACTATACAGTTCGATCGATCTGAAAACATTATGTATGCGGATAGCATATAACACAAATTCAAAGTTATCTACAGGTACATGAATGCCTATAAAAGCGCATTCGATATTCGAGCTCTGTAGCTCTTTTTTTTTCGGAAAATAATAGTCATCGATATCGTTGGAACCTCACTAGTGCACACTGCAATAAATAGAATATTGGTTTACCATTTTAGACTAGCTGCTGACCGCCGCCGCCGCCCCGCCCGCGTCTATGTTAAAAATAATCCCAAGAGCACATACACCCAGGACGAAAAGTATCTTATGTACCTATCCCATGACCCATTCCAGGTAGGAGCTAGTACTTAAAATATTTTTTAGAACGGCTTAACAAAAACGACACAATCAATGCCAAAAAAATCACGATTCTTCTATAAAGATTTTACGTGTAATATGTGTTACCGGAAAATTGCAAACTCCGTAAGATTATAAAATATCTTGAGAGATTGTAAACTCTCAATAAATCGTCGGTTTATTGTTAAATAGTCATTTTCATATTGTTATTTTTTTAAATTATATTTTGCTGTGACTCTGCAATACAAGGTCCGTGATTATGCCTAGGTCTAAGCCATTATTTTAAGACCTTGTAAACAATGTGAAATGCAAATAAATGTTATGAATATGAGTAAGTCACGTAAACACAAGAGGGCCAAATCTACTAATTTTTAAGCAACGTTCGCATTTACATCTCATCCGCAATCTGTCAAAAAAGAGATCCAAAAACCCAGTCCGTTCCTAATTATTCCCGCCCCAAGATGTCCCGAATTTCTTAGCAGCCCCGCGAGAAATACAACCGGGTGTGTGAGTTTTAGGACGCAACAAGTGTCGGGACGTATTGTCTCCGAACCGTGAATCTTTCGCCCTCCGGCTGTTACCGACAATACGTCTTTGGAACGAGTTCAACCAAGCGAGCAAGTTAGCGGAAAATTCGCGGGACGAGAGCAAACGCGGATTGCGGTGGAGCCAGAAAACAGATGCTGAAGAGCGAAGTCGATATTATTCGATGACTCGATGTTTTTCGTATAAAAAGGTCTACATAAGTTGAATATATTAGTCAGAGTGATCGCGAAAAAATGGCTTTTTATAATGTTACTCTAAATATCTAACTATGATAAATCTCATACTCCTAACGTATGTTTAATATGCTTAAAAATGGGGTAAACTTTGTGCCCCTTTTTAAGCAGCTTTGTTGATAAAAAGAAATCGAGTTTTCACGATACGGGGTGTTCCAGGTGCGTAGTGAGGTGGATAAATTATCAAATTAAAAAAAAATAATGAATTGTTAAAAAAATCCGACAATAAAGACTTAAAAAAATCACTGATGAAGTTGGTGTTTAAATATTACATTGTGTGTATCTGTGTGTGCCAAATAAACTAATTTTCTTTCTTTCTTTCTTCTTTCTGTTGTGATTTTTATGCCCTGACTGATTTCGTCCGGTATAGGCTGCGTCCGGGCGGGGCAGGTCATTGGCGCCACCGATTGTGTGACCTAGATATGGCGAGCGTTATATCGGCCATATTGGCCAATATTCTAAAACGTAAACTCCGATTCAACTCGAACTCAAACTCCAACCAACTTCCAACATGAAAGCTTGTCTAATTGACGTTTTCGTACTCGAGAGATGAGCAAACAATGACAAGCTCCGATGGATTTGGAGTTTACGTTTTGGATAGTATATTTTTCTAGGTACTATCAAAATGCAAAAACTTTTTACCCCTCTTTACGAGAATTACGCGGACGATGGACTAATGAAAGTGAAAGTATCTGAGCTGGTACCTATAATCTGTACGTCAGCACATTTCCAGTTTTGCTCTAAACAAAATCGTAATTGTTGCAAGTCTTAATCAAACAATTCATCTAGTTGGGCATTAAAATCACCTAGAATAAAACAAGCTTCTACCTGTTGTTTCTCCGGCTCAAGCACTCGATAACTTCACGCACAATTCGTAGGCATATACACACTAAACACCAAGATGGATCGATTACACAATTTGAACAGCTGATATACACATCTAACGACAGACACCGTTTGAAAAACACTTTTTCTCCAAAGTAAGACGACCCCACCATATACCTAACAGGATACCAGTGGAAGTGTCCAACTTTGGCAAGACTACAATGTCTGCTGACCTACATCATACTCGAACACCATGCATCAATTAAGATAATTACAATATTGAATGTGACCAATGTTGTATTCAGTAACAGCTGCCTTTATTCTCGGACACATTTCGCGTTGCAAAATAAACAGAGTCTAAATGAAATCCCATCAGACCGTAGTTTAGCATCCATAAATATGTTTAATTTACTTCGTGATACTATAGTATATTTTGTAGGGATCATAATCTTTTCTGTTTCCATTGTAATCCTTTCCAAGGATCTGTACTTGAGTTCCCGTATATAATTATGTTACTTGAAATATCATCTGCAGAAGCGATCTTGGACACTTTATTTATATAAAGAAAGGTATTTTGATATCAGCAACTGTGAAGTTTCCACCCAACTCAACAGTAGCTTCAACTTTTTCACTGTGAAATCTGTTTCTTAACCTCCGTCTTGAGACGACCTGCCAGCTGTTGTTATCCTCTTTTTTCCAATATTTTACCAAACTCCGCTGACACTAACTTATTCAGCGAAGGATTTTTTCTCCGGATGGGAGCCTATGGCGCCCATTACACCCTCATGCAAGCGTCACTCGATTCGAATAGTCATGAGTGCCGAATGACTGATGGTGAAAGATGGAATTCGATCTCCATTAGTTGCTAAATCTGAGTGATCGTCAGTTATAACGTGGATTTTACAGAGAATACGCGTGTTCACTCAATGTTATATGGATTTGACTGTATTGGAATTTTTGTTGCGATGATGATGAAACACGAGTAGAAAAACAGCATTGGGTGATTGACTATTAAAAATCATTATCCATAACACGTTTGCTATGAACTTCAGTAATTAATTGAATTTTACTTAATTTTGACTCATTCAGTTTGACCTTCCATTTTCGTGGTCAGTCATAAACTTTGTTCACAGCTGGTTGAATTTTTTCTACTGCTTCTCTGTGGCTTGATCCAGTATGCATAATTGCAGTATCATCTGCAAAGGTTGCAATGGTGTTGTTTTCAAAGAGAAAGTGTTTGGCAATTTCTTGTCACACAGAACTTTCACGACTGTAATCGTTAAAGTGGTAAGCAGACATGTGCTGTTGTAAAATAAAGTTCACAATTGGTTGCATTCGACCTTATGAGATGCAAGCAGTGTTGGCCAAGTACCTGTCATACGGAACCTTCACGACTACAATCCTTAAAGGGGTATGCAGACATGTGCTGCATGTTGTACCTACGTTACGATTTATAACTGTGTAAGAGCCATTAAAATATTCGTCTCCATAACCTCGTACTGCGCAAATACATTTATGGCGTTTAACTTTTTTCTCCACAGCCCGATTTTATTGTGTCCATAATGAAAAATAACGCACTTCTAAACTTCTAACAAGCTTTAAAATGATGTACGTCTCATTCACCCACACTTCTTGTAACTCTTGCATTCGTCAATGTTATTTCTTGCTAATCACATTTATGTACATTATTACATCTACAACGTGTAACCAAATAAACCCAACACATGAAAAGGGTTGACCCCTCCTGTTCTCATCATAAACAACTCTTAGTTTTTTTGTGATTCCGTGTTTGATTCCATAGTAAAAGTTGTTCATGATTATGAGTACAATGACCCCTTTGCAGGTGTTGCGTTTATTCTGTTTCATGTTGTACATTTTGTTACTCCCTGCTCTATTATCTGATCTTCGTGTGGGTAGTAAGGTCTAACGACCCCCACACACTTGTCTGATATACTAGTACAAATCATTAGCGCGGGTAGGGTTCCTTTTGAATCGTCGGCTTTTGCCTCCATCTTTGCGATGTCGCAGGCTTACGTTTGTCAATATAAGTATTATGTCGCAGCCAATTAGCTTAGGTGTCTGGCCTTTTCATGTGCCGATTTCTCAGCGACCTAAGTGGCATCTTTTGTTCAATATCGTTTAATGACTTGCTCATGTCACTTATGTCGCATACGTAATATATCACTCCAAGATTCTCCAAGTGAAAGTAATAAACCCTATCTGAGTTCATAAAACGATTTTACATTCGGGAATGTAACTATTATGCTTCCGATTTCGAAAGCTTGCGTTGTGGCCGCCACTGAATAGCCCACGGCAACTTTCGTAAATATTGTGGTATTACATTCCATCGCTTTGAGTAAAATTGGAGATGAAATAAATACGAATGAAAGCTCATAGACACAACAACGAAACAACTAATAGGAATGATAGTTAAAAGCGGAAAATTAGCCAATAATACTATTGTATAATTCATTGTTATGATTTCTCTGGTTTCCTATACCAATAAATAATTTGCCTTGCTACGGATTTATTGTGAAGGTGTCTGTTTTCAATTCTCTTTGTGTAGTGATACTACACAGTACACAATGGATATTTTGTACAGGTAATTTTACTAGTTCACAAATGGCACTGGGAAATTATTTTCAATGGAATTATTTGGCAGTGTTTGTATTTGTTTATCAAATGCGTAGTTCGACGGTTACTTCGAACTATGCATTTGATGTGGTCAAAAGGTATTTACGTAAATTTCAACTAATGCATTGTTGAAATAGCTTTTATTGCTGTACTTATTGAAAATTTGCGTAAGCTATTGCTGTATTTAAAAGTCGTGTAAAAGTAGGTAAGTATACACAAGCTTTTAAGTTAGATTTAAATTATTTAATTGCTTTTATTAATTTAAATTTACTTGCTCACTGGCTCCCCGGTGTTTGTAATTTTGCGTTGTGTCCCCGAGCTTTGGCAATAATATATATTTTTCCGCAGCCTAATAAAGCTATTTTTAGACTCTGCCTCGTGTCCTTGTCTATCAGTCTTGTGTACTCTGGCCAGTCATGTCGGTTTGCCGTCCCATCCTAGGACTAGCGCACACACTCGTGGTCTCTCCCTACCATCACTCGTATAAGGCGCCATTCATTTATTACGTAAGACTATTTTTGATAGTTTTTGACCTCCTCCACCTAAGGGGGGGGGGGAGGGAAGAAAAAATAAGAACAGGCTGATCCTTACGAAAGAATCTAAAAGAAAAAATTACGTAGGAAGCTAAACGGAAAAAATTACGTAACAATCCAAAGGAAAAATACTATACACGTTTGGCTTGTTCTAATGTTTATTTCTCAAAGTAAAATTTTTTAGGAATATTTAACCTACAAAAGTAACAACAAGTAACAATTTTAATTTCTGGTAGTACCTAATAAACTTTGGTTTTCATTATTCATCTTTACCTACATAACATTTTTGTGATCTTACGTAAGAACTATGAAGGCGGGTGAGACTTGGTAGTTCTCACGTAAGATCACTTTGTAACGAAAATAAGACATGCCCCTTGCAAGAGTTAGGAATCCACGTGTATGCAAAGTCTATTGTCTGGAAAACAAAAGGCATTATTATGTAAAAAACATACTTGGAAAAAAATCTGATACATCTCCAACATTTTATACAACTCAACGAGTATAATACATACAAAACACGTATTTTTTAAACTCTGTGTGCTCACTCTGCAATTAAAAATACGCGCAATTAATATCGCTGTGTAGCGGTTTAAAAGCGGCTTTTAAAGTATTGTATAACCAGGTGGCCAAACCACCCGGTTATACAATACTTTAAAAGCCGCAAAAAAATTATGAAAGTTTCATAAAGTATTATTGAACGTGTAACAGAATAAATACAACCTACCTGCCTGCAAAGGGGTCTTTATACGATTTGTGTGTCGTTTTTATATTATGAACGTCTAATTTTAAGAAATTAAAGCGGGCTTTAAAGAAAAAAACAGCTATCATTAATGATCTTAAGCGTGAAAATGAATTGCGGAAATCCACAGTTCGAGACCTGTCTTCAAGCTTGAATAGGGTCAGTAGAACTCCACATGCGTGATTCTACACAAAACAAAAAAAAACAAAACAAAATAAATATCCTGTATCTTGTATCTATATAGTAATTCAAGGTGTTCCAGAGCATCGCACTGAAAATTTAGTAACCACAGTATTGCAACTGTCAAAGATTGCGGCGAGTCCCCTCTCTTTTTGTGACATTCATTGCAACGAGGGTTGCTAAAATGTCGAATGGTAATGACAAGCCTCGCAAAATGCGAACCGTACGCCATCACGATACTATTCTTGCCACAACTATCAAGTTCAATAAGAAAAATCTAGATGGTAAACTGTCTTCCCAGCATCTTGGTATAAGGAGGTCCAAGAAAGTCAGTTTTTGTGTTCGAACACTTAACCCCAGCCAACAAGTCATTGCACACGGAAAAAAACCAAAGAAATGTCACATAAATTCGTTTGGGTACTAACGTAACGGAGGTCAAGTCATGTTCATGTACGGAACATAAACTAGCGATAAATCCCCAACAAAAATGGACAAAAGTTAAAGTGCTTACTTAATGCCAAAGTGTTAAATATTAAGGTAACAAGAGCATTAAGTGTACGTTAGAGAATGCCTTGTTGCATCAAGTCCTCCCATGTACAAACTATGTACTGTATAAAGTTTGAATAAATAAATGAATAACCAAAACCCATCAATGTTCCCTAAGTGCCAATTCCTAGAGTTTCCCTTTGTGAGATATTTTAGAGATTGGAATGTCCAGGAAATGCAGAGAGTGCGCGTTTCTATTCACAAATCTCGTAGTGTCCGGAATTTCGGAGAAATAGACTGCGACGTGGTTTTGGACAAAGAACCTTTTGACTTAATAAAATTGAAGTAGACACGACAAAACAGAAAATGTCATTCGGTCTTTTGGGTCAACTAGTTATAGTTACTAACACGTTTGTCTTATGTAAAAATAAGTCAGTGTCAGTACGCCTACTAAAGTTCCGGGACAAAAGGGTCGCGAGAAATGTCCGAGTAGATACCAACTAGTGTCGAAATTCAGAAAATTAGCTTTCTGCATTCATCCTGAATACGTTTACTATGCCAGATTTCATTCTCCTCCATGCGTGTAATATGCTTTAAAAGACGTTCAAAGTCCATGTCATGTCATGTTTTAACGAACAAATATCATACATACAACATTCAAACCAAGAGCTACGATGGTCGCATTACTACAAAGCGCCGCGGTACATTTGAGGGACGCTACGCGGTTCATTTCATGATGGTGGTTTTATCGCAACAGAAGTCGGAATCAGAGTTTTTTAGTTTGGTTTGTCGGCGTCAGAAAGACGTTAACAGAAAAGAAATTTGTTAATGACGAATTGTACAAGTATTGTTCAGTGAGCCTCTTAATTTCTATAAAATAATAGTAAACCGACATAGCATATCATTGAAATTAAAAACATTCTTGTTTTCTATAACAGTTGTGGTAGGCGCCTGATGAACTTACATTAAATGACATTGACCGATCTTTCCCTAATATTCTTAAATACCCGAACAATAAATTATGAACTGTTTTACATTACTACAGACACCATAAAGGATGAAGGTATGAATCGACGAAAAGTAGCGAATAATGCTTCGAGCCCAAGCCGAAGTACCGACTCATCGGAGTCGTAGTCGAAGGTCCGTTACGACCCTAATACATATGTCGCAGCCGTTCAATTGGTGGCCTAGCCTCTTCATTCAAATGCGCCGATTTTTCAGCGACCAAAGTGACATCTTTCATTAAGCTTGTTGGCTGCGACACATTAATTACCTTCGGTACCATGTGCAGTGAGGTAGGAGCTATTGCAAAGGAAAATAAAAAGTAAAGTAGATATTAAATGCGCCCGGGAATAAAATAAACGTAATAAATTATACTTCATCTTAAAAGCTTGTTCAAAGAGAAGTACATCATGAGTGTTTTGTTTTGAAAGACTCGCAAAGCATTAAGCATTAAAAAAAACAAAACAACATACAAATATATCTTATCAAAGCCTTGGTTCTCTGAATTCCTTATTAAGATAATATAGAAAATATTCATTTGTCGATACTTGAGAATCTGAAGTGTTTACATGTTCAAATTAAAAAGGAACATTATTTTATTTATTCCAGCCCGTTTTTCTCCGTTCTGTTTTTATCAGTCTAGTTAAAACGTCAATATCTTGATTTCAGAGGGATTGCGCACCTCTGATTTTTCTTCTCTCTCAAAATGATCCTTATCGTTATTATAATAAGGTTGCTGCTTGATTGCTGTCAGAGGTACAATAATACCGTGAACTGTGTAGACTAACTCGAATGAAACTCGAACGTGAACGTGTATTTGAACACACAGGAATATGCAACGTCAAGTTACCTATATTAAGAGTCATTATAAAATATGCTAGTGGAAGTAATAAGAACGCTCTAACACGACCACCTTTTTGAGATTTATTCTCTCCTTTTTTATTTTGCTGTTACTCCTATGCGAAGCACAAATAACTATATTTGTCTTTAATTTACCTTAAAGTCTGTAACGTACCTTTAAAAGAGACGGACTGCCTTTGATTACATTAATTGGTTGCCTTTCGGGTAGGTACCATAAGACGGGGTAACTTTGACTTTAGAGGTAACTTTGACACGTTCTTTTTTTTAACTACCTACTCTACTTTCTTGACTACTTTTAGTTTCTGCATCTCTTACCCATGCGGAGTCGCCCCTAACACATGTAAACCGAATTTTAGGACTTTATTATAATGAGCCCCAAACACTGTCAAAGTTATCCTTAAAGTCAAATTAACCCCGTATTACCGGTACGGATTCGAAAGCAAAAAAAATGTAAAATTTGTAAGTTCTGTTTTTACTATAAACACCTGGAGGCCTACCACAACCTCTTAAAACAATATTATTTTAATATTACTTTGTAATTTCTGTTGTTGCATTTTCAACTCTCGGCGCTGATCCGAGCGTTGAAAATCCAACAGAGCGGAACGCAAAGTAATATTAAAGTAATATTGTTTTAAGAGGTTGTGGTAGGCCCCCTGATTATGTTAACGAACACTGGTACTAAAGTAGTTTAAATTGTATTTAAAGAAAAAAAGTTTTTCAACATTTACTTATAACAAGGATTGAAAACCGTTGTCGATTACGGTACAGGTATCAATGTAATTTAGTTACTTCTAAGATTAATGTCACCACTACATTCGGTTACCGATCTTTATTTGGTTACTATTTTATTACCGGGGTACACTAGAGGTAATTTTTATTGTGATTACCGATTTATTACCATCAATTCTTACTCAATTTTAAATAAAAAGGTTCTCTCTAGAATACCTATAATAAAAATATCAATATTTATAACCAAAATACCGGTATTTTTCATACCTGTTTTGATCCCTGATTTCCTACAACTCTCATGTCACGTTCGGGAAACGCGTGAGTATTGCGAGTAGTTGCGATATTATGTGACGGAAAGGTGCATTGTAAAATGATTTTTATGGCAACACAATATTTTCTCGTCAAAGTAAAATTTTCTTTTCAGTTCTTTTTGTGAAAGCTGTGTTGCCTATTAGCGTTAAAGGCAATGAACTCTATATGGGTTGCTGATTGAAGAAAATAATTGATGGATTTCGCTCGTTTCGTGATATTGCGATTTCATTAATATTTTACTCGCTACAATATTGTCGCCTCAAATAATATTTTCATGTTTGAAAGTATTTTGTAGCAAATTATCGTTAAGGGCAATAAGCTCTGGGTTCTGATAAAAGAATATTAGTACTAGTAGTAGATTTTCCTCGTATTTTATTTTATAAAATTTAACATCTGACATGTTGTTGCTTTGCCCAGATACCAGGCTGTAGAGATCAGAGGCATCTGGTTAGAAAAGAGGCTGATCCCAACTGTGTTCTGGTTTTTTGCTTTACGTTTAGAAATTATTATTAATTTGAATATTCATGAAAAAACAAACGGTCACTTCAGTCAGTAAAACTATTTAGATAGCCCGAAGGATCGCTGAACTGAAGGGTGGTGGGCAGAGCACATTGCTCGCAATCTGGTCGATGGGGCCGAAAAGTCTGGAGTGGCGACCGCGTACCGGAAGATGCAGCGTTGGAAGGCCTCCCACAAGATGGACCGATGATCTGGTGAGGGTCGCTGGTAGCTGATGGATGCGAGACGCACAGGACCGGTTTTTGTGGCGACACTTGGGGGAGGCCTATGTCCAGCAGTGGACGTCTCTCGGCTGATATGATGATGATGGTGATGATGACAACTATTTCATTGTTTGTAGAAAGTAATTTCAGGGAAAACTGATCTGATTTCGAGATTTCTGTTACTAATAGAAAGTTAAATGTTATCGACTGAGGTCCGTAGGCAACTTTTATCCCAGATAAACGCCGCCTAGGAGCGGTGGTTGCGGGAAAAAACTACTGAGTATATTTTTTGTGTTACAATTTGTGTATGGTGGCTCGAGACAAAGATATCTAGAGGGAGTTGGGGAAGGCCTTTGTCCAGCAGTGGGCCAGAATCCTACTAATATTATAAATGTGAATGTTTGTATGTTTGTGTAACAATCAGGCAAGAACGGCTGAAGGGATTTGGATGAAATTTGGCACACATGTATCATGGAATGAGGCATATGCTACTTTTTATCCCGGTAAGTGGCATGGATCAATGAAGACTAAGGAGGAAGTGGAAATTCAGAGTGGCTGCTGCCTTAGTACTTCAGATTCACAAGTACCAGGAGACCAGAAACATCAAGTACCAGGAGACCAGAAACATGTCATAGTATTTTTGGGCTGGTTAGGGTAAGTGTAGGGTAGGTGTAGGGTAAGTGTAGGGTAGGTGTAGGGTAGCTGTAGAATAGGTGTAGGGTAAGTACAGGGTAGGTGTAGGGTAGGTGTAGGTAGGTGTAGGTAGGTGTTGGTAGGTGTTGGTAGGTGTAGGTAGTGTAGGGTAGGTGTAGTTACAATACAAATCGAAGCCGCTGGTAGAAGCTAGTAGGTTAATAAAATGTATATATAAAAGTATAAGGGGCACTGGCAACTTGTCTCTGCCTGTGCATATTGTTATATACTCGACCGAAAATACAAGTTGAAAGCTTTTACTTTGAAGATATGTACATTCTTGCTTTACAAGTTACAACTAAATCGATTTAACTTTATAAAGTGTGTATTGCCTCATCTCAAGCGTGCGAAGGCATTTCGTACCGCCCGGTTCAATTGGTACACGGTCTACATATTAATCTATTACTAGGAATTTGCAGTTAGCTTCATCTCTCTGACTGACTTCTTGACACTTCAAAAGTTTATAGTTTACTTGAATTTCTTTAAAAGCTGTTTATATAATAACGAGTGTACTTTTATCGGAGTGAATAAGTAGGAAATATGTCGAGAGAAGTTGACAAAGTACGACCTGTTTATGTAAGTACGTCATAGCTCCAGTTCGTTTTGTTTTCTACATAACCGTGAAGTTTTCAACTTGTTTGCTCTCGTTTAAAGTTTTTAGGGTCTCCTTCATATTGTTTGCCTGGTGGGTTATTTTTGTTATTTTCATTTCATTTTGTGCGTCATAAGTGGCAAATTAAACGTGTTTTCTTTCTTTGTTTATGTAAAAATTCAGGCTTATTCACAATACAATATCTTTTATATTGATATATTTCAAACATACTTATGCTGTAAGTAGCTTAAGTACGTAATTATCATAAAGCGGCTTTTCTTCTTCAAACAAAATCATATTCAAGTAGGTCGAGAAGGTATCAGCATGATGTACGAAGTTGAAGGATCTTGTGTACTGGAACGCTACGAGATGATTTTCCCGAAACACTCATGTAAAACGTTGTTTCAAATGTCAAGTATTCTGAACAATGTTCAAACAAAACAAAACAATACACGTACAGTAAGCTGTACTAATGCTGCGTAATGCTGTGTAATGTTCATACCGCATGCTGTATTCAGCAGTGCGATTCTGTAAACATGTCGAAGTGAACACTTGGGCGGGGTGCACGACGGGTGAGTTGTCAAACCATACAAATAAGTAATAACTCCGCCTAGGTGAACACCGTGAGATGTCGACAGAATCGACCGGCAGTATGCGGTATGAACATTGTTCAGAATACTAAGGATGATTTTGAAAACCAAACATTGTCGGTTAAATAAAATCTTGTCTGAACGACAAAATGTCATGTTTTGTGTTCAACGTAAAACACCGCAACGCTTTGTATATCTATGGAATTATTTAGTTCATAAATAAGTATATTTACTTTAAAACATACCAAACAATATTATCACCTTTAGGACAAGAGTAACTAATAAAACACTGATGTAACAACAACCTCAGAGGTTTTAGCTACCTACCAAATTAAATTTAACCATGAAATCTATTTTAAAACAGAAACGCAATACCAAAAGATCAACTACCTATTTTAACAAATTCGGTGTCAATAAGTCGTATGGTGACATGAAGAAAACGTTTTAAAAAATAAAAAAAAACAATGATAAAAAACCAATTCACGAATATCAAGTAGACAGGCCAAGATGGCTCTTACATAAACGTTTGAATGTCAGGCCACAAAGTTAGTGATGGTCCCCCTTCAATCCAATGTTCATTTGTTCCCGCTCCGCTTTCGCTTGTGAAGCTGCCGGCGCTAACAACATTCAATGATATTTGTCTATGGGAAATGCAGCGCTGACTCTCAAAACATGAACAACATTCGCACAGAAACTTCAATCCTTTACAATCCTGTACAACGAACTACGTAGCTCTACAATATACTACTCTATAATATTCAACATTGCGCTGCCATGTTGCCATGGCAACAGTACCGACCGGAGTTGGGATTCAAAGTAACCTGGAATGTATACAAAATAAACATTAAACGAATGCTTGAAACTGGATGAGCGCTAAGTAACGATAAACGTTTCAAACTCCGTCTTCGTTTTTTTATCCTGCATGTAAATTATGAAACATATCGTCTGTTTACATCATGAAAGTTTCACAAAGCTAGTACGGCAGTACCTACTGAAACGCGACGTCACCAGCCCCTACTCTTGGACTTTTTTTATGTGCCTTATTTTGATTTGAAAAGGCAAACAATACGTGTCAAATGTTTTTTGAAAAACAAAAGGACGCGAAAAAAAATTCTATTCAAAACTGCCTGTAAATGGTTAAATGTTCCTACTTTCAGTTCAAAATACATTGAAGTATAATATACAACGTGAAACAGAAGAAAGTGGTGGTGAAGTTGTTCATAATGATGATTACAATGACTCCTTATTGCGTTTATTCTGTTACACGTTGCATATTTAGTTAGGCGGTAGTTCAGCCGGACTACATAATCGGAATAACCATTAATAGTCATCCACTATGGCTAGAAGCGGCCTGTCTGAAGCGGCTTGCGGACCGTATACAATACCCGGTAAAAGCGAAGAGTATCAAAGCCTCTGGTTGCCTAGAAACAATCTGCAAAGTAATGGAGAAAATTAATCTGGAAATCGCAAACTATTCAATAGCCAACGTAGAAATATTGCTGCGATATATTGACATTATTTTTTTGTAATTAATGAAATTGTGTACCTAAATGTAAAAGAGATAATATTTATTTTTCATCCTGAATCAACATTTTCCCAAAGTATTCTCGGATACAACGACATCGTTTCGGACCTCGATACATGAAATGATTCAATATGATTTTAACAACTTTATTAAAACATGTGGAGTGGAAAAAAATAAATATTGGTTAGTCTGGGGAGCTACAGTGACTGAATATTGCATCTTGTTCAAAGGATACCTTTGAACAAGATGCAATATTCATTTAAAAATATTTGATTTAACTCGGAAATCGTAAATGAGTTTGCTTTAATATCAGCTCACTTTGTATAGGCACACTCAACAAAACAGAGATGTAAAGTATATTTTTAAACCTTTGTGTTCGAATGTACAGGACATTCCAACAAAAGGAGCAGATGTTCTGTTTTCTTTGACAGTGTTACTCGGAGTGGGCAATGTATCAAACAAATCTTTTGTCAATATTGATATGTGTGTACTGTGTCACAGCAGGGTAAAGCTCAAAGGGTTCCGTGAAACTTGGATTACCACCGGGCTATAAAATATCCTTTTGACGTGTCTGTTAAATTATATTTCCAGGTAGACAGGTGCTCGGAACTTTGCTGTTTCGTTACACCGGTTCAAATCATGGCGTTTGTGGAGAGTGTGTAGAGATGGCCCTGCCTGTGAGTGGTCTGGTTTTGAAATGTATTGACCTACGGCCGGCCCGGTATTCGACGGTCTTCCTGGAGCTATTAGTCAATTTCAACTCCTATGTAGATAGGTTGGATGGCTTGTCTATACGTACGTAAAAGCAATTACAGTACCGAAGGAGTTCCTGTCCTGGGGTTACAAAACGTGGTATCAAATTTTAAGCTGTCTGTGTGTTCGTCAATCTTACGTACATACCTACCTACAGAGGTATAGGTACGAGTTTTATATTTTATATATTTGTGGTATTTCCGAGTTAAACCGTTTTATTTGGATCATGAAAATAAAATTGTAGGTTGTAAGGACTTCTTAAATACCAAATCTTTTTGTATTCTGTAGACAGACAAAGGTAAGTTATTCAGGAAATCTTGGGTACCTATGTATTTTTTTTAACTTAAATTATGCAGTTGGTATGTGTATTTGATGTAATTAAATTTTGACCGAAAAAAATTTCTTATTAAACATGAAATTGTTGAGGAAACAGGATCAGCGGTCACGACATTGAGTTCCTAGTTACTTAGTGTTGGTATGTTCCTCATCATCATCATCATATCAGCCGCAAGACGTCCACTGCTGGACATAGGCCTCCCCCAAAAGGGGGGTTTGCCATAATCGCCACGCTTGGCAGGCGGGTCGGAAATCGCAATGCAGCTGTTGGTATTTTCCAACATTGGTACTCCTATAACATTTAATTTTTTAGGTTTAAAAATGTTCCGTTATTTTTAGTTTGCAGTTATGCAGCGATTACATTCTTTGGTTCTACACAATTGTGATAAAATAGAGTTTTTTTTTAATATTCTGTTTTTAATGCTGGTAGTTTACAAGAGGTATTTATATAGGTAAATAAAAATCAGTTGCCACACCCCTCATGTACCTACATAATTATGTTGATCTTTTATTTTTTGTGTGCGTAATTGTGAAGAAAAGGTTCGTCTGACTTGATATTTCAGAAAACCAAAAAATAAAAAAAAGTCTAGAAAGAAGTGGGAGAGGACCTAGTTATTTACCTACTGCAAGGATACTCTATGTTAGACGTGTGACAAAATACTGAATATTTATAATAATGTTTGTTTTGATTTGTGCATACATAAGATGACAAGGAGCAACCACAATTGAAGAGAAAAAAGAAAAATAAAATATTTAAAATAAGAATTATAAAAATTAAACTATCAAATGAGGATTTGGCCTTCTTTGTTGGCTCTAACAGATTGCTCGAGGTGGTTTAGGATAAAAATATCTGGAAGCATATGGGGGTGGCATTTGCCCCGTACCTTCAGTTTGCTATATAATTTGTTTCGAATTTCAATTTCGTGTGATTTTGTACAGCGTCGCTGAGAAATCAATTATTTCAACTTGAGTTGACAATGAATATATTTTTACTTTATAACTATTATATCTTACTATTTTTAATAAGTTATTAATGACTATGACAAAATAAATAAATTATCACCTAAACATTCTACTCCTTTGTATTTTATTCAACACACTATCGAAGTTTCAGAATCCATCTCACCAAACCTACCAAAAATATTTCATAAAAACAAAATGCTCAGAATACGAGTTCAATAAAATGAGTGAATGCCGCGCGACCATGGGAATCACAATACGTAATAGGAACTCGTTCGTGGGCGTTGCGATAGCTCGGGGTCAATAAACTGCTCGTTCGTTGCGTAATACAGGATTTTTCGTCTGCTGCGTAATAATTCTGTTTTGTATTTGTCTTTATAATGAACTGTATTGCTAAACCACTCAAGAGTTTCTGATAAAACAGGATCTGTTTAGTACCTAGGGTGCTCATTAGCACTGGACAGAAATACAGATAATTCATTTGTGCGTCGAAATGATGTACAAAAACATATTATTTTTTATGTTAGAAATGGCAAATATCAGTGATACAATTTATTGAAATAAAATGCAGAATTCTAAAGCGGTTTTTCTAAAGACACGTTACAGCTTGCGATTTTCTTGTGATGCTACCACTTTGTTACGGGTTTTCATTGTCTGATATAAGCTACTCCTCCATTGTAAATTATTTTATACAAACGCTGCCTGGCGATACGCTAAAAAAATATGGTAGAATATTTTAATGGTAGATGATTCGAAGAATCGGGTGGTAATACTGGAACTCATTATTTTGCGGTATATTCAGTTTTAAATATTTTTTTCAAATATTGAATTTAGTCTTTCCTAGTAGTAAATTTTATGAAATGTTTACATAGGTATCATATTTCATTGAAATATACTTTTTTTTCAATATTGTGTTTTTTTTTGCTTTATTTAATTAACTAAGCCAAACTCCATGTATATGGGTTATATTACTATTATGAATTCAAAGTATGCACATTTCTAAGAAAATGATATAAAATCGAACGGTCGAATCCACCAAGCAAAACTAGCCAAGTGTGAGTTGGATTCGTATTTTCTTACGAAAGTCTGTTTTTTATATTAAAACAAATCGTTATTTGATTTTATATAAAAAAACAGAATTTTGTTTTCATCTCTTTTATTCTAATCTCACTCTCAAGCTGTCAAAAACGTAAGCAAAAAGTGCGACGAGATATCGAGATATCGCTTAGAATTTGAACGTTTTTACAAGCTTCATATTAATTTGATTTCATATGTACGTCCAGTTCGATGAAGCACTTTCTGACATATAAACCTAAATTTGGCAACTTTGAGCGCGAAACAATTCTATGGAGCTATTTTGATGAAAGACCTGGAATTTGGCCATAGCAATCCCTTTATTAAACAAGTTAGAACCATCCAAGTTAGAGCTCAAATGTATTGACAAGTGATATTATATTCAATTACTTATACCTACTTATTTTATAACAAGAATTATCGTTCTTCGTGCATGCTACATAGTAGCGTAGCGATGTAGACACCGCTACGGCGTAGCAACGGGCTACGACGTAGCATCGATCCATGGCGTAGCATTGAGCTACAAACTCGTAGAACACGTTATACAGTGTTGTACAATGCTCACTCTATACAAACACGTCATGCTTCAAAATGACTTGTCATTTCATGGAATCCTTTATTCCCATTTTTCAGTTGTTCTCTTTTCAGTGTATAGTAAATATGGTCAGAGATGCAAGCTATATGTAGGTACCTTTTTTGAAATTCGGACGACGAGAGATTCGGAAGACGACACGGTTGGCGCAGTGGTTGTGCGATCGGCTGCTGCGCTGCGTGTCGCGGGTTCGACTCCCGCACGGAAAAAATATTTGTATGGCCTACAGATAGTTGTTCCGGGTCTGGCTGTTTGTGTATGTGACTTTGTATGTTTGTAAACGAACCCACGATACAGGAGAAATTCCTAGTGTGGGGCAACGTTTATTTAGAAAAAAAAAAAAAAACGTTTTGTCGAACGCTTTTGGTATGAGCTGCGTCGACGATATAACAAAAAAAAACCTGTTATTTTCAGTGACCCACTTTTTATTTGAAAAATAAAACAGCGGGTATTTTTAAATACTATGGTAAGGTACCTTTATGATTGAAATTCTACCCTAAATGAGTTATTCTATAAATTTGCGCTGTTTACCGTTAAGGAGTTCCGTAGCACGCCTTTGCAAACCAAATCCATTCCAGATTATGGTAAATAAAGACATACCCAAATCGCTTCATGTGTGCCTATAAAATCCCATCACCAGATCCTGACGTGATGACCATCGGACCACCTGAGAAGAATACCAATTCAAACAAAAGAAAAAAATTCTAAATCGGTCCAGGCGTCTTTGAGTAATTGGGAAACATACATTCACAAGTACACAAAACTTATCGTCTAAGTAAGCAAAAATACTCATCATATAATAAAATAAAAACTACTGAGCCAAACTGAATTAAATTTTAACGACCAAGTAGCAAGTATACCGCATCGTACTAAAAAAAAATCACAGAAATCCGATCAGATACCTCGGAATAATCGGTATACATACATAAAAAAAATATATATGCCAACCGAATTGAGAACCTCCTCCATTTTGGAAGTCGGTTAAAAACAAATCTGAATCTGAGACAGTGTGGATGTGAATCGTCTATTTATCATCATTAATTTTTCCTCCATCTGAATATTTTAATAGCCTATAATAGCGGTGACCTAAAATAACCGCCGCGCTAATAAATTTAAGGCCGCGTGGCCTATAATGGCGATGCATATCCGATCAGTTACATATTTTCTTAATAAACTGAAATGTTAGGATCGGTTTATATGAGTGCTACGCCGCGCTACGAGCTACGAAGCGACAGCATGCTACGGGCTTAGCAACCATCACATGCTACGCGGCTACGCGGCTACGCCGTGCTACGAATCCGCAGCATACGCTACGCGGCTACGCGGTCTACGAGTTGCCGCGCTATACGCTATTGAGCTAAAAAAGGAGGAATTTTGTCGTTGTTTTTACGTTATATCTAAAGAGTCCCACTGCTGGGCAAAGCCTTCCTAAGGCCGAAAATCTAATAAATAAATACAAAGTAACATTCGCCACCTCTTCCTGGGCTATCCTCCGACCAATCTTTAGGCACTCATCAAAAGAGACATTCATCATCATCATCATCATCATCATATCAGCCGAGAAACGTCCACTGCTGGACATAGGCCTCCCCCAAGTGTCGCCACAACAACCGGTCCTGTGCGTCTCGCATCCATCGGCTACCAGCGACCCTCACCAGGTCATCGGTCCATCTCGAAAGAGACATTGTTCAAGCGAAAATAGCCCGAAAATTAACAAAAAACTATTTATAACAATCAATCAATCAATCAAAAAAAATATAGTAAAATTCTAAACTTACAGTAACTAGATACAACCTCAAAAATCTCTTATCTGACTATGACTACAACAAACCTTAAAAATAATATTTGTAATCTATTATTATATAAAGTATTAATTAATAATAGATTATTACTACAACTCACATCATTGAAACAATGTCAGCCTTCACCGTTATGAAAAGGAATCATTTTTCTTTGTTCTATGTTCCACATCAAAACTCAGTGAATAATTAACAATGAAGAAAATGACGTTGTAATAGTATCTACTCAATCCAAATAGTGAAACAATGGAGGAGCCAACTAACATTGATTAAAACAATTCGTGGGAATGCACGTCTCAAATTAATGAAGAACTCCAGTAGTTTAACCAAAATACAGTAAACCAATAACAAAGACAAAGTTACGTTCTCTCAGCGACAACTATTTGAATATCGAAAGTCCAAAATTATTGACAAGGGCTATCGATATGTCACGAGGTCAATGGACCTGGCATTTTTTTCTAGAGCCTAAATGGAACCCATAAAACGAAGCCTCCATAAAACAGGGTGAAGTAACATGAAAACGTGAACAACTTTCAGAACGGACTAAAAATGAAATCCTGAAAAAAAAAAATACTCACCCAGCAGCCTATTTTCACCGAGTAGCGTCACTGTTATCTGGTTTGGTTGTAAAAAAAAAACGCATTAAACTTTATTAAAATATTAAAAGTCAAAACTAAAAATCTTATTATGTATAATTGTATACCTACCAAACAGAAGTCCGAAAATAAATATCTTTACTTCGCTCAAGATTTCGAATCTATGGTTTTACCCTAAGATATCAGCACCAAAAAGTCGAAGATAAAAACGATAGAAAAAAACTCAATATATACTTAAGAACAAATAACAATAATCATTTATTCCATACATTTATTACAAATAAATGAACGTCTTGTCTTGTCTATTCTTAGGCCGAGCGCGAGCACTTGAACGTCAGAATTTTACATAGAAACAGTCCTCCAAAACGCCTACATATTAACAAGCACCGGTATAACAAAATAAGCAACACAAAAAAGAAAAACAAAACAAAATAATTAAGCCTACTTATTTTCATAATCCATTTTTATTTTGTTCCATCAATTTATTTTTAATTAAATCAATAATTAATCGAATAATGTAATTTTTAAAACGAGAATATTACTCGTACTATTTCTACGCACTTCCTTAATTCCCTTCACTCTAAAAATAGTTTTAGATTACAAAATAAACCCTTGAAACTGCCATTCCATTCGAAACGCACTGTGACACCGCCTAAAAAAAACCCCGTGAAAAAATAAATCCCATGCCTGACGAATGTATCCAATCCAATTTTTAATAAAGCAGTATGCCCAGTGCGGGCACAATTCTGCGGCACGACAATAAAACTCACAGAACTTGATTTGGGCGTCAACACCGTTTCCTAGAATTCCATGGGCGTCATTTCTTTTCCCTTAATGTAATAAAATAATAATTTCCAATCAATTGTAAAGAAAAATAAACATTAATACCTAGACAGAAGATGCAAAACCATATCATCCTGCAAGTCACTTATTACCTTTTGCCAATTGGCTCTTTGTATGCAAAAATTTGGTCATAACAAGGTATTTTTTGAATTTAATTAAATATAAATTTTCCCAAATATTTTTCCCGAAAACTAAAATTTTTAGAAACCATTTTAGCCGCAACCTAAGACGCGAGAATCTTAAAAAAAATCATAGGAAAATTTCTTTGTGTTTTCCGAGGTACGAGTAGGAGCTTAAACTACATGGAAAATGGTGCAAGTGTGTGTGTGTGCGCTCCATCCAGTATAAAAGCGCTGAACAGTAACAAGAAGGTATCACGTATACGGCAGACGTGGTCGAACTAGCCCGTCAGTATACACGGAGCGCCAAGCCCGTCGGCACCTGTGCTCTAGTGCGCCTCGAGAGCTTTATATCGCGTTTGCTGTGAATACGAACAATAGTGTCCAAATAGCTGAAATACACAAGAAAAAAATCAAATTATTGGTAAGTTTATTTACTACTTTTTTAAATTTAAATTATCGCGTTTTTCAAATTTTTTTCACTCTATTTTGTCAAGAGTTGAAAAAGTGCATTTAAAAATCAAACTAAGATTTAACCGGGAAAAGTACAAGATAACTTCGCGTAAAATAATACAGCGGATATTTTAATGTATAATTTACGGGATATAATTAAGAATTTAAGCCGGAAAATATTATTTTATGGAGATTACGCAACCCGTCGGGGAAAAAGTAGTTTCTAGAACTATCTAACAAAGTGTGAATATTATGCTAAACGATATAACGTCATGCAGGAGTCAAGTTCAAGAAGTTTCAGCATTCAAAAATGTCTTGTTTCTGAGTTTCAAGATGATTAAACGCAGATGCATGAAGCAACGAAAATTCGCAATTTTTATTATTTAATTCGCTTGTAACGTTGGACCAGTCAAATTAACTTTCAACGTTGCAAATATTCCTACATCTGATTTAAATCGTGTATTTGATCTAAGCTCATCCAAAAATATTAAAATAAAAATTTAAATACACAAAAATACAAACGCGGTTGTTAACGAACACAAACTTTATTAACTATTTTTTTGTTGCAATAAATATTTTTGAATTTGCATTTCAATAAAAGTATAATAGATCGGAAGATAAAGTTATCCCTATTATATAACAATACGTAAAGAATTGGTAAAACAAATTTATTTTGTCAGAATAAATAATATTCGCCTTTAGAAATGTCGTAAAAAAATAAATACGAAATTTTGCAAAATTGATAAGATATGTTTAATATTTTATTTAATTAATTAGTAACTTTTGCCCTCTACTTCATCTGCGTGGAGTTCAGAAGTAAAATACATCTTAAGGTTAATCACGCAATAGTTGTATTCCGATGGTTATTAAGTTAAATTACGCAATTTTTTAAGAGCAGCTCACCTCGGAGTTATGATACCAAATATGTTTGTCTTTTGAAACTTTCTTTGTTCTTTCACTGACATCCGTAGTATTTTTAAATGTAGGAGGTTTTTTTAATGGCCCTTTATTCCCTTGTTAAATTAACGAGCACAATTTTTGAATTCAAAATATTGGTACCTAGCGCTAAAACAAAGAAAAAAAAATGTTTCGTCATGCATTGTTTCGAAAAAAATAACCAATCAAATGACGTCAAAATACTGCAAAGAAATACCATGTATTTTAAGATAAAATCGTTACAAGAGCCTTTTCTGAAAAATATTGTATATTGTAGGTACTTGTGGACCGTGTAGGTTTTACTCTATTATTTGGGTTTTCTTTGTGTTGAAAATCTCATGTCGGTTTATCAAATAGAAAAAGGCACTTCATTTAGGGATTTAATGTAGGTACTTAATCATCGGCCTAGCCTTTTTCCAAATTATATTGGGGTCAGCTTCCAGTCAAACCGTATTTAGCTGAACACCAGTATTTTACGTGAAGCGACTACCTACCTGACCTCCACAATGTGCTGTCCGAGGTACGGAGGAGCTTTGGTATGTTAAGATGGTCACCCATCCACAGACCGACCCTCGGCAAACGATTCTTATATCCTTATCGTGCGGCTGTTATTATATGTTCAAATAAATGCGCGTCTTCGTTGTCTAGTGCTTGCGTTTCAACTTTATCAAATACCGACGACTTTTGTGATTAAAGAAAGAAAGAAAATTTAATTATCACATACATGAAACACGCATGCACTTACACAGAAATTAAAAAAAAAGCTGCACTAAAAAGGTCCATTTCAGCAATATGTAAACTGTCATCACAAGGCTAATATTTAAGTAGTAAAAAAGTAAATCTATGTGAACAATAAAATTATGAGACTCGTTTAATATGGAGAAAATAATTTGAAACGGCAGAAGCAAGTTTCGTCTACAATATTTAATTGCCTACTTTGTAATTAATTTCTCTTAATGAAAATAGGGAAAAATCTATAAAATATGTATGATTCATCAATAATGATTTATCGAAGTATAATATTTTCAATAAAAATTAAAAGAAAATAGTACGTTTCCTTTGATTTTTTTGGATTTCTAGAACAATCGCTCATAATATGTACTTCGCGCTACAGGCGGCGGGGCAGGGGAGGAGTTATTTTATTTTTTACGATGGAGTATCTGACTGAGTACAACCTGATATTGCACTTAACAGTGATATTGGAACAAATATTAAATTATAATTGAAAAAAAAGAGGTCTTAATTATAAAAAAAATGTTATTAAAACTAGAGCTTTTTGGAACAGTTCCTTTAATTCTTGGAAAGCCGTTATTTGTAACGCCAACTCATGCCTGTTTTCCTTCCTTTTTCGAGTGCATTTGGGGTTTTTATTTGTTTAAATGGCCACACTATCAAGGATACTCTGTTTGCGACAAAGCGCAACGTTTTCTAAAATTAAACATAATTCGATGAACTGTATTGTTACACAGTTCATCATTTGGTCACTTCGATGCGCTTCATTAAGTTTAAATTCATTATTAAAATGTAATTTACCAAAACGTAAGCCTTTTCGCTTACAGTAGGTTATAAAATTAATATCAAGATGAATACCTACCGTCGATCAGTCTTTCCCTGGTGAGGTGAAAAGACTGATCACCAAGAAAAGGTCGGCCTAAATTTTACAAAAAAAAAACATAGTGTCAGCCAAATGCTAAGTCCACTTATCTATTTAGGTTCGTTATAAATTAGGACTTGCTGCCCGAAATGAAAATGTTTGAGGGGCAAGATTTACGTTGCTTAGTTTATATTTGATTAAACTTTGCTCATTAAACATCACAAGTACATGTAGAACCGCTTAAAGATGTCCATAGCTAGACTTGGGCCCTAGATGCAATCAACATAGATCGATGTGGCGCCGCGGACTCCAGCGGCCTTATAATAATATTGCTCCTAAGAGCTACTCTATGAGGTGATTTATCGACAGTCTTGTAACTTTAGCCAACGAATAGATATAGCGGTTTGCCAGCTTTTGTATTCAAAATATGTACAACAGCCGTGTATATTATTTAGCCCATTTACAAAAAAAATACAGTCATTATATTAAAAGTTGGACCCTATAAAACAACTATTTAGAGAAATTTTCAAATAAATGAGTGTCAATCCTCTGATTAAATTGGATTAAAGTAGCTTTTACAAAATCACGGGGAACTCACTGCGGGCGAGTTCAAGAAGTCGGCCCTGATATATCGGTTTTCCACTGTCGATTTTGATGGAATCGTCCACCATTTTTATCACTTAACCACAGTTAGAAGGACTAAAATCAAGATGACAGAGAAGGGAATGGATTTTTAGGGTCATATTTCAACCCAACTGTTGTAACCAATTGTTCACAAGTTCAACATAATTTTCACTTCTCCTATTGCCCAAAAAAACTATGAACGCCACTTTTTCAAAGCCTTATAACTGAAACAAAGTTTTGGTCCTTTAGAATATTTCTTAAATAAGGGCAAAAAAGGAAATTAACGTTGTTAGTGGCATGCTGGTCTATCATTAACACTTGCCAAACCTTAAATAGTCACAATTTTAAATGTAAATATGGTAGTTTTTCTTTGGGAATTTTAGTCCGGAGAAACTGAAATGTACCCACGAAATTGGGTTTTAATCTGAGTTCCTGTGGTTACTAAAGGCCACGTTTCAACATATTTAACAAAATTGTCAGCACTGATATCCCAATTATAAAGACTAGAGTATTCGGAGTTTTCTTCAGCTAAAGAAATTAAGAAAATGTTACGTACCAACTGGAAAACCAATCCACAACGTTAAGCTCAACAAACGAATAATAAATAACAACATTTACGCTTACGATTTCCGGGTGATCACTTATATTTTGAAATGTCATCATTAACATGATGAATCTATCGAGCTTTCCACCTGGTAATTGTTGTAAATTCAGATTCAGCGAGCAAAATACTATCGATAAAGTACACTCTCATATAAGTTCATTTTGATGTAAACCAGTGAATTATGAGTACTTAGATTTCGTTAAAATGTATTTCATTATTAATGATTAACTTGACCATTGTCAGATATATAAGTAAGTTAAAAACTATTAGTTTTTTACCAACAATTCATCGAAAAACGCATTGAAACGCAGTTATTTATTGTCATAAAACTCGTAGTCTGTTCCGTCCTCCATTCTTGCCTTTTATATCTAATATTTTTTCCTGGTTCTGCGTCAAGTTACAAATATTTCCAAATTTATTTCAATATTCATTACATTCCATGAATATTGAAATAAATTTCACACAACAGCCAATCGTTCTAGCTGTCCAATTTTAACGTAAACTCTATGTGCGACACAACTTAGCTTTTAACAGTCTCTAAATCTGTTTTAGTTCGGGCCTAGCATTGCTTCCTATTAAAGCTGTCTCCGGATTTATTGATATTGTCGCTAACTAATGGTTCAGGGAGATGCAATTTTAAAATATATCTACTTTTAGTACAGTCATTCGACTGTCAATTTTCATTGCATTGCCGGCGGCAGAATTGAATATCTCGACAACGAGAACTAAAAATAGGATGATTACAAGCTTATAATAACTGTTAGAAATTCATAAAATAATACGCGAGGTAAAACACTTTTTACTAAAGTGTAGTGTGAGATTTGTCACAGTTGATACAGGAGGGCGGAAAGTTTAATGATTTTTTGAAATATAATGTAATACACTAATACACTGGGCGACCACCAATTATGTTTATGTACTAAATGCACTCATACATAATTTGGATATCAATAAAATTGCTTCTAGTTTTCGAAAACTGATATTGTCAAGCGAAATTAGTATACAACCGCAGTCTGTCGTATAGATTCGTTAATGAAATGACGACTAAG
This sequence comes from Melanchra persicariae, assembly GCA_947386135.1. NCBI lineage: Eukaryota > Metazoa > Arthropoda > Insecta > Lepidoptera > Noctuidae > Melanchra > Melanchra persicariae. Next base: position 32,723,801 of record OX376643.1, read on the forward strand.
AAGGTTGCGCATAATGGATGCATATAATTTCATAGAATAACGTATTGATTGACAAAGTCAGAAACGTTAGGTACAATAATGTTATCTAAGACCCGGAGTTAAGCGATTTATGGCAAAGACGGCTTAAATTTTTCCTCGAATGCTGCGTTAAAGTACCTATCATTGGTGTCAATATCTGAGAGCCACTTCTACAACTAATCTATCTTTGGTTTTAATGTTAACTTTGAACTGCTACCTATTTTTTATTTTAAAATTATGCCTTGAACTTGATACAAAAAAGAATTTATTACTGTATAGATGAGTGAATAGGTAACTTCTAGGCAAGCGTGCTCCATTGTCGAATAGATCATTGCTTACATGTGAGACGGTGGCAGAACGCCAGCAAAAAAAATCATTCGCACTGATTTGATGATGATTATCGACCATCGACGTCTGTGTGTCAAATGTATTTAGATTTTAAATAATCATACATTCTTCTTTGATTAATATTTCAGTATGGTAGAGTCTAAAATGAAACACAAAACACATGCGTCATAATTGATGACGTTGCACTGTGCAGCTTAGACTTGAATGGTTTATCCTGAGATTTTATATTTTAATCAAGCGACTCTCAATTTGCTTTAGCTGACGTTAAATGAAAGGGATTATCAACCGACCAATCAGCTTACAAGTACAGTGAGATGGTATCGAGAACCGTGTTCCCAGAATCATAAACGTTGCGACGTTGCGACCATGGCAGCTTCATCAGAAGAAAATATCTTTTGAGTTAATCAGGTTTTGCTGATAAAACACAGATTTTCCTAGTTCTATCAGTTAATAACAAAGAAATGTTTACCATTTAAGTAAAGATATGGCTACGATTTCTGCAGGTAATGTTACCGGGCTTTTAATAATTTTAAAATTATATTTGTTCTCTTCTTCTTTTTCGAACTAAAGTTTCTTCAACCGGGCAAATAACATGTTGAATTATTTTAATATTTCTGAAAACAAAACTTGAAAGCGTGTCATTGTACTCATAAACAACTTTTACAATAGAGACAATCCATAAATCACGAAAAACACTACTGTTCAGTTATTTGGTCCATTTATTCAAATAAAAATGTATGGGGCCGCTTATTTTTTTCGGGATTTTATATTTGTGTCCTATAGTAAAAGTGACCCCTTTTGAGTTTTTTTTCTGTTGCAGCCTGCATTATTAGTAATCATTATCTGCCTAGCTTTTTTCCAACTTTATTGGGGTCGGCTTCCAGTCGAACTGGGTAACACGGTACTTCTTGGCAAGACTGGAGTCAGATTTTCTGGCTTCTGACAATCCGTAACGACTGCCAAAGATCTACAAATGACAGCCGGGACCAACGGCTTAACGTGCTTTCCGAGGCACGGAGGAAACTCAATATGTTAAGATGGTCACCCATCCACAGACCGACCCCGGCAAGCGTTGCTTAACCTTGAAGATCGACCCGTGCGACTGTAATTATAAAGCCACGAGCTCCTCAAGCCTGCATTATTAGTAATATTGTGAGATATTGACGTTGTCTTGGCGACATCAAATCTATACTATGGTCATAGTCGAAACTGTAGCCTAAGGGTATCAGAATAACTCAAACGTAATTTGTTTGCGGTAGGCAAATGGTTCGCGGTTATTACTAATAGACCCGACACGCACTGAGCCCCCACTCCGGAAATGACCATTACTAATAACTCAATTTAAACCATGATTCTTTGAATTAAAATGAAAATACAGTGGCTATTTTATTCATTGAACCATAAAACATAATTAGTAAAAGAAATAATCACAAAAATAACATTCTTCTTTGAGATGTAAACCGATTTAGTAGACAATCACTAAAACTGGTAGGATTGCTGTTCTCTTGCAAAGATGGCGTATGACAAATGGCGTCTCGCTTGGTTTGAGTTTGGGCAAGTGCTGGTTTAGTAACTCAATTTAAACCATGATTCTTTGAATTGAAATGAAAATACAGTGGCTATTTTATTCATTGAACCATAAAACATAATTAGTAAAAGAAATAATCACAAAAATAACATTCTTCTTTGAGATGTAAACCGATTTAGTAGACATCCACTAAAACTGGTAGGATCGCTGTTCTCTTGCAAAGATGGCGTATGACAAATGGCGTCTCACTTGGTTTGACTTTGGGCAAGTGCTGGTTTAGTAACTCAATTTAAACCATGATTCTTTGAATTGAAATGAAAATACAGTGGCTATTTTATTCATTGAACCATAAAACATAATTAGTAAAAGAAATAATCACAAAAATAACATTCTTCTTTGAGATGTAAACCGATTTAGTAGTCATTCACTAAAACTGGTAGGATCGCTGTTCTCTTGTAAAGATTGCGTGTGACAAATGGCGTCTCGCTTGGTTTGACTTTGGGCAAGTGCTGGTTTGAAAGAAGAAGATACTTAGGTTGTTTTTATCCGACTGTGGCGGAAAAGAGGAAAGAAGTTTTAAAATAATTTTATGTTTGATATTTACTTAATCGGAAAGAAAGAGATAGCTTTTCAACCATTCTGCATCATGGTTCTGTTCCGTTTGGAAAAGTACCTATGATAAAAAAAAAAACTTTAGATCAAAAAACCTTTACACCTAAAATAAAATGCACCATCTAAGCTACATTTTCACGACACATAGTCGACCAGTCAATAATGTCTGAACCAACTAAATGCCATCGGAAAATTCCTCTGCATTACTGTCTGGCATAACCGGCCAAGTGCGAGTCGGACTGGCGCACGTAGGTTTCCGTACCATTATCTAACAAAACGGCAAAAGGAATCTTTATTTAAATATTTATTTTATTCTGTTTGTAGTATTTGTTGTTATAGTGGCAACGGAAATACATCATCTGTGAAAAACAGACGTACACCGGAGTCTTAGAAATAGGATCCCGTTTTTACCCCTTGGGTACGGAACCCTAAAAACTGGTGACATTGCCACATTGTGTACCGTCCTTATGTCAATCAAAGGCGCCCCCGTATTATAGAAGACGGGAATTGTAAACAAGACTGAACACAAGAGAGTATAAGATCAATAATTATGAAATCGTTAACGAACCATTCTACTCGGATCGTATGTTCTTTGTTTGGGTTTACTGGATACTAAACCCAAACAATTAATGCTTAGAATAACTCTTAATAGTAACGCAGTATTTAGCGATACTCTTTGTGAAATAGGCAAGGTAAATTAAAAAGCATCAATCATCTATTGGCGCTTTTCTCAAATTAATTATCGAACGCTATTGTTTGCTTTGTCGACCTAAATGTTGAACACTAGACTATTCAATAACAGTTTATTTCACGGAACTGGAAAATGAAAAAGACAAAAGAAGAGAACCCGTAACGCTGCATGCATCGTTCAAATAAAAAACGAATGAGCATATTCTGGGATTACTCGCTATATTCGAATGTACACAGCTCAAGGGGTCAAAAGTGGGCTAAAGACAGGCTTAAAAATGTTTTCAGCATTCTACTTGAAGAGATAATCGTACAGGTCGCAGTTAAAATAAATATTACACAAACCTACATCAAAAATAATGGACGGGATTCTGAATTGAGCATTTTGAGATATGTACGTGTTGAAAGGAAGCCTGGTTTGTAAAGTAAATTTTGAGAAATACTCAGTTTCAAATGTTTAATTCTGGTAACGGTGCAAATAACAAAAGCATTTAAAAATATAATTAAATCAAGGTACATTTTTTTATGCGAATCGTAAATATTGTGTCAAATAATGAAAGAAAAACATGACAAAAATGAAAAAGTTTTTAACATAATAGCAATATTTCAATGCAAGTCCCGTAGTTATTTCGACATAATCACGAACTTAATCTCAAAATGAACAAAGTTTCATATTTTCAGGACGAAAAGGAATTAATTAAAGTATTATTGTACCTACCTATTTTTCACAATTAAGATATTGAATTAGAAGTTGAAGGACTACAAAATTGCTTCAGTTACCTATTTGGAGTTCAGGCCAAAAAGCATAATACCTGTATAGCGATGAAACGCATGCCGCCGATTTGTTTCTTAAGATCTCTAAATTATAGTGATATTTTGTTTAACGTGAAATTGAAAAGGGCAATTCTCGCATTCGCGATAAAAAATCCCTATATTTTCCCGACTTTTTATCGTTGAAATGATATTACGACTTAAACATTTTATGGAAGATTTCGTATTTATATATTTTTAACTCCTTTGAATAAACACAGAAAAACAGACATACCTAACAACTGTCACGCAGTTTATTGTAATGACTTGACTGGCACTTGTCCGTCTATAAATGTCAGATAGTAATGAGACTTTTTTTTTTAAGGATGGGAAATCATCAAGCTCTGGGTGGAGCGGCAGGGAGTGTCAGACTTTTACTAACTAAAACCCATCCATGCTCCTCCTAGTGCCTTTTACGTTCCAGGGCCGCGGTAATACTAATGAGGCTTGAGTTGTCTTCTAATGCCCGATTTCTGAGGTACTTTATCGGTCGTTTATCTGTGCGTTGACAACAAACCAACCAATGTCGTTATGACAAATAGCGTGTACGGACAGATAAATGACCGATAAAAACCTCAGAAACCGGGCATAAATCAATTTAGTTAGTGTCTCGGTTCCATAGAAAATACAAAGATGGGCTCGTTCGCTGATATTTATACAAATTGTTAGTACGGGTTATTTCCCGAGTCTTGTAAGCCGCCTTTTAAGCATGTGTGGTTTATAGCAGTAGACGTTGTCCTTTAGGCTTTTTCTGAAGAAAAACGTATTAGGAAAAACATTAATCTAGAAACGATAGCAGATAGCAGATTACTTCGTTTTAAGTTCTCGGCTAGTTTAATTTCAATCAAGTCAAATTGAATGCTTTCTGAATCGTTGTGCCGATTCCATTGGCAGCGAGAGCCTGGTCAAAGCAAATCCTTCCAGGAAAAACTGTTATCGTCCATCGTTTTTTTACGGACGCTATGTACGCAACCAGTCGAGTTTTATTTAGTGCCGTGACGTAACAAGTTCTCGTCATTCAAATATATTTTATTCCGAGAATTGCATTATTTGTAGTACACTGCAACAGCTACTTTTTTGTTTAAAATAATTATTGAGAAATATATTTGAAAATCTCAAGGGCGTATTGTGGATTTTGTCTTTATACTTGTTAGCAGGACAGTTGGATAAACTCTTTTCTAAGTTTTCTAATTTGGTCCCCAAAAAGTGACTCCATTTTCAAAATTTATTTATTTTCGTTACACGCCCATGTAACCCAAGTCACAGAAGAAAATATTATGTAAGTATGTCAAACTTCAACTGAATCGGTCCAGTATATTCGGAGAAAATCGGCTGTGACAAACTGTATGTGATTTTCTGTTTATTAAATAACTTTCAGAAAGTTAGATTTATCTTAATCTTAGAAATGATGAATATTTCAGTGTAAAATGGATGGAAAATATTTTTCATTGGAATACAGGACATAGCGATATGCATAAAAATGCCGTTTTGAGAATTAGTTTTTCAGCAGAGATTTGACATTTTGGTTTATGTTTTTACTTTATGAACTAGCTAAATTCTAAAGAAATAGGTAGGAACACGGTTTTGAAATAGACGTTCGATCTGTCTTTTTAAATTTAATGGCGCGAATGCATTAGATTGATTTTATGAAAACCGCTTTTAAATATAGAAAATAACTTTTAATAACATACGTCAATCTATCAGATGCTCTTATGTAAATGTAATCAAAGTAATGAACGAGTTGTCAATTTCGTGATTTTGAGAAATAGCTAACTTTATACGAAGTTAATTAATATCGTAGTTTGCAAGTTAAAGGGGCATATAGTGAATTCGATACATTGACTTCGCTTATTAATTTTAAGCTTCATTATTAACTCTGTTAAACATTAATGTATCCAGTGCCTTGTCACAGACAATCAGCATGCTTTACTTGGTTTTTAATTTCAAGGCTTACTTGACTGGGTAGAGTGCCTTTTAAAACATATTTTATGCAGTACTTTGAGGGACTGGCTGTTAAAACGTCATCTTGAAAATTGATGTAGAATAGCGAATAAGTTAGGACTTTTTTTTTTAAAAACTATGCGTCGACAGGGTCACAGAAGTTAGTTTAGTTTAGCTTTGTCGTGTGATTTCGGTATGCTACAATAAAACGTGCTATCGAGTACGGGGCGTGTGAAAAGATGCTTGTAATTTTAGATAAAACATTTTGAATAAAGGTCTGAATTCATTCGATTTGATGGGATTTGTGTTGGAAGGCCTCCCACAAGGTGGACCGATGGCCTGGTGAGGGTCGCGGGTAACCGATGGATGCGAGACGCACAGGACCGGTGGTTGTGGCGACACTTGGGGGAGGCCTATGTCCAGCAGTGGACGTCTTTCGGCTGATTTGATGATGATGATGATGATGATGGGATTTGGCATCAAAGAATTTTCATGAACAATCAATATCAATGGATTTATATTTCAGTACGTAATAAAATACCAATATAGATCTACATTTATAATATGACTTAGATTAAAAAAGAGTGATCTTAACGGATTTATTTTATCGTACCTGTCATGGGAATATTCGATGCGTAAACACTGTTTTTTCTGACATGGATAAGTGGGATGTGTTCTTTGTGCAAACCTGAGGATCTCAGTCGTAATTTGCCAAAAAATCCTAAATTTCCCAACATTTTTGACTGATTGCGACTGAGTGCGAATGCGTACGTTGCTTAAAAATTAGTAGAATGGTCACCGGCCGGCCATTTGAAAATCTACCTAATTCAGATAGAAATAGCACATAACATCCTAGTTTCTTTGTTTTCTGAAATATTTATAAGTACGAGAAAAATATTTTTTTATATTTTGTTGACTAACAAAAATATATTATGGTCATAAATGTTCGTTCAAGCGAAGTATAGGAGCAGTTTTAAGAATATTTTTCGAATTTTAAATTCTATAATTATTTACGTTCACCAGGCTTGCGGTGAACGTACATTTGTCCATCATGTTCCTGACATAATGACATATTCGTTCGGTTTTCACAAAGAGTATAGGCTTTCAATACTTTGTCTGTGCATATTTTGGTTCTGATGTCAAAGGTATTTTTCGGAAATGAGGCTGAGTCGTACTGACGACCTGAGTTTATTTAACGTTCAGTTATTTATCCACTGGAAAATCAGGGAGCGTGAGCAAACACTCGATGGCCGCTTATTGAAACAATATCGGTAATGCAATGCCGAATTACGGTTTACTTGTATTATCGTACTACGCAATATCGCAGTACGATAAAATGGCTTCCGGCCATTTGCGAGTTTGGTTTTAATATAAATAAATATTAATAAAATAAAATAAGTAGGTACATGGGTTTGACATATTTTAATTATCAATACGAAAATCTACGAAACGCTGTGATGACAATTGATGCGACGGCTTCTGAAACATCGTACTGACAAGATGGGAGGTAAAATTATTTCTAGAAACAAGATTATTATGTGGGTTTTTTTATAAAGTTAGAGTTTTTTTATATTTATTATTGTATACTCGGTCGCAGAACGTGGATATATAAGTACAGCTTTAGGGGAAATGTATTACTTGCTATTGCATTGGTAGTTAGAACTCTCTGGTTCTTAGCTATTTCTTCGATATTGACATATGCCCGGTTTTTGAGGTACTTTATCGGTGGTTTATCTTTCCGTTAACCACTAACCAACCAATGGCGTGATGACAAATAGCGTTAACAGACGGATAAACGACCGATAAAGTATCTCAGACACCGAGTATAAGTCTATTAGTTATCTCATCTTCTATACCTATATTATTTTAAAAAAATAATCCCTATTTCCCTTGGACACGCCATCAAGCGGTCTGATGCAGTTGGTGATATCAAATCTGTGATTGAACTCAAGTAAATGCCGCCAACTGTAACAAACTCTCATTTTTTATGTTTCGATATTTTTTCCCTGTATGCCACCCAAAATCACCCTTAAATATGAAACCCACCATTCTGGAACACCCTGTATGTGAAAGTCTTTGTTCTTTATAACCGACATCTACGCGGTTTTGGTAAAAGGTAATAATTGCCAGCATACCATTTAGCACTTCAACGCTTAAAAATATTATGATTAGTGTTTGAAAGAAACTAATAAAAACCAATGAAAAGTATGGAATAGGTAATAATTGACAGCATACCTTTTAGCACTTCAACGCTTAAAAATACTATTATTAGTATTTAAAAGAGACTAATAAAAACCAATGAAAAGTATGGAATAGGTAATAATTGACAGCATACCTTTTAGCACTTCAACGCTTAAAAATACTATTATTAGTATTTAAAAGAGACTAATAAAAACCAATGAAAAGTATGGAATAGGTAATAATTGCCAACATACCTTTTAGCACTTCAACGCTTAAAAATACTATTATTAGTATTTAAAAGACACCAATAAAAACAAAAGAAAAATACATCTCAAAATAAACACACCGCGCCATACGATCCATTTGATTGAACATTTCATCGTCCTATTTATTACGAGAAATATGCGATGCATGATAAATACATAGTATAATTTTAGCCGTATGAATATATTATGTGCTCGCTTGACCGAAAGTCTGGTCGAGTGGTAGACTTGAATTAGATTATACAAAAATGCCACGCGAAACTGAACTTTATTTAATCCAAACTACACATTTCAGTGAGAAAATTAAAATACACCATGCGAATTTTGTCACAGAAATATCTACCTCTTCGTGTAGGAAATAAAGTTCTATATTGTAGCTTTTCTAATGTAAAGTGCTCGCATCGTCACCGTCGTGTCTGTAATTTGGTAGGTGATGATCCGTATTGCATCATTAATAATATTAAATATAGAATAACGATAACAGACATTACAGTTCACCAAGAATTGACATTGATTGAAGCTTTGTATAGCATTTATAAGTCCAGCAATGGATCATCGTTGTCATCATCATCATCATCATCATCATTTTTGTAATAGTACCTACTCCAGACCGATTCGGATAGCAGCTAATTTCAACGGAGGTATTATAGTGCACAAGTTAGTGCGCAAACACAGGTGCACTCCCTCTACCATCCATAATCCGATGTGACGGCAATCCAACCCGACCGGTGAGAGATCTGGCGCAAGACCAGCCTGCTCCTGGCCTGGACCCTGGTGCTTTCCAAGGCACAGGGGTGGCACCACCACCTTTCTAACTCCGGCCTGTCACAGACCGCTGTATTTAAAATATATGTATTTATAAAAAACAATTGCTCACAAAATAGACAGTAGAATCATTTCTCCGGGACTCGTCGAGCTTCATTGACTCAGCGTTTTTTTTCTGGTGGTCGTCACTGTTTATTCTGGCTTTCAAGAGTTGCAGTGGTTTGGGAATATGGTGTGGCGGGCTTGTCATTCTATCTTATTCGAATGGATTGTCTGCTTACTCCATGTTCACTTCACTTCAGCTTACATGGTGAGATGTATGCAGAATCGAACTGCAGTTTCGTTTAAAACGAGAATGAGCACTTTCAATATTAATCTCTTCAAGTTGAAAATTTGAATGAAAGTTGGTAGACCAAATGATGTTCTAGCAATATAAAATTTACATTTGATATTTATAATATTTTAAAAGGTAAATAATTATATTAAACTAATTATTTACACAAAATTTAATCCCACTAATTAACAAATTACATGATTACTCGACTTAACAGAATGCTTAATTACGAACACTTATTAGTTCATTAACAATATACACAATAGGTAATCCATTAAGCTACCAATTAGTTGAATTGTTACTCTATTTGTCATTATTAAATAAATACTTTTTCACGTTATCACTCTCAGCAATTTCTTTTGTAATGCCATATATTACTTTGTTAGTATTGTCGAATATTTTGTTGTCGTTTTCTTTGTCATAGTACTTTATCCGTAAACCAATGCTCCGTTATTGGAATTTTCGCCAGTTTTTTCATGTCATAAACTTCAACTTTGATAAGGTGTGTTGACTGGCCTCCGTCATCTGTATTAGCTGATAGATAAGACACTCCTCCTGTTACAGCTCGACCCACTGTTGATGATAGTTGTTTTTCTCTTATTGTTTTTTCGGTTGTATTTCAAAAAATTCTTCTAAATTATTATCTGAAGACTGCCTTTTCCTTGTTTCACAATTCGGTTAAATCGAATCCATTGTCTTCTTCATCACGAGGGGAGAGTCGATACTAATAATGCTTGTAAGTATTATCATCACTGAAGTTGAACGAATTCTGTAACAACACGATGATAATTTTAGACTAGTAAGTATAGTGCACATCAGCTGAACAATAATTTACACATTAAGTTAGAAATATAAAAGTAAATGAATCACTTACCTACATTACTAAGAGAGAGAGAATATAAGCAATTTGGATACCGATAATAAGCCAGGGTCACATTGGGTAGCCATATATTGATGGCAATGGTGTTGACCAATATTTTGATTCATACGGACGACCACCTGAAGGATATTATCAAGTATTTCTAAAAAGGAATTGCCAAAGATGGAACTGGAACACGAATAAAATCCGAAACGACTTTACATCAGTTTGTGGCGAGTACAGTTGTAAAGTTGCCATCACTACTTGCTGGAATTTGCTTGTTGGCGACCGGCCTCGTGCTCTCTTTCCTTCGGTATTGCCAACAAGTACCAGTTTTTCAAGACCTATCTCCCCTTCGCATTATTTGGCCAAAATAGGTCAGAAAGCGCTGTAAGCAAACTGTAGAAAATCGGGTATTGACGTTGAGTTGAGAAAGGACAAACACATTTGTGCGTTTGGCAGTCCATGGGATACGGAGCATCCGCCTCCAGCAACACATTTCGAATGCGTCTATCCTCTGGCTTTCTCTTGCTCGGATTGTCTATGTCTCCATAAACTCCATAGAGGATAATCTGGAAAACCAGTGCTCTCATCAAACAGGCCTTTGTTTTGAAACTAATACCGCGACTTTTCCAGATGTTCTGGAGACGCGTCATAGCATCTTTAGCCATAGCTATCCGTCGCTTAATCTCCGGGACACAGCTGCCTTCATTATTAATACTAGAGCCCAGATAATTAAAATTGTTGACGGTATCGATGCCCTAGATGTTAATAGCGCCCGCTGGCTTTCCCGCAAGATCTATAACCACAAGCTATGCCAATCCTTTAATCACTGATAAAATGGCGCTTTTTCTTGAAATATATAGGATTCTTGTTACAAAAATTTTCCACATAACTGTATAAAAACGGTAGCTTAGCAAGAAGAAGCAGTTTTAGAAAAATTCAAAACCCTGTCTCAAACAAACTTTGCAGAGAAAGTTGCACGGAACCCATGCAAAAGCTGTACTTTAACCAGTCGCATTAAAAATGTGTGTAAAGTCAAGTTACCGAAGCCTTCACTTAACCACAGCTTAGATGATTTAGTCTCATAAATCTATTTTTCTGAAAGAAATTAAGTACGTGTTTTATTAACAGTAAATGAAGATAAATAATGTAAACAATACACATTAAAAGTACCATAAAATCAGAAACGTGCTTCCTGATGAGCTCGAAAGAGGAGTTCAGGGCCTAAACCACCAACTCTTAAAGCAGTATTACTTTAATATTACTTCCAGTAAGAAAGAGACGGAACTATACGTCCTATATAGCTCCGTCTCTTTCCCACTAGTAGTAATATTGAAGTAATACTGCTTTAAGAGTTGGTGGTTAGGCCCCTGTACACATTTTTTTGCTAAAATAAAGGTTAACTACTATTTAAACTTAGTTTCAGTAAACAAACGTGTAATAGAAATAATAATTAATATACAAACGCGTTTAAAAAGAACTAATTGAGCATAAAAAAAATCCATACAAATCGCTGTCAATGGGAAAAGTGCCCAAGAACATTCGCTGCATTGTTATCTTATCTTATGTCTAAGTCACATGAAATAGGTTGGTACAAATGAGACTCCGTGCTACCAGAGCGTCAGTTCTACTAATTTCTAAGCAACGCGCAACGTTCGCATTCATATCTCCAGCGCAATCTTTCAGAAATACAACTAATTTCCCCATATTCAGACAGATTCCTTGTTTCCTACGGGAAAATAAAAATGATTTATTTATTTATTTTTTTATTTTTCGGAATACTTACAGACTAATATCATTATAATGACAATAATATGCAACTAAATTGCTAATTACAAGCCTCCACAAATAAATACAAAATTATTACTCCTTCATAGTCCAAGTTAGTTGAAGTTACGTACTTAATTGTTTTATACATTCTGTTTAATTTAGTTATTCCCTCAAAGTTAGTTAATTTCCATTAATTTTTTTCATCTATTTTTATTTTATGCTAATTTGTTAAAAAAAAATTTAGCTTATCTAGAAAGCAAACGAATCTAGTGTAGGCAGGTGCCTCTTGTACAAAAAATGGCTTTGCTAGCTATGATTTCAACAATAAAACTTTTTTCGGCATAATTTCCCAAAACTTTTCTATAAAAATAAACATGTCTGTGATACTAGTCAAATCCTTGCTATATTCAATAAACTTTGTTTGTGTCAATACCATAAACTTGTATATTTGTTTGTTCTATCGTCAAAATGGAAATTCATTGTGGCATCAAACTTTGTATCCATATTAATATTTATAATAGTAAAGTAAGTAAGTGCTATATATGTAAATCTCACCAAATAATAAAACCAATAGTTCGCAATGCCGCATTTTCGATACTCGCCAAACCTAGTACAAATAAAGATACTGAACCCGTCATGTGCGGGTCTGTCTCGCACTTGACCGGTTTTACTAATAATGTCTCAAACAAGGAGGAAATAGGTAAACCTAGTAAAGCTGGAAGTCTAAAAATAACTTTAAATTTTTAGCCGTAACAAAATTATTCAAGGTAACCTGAACAATTTCGTAACATGAATATTGCGTTACGACGGTAATTAGAAGGGGTTGATATTTTTACCGTGCTTCTTTTTCGTTAAAAGATAATGTATTTCCAACATGTTGATGTTCGGACTATGACAGAGGATAATATTATGTAGTCAGGAATGAATGTAAGAAAAAGGAACCAGACCCTTTATGCATTCGTAAAGTTACAATCCACTTGTTACAAATTGGAGTCGTTATGTGTTTATAACTGTGTCTTTTCCACTTACTCATCCGTTTTCGTAATTAATTTCGTAATTTCGTCTTGATTTGTCGGTCGACCAAAAGCTGACTGAATTTAGCTTAAAAGCGAGCTGTCATAGATATTGAAAACTGGCTCGGACTCACCTACTTCACCTAAGTTATTACGATGAATTTTTTACTGTTTTTATTTGATGCTTTTTTGTTTCTTCTACGAATTATAAAGGTTCCACCACCTCCACCAATTTTAAATACATACAATTATTAAAATGATTTCGGTTCGAAAGGAAGGCGATCCCAACAAAGTAGGGAAAAACTAGGCAGAAGACGATTGTTAACCGACTTTAAAAAAAGGAGGAGGTTCTCAATTCGGTTATATTTTTTTGTGTTAACTAAGACTAGGGCTTATAGTATATTGGCGCCCACAGTTCCGCTCATGTGTTCGACAGTTCCGAATGCAGATCGACAAATAACGTATTTATGTGTACAATATTTTATTTGAACAATTTTATTTGTACAGTTTTATTTGAACAATTTCATTTGAACAAAATTTTAGATGAAAAAGTGGTTGCTTAGATGAAAATGTTTTATTTTATGTTACGTAACGTATGCAACACAAACATCGAGATGTTTGTGTTGCTAGACAAGTGGGTCGATAAACTGCTCATTTTAACTACCACTGGATGGCATTTATCTAAATAAATCAATAAATCTGATTAGCCTTTAACAACAACATATTTTAGGGTCGGCTTCCAATCAAATCGGATGGAGCTGTGTACCAGTATGTGCCTCCACAACCCAGTAACTGGGTAACGGTACCGATAACCCTTGGCGATACTGGTGATACCTAATTGAGTGCCTAAGTATAAGCCCACCAACCGACTATTTGGAAATCAAATAGTGCAATTTTAAGTATCATAGGAATTGTGAGAATGGGCATGAGAAACGAAAGACGATTTATGAGAAACGAAAGAGAGCATAAGCCTTAGAAATACGTGGAAATAAAAGAATATTTAAAAGTTTTGGTTGGTATATTTTAATATTACAAGACGGACCGATGACTGATGACTGATGAATGCGAACGCGAGACGCACAGGACCGGTAGTTGTGGCGACACTTGGGGAGACGCCTATGTCCAGCAGTGGACGTCTTTCGGCTGATATGATGATGATGATGATTTTAATATTAGTTTTTTATGTTTTTTGTTGTTAGAAGGAAAACAAGTTTTGATTAGAAATAATATTCGTCTGAGATATTAAGTGTTATTGACATGTAAGAAGTAGTATGCTGAAATGTCTTGAATTTTACCAACGCATCTTCCGGATAGATAAAAGTGTTCTTCTTTATGATTTTAAAGACCGTTGACATACAGGTATGCTGTTAGAGGGCTGTCAACAGTTTTTAGTTAATTTTCTTTGCATATTTCTGCATTCACATACGGCCATTGGCTATTAGTGGGAGCTTTTAGGTTTTTAAATTAGACGTACTCGTACATATTTATTTTTTAAATTTATCCTTTGACCTGTTCACCATAGTTACTGGGGTGAACCATGAGGTCATATATCAATCCTAATATATAAAATTTCTCTGTTACTGACTAAGTGACTGACAGACAACGCACAGCCGAAACTAATGGTCGTAGAAAGCTGAAATTTGGCATATAGGGGAGCACTAAGAGAGGATTTCCCGATATTCTTACGAGAACGAGTAAAACGGGTTATGTGCGTACGAAGTCTCGGGCAAAAGCTAGTCCTCGTTGAAGGTAACATAATGAAATAATAATACCTTGCCTTTTGACTCCAAAGGAGTAGACATGGTTATAAATTACAAACGCTTGTATGTTGTTAGGTAAAAACGTTAAAATACGTAAAAAGAGACCTAAGTCCTCCTACGTGTTACCTTATACGTGAATGATTCCGCCAACTGCGTTCTTTTAGCTGTGACCAGGTATTTAAAACCCAATTCGGTCTGGCAAGCTATTTGTGTGTGTGCCCAGACACTAGGTATATAAAATTCATCGGCTCGCCGTTAACTAAATCGAAGGCCTTGGTGATTTTTTGATGAAGGTGATTTTTTTGTGAGGTATAACAAAAAACACTAAAAGGAGTTTCGAGCTCGATTTTGATGAAAACTGTAGATGTTACAGGTTTTATTTTAAAGTCTCAATATCATTTTCTACTTTACCATCACTTATAGTATGCACAATAAATAATCGTTTTGTATAAACAATTTTAGATCACCTTTGGAAACCTATAAATGATTGATACCGGGTAAAGTCGGGTTACTTTGGCCCTTGAGGGTAACTTTGGCAATAACTCGTTAACCAATAGGAACACAGCACACTGTGTTTACTGTAAACCTATTGGTTAAAAGTTTGAGCCAAAGTTGTACTCCAGAGCTAAAGAAACCCGACTTTACGGTACTGAAAATTAAATTTCAGGAAATTATCATTTTTCTTGTGGATTTTTTTTTCAATGCATTGTCATTTTTATATAATACAGTTTCGTAGAAGCTTCTTTGATATCAATACTATTATCCTGATATACGGACAGCGCCTCCCATATTGCAGAATATGGAGACAAAGGATATTGCATATAATGTGCCATTTCACTAAAGGCACCCCACCCCGCCTGTAATGAAATAATTACCTGGAACTGCGGAAGGACTAAGACACTTGCATGACATATACATAATTTACAGGGACATGCACAACATACCCGAATAGTTAACCCACATTTAAAAATAATTAATAACTCTTGATATAAAAAGCAAAATATATTTTGCTTGTAAAACTGGCAGGTACGCTGGTTTTTTTTATCTCCAAATTTAAAAAAAAGCAAAATTTAAAAAAATCTCTTTGAGATTTCCGTCAGCGGACTACATTTTGGAACATCTTTCCCATTTACCGGATGTTATGATAATTACGTTTGAAATAAATAACCCGGAGAGCAATGGGCCATCCATTCTGATAAACTTATATCGTACCTTGCCGTCCCTTGCAATGCACAGAGACATGTGACATGTTCCAATAAGTGGTAGTTCATACACGTAAACTACTCAGAGTACGCACGTACGTTCTACGTATCTATTCAGAGACTCCCCTGAACAGATATAGTACATTACTGCAGCGGTCAGCAAAAGCACGCATACTTCAGGCCATCAATGCCTAGTTGTGGCCAAGGTTTGTATAATACTTTTCTCAAATGATGCGCGGAAATTAATATTAAGTAGTAAAAGTTAAACCTATGCAGAACTTTTTACTTGAAAATTCAGTTGTTGAATGTACAATTCCCGCGTTAAAGTGTTAATTTGTTTTTTTTTAATAAACAGCTTTCAATTGGCAGGCCAGTTCGAAATAATAAAACCTTTGATAAGGTACCTCCTTGGTTGGCACGTTTCGGAGTAAAAGATCGTTCCATTTTTAAATTACACGACAGTCGAGTTTACTATGTAGGTATTTATTAATTTATTTGGCCGCAAAACCATGACAGATATGGATTTTCATACAACTTGTGCCGGCCGCTGCTCGCATGTAATTAGTCAGTACAGCAATTTTGGTTTATCTGGAAGAAGGTTGTCAAAATAATTCTAATTGGCGAAACTAGAGTAGGTACCTAATGGCTGTTATCCTATTGATCCAAATACACGGATTTAATAACAAGGGATGTTCTGTAGACTCAATATTGGGCTCCGATAAAGTTAGCTTGCTTAAATTTGTGACGTAAATTGACTTATCAAAAAAGCGGTAACATAAATATCGTAAACTTGTGACGTAAACTGACTTAGCAACATAATACATAATAGGTATAATGCTTGACGAGTGGAGAGGTATTCACGTTCAAACATTTACAAGAATAGTCCATCCTCTTTGGAGATTTCCCCCTAAGAATATATTTTCAAATCGTCGATAAAGACAAGAGGGAATTTTGTAAAAGAAAGTCAGATATGAGGAAAAACACTTCTCGCGGATGATTGAGAGCCCTCCATATTAGTATTTCCATTCCTGCCGTTTTCATAAATCTGTGCTCCTTATTTCAAGTCATCTTAAACGTATTAATATCGTGAATTTATAAAAACAAAACACAATTAAGTAGGTACTTAACCTACTTGATTGTTGTTTTGTTTTTTTTTCCGTGTGGATTATAATATAACAATAAAGTACTCAGTTCTGAATTCAAATAATAATATACGATAAATTTAATAATTGATGGACATGGAAATAAGCATTCGTTTGTATTCGGTAATGCGATTATTGCCGAGGGGCATTAAGAAAATAATTGTACTTGACGTATATACGTATTAAAATCACAACATACCAATGTTTATCAAAGGGCGAGCCTTTTTCCAAGCTTTTATTCTACTGAAAAAATGCAAAATGGGATTCCGACGTCAGTTACTGCGATCAGTAATCAAATAGGACGATAATCCTTTAGCTTGTGTTGTGGTGTGTGTCTGGGGTCCAGCAGCACCTGCCATGTGCGATCCATAAAACGAATACTGCGATGTTTCCGCCGAATTCGTCAGTCGAAATATATTAACCCTTCGAATGCATAGCACAGCGCTTCGAAAGTACCTATGTTCTCTACGCCAAGCTAGTTATTAACAGATAAACTTTTCAATGCTACTGTAATCGATATTCCATAAAGAAAAGGTTAAATTTATCAATTAAATGTTTCAATAGTAGCATATTAATTAACTTACATAAAAGGAATAAACAAATTAACAAACTAGTTTCACAGTTGAAGCTCCACTGAAATAAGTTTTATTGAATTAGTGCTTTGTTCATCATCAAATAGGTTACTATTTCAGTGGAGTTTGAACTGTGCAAAAATAAATCAGCTATTCAGTACATTTTGTCGAGTTAAGCGCACATTATGGGGCAGTCCATTTTTTTTTCGCGATTTCAAAGTTGGTCCTATTGCGAAAGTTGTTCATAATCATGAGTACAATGACCCCTTATGAGGTATAGCGTTTATTGTCTTACACGTTGTATAGATAATCAATATAATCGTATATGCAAACAATAAGTAGGTATAGTAAACTGTTTTATTACGGATCTGTATACGGAAAATCTCGGAAACACATTTTCCCTACCTACGGCAACTCATCGTGCTTTACGTAGAAATATAAAATGTCTGTGGTATTTTATGATCTGCCTATAGGCTAATTATTAGGTACGATCTTTCTTCAGACCTGATATTTGCCAATTCAAATCCATTGTTAATAAAAAAATATCCGTTTGTAATATGCGAAGGCGGTTTACAAATAAATATCGGAGATTGGCCCTTCTATGGCAATCTCCGATGTTTCATCGACATTCTATTCGATTCGATTCGAACTCACGTGTTCATCTTGACAAACGCGAAGAGCATACTTTATTACATACGAACGCATACGAATGCATACGAACGCATACGAATGCATACGAACGCATACGAATGCATACGAACGCGTACTTTATTTCAGCCGAATTGAAGTCCGGCTAAACGTGCGGTAGCCAAATTACTTTACAGCGGGTGTTTTTTAATCCGGCGCGCCTACTTTTAATACGGCGTGTACTATATGGCTGCTACATACATATGTCACCGAAAAATTGCAAAAGTAAGTAAGCGTCTGCAAGTAAGCAAGTGCAAGCTGCTATTAGGGTTTACTCGCGTTTTCCATGCTACAGTGCGTTTCTTCGGAATAAAAAAAAGCCCGTATAGACTAGTTACACTGTTTTTTTTTGCGGAGCGCTCTCTGGCACCTCGTCGACATTGCTTAACAGTGTAACTTACTATCATTGAAAGAATTATCGGTTCCTCTAGCAAACGATTTGACTTCTTTATGAGTTCTTAGATGATGACTTAACACGACTTTATTTACTTAAAAGAGAATTTCAAGAGTAGTGATAAAAAGCAAATTATGGCGACTCTACCCGTTTGTATTTGTTGAACGTTTATTAATGTTCAGCTTAAACGCATGCCAGCGTGTAGTTTTGACCAGTGAAAGAATTTTCGTAACTATAGCGGATGCTCCGATTTCACATATTTGTAATATGTATTTCCTTACATGATTACCGATGAAAACTAAAGCCCATATTTCAAAACGTAAACTTCAACTCAACTCGAACTCCAATTCCATCGGAGCTTGTCATAAATTGAAGTTTTTTCATTTTGTTGACTCATTTCTCGGATAAAAGTCTATATCTACTTCACTCATTTCAAAGAAGGAGAAGTCATGTACAGCTGACACTCAAATAAACTGGGATAATTTTACATGAAATAGGTATTTTGACAGGCAATGCAAATGCGGATCGTCCTGAAAAATATGATGCCCGCCCGTATCGTTTCAACTGACAAAACATGCTTTTATTTTAAATTCTGTCTGCAATATTCAGTCAATTAGAGGGCTCAATTTCAAATTGAGATTCCAGCGTTTATTGGTATAGCAATGTAGTAACATGATTCGGTTTGTGAAATCTGTATCCCAATTAAACAGAAACAGTTAATATTCGAGCGGATTTAAGTGGTCTATTGGATACCTGTGCAGTCATGTGATCATGACTGAGAATGATGACTGATGTGAGCACTGAAGTGCTCGGCGTAGGTTTATTTTGGGTCCTAATAAATTGGTTTTCACGTGTAGGTACTTATTTTTATTTTCTTTCAGTAAATGATGAAATCAAGCTTGGGAACTATTTTTTTTAATTTAATCGAATGCCTATATTCTTAAAAGGAAATGCGGGTGGAGAGACTTGAAAATTATGTATTTGAAGAAACTATTGCTGTCGCTCTGTGAGCGCTCGGCGTCCGGTTCGTGCGATAAGGACAACTGCAGATCTGACTTTTTACTCAGACTGAATAGTAAAAAGTCATATTTCGAGGTTTGTCTCTCGGCTATTTCCTCCTCCAATATTAAACCAATTTTATAAACTGAATAAGAACGATATATATATACTGTGTCCCTATATTTTTCTTTTTTCATTAATAGTTGTTAAATTTGTACACTAGGCCTCTGTTGACAGCGGTCTAAATAGGCAATTTTGAGCATTTTTAATTTCTTATTTGGGTTCTAGTGCTTATTAAAATAATATATCAATAAAAAGGAAAACATAGGAACATAAAAGTAGTTAGCATTTTTTATTCTGGAAATAATCATTGCTTTATGATCATTAACCAGAAAAAAACAGGCGAGAGCGTTTCTATGGAGAATCTTTGGCATTTCCACAGCACTTAATTAAGTCATCTTTAAAGATAGTTATGGTTGTCATATGGTGAGGTTGCCTCGAAATATTTCGGCAATGTGACACTATAGGGCACTGAGTTCCTATCATTTTTTGTTTGAAGTGTGCGAGTGGGCGAGGGGGGGAGTGCACAAAGATTTTATCCCCTTTTAAGTACTTCCATGACTAGAAGACAAGTCATGCAATCATGGAAAATCCTGACATAACTAAAGTGGAGAGTAAATACCAAGTGATATTCTATCAGTGACAGCAATTGAACAAAAAAAAACAATTGACGACACGGTTGGCGCAGTGGTTGAGCGATTGACTGCTGCGCTGCGTGTCGCGGGTTCTATTCCCGCACGGAACAAATATTTGTATGGCCTACAGATAGTTGTTCCGGGTCTGGCTGTTTGTGTACGTGAATTTATATGTTTGTAAACGCACCCACGATACAGGAGAAATTCCTAGTGTGGGGCAACGTTTTTTAAAAAAAAAAATTGACAAGCGCCATCGAAATGTCACGTTGTCAAGCCCCTTTTGATTTTGAACTTTCGTCAATCGTTATCACAATCTTAATTCTCATGTTTCCTTATGATGCTCTAACCGATGTGAGTGTCTTAAAAAGTACGCTTCTTAAAATGTAAGATCAGAAAAACCTACACTGGAAGTGCGAGAATAACCTCACAGTTACCCAATATTGAAGTGAGTATCGAAATCAACAAAGGTACTGTTCAGATAGGTCATGGCCGGATAAGTAGATCCGAGCCGCTGAAGTTCGGGAAACCCGCTGGATGTGTAAATAGCTCAGGGCCGTTCGTTGATCGAAGCCCGGATTAGATCAAGGCCAGACATGCGGACGTCCTTCGGCTGAAATTGTTGATGTTTCTCATCTCTATGTCTTGTTAAGCACAAATTTAGGAAAAACCTTTACATTTAAATAAAAAATATTAGCTGGGAACTGTTATTTGAATTTAAACTAATGCATATAATATGCAGTTAATAAAGTAATTTTTAATATAGTCATGATTATCACGTGGTGACTTTACCTCGAAATAACGCAAAATATTGCGTTTATAATTAAATACTGTATGTGCATGTTAAATTTTACGCCACAACTTTGAAAACAAAAAACAAAATTGCGGCGAGGGGCCGATGCCACAAAAGGTTCAAACCTTTTGTGGTAAAAAAAATCATTAGAAAGGGGATCAATCCCCTTTCTAATGATTTTTTTTTACAGCTATGTAAGAAAAATATTAAAGAATAAGCATTTCCTTTGTACTAATACTTAGGGCCATTTTCACCAAGCCAAACTGATCGCGATCAGCGTATAATCCACGTTTATGAGTTGTCAGTGTCACTATTTTTCTATGGAATATTGACGCTGACAGCTCTTGAACGCGGTTTAGATGTACTGATCGCGTTCAGTTTCATTAGTGAAATCCGCTCTGTGTATGTTATACCGGTCACGCATCACGCGAGAAACGTCAGAAAATCAGTCAAGTTTCGCCCGTATTTTATTATATAACATAATTATATAAAATACCTTGCGATAGAGTAATAATAGAGGTTTTACGTGAACAGGCGACAAACCGGTGTGTCGCCAGCGCTTTTTTGTTACTGTTTTTATGTGTGTACATTAATTATAAAATAATTAAAAAGTAGGTGATAAATCAAATTGCTCTGTCGTGGCACACGTTAATTTCATAATTGAGATAAAGATAAGATTTAATATTCCTTTGTTGTATTCCCTCACAAATACATTAGAAAATATTCTACGCTGGAAAAATCAGCGCTAAATACTGTATTGGAAAAGTTAAATGGAACTAAAAAACACACACTGGCGTGGTTGACAGATGCGAGTGCACATTCTATTAGTGTCACTCCATTTGTATAATTGACTACCGATGCCGTCCTTTGTCCATTATCCAAAACGAGGACTTCCTGAAAAATCTAATTTCTCAAATGGAACGGACGGAATATGTATATTCCGTTCCATTTGAAAAATTAGATTTTTGAGAGGCGAGCTTAGCAAAATCAATAGGGATTCCGTACACAATGGAGACAGACGTAATGGAAATGAACAGTTTTTGTAGAGATTTTTGGTAGCAGAAAAACGTACGGCATTTGCACGGAACTCATGTGACATTCGAATGGAAGTTTGTTTTAAAAATTTTGAATTTAGATTTTGAATGAATAGAATATTCCTTGAGGATTAAAACATGAAACTGACAATCATCTATAATATAATAAATCTGTTGAGGAGTCGTTTTTGCACATATAAAATAATTCCTCTTAATTTAAAAGAAATAGCCGGGGAGTTAAAGGACAACAAACATAACCCATTATGATGTATCTCTACTAAGGTCGGTTCAGTTCCAGTGTACTCAGGAGCCTGACTGCTAAATGAATGCAATCGTTTGCAGATAACATTTTGACATTGCAAACGTATTCATTGCATGTTTCAAGTTGTCGAGCAGGTGACTTTTAAAACATATAAAATGAAGATCTGAACAATTCAATTGTGAAAGAAAACGCATTTTTTTTAGTAGCGCTACTGCAGTGCTTACGCAGTCGCTCCACGTAAACTACTGGGATTTAGCTAATACCAGTAGTGCACGTAGAGCAACTAGACTAATTTGATAATGATTAAAAAACATTCGAATTGAGAAACTCCTCCTTTTTTTTAAGTCGGTTAACAAATTAGGGCGGCTTTTGATTTGCTCGCATTTTTACAGTAATGTTCAGCTTAAACGCGAGCTAGCTATGATTTTGCTAGAATGATGGTAAATATTGAAAACACCGACCACAACTAAATTCCTATGAAGACAAAAGGAAGGTCATACGCGGCATATACGCTGTGAAAACGCGAGGCTATCACCCCGACAGAGCGACGTATGCGTTACGTTGCGCAAACGTTGCAAAAAGAAACGTTTGCGCACGCGCATATATTCTGCGCCTAACCTGAACATCATAGTGAGAAGAGACGCTAATCAAAAAACGTTTCGTAAGCTGCCAAAACCGCTTTAGATTTAACCCCCAACTTAAAAAACTTCAATTATTGAACCTACTTTAACTTTACCTAATAAAACGAAACTATGAACGAGGAAAACGAAGTCGACAAAATATTGGTACGACCGCGTGACTTCGACTCTCGCAGAGCTTACGTAATGCGCCGCCGGTTGTGAAGGTCAGGTATACTGCGACCCTGTCTGCCAACTCTGTCGGGCCGTTCACCCCGAGGAAACAAGTGGCGGCTGAATTACGTATTATCCCTGAAAGAAACTCGAATGAAATTCACGAAATGCCATAATTTTACTTAGATACCGTTTTTCGTCAGAATTGGTTGGGTCGTTTTTTCTCTTTGAAGACTGTTTTCGGGGTATCCCGAGTTGTTTCAGAGTCAAACGGAGACCACACGGTCTCCGTTCGACTAAGAAAAAAGGTAAGTAGGTGATGTTGTAAGTCGAGTTGGTAAAAAAATACATTTATCAAATTTGTCAAAAATGTCGCGTGCGCATCCCACGAAAGTTACAGGTAAAAGTTACGAGACGTAATGTATTTTTTTTGCTATTCTAGGGAAGTATGCGCAAGCGCAATTGATGAAAATGTTGTGATAAATTACAAGTAACACATATTGATAGCTAAGTATAAAAATGCAAGACGGACGGGACACGGACATATGTCTCTACCGCATACAAAATTTTATTGTAAAACAAACAGAAAGACCTATAGTAAAAGATACAAAAAGGACGGAGCACGTGCGCGAGAGGACGAGGGACGGGCGAGAACGGGGATGCGGGGCGTGGGCGCGGGTGCCGAGACTCGCGTGTCACTGTCACACACAATTACACCACCACAGTTAACCACGTCACGTCCGTGGCTCTTCTTTTCTATATGTTTTAAATAGTCGTGACGTTTGTGCCCTGTCCGCGCCCCGTCCTCGTGTTACGTCTTTTCTGTGTGTCTAGCGACCAAGAACATCTGCCTAATAAACGAAATAAGACAAGTCCTGACCCACTGACTGGCTTATCAACGCCCAGCCTAAAACCATGGACCTTGAAAGGTAGTTTGCATAACGAATTAATTAAAAAAAAAGCACCTCCTAAGAAAATACAAGGTGGCTTTGTCGATGGCAAAGTGCTAATCTATATGTATAAAAATCACGGTCTTTGTGGTCGCACTCCTCCGAAACGGCTCGACCGATTTTTATGATTTTTTAATGTATATTTGGTAGGTATGAGAATAGGTCGTAAAATATATTTCATAAATAATATACGCGTACGAAGTCGCCGGCAAAAGCTAGTATTGGTGTCCGTCCACCCGCAGTGAAGGGTTCCGTAGTTGCCCCGTTCACAATGTCACTATAAGAATACAAATTTACAAGTGCAGTCAGTTTCTATGGAATTATTACGAAGTGTTTACTTATCCAGTTTCATTTTAAAAGAAGGTCGACTATTACTCATTAACTTTTTGAGCCTAGTTAACTGTGATAGTGTTTTCCTTTTAAATTCGTATAATGTTACTGCCATGAATTATTTCACGTCTCCAAAAACAACCGTTTAGCTGTCATTTGAATGCTTAATATTTCGCAAACGGATCCTGGAAAAATGGTCATCGCATACCCTCAATATTTTTAAACGACCTATCCAACGGCACCACGCCAACGATGGGATAGACGATTAAAAAAAATATAGCCTCTTTACGTGTAGGAAGGACATAAACCTAAACGCCAAACAAAAATAAAATCAAGATTTTATTTAATCACTTTGTCGGCGTAATTAATATGTACCCATACCATTATTTCGCCTAAGTCAAGGCATAAAGGCATTAAATCCGCCTCTGTACATCTGTGTGCGTAAAGTATAAATAAATAAATAAATATTCCAACTTTCTAGTGCTAAGCGTCTCTGAGCTAAACCGCTGAGACAGACAGACGGACATAGCGAAACTATAGGGGTTCCTTTTTTTACCACGGTACCCTAACAAAAATTAAAATGGACGCCTAAGTCTAAAATTATTCAGTTAGTGAAAATGTCTTTGATACATGCAAAATACTATACTAATACAAATCAAATAGTGTTGTTTATTTTAATTAGATTGCAAATTTTCGATATATTCTATTATATCTATTCATCACGATTGTGAACACATTATTTTAATACAATACATACTGTCCAAATTTTTGAAACAAATGGAATTACAATTTTACGCGACATATTACACAATCTCACGGCGTTAGCAATTATCCGACGACGTATAAAAGCTAATAAGAATTACGTACAAATGTGCAAGCGGTATAAAAGGGGAGGGGGGTAAACTCACTGGGCATCGAAAATATCGTCCACATCACTGTCAACGGGAAAAGTGAACAGAACACAAGACTGATTTAAATATCATTTTACTATCTGAAAGGCACATAATTTACCGCAGGGAAGCTCGAAATTTTGGCCAAATTTTAACGTAACAACAAACATGACAAAAACGACATGAAAATCATGAAAGGACTTTTGAAAATTAAATGCAAACTGTGTGGGGGATGAATTCGTCTTTAATGCCTATAGGAATTTTCATAAGCTTACATAATTTTAATAGTCATTTTCATACTTTTAAGCTTTAAATGTTCAATGGCAAATTGGAACCATCATTATTTTCCATCTGTTTCAAATCTGTTTCAAAAGCTGTTTCAATATCAGTCGTGTTTTATGAAACACGACTGATATTGAAACAGCTTTTGGTAAAACAAATATTAAATTACAAAAGTGTCGAACACACTATCCGACAAAATAATAATTACGCGGAAAATTATTCGGGATTTTTTTATACATTATTAATTCAACGATACATTCTGATGAGTTATGGCTATTGACGAGCCCGCTTCATTGAAAAAGACTCAATCTTTTAGCGTGTGTTTAAATGATTGAAACTCATACCCGATTAAGACCCGAAATATTTATAATTGATTTCCGACTTAATTATAGAACGCGATAAGGCCGCCCTTTTATTGGGTTTCGTACCCAAAGGGTAAAATGGGATCCTATTACTTAGAATCCGCTGTCCGTCCGTCTGTCATTATCTCATGTACCGTGATAGCTAGACAGTTGAAATTTTCACAGATGATGTATTTCTGTTGCCGCTATAACAACATATACTAAAAACCCATAAAACAAACGTGATTTTTATGACGTTTTTTGTAGATGTACGGAACCCTTCGTTTGCCGGTTTTTTGTCTTATTTTTAAGTTTCCTTTTGTTTACAAAAAAATATAAATATTTTCACCAAAAATGACAAAAAATCTTACTATGGATAAAAACATTGACGGCTTGTGTCCTGCCCCAAGTCTACTATTTTTATAAATTCGTCATTCCAACACAATCCCATTGTCATTTTGCTAAGTTCGTAATCTGGTAAATTCATAATGGTCGATCATTGGTCGGTCAATGGTCTCGTAATAGAGTCGTAGCTCTAAATATTTCAATGTCTTAGAAAAGCAATGACTGCACAATAACGTTCTAATGGTAGGTCACTGATCGACGGAACTGTTAAAATTTTAGCAGATTACCGCATACGTCTGTCATTCATTTTTCATTATGTACGAGATTACCATTCTATGACATTTCTTTCAATTGAGTGTCAGTGGTTGACCATTGGAAAGTCATAATGACACTTTTATATTAGTAGATTACCAAACTTGTCAAAATCAACAATTATGAAATCAATAATAGACCATTCTGACACTATTGTAATAGCAGACTTGAGGCCCAGGTGCCTTAGGAGGATCATCCGTGGTAACAAAGCCGTAAAATATAAATCTAGCTGTCATCAAAAGTTATCATAACGGTGTAATAGAAAAAAATCTAATAGTTAAAGTAAGGTAGGTTTTACTTTTAATGCACAAATAAATATATTAATAAATAAATAAAACTGCATTTTACAGGGTAGGAAATCTAAAGCTTTGAAACCATAATAAATATGAATCGTTTTTGATTCATTTGATACCGAACGCTTCAATTCGCATTTCGCGGAAATCTACGTACCTACCTATCGTCGGCCGGACGCAGCTCGAATTTCCGAGCAGTATTTTCCAGCCTAAATCCATTTTTTCCAACCTTGTATTTACCAGGTTATCGATATTCTCTCTATTAGGTACGAATATCTATATATATCTATAAATAAATAAAATATTGCTGCAAAGCAAATATTGCTGGCTGCAAAATTTTACTTAATTGTTTCAACCAGCATTTCGTTAGGCAATCAGAAACCAAAGCCGGCCGTCACGGGACGCCCGGCAGATGTGAAACATCTATGTTTGTTTATTTTTTTTTTGAAGGAACTCATCAAATGACTCTCCTCTCTGAGCGGAGCGGAAGGGAGTGTCAGACTCTTACTGACTAAAACCCATCCGTGCTCCTCCTAGTGCCCTTTGCTTTCCAGAGCCGCGGTTACTCTTTCGAACCGAATCCGCAACCCAGGCAGGATGTTTGTTAAAAATAAAAGGCTATTTATTTATTTTAGTCTCTTATGGATCACCAACGACCAACCACCAACAACCAACCAACCAACCAACCAACCCACCAACCACCCACCAACTTCACAAAACATGAAAATTGTATAGGTTTAACATTATCCAGACAATAGAAAAAATGCTCAACCGAAATACTGCCACACGTTTTGTAAATCAAACATTGATTTTCATATACTACACACATGTAAACAAATGGGTATTGCACGGATGCCAGACAGGTACTATGCTTCATGAAACCGATACATCATCCCTTTGTATTTAAAGCAAATAAATGCCAAACAAAGTCATAACAACTGACAGGCGCGCGTCCATGTTCGGGGGATTTTGGCAGACATGATATTGTGGGCCCTACTGCAGTCCAACAGAACACAGAACCGCATGAAATTTCTGTAGCGAATATTAAATACAGAGCTTATTGGAGTTTTTAAAATCGTTTGCGCTGATTTTATGTCTCTTGTTTGCTGACAGAAGTTTTCATATTTTGTACCGGATTGGTTTTTATTTGAAGGGGTGCTCGAATATTCGTATTTATAGATTTATATTTATATAGATATCTACGTACAGACAAACACCCAGATACACTTATCACACAGACACGTATACAGACTTCTTAAATATAGCAAAAGCGCAAATAAAAACATGTATAAATGCACAAGCGAGATAAAAAGAGAAAGGAAAACTCATAGGGCATCGAAAAATTCGTTCACATCGCTGTCAACGAGAAAAAAGTCCAGAACTTTGGCAGCATGTTGAATGGCAATGTTCGTTTAGTATTTTACCTCATGGCTAAAATAGCTAGTTGTTTCAATAGGTGCAACATTTAAGCCTAGTTTTATAACCCGGGCTCAAAATGACGACACCCAGCCTCGTCCGATCGTAGTAACTGAGTTATGGAGGTAAGTCAAACTATTGCTCAAACGTATTAAGCTGCCTTTAGTGAGGGACATTTAGATGAGTTTAAAATTTAAAAACAGTATCGTTTTAAGTAGGAATAATTAAAAAAAGAAAATGCTTAATATATTTTTTTGGAACTTATAACCAACAAAATACCTTTTTATGGGTGGCCAAATATTACTGGCACTAGTTTATACCCATACTTCGTTTCATTTCAATGTGAGCTTTCAAAATCCTAAAATCAGATTCAGCGAATAATTTTAATTAAGTTTCGAAACCGGATATAAAATTGTGTTGAGAATATTATCAGAAAAAAATTACAGTAGCAGCTGAATGAGGAGTATTTTAAAATATAAGAGTATAACAAATAAGCAGAAGAAATTCTAAATTATAATTTTGATTCTGGGGATCGTTGCAATTATTGGATTTAGCAAATAGTGTATAATTATAGAACACGATTCTATCGACATGCCTCGCATAGGTCAGTCGATATTGTCGGTGTTGGTACAGAATGTGATATGAACAATTACATTGCCATTTTGCGTTCATTGGAGATAGGTACTCTGTAGGTTTGGAATATGTTTTGGTGACGCAGAGGGAAGGCATTCTGTCTGTCCACTTGATGAACGATGATACGATGAAATTTCGACTTGCAGTAAATGTGTACTGACACACTGTAACAGTTAAGAACAATATTGATTGTTTAAAATTCACTTTTTCTCAAACATGCTTGGACATTTGAGCATTATTTTGACAACCGTCTCGAAGATAAATCGAAATTGCTTTACCGGCCAAAAACATGCGAGCAGAGGCCGGCAAAAGTTGTATGAAAATCCATATCTGTCGTGTTTTTGCGGCCAAATAAATTTCATACGTAGGTAGTAAACTCTTATCTGTCGTGGTATTTTTACTTCGATCAACAATGTTGTATTGTTGATCGAAGTATTTTTAAAATGGAACGATCTTTTACTTTTACGAAACATGGCAACCACGGTGGTAACTTATCAAAGGTTTTATTTAAATATCGAACTGGCTTGCAAATAGAAAGCTGTTTATTGAAAAAAAAAACAAATGAACATTTTAACGCGGGTATTGTACATTCAACAACTGTATTTTCAAATAAAAAGTTCTGCATTATATGCGAGAAGTACTATACAAGCCTTGGCCACAATTAGGCCTTGATGGACTTACGTATGTGTGCCTCGGCTTCGCCTCGGCCCAAATTTGCACGTTCGTCCATCAGTGCCTCTTTTGCTGGCCGTTGCAGTAATGTACTATAGCTAGACTGTTGTCTAGTCATAGTTAATTAGAGTTGTCTGTGTCTCGCGGCGGGTCAAGTCAGAGAGGGATGCTGCGGGTAGCGCCTCGAATCGTCTCTTGTGTTTCCATATAATAACGGTGTGACTTAATTATTAAAACATGCAATACTATATGCACAATACCTGACGCCACAATGTATTGCTCATGGGTAAGGTAGCATTTTGATTCTAATGGAGAACTTCTATTCTATTTTGAGGATTACATTCAAGATAAGAATGCTTGGAAACATGCTGGTCCTGCTCCATAGGACAATCAAGGGTGTAGTGTAGGCAAAATCAAATTGGTCAATTTATATATTCACTTTACAGATGTAAAAGAGTTTTTATTTTTTCTGTTAACACACTCTGTTTTATTAATGGTTCCAAGATTTGTAAATATGTGAGTACCATGTACTATGATCCTGTAAGTAGTATACTCTAGGTGCATCGACCTCACATATATTAAAATTAATTTTTGTACTCAAAATATTGTAAATCATTGATTTGAAAAGAGTAACTATGGAGTTTCTTGTCCGTTCTTCTCCATAAGAATCTACCCTTTCGAACGGACAGTAGAGTCACTTTGTATTATTTTTAATGTAGATGATGACGTTCAAAAGTGCCGTTTAATGGCCTAATTGAAATAAACGTTTTGACTTTGACTTTGACTTTGACTTTGATTTGCTTTGTTTAGTTTCATAATAGTTGTGTTACATTAATCGTAATTTTAGTTACTCTACGACTATTGTAACAGAACTGTGTCTATAAATATTTATAACCTCACAGTCCAAAAAGTTAGCGCGGGCAAAGGCCAAACTTTTGTTTCTTAAACGTTTCCTTAATAACCCCAGCGAAGCATCACTGGACAAAAAAAATGTCACCGTGATTCATTTGTTTTATATCCTTTTTGTTACAATATGAGTAGGTATGTCAAAAGTTATTTTTTTTATTTATGAATGGGCTAGCTCTTGACCTCGATCACGCCTGATGGAAAGCGATAGATGAAGTCCATGATGAAGCGAGCGTGCCCAGAAGATGCCTTGAGGCACAGGTACTCCCACGCGTCGACGAAACACAGAAGGCTGCTTGACGCCGAACTCCGGTGGGAGGGTGGTCGCGAACCAGGCGGGTGTTAGCCCTACCACCGCAAGGGAAGGATTGGCCAGTCTTATAAGATGTTAGGTGAGACTATCCAGGATGCGCCGAGCGCTCAGTTCAGTTTAGTCTCAGATGGAACAAATTGCGCTACACGAGGAGGCTCCTTCATGCATCCCAGTTATTAATAAAGAAATCTCTGAGTTTTTTAGCAATGTGGTGTTCCCTATAACCATCTGGGTACGTTTTAACTCAGCCTCGAAATCAAGCCGCCGCTTACGATAATGCGGATGATAGCGCCACCACTCAGCTGGGTTGTACATATTATTATATTGATGTACTTATACCGCATTCACTAGAAGGGTCGGCCCTTCAAACACTGCGACCGTTAAATTTAATCACACTTAATGTGAGATAGATAATAATTTGATCAAAATATTGAATGTTTGTGAAACAAAATATGAATATTAATCGTTGATTTTAATAACTTACATACTTTGATTATTTACATAGAACATTTACGACAAGCAATTTTTTGTAGACTTCTTTTACGCATTGACCACAAACTTTTTGGCAAACAGTGCATATTTCAGAGGTGTGGTTGTATGGGTCAACAACCCTTATAGTTTCGCCATGCCCGTCTGTCTGTCTACGGTTTAGCTCAGAGTCGCTTAGCACTAGAAAGTTGGAATTTGGAATGGGTATAAATATTAATTACGCAACGCAAAATAAAATCTTGATTGTTTTTGTTTGAATGTTTAGGTTTATGTCCTTCCTACACGTAAAATGGCAATGATTTTTTGTATCGCCTATCCCATAATATAAAGTGTGGTCCCACGAGTTTATCGTATACCATGTTCGTTGTGTAAATACAGCGCTCGTCAAAGCGGGCAAGCTACAGTTTTATTTTATTCGCCACGGGCTTCACTATACAGCGTGTAACACGCTGTATATTATATATATCTTTTCCACTTCTGACGTTATACTTAATTTTTCTGTGACATAATTTACATGGAAATAACGCTGTCGCTTGATGTCGGACAGGCTAAGTGAATGATGTATTAATTAATAGCTACTTTGTCTGCGTAAGACACCTTTTGTTTTTAATAACGGACATTATATTCTAATAATGACATTTTTTTCTATATAACTCCAGCCCATCTTTTTATCGGTTTACGTATAAAGATGTATATTTTAGAAACTAGGCCAGCTTAAAGTTTACTTAAGTAAATGTAGTGGAGAGCGAAGAAACTTTCAATACAACGAATTGTTTGCCATTGTGAATGTTTCGTTTGTTCTCATCAATAAGCATTAATTTACTCGATTGTTACGATCTTTGCAAACAATAAACGTCAAAACTACTCGTCCAGTTACAATATATTTTCCTCCTGTTAATTACTTTGCAATATCTGCAGAAATTGTAACAAACTTTCCTGCAGCTGATGGGAAAACTTCTTGTACTGAATGAGATACGCGCACATTTGAGATTTCGTTAAAACGAACTTATTAATGAAACTGGGAACAGAATTTTCAAGTGGTTCGGTTATCATGCAAATACCGACGCTTTGAAACAGTAGTCAAAGGAGTCTATATGAGTAGTTTAACATTATCTTTGAAGGTATTGGTACCGGACGGGCGTGATCAACTGGAATAGGGTGTTTTTGGGGTAGTTCTATACTTCTCGAATTCCTTCGATGTGGACTGTGACCAAACCCTGACATCTTGAACGGGTTCTCGTACTTCTCGACTTCTCGTGAACCGTTTTTCTTTCTTGTTGTGTTTGGGATACAAAGGAATTTTGGGATTTACTTTCCAGGAATAAATGAAAACTCAGAACTTCTTGTTAACACTTCAGCGAGCGATTAAGAGAAATTTTTCGCGACTATTTGCACTATTATTTAGTTATAAATTTGTTATACTTCTTGCCAATGACTGCAAATTCTATGATTTTAGCTGTTTGCTATCGTACATCACTATTTTACCGTTACGGGACCGCAAACCGTTAACTGATTCAAGTTTTATTGAACAGTGTTTTTACCTTTTTAATAATACATCATCTGTTATATTTAAGGCTATTCTAAATCGGGTGAAGGGCACCTCCCAGTAAAGCCCGTGAAATTCCTCGTCCATTGGAGTAAAAACCACTCATTTAACCCTATTCACTGACGGGTTAGTTCAACGAAACGAGTGAATTTGTCTATGTGTGTGAACCTCTTACTATTTGGGGTTGGTTTCCCGAATATCTCAGCCTCAGGGGCTGTCATTCTATACATTTCATGGTACATGCATCATCCCCCTATCTAGACACACAACTGTAAAACCCACCACTCTAAGGCTGGCAACACTATAGGCTCTCAAACCCGGAACGGGAAAAAAAATACAGTTAAAAAAAGAACCTAAATTGTGGCTTTATACCTTAGCTTTATGTAGACACTAGCACTTTGGCCACGTGGATTTGGAAATCGCCTCCTTTGCCCACTTTAAAGGGTTTTGAAAAATTAATCACGACGATTTACATTAATTAATTACCCGGGCTATTTTGCTGCTGATGCCACACGATCAGTTTTGAAACCGATTTCAGCCATCGTAGCTAATCTCAATTGAGACTGGGTTTCAGCACTGATTAAATCCGTACCTACAGATTAAGTCCTTTGATATAGATGCAAAACGACGGAATCAAGCGAGCGACGGTCATTCACAGTTTACTATTAACAGCCGCACAAACAGTTTCCAATCATGAATGAGGGAGCAGACAGAAGCTCCTGCTGATTGCTTTATTTATGTCGCAGCCAACTAGCTTAACCAGCCATTTCATTAAAAGCCTAGCCTTTTTATTGAACTGCGCCCTTTAGTCAGCGACATAACTGACATGGGCAAGTCATTAAACGATATTGAACAAAAGATGTCACTTAGGTCGCTGAAAAATCTGTGAAAACCGCACTCAAATTGGCTACGCCGTTTTAAAGATTAGCGTGTACAAACGCACATAATCTAAAGATCATTGTTTTGGGTTCTATTGTGTTACCAAACGCCAATAATAGATTTTCTCCAATATGTTTCATGTAAAGACAGCGATCAGTTACAGATTTATGTATAGATATGTAGATAGATAAATACATGGATATTGCAAATTAAACTAAATTCAGTGCTGTTGTGTAACAGTCAAAAACTAGAAACCACTAACGATATTAGCTACACCCCACTTAACAGATACACAACATACTAACAATGAAGAAGCAATAATTAGAAGACTGGAAAAAGAAAGTGTTGCACGGTCGCCACCCTCATGATCCAGAGCAACCTCACATAGACAGTAGCATCAAATAAATGGCTTAAAATAGGTACCTAATTGTTTCCAGAAACAGAGGAATTGATTATAAAAAATACTACAGAAACTTCATCATAAAATACCCCACGATGAGCAATGATAAATGCTGCAAACGTCACAGTCAGCTTATGACCATTCCACACATTACTGGGGCATGCACAACACTCACACAAACAGATTATGCACATAGACACAACCAAGTAGTAAACGTCATTCATCGAAACCTAGCACTGAAACATAAACACATACAGAATACAAAAGCTCCCTATTACAATTATGCACCACGCACAGTTTTAGAAAATACCACCCAAAAACTCTTTTACGACCGTGCCACACTAACAGACAGAACCATTCAATACAATAGACCAGATTTATCTCAGCAAGATAAAGTTAATAAAGTCACCTACTTTATTGATATACACATAAATTGCAAAAAACAATAGGTGAGAAAATTTGTGACTGTTGTTGTCTTCACTACGGGACATACCTAATCAGCTCCATCATAGCCTCATACTGATAGAGTTGAAAGACTTAGTAAATAATAATAAGTTTATCCTTTGTGGCGTCGAGTCACAGTTCTATTGTAAGATTCTACCCCTGCACGTATAAGCGGGTAAGCTCTTTATGTCTGGAGGCTTAATAAACTTGGTTTAAATTTTTTTATGCTTGAGTTTGTCTATTTCAGATGGCATAAAGGAGTGTGCTAGCTTACAAGTGTTACAGTTATATTATTTTCGTTGTATAATAATACTTTGCATACTGTTGTTTAAATGCTGGTTCTTCCAACTCAACAGACAGATGTGTTGCTGCACTGGGGAGTTTGTTGCGCCACTTCTTCTTCCCAGCTATAACACTAGGAAGACTAGGGACTGTCTTTTTGTAAACGTTGACGTTCAAAAAGTGCTGCCACTCAGCCTAATTTGAATAAATGTCTTTTAAATCGAGGAAAATGAAATCTCTCCTTATAAATATTCACAACACGCTGGGCCGGTTAATGTAGCTAGTAAAAATAAGCCTAAAGCTAAGAAAACTACACGTTTACCCAAAATAATAATAATCGTTTATTTCAAGCATTAGCACCCATAAAATTCATATTTATAACTTAAGCATCCTAAAAACAAAAGTTTGGCCCTTTGACCCTTTTTAAGGCAGAGGGAATATTTTTACCACCATATTCCACTGTTCATAAATCGACGATAATGTTACCATTAGGTATTTTATTTTATTTAAATGGTTATTTATAACCATATCAATCATTTATTATATTTTTAATTATGATAAATTTATATCCTATTCATAATGCCTACCAACGTATGACAATTCTAGTATATTTTTTCAATTTCCAAATTGATATGCTCGTCAAAGGGTACACACGAATATAAAAATAAACAGTAAAGAAAAACACCAATAAAACATGAAACAACCCAACATTTCACGCCAAACAAGTCAAAACAAATGTACCCCGTAACATTGGCGAGTACTTTTATTTTGTCTCCCTCAGTAAATGCACAGTACGGGACACAACTTTGACAATACTATTTTTTTGTCGAAACAACGGTAGGTTACCTGAAATTCGTCGACGTTAAAGCCTGTGGGCACGAGATATCCGGCACCCTCAGCACGAGTTGTTGCGTTGACAACTCAGCTGAATTAAAAAGCACTCTGTTTAATTTAATTGAATTCAGAATTGTGAAATTTGTTTCGCGCACGATATCCTGGGATATGCACGGTCCATTCACCAATTCACTCATTCAATAAATTGGCATTCTTTGGTGACACTCCATTGTGTTGTATTTCCAAAATTTCGCATCATTGTTTGTTTTAATTGGCAAGCAAACCGTATACAAATTAATGAGTGTCGTTCATACCGTAAATAAAATCATCATTGCAATATTCACAGAGGAGGTGACCCACGTTCCAGTGTACCAACGATGATGCCTTTGTCATTACATTACTTATGAGATGTCTCCAACACTCAACAGTCTTAGTAACCTGTGAATCGAGCACAGGACCACAGGTTCAACAATCAGCCCACTAGAATAACTCCTTTAGTCAAAGTAATCACTTTTTTTTGCAGGGTCAATCCAAGCGTTTCCCAACAATGGGTGCAGTTGGATACCAGTATTTAGATGGAGCGATTACTAATTCCATTCCTAAGACGACCCAGAGTCCCTTATATGACCTCCACAACCCAATAACTGGGGCATACGGTACCCAGTTACTGGGTTGGTCGGTTGTAAGACTGACTACCTGTACTGACTGTCAAAGAGGACCAACGATTTAATAGCAAAATTTAAGTAACATTGAAATATGAAAAAGTTATGGACTCGTATTCGCTTATGGTAGGCGCCACATAAAGTTGCAATAAATTACATTGACCTTTTCTAGATACCGGAACAAAAATTATGAACCGTTTTTCATTATAAGACAACGTAAAGGATCAGGATGGTAGTCGATTCAGGACAGCTTTATGTCTTTATTTCGGTTTTTGATATTATGAAAGTAATTGTATATGTATGTGGGTCAATGACCGTCTTTGCACATTTATCTGGCGCCTACCATAGTGATCTTTATGCCATTGTGTGCCATTACTTCCAAAAAATAACTAGGAAAAGTGTGAAAACTCACGCGCGACTTAGAAATTATATTGAGTGATTAAGTCATTTGTGATGCGATGTTCTCGGCTAGGTCAAATGACGTCACACTCGAGTCAGAGACCGCAATCATTGCGCGTTAGACTACATAAACTTATGTAGACCTACTACATAAGTTTATGTAGTCTAACGCGCTGACTGAGAATTTTATAAAACACCTATTGTGATAGATTGATCTTTGATATAATGTTAAATATGTTAATAATTGTTATTCCCAAAAATTGCCTGCGGGAAAGCCCTGCCTAGTACAGGATGTCTTTGAAGATAACTATGCTTAATCCTTAAAATAAACTTATAAATAAATTTTAATAATCAACACTCTGTTGTCTAGAAGGGCCCGGTAGAAGGAAATACATTGGTTCGTCTTGGCGGGGGCCAAGACCGAAAGGAAATTAATAGTGCCTTAAAAAAAGTCTTAGAATATAAAATAAAGGCTTTATTATAAGAAATATTAAGTTCTTTGTATTACCTACCAATATAAAAAACCCGGCCATGTGCGAGTCGGACTCGCGCACAAAGGGTTCCGTACCGCTATCGATAAGAAAACGGCAAAAAAATCACTTTTGTTGTATGGGAGCCCGACTTAAATATTTATTTAATATATTCTGTTTTTAGTATTTGTTGTTATAGCGAATTTCAACTGTTTAGCTATCACGGTTCATGAGATACAGCCTGGTGACAGACAGACAGACAGGCAGATGGACAGACAGACGGACAGCGGAGTCTTAGTAATAGGCTCCCGTTTTCACCTTTTGGGTACGGAACCCTAAAAATAACAACAAATATGTTTGCTTATTTGTATAAAATATGAGTTTATACCTTTGTAGTGTGTACAATAAGCCGATTTTTATGAATAGATCCTTCTTCATTTTCTGAGTGGAAACGTTTATTTTCATGGAAACATTGTTTGATAATTCACTGAGACTTTAATAGTCTTATGATATTATGATTTTCCTAGAATGTACCACTTCAATTAAGTCTGCAGACGCAACGTCTGGATACTTAGTATCTACTAGAGTGGTTCGTTGTTATGCAGGAAACATAATATTTCCTTGTTAAAATCGCTGTGAAAACGTTACAGAATTTTTGGAGTGCGTATTTTATGTTCCGCTTATCAAAAATCAGATTGTTGAACTTATTGGCTTTTTAAAGGAGACGGTGATTCCTGGACCGATTTTAACGAATTGAGTAGCAAAAAAATATAATAAGAATTTATTAAAAGAAAATATAGATTCCACGGACTGTTCAAGAACGTCTAGAAGAATTTTCAAAGACTTCCTGCACTAGGCTGGGCCTCTACCGCAGCTCAGGAAGCTTTAAGATTCCAAGCTATTAATAAACATGCGCAGAAAAACTATTTTTATTTTTATTATTGATAGGCACGCGCTTGACCACTATCTCACCTGATGGTAAGCGATGATGTGGCCGAAGATGGAGCACGCTTGCCTTGCTTACCTATAGTTATGTAAAACATATTACTATATAATTATAACAAAGATGAACCTAAAGTAAACCTAAGTGCATTTAATGTTTATTTTGATTTAACGAACTATGAGATCACTGTCTATCACAATAACTGTTTTATAAAATATCTGTACGTTTCTGTATTAATAAGTTGGACGTAATGCGTCCATCTTATTAATTATTTGGTCATATTTTTGTTTTTGCTTCACGAAGTGATAACTTTCTTAATTTAAAATATTTATTGTTTGCGGAATTTGTTCGAATGAGTCAGCGCGGCCCTGGAACGCAAAGGGCATTAGGAGGAACACGGATGAGTTTTAGGCGGTTATCACACGCATCACGCTGCGTGCTGCGTGGTCAACGGTCGTGGATGCATTTTCTGTGTGTTGGACTGTGCGTGTTTTCTATACAAACGGAGAAACTTACAAGCAACGTTAGAACACGCGTTCACGCGCTACGCTGCGTGGTTCGTAGCGCTAAGCGCTTAGCTTAGCTTAGCTTAGTCCGTAGATAAGAGTCTGACACTCCCTTCCGCTCCGCCCAGAAGGAAGAAGTCATTTGATGATTTCTCATCCATAAAAAAAAACGCTAAAATATTTAGTGAAGTTATATTATTGTAGACAAAGGTTTTCATACAGGTGCTGAATATTTTAGCAAATTGTGTCTTTACGGGGAAGTTGGGTAGGTACTTAGCTTGAAGACACTCCTGCTTGCGATGTCTTTGTGGTCAGGTTAGTTAGGTAACCCATCACTTCCCGTGGGTGTCGTAAGAGGCGACTAAGGGACTCACCAGAGAATGGGCAGCAGCATTCACTGTAGGTACATTGCAACAGCTACACTATGATCGCCAACCCGCCTGCCAAGCGTGGCGATTATGGCAACCCCCCACGTTTGGGGGAGGCCTATGTCGTGTGGTGGACGTCTTTCGGCTGATATGATGATGATGATGATGATGCTGAAGTTAGGTAATTCTTTGTGGGTAAGACCAGTTTCAGTAGGTATATATATTCTTCTGACGCTGAGTAAATGTGTCTCAAATTCCGATTAAGTCCATTTCAGTACGCGGAAATAGTACATCAAATATTCAACCATTGTTTCCGCCCTATTGAAGGCAATTGACAGGCAGCCAATATTATCAGAACTGTTCGGGCTTTTGTCTATATTATTCTGACGTATTATTGGCAGATCCCACAAAATTACCGCACTCGGGCTTTCATAGTTACACAGTAGATCGAATTACTTTGACTTTTCCCCACAATGGTGGGATTGGTTTTCAGTTCATCTGATTCATAGTACAGCTAAAATATAATTATCTCACTGGCTTGAATTATTTTATTACATATTTCCAAACTGAAAATAACAAAATACATTCACACTTCGGATTACATTTTTTATAGAAATATTCAATGTTTTCGTAGGTCCGTGGTTTATTCAAAAATATTTCAGTTCAGTTGAAATCAAACTAATATTTTAACCAACAAAATAAATCATGAAATGCCGAGGAGCTCGTGGCATAATATTAAGAGCCGGACGGCTTGAACTTTACGTTTGCTGAGGTTGTCCGTTGATGGTTGAACATTCCTTACAAACTGAGTTTCCTCCGTGCCTCGGAAAGCACGTTAAGTTGGTGGACCCGGATGTCATTTTTACATCTTTGGCAATAATTTTGGGTAGTCAGCCAGAAAATCGGACACCATTCTTGCATAGGGATGTCATATGACCCGATTACAGCCGGTCAATTCTGTCGACATCTCACCGTGTACACTTAGGTGGAGCGGACGACAAGTGAGCTGCCATTCCATCTTTCATTCCATTCCTTTTTTTCAGTTTGGAAATACATTATTTTATTATTAAATATTTAATTATTATTATCAAATCTTGATTGTATGATTTGACAGCTCACTTGTCGTTCACTTTGCATAAGTTTTCACTTCGACATGTTTACAGAATCGCACTGCAAGATTTTGGAGGTCAGGAGGCGGTCATTTCGTGTAAGATACTGGTGTTCAGCTGCATCCAATTAAACAGGAAGCCGACCCAAACATGGTTAAGAAAAAAACTACGCAGATTGAAATAATGCAATTCATAAAAAGTCTGTGTTTCCTGATAGCTGCAACCTGGGAATATTTAAGTCAAGAGTGAGTAGGTTCTAGGCAAGCGTGCTCCATCTTCGACCACATCATAGCTTACCATCAGATACTTAGTGGCCAAACGCGCGTATCAATAGTAAAAAGAAAATATGTTTATTTTTCGAGCACTCATATTTGATTTTTTTAGAACTAGTTTACCCATTACCTTTTTAGTACGTTCGTATGTTCAGTTAAGCTACGTCCAGTATTACGTGGTTTCGTGTTCTCTACACTATACGCGCAGCAGGGCTACGAACACGCAGCTAGAACGGCTGAACGGATCTGGATGAAATTTAGCAGACATGGATTATGGTCTACAATAGGATGAAGATGTTTTATCCCAGGAGTATGCTCCCTTGGAATTTCTTGCACTTCCGATATTCTGAGCATAGTTTTACTCATTTAAAGGAAGCAGGTAAACAAATCCTTCTCAGGACTAAGAAAACAGAAATTATCATTAGTACTTATCAGTTGTCGTTCACTCCGCCTAGGTGAACATCGTGAGATGTCAACAGAATCGACCGGCTGAGCCCATCATTGAGCGCCTGGTGTGTGTGCCCCTGTCTGTATCTGTTTTTGTGTTGACTGCGTCGATGTGCAGAATTGATTAGTTAATAAGTACAATAAAATAAAACTGTATCCACGAGAACACTGCCGACAAACTGTACTGCAGCTTGGCAGACGACATATGTGAAGACTTTTATGTAATTGTTTTCTTGAACAAATAAAAAAAATATAAATCTGTTAATTTACAATATTGAGTGGTTTGATTACAAAAGAAAATATTAGTTCCGTCTTTAATGAAGACCACAAACTAATTGTTTTTTTTTTTCAGATTATCTTTTGTGCTGCTGTGGGGGGCAACGGCTTCGAGTTTGGAGCTCGGACACACCGCCTTCGCGGACGAAGGTAAATTATATTTATAATGAACGAAGGACATGGATTATCCATGTATATAAATATACTAAAGGGTGGCCAAGTCGGATATTTACAACTCTGTTTTGCTAGCATTTGGATTTAAAGTCAAATATTGCAGTTTTGAAAAGTTCTGGAGTGGCGACCGATGGATGCGAGACGCACAGGACCGGTTGTTGTGGCGACACTTGAGGGAGGCCTATGTCCAGTTGTGGACGTCTTTCGGCCATGACTAATTTCAATTATTGTATTCTACAGTTTGCACTTGAATTGGAAAACGAACTTATTTTATTAAAATATTTTTATGATTAACGTATCAATTGATCCCAAACCGACGAGATTTGAGGAACCCTTACTTTTTCTACGGGGTTTTCAATTTTCAAATGGACGTGGACATGACTTTTTTTTAAAGATGGGAAATCATCAAAT
Source organism: Melanchra persicariae (assembly GCA_947386135.1). Taxonomy (NCBI): domain Eukaryota; kingdom Metazoa; phylum Arthropoda; class Insecta; order Lepidoptera; family Noctuidae; genus Melanchra; species Melanchra persicariae. Next base: position 32,765,855 of record OX376643.1, read on the forward strand.
TACTCCTTCCGCTCCGGGCGGAGCGGGAGGGAGTGTCAGACTCTTACTGACGATAACCGTGTTCTTCCAAATGCGTTCCAGGGCCGCGGTGACTCTCGAACAAATTCTGCAACAATTTTGAACACTAAAAGCAGAATATTAGTTCCTTTGTTCCAAAAATTTAAAAGCTTGCGCATTTATAGGTACCTACAGATTTAGTTAAAATTAAAATTGAAAAGCCTGATTAACGCTATACTTAATCTTTTGGAAGTGTACAAAGGTTTGTCTAGAATTGAAATACCAAAAAAAGTTTGACTCCAAATATAAGTTAAGGATGAAAAAAATCGGGTAAATTTCGTTTAATCATTCTTAATTTAAAGTTGTCTAATTTGGCACCCCGCAAAATAAAACAAAATAATGAGATTGAGGTTATAATGAGATGTGTTTAATGTTATGTTTTGTTATGTTTAACTAATGTTAAGTTACATATAGAGCAATACAAATCACATCTAAGATGACAAAGAGAAAGATAAATAATTATTATTCTATCCTAATAATTGATTTAATAATTTATATTGTTTCAGAAATCAACTGACGCGACGCCGCAAGGTGTCAGCTTTACCTCGGTAAGCAATAGTACCTAAGCTTAAGGCGGCACTTCACTTGGCGCATTTGTCAAAATATCCGCGTTGTTGAAAAACTAGAAATATATATACCCTAGCCCGTTCCACCATCGGACTACAAGACAAACTGGGTTGTACCACCACACCGGTGGATCGCGGACACCCCACCGATCATCAGCACGTTTAGGGAATACTTAGGTTCAAATTTATTTATTCTCAAAAAAGACAAAATAGCCACTTACATGAGAAGATAAGTTATCTTATGTAATAAACTTTTTCTAGATAATGGCCACATATACAATATAAATACTCTTAAAATTATTTTATACATAGCGTTAAAAGATTAATTGTACAGTCAGCGTCAGAGAAAAAGAACTCCCCTTGGTAATGACATCAAACCGTTTTAAGATTTTGAAACGTGTGTTAATGGCGTGTTGGTCTAGTGGTTAAGACTGCGGCTTGACGATGCAAAGGTCACGAGCTCAAATCGTGGTTTAGAAAATTTCTTTTTATTTTTTTATTTTATTTAATAGGTGATTACGTGACATTCGTTAATTATTATTTAGGAAATTAAATGTTAAAGTAGGTATAAGGTTTTTAAGAAAAGCTAGGCATGTTGCATAAACGATATTCATTTATTTCTCTAATTACATTTCTAGGACTTCATGGAATCCACTTCCTGGTTGAATTGACAGTTTTTATCTGTGTTAAATATTACCAAAACATAAAACAGATACCGTGGGTGAGGTTTAGACCGTTCAACATTGGATAACGGTTCGCTTATAGATATTTCTGCAAACATAACTACAATATTTATTTATTTAAAGTTGTGAAAACATATTTTTTTTATACTCTGTATGATCTTATCGGAAAAAAGCCCGGTTTAAAAATTAAATGTTGTCATTTGCACCTGTGAATTACAGAGGAAGAACCAACATGCTAAACTATAACAGTACGGCAATATACATCTTTCTCTTTTGTCATTTTTTCTGATAGCCCTTTTAACACAACATTAGAAAAATATGAGAGACCAAGGGGCCTACCACAACCTCTTAAAACAATATTACTTTAATATTACTTTGCGTTCCGCTCTGTTGGATTTTCAACGCTCGGATCAGCGCCGAGAGTTGAAAATGCAACAACAGAAATTACAAAGTAATATTAAAATAATATTGTTTTAAGAGGTTGTGGTAGGCCTCAAGATGGTGCATCGTTAACACATTACAAAACTACTTGTAAACAAGAGTAACTGGTTTGATAATAATAAAGGATGTTTATTTTAGATTAACTCGATAATGCTCCCACTAATTTTCGTCCAATCAACGAGGATATTAGTTGTATGGAGACTTCCGAATAATTCTCCCGCCTATGAAATTTGGCATGTGATGAAATTAGGTGATACAGATTACAGATGTACAATAATCCAACAAATTTTCCTTTAGGAAGAACAATTTTTTTTTCAATTTTGCTTTATTAAGTAACGTGAATAATTGCTCAGGTTAATTCAATGAGTGTATTAAGTTATGAGTCGCTGTATTTTAATAGATTTTCTAATAAGCCAATGGAAATTCGGCCTAATACTAAAGTTTTTACAATCTCAATAATTGCATTGCCGGCCGTCGGCTAGCAACGACACGGTCTAAGGTAACGGCGAGTTGTGTGTGTTGACTGTGTAATATAAAAAAAGTAATGTTATACTGGGGTTTGTTGAAGTGACAAAAAAAAATACAATCGAATTGAGAACCTCTTCCTTTTTTTCAAGTCGGTACAGTTTTCAGTGAGCTTATACGTTTTCTCATTTAGTAATTTTGAATATTTTCTTAAATCTAATATTCTATCACAAATACGCACAAATTAACCCATTTGAACCCAAATACAAACCTAGCAGCAAAATTCTGGAAAAAACTTTACTAACGTATCTATTGCAGTCTAGAAAGACATTATATAAAGAAAAAAAACCTTCCTTTTGTGTTAGAAAAACACCATACCAACTCAAATAGGGCCAATGGGCTTATGCATAGTATTGTTCAAAACATCCTTTTTCGATGCACAATGTTTTAATGCATTTTTTACATTGCCAACGTGCTTTCGTGTGGCATTCGTTGCATCGTAGCTGGCTTGACAGATTCTGGGGGTAAATTCCACTCATTTGGTAGCGCCAGATGTGCGCTGACCCTTGGTATAGCAAATCTTTTGAATTAATTATTATTTCACACGTTTCGGAGATTTTACCAAGAGTTATTTTATGTTTAAGTGTATTAGTATTTTCTACAGCTTAATTAAATTGTATTGGTGGACGCAGATGCTGAAAAAAATTATAAGCTAACTGGTACACCTTTGGACAATACTTTTTTTTCTTAACTCGAAATCTCCTTAACTTTTTGACCATTTTTCCGCATAGTTTAAAAAGTCCGTTTATTTTAAATCCATACAATTTAAGTAATAAAAATTCTTTAGAAATAGGTTTACGCGAATGTCTAAACGCCGTTGTACAGTCAACCGCACATCAGGTTATACGAAACTGTCAAAGGACAGAAACTATAGAACTTTGCCCCACTATCATCTGCCTAGCCTTTTCCCAACTATATTGGGGTCGGCTCCCAGTCAAACCGGATTCAGCTGAATACCGGAATTATACGTGGAGCGGCTGCCTACCAGACCTCCACAACCCATTTAACTGGGTAACACGGTATTTCTAGGCAAGACTGGTGTCAGATTTTTCTGGCTGCTGACAATCCGTAACGACTGCCAAAGATCTCCAAATGACAGCCGGTACCAACGGCTTAACGTGCTTTCCGAGGCACGGAGGAGTCTCGGTATGTTAAGATGGTCACCCATCCACAGACCAACCTCGGCAAGCGTTATCCTTGAAGATCGGTCCGTGCGGCTGTTATAACTTTGCCCCACTAAAAAAAGTAATTTACAAGCATAAAATATGCAGCATTTTATAAGTAGCACAAAGTCAGCAAGTGAACGAGAATTGAGATACGTTGACAAAAGCAAATGTAGGTAGCGAAAAACAATAAAAATACACACTTAAATAAAAGACTTAACTTAAGCTAAAAATAATCTAAAATATGGCGTCGAAAAATTCCTCCGCATCGCAGACCACTGGTAATGTACCCAAAAGGCTGCAGCATTGCCACGTCATATGGCAATGATTATCCTTTGTCTCAGGTAAAGCCAGCCGTAGGGTTACGCGAAGTAGCTCGCTGTCCGATCAGGTCAGGCCAGAGTCGACGGCGCGTTTCACTCCAAACGCATCGGAAAGTGCCCTTTCCGATGCGTTTGGAGTGAAACGCGCCGTCGCAACGGACGCAACAGCAACGGAGACGGGGCCCGCCAGGGCCAGAGCCTGCCAGGGTTGCGGAATTTCGAAAGAGTTACCGCGGCCCTGGAAAGAAAGGCACTAGGAGGACTAAGGGTGGGTTTTAGTCAGTAAAAGTCTGACACTCCCTGCCGCTCCACCCAGAGCGGGAGGGGTCATCTGATGATTTCCCATACTCAAAAAAAAAAAAAAAAAGGGTCACGCGAAGTGCCAACTAAGCGTCTTGACAAACAAGTAATGAGCACTCGGACCCCACGATTCATTAAATTGATTTTCATTAATTTACATTTTCTGTAAATGCTGGGGCGGGATCTGGCATTGTCTTTTCTCCAAATGATTTTAAACCTTAAGAGCGTGTATTCGATTCGCGACAAAAACTTCATGTTTTTTATAAATTTTCAAGATCAAAATCGTAATGATGTGAGCAGATTATTTTACAGAATATTACGGTTTTAGAAAGATTAATTTTTAATTTACTACACTACTCTGAACAATATAATTTTTGTTGACACTTTTAAAAAGAACAGTCAGCGTTTGACAAAAATGGACGTCAGAGTTATCTTTCAGGACGAATACAACCATTGAAATGTGCTAAAATATTTTATATTATACGTTTGTCCAACTGAATATGTAGTCTCAAAGCGCACTTTATTTTTCAATTACAAAAATATGGCTAATTAGTATTTAAAAAAATATATAGAAAATCGGTTAACTTTAACAATTTTTTTTTTAACAGTGTTTTACTATAAACAAATATTATAATTATTTTAAGAAAATAAAGGTATTGCTAAATATCCTGGTTTTTTTTGTCAGTCCTTTTATGTACTCATTTATTTTACACGATTATTTTAAAAACACTATAAATCCCCGCGCGCAATCGATTACCGATCCTGGGCCCCAAGTCTGCTATTTTCATAAATTCGTCATTCCAACACGATCCCATTGTCATTTTGCAATAAGTTCGTAATCTGCTAAATTCATAATGGTCAATCATTGGTCGGTCAATGGTCTCGTAATAGAATCATGGTTCTAAATATTCAATGTCTTTGAAAAGCAATGACTGCTCAAGGACGTTCTAATGGTAGGTCACTGATCAAAGGAACTGTCAAAATTTTAGCAGATTACCGCATACGTCTGACAGTCATTTGTCATTATGTACGAGATTACCATTCTATGACATTTCTTTCAATGGGAGGGTCAGTGGTTGACCATTGGAAAGTCATAATGACGCTTTTATATTAGTAGATTATCAAACTTGCAAAATCAACAATTATGAAATCAATGGTAGACCATTCTGACACTATTGTAATAGCAGACTTGAGGGTCGTGCCGGGCCCTCCCAGCGACTCGCGAATCGAATACACACTCTTAAAATGTTGAAGGTTAAGTTCAAAATCAAATGAGAAAATTTGTCAGTTTTTGGTAACTTGATGTGCTGTTGACTGTACACACGTTGTGCATATTTATAGAAAAATATTTGTAATAATATCGGTAGCCATCAAACTCGCCTACATTACTACATTAGTATTTTCAGTCAAGTGATGGCCAACCCTTCACTCTAGCTTATAGGTAACAGTGAAATATCGTAACAAATATTGACCGTCCGAAAATTTGTTGGAAAATTGATAAATATATTTTAATATAAAATCATGACTAATAAAGGTATGTTGAGATTGAATTTATATTATTGAGATTGTAAAAACTTCTGTATTAGGCCGAATTTCCATTGGCCTATTGGATAATCTCATACACGTATTGAATTAACCTGAGCAATTATTCGCGTGACGTAATAAAGTAAAAATGAAAATAAAATGTTCTTCCTAAAGGAAAATTTGTTGGATTATTGATAAATCTGTTTTAATATAAAATCATATGACTAATAAAGGTATAAAAATGGACGGAGGATTTTTTCACATTACGTAATTAAGCAAAAATAAAAAATACAAGTTTAAAAAGGAAAATCTTTTGGATAACTAAACAAAGCTATGTATTTAGGGACATAAAGACATATGAAAACATAAAAATTGGCAGAGCAATTTTCCGGTGGAAGTTATAGTGCAAAATGTTAAAAGTTAAATTTGGGGTATCACCGAAGTCGAAAAAATATTGGATTCCTTTACATACTTATTCTAACTAGTACATTCATACGTAAACAGAAAGTATTTCAGCCTGAGGAAATATTCACAGAGCCTCATAAGCAATTTTCATGTTTAGGTAAAATAACCTAACTTCTCGTAAAAAAAAACTGTTGGATTATTGTACATCTGTAATCTGTATCACCTAATTTCATCACATGCCAAATTTCATAGGAGGGAGAATTTTTCGGATCATATAAGCCCCGTTGATTGGACTATTTATTAACACTTGCTCATACGTTCCAATGCAATTTTATCAGATTAGTTACACAATCAATTTGCCGAGTAAATTCCCTATTAATAACGGAGAGGATGGTCACTGTCTTAGAACACTTCTTAAAGTCTACTTTTTATGCCCGAAACCATATCACACTTCAAGGTAACGCTCTCAGTTCATACGGCCGCCTATTTCCACAAGCTTGCCTGGGCTCATTGAAACAGTTGTTAAAGTTAATGTATGCAAACTTCTTAAATAAAAGTGCAATGTGTGTCACCATAAAGATTATGTCATGTTTTATTTGTAAGGTCTGCTTGTCAAAAACTGAAAATAAAAATGCTTTGATGTTTTATTTGCGATCACTGGATTTTTCATTTAAGTAAATCGAGACTAAACAACTCGTAAGTGGTCCCTTCATTTTTACTTAAATATGTATTTGTTAGAAAACTAAGCATGGAGCTTAGTAAAATACAGATATGTAAGCTTGATGGAAACAACTGGATACAATGGAAGTACCGCATGTCTGCTCTGTTACGGGGCATGGATAGACTTTTTGACATTGTTCTGGGAAAATATCACAAACCGAAGAAGCCTGTAGCTGAGGGCGGTGATCCTGAGTCCGCAGCAGCTTTGACGGAGTTTAACAAAAAGTTATCAGAGTATTTTAAACTGGAAAGTACTGCGTTACTGCTTATTACGAACAACATATGATATGGAATCCTAGACAAGGTAATTCGATTCTCTCATCCTAAGGACGTATGGGATGAACTGCATAGACTCTATGACAAGTTATATGAAGTATGTATGGAGTTCTTTAATTTTCAAAAGGATACTACTGGTGACATGGCAACTCATGTATCGAAATTGAAAAATATGTGGCACAAACTGAATCAGGTATTATTAAAAGCTGAAGAAAGTAAGCAATTACCAGAAGTACTTTTAATCTGCAAGATTTTAGATACACTGCCAGAAAGTTATTTTTCATTTAAATCGAGTTGGATGTTGATGTCCAAGAAAAACAGAACTGTTGAGAATATTACCAGCCAACTATGTGCACATGACAGAGCCCTGATAGGAAAAAAGGAAAGCACATCTAGTGAAGCGCTCCTCACAAAAACAAGTAAGAAAGGAGTCGAGAAACATAAGGAACAGACATCAGGGAATAAAAAAGGTACCAAGTTCAGATGTCATATCTGTAAAGAGGTTTGTTGTAAATACGACTGAATGCAACCGAGGTCGTGAAGGATGGTTTGTTGATAACGGAGCTACACACCATGTTACGATGAGAAAAGATTTTTTCGAAAATTTTGAGCATTTCAGTATACCTCACACAGTTACTACGGCTGATGGAAATGTTATAGAAGCATTAGGAAAAGGGACAACTAGAATGAAGCCTAATGTTGGAAAAGAGTTTCTACTCAGTGATGTCTGGCTTGTTTCTTGTATTAGCAGGAATCTTTTTTCAGTGCTAGCGACACAGGACAAGAATAAAAACAGTGTTTTTGAGTCACAAGCAAGGAACTTCTATTACAACCTGGAATGTGCACAGGCTGTCGATACGCGGTCCGAGGGAGATAGCTTCGCGAGAGCCCTCTGTCCCTTTCATTAGGGTGACCAACCAATATAATGTAGGTTGAGAATAATATAATAGGATATAATATATTAACCAATATTTTTTTTTTTTTCAGGTTTAGTAGTTTTTTTAATTTACCAATAATTTGATTTCATAAGTTAATAATAATTATGCTTTAAGGATGGATTAAAGTAAAACGCATTAAACTATGTTTTATTATATCCTGGGGCCTGAAATGAAGACTGCAAATAACGGAATAATTTTTGATATTTGAATTACTTGGAATGACATCAAGCCATTTTTTCTCCCTGATTCTTCTCCAGGCAGTCTGAAATTATATTTTTTAAATTTATTTCAAATATACGAAGTAACACACCTAAATCAGCTATTAATATGGGAAGTTGAAACTTTTTTGCCATTTCCCTACAATGTTCCTCGGGAAATGTGAAATTTCATGATCACGTCTTTTAAGTATTCGGTACACCATTCCATATAAAGTTTTATTATGTTTACGTTGAAGACTACCTCCTATTTATATGCTGCATTGTATAAATAATCTTATAATTTCGTTCATTATGGGCACCCTACTTCAAGAATTGCAATATACTTACTTGAAGAAAGAAACACCGCATCCTGCATAGGATTCACTTTTGCAACCGAACAGCTTTTGAATCGCACACTTTTTAACCATCTTTATTACATCCGAATAAAGAAATTGATTGTTTTACAACAAATAAATATGGCCGGTGGGTTACCAGTCTAACTTATATAATTATCTATTCTACTAATAATCTTTTCTTTTTTAATTACATTTGAATACAGTATCTAAATTATCGCTAAAAAAATGTTCTCATTCTAACAGATAATTTAAAAATATTAAAAATATATCAGAACGAAAGTTATTGTTTTTTTAATAAGACACGACAATATTATATTTTCCTACCATTCCTACTAAATTCGGGAATAATCCTCCTGGCAACACTTTAGAAAGGAACACAGGGCTCTCCAAGCGCTTTCTCCCTCGGACCGGATTTCTCTTTGACCAAGTGATTGTCTGTAATAGAACATAACTTCATAATCATAAGGTTTATTTTTATATTGGTGTCAAATTGACAATGCTCATTCCAGGTTGTAATAGAAGTTCCTTGGTCACAAGTAACTATATGCTCTATTAAGGTGAATGGAATAGTCGCCGTGACGGGAACAAGAAAAAGATATGGTGGGTTAAATAAGCTGAATTTTGTAGCAATTAAACCGAAGGTAGCCGCATCGATTAATGCGATAGATACCTTGCAGCTTTACCATGAACGCATGGGCCACCTAGATAAAAGGCATGTGAAAAGTCTTATAGAACGAGAGTTGAACATAAAGACAAAGGATAATGGCATATTGTGCGAAGGTTTTATTTTCGGAAAAGCACACAGACAGAAGTTTGGTGTTAGAAAAAAAGCTAAAATGCCTGGAGAACGCATACATTCGGATGTTTGCGGTCCTTTTCCGTATTCAGTCTCGAAGTACCGGTATTTCGTACTTTTTAAAGATGAACACACTCGATTTCGCTACGTCTACTTCATGAAGATTAAATCTGAAGTACCTGAAAAGCTGAAGCAAATGCTGGCAGAAGCTAGAGTAGCAGGACATATGATCAAAGAGTTACTTAGCGATAACGGTGGAGAGTTCGACAATGAACTAGTTCGCAAAGAATTATCGAAATATGGAGCTAGGAGTATGACGCATGCACATGAAGAGTTGCCTCAAAAGTTGTGGGCGGAGTTGGTACAGACAGCAGTTTATGTTCTAAACAGAACAAGACCAACTTCCGTGGAACACAAGACTCCATTTGAACGTTGGTTTGGGAAGAAACCGCGGATAAAGCACTTGAAAATTATTGGTTCGGTTGGCTATGCACATGTTCCTAAGCAAAAACGGAAGAAATTGCATAAAAAAGCTACGAAATATGTACTGGTTGGATACGACAATGATGACGATTATAGACTATGGAGCAAAGAATCCAATAACATAGTCAGGTCAAGAGATATCACTTTTGATGAGAAACCATTGGAAACGAAGTTCCAAGAACCAGATGTGGAAGTCACAGAAGTGGAAATTCCCGTTCAAGTACGAAAGGAGTATGACGGAGTAGTGACATTTGATAGGATGAATCAAGTCGTACCGATCGATAACGGAATAAATACTCAATACGATCATAGTCATACACCTGTTATCGAAGAAGACTCATGAAGAATCAGTTGAACCAAGGGGAGAAAATGACGATGTTGATAATGATGGTCTGGAGCAGACGATTGGAAATGATGATGTTAATGAAAATGAAGAAAATCTTGAGCAACTGATTAACGCACAGAGTGATCGAGTATTGCGAGATCGATCTTTGATCAGACGTCCGGCTAGGTTCAATGATTATATCATGAGCACAAACGGATTTTTCGAACAGACATGTTACAAAGACGCTGTATCATGTAAGGAAAGTGAGCATCGGAAGAAAGCAATGGAAAGTGAGATAAATTCTCTGAAAGAGAATGAAACATGGGTTCTAGAAAAGTTACCTAAACATAGAAAAGCCATACCATGTAAATGGATTTTTCACGTGAAGCTGAATGCTGATGGATCAGTCGAGAAATACAAAGCAAGACTAGTAGCTAAGGGTTTTCGGCAGAAGAAAGGAGAGGACTAAGATCAGTAACTTAAAACAGTCAACGTAAATTATCTGTTGCAATATGTAATCCAAGTAAATGTCAACAAAAATAATTAGAAAACATAATTTCAATAAGAATGTTACGAGTATTTACCTAATGTTAATCGCCCACTTGTTCTCAAGTCTAATTTCAGCCCTTGAACGCGTAGTTTTGAAGGGTGCCACTGAGTGAACTTCCACTATATTATTATTACGGTTTCGCTCAGATTCATTAGTGTAAGCAATTGGGCAAAGACCTTGGCGATCATATTTCACATCACCCTTGGTACCTTTGTAACCAACTACGAACTGTTTTTCTCTGTAATGAAAATGATAATATTAGAAATAATTATTAAAACAACCAACTTGTAACATGATTGCAACAATAAATATATGTGTTTAACGCCGTAAATTTTACCGTTATGCTCATTATAGAATAGAATAGTCTTTATTATGTACACCATATAAGTAACAGAAAAGATAGATGAATAAAACATTACATAGGGTGACACAATGGGCGGCCTTATCGCTAAAAGCAATCCATTATTCGTGCTATTTTTTTTATACTTTATTACTGTTCCCAGAGAACAACAATTTAAGCCTTCAAAGAAGTTGTGAATCGAACCATACTATCCGTTAACTGCTCAAAAACTTAATAAATTATATAATATTATGACGAATATATTACACACAAACGGATCGGCACGAAAACGAAACAATTTGAAAAGTAATTATAGGTACCCTCAAAACAGTTTAGTAAATAAGGCGAAAAGGTATTGTAAATTCAACCATAACTCGCAGTTCATACAGCTGTTAAGTTTCAGAAGTGAAATGACGGTATTGCTAAAATCGGAATCAACCACATTCTATTCAACCAAACAAGAAATCTATGCTAATTTCAACCTTATCTTTTAGTTGATTGAGGATATAATGTATTGCATTTTTTTAAAACAAGATGGTAATGCTACGGCCGAAGTTGAAATTTAAACCTTAATGTCTAGAAGATTAGACCGTTATCAACCTTGTTCAATAAAAGGAGTACTACTATACTATTCAAATTTTCGTTGAGGTTGTTAACTGACCCAATAGCCTAGTAGTATAAGGCACGGTCTAGATAATCGGTTGACGCCTTGATGCAGGATCATATCTTTACCGCACGTTAAGAGTGGCGCCCTCTGAAGTGTCTTTTTGTAAGTAATTCTTGGTTAGTATACGGTTCAGCCCGAAGCCGAAAAAAACCAAATAATTAATAAAACCTTGCAAACAATTATTTGAGTAAGATAGGAGGTTGGTGCGGACGTCGGAGTCACGTGACGCGCCCGCCTTCCGCGTCACTCGGGCGATAATCTTTAAGCCTTTAGGGTGATCCTTTTCTCTGACGCTGACTGTACGTACAGTTAAGGAGTGTTTCCTGATAGCTACAAGCCTGAAGGTATTTAAGTAAAAAATAAACAGAAAACGTGCTCCATCTTCGACCACATCGTCGCTTGCCATACATACAGATGAGATTGAGGTCAAACAAGAACCTATTTATTTGTTAAAGCCATTAATTTATCTTTAAAAAAATAACATTAGGTACACGACACATATATAATATTTAATTTCATTGTATAAACAAATATTTATATTAATTCATGCATTTTGATTTATGGGCGGGCATTTTCACTTTTAAGTGTACCCTGATAAATATACGAGTATTTTCAAAAGTTATGTTTTTAATATGTTTAAAGGTCGCTGCACTACTTAGTCTGACAGACTGAAAACAGTATTTTATTTTAAATAAATTGCCTATTTTCCGTATTAAAAACGGAAAATAAATGGACATTGTAGTGTATATGTAACGGGACCAAATTGACGTCACATTCACGGGCAATATTAAAAGAAAAATGTTTTCTAAACACATTCTAAGTTATATCTGATTTGTTTAAAACAGTTGAAGGATATAAAACGTCTTTAAGAAGGAAATAACATCACTAACCTGACACAAAAAGTAGAAACATTTACGGACACCAACAAAATCACCTTTTCGCTCGAGACCCTGCATATAAATGAATGTTTTTAAATGGCGGCCGTGGTCCCCTTCATAAATACTAGTTTCATTTGTCATGACATGTCAGGCCGGTTCAGTTTCACACATGTATTTGAAAATTTATTTTTAGCTTGTTTTATTGGAGTTTAAAGTACAAAGGAGAAACCCAAACTTCATAGGAACTTGGGCCTGGCATTACAGGGCTGGAATTTGGCAATATTGTATCTACTGGGGGATTTGATACAATCTCAGATTACATTAATCTGAGATTTGAATACTTAACATGATTCTGGTAAATAGTTTTATTAATAATAGTTTCATTGGAATTACCATAAATTAATTCGTATCCAGAAATTGTGCAGGAGGCAGTCCAGAGTCCCCGGTCCTAAGTTTAATTAAATAAGAAGTTAATATAGTAGATTCCCTTTTAAGGTTCAGAAACTGAGGCACTTCATTTAATATCTGTCTGAATCGCTATTTGTTAAAACCAAACCAGTGGTAAAACGTATGGTATTCCATAGACTCAACATTTTACAATCCAATAAATTACAATCAGACTCTTTTAATGAAAACATATCTTGAATTTGATTTGCACTAAATGTGTTGATATTATTATCACAAATTCATTCTATTATAACTTCGTGATTACTGCGTTCTTGCGCTGTACCAGTCCTAAGTTAACGGCAACAAACTCTTCTCAGAAGAGAACGTCCACAGTGAATACACTCTCGTAGGTGTCCTATAGGTGTTTGTTCTTTCCCTTCTGGTCTATTGTCATCAAGAGATACAGCATTGGCATAGTTCCACTTGGCTAATAAATACATTTTCATTTACCCGAAGCATACATTTATCATTAGACTATTAGGTCTAGCACTAACATTTAGAAATAAACATCTGAGTGGCACATATTGATAAACATGAGAAACGTGCCTTAAGAGCGGCCAACCCGTCATAATTTTCATACAAACGCTCGTACGTAATTATGCCGTTGTAACACATATATCTTCAAATTTTTTGAAGTAATAGGTATCTTGTGCACTATATCTAGGTTTCTATGAAAGCAAAAGATAAAAATTTGGAGAAACAAATTCAGTATAAGCCTCCGAAAATCTGCATTTTGCACAAATTTCGCCTGAACTTTGGCCGTTCATAATGTATTTATAAATTGTAAAAGTAAAAAAAACATCATGATAGAAACCTTGCACATGTAATGAAGATTCTAAATGAATAATATTAATTTTAAAAACTTGTAAGGCTCATTCAAAAACACGTATTTCCTGGAACTAGTTTTATGAAATTTTCGAACACTATTTTCGTTCCATGTTATCGCGTTCTCACTTTCTTGTTAGTCAAACACATTGCGCTGGATGAAACAACAACCTTTTCAACCAAGCTCGCGTTGACGATAGACGAACCGGGAAGGGCCCTCTTAAGGCATCTTCTGGGCACACTCGCTCCATCAAAGACCTCATCCATCGCTTTCCATCTGGAGTGATCGAGGTCAAAACCTAGCACATTCTTCAATAAAAAACATCCAAATTGAGAACCTCCTCCTTTTTAGAAGTCGGTTAAAAAACATGAGTGGCCGGCCTTATTGCATTCCCACTGCAGGGACACAGGCCTCCTCTCTGAGAGAAGGAATAGGTCGTAAAAATTAATTCTGGATTGGTGATGTCACATGTATGGAAAATGAATTTGTTGCACATTCTGATATCATTATAAAATACAACTATCAACAGACGGAGACAACACTATTAGTTTGATTACATTAAATAATTACATAGTACAGAAATGTTACGATATAAAAATATCGGATACTAACTGTTTGAGGCGCGACCCATTCCTGTACAATTGAAAGAATTAATTCATTTTCCAATCTTCGCCTTTCTATTGTTTTGCAGTGATCCGTTGCAACTCCGCAATTAAAGCACAGGCCCATGATACATGATTCGTAAAAAGAGCAAAGCAAACAAATCCTGTTGCTGCTGACTTGCTGACCTTTGCAGGATGCAAAGGTCAGTAGGGGTGGTCCAAGGTGCAAGCGATTAGCGAGGGTCAGTCAGAAGGCAATCAATTTTGGAGTACAGTATTTGAGCAGAGGTCTTATGAAATAAGAAATCCCAAGAAAATCGGAAAAACATATTCATTTGTGCAAAAATACGAAACACAGACTACAATATAATACGAAAAGCGAATAATATTATTTTATTAATGACATGACATGACTACTGACTTGACAGCCGTTGACATTGGCTTTGGCACTAGCGCAATTCGTGGTGCAATATGGGTGCAATCGACTTTGACGATTATTTATTTCTTTCATTTTTAATGGCGCTTACGTAAAAATCATTTAGATTCCAGATTTTTTTCTTTTACATTTATTTTAATACCTAAAAAAACATTTTACTGAAATAAAGTACTTGTTATTTAATTATATGAAACAGTATCGATTTCCACCAAATTGATTATATTCTTAGGGTAAACTCTATTGATACAATGCCAGCGTTTACGAAGTTAGTGACGGATAATGAAATAAGTGCTGTAACGATTTACAAAGATTGTTTAAAACACAAAAATAGAAATCTACTTATTTTCTTAACTTAGCCATTGCTAATGAGGCTAAGATATAAATGGGTTTATTAAGAAAAAAATACGAATTTTTGGTATATATATCATTCGTGTAACAGTTAGGCTCAGACTCGGGGTTCTCCTTAATTTATGTGATGACAAAAACAACACAATATGGTTGCACCAAAACTTTCAGTAATTTCAGCCAATTCAAAGTTGGCAAGGGGTGGGAAACGTCAGAAACAGTTGCCTTGAATATATAAAGTACTCTTAAGGAACACTGGCGAACTCTCGAACTTTTTGTTGACATTTTTTTTGCGTCTGCCTATGAAAAGTATGTTAAAATATAGAGTTTGAATTCCTGAACAGTTTTGTCTTCCGTTATACTTTTATAGGAATTCAGGAATTAAAGATATTCCAGTTTGAAGTTTTAGAGGTCAACAACAGATCATCGAAAAAGAAGTGTGGAAATACCTAAATACCACTTAAAAATATCATTGATAGTAATGCATTTATACAAAATAAACTACCTACTACGTATTCAGAATATTAAGTCCAGCCGACGTGCGTAGGTCTGCCCAGAGCTGGGCAAAATACATGGTATGCTTTAATTATAATATAAATTACAAAATACTATCTCGCATGTATTTTAAATACGAAATACAAAATATTTTAAATCGTGTGTATCGTTAAATATATATTATTTGAAACACAAAATACTAATTACAAAAATATACATTCAGGTGTTAGGTTAGGTTAGGTTACCACTTTTTGCGTATGAAAGCTATCAAACGCTGTTTTCTGCAGAATCCACCCATTAATAATGACAAGAAATCAGCGATTAAAATGGGAAGTTGAAATTTTTTTTGTCATTTCCCTACAATGTTCCTCGGGAAATGTTAAATTTCATGATCACGTCTTTTAAGTATTCGGTACACCATTCCATACAAAGTTATATGCGTGGCGTGTATACATGCCTACAGAATAGTCTCAACACACATATTACCTACTGAAATAAATGTTAAAATCAGCCTAGTATAAACATAAAATACCTATAACTGACATGCTTAATTAAGGTTACGTTGAAGACTACCTCCTATTTATATGCTGCATTGTGTAAATAATCTTATAGTTTCGTTCTTAATGGGCACCCTACTTCAAGAATTGAAATATACTTACTTGAAGAAAGAAACACCGCAATATGTTCGAAAGAGTTACCGCGGCCCTGGAAAGTAAAAGGCACTAGGAGGAGCATGGGTGGGTTTTAGTCAGTAAAAGTCTGACACTCCCTGCCGCTCCACCCAGAGCGGAAGGGGTCATTTAATGATTTCCCATCCTTAAAAAAAAAATCCTGCATAGGATTCGCTTTTGCAACCTTGAATCGCACACTTTTTAACCATATTTATTACGTTCAAATAAAGAAATTGATTGTTTTACAACAAATAAATATGGCTGGTGGGCTACCAGTCTAACTTAAGTATATAATTATGTATTCTACTAATATCTTTTATTTTTTAATTACATTTCAATACAGTATCCAAATTATTGATAAAAAAATGTTCTGATTCTAACAGATAACTGAAAAATATTTAGAAATATATCAAAACCTAAGTTAATGTTTTTTAATAAGACTTACGATTATTTTTTCCTAGCATTCCTACTAAATTCGGGAATAATCCTCCTAGCAACACTTAAGTAAGTGACACAGGGCTCTCGAAGCGCTTTCTCTCTCGGACCGGATTTCTCTTTGACCGAGTGATTGTCTGTAATAGAACTTAGCGTCATAAACATGAGGTTTATTTTTACATTGGTGTCAAATAATTGACAATGCACATTCTAGGTTGGATATAAGTTCCTTGACGGAATGTATAAAAAAGGATGCTATAAATTACGTCATGTGTCACTGTCATCTCGTTTCTCCTCGAATTTCGTGAATGTGTTTTGTGTTTTTCTTGGTATTGTTGTGGCTTCTTTTGATGACCTTGGCTTCTCCCCTGCACTTGAATTGTTTGCTTTTACGATTGACCTACGCTTGCACACTGGACACTGATTTTCTGCGTAGTCAACTGGCTTTTACCCCACTGATCATATGTGTGTACAAAAGGCAATGTTACTGCTGTTACCAAGAGAACTTAGGTTGCAAAATTACGTCTTTACTTTTTTTGTTTTGTATTAGAAAGCGGGTGTAACACATTCTAATGTTTGCTAGAGTATCTGGCAGCAAATATTATCGAGTCAGCCTTCTCAGCAAGCTTCGCTGTGGTAGTCATACTACAGTAAAATTAGCAGCTCCACTTTACCGAGATCACATCTGTTCAATGATTTCACGTATTGACCAGTTGTGTAGGTACTTGAGACATAAAACTACACCAATTTTACATCACAACTTCCACTATGAATCAATTTGCGAATAATTAAAACAGCCACTAATCTTCACTTCCACTAATCTTAACACTAATCTTAAAATAGCCACTAATCTTCAATCCCGCCAAAAACAGACTCTCATGTCATTAGGCCGGTTGACATAAAATGTCACGGTTTTTAGTTGGAGATGTTGCCATAAGTACTCGAATTGCACTACGATGTCATTTGTATGTATTGAAAAATTATGACCACTATATTTTTAGCACAATCAAATTCAAATAATCATTTTTATTGATGCAGAAATGTATTTCTTATGTATATTAATGCAATAGGTAAAGCCAAGCATTTTATGTAACTAATATTTATATTCCATGGCAACATAAAAAGTATAGCAAAGCCAAAAGGCATGAAGTCAAGCCAGAAAAAAAACCAAACCATGATTATTTATTACCCAAGGAACTTATATCTAACCTGGAATGCGCACAGGCTGCCGATACGCGGTCCAAGCGAGATAGCTTCGCGAGAGCCCTCTGTCTCTTTTCATTAGGGTGACCAACCAATATAATGTAGGTAGAGACTAATATAATAGGATATAATATATTAACCAATAATTTGATTTCATAACTTAATAATAATTATGATTTTATAGATGGATTAAGGTAAAACGCATTATGAAGAATTTATAAATATGTAGGAACATTGGAGAAGTTCCGAGCGGGCGGTGGGTAAGGTATAGTGTCAGGATATGGCGTCCCCATTTTATTGGGATAAACAGGACAGTATACCAATAACAGAGTCTTATTACACTTTTAAAAGCACACACACACACAATATAAACAATAAGTAATAGAAATACAGTCACTCGAACAGACCTTCAAGGTCACAGTTCGTACAGAGGCCTAAACCACCCAAATACAAAGTGTATCAGCAAGCCAATGCAGCTATGTGAATATACAGGAGTGCTGTACTAGGTAAACCGACAGTTTTGTTTGACAGTTTGATTCTTCTCCAGACAGTCTGAAATTATATTTTTTAAATTTATTTAAAATATACGAAGTGACACACCTAAATCGATTAATATGGGAAGTTGAAACTTTTTGCCATTTCCCTACAATGTTCCTCGGGAAATGTGAAATTTCATGATCACGTCTTTTAAGTATTCGGTACACCATTCCATACAAAGTTATATGCGTGGCGTGTAGGTACTACAGAATAGTCTCAACACACATATTACCTACTGAAATAAATGTTAAAATCAGCCTAGTATAAACATAAAATACCTATAACAGACATGCTTAATTATCTTACGTTGAAGACTACCTCCTATTTATAAGCTGCATTGTGTAAATAATCTTATAGTTTCGTTCATTATGGGCACCCTACTTCGAGAATTGAAATATACTTACTTGAAGAAAGAAACACCGCAATATGTTCGAAAGAGTTACCGCGGCCCTGGAAAGTGAAAGGCACTAGGAGGAGCATGGGAGCATGGGTGGGTTTTAGTCAGTAAAAGTCTGACACTCCCTGCCGCTCCACCCAGAGCGGAAGGGGTCATTTGATGATTTGCCATCCTTAAAAAAAAATCCTGCGTAGGATTCGCTTTTGCAACCTTGAATCGCACACTTTTTAACCATCTTTATTACGTTCAAATAAAGAAATTGATTGTTTTACAACAAATAAATATGGCTGGTGGGCTACCAGTCTAACTTAAGTATATAATTATGTATTCTACTAATATTTTTTTATTTTTTAATTACATTTCAATACAGTATCCAAATTATTGATAAAAAAATGTTCTGATTCTAACAGATAACTGAAAAATATTTAGAAATATATCAGAACGAAATGCTTTTTTAATAAGACTTGACAATATTATTTTTTCTTACCATTCCTACTAAATTCGGGAATAATCCTCCTGACAACACTTTAGAAAGGGACACAGGGCTCTCGAAGCGCTTAATCTCTCGGACCGGATTTCTCTTTGACCAAGTGATTGTCTGTAATAGAACTTAGCTTCATAAACATAAGGTTTATTTTATATTGGTGTCAAATTGACAATGCTCATTCCAGGTTGGATATAAGTTCCTTGTTATTACCAAAACTAATCTAGTCAAATAAGCTCTCAATTATAACGATTATTTTTCCAGGCTTTGATAGGCCATAAGCTTGATTTGATAAAACTTAGTAAATTATTTCGTCGACCGTATCTATCACGACATATTACGCAGACGCTTAATAATTTCATCAACAATTTCCTCGCCAGTATCATTTATAATTTACTCGTTTTTTATCAGGATTGCAGATGAATTCGTAAATTTAATAAATATTTTTCCTTTTTATTCCAAAAATTAGACAACGTGACCATTATTTATCTCCAGAATTTTGAATGAGTGGGACAGCCTCAAAATGGCGGGTACACTTAAAAGTGAAATATGTATAGGTACAAATTATTTAAATAGTAGCAATTCATTCAATAAAAATAATTCACTTAAAAAATATATATTTACGTCTTAATTTTTATGTTTATTAATGACCTCTAATTGAGTAGACATTATTATAGGCCTTCTCCATTTTACTCTACATTTTAGTGGACCACAAGATATTTTTTTAACAAATAAGACAGGCGGATATTTGCACAGATACGCGATGTGAGGTGCCAGCATTAGACTTGGAGCCGGTTCTTGAATTGAGCATTTTTAGTTATAAACGTGTGTTTATGAATGCCTAATTTGACAGAATTTTTTATATGCGTAAGTTGAGTTTTACAACTTTAAATGCTTAATTAAGAAATCGGGGCTCGATGAAATCTTTATGGTCGATGCCAGATAAATTTGCAGTAACGGTCATTAACCCACCTACATTTATTGACATACTTAATTGGGAAAACAGAAATAAAGACATAAAGCTGTCCTGAATCGACTTCTATCGTGATCCTTTACGTTTTATAGTTATGAACAACGATTCATAATTCAGGTCCAGGTACCTACGAAGAGATACTAAGGAAAGGGCAATGACCGTTATTGCAAATTTATCTGGCGTCGACCATAGTGTTACTTTTGAACCACATAAAATTATGCTTCATTTCATGGTATTTTGAATACCACCAAATGACGCATACTTTGCGCTGATGTTTAAAACGAGGTCTACACCAAAATCCAAAATTACGGTTATTGTTTATCTCTTTTTTTATGTGTGTGCTTTACAGGTTTTAAATTGTTTTAATATAAGCGGCATTTTTCTATAACGTATCTATGTACGTACCTGATTTGAATCTAGTATTAAGTACTGCGCTTTAACTATCAAGAATGTAACTATGTAATTATATACACTGTATGTATTTCCGATTAATGTATTTTCAATATTCTGGTTCAAAGCAAAGACCACACCAAATGTTGGTCCACACATATATAAGGGACGTGTCTTGATTGTGGCAATTGTCACTAAGTAACCCTGATTTGTGTGGAACTGGAGGCATATTCAGACGTTAGCACATGCCTATTGTGTTATTTTCGTATCGCGATTTTAAATTATAGCTCGAAAGCATCGATTTGACAGCCTTCGCGCGCGGGGTCCCCGCGTGCTTCCTCACGGTAAGTTTGAAATAAGCGAATCAAGCGCCATAACATTAACAATTAATTTAATTTAAATATTTATGTCCTTATTATTTCATTCGTTTTCAGGCCAGACATGTTTAAATTAATTTAATTGAAATATGTATGTCCTGAAAACGAATGAAATAATAAGTAGTTTATTTGTTCTATCCCCGTGGCTTCACTCACGTAGCCTTTTTCACATAAACCGTGCATTTTTCGGAGATGAAAAGTAGCCTATGGCAACCACAGTTTTGTACCAATGAAAATAAAATCATACGTCCTAGAAATAGATTTTAACTCTTTATCATATAAGTTTATTTAAATATCTAGGTAACCAATAGAACCTAAAAGTGAGGCAAAGACCTTTTCAGTGTTATGATCGCCCAGAGGACACGGTGGAGCATACGGTGGAGTCTGCCCAGCTTGGGCGGAGCACCGCCGTGTCCTCGTCGAGGCGATCGGCGGCGGCGACCTCTCGCGTCCGGCCATGGTTCAATCCATGGTACGGAGCGAGGAGGCATGGGAAGCCGTCACCTCCTTCTGCGAAGCAGTAATGCTAGTGAAGGAGGAGGCGGGCCGCGTGAGGGAGAGACAACCCTCACGCCCTAGCCGCCGCAACATAGGGAGACGCACCGGGCGCCGAGAGTCGCTGGGCGATTCCCGGCCACCGTAAGTGCGGGTCTGCGCATGGCCAGCGTTGGGTGACTCGCCATCCGATCAAAGCCAGGCCCGGGCTGAAGGCGCGTTGTGTTCCACGCGTGCCTCAAAGAGATGTCAGCATAGGAGTAGGGGCCCGTTAGGGTTAGAGCCTGCTATTCATTTACTGGAAAACGTTCATTGTTGCATTCAGGTGGGTACTCCAACGTCGTTGTACCTTGTTCTTTTTTTTTTCTTTGTTGTATATTGTTCAAGGTCTAAGAATACACATTCACATGACACTTTATTCACACTAAATTTAACTTTGAACTGATTAACTACTAGCATTTAGAGTTAAAACAATTATTTAAATTAAAAAAATCTGACAGCTCCCATTTACAAAAAAAGTGACACAAGTCCTGTCTGGAAGAGCTCCACGGAGCATCTAAAAATTGAACAAATGAGAGAGATGCTACTTTACCAAAACAAAAGAAGAGATAACGATACTAAGAGTGTTGTTCGGAATAAAAAAAAAACGCAAGTGCTAAAATGAATTTACGGATTTGATAACATAAAAGTATTATTCAATCAAAATAGGTTTAGTTGGAATCTCGATAAGGTAATTTTGTATGTTTTAAAGTAATTTTCGCAGGATAAATCTAAAGTGTTGCGTCTTGTAGCTAAAAAAAGTAAAAAGATATTTCGAACCACAAGACCCAAATTGATTATTTTCGGGTCTAAAACCTGAAAATAATGAATTTGGGTCTCTCTTTGCTAGTTATGACAATCGCACGTATCGCAATCATTGCAATGTATCGCTCACCTTCTTTTCACAACCTAGATCCACTCCTTAAAACATTAGACGAAATTCTCACAGCATATTCCAGCTTTGAGAATATAATAATCATGGGAGACAAATATTGCGATTACTACTAATTTGTTATGATTAACAAATTAGACGTAAATGGCGAATGCTACCTTACCCTTGCTGCTTCCCATGGCCTTCTTCCAGCCCATTCTCTTATTACACGTAGTGAAAGTGAAACCTGCATTGACCATGCCTTACTAAAAACTAAAAGCACTGCTATGACCATCGTTCCTGACTTCACTTTGACAGACCACTACCCCGTCTTATTAAACCTAAACTTTAAAATGACTACTCAATTTTTTCTTACATCAATTAAAAAATTTTACGCAAAACGCCTAGAACTATCCTAAATATTAACTTAAATCCTATTTATTAGTCACCTAATCCGAATATGTCTCTACATTACTTGACAAAAAGTGTTCAAGAAGCCGTAATAAATAACACCAAAATAATAACTCTGTCCAGACGGAAGAAGATAATAAAGCCATGGATAACGCAAGGCCTTTTACGATGTATAAGAAATAGAGATAAGTTGCATCGAAAATATAAACTCTCGCCAGACGATTTGTCTCTAAAAATTACCTACACGCGCTACAGAAACTTCTGCAATAACCTATTAAAAAAACTAAAAAGAGCCTACGATAAAGATAAGGTACAGGCGGCGCAGGGAGATAACAGGAGATTATGGAAAGCAATAAAAGAAATCACTGCTAAAATACATCTAAAAACACAACACACCCAAATGAACTATTGTCTCTATCAACGACACCTCAGTCATCACTAAATGTAATCAATAGGTACTTTGTAAATGTGGGTAAAACCCTAGCGGATAGGATAGAGCAAAAGAGGGCAAGTCGCAAACTTACAAACAGCAACTTTAAAATTCTTACACAGTTGAACTCGTTTGTCTTGGAAAGTACCACTGAAGAAGAGATGGAACGTCTAATCGAGAACCTAAAAAGAGATTGTGCTGCGGAGTATGACTCAATAAGCAGCTCATTCTTACAAACATATAAAAACCCTCCGTTTACGTTCATATTTACCTTGTGTATTCAGCATGGTGTTTTCCCTGACAGCGTAAAAAAATCTGTTGTGTGCCCTATCTACAAGAGCGGTGATAGAAGTCGTATCATTAACGACAGGCCGATACACGGGAAGAGGCTTTTATAGATGCCCAAGACAGTTTCAATGCTGTGAGGGAATGGCTAGAGGACAATGTGTTAACTCTAAATGTGGAAAAAACCAAATATATTTGTTGTAGTAGGTATACGGTCAAACACAGAAATCAATCATGATCACCATAACATCTAAGCCCATGAGTGTTCCTCTAAGGAAAACTATTCTTGTCCTAAACTAGAGCGTGTAACAGTGACAAAATATCTAGGCGTAATTATAGACAAGAACCTCAACTTTAAGGAACACACTAAGGCCCTTTGTGGTAGGATCAGGAAGCTAATTTACATATTTAAGAACCTCTGACACGTCACCGAACCCTCTGCGATAAAGCGGATATACTTTGCCCTCTGCCAATCCCTCATTACCTACTGTATTATATCATGGGGAGGATGCCCAAAAACTATTATTAAACCTGTTGAGGTTGCCCAGCGTGCCATTCTGAAGGTTAGCACTTACATACCAAGGTTATTTCCTACCGAGCAGTTTTACGAGTTCTGTGGAGTCCTTTCAGTGAGACAACTTTACATTCTCAATATAATATTAATGCAACATAAGAATACCTTTTACAATGTACTTACTCTAAATAGGTGCACAAAACACTTGGTTTGCCCACAACCCTTCGCTTTTAAAACAAAATATAGCACTAGATTTGCTCTATTTATTGGCCCCATCTACAACATAGTATGTAGATAAAAAATTGAACGTATACCCGATGACTAAAACTTCTTGCAAAATTACACTAAGTGAGTACCTACAGAAACTCACTTATCAAGAGACAGAAAATTTGCTTCAGGTGCCCAGATAAACAGTTAGACTAGTGGAACTATTCCAATAGTACAAAAAAAAGTCATGCTCCGCAACTTTACACACACTCATTCACGTACAGTTCCAGCACACACAAAGAGAGGACTGGTTACAGACTAATAATATTACCTTTTTAAATATTGTTATCGTTTTATTTCATTTTATTTATTTTTTGCAATTTTTCTAAATTTTCTTTTAGAAATTGTATAAGATACGTACATTCATACATGGAGATATACAATATCATAGTAAAAATAGTTAATTTGTAACCCAGGGGATCTGCGTTGAGGGCTGAAATACAGGTTACGCCTAGTTCGGCCCCAAATGCTAATGCTTTTGTGTACTTTAAGTTTAAATTAAGAACTCTACTTGTAAAAAAAAATTACATATTTGTGTGAATAATCCTTATTATTATTATAGTTGTTTCGGGTCTGGCTGTTTGTGTATGTGAATTTATATAATATGTTTGTGAAACGCACCTACAATACATGAGAAAATCCTAGTGTAAGGCAACGTTAAAAAAAAAATAACTGAGGCTCCGGAAAGACCCAAACGGAAAAAGAAAAAAAAAATAAAGTAAAATAAATTTCTTAAAAACAATTAAGAAATTATCCAAAAACACCAATAAAAGTCTTTCTGCGAAAGTACGAGAACTTTGGACCAGTGTGGTATTTTTAGTATTTCTGGAGACGGGTTGGTAGGACCCAGAAAGACACTTAGCTTGGAACTACGGTAGAGATTGGTCAGTCTGAGACGGCAATAGGACTTGGTCGACATCGACCAGTTAGTTTAGTTAAGAGGCTAAGGCCAATGTGCTAAGTGCCATTGTAACTCTTAGGGGTTTATTAAGATAATTATAGTCGGACTGTAGTCTAGTTCAGACTGAGCTAGTACTTAAAATATGTTCTTGTGTGTGTTTGTTGGTGCGGCTGAGTGAGACTTCCATTATTTCGAGCGTAACTGTAAAATAGCTACTTTTCAGGAGACAGTTTTTTGACAGGTTTCAAACATTGTGTATGGGTATCTTATGGTTCGGCTAAGATTATTTTCAATAAGTTTTCTTTACATTTTATACCCATTTTGTCCCTTAAATCCTATTTCTCCGTTGTGTTTAGGCAAAGTAAGGCTGGACTTGAGCAATAAGTAACATTATGCCTTTATCTCCGGAAATGTTGAGGCCACAATCGCCTTTACGTTTTTTTATATTATTCTGATGCTTGTATTTATTTTTATATCATAGGAATTTCTGTTTAATAACAGTTATTAAACAGAAATTCAGTGAGGAGTGACTTTTCAAAACGGCTTATTTCGGGTTCCCAATTTTACTTTTTTTTTTAATGCCAATCGGGACTTTATGTACACTCACATTATATGACGTGAAGTGTCCGGTTCTAAAGTACTTTAATCTCGAAGAAAAATGGCCATAGAAAATGCTTTCCGCAACAAAATAGCTTAATTCACGTTAATTCTCGGCCCTACTAATTGTGATAGGAGTTTTTTCAAAATAGCTCATTTCTAGAACATTTTGTATGGAAATTTTGTTAATACGTATCAAAATGGCTTATTTCTAATCTGGTATCACAGGTTATTTTGGAGGGTTGAAAGATAGCTTTAATATCTGGAAGTGGATCCGCAAATATATTTTTATACATTGGCAACACTTTTTATTTGACTACGGCCAATTAAAAAAATATTAAACGTCATGTGTCACCTTGCTGTCAACTTCTCAATACTTTCATGTCAAGGCTGAGTGTCAAGGTGAAAAATATTTTCTTGTATCGTTGCTCGTTGGTGTTTTTGTTGCTAATCCGAATAATTTTGAGTAAATAACGGTGCATAATGGCAGATAAGACCGTGGAGGAGTTAAATTCAGGCAAAACAAAATGGCTTATTTCTTAGGAGTGCCAAAACAAAATGGCTTATTTCTTAGGAGTGCTGAAACAAAACATCTTATTTCTTGGAGTTTGCGACTAAATGGCTTATTTCCTTAAATCATATGATAATAACTCATAATTTAGAGTATTAAAAAAAATATATACACTGTGAAACGATCTATTAACGTACCTAGATTATGTACATAGAAGTTTGTTACTAAAAATATTCATATATGAAAAGTTTTCGTATTTTTCTTGGTCCTGAAAAAAATGACCATACAGAAATAAGCCATTTTGAAAAGTCACTCCTCCTAGTTTAGCATTACTGAAAGAACATTTGAATGTAATAAAAGAAAATAATTAAAGGATGATAATATTTAATTCGAAACAAAATCTGACTTCTATTAACCTAAGTATTTGCTCTTGTGCACACAGTATACAAAAAAAGTTTTTTCAAACTTATAAAAAAATCTATAGGATTACATTTATTTTAAACTTATACGAAAGAAATTCAAAAAAATTAAAGTAATAAAATTATAAAAATAGTTCGTATAAGTCTACAAACCAAACAATTGTATTTTCTTTAATGATTCGGTTATTTTAATATTTCGAAACAAAAGAATATCTTCATACAATCAGAGCTTAACATTAAATTACACATAATCAAAAGCAGTCTTTAAAACTAAATTGCATATAATCAAAATCTGTTCTTAAAATTAAATTGCACGTTATTAAAATATAATGTTTTCTTGGATTTAAAATTCTAACTCTTTTTCACAACCTCGTGGCACCGGTGACTTGACGCGATCCCTTTCATCATTGCAACTTTCAAAAGTCATCATAATCTTCCTGTCCTTATCCCATGTTACTTAGGGATGGCGCAACACGGTTTTTTCTTCCATTCTGTCCTATCAGCCGTCACACTATCACTAACTCCCTTTTCTTTCATATCGCTCCTCACACAATCCATCCATCATTTCTTTGGTCTCCTTTTTCCTCTCTACCCATCCACATTTATATTCATAACCCTTTTAGTTACATGCGTTTCATTCCTCCTCTTCACATGACCATACCAGGACAAGCGGTTACTTACCTTTCAACTTTTCCGTAACTGGCGTCACTTCTAAACTACCTCTAATGTACTCATTTCTCACTTTATCCATTCTCGTTACTCCACAAATCCATCTTAACATTCTTATCTCCGCTACATGCAATCTATTTTCATCCGTCTTTTTCACAGTCGCAACATTCTAATCCATACAGTACGACAGGTTTTATTACGGATATATAGATTTGTCCCTTCAACTTGAGGGGCATTCGTGGGTCGCAAGTTGTTCCAGTAACCTGTCGCCATTTCATCCATATTGAGATGATCCGTTACGTCTCGGTCTATATCGCCATCCCCCTGGACAAGCGACCCGAGGGGAGCAGATTGGTATAGACGTTCCGGTGAGAGCTATAGGCATAGGACTGAAGAGACCGCCGAAATTGCAGAACAGGTATTCTGTTTTGGTTCTGCTCAATTTCTGGCCAACACTATCTAGTCTCTGCCACCACGTCTCCAATCTTTCCGCCGCTTTCGGAAACTAGCACAATGTCATCAGCAAACACCATACACCAGGGAGCCTCTTCCTGGATGTCCAACGTTAGAGCGTCCATTATCATCAGGAAGAGGTAAGGACTAAGGGCCGACCCTTGGTGCAAACCTTGGCAATTAGGGCTTCGTCTCTTCTATACATACCCAATTTAGCCATTCCATAAAACACGGCCACAATCACCATGAGGGTTTTTTTCTACGTACCCAATATTGAAAATTGAACAATTAATTAAAATGACTTAATTAGGTACAAACTCGTTAATGTTATGTTATTTGAACTTATTAAATACAGTACAATTTAACAAAACATTTTCATTTCCTTAAAATCCCTTGAGCAATAAAATATTTTAACTTACTTACTTTCTATAATCATCATCACTTTTCTTTCATTTACCCGTTCCAATCAATTACACCAACTTTCGTCTTCGGCTTTTTATTATTTATCATAAAATGTAACGGTATATTTGGTTAATAATAATATAACTAAACTTAAGTAGTATATGCAAAACTGTTATTTATTTAGAAATCAGATTACGCTCGCCGGAGCTAACAATCTCCGCGTTACGACGAACAGTGGCCGAGCGGCGCTAGCGCGCTCTCTCCACGCCCGCGCACCCCACTACTACTAATCGCAAAGAAAGAGAGCGTGACGGCGATTGTGGCTATATTCTTCAATAAAAATGTAGTGCTTAAAATTGTGGCTTCTTAGAAAACCTAATTATTTGATAGCCTGTACCGTTTTTAATTGAATTATGCAATAAAATAAAAAAGCCCATAATTAGGTTCGTTAGGGCACTATTCGTAGGATACGACGATATAATAATGATGACGATGATATTGTGTTAAATGATACACAGTGACGCGTGCGGAGCCGCGGCAGAGGCTAGTTGTCTAAAATCATAAAATTAAAAAGACAGAGACGTGTTTCTGGGTTTTCGAGTTTGTTGCGCCACTTCTTCTTCCCAGCTTAAACACTACGAAGTGGTGATAAAAGACGCTTTTGGGGCTGTCTTTAGGCTTTCAAGAGATTATAACTCTCGATCGTATTAACTACTTGTGATTCTTGAATTTATATTCTCTATTTGCGACCACTGATTTGGTCAGATACGATCACTGTGTTTTGCAGACGCACTTGTTGTACAAAGAGTGCGGTTCCTAGGGTTAGGTTGACCATATTTATCTCATATTAAACAGTCCAAGGACTGTTACGGGCCATGTCTCATATTAGCATGACTCTGTATGAGCGTGATATCGACGCATTGCCTCTGAAAAGTCGCATAAGGATGTGTTGCTCTGAGGACAATGGGTGCAGATGTGAGGTACCGTGTGAGTAACTATTGACCAAAAACCTGTTACGCTGACTTATGGATTTTTCAGACGACCTATTGTAAATTGTAGTAATTTAAATACAATCCCTTAGTACCATTTTAACTTTCTTAAACCACTCCTGATGTATTTCATAACTATGAATTCCTAAGTCCATACTGTTTTTCAATCCTTACCTTGTCTTAACATTTTGTCGAGCTCTACGGAGCCGCGCCGATGGCGGGGCGCGGCTTTTTCCCTTTGGGGAAACTAACCTTAACACCACATCTATGATAATTAGGAAAACTCAAAAATAAAATTATTAACCCAGGGTAATTTAAGTCATTTAGTTTGCATCCCTTATAACCATTTTAAGATTTTTAAGCCACTCCAGATGTATTTCATAACTATGAATTCTAAGGTTTATTCTGTCTTTCAATCCTTACCTTGTCCTAACATAATGACAAGGCATTGGACTATTTCATACTTTTGGAATTCACATCATAAACGGCGGGAGAGCGATCAGTCTGAGAGGAGCTCTACGGGGCCGTGCGGATAACGGGGCGTGGTCTTTTCCTTACACCGAATCTAGGATAATCAAGAAAAACCGATAATTTTATCAGACGGTAATTTTAGTAATTTAGTTTGCATCTCTCACTAACATTTTAACTTTCTTAAACCACTCCTGATGTACTTCATAACTATGAATTCCTAAGGCTATACAGTTTTTCAATCCTTACCATGTCCTAACATTTTGTCGAGCTCTACGGAGCCGCGCCGATGGCGGGGCGCGGCTTTTTCCCTTAGGGGAAACTAACCTTAACACCACATCTATGATAATTAGGAAAAACCAAAAATAAAATTATTAACCCAGGATAATTTTAGTCATTTAGTTTGCATCCCTTATAACCAATTTAAGATTTTTAAGCCGCTCCAGATGTATTTCATAACTATGAATTCTTAAGTCTATTCTTTCTTTCAATCCTTACCTTGTCCAAACATAATGACAAGGCATTGGACTATTTCATACTTTTGGAATTCACATCATAAACGGCGGGAGAGCGATCAGTCTGGGAGGAGCTCTACGGGGCCGCGCGAATGGCGGGGCGCGGCCTTTTCCATTAGAGGAAACCAACCTTAACACCGAATCTAGGATATCTAAGGAAAACCTAAAATTTTATCAGACGGTAATTTATGTAATTAAGTTTGCATCTCTTACTAACATTTTAACTTTCTTAAACCACTCCTGATGTATTTCATAACTATGAATTCCTAAGTCTATACTGTTTTTCAATCCTTACTTTGTCTTAACATTTTGTCGAGCTCTACGGAGCCGCGCCGATGGCGGGGCGCGGCTTTTTCCCTTAGGGGAAACTAACCTTAACACCACATCTATGATAATTAGGAAAAACCAAAATAAAATTATTAACCCAGGGTAATTTTAGTCATTTAGTTTGCATCCCTTATAACCATTTTAAGATTTTTAAGCCACTCCAGATGTATTTCATAAAAATGAATTCTTAAGTGTATTCTGTCTTTCAATCCTTACCTTGTCCTAACATAATGACAAGGCATTGGACTATTTCATACTTTTGGAATTCACATCATAAACGGCGGGAGAGCGATCAGTCTGGGAGGAGCTCTACGGGGCCGCGCGAATGGCGGGGCGCGGCCTTCTCCATTAGAGGAAACCAACCTTAACACCGAATCTAGGATATCTAAGAAAAACCTAAAATTTTATCAGACGGTAATTTTAGTAATTTAGTTTGCATCTCTCACTAACATTTTAACTTTCTTAAACCACTCCTGATGTACTTCATAACTATGAATTCCTAAGGCTATACAGTTTTTCAATCCTTACCATGTCCTAACATTTTGTCGAGCTCTACGGAGCCGCGCCGATGGCGGGGCGCGGCTTTTTCCCTTAGGGGAAACTAACCTTAACACCACATCTATGATAATTAGGAAAAACCAAAAATAAAATTATTAACCCAGGATAATTTTAGTCATTTAGTTTGCATCCCTTATAACCATTTTAAGATTTTTAAGCCGCTCCAGATGTATTTCATAACTATGAATTCTTAAGTCTATTCTTTCTTTCAATCCTTACCTTGTCCAAACATAATGACAAGGCATTGGACTATTTCATACTTTTGGAATTCACATCATAAACGGCGGGAGAGCGATCAGTCTGGGAGGAGCTCTACGGGGCCGCGCGAATGGCGGGGCGCGGCCTTTTCCATTAGAGGAAACCAACCTTAACACCGAATCTAGGATATCTAAGGAAAACCTAAAATTTTATCAGACGGTAATTTATGTAATTAAGTTTGCATCTCTTACTAACATTTTAACTTTCTTAAACCACTCCTGATGTATTTCATAACTATGAATTCCTAAGTCTATACTGTTTTTCAATCCTTACTTTGTCTTAACATTTTGTCGAGCTCTACGGAGCCGCGCCGATGGCGGGGCGCGGCTTTTTCCCTTAGGGGAAACTAACCTTAACACCACATCTATGATAATTAGGAAAAACCAAAATAAAATTATTAACCCAGGGTAATTTAAGTCATTTAGTTTGCATCCCTTATAACCATTTTAAGATTTTTAAGCCACTCCAGATGTATTTCATAAAAATGAATTCTTAAGTGTATTCTGTCTTTCAATCCTTACCTTGTCCTAACATAATGACAAGGCATTGGACTATTTCATACTTTTGGAATTCACATCATAAACGGCGGGAGAGCGATCAGTCTGGGAGGAGCTCTACGGGGCCGCGCGAATGGCGGGGCGCGGCCTTCTCCATTAGAGGAAACCAACCTTAACACCGAATCTAGGATATCTAAGGAAAACCGAAAATTTTATCAGACGGTAATTTTAGTAATTTAGTTTGTATCTCTTAATAACATTTTAACTTTCTTAAACCACTCCTGATGTATTTCATAACTATGAATTCCCAAGTCTATACTGATTTTCAATCCTTACCTTGTCTTAACATTTTGTCGAGCTATACGGAGCCGCGCGGCTGGCGGGGCGCGGCTATTTCCCTAAGGGGAAATCATCCATAACACCATTTCTATGATAATTAGAAAAACCAAAAATAAAATTATTAACCTAGGGTAATTTTAGTCATTAAGTTTGCATCCCTTAGTACCATTTTAAGTTTTTAAAGCCACTCCATATGTATTTCATAACTATGAATTTTTAAGTCTATTCTGTCTTTCAATCCTTACCTTGTCCTAACATAATGACAAGGCAATGGACTATTTCATACTTTTGGAATTCATATCATAAATGGCGGGAGAGCGATCAGTCTGGGAGGAGCTCTACGGGGCCGCGCGAATGGCGGGGCGCGGCCTTTTCCATTAGAGGAAACCAACCTTAACACCGAATCTAGGATATCTAAGGAAAACCGAAAATTTTATCAGACGGTAATTTTAGTAATTTAGTTTGTATCTCTTAATAACATTTTAACTTTCTTAAACCACTCCTGATGTACTTCATAACTATGAATTCCTAAGTCTATACTGTTTTACAATCCTTACCTTGTCTTAACATTTTGTCGAGCTCTACGGAGCCGCGCCGATGGCGGGGCGCGGCTTTTTCCCTTAGGGGAAATCAACCTTAACATCATATCTATGATAATTAGGAAAAACCAAAAATAAAATTATTAACCTAGGGTAATTTTAGTCATTAAGTTCGCATCCCTTAGTACCATTTTAAGTTTTTTAAGCCACTCCATATGTATTTCATAACTATGAATTTTTAAGTCTATTCTGTCTTTCAATACTTAACTTGTCTTAACAAAATGACAAGGCATTGGACTATTTCATACTTTTGGAATTCACATCATAAACGGAGGGAGAGCGATCAGTCTGGGAGGAGCTCTACGGGGCCTTGCGGATAACGGGGCGTGGCCTTTTCCTTACACCGAATCTAGGATAATCAAGATAAACCGATAATTTTATCAGCCGGTAATTTTAGTAATTTAGTTTGCATCTGTCACTAACATTTTAACTTTCTTAAACCGCTCCTGATGTACTCCATAACTATGAATTTCTAAGTCTATACTGTTTTTCAATCCTTACCTTGTCTTAACATTTTGTCAAGCTCTACGGAGCCGCGTTGATGGCGGGGCGCGGCTTTCTCCCTTAGGAGAAACCAACCTTAACACCACATCTATGATAATTAGGAAAAACTGAAACTAAAATTATTAACCTAGGGTAATTTTAGTCATTTAGTTTGCATCCCTTATAACAATTTTAAGATTTTAAAGCCACTCCAGATGTATTTCATAACAATGAATTCTTAAGTCTATTCTGTCTCTCAATCCTTACCTTGTCCTAACATAATGACAAGGCATTGGACTATTTCATACTTTTGGAATTCACATCATAAACGGCGGGAGAGCGATCAGTTTGGGAGGAGCTCTACGGGGCCGCGCGAATGGCGGGGCGCGGCCTTTTCCATTAGAGGAAACCAACCTTAACACCGAATCTAGGATATCTAAGGAAAACCGAAAATTTTATCAGACTGTAATTTTAGTAATTTAGTTTGTATCTCTTAATAACATTTTAACTTTCTTAAACCACTCCTGATGTACTTCATAACTATGAATTCCTAAGTCTATACTGTTTTACAATCCTTACCTTGTCTTAACATTTTGTCGAGCTCTACGGAGCCGCGCCGATGGCGGGGCGAGGCTTTTTCCCTTAGGGGAAATCAACCTTAACATCATATCTATGATAATTAGGAAAAACCAAAAATAAAATTACTAACCTAGGGTAATTTTAGTCATTAAGTTCGCATCTCTTAGTACCTTTTTAAGTTTTTAAAGCCACTCCATATGTATTTCATAACTATGAATTTTTAAGTCTATTCTGTCTTTCAATACTTAACTTGTCTTAACAAAATGACAAGGCATTGGACTATTTCGTACTTTTGGAATTCACATCATAAACGGCGAGAGAGCGATCAGTCTGAGAGGAGCTCTACGGGGCCGCGCGAATGGCGGGGCGCGGCCTTTTCCATTAGAGGAAACCAACCTTAACACCGAATCTAGGATATCTAAGGAAAACCGAAAATTTTATCAGACGGTAATTTTAGTAATTTAGTTTGTATCTCTTAATAACATTTTAACTTTCTTAAACCACTCCTGATGTACTTCATAACTATGAATTCCTAAGTCTATACTGTTTTACAATCCTTACCTTGTCTTAACATTTTGTCGAGCTCTACGGAGCCGCGCCGATGGCGGGGCGCGGCTTTTTCCCTTAGGGGAAATCAACCTTAACATCATATCTATGATAATTAGGAAAAACCAAAAATAAAATTATTAACCTAGGGTAATTTTAGTCATTAAGTTCGCATCCCTTAGTACCATTTTAAGTTTTTTAAGCCACTCCATATGTATTTCATAACTATGAATTTTTAAGTCTATTCTGTCTTTCAATACTTAACTTGTCTTAACAAAATGACAAGGCATTGGACTATTTCATACTTTTGGAATTCACATCATAAACGGAGGGAGAGCGATCAGTCTGGGAGGAGCTCTACGGGGCCTTGCGGATAACGGGGCGTGGCCTTTTCCTTACACCGAATCTAGGATAATCAAGATAAACCGATAATTTTATCAGCCGGTAATTTTAGTAATTTAGTTTGCATCTGTCACTAACATTTTAACTTTCTTAAACCGCTCCTGATGTACTCCATAACTATGAATTTCTAAGTCTATACTGTTTTTCAATCCTTACCTTGTCTTAACATTTTGTCAAGCTCTACGGAGCCGCGTTGATGGCGGGGCGCGGCTTTCTCCCTTAGGAGAAACCAACCTTAACACCACATCTATGATAATTAGGAAAAACTGAAACTAAAATTATTAACCTAGGGTAATTTTAGTCATTTAGTTTGCATCCCTTATAACAATTTTAAGATTTTAAAGCCACTCCAGATGTATTTCATAACAATGAATTCTTAAGTCTATTCTGTCTCTCAATCCTTACCTTGTCCAAACATAATGACAAGGCATTGGACTATTTCATACTTTTGGAATTCACATCATAAACGGCGGGAGAGCGATCAGTTTGGGAGGAGCTCTACGGGGCCGCGCGAATGGCGGGGCGCGGCCTTTTCCATTAGAGGAAACCAACCTTAACACCGAATCTAGGATATCTAAGGAAAACCGAAAATTTTATCAGACTGTAATTTTAGTAATTTAGTTTGTATCTCTTAATAACATTTTAACTTTCTTAAACCACTCCTGATGTACTTCATAACTATGAATTCCTAAGTCTATACTGTTTTACAATCCTTACCTTGTCTTAACATTTTGTCGAGCTCTACGGAGCCGCGCCGATGGCGGGGCGAGGCTTTTTCCCTTAGGGGAAATCAACCTTAACATCATATCTATGATAATTAGGAAAAACCAAAAATAAAATTACTAACCTAGGGTAATTTTAGTCATTAAGTTCGCATCTCTTAGTACCTTTTTAAGTTTTTAAAGCCACTCCATATGTATTTCATAACTATGAATTTTTAAGTCTATTCTGTCTTTCAATACTTAACTTGTCTTAACAAAATGACAAGGCATTGGACTATTTCGTACTTTTGGAATTCACATCATAAACGGCGAGAGAGCGATCAGTCTGAGAGGAGCTCTACGGGGCCGCGCGAATGGCGGGGCGCGGCCTTTTCCATTAGAGGAAACCAACCTTAACACCGAATCTAGGATATCTAAGGAAAACCGAAAATTTTATCAGACGGTAATTTTAGTAATTTAGTTTGTATCTCTTAATAACATTTTAACTTTCTTAAAACCACTCCTGATGTACTTCATAACTAAGAATTCCCAAGTCTATACTGTTTTTTAATCCTTACCTTGTCTTAACATTTTGTCAAGCTCTACGGAGCCGCGTTGATGGCGGGGCGCGGCTTTTTCCCTTAGGAGAAACCAACCTTAACACCACATCTATGATAATTAGGAAAAACTGAAACTAAAATTATTAACCTAGGGTAATTTAAGTCATTTAGTTTGCATCCCTTATAACAATTTTAAGATTTTAAAGCCACTCCAGATGTATTTCATAACAATGAATTCTTAAGTCTGTTCTGTCTTTCAATCCTTACCTTGTCCTAACATAATGACAAGGCATTGGACTATTTCATACTTTTGGAATTCACATCATAAACGGCGGGAGAGCGATCAGTCTGGGAGGAGCTCTACGGGGCCGCGCGAATGGCGGGGCGCGGCCTTTTCCATTAGAGGAAACCAACCTTAACACCGAATCTAGGATATCTAAGGAAAACCGAAAATTTTATCAGACGGTAATTTTAGTAATTTAGTTTGTATCTCTTAATAACATTTTAACTTTCTTAAACCACTCCTGATGTACTTCATAACTAAGAATTCCCAAGTCTATACTGTTTTTTAATCCTTACCTTGTCTTAACATTTTGTCAAGCTCTACGGAGCCGCGTTGATGGCGGGGCGCGGCTTTTTCCCTTAGGAGAAACCAACCTTAACACCACATCTATGATAATTAGGAAAAACTGAAATTAAAATTATTAACCTAGGGTAATTTTAGTCATTTAGTTTGCATCCCTTATAACAATTTTAAGATTTTAAAGCCACTCCAAATGTATTTCATAACTATGAATTCTTAAGTCTATTCTGTCTTTCAATCCTTACCTTGTCCTAACATAATGACAAGGCATTGGACTCTTTCATACTTTTGGAATTCACATCATAAACGGCGGGAGAGCGATCAGTCTGGGAGGAGCTCTACGGGGCCGCGCGAATGGCGGGGCGCGGCCTTTTCCATTAGAGGAAACCAACCTTAACACCGAATCTAGGATATCTAAGGAAAACCGAAAATTTTATCAGACGGTAATTTTAGTAATTTAGTTTGCATCTCTCACTAACATTTTAACTTTCTTAAACCACTCCTGATGTACTTCATAACTATGAATTCCTAAGTCTATACTGTTTTTCAATCTTTACCTTGTCTTAACATTTTGTCGAGCTCTACGGAGCCGCGCGGATGGCGGGGCGCGGCTTTTTTCCTTAGGGGAAACCAACCTTAACACCGAATCTATGATAATTAGAAAAACCAAAAATAAAATTATTAACCCAGGGTAATTTTAGTCATCTAGTTTGCATCCCTTAGTACCATTTTAAGTTTTTAAAGCCACTCCATATGTATTTCATAACTATGAATTTTTAACTCTATTCTGCCTTTCAATACTTACCTTGTCCTAACATAATGACAAGGCATTGGGCTATTTCATACTTTTGGAATTTACATCATAAACGGCGGGAGAGCGATCAGTCTGGGAGGAGCTCTACGGGGCCGCGCGAATGGCGGGGCGCGGCCTTTTCCATTAGAGGAAACCAACCTTAACACCGAATCTAAGATATTTAAGGAAAACCGAAAATTTAGTCAGCCTAGGGTAATTTTAGTAATTTAGTTTGTGTCCAATAGTAACATTTAAAATTTTTGAAGCCACTCTTGATGTATTACATAACTATCGATTACTAAGTAGTAGTAATAGTCCAATGCCTTGTCGAAACAAGGCATTGGACTATTTCATACTTTTGAAATTCACATCATAAACGGCGGGAGAGCGATCAGTCTGGGAGGAACTCTACGGGGCCGCGCGGGTGGCGGGGCGCGGCCTTTTCCCATAGGGGAAACTGACCTTCACACGGAATCTAGGATGATTGAGGAAAACTGAAAGTTTTATCAGCTAATGGTAATTTATACATTCGGAGACCAATGCGTACAGAATAATCAACTAAGCAGTCCAGCATCTGCTGCAAATCCTGCAGCAATTCAGCCAAGATGACGATGTCATCTGCAAATCTCAAGTGTGTGATGTACTCGCCGTTGATGTAAATGCCGTGTCCTTCCCAGACCAGCTCCTTAATCACATCATATTGTACGTCAGAGACCAATTTTGGGGAAATTCTCACCCCTCGACCCAGTGCAGTGCAGTGTCCAGTCCGCTGGTCTTGAGTTTCGACGGCCATTGTCGCGTTTTCAAGACATCCTAACACTCAGATATATCGCCAGTCGACTTAGCGTCGCTAGAAATATTGCAAAACAGACCAGAAGCCCTTGTGCATTGAACAATGTGCCATTCAATTAGCGAATGTGACTGTCGAAATGCTAAAATGTAGGAATTTGATTACGTGACATTTCGATAGCATCTGTCAATCCCATTCATTTTTGACGCATTGACAATCGCCATCGCCACGTTACCGCCGACAGAATGTCACTTGTCTAGAGCCCCAAGTCTCAAAAGAGTCAAAAGCTTCAAAGGCAAGACATATGGGCCGATTATTATATTCTTCTTGACTTGTTTGCAGTAGAGATGGTTGTTAGGGGCGAAAAGTTACTTACTGGTGCCGTTCAATGAAATAGCTAGGCAGCCAATTAAGTTAGTAGCTAGTTGGCTGTGACATCCTATACAGCTGTATAGTGCCTTTGGGGTTCTCGAAAGAAGCTCAAGAGTCTAGAAATAAAGATACTAAAATGTACACAGAACATGTTTCATAACCATCATTCGTAGTGTTATTTTATTCTTAATGTCCACCGGAAATCGAATGGGTTAGCGGCGTTCGAGTATTCCTCTTTCAAAGTGGAGGCTCGAACCAATAGCAGAGCGTAAAACAACACTCATACGTTTCGTCCAATCACGGACCTTCATTTCAAGCCGCGATCTCAGCGCCATCAACAATGGCGTGAGTGTAAGATCCTGCGCAGTGCGTTCTCCACGTGTGATCGGACTAAGACTAAATATAAGAGATTCTTGTAGAATATGCGTGTGTTAATATGATTTTTGGAACTTTAAGTGACCTGTGAAGCCTCATACACATAAAGAAGTGCAGTTCGCGACTAGGTGACGCCACAAGAACGCGATACGCGGGAGCTCCCAGCGACATAGCTACAGCTTACTGGACGAGACGTACGTGACTGTCAAGGTAAGAGCTTTCCATCTGGTTGACGGAGTCTCGAGCGTTGCAACCTATTCAATTCGACGGTCATACCATTATCGGTGGCTGCCCCCAAATGTGCAGGTGACGCCTTCCTGACACATTTTATTGGTGCCGAAACCAGGAAACTTTAGATCAAAAACTCATTCAAATCGGTCTAATTTCCCCCACAATGTCATTTCTACACGATTTAGGTATATTTCTAGCAGTCTATACTAACAAATTATGATTTTATCATAAATCTTATTTCAAACTTTAACCGACCGCTATTACGTAAAAATACTTGTAGGTACTTCGTGAATTTAAAACTTAATTTATTCAATATTTCTTTCGAATGCATACGAAGTGAACACGAATATAGTTATTTATGATATTAGTGCGGTAAGTTGGTTTTTACAAACGAGTAGACGAATGTAAGCACGAGACGAAGTCGAGGGCTTACCATAGTCACGAGTTTGTAAAAACCAAATCCGCACGTGTGACATACAACGTTTTTCGACACATTTGCGAGAAAACATTACAATAAGTAATGAAACAAACTTTTTGTCTCTAGAAATCAGTCGGAAAGTCGCAACAATCTTTGACGTTTCTAATATGAAAATGGCGCGAATTTGCAAAGGGCGCCACATGCGCGTGGTGAAAATTAGAACCACATACTTTATTTTTTTTATTTATCTTCTCTCATTTTCTCTATAATATTAAAATGAGACAAACGTATACAGCAAAAGCGCTTCCAAGGAGGTTCAATTATTTAGCTTATTTATTCTCGAGATGTGAAACTCCTTGGTGGAATTCTTATTAATTTTTATGGAAATAAAAAAAAAAACCGTAAAGAATACGCACGGCGCTATACAACGGAGTTTGCGGTAAAATATGTACTTAGGTGAGAGTACCTACTTTGCCGCACGCTCCATTGTGTGGTGCATAATTTTTAACTTTCGAACAATGCATACAGGCTTCGTAAATGCATTTTTTGAGCAAATGTGTTGAAAAAGTACCTATTTATTTAGTTCTTTATGGTAGGTACATAGCATTTGTCGTGTAGAAACTCATTTGATTCGTAAAAATAACGAGAAACGCATTTGGTATAACCCACCTATATTGAGTTGGTTATACTTATCGATACAACTCGCTTTATTTATCGCACTCCCACGTCGCGTAAAATCGCCATACAACTTATTCGCATATCATTATTAGTTCGAATTTGGAACAACTTTTTTATCACGTATCTAATCCGTCCGAACTAGTGGTCATTTATGCATTTTACATTTCGTATTTCAATACACACGCAAGATTATAATACTTAAAATCCAATAAAGCGGCAATCAATCGCACCGTGCTTAGGTAATGTTCACTCGATTAAATCGACCTTAAAGTTACCTACCTAAGAATCATATTCCCTTGCGCTTCGCATCGGCTATCCGTTTTAGCAACAATCCCCGAAGTGCAAATCTTACCGCTTTGTTTTAGGTACCTTCACAACTTGTTATTTCGTAGGTACGTGTTACTCAGAAATCTATAGTAACGTAAACCACGATCGTTAGTAATACTTACGCACTCGTAAGTTATTATTATACTAATCTTCGAAATAAGTTATTACTAAACTGTAACTACGTTTGTTTGTGATTGTCGTTACTCGTGGCTCGTAGTCTCGATGGTCACAAGTCACAAACAGATAGGAAGGTAGGTATAGTGCCTATTCGTAATTCGTGAAGTATTTAGACTTGGACTTCTCGTGCTATACAACAATTCGTTTTTAAATCCCTTGTATAGCGCCCCCTCGTTTCCAATGTTTTATTTAGACATACTCGCGCTATAGGTACCTACTGTGATGCCACTCTTAATTCGTTATTTAGACTTGGACTTCTCGTGCTATACAACAATCCGTTTTTAAATCCCTTGTATAGTGCCCACTCGTTTCCAATCTTATATTTCGACATAGGTACTCGCGTTAAAGTACCTACTGTGA
Organism: Melanchra persicariae; assembly: GCA_947386135.1. Classification (NCBI taxonomy): domain Eukaryota; kingdom Metazoa; phylum Arthropoda; class Insecta; order Lepidoptera; family Noctuidae; genus Melanchra; species Melanchra persicariae. Next base: position 32,807,175 of record OX376643.1, read on the forward strand.
TCCGACTCCTTATTCGTTATTTAGACTTGGACTTCTCGTGCTATACAACAATCCGTTTTTAATCCCTTGTATAGTACCCACTCGTTTCCAATCTTATATTTCGACATACTCGCGCTATAGGTACTGTGATGCTACTCTTAATTCGTTATTTAGACTTGGACTTCTCGTGCTATACAACAATTCGTTTTTAAATCCCTTGTATAGTGCCCCCTTGTTTCCAATCTTATTTTTTTTTATTTATGAATGGTATAGCTCTTGACCTCGATCACGCTTGATGGAAAGCAATAGATGAGGTCCATGATGAAAGCGAGCATGCCCAGGAGATGCCCTGAGGCACTGGTACTCCCACGCGTCGACGAAACACAGCACGCTGCTTGACGCCGAACTCCGGTGGGAGGGTGGTCGCGAACCAGGCGGGCGTTAGCCCTACCACCGCAAGGGAAGGATTAGCCAGTCTTATAAGGTGTTAGGTGAGACTGTCCAGGATACGCCGAGTGCTCGGTTCAGTTTAGTGTCTGATGGAACAAATTGCGCTACACGAGGAGGCTCCTTCATGCATCCCAAAATATTATTATAATTCAACATATTCGCGCTACCTACTGTGATCTTAGTGTGCATTGTAGAATTTATTCGTTGATCGGTAAGTTTTCTACTTACATTTCATTATCATTCGCTTTCTTTCTTCTAAGTTTACCTTGTCTCGTGATAAGGAAACTTAACACCAACTGAATTAATTCATAAAATATTAATTTCATCGTTCGTTCTCAATCATATTAAAAATGTCTTACAATACTAGACGCAAGTTAACAACGGATCCTTTATCTAAGAAACGTAAATCACTCACCGTGGCTGATTATGAACCTTCACTTACTGTTAAGGACTTACCTTTTTTGTGGCGTAAGCGTACCCTCGCATTGAATCGTTTACGGAAGACGCTTGAAGTCGCTGAGTTAGCCCAAAAGGAGCCTGCCCAGTTGAACACGTTTCTTGCTCATTATTCCGTCGTACAAAAATTATGTGATAGCTTTGAAGAGGCACATTCCGATATCCTGCCTGCATTGTGGACAGCGAGTCAGAAGAACAGGAAGATGATATCCGAGTAGACTTCGATCAGGTGTATTTCCACATCATGAGTATTCACATGGAGTTGTTTCCTACCAATGCAGGAGATTCTAAATCAAATTCAACCGCCATGGATCGCTCCTGCATATCTAGAGTAAAGTTACCTAAAATCAACATTCCCACATTTTCTGGAAAAATAAAGGAATGGCCCAGATTTTATAATCTTTATAATTCGTTAATTCATCATAATGAATCAATGTCGGACGCTGAACGCATGCATTATCTTTTTTTCAAGCCTTTCTGGGAATCCTCTTTCTCTTATCCGCACATGCCCTCCAGAAGGCACCTTCTATCTCGAAGCCTACCAGACACTAAGTAAGAGATACCAAGATAAACGTGAGCTAGCCTTTACGTGCTGGAAGGAAATACTGGAAATAAACTTAAAATCTAACTCGCCAGAAGAACTTCGTCGTGCTCTTGATTATACAAACGAGAATTTAAATATTTTAAGAGGTCTCGGATTACCTACCAAAGAATGAAATTTTGTTCTCTGTCACCATTTTTTATCTAAATTAGTTTCGTAAACGCGGTGCGCTTACGAACGACAACATATTTCTACAGAGCTGCCCGATTTCAAGGAATTATTGACGTTCTTATACACTAAATGTGAGGCGCTCGTTAGAGACACACACTTCTCATCTCATGATCACTCCAAAGCCTCCGTTAATCGTAGTCAAGAGAAACCTCTTACTCAAAACAAATCAAATGGTAATTCTTCAAAATCCAAGCCCCCGACCGTGTTTCTTTCCAAAACACAGAAGAAACATCAAAGCCCACTACTCCGACGCCTCAGTCTGCCACTCATAGGTCCTCATCAGTTTCTTCATTATCTGCGCAACCAATCGTTAAGTGTCCATTTTGTTCAGAAAATCACTCTGTCAACCATTGCAAACTGTTTGAACAGACTCCCTTTGCTGAACGAATAGAGTATGCTAAATCGAACCGTTGGTGCTTCAACTGTCTTAGACCTTCTCATCGGCTTAAGGAATGCCGATCCATTTTCAATTGTAAAAAATGTCGTCAGCGTCACCACAAGCTTCTTCATTTTGATGAACCTGACAGCGCAGCTTCTTCCAAGATTCAGCCTTCTTCGAGTACCCCAACCAACAATCCAGTTCGTGTACTGACCAGTCTCGTTGACAGGTCCGGGGTACTTCTCTCTACAGCCAAAGTTCAAGTTCGTTACTCGTCGGGTAATTTTCAATCGCTTCGCGCTCTTATAGATTCGGGAAGCCAAGCACATTTCATCACTGAACGTGCCGTTGAACGACTTGGCGTTCTTAGTCTTTCAACTTCTCGCCGTGTCATTGGCATAGCACAGTCTTCTACAGCTGTTTCAGGAACAGTTAAGATTGAACTTGGTGTTAACGGCCAGAGTCTCTTTAATGTCAACGCGCTCACATTACCTAGCATCTGTGGTAAAATGCCATCTACTCGTATTGACAACTCCTCATGGCATCATTTGAAGGGTCTTCAACTGGCTGATCCGGATTGTCACCAGCCTGACCCTATCGATCTTCTTCTTGGTGCTGAGATCTTCGCCTCATTATTGTGTCCTGGTAGTGTATGAGGAGGATCACAGCAACCCGCTGCTCTTAATTCCATATTTGGTTGGATCTTGCTTGGCGGTACTGGTGGCAAGGATGAGGTACAGTCATTTTTTGTAAACGGAGACGACTGTCTTTATAAGGAAGTCAGACACTAACGGGAGCTAGAATCATTCGAAACAACTCGATGCTTAACTCCTAACGAGGAACGTTGTGAAGAGATATTGTGAACTCAACACACTCGCGATCTCACAGGCAGGTATGTTTGCATGGTGCATTATAATTTATAACCTATTAAACAAAAAAATAAAAATGTATTCATGCCTTAAACGTCAGTGCAAAACCTTAGTTAGAGACTACCTTCAGACGTTAAATTATGAAAATACTGAGGATATTCTGCTGGGTATCTCGCGGTGTTGATGCTTTTATTCCAATTTGTCCATAGACTGTACATGCTTTACTTATACCTACATTTACTCACTACAAATTCACACACTCTACACATACACCTACACACACTCACCATATAGTTTAGTTTTCTCATTATATTTGTTTTAGTTTCTGTTTTTAACCACCACTTGCTTAATTTTGAATTGTCCCACTTTTAATATGATCTTTGGCTTTGTTTGTTACGGAGATTCACTGACGCCTAAGTTACAGGCCCACACCTAGTTTAGGAGTCAGAGTACCTACCAATATATTTGTACCTTATAAGCCTATATGTTCATAGTTTTATGATGCAAATGTTGTTTTTGTGTGAAATAAATTATTGCTACCTTGCCGTTCAAGGAAGACAGCCTAGATAGGTCTTTTCCAGGGTCTCGTGACATTGCTTTGCGTTGCTTTCATACAATAGAACGGAAGTTAGCTCTAATCAAATCTACGTCGTTGGCACGCCTTGAACTATGCGCTGCAGTCCTTTTCGCTGATCTCCTAAAATTTGTTAAGGAATTGTACTCACCCCGTTTTCCTTGCACAAGTGTATTTGCATGGTCTGACTCCACTGTCGTACTTGCGTGGATTCGCTCTCACCCTTCACGTTGGAAGGCTTTCGTCGCGAACCGCGTTGGTCATATTCTTGATGTCATTCCAGATAGTCGTTGGAATCACGTGGCTTCCAAAGACAATCCGCCGGACATAGTTTCGCGCGGTCAACTTCCGTCAGCACTAGCCAACAATCGTTTATGGTGGGCGGGACCTTCGTGGCTCTTCCATCCTCTCCTCTCTTGGTCTGGTGATGACAAAGTGTTGGATCAAACCGCACTTAAAATGGAAGAAAAGAGTCCGCATTCATTACTCACCCACGATGATTCCACAGTTTTTTTCATAGATACCTTACTCGAACGTTTTTATCAATTCGTAAAATCCAGCGCCTCTTGTGCGTATGGGTAAAATTCATCGTTTTCCTTCGCAGTAACCGCACGCGCAACTCTAATTCTGTATCAAGTCGGACAGAACGTCATGAGGTTCTCATAATTATTGTAAACCATGTTCAGTCTCGTTGCTTCGCTACCGAGATCCAACAGTTGCATGCCAGAACACCTTTATCGAAACAAATGCGTAAACTAAATCCATTCTTAGACGCGCTAGGAGTGCTGAGGGTGGGCGGCAGACTATCGAGATCAGGGCTCGAGTTTGAGCATAAATCCCTCGTGAGTCGAGATTTACTTACCTGATAATCGACGCGTTTCATCGTGAAAACTGCCATGCAGGCGTTAATACCGTGCAGTATCTTTTGACTCAGCAATTCTGGATTCTTTGCCCAAAACGCGCAATTCGGCATTGTTTGTCAACATGCTTACAGTGCTACAAAACAAATGCTACTCCTCTCGAACCGTTTGTGAGCGATCTACCCGCTGTTCGTGTTAACCAAGTGAAGCCTTTCTCTGTTGTTGTAGGTACGGACTACGGTGGTCCATTTCGTATCAAACTAAGAAAACATCGCGGTGCCAAAATTGGCAAGGCCTATCTATTTTTATCCGTTTGCCTTAGTACAAAAGCACTTCATCTCAAAACAGTTTCAAATTTGTCAACTGACGCCATTCTAGCCGCACTTCGACAGTTTGTTGGTTGTCGTGGTAGAGTTAGCATCAATGTAAGTCGTCCCGGCGGTGGCAATTAATACAGCGTTTTCAACAAATCTTTTGGAATCGTTGGAAACGGGAATATCTACATACCCTAACTCAACGGGCAAAGTGGACCAAACAATCGAAACCGTTGAACGTGGGATCGGTTGTCATTATAAAAATTGATAACGCTGTTCCGTTACACTGGCCTCTTGCGCGAGTTGAGAAACTTCACCCTGGCCCGGACGAAGTAGTACGCGTCGCAACCGTTCGCACAGTCGATGGCTCTTCATTAATCAGACCATTGGCAAAGCTTTGTCCCTTACCGAATCTTATCGATTAGTGCGTTATTCGTTAATTTAGTATTATCATAAATGCTTTTATTCGTGTGCATTCGTTCTCTAGGTTCTAATTTTCATTTTCTTTAAGTAATTTTCAAAGTGAGAAAATACACGTGTGTATTTTGGTGGGCGGTATGTTTCATAACCATCATTCGTAGTGTTATTTTATTCTTAATGTCCACCGGAAATCGAATGGGTTAGCAGCGTTCGAGTATTCCTCTTTCAAACTGGAGGCTCGAGCCAATAGCAGAGCGTAAAACAACGCTCATACGTTTCGTGCAATCCTTCATTTCAAGCCGCGATCTCAGCGCCATCAACAATGGCGTGAGTGTAAGATCCTGTGCAGTGCACTCTCCACGTGTGATCGGACTAGGACTAAATATAAGGGATTCTTGTAGAATCTGCGTGTGTTAATATGATTTATGGAACTTTAAGTGACCTGTGAAGCCTCATAAACATTAAGAAAAGCAGTTCGCGACTAGGTCACGCCACAAGAACGCGATACGCGGAAGCTCCCAGCGACCTACCTACAGCTTGCTGGACGAGACGTACGTGACTGTCAAGGTAAGAGCTTTCCTTCTGGTTGACGGAGTCTCGAGCGTTGCAGCCCATTCAATTCGACGGTCATACCATTATCGGTGGCTGCCCCAAAATGTGCAGGTGACGCCTTCCTGACACAGAACATTTTGCTAGCAATTTTTTGTAGAACTCAAACATTAATGAATTAATGTTAATAACTTTCTAGTATCGTCGGATCAATATATAACTGATATTTCGAGAAAACATTAGATACAAGAAAAAATCTCAAGTAAATTATTATCCAAATGAATTGAATTATTCACTAGTTTAGGAAGTATAAGAATGAATAGTTCCCTATTTATTTTTATATAAATTCGTGAAAATGTGTGAAACAGCTAATATTTTTTTTCGTTTTTTCAGGGTTGGTTTCTATCAAGAGTTGTTTGTAATCTCATGATAACAAACAACTTTTACCTCATACTTACCACCAAATTTTACCTTTTACTTTGGCCTCATTTTTCAATAATGGAATTTAGTTAATTGTACTTGTTTTTTAATCACATGTTGCCGTCGGTAACTAACTTTTACCTGTTTGTGATTTTGATGAAATTATTACTAACTAACACTTAATAACATCATACAAACATCATCTTAAATTGCCGGTTTAAAAAGCTTTTAAACTGCATTTAAAAGCCTCTGTCTTAAGGAAGTTGAAATGCATTTGCCCCTTATGATTTCTGCTTTCAAACCCTACCGAATCGCTGCAATTTCGTACTATGACGTGTTAAAATTATTTGAGAACGCTGCAGTGGGCCTCAGTGGTGAAATACAAGACCTTAAAGATGTCCTCGTACCTTTTTTCTTCCATTTAAAAATCTGAGTGCCGAAGTCGGTGCATAAACCTGAACAACCTTAAGGTTATGCCTCTCGGTTAGCTTCACCACGAGGTACGCTATTCTGTTCGCGACACTGAAGACTTTCTCAACGTAGTCAAAACGGATTTTCTTTGTTAGGAACCCGATTCCACCTTAGATTAGCTGGTTTCACCGTCGAAAATACATTATAAGGTGACCAGGGTTATTGTTCTCTCTCCCTCTCTTCGGACTTTGCTCAACCCAAGAATGTGCCACCTTATTCCTACGAGTTCTTTTTTAGCTGAACTAGGTGTTCGTCGAGCCGTAACATGCGTTTATTATACGTTTCCAAGGTCAGTGGGGTTTGGTGACAATTCGTTACTCGTGGTTCTTCGCACCCCCTGCATTGCTGTTAACGTGACTGCCACCAAAATAGGAAGGAATAGCAAAGCGGCCGGAAACTAGGGGCCGTGGTTGCCTATTGATGGTCTAATAAAAATAAACGTTTTCAATTTGACTTATTAAAACCGAACGCACTCACTTTCCGCGTTCATCCCTGATTTCGTGGCTAAAGCATGTGTGTCACTATGCATGAGCATGTTATCAACTGTGCCACATGTATCTACACTAGATTGGTAATAAAACAATGTTTGATGTTAGTAGACCATTGAGGTTCACTTGCGCTTTTCTGGGCTAATGGCCAAGTCTAAGGCGTGTATATTGATTCAACTCTATCCTACGCCTTTTATAACTAAGAAAATACGTAAACTGGGGGTTTGTGATCTTCGTCCATTAGAAGTTATGTCAATTTGACATAACCGTTTTCTAAAGGCTAGTGAAATAACAAAAAATACAGTTTTAGCCAGTGCCAAGTACCCGTTAAGAATAGTCCGGCAATTTGTAACGTCTTCTCAATTGTTTGCGTTTCGCGAATGTCGTCTGTGACCCAAGCAGCACTTTGTGGTTCTCAATTTGAAACGCCGCAATCTATGTATAATCTAGATTTGGTCGATCCAATTGAGGACTACTTGGTGGCTGATTCTGCAAAAGAAGAGAAGAAAGAAGAAAGAAGATCTTTTTCGTAATCCTACTGTTTTCTTGTCAATATTGTATAATATGTAATGTTCTCGCCGTGTGACTATCAAGGGCGGTTATTATAAAGACACAAAAGATTATGTCAGAAATTTTTATAGAGCTCAAACATTGAAGATCTGTTTAATACTACTGATATTTCGACAAAACATAAAAACAAGAAAAATTACTCCATCAGATTTTATGTCAATTTGACATACCTGTTTATGAAAGGCTAGAAGAAGTAACAAACAATACAGTTTTAGTCAGTGATAACAAACTGTTCAGACCATCTACAAAACAAAACATATAGACCAATTTGAGAAAAGTTCATAATAACGTCGTGGTTTAATGCGATGTCGTGTCGTTGTTTACAAATTAAAGTCCACAAGTCTCAATAGTTTGCGTTTCGCCAATGTCGTCCGTCTGTGAAACAGCACTTTGTGTTCACAATTTAAACAGTTCCTAACCTATTTAGAATCTAGGTGCAGAACCATTTAAATTGTCGACTACTTTGTTGCTTATTCTGCAAAAGAAGAGAAGAAAGAAGAAAGAAGATATGTTTCTTAATTCTACTGATTTTTTTTTAATACTGTATAATGTGTAATGTTCTCACCGTGTGACTATCAAGGGCGGTTTTATAGAGCTCAAACATTGAAGATCTGCTTAAAAGTACTGATATTTCGAGAAAACATAAGAACAAGAAAAATTAGACCGTCAGAACTGATGTCAATTTGACATTACTGTTTATGAAAGGCTATAAGAAGTAACAAAAAAATACAGTATTAGTCAGTTCTAACTACCTGTTCAGACCATTCTTAAAAATTTGTTAAGTTAGCCTCGTACAGTACGTAAGTAAGTTGGCCCAGAGCTAAGCGGAACAGCGAAAGTGGACCTTAGCAGTCTGTTATCAAACATTGTTCTATTATCCTTCATGTGGCACATTTTATAACATGCTCACGCATGGTGACACATACTCAGACCACGACATCAGGGCTTGACGCGGCAAGTGAGTGCGTTCGGTTTAATGAAGTCAAAGTGAAAACGTTTATTTCCATTAGACCAATAAAAGGATACTTTGAACGTCAGCATTTGACTCGAGTGTCCATTTGCAAAGGTAGATTCTTAAGGTGAAGAATATACAAAAACTTTTCTAAAATTGTTAAACATTACTTGGTATACGAGTACATCCATCAGCAACTATCGTCTTAGTGCCGGATCTCAACCTCACCTGCTCGTGAGGTGCCCAATTAAAAAACTAACGTGTTCCTCAGAGCCTACATACTTAGGTCTTTCATTAATTATTGCATCCTGCCTGTTATGACTTACGGAAACGAAACGTTGACACTCACGGCACGAGGAGTCAATAAATTTAAAGTTGCTCAGCGAGTTCAGGAACGGGCTATACTAGAAATCTCTTTGAAAGATCGAATCGGCAACGAAGTGATCTAACAGAAAACCAAGGTTGTCGACAAAGCTCACATAATAAACAAGCTGAAATCAAGTTGAATAGCCTGAACTAGAAGAGTCATGATAAATTAATCTAAACTAATATAATTAATAGGAAAGATTTATTTGTTTGTTACCGTTTGGCTCAAAAACTACCTAACCAATTTTCGATTTTAATGTTTCATTAATAACATAAAACAAAGGCTATATTTTATTTTTGAAAAAAAAAAGAGAAAATTGCAATAGTGTAACCCTGAGAAGCAATATTATGACTAATAACTTCATTATTTGGCGTACGCTGAGAAAACTGTGGATGAAACATAAAAATGATAAATGTACCACATGATTAGAGTTCTCATTATTACCCATACAAATGTCTAACGATTATGGTTACAAACCAAGTCGGTAGTACGGTAGAGATCGGGTAAATTTCAAAAGTATAACATAGTCCAATGTCTGGACTATTTAATACTTTTGAAAGTCACATCGTAACCGGCGGGAGGGCTATTAATCTGGGAGGAGCTCTACGGGGCCGCGCGGATGGCGGGGCGCGGCTTTTTCCCTAAGGGGAAACCGACCTTAACATGTAATCTGGGATAATTAAGGAAACCCGAAAATTTTATCAGTCTAAGGAATTTTAGTAATTTAGTTTGCATCCCTTTTTAACATTTTAACTTTCTAAAACCACTCCTGACGTATTTAATAACTATGAATTCCTAAGTAGCAATAATAGTCCAACGCCTAGTCAAAAGAAGGCATTAGACTATTTGATACTTTTGGAATTCCCCTTTCAGGGGAAACCGACCTTAACACCGAATCTGGGATAATTAAGGAAAACCCGAAAATTTTATCAGTCTAAGGATTTTTAGTAATTAAGTTTGCATCCCTTTTTAACATTTCAACTTTCTAAAACCACTTCTGACGTATTTCATAACCAAAAAGTTCCTAAGTAGTAATAATAGTCCAACGCCTAGTCAAAAGAAGGCATTGGACTATTTCATACTTTTGGAATTCACGTCATAAACGGCGGGAGAGCGATTAGTCTGGGAGGAGCTCTACGGGGCCGCGCGGATGGCGGGGCGTGGCCTTTTCCCTTCAAGGGAAACCGACCTTAACACCAAATCTAGGATAATTAAGGCAAACTGAAAGTTTTATCAGCCTAGGGTAGTTTAGGAACAGTCACAACAGCAATCGGTCTTGGGGTAACGTATTCGTTGAACATAACCTAGTTTTGTATAAGTTCATTCGGAGACCAATACGTACAGAAGAATCAACTAAACAGTCCAGCATCTGATGCAAGTTCTGCAGCGATTCAGCCAAGATGACGATGTCATGTGCAAATCTCAAGTGTGAGATGTACTCGCCGTTGATGTTTATGTCATGTCTGTCATGATTATTAAGCTATGAAACCTCATTTAAAACCCTCTGTCTCAAGGAAGTTGACATGCATTTGCCCCTTATGATTTCTGCTTCCAAACCCTACCGAATCGCTGCAATTTCGTACTACGACTAGTGTTAAAATTCTTCGAGAACGCTGCAGTGGGCCTCAGTGGTGGAATGCAAGGCCTTAAAGATTTCCTCGTACCTATTTTCTTCCACTTCGATATCTGAGTGCCGAAGTCGATGCGTAAACCTGAACAACCTTAAGGTTATGGCTCTCGGTAAGCTTCACTACGAGGTACGCTATTCTGTTCGCGACACTGAAGACTTTCTCAACGTAGGTAGTCAAAACGGGATTTCTTCATCAGGAACCCGATTCCGGCTTAAAGTAGCTGGTCTCACCGTCGTAAATACATAAGTTGACAAGGGTTATTGTTCTCTCTCCCTCTCTTCGGACTTCGCTCAACCCAAGAATGTGCCACCTTATTCCTACGAGTTCTTTTTTAGCTGAACTAGGTGTTCGTCGAGCCGTAACATGCGTTTATTATACGTTGCCAAGGTCAGTGGGGTTTGGCGGCCATCCGTTACCCGTGGTTCTTCGCACCCCCTGCATTGCTGTAAACGTGACTGCCGCCAAAATCAGGAATAGCAAAGCGGCTGGAAACTTGGGGCCATTGATGTGGTTGCCTTTGATGGAATAAACGTTTTCACTTTGACTTATTAAAACCGAACGCACTCACTTTCCGCGTTCATCCCTGATTTCGTGGCCAGAGCAGGTGTGTTACTATGCATGAGCATGTTATCAACTGTGCCACATGTATCTACACTAGATTGATAATAAAACAGTTTTTGATGTTAGTAGATCATTACGGTTCACTTGTGCTGCTCCGCTTAGCACTGGGCTAGCGGTCAAGTCCAAGGCTAACTTTTCAAATTTATAGAATGGTCTTGACGGGTAGATTGGCACTGGCTAAAACTGTATTTTTAGTTATTTCACTAGCCTTTAGAAAACAATTATGTCAGTTTGACATAACTTCTAATGGACTAAGATTCCAGACGCCCGGTTTACGTATTTTCTCAGTTACAAAACGTTTGGGATAGAGTTGAATCAGTATAAAGATGTTAATACATAGGTATGTATGTACGCAAACCGTCCGTCGGCCTTATACAACGTGTAACAGAATACAGGCAATGTCTTTTAAGGGGTCATTGTGTCATAATTATGAACAACTATGAGACTAACACTACTATCGTGAAAAAATCGACTGCCTCATACACTTATGAGCCCATAACTCGACAAAATGTACAAAACAGCTGAAGTTTTTTTCACGATTTCGGGTTGGTCACATAGTAAAAGTTGTTCATAATTATTAATACCATGACCCCTTAAGAGGTATTGCGTTTATTCTATAACACGTTGTATACAGCAAGTTGTGTAAACTTTTCTTGTAAGTATGTACATTTCCATCCTACAATTGATTTTATACCAATAAATCAAGCATTTTGCATTTTGAGATTCTATGCAACGGGCTGTAACCTATTTTACGACAATGATCGAAGTAATTTGCCTAGCTGTTCAATTAAATGTTGAAATGTCACTTAGGCCGCTGACTAAATAGCTCCGTTTCATGAAATAGCTAGGCAATTAATGGCTGCGACATCTTATATAATTGTAGAGTGCCTTTGGGGTTACTCTCGGAAGAAGCTCAAGAGTCTAGATAGAAACGTTGTTTACACATAACGTATGCTCGAAAATTTTTTGGAACTCAAACATTAATGATAATTAATTATGTTTAATAATTTTCTAGTACCGTCAGATCCTTACATTACTGATGTTTCGAGAAAACATTTGGTACAAAATAAAAACATATATGATTTTGCAAAAGAATTGAAGTATGTAGAAATGCAAAATTAAGAATGAACAGGGATATTGGAGATGAATAAAGCTTCTCATGTTTTTTCTTAAGCTCCTTTGACTACATATAATAGTAGTTTATGCAACGATAATATAAAGGGGGTTATTAAAACACGAGGTTGGGTGATAATAGCATCACACGAGTGTTTTAATAACTAATAATATGCCGTTGCATTTACTATTTGATCTTCACTCATACAGTTGAAATAAAATAAGTGGAAAAATAGTTTATTCCAGTATGGCGGATATTTTCATTGCGTGTTCAAATAACTGCAAAGCGCGCGCATCCATAGACAATGATAAAAGCGCTTCAAGTTAGCCCGCAAAATTGAATTTGATTGACAAAATGTTATGACTTCATAAATTATTTACACATTTACATTTAACATCAATTGTAACTGAAAGAGTTGTATTGATGATTTTGATGATTGTAATTCTTAAATACATACTTACTAACATACTGCAAATTGCGAAAATCCTAAGAAAATTTGAAGCCTTGAAGCGTTCACCTTAAGTCAATGAGCCCCCCCACCAACCGTGTCTCCACGTTGCCGTCGTGGTGGGGCTTGCGTGTCTCAGTGATCTTGGGGGCTTTGCCGGTAGAGCCACTCATGCCGGAAGGTCCCAAGTGAGAGACCAGACCAAGAGAGACACAAGAGGGGCACACCGTTCGGAGACTTGAGCAGTGTTCGGGTCCTCGGACGGTGTGCGTCTCATTGGCTTGCTCGCTGCTCTCTGGTACGCGTCTGATCATCAGACGTGACTGTGAGGGCAGCGAGCAAGCAGTGAGACAGAGGGAGAGAGGAGGGGAGAAAGGGACCGCACCCTCAAAAAGGAAATTATGGACAGGCCTGATAAAGAGACATTACCCCAGGGCGGTCCGGACTGCACAGCAGTCCGGGAATCCGCCACGCCTCGTGCGTCAAGCCCCTCGTATTCTGGGGGGGGGCAACAGGGCTTTCCGCACTCCGCTTGCCAAGGGCAACAGTGGCCGAGGAGGCCCCCGAGGAGGCCCCCGATTCGACTTTGAGGAATTAATCGGGTTTAATTTTAGCTCACCCGACAAAGTGTCGGTCGGGCAGAGCGCGGGAAGTGGCGCTCTATATTGGGAGGAGGGCTCGCTTGAGCGTCGCACAGGTGCAGAGTCGGAGTCCGAGTTGGACTCCGACGACCTAGCGACCTTTAGCTCGGCGAGCTCTGAACCCGTAAGAGCGGGGGCAGCTGCGGAGGACTCTAGGTCCTTCCGCAAGCGGCCCAGAACGGAGGAAGACCGGATGTCGTCTGGCAGCGAGGAGGTGGCCTCGGCTCGCAAGATACCCACCAGTAGGCGGGGTAAGGGCCGAGAGGGAGGCAAGGGGAGATTGCCCGCCTCCAAGGTGGCTGGCCAGCGAGCCGAGGGGTTCGTCGCTGACGGACGACCCCCCAGAGAGGGCGGTCACAGGGCTCCTGGTTCGGAGTCCTCCGGCGGTGAGCCGGATGACTCTGGACAGGAGCGGGTTCGGAGGGCCGGGTTTGCGGAGGTGGTGGAGGCCGCGCTTCGCGATGTGGCCTTGAAGAGGAAGCTTTCCTCTAAGAACAAGGCCATAAGCGAGGCGATGGCCTCCATTCTGGCGGCAGCGGAGGTTACCAAAGGTGGGCCTCCGCCGGACGAGATGTCCGAGCTGCAGGCGGAGGTCGCCCGCTTGGCTGCCGCCACGGAGCGTCTCCGAAAGGAGAACGAGAGGCTCCGCGCAGACCTGGCCAGGCTCCGGGGAGCCGGCCCACAGGGGGCGCTGCAAGGGGGGCGCAAGAAGGACAGCCAGCCCGTGCCGCAGGAGAGCCAGGTGGTGGACCTCGTGCGGCAGGAGATGGCTGCCTTCCAGGTGCGGTTCTCCGTCCTGGAGGGCATTGTCCTGCGCCCCCCGTTAGCAGCCAGTGGGAAGGGGGCCTTCCCACTGGCTGCTAACGGGGGGCGCAGAGCCAGAAAAAGGCGTCATATGCGGCCGCCGTGGCTGCCACACCGGGGTCGTCCGGCCAGGACAAAGGGTCCGGGCCGGCACCTGCGAAGCCGGTGCCGGGAAAACCGGACCCGGCCCCGGGAAGGAAGAGGAAGGGTGGGGTTGCTGCGCGGACGGCGAAGGCTCCTGCGCCGTCTGAGCAGCAGCTTCAGCTCCTCCCCCGGCTCAAGCCGAATGGCAAGTGGCCGGGGAGAAGAGGAAGGCGGGAAAGGCAGCCAGGGCGGCCAAGAGGCGGGAGAGGAAGCGGCGGCAGAAGGCGCGAAGCGTCGCGGCTGTGCTGCGCCCCCCGAGGACCGCGGCTGTAGTTCTTACGCTGCAGCCGGACGCGGGCGTGACGTACGCGGACGTGCTCACCAAGGCGAAGGAGGCAGTGAACCTTGGTGAGCTGGGCATCGTGAGGGGCCTTCGGCTCCGGGTCACCATGACTGGGGCCCGGATGCTGGAGATCCCCGGGGCAGCCAGCGGCCCATCCGCGGACGCTCTAGCCGAAAGGCTCAGGGCGTCCCTAAGCGCGGACGATGCCCGAGTGTCCAGGCCCACCAAGCGCATCGACATGCGCATCTTGGGCCTGGACGACTCCGTCACGGAGACGGAGGTGGTGGCCGCCGTCGTTAGGACGGGGTGGTGCTCAGCAGAGGAGGTGAAGGCGGGCACCCTACGTCCTGACAACACGGGCACGCGCACCATTGTGGTGAGCTGCCCCGTGTCGGAGGCCAAAACCATCTCGGAGGGCCGAAGGTTTTTGGTGGGTTGGGTTTCCGCGCAGGTCAAACTGCTGGAACCCCGACCTCTGAGGTGCTTCCGGTGCCAAGTGGGCCACCATGTGGGAGCACAATGCACCTCGGAGGTGGACCGCAGCGGTCTCTGTTTCCGCTGTGGTCAGCCCGGTCACAGGGCCGGCTCTTGCGTCGCCGCGCCGCACTGCGTAGTCTGTGCGGCAGCTGGCAAGCCGGCCGACCACTGGGCTGGGGGTAGGGCCTGCGCCCCACCCACCAAAGCCGGAAACAGGAGGAAGCCCTCCGCCACCGCCGTCTCTGCCGCGACCGCCGCCGCTGCCGCCGCTTCTTCTGCCGCCATTGCCGGTTCCACTGCGGCTGCTGCTGCAACCGCAGTAGAGCCCCTACAAAGGGCTCCGGAGGGGGCTGAAATGGAGTGCCAGTAATGGCCCCATTTCAACCCCTCCTGTTGAACGTCAGCCACTGCGCCGCCCAGGAACTGATGCTCCTGAGCATGGCGCAGTGACTGATGCCTGTGGACGGCGAGCAATGGGTAGCTCGCCGTCCGATCAGAACAGGCCCGGGTTGACGGCGCGCTGTGTTCTACGCGCGCCAAACCAGCTAAAGTCAGCATGAGTCGGGGCCCATTAGGGCCAGAGCCTACCAGGGTTGCGGATTTGTTCAAAAGAGTTACCGCGGCCCTGGGAAGAAAGGCACTAGGAGGACTAAAGGGTGGGTTTTAGTCAGTAAAAGTCTGACACTCCCTGCCGCTCCACCCAGAGCGGGAGGGGTCATTTGATGATTTCCCATGCTCGAAAAAAAAAAAAAAAAAAAAAGTCAATGAGCCCGCGCCAATAAATAAAACGTTAAAGTGTGCTATAAAAATTCAAAAGTTATTTAATCTACACTCACAACGTTATGTTCCAAATATTAGTTCAAAAACGAATGCATAAGCACGTACTTTTTTTAAGTGGATTGGTAAAATTTAAAAAAAAAATCCATTGTAGTTCAACATTTTCCTTCGATTTTTAAAGAATTGCATCATAAAATAACTTTTTAATTTTTATAGCACACTTTTTCTTTTTAATTTATTGGCGCAGGCCCATTCATTTAAGGTGATCGCTTTGAGGCTTCAAATTTTGTTACGTTTTTTGCAATTTGCAGTATGTAAGTAAGTATGTATTAATAGAATTACAATCTATAAAATCATCAATACAACTCTTTTAGTTACAATTGATGTCAAATTAAGTATTATATTTGATAAAATCGTAACATTTGTCAATCAATTTGAATTTTGCGGGCTACCTCGAAGCGCGCACCTTAAGTCAATGAGCCAGCTTTTATCATTGTTAATGAATGCGTGCGCTGCGCAGTAATTCGAATACGCAGTGAGAATATCCGCCATTTTGGAATAAACTATTTATCTACTTATTTTATTTCAACTGTGTGAGTTAAGATAAAATAGTGTATGCAACGGCATATAATTGGGTATTAAAACAATCGTGTGATGCTATTATCACACTCAGCTACGCCTCGTATGATATAACCCCGTTTTATATGATCGTTGCATAAACTACTATTATGATATAGTTGTTTAAAAATCGAAGGAAAATGTTCAACTAAAATCGTTTTTTTTTTAATTTTACCTATCCACGAAAAAAACGTACGTGTTTATGCATACGTTTTTGAACTCATATTTGGAACATTCCATTGTGAGTGTAGATAAAAACATAAACATCAGCCAAAAGTTTTTGACCACAAATTTAAGAAAAGCACATAACAAAATCGTGGCATAATGCGATGTCGTATCGTTGTTTAAATACTCAAGTCCACGAGAACTATTTAAAAATCTCTTCTCAATAGTTTGCGTTTCGGCAATGTCGTCCGTGTCCAAAACAGCACTTTGTGGTTCTCAATTTGAACAGGTCACAACCTATTTTGAATCTAGGTTGTTTGAGCTGTTTAAATTGAAGACTACTTTGTTGCCTTTTCTGCAAAAGAAGAGAAGAAAGAAGAAAGAAGATCTGTTTCTTAATCCTACTGTTTCTTTTTTTTTTCATTATTGTATATAATGTGTAATGTTCTCGCCGTGTGACTATCAAGGGCGGTTATATAAACAAAGAAGATTATATCAAAATTTTTTATGGAGCTCAAACTTTGAATTTCTTTTTAATACTACTGATATTTCGAGAAAACATAAAAACAAGAAAAATAAGCGCGTCAGAACTTATGTCAATTTGACATAACTGTTTATGAAAGGCTAGAAGAAGTAACAAAAAATACAGTAGTCAGTTCTAACTACCTGTTCAGACCATGCTTAAAAAATTGTTAAGTTAGCCTCGTACAATACCGTTAGCCCAGAGCTGAGCAGAACAGCAAAAGTAGACCTTAATGGTCTGTTATGGGTCATACTCAGAAAAAGTGTACATTTGTTATCTTTTCTTGTCTCGTAACTTCTTATTAAAGTAAATATCTAATTTTAGGATATATTTTATTTTTTCCCCCGTGTTGTTATGTATGTCTATTAATATTGAAGATTTTTCTGGTATTTTAACCTTAATTTTCATTAAAAGGGTATAATTTTTAAATGTCAAAACATTGTAAAAATTTCATGATACAATTTTTTTAGTGTCCCATTGACCATTATTACACATATATAGAGATTAATTTTTATGAATATTAATCGCTTAACGCATTCAGAGCTCAAACATTGAAGATCTGCTTAATACTACTGATATTTTGAGAAAACATAAAAACAGGAAAAATTAAACCATCAGAAGTTATGTCAATTTGACATAAATGTTTACGAATGTTAGAAGAAGTAACAAAAATACAGTTTTAGGCAGCGAAAACAACCTGTTTAGACCATTCGTAAATTCAAGTCCACAAGTCTCAATAGTTTGCGTTTCGCCAATGTCGTCCGTCTCTGAAACAGCACTTTGTGTTCACAATTTAAACAGTTCTTAACCTTGTTCGAATCTAGGTGATGGGCCGTTTAAATTGTAGACTACTTTGTTGCTTATTCTGCAAAAGAAGAGAAGAAAGAAGAAAGAAGAAAGAAGAAAGAAGAAAGAAGAAAGAAGAAAGAAGAAAGAAGAAAGAAGAAAGAAGAAAGAAGAAAGAAGAAATAAGATCTGTTTCTTAATTCTACTGTATAATGTGTACTGTTCTCACCGTGTGACTATCAAGGGCGGTTTTATAGAGCTCAAACATTGAAGATCTGCTTAATACTACTGATATTTCGAGAAAACATAAACACAGGAAAAATTAAACCATCAGAAGTTATGTCAATTTGACATAACTGTTTATGAATGTTAGAAAAAGTAACAAAAATACAGTTTTAGTTAGTGATAACAACCTGTTTAGACCATTCTTAAAAATTTTATAAGTTAGCCTTGTACTATACCGTTGGCCCAGAGCTAAGCGGAACAGCGAAAGTGGACCTAAATAGTCTGTTATCCAACATTGTTCTGTTATACTTCATGTGGCACATTTCATAATATGCTTACGCATGGTTACACATACTCAAACCACGACATCAGGGCTTGACGCGGCAAGTAAGAACGTTCGCTTTAATGAAGTCAAAGTGAAAACGTTTATTTTAATTAGACCAATAAAAGGATAGTTTGTACGTCAGCATTTGACTCGAGTGTCCATTTGCAAAGGTAGATTCTTAAGGTGAAGAATACACAAAAACTTTTCAAAAATTGTTAAACAGTTCTTGGTATTCGAGTACATTAATCAACTATCGTCTTAGTGCCGGATCTCAACCTTACCTGCTTTTGAGGTACCCAATTAAAAAAACTAACGTGTTCCTCAGAGCCTACAGACTAAGGTCTATAATAAATTATTGCATCCTGCATGTTATGACTTGAGGAACGGGCTATGCTTGGAATCTCTTTGAAAGATTGAATCCGCAACGAAGTGATCTAACAGAAAACCAAAGATGTCGACATAGCGCACGTAATAAACAAGCTGAAATCAAGTTGACGTACACGTTGGCTTGAATCATTGTTGAGATAGCCTGAACTAGAAGAGTCATGTTAAATTAATCTAAACTAATATTTTAAAAAGAAAAAATTATTTGTATGTTGCCGTGTGGCTCAAAAACTACCTAACCACATTTTCAATTTTTAAGTTTCATTAATAACTTAAAACAAAGGCTATGTTTTATTTTTGAAAAAAAAATAGAGAAAATAGCAGTAGTGTAACCCTGAGTAGCAAAATTATGACTAATAACTTCATTATTTGGCGTATGCTGAGAAAACTGTGGATGAAACATAAAAATGAAAAATGTACCACATGATTAGAGTACTCATTATTACCCATACAAATGTCTAACTATTTTGGTTACAAACCAAGTCGGGTAGTACGGTAGAGATCGGGTAAATTTCAAAAGTATAACATAGTCCAATGCCTGGACTATTTAATACTTTCAGAAGTCACATCGTAACCGGTGGGAGGGCTATTAGTATGGGAGGAGCCCTACAGGGCCGCGCGGATGGAGGGGCGCGGCTTTTTCCCTAAGGGGAAACCGGTCTTAACATAGAATTTAGGATAATTAAGGAAAACCCGAAAATTTCATTAGTCTAAGAAATTTTCGGAATTTAGTTTGCATCCCTTAGTAATATTTTAACTTTTTCAAATTACTCCTGATGTATTTCATAACTATGAATTCCTAAGTAGTAATAATAGTCCAACGCCTAGTCAAAATAAGGCATTGGACTATTTTATACTTTTGGAATTCACGTCATAAACGGCGGGAGAGCGATTAGCCTGGGAGGAGCTCTACGGGGTCGCGCGAATGGCGGGGCGCGGCCTTTTCCCTTCAGGGGAAACCGACCTTAACACCAAATCTAGGATAATTAAGGCAAACTGAAAGTTTTATCAGCCTAGGGTAGCTTAGGAACAGTCACAACAGCAATCGGTCCTGGGGTAACGTATTCGTTAAACATAACCTAGTTTTGTCTAAGTTCACTCGGAGACCAATGCGTACAGAAGAATCAACTAAGCAGTCCAGCATCTGCTGCAAGTCCTGCAGCGATTCAGCCAAGATAACGATGTCATGTGCAAATCTCAAGTGTGAGATGTACTCGCCGTTGATGTTTATGTCATGTCTTCCCAGACCAGCTCCTTAAACAAATCATGTAATACGTTAATGACCAATTTCGGGAAAATTCTCACCCCTCGACCCAGTGCAGTGCTGTGTCTAGTCCGCTGGTCTTGAGTTGCGACGGCCATTGTCGCGTTTTCATAAATACATCCTTACACTAATATTATATCGCCAGTCGACTTGGCATCGCTAGAAAGATTGCAAAACAGATCAGTGGACCATAACGTGTGAAAGCGTGAGTCGTTCTAGCGAGAAGGAGGAGCTATACACCCTATATAGCTCCATCCCTCCTTCTCGCTCGAAATACTCACGCTTTAACACTTCATGGTAGGGCCGCAGGTCTCGATACAGTCAAAAGCTTCAAAGGCAAGACATAGGGGCCGATTATACTCTTCGGACTTCTTCGCCGTAGAGATGGTAGTTAGGGGCGAAAAGTTATTGAACCGGAATGTCACTTAGGCCGCTGATTAACTTACTGGTGCCGTTCAATGAAATGGCTAGGCAGCCAATTAAACGGCTAGTTATATAGTGCCTTTGGGGTTACTCTCGGAAGAAGCTCAAGAGTCTAGAAATGAAGATAATAAAATGTACACAGAACATTTTGCTAGCAACTTTTTGTAGAACTCAAACATTAATGAATTAATTTTATGTTTAATAACTATCTAGTATCGTCAGATACATATATATATCTAATATTTCGAGAAAACATTAGGTCGAAGAAAAAAATTCATGTAAATGATTATGAAAATTAACTGAATTATTCACTAGTTAAGAAAGTATAAGAATGAATAGTTCCTTATTTATTTTTATATAAATTCGTGTGAACGTGTGAAACAGCTGATATTTTTTTTCGATTTTTCAATGTACTTTTACCCACTGAAAGGTGTAAAGGTTTAACAAATAACCCTGTATATATGTCAAGCATGCGTCACTTCTAATTGCATCATTTTCTTAAAACACAATTATAAATGATGGGATTTAGTTAATTGTTCTTGTTTTATAATCACATGTTGCCGTCGGTAAGTAACATTTACCTGTTTGTGATTTTGATGAAATTATAACCAACGGACACTTAATAACATCATACAAACATCATCTTAAAATGCCAGTATATTAAGCGATGAAACCGCATTTAAAAGCCTCTGTCTCAAGGAAGTTTACATGCATTTGCCCCTTATGATTTCTGCTTCTAAACTCGACCGAATCGCTGCAATTTCGTTCTACGACAAGTGTTAAAATTCTTCAAGAACGCTGCAGTGGGCCTCAGTGGTGGAATACAAGGCCTTAAAGATTTCCTCGTACCTATTTTCTTCCACTTCGATATCTGAGTGCCGAAGTCGGTGCGTAAACCTGAACAACCTTAAGGCTATGCCTCTCGGTAAGCTTCACTACGAGGTACGCTATTCTGTTCGCGACACTGAAGACTTTCTCAACGTAGTCAAAACGGGATTTCTTTATCAGGAACCCGACTCCGGCTTAGAGTTGCTGGTCTCACCGTCGAAAATACATAAGTTGACCAGGGTTATTGTTCTCTCTTCCTCTCTTCCTTCTTTCCTCATTCTTGGGTTGGCAAGAATGTGCCACCTTATTTCTCCGAGTTCTTTTTTTAGCTGAACTAGGTGTTCGTCGAGCAGTAACATGCGTTTATTATACGTTGCCAAGGTCAGTGGGGTTTGGCAGCCATTTGTTACCCGTGGTTCTTCGCACCCCCTGCATTGCTGTTAACGTGACTGCCACCAAAATAGGAAGGAATAGCAAAGCGGCCGGAAACTAGGGGCCGTGGTTGCCTATTGATGGTCTAATAAAAATAAACGTTTTTAATTTGACTTATTAAAACCGAACGCACTCACTTTCCGCGTTCATCCCTGATTTCGTGGCCAGAGCAGGTGTGTCATGAGCATGTTATCAACTGTGCCACATGTATCTACACTAGATTAGTAATAAAACAATGTTTGATGTTAGTAGACCATTGAGGTCCACTCGCGATTTTCTGGGTTAACGGTCAACTCTGAGGCGTTTATTCTGATTCAAATCTACCCCACGCGCTTTGTGACTGAGAAAATACGTAAACTGGGGGTTTGGGATCTTGGTCCATTAGAAGTTATGTCAATTTGACATAACCGTTTTCTAAAGGCTAGTGAAATAACAAAAAATACAGTTTTAGCCAGTGCCAAGTACCCGTTAAGATCAGTTTGGTAATTGGTAACGTCTTCTCAATAGTTTGCGTTTCGCGAATGTCGTCCGTGACCCAAGCAGCACTTTGTGGTTCTCAATTTGAAACGCCGCAATCTATGTCTAATCTAGATTTGGTCGTTCCAATTGAGGACTACTTGGTGGCTGATTCTGCAAAAGAAGAGAAGAAAGAAGATTTTAACTTGTACCAAGGGCGGAACTCAGTTGAGGAACGAATGCTTGCGGTGAGTGCCAAAATTTTTAGAAAAGCCTTGCACATAACAACGTCGTGGTTTAATACGATGTCGTATCGTTGTTAACAAATTAAAGTCCACAAATATTAATAGTTTGCGTTTTGCCAATGTCGTCCGTCTCTGAAACAGCACTTTGTGTCCTCAATTTGAACAGGTCATAACCTTTTTTTAATTTAGGTTATGCCGTTGAAATTGAAGACTACTTTGTTGCTTATACAGCAAAAGAAGAGAAGAAAGAAGAAAGAAGATCTTTTTCCTAATCCTACTGTTTTCTTGTCAATATTGTATAATGTGTAATGTTCTCACCGTGTGACAATCAAGGGCGGTTTTATAGAGCTGAAACATTGAAGATCTGCTTGATACTACTGATATTTCGAGAAAACATAAGAACGAGAAAAATTAGAACATCAGAAGTTATGTCAATTTTACATAACTGTTTATGAGTGTTAGAAGAAGTAACAAAAATACAGTTTTAGTTAGGGATAACTCCCTGTTTAGACCATTCTTAGAATTCATTAAGTTAGCCTTGTACTTTATACCGTTGGCCCAGAGCTAAGCGGAACAGCAAAAGTGGACCTTAATAGTCTGTTATCAAACATTGTTCTATTATCTTTCATGTGGCACATTTCATAACATGCTCACGCATGGTGACACATACTCAGACCACGACATCTGAGCTTAACGCAGAAAGTAAGTGCGTTCAGTTTAATGAAGTCAAAGTGAAAACGTTTATTTCAATTAGACCAATTAAAGGACAGTTTGAACGTCAGCATTTGACTCGAGTGTCCATTTGCAAAGGTAGATTCTTAAGGTGAAGAAAATACAAAAACTTTTCAAAAATTGTTAAACAGAGCTTGGTATACGAGTACATTAATCAACTATCGTCTTAGTGCCAGATCCTTACCTCACCTGCTTGTGAGGTACCCAATTAAAAAAACTAACGTGTTCCTCAGAGCCTACGGACTAAGGTCTTTATTAAATTATTGCATCCTGCCTGTTATGACTTACGGAAACGAAACGTTGACACTCACGGTACGAGGAGTCCATAAATTTCAAGATGCTCAGCAAGTTCAGGAACGGGCTATGCTTGGAATCTCTTTGAAAGATCAAATCCGCAACTAAGTGATCTAACAGAGAACCAAAGTTGTCGATAAAGCTTACATAATAAACAAGCTGAAATCAAGTTGAATGGCCTGCACAAGGAGAGTCATGATAAATTAATATAAACTAATATATTAAAGAGGAAAGATTTATTTGTTTGTTACCGTTTGGTCAAAAACTACTTAACCAACTTTCGATTTTAAAGTTTCATAAATAACAAAGGCTATATTTTATTTTTGAATAAAAATAGAGAAAATTGCAGTAGTGTAATCCTGAGTAGCAAAATTATGACTAATGTATTCATTATTTGGCGTATGCTGAGAAAACTGTGGATGAAACATAAAAATGATTAATGTGCCAAATGATTAAAGTACTCATTAAAATGTCTAACTATTATGGGCACAAACCACGTCGGTAGTACGGTAGAGATCGGGTAAGTTTCAAAAGTATAAAATAGTCCAATGCCTGGACTATTTCATACTTTCAGAAGTCACATCGTAACCGGTGGGAGGGCTATTAGTATGGGAGGAGCCCTACAGGGCCGCGCGGATGGAGGGGCGCGGCTTTTTCCCTAAGGGGAAACCGGTCTTAACATAGAATTTAGGATAATTAAGGAAAACCCGAAAATTTTATTAGTCTAAGAAATTTTAGTAATTTAGTTTGCATCCCTTAGTAACATTTTAACTTTTTCAAATTACTCCTGATGTATTTCATAACTATGAATTCCTAAGTAGTAATAATAGTCCAACGCCTAGTCAAAATAAGGCATTGGACTATTTTATACTTTTGGAATTCACGTCATAAACGGCGGGAGAGCGATTAGCCTGGGAGGAGCTCTACGGGGTCGCGCGAATGGCGGGGCGCGGCCTTTTCCCTTCAGGGGAAACCGACCTTAACACCAAATCTAGGATAATTAAGGCAAACTGAAAGTTTTATCAGCCTAGGGTAGTTTAGGAACAGTCACAACAGCAATCGGTCCTGGGGTAACGTATTCGTTGAACATAACCTAGTTTTGTCTAAGTTCACTCGGAGACCAATGCGTACAGAAGAATCAACTAAGCAGTCCAGCATCTGCTGCAAGTCCTGCAACGATTCAGCCAAGATGACGATGTCATGTGCAAATCTCAAGTGTGAGATGTACTCGCCGTTGACGTTAATGTCATATGTCCTTCCCAGACCAGCTCCTTAAACACATCATCTAATACGTTAAAGACCAATTTCGGGAAAATTCTCACCCCTCGACCCAGTGCAGTGCAGTGTCTAGTCCGCTGGTCTTGAGTTTCGACGGCCATTGTCGCGTTTTCATAAATACATCCTTACACTTAGATATACCGCCAGTCGACTTAGCGTCGCTAGAAAGATTGCAAAACAGATCAGCGGCCCTACCATGACGTGTTAAAGCGTGAGTCGTTCTAGCGAGAAGGAGGGATGGAGCTATACACCCTATATAGCTCCATCCCTCCTTCTCGCTCGAACTACTCACGCTTTAACACTTCATTGTAGGCCCGCAGGTCTCGATACAGGCAAGACATAGGGGCCGATTATAGTCTTCGGACTTCTTCGCAGTAGAGATGGTAGTTAGGGGCGAAAAGTTATTGAACCGGAATGTCACTTAGGCCGCTGATTAACTTACTGGTGCCGTTCAATGAAATGGCTAGGCAGCCAATTAAACGGCTGATTAAGATAGTTGGCTGCGACATCTTATATAGTTATATGGTGCCTTTGGGGTTACTCTCGGAAGAAGCTCAAGAGTCTAGAAATGAAGATAATAAAATGTACACAGAACATTTTGCTAGCAACTTTTTGTAGAACTCAAACATTAATGAATTAATTTTATGTTTAATAACTATCTAGTATCGTCAGATCCATATATAACTGATATTTCGAGAAAACATTAGGTTCAAGAAAAAATCTCAAGTAAATGATTATCCAAATGAATTGAATAATGCACTAGTTAAGGAAGTATAAGAATTAATAGTTCCCTATTTATTTTTATATAAATTCGTGAGAATGTCTGATTACGTTGACACTCATGGTACGAGGAGTCCATAAATTTGAAGATGCTCAGCAAGTTCAGGAACGGGCTATGCTTGGAATCTCTTTGAAAGATCGAAACCGCAACTAAGTGATCTAACAGAGAACCAAAGTTGTCGACAAAGCTCACATAATAAACAAGCTGAAATCAAGTTGAATGGCCTGCACAAGGAGAGACATGATAAATTAATCTAAACTAATATATTTAAGGGAAAGATTTATTTGTTTGTTACCGTTTGGTCAAAAACTACTTAACCAACTTTCGATTTTAAAGTTTAATAAATAACAAAGGCTATATTTTATTTTTGAAAAAAATAGAAAAAAATTGCAGTAGTGTAATCCTGAGTAGCAAAATTATGACTAATATATTCATTATTTGGCGTATGCTGAGAGAACTGTGGATGAAACATAAAAATGATAAATGTACCACATGATTAAAGTACTCATTAAAATGTCTAACTATTATGGGCACAAACCAAGTCGGTAGTACGGTAGAGATCGGGTAAGTTTCAAAAGTATAAAATAGTCCAATGCCTGGACTATTTCATACTTTCAGAAGTCACATCGTACCCGGTGGGAGGGCTATTAGTATGGGAGGAGCCCTACAGGGCCGCGCGGATGGAGGGGCGCGGCTTTTTCCCTAAGGGGAAACCGGTCTTAACATAGAATTTAGGATAATTAAGGAAAACCCGAAAATTTTATTAGTCTAAGAAATTTTCTTAGATGGTAGTTAGGGGCGAAAAGTTATTAAACCGGAATGTCACTTAGGCCTTTGATTAACTTACTGGCACCGTTTAATGAAATGGCTAGGCAACCAATTTAACGGCTGATTAAGATAGTTGGCTGCGACATCTTATATAGTTATATGGTGCCTTTGGGCTTACTCTCGGAAGAAGCTCAAGAGTCTAGAAATGAAGATAATAAAAGGTACACAGAATTTTTTGCTAGCAATTTTTTGTAGAACTCAAACATTAATGAATTAATTTTATGTTTAATAACTACCTAGTATCGTCAGATGCTTATATAACTGATATTTCCAGAAAACATTGGGTACAAGAAAAAAACTCAAGTAAATGATTATAAAAATAAACTGAATTATTGACTAGTTAAGGAAGTATAAGAATGAATAGTTCCTTATTTATTTTTATATAAATTCGTGTGAATGTGTGAAACAGCTGATATTTATTTTTTAATGTACTTTTACCCACTGAAAGGTGTAAAGGTTTAACAAATAACCCTGTATATATGTCAAGCATGCGTCACTTCTGATTGCATCATTTTCTTCAAACACAATTATAAATGATGGGATTTAGTTAATTGTTCTTGTTTTATAATCACATGTTGCCGTCGGTAAGTAACTTTTACCTGTTTGTGAATTTGATGAAATTATATTTAACGGACACTTAATAACATCATACAAACATCATCTTAAAATAAACCTCAATTAAAAGCCTCTGTCTCAAGGAAGTTTACATGCATTTGCCCCTTATGATTTCTGCTTCTAAACCCTACCGAATCGCTGCAATTTCGTACTACAACTAGTGTTAAAATTCTTTAAGAACGCTGCAGTGGGCCTCAGTGGTGGAATACAAGGCCTTAAAGATTTCCTTGTACCTACTTTCTTCCACATCGATATCTGAGTGCCGAAGTCGGTGCGTAAACCTGAACAACCTTAAGGCTATGCCTCTCGGTAAGCTTCACTACGAGGTACGCTATTCTGTTCGCGACACTGAAGACTTTCTCAACGTAGTCAAAACGGGATTTCTTTATCAGGAATCCGATTCCAGATTAGAGTAGCTGGTCTCACCGTCGAAAACACATAAGTTGACCAGGGTTATTGTTCTCTCTCCCTCTCTTCGGCCTTTGCTCAACCCAAGAGTTTGCCACCTTATTTCTCCGAGTTCTTCTTTTAGCTGAACTAGGTGTTCGTCGAGCCGTAACATGCGTTTATTAAACGTTGCCAAGGACAGTGGGGTTTGGCGGCCATTTGTTACCCGTGGTTCTTCGCACCCCCTGCATTGCTGTTAACGTGACTGCCACCAAAATAGGAAGGAATAGCAAAGCGGCCGGAAACTAGGGGCCGTGGTTGCCTATTGATGGTCTAATAAAAATAAACGTTTTTAATTTGACTTATTAAAACCGAACGCACTCACTTCCATCGTTTATGCCCGATTTCGTGGCCAGAGCAGGTGTGTCACTATGCATGAGCATGTTATCAACTGTGCCTCATGTATCTACACTAGATTGATAATAAAACAATGTTTGATGTTAGTAGACCATTGAGGTCCACTTGCTGTTTCTGGGCTAATGGTCAAGTCTATGGCAATTATACTGATTCAACTCTATCCCACGCCTTTTGTGACTGAGAAAATACGTAAACTGGGGGTTAGGGATCTTGGTCCATTAGAAGTTATGTCAATTTGACATAACTGTTTTCTAAAATCTAGTAAAATAACAAAAAATACAGTTTTAACCAGTGCCAAGTACCCGTTAAGGTCAGTTTGGTAATTTGTAACGTCTTCTCAATAGTTTGCGTTTCGCGAATGTCGTCCGTGACCCAAGCAGCACTTTGTGGTTCTCAATTTGAAACGCCGCAATCTATGTATAATCTAGATTTGGTCGTTCGAATTGAGGACTACTTGGTGGCTGATTCTGGAAAAGAAGAGAAAAACGAAGATTTTATCTTGTACCAAGGGCGGTCCTCAGTCGAGAGACGACTGCTTGCGGTAAGTGCCAAAAATTTTAGAAAAGCCTTGCACATAACAACGTCGTGGTTTAATACGATGTCGTGTCGTTGTTTACAAATTCAAGTCCACAAGTCTCAATATCGCGGAGTCTCCTAACACAGGCTTTTTTGCTTGAAAGGAGGCTCCAATCACTAGTTGTTAAGTTTACTTGTAAAACAAATAAAACATTTTTCATTTTCATTTTTCATTTTTTTTCATTTTTCAATAGTTTGCGTTTTGCCAATGTCGTCCGTCTCTGAAACAGCACTTTGTGTTCTCAATTTAAACAGGTCACAACCTATTTTGAATTTAGGTCAGGCCGGTTAAATTGAAGACTACTTTGTTGCTTATTCTGCAAAAGAAGAGAAGAAAGAAGAAAGAAGAAAGAAGATCTGTTTCTTAATTCTACTGTTTTTTTTTAATACTGTGTTATGTGTAATGTTCTCACCGTGTGACTATCAAGGGCGGTTTTATAGAGCTCGAACATTGAAGATCTGCTTAATACTACTGATATTTCGAAAAAACATAAGAACAAGAAAAATTAGACCACCAGAAGTTATGTCACTTTGACATAACTGTTTATGAATGTTACAAGAAGCAACAAAAATACAGTTTAAGTTAGTGATATTTACCTGTTAAGACCATTCTTAAAAATTTGTTAAGTAATCTTTGTACTATACCGTTGGCCCATAGCTAAGCGGAACAGTGAAAGTGGACCTTAGAAGTCTATTATCAAACATTGTTCTATTATCCTTCATGTGGCACATTTCATAACATGCTCACGCATGGTGACACATACTCAGACCACGACATCTGGGCTAAACGCAGAAAGTGAGTGCGTTCGGTTTAATGAAGTCAAAGTGAAAACGTTTATTTCAATTAGACCAATAAAAGGACCGTTTGTACGTCAGCATTTGACTCTAGTGTCCATTTGCAAAGGTAGATTCTTAAGGTGAAGAATATACAAAAACTTTTCAAAATGTTTTAACATTACCTATTTGATATACGAGTACATTAATCAACTATTGTCTTAGTGCCGGAACTCAACCTCGCCTGCTCGTGAGGTACCCAATTAAAAAACTAACAAGGCTCTGACAACCGACAAATATAACAGAAAATTTAGTAGAAACGAAATATTGAAGATATGTTCAATGTCCTTACTTACTGATAATTTTAGAAAATATCAACAAGATATTCCCAAATAAATGAATATCCAAAAGAAATGAAAGTATTTACTAGATATAGAAATGTAAAAATGAATTGTTAAATTGGAGTAGATTAAAGTTTAGTTTTGAAGGTTTAAATCAACCAAAAGGTTTTGATCAAAAATTTTAAAAGGCACACAAATGTTATGGTATCTAAAGTTTACTGCTGCGCCCCAACAGGGTAATGTACCATCTAAGCCAAGCTCTGTTTGCAACTGTATTTTTACTGAGTGCCAACATGATAAGTTAAAAACAATAACAAAACAATTGTGATAAAGATTTTCTAACATTTGTTTTGGGAACAACCTTTGATAACATTATTATTTTTACAGACCTTCCTTTCATACTATTTCCAAACATTTAATGTCATTTTCAATTGTTGCTCATTTTCTTCTGCTTCATTTATATCCCCTTCAGCCCTAATGCAATCAGCAATACTAATAATTATCTAAAACTTTGTACTTGCCCTCGATTGCCTTATTTCCTGGCTCATCATTTCAGACTAAGAGAGAACCCTATGAGAAGTTTGACACAAGTCAATAGACTCATGAATATTCTGTATACTTGACAAACGTGTCACCTTCCAAGTCATGCTTCTGAACCCGTCTTTTCCGATCACAGAAAACATAATAGTTTCCGATCTACATGCATAATTTTCTCTTCCATTCTATTCTTCTTTTTATTATTTTCAAAATCTTCATCTCTTGTGTTTTACGGCAATGTTCCCTTATAGCCTCTTTCCAAATTTTCTTTTTGGCTTGTCTGATATTTTAAGCTTTTTAGTGTGTCCCTGTTTTAACGTTCTATTTAGTTTTATGTTATTTACCACACAAAATTGTTTGAACTTATTATTGATTAATAGTTTTCCACTATCTGCTGTGATAGTGACCTACATTTTACAGTCTACTTAATATTTCCTTCAAATGTCCAATTATTTCAGTTCTGCACTTTTTAAAGTGTAGCATAAGAAGGGTAATATACATATAGCGACCACAATAGTTTATCACCACGAAAATATAGTAATTATTACAGGGCGATGGCGACGGCCCCATCAAATCGATTGCTATGTCAATCCAAGGCACCGTGGCCATCTCACGTGTTTTTAACAGATTCGGTGGATTAGCTGCAGACACAAGTGTTTGCTAGCAATTTTTTGTAGAACTCAAACATTAATGAATAAATGTTATGTTTAATAACTTTCTAGTATCGTCAGTTCCATGTATAACTGACATTTCGAGGAAAAATTAGGTACAAGATAAAATCTCGTGTAAATGATTATCCAAACGAATTGAATTATTCACTAGTTAAGGAAGCATAAGATTGAATAGTTTTCTATTTATTTTTATTTAAATTCGTGAAAATGTGTGAAACAACAGATATTGCTGAAGTTTCTTTCGCGATTTCGGTTTGATCACATAGTAAAAGTTGTTCATAATCATTAGTACAATGACCCCTTAAGAGGTATTGCGTTTAATTTGTAACCCGTTTTATATAGCAAGTTGTGTATACTTTTCCAGTAAGTATACATTTACAACGTACAATTGATTTTATTCATAGGAATCAATCAATTAATCAAGCATTTTGCACTTTGAGATTCTATACGACGGGCTGTTTACTTGTTTTACGACAATGATCAGAGTAATTTGCCTAGCTGTTCAATTAAATGTCGGACTGTCACTTAGGCCGCTCATGAAAAATCTCCGTTTAATGAAATGGCTAGGCTGTTTTTCAATCCTTACCTTGTCTTTACATTTTGTCGAGCTCTACGGAGCCGCACGGATGGTAGGGCACGGCTTTTTCCATTAGGGGAAACCAACCTTAACACCGAATCTATGATAATTAGGAAAAAATTAAAATAAAATTATTAACCTTGAGTAATTTTAGTCATTTAGTTTGCATCCCTTAGTACCATTTTAAGTTTTTAAAGCCACTCCTGATGTATTTTATAACTATGAATTTTTAAGTCTATTCTGTCTTTCAATCCTTACCTTGTCCTAATATAATGACAAGGCATTGGACTATTTCATACTTTTGGAATTCACATCATAAACGGCGGGAGAGCGATCAGTCTGGGAGGAGCTCTACGGGGCCGCGCGAATGGCGGGGCGCGGCCTTTTCCAATAGAGGAAACCAACCTTAACACCGAATTTAGGATATTTAAGGAAATCCGAAAATTTAGTCAGCCTAGGGTAATTTAAGAAATTTAGTTTGCGTCCATAAGTAACATATAAACTTTTTGAAGCCACCCCTGATGTATTACATAACTATCGATTCCTAAGTAGTAATAATAGTCCAATGCCTTGTCGAAACAAGGCATTGGAATATTTCATACTTTTGAAATTAACATCATGAACGGCGGGAGAGCGATCAGTCTGGGAGGAGCTCTACGGGGCCGCGCGAATGGTGAGGCGCGGCCTTTTCCAATAGAGGAAACCAACCTTAACACCAAATCTAGGATATTTAAGGAAAACCGAAAATTTAGTCAGCCTAGGGTAATTTTAGTAGGCCGCGGACGCTCTAGCCGAAAGGCTTAGGGCGTCCTTGGGCGCGGATGACGTCCGAGTGTCCAGGCCCACGAAGTGCATAGACATGCGCATTTTGGGCCTGGACGACTCCGTCACGGAGGGGGAGGTGTTGGCCGCCGTCGTCAGGACGGGGGGGTGCTCTACAGAGGAGGTGAAGGTGGGCACCATCCGTCCTGACAACACGGGCATGCGAACCGTAGTGGTGAGCTGCCCCGTGTCGGCGGCCAAGAAAGTCTCGGAGGGCCGAAGGCTCTTGGTGGGCTGGGTCTCCGCGCAGGTGAAACTGCTGGAGCCCAGACCTCTGAGGTGCTTCCGTTACCAGGTTGGCAACCACGTCGGAGCACTCTGCACCTCGGAGGTGGACCGCAGTGACCACTGCTTCCGCTGTGGTCAGCCCAGTCACAGGGCCGGCTCGTGCGACGCCGCGCCGCACTGCTTCGCATGTGCGCCAGCTGGCAAGCCGGCCGATCACTGGGCTGGGGGCAAAGCCTGCGGTCCACCCGCCAGGGCCGGGTCGAAGAGAAAACCCTCCTCCACCGCCGCCGCCGCCGCCGTCGCTTCCGCCGCAGCCGCCGCTACCGTCGCCGCCGCTGCCACTGCTCGGGAGAGGGCCGAAATGGAGTGCCAGTAATGGCCCCATTTCGCCTCCTCCAGACGAACGTTAGTCGCTGCGCCTCTCAGGAACTGACGCTCCTGAGCAAGGCGCAGTGACTGACGCCTGCGGACAGCGAGCAATGGGTAGCTCGCTGTCCGATCAGATCAGGCCAGAGTCGACGGCGCGTTTCACTACAAACGCGCCGTCAGCAACGAGCAGTCAGCAACGGAGACGGGGCCCGCCAGGGCCAGAGCCTGCCAGGGTTGCGGAATATGTTCGAAAGAGTTACCGCGGCCCTGGGAAGAAAGGCACTAGGAGGACTAAGGGTGGGTTTTAGTCAGTAAAAGTCTGACACTCCCTGCCGCTCCGCGGGAGGGGTCATTTGATGATTTCCCATCCTATAAAAAAAAAAGGGTAATTTTAGTAATTTAGTTTGCGTCCCTTAGTAACATTTAAACTTTTTAAAGCCACCCCTGATGTATTACATAACTATCGATTCCTAAGTAGTAATAATAGTCCAATGCCTTGTCGAAACAAGGCATTGGAATATTTCATACTTTTGAAATTAACATCATGAACGGCGGGAGAGCGATCAGTCTAGGAGGAGCTCTACGGGGCCTTGCAGATGGCGGGGCGCGGCCTTTTCCTTATACCGAATCTACGATAATTAAGGAAAACCGATAATTTTATCAGACGGTAATTTAAATTATTTAGTTTGCATCTCTCACTAACATTTTAACTTTCTTAAACCACTCCTGATGTATTCATATCATATTCATTCACATCATAACTATAAATTCCTAAGTCTATACTGTTTTTCAATCCTTACCTTTTTTTTTTTTTTTTTTTTTTTTTTTTTTTTATACGATGGGAAATCATCAAATGACCCCTCCCGCTCTGGGTGGAGCGGCAGGGAGTGTCAGACTTTTACTGACTAAAACCCACCCTTAGTCCTCCTAGTGCCTTTCTTCCCAGGGCCGCGGTAACTCTTTCGAACAATTCCGCAACCCTGGCAGGCTCTGGCCCTGGCGGGCCCCGTCTCCGTTGCTGACTGCTCTTTCCGGCGCGTTCGGAGTGAAACGCGCCGACTCTAGCCTGACCTGATCGGACAGCGAGCTACCCATTGCTCGCTGTCCGCAGGCGTCAGTCACTGCGCCTTGCTCAGGAGCGTCAGTTCCTGAGAGGCGCAGCGACTAACGTTCGTCTGGAGGAGGCGAAATGGGGCCATTACTGGCACTCCATTTCGGCCCCCTCCCGAGCAGTGGCAGCGGCGGCGACGGTGGCGGCGGCTGCGGCGGAAGCGACGGCGGCGGCGGCGGCGGTGGAGGAGGGTTTTCTCCTCGACCCGGCCCTGGCGGGTGGACCGCAGGCTTTGCCCCCAGCCCAGTGATCGGCCGGCTTGCCAGCTGCCGCACATGCGAAGCAGTGCGGCGCGGCGTCGCACGAGCCGGCCCTGTGACCGGGCTGACCACAGCGGAAGCAGTGGTCACTGCGGTCCACCTCCGAGGTGCAGCGTGCTCCCACGTGGTTGCCAACTTGGCAACGGAAGCACCTCAGAGGTCTGGGCTCCAGCAGTTTTACCTGCGCGGAGACCCAGCCCACCAAAAGCCTTCGGCCCTCCGAGACTTTCTTGGCCGCCGACACGGGGCAGCTCACCACTACGGTTCGCATGCCCGTGTTGTCAGGACGGATGGTGCCCGCCTTCACCTCCTCTGCAGAGCACCCCCCCGTCCTGACGACGGCGGCCAACACCTCCTCCTCCGTGACGGAGTCGTCCAGGCCCAAGATGCGCATATCTATGCACTTCGTGGGCCTGGACACTCGGACGTCATCCGCGCCCAAGGACGCCCTAAGCCTTTCGGCTAGAGCGTCTGCGGCCGGACCGCTGCCTGCTCCAGGGATCTCAAGCATCCTGGCCCCGGTCATGGTGACCCTGAGCCGGAGACCCCCGACGATGCCAAGCTCACCGAGGTTGATGGCCTCCTTGGCCTTGGTGAGCGTGTTGGCATACGTCACGCCCCTCTTGACCGCGTCCGGCTGCAGCGTTAAGACTACAGCCGCGGTCTTCGGGGCGCGGAGCGCAGCCGCGACGCCTCGCGCTCGCTGCCGCCGCCTTCTCTCCCGCCTCTTTGCCGCCCTGGCTGCCTTTCCCGCCTTCTTCTTCTCCCCGGCCACTTGCCATTCGGCTTGAGCCGGGGGAGGTTCAGAAGGCGAGGAAGCCGGGGGGAGCCGCTGCACGGCTGGCGCAGGAGCCTTCGCCGTCCGCGCAGCCGCCCCACCCTTCCTCTTCCTTCCCGGGGCCGGGTCCGGTTTTCCCGACACCGGCTTCGCGGGTGCCGGCCCGGACCCTTTGTCCTGGCTGGACGACCCCGGTGTGGCAGCCACGGCGGCCGCGTAAGACGCCGCCTTTTTTCGGCATGGAGCCTTCTCACTCGCCGCTAACGGGGGGCGCAGGACGATGCCCTCCAGGACGGAGAACCGCGCCTGGAAGGCAGCCATCTCCTGCCGCACAAGGTCCAGCACCTGGCTCTCCTGCGGCACGGGCTGGCTTTCCTCCTTGCGCCCCCCCTTAGGCGCCCCCTGTGGGCCGGCTCCCTGGAGCCTGGCCAGGTCTGCTCGGAGCCCCGCGTTCTCCCTCTGGAGACGCTCGGTGGCGGCAGCCAAGCGGGCGACCTCCGCCCGCAGGTTGGACATCTCGTCCACCGGAGGCCCACCTCGATTAGCCTCCGCTGCCGCCAGGATGGAAGCCAGCGCCGCACTTATGGCTTTGTTTTTAGAGGAGAGTTTCCTCTTCAAGGCCACATCGCGAAGCGCGGCCTCCACCACCTCCGGTAACCCGGCCCTCCGAACCCGCTCCTGTCCGGAGTCATCCGGCTCACCGCCGGAGGACTCCGAACCAGGAGCCCCACGACCGCCATCTTCGGGGGGTCGTCCAACATCCTTGGAGGCAAGGACTCTGCCCTTGCCTCCCTCTCGGCCCGTACCCCGCCTGCTGGTGGGGATCTTACGGGCCGAGGCCACCTCTTCGGTGCCGGACGACCCCTGGTCCTCCTCTGATCTGGGCCGCTTGCGGAAGGACCTGGAGTCCTCCGCAGCAGCCCCCACCCCCTCGGGTACAGGGCTCGCCGAGCTAACGGTCGCCAGGTCGTCGGAGTCCAACTCGGAATCCGACTCTGCACCCGCGCGACGCTCAAGCGAGCCCTCCTCCCAATACAGCGCGCCACCGCCCGCGCTCTGCCCGGCCGACTCTTCGTCGGGCGAGCTAAAATCGAACCCGATCATGTCCTCAAAGGACGGCTTGGATCGGGGGCCTCCTCGGCCACTGTTGCTCTTGGCAAGCGGATGGTGGATAGCAACGTTGCCCCCCCCAGAATACGAGGGGCTTGACGCATAAAGCGTGGCGGATTCCCGGACTGCTGTGCAGTCCGAACCGCCCTGGGGTAATCTCTCTTTTTTGTTGCTATCCATTATTGTCCTTTTAAAGGGTGCGGTCCCTATCTCCCCTCCTCTCTCCCTCTGTCTCACTGCCTGCTCGCTGCTCTCACAGTCATGTCTGATGATCAGACGCGTACCAGAGAGCAGCGAGCAAGCCAATGAGACGCACACCGTCCGAGGACCCGAACACTGCTCAAGTCTCCGAACGGTGTGCCCCTCTTGTGTCTCTCTTGGTCTGGTCTCTCACTTGGGACCTTCCGGCATGAGTGGCTCTACCGGCAAAGCCCCCAAGATCATTGAGACACGCAAGCCCCACCACGACGACAACGTGGAGACACGGTTGGTGGGGGTTCAATCCTTACCTTGGCGTAACATTTTGTCGAGCTATACGGAGCCGCGCGGATGGCGGGGCACAGCATTTTCCCTTAGAAGAAACCAACCTTAACACCGAATCTATGATAATTAGGAAAAAATAAAAATAAAATTATTAACCTTGAGTAATTTTAGTCATTTAGTTTGCATCCCTTAGTACCATTTTAAGTTTTTAAAGCCACTCCTGATGTATTTTATAACTATGAATTTTTAAGTCTATTCTGTCTTTCAATACTTACCTTGCATTGCACTATTTCATACTTTTGGAATTCACATCATAAACGGCGGGAGAGCGATCAGTCTGGGAGGAGCTCTACGGGGCCGCGCGAATGGCGGGGCGCGGCCTTTTCCAATAGAGGAAACCAACCTTAACACCGAATCTAGGATATTTAAGGAAAACCGAAAATTTAGTCAGCCTAGGGTAATTTAAGTAATTTAGTTTGTGTCCTTTAGTAACATTTAAACTTTTTGAAGCCACCCCTGATGTATTACATAACTATAGATTCCTAAGTAGTAATAATAATTCAGATCCTGAATAGTCCAATGCCTTGTTTCGACAAGGCATTGGACTATTTAGGATCTGTTTAATACTACTGATATTTCGAGAAAACATAAGAACAAGAAAAATTAGACCATCAGAACTTATGTCAATTTGACATACCTGTTTATGAAAGGCTAGAAGAAGTAACAAAAAATACAGTTTTAGTCAGTGATAACAAACTGTTTAGACCATATACAAAACAAAACATATAGACCAATTTGAGAAAAGTACATAATAACGTCGTGGTTTAATGTGATGTCGTGTCGTTGTTTACTAATTCAAGTCCACAAGTCTCAATAGTTTGCGTTTCGCCAATGTCGTCCGTCTCTGAAACAGCACTTTGTGTTCACAGTTTAAACAGATCCTCACCTATTTTAAATCTAGGTGAGTGTCCGTATAAACTGTAGACTACTTTGTTGCTTATTCTGCAAAAGAAGAGAAGAAAGAAGAAAGAAGAAAGAAGATCTGTTTCTTAATTATTCTACTGTTTTTTTTTAATACTGTGTTATGTGTAATGTTCTCACCGTGTGACTATCAAGGGGGTTTTATAGAGCTCAAACATTGAAGATCTGCTTAATACTACTGATATTTCGAAAACACATAAGAACAAGAAAAATTAGACCATCAAAACTTATGTCAATTTGACAGAACTGTTTATGAATGTTACAAGAAGCAACAAAAATACAGTTTCAGTTAGTGATAATTATTTACCTGTTTAATTATTTATGTACCATTCTTAAAAATTTGTTAAGTTAGCCTCGTACAATACCGTTGGCCCAGAGCTAAGCGGATCAGCGAAAGTGGACCTTAGCAGTCTGTTATCAAACATTGTTCTATTATCCTTCATGTGGCACATTTTATAACATGCTCACGCATGGTGACACATACTCAGACCACGACATCAGGGCTTGACGCGGCAAGTGAGAACGTTCGGTTTAATGAAGTCAAAGTGAAAACGTTTATTTTAATTAGACCAATAAAAGGATAGTTTGAACGTCAGCATTTGACTCGAGTGTCCATTTGCAAAAGTAGATTCTTAAGGTGAAGAATATACAAAAACTTTTCAAAATGTATTAATATTGCCTACTTGGTATACGAGTACATTAATCAACTATTGTCTTAGTGCCGGAACTCAACCTCGCCTACTCGTAAGATACCCAAATAAAAAACTAACGAGGCTTTGACAACCGACAAACATAACAGAAAATTTAGTAGAACCGAAACATTGAAGATATTATTATGTTCAATGTCCTTACTTACTGATAATTTTAGAAAACATTAACAAGATATTCTCAAATAAAAGAATATCCAAAAGAAATGAAAGTATTTATTAGATATAGAAATGTAATAATGAATTGTTAAATTGGAGTAGATTAAAGTTTAGTTTTGAAGGTTTAAATCAGCCAAAAGGTTTTGATCAAAAATTTTAAAAGGCACACAATAGTTATGGTATCTAAAATTTACTGATGCGCCCCAACAGGGTAATGTACCATCTAAGCCAAGCTCTGTTTGCAACTGTATTTTTACTGAGTGCCAACATGATAAGTTAAAAACAATAACAAAACAATTGTGATAAAGATTTTTTAACATTTGTTTTGGGAACAACCTTTGATAACATTATTATTTTTACAAACCTACCATTCATACTATTTCCAAACATTTAATGTCATTTTCAATTTTTGCTCATTTTCTTCTGCTTCATTTATATCCCCTTCAGCCCTAATGCAATCAGCAATACTAATAATTATATAAAACTTTGTACTTGCCCTCGATTGCCTTATTTTCTGGCTCATCATTTCAGACTAAGGGCGGATTTCACCATTTCTAAAGCAAATCGTGTTTAAGAAAACTTACTTCTGCTTGAACATCAACATTGATCTCGATTTTCGTCTAACGGATTTCACCAGCCACATTTTGATTGCTTTCACGAGAGTCTAGTCTCTATGGCATAGAATGTAAATATTAGCACATAAAACGCAATGCGTTTATAATTGATCATGCGGTAGCGACCTACTGCGATAATAAAACTAAATCGTTTCAATTGTTTCAATAAGGAGTTTCTTTGTGATCGTACACAGCGAGTGAAAATTCGAGAATGCGTTAGCTCAGATGTCTCGATTACATTTGGTGTTCCCCAGGGTAGCATTCTTGGCCCCAGTCTCTTCCTGATCTACATTAACGATCTGTGTGAGCTAGCTGTACCAAATGGTAAAATTTTTACATATGCTGATGACACAGCGCTTGTATTTCATGGAGAGAATTGGGATGAGGTTCAGAAATGTGCCGAGGCAGGACTGCTTAGCATAAGCCACTGGCTGAGGGCTAACCTACTTACTCTGAACCTGTCAAAGTCGACCCTTCTCCAATTTAGCTTCTCCAATTTGAAGCCGATTAACATATGCATAATATATGCATAATGCATCTCAGGATCACGCATCCTGCTCATGTCTAGCTATTAGTCAATCTGACACTGTCAAATATCTAGGTATAATACTAGATAGTAATATTACTTGGAAGCAGCACATAGAGCTAACCAGTGCGCGAATTATAAAACTCATATGGGTATTTAAGTCACTAAGACACGTTGCCGATTACGAACTACTACGCACGGTGTATTACGCATTGGTCCAGTCAGTGATCGGGTATTGCATTGGCGTCTGGGGTGGAGCATGCAAAACGTACTTGTTGCGGCTTGAAAGGGCCCAAAAATCCGTGCTCAAAGTTATGACGTTCAGGCCTTTTAGATTTCCCACCACAACATTGTATGACAAGTGTCAAGTACTCACTGTGCGGCAAATGTACGTTTTGCATACAGTCATCCAACAGCACCTTACCACACCATGCAATAAGCAAGTCTTGCGTAAGCGTACGATCAGGGACGTTTGTGTATCTGTTAAATTTAACACTGCAGCTGCTAGAAGACAACGCATTTATTTGTCTAGTCACCTTTATAACAGGATAAACAGAACGCTTAACATTAATTATATTACTACCAGGGAAGCCAAATTTAAAATTAAGTCATGGCTACTGACACAAGATTGTAAAGAAACAGAATCAATTTTAAAATAGATATAAATATTAAACATTTTAATCACTCATCACAACCCTCTCATTAACCTCCACATCATTCACAGACACACACCACACATACACACACCTTACGAGAGTAGTTTACACTCACTCAAGTAGAACGACAATGTATTTAAAAAAAAAATGATAATAATTTATACTCAATTCAATCAATTCAATTTTTCATATTTAATTTTATAAATCAAGTATTATTTAAAATGTAATTATTTAAATATTATTGTAATTCGTAAAAATATTATTCTTAATGCATTTAATCTACTATTGTTTGGGAGAAGACACTGATTCCTGTAACACAGGTGTTCTACCTAGCACAGGAACCAGGGCCTCAATTTATTTGTACACAATCTTAATGCCAATAAATTATCTTATCTTATGTCACTAAACGTAGCCGGTTACCAAAACTGTTATATGATTTCGACTTTGTCATATACTGTGTTAAGTATAATCCATGATTGTTACAGTCATTATTGTCACGAATGTGATGCTGTGCACCCATATTGTAATAATACGTAGAGATTTCAGATTTACCTGGAAGTTTGACAACTTCAACCAGATAGCCTTACTTTTGGTACCTATTGATCATCGGGTCGTTGTGTGCACTATCTAGACAGACTGTGCTCACAATATAGTGGACCTGTCCAGGTTCACAAGTATCTATGTGGTGCTTTCCTAAAGATACCAATTCTGACATTGTCCCTACTCATAAGATCTCGGCATTTCAATATTATTGTTAAATCTTAAGCCTATGGCTTGCCTGTCGGTGTTTCATCTCGAAATATATAGCCGGCTAGGAAACGCCGACCTCATAGTTATAGATATAGGTACTTAGGAGAAGAAGTAAACTCTCAAAATAAATGCTTAGGTATTAATTATTTATGTTTAAGTACAGTTTTATTATGGTTTTCACATACTTGCCTTTAACATAATTATTTTAAAATAGGTAGGAACAAAGTTTCAAACACACAGATCACTTTTATAAACATTATGGGTACCAATAATTGATAACCGATTTGTTACAACTAGTTGACAAATCACTTCAATTGTTTTCATCTGACCAAAATCCTTTTCATGTCAATCCATTCCAGTTTGTGATTTGTTACAATGTAATCTTGCTAATCTGAAAAGAAAAAAAAATAATTATTCATCTAATTTATATTAGGATATTTTCTGGTGTCTAAAGAAGAAAATGTAGTATTGTCGGATGAAGCAAATAAACAGCTGACAAAGCTAGTTGTCTGCAACATCTTACATAATTGTATAGTGCCTTTGGGGTTATTCTCGGAAGAAGCTCAAGAAAAAAAACATACATAAAGAAGAACAACATACATAGAGAAAGAAAGACATTAAAATGTACACAGAACCTAAGCTCGAAAATTTTGTAGAACTCAAACATTAATGATATTTTGAGAAAACATTTGGT
This sequence comes from Melanchra persicariae, assembly GCA_947386135.1. Taxonomy (NCBI): domain Eukaryota; kingdom Metazoa; phylum Arthropoda; class Insecta; order Lepidoptera; family Noctuidae; genus Melanchra; species Melanchra persicariae. The sequence goes on from OX376643.1 coordinate 32,848,735, forward strand.
ACAACATAAAATCTCAAATAAATGATATTGCAAAAGAATTAAAGTTTTTACTAGATATGCAAAATTAAGAATGAATAGGGAAATTGGAGTTGAATAAAGCTTAGTTTTATTCTTCTCATGTCTTTTCTTAAGCTCCTTTGTTTATAAAAACATATACACCAGCCAAAAGCTTTTAACAAGAAATTTAAGAAAGGCACATTACAAAGTCGTGGCTTAATGCAATGTCGTATCGTTGTTTAAATATTCAAGTCCACGAGAACTATTTACACATCTCTACTCAATAGTTTGCGTTTCGGCAATGTCGTCCGTGTCCAAAACAGAACTTTGTGGTTATCAATTTGGAACGCCGCAATCTATGTACAATCAAGATTCGGGAGATCAAACTGAGGACTACATGATGGCTGATTTTGCAAAAGACGAGAAGAAAGAAGATAGACGAAAGAAGATTTTGACTTGTATCAAGGGCGGTACTCAGTCGAGAAACGAATGCTTGCGGTGAGGGCCGAAAATTTTAGAAAAGCACATAACAACGTCGTGGTAACAATACGATGTCGTATCGTTGTTTACAAGTACAATCAAGACTACAAGTCTCAATAGTTTGCGTATGTGGTCCGTCTCTGAAACAGCACTTAGTGTTCTCAATTTAAACAGGCCACAACCTGTTTTGAATCTAGGTTGACGGGGCTGAAGAGAAGAAAGAAGAAAGAAGATCTGTTTCTTTATCCTACTGTTTTTTTTTCAATATTGTATCATGCATAATGTTCTCGCCGTGTGACTATCTAGGGCGGTTATAAAGACGCAGAAGATTATGTCCAAACTTTTTATAGAGCTCAAGCATTAAAATTCTGTTTAATACTACTGATATTTCGGAAAAACAAAAGAAAAAGAAAAATAAGACCATCAGAACTTACGACAAATTGACATAACTGTTTATGAAAGGCTAGAAGAAGTAACAGAAAATACAGTTTTAGTCAGTTCTAACTACCTGTTCAGACCATTCTTAAAAATTTGTTAAGTTAGCCTCGTACAATACCGTTGGCCCAGAGCTAAGCGGAACAGCGAAAGTAGACCTTAATGGTCTGTTATGGGTCATACTCAGAAATAGTGTTCATTTGTTATCTTTTCTTGTCTCGTAACTTCTTTTTAAAGTACACATCTAATGTTAGGATATATTTTATTATTTTTCCCCGTGTGGTTATGTATGTCTATTAATATTTAGTTTTTCTGTTATTTCAACCTTAATTTTCTTTAAAAGGGTATAATTTTTGAGTGTCAAAACATTCTAAAAAATTTCATGATACATTTTTTTAGTGAAATTGAAATTGCAGTAGTGTAATCCTGAGTAGCAAAATTATGACTAATATATTCATTATTTGGCGTATGCTGAGAAAACTGTGGATGAAACATAAAAATGATAAATGTGCCACATGATTAAAGTACCTACTCATTAAAATGTCTAACTATTATGGGCACAAACCAAGTCGGTAGGTAGTACGATAGAGATCGGGTAAGTTTCAAAAGTATAAAATAGTCCAATGCCTGGACTATTTCATACTTTCAGAAGTCACATCGTAACCGGTGGGAGGGCTATTAGTATGGGAGGAGCCCTACAGGGCCGCGCGGATGGAGGGGCGCGGCTTTTTCCCTAAGGGGAAACCGGTCTTAACATAGAATTTAGGATAATTAAGGAAAACCCGAAAATTTTATTAGTCTAAGAAATTTTAGTAATTTAGTTTGCATCCCTCAGTAACATTTTAACTTTTTCAAATTACTCCTGATGTATTTCATAACTATGAATTCCTAAGTAGTAATAATAGTCCAACGCCTAGTCAAAATAAGGCATTGGACTATTTTATACTTTTGGAATTCACGTCATAAACGGCGGGAGAGCGATTAGTCTGGGAGGAGCTCTACGGGGTCGCGCGAATGGCGGGGCGCGGCCTTTTCCCTTCAGGGGAAACCGACCTTAACACCAAATCTAGGATAATTAAGGCAAACTGAAAGTTTTATCAGCCTTTTTTTTTTTTCGAGGATGGGAAATCATCAAATGACCCCTCCCGCTCTGGGTGGAGCGGCAGGGAGTGTCAGACTTTTACTGACTAAAACCCACCCTTTAGTCCTCCTAGTGCCTTTCTTCCCAGGGCCGCGGTAACTCTTTCGAACAAATCCGCAACCCTGGTAGGCTCTGGCCCTAACGGGCCCCGACCCATGCTGACGACTGCTGGCTTGGCGCACGTAGAACACAGCGCGCCGTCAACCCGGGCCTGTTCTGATCGGACGGCGAGCTACCCATTGCTCGCCGTCCACAGGCATCAGTCACTGCGCCATGCTCAGGAGCATCAGTTCCTGGGCGGCGCAGTGGCTGACGTTCAACAGGAGGGGGTGAAATGTGGCCATTACTGGCACTCCATTTCAGCCCCCTCCGGAGCCCGTTGTAGGGGCTCTACTGCGGCTGCTGCAGTAGCAGCAGCCGCAGTGGAACCGGCTTTGGCGGCGGAGGAAGCGGCGGCGGTGGCGGCGGTCGCGGCAGAGACGGCGCTGGCGGAGGGCTTTCTCCGATTTACGGCTTTGGCGGGTGGGGTGCAGGCCCTACCCCCAGCCCAGTGGTCGGCCGGCTTGCCAGCTGCCGCACAGACTACGCAGTGCGGCGCGGCGACGCAAGAGCCGGCCCTGTGACCGGGCTGACCGCAGCGGAAACAAAGACCGCTGCGGTCCACCTCCGAGGTGCATTGAGCTCCTACATGGTGGCCCACCTGGCACCGGAAGCACCTCAGAGGTCGGGGTTCCAGCAGTTTGACCTGCGCGGAAACCCAACCCACCAAAAACCTACGGCCCTCCGAGATGGTCTTGGCCGCCGACACGGGACAGCTCACCACAATAGTGCGCATGCCCGTGTTGTCAGGACGTAGGGTGCCCGCCTTCACCTCCTCTGCTGAGCACCCCCCCGTCCTAACGACGGCGGCCACCACCTCCGCCTCCGTGACGGAGTCGTCCAGGCCCAAGATGCGTATGTCGATGCGCTTGGTGGGCCTGGACACTCGGGCATCGTCCGCGCTTAGGGACGCCCTAAGCATTTCGGCTAGAGCGTCCGCGGTTGGGCCGCTGGCTGCCCCGGGGATCTCCAGCATCCGGGCCCCAGTCATGGTGACCCGGAGTCGAAGGCCCCCCACGATGCCTAGCTCACCAAGGTTCACCGCCTCCTTCACCTTGGTGAGCACGTCCGCGTACGTCACGCCCCTCTTCGCCGCGTCCGGCTGCAGCGTGAGTACTACAGCTGCGGATTTCGGGGGGCGCAGCGCAGCCGCGACGCTTCGCGCCTTCTGCCGCCGCTTCCTCTCTCGCCTCTTGGCCGCCCTGGCTGCCTTGCCCGCCTTCTTCTTCTCCCCGGCCACTTGCCATTCGGCTTGAGCCGGGGGGGGATCTGAAGGCGAGGAAGCCGGGGGGAGCTGCTGCACCGACGGCGCAGGAGCCTTCGCCGTCCGCGCAGCAACCCCACCCCTCCTCTTCCGTCCCGGGGCCGGGTCCGGTATTCCCGGCACCGGCTTCGCGGGTGCCGGCCCGGACCCTTTGTCCTGGCCGGACGACCCCGGTGTGGCAGCCACGGCGGCCGCATACGACGCCTTTTTCTGGCCTGGGGGGCCTTCCCACTCGCCGCTAACGGGGGGCGCAGGACGATGCCCTCCAGGACGGTGAACCGCGCCTGGAAGGCAGCCATCTCCTGCCGCACGAGGTCCAGCACCTGGCTCTCCTGCGGCACGGGCTGGCTGTCCTTCTTGCGCCCCCCTTGCGGCGCACCCTGTGGGCCGGCTCCCCGGAGCCTGGCCAGGTCTGCGCGGAGCCCCTCGTTCTCCTTTCGGAGACGCTCCGTGGCGGCAGCCAAGCGGGCGACCTCCGCCCGCAGCTCGGACATCTCGTCCGGCGGAGGCCCACCTTTGGTAACCTCCGCTGCCGCCAGAATGGAGGCCATCGCCTCGCTTATGGCCTTGTTCTTCGAGGATAACTTCCTCTTCAAGGCCACATCGCGAAGCGCGGCCTCCACCACCTCCGCAAACCCGGCCCTCCTAACCCGCTCTTGTCCGGAGTCATCAGGCTCACCGCCGGAGGACTCTGAACCAGGAGCCCTGCGACCGCCCTCTCCGGGGGGTCGTCCGTTAGCGACGAGCCCCTCGGCTCGCTGGCCAGCCACCTTGGAGGCGGGCAATCTCCCCTTGCCTCCCTCTCGGCCCTTACCCCGCCTACTGGTGGGGATCTTGCGAGCCGAGGCCACCTCCTCGCTGCCAGACGACCCCCGGTCTTCCTCCGTTCTGGGCCGCTTGCGGAAGGACCTAGAGTCCTCCGCAGCAGCCCCCGCTCTCACGGGTTCAGAGCTCGCCGAGCTTAAGGTCGCTAGGTCGTCGGAGTCCAACTCGGACTCCGACTCTGCACCCGTGCGACACTCAAGCGAGCCCTCCTCCCAATATAGAGCGCCACTTCCCGCGCTCTGCCCGACCGACACTTTGTCGGGTGAGCTAAAATTGAACCCGATTAATTCCTCAAAAGACGTTTCGAATCGGGGGCCTCCTCGGCCACTGTTGCCCTTGGCAAGCGGAGTGCGGAAAGCCCTGTTGCCCCCCCCAGAATACGAGGGGCTTGACGCACGAGGCGTGGCGGATTCCCGGACCGCTGTGCAGTCCGGACCGCCCTGGGGTAGTTTCTGTTTAGCAGGCCTGTCCATAATTTCCTTTTTGAGGGTGCGGTCCCTATCTCCCCTCCTCTCCCCCTCTCTCTCAGTGCTTGCTCGCTGCCCTCACAGTCACGTCTGATGGTCAGACGCCTACCAGAGAGCAGCGAGCAAGCCAATGAGACGCACACCGTCCGAGGACCCAAACACTGCTCAAGTCTCCGAACGGTGTGCCCCTCTTGTGTCTCTCTTGGTCTGGTCTCTCACTTGGGACCTTCCGGCATGAGTGGCTCTACCAGCAAAGCCCACAAGATCATTGAGACACGCAAGCCCCACCACGACGGCAACGTGGAGACACGGTTGGTGGGGAAGTTTTATCAGCCAAGGGTAGTTTAGGAACAGTCACAACAGCAATCGGTCTTGGGGTAACGTATTCGTTGAACATAACCTAGTTTTGTCTAAGTTCACTCGGAGACCAATGCGTACAGAAGAATCAACTAAGCAGTCCAGCATCTGCTGCAAGTCCTGCAGCGATTCAGCCAAGATGACGATGTCATGTGCAAATCTCAAGTGTGAGATGTACTCGCCGTTGATGTTAATGTCATATGTCCTTCCCAGACCAGCTCCTTAAACACATCATCTAATACGTTAAAGACCAATTTCGGGAAAATTCTCACCCCTCGACCCAGTGCAGTGCAGTGTCTAGTCCGCTGGTCTTGAGTTTCGACGGCCATTGTCGCGTTTTCATAAATACATCCTTACACTTAGATATACCGCCAGTCGACTTAGCGTCGCTAGAAAGATTGCAAAACAGATCAGCGGGCCTACCATGAAGTGTTAAAGCGTGAGTAGTTCGAGCGAGAAGGAGGGATGGAGCTATATAGGGTGTATAGCTCCATCCCTTCTTCTCGCTAGAACGACAGGTCTCGATACAGGCAAGACATAGGGGCCGATTATAGTCTTCGGACTTCTTCGCAGTAGAGATGGTAGTTAGGGGCGAAAAATTATTGAACCGGAATGTCACTTAGGCCGCTGATTAACTTACTGGTGCCGTTCAATGAAATGGCTAGGCAGCCAATTAAACGGCTGATTAAGATAGTTGGCTGCGACATCTTATATAGTTATATGGTGCCTTTGGGGTTACTCTCGGAAGAAGCTCAAGAGTCTAGAAATGAAGATAATAAAATGTACACAGAACATTTTGCTAGCAACTTTTTGTAGAACTCAAACATTAATGAATTAATTTTATGTTTAATAACTATCTAGTATCGTCAGATCCATATATAACTGATATTTCGAGAAAACATTAGGTTCAAGAAAAAATCTCAAGTAAATGATTATCCAAATGAATTGAATAATGCACTGGTTAAGGAAGTATAAGAATTAATAGTTCCCTATTTATTTTTATATAAATTCGTGAGAATGTGTGATATTTTTTTTCGATTTTTCAATGTACTTTTATCCACTGAAAGGTGTAAGGGTTTAACAAATAACCCTGTATATATGTCAAGAATGCGTCACTTCTGATTGCATCATTTTCTTTAAACACAATTGTTAATAATGGGATTTAGTTAATTGTACTTGTTTTATAATCACATGTTGCCGTCGTTAAGTAACTTTTACCTGTTTGTGATTTTGATGAAATTATATTTAACGGACACTTAAAAACATCATACAAACATCATCTTAAAATGCCAGTATATTAAGCTATGAAACCTTATTTAAAAGCCTCTGTCTCAAGGAAGTTTACATGCATTTGCCCCTTATGATTTCTGCTTCCAAACCCTACCGAATCGCTGCAATTTCGTACTACGACTAGTGTTAAAATTCTTAGAGAACGCTGCAGTGGGCCTCAGTGGTGGAATCCAAGGCTTTAAAGATGTCCTCGTACCTATTTTCTTCCACTTCGATATCTGAGTGCCGAAGTCGGTGCGTGTAGATAAAAACATATACATCAACCAAAAGTTTTTGACCAAAAATTTAAGAAAGGAACATAACAAAATCGTGGCTTAATGCGATGTCGTATCGTTGTGTAAATATTCAAGTCCACGAGAACTATTTACACATCTCTACTCAATAGTTTGCGTTTCGGCAATGTCGTCCGTGTCCAAAACAGAACTTTGTGGTTCTCAATTTGGAACGCCGCAATCTATGTACAATCTAGATTCGGGAGCTCAAACTGAGGACTACATGATTCTGAAAAAGAAGAGAAGAAAGAAGATAGACGAAAGAAGATATTGATTGTATCAAGGGCGGTACTCAATCGAGAAACGAATGCTTGCGGTGAGGGCCGAAAATTTTAGAAAAGCACATAACAACGTCGTGGTAACAATACGATGACATATCGTTGTTTACAAATACAATCAAGACTACAAGTCTTAATAGTTTGCGTTTGCCGTCCGTCTCTGAAACAGCACTTAGTGTTCTCAATTTAAACAAGTCACAACCTGTTTTGAATCTAGGTTGTTGGGGTTGCTTAAATTGAAGACTACTTTGTTGCTTATTCTGCAAAAGAAGAGAAGAAAGAAGAAAGAAGAAAGAAGATCTGTTTCTTTATCCTACTGTTTTTTTTTCAATATTGTATAATGCATAATGGTCTCGCCGTGTGACTATCTAGGGCGGTTATAAAGACGCAGAAGATTATATCAAAATTTTTTATAGTGCTCAAACATTAAAGTTCTGTTTAGTACTACTGATATTTCGCGAAAACATAACAACAAGAAAAATAAGCCCGTCAGAACTTATGTCAATCTGACATAACTGTTTATGAAAGGCTAGAAGAAGTCACAAAAAATACAGTTTTAGTCAGTGATAACTACCTGTTCAGACCATTCTTAATAATTTGTTAAGTTAGCCTCGTACAATACCGTCGGCCCAGAGCTAAGCGGAACAGCGAAAGTAGACCTTAATGGTCTGTTATGGGTCATACTCAGAAAAAGTCTTCATTTGTTATCTTTTCTTGTCTTGTAACTTCTTATTAAAGTACATATCTAATGTTAGGATATATTTTATTTTTTTCCCCCGTGTTGTTATGTATGTCTATTAATATTAAGTTTTTCTGGTATTTTAACCTTAATTTTCTTTAATTTTTGAGTGTCAAAACATTCTAAAAAATTTCATGATACATTTTTTTAGTGTCCCAATGACCATTACACATATTTAGAGATTAATTTTTACGAATATTCATCGCTTTACGCATTCAAGGGCGGTTATAAAGCCACAAAAGATTATGTCCGAAAATTTTATAGAGCTGAAACATTGAAGATCTGCTTAATACTACTGATATTTCGAGAAAACATAAGAACGAGAAAAATTAGAACATCAGAAGTTATGTCAATTTTACATAACTGTTTATGAGTGTTAGAAGAAGTAACAAAAATACAGTTTTAGTTAGGGATAACTCCCTGTTTAGACCATTCTTAAAATTTATTAAGTTAGCCTTGTACTATATACCGTTGGCCCAGAGCTAAGCGGAACAGCGAAAGTGGACCTTAATAGTCTGTTATCAAACATTGTTCTATTATCCTTCATGTGGCACATTTCATAACATGCTCACGCATGGTGACACATACTCAGACCACGACATCTGGGCTAAACGCAGAAAGTAAGTGCGTTCGGTTTAATGAAGTCAAAGTGAAAACGTTTATTTCAATTAGACCAATAAAAGGACAGTTTGAACGTCAGCATTTGACTCTAGTGTCCATTTGCAAAGGTAGATTCTTAAGGTGAAGAATATACAAAAACTTTTTAAAAATTGTTAAACAGTTACAGAGCTTGGTATACGAGTACATTAATCAACCATCGTCTTAGTGCCAGATCTTAACCTCACCTGCTTGTGAGGTACCCAATTAAAAAAACTAACGTGTTCCTCAGAGCCTACGGACTAACGTCTTTAATAAATTATTGCATCCTGCCTGTTATGACTTACGGAAACGAAACGTTGACACTCACGGTACGAGGAGTCCATAAATTTCAAGATGCTCCGCAAGTTCAGGAACGGGCTATGCTTGGAATCTCTTTGAAAGATCGAATCCGCAACTAAGTGATCTAACAGAGAATCAAAGTTGTCGACAAAGCTTACATAATAAACAAGCTGAAATCAAGTTGAATGGCCTGCACAAGGAGAGTCATGATAAATTAATCTAAACTAATATATTAAAGGGAAAGATTTATTTGTTTGTTACCGTTTGGTCAAAAACTACTTAACCAACTTTCGATTTTAAAGTTTAATAAATAACAAAGGCTATATTTTATTTTTGAAAAAAAAAGAGAAAAATTGCAGTAGTGTAATCCTGAGTAGCAAAATTATGACTAATGTATTCATTATTTGGCGTATGCTGAAAAAACTGTGGATGAAACATAAAAATGATAAATGTGCCACATGATTAAAGTACTCATTAAAATGTCTAACTATTATGGGCACAAACCAAGTCGGTAGGTAGTACGGTAGAGATCGGGTAAGTTTCAAAAGTATAAAATAGTCCAATGCCTGGACTATTTCATACTTTCAGAAGTCACATCGTAACCGGTGGGAGGGCTATTAGTATGGGAGGAGCCCTACAGGGCCGCGCGGATGGAGGGGCGCGGCTTTTTCCCTAAGGGGAAACCGGTCTTAACATAGAATTTAGGATAATTAAGGAAAACCCGAAAATTTTATTAGTCTAAGAAATTTTAGTAATTTAGTTTGCATCCCTTAGTAACATTTTAACTTTTTCAAATTACTCCTGATGTATTTCATAACTATGAATTCCTAAGTAGTAATAATAGTCCAACGCCTAGTCAAAATAAGGCATTGGACTATTTTATACTTTTGGAATTCACGTCATAAACGGCGGGAGAGCGATTAGTCTGGGAGGAGCTCTACGGGGTCGCGCGAATGGCGGGGCGCGGCCTTTTCCCTTCAGGGGAAACCGACCTTAACACCAAATCTAGGATAATTAAGGCAAACTGAAAGTTTTATCAGCCTAGGGTAGTTTAGGAACAGTCACAACAGCAATCGGTCCTGGGGTAACGTATTCGTTGAACATAACCTAGTTTTGTCTAAGTTCACTCGGAGACCAATGCGTACAGAAGAATCAACTAAGCAGTCCAGCATCTGCTGCAAGTCCTGCAGCGATTCAGCCAAGATGACGATGTCATGTGCAAATCTCAAGTGTGAGATGTACTCGCCGTCGATGTTAATGTCATATGTCCTTCCCAGACCAGCTCCTTAAACACATCATCTAATACGTTAAAGACCAATTTCGGGAAAATTCTCACCCCTCGACCCAGTGCAGTGCAGTGTCTAGTCCGCTGGTCTTGAGTTTCGACGGCCATTGTCGCGTTTTCATAAATACATCCTTACACTTAGATATACCGCCAGTCGACTTAGCGTCGCTAGAAAGATTGCAAAACAGATCAGCGGCCCTACCATGACGTGTTAAAGCGTGAGTCGTTCTAGCGAGAAGGAGGGATGGAGCTATACACCCTATATAGCTCCATCCCTCCTTCTCGCTCGAACTACTCACGCTTTAAAACACTTCATGGTAGGCCCGCAGGTCTCGATACAGGCAAGACATAGGGGCTGATTATAGTCTTCGGACTTCTTCGCAGTAGAGATGGTAGTTAGGGGCGAAAAATTATTGAACCGGAATGTCACTTAGGCCGCTGATTAACTTACTGGTGCCGTTCAATGAAATGGCTAGGCAGCCAATTAAACGGCTGATTAAGATAGTTGTCTGCGACATCTTATATAGTTATATGGTGCCTTTGGGGTTACTCTCGGAAGAAGCTCAAGAGTCTAGAAATGAAGACAATAAAATGTACACAGAACATTTTGCTAGCAACTTTTTGTAGAACTCAAACATTAATGAATTAATTTTATGTTTAATAACTATCTAGTATCGTCAGATCCATATATAACTGATATTTCGAGAAAACATTAGGTTCAAGAAAAAATCTCAAGTAAATGATTATCCAAATGAATTGAATAATGCACTAGTTAAGGAAGTATAAGAATTAATAGTACCCTATTTATTTTTATATAAATTCGTGAGAATGTGTGATATTTTTTTTCGATTTTGCAATGTACTTTTATCCACTGAAAGGTGTAAGGGTTTAACAAATAACCCTGTATATATGTCAAGCATGCGTCACTTCTGATTGCATCATTTTCTTTAAACACAATTGTAAATAATGGGATTTAGTTAATTGTACTTGTTTTATAATCACATGTTGCCGTCGGTAAGTAACTTTTACCTGTTTGTGATTTTGATGAAATTATATTTAACGGACACTTATTATTAAGTGTCCGTTAAATATAATTTCATCATTTTCGTTGAGCTGGATAGGCATATCATAGTGTGCGTTTACAGACCCCCTAATTATCTAAACTACTCTATATTTGAGTCAGTAATGGAAGATGTTTTAGCAAAACTTGCAACTAATAATAAACAAGTGATAGTCTGTGGTGACTTTAATATTAATATTTTAGAAAATAATTCAAATTGCAGTCGATTATTAAATCTTTTTAAATCATTTCATTTGTCAAACGTGTTCAAAGAACCAACCCGAATTACTACAAATTCTGCTACATGTATTGATAATGTTTTTTGTTGCTGTGACTACTTAGACAAAACAGTCGTAAATTGCCTGCCTTCTGATCACAGTGGACTTACAGTATCTTTTGAGTCCAACATGCCAATACAACAAGTGCAGATACAATCCAGGCAAATTACAATCGGCAAATTAAATTAATTTAACAGCACTTTAACCAGTAAGTTAAGTGACCAGGGTTTCACAATGGACAATGGTAATATTTTGTATAAAGAATTCTTTTCACTAGTACAAACCGAATTCAATGTCACTTTTAAGCAGCAGACTAGAACTATCTGTCCTAAGTTTTTATTTAGTGACTGGGCAACTAAAGGAGTCAGGAAAAGTAGAGAAAAACTTTACGAACTTTATGGCCTTAAGCCCTTTATTAACACGGAAACTTTTAATAAGTATGTTGCTTGTTACTCAAAAATCTTTAGGAATACTTGTAAGGCAGCAAAGGCTTTATACATTAGCAACAAGGTTAAATCGGCAGATAACAAAATTAAAACGGTTTGGAAAATTATCAATAATGAAACAAACAGGAACAAAAAACATAATAATGATTATACACTGCGGACTTCACGTGGACTCATAAGTGATAGTAAAGAAGTCGCTGAAGAATTTGTAAATTTCTTTACTAGTATCCCAGTCAAAACTACTGAAACCTTAAACTCCTCGCCTTCGCTTTCTGTTGAATTATTAAAGGCGAACGTTTCAGCTTGCTCGATTGAATTTAACTTTAAGCACATAACCCCCATTGCAATAATAACAGCATTTAAGCAAATCAAGATCAAATTGACCGAAGATCTTTGGGGTATGTCTGCAAAGGTTTGTACCTCCATTATTGACACTATCGCGCCGTATTTAGCTTTTATATTCAATCTGTGTGTGGATCAAGGGGTTTTCCCGGACCTTATGAAATACAGTAAGGTAATTCCTTTATTCAAATCCGGGGACAGTAAAGATACTAACAACTATAGACCCGTATCTGTGTTGCCAGTTTTCAGCAAGGTGTTTGAAAAGGTAATGCTTAATCAAATGCTCAGTCACTTTAACGCGAATAACATCTTACACGATAAACAATACGGTTTCACCAGGGGACGTTATACAACTGACGCTGGTGTAACTTTACTAAAACATATCTATAATGCGTGGGAAGAGGCGCAAGATGCCATAGGTATCTTCTGCGACCTGTCGAAGGCCTTTGATTGTGTGAGCCATGAAACATTACTCCTGAAACTGGAGCATTACGGACTAGGCAAAGCAGCCTTGAACTTAGTAAAATCGTATTTGAATGATAGACAGCAGCTAGTGCATATAAACGGCAACAATTCAACAGGATTAAACGTGAAAATGGGGGTACCTCAGGGCTCAATTTTGGGTCCTTTTTTGTTTCTAGTTTATATAAATGATTTGCCCTATATTTTACAAAGTAAACTTAATATGGTGTTATTTGCTGACGACACATCTTTAATTTTTAGAATAAATAGACATGCTAACAATCTTGACGATATAAATAACGCCCTAATGCAGGTACATGATTGGTTCACTGCTAATAATTTAGTATTAAATGGAAAAAAAACGAAGTGCATTCGATTTACTTTACCAAATGTCAGATGTAGTGATTGTGACATAGTATTGAACAGGGAGAAACTAGAATTCGTCGATGAAACAGTTTTCCTGGGGATTACGCTTGACTCAAGGCTACAATGGGGTCCTCATTTGACATCTCTTGCAGGAAGGCTAAGTTCGGCAGCATATGCTGTTAGGAAAATCCGCCAATTTACAGATGTTGAAACCGCGAGACTAGTCTATTTTAGTTACTTTCATAGTATAATGTCTTACGGTATCTTACTATGGGGACGGGCTGCTGACATTGAGTCTATTTTCATTCTGCAGAAAAGAGCCATCAGAGCCATTTACAATCTCCGCCGGCGCGATTCTCTAAGAGAACTGTTTAAAGAAATTAACATCATGACGGTGCCTTGTCAATATATCTATGAAAATATCATGTACGTTAGGAAGAATCTGCATCTTTTTTGTAAACGAGGTGACAGACATAACTATGTCACTAGAAATAGGAACCAATTAGTTCAACCAGGTTTTAGACTTGCTAAAGTAGCCACATCTTTCATGGGGTACTGTTTAAAATGTTACAATAAAATACCTCCCCATATATTAGAATTAAATGAGACGAAATTTAAATCCTGTATTAAACGCACACTATGCAAGCAAGCATATTATAAGTTAGGGGAGTATATTGAAGATAAAAATGCTTGGCTCAATGCTGGTCCTGCTCCACAACGCCACTAGGTAGCCACTAGGGGGCTCGAAAGTAATGTTAGCATTTGATAATATTGTTGGTCCGGCTGAAGATTGTAAGAATGCAATATTTTTTATTGTATAGACTCCACTTATTTAGCAATGTATAATTTCATGCACATGTGTGAGTACTGTGTATCTTTAAATTATAATGATCATTTTGGGTAGGTCTTTGACTTGAATGTACCCTGGCGATTGGGGATGTCATGCCCACTCAAAAGTCTGGCTGATGGTGGCGCATGCGTTGGATCATTTGGCTCCCTTAAAAATGGTTGAGCCGAATGGTGCTAGCGTATGCGTCATGTTCGTGAACGGGCGCCGTCAGCTGAGACTGGTCATCTCTCGACTGCCATGGTTTATTTTAATTATTTCTTTGAATTGTTTCTTTTTTTACTCCGGACTCTTTTATCCTGCACGTCTTTTACATCGTTCTCACATATATGTATAATTTCAATATGAATGATGTAACCATAATTTTTGTAACAAAATATTATTTTTAAAAGAGTGTCCGTGGAGTTTCTTGTACGTTCTTCTCCATAGAGATCTACGCTTTGGAACGTGCAAATAGCTTCATCTTTTTGACCGACCGACCTTGACAATTCAAAAGTACCTGTAAATGGTCTAATTGAAATAAATGCTTTGACTTTGACTTTGACTTTGACTTTAACAAAATCGTGGCTTAATGCGATGTCGTATCGTTGTGTAAATATTCAATTCCACGAGAACTATTTACACATCTCTACTCAATAGTTTGCGTTTCGGCAATGTCGTCCGTGTCCAAAACAGAACTTTGTGGTTCTCAATTTGGAACGCCGCAATCTATGTACAATCTAGATTCGGGAGCTCAAACTGAGGACTACATGATGGCTGATTCTGAAAAAGAAGAGAAGAAAGAAGATAGACGAAAGAAGATTTTGACTTGTATCAAGGGCGGTACTCAATCGAGAAACGAATGCTTGCGGTGAGGGCCGAAAATTTTAGAAAAGCACATAACAACGTCGTGGTAACAATACGATGTCGTATCGTTGTTTACAAGTACAATCAAGACTACAAGTCTCAATAGTTTGCGTATGTCGTCCGTCTCTGAAACAGCACTTAGTGTTCTCAATTTAAACAGGCCACAACCTGTTTTGAATCTAGGTTGACGGGGCTGGTTAAATTGAAGACTACTTTGTTGCTTATTCTGCAAAAGAAGAGAAGAAAGAAGAAAGAAGATCTGTTTCTTTATCCTAGTGTTTTTTTTTTCAATATTGTATCATGCATAATGTTCTCGCCGTGTGACTATCTAGGGCGGTTATAAAGACGCAAAAGATTATGTCAAAACTTTTTATAGAACTCAAGCATTAAAGTTCTGTTTAGTACTACTGATATTTCGCGAAAACATAAGAACAAGAAAAATTAGACCGTCAGAACTTATGTCAATTTGACATAACTGTTTATGAAAGGCTAGAAGAAGTCACAAAAATACAGTTTTAGTCAGTGATAACTACCTTTTCAGACCATTCTTAATAATTTGTTAAGTTAGCCTCGTACAATACCGTTGGCCCAGAGCTAAGCGGAACAGCGAAAGTGGACCTTAATAGTCTGTCATCAATTATTGTTCTATTATCCTTCATGTGGCACATTTCATAACATGCTCACGCATGGTGACACATACTCAGACCACGACATCAGGGCTAAACGCAGAAAGTGAGTGCGTTCAGTTTAATTAAGTCTAAGTGAAAACGTTTATTTCTTTAAGACCAATAAAAGGAAAGTTTGAACGTCAGCATTTGACTCTAGTGTCCATTTGCAAAGGTAGATTCTTAAAGTGAAGAATAAACAAAAACTTTTTAAAATTGTTTAACATTACCTACTTGGTATACGAGTACATTAATCAACTATCGTCTCAGTGCCGGAACTCAACCTCGCCTGCTCGTGAGGTACCCAATTAAAAAAATAACGAGGCTCTGACAACCGACAAACATAACAGAAACATGTAGGATATTTTCGATGTCCTTATCGTATCGTCAGACCCTTAAATATTACTGATTATTTTAGAAAACATCAACAAAATATTCAATAAGAAAACATCAAATAAATGATTATACAAAAGAAATGAAAGTATTTACTAAATATGGAAATGTTATGAACAACTTTTACTATGTGATCAAACCGAAATCGCGAAAAAAACTTTAGCAATATCTGCTGTTTCACACATTTTCACAAATTTATATAAAAATAATTATTGAACTATTAATTCTTATACTTCCTTAACTAGTGAATTTTCGGGTTTTCCTTAATTATCCTAGAATCCGTGTTATGGTCGGTTTTCTTTTAGAAAAAAGGCCGCGCCCCGCCATCCACGCGGCCCCGTTGAGTGCAAAGGTATTAATAGACTGGTAACAACCAAAACATACTCACGGATAAAAATGGGAAATTCGATATCGAAAAGACGTAGATAGGGCTGACAAAACAGAACAAAAATACAAATAAACATTTCACAGCCTACGAACGTAACTAATATTATGACTTTTTATAGCAAAATTAAGTTGCTGTGTAAAATGGAAACCCATTTCTTATGAAAACGTTAGTGGTACTTGCGATCTATTGGGTAGAAAAGTATATGTCGCCGGTGAAAACATTCTGAGAGCCAACTACTCATTCTGCTGCAGGGTTACAGAGGATTTAGGACTTATAAATTTTGTTGGCAAATCGGTTCATTATTTGACTATTATTTCCGAACTAAGTAGCTAGGTACTTAAATGGGGGCCCGTTAGTGCCAGAGCCTGCCAGGGTTGCGGAATATGTTCGAAAGAGTTACCGCGGCCCTGGAAAGAAAGGCACTAGGAGGACAATGGGTGGGTTTTAGTCAGTAAAAAAGTAAAACGTGGCAAAGTGCAAATTGTCGTCAAATCCATTGACGATATTCGGAGATCATATTCACACCTGTGATGCGTTTAGAATGCTCTACCACCTGGTAGAGCATTCTAAACTTTCTACCGTTTCTTGCGACAAGTTCATACTGGTTGAACTTGCGAGTAAATCGCGCGCTCCGCCGCTAGTTCGACGTGAACACACATAAACATCTCACGCGTTTGATATTTCCGCAAGCGGCACGCGCGCACCAGTCGCTAGCTTGCCCGCTACTTAGACTGCACGTGCGTTTCGTATGTGAACACTTGGATATTACGCCATATGTTTGATATCGACGGTGTAGTATCAATATCTAATAAGTACAAAACCATGATTTTACAGGAGGCGAAAAAAACGTTCAATTTTTATAGTTTTTAATATTTGAATAAAAAAGTTACTTATATTAACAAAATAGTAGGAAGCGCTAGTGATGGTAATAATGATTTCGATCAAATATTTCAGGTTAGGGATATAAATGTAGATAGAAGTTATTGTTTCAAATTTAACTGAGAACCTGGTATTTATCGCGTAGAAACAAGGTATTGCATTTATAAATAAAAACAGTTTGGATTAAATTTTACACATCGTATTTATTAAATTTAACAAAAATAACACAATTCTTCTTTTGATGTCAAGGCATACTTGTTTTACTAACAAGTTTGACAAAACGTTTGGCAAGTGATGGAACACAGTGGGTTTTAGTCAATAAAATATTGACACGCCCTCCCGCTCCGCCCAGAGCGGGAGAAGTCATTGATGATTTCCCACCAAAAAAAAGGCATACTTGTTTTACTAACAAGTTTGACAAAACTTACACAGTTACAAAATTAAGACAGTTTAATTTTAGTAGATGTCACAACAGTTGAAAGTCAACCTTTCTTTTGGTTATAGCTTAACTTGGCACTAATAAAGCTGGCTTTGTTAATCAACTAAAAATAATGTAGAGAGATGAGATCAAAAAAACTATGTTAAACAGCTAAAATCATAATCACAGCATCAGTCAAGTGATATCATCATTCTCCTGCCCTTATCCCAATTTATTTGGGGTCAGCATCAGTCAAGTGATATCAAGACAATAAATCAGTCTTCTTGGTACAATGTGATACATTAATAATCAAATTCCCGAAAATAAAGAGATCTGAAAAATTTTAGCATAAATATTTAAACGACAGAAAAAATCTAAATCTCTTAATTTCTTGGAATAAAGCTATGCTTAGTAATTAATATTTAAAACAGGACCTTAGAGGTAAATTCTATCTTTGAATAAGGGATAACATTCACAATAATCAAAGCAAATCAACTTATTGATCATAACGTAACACACTTGTATTTTTCCTACGCAAAAGGAAGTGTGTCGTAAAGCGCGTGACAATCTCTGGGAAGAACTTGTTTCAGCTGCTGTAGATGATTACATTTTGTAGCTGAAATTGGGATCCTCTTGGAGTGCAACTGGCGATAATTGATATTCTCAGAGTTATCTCCTACGATAATTGATATTATCTTAGGTCTCTGAGGTAGAGGCATACAGTCTGCATCAAAATCTAATTTTACTTCGATAGTCATTGTGTTGTAATAGATGACTATGTCTACAACTTGTAGGTCGCCTGCCTTACGTCCAGGTCTAATGCTTTTGTACATAAAATTTTCTTGACTGGCAGGTGTATTTCTCTATTCTTCAGTTTTCGCTCAATGGCACTGTGAACTGAATCACACTCCATCTGTGTATTGCCAGGGGCTCGATTCTGCTATTGCAATCGTGTCTCAATGACCGGTCAGTGATCGAATATTTGACAACTTTGACAGTTTTTGTATGGGAAATGTGTCAAAAGTTTGACGTTTTACGTCAAAAATCGATCATTGACCGGTCATTGAGACACGATTGCAATAGCAGAATCGACCCCCTGGTTCTAAAAATTTTTGAGTGATTATGACATTATTCCTCTTGCTTAAATTCAGCAATGCATTCGCCATAACAACGTTGCGGTTTTGGTACGTACAACCATCTGAGAAAATTACTATAGGCAATTTTTCCCTTGCTCGTCTAGTCAGCGCCCTCGCTGACTAGACGAGCAAGGAAAAAATTAACGCTACAGTGAGTAGCGCTACAGTCAACACGTTTTTAAGTGTAGATATTCGGTATTGCAAGCAAAAATCCAGCACGATGACTTATTAGGTATTTCTACAAGCAAATATCTCATAAATAAGAACAAATCAAGACCTTATGTCTTTGCAAATACGAGCTACTTCATATTTTACCTACGAATATACAATAAAGTGAAAATCGCTAAAATGTTAGTTATTAGATATTGATACTTCACCGTCGATATTATTATATCGTGACCGGGCCCGCCACCGCGCCCGCGAGTCAACGTGAATGAGTACTTAAGGAAGTTGACATGCATTTGCCCCTTATGATTTCTGCTTCCAAACCCTACCGAATCGCTGCAATTTCGTACTACGACTAGTGTTAAAATTCTTTGAGAACGCTGCAGTGGGCCTCAGTGGTGGAATGCAAGGCTTTAAAGATGTCCTCGAACCTATTATCTTCAACTTCGATATCTGAGTGCCGAAGTCGGTGCGTAAACCTGAACAACCTTAAGGCTATGCCTCTCGGTTAGCTTCACTACGAAGTACGCTATTCTGTTCGCGACACTGAAGACTTTCTCAACGTAGTCAAAACGGGATTTCTTTATCAGGAACCCGATTCCGGCTTAGAGTAGCTGGTCTCACCGTCGAAAATACATAAGTTGACCAGGGTTATTGTTCTCTCTCCCTCTCTTCGGACTTCGCTCAACCCAAGAATATGCCACCTTATTTCTTCGAGTTCTTCTTTTAACTGAACTAGGTGTTCGTCGAGCCGTAAAATGCGTTTATTATACGTTGCCAAGGTCAGTGGGGTTTGGCGGCCATTCGTTACCAGTGGTTCTTCGCACCCCCTGCATTGCTGTTGACGTGACTGCCGCCAAAATCAGGAATAGCAAAGCGGCTGGAAACTCGGGGCCGTGGTTGCCTTTTGATGGTCTAATAAAAATAAACGTTTTCAATTTGACTTATTAAAACCGTACGCACTCACTTCCCGCGTTCATCCCTGATTTCGTGGTCAGAGCATGTGTGTCACTATGCATGAGCATGTTATCAACTGTGCCACATGTATCTACACTAGATTGATAATAAAACAATTTTTGATGTTAGTAGACCATTACGGTCCACTTGTGCTGCTCCGCTTAGCACTGGGCTAGCGGTCAAGTCCAAGGCTAACTTTACAAATCAATTAATCAAGCATTTTTCACTTTGAGATTCTATGCAACGGGCTGTTTACTTATTTTACGACAATGATCGAAGTAATTTCCCTAGCTGTTCAATTAAATGTCAAAATGCCACTTAGGCCACTGATTAAATAGACCCGTTTAATGAAATGGCTTAAACAGCTGATTAAGCTAGATGGCTGCAACATCATATATAATTGTATAGTGCCTTTGGGATTACACTCGGAAGAAGCTCAAGAGTATAGATATAAACGTTGTTTACACAGAACGTGTGCTCGAAAATTTTGTAGAACTCAAACATTAGTGATATGTTTAATAACTTTCTAGTATCGTCAGATCCTTACATTACTGATATTTCGAGAAAACATTTGGTACACAATAAAACACAAATGATTTTGAAAAAGAATTAAAGTATTTACTAGAAATAGAAATGCAAAATTAAGAATGAATAGGGAAATGAGAGTTAAATAAGGCTTAGTTTTATGCTTCTCATGTTTTTTCTTAAGCTCCTTTGACTATAATAGTAGTTTATGCAACGATCATATAAAAGGGGATTATTAAAACACGAGTGTGAGTTTATCATACGAGGCGTAGCTGAGTGTGATAATAGCATCACACGAGTGTTTATATGCCGTTACATACACTATTTTATCTTCACTCATACAGTTGAAATAAAATAAGTGGAAAAATAGTTTATTCCAAAATGGCGGATATTCTCATTGCACATTCGAATGACTGCATAGCGCGCGCATCTATACACAATGATAAAAGCGCTTTAAGGTAACCCGCAAAATTCAAATTGATTGACAAAATGTTATGACTTCATGAATTATTTACACATTTACATTTGACATCAATTGTTACTGAAAGAGTTGTATTGATGGTTTAATGATTGTAATTCTATATATATACATACTTACTTACATACTGCAAATTGCAAAAATTCTAAAAAAATTTGAAGCCTTGAAGCGTTCATCATCATCATCATATCAGCCGAAAGACGTCCACTGCTGGACATAGGCCTCCCCCCAAGTGTCGCCACAACAACCGTTTCTGTGCGTCTCGCATCCATCGGTTACCCGCGACCCTCACCAGGTCATCGGTCCACCTTGTGGGAGGCCTTCCAACGCTGCTTCTTCTGGTACGCGGTAGCCACTCCAAAACTTTTCGGCCCCATCGACCATCTGTTCTGCGAGCAATGTACCCTGCCCACTGCCACTTTAATTTGGCAATCCTTCGGGCTATGTCGGTAACCTTGGTTCTCTTGCGGATATCGTCATTCCTGATTCGATCACGCAAGGAAACTCCGAGCATTGCCCTCTCTATTGCCCTTTGGGTGACTTTAAGCCTTCTGATGAGGCCCATTGTGAGCGACCACGTTTCAAGTCCATTAGGTCATCACTGGCAACACGCACTAGTCATAGACTTTCGTCTTTAGACACTGTGTTATGTGAGACGAGAACATACCGCGGAACTTCCCGAACACCGCCCAGCCGAGTCGGATTCTACGGTTGACCTCTTTCTCAAAGTTAGCCCTACCAAACTGGATCGTTTGTCCCAGGTAGACGTACTCCTCAACAACTTCGAGAATAGAGCCTCCAATCTTGATAGGAGTGGGTGCTACATGGGTATTTACTATGACCTTGGTTTTGTCCATGTTCATTTTAAGACCCACTCTTTCGGAAGCTCTACTGAGGTCATCGAGCATCGTACTGAGGTCCTCCGTGATGTACTCGCCATTTACATTTAAGCCTAGCCTTCTCCAGTCTAAAACCTCGAAGACGTCCTCCATTGCGGCCGTGAACAGTTTCGGAGAAATTACGTCTCCCTGCCTCACACCCCGCTGCACACAAACATTAATTTGAATTACTTAACCCTAGATCAGTAACCATTCGTCAAAATGACGACGCGCACCTTGCGCATTTAGTGTTACAGTAAGATCCCGACCCCCGCCACCCCGCCCGTTTCTAATACCTTCCTAATTCACATCACTTGTGACCCACAAACACTCATTGAAGACGCACGCTCATTAGATTGGGATATAACGTGTGATCGTCGTAAAATTTACGAAAGGTAGTATCTACGTAACTTTTTTTCAAAGTTGGGCATTTTGTTTTTGTCAATTATTTTCTATAATTGCTATAAAACATATTATTTTTATGTTTTGTAAGTACATATATAAGTACCAAGTTATAATTAGGTACTGTAATAATTATGATATTTGCAACGTTTTGAATTTTTGCTGTTTTAATTTAGACTTCAAATGAATTTAGTTTTTGATTTTTATACTTTCAGAATTTCAGATGGGTTTGAGGAGACGAAATGAAAAAAAAATTTAGGTACAATGGTTAACTGTTCTGGAAACGGATTAGACCACAGTCTTCAGCATTCGAAGATGGTGATCATTTAGAGACGGAAATTCATACCGAAACTGATGTTTCGATAAAGAAATGGCTTTGGTGTCTCATAATCCGAAGTCAAATACCGTCGTTTACCTTCTTTCTTCTGTAAGTACATGATCAACCTGGCAATAAATGCCGCTTCAAAAAGGCCCAAAATTATTGAATTCTACAATTCCACAAAGGGTGCGGTTGATACTGTACACCAGATGTGCTCGATCATGATTACTAGCCGTAAGACCAATCGGTGGCCGTTGTGCTTGTTCTACGACATCCTAAATTTATGTATAGTGAATGCATATGTCAACCATGTCTCTAATGCGATTCGAAACCTTTGAAAAGAAGGCTATTTGCATTAGAAATGGCAGACGAACTGATGAAACCTTGACTGCAAGAGAGATATCAGGCTGTATCTTTGCAAAGAAATTTGAAGCAGGTCATCGCGGAGATCTTGAAAATTTGATGACCTTCAGAAAGGTTCTAGTCAAGACGTTCCCTGAACCCGCAAAATTTGCAGCTACTGTCCTACAAAAAACGTCGTATGACCACTAACGTCTGCAAGGGCTGCATAAAAGCGATTTGCAGGGAGCATATTGTTTCTATGTGTAATCATTGTTCAGTGTAGCTTATTTCCAAAACTGATTATGTTATTTGCTTAAGAGAAAACTCAGACTGCTAATAATGGTAATTTTGTGTCATAAATAATGTTCATCAGATAAATATTGGTGTTTTAATCCGTCGTAAAATTTACGAATGGTTAGTGATAACGTTACTCAAAATTAAGGTTAGTGAGCTAGGGTTAAAATAAAAAATCAGAAACTTCATAATATTTGACCGACCTAATATTTATTTGAGTGTCAACGTTACGTCCTGCTTTTTTTTTCAATATTTGGCAAATGGTATTTCTGGGTGGTTTATAAAAAATAACCACGGGGATGGCGGGGTCTGTTCGCTCGCTCCGCTCGCTCACTTGACCTCACCATCCCCTTCTAACCTAACCTGTCCGAGTCGGGGTGCCCTAAATCCCGAGCTCGCATCACTCGCTCTTGCGCACCAAATAAAACACCAAAATGTTAAAACCTCAATTGGAAAAATCATCTCTATCTTAAAATTGAAGTTGCCCTCTCTGTATTTCTAGTCGCTAACTTAGTAATTTAGTCACACAGCTAGAATTTCAATATCTGAAATGGATAAATCACAACCCACTTTTTGTAAGCTCGTTCTGTATTTTATTATTAATCAATATTCGTCGTTAGTTTAGTTAATTTTTCGCTTACTCAAATTCATACCGCTCAGTTATTTAAACAGTATCTCATCATCAGTTGCTAAGTTATTTTTTTATTCGATCGTTTTATAATTTTCCTTTTAACTGTGTATTATTTCACTATGTTGCTTGTGTTAAGGCCGGTATTCGATTGAGAAACGATTTCTTACGGTGATAACTGGTATCACTGGGATGAAATTGTAATTGATAATAATTTGTAGATCTCCTCACTATAGCATGTCCTTAAGTAATCAGCGTCGACCTTCGGAACATCACATAGAGGTTCCTAATTTAGCTGCGACCTTCGGTTTGACTATCCGAATAGTCAGCTTAAATTAGTGACTTCTTTGTGACTAATTCTGCGCCGGAAGAGAAGAATGAAGAGGATCCGAAGATATGTTTGTTTTTACACTTTCGATTGTTGTTGTATTTTTACTGCGTATTATTGCATTGTGTTGCTTGTGTTAAGGCCGGTACTCGATTGAGAAACATTTGCTTACAGTGATAACTGGTAACTTCACTGGAATGAAATTGATAATAATTTATAGATCTCCTTACTAAAGTAGGTCCTTAAGTAATCAGCGTCGACCTTCGGAACATCACATAGAGGTTCCTAATTTAGCTGCAACCTTCGGTTTGACTATCCGATTATTCAGCATAAATTAGTGACTTCTTTGTGACTAATTCTGCGCCAGAAGAGAAGAATGAAGAGGAACCGAAGATATGTTTGTTTTTACACTTTCGATTGTTATTGAATTTTTACTGTGTATTATTGCATTGTGTTGCTTGTGTTAAGGCCGGTACTTGATTGAGAAATGTTTGCTTACAGTGATAACTGGTAACTTCACTGGGATGAAATTGATAATAATTTATAGATCTCCTTACTAAAGTAGGTCCTTAAGTAATCAGCGTCGACCTTCGGAACATCACATAGAGGTTCCTAATTTAGCTGCGACCTTCGGTTTGACTATCCGAGTCGGCAGCCTAAATTAGTGACTTCTTTGTGACTAATTCTGCGCCGGAAGAGAAGAATGAAGAGGATCCGAAGATATGTTTGTTTTTACACTTTCGATTGTTTTTATGTTTTTCTGTGTATTATTGCATTGTGTTGCTTGTGTTAAGGCCGGTACTCGATTGAGAAACGTTTGCTTACAGTGATAACTGGTAACTTCACTGGAATGAAATTGATAATAATTTATAGATCTCCTTACTAAAGTTTGTCCTTTAGTAATCAGCGTCGACCTTCGGTATATCACATAGAGGTTCCTAATTTAGCTGTGTCTTCGGAACCGAAGATATGTTTATTTTTGCACTGTCCATTGTTTTCGTATTTTTCTGTGTATTATTTTTATTTCACTGTGTTTGTGTTAAGGCCGGTAACTCTTTGTGACGAACTTTGCGACAGGACGAGAAGAAAAAATGTAAACCAAGGATGTGTAATCTATTTTACAATTATTATTGCAATGTAGTTAACTGTATAGTCACATTGTTTTTTGCCGTGTGGCTTTTTCATACTGTATAGTGTACACGTCTATTAATTAAAATTTGTTCTTATACTTTTACCATGGTTTTTTTGCTTGTAAAGTGTGCATCGATCATTTTCGATCTTTGAAACATCATATAGACTCCCAATTAATGATGTTAGTATATTTTATGAATACTGAATGTCGCATTGTTGACAATATTTTGGATTTTGGTGTCAGCCTCGAAAACCATGTTTATTTATATATTAACAGACGAAGTGAGATTTAAATGGCGCTCTCTTAATCTTTCATGTGTACGTAATAGTCCCAGATGAAAGAAGCAAAATAATAAATTAAAATTATTTTGTTACAGAAATTTCAAAAAATATCAAAACGTCGTCGCACCGGGATCGTCTTGAAGGAGAATCGCGGATAATTGGGGAAATTGACTTCATTGGCGATGTTATTATAATTGGAGAGGTGTACCTCAACGGTAAAGGTAAATACCCAATCAATTAATTGTATATCATCTTTATGCTTGACTTATACGGCTAAGATTTTTTCCAAAATGAAAAATAATCTCGAGAAGTTAAGTTAGCTCTTGTCAATCCCATATATTTTGAAACTTCTTGTTATTAGTCCACCTCACTTTTTGGACCAGTCAAATTAGCTTTGAACCATGCGAAAATTCCTCTCTGATTTTTTTTTCTTGAATTGTGTCATTAAATTAAACTTAGAAGAGCTAATAATGTAAAAAAAAAACCATTTTCCACATTTTATTTTTATTTTATTTTATTAGGTAAAACAAACAATTGTACTTTTTTTCTCTTACGTCTCAGTATTCAATTAAGTAGGTTAAAGTACAATCAACAACGTTTCCACATATTACTAGTATAATTCACTTACAAACAGTATGGATGAAAGGTGGGGGGCTAATCATAACATTAAAATATAAATAAAAATAAAAATGTAAATATCTTGGGACAACTCACACACGGCCATCTGATCCCAAGCTAAGCAGAGCTTGTTTTATGGTAACCAGACAACTGATATACATACTTATATAACATTGTACAAAATTATTAATTGTTTTTGAGTGCAGTAACCAGTTCTTTTCAAATATGTCTATTTTAATAAAATGTTGGTTATAAATTTTGACTAATCTGTGGCGAGGCGCCGCATTTGTACGACTAGTGGTCGTAGCAAAGAGTGGGTAAGCGCGTGCCTCTCGTCTTATTACAGTTCATTAAAAGCTTGGACAATCAAAGTTATCTCTCATTTCCTTTTAACAATATGTAAAAAAGAAAAATAATAATTTGGTTAGATTAAAACATTTTCTTTTGTAGTAATATTTTCGAGCCGTTTGGGGTTGATACTCTCGGGACGTGGGGTCCGAGTGCTCATCCGTTATTTAAAGAACTTGCTACACGCTTAGTTGACACGCGTGACCCAAGGGCTGGCTTTTACCTTGGACAAAGAAGAATTGCCAAACAACATGGCAATGCCGCCAGGCTTTTGGGCACACTTCCAGTCGACAGCGATGCGGATGAATTTTTTGACGCCATATTTTATGGTTGACTTAGGATATTTGATTTTTATTTTTAGTGCATATAGTTGGTATTAAAACAACTGTTAATAACTATTAAATAAAAAGTTATTTTTTTAAAGAAAGTTGTTGGCTTCAAGTACAAATCCGAAAAATAACTTTGTTTTAAAAAACATTTTTTCTTATGAATTTTTTGACCTACTTGTGCAATATGCCAGTTAATTAATATATATTTTTCCATCGAGTTACTATTGAAAGTAGAAAAAAAATAAAAGCTTTTAAAAACGAACTGTGTAGTGATTAACTTTTTGCGGGATACATTTCAATGGCATTCTTTCCTTATACTCTACACGTTTACGGAAAAAGGTCAGAGTTAGATACCTATTTAAACTGATACCTAGCTTAGTTCTGGGTAGACCACAAGGTCGCTTAAGTTCAAACGCCGCGGAAGTCAAAGGTACGAAATAGGTTTTGTTTGCCATTCGATAGAGAATCGCGAAACGTACATTTGATGAGTCAAAGACGAATGGTGAGACGTTATTTAAAAAATATCGCGTATGCTGCATAACTATTTTTTTTACCATTGCAATAGTTTTTACCATTGCGTAGTTCAGTTTGTATTGCCACAGCAATCGCGCGTAACTCGTTTTGTATTGCCACACAATAACGCGTAACTCAATTTCTTTACAAATCAGAGTTAGGTAAACAGTTTGTTTGCTCTCCTGAAAAGGTACCGTTTTTCAAATCCACAGTGTGACTTAATTAAGCGACGATTTGTACAATTCGATCCTAAAGTTCGAAATCCGATGACCTGGTGAGGGTCGCGGGTAGCCGTTGGATGCGAGACGCACAGAACCGGTTGTTGTAGCGACACTTAGGGGAGGCCTATGTCCAGCAGTGGACGTCTTTCGGCTGATATAATGATGATGATGGTGATCCTAAAGTTGAATAGGGAATCTCCTAAGCTTATCGATGGCAGACGTGCTAAGAAGTGCATTGCTATTTAGTAATTATGAACTGATTCAAAACCAAGGATCTTATATCCAACCTGGAATGCGCACAGGCTGTCGATACGCGGTCCGAGCGAGATAGATTCGCGAGAGCCCTCTGTCCCTTTCATTAGGGTAACCAACCAATATAATGTAGGTAGAGACTAATATTATAGGATATAATATATTAACCAATCATTTGATTTCATAAGTTAATAACAATTATGCTTTAAGGATGGATTAAAGTAAAACGCATTAAACTATGTTTTATTACATCCTGGTGCCTGAAATGAAGACTGCAAATAACGGAATAATTTTTGATATTTGAATGATTTGGAATGACATCAAGCCATTTTTTCTCCCTGATTCTTCTCCAAGCAGTCTGAAATTATATTTTTTAAATTTATTTAAAACATACGAAGTGACACACCTAAATCAGCGGTTAATATGGGAAGTTGAAACTTTTTTGCCATTTCCCTACAATGTTCCCCGGGAAATGTGAAATTTCATGATCACGTCTTTTAAGTATTCGGTACACCTTTCCATATAAAGTTTTATTATGCTTACGTTGAAGACTACCTCCTATTTATATGCTGCATTGTGTAAATAATCTTATAATTTCGTTCATTATGGGCACCCTACTTCAAGAATTTAAAATACTAATTTGAAGAAAGAAACACCGAATCCTGCATAGGAATCGCTTTTGCAACCTTGAATCGTACACTTTTTAACCATCTTTATTACATCCGAATAAAGAAATTGATTGTTTTACAACAAATAAATATGGCTGGTGGGTTAGCAGTCTAACTTATATAATTATATATTCTACTAATAATCTTTTCTTTTTTAATTACATTTCAAAACCGTATCAAAATTATTGCTCAAAAAATGTTCTCATTCTAACAGATAATTTAAAAATATTAGAAATAAATCAGAACGAAAGTTAATGTTTTTTAATAATACACGACAATATTATTTTTTCCTACCATTCCTACTAAATTCGGGAATAATCCTCCTGGCAACACTTTAGAAAGGGACACAAGGCTCTCGAAGCGCTTTCTCTCTCGGACCGGATTTCTCTTTGACCAAGTGATTGTCTGTAATAGAATTTAACTTCATAAACATAAGGTTTATTTTTATACTGGTCTCAAATTGACAATGCACATTCCAGGTTGGATATAAGTTCCTTGTTCAAAACTGAGTCCGTGGAGTTTCTTGCACGTTCTTCTTCATAGAGATCTACGCTTTGGAACGTCCAACTAGTTTCCTCTTTTTGACTGACTGACCTTGGCAATTCCAATTCAAGTTCTTGGTGACAGTTCCACATGTCTATCCTAATTGCATTATTTAAAGGGTGCCTTCTGGAATCCACCGTATGAAAAAATACTAAACATAAATAATTCTACAAAAAAAAACCCATTGAAAACAATTCTGACCAGAAAATTTAAACCAGGTCCGCTTGTTTTGTAAAAACAAAATGCTAATCCTTTATGAGCCCCACTATATTTATGAAACAAATGAAAAACGCGGCGAAAAAAGAACGAAAATTAGGCGAACACGGAAAATTGAAAATTAGGCGAACTTTGTGGGCGAATCCGGAACAAACCTTAACTGCACTGTAACTATCTGCTATCGTTTCAGTTTTTAATAATTTTCTGTTATTTCTAGGTAGTTTCTTCGGGTTCTCCCGAATCAATGGTGAAGTTAGAATACAAGGTTCAGTAACCATCGCCGAGGACATGCAAACCTATGGTGAAACCCAGCTGCTCGGGGAAGTTAGTCTCTTTGGGAAAGCGCAACTCAACGGCATATTCCGCTTCGAGGGATTAATTCGTGTTAGCGGTGAAATAATTCGCCCACAGAGGACTAGGGGAGAGGGTGCTTCGCCCACAGAGGATTAGGGGAGTGGGTGCCAACTAATAACAGGGGTAAGTAGTAACAGCTTAATAACTCAGCAGGTTTCGAATATTTTTTTTTTTCAATTTTCACCTAAGCTTCCCTCCCGTATAATGGGGAGAGAGAGGGAGGAGAGGGCGAGAGGGCAGTAATATAGTTTTACTAGGTAACATAAGGAAATTAAGTTCAAGTTAAGTAAAAGTTAAGTTAATGTTTGATTTTAAGTTACTGCAATGTTTTTTTTTATTATTATTATTATTGATGGGCACGCGCTTGACTACTATCTCACCTGATGGTAAGCGATGATGTGGTCGAAGATGGAGCACGCTTGCCGAGAAGTAACCTATTCACTCTTGACTTAAAGACTCCCAGGTTGTAGCTATCAGGAAACAGACTCTGGTAGGAATTCCACTCCTTAGCTATACGCACAATGAATGTATTCCCAAAACGCTTTGTGCGTCTGGGTGGGATGTCCACCATGTACCGGTTGCGCATCGGCGTACGTCTTGTAGTCCGATGATGGAACGGCTTGGCGGAATCAAACTGTGCAATTTCGTTGCACACTCTCCAAATGCAACCGATAGAAAACCGAAACTCGGCGTCTATGCTCGAGACTTTGGAGCTTCGACTCGACGAGCCTATCATTGCCGATGATCCTCTTGGCTCGTTTCTCAATTGACTCAAAGGCATCAAGCTGGTATCTGGCAGATCCATCCCAAAGATGCGAGCAGTACTCCATACACGATCGAACTTGCGCTTGATATAGTCTGAGCAGTTGTTCCGGCGTTAAGTACCGTCGCACCTTTGATAGGATTCCCAACTTTTTGGCAGCCACTTGAGCCTTTGCCTCTATGAATGTGCCGAAATTGAGGGTAGATGTCAACGTAACACCAAGGTCAAGTTGGTCGGTTATTTGCACGGTTACACCTCGGAAAGACGGAGCTGAGTGGAATTGGCTCCTTTTAGCAGAGAAAAGACACGCCTGGGTCTTAGCAGCATTGAACTTGACCAGATTGGCATCACCCCACTCAGAGACAGCCTATAAGGACACGTTCAAGCGCTCAACCATAGCCTCTTGGAGAGACCGGATCTGCGACCCACCAGCTCGTGCGTTGGACACGTATCTCTCAGCAACAGTACTGTCGTCTGCCTACCCAAAGGTACCGGGTTTTAGCAGATTATTAATATGCAGCAAGAACAATGTTGCCGAGAGCACCGACCCCTGAGGAACCCTAACCCCTTACCCCCCCTTAACCCCATTCATATCTAGCAGTCCGGACGAGCTGCCATCTATGACCGCTCGGATAGACCGATCCCTCAGGAAGTCTGCAATCCAATCACACAATCCGGCGGGTATACCAAAAGAAGGAAGCTTACCAATAAGGCTTTCGTGAGACCCTATCGAAGGCTTTCGATATGTCAAGAGAGACCGCAAGTGCTTCCCCGTGTTTCTCGATGGCCTCACTCTAGATGTGAATGGCATACGCTAGACGGTCCCCAGTGGACCGATTTCGGCGGAAGCCGTATTGTAGGTCACTAAGGATATCGTTAGCTTCTAGGTATTCCAGGAGCTTACTATTCAGCACGCGTTCCATACTCTTACTGAGTATGAAAGTTACTGAGATGGGTCAATAGTTTGCTGGGTCAGCTTGACTACCCTTCTTGGCCACGGGCTGCACGTTAGCTTGCTTTCAAGCCATCGGCACCTTACCAGTCTCAAACGAAAGGCGATAAAGGCGTGTCAAGATCGGAGACAACTCAGGCGCGCAGGTCCTCAGTACAATTGCCGGTATCCCGTCGGGGCCACTAGCCTTGTTCACGTCTAGGTTACGCAATACCCTACGAACGTTCTTCTGATGAATGCAAATGTTCGACATACTCGACTCGCATCCAACAGGAGAAGCAGGGGGCCTCGCGCTCCCAGGATCCAGACGCGAATTTTCCGCAAACAAAGAAGCAAACTGGTTTGCTTTTTCCTCAGTGGAGTGGGCCAGCGACCCATCAGGTCTCAGCAGTGGTGGTAGTGAGAGGCGGCTGAAGTTCGATTCAACGGACTTAGCCAGGGACCAAAACGCCTTACTGCCTGCTGGGTATGAAGCAAGTTTGTTCCCAATTCGGCTAAAGTGGTCAAACCGAGCCCTCCGCAACACCTTCTTGCTGGACTTGGCAGCCCTGTTGAAGGCCCTCTTCTTCTGACTCACGTCATTTGCTTTGCGTGTACGAGCGTTGACCCATGCTATGTACGCCGCATGCTTAAGCGCATCAACGCGATTACATTCGGCACCAAACCATGGACGAGCCACGCCAGACATTGTTACGTCAGAGAACGGAATGAAGTACTCGCAACACATCCGTCACTGCGTTCGCGCACGACGAAGCGTCAGTCGAAGACAAGCAAGTGGGCTGCCAAGGATAACATGCGAAGAAAGATCGCATGCCATCCCAATCTGCTAACCTGTATCGTCAAACCCGCCGGGTGCCTCTAGGGCTAGGATCGGGCGAAGAGAAGACGGACACAGACTTCACCAAACAGTGGTCAAAACTACCTAATGGTGAAGAAATCGACAGCCGACAGACCGAGTAGCGGTCAGCAGCGGTGCAGTTGTCAGCAGAAGGTCCAAGCAATTGGCTGTGTGCGAATCAACATCCGGCACCCTCGTTGCCCCCTGGACCAACTGAGTGAGATTTAACGCTAGTGCTAGCTTTCGTGTCTCTCGTCCAGCATGGTCTGTGCACTGGTATGGGAAGAGCCACTCCTGATGGTGGGCGTTGAAGTCCCCCAGTAACACCAACTGGGGAGAAGGGTATCGCTGCTGAGCCGCATCCGCCGCCTCACTGAGGTGTTGTGTGAGCCCAGTTGTCTCCAGATCACCGCTGTGCGACCGATAGACAGGCGTAGATTATTTTATCCAGGCCAGTGTCCAACAGAAGCCAAAGCGTTGAGAACCTGGATGGATCCTCAAGGTTGCGGAGACGCCGATAGCAGATGTCGCCCCGGGCGTACATACATACACCCGCGCGTGGTTTATAATGGTGCTCCAGGGTACACCCTGGGTAAGTCAGGTACGACACGTCTGACGGACATCCGATCTGCGTCGCCGAAAGGAAGAAGAGCGCTGATTTCTCAGTCTCCAGGTGGTGATGGACTGCGGCGAGATTTGAGAGCAGACCTCGTATATTACACAGGTGCACTTTGTGAGAGAGGGAGTGCTGCCGCTGTACAGCCTTTATCACTTTGTTCCTTTAATTCATTTTGAGTGAAGGAGGTAGAGGAGAAGGAAGTGAAATGAGGTTCCATGCTGCTAACCTATAGGCACGCTCTGACAGGATGGCATCATTGGGGGACTAGTCTGGAGACTGCGGGGACGCCCGAGCCCCCCGGGAATGTCCATCGGGCCCTTTCGTCTGGTCGCCAACCAGCACGATGGTGCATTCCGGGATTTTTCGACAGTTGGCGGGGCAGCCTTTCGTGTGTGGCTAGCACACTACTTGGGCTCCCAGCTACCTGCGGTCGGCCAGCAGCGCACCGTGCCTTGGATCCCGCTACCCTCCGCGACTAGTCTCCCGATACGCCCATATTACCGCGAGCCTGGTTGGTCTGCCTGCATAGGAACAACTATTTCGACCCAACTCTCTCTGGATTGGCTACACTGAGCATCGTACCGGAACACGGCAAGGCCGCTTGGCGGTACGCCTTTGCCCAGTGGGTGATCACAAGCCATCGGCCGAAACCTACCACCAGTTAGTGTCACCTGATTAGCACCACCCGGGGACCACGTGTAGGGACAACTATGGGTATTCTCCTACGGATGCGGGTGACTCGGCCCCCAAATATATGTCTTTCTGAAATGAGTATCTCTCAATTTGTGTAGTCAATTTGTTAAGCTAATATTAACGGTTAAGTATAATAATATCTAAAGTTATTCTAACTATTTTCAAGATAACTACGGTCATAAGACCTACTGTTGAAAATACCTAAATCGTTTCACAGATTTTTGTAAAAACGAGTGAATGAAATACATAACATAGGAGAATTCACCTACGGCTTATTCAGCTAAAATTAATTAACCGAAAAGTCATTAGACTAACGGACGATTCACATACTGTTGGACCTGATTTTGTGCTTTTGAACTAGAAGAAGACGGTGGACGTCAGGGGCACCCCGAGGTACGGGTTGGTTAGATTCCTTTAAACCCTGCAGACAGAAATAGGAACTCCGTCGACCTGACGTCTTCTTCTGAAATATAATAAAAAACACGCCACGCCCATGTCGAAGGAGGACCGGTCGACGGAGCCCCGCCAAGCTTACTTCTAGATGGATTAAAAAAAAATAACCACGGAGGGGATTGCGGGGTCTTCCAGTTCCCGTCATCGCCTTCTAGCCTTACTTATCCGAGTCATGGTGCTCCGAATCCCGAGCTCGCTTCGCTCGCTCTTTTCTTTGTGTTTCTAATAATTTCACAACGTTTTCAGTCATAATTACAATATTAATAACAATTTGTACTCGGTTTAACACAGAATGTGTACAGTATACACTTAACGTGTAAAGACAATGACATTGTAACTGCCCACCACTTTAGAATTCAATACAGCGCGCAGTATTAATAAACTATAAGCGAGTCGTTCATTAGGTATTTCTTAAATAGTTGAAATATCCATAACCTTAAAAAGAACATTAGATGAGTTCGTTAGTGCAATTAATCTTAGCTTAATCAAAATTAAGTAAGTAAAACAGTAGTTCAGTCGACCAATAAATTTTAATTTTGTTATGAACATGTAAATCAACTGTAATTATATAGAAAATAGTTAGAATAACTTTAGAGATTACATATGTAGCCATAATAATATCTAACTTCTTTAATTTGACCATAATATAGGTACTTTTTTTTATAAACAAAACAGTCCAAAATTTTATCACGGCTAGTTATAATGAAATTTCGGGGTACGTTCTAACATGTTACAACTTGCACCTTCATGTTTTTTCATGAAATCATATGCTTGTCGTTATATAGGTTACGTTGGCAAAAGTATACTTATAGAGAAAGAGATATAGGTACAAGTTAAATGAACAAAAAAATATTTAGATAAACATAACAACGACAAGAAAGATGTCTAAATGTTCTTCTAGAAACTTTGACCTCATTAGTTTATAATATCAAACACGCTGTGAGTAATATTTTTCATATTAATTAACAATAAAATATTTTGCTTTTATGTTGTTAGTAACTTGCCCCACGCCAGTAACATCTTGCCTGGTTGCGCTGATTCTATTAGAAATAAAACATTGTCATTTCCTTTCTTTTACAAAAAGAAAGAAAATGACAAATGTTATTTCATGTTGTTTTATGTTGGCAATCGAATTGATAGATTAATTATATGGTGTTCAACTTCTTATCTCTTATCCCATTCTTGCACATTGACGGCTGCGGACCATCACGTAGCAACATTTTTGTTTGCCTGTCACGAAGAATTTCTCCTGTGTCGTGGGTACTTTTACAAACATAATTATAATATAAACTCACAAAACAGCCAGACCCGGAACAACAATCTGTAGGCCATAGAAATATTTGTTCAGTGCGGGTATCGAACCCGTGACTGCACCAACCGTGTATTCTGTATTAATCCATACCTAAACGTAATCACAAATGCTCGCAGATGAGTCTAGAGGAAGAAAGTCATAAGTGAAACTAGACGCAAGCTGAACATCTAAATGATAAATTAATAATAATAATAGTCCTTCTGGCCATGGCGGCCACTCTCAACAGAAACTAGCCATATCATAGAACGTAAGTGCGAGCGCCAGCGCATAATGTTCTTTCATTTCCATCTCTCGCAAAGTTCGACGGGACGGCAATCCGATATAAGACCGGGTAAAAATCTGGTGCAGGAACAACGGCTCAATGTGCTTTCTCTCTCTATGCTCGAGGCACTGAGGTCTCTCACCGCCAACTTCCAAACTCTGGGTTCATCATCATCATCATCATCGATAGACATCCACTAATGGACATAGGCCTCCCCCAAATGGGGAGATTTGCCATAATTGCCGCGCTTGGCAGGCGGATTGGCGATCGCAGTGTAGCCGTAGCAATGTCTACAGAGAATGCTACTGCCCATTCTCTGGTGAGTCCCCTAGTCGCCTCTTACGACACCCACGGGAAGTGAAGGGATGGTGCTATTCTTTTACGTCTGACACCATACGGAACTCTGGGCTATCACAAAGTAATTTCTAATAGAAAATGTCCGGTGCCCGACTTGGGAGGATCGAACTCAGGACCCCACGCTCAGACCAACGGTACAATCAATTATTTATATATTGTTATAATTATTAAGTGACATTTTTGCTTATCAATGATAAGTGACACTCCCAGCTCTTGAACGTGTCTTTGACTAATTGTGCTGTTTCATCGGTGATATTCGCCCCGATTCCTAGAAGTCATCCTAGAACATTTGTTTGATTATTATTAATTAATTAATTGGAAACTGAAAATAATATTAAAAGAAAACTATATAAACTAAAACACATTGGTATGTACAATGGGCGGCCTTACTGATCTCTTTCGTAGGCTAGTCAAATTAGCTTTGAACCTTGCAAAAAATCCTAACTCTGATGCAGTTAATTTTTAGCTTGAAGTACCAAACCAAAAATATCTTTCTCTAACAAAATCTGATAGTTGCACGGATTTAAAATGTATAATTTTCTAACCTACTTGTAAAACTCAATGTCTTCTACTTTGGCTCGTAACAAACATGCCATTTAATATTTTTTTCTATCGAATTATTATTGAAAGTTGATGTTTTATTAAAAA
The DNA here is from genome assembly GCA_947386135.1 of Melanchra persicariae. Classification (NCBI taxonomy): domain Eukaryota; kingdom Metazoa; phylum Arthropoda; class Insecta; order Lepidoptera; family Noctuidae; genus Melanchra; species Melanchra persicariae. The sequence goes on from OX376643.1 coordinate 32,884,817, forward strand.
CCGGTCAAGAGCGAGTCGGACTCGCGCACCGAGGGTTTATGATGATTTCTGAAAAAGTATGCTTTAGAGACATCGCTTTATTTTACCTGTAATCTTTAATATAATACATAAACTTCTATCACACACAATAATTTCGGATTTTCCTCTATGCAAACTTCGGAGAAGAGGGGGGGGAATGGTTTTTATTTTGATTACATTTTTCGTTAAAAATCTAAAATTATGCGGCCTACAAAAAAAGAAAAAGTGTGCAAAAAGCGCTATTTCCACCCCACTTCAAATTTTTAAGACACCCATCAGTCCCTGCTGTAAAAAAAGTCATTCTTATTTGCAAAATAGATGGGCAAACGTCATCTAACACACTGCGGGACACTTGACTATTTTGCAAATGTCATGATATGACACTTCAAAATCCCATACATTTTATCATACCGTCTATAGCCGTACTACCGTATTACATATATTTTAAATATTTGACGCCTAAGGGCGGAACGTCATACCATGACTAACTATGAGCAATGTAATGTGATGAGAGATGTGATGAGAGATGTCTCAGGTTCCTGAGAGCCCATTAATCCATCTTCCACGCCGTTTTCTATAACAGACGGGTCATTGCAAGACCTATCTACTTCCTGGTGCGATATTGAATTGTCTTCACTTGAACTCGAATCCCTGGACCGAAGTGGGCTTTCACTAATCTTAGTGGAATGCATAAGCCTAACTTTTCTCGTACTGAAAATCTCATATTCTGATTCACTAGTTTCGCCTTCTTGAGCACCATCTGGTTCATAATTTGTATCAGAGCCGAACTGACCGTCTACGTCACTGTTAGGGTCGTGGCGGCTTTCATCTGCATCGTCTTCAGCAGCAAACAGACTTGGACGGTTACTACATGCTAGTTTCTTCCGTTTAGACGCCATCTGGGAACCAATATAGATAAATAGTCACAATAAAAGCAGTTAGCAAGAAGCTAAAATAGTAGATGAATAGCATTTGAACACCACGTTTTCGTGTAAGTAATAGTTTCTTATTTTTGCATCATGTTTTTATCCCAACAAGTAAAAAACAGGACTACTGTATGACACAACACATATATTAATAAAACTCAATTAGATCATATATAAATAAGCTATAGAAGAATCTGGTTTCTACCTACTATTCATTACCAGCTTTTAAACACACTTGCTTTTCCAATATACTTTAGACATTGGCAGAATAGTCGACATCGGCTTTGCTTGCCATATAAAAATATAGAATAGAATAGAATATAAATAAGCTTTATTTACCTTGTTTTTGCTGACAAAAATCACAAACTACTCCCAGCAATGCGACGACACGCCGGTGGTGCACACGCCGTGACACTAAATATCAACATCACTGTCACAATTTATACTGTGTCACTGTACTTGTATGGCTCAGTCTACGCCTGTCGGCGGTGTGAATGTGTTGTATTAGTGCATAAGCAATGCGTATGTGTGTGTTGAAAGATGACTCGAAAAGAGTTTGCCGTGACACCTACGAACGAATGAAGTCGCGTGATGTGACACTAGATCATGTGCTTCCTAGAAATGTTATGGGCAAGCAACGGCTATCGACGGTTTGCCAAATGACATGAAATAAAGTTCACCGCCTTTAGCCGTACTGTCACGTAATGATATACCGAGATAACGTTGAGAGGCGGTTTGTCCCGCAACGTGCTAACACTATTGCAAATTTCATGTTGATAGCATTAGCAGTTCTTGAGATATTCAGCTATAACAAACCGCTAGACAGAGTGAGTCGCACCATGCTGGTTCCTTTTTCCATTTTGGTAAGGAACTTTAAAAATCAAACACGCTGTGTGTTTAAATTTTTGTGGAATACATTTTTACATACTTCCCAGCCTATACTCAACATGTTAACGGCAATAAGACAGATTTAAGAATTCGAGTAAGCCTAATTTTGCAACCTGGAATAGACAGTAATTGCCTGGATATAAAATGAGTTACCTACGGTTGTTTTTGGATACAAAGCGATCTTCGCAAGAATACGCGATTGATTGACGACGCCTTAAATTAATTACATGTACGTTTATATTTGCCTAATAATGTCTTTTTTTTTACAGCACTTCACAACTTCAACTTCTCCCGCTATCATTTATAAAGGTAAGCCTTATTATAACTTAAAATAAAATAAGAACAATGGTATATACTTATAGTGGAAAGTTGAAGCAGGCTTCGGTGGGTGGTGGTAACATTGAGAAAATTGCATTCTCACTTAAATATTATTTCGAGTAATAAATATTACTTTTTTGAACCGGGAATCATAAGAGCTCAATCAATCTGCCTAGTCTTTTAGGCTTCCAGTCTAAGGCAGTGTTTCTTAACCTGCGGTCCGCGGACCACTGGGGGCCCGCTAGTATATGTATGGGGTTCCACATTATCATCTATGGACCATTTAACAACTGCTGTGAAAAGGCATTCTTAAAAAACAAATACAAAAACGGATTACTATTGGAAATCGAATTAAGATTACAATTTATTAGTTAAATCAAGCCAAATAACACTAATTTAGTAGCAAAAAAGCGGCATCAGTTACTCAGTAAGGTATTTTTAATGAAAAAAATTTTGATTTATTGATTTTAATAATTCATGGCTATTTTTTCATTTATTTTTGTTGTTTTAGCTGAGTAGTAATGTCTGCAGAGTTATTAAGTACATTAAAAGTTTAACTAAAAAGTTACGAAATACTTATGTGTGAAGTTGTATGATCATCAGCCTTAAAAAAATATATTTTCAATTTAGGATTGGTAATTGAGCCTAGGGAAACGTATTAATCCATGAAGTTTTCTTGTTCGCTATATTTTATAGTCGGGCCACAGTATGTATGGGCCGTAACCAATGTTCTTTCTGTCTGCGAAACAAGGGAACACCATAGTTTGGTCATAGCTGTAATTTACGTAATACAATCAAGCGAAAGTGTGTTTTTGATTGGTTCATTGGCTCAGGTAAGTCACTCTTCGAAACAGTTGAAATGCAGCTTAAACCTAGTTAAAAGAGAAAATATAAGTTTTTGAAGCCGCTTCAGCTTTCCATTCTATTCTTAGCAATAAGTTTCATAGAAAATCTGCATTGGTATTCTGGGAAACATAAGGTTAAAAACATCACAAGTACGAAACGATAACGAAAAGAAAACTGGTTACATCTACTGTTTGTCAATCGATCTGGGGGCCTAGACAAAACTTTTCTGTAGCGTTAACGTCAGACGTGGCTTGTGGCTAAATAATAACAACCGCATGGGTCGATCTCCAAGGTTACGCAACGCCGGCTGAGGTTGGTCTGTAGATGGGTGACCATCCAAGCCACATACCAAGACTCCTTCATGCCTCGGAAAGCTCGTTAAACCCGGCTGTCATTTGTACATCTCTGGCAGTCGTTACGGATTGTCAGAAACCAGAAAATCTGACACCAGTCTTGCCAAGAAGTACCGTGTTACCCAGTTAATGGGTTGTGGACTTCAGTCACTCCACATCAAATTCTGGTATTCAGCTGAATCCTGTTTAACTCGGAGCCAATCTAGGGAAAAGGGTTAGGCTGATGATGACTTTACTGACAATCTTTGTAAGTAACATAATATAAAAATGCTTTTAAACGTATTTTCTTCAGGAAACCCTGTTTTAGAATTTTTACCATCTAACTAAACTAATATGTTGAATTAATATGAAGACATGTTAACAATAAACTTAACTTGTAATTTTATGGTTTCTGACTTATAAATGTTTGTAATTTGGTCAATTATTGGGATTTCTTTATTAATCTGAGAATGCACTTATTCATGACTGATAGACCGGTCGCTTAGTAATTAAAATCAAATAGATATTTGTATGGCCTGGTCGGCTTCTAGTCAAACTGGTTTCAGCTAACTACCAATTATTTATGTGGAGCGGCTCCCTACCAGACCTTCACAACCCATTAACTGGGTAACACGGTACTTCACGGTATTTTTGTAAGACATAAAATGGTTTAGAAGAGTGTCCGTGGAGATACTTGTTTTTTAATGTTTTTGACTGACTGACTGACAATTCTTGGCAAGTCTGGAGTCAGATTTACTGGCTTCTGACAATTCGTAACGACGATGACTGCGGGGACCCACGGCTTGACGTGTTTTCCGAGGCACGGCAAGGAACGCCCGGTGTGCGACCAGTTGGCCGTTGCGGCCAAGTGCGCGACGTTCATATGATTTCTTTAGTAAATCTGGTCGTTGCGGCCACTGGTCGTGATCAGGCCGCCTAGTGCGCGAGGTGACTAAAGTCCCACAGATATCTTAAAATTAACATAAAATTGAACCAATCGAAGCCACCTAGAGAAATTTATTCCACCCAGCAGAATCAATTTCCATTATGAATATGAATGAGCAAAACGTTTCAAAATCGACCAATAGGAAGCTTACATCTGAAATACGCAGACCAATCATAGCAGCGAACAAGCTATTTACACGTAACGTTGGGGTTTCGAGTGACGTCATTATGGAGTTGTGGAGGCTCTCTTTGCTGCGATCTTATTGGCTCTGCTAAAACAGCCTTGCTTACAAACTTTATGAGGTTCGTAGTCCTAAAGAGGCCAACAGACTGGTCACAAAGCCACTAGACACGGTGAAATTATATTAGTGACATTCGAAAAGTATGAGATTGACATGGGCACCGAAATATGACGTCGACAATCACTTGATCGCGTTAACGTAAATTTTAATTTATAATAACAACTGGATAAGCTCCGTCTGATGACAAATAACGGAAAAATAAAATTAAAAGCCTTTATTTAACTTGCAATGTATGTAACTATGTTTGTTCGGATGGATTCTTACAACTCAATTTTGAAGCAGATGTCTTCAACCGATTAAGCTGAATTTTTTTCAAAACAATTTAATATAAGCGAACTTTTACGTGATCGCGATCGAGTGAGTATAAAAAGTCTCACTAGGCCCTCTGAGTGTTGTTATTCCTTCTTCTCTCACTTTTGCAAATAATAAGGTTGATACACACATATCAGTGCGGTTCGGCCACGGCAACCGGACCGAGGCCCGTAAACGCCACCGCACCGGGAAATGTTAGCACGTCTGCTCCACAAATACAACTACAAATCCTTTATTTCAAATGTACCAGTTACAAGAACTTTTGAATTGTCAAGAGGCCCTAGACAATGTGCCATTCAATTAGCGAATGCGACTGTCGAAACGCCAAAATGAAAGAATTTGATCACGTGACATTTCGATAGCATCTGTCAATCCCATACATTTTTGACGTATTGACAATCGCCTTCGCCACGCTACCACTGACAGAATGTCACTTGTCTCGAGCCCCTTGGTCTGTCAGTCAAATACATAAAACTTGTTCTGCCGCGCTAGTGATAAGAGCCGCAAGCCGTAACGCTAGTCAAAGATGTCAAAATGACATCTAGGCTTAATGACATAGCATGCTTTTTGAGGTACGGAGGAACCTCAGTATATTATCCTAGGACCGTCTTTGATAAACATACATAACTTAACCTCGAAGTTCAACCCGCGTGTCTAATTGCCCCCACCACTGCACTTTTACTCCCAACCAAGCTAATGTACTTACAGTAAATCTAAATATACAAGAAACAAAGAAAGTAAAAGCGGTTATTATATATCGCTGCTTTGGACGAGTACCACAAAGTACTACAAACTCGAGCTAGTGAGACCATGCGACGAAGAATAATCCACATTATACATGATGTTCCAGAGTGCGTGGCTAATATCAGAAACATTAAGTTAAAATAGCAAAACAAAAATAACGGAACGTTTTTCAAAAAAGTCTACCACATATATCTGCAAAAAATTTCCGAAAAAATGAAATCATCAATGTCTTTTCAAGCAGTTTTTACAGTTAGTGGCAATAAATTTAATTTAATCACAGATTAATGTCACCAACAGCATCAAACTGCTTAAAAGTCATGACATACAGTTTTCCTTAATGTAAATCAGCGGTCTAACATCACCCTTAAAATATGACCTCGCACTTCTGAAACACGTCAAACCTGCCGCCGCTCCAGTGGCACTGGGGCGCGTCAAGCGCTTACACCCTGGCCCCGATGGGCTGATGTCGCCACCCGCAAAGTGACGGTCACTCGGGCCGTCCGCACGATGAGTCCCCTCTTCTGGGACATGTCAAGTTGAATCCTTCAACGCCTGGGAAGATGTTACGGCCTTCGCCTTCCGGCCTTTCCTGGCAGCACTGGCGAGGTCTCGTTCACTAGCGCGCCTTCAGCGAGCGGTCAACTATCTTAAAACGATTGTAACGGGTCCAAGAAGAATAAAAAATCTCATTGTAACAGTAACACGTAACCTCATAATTTTAATAACGGATTAGAACTAGTACCTACGAGTAAGTGGTTGAAAACAGCCATAACTTTATCCCCTTATACTAAACCTACGCCAGCGCGTAAATAAATACTATCTATTCTAATTAGTACCTCCATTATCCTTACCCAGAAACCTGATCTAACCAATGGATATTAATTATTAACATTCTATAGCATTACACGCAGACGTGGATTAATTAAGTGACAATAGACTTCAGTGCAGATTATGGATGCATATCTTCCCTTTGTTACAAAGCTGCCATTGGAAACTGAATCTTCAGCGATGCCGTCAAATCGTCGACTTCATTGTCGTTGTTATTAATTAAACTTATGGTCGCTCAGTGGTCGAATTCAACAGTGATTCATTTAATACTCATTCTTAGCGTTTTTCAAACACATTCAGGATTTTTCACGTATCGGCGTTATATCGTCTCAAGTTCACACTATCGGGATATTCTAACGAGCCGGCCTTGTACTTACTCACCTACCTTTTTTGTACTCATGTTATGCAGTGTGGAATCAGAATGGTCTGCTTTCCAAATTTTACGAAAAACCGCCTTTATACCACCACAAAATACACAGAAGGTCAGTTTCACATGACACATTACGTAGCAACAGCTAGTGCAAACGCACTAGCAACTGGGATTTGCTTGAGATAGTGTGAGATCGCCGTGCAATGTAATTATGTGTGTGAACCGTTCATAAAGCCAAACTTCTGACATGTATCTTGTTGAGTCTGTATTGCCTCGGGGGAGAACAAAAGCCCGCCATCGAGGTCTACCACGGCCTCTTGTTACTGTTGCAGCGCTGAAATCCTGTGTTTTACGGGCCCAGCTAGTCCAGCATGCGGCAGACATGTCATTGGTTGGATGTTAAGACCTGATTGATTTTGTAAATCAATTGGCCTCCGCGGCTGATTGGTCATGTAGAACATGACGTAGTAGTAGGATATAATAATTTCTTACTAATTACGTTAATACCTTTCCGTGGGATAATTTTCGACTTTTACTTGGATGAAGCAAAGTAGCTATTATACAAAGACAGTGACGTCCCACTGCAGAGCAAACGCTATTACAATATATCTGAAAAGAGTGCTTGCCGCGAGCCACGTACAGCATCTCAGTGTGCGTGCGTTGTCACTCATTATATGGAGTGGAACTTCTGTGCCTATTTGATAACGTGAACCTCAACGGCGGCAACCCGACTAAAATATGAAATTCCCATAAAGTCGCACCGGGGAAAATGGTATTGTATTACCAATAAAGCTTTTGAAATTCATATGCACTCGGAATCCATAGAAATGTAAAACTGCGGTTTTTATTTTATTTTGTTATGGATTTCGAATGAATGTCGAACTTCTGTGTAATGAAACCTTTTATTCTATGCCTCGTAAAAAATATGTTTTTATTTACGATTGGGAATATGATATGACAACATTTCGTAAACATAGGTACCCAGCTCTATTTACGAATAGGTAGTTGTTCCAGCCATTTCTTGACTATGTCGGGGTCGACTTCTAGTCAAACAGGAAGCAGCTGAATACCAGTATTTTCAATGGAGCGAATTCCTCTCTGACAACATCATCATCATTTCTGTCGAAGGTATCCACTGCTGGGCATAGGCCTCTTTAAGTATTACTACATCGATCTTGTGCGTCTCACATCCAGCGGATTCCCATTCCCATCTTGTGGCCTTGTGGGTAGCCTTCTAATAGTTCGTCTTCCGACACACGGTCGCCACTCCAGAACCTTTCGACCCGATCGACTATCTGATCTGCGAGCAACTGCTGCACTGGAGATAGGGTCGGTGAGCGTGTTTTGCTGCAGAAAAACTTGCTGCTCCTGTCGCTAGCGCGGCAGAACTGGTATAAGAATAAGAAATTTATTTGCTCAAACACGTGTAGATGTCGCAGCCAATTAGCTTAATCAGCCGTTTAATTGGTTGCCTAGCCTTTTCATTTAAATGTATCACATTTTCAGCGATTTAGGTGACATCTTTTGTTCAAAATACATACAGAATTAAAATAATACATGCATGTAATATCTTATAATTATAAGAGTGGCTCACGACATGTCTGCCATTTCTCATAGCGTGCAAATATCGGTAGGTACAATTATTATTATTGGAACAATGATGTTTTAAATTTTACAATATACATTAAATATCAATCACAGTTAAACAAATTTCTTGCATTAATTTACATTATCCAATTAGGTATTTATTATTTATTTTCCTTTTAGGTACATTATTACAATGAAGATTTATATCACTTTAAGCGTTTAATCATAATAACATTTATAATATAGGCATATTTAAGTTCTGCTCTACTGCACGACTATAATTACCTACTACAATTTTAGTTATATTTACTTATTCATAATAATCACCTAGCTGTATCTGTTTGACTGACTAGGAGCGGAAGAGAGTATCAGACTTTAACTGACGACAATCCATCCGTGTTCTTCCTTTTTTTTTGTTTTCGGGGGGAAAAAAAAACACCAGGAAGTGTGCATGGGATTTTTTCTTCACTAAAACCACACATCACCATCAGCATATAGAAGGAGCCCCGTTACCTCTTAAAAGACGAAGAACGCCTGTTAGGGCACATCCCTGGGGAGACTGTAAGGAGGTCTCCCCTCAGCCTCGCTGTGCACGGCAGCACGTGATCACTATGCCACCGCCTTTCCTAGGATCACTGGGTTGGTGGACAGAGTCCCCACTCTGAACGCCCGCGACCCTGGAGACACACATCCGTGTTCCTCCTAATGTCCTTTGCGAATCGGCGCCGCGGTGACTCTTTCGAACAAGGTCCGCTATCCTCTGCCCCTTGCCACTGAAGTCAAGCAATTTTTTTGTCGGCAATCTTGGTTCTCCTGTGGACATATTCATTCCTGATTCGATCACGCAAGGAAACTCCGAGCAAAGCCCTTTGGGTGACTTTAAACCTATCAATCTGACATTTCTTAAACAAATGAATAGATCTCATGAATTGTTGTGTCTTTATTTCCAGGTCTTCAAAAAATAACCAAAAATGCCTGACCAGAAACCCTCCACTAGCCGTGCTGTCGAGGCAAACCAGGAGAGTCTCGGTGATGTATTGGATATCAAAACCAAAACTGTATCAACACAGACAGATAGTTCAAGCGATGCGAGCACCAACACCGATGAGGTGCCGGAGTCGAGTAAGTTTTTTATAACCTAAGTAGATACAATTTTCGTAACGGTTAATGTTGGAAGCATTGATCTTATTTCGATATTTTTTTGTATCGTACTTTGGGTTCCACAGATGGGCATAAGCCTCTCCTTTTTCCTTTGAAACCTTTCTACCTTGTGTGATTTCTGGCCACATGTGTGTGGCCATGTCCTTTAAAGCTGGTAAAGCTGTCTAGAGGACCGGGACAAAGTAATATGATATCAGCAACGATTGTCATTTGTCATTGAACACGTGACATTTCGTTAGAGTTCATTGTTCAATATATGTTTACTACGTACAATTTGGACTTTGTTTAGAGCACTAGATTGTGACACCTTCGCCATCATCTTACCTAGAAGGAATTATTAGTACCAAAGATTTCGAATTCCAGTATTCTTACATGACAGCGATGACGTATCCCGCCCATAGTGCCTTGTAATAAATCTCTTATATTCAATTCTTGATTGATTACACCGAGGTGCTTTTTGAGTAGTCTTTTATATTACGAACAATAGAACAAGGAGGCAGTCAAACCTTTCTTTAAAATTACTTACTCCTGAGACATTCGGGGTGAAGAAAAAATATACGTGATAATCACTAAAACTTATCACTTTTTAATTTCTACAAAAAAAATACATAACGTTGTTTTCATGACCTTTCCGCCTTTCTTTACTTCTAACTTCTTTCAAGTTGCTGTCAGTTTTATTTTTCACAACTATTTCTCCTTCGTACTTCCGTTGCGTTCCAATTCCTACCTTCTTATATTTTCCTTTTTGCGTAATAACAAAACTAATAATAACGAACTTTTATCAGTGCTCTAACATTGACCACCTTTGACTGATCTAGCCTGTCAGTAATTGTAACACGGGCGGATCATCGTCAAATGTCTTTGTGCCTATACCCCTTCATTTTAAGACGGCCCCTAATCCAAAACTCCAACTCAACTCGAACTCCAACATGAGTACGAAAATGTCAATGAAAGTCGTACTCGAGAGATGAGCAAACAAATGCAAAAATTTCAATTTATGACAAGCTCCGATGGAGTTGACGTTCGAGTTTAGCTAGAGTTAATGTGGGCCATAACCTGCAATCGACTGCACCTCGCCTATCTCGATCAGATTGACGCTTGTTTTTTATTGGTATTATTATCGAGGGTTCTTCTTGCTGAACCCTCGATAATAATACCCCTAAAGATTTGGCCTTGTTCATCAAAAATTATTTTAATTATCTACTGTTGCTAATTCTATCTAAAAAGAATTAGAATTTATAATCTGCTCATCAGTATGTTTTATGAATAAGTCAGCCGGTTGATTCTGTCGACATCTCACGGTATTCACCTAGGCGGAGTGAACGATAGAGCTGTCATTCCATCTTATTTGTATGGTTTGACAATCGGGTGAGTTGGCGGTATTCACTTCGACATGTTTACAGAATCGCACTGCTTTTCCTGGTTTTGTTACCGTCATATCACTCTGGCAGTTAGTCTTACTTTGCACATTTAGTAACTATAGTAATTTCTCTGTTCACATAAATTATCTAAAACGACAGTGGTAGAATCCTAGCACCTCGACCCGTGTTAAAAGCAAATTAGAATAAATTGGTGTTGGCTGTAAATGTTACTGCCTTAAACCACATACGACATTTAAAAATTGACTGTATTCATAGGTAAAAAAATTCGTGTACAAAGGTCGGCCGCTATTTGATTGCTTTGATTGTAAGTTGTGTGATGGATACAGATCAATATCTGTGAGTGTGTGTCCTGATGCCTTTTTTTATCTATGACAAAAATTAAGTAAGAGTCAACTCACACAACTCACAATGTTGCTAGTAGAAATAATGTGCTACAACGGGTGGAACGAACAATTACGTGAAATAAAAAAAATTGTCTCAGTAATATTTGGGTTATCCCAAATGTTTAGATATTGATAATTTTTTTTTTGTTTCGGATTACTCTGATTTTATTAAAATGTTGTCATATGATAAAGTAGTATTCAAGGAACGATATTGGTAAAAAATTGGCTGTCCTGGATGGCCGCACTACGGGTGGCGTTTTAACGCCCGGTAGTAATATCGGTTACCAAGCTTTGATTGCAGATATTTTTGGAATAAAATAATAAACACTGAATATATCGCTTATAATGGTACATACATATGTAATGGCATTCAATCAATTTCAGACTCCATAAGATTGTAATAAATCTATTTTAGATTATAATTTCTGGATGGCAAGTTAGAGCTAGATAAACATGCATGCATGCATGCTTTATAAACATTGTACTTACATCTAATAGTTCGATATTGAGATAGACTCATGATAGCACAAGTCTAAACCTTAGTGGTTTATTGGTTGCTATTTAAATTAATAATATTGTATTCTTTCGTATAAACGATAAATAAATTAAAAAAAAAAAATGATAAGCATAGTTTTGAAGCAAATAACCACCATAAAAGCGCGGGAACGGTCGACTATAATAGTCGATCGAACAGTCGCTAGTCGGCCTAAATTTGACATCGACTATATTAGGTTGCGCGACATACGGGCGGATAAAATATTATGAAAAAATCAAATTTAATAGTTCTTAATATCCTTGTCTTTTTTAGAAGAATAGTTTACAATTTTACGCGATATTTTACAATCTTATGGCGTTTGCCATTTTCCGGTGATATACAGATATAACATATAAGGATACATTATTCTGAACTCCTTGTATGCAGGTAACTGGCAGACAAGTTTTGTTGTTGGAGCTTTGGAAGCGTATAGCAGAAAAATAAATAGTATTTGAATTATGTATGTAACAAATATGGATTGTTTCGATACGTAACTCATGAATTAGCTCTAAGCCACTATTCGTTTGATCATATTTTGTGTTTTTTTCATAATATTAGTAAGTGGTATCACGGGCGGAGCCCTGTGATGCTACAATATGTCCATTATAACTGAACATTGATATGGTAGGCCTCTTAAAATGTTTTAGATGTAAATTTATTGGATTGTGTCTGTTGCACACACATATATTATGTTGAGTTTTGCCTACATTTGGAATAACGAATTCCATGAAGAATAGCGTAGGTATAGACGGAGTGAAGCCAGAAGTTGTAGGCATCTGTTGATCCTGGAAAGCTTCATCGGCAGTTCGTATCCTTTTATCTTCAGAGTCCTCAGTTGCTCAAAATGTATCATAATATGCTATCTCCTGGAGCGTGTTGCTGGGAACCTGAAAAGTAATAAATTCATTACAAATTGTAAGTAGTAAGTACAGTAACTGAAATGAAATACTTAATAACGATGCTCAAAAGCATTAATTAAACCTGGAGGATTATGTAAAGTTACAAATTCTTCATCGCCGGTATCAGAATTGAAAAGGAAAAGTTTAAATTTTACTGAAAATCGGGATCTATAGTACCTATATGTAATGTTGTAATTCATCAATGTTTCGTCACTGATCAATATTACTACTGGGCGTTACGACGCTACCAGTATATACATACGATAATTTTCATGAAAACCCGTGAAATTCGAACTTATTTCATCTAACATTTTGTAAAACAATAACAATATTTTACAGAATTCAACGTTTTATGGTATTGACTGTAGGTTGCCTTTGGTGCAGGGGTAGGGCTCGCTAGTTAGCTAGTTTTTAGACTAAAGAAATATAGTAATTCAAAAATCATTTAAATGTACTTTTAACCTATATGGTGCTTAGTTTTTTAGATATCAAGCATGAATCAAAAAAAGTCCTCAAAACCTCAGTGAATAATGTACGGAATTTTCTAGTAAATGAACTCAATAAAACCAGTGAATGAACACAATTCTTTATTTATTAATTACATGAATCTAACACCTTTATATGGGTGTCCTAAATTGTAATGGATACCCCCATTTAGGAAGAACGATATCGACTAAAACCTCACAGTTCCTACCACTATTAAGAGTCGGGCGTCCGAGATACAAGTAAATTCACGTGCACCCCCGGCTGGTATCAGCACGCCATACTCAGCCTCTACATTGTACCTGAATGGTCGAGCAACGACCCAGACTTGAGCCATTTCATATTCAACCACTAGGATCTGACTCATGTGAACCTTTTCTCGTGCCTCCAATTCCCAAAGAACCAGTCTTTGATCTCGCACTCGCTTCTACTTCCGCCAATGATACAAAGATGCACGGTTTTTTTGCGTCCATGCTTATTAGAAATCGTCCAGCATCCCTTTATATGTATACTGGCTATATAAACTATTCAAAACAAAATCGCAGCTCTTTAACTAAAAAAAGGATACCAGGAATCTGCAAAATTTGGCCATATTAAAATGATGGCAAAACAAAGTTCTATACATCCGATTTGGCCAACTTATAAAAAAATAGCCAAAAATCAGTCATGTTGAAGCTAATTAGTGAGGCTTTAAATTAATACCTAATTTAATATATCAAGTCCAGGGGCAGATTGTGCCGCAGTTAGTTCAAGAAACTACTACTTTGAGAATCATCCTATCAGCCGAAAGACGTTCACTGATAGGCGTCCCTCAAATGGGGAGATTTGCCATAATCGCGGCATCTCTAATAACGTACCTGAACAATAAATTATGAACCGTTTTTCATTACTACAAAACGTAAAGGATCACAATATTAGTCCATTCAGGACAGCACTATGTCTTTATTTCTGTTTTTGATATTAAGAAAGTCAATCATTAATGTAATCTTGCTCAGTTATCTGGTGTCTACTTTAGCTGTCCCAATACTGGCCAAAAGATTAGAAATCCGTTCGCCATGTCAGCCTTTCCGTCCGTCCGTCTGTCTGTCCACGGTTTCGCTCAAAGACGCTTAGCACTAGAAAGTTAAAATTTGGTACGGGTATACAATAACACCGACAAAGTGGTAAAAAAAAAAAATCTTTTTTGGGTGCACATAAGGTGGCGATGATTTTTTTTTATCGTCTTTCCCGTAGTGTGTGAATAGGTCGTTTAAAAATATTGAACCCGTGTGTGAAAACCATATTTCCATCCAAGTATCCGTTGCTTTAAAGTGCTAATTTTTGCTAGAGTCAAGTGTCCCCCTCTGCGAGCTAAACGGTTGTTTTTGGAGACGTGAAAAATTCATGGTATATAGTAGCATATTTAACGAATTTAAAAGGAAAACTATCACAGCTAAGTAGGCTTTACAGCTAAGCTTTACAGGTTAACGACCAACCTTTAAAATCTTTTATCTACACTCACAACGTAATGTTCCAAATATGAGTTCAAAAACGAATGCATAGACACATACTTTTTTTTCGTGGACAGGTAAAATTAAAAAAAAATACCATTACAGTTCAACAGTTTCCTTCGATTTTTAAACAACTGCATCATAAAATAACTTTTTAATTTTTGGCGCGGGCTCATTGACTGAAGTCAATGTGCCAGCTTTTATCTTTGTCTATGTTTGAGCGCGCTGCGCAGTCATTCGAATACGCAATGAGAACATCCGCCATATTGGAATTAACTATTTTTCCACTTATTTTATTTCAACTGTATGAGTGAAGATAAAATAGTGTATGCAACGGCATATAATTAGGTATTAAAACACTCGTGTGATGCGTCGGCTACGCCTCGTGTGATAAAACCACACTCGTATTTTAATAACCCTTTTTATATGGTCGTTGCATAAACTACTATTTTATTTGTACACCTACCACAGTGTAGTCTTTTTAAACCAAAGGTTGACTGGTAGAGAATTCCTTGTTGAATTAAGTCCACCCATGTACCACTATTGTACACATACACAAAGATTAAATTAGTAAAATGTACTTGGAGTAGGAAAATTTTGTACAAATTCCATTGAAAATTAGTTTGATAAAGTTGTTTATAGCCGTTTTTAGTCGTTTTGTACCGTTAAACCGTGAACTCCATTTATTAAGGTTGCGAAATCATTAAATAACTCCTTTCGCTCTGAGCAGAGTCCGACTCTTACTGACTTAAACCAATCCGTGTTCCTCCAAATGCCCTTTGCGTTCCAGGGCCGCGTTGACTCTTTCGAACAAATTCCGCAAACCCTCCCGCATTCCCGCGCCTACGGTGACCGGAAATCGCCCTGAGGCTCCTTACGTGGATTCCTTGTACCTACCTGAGGGCTGAAACTGCATTAAACGGGCATCTGCGTGGTCCCATAAAAAAGTGCTTCGTCGCGGCGACCCGTGCGGGTATCCGTCGCGTGGAGGCGGGCCCCCCACCCGCGCAACAGGTCCCGCATCCGTGTAATGCGCAGCAGTAACAAGTACGGGTAACGTTAGCGGTTACACCCATCTGAACCAAAGAAAACGTGGGATATTATTCAAGTGTATACAAAAACGACCTTACAGTGTTCTGCTATTTTAAGCGCCCTAACGCGCTAGCGGAACCGTGGGGGCGGCTAACCGCGCAGCTAGCCGCTTCTCAATAACAATATGCAACCGCTTGTGATTGTACGCATTTAACCGCCACAAACAACCGCGGCATTTGAATGAGGGGGACGCGGCTCGCTCCGAGGCTGGCCAACTTCTTTTGTGCGCACTGGCGGTTCTAGTTTGCGGCGATTCGATGAGTCGATACGTTCGTTGTTGCGCAGCCATGAATTTAGACACAGAGAAATTCATTGTTGAAATTCAGCAGCATAAAATAAAATCTTCGTGCTTCTTCAGTTCTTGAAAACAACTACCGAACTGGTATATTTCGCTGCGTGATTCTAGAGAAGGACGAATCCAGTATAATAATAATATATTAATAATTTATTGGCATAAACAAGAATACACATCACATTGGTCGTACAACACTGGTGCCTGTGGTAGGTAATTAAAAACATGTATCACCAGAATTTCACCTCTCAGAATTGCTTTACGATACCAATAATAAAATACAAGGTAGGCAAGCAAAACAAAAAGAACACAAAATAAAAAATAAAGTGCAGTTATAGAAAAAAAATCAAAAATAGAAAAATGGGTATGATGTGGTATATGTTGTGTGATGGTGTGTGTTGTGTGATGGTGTGTGTTGTGTGATGGTGACTGTGTGTAAAATGTGTGACTATGGGATTAGCTTAACTACTTCAGTACCTGCAGCAGACCTTCTGATACAGTATAAGACTGCTTAAGGAGCCAATCCTGAACAACAATCTTGAGATTGTGTTGGTTAAGTTGATGCACAGCTAATTTATTATGGATATTATTAAAGAGGTAGGGGCCAAGGAAAACAAAAAATCGATGACTGAAGGCTTTCGTAATAGAAACAGATGTCGCAACAAGGTGGTTACGACGCGTGAGTGCTGGTGCATACTGAGTCAAGGTGTGTTGCTTGATGATGATGCCAGTATAAACAACTGTCGTACAGTCAACACTTGGCAGTATAAAGTTCGACTGTAGGAAATAGCCGAGGCTTGAAACAGCGGACCTTGAGGACGGCTCTTTGGGCGCGCTCAACCTTGATAACCTCGCAATTTCGTAATTAATTGTGAAATAAAAGACAATTTTTTAAATTAAAATAGATTATACAGGTAGTTGCAATTCAGTTCAGGGTCGATCTTTAAGGTTAAGCAACGTTTGCCGAGGTTGATCTGGGGATGAGTGACCATCTTAACATACAGAGTCTCCTCCGTGCCTCGGAAAGCACGTTAAGCCAGTGGTCCCGGCTGTCATTTGTAGATCGTTGTCAGTCGTTACGGATTGTCGGAAGCCAAAAAAATCTGACACCAGTCTTTCCAACAAGTATACCGTGTTACCCAGCAAATGGGTTGTGGAGTCTGGTAGGCAGCCGCTCTACGCAAAATACTGGTATTCAGCTGAATCCGGTTTGACTGGAAGCCGACCCCAATATAGTTGGGAAAAGGCTAGGCTGATGATATAGGTAGTCGCAATTATGAAAAAAACAATTCTAAGTCTGGAAGAAACGTCCCAATTCCTTAGTTTTTGGATAAAACTGCGTTTTGTTCATTCATAGAGGGGTGTTCATTCACTGGAGCCTTTACAATCTGCTAATCAGTATTTGTAGATGTTTTATGAAAAAATGAAAAATGTAAAAAAAAATGGAAAAGGTTTTATTCAATAACAACAAAGTTCGTTCAACAATTTTGAGGTTGACCTCTCCTTTTATGTGTGAATACACCTGTGCCAGGAAAGGCCGCTCTCCCTTAACTTGATCACATTTATGTATGTTAATAACTTAAATATAAAATAAGTATGATATACAAAAGTGAACTAAACCTATGTGAGCACGCATGCAATGTGCGCACGTGTGTGTAGAAGCGTGAGTTATAGTGTTTGTGCTTGTGTGTGTGTCTGTGGGTGCAAGCCCGGTGAATAAGCCTGGTTTTGTAACCAGCGTCGCGTCGTACCATTTTGACAGTTACTCGTACTTTCCTCATTTTGTAGTGTATAATAATTTCTCTGTTCACATAAATTATCTGACATGACAGTGGCAGGTTCAGTTTCAGTCAATACCAGCAACTGACGCTGTTTTTTTTTTGTAGTGTCGATAGACAGAACCCTCTCCGCAACTCAAACCGTGTTAAACCCAAATTAGCATAAATTGGTGTTGGCTGTTAATGTTAAAAAAGTACCTACATTATTTTAAAAAAATAAACCGACTTCAAAACTGTAATTTAGCTAAAAAGAGAGAAAGAGAAGTTTTATCTTTAAAAAACCTTAAGTACTAAAATACTATTATGAATACTAATAAGGCAACATTTTTTTTGAAGTTGGTGCCAGCTTATCTGCGGTTACCGATAAACGACATACGTTTTACAACTACCAACTGTTATTATTATTATACTATATATATTATTATTATACTTATTCCAAATATAATAACTGGCTGTTACCGACTCTCGATGTATCATCCATCAGTAATCATCACTCACTAAAGGTACAGTCATTTCGTGATCCTTAAGAGCGTTTACGCGGTACGGCTTTTCATACAAATTTTCAAATCCTTATTCTTCAAAATGAATGAATTGATTTTAATGAAACTTGGTATGCATACGCTAGATATTCATGTCTAAATAGTTATCAAAAAACATTTTTGAAAAAGATTTCAGAGGGAGAGAGAGAGCGATTTTAAGTTTTCTATAGAAAGTGAAAAATCACTCTATCCTTCCCCCTGAACTCTTTTTCAAAAATGTTTTCTGATAACTATTTAGACCTGGATATCTAGCGTATGCATACCAAGTTTCGTTAAAATCGGTTCATGCATTTAGAAGAATAAGGACTTGAAAGTTTGTATGAAATGACATACGGCGTACACGCTCTTAAGTGGTTTACCTGAAAAAACTACCAAACGACTGGACTATAAATGTTATAAATATAATAATAATAATAATAATAAATTCATTTATTTGCAAACAAGCATCACTATTACATAAAAGCTCTGCCTCCTGAACTAGGTAGTTAACCTGTATCTCAGGAGACAGTTCCCTTCCTAATTACATAAAACAGTTTGTTTACATGCGTACCTACAATGCCAATTGAGACATTAAAAAAAAAAGTTAATACTTAAATGAAACAAAAGACATTAAAGAAAAAAAAAATATTAAAACTAGATTAGTTATACTGTGAATTAAATATGATTGCCCGTGTAGTGTGGTGTGTTGTGTATGATGGTGTGTTTCTGTATGTATGTGTAAGAGCTACAGTATGTGCGGAATATGGCTACAACTATTTCTATATTTTCAACAAGTAAATGTAATACATAATCTTTTATTTCACCATTATCATACTTTAGCAAAACTACACAAGAAGTGGGCATCAATGTTTAATATTATTCATCTTAGTAACTATTTTAAATATCCCACATACCTAAGTCTTTTTTCAGACTTGGTACAGTGGGTTTGTACGTCTGTGGAACACTTTTTTTTTTTTTTATATAAACTTTGCCCCACACTAGAAATTTCTCCTGTATCGTGGGTGCGTTTACAAACATACAAAACTCACATACACAAACAGCCAGACCCGGAACAACTATCTGTAGGCCATACAAATATTTGCTTCCTGCGGGAATCGAACCCGCGACACGCAGCGCAGCAGCCGATCACTCAAGCACTGCGCCAACCGTGTCGTCCGTGTCGTCGACTTTGAGGTCGCTTTTACCGAGTTTCAATAGAATACCGGGGCCTAGACAAAAAACTTTTCTGTAGCGGTAACGTCAGACGCTCATGACAAAATGTATGGAGATGACATAAGGTGATGACGTTTTCTTTCCACACCTAATGTCATTCCTATGCATTTTGTCGTGAGCGTCTGACTTTAACTTTGACGTTAACGCTACAGAAAAGTTTTTGTCTAGGCCTGCTGGCCAGAATACACTAGTTCTGTTTAGGTAGTTGTTTTATCTCACGAGTGCGGACGATCCATGTTAATGTACGTTCACATTGTCTTAGTGAGCGTAAGCTGTGTCAGTCGCTCCCAAGCTTACGCACAGTAAAACAATTTGCACGTACATTTACCTACGCAACTATGGCTCGCCCGCACTCGTGGGGTAAAACAATTGTATCAATGACTAGCAGCCTGGCTGTACCTACCTGTAGGGTTATGTTACTGTAGCTAAAGTTAGCTCTTTCAATAAATTTAAACTGTTACCTTAGATTAGGATAACTTCTGAAATATTATTGTCAAAGTATTATTTTTCCCAGTTAAACGAAGAGTTAACGAAATTATTTCACTTATTCACGATGTTATGGATGAGTTACGCATTTGTATTCGAAATGCTGGCTGGAATATAGAAGAGATGCAAGCTACGGAAGACGAATTTGATGCTAATGAAATATTTGGAGAGGTGGAAACGGACTCTAATAATAATAACAAGGAGGAGGACAACGACGACAACGAGTCTTCGAACGGGGAAGTGTCATATGCAGTGGTAATTGTTATTCACCTCAAACCAAACATAAGTTAGTCAGCATGCATGGACAAGGAAGTGCCCCTCTTGCTAAATTTAAGACATCGCATCTCCTTTATGATATTTTACGGAAAAACTGCATCATTAAGATTAAAGAATCTAATACATGCTCCCGTTTCCAGATTTCCACGTGTACTATTCTGTGAAGATCATCTTCGTTCTATTGTTTTTTTATTTACTCTTCAAGATTCTATGAAAAAAAAAAAAAATAATAATAAATATATAATAATAATAATATATA
The DNA here is from genome assembly GCA_947386135.1 of Melanchra persicariae. Lineage (NCBI taxonomy): Eukaryota > Metazoa > Arthropoda > Insecta > Lepidoptera > Noctuidae > Melanchra > Melanchra persicariae. Next base: position 32,905,500 of record OX376643.1, read on the forward strand.
TATATTTTATTCTCTTAAAAATAATTTACAAACATAGAAGAGGCTATAAACCAAAGCTTAAAAGTATGTTGAAGAAAAACAATGAATTCCAAGAATAAAAGAGAAAATTGTCATTTTCGGATGTAAGTGTACAATGTTACTATTATAGAAGTTTTTCAGCTTATTATTCTTCTTCGTGTGGGTAGTACGGTCTAACGACCCCACACACCTCAGTGTCAGAGTTTATTATTAAGTACAATAATTACTCAGTAGGTTACTTTATTATTTTTAAACAATAAAAATAAAAATTAAAAATCCTAACTAATTTTTTGACGCCATAGAATTAACTTAGAATTTTTAATTTTTAAATAGAATAGTTATTTATGGTTTTGAAATTTAAAAGTACGTATTAGTGTTGGATTTTTCACATTCACGAATGCGAATGCGAATATTCATCTCAAACATTCGCGAATGTTAATACGAATGTTAACTTTCAATAACATGGGCGCAAAATGTTATAGAGGTTTGTCATTTCGTGGCGACCCTGTTTATACCGTGCGGAGCCGATTCAGGTTGAATAAACCAATTATTGTTATCCCCTCGTCTGGTCTAACCTCATCACACACCAAGACGACACATCTCTCAGCGTCCGTCCTCAGGAAGATAGGCTATTCAGGCTAGTTAAAAGAGCCAGATCTGTAACAACACAATCCCCTAATCAGAAACACGCACGAGAACCTCGGGAGGGAAACACACCAGAAAACCTCGTGGGTCTTATCTTACCTCGGACAAATTCAGGATCGAAACCCACATACAGGAAATATTAGCAGCAACTCCATCGTCTGCGTCGGCTGCCAGCAACGGGTTCGCGTTACAGCAAAAACCCCGTGCTTTCATGCCACGAGCTTATTTCCCGCCGGCGGCGGAGGCGCGACGCGCAGCCGTCCCCACTCGCAGCTCCCAGATTCTCCTCGCCACAAACAAGTCAACCTACCCACCATTTCAATAATCCATAGTCAAATTGTCTATATCTTGATCAGAACCAAATCACCATTTCAATCATCGTGACAAAATATAATTTATACTTAAACATAAAAAAAAACCAATTCAATGTTTCATAGAGCACAATAATTAACTTGTAATTAATTGAATTTATTTTATTCCTTAATTTCCTACGGCTCAAGCGCCATCTCCTTGCTGAACGATGAGATACAAGATATGTCAATCACTCAATCATAAGAGATGTCGCTAGCCGGCATGAATTACAATTTTGCAACGTCACAATATAATATAATTTAGAATACCATTTTTTTAATGTAAGGATTATTATGTTTTTACTTGAGTTTTGTTGTGATTTTGTAAATATGTTCTGACTGACTGTTCCATGATCACTTCTTATTATAATACAAATCATATCAGTTCATTTCATATTTTCCAATCCATATTTTATTTCCTTAGTGTATGTCAAATAGGTACATTCGCCATACATTCGTATCGTTTCTTGCTAATACGAATGCTAATGTAGAAAAGCATGTGAATATTCGCAAATGCGAATGCGAATTTTCGTTACATCACTGGTACATAAATCCATAAAAAATACTTATTCCATTTCTCTTTTTATTTTACTTATTGTTGTACTTCTTGTGTGTGGGTTCTTTTTTTCTTTCTAAGATTAATTCTTATTCGTCGGCTCGACTTTAGTCATTGGGTTAAGACAAATGATGATTGTCAGAAGCCAAAAATGTCTTTCACGTGACATATCCGTAGCTCATGTCAGTACCAAACATCTTTGATTTCTTGACAATCGTTATCATTAGTAGAATGTTAGGCTGTCTATTAACTTTGAGGCCCGTTTACATAGACTAGAGTTATCTTTTAACCAGTTAATACGTATGCTACATACATAGTGGCACCGGGTAAGCAACAACTTCGGAGTTAAAATATAACTATGGTTTACTGGATCTTAAATTCTGTGATGTTGTTCTGTTCATTTTTTTGTTTTGATAATAACTTCCGTTTTATTGTTAGTTCAAACTTGTTGAAAATGTAGAAAAACTTCAATATCACAGAATCATACTTCCACGCTCACTTGAAGCGATAGTTTAGCATTTTGTATATTCTAGTAGGTACCAATAACCGCAATTACCGCAACTGAGATTAAAAAGTATGTCAATGTGGAACTTAGATTATTATAAGTACCTACCTAAATGTCCAGATACCACCTCGCGTTGTGAGAAGCTTAAAAATGACTCCGCGGACGTACTACAAACGATTTCAAAACTTTGCGTGTCAAAGGAACTGTTAGCGGTTCGAAGAAAATTCATGTTTTTTCCTACATTTGATTTAGTGGCATTTTGATGTGACACATATCTATCTGGAAATTTATTATAATCTAAGTAGTAAATTATAAACCCGCTTTTGAATATTACTGCATGTGTAACTGCCCTAAAATTAAAAAGTGTTATTTCGTTTCCGCTAGGGTGAATTCAAGTGCATTTCGTTTCGTTTTCAAAAGCACTCAATACTTAGCTGAAGCAAACTAGAGATAAACGGTTTAAGTAAAAATCTAGATTCACTAAAACGAGTTTTAGGATCCTTAGTTAACTCAACCAATGCCAATGATTAAACTTTTGATTAAAATGCGTTTTTAGATCAATTGTAAGATAATGGCCACGGCCTGTCATGCAGCCGCGCGTAGCGTGGGCCGCATAGCGCGACACGTGATTATTAACGACATCATCCGACGAGCTCTTGTCACCGTCGGCGTTCCGGCTGTATTAGAACCCAATGGTCTGGCACGCGACGATGGCAAAAGATCGGACGGCATGTCGTTATTTCCATGGAAGATGGATAGGCTATTAGTGTGGGACGCTACTTATGTCGATACTCTTGCGCCATCCCATCTTCCTACCTTTTCGTGCTGTGCTGGCGCTGCCGCTGCGGCTCTGGAGAACCTCAAGCGGCGGAAATATAACAACCTCGTTGGTAGTTATATTTTAGAACTGTTTGGGGTTGAAACTTTCGGGTCGTGGGGTCCGAGTGCTCATAACTTGTTTACAGATCTCTCAAGACGCTTAGTTGACATTTCGCGTGACCCAAGGGCTGGATTTTACCTTAGATAAAGGATAAGCATTACCATACAAACGTGGCAATGCCGCGGTCTTTTGGGCACACTTCTAGTCGACAGCGCTGCGGATGAATTTTTTGACGCCATATTTTAGGGTTAACTTAGTAAGGATTTTTAGATTTTATTTTTAGTTTGTATACACTTAATTGATGGATTTGCAAAATTATTTTTTCTTCGAAAGAGGTTTATTTAGAAAGAAAGAAAAGAAAAAAAAAATGTTAGATATTATTTATTCGATTAAATATATTGATTGAACAGAGCACATTAATTTACGTGCCCATAATTTTTAACCATTGGTTAACTACAGATTAAAGAACTCGCAAAGAAATTAATGCCGGTTCCCTTGTGTGGGACTCATACGTAGATTTCAAGCACCGTGTACAATTACCAACCTGCCTTAAGCGCTGGACACACAGAAAAGACGTAAGACGAGTACGGGGCGAAGACAGGGCACAAATGGAGCGCTGTCGAGACTTTTAAAAACATATAGAAAAGACAGTTCTTTATGTTTTTACAATAGGGCGCAGACGAGTTAAGCGTCGTGTCCGCGGCCTAACCTTTCTATATGTTTTGCGTCGCGACGCTTCTATACATTTTGCATGATAAGCACGCGGAAGAGATATATGTCCGCGCCCCATCCTCATCTTACGTCTTTTCTGTGTGTCCAGCGCCTTACAAAACGATCAAACTTGTTATTAATGTTGTTTCTTTCACTTTCAGGCTCCAACCTTCTAAAAGTAGTAAGCAAATTTTTCAGCGGGCATGAAGATAACTTTAAAAGCATTTTTTCGGTTATGCTTCCGAAAAAAGATTTAAATATTGAAGAGTCGGCAGTAAGTATCTTTTGGTATATTTAGTATTGTTTTTGTTTTTTTGTTTTTATTTTTGTGTTTATTGAGTATTGAGTATTGAGAGCAGTTAGAGCGGTTTTCGCAATAGATCCGACTTCCGTCATCCGATTTCTCTCCGTCATCCTTGAGTCTCCAATTCGGAAGAAATATTGACGAAGTAGCCGTAGTACTGTTCGTGTGAACTCTTTCGCATAACCTCGGATTCAAATCGGACATATCTAGAAAAAAAAGAAAAAGACTTTATTTGCGCCAAGCATGACGCATACCAAAAATAAACAAAATTACAAAAGTTGTGCGTGTTAACACCCTTAGATAGGCCAAAGATGGTCTATGAATAGTTTGGATGATGATGGATCAGAGGTCAGATTTTTTCGACTCTAGATCCGCATTTTCACGAATTCGGATGCAGTGCGTAAAAGCAATGTCCGAATTCGGTCCGAGTTAATTATTTCCGTATTTTCGTGGATTCGGATTGGATGCAGTGCGTAACCGCTCTTAATCTTAAAACTTCTCTCTTCTTATATTCTTTTCTATAAGCTGTTTTGGCTGTAAAGGGTGTGTTTCTGTGTGTCTTTTGGCAATGACCAAAAAATGTAATGGTTTTGAGAAAAGTAATGTTAGGCTTACGGAAAGCATAGTCTGCCTAGCCTTTTCCCAACCTTATTGGAGTCGGCTCCCAGTCAAATCGGATTCAGCTTAATACCAGTATTTTACGTGGAGCGACTACCAGAGGGCCAATTCTACTAATTTATAAGCAACAATCGCATTTGCATCTCAATCGCAATCTATCAAAAATGCCTCAATTTTGACATGTGAATGCGAAAGTAGTTAAAAAATGAGTAGAATGGCACTCTGCCCTCCACAACCCAGTAACTGGGTAACACGGTACTTCTTGGCAAGACTGGTGTCAGATTTACTGGCTTCTGAGAATACGTAATGACTGCCAAATATCTAGCTGTAAGGAACTGTTTTGCATTTTTTCACGAGGTGGTCGGTTTTAATTTATACCTAATAATAATAATAATCTCGAAAATTACCATGTCACGTTGTACGGGGATCGGTCTATCATGACTGATAGGACTATCGTCGCTAATAAGCCCGATATAGTGGTGATAGACCGATTAGCGCGCCGCACAATGATAATCGATGTTACCATTCCACATGACGAGAACCTCGTGAAAGCTGAGAAAGAGAAACAAATCAAGTATCTTGACTTAGCGCACGAGGTTGTCGACATGCGGAATGTGGACTCGGCTGTCATTGTGCCGATCGTCGTTACGGCCAATGGCTTGATAGCCAAAAGCTTCGACGACCACCTGTCGAAGCTGGCGTTACGCAGTTGGGTAAAGGGCCTGATACAGACGGCAGTACTCCTCGATACGGCTCGTATTGTGAGGAGGTTCCTTTCTCTGGAGCCCTAACCACCGGTCGCTTGGACCCAGCTCCCGACACCGGCGGACTACTATTTTTATATTTTTAAATGTTTTTTTATTGTTTTTTTTTATTGAAATATTTAAAAATATAAAATGTATGTGTAAAAAAAAATAAAGATAATAATCTTAATTGATCAAATTCAATTATTGCAGTACATGGGTACAGTATACATGGGTATATACACGGTACAATTACAGATTTGCTGTAATTGTAGTTAGTGCAGGACCTAAACCACCAACTCTTAAAGCAGTATTACTTTAACATTACTTCTAGTGGGAAAGAGACGGAGCTATACGTCCTGTATAACTCCGTCTCTTTCCCACTGGAAGTAATATTGAAGTAATACTGCATTAAGAGTTGATGGTTAGGCCCCTGTTCTGATCTCCTAGCTAGGTTACAGTAGAACCTGTATGAAGGAGTGACAGTTCCGATCCACCATGGGTTAGAAGCATAATTTATTTTTACCATTTTGTGAAGAACTTCTGAGATACACAATGGAACTCTTGATATAAATGATAGGAAATCCGCAAGTTTGCTGGTATAGCATAATATGTATTTTTATTGTTTACACTAGAATGGCTATCCTAAAATTTTGGATAAACTTTCCTTTATGGGCCGTGGCTTTGGAAGTTCACTTTTTTTGTGGATAGTACCTACTCATTAATAGAAAGCTTTTTACAAATTTTCAACACCCGGAGAGTCACGGTTATCGAGATATAAATCTTTAAAGTTTCCGTACAAATTGGAAAATAATACGCCATTTGCACATTTTTAGGTTAGATAAATTGTCATAGTAGACGTCAAAGTTGACATTTCACGTTCCGTTTATGGTAGAGGTGTATTTTATTCAATTTAATGTCATGGTTTTTACATAATTTACATTTTATATAATTTTATTTTCACGTATTCACATATTAAATTTGGTGGGTAATTAATGTGCTGAATAACCGGGCTGTATCATGCAATTACATTGACTTTTTTTTTGGAAACGGTTAGTTACCTTTTCATGATAATGGTGCCAGGGAGGAGGGGGGCACCCTCACCCCCTCCCACCTGCCTTTTTCTGCTACTGGAGACGAAATTTTAAGCAAAATTTTTATTCTAACCTATAAACTTTAACCATGGATATCTCCATAACCATGGGGCTCCGGGTGGTGGGGGTGGTAGAGGGGGGTAGCCCCCCTCCCCCCTTCCCCTCTCCCCCTTCACCCCCCCAAAATCAGCGGCCCATAAAGGAAAGTTTAACCAAAATTTTTTTTTAACAACGTTCACATTCGGTCTTATTTGCAATCTGTCAAAAATGTATGGACATTATGGCTTTTTTGACAGAGAACGTTGCTTAAAAGTTAGTAGAATAGGGATGATTCCAGGTTAAAAAATACATGATTCTATATAGTCCGTCAGTCAGATTATCGAAAAATATAAGACACTTATTTTTTGCTTTATGAAATCAATGAAAAATTTCGAAGATAATACGCAACAAAGATCAAGAGCGGTGGCTGGTGACGTCACGTGTACGTATAAAGTGTACATACAAGTGCTGTCACACGAGTTTTCAGCGTACTGTACATTTTTCATTTTTTGTTTACGTGAAAAAAGAAAGAATACGTGTCTAATATTTTTTGGATATCTATCTGACGGACTAATTAGTTTTTTTTGTCATCTACCCTATTGGCGTGATGTTATGTTAAGAATTCAGTGCCAATTCGCTCTGAAGGGGTGCGCAGATGTGTACAGTTTACCCTGCTATACCCTCACCTCATCAGTTGTGTTCATTTTCCATGTTTTTCCGGATATCTATTCGAGCATAACTTTTTCGTTTTTGAACCGATTTTGATGATTGTTTTTGCATTCGTATTAAGACTTCGAATATACTAAATACCTCCTCAAATTAATATCGATAAAAATACTACAAAATATAACTTTAATTTGGGAAGTCGTTGTTTTTGGTTGTTTCTTTGTTTTTTGACACCGACTTCGGAAATTAAACTTTGTAGTATTTTTTAATTTAGAAGTCGGTTGTATCTGTTTGTATTTTTTTTATTTTATTCTTTTTAGTAGGTCGGTTTCTTTTTTCGCAATTCATAAACACAACTGGAAAACTCAAGTCACAAAAAATCAAAAGAGGTATTTGAACTACAATTTTTTTTCAACTTTATTTTTTAAAAACCAAACAACTGAACCGATTTTGATGAAAATTATATGGGACTAATCGGGAAGTAGGTATATAGGTAATTTCACATAGAACATTTTTTTTTAAATCGATCCATGACGGAGTCTAACAATTAATAAAAAAAACTACATCTGAATTGAGAACCTCCTCCTTTTTTGAAGTCGGTTAAAAAGATGTAGATATTGCTTGATTTTTGTCAATTCTATAGTAAAGTAGCCATGAGCTGGACTGCAAAAGTACACAACATAACAGAACTCACTTTTTAACAGGTTTTCAGTTAAGTATTTCAATTAGATCTTGCAATAACTGACTAGAAAGACCTAAAAACAATTTAAAAAATTCTGAGCTGAACAAAAAATCGGTTGATTCTGCATAGACTATGTCTTTTACAACCTATGACCCTCAGATACTCAGGTCGATGGAAAAACAACAGGACATTCATTGCTAAAGTATCAAAAAACGAGAAAATATGTTTTAAGGCTTCTATAGCACGGCGCTTTTCTTTTAAAGATTTCAACGCATTTGGCTCGGTTCACCAAAGCGGTTCGTGTAAGGCTCAGCGCACACTAGGCACTAAATGCTGTTTTTTTTGTGAAATTAACAGAATTTTTGTTTTTTACGTCAATATTGGTTTATTTGTATGTTCTGTATAGGTTACTTTGAGGATGAGGGGACTCCATTAATTTGTAAAGATTCAGTGGCATCTCAAATCTGTGCTGTGACACATTTTTTTTTTTTACAAACTCATCTGTTTCGTTTTTTTAGTGTAAGTTTTATCAGTTGAAGTCCCAAAGCTCGGACTCATGGAGTTGCTGGCTCGCTGCTTTTATAGATGGTATTAAATTGGATCAGTCAAGTCATTTAAGTATTCCATTCAGGCCTGAGCCAGCACTTCTTTAACCACTCACCACAAAACGCCGCCCGTCACCACTTCTTAGTGTTTTAGTTGGGAAATAGTAGTGGTGCAACAAACTCCCCAGCAACTCACCTATCTGATTTATGAACAAGAATTTATATAGCAGTATGTAAAGTTAACAAAAAAAATGACACACCTACTATCTGCAAATTCAATGAAAATCATAAAATTAAATTAAATTATTTGCCACTTGTTGGCTAGGATACTCCATTGTGCCAACGTTAGTTCATTTCCCATAGAAACTAAATTCATTCACCTACAAACGGGGTAAATAATAATGAAGGGGTGAAACTTTGAAGGAGATTTTTACGTTATTTATATCTTGTTTGCAGCATTTGCGGTCTCCAAATTTATTGAATTTAAATAAATAAAATAAACTTGCTTTCTTAGACACTAAATATTATGATAACTATTGTGAAAAACACCTATCGAAGTTTTATTTCTATTCACCCCGTTTAACGGTATTGCGTCTCTAAACGCTGCTGCTACAGCCTTTCCGCGGATTAACATGTACCTACCTACTTATTCAGAACTTAAAGCTCGAAAGTTCATAGCTAAAGAATAACAGCCACACGGGTAAATTTTCAAGGTTTAGTAACGCTTGCCGGGGTCGGTCTGTGGATGGGTGGCCATCTTAACATACCGAGTTTCCTCCGTACCTCGGAGAGCACGTAAAACCGTTGGTCCCGGCTGTCATTTGTAGATCTTTGGCAGTCGTTACGGATTGTCAGAAACTCCAGACGATTTGACTCCAGTCAGTTGCAAAAGAGTAACATGTTGCCTAGTTAATGTGTTGTGTAGGTAAAATACTGGTATGCAGCTGAATCCGGTTTGACTGGAAGCCGACCCCAATAAAGTTGGGAAAAGGTTAGGCAGATAATGAGTTAAACCTAAAAGCAATGGCCAGTTCACACTCACACTGAGACGCAATAATATAGGACTTTACAATAAAGAAATCCTCCTTTTTAATACACAAAAAATACTCGTTGAAACAAAAACAAGAATCATCAAAATCGGTTGACCATTAGCAAAAATATCGCTGAACAAACAAAACAAAACAAAACAGCGCAGTCTTTACTGTTAAAATCTATATCTTCTCTTCTTTGTCGACCCTTCACTGCTGAGGATCGCGACCAAATGTAACTTGTCTCCAAGTCATGTGGTCTTTATCAGCTCGATATATGCTGCCTCTAATAGCGTCTGACCATCTTGCTGGTCTTCTGCCTTGAGCGCGTTTTCCTTCGACACCCCCAGTTTATTTTTTTTTAGAAAGTGTTAAATCACGTATGATTTTCCGTAGATTACCCATACCACGCCTGATGTGCCCATACCACCACTGTACTGGTGGCAGAAGGGGCAAGGAGACAGGTGGTACACACCAAATGGGCCAAGATCTAGCAGCACCCTTACCACGCCTGATGAGCTTCCGAGAACGCCAGTGTACTACTGGTGGCAGAAGGAGCAAGTAGTAGCTAGATGGAATACTGCGCCAACGCGAAAGTCCAGTGACTCCAACTTCAGCAGCTCGGAGCACAGTGAACTATGCATTGGTAAGAATATCTATACCTAATTTAAACAACGAAAAAAAACAGCTGATCCGTCCATTTAACACGTTAAAAGACGATTTTTAATTTATGAAATCATGTTTTTTTACAAGCGTTAGACAACTTGTACCTACATCATCATTATAAACAACTTTTACTTTTGCCAACGCTGAAATTCCCCATACATTTGTGTGCGCCTATCTCGACAAAATGTACTGAACAGCTGATTAATTTTCGCAATTCCGGTGTGGTCCAATAGTAAAAATTGTTCATAATGCTGAGTGCAATGACCTCTTTTAAGGTATTCCATTTATTCTGTAACACGTAATTATTCTGTAACACGTAATTATTTCTTACTTTTGGTGTACGGTTAGATTTTAGTAATACAACCGGATTTTTTGAAAAATTACATTGTTTTAAAAAAAATTTTAACTCCATAGCAACAACCGGAAATATAACCAAACACTTCTGGACCACCAGAGACCCTTTTACTTGCTTTTCGAAGGTTACATTCATGTGCAATATTTATTTCATCGGGTCTAGTAGACGATATTTTACATTCTGAACTTTGCGTTTTTTTGGTTTTATCGCAACATTCTACAAAACTTTTGTGTGGTCTGAATGGCCAGATGTAGATATATGGTATTTCATTTAAAACATCATCTGGTTATTTAATGCATTCATTAAACCAAATTATATTCTTGTTTTAAAAGCGATGTCTACCGCTTGCTGTCCAAATCCATCCAAAGGTTGTCTTAAAAAGATCGCTTTCAGCGATAAGGCCGCCCATTGTGTCACCCTATGTAATGTCTTCTTCATCTATATTTTCTGCAATTTATATAGTGTACATAATAAAGAGTATTCTATAGTATTCTATTCTGTCCATTTTGCGTTAAATTTGTTACTTAACCTCCTTAAAAAGAACTTAATTTCATTTTTATCACCTTCCCAAAATTGTGCTGAGGTTAATTATCTATTATAAAAGCTAAAATAGCATCAATTCGCTCCTTTTTTGCATTTGAGGTCCAAATGCCAAAAAATTGTTTTTTTGGAATTTGGAAAAACCGAGAAAAAATGTATGACGGTCGTACAAAATCACAAGTTATAAATTATTATTTAGCTATAAATTAAAACAATAAAAACACCGGGATGTTCAGGTAATTTTTTTATACACCTTTTGTTTTGCAAATCATCTCTAAAAAAATGCTTATTTTAACTGTGCTTCAAAGGATGTTGTTGGATTAATTTTTAACTATTTCTTAAATAAAATACACTATAACATACCTTGAAAGATATACTTATTACAATATTAAACCTATAAACAAGACTATACGTTAATTTGATCAGCAGTGCGATTCTGTAAACATGTCGAAGTGAATACTTGGGCGGGGTGCACGACGGGTGAGTTGTCACACCATACAAATAAAATGGAATGGCAGCTCAGTTGTCGTTCACTCCGCCTAGGTGAACACCGTGAGATGTCGACAGAATCGACCGGCTGTAATCTCAAGCGAAGATGACACTTGAATGATGTTGTTAGTGTAAGGTTACAACGATTATTTTCTATCCACTTCAACATTATTAATAATTTTTTTAACCTACCTACAAGAAATTCTAGTATGTAGCTATGATAAATAGGGTCTTAGGTATAAATAGATTATAACTATATTTTCAATTATTGTTCAAATTTTGATTTTTGTCCCCCTAGATGATGACCTAAAACCAAATCAGGTGCCAATCCTGCCTGATCTTGAACCGGTGCCAGAAATGATAAATATTAAACCAGGTGACCTTACTTTGGTATTTTTACAACATTAAATACAGCCGGTGACAAGGGTGCCGATGTCTTTGGATCCATCAGATCTAATCGCGACCTTAACTTGCGCCCAAACACCAATTGCGCAGGGGACAACCCATTGGTAGAATGAACTGAATTACGATAATCCATACGATATTTTAGTAATTTTACCGATGCTTCTTTCGCGCTATGAGTCGAAAAAATACTAGACTTCAATCCTTTTTTAATTACTTTAACAAAACGTTTACGTGACGTTATATGCCAGACCCCGTTTGCCGCGCAAAATAGTTCGAATTCTCGCGAGCAGAAAGCTGTGCCATTATCACTTACGAATGTTTTCGGAATCCCAAACCTTGACATTAAATCACATAGCTTTTCAATCACCGAGTTGGAACAAGTAGCCGTGTTCATGTTGCAAACTTCTACACATTTGGTATGTGCATCTACCGCTACCAAATGTACATACATGCAACATTTAATTGGACCGAAAAAATCTATGTGTATTCTATAGAAGGGACAAGGTGGTAATCCCCAGTGGACTGGCGGCGCGCGCGTCGGTGAGGGGTACTATATTGTATAAGTTCGAAGGAATAACTACTTTATGGCCTCTCATAATACAGCCATTCTCGTAGGATAATTGAGATCTCCATAAGTATTACGGTTTTATCCTTAACTAATTTATCTTCGGTGGCCAACCCTTCAAAATGTAGTATTTAACCAGCCTTAAAACTACGTCATTACTTGTCTCCTCGCGCAATTTATCTAATAACACGGGCAGGCTTCCTTCCACAACAAAACAAACATAAGCTCGGTCGGCTCGGGTTATGAACTGTTTACGTGTACTTGATAATGGCACCTTACTGAACTTACTTTTGTAAAATCCCTCTGAAACAACGGTTACCGCGAACCCGCTATCAATCTCGAATTTGAATGGCACGTTATCAATCCAAACAATTTCTACCATAGGTTCTCCCCTGAGTGAACGGATATAGTACAGCTTACCGTCATCGTCATCTTCACCCTTGTTACTGCATGTTGTGTGTGTGTGTATGGTAGTGGCCTTTTACGTGACACTTTTTACAAACATAATTAGCGAAACTACAGTCAGCCGATTTATGATTCGAATAACCACATACACTACATTTCACCTTCACCACCACTTTAACCTTTTTCCGCTATCCTGAAGAGTAACACGTTGTAGGTAAATTTCTCGTCACCACTGATGTGTACGCAGGTCGCACGGGGAAGGGGTAGCATAAGTGAAACGCTCGCTGGCTATCAACGCACTAGTTTATTCGCGAGAAGAACACGCGGTTATTTTTTATTATGCCAAAACATTTGGCACAGATTGTTTTGCTACGTCTGATATTTCCCTATACTGTAAGCAATTTCTCACAAGAATACAGGTGCCTCCTCGTTTGGCATTCCTTGAGAAACAAGCTGTTAGACAGAAATTGGGTATTTACAAGAAATTTTCATATTCTCTTTCCATAGAATGTTCTATCCAATTTGTTGAGTAGCCCCGCTATGTTTTGGTAAAGAATATTTAGGGAGTTAAAAAAAAACTGAGAATTGTTCTGTTCCTGTGTGTCTATCCAAGTTTGTAGATTTTTCTGGAAACTATCAACCTCTAAGTGAACAGAACTCAGTAAGCTTATGCTTTGAATGAGATCTTGTTAGTGGGATAAAATAATTTTTGACCTTTGTTATTCAAAGTCCCTTAACGTTGATTGTATATATAATCGTTAGTATAAGGGAAATAAAGGATTGAATCCAAGTACAGTAAATTATTAAAAATTTCTATTCGGAAACCGCTCGAGCACAGACATGTGAAAATTCCAAAATAAAAAGTAAGTCTTACGTAATAGTAATAACCATTCAAATAAACATTAAATTAGCGATAATCTCGCAGCACACCGGTGCCTGCCAGCAAGGGCTTTATTCATAATCCCATAGTTGTCAAGTTTCAACAAAAGCGTTTCATGGTTAACGCAGTCGAACGCCTTCGAAAGGCCGCCGAATATTCCAATGGCGTCTTGCGACTCTCCCGAGGCGTTAAAAATGTTCTTTATTAGGGTAAAGGAAAAGGGAAAGCGTACTGAGCATAACATTAGAGTTGTTCATGTATTTAAATGTTGGTAAACTGATTATAAAGTTAGTATGACACACAGGTTTTAATTTTTCATGGATAAATTTGACAAGATGCCCATAGTTATGCGTCTTCCGGAAGTTTTCTTCTCCTATAAAGATAACACAGTAATCAGACTTAACGTACTTTACAATCAATACTGTTTAAGATACATTCTATTCCACATTGGGGTTGACGGTAATGACGGATTTCATAATTACACAATAGCTCTCTTCCATTAAATTGTTGGAAATTACACTGCTGACAAGACATACTTTGTGCTTCTTGTTCGATGCTGAAAATGGTGAAAATGGTGGTTAGCAGTTAAAGGGCGACCACGATTTTCAATGATGCCTGATATATGTTTGTATAATCTTTATTTTCGCTTCCTTTTTGTATATTATCTGCTGGAACAATTTCGTTATTTGCAGTTTGTGCATACTTAGTTTTACTGTAGCAATTCTTTTTCGTATTTCTCTTTAGTGTTGTAGTTTTGTGTTTAATTGGGCTGCTTGCGATTGTTTTAAACATCTCATTATTCCTCATCAAATCCTCATTTTTTTTTTCTTCAATGTATTATTTTCTAAAGATAATATTTCAATTTCCTTGTGAGCGCTATTAAGTTTGAATGTTAGTTGTGCGACTTTATCCTTCAATATGTTTATTTGTTGATTACTGTCGTCGCCGTCGCCTTCTGATATCTCTGGCTTACTGTTTGTTGTACAGTTCAATATTTGTAAAATTACATATGTCAGTATCGCTTGTTTCTGAATGTTCCGATCGCGTGTGCGTGCGACTTAAAGTATGTTGTCTTGTATTTGCCTATTTGCACTTTGCTTTTGTTATTTAAGTCACTGTATGGTGGAGATTAACGATGACTTATGTTTTTTATTTGATATCTAGAACTAGTAATAAAACCTTTTCTTTTTTTTAATGTTGGGCTCAATAGAAGAAATCCAGGAAGAACGGCCAAGGCATGGGTAAGTTATGTGAAATTATACATATACCCAACAATGTGGCACTTTCTTTACGACCTTAAATATCATAAGTCCTAACCACAGATTATCGACGATTATCTGACAATGGCTATGCTATGAAATAAACTTACAATAAAGTACATTGACCTTTCCCTAATATCCCTTCGTAGAGTCGCAAACAATAAATTATGTATCGTTTTTCATTACTAGGGAACGCAAAGGATCACGATAGAAGTCGATTCAGAAATTTCTTTATTAAGAAAGTCAATAATAATATAATATAATGTGGGTAAAGGACCGCTATTGCACATTTATCTTGCGCCTACCATAAAGCTATTGAGCTCAGTGTAATTGCTCTGCTACTGATGGTGATTTCTTTGACAATTTAAAAATACCTGTGAATGGTTTATTTGCTTGTTTGATTTTTCACTTTAATACACAATAAAGAAAGTGCTACAATGTTGGGTTTTGGTTTAAAATTATGTTAGAAAAACGTATTTTTATTTCTTCAATTTAAGCTTAGTCCAGGGAGGTCTTTGCTGTGGGGTAACAAATCTTGTTAATCGGCTGTGTCCGCTACACAGTTATAACACCAATAGTAAAAAACCTCAGATATTTAATCAGTATTTTTTTACGAAGTGACTGCTTAAATCTTCAACAAACCAATTACTGGGTTACGCAATATCCCATAGTCATGTAGTTGTAAAACTAAGTAAATGTAAACAAAATTGATTTTGGGACAGCGAGTCTGGTGTTACCGCGATGTCAGGATAGCAAGGGTCTTTGCCCAACAATGAGGGACTGCCTCGGGGCCCTGACTGCTTGTAAGTATGGGCTCTGCATCATGAGACCTCTTCGACTTGGAAGGAGAGTTTACTTGCTTGATAAGATTCCTTCGTGTATTTCAAAACGCTGTGCGCACTCACACAAGCCCAAGCCTTCGCGAGATAGAGATTAGTGTGTGTGCTACTGCCATTTTTAATCAGGATATTATAATCGTTTCATCCTCATAATTCTGCAGAATGCGACGAATATAGCCGCGATTATAGTTGCGAAATTATTTACCTATGATTTGTTTGAATGCAATGTTTATTCTAAGGTTATATTTCTCTTAAGTACATATCGATAATTTACTTCTTTGTTCAACAGATTCAAATCGATGAAATGGCTGAAAAAGTGGCTGCACAAGTAAGTTTGTTATTTTTTTAACTTTTATATCGTTCGCGTTTGATCACAACCTCACCTGATGGAAAACAATGGACTACCTGATAAAGCAAATTGAAAATATTGCATGTTCCCTTACATAGCCGGTATGTAGCTAAAACTATGTGCGCCTTGAGCGCTTTGTGTATAAAGTCCCTTAGGCTGCCGGGCGTTTCACAGAAATAGACTACTACAAACCTACAAACATACACACTTACTTACTTACATACATATTGTCGAAAAATATTCTCACCCTCCTTTTGGGGCAGGATAGAAAAACTTCAAAAATTATCTGTTGCATTTTGAATTTTAATATTATTTAAAAAAAAATCAACCCGATCCAATGACTAGATAACCAGCGAATCTAAGTTGACTACCTTTTGGAAAGGTTCCGTGATTTGTATAAATTTATGACACATTTTTAAATAGACTAGCGCAATTTGAACAATCATAACTTATAATTTAATGTATATCTCACAAAGTTATCGTATAAAGTAACTACGGTAACAAATTTTTCATAACAAATTCGATTGCTGAAAGTTGATGTAATTCCTGAAATTCATGACGTACCTAATACGCGAAACTCCGTCGACTCAGCTAGTGTGTCACTTGTCAAAATCTTGTCGAGCAGAGTGGTTAAGCAGAGGAATTCTGTGGTTGGTTAAAGAACTATGCATTTATATTATATACAAAAAAGAAAAATAAGCCCGCCCTGCTGGATCTTAATCATAGTTATAAAGCGGGCTTGATAAAATTATGGTTCGTAAATTCTATTAAATAATTTCGTGTTATCGGGGACATAATGCTGCTCTAGACAACATTACATTGATATATTTATCACAATACAAATAGTGCTTAAAATTGTGAGAATTAAATATCCTGCTGGAAGACTATAATAGGCACTCCATTCGAGCATGAGTGAATAAACACTACTAACTCAAATTGAACAGTGTTTAAAAGAAAATGAACCCAATTCATGCACGTGACGAAAAAAAACTGTAACGTACAGTGAATGAATCATTACAGATACGAAACTGGGCTTTAGATAAAATGGCATTTCTTCTTTGACTTTGACCGACTGACCTTGACAATTCAAAAGTGCCTGTAAAAGGTATATCTATACCAATATTATAAAGAGGTAAAATTTGTAAGTTTGTATGTAGGGGGTAATCTCTGGAACTAATGATCCGATTCTAAAATTTTTTTCACTGGTAGAAAGCTACATTATTCCTGAGTGCTATAGGCTATAAATTATTTTTATAACATGTATATTAACCGAGCTATCACTACTTTAGTCTAGCAAGTCGGAAAGAAATACCTCAATAAAATAAAATTATTTGCATGCATGTAGGTGTAGGGTAGGTGTAGGGTAGGTGTAGGGTAGGTGTAGGGTAGGTGTAGGGTACGTGTAGGGTAGGTGTAGGGTAGGTGTAGGGTAGGTGTAGGGTAGGTGTAGGGTAGGTGTAGGGTAGGTGTAGGGTAGGTGTAGGGTAGGTGTAGGGTAGGTGTAGGGTAGGTGTAGGGTAGGTGTAGGGTAGGTGTAGGGTAGGTGTAGGGTAGGTGTAGGGTAGGTGTAGGGTAGGTGTAGGGTAGGTGTAGGGTAGGTGTAGGGTAGGTGTAGGGTAGGTGTAGGGTAGGTGTAGGGTAGGTGTAGGGTAGGTGTAGGGTAGGTGTAGGGTAGGTGTAGGGTAGGTGTAGGGTAGGTGTAGGGTAGGTGTAGGGTAGGTGTAGGGTAGGTGTAGGGTAGGTGTAGGGTAGGTGTAGGGTAGGTGTAGGGTAGGTGTAGGGTAGGTGTAGGGTAGGTGTAGGGTAGGTGTAGGGTAGGTAGGTAGGTAGCCAGTTGACGGGAGCGAAGCCGCGGGGGACAGCTAGTTTAAAATAAAATGCTTTGAGTTGAATTAAAATGTCAGTTTGTATATAGCCGAACATGTCCTTGACTAATCCGCTTAAATGTATATCTATTTGGTTATTATAGGTTCGGATTATTTTATTAACATTTTTTTTCTTTTTTTCAGATCATCAGCATCAGCATTAGAAGATGACAAAACAAAACCAAAAAAATAAGTGTTAGAATATAAATTTTTCTCTCTTCTTAAAAATGTAATCAAAAATAAAAAATGATAAAAATAAAAATAGTGCTTAAATTTGTATTAAATATCCTGCTGGTAGACTGGGACTCCATTCGAGCTTGAGTGAATAAACACTACGAACTCAATTCGCGAAGTGTTTAAAAGAATATGAACATGATTCGTGTACTGTATGGTGAAGTTAAATAAACAACATTCACGGTTTATAAGAAAATGACAAGACGGGACTGTTTAGTTTTGCAGGATTATTTAGCTTAAAATATTTTAATACTCTTAAATAATATACTCATAAAGGTACCTTGTTAAAGAATGTGAACTATACGAGTACGTACGAAACACTGAGTAGGCGACTTGAACGAAAAGACTCGAAAAAGGTGTTTTTGTTAAAAAACTAATTAAAATTATGCACTTCAACTAACGTAAAAACAACGTTCAAAGCGCTGAAAGGCAAACAAACATTTCAGTGTACTAAGTCGCAAGAACTTAATGAGTTTTGCAGATTTAACGAAATGGACTCAATAAGGTACCTTTAAATATGCATTTTATATAAAAATAAGATATGTAATAAAAATGACAAAAATCTGGAAAAAAAAAACAATGTTTGCTTACAGTAGAGCTATAGTAGATTATAATATTATTATGTAATTTAATCACACGGCAGTTTTGTGGGGAACTGTCGCGACCATCTTGCTCCTCACCCCGACTTGCCTTTACTTGAACAGTGAAGAGAAATGGAGCACCCACCTCTTATTCTTCCCTTAATTGGGCGGTCTGAGTGATATGCTTATAATACTCATATATTCACAAATAATCAATAAATAATAATTAGTATCTAGTGTTATCAATGGTGAATTTACCATTTACCATCGGCTTGAGATATAAAGTAAAAGCCGCTTACAGAGAACATGTAGGAACGGGCCGGTTTTATATCGTATAGTAAATCATCAAATGATTTCATCGGTCTGGGCGGAGCGGGTGGAACTGTCAGACTTTTGCAAGCTAATACCCACCCGACTCCTTTCAAAATGCCCTTTGCGTTCCAGGACCGCCGTAACTTTTCCAGAAAACAACCCTGGAAGATATGTTCGATCAGCTATGAATGCAATCATATTTTTGCCGCCCTTTACAATGACACCGTATAAGGAGGCTACTGAAAGTCGGATCATGCTGTTTTTTGTCGACTTGAAACTGCCTGAAAATGTAAAATCTGTAAAAATCGGGAAAATGTACTCTGGTGCCCGTAAATTTTGCCGGTCAGGGCAATTGCCCGGTTCGTCACCTCTACATAGAGCCCTGAACCATAGGTGGCAGCTCAAAAACGTCAAGTATTATAAGACACAAGTTTCGAATAAGCGCCACTGTAATGTAAATACCTACACGTTGTGTAGGTATGGCGTCGACTGTCCTGTCTTCAACATAATTATATATATACCATGTGTAACAGAATGGTTTATCCTTAACTTTGTCATAAATAACAAATAACTAAATAGCATTGGATGCGTGAAACATTCAGTAACGTAGTGACAAACTCAATGTTAAATTTTCATTACAAATTATTAATTTATTATAATGCGTGTGAATTTTTTGTCTTTGTTCTTATGTTTTGAACTTGTATTATGAAATGTTTGGAATTGTTTACTGTTGGACATTTAATATTCTTTGACATTTTAAATATTTTGGATTACTTATTTTTTTGACATTTAAATGATTAATTAACCGCTCCGGCCCAAAAAGTGATTAGCAGCAAGATAGAAGATTAGAAGCAAAAATAAAAGTGATTTGATTTGATCATGTTTTGTGGGAATAAAATATGTATTATAAGTTATGTCACCGAAAATTACAGGCTCCGTAAGATTGTAATGTATCTCGATTAGATTATAATTTCTCGAAAGATTATGAAAAAAATGTTTTGTACACATTAAATTCCATCCAAATTCAAAAGTTTCAAAAATATATCCGAGTCTTAGTAAGAAATATTAGTTTATGCAAGTGCTATAATAGGGGTTATTAAAACACGAGTGTGAGTTTATTGCACGAGTGTTATATTACTTCATTATAATGCCGTTGCATACACTGTTTTATCTTCACTCCTTCTACTCAAAGGAGTACATCAAAATCAAAGGAGAACTGTAATGGTTTTTTTTGTTTAATTTTACTTATTAAAACAATAAAACGCAGTTGTGTTTGTTTTATTGTGTGTCCCAATCCTAATTCTAAAAGATGAAATATCAAAAAAAAAAATCACGAGACATCGATAGCGCTCGTCAAGACCGCGTCGGCGAAACACAGCAGGCTGCCTGACGCCGGACTCCGGTGGGAGACTAGTTGCGAACCAGGCGGGTGTTAGCCCTACCACCGCAAGGGAAGGATTGGCCAGTCTTTGGTAAGGCGTTGGTATTAGGTGAGACTATCCAGGATGCGCCGAGCACTTGGTTCAGTTGAGTGCCTGATGGAACATTGCGCTACACGAGAAGGCTCTTTCATGCATCCCAAAATATTAAAATAAAAATAAGAATTTATTTTTGTTGATAAATTATGCTGCTTTGTGTTGTGAACAAGGATACAGCATAGTAGATAGAACTAATCCTAGCTACTATTATTATAAACCTACCGGTGAACCGATGACCTGGTGAGGGTCGCGAGTAGCTGACGGATGCGAGACGCACAGGACCGGTTGTTGTGGCGACACTTGGGGGAGGCCTATGTCCAGCAGTGGACGTCTTTGGACTGATATCATGATGATGGTGATGACATAGAGTCGGCTATCGGACCTCCACAGTCCTATAACTGGGTAATACGAGACCCTTTAGCAAGACTGGTGTCAGATTTTCTGGCTTCTGACTACTCGTAACAACTGTCAAAGATCTATGGTCACCCATCCGCATACCGACCGCGCCAAGCGTTGCTTAACCTTTAAGATAACCCGTGCAACGGTTATTGTTCAGCCACGAGCTCCTCTATTTAGCATAGACATGCAAACAATCTTAACGATGTAAATAACGCCCTACTGCAGATACAAATTGGTTCATTGCTAATAATTTAGTATTAAATGGAAAAAAAAACGAAGTGCATTCGGTTTACTTTACCAAATGTCAAAAGTAGTGATTGTGACATAGTATTGAACAGGGAGAAACTAGAATTCGTCAATGAAACAGTTTTCCTGGGGATTATGCTTGACTCAAGGCTGCAATGGGGTCCTCATTTAACATCTCTTGCAGGAAGGCTAAGTTCAGCAGTATATGCTGTTAGGAAAAACCGCCAATTTACAGATGTTGAAACCGCGAATACTAGTCTCTATATCTATGTATCTATGTTTGTGAGTTTCTTTATTGTTTAACGCTTCTAACGATACCACATACATCAATTAAGCCGTTTAGAAGCTATGGTGGAACTTCTAAACGCCTTAATTGATACATAAATCAGTATTGTTAGAAGCGTTACATTGTCCCGGGTAACATAGGCTAGTGAACCTTATTAAAATAATATTATCCCGGGAAGCCATGGTTCATGAATAAAACCGGAGATATTGTTTTTTTTCATTAACATTTAAGAGGGCGCCGACCAAACGTCGACCGCGCAGTGGCGCCCTCATCGTTTGTTAGGTTATTTCTTTTATTTTAGAATGAAAATGCAGAAAATAGGCAATTTAAGTTGTGCTCCACAAGATTATACGTTAATATTATTATAAACGGTAGTTTTAAATTGTTCAGTTTTATTATAATCACTAAAACGGATAATAGTGGCCACTATTTTCCGTTTTAGTCGCCCTCTTAACTGTGGTTACTATCATCGTCTAGACCGTTCTTTGTAGATTACAAAAATATATAACATCAGTATAGAATTCTTCGAAGGTTCCTTAAGGTCCTTCTAAATGACCTCTTAGTCCAAAATTTTCCCATCTCCGCCGTTCATGACTTACACAAATCGAGAAGTGGGGTGTATACGACATGATGCTTGTCTTATGTGTCGTAAGGGCTAGCACTCTATCATTAAGATCAAATCGATCCGTTCCCTCTGCAGCGTCTTAATGAAAATTCATTAGGTAGGTAGAACTTTGTACTTCAGGAGGGCGCTGCAAGCACAATTTAGCCAATCGGGGTATGGGAGGAACTGCACCACGCCTCCCGGAACCTTTCACGCCCCTGTCTTTCCTTACTTCACCTGTGGGCTTGGTGCGTCTGGTCACCAACCAATCTCCAATCGTTTCCGTCTATTACAATCCGTCCTTGGCTTCGTTTCCCATAACAGACAGTACCGTCGTATGACTCTGATATATGAGCGGGCGATCTCAATGCCAAACATCCCACATGAAACGAACAATACCAGAGGTAGTGTCATAAATAACCCCTGTGCAAACCTAAACTTTGACATCATGGCTCCGATGTGTACTGCTTTCTTCCTTTACGATCCCAATCATAGTCCCGACATTCTTGATATAAACTCAAGACTGTAAACCTCTCACCGAACCAAGAAAATTGATTACCAACTGGAGGATAGTTCGCGGTGGAAATCCCACTGAAATCCACTTCGTGGCCTCAGTTGGATACCATCTCCGATCAATTAGTCTAATCTGCTAACACATTGGTGGCGATTCGACTCGTTTACAGATCGCGTGGGTCGCGGGTAACCGATGGATGCGAGACGCACAGGACCGGTTGTTGTGGCGACACTTGGGGGAGGCCTATGTCCAGCAGTGGACGTCTTTCGGCTGATATGATGATGATGATGATGATGATGACAGGTACAATTCGTCGACAGAACGATTGTTCAAGGGAAGTCCCAGTGACGGATGACCATCGCTGGTAGCCCTGTGACGATGTGCGAGTGCACAACGTGTGGTAGAAACTGATGTAACGGGGTCTAAGAAAAATCGAGCAGCGTATGCTAACACTGATATTATGTCGGGCTGTGAAAGTGCACAAGTTTTAAGGGACGACATTGTACAGAGTCTAAAATGTTTGCCAAGGGCCAAGCTTATGTATAGCACATAGTCGCGTGAGGTTGCAAGAACATTTGGCAATAGGCGTTTAAGATTCACGTAAGCTTATTCACGAGCCACTACTTAATGTACAAAATCGCAGAAATCTTAGTATTAAGGTGGTATCAGTCAAAATATATAAAGCGCTTCAGTTTCGCATTAATTGGTCAAAATATCCTCTCATCACTAAAAAGGTGATCATCTCCCTAGCCTTTCTCAACAATATTGGGGTCGGCTCCCAATCAAACCGGATTCTTATCACTAAAAGGTATGAAATAGAAAACAAATAATTTAAAAAAATAAAAACATGCCTGTCTTGTCTAAAAATGAACTAAAAAATGAAAAACGAGCATTGGACCCAAAAATTTAAAACTGAAAAGCAACTTTTCTACTTAACTAACTAACTTTGTATAATTTCAACATGAATGATGTAACCATTATTTTGTAACAATAATAATACAATTTTTAAAAGAGAGTCCGTAGAGTTTCTTGCACGTTCTTCTCCATAGAGATCTACGCTTTGGAACGTGCAAATAGCTTCATTGATCGACCGACCTTTACAATTCAAAAGTGCCTGTAAATGATCTAATTGAAATCAATGCTTTGTGTTTTGAGTTTTTGAGTTGTCCATCTATTATTCCGAAATATCTGAGGGGCTAATATACAAGTTAGTATAGGGCCAGAATTGTTAGTAAAAATGAACAAACAACTCCTTAACTCGTCATAAAATTTATTTGAAATCCCCAATACCCCGAGGTGCTACCTTTGGTTGGACTATCTAACTTAGGTAACGTTGAATAAATCTTTACAAATTATACTTTAGAATAATGTATCTAAGATCTATTTTCGTTTAGGTCGATTTACATGTCGGAAGATTTTATCAAGACTAAGTCGCTCCATAGTTTCCTCTTTCTAACGCGTAGCTGTCGTAGTAGCATCGTCTAACTGTAGTATCCAGCCGGTCGATTCTATCGAGATCTCACGGTGTTCACCTAGGCGGAGTGAACGACTACTGAGCTGTCATTCCATCTTATTTGTATGGTTTGACAACTGTGTTCACTTCGACATGTTTACAGAATCGCACTGCTGAACCCAATGATTTTTAGCGCGAAGGCAAAAATGCAAAACAAAACACAATGCCTTACGATATCTTATATTCAAAGGGCCTAATTATATTATATTCAAATCTGTTTTTACTTGTACTTGTTTCATTTATATTTTTTTTAAATAAATAATACATTAGCAGCAAATACTTTATGAATTTCAACTCGCTTTCTGAATTGGTAACCTACTCAGCCATGATTTGGTAAGAACGTGTTATTTATAGTGCCAATTATGACTATATTATTCAAAAATAAACGTGTGAAGTAAGTACTTATTTATAAAATTCGTGCATAATTTTATTAATATAATATTTTTTTCTATTTCCCTATACAAACTTTTATATGCAATTAAAAACACAAACCTTAGATATAAATCAATAACATATAATAATCTATTTTTCTAAAGATTCACTTTAGAAGAGACATGTAAACCGACCTTATAAAATAACCTAACAGGAAAAAAAAAACAAACAAAAAACTTAACATTTCTTACTTCGCCGTTAAAAACAAAAGTTACGTCATACGAGTAAAAAAGTAATAAATAAAATGCACATAAAATAAATTACAATAGAACAAAAACAAATTGATTAAATTAATTATCGTTATTATCTTCACGCGCGATGTTTCCTTTCCTGAAATAAACATTTACCGTGAGAAAACAATATTGCGATAATAACGAAGCTCGCAACGGCAAAAATCGCAAAGCTTACATAAAGAAACGGGTACCCGAATTCGCGTCGCTATTACCAGAAATGCTAATTGATTTCCGAAAACGAAAACTACAGAAATAGCGAAACAAATCAATCAACATTTCAAGATTACTACAAACAGAGCAACTCACATAATTATACCACTCCAGGTGTTCAGTCTTGCCTGGGAACCGAGGGGTGCCTCCGAAAGGTGAGCGACTTCCTCGGGGATGGGCTGTATGCCCTCACGCCAGCGTAGAACTTGCCCTTCTGTGTGATCACCTCCAGCCGCGCTGAGGCTTCAGCCCTCCCGAACTCGTTCTCGATCGTTATCCTGTAGATGCCGACGTCTTCGATTGTGACCTGGAAACGATAAAAAAACAATTTTAACTGTATTCAACGAAGTAAATATTAGGCGGCTCTAAACCAGTGGTTCCCAACCTGTGGTCCGCGGACCACTGGTTGTCCGCAAGGGCCGAAATATAGTCAGCAAAGGGCTCACAATTTCAATCTTTTCACCTCAAAAATGTCATTAAGTATTTGTTTATTTATTCACAAAATCTACAGCTCTTCAACAATGTTACATGTAATTACGGATGATTCAAAGATCATTCATCATTGATTCAAACAGATTTTAAGTTTCTATCGGCAATGTTGTATTTCCTATCACAATAGTGTTTACACGGAAATGATTAGAAAGAATAGATGAGCCAGTTTTGAATATCTATCTATATGGTAAAAAATATTTTTAGATTAACACTTTTAATTTTCTTCTTGATTTCAGACTGCCAATTCCACAAATTTTTAAGCAACGTTCGCATTCGCATGTCAGTTGCAATCTGTCAAAAAATCTTTAATTTCCATACATTTTTGCTTAAAAATTTGTTGCTTAAAAATTTGAAAAATTCTCCCTCAGGCTAACAAAAAAAAACAAAGTGGGTGTCAAATAACACGCTTTTAGCGGTAGCGTGGTGAAGGCGATTGTCAAAACTTCACAAATGTGATTGACAAACGCTGTCGAAATGTCACGTGATGAGATGACCTTAGATTTTTGCATTTCGACGATGCGCTGACAGAATGGCACTATTTTTAGAGCCTTTTATAGTCTGTTCAGACCTACCCCGTATTAGTTACCCAGAGCCGCACAGCGGTAGCGAAAGCCAAGAGCGTAAGAGGTTATTCTACTGTATAAACCTAAGCACTATGGGTCTCGAAACATACGTGCGAAAATATATAACGCCCTGCAACCTGAGTGCCAATTCCACAAATTTTTAAGCAACGTCCGCAATAGCATGTCACTCGCAATCTGTCAAAAACGTTGCTTAAAAATTTGTAGAATTGGCCGTCTGTTTCACAAAGTAAGCAAATGGATACCTTGGGCGGTATGGCGGTACTGATTTCACCCGTTTCGCTCTAGTCACTGAACTCTATACGAAATCTCCGGCGGGATGCCTAGCGAACCCTTCGATAATTTTATACGCTAATTGCGACGCTACCAATCGGAGTAGCAAATATCACATAGGCTCAAGACCTGCATAGAACAGGGCCTAAACTGTCCAGTAGGAAAGAGACGGAGCTGTATAGGACGTATAGCTCCGTCTCTTTCCCACTGGGAGTAATATTAAAGTAATACTGCTTTAAGAGTTGGTGGTTAGGCCCCTGGTCGGTGGAGGTTTAATTTTCACGTAATACGGAGCAAGTCCATTATCATAAACATTGTCAGAAGCAAATCCAGACACTAAAAAGTTCCTGACGGGAACAGGTACCCTCCTAAAAACAATGCCTGATCAGATGATCAAACAAACGCTAAGCAATAGCGTTTACGAGCACTTCACTATCGACAAATTTACTATCTATATAATATAAATTTAAAGCATAGAGAGAGTCGATAAAAACAATAATAATAGGTACTTACAATCAGAGCGAGCAAGTCACCCTCTGCTATTTTAAAGCCGTTAATGTTATCAGTGGTCAGGCAGGGGCCAGTAGTTCTTATATAGTATCAGTCCACCACCAACGAACCACATTGCACCAATACTCATTCCTCTACATTCTGCAATAGTCCTGCACCAACTGGGGACAGTTCTTGGGTATACTTTCATACCATACAGGGATAATAGTCGGTTGGTGCCCCATTCCAAATGAAATATTTAACGGACCGACAGTCCACTGTCCCGAGATCATCAAAGACAAGAGATCAACTTGTTACTTCTGGGGGAATCAGACCTCAGATGAGGGCCGGGACTGATGTACCAAACTGAATTTTGTGATGGTTTAAGACAAAATTGCGACTGTTAGCAGCCAACAGCCCAGCCTCCAAACAAAAAAGTGAAAAGTTTACACAAGGCATACAACATTTTTTTTTGTTGGAGTGCATATGTCACAGCCAACTAGCTTAATCAGCCGTTTCATTAAAAGCCTAGACTTTTCATTGAACTGGGCCGTTTAATCAGCGACATAAGTGTTATGGGCAAGTCATCAAACGATATTGAGTAATATAATTATGTCACTTAGGTCGCAGAAAAATCGGTGCATTTAAATGAAAGGGCTAGGCTTTCAATGAAACGGCTGATTAATTTAATTGGCTGCGACACATAAATGATAAAAAATGTTTTTTATTTTTACTTTTTGTGTTGTAGCTATGTTTAGACGCAGGGCCTTTGTTCAGAATCAGTAAAAAAGCAATTTGACTAAGATAGGTCTAGGTGATTCGCCTTCGATATACTGTCAAAGTAAATATACCTAGGGCCTAGACAATAAAGTTTCGCGTGTCACAGACAAATCACTTAAGAGCGTTTACGCCGTACGACATTTCATAGAAACTTTCAAGTCCTTATTTTTCGAAATGAATGAACCGATTTTAATGAAACTTGGTATACATACGCCATTTAACCAGGTCTAAAAAGTTAGTTGAGAACAATTTCGAAAAAGAGTTCATTTAATTCAAAATCGGTTCATTCATTTTGAAAAATAAGGACTTCAAAGTTTGTATGAAAAACCGTACAGCGTAAACGCTCTTAACCAGAACTCAGAACGAAAAGTGAAACTAGATAAGCCAACAAACTTGTTCAATTTCGAGTATCCTAAGCAGCTCATCCTTCTCCCTGATGGTGAACCGGGCTGAGGGCGTTATGATGATGCCGTCCTTGTCCCACGTAGCCCAAGGGACGGGCTGGCCCTTGACGGCGCACTTGAAGGTCACGTGGTCGCCTTCTTCCACCACTTTATTGAAAGGATACGTATAGAAAGAAGGCGCCATCTGCCGCGATGGACTGCAGAGGCGGCGGGTTTCCGGGCCTGGAAGCAGATGTTATTCAGTTAAGATTTTTCATTTTTCTGGCATTTATTATTTCAAAACTAATGCAAAAAGTCTCCATGGAGTTTCAGGCACGTTCGTCTCTATAGGATCTACTCTTTGCAACGTGCAACTGCCGCATTGAGGTGAGGATTTTTAGCTGAGGAACATTCCTGCTGCTATTATTGCCAGCTCAGCAGAACCAGCTTCATATATTTGACGTGTGTGAGTGAAAATAAAGGATTTTAAATCACTTCTAGAAAAGCAGACAGTTATTTGATGTGTGGAAAGTCTGACATAAATTTATAGCAAATCCGAACGATTGCACTCAGCTGCAGTTTTAAAACAGGCAGAACGACAATGTTCGTCAACATGGTTGAAGCCGTGGGACTTGTACCCTCGGCTCCAACCATGTTGACGTTGTACAATTTGAACTTATTCTATATAGCCACAGAGCAGATTTAGGTAACCTTCTGACATGATTTCAAAAATATGAAATTTACGACAGTAGCAACCGTCTACCGCCAAGGAAGTTTCATCATGCTTACTTACCATGAAGTAGACAAACTAGGCGGAGGTGCCGGATACCTAAATGTGCAATAACGGTTATTGACCCACATACATTTTATTGACTTTCTTAATAACCAAAAACAGAAATAATAACATAAAGTTCTGAATTGACTTCTATCGTGTTCCTTTACGTTCACTAGTATTAAAAAACGGTTTACAACGATTCGGGTATTTATGAAGGGATATTAGGGAAGTTCGTATAGACGTAAAAGGTGTTTCAATGACCGTCTTATCACCTAAAACTTTTGTTCGGTCACTCAGTTCCCGTTTTTCTGACGTCTATATAAGAGGCCTAGCCAATGAACTGTTCCTTTGGACATTCTATCTGCTATATTTTTTGACAAAGGACCTTGTGACACTTCTGTAGCTCAGTCATTTTAAACTTTTGACAGTCTATAACGCAGTAAGGGGCTCGATATACATAGCGGACTGCGCGCACGGACAGGGCGCTGACAAGATAAAATGTATGGCGTCAAAGGAACGAAATATACTTAGCGTCGCGGACGCGCGGCCAGACGACATAGATTTTAGTCGCCGCGCAGCCACCGCGCGCCCGGAGCGTTTTGTTTATCAAGTCTCTAAGAATATCAGTTTGTCTAGAGGCTCTAAGCCCAATTACTAAGTACCTAAATTTAGTCATGGATAGCATGCATTATGTCCACACTATACAGACTTCCGTAAACATCATTCTATAGAATTTTATCTGTGCAGCAATTAATGCAAACAAATGTCAGTGTGATTGATTTCTTGTATTCAGAGTTCAAAGTCGGTATCGTGTCGACCCACTTTTTTTTTTTTAGTGATGGGTTTGCTCTTGACTCTAGTCAATGTCAGAGATGACAGAGACAAAATCTACGATGGAGCGAGCTTACCCAGAAGGAGCCTGTTCACGCTAACTTTGAAGAGATTAGGGTTGTAAGCTTTTGGAAACACAGACGCAGGCAGAGTTCCACTTCTTTGCTTTGCGCATTATAAAAGACGTTTGGAAACACTTAGTGCGAATTGGTGGAATAGCTACAAGGTAGCTATTCCACCGTAGGTAGTGATGGTAAGATGCAGTGCGTCTGGATGTCCGATGGTAGAAGGGAGCCGGTGGGATGAGGACGTGGAGTTCTTGAGTTAGTATGGTTCTGCAGATCTTAAAGACTTACCAGGTGTCCTGGACACTGATCTAGCAGGGGTGCTGCGCGGTGTGGACCGAGGAGTCGAAGCAGCCGATAGCAGCGCTGGTGGACGCCGCAGACGCTGACTGAGTGTGTTCGGCTCGCCAGGTGCTGGAAAGTAACGATTGAGCATTGAAAAATCGTCAACATTATAGCCGAAAGATGTCATGGGCCTCCCCCAAGCGTCGCCTAATCAAACGATCCTGGGGTTCTAGACAAAGTGACTTTCTCTCGCCGGACTTTAACTACTGAGATATTAAAATTATTTACTTTATGAACGGTCGATTTCAGTGTTGGACCATCAGTAAAAGTTGTTCATAATAAACACAACAACCCCTTTTCTGACATTGCGTTTATTCTGTTACATGTTGTGTAAATAATATGGTAACTGATACTAGAACTAATTTGCAACGATTTTAACCCCGAAAAGGGTTTCAAATTGACTTGATTTACCAAGTAAGAAGACATGATGATGAAGTAGCAAAATATCGAAGTAATTCAGTTGAGGGACTTACGGTAAACCACAAGGCAGGCACTCGACTTGGCCTTGCCAAGGTTGTTGGACGCCTCACAGGAGTACGTGCCCTCGTCCTCAGCAGTCACCTGCTTGATCTTCAGCCGCGCGGCGCCGTCGTCGAACGAGGACTCGAAGTCTGGGCAGTCGTGTATTAACTGGAAAATTATAATCAGACATATTACATAACGAAATGCGGGTGCTTCTAGCTTTCTTTCTTGTTTTTAACAGGCAAACGACGATGTGGTCGACTATGGAGCACGCTTGCCTAGAAGTAACCTCTAGGCACTCTTGACTTAAATACCCCAAGCTTGTCTATCAGGAAACATAAACTCCAGACTTCAAAGTTAAGCAACGGCTGCCGAGTTCAGACCTTGATTGCGTGACCATACTCGTACAAAACGAGTCCCTTCCATGCTTCGGGAATCACGTCCATGTGGTCTCCGCTGTCGTTTGTAGATCTTTGAGTAAATGTTATGAGCAGACAGAAAACCGAAAGTCAGACCAATGGAATGTTTTGTTATCTAGCTATCGAGTTCAGATAGGCAGCCACGACATGTAAAATACTGGTATTCAGCCGCATTAGGGTTGACTGAAAAGCGATCCCCATCTCACGAAAATCGTAGGAAAAACGCTAAACTCTTTTAAGCAACACCATGGCATAAGCCTGAAGTTAAAACTGAGTCATCATCATTATCATATCTGCCGAAAGACGTCTTTTGTTGGACATAGGCCTCCCCCAAATGGAGGGTTTGTCATAATCGCCACGCTTGGCAGGCTGGTTAGCGATCGCAGTGTAGCTGTAGCAATGCACCTACAGAAGATGCTGGTGCTCATTCTCTGGTGAGTCTCTTCGTCGCCTCTTACGACACCCACGGGAAGTGATGGGATGGTGCTATTCTTTTACGTCCGACTACTTGTAGGTACCTACAATATTAAGGGCATAACTTTTTATCAGCTATTCCAATGATATGGCATTTGACTCAATCCTCAGCTGCTCTCAAACAGCGTTTCAACATCCTTTTTAAGCGGAAGTACTTTTGATACTTACCAACACGTTTTGCCAATCCTGCTAATAGTATAAAATGTTAAAATCTGTTAGTTTGTTAATTAATTTCGCATCATCAGCTGAACGGATTTGGAGTAGAACACGGGTGTACTGTAAGCCTGGATAATGACACACGACACTTTTAACGGTAGTAGGTACGTTGCCTGACTCGTATCGTACCTAATAGTTTACGATTCGAAAATTGCACTTTCTTGCCAGTGCAAAAAAGTGCAATTTTGGACTTCGACTTACATAAGAAGGGTTCCGTACATGAACATACTTTTCTTGGAGGGGATCAATGTGTGCTGGAGTTGTCGTCGATATTGGACGCTACCTCCTTTAATTATTAGCGGCAATAGAAATACACATTCTATGAAAATTGCTGACAGACAGACAGACGGAGGGACAACAAGGGTTAGTAATAGAGTTTCGTTGGTTCGGGCAATGTTTTAAGTGTTCTAAAAACAGTGCTTATACAACACCTTTAGTGGGATGGCCAGGGTTCGTGGGTTTTTTTTTTTTTTTTTTAAGAATATTCTCAGGGTAAGTGTCAATAGCTTTCATATTTGAAACACTACGAACTTGCCAGAGCTATGTAAGGCTTTTGCATAAGCAGCCTATGCTTTTGGCTCTGCAGTGCGATTCTGAATACATGTCACCGTGTACCATGTCCAATCAAATTGTAATGACCGTTCACTACATACTCACTGCATCGAAGTATTCACAGTGAAATGTTTTCAGAATAGACCGGCTTGAATATCTACGCCTAAAAAGTACTAAATACTTTTTTCTTCGCTTATCATACCTCATTGTAATGGAACCACCGGATGTCTGGTTCAGGGTTGCCGGTGACGCGGCACTCGAACTCGATCGCGTCGCCGTCGTACGACAGCAGGTCCGTCAGCTCTCGCTCGAAGCGAGGGATCACTTCCACGCGGCTGGAACGAGAAACCGATTTATGTTTTAAATGAGAACATTAAGGCGCTGTGAACAGAAAAAACTAGAAAATTGCTGGTTTCCTCACGATATTTTAGCCAAATCTCTTTAGTTTCAAGGTGCAGAAAAAATTCATGTTAATTTTAACTGTATTTCAAAGAACACTGTTGTTTCCGAAACATGTTTAAAAATAAAATCCTCGATAGTAATGATCGTCAAAGTAACTTTGAACTTAGAAAAAAAATCCCATATTACTAGCCTACTTATGCCGATAAAAATTATACCAAATAATGAATCGAATCTTAATGCAAAACTTTGTTGTTTTAGATTTTTAATAGATCAACTTAGTTTTGAGGAAATCGATAAAATGCATCATATTTGGCAATAAATTGCAAGCATTTAGTCGTCGCGCTTCTCTTTCTTTTCTATACAGTCCGAGAGTGACCGAGCTTTTGCTGT
The DNA here is from genome assembly GCA_947386135.1 of Melanchra persicariae. Lineage (NCBI taxonomy): Eukaryota > Metazoa > Arthropoda > Insecta > Lepidoptera > Noctuidae > Melanchra > Melanchra persicariae. Next base: position 32,938,472 of record OX376643.1, read on the forward strand.
TGTCAGCGTCTTAAGGGGTGCTACTCACTTAAGCGGACTGCATTAACCGGCACAGCCTGGTGGCAAAATCGAATATCATTCAACATTAGTTCAGATGATATCTAATGGACTACCCGGTCGGCACTAACCGAATAAAACAACATGCGTAGTAATTGATTCGTGCTGGCCGTCATTCAACAAATACTGCCGAACTGATTGTGTAGCGCCCCTCACTCACGTCTTTCTCTTTTCTACTACGATCCTTACATACCTACCTACTGTTTAAAATTTATCAACGTTCATAAACCTAGAAACGCATGGATCCCGATTGTGAAAACCAAATAGGCAGCTTACCTTTTTTAGGAATATCACCAATTAGGTATGTTCTATCAACATCTCACCGTGTTAACTTAGGTGGTATGAGCATGAAGTGAAGTGTCGTTCTATCTTGTTACACTTCATGTTCACTTCATTAAAGCTTTCATGATGAGAGGTTTACAGAAACGCACAAATGTTTATGACTTACTAGGTTAGGCTTCCCCTTCTGGCGTTTCCACTCACATCTGTGTTGCGTTAGTCGCATTCGTCCTCTCAACATAACCAACCCATCTAAGTAGGGTAAACCCGGGATAGATGCCACATTTTTTTAAATAATTTTATATCTCCCAGAGATATATATCTGTCTAACCATATTTTCCCAACTTTATTGGGGTTGGCTCCCAGTCAAACCGGATTCAGCTGAATACCAGTATTTTACGTGGAGCGGCTGCCTACCAGACCTCCACAACCCGTTAAATGGGTACAAAACTCAAAATGTTTTATTTGTAAAACTGGCATGTACTTAGATTTTTTGTCTATAAGTTTATGAAAAGTAATAACCATTTTCTTCGATATTTCTAGAGTATTAGCGATTTTTGCGGACTTCTACATTTTGGGACATCTATCCCATGTATGGGATAGTTGCCTAGTCCATATAAATCACGTTTAGGATAGACGACCCGCTGAGAAACAGGGCAACTATCCCGATAAAACTTTTATCGCACTTTGATTCCCATGCAATCACACAGAGACATGAGACACGGTCCACTTAGTGGTAGTTGGAGTGTCTCTCGATTGATAAATAAAATCGCGCGGAAACCAGAGAAATTACAATTGAGGCACCTATACTACTGGGGCATCTCTCCCAGTTTTACCCTATACTCTTTTAAATTTTTGACAGTACATCTTTCAAGCCTCGAAGTTCTTTTTTCATTCTGCAGTGTTTGCTGTTGCACAAGTAACATAATAATTGTATGCCTTACCCATATCTGATATTGTGTGAGTCGTCCGTTGATGATGGGTCTGAAATTATACATGAATAGCTATTATTATTTTTTATTTACTTATGTATTTTCAGCCTGTTTAACACAAACTTCCTACTAAACCTCTCTATATTTTTGTTGTGTGAACCAAACCTACCTGCCGAGAAAGGCTTAAAGTTTTGAAAAAAAAGTATAAAATAGCTTTTAAACAGGAAGACAGTTCGAGCCCATGGACAAACATGATTTTGACCTAATAGGTAGGTATGTCCTGTTTTCGCTTTAAAATGCAATTATCTCTTACAACTAATACCTACAAATTCATTTTTAGACCATGTTAAGATGGTCACCCATCCACAGACCAACCTCGGCAAGCGCTGCTTAACCTTAAAGATCGACCTGTGAGGCTGTTATTATTTAGCTACGAGCTCCTCGTTTTTTTACTATAAATACATCGATAAAACATTGTATACACAGCGCTTCAAAGTTCTAGAGCCGCTGGTGACGTCAAATTTCTAGAGCCGCTGGTGACGTCATGTCACTGGTAATAATAAAATTGTACCATCATAGTGACGTCACACGTGTTTTCAACGCACTGTATCGTCTTTAATTTCTGTTAACGTGAAAAAAATACGTAGCTAGTATTTTTTGGAAATCTATCTGAAGGACTATTTATTTATATTTTTTTGAAAAAACCCTATTTCATTAATACCTAACTATAATATTATAACTTTTGACCTTTTGCACTTTTGTTTGTGAAAAATATAGGTATAATGTTTTGTTTACATAAAAAATGGATTCATATCTTCCAAAATCCACTGATGGCATAAAGTTTTTTTGTGGCGCCAGGTTTCGAGATACAAGAATTTACAAGAATTGAGATACATTTAATAACATGATTTTTTTCTGGGTATTTCTCCGTTGACAGCGATGTTGACGAATTTTTCGATGCCCTGTAAGTTCTTCCCCTTCCCTTTTTACTCCGCTTGTATATTTTCTACCAGTTTGTATAATAGTGTATAAACTATAAGTTTTATGGATTTACAAATAAATAGTTTTTAAAATATTTATGATTTTTACAGGGTTTATAATTATAAACCATCATCGCATAGTCCGTTGCGTTCGTCGCGTCGCATTATGTTATTGAAACTAGCTCAAAATTGTAGAATCTTCTAATAATACAGTATTCTTCCAAAGCAGCGACATAATCCCTCCCCCAAATAAATCTGTCACCCGTTTCTCCCATAAATCAAACGGATGGTAATCCAAATCCACCCCCAAACATCACAGCCAATACGATGTAAAATAACGGACCCAAACCCAGGGCCGTGTGGCTCGTTAAAACGTAAACCATTAATCAAGTTGGGGTTCCGAACTGGTTCAATGGGCGTTCCACGAAGTTTAATTTCGGGGGGCGTGAGACATGTGACAAATTGGTTGTACGGGGACCCACACCCGTTCTCGCAAAAACGTAAACTGTCCATAAATCAAGTTGGGTCAACCTACTTGTTGAAGCAAGTTGGCTCACTGGCTGAACCACGAGGTTTATTGTCGGGGGGCGTGAGACATTATGACAAATTGATTGTACTGGGACTCACACCCGTTCTCGCAAAAACGTAACGTGTCCATAAATCAAGTTGTGTCAACCTACTTGTTAAAGAAAGTTGGCTCACTGGCCGAGCCGCGAGGTTTATTCCAGGGGGCGTGAGACATTATGACAAATTGATTGAACGGGGACCTACATTCGTTCTCGAAAAAACGTAAACTGTCAATAAATGAAGTTGGGTCAACCTACTTGTTGTAGCAAGTTGGCTTACTGGTCGAGCCGCGAGGTTTATTTCGGGGGGCGTGAGACAATATGATAAATTGATTGTACGGAGACCAACACTTATTCTCGCAAAAACGTAAAGTGTCCATAAATCTAGTTGGGTCAACCTACTTGTTGAAGCAAGTTGGCTCACTGGTCGAGTCGCGAGGTTTATTCAGGGGCGTGATGCATGTGACAAATTGATTGTAACCCACAGTCGCGTTCTCGCAAAAACGTAAAGTGTCCATAAATCAAGTTGGATCAACCTACTTGTTGAAGTAAAGTCATTCTCTGGGCCTGCCACGAGGTTTATTTTCGGGAAGCGTGAGACATGTGACAAATTGATTGTAACCCACACCGGTTCTAGCAAAAACGTAGTGTCCATAAATCAAGTTGGGTCCACCTACTTGCTGTAGCAAGTTGGCTCACTGGTTGAGCCACGAGGTTTATTGTCGGGGGGCGTGAGACATTATGACCAATTGATTGTACAGGGACCCCCCACACCCGTTCTCGCAAAAAACGTGGTGTCCATAAATCAAGTTGGGTCAACCTACTTGTTAAAGCAAGTTGGCTCACTGGTCGAGCCACGAGGTTTATTTTCGGGGGGCGCGGGCGTGAGACATTATGACAAATTGATTGTACGGGGACCCCCCACACCCGTTCTCGCAAAAAAACGTAGTACTCGTATCCTTATTTATATCAAGTTGGAGTTCCTACCTAATTTTTGAAGCAAAGTCACTCACTGGGCATGCCTCGTGGTTTATTTTCGGGGGCGTTAGGCATGTGACAAATTGATTGTACGGGTTCTTGCAAAAACGTAGTGTCCATAAATCAAGTTGGGTCGACCTACTTGTTGAAGCAAAGTTACTCACTGGGCCTGCCACGAGGTTTATTCGGGGGCGTGAGGCATGTGACAAATTGATTGTACGGGGACCCACACCCGTTCTCGCAAAAACGTAAAGTGTCCATAAATCAAGTTGGGTCAACATACTTGTTGAAGCAAGTTGGCTCACTGGACGAGTCGCGAGGTTTATTCAGGGGCGTGATGCATGTGACAAATTGATTGTAACCCACAGTAGCGTTCTCGCGAAAACGTAAAGTGGCCATAAATCAAGTTGGGTCAACCTACTTGTTGAAGCAAGTTGGCTCACTGGCCGAGCCACGAGGTTTATTGTCGGGGGGCGTGAAACATTATGACAAATTGATTGTACGGGGACCCACACCCGTTCTCGCAAAAACGTAAAGTGTCCATAAATCAAGTTGGGTCAACCTACTTGTTGAAGCAAGTTGGCTCACTGGTCGAGCCGCGAGGTTTATTCAGGGGCGTGATGCATGTGACAAATTGATTGTAACCCACAGTCGCGTTCTCGCAAAAACGTAAAGTGTCTCATGTCATAAATCGAGTTGGGTCAACCTACTTGTTGAAGCAAATTCACTCACTGGGCCTGCCACGAGGTTTATTTTTGGGGAGCGTGAGATATGTGACAAATTGGTTGTAACCCACACCGGTTCTAGCAAAAACGTAAAGTGTCCATAAATCAAGTTGGGTCCACCTACTTGTTGTAGCAAGTTGGCTCACTGGTCGAGCCACGAGGTTTATTGACGGGGGGCGTGAGACATTATGACAAATTGATTGTACGGGGACCCCCCACACCCATCCTCGCAAAAAACGTGGTGTCCAAAAATCAAGTTGGGTCAACCTCTTTGTTAAAGCAAGTTGGCTCACTGGTCGAGCCACGAGGTTTATTTTCGGGGGGCGCGGGCGTGAGACATTATGACAAATTAATTGTATGGGGACCCACATCCGTTCTCGCAAAAACGTAGTATCCTTATTTATATCAAGTTGGAGTTCCTACCTAATTTTTGAAGCGAAGTCACTCACTGGGCCTGCCACGAGGTTTAATTTCGGGGGGCGTGAGACATGTGACAAACTGATTGTACGGGGAACCACACCCGTTCTCGCAAAAATATTAAATGTCCATAAATCAAGTTGGGTCAACGTACTTGTTAAAGCAAGTTGGCTCACTGGCCGAGCCACGAGGTTTATTGTCGGGGGGCGTGAGACATTATGACAAATTGATTGTACGGGGACCCCCCACACCCGTTCTCGCAAAAAACTTGGTGTCCATTAATCAAGTTGGGTCAACCTACTTGTTCAAGCAAAGTCACTCACTGGGCCTGCCACGAGGTTTATTTTTGGGGGGCGTGAGATATCGCCGCCCTAGTGCTTGAATGGCCAAACGACCAACTTTACCAAAATAGACTTTTTTATATCAAACTATAGAAACCCTTATTACACGCTTTATAATGTATATATTTTTTAATTTTGTTGGATGTAATTTGCACTATTAGCAAAAATAAAATATCCAAACTCCCATATAAAAACTGTTTTAAGTGCTTGAATAGTCAAACTCCAAATTATGCTCAAATGAACGCATCCAAATATCAGTCTCCGTTCTTGTTTGTCCAACCTCCGTCGACCGACCAATCACGGTCAAGCATTCCGAGGCCATGCGACGCCATATTGTTTTGGCTATTATTTGTTTCGTGTTCGAGATAGCGTGGTTTCTAAGACAAAATTCAGAATTATATTGTTTTTATGCAGTTATTGTAGTTTAAAATGTCAGTAACAACGAAGAAAAAGGATTGTAAATTGAGGGATTCGGATTTGGAAAGGTACGTTGGAATTTTATTGACTTTCTTTTGTTTTAGTGTTTGAAGTTACTTGTGTGTTATATACAGGATGATTGTTACCTTTTCGCATGTAAGACGTGATCAGGTTGTAGAAGTTGTGATAAACGTTTTCCATGCGGGCAAAGTCACGGTAAAAGTTTGCTTACAAAAATAATAACTATTAATTACCTATTTTTATTTAACCGACTTAAAAAAGAAGGAGTTATCATTGCGGTCCGTATGTGTTGTGTGTAATATTATTTCAATTGCATAATATTCGTATATGTTAGTATAAATGGGTTACTAAACATCTGTTTCAATTTCCATTAATGTATGTATGTCTGTCCACGAATTTCTCGACAACTAGAAGTCATAATTTTTGTTGGATTTTTTTTTTTATTACGGTACAGTTCCAGTTTTCATCAAAATCGCTTCAGTATTTTTCAATAAGACTGTTAAGTTTTATTACGCAGGATAAATAAAATAGACGCTCAAATATGGTTTGCTGTGACTCGTGTACTAGAAATGACTTTATTATGATGTTTTAATTCTTTACCATCTTTTACGCAATAAATAATTTTCAATTTGAGTTTAATCTCTCTGGGATCAGTTTGCTTTTAACATAATTTATTCTGTTCAGTTAGTAAAATAAATCAAGAGTAGAAGTATACTTTTTATGCTTATTATAACCTTATTTTGATTTCAGGGTTTATTCAGTAAAGAAAAGGTTATTTTCTGATGATACTGAGGATTTAATTACAAATACATGCAAAAAGAGTGAACAAGAAGAAAAAGTGTACAACATTTTGATGACGTGCAAAGGAAAAGAAAAGAAAGTTGTACTGAAAAATAAGGTAGTTAACCAAGAAGTTATAAAAAAGGATGATAGCTTTGAAGATAACAAACAAGACACAGTTGATCTTCTTACACGAAAAAGAAAAAGGCAACCAGAAAAATGGAGAAGAAATATTATGAAAAAGAAAAGAGAAGCAGGGGAAGAATATATAAATATGAAAGGAAAAACTAAACAGAAAAAGATTGTTCGAACTGGTTGTGATGTAACTTGTAATTATAACTGTTCAACAAGGTTTTCAAATAGTAAAAGAGAAGAAATAAAAACTCAGTTCTATAGCCTGAATGATAACCAAAAATATAAATACTACAATGAATATACTGAAAGAAAACAAACAGAAAGAAAAAGAACTCAGAAGGAAAACAGTAGAAGGAAATACAGTTTTGTGTACTACTTTGCAAATGGGAAAACCAAAGAGAGAGTTTGCAAAAAATTCTTTTGTACAACCTTGGATATTTCTGTTAAAAGGGTATACCATTTCTATAAAAAGAAGGACGGGAATGCAAATATAACGCCTACTCCCCAAAAGGGTAAGTACGTCAAAAAACAAACTGATCCCGGAAAGTTTGAAGAAGTTAAACAACATATAAAGTCATTTCCAGTACAGGAGTCGCATTATTGCAGAGCTACCACAAAGCGTCAATACCTAGAACCAGGTTTAAACATCACAAAGATGTATTCGCTTTATGCTTCGCTTCACAAGGAACCGGTTAAAGAAAACATATATCGAAAGGTTTTCAATGAAAACTTTAATATAAGTTTTCATAGACCAAAAAAGGATACCTGCGATATATGTTGTGAACACAAAGCAATCATTAATCCCGATGAAAATCAACAAGTGAAATATAAAGAGCATATGATCCGTAAAGATGAAGGTGATAAAGAAAGAGCAAGAGATAGAGAGATTAATCCTAAAAACACAAATACAGCAGTTATAACCTTTGATTTGGAAAATATTTTCAGTTTACCCAAAGCAAACATCTCTTGTTTTTACTATACTAGTAAACTCACAGTTTATAACCTAACGGGTCACTGTAATATAGACAATTCTGCCACTAACGCAATCTGGGATGAAACGAAGTCCGGACGAGCTGGAGATGACATAGCCAGCGCATTGATAAAAATTTTGGTGCGCGTAGTTGAGAATTTGCCAAGAAATATAACAAAACTTATTCTTTGGTCTGACTCTTGCGTACCACAAAATAAAAACTCACACATGAGCATGGCTTTGTTAAATTTTTTGCAGTCAGATAAATCCAATAATATTACACAGATAGAGCAAAAATTTTCAGAACCCGGGCATGGAAACGTGCAGGAAGTAGATTGTGTGCACAGCGTAATAGAACGAAACTTAAGACATAAAGAAATTTATAGCCCTCTTGGATTACTGCGAGAATTATTAAAAATACAATCGAAAATTAAGCTTAATTTTCTTCAAATGATGGACATGGACTTTCACTCCTTTCATGAAGAAGCTATCAAACTTGGATTTGGTCAAATACCATACAAAAAAATAAAGTTTATAAAATATAAGAAACCGGATTGGAATATAGTAGAGTACAAAACTAGTTTCACGGCACCAGCCATAAAAATAGACATAAAGAAAAATAAAATAAACATCTTAAATGAAATCGTGCTTAAAAAACCAAAAAACAGTTTGGCTGACAAAAAAATACTAGATATACGTTCAGTTTACAAATATATGCCTCTAGAGGACAAAAAGTACATGGAATCTTTAATAAAAAAGGTTGAAGCTCATAAAACTGCCGAAGATATGCCAACCACAAGTAAAAATATAAATACCGGTAAACCAAAACAAACAATGACTGTGAAACAAGATAACAAATCTAAACGAAATAAAAAAAATACTACATTTAAAGCCAAAAAAGAAAAGAAGTAAAAGCTTAAAAAGTATAGAAGAAATAGCCCTTAACCTAAGTATTTTATAATATTAATAATATTTATATTATTAAATATATACTTATATCATATATGTGTGGTTACCTATAATTAAGTATTCATCTTAGGTTAGTTTAAAACGAAAGCTAATGTAAATGTAAGCTAATGATGTAACATTTGTTGTTAATCCTTAAATAAATAGATAAATGTGATTATTAACATGTATTTTTAATTGTTTATTTTTAGTCTTTACTTTTCATACCTTCGGAGCCAAATCTTGTATTCGTATGTTACAGAAAATCTTGTATAAAAATTGAACACACTGTATAGCGTCTATGATGGCAGTTTGGACAAACAAGCACTATACTTGCGCATCATTTTAGAGCTTTATCTCCATGTCATTATGCTCAATCTCCATATACATAATTTTGTTGGCGACATTTTGGCCAACCTCCAACAATAAGATTAAAAATAATCAGTATTACAATTATTATTTTTAATTACTATTTCAATAATATAAAAAATACTAGTCAGGTTTCAAATTCATAAAAGATTTTGGTGAACTTTTCGTTATATCCATACGTAACTTTAAAAAAATGTCTCCTGTAAAATTTGCTCAATGGTTGTTTGGCCATTCAAGCACTAAGGCGGCGATATGTGACAAATTGATTGTAACCCACACCGGTTCTAGCAAAAACGTAAAGTGTCCATAAATCAAGTTGGGTCAACCTACTTGTTAAAGCAAGTTGGCTCACTGGTCGAGCCACGAGGTATATTTTCGGGGGGCGTGAGACACTATGACAAATTGATTGTACGGGGACCCACACCTGTTCTCGCAAAAACGTAAACTGTCCATAAATCAAGTTGGGACAACCTACTTGTTGAAGCAAGTTGGCTCACTGGCCAAGCCACGAGGTTTACTGTCAGGGGGCGTGAGACATTATGACAAATTGATTGTACGGGGATCCCCCACACCCGTTCTCGCAAAAAACGTGGTGTCCATAAATCAAATTGGGTCAAACTTCTTGTTGAAGCAAAGTCACTCACTGGGCCTGCCACGAGGTTTATTTTCGGGGGCGTTAGGCATGTGACAAATTGATTATGCGCGTTCTCACAAAAACGTATTATTTATATCAAGTTGGAGTTCCTACCTAATTGTTGAAGCAAAGTCACTCACTGGACATGCCACGTGGTTTATTTTCGGGGGCGTTAGGCATATGACAAATTGATTGTGCGCGTTCTCGCAAAAACGTAAAGTGTCCATAAATCAAGTTGGGTCAACCTACTTGTTGAAGCAAGTTGGCTCACTGGCTGAACCACGAGGTTTATTGTCGGGAGGCGTGAGACATTATGACAAATTGATTGTACGGGGACCCACACCCGTTCTCGCAAAAACGTAAACTGTCCATAAATCAAGTTGGGTCAACCTACTTGTTGAAGCAAGTTGGCTCACTGGCTGAACCACGAGGTTTATTGTCGGGGGGCGTGAGACATTATGACAAATTGATTGTACGGGGACTCACACGCGTTCTCGCATAAACGTAACGTGTCCATAAATCAAGTTGTGTCAACCTACTTGTTAAAGCAAGTTGGGTCACTGGCCGAGCCGCGAGGTTTATTCCAGGGGGCGTGAGACATTATGACAAATTGATTGTACGGGGACTCACACCCGTTCTCGCAAAAACGTAACGTGTCCATAAATCAAGTTGTGTCAACCTACTTGTTTAAGCAAGTTGGCTCACTGGCCGAGCCGCGAGGTTTATTCCAGGGGGCGTGAGACATTATTTATTTTTTATTATAAATTGATTGTACGGGGACCCAAACCCGTACTCGCAAAAAAGTAACGTGTCCATAAATCAAGTTTGGGGTTCCTACCTACCTCATTGTTGAAGCAAGTTGGCTCACTGGGCGAGCCACGAGGTTTATTTCACGAGGTTTGTTTATTATCGGGGGGGGGGGGGCGTAAGGCATGCTCTGAGGGGTGGAGACTGAATTACCAAGAAAAATGGCGGAACAAGGTGTAGCGCATGTCTGACATTGTTATACGCGTTTCTTTCTATATGTTTCACTATAACGTATGTTTGTTGAGCTGACTTCTACTACACTTGTTTTATTTTACACATGTCTACTTTGACTTTTAGTTTACATATTTTTTATTTTACATGTTTAATTTGTTGACATTGCCAATTTAATTTAGTACGAGTATTTATGTAATAATGGAATTCTGTGTTGTGTTTTGTCTTATTTATCTAATAGTTTTTACTTGATGTTAGGTACATACTTACATCAAGTAAAAATTATGTGTATTTGTTTATTTATTATTTGTTTATTTATTTACACATACAATTATTTTTACAGGCAGAACCCAAGATAATAAAAGTAGTCATACAATGCCGACACAAGTTACATAGAGGACAACACACTAACTATCACTCTCTGGAATTCCGCCAATGAGCAGGAAAAAATATCCAACCGTTGAGAGATGCTATTCATTATTTTAACAGACCGACAGACGGGTGCAAACTTTAGTAGGTAAATTATATGTATTTAATTTTATTTTAATGTTAACATATTATGATCCAATAATTTTTGATCGAAATAAAGAAATTGAATTGAATTGAATTTTATTTTGAATAGGTAATAAGCTGGTGCGAGCTACAAATAATGGCGGTAGGTATTAGAAAATTGTTACGATATTGTAGGTAAAAGTACGTGTCTATTTATTTTGAAAGATCTTGCTATTACGTACAATTTGCGAACTATCACGGAGATAACCCTGTAGGTATACGTGACGAAAAGATGGAAGATTCTTGCTGAGCATGTCACCTGTCCCCCAGACGTCAGTAAAAGTCCAAATCTCACCTTTCGCCTTGATCTGCAGGGATATAATCGCCTTGGCTTCTCCGTGCACGTTCCTCGCGACTACGGAGTAGGCTCCGGTGTAGTCCAGTTTGGCGTGCGGGATCTCGAAGCGGTACTCCGGGCCGTCTCCGACCCGCTTGAAGTGTGACGCGTCCCTATAGTAGTCTGGCTGTGGAAATGATTTCAAAGGAGCTTTATAGAATCTGTTGGTTTGAGCTAAAACATTGCGACATGTTTGTGTGTCCAAAAGGTTGGTTGGTGGTAAAAATCATATATCTGTTAATTTATTTCCCACTAAGATATAGAGTGGAGCCTATTGGTTTCAAGAAATCGAATTACGTATCTTAACATTTTTATTAGGTTACTCATGGATATCGAATGACTCGCTTTTTCTAGATTTATTTATATTGATCGACCGATGCGTTCGAAATATATCTACCTATCTATCTAGCCTATTTTGTCCCACTGTTGGGCAAAAGCCTCCAACTCCCTTTTCCACACAACTCTGTCATTTGCTATCTCGGTCCAGGGGGGGATTTTGGGATTTAATTAATCAACTGACACTAAGCGCTCCCAAGGTTACGCACACTATGGCAAAACGTAAACTCAACAACAACTCCTGGAACTCCAACTCCAACATGAGCACGAAAACGTAAATGAAAGCTTGGGCTCTAGACAAGTGACATTCTGTCAACGGTAGCGTGGCGAAGGCGATTGTCAATACGTCAAAAATGTATGGGATTGACAGATGTCACGTGATCAAATTCCTACATTATGCCATTTCGACAGTCGCATTCGCCAATTGAACGGCACATTGTCTAGGGCCTCTTGTCTAATTGACGTTTACGTACTCGATAGATAGAGATAGAGCAAACAAATGCAAAACTTAAATTTATGACAAGCTCCGATGGAGTTGGAGTTACGTTTTGGAATATGGACCTAAGACAATGAGCACGTACATTTACCTACACAACTATGGCTCACCCGCATTCGTGAGATAAACCAAGACATTCTACCCCCTTTTTATTTGAAGTTCTTTCAGTCCATCCAAAAGTTGTCAGGTAGATATCGCTTTCGACCGCTATTGTACCCATAGAATAAAGTTTTGGGCAAAAGACTTCTCTAACTATTTTTGGTGTAGGTAAAATTAAATTTAATTCTATCTATTTATGTAGTTTTCTTTCTTACCTTAAGGAAGTCCCTGAGCCAATACACATCAGGTTTGGGGTCTCCGATGACCTCGCAAGCAATGATGACTGTGTCTCCTTCCCGGGCCTCGCTTGAGCGCGGTTTTCTGACAAACATCGGCTCCTTGGAGTATCTGCAATGGTAAAGATTTGGTTTTAGTGTTTGCAAAAACCTTACAGTTACTAGAACCCTATAAGTTTTGGCTGGTCTCTTTTAGGTAACTACTTTGCTAGCATAATTCAGTATCAATCGTCCACTGCTGGACACGGAACGCTTAAATCCCAAGGTAATTTCATTTCTACCAGATTCATAGCCTGCGTTTGCGTTTGCCGATTCGAGGAGACCTGTCAAGAACACATCACCCTAACGGTCATCATCGTTGTTCTAATATCTAAAATGGCGTTGCTTATTCTGTGAGCGATAATTGATGATATGGACAACTTTGGTACTATTCTTCAACCTCGTTCCGTATTTAATCCCCCAGAGAGATTCCGAGCATGCTTTGAACTTTCTTTACTGCGTTCGATTTAGAAAGGTACACGAGACCGGTCTCATTACAGACACATTTATTAATGTTGGTTATCTTATTGAAGTAATTTATCTTATATTTAATAACTTGACCGTACCAATAAGAACTATGTATGCAAAATTTATACATTTATTATACTCTAGCTGTTCCCCGTGGCTTCGCTCCCGGCAACTGGCTACCTACCCTTCACCTACCCTACACCTACCCTACACCTACTCTAAACCTACCCTACACCTACCCTAAACCTACCCTACACCTACCCTACACCTACCCTACACCAACCCTACACCTACCCTACACCTACCCTACACCTACCCTACACCTACCCTACACCTACCCTACACCTACCCTACACCTACCCTACACCTACCCTACACCTACCCTACACCTACCCTACACCTACCCTACACCTACCCTACACCTACCCTACACCTACCCTACACCTACCCTACACCTACCCTACACCTACCCTACACCTACCCTACACCTACCCTACACCTACCCTACACCTACCCTACACCTACCCTACACCTACCCTACACCTACCCTACACCTACCCTACACCTACCCTACACCTACCCTACACCTACCCTACACCTACCCTACACCTACCCTACACCTACCCTACACCTACCCTACACCTACCCTACACCTACACTACACCTACCCTACACCTACCCTACACCTACCCTACACCTACCCTACACCTACCCTACACCTACCCTACACCTACCCTACACCTACCCTACACCTACCCTACACCTACCCTACACCTACCCTACACCTACCCTACACCTACCCTACACCTACCCTACACCTACCCTACACCTACCCTACACCTACCCTACACCTACCCTACACCTACCCTACACCTACCCTACACCTACCCTACACCTACCCTACACCTACCCTACACCTACCCTACACCTACCCTACACCTACCTTACACCTACCCTACACCTACCCTTCACCTACCCTACACCTACCCTACACCTACCCTACACCTACCCTACACCTACCCTACACCTACCCTACACCTACCCTACACCTACCCTACACCTACCCTACACCTACCCTACACCTACCCTAAGGATTCTTAAAATTTCAAATTTTCCGCGCAATTTCTTAATTATTTTTTTTTTTTCATAAGAACCTTCTGACAATAACAAACACAACAAAAAAAAAGTGAAATCGGTCCAGGCGTTGTTGAGTTATGCGCTTACCAACACATTTTGCGATTCCTTTTTATATTATAAGATAGATTAATACACCTTACGAGTTTACTATTTTATAATATCTACGTACAGATAACAGCTCCACGTCAGTCCGTGGATGGTTGACCACCCAGTACACTATGAGACTCCTCCGTGCCGAAAAGCGTTTACAATATTCACGAATTCAAAACCAATCTAGAGACATCCACTAACAAATTAAGCCCACAAAAGCTACAAAGCGATAATCAAAACACTTTTCACGTGAACTAAGCCGCGGGCGGAAGCTAGTATACTAAATTTCATCTAATATAATATTTTTATCAACACGTAAAATACTGAAGCGGGGTTTATTTTCCTGTGTTTAATAGTTCCATCCGAAGCGATAGATGGCGTTGTTAAGTGAGCGACCATTTCTAGATCGCGCTATGGTTTCGTTACCGCCGTTCCCTTATAAGCTAGACTTGCCTTCCTATACGACATGACACAGTTATTCTGCTTAGCAGATTTGCGAACTTGCTATTTTTGGAGAAGGCTCGTCTAAAGAAATTTAGCGAGCTTTATAATAATTTAATGCGACTTTATGGAACAATGTTCTTTCGACAAGGACTTTTCGAAATTCTATATGTACGTGTTGTCGTGTATAGGCTGCGATTCATGGCTGTGTTTATTCTGTGAAGCGCTAAACAACACTGTAAGTAGGTAATTTATTATTCATTTAAATTTAAACTCAATTCTAAAATTCACTGCTGGCTGGTTGTGAATCGTCCACTT
Source organism: Melanchra persicariae (assembly GCA_947386135.1). Lineage (NCBI taxonomy): Eukaryota > Metazoa > Arthropoda > Insecta > Lepidoptera > Noctuidae > Melanchra > Melanchra persicariae. The sequence goes on from OX376643.1 coordinate 32,953,545, forward strand.
TCAACAATATGCATTTTAGTAGAAGCGTAGCGTTTTGCCGTTCCTTCCGGCTGTTTTTTGTAGATCTTTGACAGTCATTGCGGATAGTCAGAAGCTAAAAAATCTGACAACAATCTTGCCAAAAATTACCATGTTACCCAGTCAATGGGTTGTGGAGGTCTGGTAGGCAGCCGCTCCACGTAAAATACGGGTATTCAGCTAAATTCGGTTTGACTGGAAGCCGACCCCAATAAAATTGGGAAAAGGTTAGGCAGAGGCTAGGAAGTGGGGAGTCACTTTATGAAAATAGCATGGTATTCAGCTTAACCCCAAAACACGATTTTAGACACATCGGTTCACAAATCGATACCATGGATTCAGAACTAGATTCTGGGCCCTCCAGCGATGGAGATGCTGTCTATGCACCGATGTGTCCCAAACCCTGTGTAGTTAGGGGGAAAATTTATAAAGAAGGAGAAACAAAAACTCACGGTTCATCAGGAGCATTGATCACAACTGGGGGTGTCCTCTTCTCCCTCGGCTGAGTTCCCTCAACAACAATCACTTTCCCTGACGTGGAAGCCCGTCCGACTTCGTTGGAAGCCGTGCAGGTATAGACACCAGCATCTCTGTAGGTCACGAAGGCTAGTGCCAGTTCTATCTGGCCGTCCCGGTCCAGGGTCATGATGGCGCGTCTGCTTGGGCGGAGGCGGATGCCGTCGCGGTACCAGGTGACTCCTACTGAAGGGTATGCTTCCACCACGGCTGATATACGGAGCTCTTCACCTGGAAATTGGTTGGAAGATTATGAATAGATTGTTGTAGTGCTATTTTAAAAATCACACCGTATTTGAGGTGAAAGTTAATCCCTTTTTTTTTTGTTTTAAGGATGGGAAATCATCAAATTTATGAAACCTTCCGCTCTGGGTAGAGCGGGAGAGAGAGTCAGACTCTTACTGACTAAAACTAATCCCTAGCAAGAAAAAGCAATGCGATTTTATAAACATCTCACCCTGTACACTTAGGTGGGGTGAGCATTGAGTGAACTCGTCGAGTCGAAGCTCCAAAGTCTCGAGCATCGACGCTGAGTTGCTAGCTTGTCGGTTTTCTATTGTTTGCATTTTGGAGATTGTGTAACGGAATTGTATAGTTTGATTCCGCCAAGCCCGTTCCATTATCGGACCACAAGACGTACGGCGACGCGCCACCGGTACATGGTGGACATCCCACCCACACGCAGTAAAGCGTTTTGGGACCACATTCATTGTGCGCATAGCTAAGGAGTGGAATTCCCTGCCAGAGTCTGTTTCCTGATAGCTACAACCTGGGAGTCTTTAGAGTACTTCTAGGCAAGCGTGCTCCATCTTCGACCACATCATCGCTTACCATCAGGTGAGATAGTGGTCAAGCGAATGCCTATCAATAATAATGAAAAAAAATTGTCATTTTTTCTTGTTTGTATGCGTTGCTATCTCACTTCATTTCAAATTCAGTAAACATGTCGAAGTGACTCCATATAATCAAGATGGAATGACGGCTCACGTAGTGATCACTTCACCAAAGCTTTCACTTCAATTTTTTTACAGAATCGACTTGCAGCAGTATTAGCATACCACCTCACTTCACCTTTTTCATGAAGAGGTTTAAGAACTTTGGCCGGTTGGTATTATTCTTGTAATTGAGTTATAACGGTCTATAAGTTCGATCTTGCTCGAGTGAAAGTAAAAACGTCGAGCATTTTCGAAGTACGTACGTGTGAACTTAGCTTATGTATGAAGTTGATTGATATTTGGTTCATTCTAACATTTTTACTGTAGTTGGGGATTAATTGTTTTTAATTTGACTTTTACTTTTGACTTGATAAACTAACGTATTGGGAATACTGTCAGTGTACGTACAGCTAAGGAGTGGAATTCCCTGCCCGAGTCTTTATTTCCTGATAGCTACAAACTTGGGGTCTAAATTGAACAGGTTACTTCTAGGCAAGCGTGCTCCATCGCCGACAACATCGTTGCTTTCATTTTCCATCACATGATACTGTGGTCAAACGCGAGCGTATAAAAAATACCTTCAGAAAGTCTATAGAGCGGTTCCAGCCCGCAGCAGAACTCCGGCGCCACATACGCCCTGATGCCCTTGTCTACCACCAGGCTGCAGCGGCAGCTGACTGCCCCGGAGCTGTTCCGAGCCATCGCCTCGTACACCCCTCCATCCTCCAGGGTTGTGGGCGCGATTTCCAGGGTGTGGAAGTGTTCGTCCTGGTAGGTGTTGCGGCGACCTTGAAATTTTTTTTATAAATATTAGTTACCTAAACATGTACCTACACTAATTAATAAAATTGAAGTGGTGTTTGTAATATCAAAATAACAGCTTTTTACTGAATGCATGATATATTTTAAAAGTTTATACCAATAAAAAAATCTGTTTATTTTACTTTTTGTGTGTCTTTCTGTTTGTTACGGGTAATTTTCAAAACGGATAGACCGATTTTGATGGGTCTTTCACAGGCAGAGCTGTTATAAGAATTAACTTAAGGATTAGGATTGCGTGCAAAAAAATACTTCAAACCAATGAAAATACTTTTCATGCGCTAGTAAATAGTATGTTAGGTACTATGCGTCTTTCATGTAGGTGTAAAAAATAATAACATTTACTTAGCATGTACCTAGGTAAGGTACGAGCTAAGTAAAATCGGTATTCCTAGCCAGGAATCGAACACCGGTTCGATTCATGGCTAGGAATACCGATTTTGCCTGTCGCGAAATAGTAACAATTATGTCAGAACTAATTTTCCTATAATTTTACGCAATCTGTTAAAATTATAGGAAAATTAGATGTGCTTATAAATTAGTCAATTTGGTTCTCTGTCCTCTGTCCTTCAAAGGCTCTAGAGAAGTGACATTCTGAGGTTCAATACGAATGTTTTGACGTAAGTATAATAACGTAACAGTGTCGATAATGTCAGTGAATTTTACTAGTATAATACTCGTTTCGCACGTTATATTTATTTGAATTAAATACTATGGGATTGTAGTTTTTTATATCAAAATTCACTTACGTTACGAGCAAGCAGTTAGTCGACTCTTCACGTGACCAGCGGCCCTACCATGACGTGTTAAAGCGTGAGTAGTTCGAGTGAGAAGGAGGGATGGAGCTATATAGGGTGTATAGCTCCATCCCTCCTTCTCGCTCGAACTACTCACGCTTTAACACGTCATGGTAGGGCCGCAGAGGGCTGGCCAACGAATCAGCATTGCCATTCAACATGGCAATGCAGCCAGTGTTATGGGCATTTTTCCCGTCGACAGCGATGTTGATGAATTTTTCGATGCCCTATGAGTTCTTTCCCTCCCCCTTTTTGTAATTTTCTACTAGTTTGTATTTAGTATCTATCCCTCTTACTAATAAACACGGAATAAAGTTATACCAGGAATAACAAAGGAATAACCATACATTTTCATAGGTTTAAACTTGGAATAACTTTATTCTGTATTTATTAGTAAGAGGGTACAAGTTTTACGTTAACGATACTGTAACTACGTAACGTTACTATACGTCAAAACATGTCATTCGTGCTAAGCTTTCGAACTCTAATTCTAGTTACTAGTTTTTAAGCAAGTTTGCATTTGCAACTCAAACGCAATCTGTTAAAATGTAGGAAAATTAGAGATGCTTTTGAGATGCAAATGCGAACTTGCTTATAAATTAGTCGAAATGGCTCTCCGGCCTTCAAAACCTCTTGACATTCTGTTAACGGTAGCGAATTAGTACGAAATGTCACGTCAACAATCCCATTTTGGCATTTCAAAAACCACGCTCGTTGATAGAACGACACTTTGTCTACGGCGTAAGATCTACTTACTGTCAAACACAAGCGTGTCGCCATCTTTGAACCAGGTGAGCATCGGGGATGGGTTGCCGACCACCTGGCAGGTCAGCCTGACCGGGTACGTGGCCTGTACGCGACGATCACGCAGACGCATCGTAAACTGCGGCGGGTAGTCGCCTTCCGCGTCTTGCGAACGTTCCCTGGAAATTAACAGAGAAAAATGCTTTATTTGGAGACAATTCATCATCGTCCTGCCCTTGGGCTCTAGACAAGAGACATTCTGTCAGCGGTAGTGTGGCGAAGGCGATTGTCAATTTGTCAAAAATGTATGGGATTGACAGATGCTATCGTAATGTCACGTGATCAAATTCCTACATTTTGGCATTTCGACAGTCGCATTCGCTAATTGAATGGCACATTGTCTAGGGCCTCTTATCCCTACTTGGTGTCGGCGCAACACGTTTTTTTCTTCCATTCTGTCCTATCAGCCGTCACACTATCACTCACTCCCCTTTCTTTCATATCGCTCCTCAGACAATCCATCCATCTTTTCTTTGGCCTCCCTCTTCCTCTCCATTATTTGGAGACAAGTAAAGAATTAAAATAGCTTCAAACTGTTAGTTACAGTTACAAGTCGGTCAGAGGCGTTTCTATTAGCGAATGCGACTATCGAAATATTAAAATATTAGTGAAAGATCACGTGTCATCTCGACAGCGTTTGTCATTCCCATGCATTGTTGACATTTAGCAAATCGCGTCCTCCACGCTACCGGTCACTTATCTGCTGTCTCTGGGGACAATTTAATATAACTGACAAGCATCATCTGCCTAGCCTTTTTCCAACCAACAAACCAGATTGAGCTGAATACCAGTATTTTACGTGGAGCGGCTGCCTGCCAGACCTCCACAACCCATTAACTGGGTGACTGGAGACAGATTTTCTGGCTTCTGATATCCGTAACGACTGCCAAAGATCTAGGTACAAATGACAGCCGGGACCAACGGCTTAACATGCTTTCCGAGATACGGAGGAATCTCGGTATGTTAAGATGGTCACCCATCCACAGACCAACCTCGGCAAGCGTTGCTTAATCTTGAAGATCAGCCCGTGCGGCTGATATCATTTAGCCACGAGATCCTAAGCAAGAGGTGACAATTCCGCCATTTTGTATACGTCTAAGTATTAAATATTACAGTCATAGCAAGGTAGGGTAAAATCATTGCCATTGTCATATAAAATTGATAAAATGAACAAATTAGTTATTAGGAAATATCTGTTTAAGCAGAATCTAACGGAATTAATTGTATTAGAATTTCTGTAGAAACATCCGCCTTAATTGGATCTGGAGTTAATTTAGCTGATAGATATGTGCCTAGTTAGTAAAACATGATTTAAACGACTCAACTACTCAGGAAATTTGATTTGTACGCGAAATTTTGATGACTACGCGAAACGTCTTGTGATCATAAAACAACTGTACGGTGAGTAATAATGACTAAATAAACGCGCGATGGTTTTAGTTCCGAATGTGTCGTGCTCTACGCGCGATTACAGCGCTGTTTACTCCAGCGACACATGTCATGCACTGCCGAGTAATGGCTTCTATACTCTAAATTCTGGTAACTCAACAGTAGGTGCTAAAATTTCTAAAGCATTATGTGATCTTCAACATTGTGAGGGGGGTTTGCCATAATCGCCACGCTTGGCAGGCGGTTTGGCGATCGCAGTGTAGCTCTAGCAATGTACCCACAGAGAATGCTGCTGCCTGTTCTCTGGTGAATCCCTTAGTTGCCTAATACGAGACTCACGGGAAGTGATGGGATGGTGTTATTTTTTTACGTCCGACACCATATGGAACGAATCTTGCTTTAACATATTTGCTGTTATAGGATTTTTTGCAAATCGCACATAGGTAATTATACAGCTCAGTTGAAAACCAGTTGAAGTCCAAAACCGATGCTAAAACTTTTTCAAAATTAGCTTTAGTTTAGTTTAGCTTAGCACGCATTTCTGCAGGAATTTTTCAAAAGAACATGTATTGACAGTTGAAAGAAAAGAGAGTTAGTGATAGTGTGACGGCTGATAGGACAGAATGGAAGAAAAAAACGTGTTGCGACGACCCCTAAATAACATGGGATAAGGGCAGGAAGATGATGATGTATTGGCAGTTGTATCTACACAAAGGTATGAAAACTTACCTAACCTATACGAGCTTAAGTAAACAAGCCTAGTTAAGCTCATGGTCTGCATTCGGCTTAGTAGTGGTGGGTGTTCAACACACCTAACTGAGCTATATGCTGCAGCATGTTAAAACAAATGCTCGCTCCAGATTGGCTGGCTGCCGCAGCGATTCTATTGGACAAGCGCTTTTAAAGTACTTAAGTATACAGCTTGAACAAGCTAATACCTACACGATGTGAACGATACAGTTATTCATGATTTGAGCTTTTAAATGGCGTGCTATGCTACTAGTTCTATATGCTTTGTTAAATGCAGTTAAAGTTGAGAGCTCGCGTCCCAGTTTTCACAAAGCTTGTGACCTTAGGTCGTTTGTACAAACCGCTGCATTGCACCACTACGTTTTATGACATAGTATGGCATAGTGGGTGTGAACTGCAGTTTGCAACAGGTCATTAAACCGACCAATCAGGCTCTTTAGGTTTTCTACTACTACTTAGAGTATATTTTTTAGCTGTGACTTGCGCGCAATGCTCTCTCTCGCACTATACTACGCGCACTACCCCCGATTTCTGACACAGTTGTTTTGGGAACACTGAAAGTATTTCCGAAGTGGTTTGTGCGTATGTCCATGTAACGGGTGCGTATCACCGTACGTCTTGTAGACTGATCATGGAACGGGCTAGGCGGAATGAAATTGTGTAGTTCCGACGCACATTCACCGAAGTGTAATCGATAGAAAACCGACAAGCCGGTAACACGGCGTCGATGTTCAAGAGATGAGCTTCTCGGCTTATAAATATTAAATATTATACATTTAATTAAAACTCAAATTGTCGTTGAATATTCTCGTTCGGGTATCGAGTTTTATAAGAAGAGAGAGACTTAAAACCAGTAGGTAATAAGTATACGTACTTCTTAAATGTAGGTTTCGTGTAAGATTACAGCTAAGACTTACTGTCAATAAATGTTTCAAAATGTTAGGCTCAAGTTTTGTTAAAAATTCATAATTCTTTTTTGCTTCGCCGAAGTCGGGTAAAAGGTCAATTTTCATCTCTTGCTTAACTTTAAAAAATCTATTTATTGTACCTTCTTATTGTAAAATTATGCACAAAACTAATAAAAATATTTCAGACTTTCACTTCATTTGATACATCCCTCATTCGTTCGGTCATCGTTCATAGCTTCATTTTTTTGAAACTAATATGTCCATGGCACAATTTGAATTTAACATACTTAATTTTTTAAATTTCTAATTTATCCTACAACTAAATAAGTAATTAAAACTAGTGCATAAGTTCAATTCTACCTAATAAAATAGTTAAGAATAGGTTATTTAAAATAAGATTATTTCGTTGGTAACTGCAAAGAAATATAAGGGACATATTTTTTTTTTATTTGTCGCCCCAACGACCCCATTTTTAAAATGTATTTATTTGCGTAACGCGTCCGTGTTTGGGCCACAGAAGGATTCGAAGAAAATTGTCTGTGGTACACGTAGACAGCCAATTTCCTTCGAATCCTTCAAATACAAGTAGACAGTCAGACAGATACACGATGACACGAGTTGCGGTCCTACAAGGTTTGCGTTTTTTCACTTAGACGTTAGGAACCATATACCTACACTCTGAAGTAGGTACCCAAAAACTGTCAGAGGAAAAGTTACGATCACTACTGCAACACCGATATTATTAATATTACAAAAAGTCCAAAAAAGTTGTCATGATATTATGATTATCATACCAAGCACTACCAAAATGTCACGTCGTAAATTCAAAACATTTTAATTTATCCACAATCTTTCCGCAAAACCAATGCCACTTCCCTTGGAACCTCTATAAATTATATCTACGATATATTAATCTTATCAGCTAGCTAGCAACAACAACAACAATCAGAAAGAACCACATGACATTTTTGACTTTTAGAAAATATCGCTTCAAGAATATCATCTACTCTCGGCTATTCTTGTTGAGTAACTAACTGGCCTAAATTTCGCTTTATTCTCATCATCATCATCAGCCTAGCCTTTTCCCAACTTTATTGGGGTCGGCTTCCAGTCTAACGGGATTCAGCTGAACTACCTGTGTTTTACGTGGAGCGGCTGCCTACCAGACCTCCATAACCCATTAACTGGGTAACACGGTACTTCTTGGCAAGACTGGAGTCAGATTTACTGGCTTCTGACAGTCCGTAATGACAGCCAAAGTCTACAAATGACAGCCGGGACCAACGGCTTAACGTGCTTTATGAGGCACGTGGGAATCTCGGTATGTTAAGATGGTCACCCATCCACAGACCGACCCCGGCAAGCGTTGCTAATAACTTTAAGTCTATATGAAAGGTTTTATCGACTCAATTGGCTCGCGAACAAACAAAACGTTTTAAAATTGAATCTGATAGTGACGACTCAATGACAATAAATGACTATGACCCTGGCTCGTCATAAATTGAAGTTTTTGCATTTGTTTGCTCATCTCTCGAGTACGAAAACGTCAATTAGACAGCTTTCATTGACATTTTCGTGCTCTTATTGGAGTTGGAGTTCGAGTTGAGTTGGAGTTTACGTTTTGGAATATGGGCCTATGTCAATAAAAAACTTGTGTATTGACACATATAGGTGTCTATTGTCTACATAATAATATGTGTGTGAAAATAAATGTACCTGTCATGTTAGGTATCTGTTGAATTTTTAAGCTATTGCATAGCTTCTATCGCGGGCCTTGAGCGTGGTGACCGAATCCAGAAATTCCCTAACGAAAATAACCTAACACCCCCCACTCCGACCGGCACAGCGGTGATACTTTTTGTTTTTATGACGATCTGTGTTCTTAATTTGAAAGTTTTGTTTTTTTGAAATTATTTGTATAAGTTGCGAGTGGCATTTTTGAGCTGTCAAATGAACTTTTTGAGGTTGGTGCCCTATTTATTAGTATTGCTACTTTCCCGCGGTTTTGCTTGCATAATTATTAAGCAATTGCAATATAGCTTTACCGCGGCAGTCTCCGAGTGCCACACGTCTTTTTTTTTTATCAACCGGCGTAGTACGTCTGTCATTCATTTTATTGGAACCGTGACAAACACAAAACTTTCCTATTTACCAACATCAAAACCAAAACACTGGCTTGAGTTTCGTTCTTTTGTAAAAGTTACATGCAATATAATTATAGAAGATTTAAGTGTAATACTAATTTAATATTTACCTACTTTATGTAGGGTCTAATGTCAATTTTAAATAGTAATAAATACAGCTTGTTATTATTACAAACTGTGAGTATCGGTGCAAAGCAGATAGACACTTAGACAATTCATTAAACAAATTCGCAAGCGCATGCAATCGATTCACAAATGAAATCATATTGAATCTGTCAATGCTCTATGTTTTAATAATATATTGCGGATTCAACTCACCGCTTGAGCTTAGCATCAGCTTCCCAGATCAGTCGGTCGGTGACGACGGCCACCCTCGCGTACGTGGACGCCCTGCCGTGCACATTCGAAGCCTCGCAGCTGTAGCGCGCCTCATCTTCGATGCACACGTCCTTTATGGTCAACGAACAGTCTTGACCGTTGTACAGAGTTGTCATCCGGCTCTCTTCCTCAATCTCGTGCCCATTCTTCATCCAAACTATTTCAGGCAACGGCTTGCCCTTCACACTGCAGCTCAGGTTGGCCGTCTCGCCAGCTAATACTTTCAGCTGTCCCGGTAGGATGTCGACGAACTCCGGTCTGTCACCCGCGAGCCCGATGCCGACCGGTGAGGATGTCTGCACTGACTCTCCCCACCCGTATCTGTTTCTAGGGGTCACTCGGAAGTGGTATTCTTCTCCTTGTTTCAAATTGAACGCGTCGAAGGAGTTTAGAGGTGTGATTCCGAGTTCTGTCCAGCGCGCGCCGCCTTCCTTGCCCAGGAGCCAGCTCTCTATCTTGTAGGCGAGGACGGGCGCGGTGTCTCGAGGGTCGGCTTTCGGCCAGGCGAGCGAGACCCAGTTGTTGCCTCCGTCCACGACGCTCGGTTCACCCGGGATGCGGTCCGGCACGGCTAAAACGAGAACCGATACGGCACTGACCTTAAAGAATACTTGACGATATGCCAGCCGAGACTGCCAGATGACTTATAGTATTGATTTGAGATTGATCGAGCCAGAATTGGCAGGTTAGGCTAAATATAAATAGTGGGTATGATCTAATGATGACTTGCTGAGTGCCCAAGACTGCCGTCATCGCGGTATGACTGATTGATGGGTGACGCGTAAATGGGTTCCTATCGGTAAGAGTCTATTACATAATAATATAAGTTGATCTCCTGGCAGGTTTCTCGTCTGACGTATCAGTATTATTTGAGCATACCACTGTGAGAGCTAACGATAGACTTCCTTGTTTCTAGAAGCATAATTTTATATTTAAGTTTATCGAGATTCAAGAATTTTATACACTTAATTGAAAAGATTGTTTTTTTGTGCATTTACAAATAATTGTCACAAGATTTTGATTTGCACATTTTGCAAGTTGTGAGTTCTGAGAGTGACCAATTTCAAGATTCAAGATATTTGGGGACCCAACCTTTTTTATGGATGGGAAATCATCAAATGACTCTTCCGCTCTGGGCGGAGCGGAAAGGAGTGTCAGACTCTAACTCATAAACAAATTCTGCAACTTGGGATCCAACCTAGAACCTCATGCTCTATATTTGAAATTACGAACATTATACAATCAGGCAATTGAAGCAGGTTTATGGTACTTACATTTATACTTCCTTTCAGCAATAGACATAGCTGAATCATCCATAGGATAAGTCCAGTCCGAGATGAGATGTTCAGAAGTCGCTCGTTGTCTTACCTGAGAAACGAAACGAGAGAAATTCTCATTAACAATAGATTGCAACTAGCTTCTCCAAGCGACTTTGCCCTCGTGAACCTCAGAAATTATCCCAAGCTAATGCACTCCCCATAAAAAGTAGCCCATGTGCTATTCCTGACTATTCTGTTCCAAATTTCATCTAGATACGTTCAGCCGTTCTAGCGTGATTGAATACATGACAAACATACATCCATATAAAAGTATAATGAATTAGTAATAACATTAGAAGTTCTATTATGTTTACAGTTTTATAAATGACTAGCACTTCGCCCGCGACTTCGTCCGCGTGGGTTTTGTAGGTACTCCACAAACTTCAACGCCCTCTATACCCCCTTATAAAGGTTAGCTTTAGAAACGTGACATTTCGATAGCATCTGTAAATCCTATACATTTTTGACGTATTAACAATCGCGTACGCCACGCCACCGTTGACAGAATCGCACTTGTTTCGAGCCCAGGTTCAGCGCAACTGTTCACCCCGTTCAACCCGTCAGGGTTTGATTATGCAAAAATTGTTAGGTACATCTGTTTCCATTATCCCGCTTTTAGTTTGTTCATAGCATTCCGACGTAAATTGAAGCAAGCAATTATGTCCTCCCCTAAAATCTTAATCACCCCTGCTTCACTCCTTATTATGTATGTAGTTTATTTTCGTCCCGTAAGCCATGACAAAAAATAGCAAAATTTACTATGAAATTGCAAAGTTACAAATACACTTAGTTTCAAGTAATTTTCAATGGGGTTACTACGAAATACTAGAAAATACCACGAAATCTAACTTACTTTAAACTTTTTACAATTGCGAAAGTTTGGATACCAATGAATGAATGGATGTTACTCAGTCACGGCTGAACGGTTGCACGGATCTGGATGAAATTTGGCTCAGCGATCTGGAATAGCAAATAGGATCCCGGGATCCCTTGTAATTTCCGACATTCACGTGGGCAAAGCCGCTAAGTAAATGCTTATTTGGTATAAAAATTATATTGTTGTTATTTTTCCAATCTGCAGAATCAGTTCATCATATCTGCCAATTGCCGGCCACTGCCGGACGTAAGCCTTCCCCAAAAAGCACCAACCATCCAGGGCCTCAAGTCTGCTATTACAATAGTGTCAGAATAGTCTATCATTGATATCATAATTGTTGATTTTGACAAGTTTGGTAATCTACTAATATAAAAGCGTCATTATGACTTTCCAATGGTCAACCACTGACACTCCATTGAAATAAATGTCATAGAATGGGAATCTCGTACATAGTGACAAATGAATAACAGACGTATGCGGTAATCTGCTAAAATTTCGACAGTTCCTTCGATCAGTGACCTACCATTAGAACGTCATTGTGCAGTCATTGCTTTTCAAAGACATTGAATATTAAGAACCACGATTCTATTACGAGACCATTGACCGACCAATGATCGACCATTATGAATTTAGCAGATTACGAACTTATAACAAAATGACAATGGGATCGTGTTGGAATGACAAATTTACGAAAATAGCAGACTTGGGGCCCTGGTCCTGAGCAGTTTGCATCCGTCCGCTGTCAGCCACCTTGTTCAAATCATCGATCCATCGTGCCACAGCGCAAACGCAGTGTGGGACTACGTTTGCCCATACGCGGTCTCACATGTCTGCTCTTTCGACCGTCTGTCCATCTACAGACATGGCCGGGCCACTTCCACTTCAGCATGCTGATCCGGCGCACAATTTTGGCGATTTTAGTTCTCTGGCGAATGGCTTCGTTGCGAATTCTATCCACCAGAGAAACCCCGAGCATTGTTTTCTCTATTGCACGCTGAGCAATCTTGAATTTGTGGACGAGGCCTATGGTGAATGTCCATATTTCGGCTCCGTAAGTCATTACAGGTAGAAATCACTAATTATAAGACCCTGGTCTTAAATTGTGGGATCGATGATTCAAAGATATAACCTACGTTATGCCGCCGGTATCTTCTATCAAAATCTTACCGTGTTGACTGAGGTGCAGTGAGCGTGAGGTCTTTGCCTCTTGTGTGTATGGATTGACCGCTCACTTCTCGTTCACTTCACCTAACCACACGGTGAGATGTTTACAAAGTATCATTGCTGTACTTACCACGACAGTAACAAAGGCTCGATCGCAACCATACGCGTTCCTCGCGAGTATACAGTAGGTCCCCGCATCAGACACAACGGACCTCTTAAGCGTGAACTTCACGTAGTCATCTGAAGTCATCTTGCAGACGCGCTGGTTGGTTGTAATGTCGCGTATGCCTTTCATGAACACCACTGTGGACAATATTATGGAATGAGAGATATTGATACATTTATCCATAAAAAAGGAGACTGACTGACTGAAATATCAGCGTACAGCCGAAACAACTGGAGCTAGATTCTAGCCCCAGTTGTATCGGCTGTACAATGATATTTCAATCATCATGTTTTATGAATTATAAGCTCTAAGGTTAGGGATTTTTGGCAATTCAACCTTTAAAGAGGTGAAAAGGGGTGGGTTATTTGTAGGTACTAAATCTGCGCGTAAAGAGAAAAAACCGGAGAAGTTCGAGTCAGACTTGCGCACCGAGGCGAGGGTTCCGATCGAGTCTTGATTTTTTCTGAGTATTCATTTACTTACGGAAGTTTATAAACTATGAAAACCATATATAGCTGGTAAGACTGAAAGACAAACTGAACTTTGTTGTTGTAAAATTGTTCTCCTATACATCAATGTACGTCACACAAAATTCTTCAAACGAAAACATTTGTTTGTTATTGCAAAAAAATATTTAATCCCACTTTTCAGACTGTTTCCAGTACTTGTACTGTAAGATCTATCTTCTTGCCAAATTTCATGACTCTTTAATAGGTCAACGGGAAGTACCATAAAGGTTTTGATTTGATTCCATTGCGAGCGTCAAACTATGCGCGTTAAAAACGGAGCATAAAATCATTTCACTGGTCCATGGGGTAGCAGGCCTTAGTATTTGATATTAATTTCATCTTGATTCCTCTACGTGTATCTAAGAAAAAGGCCGATGTTCCAAAACGTAAGTTTCAACTCAACTCGAACTCCAACTCTATCGGAGCACTAGCTCAACATAAATTGACAACATAATTGACTACATAAATTGACGTTTCGGAACATGGGTCAAGAGTCTTGACTGACTAACAAACAAAAATTTGATTCACTTATTCGCGTTCTAGTAGGTACGAGATGGACTTATTTTTGAAGTACTAGCCTATTCCTCCTCACGTTGTCTTTTTACTGCAGCGATTGAAGTTTTCCGGGTGTATGATTTTCTGCAATCCACGTGTATTGTAACGGATTTTTGAGTTCTTAAATAGTCAGTAAACTTATCACCTCTCGCGACACTAGCATCGATTAAAGTTGGCATTCCACGATCAACCACAACTGTTTTATCTTCAGTTAAAAGTTTATTGCAAATAAAGCAAAACTGAGACATTTTTTCGAACTATAAAATAGCACAAATAACCTAAATGGTAGGCGCTTGTAATAAGTACGTATCGGTATATTAACTTGAACTGAACCTTTAGCATTAAAAGAAACAGGTATGAACGAGACCTACGGACAATAGAATAGCCAGATGTTTTTCAAGGCTCCGTGGGTAGAGGGGATTCAGTTAAGGACTGACTATCTTTTGAATAAATGTTTTCAGAATAGTATAATAGAGACACAAATAGGTTTTTATTGTTGTCTTGTCTTAAGTGCCTGATTATGTATATACGTGGCTTATATGTGCATATCATGTATAATGTGACTTAGAATCGCGATATCTCAGGAACGGTAACTCTAAGGAAGACCATTTTTGTAGAGTTTTAAGATCTACAACTTTGATTTGAGGTTTTTTTTTATATAACTTACCGTTTTCGACAAAAATCCAAAAATCCTCAAATTTTGACGTTTGACGCCGAATAACTTTTGAAGCACACATAGGATCGATGGGGATTTTTAACACATTATTTGTAATGGTAAAACTCAGCTCTCCACCAATATTTGGCTCTTCGGGAATTTTTGTTATTTGACGACTATTTTTTTGTCTAAATTGACCGGACTCCTGATGGTATCGAAATGAAAAAAGCCCAATTAAAATAAAAAAAAATATTTTCTAAACCTACCAAACGTGTTTACGATCGCAGGCAGTGGTGGTAAATCCGTTTTTAGGGTTCCAAACGTCCGTATAAAAAACGGAACTTTCTGTCTGTCCATCTGTCACGGGTTCGACCAATTTGCTACACATATGAAATTCTTTGACCCAAACATGTACGCATCAATAAATAAATAAATTTGGAATATGATCACTTATGGGGCACAAATTTCAAAATTTGTAAAAAAGCTTTTCAAAGTGCATAATTATTCATAGGATCAAACAAAACGCACCATTCTAAGTCGGCAATTGTGACGTGCAACTACGGAACCCTACACTGCGCGTGGCCCAACTCGCAATTGGCCGGTTTTATTTGTGAAACACACGCGGTCATGTAATTAATACGCGCATCGCCGCCGGCTATGTCCGAAAACGTATAGAAAGAAAAAACACGACGTCTACATTTATCGATCAATGGAGCAGGTAGAGATGTTTTACAGCCAGGCAAATTAGCTTTAAAGCTTGTAAAATATCCTAACTGTATTTATCTTGAATCGTTATTTCTTAGTTCTTCTAATAATAACAAAAAATAAACATTTTCCATAACCGGGAAGTGGTTATAAAACAAAAACGAAACAAACAAAACAAAAAATAATATTTTATGTTAACAAAATGTAAATAAATAGTTAAAACTAATTATTTTTTTCAGAATTAAGCATTTTCACACTACGAAATTTCGTAAAAAAATAAATACGGGAAAAATTAGTGAAATGTGTTCAATTTTTTTAATTAACAAATAGATGGCCTGCAGTTAGGTACATTTTTGCCTGAATCACTATTGCAAAAATCGTAATTTTAATAACTTGCGCTATAAAATCATTTTTAATTATTGTTGCTTAGTGAATAGAGGTATTTACGTATAATTTTATGGAAAAACAGCAGTTAAATTTTAGCTTGCAAAACATAAATAACTTTTTTTTTTATTTACTGGCATACTTGTAAAACTCAAGCTCTTCTACAAATGCTCTAAACAAACATGCTAAGTTCATATTTTTTCCATCGGGTTATCATTGAAAATAGAAGTAAAAAAAAGTTTATCTTTTGCGGGATACATTTTAACATGTACCTTTCAAGTTAAATGCGCAGAATAAAAGTTAAGAATGATTGCAAAGTCAGCTTAATTCGCAAAAAAGATTTCACATTTTTTTATTTTCATTTCGGGTTTATTCCCATTTTTGGCGAACCCGAAAACATTTATTTATTTATTTAAAATTTCGTGAATAACACCTTAACAGCTATAACGCCAATGCGATGTTACTACTACAAAGATACAGTTAAAATACAAAAAAAAAATACAAGTGAAATTCAATAAAATAACAATTAAACATTGAATACAATTAAAAAACAATTAAAAATGCAATTAAACTACAATTAAAATCACCTAAATGTTTTCAATACACTTCAGTGCTACTCCTGTGAACTTCATCAGGCTGCAGTTGAAATATATCCACCTCCCCCGAAATAATATTTAACAATCTTATGGCGCGTGATAAGAGGGCAAACTTGTTAAGATTAGTCCTAGAGGATGGCTCCAGTAGCGCAGGTGTGGTGCGACGGGTGCACCCGCATCCGGGCGGCACGCGCAGCCTCAGCTTCGCCAACAGATCGGGGTGGTGTAACCAGCCGCGCAGTACCCGAAACACGAAGCTACACAGAGCAACGTCCCTTCGCACCGCTAGCCTGCTGTACCCTACCATACCCATTACGAAGAGACTCGGGTACATGAGCGGTAAGAAGGGATAGACACCGTACTGCTTAAAAAACAAAAAATGAGTGAATTTGTTTTGGATTCTTTCCACCATGACACTGTATTAAGCCTCATGAGGGTTCCAAACGATAGCACTCGTTTCAAGACGGCCGTATTCTGAGAGTTTTTGCACTGCCTAAGTATAAATTCACGATTTTGGAAAGACTTAAGAACTTTAAGGAACATGAAAGATTTGACTAATAAAATTTAAATCCAACCAACATCGGACAGCGGTAGGTCCGAAACGAATTTGTAACTTAAATGGCTTTCTAAGAGCTTATATCAAAACAGGCCACTGAGAGCCATGTTTCCAGGTGTACTAAAGGTAATGACGAAAATAAAAAAATATATTTATAGATCTGTGTGCTGATTGGTCGCCAGTTTACGTCAGTCCACAATTTTTCGTAATGACATGGGTATTATTATAGGATTTTGATTTGTATCATTGTTGAAGAAATGGTCAGTTGAAAATATCTTACGGAGTTTGTAATTGTCCAGTGATAAATGTGATAATACAACTTTGTTTTACAAGCATTTCGATTTTAAGCATTCCTATATCGGAGACAATACCTAATAGTACGAAACCACATAATTGGAATCATAAATAATGTTTATGCTGTACGGTATTTCATACAAACTTTCAAGTAATTTTTTTTCGAAAGGAATGAACCGATTTTAATGAAACTTGGTATACATAAGCTAGATATCTAGGTCTAAATAGTTAGTAGAGAGACATTTTCGAAGAAGAGTTCAGGGGGAAAGATAGTGATTTTTCACTTTTTATAGAAAACTTAAATCGCTCTCTCTCTCCTTCTTCATCTTTTCAACTTATTCAATACATTAAAAAAAAACATTTAAAAGTATTAAAAATAGTAGCCCACCGATATCGGGAACAGGGTCCAAGCTACGCGGTCAGGGTTCCAGAGAGAGAAACTTCCTAACAATGTGAGCCGTATCCAGAAGTACCGCTTTCTAAATCCAGCTGCCTAACAAGAGCCTGAGGTGTCGGTCGAGGCTCGTGGCTTTTGAGCTGACACGCCTATCGTTCCAATGATTGCTGAGTTCACATTCCACATGTCGCCAACCGCTCGAGCTAAGTCAAGATATTTCAAAATGATTATTGTATTATATAATATATGTTTTCTCAAACATGCTTGGAATTTGAGCATTATTTTGACAACCTTCTTCGAGTTAAATCGAAATTGCTATACTGGCCAAATACATGCGAGCAGCGGCCGGCAAAAGTTATATGGAAATTCATATCTGTCGTGTTTTAGCGCCCAAATAAATTACATAGTAAACCTTCGATCAATATAGTTAACTCATATCAGTCGTGTAATTTAAAAATGGAACGATCTTTTATCCAAAACATAGCAACCAAGGAGGTAACTTATCAAAGGTTTTATTTAAATTTCGAGCTGGCAAATAGAAAGCTGTTTATTGAAGAAAAAAACTAATGACACTTTAACGTGGGAAAAATTAGGGTGAGTTGCACCAAGAGCTACGTTATTGTTTCCGTCAAAGTTAATTTTAACGGTAACAATAACATTGACCATAGAATTTAACTACTGACGGTTGCACCATCATGTAAAACGTCAATGTTAAAGTTAAAAGGGTGACAAGTGACAAAACGTCTTATTACCCCAAAATTTATGTGGGTAATATTTTTTCAATGGCAATACTTCGAGCTTATAGCAATTATTTGACACACACTGGATTTATGAACGCTTTTCAAAGACGCATCACCAATACATCTTTGAAAAGAGCCACATGCATAGAACTCTAGAGCCATGAGTACTTGCTGTTCTGGTGTTATAGCGTTATTTTTGCCAAAAAATAAATACAAATGAATTATAAGGAATATTCTTACTTACTGAATATTATGGGACATATAGATATTAATTGCATAACAATTGGTTATTTATGAGGTAAGTAGGTACCTTAGGTAGTTACGTATCTTTCTTCTTTGTAAGATGTTATAAGTATATTATTTTAAATATAATTATGTAATTAATATTCATGGCACAACTAAAATGTGAGGCTCAGCAGTGGGTATTAAAATAAGTACTAAGGGCATGATGATGATGTGGTGTAATGAGCATATCTTTCTAGTTACAAGGTAGATAAGAAATCATAGAATACGTAGAATAGGTACTTACTTCGTGGTTCCGAAGTTAGCCAGCGCCCTAGCCAAGGTCTTAGAAACCCGAAATCTGACGAAAAATTCATTCTCATCCCATTTTTGAAATCGATCAATCCGAGGGCGATAAACTTTTTGCTTCCTAACTCGCAAATCGAATTCACTATTATTAGTGTCACTATCATCGCTAGAAGAGCTAGATTCCCACAGTATGTCGTGGATTAAAGACATAATCATTAGTTTTTCATGTAAAATAGAATTAAATTTATCAACACAATATTTTATAGGTTAGAACAAAGCAGTTGACACACACATAATGACACTAACCGTAACTATAGCCCTTAACCGCCCGAAGTTGAGCGGTTAATGTTATCGTTATTTGTGACGTTATTTTAACATTTGTTACAATGGTACAACCCGTATTTCGCTTAACCGGAGATTTGACGGCTGGTTACGCATTAGTTATCGCTATAGTAACTTGGTGCAACTCACCCTTATTGTTGTTCGTTGTTCATCACTGATTAATTTTAATTTCAAGCCTTGGCCACAACTAGGCATTGATGGACTTACGTATACGTGTGCCTCGGCTTCGCCTCAGCCCACATTTACACGTTTGTCCATCTATACCTCTTTTGCTGGCCGTTGCAGTAATGTACTATATTATTATCCACAAATGATTTAAAATAGCTAGCTGTTAAAAGACAATATCGATTGAACTTAATCTGGAGTGATCAAAATTTGCACAAATATAATAATGTTAGTAATTATTAATAGGTTGATTCAATAAAGAAAAACAAAGATTCAAATTCAAAATCTCTGTAGCTCCGTAATATTAAATCACGGGCTATCGACTTACTTTTAACTACTTTTTTAGAAAAGACGTAAGACGAGGACGGGGCGCAGACAGGGTACAGACGAGGCGCCGCCGCCGCCGTCGCGACTTTTAAAACACAGAAAAGACGAGGCACTGACGTGACGTGGTTAATTGTGATGGTGTAATTGTGTGTGAAAGCGATGCGCGAGTCCCGGCACCCGCGACCGCACCCCCCTACCCCGCACCCCGTTCTTGCCCGCGCCTGCCCCTCGTCCGTTCGCGCTATTTTGCATCGCGCGACGTTTCCATACATTTTTATTAAAGGGGCGCGGAAGAGACATAATAATTATGTCTCTTCCGTCTTTTCTGTGTGTCCAGCGTGTAAAGGGCGCCCAATCACTTGGTGCCTTAAACCGTATACTTAATCGTAAATCAAAATTGAGTAGCAGCACATAAAATATCCTACAAACGTAATTTAAAAAAAATCTTAAGAAATTTTAGAAACAAATTTAACTTCAATAGCTACTACAAATTAAAAATGTCATCAACATATAATAAGAATAATACTAATACCAAGGTACTACTATCCCCTTTATCACAAATCAATGTTCATTAACGGTAGCCAAATTACCAAATGTCGATAGACACGCCACTTTCCGCCTGCTACATCAATATCTATAATATTGTTCCCACCGACCGAGATGCGCGAGGGACCAGTGGCTTGAACTCTGCGAGGCTCGCTACCGCCCCGACCCCGGCCGCTGTAGTGCCGGACTGCGGGCGGCAGGGAGGCTTCATCCGCTGATCATTAGCTGGTCGCACGGCTACTAGTACCCTATGTTACACCGTGCGATCAGCTTTGGTACTCTATTTTATTTTTTATTATTTGGTACTCTCTACTTTGGTACTTTATTTGATTTCTGTCACAAAAATAGCATTTTAGCTTCCTAATAAACTGCGCTGGTTACAATGTTTCCATATGTTTGAGTATTAAGTTTGTTGTGAATTTAAAGTATAAGTAAAGGATGGCTTCGGTCTCTCCTTACGTATTTGGTGTTGGTACTATTAAGAGGGCCCCGGTCCGTCTATAATATAATCAATGCGAGCATGGTCGAAAAGCTTGTTGTTTCATCCAGCGCAATGTTGTTGACTAACAAGCAAATGAGAAGGCAATAAGATAACATAGAACGAAAAACAGCGTTCCAAAATTTCATAAAACTTGTTCCAGGAAATACATGTTTTTGAACAAGCCTTACAAGTTTGTGAAATAAGTATTATTCATTTAGAATTGCCATTACATAGGCAAGGTTTCTATCTCGAGTCACGTTTTCTATACTTACACAATTTATGAGTACATTATGAACGTCCAAAGTTGAGGTAAAATGGCCGCTCATAATGTTGATGTATAATTGCAGGTCATAGTGATGTTTATAATCGGTTTGAGCTAGTGATCTACATACTCCTGTTCCATGTTGCATGGTTTCGGAGGCACTAGGCTGTTGCAGTGTCTGCACCAATCAGTCGGCTGATTCTGGTCTTTCATTATGAATTTTCTATAATTACGAGTTAGCCAATCGTAATTTAACTATTTGATCCTGTAGACTGTAGAGCTAGCAGAAAATTCTCGGTCTCGGGAAACAATTCGCCTTGTTTGAGCTATTCGTTCGATGTGTGACTAGGCTGAGGGAGGCTCGGGGTCTTCCATGAAGAGCTTTTTTAGACCCTGCAGCGATTTTTTGTTGTACACTTACATGAGTTCGTTTATTTGCGCCCTCCTATTTTGGAGATTTGATGGTGTAAGTTTTGTATCTCTTTCCGATACCTGTTTGTGTAGTAATGAATTTTCTGATTTGTTATGGAAGTATGCTTTGAGTGAATATATTTTTATGTTATGTAAATTGTGTAAGTTGTCTATCAGTCCTCTTCGATGATTTTGGGTGGTTTTTTCTTTGCTTGATAAGAAATGTATGAGATTTCAAATCAGTCTTTGACTATCGTATGATTCCGACAGAGTATGTGAGAATGGGTATTGCAAATGTATTTATGGTTTAAATCGTGATTCTAGAACGTATGTTGCTTTTTAAGATGAGGTTGACGCGGAGTGAGAATTTTTTTACCAGTTCTTGTTTTGACAGTGTTTGTTGTATTTTTCTGGATTTTGTAAAACTTAATTACTAGTAAGTACTATGTTCGTCCATCGGCGCGATCGATTCGCCAGATACGAGTCTGTTTCTATTATTTGTATGTTACCTTTAACAATTGACAGGATTTTGCACTTATCCACTCCGAATGACACACAAATATCATCTGAAAATTACTGAGTTGTATCAGCTAGTTGGAAAAGTGTTTCCTTGTCTGCTGCTTATTACTTTATGTCAACTATAAATATTAAGTGTGTTAGTTTGTACTGTGCATTAGTGTTGGCCATCGTAAACCCTGCGTCCATTTTATCTAACACTAGCACTTCGCCCGCGACTGTTTCCGCGCGGACTTAGTAGGTATTCCACAAACTTCAACGCCCCCTATAAAAGGTTAGTTTTGGAAAATTAAACACAACGATTTTCATTAATTACTTAGCCATTTCTACTTATTATACGGTCTCAGGAGGACCTCGACAATGTACCATTTAATTAGCAAATGCGACTGTCGAAATGCCAAAATGTAGGAATTTAGTCACGAGAAATTTCGATAGCATCTGTCAATCCTATACATTTTTGACGTATTGACAATCGCGTACGCCACGCCACCATTGACAGAATCTCACTTGTCTCGAGCCCAGGTTCAGCGCAACTGCTTACCCCGTTCAACCCGTCAGGGTTTGATAATGCAAAAATTGTTAGGAACATCTGTTTCAATTATCCCGCTTTTAGCTTGTTCATAGCATTCCGACGTAAATTGAAGCAAGCAATTATGTCCTCCCCTAAAATCTTAATCACCCCTGATTCACTCCTTATTATGCTCCCTCATAAAGAATGCTTTTTTCCGTATGTGACTGTGCGTGGTTGGGTCAGTTGCAACGTGTGTTTATTTCTTAGGTGAAATGTGTGTCTTTTCAGTGAATGTTATGTTTGAGTGGAAACCTGTAATTAATTTTTTTAACTAAGGTACAATTGTGTATTGAACACATACAATTGTGCAAGATTAAATAGTTGTCTTTGAATACACTTCCTTTGTACTGCTTTTTTACTTTTCAAAAAGGGGTTCGAACATTTTTCTATGACAGCTGGCATAGCAAGCAGCCGCCATTTTGTTATTTTTCAAAAACGCGGCAATCACTTTCAAAAAGGTAAACCATTCGACTTTTTTGGAGGTTTAATACAGTATTTAAGAGATAAATTGACACCCGGGAATTTCTTTTATTTTTAAGAATTATTGTAATACATTATGTATTGTATGATTTGAGTAGAAATAAATCCGATAGGTATAGTATACCTATGTCGTAGTAAACCAATCATTTCCACGATCATAGTAACCTTGAATTGTTTAATATTCTGTGTGTGTGCAATTTCATAATAATAGGTAAAGAAAACATAATTGTAATGATTGACTTTCCTTAACTCTTGGCGTTGGTTATTACTGTTACTGCAGAGAGGAATTGAAATAAGTAAATATTGTTGAAATAAGATACAGAATTTATATAAAAAGCTAGATCGACAGTTACCCATTAAAGCAAAGTTTGACTTTAAACAAAAACTTTATTCATTTCATCATTTCATTTCAATCTTTATTGCGAAACACAGTAGGTACATAATTATACATTCCAGCTGTTAGGTGAATGCGCAGTTCACTGTATTTTACCAATTTAGGCATGCAAAATTATTATTTAAATTATAAATGTCACTAATTATTATAAAAATCATAGGTACCTACCTTATTGTAAATTAAAATTCAAAACACACAATTTCATAAATATGATCCAAACCAATTACTCAAATAAAAACAATGTCATCAATTATCATTTAAAAATTAAAACGTTTATAATGTCATAAATTGATATGAAAAATTAATGTCAAAGAATAAAATTAATGTCCTAATACGAGCATTGTCAAAATAAATAATAAGTAACTAATGTCAGAGTCAAAAAGTAATGTCAGTACATTAAAAACATAATAAATGATTAATCTAAAGAAATGAAAATAAATCGGACTAAAGTAATTACCAGTGTGTAGGTATTGTTATTACTATACAGATATATTTCTGTATAGTAATAACAATGTGTGGTATCAAAAATGAAGAAACAACCAAACATTGGTGTGTTTGGTTGTTTCTTCGTTTTTTTATAGGTACCGACTTTTTTCGTTATCCGTAACCAACACTGTAAATTCACAGGAAAGAAAAATACGCAATTTCGTTTACTTGTATGACATATTTTTTTCCAGCTATTTGATTGAAAATCCAAACTACGGAACCGATTTTGATGAAATTACCACGAACCAATTAGAAAGTATAATAATATACTTCCACATAAAAAAGAACTTTCAAATCGGTTCATTAATGACGGAGTTATGAGGTAACAAACATAAAAAAACAACTGAATTGAGAACCTCCTTAATTTTTTGAAGTCGGTTAAAAAGACTCAATAACCTGATACTATTCGAGTTTGCGCATAACAAAGATAAATACCAGCAACACACCGGTGTGCGCCGAATTAATCGCGAATTTAGTGTTTATTTACCAATTACATAAGATTTATTTTCACATGTCGGGGCTGGAGTCGTTAAGTCCACTCGTCCGTACATGCTCGACGTGTTAACGTTCACTCGAGAAAGATCAAACATAAAGACATTACAGTCTATAGGTACAGTTCTCGTCAAATAACTGTGCCCCTCTGAAGTTCGCTAGGAGTGGCTGCGTAGTAGTCAAAATTACGAACAAACTGCAACTGCGCATGCGCAAGAGACATGGGGGCGGGGATTAATTTTATGTCTCAGTCGCTCGTTTACGTTTGATGCATGCTTGCGTCCCGCTTGCTCCCGTCAACGTGACTGCACCTGCGCGATTTTTACAAATGGCTAACTTCAGAGGGGCAAAGTTATTTGACGAGAACTGTACGTTTGGCTTATTCGAAATAGAACCAAAATGTTTGAAGAGCTTGATTTACGTGGCTTACTTTTGATGATACCTGCTTGCTTATCAAAAATCAACGTACCTGTAGAACCGCTATTAAATGTACCTTAACACATAACAATGTCGCGAAATCGAGTGAAAAATGGAATAAAATCTCTTACCTTTGGGCTTAGGCTCTCCTTGAACCCTAAACGAAATATTGACGTCTTCGCCCACAGAAATAAGGATATCTTTCTCCGGTCTCCCAGCAATGATAGCAGGCTTGCCTTCCATCTCATTGGTTACCACAGTAATGGCAGCATTCATGTCGACATTGCCATGAGTACTCCATGCTCGACAAGTGTACATTCCCGATTCCTTCTCGGTGACATCCGAAAGAGCTAAAGTATAAAGTTCTTGTTCGACAAAAGTTCTTGCGTTTCTGTACACTTCGGTGACTGAGCGACCTTCTCGGAGCCATTCTACCCTGGTAGGACAGCCCCTGATCTCCACCTGGAGGCCTATGGTGCCTCCCTTTGCGACCTTGTAGTCGGATAAGACGTTGGTGAAGTGGGGACGCCGGGACTCCAAAGCTTGGCGGTTGAAGTGAGACCGCTCTCTGGTTGCTATGTTTGGGCTGAGGCGGCTTTCTTTTCCTGAAATTAAATTAAATGATTTTAGAACTCATTTTATTACATTTGAAATAGGCCCAATGGTTATTCGTTCTCATAGAGATAGGTTACGGAAAATCTATATTTTGAATTTTCCCGCCGCTTCCCTTTGCGTATCCCTCGAAAATCCTGCTCTTCTCTAGGACATAAAGGAGTGTATGACACTCAATAAAAGTGCAGCTTTCCATCAATCAAATATTTTTAACTTTCTTCATCCAAACTTATAGCAAGCAATCTCTTTATAATTATTTTTGGAAAAGTCCAAAATCATTTTTTTAACTCAAATCACGAGTTTATACAAATATAATAAAACCGAAAAACGTCATATCAAGGGCTCTACAGTTTATTTTTGGAACAAAGAACTCCCTTACACAGGGATGAATGAATGAAGGGCAATATTGATTGAAGTTCTGTGTGTGCGTAAACGTATATATTTACATTTATACGCATCTATAACTGACGATTTGATACATTAGGGAGAGGGAGGTTGTAACCGCGACGATTGATGGTTTATCAGTCAAAAAGTGTTCGTTTAACCCAAAAATATAACCAGTTTAGATAGAAAATTAAATTATTTAAGATAAGAGCTACCTGTTAAGTTCGAAACGTGTAGTTTTGAAATTTAAATGTACGATATTATACCGGTCGGATAAAAGCTGGCGCACAAAAGGACCCCGGCGTGACGGCGCGTCCGAGCTTCCCGCTAAACTGAAGGGCACGTAGTCCCAGACGCCAAATCCAAGCCATTGAAATATGACGCGACTTTGGCGCGCGCTGATTGGCCCTAATTAGCTTATAAACAGCGTAGGTAGGGACGTCTCGGGACCGGGGGAAATCATATTTGACTATGATCGAAAGATTTGATATTTGATAATGAATCGGAACCAGAGTGTACATTATAGATACTGAGACGTTTTACTTAATAGCGGTTTTGACTAAAACCAGTATACTGTAATATATCGAGCTCTTACCGCAAAGTTATCTTTGCAACCGGTTTTAAACAACTCGTTTTTTTTTTTAACCTAATTAAGATTTATAAATCGCATTTTCAACTTAATGCGTCTGCGATAAATTGGCGGTAAGGTCGATGGCTCTACAAACGTGTAAAAGTGTGATCAGGGGGTCGAGTCTGCTATTGCAATCGTGTCTCAATGACCGGTCAATGATCGATTTTTGACGTATAACGTCAAACTTATGACACATTTCCCATACAAAAACTGTCAAAGTTGTCAAATATTCGATCACTGACCGGTCATTGAGACACGATTGCAATAGCAGACTTGAGCCCCTGGGCCTCAAGTCTGCTATTACAATAGTGTCAGAAATGGTCTATCATTGATTTCATAATTGTTGAATTTGACAAGTTTGGTAATCTATAAATATAAAAGCGTCATTATGACTTTCCAATGGTCAACCACTGACACTCCATTGAAAGAAATGGCATAGAATGGTAATCTCGTACATAATGACAAATGAATTACAGACGTATGCGGTAATCTGCTAACATTTTGACAGTTCCTTCGATCAGTGACCTACCATTAGAACGTTACTGTGCAGTCATTGCTTTACAAAGACATTGAATATATATAGGACCACGATTCTATTACGAGAGCATTGACCGACCAATGATCGACCATTATGAATTTAGCAGATTACGAACTTATAGCAAAATGACAATGGGATCGTGTTGGAATGACGAATTTATAAAAAATAGCAGACTTGGGGCCCTGATATATTACCAAATTGTAAATTACTAAATCATTTACGTCCTAAATAATGCAGCTTACCAGTAAAACTGACTATGTGAGTGATTTGATCTGTCCACACGGAGTTCTCAGCTTTGCAGGTGTACTTCCCGCTGTCTTCAGGAGTAGGGGAGCTGATAGCCAGCCTGCAGACCCCGTCAGCGAGGTAGTAAGCCTGATATCTCTCGTTTGTGGACACCGGCTTGTCGTCCTTCAGCCAAGTTATGGCAGGAAGGGGCTGGCCGCGGATTCGGCATTCGAGAACTAGCTCGTTTTCGGCGAGATGGTATGAGTCTGCGTGGAGAAATACAGGATAAGTAAATTATTTACGGTGCTTCTTCACGCGTCCTCATGGCATGTTCCATAGGAACTATGCATTTGTTCTGCATAGAAGTGTGCCAGACAATTAGCAATCATTCGTGTATTTGTCTTTCATATTAAGTACGAATTTTAGTAATCGGATCAGATTTCCGAAGAACATTTTTTACAAAAAAGAAAGAAACTCGTTTCTCTCTTTTTTTTTCTCTACATAATATTAGTTTAGATTTTTATATAGAGATATAGGTACTGACTCGTCCCCACTGTTTTTAAAAGCAAAAATTGGAGCTCTTACCCGCTGATGCTGACTTGCAATCGGCATCTTTTCGCAAATATCGTTTTATATCTTAAACGATATCATTTAAAATAAAATATGCATTACCAAAAACATATCTCTGACGATAAGTCAGCAGTAATGTAAGCAAGACCAGTTTACCATTACCAATTTTGAAAATAGAACTGGCCTGTAGAACCAGTTTGGTATGGTACGAGTCTTCCCCTAAATAACCCAGCGCATCTCGTTTTTGTTTTCCAGACATTCATTGTACTAGGTATCCATAATCTTAAAACTCAGTCCCTTCTCACTTCTCAGCCATATCCACCCTATAGACCCCCTAAATCCTTGACCTACTTAGCTACTGATCAGATTTTATCCTCGAAAATTTAAATTAAGAATCTGTTTAACAAACACCAAACAGTTATTTTTTCATCATCTTTCACACCATAATCCATTAATATTTTCTTGATACACAATGATAAAGTCAATAAAACCGCCACCTCTAAATTTTACTGCAGATTAGCTCATAAACTTACAACGCAGTTGATTCAACGATTTGTCGATAGATGTCGACTCTCATCTGAGTCCCGGGACACAAGTTACAGAAAAAAAAAGATAAGACGTTCAAACTTTCAAATGGTAAAAAATGGAATAATAAATCCTATGTTGCAATGTTCTGTCGTGCTGCTATTCTGAAATCAAGTATATTTACAATCTAAATAGAAAGAACTAAGGACGACGTAGTTTAGTTGGTTCTCATGGCACACAGATGGCGCTGGTAACTGCGTCAGTAAGGAGAACCTCGATGACGCATCGTAATACGGTGCCGTGTTCTCTATGATGTACTGGGAAAAATTAACATTGTTTGGGAAAATCGGAATGAGTCATCGTTAAGTACGTGTATTTTAGGCGCGAGTTCAAGGAAAGTTTTTACTGAAAATTTCTATCGACGTTGAGGCTTAGCTAGAAATTTAATAGACGTAGAAATACGTATCAACATGCCTTATTAACTGGAGCTGGGCAGAGCTGTAGGTGTAATAGACAACTTCACTTTTGATAGTAACAAAATGAGTTGCCCATAATTAGCAGTTTGCCCAGGGTGAAGTTTTATAAATTCGGGGCAAAAGAATTCTGAAGATTCCGAAAGGACATCATTCATTCTGGGCTTTATTATGAAAACGACAAACAAAAAAAAGTAACATTACGGTAGAACCTGTCGTTGTCTTCACAATAGACTTCGGTATCAAATCAGTTTGATTATTTTCCGTCAAGTTATATTTCATCGAAAAACATTTATTTTCATGTTTAGATATTTGAATTCGTTTCAAGCCTAAGCATTATGTTACAAAACTGATGTTTATTATTTAGGGACGCTAACGCAGCACTTCTACATTTAGCCTGAAAATGATGGAGATACTATAGCAACGTTGCATTTACCAATGCTCCTAATAAAACCCGGTGGACATACCTAATTTAATATAACAGTTTCGACGGTTCTCAAACTAGCCATTTTTTGTTTGGCTGCAGGTGAAAATTGATCACAACGTTCGAAACAGGCATTTGACGAAAATGATGGACACATTTTCGTGAATGTCCATTTTATGATCAATATTTAGCTTGACTCATGGACAGATAAACACCTATTAGTTAATAATAAATTAACAATGGATCTAAAATGGCATTTTTACAAAAAAAATATGACGTTTTTAACATTGGTTAGAGAGCGTTCTAGAACTGGGCTATCCAACGCAAAAATATTTATTCAATATCTGTAGTTCCAGTTCGAACAAGCTTTTCAGCTTCAGTATGATACCACCCGAATTAAGCATTTTAAAAGAAATTATCGCGGTTCCCTTTCCTAAGCAGTGCAAATTAATCAAAATGATAAGTTAAATTTAAAATTATCAACAACAATTTACCGTCGAAGTAAAAACATCTAAACGATGCTTAACTTCTAACGATGTCTTTACTTCGAACGTAGATAAAACCGTTTGCGATTTACTAAGGCAATTTTTTTGTAGCTTTAACAAAGGTATAACACATAAAATATAAAGTAGGTACATGAGGCCATACACATATTACACATACGCACATAAATGCACGTATTTTCGCCATAGGGTTGGCAAAAACTACAGGACGCCACCTAATACTGATAATCCATAGCTTTATTTATGTTCATACAATACATCTGTGTGCCAATTCTACTAATTTTCAAACAACGTTTGCGTTCGCATCTCAATCGCAATCTGTCAAAAATTTAGGGAAATGGAAGTTTTTTTGACAGATTGCGACTGACATGTGAATTAGAACGTTGGCCTGAGCGGTTAAATTTTGTGGAATTGGTCATACACGCATGCTCATTGTAAGTACGTACTACGCACCTGTTCTTTTTGTAGAGCGTTACCAATAAGATCATGTTTTTGAATTAAAAGCATGTTGATAAAAATTCTGATCGTAACTGATTTATTTGTGTTGGAAACTGAAGTAAAAAAAGAGGAATGATTTTATTATTTCACAACATATTAAGTTATCGTTGCTAATACGGATACTTTTGCATTAAAAAGTTTTTCTCGACTTTATTAAACTATGAAAAGAGAGAGTGCTCACCTCTAATAGATCTTGTGAAGGTGGGAGGTATAGGTGAAGCTTCGAAGCTCGGGTAGACCTTCAGATTTGCAGAGGTATTGACGGATCCGTTCTCGTTCTCCACCGTACAACTGTATTCAGCGGAGTCACTGACAACTGCATTCAATACCTCTAGAGTTATGAGTCCATCCATAAACTTAGTTCTATATTTTAATTTGTTGTCTAGCAAAACTCCATTTTTATACCACGTGATTTTTGGATCGGATGATGATAGGACGCTGCATGTCAGCTTGACTCGGGACCCTTCGACTGCAGTTCTATCTGTGAGGTAAGTCGAAAATACTGGTTTCCTCTTCAGGTCTCTAGAAAGGCCCGAACGTTTTTCAGATATCAGGCTCCTAGCTTCACTTAGGGCCTTTGATCTGTGTCTTTCAACGCGTCTCTCAGAATCACTCCTGTCATACCTCTCTGTTCTTCTTTCAGATTCGCTCCTTTCGGGCTGAGGTGGAACTGAAGATCTCAACTGGGAGTCCAATATTATAGTTTGTGCCTTGTATATAGTAGCGCTTCTACCCAAGGATTCCCTTTCAGAAATCTTTTCGTGTTCAAATGTTTTTTCTCTATAGCCAGAAGGCCTGGGGAATTCCATGGTGTAATCTCTATGGTTGTGGTCAACGAATTTGGTTCGTTCAACTGTCTTTTGTCTTGATGGTTCATAATGATACTCTCTGATATAGTGATCTTCACTGTCTGTTCCTCGACTTGCAGAAACGTTACCATTTTGTTCCCTTTTAGGTTTAGATTCTCTAAACGTGTCTTCATTTGAAGTTGATATAGTCATCAGAGTAGTTTCTTGTAAGTCCCTCTCTATTTCTCGTCGCCTGTCTTCTCTTATTCTTCTTTCTGTTTCCCTAATTTCTTGTTCACGTTTTTCATATTCTTCTTGTTCTTTTATCATACGAAGCTTTTCTTCCTCCTTTTTCTTTTTGACAGCGTCTTTTCTAGCTTTATCCACTTCTTCGGCATCTGCTTTCAAGCGTGCTTCCTCTTCTTCTCTTTTCTTTTTGGTAATCCTTTTCGTTTCTAACCTGGCCTTTTCTTCGTCTTCACGTAATTTTTCTTCTTGTTTTTCTTTTTCGAGTCTCTCGTTTCTTTTCTTTTCTTTGTCTCTTTTTTTGTCCTCTTCTTGTTTTTCATATTCTTCTTTTTCTTTGGCTTCTTGCTCTTCCTTTTCTTTTAACCTCTCATCATCCTTGCGTTTTCTTTCGGCTTCTTTTTTTTCCTTGATAGCTTTTTCTTCCTGCTCTTTTTTTAACTTTTCTTCTTTTTTTCGTTTATTTTCAGCCGCCTTTTTATCCTTTTCCCGCTTTTCGGCTTCTTTTTCTTTTTTAACCTTTTGGTCATCTTGCCTTTTCTTTTCAGCTTCTATTTTCTCTTTTTCTTGTTCTTTTATTTTAGCCTCTTCCATCTTCTTGAGTCGTTCAGATTCGAGTTTTTCTTTTTCACGTCTTTCTGTTTCTGCAATTTCTTTTCTATCTTTAATTTCTTGTTCTAATTTTGCCTTTTCTTTAGCTAATATAGCTTCTTCTGCCTGTTTGATTTCTGCTTCTTTTCTAGCTTTATCCTCCTCCTTCCCTTTTTTACCATCTTCTTTTTTAAGCTTATCGTTTTCATCCATTTCTAGTTGTCTTTTGTCTTCAGTACGTATCTTTTGACTTTCCTCTGGTTCTCTCTTTGATTTTTGCTTTGGTTCCTTTTCAATTTGAGTTTGCTCAAGTTCTATCTCTTGTTCTTCTTCGAAATGTAACTTTTCAATTCGTTCTTTATCCACAAGATTTTCTTCCTTTTGTTTTCTATCCGTTTCAGTTTTTACTTTGTCTTCCTCTTTTTTCTTCTTTTTAGCAAGTTTTTTCTTTTCACCCTCTTTCTGTTCTTTCCTATCTTGTTCTACAGTTTCTGAGACTTTATTTTCAGACTCTTTATTTTCCAATTGATCGGTATCTGCTTTAGTCTTTTTCTTGTCCATATTCTTCCTGGAGACACTCTCTTGCTTTTCTTTCTCTTTTTTGTCTAGCTCGGCTTCAATACGGTCTGGTTCGAGCTTTTCGGCTTTTTCTTTTGGTTTTCTTTCGGCTTCTAATTTTGCATTGTCCTCCACTTCTTTCTTCTTTTCGGAAAGTTTTTTCATTTCGACTGTATCTGTTTCTTTCATTTTACGGTCATTGTCTTGAATTTCCGTTTCTGTTTTTATTCGTTCTTGCTGAATCTTTTCTGACTCTATCCGTTCTTTCACTAGTTTTTCAGCATGAACTCGTTCTTTCTCAAGTTTTTCAGCTTCAATTCGCTCCTTTTCAAGCTTTTCAGCGTTCACTCGCTCATTTTCGAGCTCTTTGGCTGTAACCTGCTCTTTCTCTAGCTTTTCAGATTCAACTCGCTCCTTCTCGAGTCTTTCAGCCTTTTTCAGCTCCTTCTCAAGCTTTTCGGTCTGTTTTCGCTCTTTCTCAAGCTTTTCAGCCTCAGTCTGCTCTTTCTCGCGCTTTTCAGCTTCAGCTTGATGTTTTTCAAGCTTCTCAGCCTCAACTCGATTTTTTTCGATCTCTTCAGCTTCAATTCGCTGTTTCTCCAGCTTTTCAGCTTCGACTCGTTCTTTCTCGAGCTTTTCAGCCTCTTTTCTTTCTTTCTCAAGTTTCTTAGCCTTTTTGCGTTGTTTCTCAAGCTTCTCGGTCTCAACCCGATCTTTTTCAAGTTTTTCGGCCTCAACTCGCTCTTTTTCAAGCTTTTCAGCATCAACCCTCTCCTTTTCGAGCTTTTCAGCTTCATTTCGCTCCTTCTCTAGCTTTTCAGCCTGTTTTCTTTCTTTCTCAAGTTTCGTAGCCTTTTTGCGTTCTTCCTCAAGCATTTCGGCCTCTACCCGATCTTTCTCAAGTTTTTCGGCCTCAACTCGCTCTTTTTCAAGCTTTTCAGCGTCAACTCTCTCCTTTTCAAGCTGTTCAGCTTTATTTTGCTCCTTCTCTAGCTTTTCAGCCTCTTTTTGCTCATTTTCGAGTTTTTCAGCCACAACCTGTTCTTTTTCAAGCTTTTCAGCCTCTTGTTGCTTCTTATCGAGATTTTCAGCTTCAACTTGCTCCTTCACTAGCTTTTCAACTTCTTGTTGTTTCTTATCAAGCTTTTTAGCCTCTTGTTGCTTTTTCTCAAGCTTTTCAGCTTCGATTTGCTCTTTCTCAAGCCTTTCAGCGTCGACTCGTTCTTTCTCGAGCTTTTCAGCTTCAACTTGCTCCTTCTCTAGCTTTTCAGCTTCTTGTCGTTCTTTCTTAAGCTTTTCAGCTTCGACTCGCTCTTTCTCAGTCTTTTCAGCCTCAAAACTCACTTTCTCGAGCTTTTCAGCTTTCACTCGTTCTTTTTCGAGCTCTTCAGCCTTAACTCGTTCTTGTTCATGCTTTACTGCTTCAAGTCGCTCTTTTTCGAGCTTTTCAGCTTCGACCCGTTGTTTCTCAAGCTTCTCAGCCTCTTTTCTCTCTTTTTCAAGTTTTTTAGCTTTTTTTCGCTCTTTCTCAAGTTTTTCAGCCTCGACCCGTTGTTTCTCAAGTTTTTCAGCCTCATGTCGCTCCTTCTCGAGCTTTTCAGCTTCAACTCGTTTTATCTCAAGCTTTTCAGCCTCAACTCGCTCTTTTTCAAGATTTTCAGCCACAACCCGTTCGTTTTCAAGCTTTTCAGCCTCTTGTTGCTTCTTCTCGAGCTTTTCAGCTTCAATTTGCTCCTTCTCTAGCTTTTCAGCCTCTTTTCGGTCCTTCTCGAGTTTTTCAGCCTCGATCCGATCTTTTTCGATCTTTTCAGTCTCTTGTCGCTCCTTCTCGAGCTTTTCAGCTTCAACTCGTTTTTTCTCAAGCTTTTCAGCCTCAACTCGATCTTTCTCAACTTTTTCAGCCTCAACTCGCTCTTTTTCAAGATTTTCAGCCACAACCCGTTCGTTTTCAAGCTTTTCAGCCTCTTGTTGCTTCTTCTCGAGCTTTTCAGCTTCAATTTGCTCCTTCTCTAGCTTTTCAGCCTCTTTTCGGTCCTTCTCGAGTTTTTCAGCCTCGATCTGTTCTTTTTCGAGCTTTTCAGTCTCTTGTCGCTCCTTCTCGAACTTTTCAGCATCAACTCGTTTTTTCTCAAGCTTTTCAGCCTCAACTCGATCTTTCTCAACTTTTTCAGCCTCAACTCGCTCTTTTTCAAGATTTTCAGCCACAACCCGTTCGTTTTCAAGCTTTACAGCCTCTTGTTGCTTCTTCTTGAGCTTTTCAGCTTCAATTTGCTCCTTCTCTAGCTTTTCAGCCTCTTTTCGGTCCTTCTCGAGTTTTTCAGCCTCGATCCGTTCTTTTTCGAGCTTTTCAGTCTCTTGTCGCTCCTTCTCGAACTTTTCAGCATCAACTCGTTTTTTCTCAAGCTTTTCAGCCTCAACTCGATCTTTCTCAACTTTTTCAGCCTCAACTCGCTCTTTTTCAAGATTTTCAGCCACAACCCGTTCGTTTTCAAGCTTTTCAGCCTCTTGTTGCTTCTTCTCGAGTTTTTCAGCTTCAATTTGCTCCTTTTCTAGCTTTTCAGCCTCTTTTCGGTCCTTCTCGAGTTTTTTAGCCTCGATCCGTTCTTTTTCGAGCTTTTCAGTCTCTTGTCGCTCCTTCTCGAGCTTTTCTGCTTCAACTCGTTTTTTCTCAAGCTTTTCAGCCTCAACTCGGTCTTTCTCAAGTTTTTTGGCCTCGACTCGCTCTTTTTCAATATTTTTGGCTTCAACCTTCTCCTTTTCGAATTTGACAGCTTCAACTCGCTCTTTTTCTAGGTTTTCAGCCACAACCCGTTCGTTTTCAAGCTTTTCAGCCTCTTGTCGCTTCTTCTCGATCTTTTCAGCTTCAACTTGCTCGTTCTCTAACTTTTCAGCCTCTTTTCGCTCCATCTCGAGGTTTTCAGCCTCGACCCGTTCTTTCTCGAGCTTTTCAGCTTCCACCTGTTCTTTTTCAAGCTTTCCAGCCTCCTTTGTTTGTTTCTCATCTGCTTCTGATTGCGCTTTTTCCTCCTCCTGTTTCTTCTTTTTAGCGAGTTTTTTCTCATCAGCCTGACTTTTTTCCATATTAACTCTATCTTCATCTTCTAGTCGTTTCTTTTCTGCTTCGATTTGCTCGTTCTCACATTTTTCAACCTCAAACGGTTCACTCTCAATCTTCTCGGCCACAATTAGTTTTTTAGTCTCTAAACTCTCTATCTCCAGATTTTCAACCTCAATTTGCTCCTTTTCAATATTTTCAGCATCTTTGTTTTGTTTCTTTTCGACTTCCACTTCTAGTTCTTTTTTTAGTGATGTTTTTATTTCCTCAGCATGTTCTTTTTTCTTTTTGTCTTCTTCTTCATCCTCTTGTCGCTTTTTATCCTTCTCAATTCGTTCTCTTTCAAGCTCTTCCATTTCTTTCTCGAGAAATTGGTCTTGTTTCGTTGTTACATCACTTTCTTTTGTTTCTGCTTGTGTCTGTAGCTGGAATTCTTCTAGTTTGCTTTCTGCCATATTTTCATCTTTTTCGCTTTTTTGGATCTCCTGAGCTTCACTAGCTATGAGTTGTTCATCTTGTTTCTGGTCAGCATCCAGTTTTAATTTATCCCCTTGTTCCAACTGTTCTTTTAGATCAGCTTGTTTGATTTCATCTTTTTTCGTTTCGGTTTCCGTCTCTTTTGCTTTTGTTTTTTTAGCCTTTTTAGGCTTGTCGTCTTTACCAACTTCTTCTTCTACCTTGTCAGTTTGTGTCTTTAATTGTTCGGTTGATTCTTTTATTTCTGAAATTTCTCCGGCTTTTTGGTGAACATCTACTCCCGTTTGCTCTTCTGCAACTTTTTGTTCAATTTCTTTTTGCGATAATTCTTCATGATGTAGTTTATCGATCTCTTGATCGGGTTGTTTTCCTTTGTGAAGTTTTAATACATCTCGAACTGTTTCTGGCTGTTGTTTTACTTCTTCTTTTTCCCTTCCAAGTTTTTCTTGTTCCTGCCAATCTTTTTCTAAATTTTCTGTTTCATCTGTCTGAAAAACTGCCACATCTTCTTGTAAGATACTTTCTGCTATTTTCAACTCTTCTTCGTTTGCCTTCTTGGTACATTCGTAGTCTTTTTCTTTATCAACCACTTCTTTCTGGCGCTCCATCTTAGCTTCCTGCAGTTCTTTATTCGTCGTTTCAGATAGTTCTTCTGAATTTTCTTTGACTTCACCTAGCTGCTCCTGTTCTTCAACTTTTTTTCCTGCTTGAGAATCTTTTTCCGCTTCTTCCACTTTTTTAGCTGATTCTTGTGACGCAGTCTCTTCTGAGTCTTGCTTTTTAATTGAAGAAGGACCTGAAACTCTACCCTGTGTTTGGTTTTCAAGTTTTGCAGTATTTTCATCAAGTTTTTCTAAAATGGGTTCCTCTTCTTGTACGGTCTTGTCTTTTTTCTGCTCAGCTTTCATATATTCTTTTTCCATTTCCTTTGAGGCATCCTCAAAGACTTCTGGAGCCTCTTTTACAGGTTCCTTAGTTTTTTCATCACTTACAGGCTGTACGGATTCAATACCTTGTATTTCCAAGACTTCTAAAGTTTGCTGTTCTTCTACTACACTTTTCTGTGACACTTCTTCAAGTTTATTTGGTTCTTCTACAGCGTGTCCAGCTTTTTCGAGTTTTTCACTTTCTGATGTTTCTTCTTTTGGTTCTTTAGGAGAACCACTTGCTAGTTCTTCATCTACCATTGAAGAAGAGTCTTTGTATTCATCGGATTTTGTTGCTACCAATGACTGTTTCTCTTCAGGAGCAGAAGTATTTTCCTCTTCTACTCCTTCAAATACTTTAGAAATTTTAGCCTCATGTAGTTCTTCCACTCCAATGGACTGTGCCATAGCTTCAAGCAGGGATGTTTCACTCGGTAAAATACCCAATTCTTCCAAATTTTGTACAGCAGCAATAGCTTGAGCAGCTATTTCTTGTACAAGTTCAGAAGCAATTTGTTCTATTTCAGTTTTAATGTCAGGTTCCTGTATCATTACTTGTTTCTTTATCTTTTTCTGTTTTCCTTCGGTTTCAGATTTACTTGTACTAGGTGTCTCTGGTGCCATGTTTTCTGCTTGTTTTAGTTCTGTAATTTGACCAGTTTCTTGAACAGTCTTACTAAAGTCACCCATTTTGTCAACTGTTTCGGGTTTTTCTTCAGAAAATGACGTAGTATCTTGATAAATTTCTAATATTTCGGTAGTTTCTAGCTCAATAGCAGGTATCACTTGTTGTTCCAATATTTCTGGCTCTTGTTGTATTTCTTGCAGTTTAGTTTCTTCGGATAGTTCTAATATTTTGGTTTTTATGAAATCAGTCACATCAAATATTTGTGAAGAAAGTTCTTTAAATACAGGAATTTTTTCCTTGACTTCTAAAGCAGACTTTGATTCGATGTTGGTAAGACATCTGTTGACACATTCAAGGAGAGTATCAACCTTTCCAATTGCTTCAGAGCCTAATATCGAAGCTTGTGGAACCATTATTTCACAGATATTTGATTTTAGTTCTTCAAGTATAATCTTAGTAAATGCTGCATCACTTGGCAATCTAGCTGTTTTATCTAGATTTATATAAAACTTGATGTCTTCAAAATGATTCAAAACCTTGCGCAATGACTTTTTAAATGCCTTCCAGTTCTGTTGATCTGATTCGTTTAATTCTAAAATAGCTGAAACATTCTTGATAGAACGTAAAAGAGTTTCGGATGGTTTACCGTAGTTTTCGAACATGTAAATCTTTTGTATGCTCGAAATAGTCCCCCGCATGTTAGATATACTCCCGTAAACAGAATGGACGGCTGTCAGTATTTGATCACGCACTTCTGGACTAAGGTTAACATCAGCCAAATCTTTCTCAAGCGTGAACACTTTGTCTTCTAATTGATCAAGAATTTGTAAAACATCAACGCCTTTTTCTATCAAAACATCAGCGCTATCCGCAAAACTTAGCTTTAAGGTTTTAATTGTATCCTTAAGATTATTTAAACTCGAAACAATACCAACTAAGTTATCTTCTCTGATATTAACTTTAGAGGCCTGCTCCAAAAGTTTTACTGTTTCATCTGCTTCAGTTGAACATTTCTCGAGAATGTTTTCATGTTTCACTTCTACAGATAGGGTTCCAGCAACTTTAACCTCTTGCGTTTCACTCATGTTGTTAACTAGTAGTTTTAATGTAGCACAGGCTTCTTGGAGTAACTCCGGTGGACTGTCCTCATTAATTTGGAGCTGCACACTCCTCACACTGCACTCTAAATCTTCAAGAGTCTCATTGAGTGTGTCATTTGCAGCTCCGTCATAATCCCGCTTGAGTTTAATAATAACAGTCTGTACTTCATCAAGTGCATCTCTGAGAGCTTCATTGGCTTCAACTTCTCTGACAGTTGATACATTTATTTTATCTGTCACCTCTTGAAGTAATACTTCTAGTTGTTTCATTGAGTTTTCTTCAATTTCAGGAAGTTCATCTGAAAAATTAATTTAAAATAATTAATATATTTAAAGATTTGTTGTAGGATGTTATAAATAAGAATATACATAGTTCTTAAGAATTTAGTAGTCACAATTTTTTTTTACCTATCTCAGCTATCTTGAAAACGAGAGGCAACCCAGAAACGACCGCTATTTCCAAATCTTCTTGCAGACGCGTTATAATCTCAGACATTTTTTGAAGATCATCAGGTTTTGAAATCAGTGCAATTTCCTCCGCACTCTCCAACGCTTTAGCATGCAGCATTGATAAAGCATCTTGCAATCTTTGGGCCAATTTAGCCTGTTCAACTTTAGCCTCCTTCAATACACCTGGATCTTCTGCCACTTCAACAAATTCTATACTCTCTTTCAGGACTTTAGCCATTTCAACCGACGCGTTTAATTCTTGAGAGTTAGTTAGTTCAGAAATCACACCAACTAGCTGTGATAGTTCATCCGATATAAACTCATCAATATGTTGAATGAGGCCCTCTTGTTCTAGAAATAAAAAAGAAACGTTATGTTTGATCGAATATTGTTGGTGACACCAAAAGCGAGACTTGCAGCCGCTATACAATTATTATTGCCTTTAAAAGTGTGCGTGTGTTTGTGTGTGCGTGGTAATGTGCGTTACGTTGAAATAACCGATTGAAGCAGTAGGAAAATTAGGACTGATTTTAAATGAAATTAACATATCTACCTAATAGGCCACGATTGAAAATTAACAGAAAAAGTAATTATTTCATGAATTAGGTATGATGTAAAACTTCAAACAGATGAGTTAATAAATAATCTTGTTTACCGGTTCGCGCTACCAAACTATGTGTCATAATCTCATCTTTTTTGCATTCACTTGATTTTGCACCTACTTCATCTTTTGTACCAGATATATCTGATACATTATTTGAACTAGTAAATAATGATTGTTTGCTAACTGTTTCGTTGGAAAACGGTTCTTGTTTTTCTGAAGATGCACAATCATGGTTTACATCTTCATATTCTAATTTAGAGATCTCCAATAAAGCCTCTTTTGTTCGTTCTAAAATTATGGGTTGAGAGATTTCGGTACTATCCAATACTTCTGATTCTGAGCATGGAATAACTGTTAGTGATGTTGAAGCCGCATCTTGCATCATCGGAATACTGGTGTCGATAACATCAGGTACCGTGCTAGTTTCCTCAGCTTCAAGAAGATTTAAACTTTCTAAAATAATTTGTGAAGAAGTTCCTTGATTCACAGCAAATATTTCCGAAAGCGCTGATACTAAGGAAATAGCGGATGCAGGTTTATTTTCATCACTTTTAACAGTTTCAAACAAAAGTGGTTTAAATCCTGATACATTTTTATCAGACATATTTTCTGGAATTAATTTGTCTTCTAAACATTTGGCTTCTTTTATATGTATTATCGCGTCTACAGTCAAATGCTTAGAGTCCGTAATACTTTTAGTACCAGTATTTTCAGACGATTGGCTTACGTTACAATTGACGGATATTTTATCACGGTCAGGTAAATTTTCAATTAAATTTAGCTGAGCAAAATCGGTTTGCGCATGATTTTGTAGGTTAGGAGTGTAAACTTTTTCATAAACAGGCTGCGGGATTTCTTTAACTAAGGCATTTTTCTCATGTCCAATAATCTGGATGGCATCTTTGATAATTTCTTCAATTTGTTCGAGGACCTTCTTTTCTGCTTCACGGCTGGAGACTAACTTATCTTCTATAGGATCTTCGGTTTCCATTTCCTTTGCTAAAATTAACTGTTTTTCTTTTAATGGCATCGGATTTTCTAATACAACAGGTTGGAAGTTTTCACTTGCCACTGTATTTTCACCAAACATGATTTTAGGCTCTGCATCAAAATTTTCTGTTTCATCAGAACTAACACTTTCTAAACAAACTGGTTCAGTTTCCTGGCAAACCACAAATTTTTCAATATTTTCTATAGATAGAGCTGCATAAAATTCTAGCACTTTTTCTTCAACTGGTGTCAAGGATTCCAAAATGACTGGTAGTAGATTTTCACTTAAAATCAGATTTTCAGTGGTTACCTCAGGAGATTCAGCAGTTACAATGATATCAGTTATTGCTGAAGAAATACGCAATTCTTCGATGGGTACTACTTGTTCCAAGATTGGCACTATATCTTCTTTAACAGCAATTTTTTCTTGACTTTTTTCTATGCTATTTGTAACTATTTTGTAATTTTCTTCTATTTGATCAAGTATAACGGACTCAACTTGATCGTACGTATCAATAGCTGGTTTTAAAACTAGAAGTTGAGTGTTTTCACTTAAATCGTTTTCTTCCCTTTGCTTCGGTTCAATAAAAGTTACAGTGGATGAATCCTCATCAAAATTTTCAGGTTCTGGTGAAATTACCTCATCTGTTTGACTTACATTAATTTCACTATGAGAGGTTTTCTGAACATTTATATGAATGAATTCAGCACTTTCTTCTTCAGCAGGTTTTAAAGATTCCAGAATAAATTTTTGTAGATTATCACTTAATATCGCATTTTCAAGGGTCGCCTCCGATGCTTCGCTGTTTAAATAAATTTCATTTATTTCTTCAGAAATACCAGCTTTTTCAATAGGTACTACTTGTTCTACAATCGGCAGAATGACTTCTCTAGCAACGATTTCTTCTACACTATTAACAGCAATTTTGTCTATAACTTCTATATGTTCAAGTATGACTGATTCAACTTGACTTGGAACATTTTTTTTGTCTTCAGCAACATCAGTTTTAAACAATACTTCTACGTAGGTATCAGTAGGTGTCACTGGTTCTAAAACTAAAGGTTGAGCATTTTCACTAAGACCTTTTGATTCCTTTTCCCCTTGTTCGATAATAGTTGCAGTGGATGAAACCTCATCAACATTTACAGATTCTGATAAAATTACCTCATTTGTTTGACATACATTCATTTCATTAAGAGAAGTTTTTGGAACATTTAAATGGGCGATTACATCACTTTTTTCTTCAAAAGGTGTTAAGGTTTCCAAAATAAGTGGTTGTAAATTTTCACTTAACATCAAATTATTATTGGTTACCTCTGATGTCTGGCTGTTTATGTTGATATCACTTATTTCACCAGAAATACCAGCTTCTTCAATGGGTACTACTTGTTCTACAATTGGCAGAATGTCTTCTTTAGTAGCGATTACTCCACGAGCTTCTTCTATGCTGTAAACAGCAATTTTGTAGTTATGTTCTACTTGCTTAAGTACGACTGATTCAACTTGACTTGAAATAGTTTTTTCGTCTTCAGCAACATTAGTTTGATACCGTGCCTCTGCGTACGTGTCAATAGGAGTCATTGGTTCTGCAACTACAGGTTGAGCATTATCACTAAAAGCATTTGCTACTTTTTGCTCTTGTTCGATAACAGATGCTGTGGTCGAAATTTCATTAATATTTACAGATTTTGTTAAGACAACCTCATCTATCTGACTTACATTAATTTCATTACAAGAGTTTTTCTCAACACTTGTAAGAGCGAATTCAGCACTTTTTTCTTCAATAGGTATAAAGGATTCCAGAATTAATGGTTGTAGATTTTCACTTAATATCGAATTTACAATGTTCGCCTCTGATGTTTCGCTAGTTATATTAATATTACTTACTACTCTAAAAGTATCAGCTTCTTTAATGGGTACTACATGTTCTACAATTGGCAGAATGTCTTCTTTAGCAGCGATTACTCTATGAGCTTCTTCTACACTGTCAATAGCAATTGTGTTTTTATCTTCTAGTTGCTCAAGTATAAATAATTCAACTTGATTTGGAACATTCTTTGTATTTTCAGCAACATCAGTTTCAAACGATAACTCTGCGTACGAGTCAATAGTTGTCACTGGTCCTAAGACTATAGGTTCAGAGTTTTCACTGAAAATGTTTACTTGTTTTTGATCTTGTTTGATAACAGTAGCGGTGGATGAAACCTCATCAACATCTACAGACTTTGATAAAATTGTATCATCTGTTTGAGGTAACATAATTTTGTTTGGAGTGGTTTCCTCAATATTTTTATGAGTGATGATCTCCAGATTAGAAATTTCCGATAAGTTATTAGGTTCAATTTGCAAAGCTAGCTCAAAGTTTTGAGCATCAAAGATAATATCTCCATTAGAAGAAAACTCTAACAATACAGGCCCTTCCTTGGACTGGAATACATCAATAGTCTGTGGGTGTTCAGGTGCAGTTTTAATTTCATCGGTTTTACTTGTCTCGAGAACTAATAGAGGTGGTTCTTCGAGTGTCCTTGTTACACATTCAGAGAGTGTGTCTGAAAAATGAGTATTTTTGAATATTTGTTAAATGTGCATATGAAAGTGTAAGCAAATCTCAAAAAAAAAAAATTTTAGAAGTTGTTTCTAACAAGTCTGTCGTTTTCTCATATTTTACTTTGTCGAAACCATCTACGACTTTACTTTAACATAGCCATTATTTTGTTATTTTATGCAATTTAGCATTTTACTATTATTTTATGAGAACGCATGGTGGTGGTATTTGCAAAAACGTATTATGCTCTACTAACACGACCATCAAATATTTGGTTATTTTAATACATGTTATCATGATTATGCTAACTACAACGCCAGTAAATTAGTTATGGAATTTATTTATTTTTATTTCTGAAATAGCTGATTTGTCATAAAGCTTATTCTACAAATTCTGCTGTTAAATGCTTTTTTTTAAAACAGTAAATGAGTTATACTAAAATACCGTTTAAATTGTGGGGAATGAAAGAACTATTGGCTGATTAACTATAAAATCTTCTTCATACATTTATATTAAAATAGCTTTTGCCCGTCGGTTATCGCGTGAAAAGTAGCATATGTCCTTCTCCATATTCCAGGCCATATATCTGCTATTTCACGACATTTTTTGACGATCTATTCAGCCGTTTTTGATTGCAAGCGTAAAAAACAGACAGAGTTACTTTCGATTTATAGTAGGGATTAATGAAGAAGATTTTATAGTTAATCAGTTTTGCCTGAAAGTAATATTTAAATTCTGGATTACTAAGCTATTAGGTGCCACCTTTTCGAACACTATACTGTTTTGATAACAAATGGTTGCACTTATAATTTCGTTTTCAAAGTTATTTTGTTTATTTTTATGCAACTTTTACAGCTATTTACACTGGAATCGGGTTCTATAGAGCTATAAAAAGTTCTTAGGTTTCGTCAAAATAAGCTTATATGTTGTGGAGCTCCTAAGTCCAGCAGTGGACATCTTTCGGCTGATATAATGATGATGATGATGATGATAATGTTGTGGAGGATTAGTAGATATAATTTACCGGTAAGTTTAAGTGAATCCAATGTGGCTTCTAGAACTTGCATGCATTTATTTGTTTTTTTACTATCCAACTCTTTATTTTTACTGTTTTTTAAAACGTTATCTTTTAAAGCTTCTTCTTTAATTACGTCACCCACTACTGGAATTATTATGGTTTTAGCAGTTTCCATAAGCAATGATTCTATTACATCACTTCGAGAAGCAGTCTCTGTAACTCTATCAGTGTTTGTAATTGTGTGATCATTAATTGTTATTTCACTGATTCTTGCATTCTCTGAAGGTACTGCTAAAATAGCATTTGTTTTATAATCAAAATATAGCTTTGGAGGTTCTGCTGTATCATCAACTTTTTTGTCGTCTAGTACTTCTTCCTTATATACAAAACCAGTCATTTCACCACTTTCAGAGGAATTGGTCATTTTGCCATCTGCATCTTTATCAAA
Source organism: Melanchra persicariae (assembly GCA_947386135.1). Classification (NCBI taxonomy): domain Eukaryota; kingdom Metazoa; phylum Arthropoda; class Insecta; order Lepidoptera; family Noctuidae; genus Melanchra; species Melanchra persicariae. The sequence continues at coordinate 32,998,152 of OX376643.1, forward strand.
ACCATCTATTATTGATTGATCTATAAATCTATGCTTTGTGTCATCATCCGTGGTAGTTTCTTCTGCCTTAATACCATTTGAGTCTTCAATGGATGTGTCATCCATAAGTAAGACAGAACGTTCTAATATTACGCTATTAAGTTTACCAGCAAAGGATTCAGCAATATCGAGAACATTAAGCAACGCTTTTTTTCTAATTACTGGATCTGATTGTTCTACACCTTCCAGAGCTACTAATTGCAATGCCAACAAAGCACTGTTTAGATCTTGTACTAACGAAACTTGGACATTACTATTTTGTGTGTTTTTCTGAAGACGTGTTTCTGGAAAAACTAAACTGTCGCGTAACTGACGAGCTAATCCAATTGATTCAGCGAGGTCAGCATTTTCTGAAGCAGTAGACAACGTATTGACTATTTCAATTATATCATCGGATAAGTAGTGATCGATGGTGTGTAATAGTGTGTCTGTAAAAAATCATATCATAAAATTTATTTTAATAATATAAAAAGACTAGTGAGACTGAGATATCATTTTTAAAGGTGTTATATTTTTAATATATTAACATAAGTAAAATAATAATAAGCATTATTTAATTTCGCTTTGGTTAAGTGGCCTAGATTTTTTTTTCTAATAATGTTTACGAATCAGTCGTTAAGTTGCTGTTTAATAGTAGTTTATGCAACGGTCATATAAAAGGGTTTATCACCTAATTATATGCCGTACAAACGTAACAAAAAGTAGAAAAATGAGTTAAGTATTTGTTCCAAATTCACAGCCAAGGAAAAATATGTGGTATGAGTTAAGTATTTGTTCCAAATTCACAGCCAAGGAAAAATATGTGGTATGCCGGGAAAATTGCGCATGACTGCGCAGCGAGCGCATCTATAGACAATGACGCTATTTTTCTACATTAAATCAAAGAGCCCAATCGCGCCAATAAATTAAAAAGTAAAAGTATGCTATAAAAATTGTTTTAAAATCGAAAGAGAATATTAAACTCTAATTTTAATTTTACGACTTCACGAAAAAAAGTGCGTGTTTATTCAATCGTTTTTGAATTCATATTTGGAACATTTGTGATATCAGTGTAGATAAACACATTTTTGATGTTAACGTTACCGTATTTACGAGTTGTAGGTACTCAAAATATTAAACCACAAGATCGACTATAATATTTAAGAGAAGAGTAAGTACATGTGTAAAGAAGGGAATACTTTGTTTAATCTTAATTTGATTTATGTCGAAGTAAAATTACAGTAATATATAGTTCAAAAATGTAAATGTGTACAAGTATTGTTAAGATCAGGGGGCCTACCACAACCTCTTAAAACAATATTATTTTAATATTACTTTGTAATTTCTGTTGTTGCATTTTCAACTCTCGGATCAGCGCCGAGAGTTGAAAATGCAACAACAGAAATTACAAAGTAATATTAAAATAATATTGTTTTAAGAGGTTGTGGTAGGCCCCCAGATCTCCCAAGGCAATAAGTAAGAAGCAGAAAAACGCAGCATTGAGTTAAATGTGTGTATGTAATTGTATGTTGCAAATGAGAGTTATAATGCAGTGAGTGCCACTAACTACATAACATATTATAATGTCGAAAGATTTCGAAATTATAAAGCTTAAAGTACTAAATCTTAAGCAATAGGTTAAATTAAGTGAGAGCCTTATCGCAGTTCCTCATAATCAACATTCACGGTCCAAACTCACCCACTCCTACTGTTATAATGCTACTATTATGATACAATTATTATAATGCTGCATGAAAATAAACGCATTGCAAATTAAATTCAAAATATACAGTATTAAAATTAAAATCTATCATAAAGTATAGCTGTGCTTTTTGAGTATTATTGCTGATAGGAGAAAATATTTGAGTATTTACACTGTCATCGTGTTTTTTACTTCATCCAGCTGTGCAATTGCTACTGATTATGTTGTGAATTATGCTTGTTATATTGCTTTTAAAGATTAAGATATACTAGTTACAGTATAACTCCACAGTATGGTAGAAAAAAAACCAGGTAAAATGGTCAGTATACAGGAATAATTTTTATCACAATCCAAATTTTAATATTATGATTTTTATTGAAAATAATAAAATACATGTTTTTCCTTTTAGAACTCAGTTCTAAAATATTTTGATACATCACGTAGTTGTCCTGCGTCGCGTGAGGGCGCGAGACGATGAGAGACGACACATTCGTGCGTCGGCGCCGGCTATCCCTTCCCTTTTGCAGTGCCGCACCACGCACTCGTTTTATTTACGCGTTACCTCAGTCACCATGCAAAATTGAAATTCCGGATTGACTATGTCTTTGAAAGATATTTGAAAACATTTGGAACGAAATAAAAAAAAATCCTGTATAAAATACTGGAATCCAACTGCATCTGAGTCGGGAAGCCGACATTGACATATTTGGGAAAAGGTTACTTAGATGAGGACGTATACCTACTTCACTCATGTTTTAAAGTCAACAAGCTCACCGCTTCAATGTGAAAGATACGCGTTACAGTTAATTTAATAAGTTTTCGTCACTAAAATATTAATTTTAATGACTAATACTTAAAAAGAAAACTTATCGGGAGGGTCATACTGTGTAGCTATTTAATGTTATAAAGTAACAGAAGCTCTACGAAATTAAACAAATCGTTAATACTAGCGTCATAACATTTATTAATATTACCGAGAGCTATCTGCTTTGTTTCCGTTGATTGAGGAGCGCTTTCTACAGAAATATCTTTATATTCTGGACCCGTTTCAACAGATTCCTGCAGAAGTAGACTAGAAGGAGGTTCAGACGTTTGAATATTTTCAATAATTGCAGCTTGCTTAACCTCAGAAACAGATTGAGGAACATAAGCATCTTTCTCCTCGTCTGGTCTTAAAGCTATATTTTCTTCTTGTTGCTTTGGTGCATGGTCACTGACTAATATTTCTTGGTCATACTGTTTTACTTGAACTTCTTCAGTAGCAGCAGTAATTTGTAATTTTTGAGTAATTAATACCTCTGCTGGAGCAATGTCAATTATTACCTTATCTTGCTGTAAAGGTTCCATTACTACGAAATCAATTTTAGTCGATGGTTCAACAGTTTCTTCAATGGCTGTTTCTACACTCGAGGGAGTTACTATAAATTCTTGTTCTGAAGATTCAGGCTCTATTACCTCGGTAGCTGCACATACTTCTTCTGTGTCGAATTTCGGTTTAATAACTTCTGGTTCTAGCTTAAGAGATATATTTACATCTCGTTGTAGCGGTGTAGTGGTCTCCACGTCATTACATTCAGAATTTCCTTTACCAGCAGCTACGAGTTGCTCAGTTATGATGGCATTGTCAACAATTACACCTTGTTCTAAAGGTTGCTCTACCATATCATCAGCCGCGGATTTTTCAATACTTTTTCTAACTAGCTGTGTTTCAGTGTCAATAACTTTCAGTTCTGGTTCAATAGATTTGTTACCATGGTTGTTTGTTGTCTGATCTTGATTTATTGGTGCAGTTTCCTCCACATCGACACAAGCAGTAGTTTCTTCTCCAACAGTTACAGCTTGCTCTGTAATATCGGCATCACTAACGGCTGCGTCTTGTTCTAAAGGTAAGGACTGCATTTCTTCAGAAATTACTGTTATTTCAATATTTTCTACAACCAACGGTGTGTTCAGTTCTTTTTTAATAGATTTGTCTACATATTTGCTTTTTGTATCTTCTTCATTTAGTGGTTTAGTTTCCTCTACTTCAATAAAGGTAGTAGTTTCTTTACCAGCAGCTAAAGGTAATTGAGTTATATCAGTAACAGATAATCTTTGTCCTAAACCGTTTGATTCTTCCGTGATAGTAGCAGGAATTGGTTCATTATTTTCTAAAATGAGAGGTACCTCTGTTATAGCTTTGACTTTTATCGTCTCCACTTTTTTCGTTTTATCAGCCCTTTGAGTTTCTATAATGTCTCCAGCCGATTTTTCAGGAGCACCAACTTCAGATTTTTCTTGATTTATTAGCTCAGTTTTCACATGCAAAGCATCAGTTTCTGTGCTTCTAGTGATTGGCTGATCTACTGAAGTAGTTGCTTCAGCTGCCAAACCTAGAGAACTCTCTTCAGTTACTTTGACATCAACATGTGCGATGTCCATTACCAATACTTCCACATCCTTAGACTTGGACTCTACAATAATTTGTGAAGATGTTTCTACAGATTCATGAATTGCTATTTCTAGTTTTGTGAGATCATTTGCAAATTCACTTTCTTTCGAAGGTGTTTGAGCGTCAAATACCTCTTCTTTTTCTAAAAGTAAGGGCTGGATTGCTTTTTTAGTAGTTACAATTTCGGTATTAGCAACATCGTTAGCAAATTCATTAATATCGGTTACTATTACAGGCATTTCTTGTTCTAATGGTTGTACAGTGTCTTCAACTGCAGTGATAATGACTGCACTGTCACTATCTGAAATTTGCCTAACAGTGGGCTCTTCAAGTGCAACCACATCTACATGCAGTAAAGTCTTTTCTTCAGTAAATGCATTAGTAACCACATTCTCGCTTGCGATCTGATTATTAATCACACTATCTGTTGTTTGTTCTTGTTTTTCGGATGTTACTTCTTCAGTTTTTGCATCCTTAATAAGAGAAGTTGCATCAAATATTTTTATGTCTGAACTGATTTTTTCCTGATTTTCAACGTGTTCCATATTTTCGAGTGCAATTTGAATTGGTTGTATAGTAACCGTAGCAGGAGTTTGCAAATCATCTTCAGTCAGTTGCACAGTTGATGTAACCTGAGAGGTTTCAAGCGATTTACCAATAGGTTCCGTTGACAAACACGCTGATTCCATTTCAAATTGAATCATTTTGTCATCTCGCAGAAGCACAACTGGTTGCATTAATGTATCAACCTGTTCCAAAGTAGCAACAGTTCCCGCTATTATTTGAGGTTCTTTTTCTACAAGTTGTCTTGTAGTATCGTCTGTTTTTGTTAATAGTTGTTCTTCTTCATTTTTAACAGCTGTCTCAATAGCTGTTATTCCACTATCCTCAATCATTGATTCTAGAAATACCTTGGTACTTACTTGGTTTAGTATTTTAGTTTCATCAGGAGTAATAACATATTCAACCGGATCTGTTTTATTCGACTCTATAGTCTTTGCTCGTAAATAATCACCTTCACAGCTCATTTGTTCCACTTTTTCAGGAAAACTTTCGGCTTGATTCAGATTTTTGTCTGCGTCCGGTATGGCTTTGTCAGTTTTTTTCGTAGTTTCAACGATTAATTCGTTCAATTCTTCCTTTCCTTCTAGTATTTCTGGCCTCGTTTGTGATATCACCGCTGTAAGTTCTAAAGATAGATGTGTACTAGCATTGGCAAGTTGTTGTAGTGCTTCTTTTCCAATCACTTGAATTAATTCATTGGTAGAGTCCAATGCAACTGTCTGTACTTTAGATAATGATTTTTTTAGTTGTTGAATTTGTTCATTGTTCATGACACTAACTGTTGTGTCCGTGTTGTTTGTAGCTGTCTCGATACTCTCACGCAAGTCACAAGCAACTGCCACCGATTGTTTAAGTTCATCAACGTTCGTAATCGAAGATAATTTATCAATAGTTTGAACAATGTTGTCTGACAAAAAATCATTGATGTTTTGTAAGAGTGTTTCTGAAAATATGTAACTTTAATGTAGTGTACAGTGTAACAGTCAAGTTTTGGTTTATTATATCACTTGGAAAATGAATTTAATATTGTGTAATAATAAGATAACCATTTCTAGGTGTTATAATGTGCTCAATGAATAATATTCGCGATCCATGAAAAAGTAATAAATATGACTGTCGCAGCCAACTGATGTAATCAGACGTTTAAGTGGCTGCCTAGCCTTTTCATTACGGCGGCGTTTAATCAGCAGCCTAAATGACATCTAGTCAGCGCGTGAATTATTTTATGTTTCTGTTTGATGTTTTATTTTTATTTATTTAATGAACAGGCTAGCTGGATGTTTAGGCCGTTCATATAATAGGGTAACCGATGACAAAAATATATATGAAATGTTTATTGATAACATTTTGTATAACTTTACAGTAGGTTTGAAGCAATAACTTTGTTATGTTTTACAGTCACATAAGTTTCAGGGTTGTGTCTAAGTCAACACCTCACTAACTCCTATAATACAAGCTTGACTTAGTTTAGGAGTTAGAGATTTTCATAATTCTATGTGATAGCGTACAAGATTAAGAAATTGTTGTACCTACTTTGATGGAAATAAAATATTATTATTATATTATTATTAATTTTTGAAATTATAAATTCAAACAACAATCAAGTTTAACTTTTTAACCTCGACGACGGAGCCTCCTATTTCTATCTGCAGGGTTTAAAGGAACCTAACATGAATAGCATAACGGGAGCTAACCGAACGTAAACTATCCGTGCTGGGGTGCCCTAAGCTCCCTGTGCCCTATGTTCCGCTACTTGGCTAGGCAAGTCATTAAACGATATTAAACCCAGTCATTGGCATATCTGTTCAATTAAGTGGCATCCATCATTTAATTGAACCGCCGTTCAATGGAAAGGTTTAGACAGACATTTAAATAGCTGATTAAACTAGTAAGCTGCGACATGATTATTACAAGATTAAAACAACACGTATGAAAAACGCACGTTTACACCTCGTTGATACTTTTGTTAAACTTTTTCACAGTAAATTATTTTTGAAAGATTTGTAAGTAGTAAAATGTTTATTTTTACAAAATACTTTCAGATTAGTTCTTAACACTGAAGACAGACGTATTTTGTAGAGAATAATAAATTAAAAGGTACAGAAATTGTACAACAAATTAGCAGTTTATTTTTTATTGTAGAGGGAACTGAAAATTTACATATCACAAGTGTAAAATTAATTTTAAAATGTCTAAAAGCAAGGATGATATAAGTTTTGGAATTACCTGTTGTAGCTTTTTGTAGCAGTTCCTCAGATTTCAGTACCGTCTTCTCATCACTTAGTGTAACTTCTTCTAAAATTATCGGTTCAGTTTCTTTGGTAACTGCTACTGCTTTACCTGTTTCGACTGGTTCTGGTTCCACTAATTCAAATGCTGGTTGAGTGGTTTCCAATAGATCTATTATTCCTTCTTCATGTTTTATTTCTCGCAACTCAGCATCTACCTCTACTTGTTTTACTTCAGCAGCTAAGCTCTCTTTATCTTCAGATTTAGTAGGCTCTACAGAAGCAACTTCAACCGTTTTAATTTGTAATTGTTCGGCTGATACAGATGCTTCAACTACTTTTGACTCTGAAGTTTTCGACTTTGCAGCATCGGATGAAACTTTCTTGAGCGTGACATCTTTGAGTTGGTCAAACAATTTTGGTGTTGTTTTTACTTCTACAAGGTCAGCGCGCAAGTTTTCAGTAATTTCACTAACTTGTTGTAAGGTATCTTTGTTGATTGACGGAATATCTGCTAAACTGTCTAATGACAGGTTTTCGAGTGCCTCCAGAGCTGTGTGCAGTTGTTGCGCTAGTTGTGCATGCTGTTCATTTAATTCTTCTTTCAGAGCATCACTAGTTTCTGCTTTTAATTCGACTTCAGAAGCAGCGATGTTCTCACGCATTTCTTTAGCAATACTAATCGATTGCTTCAGTTCTTCAGCATTGATGACGTTGGCTAGTTCATTAATCACTTCTGTTAAATCGTCAGATATGAACTGATCAATATGCAGAACTAACATTTCTGAAAAAAACATTAAGCTTGTTTTATTAAGATATAAATTAAACTATATCGTGTGGAAAGTTTGTGTACAAACGGTGTCACATTTTACGTCATAAGCAGTAAAAAATAATCAAAACACCAAAATAACAGCGGTAAGAAAAAAAAATTACCAATAGTTGCCTTGGGGGCCTCTTGTAGCTCGGCTTGGCTTATTGCAACATCAATCTGCTGCTCATCAACGTCAACTTCATGCAACACTGGCCCGAAATCTTCAATAACAACAGCACTTTCTGATTCTAATTTCAATTTCTCCACAGATACCACTTCTTGAGATTGATCCCCTTCAACTAAACTGAACGCAGCATCTTCTTTAGAAGTACTTTCTGTAAAAACTGCTTCAGTTTGTTCCAGAACTACCGATTCAGTGCCCTCAATGGCAAGAGCTTCTTCCATTTCAGTGTGACCCGACTGAATTATCGTTTCGGATGACATAAACTTGGCATCTTCCGCTGAGACAATTTCTTTAGTTTCAGCGACTGACTTTTCTAACATTTCTGTTGTAGCAATCAACTGTTCAGGTACTGATACTTGCTCAACAACACCAATCTGTTCTAAAATTATTGGTTCTGATCTTACAGCTGCTGTTACTAATTCTGGGGTAGTGATGGTAACTTGGTTCCCTACATCCTCAATCTTTTTTATAGTTTCAGTTAAAGGTTCAGCAGGAGCTTGTAGTGCCACTCTAATTCCAGTGACTGCAACTAAATCTGCTTGTAACTGTGCAGTGATTCGAGCAATTCGTTGAATTACTTCTGTGCTCAGTGCTGGCGCTAATTCTTGTACGCTATCAAAAACTTGAACTTGCAAAGCAGATAATGCAGTATGGAGTTTCAAAGCTAACCTGTTCTGCTCTTTGCGAACTTGTTTAACTCGTTCAAGGCTTTCTTCTCCTTCTGCGATAGTTTCTGAGGTAGCAATGCTTTCACGTAACTCTTTTGCAATATCCATGGTCTCTTTTATATCATCAATCTTTATGATAGCAGATATTTCTTCCACTATTTCGATCAATTCTATATATTGATCAATATGTTGAATGATTTGTTTAGCTTTTTCTGAAAATGAAATTTTTAGTAAAATTTAATCTTATTGATGCTTAAAAATATTATAAAACACGTGAATAATGAAGCATTAAAAATCAGAAAATGAAAGATCCCTAATGAAAATTGATGTTTCTTATCAAGACATGAAAAACATGAGAATCACAAATGTATGGAATGTTATTGAACTGATTTGGTTGAACACGATGATTTTGCAAATCGTTTTCATCTGGCTTTCAACTAAAGCCAGATGTGATAATAGACTGCTGTATTGTAGTTATTTATTTGAAACAGATGAATGCTTAATAATATCGCTTCTGCGTCACGATTGCGTTTTGTACAAAGCTCTGATTAATATCGACTAAGCCAGATTATTGACATTCACTCTAAATTTACCTTCTTCAACTCCTATATTTTCCAATATATCAACTTTTTCCAACTCGACCAACAGCTGATAAGCCGCAAGGAATACGAGTTTCATGTTGTCAGTTTCTAATTGGTTCTTTCCATTGTACGCATCTGTACTTTGCCAATCGAATTTGGACATTATAGCTTTAAGAGACTTTATTTTTTTGGTTTTTAAATCTGATATTTCGGAAGAAGCCAACTCTTCGGGGTTAAGTGCCAATATTCCTTGTAGTTCAGTAGCAATAGTTAAGCTTTCATTCAAATCAGCGTCGCTAAATGTACCCGATGCGACTAATAAGTCCATTTCAATATCGATGAAACGGTTTATTGCGTTTTCCAAGGAATCAATATTCGAATTAACATCTATAAAAAATTTCGTCAGATATATTTATTGACAACATTGCAAAAAAAAATTCTTTCAGACAAAGTTATTGGTTTAACCTACTCTTTTGGGATTTTTTTTATTAAAACGGTTTAAATGTATTTGCCTTAACAGAACAGCTTTTTTTATTATAATAACTAATATTTATTTTAATAACTTCGATACCCAAATGTGCGAGTTTTTTTCATAGATTCAACATATTTTAATGCAGGTAAATAATATTATCAACATGATAAAACTCACCTTTTGGAAGTTTATCTTCACTATAAATGTTGGCTTTCTCTGAAGACAAAATACCTTGCATTGATTTCTCAATATCTTCAACAGGCTTGGCGATTTCTTTGACAACCTGTGCAACTTGAACGTTCTCTATAGATCGCAAGCTGTCTTGTATCGAGTGTATCTCTTTATCCACTTCCATGATCAGAGAAATCTCTTCATTTGCGATAGCTTCTTCCGTTTCCATTCTTTCCACCATTTCTTTATGTTTTTCAGTCATTGTTTGAACAAGAGACTCCGTAGTTGTAATATCGACGGATATTGAATCTTCATCAACTCCTCTAAGAACTTGCTCTTGAACATTTGTTAATTGACTGTGTAAGGCTTGTAAAGGCTCTAACATTTCTGTCAAAACTGCTTTCAAAGGACCTTCTTCCAGCTTTTGTTTTGGAATTTTTACTTCAAGAAGGCTCTCTTGTAATACATCTGTGCAGTCAGCCAGACATTTTAATAAAATTAATGTTTTGCCTGTGCCGCTTGCATCTTTGAAGTCATGATGTTTCTCAATAACAGTTGAAACTTTTTCTAACATATCTTTTGCAATTTCATCAATTTCCTGCATTTTGACTTTCTCAACAGATGTTGCGAATTCTTCAATCATATTAGCTAAAGTACTGTCTTCAACCACATTAAGTTTAGCATTTTTGATTTCATCTAAAATGTCTATTTGTACATTTTGCAGAGATGGTTTAGCTATTTCTAGTATTGCCACGAATTTGTCGACTATTTCGAAGATTTGTTCATTTTCTTTTGTTTCTTTTGCCGCTTTAAGTACTTGGGCCGAGTTTTCAAACTTCGCCAAAGGCGTTTCAATTAAAAGTTCTGTTTGAGAATCAATTATCTTTACTAGAGAAGTTTGAACATTTTGGAGACAATCATCAGCATGAAGCAGGAATGTAGCCAAGCAGCCGTTAACGTCATCAGTCAACTTCAATTCTAACTTCTTCGTTTTGAAGTCATTAATTGTACTTTGCAAAGAACTAAACTCTTGCAACAGTCTTATTATTTTTTTATGAGTTGTAGCTTTAGATATTAGACAGCGGAGAACAGTAAATTCATTTTTGCAGATTTTAAAGAAATCTTCAACTATCATGAGATCTGCCACTGGCATATCATTTGTGGAATCTTGGACCACGTTAACCGCACTATCTACGATATCTTCCATTAACATTAGAGAGTCTGATTCTATTTCAACTGCAATTTGAGGTGTGGTGCATGTCAAGTCTGAAACATGAGAAAGGTCAACGAAATCATATTGCTCTAGTACAGCAATGTTGCTTTGTACTTCATTAATAGTTTGAATTAATTTTGCTTCTTGAGCTAATTTCTCCGGGACTTTCGAAGTAAATTGTATCATCTCCTCTTGCACGGTAGCAACTTTTTCATATAATTCTACAGTGATCATTTTAACTTGCTCAATCCTGATTCCTTTGGAAACATCAGTAGCGTCCAGTAAACTGTCAACAGTGCGTTCCAAAGCTTTAACTTCTTCGGGCACTGGAATATTTTCTACGGCTTTCGAAGTTTCAATAATGTCTTTTAAATGCTCACACACTTCTCTTAGTGCACCGACTTTGTTCGCTATTTCAACGGTATTGTCAGCAGTGTGCATGGCAGGGAACACAGCGAGCATACACTTATCTAAATGCTCTTTGAACTCAGATACACTCTGAATAACGGAATGTATTCTTTCCGTCGGCATCTCTAATAAATTTTCATAAATTGGAATGTTACTTGTGTCTAACACCGACAAACTTTGCTGTAGTTCCTGCATCGGCTCAGCAATCGCTGTAAGTTTCGATGGATTGATTAGGTTGGCTACCTCATTTGAACCCTCCATCAGTAGAGGGTGTAGAACCTCTTCGATTCCAGAATGCAATTCACCTAAACCTATAACGAATGACTTTAAACTAGAGTAATCACTGACTTCAGATAATGAATCTAACGCGTCAATGATTTCAGGATTTTGTAACACAGTAATGTGTTCGTGCAATGTTTGTAGTGCTTGTGCCGTTGCAGTAGTTTGCACTTCCTGGTTGAATGGTGATATGGCCTGTTCTACCACAGTTTCTTCAGCAGCTGGCAGTACTAAGCGGTCAGATGGGATAGTGTCTGCTGTAGTCTTTATTCCTGATATATCTTCGAGAGTAGACATATCATCTACCGCTTCTACTCCTGCCTGTTCTTGTATCATCAAAATACAACTTTGTAGATTTTGCACTGCGCTAGCCATATTAACACTGACGTCATACGGAGTAATATCTTCGCCGTATTGAGAAATAACATCTTGCTGTAATATTTCAAGTGTCGTGTGGAGTTCGTGAATGGGTTCAGCTATCGTAGCCATCACTTCACTATTTTGTTTCAAACTTTCTAGATTTTCGACAATTTGCTGATTGAGTATAACAATGTTCTGGTTTAGTTCACAAAGCGGCGTAGCAAAAGTTTGGGCAAAAGATGAGACATCAGATAAATCAGAAATATGGTCTTCGTCAACTCCACTAGCTTTAAAAGAAGCTACACTACGTTTAAGTTCCTCTAGTACAGGACAAATATTTTCCAATGTAGGAGCAATGCTTGTCTTGAATTCCAGTGTCGATTCGAATGCCTTAACATTTTCAATTGCAGCTATTGCATGGTCGATATGTTCCATTACAATTTTAGCTTTTGTTTCGTCAAACTCATGAGGAGCTATGGCTTGTATACGTTCAGAGTCAACATGAATGCTAACTTCCTCAGCTGTGTTGATGGCCTCTTGAATACCTACTAATGTATCAGCGATATTTGTAAGAAGAGAACAATTTAGCTCTGAATCAAAAACGTTTGTAATGAACTGATCTTGAATAATTCTCAATGTGTTGTTAAGGCTAGCTAGAGACAAAACGTTATCAACATCTAGATTCTTGATCGATGCATTAATTCTGTTAACTGCATCACAAATTTCCATAAGGGTAAAGTATTTCTTAGACTCATTACTCTCTATTACATTTTCCAAGACTTTTGTTAAGTTTTTGTGGAATACAGTCATATGATTCTTGATTTCTGGTATCGATTCTAATCTCGGCAGGTTATTTTCTAATGCGATAAGGATCTGGGCCATCTTTTGTAGTGCATCCAGCTTATTTTCGCTCTGTAAAACATCAAATGTACCAACGTTCTTCTCAATAACCTCTATTTGTGTTGATATTTTATACAGATTTTCTTTAATTGAAGCGACCGCTTGTTTTAGAATGGCTTTATCTTCGCCTTCAGATTCTGTAGATAATTGCTCGAAAGAACTTCTTAGTTTAACAACTGACTCCATAACAGTTTCAATTATTTCGGTATTATATTTATGTAAGGGCGTAGTTGATTCCTTTACTGATAGTGTTTCAATTTGTTCCAAAGCTGTTTGTAGGTCTTGTATAGAAGCAGACATATCATTGAGTATGACTTCGCTATTGCGCACTTTCGCAACATCTATTAATTTTTCACTATCAGCACACTCAGCTATACATAGTAAAGACATAAGAGGACTTTTTAATTCGAACACCGCTTTTTGTGTGTCTCTCAGATGCTTGACTTCAAGAGAAGGCTCATCAACTTTGATTTCACTGGCTTCGCTAAGAAGATTCCTTGCTTTGATAGTATCAGTAGAGAATTTAATAACAGTGCTCATTTCGTTGTTCAACGACTCGATTTCGGTGAGAACGTTGTCTTCAGTGAGTAAGTAGTCTTTGGACGTAACGGAATTGATATCTGAGGTCAGTTTCTGCATTTCACCGCCGCATGTTTCGACAAATGCTACGCAAGTTTTCTTTACAAGGGTTTTACTGTCACTTTCCATGTCAATACATTTTTCAATAATAGTTAACGACTGGTGAAGAGCTTTCAAAGGCTGAGGTAAACTGTTAAATAACGTACTGCTAACTTCTTTCGATTCTAAAGCTGATTCTTTGGCAGCATCTGCAATACTGTGGATTTCGGACAGTGGAGATATCAAACTACTGATAATTTCCAAACTTCTTGAAGCAGTTGCTGCTGATGACATCAACTCTGACTTAAGAATAATATCCCTTTCAATAATTTGAACATCGTTTATAACTTTAGACAGTGATGTACTGATGTCGACCATTTTAGTTTTGAATTCTTCACCTGTCATTTTGGGTTTTTTGGCCATTTCTATTTCGATTGACTCTTTTCTTAGTAGGGCTTCCTCTCTCGATTTGCTTACAGACTTCTCACTACCTGAGCTGGATCGTCTAGAACTGCGGCTAGTACGGCGTTCTCTCTTAGGTTTTACAACTGGAGCTGGCTCCGTGTCCAAGTGCTTCAAAGCTTCATCTTTAAACAAAATAGTTTTTGTGGGCTCCGATGACTCCTGACCATCTTCGCCTGATGGTTTCGAAGATTTCGATTTAGGTTTTCCGGAACTATGTGCGCTCGCAAAGCTTTGCAGATCAGATATGGCTTGAGTGTCATCGTCCTTCTTTTCTTCTGATAATGATTGATCACGTGATAAACTAAAAAAGTCATCGGCGCTTCTCTGGGAATCAGATTTTTTCCTTCCTAGTTTAAGATCCGATCTTTCGTCCGACAATAACGCCATTGTTTTTTCTAAGTAATCCTCTCCGCCGGTCTCAAAGTCTTGATCTAATGATAACTGTGCTGGGCCATTCTCGTCCGCTATCGACAAGTCTTCGAGATCAGCTTCTGTTCGCATATCTTCATCAGGAGACACAAAATATTCCGGTGAGACGTCAATTATAACTGCTTCCATCAATAAATTACCAGAAGTAGATGTTTCTTTAACAAATCTTAAAGGTGGTAGTTCAACCACGTTGTGTTCCGTAATATTTTCAGACAGTTGATCGGCGTACATTTCGACAATTTGTAAAGCTTCTTCTTCGGTCAAGTCTGGAGTTTCGTAAAGAGACACAGAAACTTCTTTGCCGTCGAATGAGAAAGATATCTCTCCCTTATCGTCAAGGGTAGTAACATCGCCGACAGGCGTGTCGTACATCTGTGAAGTTCTTTCTTCGTGTATCGTACTCAGAGACAAATTCCTTTGTAGAGCTTGTTCTTCAGCTTTCTTCTTCTTTGCTTTCATTGAATCATCAAATCCAAGGAGTGAAGCAGAACTGGCAGCAATGCCCATACAGTTTTGCGCTTCACAAGTGTAAGTCCCAAGGCAGCAAGTGCCGTCTTGGCCGGATATTATCCTGTGAATATCACCAGGTTTCAATTCCTCGCCATCTTTGTACCATTTGAGGATGGGTTGTGGGACACCGATGACCTTACACTCTAGGTTTACGGCTCCTTCATCAGATAGTATGGCTTGAAGATTTTCTAAGAATCTCGGTTTCTTATAGTGTCTAGGTATGATTAGTTTAAGGAAACAGGAGGTGACGCTGTGGCCGAAGTCGTTCATGGCGACGCACTTCCACTCGGCCTGATCGAGGAACTCAAGGCTCTGTATGTCGAGGTAAAACACACCGCGTTCTTCCCGGCCAAGGTGACAGCGAGAAGACTCGTCCACCGGCTGGTCGTCTCGGTACCACAGTACTGACGGTTCAGGCGGAATGGCGACTGAAAAGTAATGATTTTGTTTTAAATTAAAAAAGGTAAAAACTAGTAACGTAAGTCACATTGAGTACAAAAGTTCTTTGTAAAAAACCTTCTAAGCCTAATAAATATCACTCAAATTAATTTCGTTATTTTTAATTGACCGACGCGACGGATACCGCATCATCGCCAGCATGAAATAAAATGTATTGCATTCATATAAAAATCTGATCGAACAAAACAATGTATGCGCTTAACATTTAACAATATCAACAAGATTCAACATTTCAAGACAATTAACAAATAAAAATAAACTAAACTCAGCGTACCTTTAACTGTAAAACGGAATGGCTCATCAATCTTCGCTTCGACGCTCTTCAATCCCTGAATGAACTTCGGAGCCTGATTCTTGGAGAACAGTTGCAGTTTCTCCTCCTCATTCAGCTGGTTCTGGATGTCTTCCACGGTCAGTTCCGCAGAACTGCTGGCTTGGCCCATGCAGTTCCTGGCTATACAACAGTAGGACCCCAAGGAGTTGGTTCCTGTGAGTTGGTAGACGTCTCCAGGCTTTAACTCCTGGCCATCCTTGAACCAGCTGAGGACTGGAGTGGGGAAGCCCACGACTTTGCACTCGAAGGAGACTAGTCCCTCTTCTGTTAGTACTGCTTGAAGGTTCTCCATGAATCTTGGCTTTCGGTAGTTTTTGGGCACTGTGGAATAAGAGAAAAGATAAAAACTGGTAAACAACGTGTTCCTTTTGATATCTAATAACTCTAGGGTATTAATCAGACCACCTAAGTGAATCGAAAAGCTTATTAGAAATTTTACAATTCAATTTTGTTTCTTTTTCATTTCCCCTTAGCGTTTCGGAACCCATGTTTCTTAAGCAATTAACATATTTGTATTCATAGAATAAATGAATGAATTATTCTGACACCAGTCTTGCCAAGAAGTACCGTGTTACCCATTTAATGGTTGTGGAGGTCTGGTAGGCAGCCGTTCCACGTTAAATACTGGTATTTAATTGAATCCGGTTTGACTGGGAGCCGACCCCAATAAAATAAACCTTTAATAACTTAAACATTCTATGAAAACATTATTTGTCTAGCCTTTTTTTCCCAACTTAACTTAAGTTAAGGGATAACAGGAACACGTAGTATAAAAAAATGAATCGCTAAATGTGTGTTGCTAAGCGCAAATATGAAGTTCGAATTCCTTGAAGGTTCTCATGAAGAGAAACATTGGAAAAGTTGCACATAAAAATTGCAAAGTAACATAAAAACCACCGGGATACAAGTAATTGTAAGACGTATTATTGTATTTAACTTTAAGATGTATTTTAATTCTGATTAACAACCAGTCGCGGGCAGAAGCTATTATTTAAATAAGTAAGTGAAAAGAGTATTTGCAATTCAAATGGATTAATCAAAGCGAACGCCGACATTAATAACATACGAATTTTATTGAAAAGTATTAAACAACCCGGTAGGTAAGCTTTTAAGCTTACCTACCAGGTTATTTTATTCATATTTACGAGCAAAAATAAATTGCAGAAATATATTTTCAATACTATTAATTTTAATCCATACTCAGGATAATTGAATACTAAAAGCTTATAGTATAATACATTACTGCAGCGGCCAACAAAAGAGACATTGATGGACGGACGTGTAAATGTGGGCTGAGGCGAAGCCGAGCACACATACGTAAGTCCATAAATGCCTAGTTGTGGCCAAGGCTTGTGTAGTAATTTCTCAAATAATGCGCGGAAATTAAAACTAAGTTTTTGAAAATAATCAATGACGAACAACGAACAACAATAGTTTTTCCCGCGTTAAAGTGTTCATTTGTATTTTTTTTTTCTATAAAAATCTTTCTATTTGCAAGCCAGCTCGAAATTTAAATAAAACCTTTAATAAGTTACCTCCTTGGTTGCATGTATCGGAGTAAAAGATCGTTCCATTTTTAAATTACACGATAGATATGAGTTTACTATGTAATTTATTTGGCCGCTAAAACACGACAGATATGGATTTTCATACAACTTTTGCCGGCCGCTGCTCCCATGTATTTGGCCAGTACAGCAAATTCGATTTATCTCGAAGAAGGTTGTCAAAATAATGCTCAAATTTCCAAGCATGTTTGAGAAAAAGTTATTTTATACTCTGAACTGAGAATGAAGTAATTCAATATTGATTGGCATTAGAATGCTCCTGGAAGGTCGAAGCGATGATACGCACCGTTGCGTGTTCCATTTACTTCTACAAAATACAGGCAAAATTCATTTACAGTGCGTGCAAGTAAATATATTGATATATATATACTTTAGTGACATGTGTAAACCGCATGATTTTGATCCTTTCATAACGGGTACAGTGTGTACTCCGCCAGAAAGTGCCTGACCCTTAGCTATTTTAATTAAGATTTTGTATGTTCAGGTTTTTAATCTAGTATTGAGTATGAAATGTGAATTTAGTTTAAGCTTGAATGTTTTACGACCTTTTCTATTACTTTTTTTGGTAGCCGTGCTGTATTTTTAATACTATTTCTTTCGAATCTATTTTTAGAAGTGAGATGACTTTTAATTGGCTGTCAGTCTCACATACTATGTTTTATTCTATTCGTTTTGGCTGTAAGTCATCCATAGTTGATAAATAATTATATACCTAATTACCTACTTCGTGAGGGGTATTTTCCAGTTCTAACCTGCCCCTGATGAGCTGTTTCCTTTCGTTTGCCATGTATTGTACTTTCCGGATTTGATCCTTAGTAGTGATACTTTAGGATGGTGTAATAAACTAGGGACTTTTTTTAGCTGGAAATACCGATTCTTCCAAAATCCAATAATGAATTTTAAGTTTTCAAAAAATCGAGCTCGAGACTCCTTTCAGTGTTTTCCGTTATTCCTCATTGTTTCGGATTTGGCCATCCACGCACACTTGAAAAATTCACCCTGTTATAACAAGGCAACGGTTCCTTGAAGCGCGAGTCCCAGTCACTTGACTGGTTTTTATTATTTGTAGTACCTAATACCATAGTATGAGCACTTTATGCATACCTACACAGTTTGGTGCTTTGATTTATTCCATTTTTATGATAGGACAGAAACAAAAGTAAAGCTAAAAAACCATGGACCCCTTCTTTAATTTTATTTGATTTAATACTTTGCTACAGCAGCAATATATTTATATACACACTTTGAACCTTTCAATTTCTACTTATAACGGTGCCAATACAGACACGCTGACAGATAGACGGGCAGCGGTCTCTTAGTCATCGGGTTTCATTGATTCGTAGGGTATCTTACCATCCATGGAGACGTAGCAAGTGGAGATCCCAATGCGCCCCCCCGTGCTGGTCGCGACGCACTTCCATTCGCCCTCGTCCGGCCACTCGGCGTTGCCCACCTCCAGCAGGTAACCGCCAGCGCCGTCTTCTAGTACGTGGTACCTAGAATAAGAGAATAATGATCTTCATAAACTACTTACAAATAAACAGGTTAAGTTCACTGGCAGACAACGCACCGCCTTAATCACTGTGTCTCATCAGCTGCGTAGCCTCTTCCGAACTATCTTGGGGTCGGCTTCCAATCAAACCGGATTCAGCTAAATACCAGTATTTTACGTGGATCGGCTGCCGAACAGACCTCCACAGTCCATTGACTAACTTGGGTAACGCGGTACTTCTTGGCAAGATTGGAATAAGATTTATTGGCTTCTCACAATCCGTAACGACTGCCAAAGATCTACCAATAACAGCCGAAGCCAAAGGCTTACCGTGCTTTCGAAGACACGGAGGAAACTCGGTATATTAAGATGGTCACCCATCCACAGACCAACCTTGACAGGTGTTGCTTAACGCGGCTGTTATCACATAAATATTGAATAAGAGTTTCTGACACAACGAAAGTGGAAACACCGAGTATAGTAGGTAGGTACAGTAACTCAGTGTTTCCACATTCGTTGTGTTAACATACACACATGGGCCGTGGACAAGCCGATTTCGGCGGACCAGAACTCAAAAAAATATCGGTGCGTACATTTTATATAAAATAGTTCAAGTCCTGGCATTGCTCAGATATGTGTGGATCAAGGTTAACGGTTTTTGGAATTTATTTTTTTCATCATCCTGCCCTTTATAATTTTGCTTGTGGTCGGCGCAACAGTTTTTTCTTACATTCCGTACTACGAACCCTTACGCTATCACTGACTCCCTTTTCTTTCATATCACACATCACAAAACCCATTCATTTTTTCTTTGACCTCCCTCTCCAATCATCCACCTCAATTTCTTTTATAGGCCGGTTTAGATAAATAATGAAAGTTTCGATAGGAGGTTCCCATTTTTGCTGACAGAAAACTCCATCGGACACAAGACTGGTCAGCCTATAATGTTCTCACTGTTGGAACGTAGAATCTGGCCTATATTCCAAAACATAAACTCCAACTCCAACATGAGAACGAAAAGCTCAATGAAAGCTTGTCTAATTGACGTTTTCGTACTCGAGAGATGAGCAAACAAATGCAAAAACTTTAATTTATGACAAGCTCCGATGCACTTGGAGTTCAAGTTGAGTTGGAGTTTACATGTTGGAATATGGGCCTCAATGTCAAAACAACATGCAACTGAATACCACTATTTTACAGGAAACGAACGTTTATCCGTCCTCCACAAACCAGTAACAAGATCACTCAATGCCTTTCGCAAAATGGTTCACAGTCACTTTAAAAGCAAATACATGTAGTCATGCGGATTTTAGTTATGTGAAAAAAAATTCGTTGTCAAACGCTATTTGTTAGTTACAAATAGCGTTTGACAAATAACGAATTTTTTGCGAACTGTTGCCTTGTTCAAAGGTAAATCAAATGTTGGAACATTCTAAAATGTCTGGCTCCAGGAAAATGTTTCAAAAAAAGAACTATGACTTTCGTACGCTTTGCTGCGAGAGCTTTTTTGCCGTTTCATTTGATTTTTAGTAGAATTTTCAGCTTACTCGTTGTACGTTGAAAGGACCATGTTTGTCCCTAAAAAGGTTATTATTTTGTTAAAAAATAACAAATGGTTCCAAAAACCGGGGAAGGTTTTGTTTACTACATTTCGCAACAATTGTAACTTCGCTAACGTTTGAACAGTTGAGAATACAGCCAAATCAATAACAAACATCGTCGAAATGCAAATAAGTGACATTACGTTCGCAGAAGTATTGCCACGTCGCGACGACCCATTCAAAACCCTCCCCATCTTTTGTCTAACGAGCCAGCCCGCGTCGCTGAGCCGCCATTAGTCTTAAATCCCACAAATTATATAATGAACCAGCCTGGTGTCCCTTGCTGTCCCGAACTGACGCCGCTAAGCCGAGGTGGTCGTATCCCACAGGGGATGCCCTTAGCGAGGCGGTCAGTAAGTATTGTCACTTGACCAGAGCCTCAAGGCGTTGCTGGACCTTGAGGAGCTGGGGTGGTTCGAAAGTCATATTATTATTTGTATCACATGTAACGTGTCACTCTATTAGCGAAAGCTATTTTGCTATCGGTAATAATGTAAGCGGTGGATCACGCGACGTATAAAAAAATGTTTTGAATTGACATGCTCTATAGAGAGCATTATGTCAACTCATAACATTTTTTTACCCTTTGACAATCTTAATTGCCTTTGATCGTTTTATAACACCGAGTAACAAATAAAATAAAATTGAAACACAAATAACTTCCCGAAATGTACTTACCTACTTACTTATCGTAAATGTATGATAATTACTCAAAAGCTTAATAAAATACAATTCAATGTTTCAAAATACGGAACTTCGTTATTAATTACGGAGAATTTCACAATTCATTTGACGTTGGTTGTGCCTGACATACGAACGGTACAACGGATACCCACTGCATAGCAAGTGTGCTCTAAATGTGAAAATGTAATTATTCGTACGCGTGTACACAGTGAGCTCGGTGCAGTCGACCGCGTATCAGAGGTAATAAAGCTAGTGTACACGCGTGTTAGGGCTGCCACGCTGCCAGCCAACCGGATAAAGTCGGCCTTTTGGATGCGTATATGGCTAAACTGACGGTTCAGTCCGCCAGGGTTTTTAAAAAAATTAAACTAAAGCTTCGTGAAAACGTTTTGTTATACACAAATAAAAAAAACAGTTATCAATACAATGATCACTGTAATTTCTACAAAAGTATGGTGTACAAAAAACTAATGACTCATTCAATGTTTTTGTTACTTCTGAAGAAAGCAGGATTTGTAATATACTACATCTTTTTTTTATTAGTTTTGCCGTTTATTGCAAAAGACCTTATTGATAAAATCTCCGAGAATTCATTAAAGAAAATAATTAAACTAATAATCGATCGCTAAACAACAGAGATATTTATTAATGAGTGTTAAAATCCTGAAAAAGAAAGGTTTGGGTTTATTTAGAATTCTACTTCAAAAATCCGGGTAGAAGTACTGACAGATCAGTTTGATACATTGGTTTCGCGACTGGCTTCACTAAAGCTGGCCTCGTATTTTATTGAAATACTGTGCTGGCCAAAATACTGAACTACCATGGTCAAAGTGGTCATGGTCATTAACGTTCGGTAGACTGTACAACATGTCAGATTAACAGATGGGTAAATAGGGATGTCCTACGTCAGTTCGATTTTATAAGCCTGAACACTATTTTCCAAAACTACGTTAGTGTTTTCTTAAAAAAAAAACTCAGTTTATGGTAAGCGGTGGTCTGGTCGACGATGAAGCACACGTGCCAAGAAGTATTCACTAAACAAATCATTCGTCATAATCCCGAAGTCTTCGTTTCATCGTATGTCACCCGTGATATTTAAAGGATTTCAGATGGCCGTAAATGTCGTGAATTATATACCTACTTTTGAATATGAAGCTTCTTCTACTTCTTAGATGGTTGCAAATATGAATCTGGGATTCATTAGAGAAATTTAAAGAGGAAGATCTCAATAAGGGGTGACAGTCTGAGTCCACTGTGGTTTTGTCTGGCCCTCAACCCTCTCAGCACACTGCTGGAGGGTTCGTGCCAAGGCTACCGGTTGAGAAGAGGTGGTCAGTTCCTATCATTTTTGTCTACGGGAGGTAGGTATAATCTGGAACACCGCTTGCAATAACTCCCTGCAGAGCTCGTGGCCAAATAATAACAACCTCACGGATCGATCTTCAAGATCAAGCCACGTTTGCCGAGGTCAGTTTATGGATGGTTGACCGTCTTAACTTACCGAGACTCTTTCGTGTCTCGGATATCACATTAAGCCGTTGGTCCCGGCTCGTCACTTTTGTCCGTCATTACGGATTGTTTGGAAGAAGTAGGTACCGTGTTTCTTAGTGACGGGGTTGTCGTGGTCAGATAGTCGCTCCACGTAAAATACTGGTAGACAGCTGAAACCGGTTTGACTGGAAGCCAATCTAAAAGGCTGGGCCGATGATGATGATGGACACCTAAAAAAGTACACTCACCTCTCGTTAGGTTCAATTTTTCCCTCCTTGTTGTACCAAACGACATTGCGCGGCCATGGCGGCACCACAATATGGCAGCCGAGGGTCAGCGGCTCGCAGATCCTGACGAACTGGTCCTCCAGCTCCTTCGTGAAGATCGGAGGCGGCTCTGGTGTCACACTGCTGGGAAATCGAGGAGGAACATGGTTATTTTTTAAGTCAAACTAGCACTTTGGCCGCGACTTGGTCTGCCCAGATTTAGTCAACAAACGATTTTCCACTTTTAAACAATTTTATAGGAATCCTGATTGACGGTTGATTTTTTATTTTTAATCAAAACAGAACATGTTTTTGTTCAAATAGTGAAATTCCCTAAAAAGATTAAAAAACGATCGAGAATATTTAAAATAATAATCCTCATTTGCGGTGATACTATAAAACGTACTTGATCACTAGACACTTGATGCGTGTGTCTGTACATTAAACCTCATGTTACCAACTAACTCTGTGTTGACAAGATCACTTTAAATATTTATTTAAAAGCTTTAAGTAAAATAACACTAACACAATAAACCACCGTCCCGCTCCGCCCTTGAAACACTACGCTTAGCTCGTTAGTAGCCCGAGGTCTCTTCTTCATAATAATATTGTAACAGGTTTATTTTTAGATGAATAATGTTCTAGAATATTATTCATCCTTGAGCTTTACCTGTATTTTATTAACCGACTTCAAAAAAGAAAGAGGCTCTCAATACGGTTGTTTTTTATCTTGACTAACATTTATGATACCTCAAGCCAATAGCCATTTTATTTGTCCTTGAATTTTCTTGCATGGTTTAATTTCATGTAACTCAATACCTGCTGTAACTGAGGGTCATTTCTCAAAAGCAAGAGAAAAGACAGGACATAAAAAAAGTTTTAAAATCTGAAATACGGACAAAGTAGCGTTGTAAAATCTATGCCGATAAACCGAGACTCACTCACTCGCAATACACGCCATAGTGAATTTGCACCATCCAGTACTAATCACACTTTGACTTGGATATGAGAATAACTTCAAAAGCGTGTATGTTTATGATCTATTTTTTCACCGATTTCATATTAATTTTTTACACAAACCGTACTATTTCAATAACATCATTTAGTGATGGTTCAGTCTCACTCCATCCCTCCTTCTCGCTCGAACGACTCACGCTTTAACACGTCATGGTAGGGCCCCTGATTACCTTTAAGTGGATATTAGTAACAAGTGGGTTGCAGAGTATTACAATTTACGATCACTAAAAAAGCAGTGTATTTTAAATTTTAGTAAACTCGTGAAGTTTACTCTTACAGTTCATATTCAAGTACATTAAATGTCCTACGAATTTGTTTTTTCAGTAAATTAATTAAGGATTTCTTGATGTAATGCAAATAACACGTCGAGTTCATTTTAGGAAATCGTCATGGATACCCCCTCCGTCTGGGGAGATTGGAGGGTTAGCTCGGACTCGTATAGCGACTAAAACCCATCCGGTTCTTCCACTGATATGGGTTGGGGCCCGGGGTGCAAGAACAATTAGGCACCCTCGAATCGGCCCTCTACAATGCGCACCAAATATATGAAAATAATAGGTCTCATAATTGCTTTTAATACATTCGATCTGAAGGCCGATCAGTCTCGAAAGTACCTAAAACTGTTGAAATTTAAGTCGTTTTTTATTTGAGATGGGTTTGCTCTTGACTCTAGTCTAGGTCACAGATGACAGAGACAAAGTCGACGATGGATCGAGGTCAGGTTCACTCTAACTTTGAAGAGATTAAATTACGGTTATAAGCGTTCTGAAGCACAGTCGTAATGTCAATGTCAAAAACTGATCAAAATGTAGGGATTTTAGAGGTTTTTAGATTGCGTATTTATCCTCTTTAGCGACTTTCTTTTTCACTTGCTTTATATTCATCCGCAGCATTATAAAATACGGCCGCGTTTCCACCCGCAAGCGACTCGCATGCTAGTATAATTACATTGCGAGGCACGATCGAGCGATTAATCACATTATACGTCGGTAGCTCGCAACGTAATACAACGTGCACCAGAATAAACGCAATTTTACTAGGGGACCTACCCCAAAATGGCGAAAAAGAAATCAGCTGTTCACTATATTTTATCGAGTTATGCGCATGTCCCGTATAATTATGTTTGAGGCTGTCGTTTTTTTTTGTGATTTAAGTGTTGGTCCCATAGTGGAAGTTGTTCATAATGATGAGTAGAATGACCTCTTAAGAGGTATTGCGTTTATACTGTTACACGTCGTAGACTTGCATGTGAGCTAGTGCAGTTGTAATCATGGGCTACTGGCTACACAATCGTTTTACCTCTTTCACACTATTCAGCCTATATTGACTTAATACCTGAAGGGAACGCGAGCGGTCAGTCCGTTCTCTTTGTCTAGTGAGTCTGTTCCCATTTAGTATACTCATTGTTTACGTGTGCGCGACGTCAAAACGCCATCGCAGCGTCTACTCAACGGCAGCAAAACGTGAGGTGCAAAGAATGGCTTTTTGTAAGAGTTTTCTCCATTATACGGATCTAACACCCATTGTTTTGCTATGGGTAGGATGTACTATTACCATTCAATAACATTATTTTTGTTCGCTTACAGGGCACCCCCTGTAAGAGAACAAAAATAATGAAGTAATTAAGGTAAAAACATTACTAAATTATATATAAATCGAACGTATTGAGTAGGCCAAGATTTATCAATATTTTAAACAGACTTTAAAAAAAACGTTGTAAAAAAAACGACTTCCAAAAAAACACTACACTACACTATAGTTTTTTGGAAGTCGGTTTTTTTACTGTTTTTTTTTTATTTTTCACTTTTTAGTGGTACCCTACTCCTAACAACACCACGTCACAGGAAAGCAAAAATACGCAAGTTCATATACAGGTATTGCTACAATCGCAGCGAGCATATTATATTACGGCGTGTCCTAATATTCATGTAAAACTAGACACATACGCATGTTCGTGTTCGTTTCCACGTGCTGACTGCACGAATGCTCGCTTTGTAACATGTTACATTACGCCCTGAAACACCGATCATTGGGTGAAAAGGGGAAATCGTTTGTACTAAATCAGCACAAACGAAATACCTTGCGAAGTTCATCATACACCTTAAATCAGAGGGCTTTAATCTGAAATTCTGAGGTGTTACCTGGAGCTAGGCCTGGCGGATCCCTCCCTGCTGCCGCGGCCGACGACGTGGACCTTGGATGAGGAGTAGGCCCTGCCCATGCAGTTGACAGCCTCGCAGGTGTAGGTCCCGAGTGACGTCGGATCCTCGGCATTCGCTGTGAGTGCGAACACATCGCCTGCTTTTATTTCACGACTGTCCTGTAAAGTAAGAGAAGTTTTACGATTAATCTCACTACTATTATAGATGCGATAGTTCAGAAGAATGGATGTCTGGTCACGCCGGAACGTCTTAACGGATCTGCATGTAATTTGGAACATTCATAGATTAGGTATAGTAAGGAATTTCATCCCGGGAGTAAGTCAAATAAGACTTATGGAACCGAAACGTGGTCGCTCACAAAGGGCCTCATCAGAAGGCTTAAAGTCTCCCAAAGAGCAATAGAGAGGGCAATACTTGGAGTTTCCTTGCATGATTGAATCAGGAATGATGATATCCGCAAGAGAGCCAAAGTTACCGACATTAGCCCGAAGGATCGCAAAACTGAAGTTCCACTCTATCTCACTTCCACTTTCAAACAATAAAATTTTAATGCGTAAAAAGACGCATTATTTGATAGTCTCTATTCTCTCGAAGTCATTTCAAGAAATTGTGAACCGACATAAACTGACGACATGTTGGCGATGGCGACCATCAATGTACGGTTCTACAATTTATCGGATTTTCTTGCCTGCACACACACTGCACAGGGACAAATGGGTTTGACAAAGATTCCGAGCTGAGTAACGCCGTCGTAATAAATCCAATTTCTAGGAACAGGGGCATTCCATCAGTAAATTCTGGGAAATACTATATCAAAGGTAGCTGAGGCTTCGAGCGTCCTCACTTAAAATTATTAATGCAAGAGTAAGCTTGTATGTTACGCATGTACCCCCCCTGGAGACGGATAGACGGTTACATGCTACTTAAAAACTCGGATAACAGCTAGTCTGATACCAATAAGTGTAATTGGATATTTCTACGGTGGGGGGGATAATTTGAAACGTTTTAGAGTGATCTCACGAGTTTACTGTTGAGACTTGGGACGTACTAAAAGGTAGTTGAAGCAACTTGTGTAAATAAAGGGGATGGTTTCATAAAGTGATATGATATAATTTCTGTGTTTAAATGTTTTCTTGGAACCACCTATATACGTTAGTGTTTGTTAGTTTGAGTGATCAGGCGCTGGCATTTGCTGTATTATGTTTTATCTACACTAATATTAAAAAGAGGAAAGATTTGTTTGTTTGTTTGTTTGAAATGAATAGGCTCCGAAACTACAATACCGAGTGAAGTGATAAAGTTTTTAAGGGAGGACATTATTGCTTGCTTCAGTTTACGTCGGAATGCTATGAACAAACTAAAAGTGGGATAATTGAAACAGATGTAACAATTTTTGCATAATCAATCCCTGACGGGCTGAACGAGGTGGACAGTTGCGCTGATCCTGGGCACGAGACAAGTGAGATTCAGTCAACGGTAGCGTGGCAAAGGCGATTGTCAATACTTACGTCAAAAATGTATGGGATTGACAGATGCTACCGAAATGTCACGTAATCTACTACATTTTGGAATTTCGACACATTCGCTAATTGAATGGCACATTGCTTAGAATAATAACGCCTAGAAACCTAGTACGAGCATCAAAAGTGAAGCTACTCAGACTACTCCATATATGGAGTACTAGGCGCAGCGAGCCGTCAGTGCTCAAGGTCACGCTCTGTTGAATGCACCTCCCGAGAAATATTTAAAAATGACAGTTTGTTGTATGAAAAGATGCTCTAACACAACCGGAAAACTGAAAAAATGTGATAAAACTACGTTTCACACCTAAGTACTTACATTAAATCCATTATTTTTACGTAAATCAATCTTCAAATAAAAATATTCATAACCTAATTTGTCACAATGTATTGTTGCCAGTTGTAAAGAAATATTACTCATAATACAGTAGGCACTAACGGGGGGCCGACCGCCGACCAGTCTTTCATGGGTGTCATTTTCGTGATTTCTGGGGTCGCTAAAACCGATTACGGGGTCAAAATCGTAATCCAAGATGGCGCCGACGAAATTTGATCGGCACCGGGGGTCTGTACTCTGCTTTTAAAAGTAATTGTTCAAGTTTACACTTCTGTCCGCACTTCCGGAGTGCCACTGCATTTTTTTACCGGGTTAGTTTCATCGAACAAGCAAACATCTAACACGTTTTTCTAGCGAATAGCAATGATGCCGATTCTTTTGTTCACCACCTAAACTAAAATAAGAATTTTGCTATCTCTTACTGCAGACCACGAAAGAAGCAGACAAGTGATATGACTCCATAATCCATTTTAGCGACCCCAGAAACCATCAAAATGACACCCATGACGAAAAGTTAGCAAATTTCGTCACCGCCATCTTGGATTTCGATTTTGACCCCATAATCGATTTTAGCGACCCCAGAAACCATAAAAATGACACCCATGACGAAAAGTAAGCAAATTTCGTCACCGCCATCTTGGATTTCGATTTTGACCCTAGTATCGGTTTTAGCGACCCCAGAAACCATGGCTTATTACAATAAGGACGTACCGACAAGTTACGTACGTAACATTTTTTTATGTTGATCTATGATTAGTCCATTTTTCCCGATTTTAGGGAAAGTGTTCATTCCTAGCAACATTTTTTTATGTCTGTGTGCGTGTCTGTGGCTGTAATTACATACTGCTCACTCCCTCACACATAAGTAATAAAGTTGCTTCATTTTTTAGTAGGGAGCGTGTATGAGACTTTCCTTCTAGGCGTTATTATTCTAAGGCACATTGTCTAGGGCCTCCTGAGACCACAGAATAAGCAGAAATGGCTAGGTAATTAGTAAAAATCATTGTGCTTAATTTTCCAAACCAAACCTTTAAAAGGGGGTAGAGGGGGCTGTTGAAGTTTGTTGAGTACCTACCTACTTAATCCGCGCGGACGTCAAAAATCGTAAGCCGCCACTTTTGCGCTCAATTTGCATCGCTGTACGCTAGTCGGACGTCAGTTAGGTGTCACTTATGTGGTTAGGTCAGTTAGGTGCTACACGTGGTCTTTGAATCGTTTTGATTTTCTCATCACCTAATAGTGCTTATGTTGATGTCATACCTAGGTAGTCAAAAATGGCACGCTTGGTTTTCATACAGATCGTGACACTTGCTTTATCGATGTTTTTCTATATCTGTGGTGTTATGAGAAGAAATCGATTTGGAAAGTAAGTCAGAAGTGGTCATAGTCATTAATTCATTTCCAAGATGAACTTGAAGTTTTGTATTATACACCGTGAGAAGTAAACCTTTGCAGCACGGAAGTGGGCACGCCGACCACCTTGCACTCGAGCGAAACAGTCCTCTGCTCAGTCTAGAGCGTGCACAGTTTTCCCTAGGGGACACTACAGTCTTCTTGGGGAACACTGACACACTCCCTAGCATAAAGACTCTTACCTTGAACCATCGCAGCACGGGAGTGGGCACGCCGACCACTTTGCACTCGAGCGAGACAGTCCCCTGCTCAGTCAGGAGAGCGCGCAGTTCTTCCACGAATTCAGGGCGCTTGTACGCTTTTGGTACTGCGAACAAAATGGTGGATTAGGGTTTTCATTTTTATAGACGTAGAAGATATGTTCTCCTTTCTTAATTAAGAAGATAAGGAAACATTGATAAGAAAATAATATAAGGTAGGCTTCCTATCTAAAACACTTGGAAATGGAGTCGGGTGGGCATTTTAAGGAACTGTCTTTAAAAATGTTGTGTTGTGCCGTTTATATAAAATTTGACTTTCGAATAGTGCTGGCTCGCAGCCAAATTTAAATAAATGGCGTTTGAATGATGGATTAATTGACAATAACTATGGCCACCGGAAAAAAAACATTAGGTTAGATAAAATATAATTAATTTTTATGGCTAACTGGTGTGCGTTGCTCCTTCATTTTATAAGCTTTACAGTCGTAGTACAGAGTAAAGAGGCTGTCTACCTTTCGGCTATTGAAGCTATTTTTAAATTCCGCCGTGGATCATATTTCAAGTCATAATTTGGCAATTAACTGCAATTTCTTTTTAAAATTTTGATATCTAAAAAAATGTGGTTATAAAGATTAATTGTTCTAGCAGTGGACAGTTGTAAATGTAACTGCGTTCTTATAATTTTATGAATTTCACCCTAAAGCATGACAACCTATATAGCAAAGAATGCATCAGGATAGACGAGCAAGAGTCGTTGCCGAAGATAGCCAGGGAAACAGTGGCGTGACAGCCACGACGAGTTCAGGACGCATTGACCGGAGAGGGGATAAAACCGGGAAGAGTGGCTGTAAGAAGGCCATAGGGGAGACCTTTGCCCAGGATTTGTACAATATTACCACTATTATAAATGCGTAACATTGGATGTTTCTTATTCAATCTAAATCTGTACCTATGAAATTTGGTGCAATAGCACAAAGAGTACTTTTATCCTAAAAGTATGTTCCCTTAGGAAAATTTCCATCTAATTCATCCTAAAGCGGCTAAAACCTCACCAAGTACATTAAGATGCGCAGAGCAGCTGGCGCGACCGCCAGCGTTCTCCGCGGTGCAGGTCCATCGACCAGCATCGTCCACACTGATGGCGGCCACGTCAGCACACCAGAAGTTGCCATCCCGGGCCAGCGCCACTCGCTCCGCTTCCAACAGACGGCGCTCGTTTCGGAACCATGTGACCTGTGCAAGGAGAAATAAACAAAATTACTTAAAAAGTCAAGCTCTGAAATAGGTTGGTGCGTTCAGGTAAACATACAGCAGTTTCTAAAGGACTCGTCCTTTATTCTCGTATTTTAGAACTATTCGCGTATTTGCATTGCAGACGCAAAATGTATGGCGTCTGTCCGCGCGCCCGCGACGCTAAATATATTTTGTTCCTTTGACGCCATACATTTTTTCTCGTCAGCGCCCTATCCGATTTGTATATCAAGTCCCTTACAATACAGAGAAGTATCGCAACAAAATATAAAATGAACGCCATCCTTGCTGTCGAAAACATACAAACATTACTATGAGAATTCGTTCATGGGCAGTAATATTAGAATGAACGGATCCATCTGCTTTATGCATGCACTATGGACGTTTTGACCAACGTGATCGCTGATTGGATTGAAAGTCACTTTATTTAGAGTCCCTGGTACCGACAACTTGCAAGGTAGGTTGTCACTATCAAATTTTTGGTAGGCGAATAATACAAACATATTTATACCAATCGGTTGGCGTAGTAATCCTCTATGATTATGGGAACTTTTTATTGAAGCAAACTAAAATGTTGTATCTCCTTAGCTTAAAAATGTTTCACCTTATGTTTCCTAGATTTTCTATACAGCTAATTTATTTCATACTGGTATCCCGACCCGGCTTCGAACGGATATATATTTTTTTTCTTCAAAATTTTATTTAATTCTAACCTCACCCTGACAATTTGAAACACAACAACAACAACAAAAATATTTAAATCGTTCAAGTCGTTCTCGAGTTATGCTCGTACATACATTTTGGCGATCCATTTTTATTTATATAGAAGAAGATTAGTAGAAATAGATGCATAGATGAAAATATTCAAAGTCAAAGTAAAAACGTTTATTTATTTATTTTTACAAAATATTTAATTAGAGAGCAACACAACATATTTGCAAACTAGAGTTATATAAAACGCAAAATGCCATTCATCACTATTTGCAGATATTTTTTAATACCTACAAACAGATAGAAACAAAACAAACATCAGAGCTCTGAATTTATTCACTAAAATGTATGCTCATTAAAATTAATCTCACCGCTCAGAATTGAATATGGCGTTCCGCGTCCATCGTTTTGATTGCATTCAAAACTGAAATCTGGGCAAGAGAGAATATTCCGCACTTAATTTTAGTTGAAATTTCCTCTAACGAGTGATCATTAATTCATTACAATAGTATTTTCACCATGGAAAGCGCAGAGCATTCGCAATTCCGTCGAAATGTCAAATCCGTCATAGCATTTCCAGTTATCAAATAGTTATTGGAGAGCTACAGTATATTCAAGCTCTGGTTTTGCGCCAAAGTAATCTCTATTATCGATGCTATTAGATTGCTGTTTGGTTGCTAGATATGAAATAATGTGACTGGGCTGTATGTTGATTGACAATATCTGGAGTTATCACTAATCATGTCAATAGATCTTCAATCTGTTGGGTTGTTATCGCTTTGTGCGAATACCAGCTAATGCTGTTTTGATAGACACTCTATCAGGTAACAATTAAATTGATGCTCGAGTTAAGTTGAATGCTACTGTTAACGCCCTATGAACATGTACAGTTTGATCTATATGAGTATATGAAGCTATAAATCACAGCAACAAATCATATTACAGTAGCTACGTATATAGTTGCAGCTTTGCAGCATGAGCTCTCAAAGCTTTTATTAAATTACCGACACGCTTTGCTAACAGACACAATAATGGGTTTAATGAATACATTGTGAAGCAGACGAATGGTTGTATTGTTAATAAATACACTTGAACGTCAACCTCTGTGTTTTTGGTAAACAGTGTGGTTTAACTGTTATTAATATTGTAAAAGCTCGACATTATTAATAATGGCGGTGAATAAAATTAAATTCATAAATACACGTGAAGAGAAAACTTTGATAATTTAATTTGGTTTATGTAAAGTTAATAATGATGTAGAACGAGTGCTGAAAACTTATTGTTCTTAGATAGGTACTGTGGATTTTCTCTATATAGGTACAACGTGTAACAGAGTAAACGCAATACCTCTTAAGAGACCATCCCCCAAATCGCGAGAAAAAAGTCAGCTGTTCAGTACATTTTGTCGAGTTATGCTCACAGAAATGTATGGAGCAGTCGATTTTATAGCGATTTCAGTGTTGGTCCCATAGTAAAAGTTGTTCATAATGATGAGTACAATGACCCCTTAAGAGGTATTGCGTTTATTCTGTTACACGTTGAATAAAACTGGTGATCACCTGTCGTTTCTTTGTTATTTGACAACGACTTGTGAAATTTGTGTATTTTGTAGTGGTTTTTATTTGGAAGTTGGTCGCATTTTTTTTATGATTTTTTTTATTTTCATTTTTTAGTGGAAAGTACCCCCCAAAAATTCCAACCAGTCCGTATCTATTTAGCTGTCTATCTCCGAAGTTCGTCATCAGGTCTTAACGAAAATTAAATGGACCATTTTGGAATAAACTTCTTTAGATTGGCAAAGAATTTTTCAAATCCGTCTATAAATGACGGAGTTAGGTACGCCCGAACATACATATAATATATATATTTATACATTCGAATTGATAACCGCCTCCTTTTTGAAGTCGTTTAAATAAAATGCCGAAAAATATTTAAAAAAAATAACCTCTCTTCATAATTTGCGCGTTTCGCGGCCATCTTTGTTTTTCCGGGAGCTGTCAAAAGAAGCGCGCGAACTGAATAACAAATTATAAATACATACAACGGATGCGGTTTGAAATAGACGAATTATGTCACGAACAGCGTTTGTTGGACATTCCGATGGATCTCAAGGTTCTGCGTGGCGTTAATGAAATAGTGTTACGGCTGAACGTGGGTTTTAAAGTGTAGTATACCACTTCGGCGAGATGCGAAAGAAAAGTCGACGATTTGTAAAACTCCTTCTAACTACTGTAGCTATGTAGTCGGAGTTGGCTACTCTTCAATGGTCATTATATATAAACATACCTATTTAGGTACTTAGTTCATATATTATATAAGTACCATAATGTAATATTTTATTGCACTTTTTCTCAAACAATAAAAGAAATGCGTGAGTATTATGCCAGATATTTTTGTATGCAGTGATTTTTTTAATTTAATTACAGCAAAGCTGTCTCAATTATTGTTTATCACACAATCATTAGTTTGTCTAAGAATCACGCAAAAAGGTGGGTGGCAAAAAAAGGCAAATAACCAACCATAGAGAGTTTTAGTCACAGATCGCGGACATTTCATTTAATGCTCTTATTTCTCTATATCACGCAAAGAGACACTGAGCGCTATTTTCGTCTTCTACTATAAATTTATTTTTAATTGAACACAAAACGTTATTTCGATCTCAGATAAATTCGGCTCAATGGAATGTAGCCCTTAGTTGTAAATTGGGGGATAAAAGCTTTTATGTGCCAAATTATTGGCCTTGATGACAGTATTTGGCTCCAGAAAAGCAACGAAATAACTATAGACTGAAGTTACCTAGGAACTTTGTTAAAATGTAATACCTGTCAGTGCTAAAAAATAAAAAAATATATATAATCAAGGAATAAGATTTAATAATTGCCTCACCACCGTATCTCTAACTTGAGTATATTCAATTCATTGACCGTCAGCGTCGATTGCTCGTTACATACAGCGCTTTCAATTGCTTTATTTGGTTTGTAACTAAAAACCTTACTCATAGATGAAGCGCTCAATTCAAACTTGATGGCGATTCTTGGCGAACAAGACTTGTGTGTATGAGCTACAATGCCATATTCCCATACAAAACGTCAAATTGAATCAAAACTAATTATAACGCCGAGGAATAAGACCGATTAACTTTTTCGAAATTATGTACTGTCCGTTTTATTATATTAATTAAAATGTAAATTATAAATGTAAAATTAAATGTAAAAAAAAACTAGTTATTATGGTAAAGGTTTCTTATGTGTTGATTCATATGCCCTTTTTAACAATGTCCTTTGAGGTGCAAGATGGGACCCATACATAGACATACTGACAAATCAAGTTACGTAAATGCTGGTAAAAGTAGTCAAGTCTCTTCATCCATCAACATTATTTCGGTACCTAGTCTTTCAGTCTTCATTCATTTACTCTTTAATAATAATATTATTAGGTTATATTTTATCTACAGTTATATTTTAAATGTTTAGATTTTGTATTATTTAATAATGTCCTGTTAATTCAACAAATAATTATAATAATTAGAAATCACAAGCAATACCTTGTTACTAAATAGAAAGAGCCGAACCTACTATGTTATATGGACCTAGTGGCGAAGGATTTTGGGTTCCACCCATATCGGTGAATGTTTTTGAATATTTACGTACATAATGAAATTAATATCAACGGTGTAGTCTTCTGTAACATGGAACCCACAACATGCGAGTAAATGTGTACAAATAGGTACAACCACAGCCTGTTAATTTGGTGTCCACGTGCGGTGATAATTGTGTAATTAAACTGTTTTAAGCTTTGTATTACTAATTAATTATTGGTCATTGTACACCTGATTAGCTATAATTGATATTAGCTACGTTCGTTTCGGACACAAATGGCATTGTT
This sequence comes from Melanchra persicariae, assembly GCA_947386135.1. Classification (NCBI taxonomy): domain Eukaryota; kingdom Metazoa; phylum Arthropoda; class Insecta; order Lepidoptera; family Noctuidae; genus Melanchra; species Melanchra persicariae. The sequence goes on from OX376643.1 coordinate 33,033,552, forward strand.
GATTTTAATAAATACTGCAAATGAACTCCTTCTTTTGTTTTTTTAATATTATTGGCTTCATTGAGGTTGCAAATTGTAATCCGGATCCGTGGTCGAGTGGTTCAGGCGTTGTTTCTAATTTGGCTAGGACATGGCAGGCTTGAATCACCTGATTGTTTGATAAAAAGATGATTCCGTGCTTCAGAAGGCACGTATAAACCGGTGGTCCCGGCCGCCAAATGGCGGTCGTCAAATAAACCATGTAAGAGGCCCTTGAAGTGGTTCAGAAACTCTGACACTAGGTGTGTGGGGTCGTTAGACCTTACTACCCACACGATAAAGAAGAATTTCTGGATCCAGTGACAGAAAATTTGAGGCGGTAAATGATATTTATTTTGTAAGTAGGTTGTAAATAACACTTTTACACGTCAATCTTTTTGGTCATTATAAACTAGATGAGGCCGGTGTTTCCTAGCTGACTATACATATTTTATTTCAAGCTCATGCATGCATTTCGCACCAAATACCATGTTCTCGCAAAATACTGTTGTTCTAGGCAATACTTTGTTCTTATAAGTAGTACACTCTAGGTGCATCGAACTCACATATATTAAAGTAATTTTTTGGTATTCCAAATATTATAAAACATTTATTTGAAAAGAGTAAATGATGACGTTCAAAAGTGTGTTTAGTGGCCTAATTGAAATAAACGTTTTGACTGTGACTTTGACAATGTTCTTATTTATTACACGCACAAAAACATACAAGTTCAAACAAAACAGGTCAGGTTATGAACAATATTTCGATTATTTTTATGGAAATCTATAAATAACATCCCGCTCTGGGTGAAGCGGGAGGGAGTGTCAGACTCTTACTGACTAAAGCCCACTCGTTTAGTCAAAAATGCCCTTTTCGTTCCAGGGCCACGGTAACTCTTTCGAACAATCCCGCAACCCTAAAGCTTAACACCTATGATCAATAATCATGAAGTCGCTCTGTAAAAATCGAACTAGTTAAAACAACGTCCATTTTAAATTTAAAAAATTGAAACTTAATCCGTTGACAGATGAAACTCGGCAGTATTTTTAAAAGCTTTTATTTCATTATTTTCAGCTTTCAAATAGAATTGATATAAATAAAAAAGTTTGCTGCCATGTTCTAATCCTTAATGGAAATGGCTTCGTTTCAGTTTTATAAATTTAGTCCAAAACTAACGTTTTAAAATTTTATTGAACAATTCTATTTTAGATTTCAGCTAGTCGATTGTTGCCTAGCCTACTGCTAACAATATTGGGTTCGGCTTTCTATCAAACCGGATTCAGTTGAATACCAGTATTTTGCGTAGAGGGCCTGCGGACCTGACCACCACAATCCAGTGTGTGACACGGTACTTCACAATCCGTAATGACTACCGACGATCTACAAGTGACAGTCGGGACCGACGACTTAGCGTACTTTCCGAGACATGGAGGACTCTCAACCCATCCACAGACCGACCTTGGCAAGTGTGGCTTAACCTTGAAGGTCGACCCGTGCGGCTATTATTATTTAGCCGCGAGCTCTTCGCTTGATGGTTTTCTATGTTTGCTCCGAGGATCTAGACAAAGTGGCAGCGGCAACAATTATGAAAGAAATTCAAGATGTATGAACTTCACTTGCGTCACAGAAATGTACGTGGTCACGTGGTCAATTCACCACGTGACCACGTACATTTCTAGACATTACATTTTAGACTTCCGAAATCTTTATCCCTGATATAATGACTAACTATCTAGATCTAGGTCTTTTCTCTTTGGTTACGACATTCACAACTGTGATTTTCAATTCCTTATAATTTTATATAATAATAAATATATACCCCCTCCAACCGAATTTCGATCACAGTGGATGTACGCAAAAGATATTATAGTGCACTATAGTAGACACCAGATAAATATGCAATAACGGTCATTGACCCACACTCATTTATTGACTTTCTTAATATCAAAAACAGAAATAAAGACAAAAGCTGTCCTGAATCAACTTCTATCGTGATCCTTTACGTTCTCTAGTAATGAAAAACGGTTCATAAGTTAATAACTTATTGTTCGGGTATCTACGAAGGGTTAGTAGGGAAAGGTCAATGTACTTTATTGCAAGTTTATCTGGCGCCTACCATAGTGTGTGGGGAAATACAGGTGCACTCTCTGTTCCCTTAGTCCGATGGGACTGCAATGCGACACGACTGGAGAGATCAAACGCAGGACCAACGGCTTTAGATACGTGCCGTTTCCGAGGCACGGGGGTAATGAACAATGAAAATCTGCTGATATTCTTTGCTTTTCCAACGGTGTTTATTGAAGCGATGGCGGATGGCGAAGTATTATGTCCAGTGGAATACAATTTACAGAAAATTCAATAAGAAAATTGTAAACTAAATAATATATATTTTTTTAAGGTCTATCCAGAGTATGGTAGAAAATCTTAGTCTTTTCCAATGTTTAGGATAAGTCAGTTAGGTGCTACACGTGGCGGCATCTTTGAATCGTTTTGATTTCCCCATCGCCTAATAGTGCTTGTGTCGACCTCATAGTAGGTAGTCAAAAAAATGGCACCTTTGTTTTCATACAGATCGTGATATTTGCGTTATCTATGTGTATCTATTGTGGTTACAACACACCGACTTTCAAAAGAATTGCACGGAAACGAGACGAACAACGTAGACGGTCGGCAGTTTCGATGCTGTTATGCCAACAGCACAAAAACTGCAGCTTTCCACAAGTTCGTATGCTGTTTGTCTGTTAAAAGAGGCCAACCTCTCTTTGTAACACGCACAGTGGAATGTATCATTTATAAAAGTAAAAGGGTAACCGGGTGACATACAACGCACAGCCGAATTTACTGGGACTAGAAACATGAAATATTGCAAAAGGCTTCTTTTTATGACTTAGGGAAGCATTCAACCCTTCAGGGGGTAAAAAGAGGGGATAACGGTTTGTACAAAAAAGTTTTTTACAAAAAATTACAACCGATTTCGAAACAAAAAATACTACAAAGTATGAAATAACTATAATTTCGGAAGTCGGTGTTTAGTTATGTGCATGAAAAAAGTAAAAAACACCGTCTTCAGTAATTATGGTTGTTTTATACTGTGTAGTGTTTTTTTAATTCGAAGTCGGTTGTATTTTTTTGTAAAAAAGTTTTATTTTTCACTTTTTAGTGGTTCACATGTGCTTACTCACAGCGTACCGACGTGATGTTATGTTATGAACTGGTGTAAACAATAGACAGACATGAGATTTCAGCAATCCCAGTCCATTTGCTATTATTTATTGAGGAGTTCCGTTGCCTATCTCCGAAGTTCTTCATCAGATCTTCACCAAATTGAAATGACCACTCCGAGAAAGTTCTCTTCCAAATCGCTTCAAGTGTGTTCAAAATTTGAAGAGTTCTCTCTACGTCTCCAGAATCCCATCATCAGATCCTGACTTGATGATCATGGGACCACACACTTTCAAACAAAAAAAATCCAAGTCGGGGAACATACATAAAAAAGGTTCCGACGAATTGAGAACCTCCTTCTTTTTGAAGTCGGTTAAAAATCTGCGTAAACGAAGCTCTAGTCCTTAAAATGTCTGGTGAACTCGACTCACCTTACACTCCGTGGAGCTGACGATCTCGACGAGGAACCGCGTCCTGGTGCCGACCTTCACCGTGAGGTCCTGCAGACGTCGGAGGAAGGTCGGGGGGTCCTCGCCGGTTGGAGCCTCATCAGCGCACACCTCGAGACGGAGACGACTCGTGTCGCTCCCAGCTGCATTACTTGCCTGGGTACAAAAAGATAAATATTTTAGATGTAGCTTTTTTTAATGATAATCAGTGAGCTCTTATCGAGAACAGAATGTTACTAATAGACCAACGCGTGTTTTGTTTCAATAATATTCACACAATCCTCTTTACCTAATTCAAGACTGAAAATATACACATGTCAAAAAAGATACTGATATCTTTTAAATACAAAAACTTTTGCAAAAAAACTCAACGGTGTTTTTTATTGTTTCTTCGTTTTTGACACCAACTTCCGAAATTAGAACTAAATAAACTTCCAAATAAAAAAAACCCAACAAAGTACAAAATAACTTTAATTTCGGAAGTCGGTGTTTTTGGTAGTTTCTTCGTAATTTAACACCGACTTTCGAAGTTAAAGGTATTTTGTACTTTGTAGTGCTTTTTTTTATTTTGAAGTCGGTTGTATTTTTTTTGTGAAAGAGTTTTTTATTTTTCACTTTTTAGTGGTAAGTAACCCCCCCCCCACACCTAATAACACCACTGGAAAGTCACAGGAAAGCAAAAACGCAATTTAGTTTACTTTGATGACATATTTTTTCCCGCTATTTGGATTTAAAAACCAAACTACAAATACCGATTTTGATGAAATTTCAATGGAACCAATCGGGAAGTATATCCTTTCACATTTAATGATGGAGTTATGAGAAAAAAATACAACCTAATTGAGAACCTTCTCCTGTTTATGAAGTCGGTTAAAAATACATATTGAGAACTAAAAAAGAATTGATCTCAGTATTCCTTGATGTAAATATAAATAATGAATCCAGAATACGTAGCCCAAACCGAGACCATTGGAAAGCCCCTACATAAAAAAGTTATCAGGTACTTTACAGGTTTTACAGTGATCATCTGAGCCCCCAAGTTTAAAAATGAAGTAACGGAAACCCACTGACAATTCGAGATTTAGTTTCAAAGAATTATCTATTACACCCTATAAATACTTCTAATACAGTGGTCATTGAAGTTCAAAGTTATCACCCAGCAAACCTTTGAACAATTTTAATACGCATGAACAAAGTGATAAGTACATTAATATAGCTATTTATGTAATTATAAACAAATAAATTTATATAAAACTCGTATCTACAAATATTTTCATCGAGAAAACAAATCCCTTTGTTCAGTTATAACCTCGATGGGTTCAGCTATAGCACCGTAAATATATTACATTCCTTAGCCTTGCATTTTAAATGATTTCTTGAACCAGGCTACTAGAACATGGCCATGTTTATATGCACGAGGGCAGGTCAACAAGTACGCAGAATGAAAAGGGTGAACAAAGTGAACTTATTTTTTCCTTTTCAATAAAATATTCTCCATCAATCCTTATACACTGACCTTTCAAAAATTGTATATGAACCTTCGAAAAAAAAAAATTATCAAGGCCCTCCATAGGCAGAAATAGCCAACTTCACTTCTTTGTCATCGGTGAATTTCTTTCCAGAAAGGTCTTTCTTCATATTTATAAATTACTGAACCCATTTTGATGTCATCAAAACTTGTCCTTTTTCAAATCGGTTCATAAATGACGGAGATATGAGGTAACAAATTTGAAAAAAATACAACCGTATTGAGAACCTCCTCGTTTGTTCGTAGAATATTCTTAAGCTTAAAGATAATAACTGACTTTGACTACATTATTATTCTGGGCTTATAATGATTAGTGGATATTTCTGTTTATATGTTTTTAATAATGTGCTGTTTATTATTGTAATACAAAAATAGTTCAATGTACCATACAGTCAGGAGCAGAAATATACGACAATTATTACGCGAAAATCTAAAGCGATTTTCTTCGACTTTCGACTTAAAAGAGTTGATAGGAAATTTAAAATGGTACAAATGTATGGTCGACGCCAGATATCTTTGCAAAAACGGTCATTGCCCTTTCCTTATTATCTCTTCGTAAGCAAGTAAACAATGTTGTGAACAATAAATTATAAATCGCTTTTCTTCGTCTTTTTGTGCATTTACAAGAAAATGTTACGATAGATGTCGATTCAGGACAGCTTTATGTCTTTATTTCTGTTTTCGCAATTAGGAATGTCAATAAATATATGTGGGTCGGTGGAGCGATGACCTGGTGAGGGTCGCGGGTAACCGATGGATGCGAGACGCACAGGACCGGTTGTTGTGGCGACACTTGGGGGAGGCCTATGTCCAGCAGTGGACGTCTTTCGGCTGATATGATGATGATGATGATGATATGTGGGTCAATGACCGTTATTGCAAATTTATCAGGCGTCGACCATTGTTTTCATAACCAATCTGTTTTTAAAAGGCATTTTCTAAAAGTAAAATAATTGCCTAATTCCGTTAATCCCCAACCCAACCCAAAAATTGCAAGAAAACTGCAAAACTGCACTATGTTTGTACTTCCCTACAATAAAGTCCATTCTCGTATCTATTACGTTTTTTAACCGACTTCTTTTTGTAATACCAAGCCACTTTATCGGAAACCACTTTTTTTGGATAGGAAATCATGAAATAGCTTCTCCAGCTCTGAACGGAGTGGAGTGCTCCTTGAAATGCCCTATGCGCTCCAGGGCCACGGTAACGAACAACTCCGCAATATTGACTACCGCTGACCTTGAAAAGTACTACGGCACTAACAATAACTCATATCTACCAGCAACTTGCTCTGAAATACTCTCTTGTGGAACCAAAAGTGCCATACTACAGGTATATGGCCGACCCAGTTCTCGATAATTGCATTATCGCATCGTAATGGGATCGGTTTATCATCACTGACAGAACTAATGTGACCAATAAGCCTGATGGAACGAAGCAAGAGGCGTGCAATGATTGTAGACATAACCGTTCCGCATGACGAGAACCTCGTGAAAACCGAGAAAGATAAGCAAATCAAGTATTGACTTGGCAGTAAATCAAGTATTGACTCGCGAAATTGTCGACATGTGGGATGTAGACTCAGCAATCATTGTACCGATAGTTGTGTCAGCCAATGGTTTAATAGCCACGAGCCTCGACCGACACCTCAGGAGGCTCTCGTTAGGCAGCTGGATTCAGAAAGCGGTACTTCTGGACACCGCTAACAGTGTTAGGAGGTTCCTCTCTCAATTTAGAAGTTCAAACATTTGTCAGAGTTGTAGCAAGCTAACAATATTTGTATCGAACCAAACCTGTTTAATGCAAGTAATTCTTCTTTTAAAAGCTTTTATTTAACGTGCAATGTATGTATGTAACTATGTTGGTTCGGGTGTATTCTTTTTTTTTTTTTTTTTTATTCTTAGAACTCAATTTTGAAGCAGATATCTTTATTGAACAACTACTAGTACATTTCGTATATATCCACAGTCTCACTGTTTCGGTTACCACGAATTACTCCGGCTCCGGTCTGCAAAACAAAAGTTGCCACCGCCCGGTGCACGTTTGGTAGCCCATGCTCTGAAATACGTGGAAATACATCGAATATTCTGACGCAAGGTATCAGTTAGCAAGAGCCGTTCTTCATCGTCCTTTCAACGTCACGGACGTCGTGTACGGACGCGGAAAGCCGGCTTTTCATAGAAACTAGAGAGTTTACCTCACAACTAGCGTTCGTAAATGTTTTGCTCTTAGTCGTGTGTGTACCTTCAGCAAAGTTTAGGTCTTAACGTAGGTACATCGTGCTCGTCTTTCAACACCGTTCTCACATATAGTTATGGGTTATGCCAAGATGAAGTATGTAACCTTGTAGGCTTGTAACTATGGTTTCATTGAAATACCTACTTTGAGCTTGTGTTTAAAAGAGTTGTTACTGAGTGGGGCAATAAAAAAAAGTAAAATCATCACGTTATAAAATGGTATGGCCACGAACATATTCCAGTTTTTTTTATATAATATAGTTTTGGAATATAGAATTTGGAGTTACGGACGGAGTCAAACCTCTCGTGCCAAAGTTGACAAAATATTCAACTTCAAATTCTTAACAATCGCTGTGCTATCTAGTACCTAAGTGGAGAGTAATAGGTAGAGTAAAACGGGGTGAATAGGAACTGAGGGGTGAATAGAAACCGTTTGTGGGGAATTTTTACGATATTTTAATATTGTTTGCAGCATCTTCGGTCTCCATTTAACTGCATTGAACTAATTTTTCTCAATAAGGCACATATACATGGGAAATTATTGATTTTGGATGGGATTTGTTGCATTCAAAATTATTTGCTCACATAATATTAAAAAATTATAACCTAATAAAGATTTAGTACAATCTTACGAAAGTTGCAATTTTCCGGTGATATATATATTTATAGCCGTAACGGGATTCTAGTAGTGACCGTCCCTATTAGATATCTCAAGCAGAAGATGCTTCAGTAATGCAATTAAATATATATGTCCTGCGAAGTCGGACTTGCCAAGGCTTTGGGTGAAACTACGTCAAAGGAGAAGCCACGAGACTTAGAAGCTGGACCAAAGAAATTAGTGCGTATATTATTTTCGTTCCTAATGTTACGCATATGTAACTAAATGTCATGGCAGAATGAAATAATCAGTCTGTTGCAAGTCATTGTGCCATTATTACATTATTACGGAATTCTGAGAAGCTTGCTAGACTTGATTTGAAAACTGGAAGTTAAATTTCGAGGAGGAGGAAACTTGTACTTGGAGAAAACCCCTCCAAAAGCTCACCTATTGATAAACTGGACTTACTTCAATATAAAATGTTATAGGAGCATCCTCATTACAGGATTTATTTTGTAGAAATAATTTCAAGAAAATTACAAATTTTTGAGGAGCTCGTGGCTAAATTACAACAGCCGCACAGTCCGCTTCAAGGTTAAGCAACGCTTGTCGAGGTCGGTCTGTGGAGGGGTGACCATCTTAACATACCGAGACTCCTGCGTGCCACGGAAAGCACGTTAAGCCGTTGGTCCCGGCTGTCATCTGGAGATCTTTGGCAGTCGTTACGGATTGTCAGAAGCCCAAAAATCTGACACCAGTCTTGCCAAGAAGTACCGTGTTACCCAGTTAATGGGTTGTGGAGGTCTGGTAGGCAGCCGCTCCACGTAATACGAGTATACTGGTATTCAGCTGAATCCGGTTTGACTGGTAGCCGACCCCAATACATAGTTGGGAAAAAGGCTAGGCAGATGACGAATTTCAAGAAAATTACAATAAACAGTTTTCACTTCGAAACCTCTGATGTTCAGCATTCCAGTCTCGAAACAGATAAATAGACAGCATTTAATAATGGCCGGTCACGACCAAAGCACTGATCCTTTGAAGACCCTCCAAATCATTGACTAGATATTCCAGTATTAGGACTGCTCACAATACATTCGGAAGCGTCAAAGTACGACACAATGTTATCTAACGTTTATATAAGGGAGCATACTCACTTGCAGAGTGTAGACATTGGTGTCGCCGGTCCGGGCCGCGGATACCGTCAGCCGGACGCCGCCCGCATCGTCACTCGCCGTGAATCGTTCATCTAACGACGCCCCTGCGCGACTCCTGCACATCGCATATAAATATTTTATTATTAGGAATGGTTCGTAAGGACGGGAATTACTTTTGAAATGAATTTGGGATTTCTTGGAAAAGACAAAGTACAAACGAAAAAGACATTTAAAAAAGACCTACTTTGCCAACAATACAAGGGCCAATACAAAACTATTTTATGATAACGTTAAAACAATAATAATTTTTTATACATTTTTATACATCATGACAACATTATGATTCAATTTGGGACTACTCTATAGCATTCTATTTAATTTAATGATAAACATTAACATATAGATGAGACATAAATATGAAATGATCCTTAAGAAGTATTCGTGATTGTTATAATGACCCATGAAAGACACAGACACTGAAACACTTAGACACTCTAATTTAATAACAAAATGAGGGAGACACTAAAACAAATTTACTGATGATGAAAAAAAAACATGACTTGGAAAACACCGGCCAAAATCTATAAATCCGACAAACATTTGAAAAAGATCCGCACAGTTACCAATCTACAATCCTTCTTAAATGAAAGACAACTGGGCTTGCATGACGCATAGAAGATCACGCAGGCGTATGAAATACAATGAACACGTCTAACAGATAGGGTTACAAAGAGGTCGCTGGTTTGTTGTCCAGGCATCTTCATAGTCACACAAATGTGAAGGGAATAACTACGAATGATTTAAAAATACAAACAATGCAAAACAAATCATTTGTTTTATTTCATAAGTGTGTACTTACTAAAACGATTTTGTTGTGACTTAAACAACAATTTTATTATGTGAATGGACGCTCTTCCGAAATATACAGCGTGTAAGGGACATCGACGCATACCATGGATCCAGGACATGATTCTGGACCCCCCCGCGTTGGAATTTTTCGTCGGTTTTTCCTCATTTTTTCATTTTTTTCAGGCGTTTGTTTTACTTTGGACTGTTCATAATCGTTATTCTTACCCAACCCAATGTGATTTTTTATAAAAAAATAGTTAAATCACTACTTTCACTAAAAAAAGCAATGTAAATAAAATTAGAATTAGGCATCTGCTCAGCTGTTTTGTTGCAAAAGGTCAACGCATCCTGCCTAACAGCAAAACACTAACTAACCCATGTGTGTAGCGTCTAGCATACCGTCTAGAAAAGACATTTTTCATGTGTGGTCTGTAAACCGATCATTAGCGAGATTAATGACTTCTACAATTTGGTTAATGGCATTAAGTGTAGCCTTTTCGTGAAGTTTGCGTTACGATGTCCCTAACACCCTGTATAAGTACCCAACTACATTAGTTACTTTGAGAATTTCAGGATAACATAAAGATGAAATTATAGCTCAAATCAAATAAAGTCAAATGTACGATTTTTATGCCACCATCCCTGTTTACACACATAATTTCTTATTCTTGGATATGAATAAACCTATGCTATCTTGATGCGCATACACAAGGCACCCCTCTATCCTTATTTACCCATTATTCGGAAACTAGAACTAGGTATTTGTGTGTACAAAATTTAATTAACAGTTCAAATCTCGCTCGCTGCATGCGTCGCAAACTGACTGAAAAGTAAACATAATATAACTGGAAAAGTAAGATTAATATGGAACAAACAGGAGATGCGAGGAGGCGTATTACGGATTAAAATAGTTTGGGAGCCCCTGGTTTAAGCAACACATTTATAGAGTGTAATCGGACTTCAATCAAGCTAAGTAACATCTAAAACCGTAAACTAGAGAGGGACAGATGTGTGACGGATTGAAATGCCGCAATGTTTCGAGAATAGTTTAGCTAATGGAATGACATTTATTTAGCACTAGTTTCTGCCTCCGGCCTCGCCTGCGTGATTATTGGAAATTATTCCAAGGGGTGGAGTCTTGGAATAATTTAAATTTTAAGCCAGGTTGAAACTACAACAGCGATAACTGTTGACAATGATAAGTGACATAACGCCATGACGTTTTCTGGCGTCGGACATCAGACACCACGTACTGAACGATGTTCTACAAACACATTATGAGTGAAAATCAAGGTTCCGACGTGGGATGAACCCGGCTACGATATTAACTAGTGCGCAATTTGACGTCTTTCTCTTGAAGCTTAGCAAATTCACGTTACAGCGCAGTTGTATTTAAGTTTGAGAGATTTGCCTTATAATCTATTTCCAACCATGTTTGGTTGGCTTAAAGTCTAATAGGATATAGCTGAATAGGTACTAGTATGTTACATAGATCGGCCGATATCTATTCCGTCCCCCGTTGCTTTATTAACTGGGTGAGAGTTGAACGACCGTCAAGTTAGAACGAAGTTCCCTTCGCTGTATTTATAATGAGTGTTCCATCGTCGTACCATTACTTATTTATCATTTGAGGTATGTTTAAAATGAACTTTACGGGAAATTGACGATTAACAAATATTGCAAAAAGTGTTCGACAATTTTTGAAAACATTTTTTTTTAATGTGAACTTAAGACCACTTTTTGACAAATAAATGACTATGATTATGAAAACAGAAAGAAACCAGAAGGATCCAGATCCTTCGCTATTTCAATGTTTGTCCCATAATAAGTTGTTCATAATGAATGATTACAATGACCCCTTTTCATGTATTTCGTTCATTCTGTTACACGTTGTATACCTACTCTCGAAACCCCTCTCCTTGTGGAGCAGTCGGGTAAAAAGCAGCTGAACCCAAAAACTACGTACATACACGTACGTTTAAAAAACATTCCTTGAACCTACTGAAAGGAAAATAGGTACTAGCTGTTAAATCGACAATTATTTATTGCTATTGACAGCCAAAAAGCAACGTCAGATAACTAGGCCATTGGTTTCCGATCGCTATAAACACAATAATTGGGCTACGATTTTGGCGACCAGCAGATACATTGCAATCATTATTTCGGGACGCTTTGAGCTCGGACGTGTGTCGAAAGGGACGCGAGGTCACGGGTTATCTTCCAAGTTCTCATGCCGAAGGCCGGGTATTGAGCCCTACGTGAAACAATGACGAATAGGACAATGTGACTTGCTGGGTTTAAGCCTTAAGCCTTGACGCTGGACATAACAGATTGGTCATACACGTTCCGGCTTTGCACTGTATGCGAATTGCAGCTCTCCAGTGTCATTGTTCAAAGGCTGATTGTCGACCTAACAAAGCATTTCTAATCCTAGTAAGAATATGGATTAACTTCTTTGAGGTCCTGCTATGCTGCCTACAATAGGTACCTGGTCTGCTGTTTTAAGTTTTTATCAAACTTTTAAACGTTAGTTTTTAACTTGTTTTTTTTTTCAATCGATTAGTAAAGTGACGTATGAGCACAAGCAAACATAAACGTGTTGAAATTTTCGTAGAAATGTGATTTACATCGGAAGGTCAGTAAGTTTAACCAGCGACATGTAATAATTTAAGATTTTTACTATGGTTTACCGATTCAATAAAATGTTTGGTAACTTTTGACAAGGCCGTTATTTTATTTATTTATTTAAACTTCAAGCACAAAGGTGCAATGGCGGTCTTAAGACCTTACATTTATATAATATACATTTTTGTTTTGATGGATTGTATCATCAAGTAAATGATAAGGAGACACACGGTACACATATAACCCGTCTGCCTTCAAAGCAAGAGTGAACAGGCATCTTCTGGGCGCGCTCGCTCCATCATAGACCTCATCTATCGCTTTCCATTAGGCGGGATCGAGGTCAAGAGCAAGCCCATTCCTCAAAAAAAAAAAAGGAGAAGAAATCATGCAGCGCCTACCCAAATCTTCTTTCTCTCTTACCCTTTTGGGGAATAATGATGAATGGGGAGTAAATGCGGTTGTGACAATCTTGACATATTATATCTCTCACAAATACCTATTTATACCTAATATTAAGCTATAATAACACCACTAATGTACTCCGAATGAGTTTGTCTGAAAAAGTTACCGTGCACTCTAAATTCCCAGAATAGTTGCGAGCAATTCATTTTGAGTGTAGTTGGAGTCGGTAGGCCGTCAAAACTAAATATCACACGACCGTTGAGCGTCACTAGAAATAAATTAGCTTCACCAGCCAACCGTTTCCATTCATCACTACGTCATCTCTATTTAAGAGTATTTGCATAATCTATGACTCGGCTACTTTTTTTAAATGATGGCTGTCTTGATTGTGCAAGCCTACAACTATTTATCTATACTAATATTATAAAGAGGTAAAATTTGTAAGTTTGTAAGTTTGTATGTAGGGGGTAATGTCTGGAACTTATGATCCAATTCTAAAAATTTTTTCACTGGTAGAAAGCTACATTATTCCTAAGTGAGTATAAATTATTTTTAAAACATGTATATTAACCGAGCTATCACAACTTTTGTCTAGCAAGTCGGAAAGAAATACCTCAATAAAATAGAATTATTTGCATGCATGTATGTGTAGGGTAGGTGTAGGGTAGGTGTAGGGTAGGTGTAGGGTGGGTGTAGGGTAGGCGTAGGGTAGGCGTAGGGTAGGCGTAGGGTAGGCGTAGGGTAGGTGTAGGGTAGGTATAGGGTAGGTAGGTAGGTAGCCAGTTGACGGGAGCGAAGCCGCGGGAGACAGCTAGTTTTAAATAATGTACGAACATAAATATGATGATTCGTATGTTTTATTATGAATTCAAGACGAAGTCCTGACTGCCAATTCTACAATTTTTTGAACAATCTTCGTATTCGCTTGTCAGTCGTAATCTGTCAAAAATGTATGGAAATTAAGGCTTTTTTGACAGATTGCGATTGAGATGCGAATGCGGACGTTTCTTAAAATTTTGTAGAATTGGCCCTCAGATCATACAAAACTTGCCAACTGAATTCCCGTCAACTTCCAGTATTAGTCCGTGCTTATGACAGGCTTTTTTTCTGTTTTCTGTTTTGTATTTGGCAAATGTTGGAACTGAAGGGAGTTGTGCAATTCTTTTTATGTTTCCGGAACTGACATTCCGTTTAAGTTTTCAACACAACCTGTTACTATTTCCACACGATATTTTTGACAGGGTTTATTTTTGGCATCGAACGTTACGATGTAAGGCTCTCTTTGCATTCGATAGTCGTTTGAATTTCCCCGTTTTTTGCGCATGTTTTTTTTACTCGATTTCTATGACAGAACAACGTGGATTAGGAGTTTTTCAGGCTTCAAGTATAGTGGTAGGTACCCGAAGGGTTTAATTAAAAATTCACACTATTGGATGGACTTATTAGAAATTAATTGTTAAAACAAGTCTTTAAAAAATATAAAATAAAGGCTTTATTAAATATGGATGCCAAAAACTGCAGCTTAATCAGCCGTTTCATTAAAAGCCTAGCCTTTTAATTAAACTGCGCCGATTAATCAACAACTTACCTACATGACATGAGCAAGTCATTTAACAAAAAAAAGAAAAATCGGCACGGTTAATGAAAAGGCTAGGCTACCAATGAAACGGCTGATTAAGCATCCCTGTTAAACATAAACAATTTAAACTCGATTGATTTCCATAACAAGTATAAAAAAAAGCATTTCAAAACGATGTTCCAATTTCCGCCATTTTAAAACTGAACCATAAACGTTTAAAAATACGCGGATCACTATAATTTATGGTGGCTTTAAAGAGGTCATTGAACCCGCCTAAATAAATCCCCGTGGATCTAAACAAACGCGATGGAAATAAGAATTTAGTAGCGTCAAGTGTGCCTATTTGTAGCACTAAAACCCGCGATGTATCTTCGAATCTATCGTCGCGATATAGTGACTACGTGTAGGTATCATTTGAGATTTATAAATAAGATTAACTTTTAGAATTTTTTTTTTCTTTTAAATTGTTGCTCTTCTCTAGGAATTTCTCCTGTATCGTGGGTGCGTTTACAAACCTATAAACTCATATACACAAACAGCCGCGGCGTTAGTTGTACGATTGGACAAAGCGAACGATAGGAAAAATATAAATTCGCCTTTCGGAAAAGTGGTTCATAGGTTTTTTTTGCACAAACAGGAAGAAAGATAGCCAGACAAAATTTTTTGATATTTGTAAGGGTAAACTGTAATAATCTGTTATTTTATACAGCAAATAGAAACTATTTTTTATTAATTCTTAAATATATTATATTTCAATTTACAAAATAAATAATGTTGTTGCTTTTTAATTTTTGAAATGTCGCTTCTGTAAAGTTCGGGGCAAAAAATATATTTTAAAACAACGCTACATTGACTCACGATTAATTTTTATATTTTTTCGAATTTTTGTATCTTTAAATTTAAATTCATCTTTGTGTTTTTTATGTAATTTTATGGATTTTAATTATCTGCAATAAATAAATTGAATTGAATTGAATTGACGAAAATTTTCGGAATTTCTCGAAAAGCCACCGCTTTAGTGAAATAACCACTACTGTTTAGTTAGAACCAATTCTGTCCACGCTCATTATTGTGATGATAACATTATCAGTGCCGCCACTGTTTATTAATGAGCGCATGTTAATTGAATGAACACAGTCATTACCTAATTGTTAAATACAATTCTATGTACCCCAAAATAAACGCAAGATTTGATCTAACTAGAGAACACTTTTTTTTTTATAAATCATAATATTCATAATCTTACACAGGGTAAGGTTATGCATAAATGTAGCTGAATTTCGTTGATTCAGCGTTGAATATCTTCCTACAATGCACTGGTGGTTGTGGGCTTGTCTGCGTAGACATTTAATTTAAAAAAAAAAACCAGAGGTGTTAAATCACATGATCTAAGGGGCTAAATTCTGATCACCGAAATGATAGATTTTCCGAACTTTGACCACCAAATACAATGTTTTTTTTTTTAATATTATTTAACAAAATCGTCGCTCTCTCGAGTAGTGCCTATTCCATTTTTACAAACTTAATCGCACAAATGGCGGCGAATTAAAAACTTGCGTTAATTTTGGGATACCCTTTATTTTCACGGTTAAATTGTCTTAAGTCCCAAACTTGTGTCCCCAACTCTTGCCACTTAGTCCCAACTTACCAAGCCCGTTTAGACGTTGAGGCATTATTTATTAACAAACTTGTGTACCTACAAACTTACACATACACTATACACATATACAGGCCCTTATTCATGAAAACTTTTCAACCATTACTTAGTTAAATTAAAACACTGCTTAAGAGATTCTAAATTAAAATTCAATTCAGTTATAGTTCAACATTTTCCTTCGATTTTCAAACTACTGCAACGTAAAATAAGTTTTTTAATTTTTAAAGCACACTTTTACTTTTAATTTTATTGTTATGTCCATACATGAGCATGGGCTCATTGACTTAATGTAGAAAAACAGTATCATAATCTATGGATGCGCGCTGCGCAGTCATCCGCAATGAAAATACCCGCCATACCACATATTTTTTCCGTGGCTGTGAGTTTGGAATAAACTATTTTCCACTTTTGTTTTATTTCAACTATATGAGTGAAGATAAAATAGTATAATTATGCGACGGCATCAAACTGGGTATTAAAACATTTAAACTACTATTATGATTAGGTACGGTTTTTATAAAATAAGGATTATTTAGTTCTCAATCACAAAAAAAAAAACATTAAATTTTGACATGTTTTGATTATTCAGCTAACGGCAAATTGAGACTTTTGGAACATGGGAGTTGAAGGTAAAGTTGATGATCTGGACGGTGAGTATTAATTGGTTTCCAGAAACTTGAATACAAAGGAATTGAATCCTTTACTACGACTAAGACATCAGAAGCAAGAACAGACAGTTCCTAATTATCTGCCTTTCAACGCTCTTTGAATTACAAATCTCAAAGGAAGTTTTCAATGTAAAGGCATTTATATTTAATACTAGTTGGTTGTTATACAACGTATGAATACACGCAATACCTCTTAAGGGGTTATTGCTGATCAAAAAAGAAATCGCGAATAAAAAATCGACTACTCTATACATTTCTGTGCGCATAACTCGACTAAATGTACTTAATAGCTGTTTTTTTTAACAGCTGTTTTGAACATTTTATAACTCAGCAATAAATGTCGAAATACGTGTACACAAAAAGGCCTGTCAACTCCTGATTTGTAGCTAAATAGTTCTTTTGAAAGCAGACCATAAAATGGACAAACAAAATACGACATTTATCAATGTTAAACATATCTAATTCAACGTTCTTTCATCTGCTAACAGAACTCACAGCACATTTTTTTTAAATAAAAATAGATCAACGTAAACAAAGTTAATTTCATGAGAGAAAACTTTTTCTTTAACTTTGTTCTTATAGACGGCTACGAAAAGAAAAAAAAACAAAATGGCCGCTTGAAAAAGTTACGTCCCTTTGACGGGACGATTCGCCTGCTTTTGCGAATTAAGGAGCAGGCTTCAACGGTCAATAGAGAAGTTATGGTATTAACATTAGGGCGTACGAGTAGTTTTTCACATGTTCGCATCACAGAATACAGAACAAACCAGAAACCGTCAACGCGATCAAATGGCGTGGTTCGTTTAATTGTCAATTAGCCAATGGCCGACGCGCGTTTTATAGTGAAGTGTACCAGCTAAATAGTGGTTTTACCCTAAAAGAGTTATTGTCATGATGCGCAGGTAACATACACGGGCGGGTAAGGCGCGAGCGGAGAGTTATTTTGGACACAATGCGCTGCGTACAGATGTGATTTAACACTATCTCGTTTGTTCTGTATTCTGAGGTTCACATGGAGAACGCTGCAAATTGGGAACTTTACTCTGAATGAAAAATGGAAAGAATGTGTTCTATCCCTAACGGGGCGAAAGTGGTTTGGTTCCAAACACATCCCTCGCTACGAATCCTCGCACATCTCTGGTGGAAACGCACCCTCATTGGTACAAAATTCTTAGGGTCATAATTATGTCATATCGCGACGGATTTATTTAAATGTAATTGAAATATAAAAAAATGTAGATGGGTCAATAACCACTATTGCTATTACAACAATGGTATAAACATAATACTAGAATGCAGCAATAAGGGTGCGTTTCCAACAGATATGTGCGAGGAAGCGTAGCGAGGGATGTGTTTGTGAAGACCAATAGAATTGCTTTATCGCTACAGGCTAGGTAAGGCTTACTGCTGCATTCTAGTATTATGTTTAAACCATTTTTGTAAGCATCTACATTTTTCTAAATTTCAATTACAAAAACAATAATTAAAGCCGTCTCGATATGACATATGACCCTCAACATTTTGTACCAATAAAAACGTATGTATCGTTTTTAGACACCGAGCAAAACACACGATACTAAGGCCAGCTAGGTATAACACAGGTACCTATTAGGTAGTCGAAAGCGCGTCACATAGCGAATTGTAACTGGCTATCTATATACAGGCATAATCCTGCTAAGTCTGCATTGCGGTGGACCTTATCTAATGAGGAAAGACATCGCAATCCGATATGTCAGTGGGTGTTTAGCGTGTCACTTCCGATATAACGAGCTGTGGCATATATGCTATACTATGTAGCTTCTGCGTGCAACTTCGTCAGCATGAAATTCAGAACTGGCTCCAGAGAGAAATTCAAAATGTGTTTCTCGCTCACAATTCCAGCCCCGGTAATACGAGTACTTCGACATGTGTCTGGTCTCCTGGTTGTAAATCTTTACCGCCCACAATTTCAGCCCCAGAAAGATTTCGACATGTTTTTTGTGAATCTTGTACCGTACACATTTCCAACCCCGGAAATAGATTCTGGTCTCCTTGTACTTCTAAATCTTTGACGACACGGTTGGCGCAGTGGTTGAGCGGTCGACTGCTGCGCTGCGTGTCACGGGTTCGATTCCCGCACGGAACAAATATTTGTATGGCCTACAGATAGTTATTCCGGGTCTGGCTGTTTGTGTATGTGAGTTTATATATTTGTGAACGCACCCACGATACAGGAGAAATTCCTAGTGTGGGGCAACGTTTTTTTAAAAAAAAAAAAAAAAAAAATCTTTACCGCTCACAATTTTAGCTTCGGAAATACCTCGACATGTTTCTGG
The DNA here is from genome assembly GCA_947386135.1 of Melanchra persicariae. NCBI lineage: Eukaryota > Metazoa > Arthropoda > Insecta > Lepidoptera > Noctuidae > Melanchra > Melanchra persicariae. The sequence goes on from OX376643.1 coordinate 33,052,796, forward strand.
TCTTCTGGTACTTGCGAATTGGTGGTACTAAGGCAGCAGCGGCTCTGAATTTCCACTTCCTTCTCAGTCTCCACTAATACATGCCATCTATCGGGATAAAAGTAGCATAATGTGTTAAACTTACTTATAAACTATCTGGTGTGTCAAATTTTATCCAAATCTATTCGGCCGTTTTTAAGATTAGCGCGCACAAACACACAGAAAGTTACAGATTTATTAAACGTATATAGATTTGATGTGAGTGCAATGCGCGGTTGGGTATTCGTTTGAATTCGCGTGTCGCTCCCGGTTACGTCGCTAAGAGTTCACAACCGCTCACCAACGAGGTCTTGGCGTTTATCAACCATGCCATCAACTACATGGACGAAGTCACCATCTTGCAGATTTTGCAAGTTCAGCTTCAAGAAGGAAGAGATCAGCAGTGCCCAGCTGCTGCTGTTCGAATCGCTCGGTATAGTCCAGCTCCACTGCGTCACCCGCGGTTGATATTACAAGCGTTGCAACATGCGACACACACACACGTGTGACAAGGATAGCTTCGTGAAGCTGGCGAGGAAGAAGCCTCCTAGTCGGGACCAGTGTGGGGGACCGCGCTGGCAGGACCCAATACGCTGCGTCCGGCAATACCTACGACGCAGCTCTATGTGTCCTATAATTATGCTGGATTGTTGAAACTGAAATTAATGGTTTAAGAGCATCTGCTTCTTCTGAAAAATCGGCTCTTATTTTTCAACGTTTCAACTGAATTGCAGCTATATTTGAAATCCTGTATGTAAAACTGACTCCAATTTAAACTTTATGGAAATTCACGGTACAGTACTTTTCAAACAAACACTTATAAGTCTTCATCTTTCTAAATTAATATTCCCAGTTCTAAAGCAATGCAGTTTTATTAAAACTTCGTACATCGTCGTTTTAAAAATAGTTTTCTACTCGTCATTGTTTTGCACACACAGATGAATGCTTATAGACTGTTTAGCTACGGGTTAAGTCAAAAGTTTGGAGGAATGTTAAAATATTTGAGCAATACCTAAATATAAAATTATTTCTAAGTATGAAACTTAGAAATAATTTAATTTGATACTTTCATCTAGATAGTAGTTTCATCTCTTCTAAAAATTTGTGTTTCTATTATTTATTATACTTAATGACAATGACAATCAGAATTACTCACAATTATACGATTTAAATTGACAATTTTTTTAAGTTTGCCCGTTTAGAATTTAATGGTCGTCTCAATTTCATGTTTATTTTTTGTATTTAATGCATTCACCAATAGTTTCAACACGCAGACACGCTTGTCTAAAAGTCACCCAAACCCGAACTTGAAAACAGGTCAAACATGCACGCTCCCGTTCATTCCAACACTCTTCATTCAATATAGAGATACGTCCGTGTGGCACTCGACTGATTAGGAAACTAGCATGCAGCGTTTGAGGAAAGTCATAGTGGCACGTGCCACAGACACTGCCGCCAAAAGTGGCAATTAACACGACATGGTACCGTCGAAAATTCCGGCAAAAATAAATCAAAGTTCGGGGCCTCCTTCTAACTAAATTCGGACTTTTTCAACTTTACGCCTGAATCCCTTCACCAGTTTTAGATCACATCGCATATCCATCAAAAAGTTATCAAAAAACCAACATATGTACCTACTATTCAAATTAATGTTTTGATGAAAAACTTTAGTACAGATTTTATAATCATTAAAATCATCAATACAAACTCTTTCAGTTAGAATTGAGGTAGTATTTCATAAAATCATAACATTTGGCATCAATTCTAACTGAAAGAGTTGTATTGATGATTTTAATGATTACAGTTCTGTAAATACGTACTTGCTACGGCCGCGAACCATATTTTGATCAACATTCACCCTGATACTGACCTGCAAATTGCAAAAAACGTAAAAAAAATTGAATTTCGCCGGCTACCCTGGCGCTTTCACCTTAAACATATTTTTTCTGGAATACCAGAAACATTGTATCATGGTCAGAGTCAGCCTTGTTCATCCTTGTACCTCTTGTGTCTTTCAATTCTTTGGAGCTCTTCCAAAATTGCGACACGCGACAATACGACAAAGATTCACGCAAATATGCGAGATATAGAATAGACCTAGAATTTCTCACTAAATTACTCTACAGATGGATAAAAAACTTTGACCATCATCATTATGAGCGTCAAATGTGAAATGTATGACTCTTCAAATCATTGGGCAAACAAACCTCAAAAGCTCAATTTAATCGCATTAAACTATTTTATTTGTGTTAATAGAAACAGTGTCGAAATATTACGCGAACATAATTTACAGGTGCTCATATAATACCTAGTTAGTTTTAATGAGATTTCGCTGGAATTAATTAATTGAAACAACATTTTAGCTTGAAAATTTCAAGCTGAAATAGTTGTAGTTTCATCGCATTAAATACACAATATTTTAATGAGAGTAAATTTTTGAAATCATATATTTGATGTTATTCAAATTAATCTTTCAACGCCTGCCATTGCAAAATGCTTGTTTTTTATCCAGTCAAAAAACATGTGTTTGTGGTCCCATGTACCAAACCTGACAAAAAAACTAGGTTTGTTCATGTTTAGAAATAAAAGTATTATTAGTAGGTTGAATCAAAATCTCTCACTACAACATACACACGCACGAACACGGTTAAAATTCCCGAATACCCAGAAATAGAACTTCCGCCTTTCGGAACGTGTCCGGTAAAACAGTACAAAGTCCGATTTAGTAACAATGCGTGTATGTACACAATGCGATCACGTCGCTGGCTATTTTTAGAGATAGAGGGGTGCCACACACTGCGTTTAGTTGCGTCGACGGTGCGTTGACGCTGCGCAGTTGTACATACAAATCAGTACGCCATTCAACACGCGCGCGCAGCGGACGGGGGAACAGAGACGGACAAATGCATCAAACAATAAAGTGACACAGAAGACTTGATTTTGAGCCATAGTCGTATGATATAATTTCTCTTTCTAACATTTGAGGAATAAGGAAGCAAAAACCTCGGTGCATTTCCGCGTTGCGTTGCGTCACCGTTTTCGTTGACATATAGCGTTGCGGCGACGCAATGGACCGACAACGCCCGTGTAGTATCGCACATACTAATGAAAAAATTGCATTGCAATTGCAAGCAAATATAAAAATAAATTTTATGACGTAGCATCAATCAAGAGATTTGACGGATTGTTTTTGTTTTCTTAACTATCGGGTCAAGGTTCGTATGAAACATGTTTTATTATATTAATAACTAGCCCTTCGCCCGCGAGTTCATCTGCGTAGATTTTGTATATAGGTAAATGATTTTCCACGTTTTCGCCCCTTTTAGTTTGAATTTTTCACCTACACCATTATACGGAAGCCTTGTGCATCATTTCATATTTTTTAATTTCTGCTGTCAGTTAGTCAGTTTCCCTTTTATTTAAATAGATTTTCGATAGTAATGAAAATATCAATATTTACGAAAACACATGTGTAGATAATTGATTATAATTCGATTTATTTAACCAAGCAAGCCTAGTTTGCAGAACATACGAGTAGAGTGAGCCAGGAAGCGGATGTGTAGATGCGTTGCGACATAATTTCTTTGTTTATTGTGACTTCCTTATTTTTATAGATGTTTCCATTTGGGAAGATCACTCGTTATGAATTGAGGCGTTTACGGTTTATTTACCGTAAACGCCTCAATTATGCCTATATTATTAGTTTACATAGCTAATAAAATACATATAAAAAAACGTTTGTGATTAAAGAAGGGGTATAGAACACAAATCAACGATTTGTTTAATCCTTTTCTGTTTGTGTGTTTTTCTGTTTGTTGTTTCGTTAGTACACGTCTACAACCCCTATCGCTAAGTTTTGAGTAGGTATGTATACGGTTTAGAAACAACGAAGAAACTAGATGAACTGCGTGACAGATGATCTGGCTAGAAAATGCTTCAAGTTTCCAAAGTGCATCAACTTCTCCTTGTCATCTCTTACCTGCCTGCATTCTAAAAACATCAACCCACGAGTCACTCGATACCACAGACATAAAAACAAAAAGTGTAAGTATCCAGAGTCGTCTTTACCTGACCGGTTGCAAGGGGTGCAAAAAACCTGGGCGCTAGGCAGCCACCACCGCAAATTTTTATTTTAAACTGTATTAGTCGAAAAACTAGGTAACTCTTGTTTTTGTCATGTCCAAGTGGATAATCAATAGAAATTCTAGCCTACACTTGACGATGTGCTTTTAGTCTAACGTCATGCTTTATCTTGATTTCAAAGATTTCTGTATAATTGAGCTGAAGAAAATTTAGCAAAATTTAACGAGCATGAGACGTAAGCTGAGTTTTGAACCCGGGTGCCGAATATGCTTAAGCCGGCCCTGTCAGTATCGATCACAATATTACAACGCACTCTCGTCACGGTTTTTATTCTGTTTCGACGTGTTTTTGCCAAACAATAAAACAAAGTAAACGCCGCACGTGTATTCACTTTGATACACAGCACAGGAACAAAATGCGAGGAAAACCAAGGGTTGAATTCGCATTGGGTTCATGATATAATACTCTGCATAGTCGTACCTACAAAGCGCTTCTATACTATACATTATTAATTATATTAAGTATGAGCCAAACCACACCCTTGTTGGTGCAGCCGTGAGGCACACACTACTTATCATGTCACGAGGGGATTGGTCAAATAAATTTTTTAGAAGTGTGGAAGTTTCTGCCACCAGTCTTCAAAGCAAGAGTGAAGAACCGGTATATTAGGTCAACATCTCACCGTGTGAACTAAGGTGGTGTGAGCATGAAGTGAACTATCATTCCGTCTTGTTTGTATGGATTGACAGCACCCTTCATGTAAGCTTACAGGGTGAGTTGTTTTCAGGATCGCACTGCAGATATCTTTTGGGCATGTGTGTTACGTTGTAGACCCACCCTATCAAGAGCAGTTTCATTTTGAAAAAAGAAATGTAACTTCTAAAATCCTGTAACATTTATCTACTAGAAATGTTCTCTTTTTTTTACGAAACGAGAAACGTTGCACCAGATTTAATGTGCAAAATCTCACAAATTCGCGGAATATTTAGGCGAGCAATTCATTAGAAATAAACTAATTTAACGGTTCATTTCGCGTTTAAATTCGCAGTTTATATTTTACAACTGTACGCTAATTCCTTCATGAATTTGGAATAAGGCTAATTATATACATACGCAGTGGTTCCTTTGTGCTACGTACGGTACGAGAATGTCGTCACAGGGCTGTGTACCTGCGTTAGGAGATTTTTACAGAAATATTGATCCCTTGGGATTTTTTCCGACTATCACGCAGGCGAAGCTGCAGGCAGTTTACTGGGATACAAATACTATTCAGTTATTTTCGGATCGGCAATAGTTACTGATACTCCGAAAAAAAAATTGTTGGAAGTTGAATATCCATATGAATCTCCATAAAGATCTATTTTTACCCGATACTGAATTTCCCGGAAGTCAGATCTGTTACAAGGGTGCTACAGAAACGCATCTCAGTTTATTTATACGGAAGTTATTTTGAGATTGAAACGGTATCTATTATTAAATTTTGATCTTATGTAAACACGATGTGGGCAGGTGTAATGTAGTAACAGATTACTATGTATTCTTATTACATTAATTCTGTTTCGTGAACCTATTATATTTTTACTGCCTTTCGATGTGCTATCAGAATATTCCTACAAAAAGCGATTTTTAATTTTTAGACATTGAGTCCGATACGCTGCTTTTCGACTCGAAAACATGCACTGTTCCTGTGAAATGGGTTGTTTATTCCGTGTTCGCCCCAGTATTAAGTTTTTTTCAAAAGTGGGGCGTAAAATTGGGGCGAATGCGGATTAATTCGATAGGTATTGTGAGTAAAACAGCTAAAACAACAAGCGTTGCTGCACTACAAACGCACAAATGCCAATACATCGATGTACTAACAACATTTGGCATACGAGACGCTGCAACATTGATGAAATCACGCGTGTAAGGGCTGCCAATGACTTCGAGTTACAGAATAAAAATGGTAGATGACTGAGTCATTGGGTTATGTCATACTCCTAGTACATTCCTAGTACGTCATGATGATTGACAGATGTAATGATACCAGGTCAGGGGCTCCTATTTTGGGGTTGGTGTGGTCAACTAATATTATAAATACGAAAGTGTGTTCTTTTGTTTGCTATTGCTAAGCTTTCACTTCTAATGCTAAAAGCTTAACGGATTTTGATGATTTTTAGTAAAGGGATAGGCAAAGGCTACTTTTATTTGCGAATATGTTTATTAACGCGTGCGAAGTTGCGGGCAAAAGTGGCGGACTAAATGTATTACACTGAGAGTAATGACCGATGACCTGGTGAGGGTCGCGGGTAACCGATGGATGCGAGACGCACAGGACCGGTGGTTGTGGCGACACTTGGGGGAGGCCTATGTCCAGCAGTGGACGTCTTTCGGCTGATATGATGATGATGATGATGATGAGAGTAATGAAGTACCAATAAAAGACCAGCGAGTCATTAAAAGACCAACAAGTTCCGATCTACCCCTTTATACGACTTCAAAAAAGAAGAAGGGTATCCATTTGGCGAGTTTTTTTAGCATTTTTACCTTTACTTTATCGTCACTAGACTGCACAAGCTTATTTAAAAGAGGAAGCTGCGAGGTTTGGGTAGGCAGCATCTCTTTATATTGCCAGCGTCTATACGGAAATTAACTTCCTGCTTCGACCGTGCACGGGCTATTCAATTACGGTCCTTTTTGGTATTGACGAAAGATGTGTAGAAAGTTTTGCGAAAAAATATCGATAGAATTTTACAATTTTTTTTTCGATGTTTTGACTACATATTATTTTAACAAAACCGGCCAAGTGAGAGTCAGGCTCGCGTGCAAAAGGTTCTGAACGAATAATATTCTTACTTTAAAATCATATACTTCTTATTACCTATAGGTTTTCCTGTAATTTAATAAATAATAATAAGTAAAATAATAGCTGTCGACGTGGGTATGCATCGAGATGTAGTGGCGGTGGACAAGGGACTCACCCCGCTCTCCTTGGCACATGAGAACTGGCGCAAACCTGCGGTGCTTGACACTAACGATCGCAGGGCGGTATGGCAGAGCAAGGAACTTCACGGACGCTTTTTCCGGGCCCTACACGGGCCCGACGTGGATCAGTTAGCGTCCGTAGCCTGGCTACGTTTTGGTGACCTCTTTGGGGAAACCGAAGGTTTTAACTGTGCAATTATGGTCGAAGTTATCATGACGAGAAACTACCGGAGATTTATTGTGAAGGACGGCACGGTTGACATATGTCGGGCATGTCACCGTCCGGGAGAATCAATTCGCCACATTATCTCTGGTTGTTCTCGTCTTGCTAACGGAGAGTACTTGCAGAGACACAACCTTGTAGCCAGGATTATCCATCAGAAACTTGCTCTGAAATACTGTCTCGTGGAATCGGAGGTGCCGTACTACAGGTACGTGCCCGACCCAGTTTTCGATAATGGCAGTATCACATTGTACTGGGATCGGGCCATCATCACTGACAGGACTATTCTTGCAAATAAGCCGGATAAAGTGGTGGTGGACCGAATCGAGAGGCGTGCAATGATTGTAGATATAACCGTTCCGCATGACGAGAACCTCGTGAAAGCCGAGAAAGATAAACAAATAAAATATCTTGACTAGGCTCGCGAGGTTGTCGACATGTGGGATGTAAATTCGGCAACCATTGTACCGATAGTCGTGTCAGCCAACGGCTTAATAGCCACGAGCCTCGACCAACACCTCAAGAGGCTCACGTTAGGCAGCTGGATAAAGGGCTTGATTCAGAAAGCAGTACTTCTGGACACGGTTCGGATTGTTAGGAGGTTCCTCTCGCTGGAGCCCTGACCGCCGGTAGCTTGGACCCTGTTCCCGATACCGGTGGGTTACTATTTTTTATATTTTTAAATATTTTTATAACTTTGTATTTTAATATTTAAAAATGTAATTTATATGTATTGTACAAATGAATAAAGGAAGTAAAATAAAATTCATTTAATTGAGGCAACATTCGAAAGTATGAAATAAATTTTATTAAACGTACACATTAAATAAATAACATAACAATTTCCAATCTCATTCGTTTCAAAATTATTAGCAGGAATATCGACAGCCATTTACAAAGAAATAATTAGCTTCAATATGGCTCTCAATATTCCATTGTTAGAATCATGTACACGGCTCATAAAAGAGGCCCTCGCTTTACGCAATGCAGCATAGAAATCGTCTACACTGTTCTCTGCAAACATGCCTGACGCACTACAATTTAAGCCAAGGAAATTGGCTGTGATAGGCGGACAGACACACAGACAGACCGATATACAGTCTGACAACCGAGTGACCCTATAAGGGTTCCGTTTTTCCATACAGAGGTTTGGAACCCTAAAAACAAATTGTAATGATCATTTATTAATTCTTCTTCTTTCTTTTTCTTTCTTTCTTTAAAGGAGGGAGACCTTTGCCCAGCAGTGGGACAGTACGGGCTAGTAATAATAAAAATATAATAAAATATTAAAGCTCATCCATATTTTACCATTCGGCATGCAAACATTTACATTATTTATGAAACATGAACTTACATTTTAAAACCAAATCAATTAATAAATATTAATTTTATTACTAGGGTGTGTGGGGTCATTAGACCTTACTGCCCGTAAGGTCCGTAAACTTTTGTGTATTACCAATTTTATTATTTATTATTATTACTAGCCCGTATTGCCCCACTGCTGGGCAAAGTCCTCCCTCCTTTACTTCCAATGCTCACGGTGTTGTGCCTCTTCCTTTCAATTCGTAATTTCCCATATTTGCAAAATAAAATTCTATTCTATTCAATTCAATTTTATCGATACTTTCTTAACCTGACGACGTCTCTAGCGCAAGTGTGTTTTAAGTCTGAGTAACAAGTACTTGCGCTGCACATTGCACGTCAAAGAGTGGCCACTACATGAGAAATTAATATGAAATTTCCGATATTCATTATATTTAGATGCTTTTCCCTTAGATCAAAGTTACTTCATAATAGTAATAATTGATTTCCCAAAATATCTGTTTACTTTGTTTTTGTAAACATGTGATTTACTAAAAAGGACAGAGAACGATACATAAATATATTTTGAAACAATCTCAGAAGTTTATTAAAAAAAAAACTGGCCAACTAGGTGAAAACCTGTTTTTAAGCATATGGCGCCACACCCCACGGGAAATAGAGTTTAGACTAGCCTTCTTTTAGGCAAATCATAAAAAAAACGTTCAAATGCAATAATAAAAATAGCAAGCTGAACCCGAGAAACATAAGTCAACCACACATGGCTTTCAAACAATAAAACCAATACTTTATTATGGTATATATGTCGCAGCCAACTAGCTAAATCAGCCGTTTCATTAAAAGCCTTGTCTTTTCATTGAATTTCATCAAAAATGTCAGTGACACAAGTGACATGTCAGAGACACAAGTGACAAGGGCCCCTAGACAATGTGCCATTCAATTAGCGAACGCGACTGTCGAAATGCCAAAATGTAGGAATTTGATCACGTGACATTTCGGTAGCATCTGTCAATCCCATACATTTTTGACGTATTGACAATCGCCTTCGCCACGCTAACGCTGACAGAATGTCTCTTGTCTAGAGCCCAAGGGCAAGTCAATAAACGATATTGAACAAAAGACGTCACTTACGTCGCTGAAAATCGGGGCATTTAAATGAAAAGGCTAGGCCACCAATGAAACGGCTGATTAAGCCTATTGGCTGCAACATAATTATATGTATTAAAATCCATAATAAGACCAAACTTACACCGAAAATTTTGAATTATAAAAATGAAACTAGTCAAACATGAATGAGCAGAATTGGAAGTCAAAAAGGCTGAAATCTAAAAAAAAACGAAATCTGGGTGCAATTATTTTTCAACCAAAAAAACAACACGAAAAATTCAAAAAGAGAATATTGAGCAGGATAAAATAAAAAACAAATTAATTGCATGTATTCCTTCCTGCATCTGGAAAATTTATAAAATAAAATAATATCAGTATATTTTCATAAAACGGTTCCTTTGCGCAAAAGCTTGTTTACACTCTTTAGTGTAAACAAGCTTTTACTCAAAGGAACCTTTGAGTGCACACAACAGTACACAGCGTTTCACAGAATATCAGTCAATATCTCTAATTTGACTGGCATTCTGTGTAACGCTGTGCCGTGATTGATCAGCTGCAGAATTGATCAAAGAGAAAAGCCCAGTTGAAAAAGACTCGTTAATTAGGTAATATCGTGGTGAAATTCGTAAGGTCCACTTAACAAAATTCACAGCGTTGGTCACACACCTAACCTTAACAAACGACTAGTTAGCTTAGAAAAGTCGACAAGTGCGAGTTAGTCTAGCGCACGAAGTGTTCCGTACCATTATCTATAAAAAAACGGCAAGAAATGACGTTTGTTGTGTGGGTGCCCCATTTAAATATATATTTTATCGTGTTTTAGTATTTGTTGTCATAGCGGCAACAGAAACGCATCATCTGTGAAAATTTTAACTGTCTAGCTATCACGGTTCATGAGATACAGCCTGGTGACAGACAGACAGGCAGACGGGCAGAGGGAAAGACGGACAGCGGAATCTTAGTAATGGGGTCCCGTTTTTACCCTTTGGGTACGGAACCCTAAAAAGTGACACTATATCAGCGACTAGCACTTCACCCGCGACTTCGTCTACGCAGATGTGCCGGTCGATTCTGTTGACATCTCACAGTGTAGACCTGGGCGGAGTGAACGACAATAGAGCTGTCATTTCATCATTATATGGTTTGACAACTCACCCGTCGTGCGCCCCGCCCGGGTGTTCACTTCAACATGTTTACAGAATCGCACTGCCTGGTGCAAAAGATTTTCCCCCTTAAAGGTTGAATTTCCAGATATTCTATTTTAGTGCTTACCTACATAATAAAAAAAACATATTTTTAGTTTTGGCCGTGGGCCTGATTAATAAACGCTACAGGCAACAATGGGCCTGCAGTGCGATTCTGTTAACATGTCGAAGTGAAGGCTTGGGTGAAGTGATCACGAAGAGAGCTGTCAATCCATGTATTCAAAATTAAATGACAGCTCACTTCATGATCACTTCACCCAAGCCTTCACTTCGACATGTTTACAGAATCGACCGGCTCACTAATTTGACTAACATTTGACGGGTGACACTTCGATCGATCGGTCGATGTTCAAATAGCAGAATCCCCTAAGACCATCTTGACATTATGGATTACATCATTTTTGTCTATGGTAAGTACATGTTTTTTTCCAGCCTGTCGATAAGTACTTGTCAACATGGCTAATGAAAAACATATTTTTTCTAATAAGATCAGCGCTGACAGAGTAGGAAAATGCTCGAACATACTTTAATGTTTTTTGCTGCACAGTTTTGGGTCAAAATATACACGACGATGCTCCAAGACATCCCTGGCACACATTTTTGCCATAATCAATTCATCATCTGCCTAGCTGTGTCCCAACTATATTGGTGTCGGCTCTCAGTCAAACCGGATTCAGCTGAATACCAGTATTTTACGTGGAGCGGCTGCCTACCAGACCACCACAACCCATTAACTGGGTAACACGGTAAGTACTAATCTGACAATCCGTAACGACTGAGAAAGATCTCCAAATGACAGTCGGGACCAACGGCCGTGCTCTCCGAGGCACGGAGGAGTCTCGGTATGTTAAGATGGTCACCCATCCACAGACCAACCTCGGCAAGCGTTGCTTAACCTTGAAGTGTGAATCTAATCAACTCATCCATGTAAAAGACCGGTTGGTTAAGTTCGAGTCTTTTTTTTAATTGTTTCCTAGCTAGGTACATTATATTAATTATTATATACCTATTACAATATGATAGTCATTACAGCGCTGTAATATATAGATAGAGTGGCTTGAAACATAATACCGCGTTTAGCTATTTGGTAGGGAACCACAAAATCAATACAATAATACAATAATGTTGCCCAAAAATGCAACAAATATTATACATATTATGTCGGTGGACCAAAATGGGTTGCATAATATTACTCACATCACAACCATGATCATCATCATATCAGCCGAAAGACGTCCACTGTTGGACATAGGCCTCCCCCAAAAGGGAGGGTTTTCCATAATCGCCACATCACAATGTTAGTGTATTATAACAAGTTATGCATAAAAGAAATAGAAATAAAAGTTTAAAAGTAAGACGTTATTTCGAAGCCCAATGAGGTCTACCCCACCCCTTTTGATGCCGCTTGTACATTGATGTATTTTTTTTTAGTTTATATTTTATGTAATCTTAAATCTTGTTAATGCCTAACACAATAACGACGAAAAAACAGATTCGTTTCTCTTTTTAATTAGGCATAAAAATCACTTTAGAAGCACAATATGTTTATTTCGTTATGAAGAAAAATTGTTAGCGTTTTCAACATCAACATTTTTAGTTATTTTTACAAGGTACACGGCCCGAAATTCCTTCCAGAATGGATGGGATTGTGACATCAGAGTCACAAAACACCCTTCTGGCCCTTAAACACCCTTCCTTGTATGCTGTTTCGGTCAGTTCTAAGAAGGCGCAAAATACTAACACCCTCTGGCGAGAGCCACTAGTTGCGCAAGTTTGCACAATCGCTGGATATCACCCAAGAGTCGTGCAATCTAAACGATTGACAGATGCGCACCAGATAAACACACCGTTGGTTTAATAGCTTTCGGATAAACCGGAGATGTTAATACTGACTCGTATTGTGAACGCGTTAAGGTCTAAGGCTTCGTTTGCACCAGAGATGTGCGAGGATACGTAGCGAGAGATGTGTTTTGTTTTGAAGAAATTTCTTTAGAAATAAGCAGTACTTAAGTACCTTTGTTCTAATAATTGTAACGTTATAGCTGTACTGTTTCTCTGTGTGTACATAAATTGTAAAATAAATAAATCAATCAATCAAGGTGACCCGTCTGGGGCACTGGGTTCAAGTACAAGTGCGTGTGCCCGGGGCCCTAGAGGGCGGCAAGTACTTAAATTTATTAATGTAACTTAGTTTTTAAGCTATTCTACTATCAATATTATGGGTTAAACACGTCTGAAATATATTTTGTTTTTTAAACAATTTGGAACCCGAGTTCAGAATTCGTAATCATGGAATTATTTTGCTGGAAGCTTTTTCAGTGTATCGCCAGTTTAAAAAAGGAACCTCTTTGAAATAAGTATTTGCTTTATTTTTATTTTTATATCAACTACAGTGGCCTTAGTGCGAGTTTTTAAATGTTCTCGATCGCGTTAGCGTACACGTCAATTTGTATTGAAAGTGAATAAGCGCCATCTGGTGACACTCATGGACAAATTTTTTTTTCTATACAATTTGTCATAGGCGAACGTTTACGTTAGAAATAAAATATTTTTGAAAAAGATTTCAGAGGGAGAGAGAGAGCGATTTTAGTTTTCTATAGAAAGTGAAAAATCACTATATCCTTCCCCCTGAACTCTTTTTCAAAAATGTTTTCTTATAACTATTTAGACCTGGATATCTAGCGTATGCATACCAAATTTCGTTAAAATCGGTTCATTCATTTTGAAGAATAAGGATTTGAAAGATTGTATGAAAAGCCGTACCGCGTAAACGCTCTTAACACGATCGAGTACGATTAAAAAAACTCGCACTAAGCAGTCAGCACTGTTCGTATCTGCAAGTATTGTCTATCGATGCCAAACTAACATAAATAAATGCTAAAAAAGGTGTTTATTCTTGTGTGGTCTCTCACGGTTTTTCATAGGCAGTTTCGAGTGGAAAGCCCGGGCATATTAATAAATACTTTATCAACATTCATCGCCTATGCGGCACTGAGTGCCAATTGGTGTTCCTTGTTATGTGATGTTTGATGAAATCAGTCTGTGCCGCATTAATATTACCTATTATGAATTCTTAATATTGATGGAAACTGAATGAGCACGCCCGAACCAATCAATTCAAATGTTGACTGGTAGATAATGCCTTGTTACATTCAGTCCGCACATGTACCACTATTGAACATACTATTTAAATCTATACTTTAATTTATAAAGCTGAAGAGTTTGTTTGAATTGTTTTTGTATATAATGATAGCCATTTTCAGGAGAAAGACAATACGATACGGGAAAAAGCTTTTGCCGCGGGCACTCCGTCCGCGTATATCCCGTCCCGCGGTAAAAGCCATTAATAAAATAAATAAATGTGAAGCTTGTATGAAGCGCACCTGATATTGTGTTGATTGAAATGCATGTTTACCAATTCTACTATTTTTTAAGCAATGTTCGCATAGGTTGCAAGACTTGCAAGTAGGATCGACTGAGATAAGGGCACTGGGAATAGACAATGATGACGAGGACGACTAGGATTAACGAGGAATGGAGTCCGGGAGTAAGTTGTATTATATTTTTTACTGATAGGCTTGAGTTGAACCACTCTCTCATCTGATGATCAGCGATGGAGCATGCTTAACTAGAACTATCCAATTCACTAGACATCCAATAAACACAGTCGTCGGCTGGTAAAGTCAAAGTCAAAACGTTTATTTCAATTAGGCCATTAAACGGCACTTTTGAACGTCATCATTTACTTTAAAAATAATATAAAGTGACTGTACTGTCATTTGACTCCATAGCTGTAAGCACAATGAAAGTGGTCCTGAAACATTTTGTGCGTATGGCTACGGGATGACCCACCATATTACGGTGGCGGTTGCCTCACGTCTTGTTTTTCTAATTTTGGTGTTGATTATGGAACAGTACCTTAACCGGGCTTTTACATTTAAAAGCCACGTTAAAAGACTAGTAATTACCGACGACGGTTGTTAAAAACCGCGACTGATGCAGTGACTGCGTTAACACATTTAAACCGTTATTTTGTAGTGTAAGAGACAACGATAGAGAGAATATTTTTTTTTGGTTTCCCATGGACCTTTTTTATTAAAACATTATCTGAACTCGTACCTACGAATAATTTTTAAACTTTCTTCTTCTTCTTCTTCGTGTGGGTAGCAAGGTCTAACAACCCCACAAGCTTTAATTTATTATAATAGCAGTTAATTGAAATACACACTTGGCGAAGATGACAAATGTCCTATTAAGGTTCATGAGACAGCAGTTTATCTACGTACATACAGCATACAGTCTTCTGAGAGACGGACGGATAGCGGCTGTGGGTAAGTAATCTGATTCCGTTTGCACACTTCGGGTACGGAACCATATAAATGTTCAAGCTAAGATTTATAAATCTCAGCGACGATAAATGACTAAAACCTTACACATTTTTTTGCAAAATGAGACAGAGATTCGAATGCTAACATTCTTTAAAATTCGGGAATCACCCCTCCCTCTGGTACCTTTGTCATTTGTCTTATCCCCAATTCTAACGCATCAGTAACTGAGGATTTACACACAACAAATTCGCTAGCCAAAGCAAGTGTCCCGATAATGTTCCAAAATGATTTTAGTGGCTGTTAAAAATAGTCAGACTGGCATGTTTTATAAATAACTGGCAACATAGTGCAGTACTAAAGGCCGCTGCATATCTATGCCGAGCGATGGTAAACAAATATCTACGAGTATGTACGTACGATCAATCGGATCCTATGGTACCTACTAAGAGGACTTAGGTACTAAGGCGAGTTTTTCCCCTCCATATGTGGAGGGGAAAAACGCGTTATGACGCGCGCGTAAATGTAGCAAATGGCGGTAACTATCGTTGAACTAAAAAATGGTTTGCTCCACAAAATGATGGTCTTAACATACGTTAACCCTGATAACTATGGCAGCGAGTTTTTTAAACAATTCTTCATATTTAACGAACGTTAAAGATCTTCCGAAATCGTTGACGTATCTAGTTTCTGGGGGTCTACTCTCTAAGCCCGAAGTCCGTAGTTTCGGCCTTAGTCCCGAACCCAAACTAAGGAATGACAACACGATTTGACAGTTGTTCTAAGTTCGGGTTCGGGACTAATCCTAAGTCCGTAGGTGATACGGAGTAGAAAACGCCCGACACTAAGGCCGAAACTACGGCCCTACATAAGAACAATGCGCGAAATTAGTATCCCAGGAAAATGGCAATCTGATTATTATTTTCTACTCTGAATGTGTAAGTAATATACATAAACTGATTATTTAGTTAAATTTCTATGTCATTCATTGGGTTACTAATAACATAAATTATTCAGTACTTGTCTCCTTTAAGGCCGCTGATTAAACAGTGCCGTTCAATGAAAAGGCTAGGCCGCTAATTAAACGGCTGATTAAGCCAGTTGGCTGCCTTATACATATCAACTTGTCCTCCGAGCTTCGAATCGATCGATGTCTGTTATAATGGCATGCCGTCTCAATTTCTTTAGCGAGAGATCATAATAATGACAACCTTATCCCGACCATGTTGAAGTCATTGTCTAATCTTAACTGGATGCTCTGGTTTTTTTTCTCCAGCAACAGTTCATGGCATAATAAAGTATTAATGGAAATCTGTTGTATCACTGACATAGATGTTCTTAAGTCAGTCACCGGCAATCACAGATATAGGTTACTAAATAAAACTACTTGTATGTTTATTTACTAGCTGCCGCTCCGCCCGCGTGTATGTAGAATAATATCCCAAGGGAATATACTCACGGGATAAAAAGTATGCTATGTACCTATTTCAGACTGAAATCTACCTCTGTGCCAAATTTCATCAAGATCTGTTAAGCCGTTCTGACGTAAGTAACAAACATCCATTCATTCATGCAAACATCCAAACTTTGCATTTATAAGTATTAAATATTATTAGTATAGATTCTCAAGAAAGAAAAAAAATCACTAGCGCGCATCATCATATCAGCCGAAAGACGTCCACTGCTGGACATAGGCCTCCCCCAAGCGTCGCCACAACAACCGGTCCTGTGCGTCTCGCATCCATCGGTTACCCGCGCACACTTCTACACGTACGTACGTTTTTTTCTTCTTCTTCTAGCGCGCATACTTCTCGACAATATCCACAGACATTATCTACACAAAGAAATGCACTACACGACCGTTTTGACCTAATAAAAAAGAATCGATTCCCGCACGTAGCAAATATTATTATTAATTTTGCAGATTGCTCCTGAACACATCAAAATTCTGAATAGGTATTGTAATAGTAAAATTCTGAACCCAATATTCTCGCAACAATCGATATTCGCCAAAGGCTTGTGCAAAGGTGTACTCTGTATTTCATCCCATGTAATTGGGTGGGCCCTGTTGCAGTCAACCGAACTAAAAGGTAGACTCCGAGCTGCCACTGAAAAATTCCATAATGGAAATACTTAATAACTCTGCTCGACGCTGTCGACCAACGAAGCAAGTTTGGAAAAGTTTTATTATTATTTTTTACTATAAGCAAAAGCTGCTGTATCTTTAAATTCACTGCATGGATTTCATTCGGAAAAAACTAAAAATCGCTGGTTTTGTAATAAAAAAACAAATGCTAAATCTTGTTGGCTTCGAAATAACGACAGTGACCGCATTTTATGAAAATGTAGTGGTTTAAGGCAAGGTAGATGTCTAAATTGCAAGTACCTACCTACATGAAATTATAAAAAAAAATCGACATACGTACTTATGTATTTTTAAACATAAAATAATATCACAAAATGATTGAAAGCAGTACTGTTATATTATCCGATCAGTTTATATCTGGCTATAATGATAAAATTCCTCAGTACTTACTCATAATGTTTACATACAATAAAGAATTCTAAAGTTCGTTTATAACTGCTCTTGGCGTCATTCAGTATTTTTGTCATAACACAACTTGGCAACGAGAGTGGCCACCGTGACGAGAACATGTAATAAAATGTTTACTCTTGCGTATAATAGGTACCTTTGCTGTTTTGTGTGGCATTTAAAACAGCGCATAACTGTAGACCGATTCTCGTACTTAAGAGCGTTTACGCCGTACGGCATTTCATACAAACTTTCAAGTCCCTATTTTTCGAAATTAATGAAACTTGGTATGCATACGCTGGATATCCACGTCTATATAGTGAGTATAAAACATTTTTTAAAAAGAGTTTAGGCGGAAAGATAGAGTGATTTTTCAATTTCTGTGGCAAACTTAAAATCGCTCTCTCTTCCTCTAAATTTTTCGAAAATGTTCAGAGGGCATAGTGTGAGTTTTTTAACGTACTCGATCGCGTTAGCGTAAACGTCATTTTTTATTGAAATTGAATAAGCGCCGTCTGGTGACACTCACGGACAAACTGTTTTATTCTATACAATTTATAAACTCATATTAAGGCCACTGTACTAACTTTTATCCTGAATATCTAGTGTAGGTTTACATACATAAACTAAGTACCAAGTTTCAATAAAATCGGTTCTATCTTTTCGAAAGAAAAGGACTTGAAAGTTTGTATGAAATGCTGTACGGCATAACTTTCGAACTCAATTCAAACCAAGGGGGAATCAAAATTAGAGGGTCAAAATCCCTCTAATTTTGCGATACGAATGCGAACGCTCCTCAGAATTATCCTTCTGAGCTAATTCATACGTATACTGATTCACAATCTTGTATACGGGCCGATATTTCATTACTTACGGTAAATCGGGGGGAATCGAAATGCAGGGGGAGAATAGACACCAAAGGGGTGAAGAGGTTTTTCACGTTATTTAAATATTGTTAGCAGCATTTAAGGACTCCAATTTTTCAAAATGATTGCTTTGTGTGATACCAATTAAGAGTTTGGTATTAAAGTGTAGAATCAAATCAAAGTTTGGTTTATAATCAACTTAATCAGGGGCGAATTGAAATACACCCTTGTTACTCCGTTTTACGTTAGTCTGGTTACTTTTAACTGAGTGCCATTAGGGTACCTCAAGTGCCTCAAGGCATCTTCTGGGCACGCTCGCTTCATCATGGACCTCATCTATCGCTTTCCATCAGGCGTGATCGAGGTCCAGAGCAAGCCCATTCATAAATAAAAAAAATATTAGACAAATTCTTTTTTCACGTAAACAAACCATGAAAACGATGCAGTGCGTTGACGTCACTTGAAAGTACACTTTTTAATTACACGTGACGTCACGAGCCCCACTCCTGATCGTCAAGTTCGAGTCGGACTCGCGCACTAATGGTTCCGTACCCTTATCTATTAAAAACGCAAAAAAAATCACGTTTGTTGTATGAGAGCCCCACTTAAATATTTATTTTATTGTTTATAGCGGCAACAAAAATACATCATCTGTGAACATTTCAACTGTCTAGCTATCGCGGTTCATGAGATACAGCCTGGTGACAGACAAGCAGGCGGACAGCGGAGTCTTAGTAATAGTGTCCCTTTTTACCCTATGGGAACGGAACCCTAAAAAATTAGTACCGAACGTACGTACGCATACGCGCAAAAGCCGAGATATTTACAAAAGCCTTCTCATGTTCTATAACGCGCTTTTGATATGCCTTATCTGAACATGCACTCAGCTCTTGTGACTTTAAGACATTGGATCAAAAATATTGGAGACTGTGATGTAAAAAAGACTGTATTCATACTGTGAAAGATATAAAATATTCAACTATAGTCAGAATGGGTTCAGGAAAAATAGATCCACGACACTTGCAGTATTAAAGTATATCCAAGAAGCTTTAAATATAATCAATAACAGAAATTACACAGTAGGGGTCTTACTGGATATGAGCAAAGCCTACGACAGAGTTTCATATGAAATTTTACTAAATAAATTACACGCAATAGGTGTTAGAGTATAGCACACAAGTGGTTCTGCTCCTACCTAGAAAATAGGGAACAATTCGTAGAGGTAGAACACAGCGACCCAAGCACTGGCCAAATAACTCGCGTAAGATCTAAGAAGACAAAAACAACTTTGTTAATACCACAAGGCAGCGTTTTGGGATGCTTATTATTTCTAGTTTATATTAAAAACCTTAAAGAAATTATGACGCTAAAAGTATTTTATTTGCTGACGATATCTCTATAATTTTGCCTTACACTAATAACGAAAGCCTAAACTCAAGCCTAGACGATAAGCTCTCAAAAATAATAGCATGGTTGAAAGATCATAACTTAGAAATTATAGACCATAAATTTTGACAAAACAAAGCTGATGCAATATAGAAAATACCAAAAACGCAAATTGGATATAGATTACTCGTTCAACAACATAAAGTTGCAATGCATAAACGAATTTAAACTATTGGGTTTGACTATAGATACCAACATAAACTGGAAAGCCCATATAGATTCAGTGGCAAATAAACTAGCCAGTTTTACATGCTTTGGGGTTAAAAGAGCTACTGATTTTAAAACTGCTCTAACAGCTTATTATGCCTACGCATACTCCTGGCTGATTTATGGAATCGTGGTGTGGGGAAATGGTGTAGAAATGTATACGAATCCTTGCCAATATAGATAAAACAGAAAGCTGCAAACCATTATTTGTAAATTACAAGATCCTCACACCAACTGGTATCTACATCCTAGAAGTTAGCAAATTTGTGAGAAAACACCAGCTACTATTTACACTCACTAAGGACATTCGCCCACAACATCGCAGTGCTAGACGCCAAAACAAAAATGAATTAGCCTTACCAGGCTCAAAATTAACTATGTTCCATTCAGGACCTTTAGCTATGTGCGTAAAAATATATAATAAGCTTCCTAATTCAATTAAAGGCATAGAAAATGAAAATAAATTTAAAAACAGTCTCCAAAAACACCTAACACTAAAATTATATTACACTCTAAAGGAATTCTTTGACGATAAGTAAATTTTGACATTCAAATTCATACCTGTACACAATACATTTTCGACATAATTAAAATTTTGACTACCTATGTTTATAATTCTTATTTTGATTGAACTTAATTTTTAACTGTATGTTCGTGTAAATACAGTGGTTTACTAATATTATTATCACATTGTAGCACTTTAAACTAGATATTTAAGTATATTGCTGTGCCCTAGCAGGGTTCATGTATGAAACCTACCTTTATATGTAACAACTTGTAAACTACATGAATGCAAAAAATGATTATGATTATGATTATGATTGTGATTATGATTATGATTATGATTATGATTGTGATTGTGATTATGATTATGATTATGATTATAATCCGTCCGTTGTCGCCCCCAATTATACCTGGCGCTTAAATGGTTAAATCGTCCTCTGCCCTGATGTACCAGTACCAGAGCGCGCCACGAGTTTGAAAAAAAAAATGAAATGGTGGTATAGACTATAGTAGGTATGCCATCTCCCATACAAAAATGTTCGAACCCCTTTATACGACGACAGGTTTATCAAATAAATGCTGGCATTTAGTTATACGCCGTTAGACTTAAACGAGAAAAAACTGTTTGTAGTATGGTGTCCTAAAATGTCACGATGCCGAGTTATTTGGAGGTAAAATCGCCATGTGGGAACAGTGAAAAACAGTGTTCTTCGAAAAATAATTAAAATTAACATGCCTTTATTTTTTCTGCAGCTTGAAACTCAACAGATTTGGCTAAAATTACGTTAGAAAACCAGAAATTTTTCATTTTTGCTGATCACAGCGCCGTAACAAATAGGCAGTTGGTAACAACATTCGTTTTTTTTCAATTGTTCCACGAAAAGTAAAAGTGTCCGTTTAAATGAACTCATCATTAATTTGGTTTCTGATGTTTTTAACGGTCGTTTATCGTTCCGCTAACGCTATTTGTAATAACGCCATTGGTTGGTTAGTGATTAACGGACAGATAAACTACCGATAAAGTACCTCAGAAACCGGGCATAAACCAAATCGGGCCTCAGAGCCGCATCAAAAGATCGTCTCGTTCTACAATTTCGAAACGATAATAATTTCACTTGAGTTTTTTAATCCAGGCAAAGCCATTTTCTCCCGGCCTGTGCTCCCTTGCCCGGGTAACTTTTATTTATATTTCTGCAACCGAACAGACAAACACTAATTAGCAATAAATATGAAAGCCTTTAGCTGAATTGAACGACCCTTAAGTCCTGTTATGATCTATTTTTGTACAATTCCAATCTTGAGGCCTTCGCTGTCTGAGAGATCCAACCTTTAAATGTCTAGACTTTTGCTCTTCACTTATCTCAGAGGTTAAATAACAAATTAATGTACAACATGACCTTGGGTAAAGCTTACTCGGAGAAAATAATTCTTGTTTCTTCAAGGGACTTATATAACCTTACCTTAACCTTATAACTTGCTTCATTATAATATGTAATTTTTTGATGCGAAACATGTAATGACCATTTCGCGCAACTGGCCTCCACCAAAAAATTTTAAAGCGAGCGTAGTATACATTTTTTAAAGGATTTTATCGTCCTAACACTGAAAGACCTTTGAAATTACATTTTTACTAACGTTTGTTTTTAAAAGTAATCCGGTTTCCTATGCAAAATGGTGAAGAAGAACTGACGCAATAACAATCAGAGCTCACTTAACAAGTTAGTTACGTACGATGCGGATCTGTTTTCGTAAGGGGATACAAGAAGCAATAAGTACTTAGACTGTTTAGTACTTAGGTATTTGTATTGTTTCACTTACACTTTACTCGTTGAAAGTACTAATCTTACTACGTACTAAAGCGCCGTTCCCACTGCGCGCGGTCTGAAGGGTTCAGCGTTCCGCAGTAATCTATGCGGTGGCTTACAATACTACACACGTACACAAAAGCAGTCAGACCGCGACGGTCAAAGTGAACGCGCGTTCTGTCGGTTTTTTTTTTTGTTAAAGCTGAAAGGAAAGAACTCACGATGTCCGACGAGATGGATTGAATTAGTGAGAGACAAGCGTTTTCTTTATAGGTACTATCGAGATGAAGTACGACACATGAAATTTGGTTTCAGTAAAAAGAGCGTGTGACGTGCTATCCCTGCTAAGGATTACTGAACTCCAGATTTCTAGACAGTTTGCTGTGTGCGCATGTATGAACGCGGAACGCAGACCGCCTGGGCGGTGTGTTCGGCCCCTAATAAATTCGACAGTATGGATGGATGTATGGAGGCAATCACGCCAGGACGGCTGAACGGATCTTGATGAAATTTGGCAGTGAGATAGGTTATAGTCTGGAACAGCACATATACTTTTTATCGTTTGAGTAGGTATTGTACAGTCTTAAACTGTGCATGTTTTGCTGACGCAGTGGCTTGCACCCGCCGTGCGTCACTTTATTACTATAAATAAATATGTTGAACAATAAATCAGTGAGTGCGATTACTGCTACGCGGTGACTAACATTATCAACAAAGAAAGCAATCGTCAACAGTTTTACTTGTCAACACTAATACGTAATATGTAATAAAACTCAAGGAAACTAAGAGCGGATTTCACCATTGAAACTGAACGCGATCAGTATATCTAAACTGCGTTCAACAGCTGTTTGTGTAAATATTCCAAAGAAAAATAATGACACTGACAGCTCATAAACGTGGTTTATTCGCTGACCGCGTTCAGTTTCATTGGTGAAATTGGCCCTAAGTGATCATTTCTCGTCGCGAAACAACAACTCTGCAAGTGTACGAACCGTACAAGTATGTTCCCTTGAGATAATTTCCGTGATTCACGCGGCCGAATGTGCTGGCAAAAGCTAGTTTACCATAACAGCTATTGAGCAGAGTACTTATAAGTTCGCCGACTGTCAAGAGGTCTTAAGCAGGTACTTATATATTCAGTCAATACTGTATACAAGGCATCGCTCTAGGCAGTAGTAGTGATAACACTCGAAACTAAATAGACCCACTATCAGAGTGAACTTAAAATTTTTGACACAAGACCTGTGTCAATGAAAAGACATAACTATGTCAAAGACAGACAAAACTGTGGTGCAAGGAAGATTCTTTCCCAGAATATGTACTTTATAAAAAAAAACAAAAATCAGCTTTGGTATCTGTTATAATGTTCTTCTTATTGCTGTCAGTGTCATGTTCTTTTCGAAATAATAAAAATAAAGTTATCAACAATTTCAAAATAGGTAAAGGTTGACCCACACATAATCGGGCCGGGCCGTGGTCTCTCACAACATTTTCTACAATAACGACAAACAAAATCCCAACGAACGCTTTCTCGACAGATCGTTTTACTGAACTGCAGTAAACCGACAGAACGGTAAGTTGATGGAGTTTACGTCGACTGAACGCTATCTCGACAATCATTTGGTCGACCAAACTCTAGTTCGACTAACAGTTGACCGAATGATTGCCATCGGCACTAGATCGATGGAAGACTAGGCCGAAAAGATTTGTCCCATTGAACAGTAATAAACACACAGTTTACTGTCCAAAACATTAGTGAGAAGCGGAATAACAATCATCGATTTAGAAAAGTAGGGTTCAATCATAAATTCAGAGGTAATTTTCATTTTCATTCATTTTCACACTGAAAAAGTAGGAAAATAAACCTAAAGGTGGCCAACGTTTTGTAATTTTTTTGCCAAGTATTTTTTGTATGATTATTTGAGAAGAGCAGTCATTGCATGGTACTGTGAGAGCTGACCTCTTTGGTTGGATCTCTTTCGAAGTTGAGACAGGCACTAAGAATAAAATGAGACAAACACGACAGAGAGTTGGTGGGTGACAGATTAAATAATTTTATGAAAAACTAATCAATTTATAAGAATTTATGTAGGTAACTTCTTCGACAGTTTTGTGCCATGGTTTCAGGTTCTACGTTCTCAAGTATTCCTCCTAACCACATGAACGGCATGTTTACATACCTACCAGGTAATAATGAAATGATATTTACAAAACAATACAACTGTTCTCGGTAACGTTGTGGGAAAATTACCTCACTTAACCTCACTGTTAGAGATTTATTTACAGTATGATGTTTATTTAGCAACGTTGGAGCAAAAGGACTAGGTATTAGAACCTACGTTTTGATTTACGTAATTTTAATTAATATAAGGAATGTTCATACTTTGTTTTAAAATTTATTTGGGTAAGTATAAGTCGCTGGACACAGAAAAGACGTAAGACAAGAGGTCCTAGACAATGTGCCATTCAATTAGCGAAAGCGACTGTTGAAATGTCAAAATGTAGGAAATTGATCACGTGGAATTTCGATAGTTTCTGTCAATCCCATACAATTTTGACGTATTGTTAATCGCCTTCGTCACGCTACCGTTGACAGAATGTCACTTGTCTCGAGACCAAGGACGGAGCGCGGTAGGGGACAGACGGTGCGTCGTCGCGACTTTTTAAAACATATAGAAAAGACGAGGCACGGACGTGACGTGGTTAATTGTGGTGGTGTAATTGTGTGTGACAGCGATTCACGAGTCCCGGCTCCCGCGCCCCCGTTCTCGTCCGTCCCTCGTTAGCTCGTGCCCATGCCCCGTCCTTTTTGTATGTTTTACAATAGGGCGCAGACGAGTAAACGTCGTGTCCGCGTCCTGTCCTTCCTATATATTTTGCATCGCGACGCTTCCATACATTTTGTATGAAAGGGACGCGGAAGAGACATATGTCCGCGCCTCATCCTCGTCTTACATCTTTTCTGCGTGTCCAGCGCCTAAGGCTGTGTTTCCAACAGATATGTACGAGATTGCGTTGTGAGCGATGTGTTTGTTAAGAACCAATAGAATTGCTTGCGCTGAGCGACGCTGATTCTATTGGTTCTCAACAACCACATCTCTCGCTACGCAACCTCGCACATCTCTGGTGGAAACGCAGCCTAAGTTATTACCTCCACAAGGATATGAACACTTAAATATTCAATATTTTAGTTTTTGCGAAATACATCCCCGGAACCCCCTCACCAGAGAATGGACAGCAGCATTCTCTGTAGGTACATTGCTACAGCTACACTGCGATCGCCAGCCCGCCTGCCAAGTGTGGTGATTATGGCAAATCCCCCCATTTGGGGGAGGCCTATGTCCAACAGTGGACGTCTATCGGCTTATATGATGATGATGATGATGACATCCCCGTAATAATCGCTTCTATTTGTAGCCTAAAGTCTACCTCCAGTCGATCCCTTCACAGGTTTCTTTCAACTCCAATTTTTTATTACATTTTTATGTTGTAGCCTAGGTATGCTTCACATACTTCAAAAATATTTTCGTGGAACACTTTTAAAAATCAGTAAAAATTGAGCTTGTAATAGAATTGCTTTAGCACTATGCTTTTATAAAATAAGTGCTATGCTTCAGGATTTTAATGAGTGAATCATCTCGTCTCATATAGCTATGTATTGAAATATCCGTATATAAAAATATACAGGCATACAGCAAAATACAGTACTCACCAGACCTTTCGAAAAAATACAGATGTTTTGATACATCTCTAGGTATCTAAAAAAATATCGATGTATCGATACATCACTGTTTATCGAGTCGAAACCAAGTCTACATCGTTAAATTTTCACAGTTTCAACATCCCTAGGTGCGCTTAAATCAAAACTCACATTGCCCCGCTCTGTTTTCCAAAAGCGACGTCTGGATAAAACAGACGGTCTGTTTCTGTCTCCTGTTGTAAAACAGAACTGAATTTATAATGATGTTATAACAAGTGTTTTTGTAAATATAAATTCGAGAATACAAAATTGCCGAATCTAAGTCTTTGGGTTTAAAGAAGTACTTGATAAGAAAACATTATAGAAGAAATACTTTTTAAAAACGTTTAATCAATTCAAAAGAACATGGAATTCCAGCAAACAGACGAAAAATAAATGGCATCTCAAAAACACACAAACGTAACATTTGCTAATATTTATTCATTTCGGGGCAACCGACTCGCTACGCGCAGTTAATTAATTTCATTTAGCTCAAAACCATTTTGTCTGTGAATGATGTGAAATTATGGTGGTCTTCGTACACGGGGAGAATGTGGGTGCATGGGGGCATGGGGGGCGAGGGGTAAATCGCAGGTACCACCCCAAATCACCCCATCCGTCTGGCCACCGCCTGTAGTTGATTCAAACTACATTTCATATTTGTTATTTTGAGTATTCAAACTATTTTTATGATTTACATGCTGCGTTTTTTGACGTTCTCGCTTTTGGGCGAGAATAGTTGGATGAAGAGTTATTTAATTTGTGTTGGGAATTTTACTGAAAATGTTTGACTTAGGTACTCGACTACTTTTATACATCTTTAAAAAATTTAAAAACTCGACACTTTAACGAAAGGAAACGCATCTTTTCTAAATCTTGAACGATTCCGATTACGATTTACGTTTCATTTTTCATAAACCAATACCCGCCTTTTTGTGACATTTGTCGAAATAATTTTATTTTATGCACCTGTGGCGAATCTTTTAGTGAGCTGCCAGTACTGAGAATTTAAATTTAGAATCCGATGAGTATTTGATCAAATCATAGGTTAAAAGTACCTAAGCAAAAAATCTTATTTAATGGAAGTATTGAAAGTTTTGCTGGATCTTTTTTTTTTTGTTATAGCTTGAGACCTTATAATACCTTGTTTGTTATGGAGTATTCGTTTCAAGTATTTACTTTTCTAAGAAACAACTGTTACTTGCAAGTACAGCAGTGCGATTCTGTAAACATGTCGAAGTGAACACTTGGGCGGGGCGCACGACAGGTGAGTTGTCAAACCATACAAATAAGATGGAATGACAGCTGTATTGTCGTTCACTCCGCCTAGGTGAACATCGTGAGATGTCGACAGAATCGACCGGCTGATCCGCTCAATCGGAACAAACCTTCGCAAATTTTGCTCATTATTCACGCAATATGAATTATGAAACAAAACTTGAATAACATATTATACAGGGTTACTGGTAATTCGACGTATATCCGTCAGGGGCTCATAAGGGGGCCAAAATGCAACAAATTGAACCCCCCATATGTATGGCCGAAATTCAATAGTTTTCGAGATATTTGAATTTTAAGGGTTTTTCGAAATTTACCCAAAATTTGACATTTAATTCCAAATAAAAAAACCTACATACCCATTTAAGGGTACCATTAAAAATGATGTTGTAGCTGGCACTTCAATTAAGCTATGGGCATCATTAAAACTACTTAATTTAACAAAATAATTAAAATAATGACCGAAGTAAGAATAATATCTTACCAATATTTTCATTTTACGTTTCAAAAATGTTGTCTCGTCAAAAAAAATTCTATGACATTAATCGTACAAATAACTAAAACAACTTGCCTATTCAGTAGGCTTTCCAAAAAGGTATAAAAGTCAATTTTAAAATACATAATTCGTGGCATGGCATGTGTTTGAACCGGCGCGGGGAGAGAAATCATCTGTGTTCTTAGTTTATCATCCTCGCTAAAACAACCGATTTTACTGGCGAAATTCTTCCTGATGGGGCGAGGTGTGCGGGCCGGGGAGTACACGGCGTTTGCTGCGCTCGCGTCCCTCCTTCCTTAGTACAGTTCGCGTCAAATAACTATGCCCCTCTGAAGTTAGCCATTTGCAAAGATCGCGTAGGTGCAGTCACGTAGACGGGAGCAAGCGGGACGCAAGCATGCATCGAACGTAAACGAGCGACTGAGACATAAAATCGCGCCGTCATAATCCCCGCCCGCGCATGTGTAGTTGCAGTTTGTTCGTTTTTTACAGTTCGTGTCAAATAACTGTGCCCCTCTGAAGTTGTGGCTGCGTAGTAGTCAAAATTATGAACAAACTGCAACTGCGCATGCGCGGGGCGGGGATTTTATGTCTCAGTCGCTCGTTTACGTTCGATGCATGCTTGCGTCCCGCTTGCTCCCGTCTACGTGACTGCACCTACGCGATCTTTGCAAATGGCTAACTTCAGAGGGGCATAGTTATTCGACGCGAACTGTACTAAGGAAGGCGACGCGAGCGCAGCAAACGCCGTGTATTCCCCCACCCGCACACCTCGCCCCATCAGGTAGAATTTCGCCAGTAAAATCGGTTGTTTTAGCGAGGATGATAAACTAAGAACACAGATGATTTCTCTCCCCGCGCCGGTTCAAACACATGCCATGCCACGAATTATGTATTTTAAAATTGACTTTTATACCTTTTTGGAAAGCCTACTGAATAGGCAAGTTGTTTTAGTTATTTGTACGATTAATGTAATAGAATTTTTTTTGACGAGACAACATTTTTGAAGCGTAAAATGAAAATATTGATAAGATATTATTCTTACTTCGGTCATTATTTTAATTATTTTGTTAAATTAAGTAGTTTTAATGATGCCCATAGCTTAATTGAAGTGCCAGCTACAACATCATTTTTAATGGTACCCTTGAATGGGTATGTGGGTTCTTTTATTTGGAATTAAATGTCAAATTTTGGGTAAATTTCGAAAAACCCTTAAAATTCAAATATCTCGAAAACTATTGAATTTCGGCCATACATATGGGGGGTTCAATTTGTTGCATTTTGGCCCCCTTATCAGCCCTTGACGGATATACGTCGAATTACCAGTAACCCTGTATATAAATATGTTACTTAGTTAAACTACAATATTAACTTCTGGAGGAGGAAACATGCAACGGTCAATGTTTGATAACTTCG
Organism: Melanchra persicariae; assembly: GCA_947386135.1. NCBI lineage: Eukaryota > Metazoa > Arthropoda > Insecta > Lepidoptera > Noctuidae > Melanchra > Melanchra persicariae. The sequence continues at coordinate 33,082,331 of OX376643.1, forward strand.
AGAGAATTCTAACAGATTGATAGTAAATAATGTCTAACTCAATGGCTCTAAAAATACATGGAACAATAATATTTATAGAGTGATCCAATGCATGTTAAAATGTTTCTGATGTTTTCTTTATGAATGTGTTTGAACATGCGTGATAGGGTTGAAAACTTTTAACGGACGCTAGAACTATTTTGCTCTTGTATTAGGTACACAACGGCCTGCCGCGTCACGTTTATTTGCGGCTTTGTTTTTTTTTATATTGTGTATATGTATAATATGTATATGTCGCAACCAATTAACTTAATCAGCCACTTAATTGGTTGTCTAGCCTTTTCATTTAAATGTGCCGATTTTTCAGCGACCTAAGTAACATCCTTTGTTCAATATCGTTAAATGACTAACCCATGACACTTATGTCGCTGATAAAAAGTCACAATTCAATGAAAAGACTAGACTTTTAATGAAACGGCGGATTCAGCTAGTTGGCTGCGACATATACACATATTAGTGTGTTCCTATCTGACATTATGCTTAGCGTAGTTCAAGCCTGTAATGGTTTACAGAAAGAATGTATACTATTTCTGATACATTTTTCAAGTGTTTTCAAAGTATTAACATCTTTAGGCGCACTTTTCACTCATTTTGAATCGTGAACGGAACTGAAACGTCACTCTCGAATCCGTGACGCTGAATCGGGTATCGTACAGGTAGTTACTCAGCTCCAGTCGTCATTGAGTCGTCAAAAAGGGGAGCATCGTTTCAAGAATTACGTTTCGATATTACGTACTCGTGTATGTTTATTTAGAAAATCATAGATTCACTTCTATCGTGTGTTCATGTACACGCAACCCTTTTTTGTTTTTTTTTTCAATCAGCAAAAGGCCATTATTTTGCTACAGTTGAGTTATCTGCGTTACATCATGCATTACAAAATTACAGTTGCCTACCAAATAGTTTTACTCACGGACATCCACAAAAAAAAATCTTTTAAAAGAAAACTCACGAAGACCTTGTCCGTATGAGAAAGACGGAGGAATCTGACATGATGACCTAAATACAAGAGACAAGGTTACAAAAAGAATGATATAAAAAGCCATGATGACATGTTTAAGTGGTTATTTTTATTGTACGCTGATTGAATTTCTAATTATAGAAGTTGGTGGTATTGCCAGCCACAGGTGGAGAAACGGGACATTGACTTACAACCAAAATATTTGGCCACTCAGAAAAAGTTATTTTGTGAAAGTAAAAAATAAAATCTAAAAGCTGATTGTAAAAGTATGAAATGAGTTTATTTCATACTTTGCTTTTTAATCGAATTCAAAAAGGAGGAGGTTCTCAATTCGTCGGAACATTTTTTTTTGTTTGTATGTTCCCCGATTACTCGAAGATGGCTAGACCGATTGGGATTTTTTTTTGTTTGGAAGGGTATACGTCCCAGGTGATCCCATGATCATCAAGTCAGGATCTGATGATGGGATCCCGGAGAAGTAGAGAGAACTCTTCAAATTTTATAGGCACATTTGAAGCAAATTGGGTAGTTTTTAAAAGAATACTTTCTCGGAGTGGTCCCATTTCAATTTGGTGAAGATCTGATGAAGAACTTCGGAAATACGCAACGGAACTCCTCAATAAATGATAGCAGATGGACTGGGATTGCGGAAATTTCATGTCTGTCTATTGTTTGCACCAGTTCATAACATAACGTCACGCCGGTACGCTGTGAAGGGGTAGTAAGCACATGTGAACCACACAAAAGTGAAAAATAAAAACACTTAAAAAAAATACAACCGTAGTGTTATTTGTTTCTAAGTCGGTTGTATTTTTTAAAAAATGTTTTTTTTAAACAACACCTGTCGCAAAACAGTAACAATAAATTATGTAATTTTGTGACAAATTTGTCACATTGTCAGATGTATTAAACAGGGCCCTGATTGCCATTTTATTATTGTTTACATTGCGGTGCACGATCTAACTTATTGCCTATAGTGTCACGTTGACGAGATATTTTAAGGTAAAGTCGTAATTAAGAGCTCATTAATTGCATTAAATTGAATTCTAAAAGTAGTTCCTAGCTTGATTTTACAATTTATTTGAAGAAAGGAAAAATTAAAACTATTTGTCTAGCCCGAGTCTGAAATTTTGGTCGTTTCATCCTATAAAATTTACTTCTATGTAACGGGAACAAACGCGTGCAGTAATATTATGTAAGGAGAAATAATTGTACAATACTTTAACTGAACAATATTTATAAATTAATTGCAACGGCAGTGGCCGGTTGAACATGAGGACGAAAAGTTCAATCCTTGTCAGTTGCTTTTCGTTACACTTTTTTTTAATTTCTGGGCCCATACATAATATTAGTTTATGCAACGGTCTCGTGAATGTGATAATAGTATCACACGAGTGTTTTAATACCTAATTATATGCCGTTATATACGATATAAAATAAAAAATATTAAAATAAAAAATTAAATAACATTTAAAATTGTTATTATTCTTCCAAGAAAAGGCTTTCCAGTTCGTTTCAAAACTGATATTACCTCAGTTGAATATTCGGCCAAACATCATATTTTATGAAGTGAAGTAGTTCAAAATTGTTTCAGACAGGTCCTGAAAGCAAACCCTGTCGAAATACCACAAAATGAATCCCAGGGAGAGCTCGTAGAATCTTTTTTTAATAATATAAAAAATACATACAGACAAACATAATATAACCGCCTCCCTTAGCCGACTTCAAAAAAGTCGGCTAAAAAAATGAGAAGCAATCATATCCTGTTTCCAAACTCGCTGGCAGATGCAATTTAAATCAAAATTATTTTTACGTTTCTTTATCAAAAGTTGCCGCCGCAAATAAAATGAAGAACAGTACCTACATAATTATCAGGGTAGCTAATGTACCTACATGTGGTTATAAATATAGGTACCTACAGATAACTGTCATAGCTCCCTCCCTTAGTTAAAGAGATGTTTGCTGATTAGTAATATTTTTCTGGCTACATCACATGTACCCTTCCAACGTGCTTTTCGTGTACAGCCTTTTCAGAACACATCGTAGGCAAAAATTTCAATCTTTTACAGAAAAGGGATTTATTTTTCGTAATTAATTATAATTTATGATATATTTCATGCCTTGTTGTTCATAACTATACATTTAATATAGTGCATATTCTAAAAGAGAAAAATGTCGTTCGGAAATTGATTTTTTTATGTGTATAGTCATAAAAGAGAAGGCTGTAGAAACCATGGACAGACTGCTTGAAAAATGATATGGCTTTAAAAGAGGTATGTAACTCTGAAATTTCGAGTCATAGAGAAATGTAGAAAAATAATGAATAAGAACTGGGACGGGATGCTTTCTTCAAAAGACCATCTCAGACATTAACCTACATGCTTGTCTTATGATGTGAATGCCAATTCACAATTCAAAATTGACAGATTGCAACTGACATGCGTATGCGTACGTTGCTTAAAAATTAGTAGAATGGGCCCTCTGACCATGACATCAATAAATTGTATGAACTTAACGATACCAGAAGTATCAAATAACGTAAGCGACATATTAGAATTTTTGATAAATGCCACTTGAAGTAATCGCTGCAAGGTTAATTTTGAAATGTCCCTTACATTAACTGATACTTCAGGTATCGTTAATATGAGACTTGGACCTCTGAGTTCCTTTCAGAATAATTACTAGGAAACACCAGCCTTATCGAGTTTTAAAGTGACTAAAAATTTACGTATAAAAAAAAATTAAACCTATTTACAAAATATTTAACATTTATGAAGAAGAAATAATACCTAATATTGTGACATCCTGCAAGCTTATTTTGCATGTCTATCTTTACCTCTAAAGACATATTGCGACGACTCTAAAATAAATTAGGACATGGACAAGAGGCTGATGAGAAAGTTACTCAACCATTTTAATTATAGACGGTTACTTCGGAGTCAGTATGCATTTTTCTTCTATGCAATCAGTATCGTTAATCTATATATATATATACTAATATTAAAATGCGAATGTTTGGATGAATGTTTGAATGTTACTCAATCACGTCGGAACGGCTGAACAGATCTTGATGAAATTGGGCACAGAGGTAGATTAAAATAGGATAAAAAATTTATCGCGGGAGTATGTTCTCATGAGATAATTTTCGACGATTATGCGGGCGCAGCCGCGGGTGGCAGTAGAACATATTTCACGAATAAATAAATGTTTTTTTTTTAATTGGCCTCAATTATCAATGCCATTATTAAGCATCCAGAAGAGTGACTATTAATAACATTTCTTTTGATTAAGTTCGTAATAATATTCCAAACAAAAAATAAAGACGATCTGACTTGACTCTTCCAAACTATATTGGGGTTACAAGGTAAAAAAAAATTGACCATTTATTTTTAATGTTTTTGCAATAATGCACTGTCTCCGAAGTAGGTACTTACCTATATTTTCTAATGCTTTTCTTGCTTACAGTTATGCCGGAACGTTAACTTAGCATGTCCCACAAAAAGTTTTAAAACCAAATCAGATAATGAAAATACAGCTGTAGTATTTACGTGTTACGACACATTTTAGGCTATTAAAAGCTCAGTCAATGATGCTTTGCTTCAGATAGTTAGAACAACGTATGTATATTCGTCCGCCATTGCTCTCAACAAACATGAATCAAATATAATCGCTACTCGTGTTTAGAAAGATTTAATGACTACGGCTTGAAATAATTCTCAGTAAGACGAAGTAAATAATAAATAATCGTTTGATAAAGTACTTTGGCTGTAACAAACTTCTGTCTATTTATTTATTTACTGTGAAAGAGCTGCTTAAATTGAATCTCATTCAAGATTTTATAGCGTGTTAAAATGAATTAATATTAAATAAGTATTTTATGTAAACAAATCTAGATTGTACAAATACCTACGTCTCAAGAGCTTTTGTGAAACATCTTTCTAGACTAACTCAATAAAATGTACGAGTAGGTAACTAATTCATGTTACTAAAGTCATTACACTATAAAATAATAATAAAGTCGCTTTGCAATCTTTTGAACGACGAACAAAACTGACCACAATATCATCACGGACAAGAGCGTAAGAAATCGACCAGATAAATATACGACGTCAAATTATCTATAAAAATAACGCGCCTCTCAAAAATAAGAGATGAACTCATAAATTTATGACATAAATAAAACTACGCACTTTGGCTTCTAGACAACAATCGACACCTGTAGCATCCGGAGGGTTATCGACAGATTTTATGACACAAAAATAAAACAATAAAGACCAATAAATTCGCTCAGACAAAAACCATAAGCCAATCGTATCACATGAAATTCGAACTCAGCTTCAAAAATGTTACCGTTCGATTTCAGCGAGCCATGCTTTACTTTCACTGGTTCCCGACCTTAATTACATAACTAGGGCTATACTACCTCAAGCACAACACTACACTGGTGCACTAACACTACACTACGTACGGACGTAAAGGTCTGAGGACCCAAGGTACGCTGAAGAACTCCTGAAGTATGGTTATAGCCAGCAAGAAATACCTGCTGTATATAGAGGAGTTAGACCTGATAGGTCTACCGCCGGCATCGCCTTTGCAACAGTTGCTGCCCATAATGAGGGCGCATTTCGTTCGAATTCCCGCGGGGCCGGGCGATCACTGCGCGATCGCAGACTTATTTTCGTGTGAGCGACTCTGGCGCCGCGCGCTCGCAAACAGGCTGGCTCCACGCGCGCGTCTCGCGACTCGCGACAGACAATGTTGCCAGACTGAACTAGTCTTATCGTTGCGCGATTTTATGTTCGTTTGTTGAAGTTCCGTGTTTTGAGGGTTTAATAAGATTGGGAAGGCGTTCTAACACTTGGCGGGAGTATGAGAAAAAAATAATCCTGATAATGCTAGATTTAAAGTGAAAATATCTTGTGTCATTGAACTACTGACAGTTTCGGCTGTAACATCAAGCGTACTGTTCACTGTTAGAATAAATAATTTTATAACAAGAAAAAATAAGATGACAGAGTGATAAAATTGTACAAGAACGTTTGGTATTCTTTAAAAGTTTACAAAGACTTCCTGCACCACGCTAGGCCTGTCCCGCAGGAAGCTTTCAAGATTTTCTTTAGAATTGCAAATTATCAAATATGCGCAGACTAACATAAACATACTATATCATTTAATATGGCATTATTAAGATTAATACAGAAATAACATGCTTTATTATTGAGTTTGTAAGGAAATTAATATAATCAATTATATTAGAACTCGCAATAATTGTCTTATAAAAAATTTCGGTTTTGTGATCAGGGGCCTAACCACCAACTCTTAAAGCAGTATTACTTCAATATTAAAGTAATACTGTTTTAAGAGTTGGTGGTTTAGGCCCAGGGGCCCGAGTCTGCTATTGCAATCGTGTCTCAATGACCGGTCAGTGATCGAATATTTGACAACTTTGACAATTTTTGTATGGGAAATGTGTCATAAGTTTGACGTTATACGTCAAAAATCGATCATTAACCGGTCATTGAGACACGATTGCAATAGCAGACTCGACCCCCTGGTCAGCAATAAGTTTCATAATAAGCATATTAAATTTTAGTGAAGTAATCCTACATAAAATACACGAGGGTTTTTATGTAGGAGCTGAACCTTTTGGCAAATTCTGTTTTAACAGGGGTGACGGGTAACTTGAAAACACGCCTCCTTACCATGTCTTCGTTGTCGGGTGAGTTTAGTAGTAGCTTCTTTGTGGGTAAAGAGAGTGAGTTTTAGTAAGTATAGTCTTCTAACACTAAGTACCTAATTGAGTTTCTTTGTGAAGGAGAGCGGTAGGGAAACGGAAAGGCTTTTTGATCTTCGTCTTAAGAACTGCGTCGTGATCGTTCTAAGGCTTTGAGATAGAAGGTCCACCCCAGGCTAGGATACAAAAAGATATGATCGACTGACATGGTGTGGTGTAAATTGTCCTCAGAAGATGTGTGATGAATGAATGTGGCTTCATCCCTCAGCTGGTTCATATCATGAATGATCTTTCTTACCCTGGAAGATGTAGCCGCAATTATGCTCTATGAAATTAAGCTCTTCGTCTATGATTAGGTATTTCTTCAGTGTTGCTTTAATTATCTGCTTGCGCGCGCACATGTTGGTAAATTAATGTTAATTTTACTTGTTAATCGTCTTTCTGTACGATCACCGAGCCGTCTCCCAATAATGGTGATAATTACTACACACCATTTATAATTGTTGCTAGTGCTCAATAAACATGGTTTCCAACGCAGCGGACTACAAGCAATCCGCTATGAATATCAAACAATGTGCCGTGGAATTCAAAACCATATGAGTACCTCCCTAACTAACGCGATTGTTCATCAATGAGTGACTCCAGTGATGCCATAGAACACTGAAACATAGTCGCTCTTAATGAGGCACTAGGGCAGTAAACACTGTGAACAGGAATATGCTTGTAGTTCCCCTGAGTGATCGAATCAGGCGGTCTGTTCTGTCAACAGCTCACCGTGAAAACTGAGCTGGTGTGAGCGTGAAGTGAACTGTCATTCCATCTTGTTTGTATGTCAATTACAGCTCACTTTGTGTTCACATCACCTAAGCTGCCAGGGTGAGAGGTTTTAGGTACAGAATCACAATGTGCATTGTGGAGGCACAAATACCCTACCACTCTACACTTCATCACCTCGACAGAACCTCTACCCCCAGGATGAGAACTGCAGTGGCCAATCTGGAAACCTCTTAACCTGGTCATTTTTTATATATAATATATATTTACCTGTATATTTAACACCTTACAAAACTGGTTTACATCCGTACACATCAACGTGAGGTTCAGTTGAAAACCAGCGTTAGGCAGCGCGTAGTTGTCTGGCATTTTGCTGAACTGGACCTATTTTGCGCAGCCGCGGGACACACAATGTTATTTCATTTTGAAATTCAAGTTAATTTTTTGTTTGTACCTACATTGTGTACGTGTATCTGTGTGTGGCAAATAAACTAATTTTATTTCTTTCGATGGCGAACCTAGGTTAGCTGCCGTAAAACTAATCTGGCCAAATGGGGCATTCTTCACCCATCCCAAACGCAGTGCCAGTGATCACCATCACAGGACATGCGTCACCTCTGACTAGATCTAGTGATAGAGCTGTACTTACAGGTTACTCAATACTGGTCAGACAAAATGTAATATTAATGAGCCAATCGACACGAAAAGAAGTACTGACTAGTGGATAGTACTGACGTGTAAATCCAAATCACTATAACTCAGAAATATCTACTTCGTGAAAAGGGCTTTTAAATTTCTTTTTTGGTAAGTTTTGGAAATAAATTTATAACATATATTATATAATATTATAGTGCTACCAAAATAGGTATTTCTATGTCCAATCTAACCATCTAAATTTTACAACTGTACGATCCATACAATAAGAATTACTAAGTAAACGTGTATTGTCCCTAAAAAACATTAAGAAATTTTAATGTTTCCAATTGTTTGAGCAAAACACTGTTTATTTACAGTTTTATGAGAGAAAAGACTCCGCTAGAAACTACGTAGGTGTTACAGCCCGAAGAAAACTGAAGCCGTAAAGGGCAGTTCACATTCAAAAATATAAGGAAAAATCAAGCTATGGAAAAGGAGAACAATGTCCAAAAAAGCTCGACTTCAAGTAAAATATTTTCCGTGTAAAGCTGCTATTGTTAAACTTATTTCTTAACTCATTAATTAAACAAAAGAAAATAAAAGTAGGTACACGTTCTTCTCCGGTACAAAAGCATTTACTTCTGCAAATAGTAACGAATTTCCAGAACATTCTCACTAAATAATGCACTACAAAATTAAGAAGCGGTACGAAACTGTTTTGTAAGACTTCAGTGATTCTTTGCATTTCCTATTCTCTGAAAGAATTCAAATGAGATGCTAAGTAGTCTGGTAAGATCACTTTGGTTGTTGGTCTGCACGAATGAAATAATGTTTAAAAAACGCGCACGAAGGGTTCCGTACTATTATATGTAAAAAAATCGGCAAAAAATCACGTTTGTTGTATGTGAGCACCCTTAAATATTTATTCTATTCTGTTTTTTAGTATTTGTTGATATAGCGGCAACAGAGATACATCATCTGTGAACATTTCAACTGTCTAACTATCACGGTTCATGAGATACAGCCTGGTGACAGACGGACGATCGGACAGCGGAGTCTTAGTAATAGGGTCCCGTTTTACCCTTTGGGTACGGAACCCTAAAAACACATATTGCGACTGAGACGCGATTGCGAACGTTGTTTGAAAATTATGTTAGTAGAATTGGCCCTCTGGTTGAAAACATACTGGCAGATAGTTCCTGCCACGGACTTGGAACTCAAAGGGCATTTGAACACAGGGTGGGTTTTGATTTCCCATCCAAAAAAAAAGGTGTCTTGCTTAGCGTTTAGAGCCTATCTAGTGGCCAGTTACAAACGTTTTAGGCAAATAAAATGGAATAGATCAATATTAATAGTAGATGATCAATTAGATAGACGAATAAAATAGAACAAACTTCATTCGAATCTTAAACATATTGGGGACGTTGGTTCTGCATTGCTACTTGTGCTAATATTTATATTGTTAGTTGGTGATTAACACTTTTACATATAAATCTATTTGGTCAGTTTAAATTAAATGAGGCCGGTGTTTCGTCACTGACTGCCCTAAAAAGAAACTCCAAAACAGACAGCTTAAAGTCTCTTTTAAAGTCCATACAATGGAAAACATGTTATGGTCAAATCATATGAGAACCAACCCACCAATTTGAATTGAACTGTCCATTCATTTGTGACTATTACCAATAGTCGAGTAGCACACCGACTACTACTGTGTGAACAGCTTTAAAGAGAGACGATTCTCGTACTATCATATTTTAAAATCTAGATTCGATCTTACGTCAATCAATGTTGAAAATGTTGAACATTTGATACGGAAATTGGTCCTCAAGATTCCAGCACGAAGGTACCGGTAACAACCAGGAGCACCCTGTCGTATGCAGACCGACATCGGAAGCTAATTTAAACGTAACGTTGTTTCTCCCGTAGAAGGTTGGGTATCAAAAAGGATATTACGAAATTAACCGCGTATCTTGCATCCCCTTTGGTTTCAAAGCCAGCCAAGCCACTTTACTACGATTCAATTTTGAAATACAGTTTATTTAACGTTGACATTTTCGATTACTCTGTTACCGAGAATTTCGTCTTAAACCTCTCTCTCCATTATAAATGATAGCGGGTTATTTTAGTATCATTTGGCAGGAGGAGGGGGGTAGAAGTGGGAGGGGAGTGGGTGCCTCTCTCCCCTGGCACCTGGCAGCTCTCATGAAAATGTAACGCACTGTTTCTGAGAAAAACAAATTATTGAGACCTAACTTCAAAACACTTTAAAGTTGCCTAAACGGCGTAGTCGGAGCCCCACTTCGCGGGGCTCAATGGTGTAAAGAAAAACAACCACAAAGGGTCTAAGTTTATTCGCTTCACTCACTCACTAGACCCCTCCATCACCTTCTAACTTAACCTGTCCGAGTCGGGGTGCCCCAAGTCCCAACCTCGCTCTTGCATCCTAAGTTCAACAGTACCTAGTAACATTTCCTTTTGTTCATACATACGATAAGCGGCAGTGGTAAGCAGGAACGAGGAGTAAAGAATGATCGAAAACGGATGACAGTGACACATAACGCAAATTTTAATGGCCTTATATTTTTTAAATTCCGTTTTATTGATTTTGCACGATATTTTACACCACAGACAATATAATGAAACATGTTTAGTTGTCAATGCCCCATTTTAACTCGCAGCGTTCGAACGTATCTTACGAATTATTGCCACTTGCGAATTACTTCAATTTTTTTTGTTTTCACTGCCTGCAGTAACTCATACATGGCAGCAGCTCGGCCATCACTCGCATCGCAGGGTGTTTCGACTGGAACCTGTATTTCTTGGGTGCTGCACCTCGCAAGAGACTGAGCAGCTACTATCACCGTGTAGACAGCTAAGTCGAGTCGAGCTACTAGCATACGATAAGACGGTCCGAGTAACTGTATACTGTCTAGTCAGCAGCTCGCACTGTGTAAACTAGCTACTAACAAGGATTGTGTGTAAAATTAGCAATCGTGCCGGGACGGATTTAGGAAGAAAATAATGAATTAATCCGGACGGAAAAACTCAAACACAGTCTGATACAAATCGCGAACGTGTAGCCGGCCTACCTTTGTCAAATTAACCCTGGCTCATGAAGACAAAAACAGCCCTGTAACCTACACATGTTATAACACTTCACTATACCTGCTATACGTCGAATAGAAAATACCTTAGTACCTTAAGTCCTGCCAGGGTTGTGGAATTATTCGAAAGATATCGCTGCATAATGCAAAGGGCATTTGGAAGATCATGGGTGGGTTTCAGTCAGTAAGTCTTGCACTCCCCCTTCCACTCTACCCAGATCGGGAGAAGTCATTTGATGATTTCGTTTCCAAAAAAAAAGGACCTACCTATAGTCAATCAAGCGATTTGGTATAAGAAATAAGGGCATTCAAACAAAAATCAAATCTCTGATCTAACCAAAATTTGTTGGCACAAACTGGTCGACAAGTGACTTCTTTGGAACTACTTAGTCGCTTTTTATGGTCGGGTTTTCGAATACAAGTAATTTTTGTGTTTGAGTCCCTTATTCTCCTGTTTTTTTTATGAGGATGGGAAATCATCAAATCTCTCCTTCTCCTCGCCTCCTCTCTCTCTTTCTCTTACTCCTTCCGCCGCTCTGGCTGGAGCGGGAGGGAGTGTCAGACTCTCACTGACTAAAACCCATCCATGCTCCTCCTAGTGCCCTTTGCGTTCCAGGCCGCGGTGACTCTTTCAAACAAAATGCGCAGCCCTGGCAGGCCTAACCTCGTGCTACCAGTCTGATTTAATGAATTATTTTTGACAGCCCCATTCTTTAGGAAGGTTATACGTTTAACATCAAGGTGCGACCCTGAGAAGCAGAGCAATAAGGAAAAATGTCAGAAAGAACGCATAACATAAATTCAGCCTCCAGACTAAGATCTCCACCAAGTTTTTAAAACTAAAACACAGCTGAAGAATCCACGGGAAAACCGACGTAAGATTTTTTATTGGAATATTGACCTTTTAATGCTACATGTTGACAGAATGCTGCATATATTTAATATTCAGTTACCGGAATTGGGTAAAACGGTTCATGAATTTTTAGTTCAGCTCTAAAATTAAGATTTGAATCTGTTCACCCCGTGGTTCACCCAAAGCAAGAAACATGGATGTCCGAGCTGTCAATTTGACAGTTGGTAGGGACCTACTGCCGCCAATGTTTTTACAATCATAGTTTTCTGAGGCGTCTTCAGCTTAACATTCACGCTTGCAACAACTAGACTAACGAAGACGTCACGTACCTGAACACAACAACAACAAAATAACGTGCTTTTAATAAAAACACCACTCTTTATTTTCTATTCAATATTCACATTCCTTTATTTTTCACAAAGGAGAATGCTGAACTTGAAACCTGGACGGGAAAACAAGCTAACCAGCGGAGCTGAAGTGATGTAAGATTATCTAGAGCAAGGAGAATGGCACGATAATTAAAATGCAGTTTAAGCACGTATACAATAAACTTCACTTGTTATAAAAGCTTTGTAAGGTAGAAATTATGTATGTTGTCAGTAAAGAATAAATAAACTTCTTTTTTGAAGTCTGTTTAAAATAGTACAATGGAAGAGTGTTGGCTTTGTGTGCAAGGTTGGCGATTACGGGGTGATCCTATAGTAAAAGTGGTTTAAAATGATGATGTCCTGTTTTAAATATTGCGTTTATTCTGTTACACGTTGTATACCATTCACTTTCATTGTTTTATGATATGCCATCGTATTTGACAATCCTGAGTGTGTTACCAACGACGGATTGTATAATTTATAAATCATTAAGTGACACCATTTTTAGGGTCCCGTACCCACCCAAAGGGTAACCTCGATATCCTATTACTAAGACTTCGCTGTCCGTGTGTCTGTCAGCGGGCTGAATCTCAAGAACCGTTATATTTAGATGGACAGTTGAAATTTTTAGTGTGTATTTCTATTGCCGCTATTACAATAAATAATAAATAGTAAATCTAATTAAAACATAAAGAGGCTCTCACACAACAAACGTTTCAACCCCTATCGTCCCTATGCCGGGCGGGCAGGTCCTCCCCCTATACTTCTGGATATCGGGGAGTAGAACTCTATTTGGTGTATTGTCTTCTATGTCCAACCCACAAATGCCATTACGTCGTCACAACTGTCGAGATGTCGCCCGTGTTCTTACTCCCAATTGCGAAGGCTTTGTCTCATCTAAGTATATGAACCTTAGCTACTCATTCATAATGTGTGCCGTTAGGAAAGAAGGCAACAAGCTTTAGTAACATGTTCGATGGCATAGATGATGGCAGAGGAGCTCGTGGGCTACGTAATAACAGCCGCAAGGCTCATTCTTCAAGGTTATGCAACGCTTCTCGAGGTCAGTTCGTGGATGATTACCATCCATAACATACTTAACGTCTGGAAATCCTCCGTGCCTCAAATAATGCCCTCATACATAACAAATTAGACACTTAACGATAGCATGCGCATGCGCAAGTGCACGGAATTCTGTTCCTTTTATAAAAGTAGAGCAAGGCAATGGTTTCAGAAGTCAGAGCAACAATCTTTTCCAAGAAATAAAACTCCTAAAATTATATTGCCTAACATTGATCTGACTATAAAAATAAACTGCCAGGAAACTAGTTCATGCACGCGCCAGCAGATGGCGTTAAACAAACAAACATTTACTAGGTCACAGTACTGATGCGTTTCCGTCGTAACAAGCTAGATGGCGCTGCGAGCGTGACGGCTTGAGACGCTCGCATTTATTTTTGGTTATAAAAGGTAAACAGGTTGGCAGCCATCATTCTAATTTAAACGTTTTATATTAGTCCGATAGTCAGGGGGAAATTAGTAAAGTTCAGTTACCTACAGCTATGTTTGGCAATTTTAAACTAGATAATATTTCTGGCCCGGGAGCAGGGGAGCCAGCCGACTATTTTACATCGGGTGGGGTATGCGCGGGATTCGATGCGGCATTTCTACAAGCAATTACTTCTATAACCTACTATTGAAGAAGGTTTAATTTAAACTAGCTACATACATAACTATGTGTAGAATTAGATGTTACTGTTTAGGTAGGTGTTGGTGAAGTTCAGAATATTATTTCACTCCGATTTATGAAAGCGATCATGCGCATTTTCCTAGCGTGTTAACGTGTAGCTATAGTCTATTCAGATGTAGTTTATATATCAGAGAATGCACTCATACTTATTGGAGATGAGGTATTGCAATCTAAGATATCGTAACTATTACTAGGGTTGCCAACCGTACTGTAAAACAGAGTATTGTACTCATTTTGCATAGAAGTACTTTCGGTACTTTATAATCTACAAAGGCGTACGCTAAAATACTCTATTTATTTTGGCTCTGTATTTTAATTAAACTGAAATTATATTTGAAAACTGTATTTTAATTAAGAGGTATTTCGTTTATTCTGTTACACGTTGTATATCTTATATTTATATTTGTTTGGTACCACATATTAATAGAGCAATGTCGCTTTTTGCGTGTCAATGGTCTCCACATAAGTCACTAAGTACTCGTTCGTATTCATACAAGCAAATGTATCATTTTTCACACATCCGTTTGCCACTTCTATACCCATTGAAGGTCGGGTGATACTCTATTGTAACACTCCACAATTTCGTTCAATTAATTAAAATACCTGCTTGAAATCAGTAGTGTTATTCTGTTACAATCTCACTGCGATAAATTACGTGAGCTGGATTTGAGCAGGCAATTCCTAGCATTTATTGCTAGAATGACAACTCAGTTCACTTTTCACGGAGAGATTTTATCCAGAATCAACCTGCCGCTCCTCATTAATTTCCAACTGTAAATAACTGTTTTCATAATATTATGTAAGAGAAAATGTAAGAAGCAAACGGAGTGCCCAACCACCCCGCGGCTCAGACGTTGTAAGCGGATCAAAGCACAATGCAGACTGAATGAACACAACAATACGTACCCCAAGTAGCAAAAACGTTGTATAATATTAGAACTATACAACTAACAGACATGTAAGGGCTTTTTAACAGTTTTGCAGCAACTAAACAGTTGTAAAGTAGTATTCAGTTCGACGTATTAGTTATAAATAATCTAAATCGTATTAATGTGTCTGTTAAACGTCATCTCAATCATTTTATATGACGGTCATACAACGTTAAGTCGAGTAAATGTTTCAGTCATAAAATAGTGATGAGTCGCCATGTTTTGTAAATTAAGAACCTTTAATTCAACACTTAAAAAACATACAGTTATGTAATCATTTTATAGTTAACTATTATAAAATCGTCATACTGGGGCTTAAATTTCAACCTTTAAGTAACTTTAAGGTTGAAGCGTTATTCTTATATGACTAATATAAGTCAATTGATTATTTAAGCAGTAATTAGAATCTTTTATATAACTCGTTCGCCTTCGCATTCGTTCCCTCGCGGTTTTCATTGTAGCCAAGCAGAAATCGGTAAAAATGAAAGTGGTTCCGTACATGTTTCAACGTTTAATGCGGTAAATGCTGGATCCAGTCAGGACAGGTGTTCTACAAATTTTTGTTCCGCTCATGTTCTTTTACCAGAAGGCACACTAGATAGCGAAAGTAAGTTTTTGTATAAAAAGCTCCTTTATATATAGATTCATTCGTTAGTTTATATTACCCAAATCTTTTTTTTGTAGACGAATTAAATAATTCCGATTTCTTTAAAGAAGACAACTCCATGGAAATGAGTGACGAAAGTTATGAAGAACTTGATAAAGATGGTCAATTCTGGCAAGATTTTAAAAAATGGGCAATCAGTTGTAATGTTCCTCATGGGTCATGATACAATAAAAAATATCTTTTAAGTATTAATTTTTTTTTTACATCCATTATTTATTTTATTACATAGCACTTCTGTGATAACTAAAAATGTGTGTTATTCCATGGCCATTTGATTTGCTTTAGCAACTTGAAGTCTTTTTTGGTCAAAAACTTATCATTGATGTCATAATATATCACCATGATGTCCCTGTAAGAAATACAGAAGTATTCTCATGAATACATACAAAGGTTTTTCTATTTTCCAACATAACTCTAATTGCAACCATCATGGAGGACGCCATAAGTCGTACAAAAGCATGTATATGATCAATAGTTATAAACAGGTCTAAATGCAGTCGCCCAATGTCTATTGGCAATATGGCGGAAACGATGAATACCAATTAATGTATTTTATTTTTATAAACAATATTGAAACACTAACATTATGAAGGCCCATTAAAATATTAAAGAAATAACCAAACATATCATCGAAAATTTTAAATTCCCAAGTATAAGTCACCGCTCTTCATCTTCCACCACAGTAAATGAATAAATAATAATGATTATTAAAACATTTGACTTAACCTTTTTATAAATTTTACCACAACACAATAAATTGTTGTCACACAAGTGATCTAGCTTGCACCACTGACCAACCACCGGCATAACAAAACATCTTTACGATGATTTAGTTTTGTAAGAGTATTACTGAAACTATTACAAACCGTTCTAGTTAAACTTTCAACATTTACGTGATTTTTACTCAACTTTATTGTCGCTGGAGCGACTGCAAAACGACCCTAACACGATTTAAATGTTATATAATCTGCGCCCAAACCCGCGTTATATTTACGTAAAAAAAACTATTATAAAACCATTTTCATATGGCTGAAAGTTATATACAAAACGTTACTGTACTATTTATATGACATTATTTTGCTACTTGGGACATTACTAAAAATTGTTTTACGAGCTCGCTCAATTAGAATAAACAAGATAGGTACTTTACTAAGGAACCGACTAGACCACCATTATTAATAATTCTGTCATTTAAGTTTATGTTTCTGCCGTGCGTACCTACCTGCAAACGGGGTGAATGGGAATGCAGGGGTGAATCGAAACAAAACTTTGAAGGGAATTTTAATTTTTACATTATTCAAATCTTTTTTGCAGCATTTACGGTCTCCAATTTTAATGATTTGAAAAAAAAAAATTGCTTTCTTTCAGAAAACCATTATTATGATATTAAAGTGTCCTTATCAAAGCTTTGTTTCGATTCACCCCTCCGTCCCTATTCGCCTCGTTTCATCATCTGCCTAGCCTTTTCTCAACTACATTGAGTTCGGCTACCAGTCAAACCGGATTCAGCTGAATACCAGTATTTAACGTGGAGCGCCTGCATATCAGACCTCCACAACCCATTAACTGGGTAACACGGTTCTTCTTTGCAGGACTGGTGTCAGATTTTCTGGCTTCTGACAATCCGTAACGACTGAAAAATATCTCCAAATGACAGCTGGGATCAACGGCTTAACGTGCTTTCCGAGGCACGGAGGAGTCTTGGTATGTTAAGATGGTCACCCATCCACAGACCAACCTCGGCAAGCGTTGCTTAACCTTGAAGATCAGCCCGTGCGGCTGTTATTATTTAGTCACGAGCTCTATTCCCCTCGTTACACAGAAACTTTAAAAAAAAAATCTGTTGATTTTTATGGCATCGGATAGCTTAAAAATACGCATCCAATAATGAACTGAGCCAAATAGCATTACATGTTACTTAGAACATGTAAAAATCCTCAAAAAAGTTATCAATGGCAACGGCATGCGACTACGGCTTTATTTGACCAGCTTGAAGATTTGCAATTTTATAGAAATAAGCGTAGGTACCTATTTTATAGAAATACCTACATGTGCTAAGTTGATTATTTAATTCTAATTTATGATTTTCCTAAAGAAGTCCTACATTTTGGATTTAGAACCTTTGTGACATAGTCCCCGTCGTCATTTTGGTTTTTTTTTTCAAAATCACTGCGTGTGATAAAACAGGTATTTATGGGTAGAAGGCACATAAACAAAGAAAAAAAAATATTATGCTCTAAAGTGTCACCTTGCCGAGATATTTTGCTATGTGACAACAATGAATGTACTAATCACGTGCTTCTATGCAGTATATTGTATTACAATAACAGTTCCTAGCTTGATTTAACCATTTATATAAATTTAGGCATGCGTTATTCAATCCCATTCTAAACGAAAGCAATTTCGAACAAGTTTGACAGATCCCCAAGTGTTGCAGTTCCCGCCAAGAAGTAAAAGGACGGTCTGGTCGAATCCTCGTCCACAAAGGCTAAGCAATATGGCGTCAAGACAGAGGCTCAACAGACAGAGCCTCAAGACAAAGGCTAAGCAATATGGCCTCAAGACAGAGGCTCAACAGACAGAGCCTCAAGACAAAGGCTAAGCAATATGGCCTCAAAACAGAGGCTCAACAGACAGAGCCTCAAGACAAAGGCTAAGCAATATGGCCTCAGACAAGGAACGGTTTCTTTAGATTACTGCTGCCTGCTGCCTTTAAATTTACTTAACTGATTACAAAAAACAATTCCAATCCTTAGGTACTTTCGAATAGCAATCTGCATCAATGAATAATAAAATACCTAAAACCACGATCATTAATTACACTTTCAACCAGAAAAAATGCATAGCGTGATTCAAATTAGTCAGTTTTAATAGTTTCGGCTGTGATTGACAGCTAAGACCATTACAAACTAAATGCCAAGGGTTCTTCTGTGGCCACCGTAGGCGCTGGCCTGCGGGTGGCGAGCTTTGGGTGGCTCGCCGTCCGACCGTTTCGATTTTTTTTCATAATCACAGCGAGCGATAAAACAGGTACATTATGGGTAACATGGTGACCTAAAGTGTCACGTTGTCGATATATTTAGGAGTAAAGTCACCAAGTGTGAACAATGACAACCATTAAAAATTAACTATTCACGTGCTTATATGCAGTAGATGTGTTCGCAGGTCAAGTAGGGGAAGACCACCACCGAAAATTTTGACTATGCCTTTCCTAACAGTGACAGTCAAGAATTCTCCGAAGTCTGTAGGGTAATCCGTGCAGCCCGCAGGACGATCTACAATTCACATTTTCCGGTCTTTGTTACATAAAATTATACTTTTTAAATTGAGTTAACAGTTCATAAAATTTACCTAAGTATCGTTTTAAACAAGCTTTTAAGTACCTACTAAGATACACACAATTATATTTTTTTCTTACTAGCTTAGTATTTGATATGAACTTCATAACATATACTGCGTTAAAGTAGCTTTAGAAAAGTAAGTAAAATCTTAAACTAAACCAGATATTTCTTCACGATTTTCAATGCCTTATAGATCCCAGTTTAAATATTCACAAAACTATACGACCACAAATAGCTGTCTTATGTATTAAGAAAACGTTCACCTCTGACTGCAAGAATTGGAACACTAAACTGACAAAAAAGGAGTGGAACTCGTGGCCTGCGTCTGTGTTTCCAAAAGCTTACAACCCTAATCTCTTCAAAGTTAGAGTAAATAGGCTCCTTCTGGGTAAGCTCGCTCCATCGTAGACTTTGTCTTTGTCATCTCTGACTTTGACTAGAGTCAAAAGCAAACCCATCACTAATAAAAAAAAAACACTTGACTGACAATAGGAACAAAAACCACTTTTGTGAAATACACTGGCTTCTGAACTTAGGGGCAAAAAGCATTGATATACATTTAAAACGTGTAACAGAATAAACGCAATACCTCTTAAGGGGTCATTGTACTCTTCATTATGAACAACTTTCACTGCCCCATGCATTTGTGAGCGCAAAACTCGACAAAAAATATGTAGTATACCTGCAGCTGACTTTTTTTCGCGATTTCGGCGTTGGTCCCATAGTAAAAGTTGTTCATAATGATGAGCACAATGACCCCTTAAGAGGTATTGCGTTTATTCTGTTACACTCTGTATAAAACATACATGTATAAAAAACCGTAGGGTAAAATAAATCAATGGCAATAAGCACCAGTTTCGAATAAGTGTGTTGAAACAATATTAAATCAATTGTAGAATATCAGTCTGGCTAATTAAGGTAAAACTTTAATCCTTGTAACATTGAACCCGTCAATTTTAAAAGCTTTCATTAATTTCAGAATGGCCGATATTTTTTTTTTTATAACGTTTGTGAAAATCATTCACGTAAATTCGTTGAATATTCTGAACCACACACTGCTTGGCCCAGGGCCTAAACCACCAATTCTTAAAGCAGTATTACTTTACAAGACGTATAGCATTTTTTTTAAGTATAAAAAAACTTGTTTGCATGCTTAAAAAAAAATCAACTGCTCCATACATTTCTGCACGCGTAACTCGAAAAAATGTACTGAACAGCTGATTTTTTTTTCGCGATTTCGGGGTTGTTCCCTTAGTAAAAGTTGTTCATAATTATGAGTACAATGACCCCTTAAAAGGATGCCCATGAATTAAATTTCACCCTGTATATAAGAGTTCATCTCCTTTTTCAGTCCAGGAACCCCTTTGTCTGTGCCCTGTGCCATAAGAACGCCTATTGTATACTATTTTATGTTTGTCTTGTGATGTATGTGAAAAGTATAGCGGACAGGTGGGGCAGCCCCATACACACACGGGACATTGGATATGCCAAAATATCACTGTAGGTATACCTTTATAGGTATACTCGTGCCTTTATTAGTACAGTTGTTTTTCATTATCGTAATAATTACGCAGTTGGGTAAAGGGCCTGATACAGAAGGCAGTACTCCTTGATACGACTCGTATAGTGAGGAGGTCCTTTCTCTGGAGCCCTAACCACCGGTAGCTTGGACCCTGTTACGACACCGGCGGACTACAATTTTTTTATATTTTTAAATGTTTTATAGATATTTAAAAATGTAAACTATAAGTTAACGAATGAGTAAATGAAGTAATTTTATTAAATAATAAATACTAACACTAGTTTAAGCTTTTTTTATAATAACAGCGTTTGTTATGTGCTATAGCACATAACAAACTTATATATTTAAGACAGAATGCATTAATTGGTTACAAACAATATACATATTATATTCTTTACGTATACGTAAAGAATATCTAATAATTATAATAAAAATAATCGTAATAATATGTATATTGTTTGTAACAAACAATATTTAAACGATGATTGTATGCAAGAAACAAAAAAAGAGAGTGATTCCTCCAAAAATACTATCAGACTTGTAAATACAACGTGTTACAAAATAAACGTTTCGTTTCGTTTTCGTTTCGTTTCGTTTTCGTTTCGTTTCGTTTCGTTTCGTTTCGTTTTTTTCTTCTGTTACTTTTTGTCGAGTTATGCGCACATAAATGTATAGGGCAGTCAATTTTTTTTCGCGATTTCAGTGTATTCTCGTCGTACGTGGTCGCGAACCTCAGTAGTGGACGACAAAGAAGAAGAAGCATGACAGATGCAGTGGCGTGCACCACACATATATCTCTCAGCTAGGGATCGGTACCGAGTCTATTTAGGTTGCCGACACTCGCAAGATGGCGCTCAAGTAGCCCGGTTTATTTTCATTGTAGCAATAAATACCAGCTCAATCGATAGAGATAATTCATATCTAATGAGTGATGATCGGCTATTCAGAATCCCGGACTGACTACATGAACATTGTTAGACTAACTGAGATTAAGGTTATAAGAAAAAAATTGAAAACCAGCGCTGTGGCTCGCAAACAAGTCCCAGCATTATGCTGAGCGATGGCCGTTTTGTGCGTATGTTATGAGTGTCGTCCCAACTTGCATAACATGAATTTGTTTATTTTTATATGTGTCATGATTGGCGCAAATAAATTGTATTTATTTTTTAATTCTTATCATTTTATTTAAGAAAGTCAACACACACTACACTATTGTTTATTTATTAAGTAGTCATAAACTATTTTTTTAAGGAAAATATACGAGTCTTGGAACAGGTCGAGGCAGTAAAGCCGCGGGATGAAGTTAGTTTTTACTAGTTCGTTGACTGGCATTGAGCCAGTCGCACACTACAAAATAGATTAACGATGCAAAAATATTAAACCATTCTAAACCAAATGCCTTCCCCGGTAATGCACCAGCTGAGTGGGAGTTGATTTTTATTTTTGCCAAAAAAGGATGAGGCGAACATCGACCGATCCTGTACTTCTGAGATCCGGGAGTCGCCCGCCGCCACATGTCACACAGTCAAGACTCAAACTCGTATGAGGCTTGCCAAAACGGGGTTTAAAAGCAAATCGGCCTCATAGAAATACTCACCCATACAAATTACGGCAAGCATCTAGTAATTCAAATAAACTTCCTCAACATCACAGAAAAAGCTTCTATTTAAAAACTAGAGTGAAATCTTTTAAAAGCTCCACTAATTGCAGACACGGCCACCTAGATACATTTTCAATGAGGCATTGTCGGCGCCACTCACATAAATCGATCGATACACCGCCATTAACCCATTAATACTGGCCTATTCTAGTAATCAGCGTTTGCATAAATGCTATACTGATTCCATTTAAATTCACTGGTCGAGAAAGGCCTAAGACTCTTCATCTTGATAACGCGTGGAACAATGGACTTATAAATTGATCTCAGAGTTTACTTCAATCCGGCTCGAAGGACCACAAATGTGGCAAAATATTAGTTATAAAAAAACAAAGCACTTTTAACGCATCTATGTTTTTTTGTATTAAAAAATACAAAAAAAACATAGATGCGTTAAAATATAATCATAACAAGAACCTATACGCTGCTAAATTGTAAAAAAAAAACATAATATTTTACAGTTTTAGACAAGTTTATTTTAACTGCACCAATATGAAAACTTAACGTCAAAAGTTTTTTTACGTAGTAAACTAAGATAAGGAAGTTTCCTTATCTTAGTATAATTCAATGATAAACTTAAAAATAATTTCATGCAAAATATCGTGTGTAACTCAATAGTGTGTTGTGTGTTTTCTCGACAAAATTTCAGTAAATTCTTAAGAAAACATTTAAAAAATTACCGCAGGTTTTATAGTCCCGCATTTTTATCTGTCTTCTTGTTGTCAGAAAATTTTCAGTTTCACTATGAAGACAGATAAAAATGCGCTACTGATATTTGCGAACTGATATTTGTGATGGTAAGGGCGAGCCCTTACCATCACAAATATCAGTTTGCTGAACAATTATTATTGTAAATGTTTTTATCTATTATTTATTGTATTTGTTAATAGTATGTGTACATAATAAGAATATACTCTCTTATTATGTACACCATATACAATAAAGAAAAGATAGATGCAGAATACGTTACATAGTGTGGCACATTATTATTTAATATTATTTAATTGCGATATTTTAAAGACAACCTTTGGATGGGAAAGACGTCTATTCTATTCTGATTTTTCGCTTTCACCTGTTTTGAAAATCAATATTACTGACCAGCATTACAAAATGTTCAATACATTGCTTTAAAACCTCCTTTTATTTCATGTTTATTCATAAATTTCAGTTTATTTAATTGAACATTAATGTTGAAGTATTATTCGCGAAGCAGATAAATTTAATAGGTTATTTGCGGTCTGCTTTCATATGTACCACAGCAAAGGTAAATAGCTACTTAATCAAAGGCTGCCACATAAACGAAATCCCAAAATAAATAAAAGGACTTTGACATCAAAAATGGCTGAGTTCATATGCATACGGATCAAATGTATAAACAAAATATTACAACGCAATAATAACTTACTTTGTTAATAAACTGCACGATATCGCCGAACTAGGACGGCGTTATTGATTGGAAACGTGCAAGGGTCGACAGCCCCAAATTAATAGTAAGGGAATGATGATGAAAGGGTTTTTCCAACTATTACTGACCCAGTACGCGAACTACGTTGCAGAACTTTACAATAACCACAAAGTGAGCTTCATTTTAAAAGTTACATTAACAAAAGGTAATTTAATATTTAAACATTAGCAAGCAATTATTATGATTTATCAATATGAGCTGCAGTGTTGGGGCACTCCACTACAAGGAAAGGAGGCCTTTGTCCTGCAGTGGGATGCAGGACAAAGGCCTCCCTTCCTTTGTTCCACTGTTTTCGGTCCTTTGTCTGGCAAATCCATTCGGTAGGAGTCTCGCCACTTTTGTCCAATTCTGCTATGACATGCGGAAGATAAGGCCAGCCCAGTTCCATTTTAGATTTGCAGCTGAGTTGCCTACGTCTGCGATTTGTATTTGAATGATACTGTTCCTTATGCTGTCTTTAATTTTGACTCCAAGAATACTTCGCTCCGTTCGCTGGAAGGCCCCACGGACTTTTGAGGTTTCGTTAATGACCACGTTTGCGCTCCGTAGGTGAGGGTAGGGAGGATGCACCTACCCATGAGTTTCATTTTGAGGGAAGTGGAAGTGCTCCTTTCATTAGGTGTTTCATCGGCCAGTAGCTCATCCAGGCGTTTTCGGTAGTCAAGCACTTCTTTTATCTGGCCTCTCCTGGAAAGAGACTAATTATTGGCCGAGGTATATGTGCTCATGGACATATTAAACCTCTCAAGCCCAAGGATAATGTCGTCGGCGAAGCGCTGATTTGTTAATCCACCTTTCTCGTCTAGCATCTAAATTGAAGACTTGAAGAAGTCTTCAAGCAAGTACGAGACTGCTAATAATTCTGTGACTTCTTATTATTAAATTAAAAATACAATGATTTTTCCAAACTACCCACAATATTAGCTATAAAACATTTTGTAGGCAACGTCGAGAGGAACCAACTGCCGCGGCGGATTTTACAAGCAAGTGAATTGTTACTTTGTGTTGTGGAGTCGAAACTGGCAATATTATCACAAGCTGCTAGCAGCATAGTCGCGACGTAATCTTTAGTGAACATGTGTACACAACCAGGATGTATGAAACAAGATACACTAGAATATTGCTATATAATTTTTCAAAGTAACTGGAACGGAGTAAACACAAATCTGAAAATGGGTTATTGTGCTCTTTACTATGGGACCCGGTTCCGATGCAGTTTTAATTTCCATCAGAGTCGAGCCCGAGCCTCCTTTAAGTATTTTTCTCTATTCCCCATAGTTT
The DNA here is from genome assembly GCA_947386135.1 of Melanchra persicariae. NCBI lineage: Eukaryota > Metazoa > Arthropoda > Insecta > Lepidoptera > Noctuidae > Melanchra > Melanchra persicariae. The sequence continues at coordinate 33,107,412 of OX376643.1, forward strand.
TGGATTTGGACATCCACGCCCAATTGAAAAATTCGCATGTATTTTTAACATGTGTAATAAAACTTAAGAATCACAACAGATTAGCTTAACGTTATTAGTTTCGTTATAAAAATTGTAAAGCTACAAAATGTGGATGAGTCAATTACTGTCTGTGTTACCGGTAATTTGGGAAAGAGTAACAAACATCCATACGTACAAACTTTGGCTTTTAGTAAGGATTATTTAAATTGACATAACTTTTTCAGTACCTAAGTGATGTGATAAAACTACAAAATTACAACAATTATTATTTAGTACTTGTGGAGTACCTTGCTTCCTGCCAAATTGCATGATTCTAGGTCAACAGTTAGTATCCATTGTGGTTTTGATTTACTTCAAAATATTTCGCAAAAAGTATGCATTACATAGAAGCTTTATTTATTCAGAACTCCCAAGGACCATAAACCTACGTATTTGATATTAATTTCAACATGATACCTCCACGCGTTCCTGAAAAAATGGGTCGTCGCCTTTAAGGGTTCCGTTTTTTCCTTTGGAGGAACGGAACCCTAAAACGATTGGCGGCCTGTCAGAAGACTAAACTTCTTCGCAATATCACTTTTGACCACTATTTTACCTCATTGGTAAGCAAAGATGGAGCACGCTTGCCTATAAGTAACCTATTATTTTGTGATATTTTACCGCTCATATTTCGTATAATTCCAAGTTGTTCATGTCAATTTTACCACTAGCAAATCAAAAAAGGGATAAATTGACACTGGAGTGAGTTTTTCATAGTGCGACTTTATTATCTGTATGTCGTAGGTTGAGTTTCATTTTAAAATGGTTTGTTACTTTCGTGAACAATATTATACTGGATTTGTGTAGGATTTTATTTATTTCTTCTATGCATTTAATTTTACTAAACTTTTTTTTTTTCAAAACAGGAATGCTATGGTAGGTGCACTGATGAACTTGCAATAAAGTACATTGACATTTCCCTAATATCCCTTAGTAGATTCCCAAACAATGAATTATGAACCGTTTTTCACAAATAAAGAACGTAAAGGATTCGTGATCCTTTACGTTATTTATTAGTGAAGTTGAGTCAGGACAGCTTTATGTCTTTATTTCTGTTTATGATATTTAAGAAAGTCAATAAATGTATTGGGGTATTGGCGCCAGATGACAATGATATATTATGATGACAATATGATTGGGGTATTGGGCAATAACGGTCATCGAACCGTTATTGCACATTTATGTGGCGCCTGCTATATTCCTAGTAGGATAAACTATACCTACTTCAGAGCATAAGCAAGTGTAATTTGCCCCTCCAAAATTAATTATTTGGGCAGAGTAGACGGTAAAATGATGACCAGTCGTTAGTTATCATATTTGCATGAATTTTACATAATAAATACACCCGTTCGGACCTGAAATGTACGCGCGGAAGTCTGTCAGCTCCATGCACGTAAATAGAGTTCAGTTTAATTTTCCATTATAAAATCTACTCAGCCAGGACTTTGTCCTAGGTAATCGGATATTATTCTCAATGTTGGTTTTAGTTTGGCTCAGTATTCAGCTACCGCAATGCCTGCATCTGCTGACGAAAGTACAGTTAACAGTTTTCACCCTGACAGGATTCTAATTCAAGTTTTATGTCAGGCGCTGGTCTGTTTTTGAAGCTTCTCTGTGTACCCGTTATTTTCATAAATACAAATTGCGGATGTTCTCAGTGCAGAGAAAATTGGACTACACGTTGATTATGTTACAAGTAGAAAGCTCCTCGAATATGACTAATTAATATTTTGTCTGTGTTACGTGCATTCGTTTGGTAATTTTCTAACTCAAGCCATTCGTAGAGGGTCCGCTACGCCAGCGCTACGTGCTACGGTGCTACGACGTAGCAAACTAAATTGGCGAATTGAGAACTTGATTTTATGTACAAGATGAGAATAAACATACATTATTTGACTTATTATTGTATTATTTCATCAATCGGTTTTATTAAGTCGTGCTATGCATTGTATTATTGTAAACTATAAGATTAATTTGCTGTAAATGTTTCTGTGAACCATTAATTAATAACTAAAATATTCTAATTAAGGACTGTTAAAATGTGTCCTTATAATAGGTTACTTAACCATAACTTGATTAGTTTACAAAACAATATAGTATGTAAATAAATAAAATAGGACCGTCCTTTGTACTCCTTATTTTTTTTATGCCCTCATCGTTATAGGGTAGATGACTAAAAAAAATTTAATTAGTCCTTCAGATAGATTTCCAAAAAGTATTAGACACTTATTTTTTCTTTTTTCACGTAAACAAAAAATTAAAACGATACAGTGCGATGAAAACGCGTGTGACGTCACTTGGAAGTACACTTTTTACATACACATGACGTCACGAGCCCCCACTCCAGGGGCCTAACCGTCAACTCTTAAAGCAAGTGGGAAAGAGACGGAGCTATAAAGGACGTATAGCTCCGTCTCTTTCCCACTGGAAGTAATATTAAAGTAATACTGCTTTAAGAGTTGGTGGTTTAGGCCCTGATCTTTGATGCCTTTTATCTTCGAATTTTTTGATTGATTTGATAAAACAAAAAATACGTGTTCAATATTTTTCGATAATCTAACTGAGAATGACGGTCTAAATAGAATCATATATTTTTTAACCAGAAATCATCCCTATTGAAAATGCGCAATATAAAGTTTATCTGTCGGTAGGCTTTCGTCGATCGCTATGCGATTGCCACGGTCACGATACATTGCGTATGAGGATTTAAAACAAATCAATCCTGAACCAATTTCATGTACCAGTCTTCTTAGTATGACCACTGAACTCACCCCATCAGTCTGCGGAGGGCTGTCCTTTACACCCTGTATAAAAAAATCTAGCAACCTACTCCGGCTTCGCTCGGGTATAGAGCATACGAGTATGTATACAAACTCCCAGTCGGCAAACTTTTTTGTGATATCTTCAAAAGTGGGCATTTTTATGCGACCCATTTTTTTTAATATTATAATCGTTGTCATGCAGCGCGAGCAACATTGTAGTTATGTTATAGATCCTTCCTTAGATTTTTTTCTGTACTTTGTTAGTGGAAATCTGTACCTATACTAGGTAATTGTCTTTCAGACTAAATTACTGATCTTGATCTGTTTGTTTTAGCTGTAAGTTATTTAAATAAATAAAATAAAATATTTTAACCAATTAACTTAAAACCGTAATGAATAACACACCTAAACCGTCCTCATAAATCACTCCATTGACGGCAGCCATATGAAATAAAAATCCGTTCTATTCTTTTTGATTATTTTGCTCACTGAGTCGAACAGACGCGGCGGAGACTTTTTTACTCGATTAAGGAGAAGCAAAAGATGGGGTTATGTTTTTTTATTAATATTTCTGTTTGTGGTACGTTGTTCGGTTAAATCGATTAGCTACGGTCTTTGTAAAAATCTCTCATTTCGGGCTGTTTTGTGTACATTCGTTTGAAGCGATCATTATTATTATTGTCTGCTACATGTTCCCCAATACAATCCTGTAACCCTGCGGAACTGCTCGGTTTCTCCACGGAATAACAGATGGATATTGATTTTCAATTGTAGTTGAGGTGTAGTAGTACTACCTTTACTATAAGATCTATGACCCTATGCATATGAATGTATCTTCTATTAATACATTAACACACTTATACTCCTTTAGTCAGTAATTAAAGGTAATCGCTTGAGAACAGTTGTTTCAATAACACTACATCCCCACATAGTTAAGACCAGTCGTCTACTGTTTAAAAAGTCTTTGTTCAAAAATATTTTCGGTACCCGGGTAATGCAACGTGTTGGTTTTTCCAGTATAAAGATTTTCCCGCCTTTCTTTATATGGATGCCAAAAATAGAAGAATCAACGTCCAAACAAACTGAAATGCGATTCCGTCAGTCGTCAAACGCCCCCTTAGCGAGCGGTCAGTAGTTTTATCTTGTAGCTAGCTTTATTGCCCTGGCTGGGGGCCTTAAATTCATTTGAGGCCACCACAGGATAGTCGGGTTAAGCAGTTGATAGCCCATGCGTGTTAACTTGCTAGTGGTCAAATCGAAAAAAAAAACGTGAATCGCCCGTTCAGTCATTTTACCGTGAAACCGTAACAGATAGACAGACAGACAGAGTTACTTTCGCATTTATAAATATTAGTAGGGATAGGTAACTGTTTCTATCAACTTTAAAGCTGTATTTTACTGGCAAGCTACAGTATAATTATTACGGAGAACTGGTTCATTACGCGCGTGAATTTCGCCGTATTCGCTAGTTCGTCCTCAATAATACTTGTATATATGTTTACTGGTGCGGTATTCATTTTAACAAGCAGTGCTATGATGCTTAATATGCAGCTGAATAATAGGGATGGTTTCTGAGTTAAATGATTATAATTCTATTTAGTCCATCTGTTACATTAAACATTTATCGAAAAATATTGTACACGTATTTTTTGCTTTATCAAATCAATGAAATTTGACAAAGATAAAACGCATTTAAGATCAGGAGGTACGTGTCCCATATTTTTTGTAAATCTATCTACCAATTAGATTTTCTTAGCTGTCGACCCTATTCGTTATACAAAATTGATTTTAGTAACACTCCACTAACAATGATGTTTCCAGAAAAAAAATCTTAGAAAAATAATAATTCTATTTGATCTGTCAGTTAGAATTTTTTTAAAAATTGGAAACTTATGATTGATTTTTTTTATACATGTCAATAGAAAAATCACATTTTTTGGGATTGTAACTAACCAAATAGGTACACAACAGGTATGTAGGTACGTCCCTTGGTGGCGTTGACATTGTCTCACCTGCACGCAAAATACGCGCTTAGTCGTGGAGTAGCGGAAACCAGCCCGATTTACATACGTATGCATATACATACTTATGTAGAAATCTCTCTATGTCATGAATGGCCACCCATGACACATCATCAACAAGCCTTGTTTTCAGAGTATTCTACGTAAACGCGTCAAACCGTGGTGCCAACCACTTCTGCCCATCCATTAGGTGCAATAGCGCGAAGATAGCCCGTAATAAATTACCACTACACGATGCATTTAATATATGCAGCAGAGAATTTCGATGGAGCTTGAAGTCCGCCGGTAGGTGCATTATCTCAAGAACGATGCGATGCCAACCGACGGAAATATTATGAGCTGAGACGGCTTGCTGAGAATTGATCCTGAAAAAAGCATGTTTCGCCATTTGGGTACCCGTAGTAAGCACACAGCAACGTATCCTTTTCTTTATTTTATTTTTTCTATATACATTACCCCACTGCTGGACATAGTCTCTCCCGTAGCCTTCCATCCTTCCCGGTGTGTTTTTCTCCGACTAATCCGTCATTAATGCCTCTAAGATATAAAATTATTTTTAACATTTTGCTTACTTTGAAACTGATAGTTATTCAGTGAACTCAAATTCTGATAACTAAAAAATAATATTAAATAATTATGTATTTCTAACGCGTCTTCCCTTATTCGGAGTTTATTGTTGTTATTTTTAATCACATTGTCGTTTATTGTACCTGGATATAAGGAACCAATTGTGTTAAGAATTACATTGTTTGTATAGGTTCAACTGTTTGATGCTAAAACTAAATAAGATAAAAATGTAGTCGTCATGCCAGACCTAAACCTGCATCATTTGTTAATACCTCTATAATCTATACATGTTTTAATATCAACGAAGACAGAAGTATGTCTCCAATAACATGTATCAGCCAGTAGGTTTGCACACATCTGATTCTATTCATCATCATGTCAACATTGTACGCTGTATAGATCTTATAATAAAGGAGACTGATCTGTGAGTTTGTTTCGGTTTTTCTTCTCAGGGTACTCTGCTAGGGAATACGTGCCTCTTCGAGTTTGAATCGACGAAAATTTACGTATAAAAGAGTTAACAACCAATTTGTATAATAAATATAATTTATTAAACATCAATTAAAGTTCAAGTTTTTTCTGTATTAAATTAAATTCCGACAGAATCAATTTTCCACAAAAAGTCGGAATCACAAAGAAAATTGAGCTTTAGCATACACATCTACTTATGGATGTCAAATAAACAAAATCTTAAATGATTACTTTGTAGCGATATAAATATAAAATTCTAGGAAAAGGACTCCATTAAAGTGTTTAGGTATCGGAAAATGTCAATACGCCCAAAAATGTTCGTACGCGGAAGCATGCATGATTCTCGGCAACGCGGAGGATATACGAAGCAAAAAGAATGTTCATACCTTCCCTATGGCACCAGGAATGAACATACTTCGAAGAAATCCGGTAATTAGTGCAGGCGCGAAAGGAAGTTGAGAATGCAAAATATGAGACTGCATTCTGTACAGTGTTTTGAATGAGTTCAAAACTTTGTGGATACCTACAGAATGCAGCATCAGCAGGGTAGAGTGAGAGCTTTTGTGAGGAAAAGCTTAAGATTTCGATATTGAATTTCTGATCATGAATGCCTTAAATAACAATTTTTTGTACTTTTTGTTTCAAATGTCTAGCTATAAGTATTTTTAATCATAAGAAACAATATTGGATATTGTCACTAAAACAATCCATTATAATATTATAAACTAGCTGACCCAGTAAATTTCGAACCACCTCTTTTTGTTCGTGTTTTATTTCCGTAATGTACTATTAATCATAAGAAACAATTGGATATTGTCACTAAAGCAATATTATTATAGTAGTTTATGCAACGACCATATAAAAAGGGTTATTAAAACACGAGTGTGGGTTTATCACACGAGGCGTAGCCGAGTGTGATAATAGCATCACACGAGTGTTTTAATACCTAACTATATACCGTTGCATACACTATTTTATCTTCACTCATACAGTTGAAATAAAATAAGTGGAAAAATAGTTAATTCCAATATGGCGGATATTCTCATTGCGTATTCGAATGACTGCGCAGCTCGCTCAAACATAGACAAAGATAAAAGCTGGCTGACTTAAGTCAATGAGCCCGCGCCAAAAATTAAAAAGAAAAAGTGTGCTATAAAAATTAAAAAGTTATTTTATGATGCAGTTGTTTAACAATCGAAGGAAAATGATGAACTGTAATGGTTTTTTTTTTAAATTTTACCTATCCACGAAAAAAAAGTATGCATTTATGCATTCGTTTTTGAACTCATATTTGGAACATTACGTTGTGAGTGTAGATAAAAATAGGTTAAAAGCAGTTCTGTTCATTTACTATGTGATTCCGTATAAAAAATAAATGGACCAGTAATCCTCCTGGCAATATTCAGAATCATACGCAAACAATATGCAAGTATTAGAAACGTACTTCTTGATATCTAATTTAAGTTTTAAAAAAATCACTTAGCTAGCTGTATTGACTTTATATACCTAGACTTAGAAGCTGCGGAAAATTTCAAGCGGCGTAATAAAGTAACCTTATTGGTAAATATATTTTCGGAACGTTTGGGGTTGAAACCCTTGGGCCGTGGGGCCCTTGTGCTCATAGCCTTTTCAATGAAATTTCAAAACGGTTACAGTTGACACTTCCCGTGACCCAAGAGCTGGGTTTTACTTTGGGCAGAGACTTTTTTGATGCTATATTTTAGTTTGTTGTAAGTTTCGTGTATTTTTAATTATATATACGAGTACAGTGGCTAAATCGGATGCAACTTTGTTTCGCATTTTATTTAAGTATGGCTAAATTTTTCAGTTTTTTGGTGCTTATTTTAGTTAAAGAGTTGCGATTTGTTTTGGATATTTTTTAATGCCAGAACTATTGTACTAATTTTATTAATTTAATCCGAAAGTTCCTAAGCAGTTTGTAAAACGATCAATTTTTTTTTTTTAATATTTTTCCTTAATCGTGTCCCATTTCAGTGATCAAAATAAGATTTGCTAGATAACACTTTTGGAAGGAAGAGCATCCTTTATTTGTTCACGCAGGATCACATAATGCACTTCGACTGACTAATTACGTGGAGTAATTTCATTACTCTTCTATACAACGAGCACACATGGCAAGTGCGGCTGTTACTGGTTCTAATGAGACGGCGCCACAAGCCTTTTACCAAGATACACAAGTGGAAGTTTGGAGAGAACTTTTTCTAAGCAATGAATCAAAAGCGTTTAAAATTGACTTGCAAATTGAACAGATTGTCAAGAGACAAGTCCTGATTTTCTCCATTGCATTATCCAAAGGGACGTATTGAGGTGTATTTTTAAAACTAAAAGCAGAGTGTTTATTATTATGTTTATGGAATACTTAAGAAACATTGCGAAAATTTAGTGAAAAACACGACCAAAAAAGGCCAGGAAAAGTGCAGTTGTTTAACAATCGAAGGAAAATGATGAACTGTAATGGTTTTTTTTTTAAATTTTACCTATCCACGAAAAAAAAGTATGCATTTATGCATTCGTTTTTGAACTCATATTTGGAACATTACGTTGTGAGTGTAGATAAAAATAGGTTAAAAGCAGTTCTGTTCATTTACTATGTGATTCCGTATAAAAAATAAATGGACCAGTAATCCTCCTGGCAATATTCAGAATCATACGCAAACAATATGCAAGTATTAGAAACGTACTTCTTGATATCTAATTTAAGTTTTAAAAAAATCACTTAGCTAGCTGTATTGACTTTATATACCTAGACTTAGAAGCTGCGGAAAATTTCAAGCGGCGTAATAAAGTAACCTTATTGGTAAATATATTTTCGGAACGTTTGGGGTTGAAACCCTTGGGCCGTGGGGCCCTTGTGCTCATAGCCTTTTCAATGAAATTTCAAAACGGTTACAGTTGACACTTCCCGTGACCCAAGAGCTGGGTTTTACTTTGGGCAGAGACTTTTTTGATGCTATATTTTAGTTTGTTGTAAGTTTCGTGTATTTTTAATTATATATACGAGTACAGTGGCTAAATCGGATGCAACTTTGTTTCGCATTTTATTTAAGTATGGCTAAATTTTTCAGTTTTTTGGTGCTTATTTTAGTTAAAGAGTTGCGATTTGTTTTGGATATTTTTTAATGCCAGAACTATTGTACTAATTTTATTAATTTAATCCGAAAGTTCCTAAGCAGTTTGTAAAACGATCAATTTTTTTTTTTTTAATATTTTTCCTTAATCGTGTCCCATTTCAGTGATCAAAATAAGATTTGCTAGATAACACTTTTGGAAGGAAGAGCATCCTTTATTTGTTCACGCAGGATCACATAATGCACTTCGACTGACTAATTACGTGGAGTAATTTCATTACTCTTCTATACAACGAGCACACATGGCAAGTGCGGCTGTTACTGGTTCTAATGAGACGGCGCCACAAGCCTTTTACCAAGATACACAAGTGGAAGTTTGGAGAGAACTTTTTCTAAGCAATGAATCAAAAGCGTTTAAAATTGACTTGCAAATTGAACAGATTGTCAAGAGACAAGTCCTGATTTTCTCCATTGCATTATCCAAAGGGACGTATTGAGGTGTATTTTTAAAACTAAAAGCAGAGTGTTTATTATTATGTTTATGGAATACTTAAGAAACATTGCGAAAATTTAGTGAAAAACACGACCAAAAAAGGCCAGGAAAAGTGCAGTTGTTTAACAATCGAAGGAAAATGATGAACTGTAATGGTTTTTTTTTTAAATTTTACCTATCCACGAAAAAAAAGTATGCATTTATGCATTCGTTTTTGAACTCATATTTGGAACATTACGTTGTGAGTGTAGATAAAAATAGGTTAAAAGCAGTTCTGTTCATTTACTATGTGATTCCGTATAAAAAATAAATGGACCAGTAATCCTCCTGGCAATATTCAGAATCATACGCAAACAATATGCAAGTATTAGAAACGTACTTCTTGATATCTAATTTAAGTTTTAAAAAAATCACTTAGCTAGCTGTATTGACTTTATATACCTAGACTTAGAAGCTGCGGAAAATTTCAAGCGGCGTAATAAAGTAACCTTATTGGTAAATATATTTTCGGAACGTTTGGGGTTGAAACCCTTGGGCCGTGGGGCCCTTGTGCTCATAGCCTTTTCAATGAAATTTCAAAACGGTTACAGTTGACACTTCCCGTGACCCAAGAGCTGGGTTTTACTTTGGGCAGAGACTTTTTTGATGCTATATTTTAGTTTGTTGTAAGTTTCGTGTATTTTTAATTATATATACGAGTACAGTGGCTAAATCGGATGCAACTTTGTTTCGCATTTTATTTAAGTATGGCTACATTTTTCAGTTTTTTAGTGTGCTTATTTTAGTTAAAGAGTTGCGAATTTGTTTTGGATAGTTTTTAATGCCAGAACTATTGTACTAATTTTATTAATTTAATCCGAAAGTTCCTAAGCAGTTTGTAAAACGATCAATTTTTTTTTTTAATATTTTTCCTTAATCGTGTCCCATTTCAGTGATCAAAATAAGATTTGCTACAAAACACTTTTGGAAGGAAGAGCATCCTTTATTTGTTCACGCAGGATCACATAATGCACTTCGACTGACTAATTACGTGGAGTAATTTCATTACTCTTCTATACAACGAGCACACATGGCAAGTGCGGCTGTTACTGGTTCTAATGAGACGGCGCCACAAGCCTTTTACCAAGATACACAAGTGGAAGTTTGGGGAGAACTTTTTCTAGGCAATGAATCAAAAGCGTTTAAAATTGACTTGCAAATTGAACAGATTGTCAAGAGACAAGTCCTGATTTTGTACATGGCATTATCCAAAGGGACGTATTGAGGTGTATTTTTAAAACTAAAAGCAGAGTGTTTATTATTATGTTTATGGAATACTTAAGAAACATTGCGAAAACTTAGTGAAAAACACGACCAAAAGGTTTCGCTATTCTTATTCTTATTCTTATTCTTATTCTTATTTCAGGATTATCTACAGAACTTGGCACCCACTTGGATCTCAATTCTTTTGTCGCTGAAATCGACAAACACGCGTAATATTAACATTGAACTTGGCTCCCATTTTAACATTTATGTTTTTGAAGGGATTCCTTTTGAAACTTGAGACTAGAGATGCCGATGCATTTCACTAGCTTCTACGATAATTCTTTTACCATTCGAGCGGTGCGGTTATGGAATGCCTTGCCCGTGTCAGTACGGCGTGCTTAATCTTTGTCTACTTTTAAAACTATGGTTAAAAACCACTACCTCTCTCATTAATCGTCTTTACTTGGTTTCTCTGCTATTTACTTCATAATTGTTATTGTATATATTAATAATACACCTAAGACTACCTACAGTACTGTCTTTCCTTCTCTCTTCAAAATCTATCCAAAGGTTGTCTTTAAAAGATCGCTTTTAGCGATAAGGCCGCCCATTGTGTCACCCTATGTAATGTTTTCTTCATATATATTTTCTGTTACTTATATGGTGTACATAATAAAGAGTATTCTATTCTATTCTATTCCTTTTACAAGAGATTGTTAATAAAGAAGATTAAGAATGTCTTCTTTTAGTAAGCTCTTAGATATGTAAACATAAGTACAAAACCTGCATGTTGGAACTTAGAATAAACGCAATAGGTAGGTACCTGAAAAGGGGTAAGTAATTGTACTAATCATTATGAACAACTTTCACTACGGGACCAACACGGAAATCGCGAAAAAAAATCGACTGCCATTTATGTGCGCAAAACGCAACATACTGAACAGCTGATTTTTTGGCCCCGATTTCAAGGTCGGTCCCAAAGTAGGTAAAAATTGTTGATGAATACCCCATATGAGGTATTGCGTTTATTCTGTTACAGATAGCGGATCACTATACGATCACGATATTATTTATGGTGTGATGCTGCATCCTATCAATCAGCTGGCAGGTACTATACAATTATGACGAGCCCTTTTAATGAACTACATAAATCCGCATTGGTCGAAAATCCTGTAACAACTCTTGGAACATTGTCAGCCATACCTAATACCTCGATACTAGGAGCATTGAGATTCTTGACAAAAGGAGCATTTGTATAAAGCGAATACAGTGTTTTGAAGTCATTTCACTCGCTTCTATTATTAGTTTACATCCCCACATGGCACATGGAAATGACTCAAACAAAACATTAATGTGTACGTGACTAAGTAAGTGCAAAAGTGAAAAATATCTCGGATTAACGTGACCATCTGTAGAATAGATTGTTTACGTTGATGTACAAATGTGGCTTGCAAGATCTCGCTCTAAATCCAAGCTAAAATATTAGTGATGAGTACAAATTAAGATCGAACACGATACGCGAGAATGCGAGAAAGTATTCAGCTCCAGTAGCGTTTGGCAAACGTCGGTATTACTCACAAATCATACACCACATGTAGTTACACACATACCTAGCATATGCTCAACACAACACATTGTACCTATCGATCGATAGCTAACTGACATTGACAACCAAAAAAACAACGGTGTTAAACATTTTAATAGCTGCATTAAAATTTTAAAAATATATTTAAGCAAAAACATTCTCGTTCGCAGCGAGCTAACGGAAGCCTCTGCATCCCGTTGTTATTTTTAATAGCACCTCGTGCATACAGTACCACACATTTTTCTATTACGAAATGCCCCAAATTATTATAACAGTAAGCGCCGAAGTGTCAAGTGTCTTGCTAGCTTCCTGGTGTTGTATTTATAATCGACACACGAAAAACAAACAACGCTTGCCGGCGCGGCGCGGCTCGCTCTCAGCGCATGCGCTCGCGCCGACACTGCGCGATCTATTGTGATCGTAGTACAGGACGAAATTATAACCTAAATCTGTTCAGCTGGACGGAAAAATGGTGAAAAACGTACCATTGATAGTTGAAGGGTGGTGTGCCGGTGGGCAGAGGCAGCACGAGGGTGGCGTCGCTCCCGGGGGCCGCCCGCACCGTCTGCAGGCCGCCAGGAGAGAACGCCGGGGGCTCCATAGGGCTCCAGTCCTCTCAGGCCGCGCGCGACTTGCCGTGTGCGCGCGACGACGCCCGCCCGCCGCCTATCTAAAAATAATACGGAAAAATGTAACGCGCGCGCCACCGAAATTCGTACGACGCGAATATTTCGCCAATACCGCTGGGACGCTGGATTCTGAAACCGAACAGCTGATCGACTGAGCGGACGGACTTTTGGATGAGCGCTCATGATTCTTTTTACAATATAAATGCTCTATACATTTCTTAATTATGTACTTACCAATTATGGAAAATTTTATAGTAGTACTTAACTAGATATAGAAACTGAATACGAATATTGCAGTAAGGTACCCGGCAGGAGTTTTTGGACTTCTATATGTAGATACTGTATGTGAATTTACATTGCTTAGAATTTTGAAATCGAGTTTGATGGATATTACTAATTTCCAGTCCTGATTAATTAGTCATATAACTACTTTTTTATCGAATATTTAGTTGTGTTAAAAACAAAGATATCTATCCAGATATTTTAGTAGATATCACTCATATAGAGTAGTGGAAAGTTTTATTTTTCCACCTTTTCCACCTGCACCATTTACTTTCAATCAATTAATAACTGACTTCAGTTTGATACAATAACTAGCACTATGCCCGCGACTCCGTCTGCGCGGGTTCAGTAGGTCCCTGCTTCAGAAACTTCGGGGAATCCGATAGTTTTTTTACGGGTAGGATTTCAAAATTAATCGAAACGATTAGGTATAATAATTAGCTAGCCAGTTTTGCTGCTGATCCTGTTGATTATGAAACATCGTTAGATCCGCTTCAAATCTTCAATTATACACCACTTTTATATTGCAAACCAATTTTCAAATAAATAGAAGCAACCAATAATGTTCTCCCTAAACAACTTCATCACCCCTTTAGGAGTTTATTTCAGAAAAATCCGAATACATGTTATTCTTATTTTTTATTTAAATCATTAATTCCGAGTTTCAACTTCACCGGACTAAGCATTAAGATCCTTTACCCCCCATTACGTGTTTTGGGGTTAATTATGAAAAACTAATAATAGCAACCCTTTAAATTAACTTTGTTACTTATTCGTACCAAGTTTCAAGTTTATTTGCCCAAGGAATGAGATTTTTCAAATAAACTTCCACCTCTATTTCACCCCTTCGCAGGGGGAATTTCCTGAAATCCTTTCTTAGCTAACGTCTTCTATTTATAATCTACTTCTGTGACAAATTTCATTTTATAGGTATAGTAGTTTGCGAGATTTGATTAATCAGTGAGTGAATGAACTTTCGCTTTTATAAATGTCACCGTTTAATTGCAAACTCCTAAATTATAAAATATCTTGAGAGATTGTAAACTCTCGATAAATTCATTGTCAACTGAACATTTTGCAATCCTTTTTTACACATCATTTGATTGTAAAAAGTATTCCATGTGATGAAGTCGGTTCACACCTTTCACAATTTCTCGGAATGACGTCGATATTATATTTTTTCTCTCATGTCAAAATATTTTTGTCACACCACTTGTTCGAAAACGTCAAATTATATATCATGCAAACCTAACCTAAAGTGAGTCATTATTGGCCGAGGGCACACGCGGGCAATAATTTTGTACTGGATTTCATTATAACACGGTCAATAATGTGATTTAAATTTGGAACCTCATCTGTCAGCTAAATTGGCGGTATAATACTTACAACGCCCTCTGGTATTGTCAGAAAGAGGAAAAATATTCTCGTTACTTGACATTCTCAAATTTCCACAGAATCATAAGGACTGTTTCTTCATACGAGTATCGTTGCTGTGTTTGTGAATACATAATATTGTAAAAATAATTGGATAAGTTGGGATCAATGCTTAAAAGGATTCGAATTAGTCTCAAAACACATCTATAGTCGATTTATCACCTCTATTAAACATAAACTATTTTCTCAAGCGTCTCCAATGACGTTCTAAATTCAAAATGCATACAGCCAAGCGCCTGAAGCCATTCTACCAGCTGATAAAAAGCCCCATTTAAAGCTTAGTTTACACAAATTTGCTAAAAGAGTATCCTCCTCGGGGGTAAAGGTGTCTTTGTATTGGGCTAGCTTGAATCCCTCGCTGCATTCAAGATTTTTGTATGACTTTTTGTTTTACGCTGCCCCCCCTGGGTGCATAATCTACTATTTTGTAACTTACAGAGTTTGCCATTTTCCGGTGATTATTAAATAGATTCATTATCCTTGATGATTTCTGCTGAGCTTTGAATATTAATACTTATTAATTTTAATGCAAACATCTAAGAAATTTTCAATAAGCAACATAGCTTATGGTACTTATATTCTCGAGAGTTAATTAGGAGCTTTCAGTGAAACATTCCAAACAATAATCGCCTACGGCTTTAGAAACAGACTGTTTCAGGAAAACTATTTTTAGCTCGTTGTTATTTGTCAGGCGCTCAACGAAATGCGAACAAACGGGACTCGGTAGGTAGAGAGTGAGGATTTGAATAGAATAGAATACTCTTTATTATGTACACCATAAGGCCGGCCATACACGGGCAGCTTGAAGCAGTCAAGATCGACTGCTTCAAGCTGCGACTGCATAGTGAACTACAGACTTCTACGTACGTACATACACGAACCGCTCAAGCAGTTGCAACTGCTTCGGGCGGCAGTCGCCAGGCATACACTGACTACTCGAGCTGTCTGCTCGCGTAGTTACCTCCGCCTGCGCTCTTCATTCCACGTCGCGCACGCTGCCCGCCCGCAAGCTTCGTTTGTTTATTGAGAACACCGTCGTCGTCGTGTGAGCAAAAGCAGCAGAAGTGCTTCCTCCTCAAAATCCATGATGCTACTGATTTGAAATTGCCAACTACTCGAGCAGTTATCAATGGCAGCCTCAAGCTGTTGACTCTTGACTGCAAGAGCGGTCCGTGTATGTTGATCACTAGGTAACTGCTCGAGCAGTCCGTGTATAAGGGCCCTAAAAGTTACAGATTTTTATGATTTTTAATTCTGTAAAAATCACACATACAGTAGGTTCCACTAAAAACCAAAGAAAAAATTACTAAGTATTAATTTCATCGTCCGTATGAGTTTACTTCATTCTCGACTGAATGCAGTTGGTACATTCTTGTTATCGAATAAAGTTTATTTTGACGTACCTGTAGGCGAGTCTCGGCACGGCTTCTCTGCTGATGCACGGTTACTTCAGGTCATTGCTCCTTCAAAAGAAAAGCAAGCTACTTCTGCAAGTGATCAAAGGATACCAGATAAGCCCTGGCTTCTAAGGGCTGAATTATACAGAAAAGGCGTGGGTGGTGATGACGCGGCGCAGGCGAAGCGTAAGGCACGATATGGCTTCAAAAAGTTTCAATACAAAATGTAGGTAGGCGACACGTCGTGAATTATACACAGACGACGCGGCGCAGGCAAGCGGCGTGCCTTTTTGAAGCGGCATCGTGCCTTACGCCTCGCCTGCGCCGCGTCTTCGCCGCGTCTTCACCACGCCTTTTCTGTATAATTCAGGCCTAACGCGTCACAGATAAACGCAATTCGAGTGATGCGCAATGTGATTGGCTTTTGAAGTTTCATTCGATTAATCACACATTCACATTCATTCTTGCCAGTTCGTCTCCTTAGGAAACGACCAATTAGGACCGTGCACTAGCTTCTGACGTTTTATACGCTTATAAAACGGCTGCAGGGTCCCGGTAGGCAAGTGTGGAATAAAATTTAAAAAAAAACAAAGACTTTCATTTTGCAATCGTTTTCGTTCTAAAAACTGAGCCTAAGTGTACGTTTTGAACGAACCTTGGTATTTCCTCCTTTAGTAGGTAAATGTACCTTTGTATTTCATCATTCTGAAAACGCCCACTGATGCCTGGTTTCTGAGGTAGGTAGGTACTTTATCGATGGCGTTATGACAAATAGCGTTAACGGACAAATAAAGCACTGATAAAGTACCTACCTCATAAATTCGGGCATGAGTCTGGCTCATATGCTTAAATAAGTAGGTATCTACTTGAACATTTAATATGAAAAAATACTTATGCTTTCATTTTTCATTGCAACCGTATTCATTGCGTATTTTACGTGATTATGAACGAATATGCGATGTAGGTAATGAATGAGTTACGCAATTGTGGTGCAGGTCAACCGTCCAGCTAATGTGAGGTTTTCCAACGCTGCATCTTGATATACGCGGTCGCAACAGCAGAACCCCCATTTTGGCCCCATCGACCATTTTTGCACCGTAGGTAGGTACATGATTTTTTTTGCTCGGTGTATCCTGATAACCTTGGTTCTACGGCGAATATCTTCATTTCATTTCTGATTCGATCATGCAAATAAATTCCAAGTTAAGTATCTAACCTTCTCGTCTTGTCTAATAAATTACTTTTCCTATTGTTTCTGATTTCTTTTATAGGGAAATAATTATCTAAGTACGTCTCTCTCTCTCTTTACTTTAGATTTTTTTATAGATAAATCTTTGATTTCTCCCTTTTTGGCAATTAATCAAATAAATTAGTTTTGAAGTCGGTTATTAAAAAGTATATATATTATTTAATCAGTAAATTTAAGTAGGTAGGTACATACTTACCTCCCACCCACTGAAAAAAAAAATCCCTTTTACTAACAATAAAAGTCGAAGCCGTATTATAAAGGCTACTTTGACCCCGACCCTTGCTCGAGCCAGCCCGCGACGTTGAGCCTGTAGTAATAAGTCCTCCCCCTTAGATAATAATCCTTGTTCAATCCAGCGCGCCTCTAGCTGTCCCCTAAAGCGTCGCCCTAAGCCAAGGTCCCTACCCCACAGTTTTTATAAGCCCTAATAAGGCTTTAATATTTACATATATTAAGGCCTCCACAGGCAAGACCGGAGCCGACAACCTCCTAGGTTACCTGCGAGAGGGCAATAAAAAAAAACGCTACTTCGAGAATATTCTCGGTAAAGAATAATAATGAACGATACGGGGAAAAGCCTTCAACAAGCTTTTGTTACTTTACTTCAGACATTTATAGTTACTTTAATATGTATTGTTCGTCGAGTTGTCCAGCTTCTAAATAGTTCTGAGTTGAGCTACACGACTACTAACAAATGCTTGCTCTGACTGGACAGGTTGATTCACACATTCATTCATTCATTATAAGAGAAATCAGCTTTAATTAATTAAGTTAACAATGGCTTTTTTATATTATATTGGTCATTATTTTTCATAATATTTACCTAGGTATGTACACTACACAGTTTGTATAAAAATTATGATATTGATGTCCGTGACTACGGCAGGACCACAAACACCAATCGCTTCCATATTTGGTAAATTATTAGTACTCAATTGGTACTCGAACAACAAAATTGGTACCTCAGTAGTTTTCGAAAAATCGACTATAAAGGTGGTCCACCGTAGACCACACCGTCTACCGAAGGACCACCGTGATCGCAGAATAAGCGGCAACTTAATTTGGTCGGGTTATACGCGGAGATTTATATGAAAAAATATAATGAAAGCTGATTTCGCTTAAAATACGACACTTAGGAATATGAATTATTGGTCACTATGACTTCTGTATGAGTACTTATTTTTGTATAAATTTGGGGAGAAATTAGTTTTAATAGGGAAATCTTGAAATGAAAATTTATCACCGTGACTTCCGCCACGGGGACCAATGGCACTGTATATCTCGTTAACAGCTGGAACACTTCTTTTGAATTTTGGGTACTAATTTCCTATGTAGGTTCGAGGATAGCGACAAGGTTCTGAAACTTGGAATCGACATTCAAAGTCGTGGTCCTGTTGAACGACTGCACGAAAGTTATAATCGTTGATTTCTCGGTAAATGCAAATGTTTGAGTTGTTTTTTCTACGAAATGAACCACATTTAAGGGTACTAATTATTTGTATACTTAGAATAGCTGTAGCAAGCGTGACCGTCAGGATGGCTGGACCAAACGAGATATGTACATGAGTCCATGTGTACCGTTTACTACCTATTTGCTACTATTTACTACCTATAATGAAATATTTGCTACCTTTGCGTTAAGAGAGATATCAAAGAAATAAAGTGGTCAGCCATTCTGACGTCAGGTTGCCTGACCACTTTCAAGTTCTCATAGTTTTAGCGTTGTATTAATTGCGTTGTTAATGTAAATATTTACTACCGATTTGCTACCTTAACATATATTTGTTACACAATTTTAAGAAGCTCCTATAAAAAGTTATTATTAAAAGTCATTTAAACGCCTGTACATCAATTATATTGACGTCTTGTCTTCTCAGAATTATTGCTAACAATTTTTTTGCAGGCGCTTAGTGGCCTAAGAACAATTTGTTTCTGGATATCCATGGGATATCTTTTTGTTGCTAGTTCCCGCCAGATTTCTATTAATCTTGGATTTTCCGTAAAAATAGATTCTTCTGCATGTTCTATACACTTACCCACTTTTACATTCTTCGTCTCCTTTTAATTCTTTGGTTTCAGTGTTTTCCTGTATTATTTATTTTTCGAGTTACTTCATTATTGTCGCAAAGAAGCGAAATACTGTATCGTAATTTGATCAAGATTAATTTAATAAATCACCAAGTACATACTTATATTTCTAAGAATAAATGCGATATGTAAATAATTATAAAATTGTACAAATGCAAAAAATTGTTAGCAATCATTCTGAGAAGAAAAGACGTCAGTAAATGATGTACAGGCGTTTAAATGGCTTTTAATTATAATTTTTTATACGAGCTTCTTAAAGTTGTTTAACAAATGTATGTTAAGGTAGCAAACAGGTAGTAAATATTTACATTAACAACGCAATTAATACAACGCTAAAACTATGAGAACTTGAAAGTGGTCAGCCAACCTGACGTCAGAATGGCTGACCACTTTATTTCTTTGATATCTCTCTTAACGCAAAGGTAGCAAATATTTCATTATAGGTAGTAAATAGTAGCAAATAGGTAGTAAACGGTGCACATGGACTCATGTACATATCTCGTTTGGTCCAGCCATCCTGACGGTCACGTAGCAAGCCCCCTTATACTGTGCTCATGGTGATCCTGCTGAAAGGAGCGTGACTACCGCCGACCACCTTCATAGTCGATTTTCTCGAAAACTACTGAGGTAGGTACCAATTTTGTTGTTCGAGTACCTATAATTAGTACCAATTGAGTACTAATTATCTACCAAATATGAAAGCGATTGGAGTTGGTGGTCCTGCCGTAGTCACGGACATGGAGAAAATTGACAGTGAGACAAACGAACGAGTGATCATGGGGTTCCGTTTTTTACGAATGTTCGGAACCCTGAAACCTTTCTAATTTGTATGAACTATGTGTTGATGTGTGTGACATATTGTGTACCTATAGGGAAATAGGGTTCTTACAAAAAGGACTTTGAATAAAAACAACACGATTGATTACATTATTTATTTCTCATAAGTTAAATATATATTCGAATACACTTAAAACTAAGTCGACTAGACCAAAATTAGGCTAATCTATAATAATATAATTATAAAACCAGGGCCGAAAAGTGTACTTATAACATAGTAAACATTATTTTGCAAAGAATAAAAATAGTGAATTAAAATAATGTGACTTAATATTTGGGACATACAGCTTCAGAAAGAGCCCTGGTGGCATATCAAATTAAGGATTGAAGAGTACCGTAAGTAAGTTATATTTTGCGTCAAGGTGTTAACGCTATTCTTGCATTTTCAATCAAGCCTCATGGTAGGCTGCTGGTAGGATCCCAACATAACGAAAATTCTCCTACTACTGATAAGACACAGGTACTCTCCAAAAGAAACAGGACTTACAACCATTCTTAGCCTACTGCATCTGCTATAAATACTTTTCCTCCAAAATGTGAACCGTGTGTAATTAAAAAACCAGCCAAACCGACGCGATTAACTTTTCATGTACATTTAACTTATCGTAAAACATCTGGACGTTACCGGGTATGTACGTAAATATATTTAACTTGGATTTTTGCCATTAAAAAAAACTGTTAAAATCAACATTATTATTTTAAAGTGTTCTTTTTCATTTCGCAAAACGTGTCTTCTTTCGTTAAATTTAAGAGTCCTGTCGATTTAATTTAGAATTTTGAACAATTTTGCCTGAATTTTTATGTTTGCTTGAAAAGTGTTTATGACAGATGCTTCAACTTACCGTACGCTAAGTCTTAAGAGGAGGTAAAATGTTTTAGCTGTAGAATGACAAATTGGCACTGTCAAGGTGTACAAGTAGCTAAAATATAGTGATTTCACCGTCAGGAACAGAGTTTTGGTAAAGATTATTCTCTTTTATTTCTAAAACACTTTTCTAAATTCGTTTTTGTATTTTATTAAGTTCGTTCAAAACGTCTCATATAAATTTTTGTTATGAAATTCTGCTGAAAATCGTTTCCTCAACAAATTCGAGAATGTTGGTACAGTGCCAAAAGGTCATAAGGGTTACGAAGTCATTCGGTAGTTACAGTAAAGTTTAAAAAATATGTTCAGACTAAGTGCAGTCTATACATTCATAATTTTCTTAGTCAAGTGAAGAAAAGCCTTCTTGTGAAGTTGGTGCTACACCTGTTGAGTTATACCTACCAGGTGTTGAATGGGACAAGACTAAGGATCTTTGGGTTAACTAGGGGCGGCGTTAAGAGCATGTACGCCGTATGTCATTTCATACAAACTTTCAAGTCTTTATTCTTCAAAATGAATGAACCGATTTTAACGAAACTTGGTATGCATACGCTAAATATTCAGGTCTAAATAGTTATCAGAAAACATTTTTGAAAAAGAGTTCAGGGGGAAGGATATAATAATTTTTCACTTTCTATAGAAAACTTAAAATCACTCTCTCTCCCTCTGAAATCTTTTTCAAAAATGTTTTCTGATAACTATTTAGACCTGAATATCTAGCGTATGCATACCAAGTTTCGTTATACAACCAACTGGTAGGTTTACAAACAAAAATCTATAATCACAAAATGGCGCAAGTCAAACTCGCACCGAGGGTTCCGCACAGAACCACAGTTAAATCTCAAAATATAAAAAATAAATGCAAACGTTTCGAGATCTCTAATTTTGGACCCTCACAGAACTCCATAAATAAAATTAAATATAAAATAAATTGAGCACTTATTTTAAAGAGCACGGAACCCAAAAATAAGAGAAGTTTAGTACAGTAAAAAATTATGGTTGTTAACATATTTTTTGCTTCTGGCAAGTTTTAGCTCGCGTGACATTATATTTTACAAAAGGTTAGCAATTCACTCCTTATTCGATTCTAATTTTGATTTGGAAGGGGTCAAATACTTTAATTTTAAAAATTATTACAATTTTGAGATTTTTCACCGTATTCACACCTAATTATCAAAGTTATGGGGCCAAGACAGTTGTTTTACGCCCAGGAAATTTAGATATAGTTCTTTTCAAACTTAATGGCGGTTGTGAAGTGCGCTCCTCACTTCGCCATCCCAGTTGTGTGGCAGGGGGGTGCCCTGCTACATAGTTAAGCTATTGCGCAGCTACTAGCGTCGTGTTCCGAACTGCAATTAAGACTGAATGGAACTATACCTGCCCTTAATGCCATCTCATAAGCCTGTATATTTACAGCACTTTATAATTATCAATTTGTTTTCACTTGGATGCCAGAATATAATAAAAAGTTATTTAAGCCTATCATTAAAAATTGACATCCGACATCCGAATTCACCGTTCGATCTAAGCTCATAGAGTTAGCTTCGAACGTAGGCTTGATAAAAGCGACCGCTTTCAAACAACCTAAATAAATGAGCGTCGAAGCTCTTAAATACAGCCGTTAATTTCTAATAACGCCGTTGCCATGGTTCGACACAAGCATGGCCTTATATTAAATTTTTAATACTTTTCCTATCTCCACCGTATCGTTCTTGCCGTGTTCTAGCACCGTGCAGAATACAACATACTACCTATTTGAATTTTGTAGATTTAATTTTCATAAACTTAATAAAAACACCAATTTTTGCTTTTAAATAATATCTTCGCGAAACTCTAGCTGATCAATGGTTGATAAACAGATTCATAAAGGCCCAAGAAACTTCGTTTTGATCGTACTATGTTTGTTACTGCCGAGAAGGTGCAAACGCGGTACGCTTAGCAAAAAATATGTTATAAAAATATTATTTCTCACTACACGCTAATCTTAAATTTTACAAAAATAGGTAGAAAAGCTAAATGGGGATAAGAAAACTCCAACCATCGGCCCACGCTACAGTCGTTTCGTAACGCCGATTATTGGTGGCCCACTCTCGTCAAAATAATCGGTTGAATAATAAAACAAAATTAAATCACCGACTAAATAATTAAAATCAAGTCCTTGGAACTCAAAATAAGTAGTTTTAGGCCAGCTAAAACTGTTAAACGTAAAATAACTTAAGTAACTGTACAGTCCTATTTTTTTTCTTTAAAGATTAATTATAAAAGAAAATGAAGCCTTAAAATAGTAATAGAAGTTGTTTTAAGAGGTGAAAAATTAAGCTTAGGTTAGATTCTTGATGAAGTTCATTGAGATAATATTACGGTACCTATTCATGAATTTAAGATTCTTTCCATTTCTGATGGAATTTGTTTCTCTTCAATATGGAAATCGAGTGACGTTATTACTTATTTGAAATAGCAATCTTGAATTTATTTTAACTTTGTTTCTGAAATTTTGTATCGGATCGAACCACTGTTCGTGGGAGGTTCGTGGGAGATTCGCGTGAATATTAATACTATTTCTGAGCTGATCCGATTATTCAGTAGTTTGAACTTCAACTTGAGCAAAAATATATCGCGAAGCGGGTTAAAAGAAAATATAGGGAAACGTAATCAACATTAACTGATCCGAAAACTTATAATGATAATATTATTTCTATTTTTTCTACTACATTCTACACGCAGACTGAAAGCGATTACAAATTTGTCGCGAGTTCGCATATGCGAAAACACTAAAGCTATAAGCCCCTATTATAGTAAGCCAATTGAAACCTTACGGTCCAAGATATAAGGCGGCCAGGGTTAACGGGGCTTTTTTTTAAAATAAAAGATATATATGGTGGGCTTGGCGGCCTCTGCCGTGCGAATCAGAGGCGGCCAAACTTTCAGTCCGCTTCACGAAGCAGGAAAGGATCATTACTTTTGCTTATAATGTGGAATGTTGAGTAATATTAATAGTTATAAATTGACTTATATTTAAATGTAGGAGGTAGCTGTTCAGATACATGTCTGAATCAGGAAATCAGGAATCAGTGGTTAGCCACTTTGATCATTATTTACATAAATAACGATCAAAGTGGCTAACCACTGATTCCTCAGTTCGTAATTTCGTTCAACTGACGAGCAGAGCTACCTCCCAGCATGTTGATTATGGCATAGACACTTACATAGACGTAAGAGATGAAATTGCAAGTCCTTTGGATCGAATTTCCGTCTTACTTGATTCCTTAGAATAATAACGTCTAGAAGGAAAGTCTCATACACGCTCCCTACTAAAAAATGAAGCAACTTTAGTACTTATGTGTGAGTGAGCGGTATGTAATTACAGCCACAGACACGCACACAGATGTAAAGTTGCTAGGAATGAACACTCCCTAAAATCGGGAAAAATGTTAATGTACTTGGGACTAATCATAGATCAATATAAAAAATGTTACGTACGTACTTATTGTAATAGGCCATGGTTTCTGGGGTCGCTAAAACCACTTGTGGGGTCAAAATCGAAATCCAAGATGGCGGCGACGAAATTTGCTGACTTTTCTCCATGGGTGTCATTTTGATGGTTTCTGGGGTCGCTAAAATCGATTATGGAGTCATATCACTTGTGTGCTTCTTTCGTGGTCTGCAGTAAGAGATAGCAAAATTCTTATTTTAGTTTAGTTGGTGAGCAAAAAAATCGGCATCATTGCTATTCGCTAGAAAAACGTTTTAGATGTTTGCTTGTTCGATGAAACTAACCCGGTTTATAAAAATGCAGTGGCACTCCGGGAGTGCGGACAGAAGTGTAAACTGGAACAACTACTTTTAAAAGCAGGCTACAGACCCCCGGTGCCGATCAAATTTCGTCGCCGCCATCTTGGATTTCGATTTTGACCCCATAATCAGTTTTAGCGACCCCAGAAACCATGGAAATGACACCCATGACGAAAAGTTAGCAACTGCCATCGGCGCCATCTTGGATTTAAATTTTGATTCCATAATCGGTTTTAGCGACCCCAGAAACCATGGAAATGACGCCCATGAAAGACTGGTAGGCGGTCGGCCCCCGCGGGGCCGACAGAGTCCAGTCCTGATGTTCTTATATTCCAAATTTAATACACGATCTCATGCACAGAGGTGTCGGTGTTGTGTCGCGAAATCATTGATTTTTTCCCACATCAAAACTGCCCAACGCGCCTAAAGAAGTTTTAATGCGAAAATTATTTGAATCAACCGTAATTATTATCTTTCGTTTCATACATAAAACAATAAGCATTATACAGTACACTCCAACAGTTAGTGCCTACTGTATTATGGATAATTTTTCTTTACAACTGGCAACACTACCTACATTGTGACAAATTAGGTTATGAAAATTTTTATCTGAAGATCGATTTACGTAAAAATAATGGATTTAATGTAAGTACTTAGTTGTGAAACGTAATTTTATCACATTTTTTCAGTTTTCCGGTTGTGTTAGAGCATCTTTTCATGCAACAAACTGTCATTTTTAAATATTTCTCGGGAGGTGCATTCAACAGAGCTCGAGCTTGACCTTGGGCACAGACTGCTCGCTGCGCCTATTACACCATATATGGTGTAGTCTGAGTAGCTTCACTTGTGATGCTCGTACTAGGTTTCTAGGCGTTATTATTCTAAGCTTGATTCACAAGCAAGATCCAAACCACAAGTAGATCAAGCAACATCATGTCCTAATCTAAACACGAACACATTTTTATTGTATATTTTTTTTCTTTTTTTCTCACAGAAAGACAGACAGTTAACAGGTAAGAGATTACGATGGAGAGATCCTTTCCTCCAACTCACTACGAAGAGCGGGCTTTGCCTCGCTAACATCAAATGTGCTCACTAGTTGAGCCGCTTAAATCTAATCATCAGGATGGGTACAAGCACGCGCACCCACGCGGATGAGACGAAAGGCATCGCGCTTTAGACGTGAGCGATGTCCGGGATCTTGTTGTCGCTGCGACGACGGCCCCTCGCAACGACGTCTACGTTGCCGTTCCGCTCTACGACCGTCTCCCTCATCTCTGAGGGAGCTACGCGAGCTTCGTTGTTATTCCTATCGTCGCTGGTGTTGGCGACACACATGCACGCCACATCTTGAAGTATGGTGCCGACGTCGCCCTCCGGCACGGCCACAGTCACCGTCTTGGCTGGCTTTTTCTTGTCTACGCTAACTACTAGCTGCGACGGCTCCTGCCCGTCGCGCAGGTGGCGGCGGTAATCGTTCGCCGCGAAGTCAGACGACGAGCTTGAGTGTTGATATCTCAGCCTGTTGCGTAACCCGCAACGGCACGCTCGCAGCGCAGATTCCCGCCTGTAAACAAGTACTAGGTTAGGCTGGGAAGTATGCTTTTTGATCGGAAGTTGAGAACGACACTTTTTCTGGCTCTAATGGTTTCACTACACTTCACACCTCAGTGAAAGCAATAAAGCCAGAAAAAGTTTATGGGCACATATGAAAAATAGACGTTGTTGATTCGGCTATACACAGCTACCAAATACTTAAACATGTGGACCCTGACAACGTTTAGCAATGCCTAAAAATAAAGAAATGGAAGAAAATAAGAGCGTTCGCATTCTGACATGTTAAAATATTCAAACCTGTTTCAAATACGCCTACAATTTGCGAGCATAAAAAGGAACACTGTCGCTTGACGCGAAAACAAATTCGATAGCCCTTAAACTACAGTCGTCGCTCATTCTCGCTAAGCCTGCTATAAAAAGACTCTTATATCCATATTAGTGAGTTACTGCATAAGTTATGTGTAGGTACTTGTGTTGTAGGCACCAGTGCTGTGCCAAACATTTTCTTAGCAAATTATGAGATTTTATTCAACTTCGGAAAAGCAGAAAATAGTCTTGAAATTTCAATGACAAATATAAATATCAATTCAAAACTTATGCTGTAACTAAGTGTACAGAACCGCAATGCGTCAGATATTTAGGAAACAAACAGACAGACAGACAGACAGACAGACCGACGGAGTAACTTGTCCTCCTGGCCGATTTCGCCCATGGCGGCCAATCTCGAAAGAGCACGGCTTTCCGGGGCACGGGGATATCACACCACCAACTTACAAACTCCGGGCTGTCACAGAGAAATTCCTAATGGAAAAACCCAATGAAAACTTTTGCCCGACCTGGGAATCAAACCCAAGACTCCACGCTTAGCAGTCGCGCTTGCAACCGCGAGACCAACGGAGCAGACAAAATCAGTAAGTTGTGTACATATTACACACAGTCCCGAGCATTGCAAAGCTCGCACGTGAACAAGAAGTATCTTTGGCAAAGACGTTCCAGGAAGCACGGCCATTTCTAATCACTAACTAGTTCTCAAATAAATGAAGTTCAACAGAACTTGCAGAAATAACTAACCAACTAACTAACTAACGCTCGCTTTCCAATTTTCAGCGAGGATACACCTTCAAAACATCGACAGACATGGAATCAAATTTTACTCATATTAATTAAAACTGAATGGCTAAATTTTCGAAAGAGCGCCAGCGCAAGCAGCGGTTATACGCAGGAAAACTTTCGCAGACTTTGAAGATGCTTCATCTAACTAATCTGTTTTGACAACTATAGAGCGAAATTGAAATATTTCCAAATTCAGTGTTAACATTATGACATCGATTCAAATTATTTCCCTTCGTTTTTGTTCCTCGTGAGCAAGGATAAGTTAAGTTAAGTTTCTAATTTTATTTGTTTATATACCTATATGTCGCAGCCAATTAGCTTAATCAGCCGTTTAATTGGTTGGCCTAGCCTTTTCAAATGTACTGAAAATCACCTGCCTCAAAAATCTACAACTGATAAACTAACTTAATTAACTAAGCTATCCACCTGTCTTTAGTTCCGAAAAAGTCCGAATCGGACGACCACTGGACGACTAGAGTGCGTCAGATATCGTCCGTGACATCACAAGCTAGCTATTATAACCATAAGCCTAGCTACTAGCCGAGGCGGCGCCGTGATAAGCTCACGCTTTCGGCCTGACTATGCGAGGTATCAACTTCAATTATCTTAAGCGTTGGTAACACGTCATGGGACTGCATGTAAGCCCGTATCCAGGGAATCAATCTCCACATTGTTCCAGGCTGAGCGGGCATCAATCTCCACATTGTTCCAGGCTGAGCTGGACGCATCAATCTAGTAGGGTGTTAAAATGCTCTAGGTACAGTTAACGGCTCAGATTTAATGTTGAAATGATAAAAGATTTGGTCAGATTTTATTTTAAAAAAATTAAACAATAGTGTCACTGTAGGTACTATGACAAAAATGTCATTTAGTGCGCATGTTGCTCACTTTCCAGAAAAAATGCTGTTTTCAAAAAACACGACTACTATGAAAAGAATCTTAAATAATTGTGTTTCGTAAAATATTTGTCGTTAACACTTACTGTATGTCCAAATCAAATAATTGTCTAACTTATTATGTATAGTTCTAAGTAGTAATTTTTCATTATTATTAACGTTTATCATTGTTTCCACGGTTTATGCGTAGTAAAGTGCATGTAGTGCTCTTCTTAAGTGATGTGATGATACACTTCCACTTAAATCTGGAATGCTTTCTTGTAAAATGTAATAGTGTACTCATTGTTGAAGAGCCAAATAAAAAAAATTAAATAAATCAAAAAGGTTCGTTTTACACTCTCGACTTTTAAATCGAAATCAAAATCTATACGAAATCGCATTTTAATCGAAAAAAATATTCTAGGCAAAAACTAATAAAAGGTTTACCAAAAAGAGATTGCAATGTGTAGTATAGTAACAGACAACCGCAAAGAGATTAAGTTTACATAATAATTATAACGGTGATTAAATACATCGCAATTAAACTACATACAAACAGCCTGTCTGCGTTTAAGTACACTATAATTTCACTAATAACTTGTCGATAGTTTGGCTACTTACTATTGTAAAGTTGCAGGGTGTAATTAGACCACATGACCAATTTTCCACGGTGTCGCCACATAGTCTGCACCTCTACCTCATAAATATTATAAACGGCCGCGATGCATGATTGTGTTTCAATTTAATATGCTAATCATTCAGGACACTGACTTTCTACAACTTTTACTAATGGGGCCTAAAGTTTTGTGACAGAATATTATTTTCTAATTGCATAAACCAGCCTAATGATGTTTCCGTTTTTTTTTAAATTAAACTTACGGAACCCTAAAAACAATTATCAACTACGCTTCTGAACAAGAATACAACACTATAGTATCGAAACAAGTATTTCAATCATTTAGAAGCCTGCGTTATTTTCGTGAAATTTCAGTTTTCGTCAACAATAGCGACCGTTGTTTCTGATGAGCTGTCCGACAATCAAAGCTTTTCGACGAACCCAGCCGATAGACAGCACAACTTTAAATTATTAAACAACTGAGAATAAACAAGCAATTTTGATTTTGCACAACATGTTTTACTACGTTACACGTTATTTTGTAGTCCATAAAACGTAATTATTTGGTTATTGGACGCTTTAGCAGAACTTTACCGTATTAGATTATCAGATTCGCGCATTTCATTTAATTAGGAAACAAGCAACAAGTGATAATTTGCAACGATTTTTATACCGAAAACTTGATGTCTAAATAACATTGTTTTCGTGTTATCGAATTTCGTACTTATCTAGAGACGTGTTAAATTATCTTTCTGGAATGGTATTATAGTGCCCACATTTGACACGTGTGTGAAATAAAAAACTCAGCTGTTCTCGGAAAAGCAGCGGTCTGTATTTTGATGGAACTTAGTTTTACACATTTTCCATGCACGCATTACTTGTTGCTGAATTGACACCTCGAAAAGAACCCATGTTTAAGTGGTCACAATTGCCAAATTAGCTCTTTGATAATCCATTTCAAGGAACGTACTGTTTTATCAGTCACCCTGTAATTAAATACTATCTATTCTAATTAGTAGGTACCTACATTCATCCTTACCCAAAAACCTGATCTTACCAATGGATATAAATTGTAATTAACATTCTATAGCATTACACGCAAACGTGGATTAATTTAGTGACAATAGACTTCAGTGCAGAATAGGGATGCAAATCTTCCCTTTGTTACAAATCTGCCATTTGAAACTGAATCTTCAGCGATTCCGTCAAATCGAAGACTTCATTGTTTAGTTAGTTAATTAAACTTATGGTCGCTCAGTGGTCGAATTCGACCATGATCCATTTAATACTCATTCTTAGCGTTTTTTAAACACAATCAGCATTTTTCACGTATCGGCGTTATATCGTCTCAAGTTCACACTATCGAGATATTCTAACAAGCATTGTTTGATCAGTACCGAGCGACAGATCGATGCCTCTGCGCCACACATTTCCAAGAACGCGCGCGCGTATTTGAATATTCGTGGAAGTATAAAACAAATAGGAACTTGTATCGACCAAAATTCACACTGCAAAACGAGTTCAGGGCGGGAGTCTCGTCACAGTTACGATCGCCGATTGACTGTGTACGGGCGGCCTTAGGACTTGTCGACCGAATTCGGTCGGTAGGCGACCGGTAACTCCTGAAGCCGCCCATACACTGTCAATCTTGAACGCAATCCACACATCAGATAATTCATTTTGAACGTGGATCGCGTTCAAGTTTGACTGTGTACGGGCGCCCTTAGGCCTTAACGACTGTATTAGGTCGGTAGACGATCAGTAATTATGTCGAGACTCCCCCCCCA
This sequence comes from Melanchra persicariae, assembly GCA_947386135.1. Taxonomy (NCBI): domain Eukaryota; kingdom Metazoa; phylum Arthropoda; class Insecta; order Lepidoptera; family Noctuidae; genus Melanchra; species Melanchra persicariae. Next base: position 33,138,226 of record OX376643.1, read on the forward strand.
GGTCTATAGTTATTATATCAATAATTACAGGCGCATAATACGATTACAGGAATCCGAGCCGCTGAAACTACCATTATTCTGTTTTATACCGCTCCGCCCCAGGCGGAATGAATGTGAGCATTTCGATCGTGTCTGGATTTTCCTATCCACCTTTGTTCTTTCTATCAATATTTCATATTAATCATTACTTGGTACAGCATTGAGGTTTTAATGCTGTCCATTATAGTAATGTACCTGTAGCAGTATGAAATGAAAGAGTTTTGACTTTAATTTATTGGCGTTCTATCATCGGGTGAAAATACACAGAAAATGAGTCTCTTTTACTACACATGCGTTTTGGAATCGCAGCTGTGTTAATATATCATAGCTTATTTGCGTCCATGTCATACTTTTAACCCCTGAATAAAACTATGACAAGTACCTATGAATAAAAATCATTGTAGGTTCCTACTTATGATAATTAATCATTGTCACTAACATACTACTTATGGTTACCCAGTTACTGGGTCGTGGTGATCATATAGGCAGTCGCTCCACGTAAAATACCACAATATAGTTGGGGGAAGGCTAGGCAGATGATGACACACGCTTGATGATGATGGTGTTACAAAAGTGCGTTATATTTAAGGGTGATGTTGGGTAGCTAATATAGGTACGTTAAGGAAAAAAAAAAAGAAACCGACTTCCAAAAAACACTATAAAGTTCAAAATAACTTTAATTTCGGAAGTCGGTGTTTTTGGTTGCTTCTTCGTTATTTGACACCGACTTCCGAAATTAAAGTTATTTTGAACTTTATAGTGTTTTTGGAAGTCGGTTTCTTTTTTTTGTGAAAAAGTTTTTTATTTTTCACTTTTTAGTGGTACCCCACACCTAACAACACCACTGGATAGTCACAGGAAAGCAAAAGTACACAATTTCGTGTAAATGAATAATTTTTCCACATATTTTTTCCGGATATTTGGATTTAAAAACCAAACTGCTGAACCGATTTTGATAAAATTTAAATGGGACCATTTGGAAAGTATACCCTTTCCAACAAGAAATTTTCAAAGAATTTTTCAAATCGGTTAGCCATCGACGGAGTTATGCCCGAACAAACATAAAAAAAAAAAATACAAACATCCGATTTGAGAACCTCCTCCTTTTTTAGAAGTCGGTTAAAAATAGCAAAACAAAAAATATTGTCATTTTTCAAAAAACCCGATTACCGAAACTTCTAAAAAGTTAAGAAAAAGTCACTTTTCAACATGTCTGTCGGGTTTTTTTTTTAAAGTCATCACCTTTTATTTTGATATTGTTTATTTACTCTATAGCAGCTCCAAAACACCACCCTTAAAATGTGACCAACGAACCATTAAAAACTTTCAACCATTTTAAAACATTGACAAGCTATGACCTTTAAAGAGCGACATTCTGAACAGTCTGACTTGAAAATTCATATTTTAAAGATCATTATTCTGAATTTATTGAACGAATAAACTCGCAAAGCAAATAACTGATACATTTCAAAAGCCAGCTATCTACCCGCTAAGTTTTAGACAACTACTCGATACTAGCTCGAGCAGATTCCCGGGAAAACGGAACGAAATAACAAGACTAGCAAGGTCTCTCGGATTAGATAAATATCCGAAACCATCTTAGACTCGCAAAGCAATTAACGGATACATTTCAAAAGCCAGCTATCTTACCTGTAAACCGTTTAGACAACAACTCGATACTATTTGAAAGCTCAAGCTGATTCCCGGGAAAACGGAACAGAAAGCCAATATCTATTCGAGAACTATGAAATCCGATCTACTATTGAAGGAAAATGCCAATTTTTATTCAGTTTGATATTTTTCCGAGGCGAATAAGGTTTATATTTGCTTTCACTGGGTCTAACGCAACCTAAATCTAAGTTGTTAGGTATTGTCTCGGACTAAAAACGTTGTGCAGTACAAAGGAATGTTACGTGATGAATGTCCAATTTCTCACACTACGAGTATGTGTACTTCTAAAGACACTATGTATTCGATAATGTGGGCAGGTAGTAATTGACAACCTGTACGTACCTACACTAGGTACAGTCACCAACATAAACCCCGATATTTTAAATTTATATATATTCAAAGACGATTTTATCCGGATGTTACACGGAAAGCTGCTATTCTTGGGACATGTTGACATGGGCTAAAATAAAATAACCACGTATTGTGACCTGCGATTTCACAGGTCACAATAAGTGGTTATTTTCGTCTTGGTCTGCCGCGATGTCGCCTAGCAAATGCTAGTGTGGTGGACCAAGACGATGGTGGAAAGATAAACTTGAATCGTACCGGAAGGACAGGCCTGCAATGACAGAAAACAGACGTGAGTGGCAAAGGTGAGGCCTTTGCTCAACTATGGGAATTAAGTGCCAACTAGATACGATTTTCTCATTAAATAAGGATTGTATCTTTGAGAATAGAAGCATCTCGTAACAGTTCGGCTATACTATAAAAATCGTTGTTGAATATTCCTTTTATCAGATATCTATGCTCGTGACTGTACCAATCAAACAACTTACAAAACACGCCAGCCAGAGAATTCGCATTAAATATTGACTTCAGCGCTTCTATAATTAAGAATCAATATAAGTGTTTAACGAACAGAAAAGTCGGCACAATAGGGTATTTTAGTGAAAAAATCTAATTAGTCCGTCAGATAGATATCCAAAAAAAATTGGCATTTTTTTTTCTTTTTCCACGTTAACAAAAAATGAAGACGATACAGCACGTAGAAAACACGCGTGGCTATGACGGAACAATTTTTTACAATTTAACCTGTCCAATATTTTTTGGATATCTATCTGACGGGCTAATAAGACTTTTTCAGTAAAATACCCTATTGCGCGATAGTCACATTATTACGTGACACGGCAAAGAAATTGCGGCTTTGTCTGTGAGTTATGCACATATGTGACCCTTTAAGACTCGTCGCGAGGCTTCGCTTAGCCGCCAGGGTACTGCAAGCTGAAAATGCAAATACCAATCGTACTCAACCTGTGGCTAGCTTTATTAGATTACGCCGTACAGATATCAAGTAATACTGGAGTATTGGTCGTGAAACCGATCGAGTACCATTGGTATATGTTAACAAACACAATTCCGCATCAAATATCTCGCAGGAGTTGACCGCTGAAGACGAAAACGACGCAGAGACGCCTTATCTGGACCCTTCAATATCCTGTAGGAAACAATAACAATGCAGCAATATCTTGTTTTTAATTCTAAATCTTAGATAATTTACCAACCTGAATCGATCATCTTAAGTTCTAAATAATTGGTAGCAATAGAATTTGATCTTCAACACGTGCAAGGATCCCTTGGCACTATCTAAGATTTCGAATTCAAATACGGATGAAAGTCAAGTGTACTTACTCCTTAACCTCCTTCTCTCTCTGCTCGAGTTGGAGCCGCACGGTGCACACTTCGATGAACAGCTCGTTGGCGTGCGAGAGCTGGTTCTCGTAAATTCTACGAATATGCCGCGCACTCCTCATGTCTTCGCGACGATTGGCGTCTCCGCCGGCCGCGCCCTCCTGGTTCTGGCCCTCGCCTTCGCGCTTGAACACTCTAGACCAACAGAATAATGGAGTTTAAGAGAACCCACAGCTCAGTACAAGGTTGTGTGATATGCGTTGTGTCACTTTTGCAATACAAAATTAACCTTATTTCAAAAATTCCCACGGCGTGTATCGACGTAATACCTTTAAACGAGCAATTCTTGTATATATATATAGGGGAGGTCTCTGTATTTATGCTTTTGCGATTGCACAACGACATGCTTGCTGGCTTGGTAGTGTAGATACAGGCCTACTCTACCTCCTCCCTCAGAGGCGGTAGGGTGGCGGGGTTTTGAGGGAGAGCGCAACGGTCGTGTAGATCCTCAAAACAAGTCTGGTGGTGTACATTCCCGAGGTTGCCGCCCCGTTTTTGGTCTAATTCCCTCAGAACTAGACGCAACTGAAACCACCGGGCGGAATATCACAGGGGTGGCGAGGTCATGCCCCTGGGTGTCCATCATCAAACATGAGCAGATGGTGGATAGCAATGACCTCCCGTGTGTTTGTGCCATGCGCGGGGACCCGTACGGAGGGATGAAGGAATCCTGGTGATTGAGTGGAGCAGGTTGCACACAACACATCACTTTGGTCTGGAATTCCTCTCACACGGGAGGTTGTGGGGTAGCGGGACGAGTGGCGGCATAGTCTCGTGTCGTTTACAGTCTCGCGATCTTCCGCTGCGTGCGGGCTCGTCTACTTCTCCATAAGCTGGTCCTATACCGAAGGAGTAGCTCTGGCGTCCACTCGCGGAGCGAGTGGCGTCCCCGACTTGAGGGCTTCATGGCGGGTGGAGAGCTCCGACGGTGAAAATCTTTAATCAAAACCTATGGACAAAGAGACCTTACACCAAACCAACACTCAGGCTGCGTCCTCTGATGCGCCAAACAAAACTACCAACAAACCATCTACGGCTGCGTCTTCTGATGCGCCAACTACAACCAAACATAGAGGTGCGTCCCAGGATGCGCCTAAGCGAAAACCGCCTAAGGCTGCGTCCTCGGATGCCCACAGACACCACAAACACAAACCCTCCGCTGCGTCCAAGGATGCGATGGGCAAGGCAATCGCCGGGCATGCGCCAAACCAGGCTGCGTCGAAGGTAACGCCAACCTCATCTGCGTCCAAGGATGCGCGATCTAACACAACCCTGTTCGTAAGGCCTAGGGCAGCTCTCGCACAAGGCGACTCAAAGACGGTTGCTGGCGTGGATGCGCCCACTAGGGCTGCGTCAGCGTCAGTGGCCTCGGAGAGGGACCTAACGAGTCTGACCGAAGCCATATCGGCAGGGACAACCAACACGACCGGGATCGACATGTCTCTTAGAGACGCCATTCAATCTCCGGTCAAACAAACCTGGACCACCGTCTCCCGCAAGACATCGTCCTCCAAGAGGCGTTTGTCTGCACCGGTCAAGACTGCGCAGCAAGACGCTGTGGCGGCCCCAGCAGAAGTGTTGGAAACAACATCGACACCAGCAGGTGCGGCAGCCACGGCGATAAAGCGTAAGCGCAGCTTAAGACCAAGGGGACATAAAAAACACCCAACCAACGACGGGGAACTTCCTGCCAGGGCGCAGAAGCGTGAGCGACCCGAGGATTCCGTCACACCAACCGGGATAGGCAAGAAGAGCAAGCCTGCTCGCTCCCACATGGTATACGGTTCTTTGGTGAGCTACGCCGAAGCTGCCGCGTCGTACAGGAGCAACGAGCTGTGCGTCGCCGTCATGACGGAACCTTTCGAGGACATGACGCAAGAACAGGCAGAGGATATCCGTCAAAAAATTGAAAAAGAACTGCGGGCGTTGCTTATGGTAGACCCTGACCCGTCCAACCCAACAGAAAACACGGCGATCCACTTCCGAGGCAAGGCCCACTTCGCCGAAGGAGTTAATAAATAATTACGGGATTAAGAAAATAAATAATTACGGAATAAATACAAGTATTCGAAAATACCCACTGTCTTTAAATATTCCTAGTGCGTAGGTACGTACTTGAATTTACATTATAGTGTTAACAATAAAACAGACCCTAATAATGACTAGATAACTGAGGCGTCGAGACCGTCCACAAAGTAAGTTAAAGCTTTAAACTTCTACGCAAGACTAAAAAGTCACCTAGTTGCTAAAATCCTATCCACAATTCCCAATCTTAAAAAATCGGTTTTATAAGTAATCGAATCTTGAACGATCAGATTATTAATTTTTAACTATTGCAAATAAACATCCGGTGACGTAAAATCAGGCACAAGTTTTATTGCTTTATCTAAATTTTAATGAAACTCGAGAAAATAAAAAACAATTAAAGGATAATAAAACTAATTCTAATTAAAATCTAGTTCACCGGCGGCGCTCGGTGGGCTGAAAATAACTTTTGAAAGACAGAGACTTGAATTTTAAAGGGTCTTTTTTGGCTTAATAACCATAAAATGTCGTATGAGGCAATTGAGTGTACAAATGAGAGTTGTGATTTTTTTAAGAAAAAAGACATGAAAAATGATGATATAAAAATGATGAAATAATGATGGAATCCCAAGGTCCATTAAACCTTGCACACAGAGTACTATTTATTTATATTTTTTTTTAATACTTCGTAGTGCGGCAAAAATTTAGTTTTTTTTGTTATATAGACAATTTTTTATTACTTTATGGTTAATACGATTCGCCGACGAAAGTAATTTTATTTTTTTATTATTTAAATAAAAAATACTTTAAAATAAAAAAAATATAAGTACTACAAAGAAATTAAAAAAGAAACCGACTAACCGACTTCCAAGTGTCGGTGTTTTTGGTTGCTTCTTCGTTATTTGACACCGACTTCCGAAATTGAAGTTATTTTGAACTTTGTAGTGTTTTTTGGAAGTCGGTTTCTTTTTTTTTGTTAAAAAGTTTTTTATTTTTCACTTTTTAGTGGTACCCCACACCCAAAAACACCACTGGAAAGTCACAGGAAAGCAAAAATACGCAATTTCGTATACATGGATGATTTTTCCACATATTTTTTCCAGCTATTTGGATTTAATTACCAAACTACTGAACCGATTTCAATGGGACCACATTTGGTTCATTATTTTTTCAACAATAAAATAATTTTTCAAATCGGTTGGCAAGCGACGGAGTTATGCCCAAACAAACATAAAAAAAAAAAATATAAACATCCGAATTGAGAACCTCCTCCTTTTTTAGAAGTCGGTTAAAAACTCCTTTACCGACTCAACAAAACTCTCTAAAATTCTATTAATAATTCTCGAAGGCTACTATTCTGCCTACCCTACCGTAACAGCGGCGAGACTTGACGTGAATAGCAATCAAAACCAATTTATACGCCTTCAATCCGACTGTGAATTATTAAACTATAATTCACAAATAATAAAACGCGCCTAAATAATTTTAAATGCCCCGAAAAAAATGGCAAAGATGGCACTAAAACATGGGAAAAGTCCCAAAAATTAAGCTAAGTCGTTTAAAATCTGCGGCAAGAAATTTAAAAACTTACCTAGCATAGAAGCGTTTCATGCTGTCTTCTACTTCTTTCCGCCACAGAACTTGACTCTTCTTCCAACTGTCCATTGGATACGTCGCTAACTCGTCACCGGCTATTTCCAAATTCGCGGCGATGATTTTAAACGTCGGCCTAGTGCAAGACAAATTAAAATTGCAATTTTAGAATAAAATATTTATTCACAATAACTTGTGCAGTTGGCGGATGCAAGCGCCCGTGTGTCTATCACCGAGGGAGAGACCACACTGACCGAAAGCCGAGCCTGCCTTGCCGTGTGCTGCTGATATTGTGAGCCGGTGCATCAGTGCATACGTTCCAACCGACACGCTGAGGCGGGGAGCAAGTCGAGCTTAGTGCGCAGGTCCGCCGACGGGCTTACAAGGATAACTAATTAACTACCGGTTCTCATCTTTATGTCATATTTTAGCTTTTTTGATGCGTTTGTGATGTCAACTGTTGTTTATTCGCTCAGATTTTTTTCTGTTAGATAGATTTCAGAAAAATTATAAAGACAACAAAAATTTGTATTATGGATGATTTTACAATTTAATAGAGATTTTTCCTGTTTCTTAAAGGTACGTATTTTTACTTCTATCAAATCAATGGAAATTGACAGTTGTCTTGATTTTTTGTTTCCATGACACAGAAAAAAAAACGTGTCCAATGTTTTTGGTGAACTAACTGACGGACAAAATAGATTTTTTTAGTCATCAACGCTATTCATAAAATCAGGTCTGATTTTTTAAAAGTAACAGCGGACATTGTGGATACTTTGATTTTGAGACGGAAAACGAAAAGAAGGATAGTTCATAAAAACATTAATATTGTTAGAAAAATCGTGACAACAGTGCACTTGGCAAAACGTATAAAATAAAATTTTTCCTTTGATGGAAAAATCGAAAAGTAATTACTTAGAACACAGACAGGCTTCGGGGGTGGATGGTAGCCATTTTTACTATTCTTTTAGGTCTGTGATTTATTTGAAAATTCTAGAGCCACCGTGTTAATAATTCTGCCAATATGCTAATTGCCAATATGAAATCGAGTTCTTTGAAAACTCATGATTGGACTGCCACAAAGGACTCGATTTCCACGTGCATTTTGTTTAGTTTATTTTGGTTTAGTTTTTTATTTGTATGTTTCATATTTTCAAATGGACTTTGACACAAGTTATAAAGCAAGGTCTGGGCGTCATTTACAAAACACAGGCTGCGGATATGAGCGCAATAAGTTTAATAAATAAAATACATTTTAACTTTCATCTGACACTTTCTTCTACCAAGTAAAACGTTTGTCACATCAAAATAGGTAAACACACAGAACATAGCAACGCGAAAATAACGCGATACACAAAATACAGTGGAGGCTCCGGTCAGTGTGCTTCCACTCGACAAGTATGGCGCTTCACAGAGAAACTAATTTACGAATACTTGGATCGTCACTTACCTATTTCTGGGCGTTCTGTTCCAGCATTGATTCATCAGTAGCTGCATGCTACTTGGAAGCGTTGAAGGTATCGGCAACGCGATCGTGTCAGTCCCCACGCCCCACATTATAGCGTTTGTTTCTAGATTCTTATACGGGACCTCTTGTGTGAGGAGTTCCCAGAGGAGCACGCCGTAGGACCACACGTCCACGCGCTCTGAGCACGGTTCATGTCGAATGACTTCAGGCGCCATCCAGGCTACCGTGCCCGTAAAACTCATAACGGCACTTACGTCGTTCCATACGCGACTTGTGCCAAAGTCGCTTACTTTTACCACGAGATTATCAGCAATCAGAATGCTGAAAAAAAAGAGTTCGTTGCAACAGGTTTGTTGGAGAAGAGCGTGAATACATTTTTTTAATATCCCAAATATTTCTCTGTATGGGGAAAATATTGTATTTGAGCTTTACCCGTATGTTTTTTACTTAGTTGAACATGCAAAACGAAGTGAGAATCTATACTGAACGCTGTTACATCGAAATCTAATTAATGATTAATGCGATATCGATCCATTTCGTGAATGTTATTTGGGTCAAACTGTACCTACTAATTAGTGTAGCTAGTTGGCAAGGCTTATAAATAAAGTACATGAAGGCAGACGTGGACGCGAATAAGTTATCTATCTACCTACTTGAGTGTCATCTTGAGTTGCATTTCGCGAGCGATTAATTACGCTGAAGATATATTAAGTAGAATTCTGTGCTATATCTGTAGTGTCCTTAATACTATTACATAATTAATTAATTAACTCGAGGAGTTATATTTATAGAAATACTTGCGAAGTTCATTTTAATTGAATATTCTATTTTGTTTTAACAGCACTACACATAAGATTTAAAGTTTTCCATCTCTTCGATGTTCCGAGAAAATTTTTAATAATAAATTTAAAATTTAAATCAGGTTGCATCTTTATAACACATTTTGAATTTTAAGAATTATATGTGCATGGTGTTTTCAGAGTAATTTACACAGTATAGAAAATACTTGTAGGTCCCTTATAAACGAGGTAGTTGAGCAGAATTGTACCACCAAACAAATTTCCAGAAATTCTTAATTCTTTAGTATTTCGAAGGACGAGGCCAGGGCTTTTATGAACTTTGGTCCCACACTACAATAGCTACGTAAATACATCGCGGGATAGATATTCTAGAGCTTAACAGAAGTTTATACAGCGCCAAGTTCCAAATGTTAGTCCGTTCCAAGTTATGCTTAGTTATTGGAGGGTAGGACCAAAATTGACATAGGTACTCCTTTAGTAATTAATGATGAACATTGATATTTATTTCTTCCTCTCGCAACTACTCCGAACTAGCATCATTTCTCCGACTTCTGAATAGTATTAACTTTTCTTTTCAGACGTTAGTGGGACAACTACAGAATTCTACTATCCAAACTAAACGAGCTTCTCATGAAAAATTCACTTTTTTAGAACAAACTTGTGGGCTAAGAATTCAGTTGTAAAATAATGCTTGGACAAAGTTTGACATGGCGCTGTTTCCAAGGCACGGGAAAGTTCGCCGAAGTTGCTGGACTATTGCAGAACATGTTATACAAACAGCATAACTGAACGATCAATAGGCACATTTGGAACACGGGCACTTAAATATAATAATGATGGAGAATCGATACGTGAGTACTGTCTGTATAATGCATGTAACGATCACCTTTGGCGCCTCTGCGAGCTCTACAAGTACTAAAGGTGACCTTTTCAACGCGGTGTGACGCCTTGGTTCTGAATTGAACAACCTGGTAACTAGCAATACTCAAATCACGACTTCAAGCGCCCCTGAAAAGATCAGCGGACACGAACTGAAGATGTATGGACGTATCCAACTTATGTACGTCATAGAATTGAACATTTTAGATTGGTTTTTAGTTTTTTGTTGTTTGTAACAGAGGAGAGAGAGAAGAATAATCACAATTAGATTGAGCTAAGATAGGATAGGACTTAGAAAAAATAATCCAATTATAATATAAATCAGACAAGAGACGGTGTGGTATGAAAAAGGTCTGTCTAAAACTCATACAACACGTTTTAACGCAACCAATTAAAATTCGAAGCGATGAAACTGTTGTAAGGGGTACCAGGCTGCCATAAATTGTAAGCGTTTACGTCTTAGGTCTTAACGTAAAGGTTTGTAATAAAAGCCTCGTGCTAATATCGTGGGGACAGCGCAGTTTAATCACAGGACTAACCTAGAAACTGAAGGGATAGACTTACAGCCTTGTGGGATGTGGGTAAGGTACATGAGTGTCTCACATGTACATGTAGTGAAATATGAACATGTAGAAAATAGCGGTTAGACCGATTGTGTCAGATTGAAGATAAGTGAACTGTGGAGCCAGATCATCGAGCTTCTACGAATATTCTTTTAATTTAATGTAAGATTCAGTTCTAATGCAAATATTTGTAGTCTGGTAAAAAGACCAAGTTGACAGGATTTTATAATAATATTATAATTCGATCTCATGAGATGGGGGTGTGACCTCCTTCCCATTCAAGAACGTCGGGTGTCCCCCGGCAAACTGGTTTTACCCCTCCTTTATCTATTCTTGTACATTCGGCATCTGTCTCTCACAATTTAGGACCCATTAGTATTAGTGTTGTATAATTGATCCGTGATGCTTGGCAACTGGGCTTAACCCAATTGTATATGTCCCTTGGTGTCTATTTGGCCTAGTTCTGTTCTGTCTCCTGCTGGATAAGGAGGGAAGTAATATTTTTTCCTGCTCCTCTGTTTTTTCTGATTAATTTGGTTGCGGAATCCAAGACAGTTGAATCACTTCTCTAGGAGTCGTTGAGCTTCATTTACTCAGCGTTTTTTGGTGGTCGCCAACATAGATTCTGGCTTTCAGGAGTTGCAGTGGTTTGGGAATGTGTGGCGGGCTTGTCCCAAAAAAAACAAACTATTATTTATGAAAATTATGACTCCTTCCGCTGTAGGCGGAGCAGAGGGAGTGTCAGATTCTTACTGACTAAAACCCATCCGTGCTCCTCGTAGTGCCCTTTACTTTCCAGGGCCACAGTAACTCTTTCGAACAAAATCCGCAACCCTGGCAGAGTTCCCCTCTCCCTGCATTTTCAATTCTTGTACATCCGACGGTCCCCGGGCAGGCTAGTTTTTCCCGTTTTCTATTCTTGTATATCCTAAGCCATGATGGGATTAGCACAAGCTAATTTAATATTGAAGAGCGAAACCTAGTATTTAGCCGTGTAGCCTTTTATCCATCTGAAAGCGGCTAAATGGTGGTCCAATAGAATCAGACAAGTAGAGTATAGTTTTAGACAAATTATTTCAAAGAAAATCTAATCTAGATTTATTTACCAATCCCAAAAGTAGAACTCCAAGAACGACATGGAAAAGTGTTTCAAGGTATTGATTTTAAAGTATCAAAGTAGCCTCGACGACGGGGCTAGTGTGCAGTTTACTCTATGAATATTTAAGAGGCATTTACAAGTGGCTCCGTAAACCCACTGACCGGTGTTACGGGCCGTTACGTACCATTCGCAGCGAGCATTTTAACATGTGCGTGTTCGTGCTCGTTTCCACGTACTGACTGCACAAATGCTCGCTTTGTAACATAGATACTACGCCCCGTAACACCGGTTAGTACCCAGCTTTAGCCGATCTAGTCAGATTCGGCCGACACCTGGATGCAGGGGTAACAAAAATAGTACGAAGGACTATTTTAAATCGGGACTCCGTTCTGCAGACTGGGCATTGGTCATTTATATTGCAAATGTATGAGTTCATTGTATCGTCTAGGCCACACGTTCAGGTCCATTGAATTGATTCAATGACCAGCTTATTCTGGATGCATTACATTTTTGTAGTAGTTTTATTTGCTTCCTTCCGTCTCTCACTAACAAGTAGAATAAGGAAGTGAGAGTGTTTGTTTAAAACTGTTAAACACTTTCGTTGAAACGAATCTGGTAGGTAAGCTAAAAAAAAAACGAATGCGTTGAGCGGGGTACACACATGCCAGGGGGGGTAGAACCTGTGCCACAGACAGTGAGATTGACATATGTCAAAACTGTTTGAGATTGACCAGTGACGCTAGAATGACACTTCATGAAACCTCTTGTTTTTAATGGAAAATCATCAAATGATTCCCCTCCCTCCCTCGCTCTGGGCGAAACAAGAGACAAGATCAAGTAGAAACACGCATATTTCTTCATGCCATATGAAAACTCGTTTTTTTAGCAAATTTTCCTACAGATATTCATTCCAATTTTATAAAACTGTTTGAACCAGCCTGTTTGATCAAATTATTTGAACGTCTTTGGCCCGCATTAACGGTAATCGGACAGATATGCATGAATGACATTTTTCAAAGAACCGTGCTTTGCCAGCGGCTACTGCGCTGTAAAACACAGCTTTAAAACTATTATCATGGCAGGTAAAGAGGGTAAAAAGACTGCACGCTAAAATTAAAATCTGATATCGAGCGTATTGAAAATTTTAACCATACTAAGAATTATTCGGTATAGATTCTTCTCGGAACATTGAAGATTTATTTTATAGTTTTTATAGAATTTACAAATACAATAACAACGAATCAAGTTTTCAAATAATGTTTGTCACACGACATGCGTACCACTACGACTACACTAGCTTTCATAACTTTGAAGTATTTCCTTTAAATTCTACACAAACAGATATTTCACTTAAATAAAGAAAAGCAAAATTACGAAATTTTGTGAAGAGAAATTGTTGGTGCACAAGAGTACACTTGGTGCCTTTGAATCGGCAGTCCCCACAATGCAATAATACTGCCACAATAGGTAGAAATAATCTTAGCACAATAGAAGGAAATTAAGTCTTAGTATTTCCGAGTAAACATTCTCTGTAAACAAACATTACAGACATATTTTCACTGTCTTCATTGCAATCTCTAAAGCCGCGGAGAAATTGAATGAAAAGAGAATTATTAGAAAAAGTTGAAGTTTGTGTTAGTCACAGAGTAAAATGAAATTTTTAATCTAGGACTTGATGGTTCAGAACACATTTTAAAATACTACTCTTTACAAAACCTCGTAACTTTATAAATACAAAATCAACTTACTTGGGAGATTTCAAATCCCTGTGGATGATCTTATTTACGTGTAAATAAGACATCCCCTGTGCGATTTCTTTCGCCCATTTAAGGATTTGCGCTGGTAGGAAGCAAGACCCGCTATGTATGTATTCGAATAGCGGGCCATACTGGCAGAACTCCATGATGATGCACGAGCTCGGGCCGTCGGTACTGACCCCTTTAAATTGCACTAAAAAGGGAGAAAAGAAAAAAAATAAAATTAAAATGTGGAGACGAACACATTGGGAGGCAAGCGAGAAGAATTATATATAATACACAAAAATAAGTTACACTTATGTCTTTATTTGCGTTCCATAACGTTATATAACATTTTACATCAATATCTTAAAGCTAAAGCACAATTAGGTATTGGTGCTATGGACACAGCAAATATTACAATATTAAATAAAAACGGACAGTGAATAATGATAACTTTAGTCTCAATTTTTAAGTAACATAGTTAATACTACGAAAGTTAATGCTACGTGTCGCGGGTTCGATTCCCGCACGGAACAAATATTTGTATGGCCTACAGATAGTTGTTCTGGGTCTGGCTGTTTGTGTATGTGAGATTGTATGTTTGTAAACGCACCCACGATACAGGACAAATTCCTAGTGTGGGTTGGGTGTGTTTAAAAAAAAAAAGGAATATTTGTTATCCCATACAGGACGGATTATCTGTTCACTTTTAAAACATCTTTTAAAAGAATGGAATGTCCAGTTTGTAGTAGGTATATGACAAAAAGAGCTTGCTCAGTCGGTGACAGAATTAATGCAGTACTTGTACATAAAGTATTATATATTCATCTATAAGCTGTGGAATTAATAACTTGTCATGTAACGAAATTGACCTATTTATAGACAAAAGTATAAAGTAGGATATTAACGCGAATATCCGAAACGTACCTACTGGCATTTCGATATTAACATTAATATTTGCTGGCTTTATGAAAATCAAATTGAATCCCTGATGAAAATCAGAACGAATGATACAACATTTCAAAAGCTCAGCCTTTATTACGGATGATCTATATGATGTTTTATAAACATTAGATATTCTCATTCCACTAAACTTTTTGCTGTTATTTGCATTTCATTACTCCCTACATTTCTGCTGTTTGCCTTACGCACAGACGGAACCGCATCAATTTATCTTAACCTGATTCGTATGTAACTTCGTCGAGCACAGAACACAGAACATAGCTATATTCCTGGTAGTTCAAAGCAGCGTAAAGCAATACCGGCGCAAATATTTCTGCGAAAATAGCCCGGATAAAGCTTTAGGAATTACTTAAAGCTAAGTTATTAACTTTATTTGCCTAACTTTCGCGATTAGTTTGCATTCCCCCGCGGATCTAACATGGTCAAACAGATCTTTTCATGTGAATATGAGCTGATAACACTGCACATAGGCGCTAACGATGTTAATGATATCTGCAGCGCATGTAGTCAGCGCTTCAGAGATATCAGCGGCTCTTCCTACAGAACGAAGTCAAGCAACATCCGGCCGAAGCGGCCATCTTATCAATCTATACAATACCATTTTTGAACCCAACATGTTGCATAGGCCACAGAAATACATCCTGCAAATAAACTTCAAACGGCGGATCCCTATCATCATGCGCCTAGCCTATTCTCAACTATATTGGGGTCGGTTCCAGTCTAACCGGATTCAGCTGAATACCAGTATTTTACGCGGAGCGGATGCCTACCTGACCTCCACAACCCATTAACTGAGTAACACGGATTTCTTGGCAAGACTGAAGTCAAATTTTCTGGCTTCTGACAATCCGTAACGACTGCCAAAGATCTACAAATGACAGCCGGGACCAATGGCTTAACGTGCTTTCCGAGACACAGAGGAGTCTCGGTATGTTAAGATGGTCACCCATCCACAGACCGACCTTGGCAAGCGTTGCTTAACCTTAAAGATAGACCCGTGCGACTGTTATTATTCAGCCACGAGCAACTCCACCGTAAAAAATACCAATACAAATGTAAGCCAGCTTGAAACCAAAATTGCATATTCAATGTGTCTGGTCAAAATGAGTGGGCGGATATTGAATGGGAGAGAATTTCAATATCGAAACATTATAATCATCAAAGCATCAAAGGGGTCCGGACGGATCCATTGGCACGTCTGTCTGTTGTATTTAGTAAAGTTATCCGCATTCGGACCGCGATGGATCGGCTTTGTGTTATTTTATTATAGTTAATTAATTCCAGGTATTGTAGTGAAGCTGTTTGTTTAATGCCCTGAAGGAAACGTCAAAATTCTAATTAAGTTTGGCTGATTAGGTATAAAGAGCAAATAATTACGCTTTGGCGAATTTAACGGGATGGACCGGAGATTTGTTATTAAAATTAATAAATTCCAGGTATTGAAATTACGCTCTTTGTTTAATGCTCTGAGGGAAACGTCGAAATTCTAATTAAGTTTGCCTGGTTAAGTACTATGAGCAAATAATATTACGGATTGACAAATATTCGTAGACACTTCTCTATATTTCGTTGCCGTGTCCATAAAAATGGTTCTCTGTATTGAATCTATTCTGTCATGAAACAATTTTATGGACATGTGGATGTCGCAGCCAACTAGCTTAATCAGCCGTTACATTAAAAGCCTAGCCTTTTCCTTTAACTGCGCCGATTTTTCAGCGCCCAAAGTGACAACCTTGTTTCCATATCGTTTAATGACTTGCCCATGTCATTTAGGCCGCTGATTATACGGCACAGTTAAATGAAAAGGCTAGGCTTTTAATGAGACGGCTAATTAAGCTAGTTGGCTGCGACATGGACACAAAAAATGCACAGGGGCTTTGTTCATTAATCCTAAAATTCATGTGATTCCTTTGACGTTTCAAGGAACTAATCACACATTGTCCGTTTCTGTAAGCCAGGCTAACAATGCTCTCTGGATTGAGTTTCTAGAATTCCACATACAAATAAATTTGTTGTTGTCAGATCATTGATACGCTGTTTCAGTGAAAACATTCATAATACATAATACATAATACGCTAAGTACTTAATGTAGAGAAAGGGAAGAGGAAATTATACGTATAAAAAAAAAGTCTGATCAACAGTGCAAGCCTCCCCTCCCCTCCCCATAGCACACGTGTATAAGTATCTAACAATACCGACATACATACCTATTTACTTCTGCATGAGAGCTCTCAAAAGCTGCCCGCAACTCTAAATTCATAGAAAATCTTTAAGGGGTTGGTAGTCCTAGTCCTAAATAATAATACTTTTACCTTTATTTTATACAAATACTGTTTGAAAAAAAAACACCCTCTAGTCTAGTTACGTAACAAAAGTTTTTTTCGCGTTCTCATTGTTGGTTCAATTTTAAAAGTTATTCATATTCAGGAGAACCTTCACTCTCTGAAAGAATCCGTTCCATGTAAATACGTTGTCGCATTGTTGGCTTCGCGCTTGTCTGTGGGAACCTTAAGTTTCAACTTCAGACGCGAAGACTTCATGCATCGGTGAGCGTAACAAGAAACAATATTAAATCTAAGAAAATTTACATTGGAAAACTCTTTGAACAAGATTTTCCACGTATTGGTTGCAGGAGTAAACAAAATGCAGCCTTGGTATTCAATCAGAGTTAATAACGTTCCTTGTCATTTTATACAAACTGACAAGGCCTTATTCTTGAGAATTAATAAACAAAAAATAATTTTCAGGAAACTTACGAAAGATATCATCTAGGTCTAAAAAGATGGATGAAAATATTTTTCACATTCTATTGAAAACAGAAAATCTTCCTCATTGTCTCTCTCAATAAAGAAGTTATTTTTAGACCTGAGCTTTATATGGGTTTGGGATCTTGGTTATGGTTTGCTACTGGGTAAAATTGGTCTTGTCTTGAAATTGAAATGTTACATTGCTGCAATCACGAGTTCCACCTGTCAAAAAGTAATTATGACGGTGGACAAGGTATAAACGATCTTATAAAATGCTTTTGCTATCAACTACGACCCTAAGAATAATTGAATGTCGCGGCGAAGTTTCCGATAGATACAAGGTCAGTGGCGGTGGCGACCGCTCAAACATATGCCCTGAGGGCTGAAACTGCGTTGAGCGGGCGGCCGCGACGGGTACCCGTCGAGTGTCCACGCGCGGGTACCCGTCGCGGAGACCGGATTATTTTATTTACGCAATTTATACGAGTTACCGCCAATCGGGCCGCGCGGCCGCCCGCTTAACGCAGTTTCAGCCCTGATGGATGTTCCAAATGTTTTAAACAATTCACTTGATTGTGGCTAAAGAATAACAGTCGCACGGGTCGATCTTCAAAGTTAAACAACTCTTGCTACGGTTGGTCTATGGATGGGTGACCATCTTAACATACCGAGATTCGTCTGTGCCTCGGAAATGGTCGGAAAGCACGTTAAGCCGTTGGTGTAGATCTTTGGCAGTCGTTCCGGATTGTCAGAAGCTAGAAAATCTGAGAACAGTTTTGCCAAGCCGTGTTACCCAGTTAATGGTTGTGGAGATCTGAAGGCTTATCTATCACGAATGTTTTTACGCATAGTAACGTAACGTAAAATTTTACTATAACTATACCTATAAGTACTCGTTTCGCACATAATATTTATTTGAATTGGATACTATATTCATATTTAATATGATACATATGATATGATTGATATGAATGATGTAACCATAATTTTGTAACAAAATATTATTTTTAAAAGTGTCCGTGGAGTTTCTTGCACGTTCTTCTCCATAGAGATCTACGACTTGGAACGTGCAAATAGCTTCATCTTTTTTTTTTGACCGACCGACCTTGGCAATTCAAAAGTGCCTGTGAATGTCAAAACATTCGTCCTACGCCCTCTGGTAGACAGCCGCTCCACGTAAAATAAGGGTATTCAGCTATCTTGCAGCAGATGACTTGATTGTATTGCAACTTGAGATCAGATCGGGAAATCTAATACAAGTTTACGTACGTATTTATATTGCAAACAAGCCCCTGCTCTTGACCGTGAAATCGAGGTCTTCGAAACAATATCGTTTAAGAGATATTGCGTTTTATTGAGTTTACCTACTTCGTCGTTTTCTCTTATGTCAGTTAAATGAGGTTTCTGACTATGGATTTTGTTTTTTGACCACATTTCATTTATAGAAATAAGAGTCATTCATTAATCACGTGTGGACGGAGTTTTGTCTATATCCTAAGGCGGACAACGGTCAACAATGAACGCGCGTGGATGCATTTTCTGTGTGTTTTCTATACAAACGGGGATACTTACAAGCAACGTTAGAACACGCATTCACGCGCCACGCTGCATGGTGCGTGGCAGTGTGTTAAGGCCCTAAGTCGCAATCCGTCAAAATATAGCGAAAATAGAGGTTTTTTTGAAATGTGAAAGCGAACGTTGCTTAAAAAAATGTAGAATTGGCCCTCTGGTTACGTCATCGTGTTATCGAAATGAAGGATTGTCGGATAAACCCGCGCGGGAAGTAAAACGCGACTATCGTGGGGTCTGCCCGGCGACCAGACTGGTTAAAATTAATTGAATAGCCGGGGGCTAGCCGGCGCACACTTCATTGGGAGCCTAGAAGCGGTGCGATATGACTCAGGTTTTGAGTGTTTTAAAGAAAAATTTACTAGATACTTACTAGGTTTATTTTAGTAGTTCTCTTGGAATTTTCTGCATGAAACTAGGGGTCGGTTTCAGGCATGAATTTGAACTTTATGTGACTGAAACTTTAAATGTTTAAGGCTCCAGAGTTTATGGGTAGGTACGGAGTAGAATCTGATACAATAATTGTATTAAAACGAGGGCGAAAATAGAACACAGCGTAAGTACAAGTTATGTGTGGGTAAAAAAATAATACATAAATACATTTTAATCATTGGAAATCTTACTTATTGATTTATTTTGTGTATTCGTTCTGAATGAATAAGTATTGGTTTTTGGAATATTCGATTTATTTGGTGTATTAGTTCTGCATGAATATTGGTTTTTGGAATATTCCCTTTTTCACAATTAATAAGAGCCCGCGACACCTTGGTAATTTTATAAAAGCTGAAAGTTTCTTTGTGTATGTCCCCTATATAGGTAAGATAGATCATTCCCCGACTATGAAGTTAAGATCATGGTAGCTTTGAGATTTTTTATGGAACTTCCACGCTAAACGGTGCAAACTCGAAATACGCGCACTATTGTCTTTTTCAGATTTCCGGCGCGATTTATAAATTATATTATTGATGTAAAGTACTATATCGCTAAGTGCAATAGCTATGCAACATTTATTTATAAATAGCTTCCGCGCGCGACTTTATCTGTGTGGACTTCAGAATTAAAGTACAACACCGGTGGATTTTACTATTTTCCGTGCAATGTTTGCAATTTTCTTTTCATAAAAACCTTAATCGGATTTCAAAAAACATTTGGAAAATTAATGCTATACGTGTCAGGGTAATTTCTTGAGGCGATCAGATTGAGTGATCTAGTTTATTGACCAAGCACAACTTTTACATTTTCTGCCTAACAAATCCTAACAGGAAGAGACTCGTATGACAGGGACTATTTTCACTCACTGGCCATTTAAATGGCGTGTGGACATGTACATTCCTGTCAAAAAGTATCGGGAATTGTTCATTTGTTTATGGTTCCAAATTATTATTTTTTTGTTGCTAGTTTGGCACAACAAAGTTTTGGTATTTTGTGAATGAATACTCAAATATTCGTATTCCTGTTTTTGTTCCTTTATTGAGAGATTTCACGAGAATTTTGAGGGAGGAACACAATTATAACCTAGTATTTTTCGGTGCCGGCGTAGAGAGCGTCTTTAATACTGCTTTGTGATGGACGCTACTGTTGTTGCATTCTCTATTGAAATGTAAAGAGATTTTTCCACGTGTATTTCATTACAGTACTATGTACGTGAAAGACTTTTTAAAAATTCAATGTCAGGCTTTCAGACGTGATGGATTGCATAAAAATGATCATCTATCCACTAAAAATGTTTGTAGTGGGAGGGATTATCGATTGGCGCCGTGACATTTCGTTTACAGTTTAGTACGCATCTGATGTTCTAGAAATAGATCCATTTAAATCATCTACAACAACTAGGCTCTAATTTAAATATTGCCTGTAAGTTTGCTTGTAAGTTTTTTTTTTTAATTTTAATTTTCTTTGCAATTTGCGTCCAACATTTTCTATTTAAACTTTAACAATCTTCTGGGGATATATTCCAAGCCCTCTCGACTACCTGTTTTTTTTTTAATTGAGGCGTTGCTTTTTAGTAAAAACGCAGAATTTGGCCGCTGGGGACTCACTGTGATGTGTCCACCAGTCCAGCTGAGTAATTCAGCGACGGAACTATTTCGATAGAAGTTGAATGTGGTTCAAAGTGATTGATAATTTAGTTCAGCAAGTGAAGAACACCCGATTATTTACTTCATTACTTAAAGGCGAAATGGTGAACACGGCACAGCATAAAGACATGCAAATCTCAAACAAAACGAGCGAACGGCATCGCTATCTTCACCAGGGGTCTAAGACCTTCGCACGGGATATTTCAATGTCGCGATCCCCGGGGATCTAAAAGTGTGTTACTGGGTCAATGTCGGTACGCGTTCCGAGCATGCCGCGAGCTCGTTCAGCGGTCTACAACCTGTTGGATCGCACAAGCTGGCTTGTGCGATCCAACAGGTCAACAGGTCATACTCATATGCCTGGGCATATGAGTATTCATTAGAATAAATTAAAAAAAGAGGCGTTATTTTCAAAGGTTTAGCCACCCAGTTGTAAAGTGAGCGTAGATTTGAAGCCGAATGTGCGGAGTATAGGAGATTCAGATGTTCAGCTAGTCAGAACTTCAGCTTTACAATAGCTATTTACTAGCTAGTAAACTGTCAAAAGACCAATCAAGACCCTTCTATCGTGTATAAAGAACTTTCTGCCAAAAGACAACTTGACTAATCCTACTACTCGTATAAAGATCAAGTGTATAAAACCTTGAGTTGCCGCACATATGGGTAAATCGGCCCATGTCACGACAAGCATCTGTAGATATTTGTCATTCAAAGCCTTCACAAACAGGGACAATATCAGTTGTATTGACGTTTTGTTGAATTATAAACGTTATTTAGCCTAATGATTGACACAAATCGTAAACGATGTTCTGTATGTGCGATGTCAAGGTTGAGACTGTTTTGCTAAGCTTATTGATATGAGCTGAAAGTAAAGACAAAAGTGACCATCGCATGATCGTATCTTTTATTAAACGGCATGGTTCTATGAAAAGGCTAGGCAGCCAGTTGGCTGCGAAAGATACCTACATAAATTTCGTTGCACCCCTTCAATATAACCTAAGCCATCATGAGATACAGCCTGGTGAGTGGTGACAGACAAACAGACGGACAGCGGAGTCTTAGTAATAGGGTCCCGTTTTTACCCTTTGGGTACGGAACCCTAAAAAACCAACCACCAATTTGAAGTCTAAGATGAAAGGTAAAGTGTAATGGCGGCCTTGTGCTGCCTTGGCTACTTGCATAGATCTACGAGTTTAGATGCATTATATTAATTATAATGTATAATATTGTCCTTCGTATTAGCTTCTTCCGTGTTAATTACGTATTTCATAATCATTTCTACCTTGGACTGCTCTTGGCTAAGTAATATCAGACGCACGGGGTGATCTTCCGAGGTTAAGCAACGTTTGCTGAGGTCGGACTTTGGATGGGTGGCCATCCATTACTTCACGCGTCCCGTTTGTTATTTGTAGATCTTTGACAGTTTTGCGGGTGGTCAGAAGTCAGAAAATCTGACACCGGTGCAGATGTCTAACGGTAATCGTGTTACCTAGTTCCCCAAAGAAAAGCCAAAAAATCGCAGTTATGATGATGATGATGTAACAATTTGGCGTGTTCTTGATTGTAAGAATATTTTTGTTTGGAAATCCACCGTAAATTACATTGTACCCGTGAAAATTCGAGGCAGGTCGCTAGTTTGAAACATAAACTGAATATTAAACACCACTAACTAACACCCTTTCAGAGGCTTACAGTATTTTCACAGCATTCCGAGCCTCAATCAAGTTCGCAAGTGGGTCAATGTCAGGGCAGGTCATCGGGTACTGTTGCACCAGATCAGCTTACCCATCCGGAACCAATATCTGTTCAATATCAATGTGTATTTAATAAACTCAAGTTCGAACTAGTGCCGCGCCGCGCCGCTCCACTTTTGTTTATAGTGGGAAAGTGTTGAATTTACAGTGTTATTGAAATGTTTATTAGAAATTTGTTTTTGAAAAAGCTCTAAACAAAATATCAGACAGACGACATAGAGTAACGTCTAGCCAGGCCTAAAGATAGGCTTCGTAGATCCGCGTAGCACGAGCTACATACTCTAGGCGTAGCAAGAGTCGTCCAAGACCCGCGTAGCAAAACATCGTAGGCACGCGTAGCACAGTCTCAGGGCCTAGCACGAATGTTTTTGACGTATAGTAACGTATCGTAAAATTTTACTGTAACTATGATACTATATGTTTCGCACACAATATTTATTTGAATTAGATACTATATTCACATTTTTGTATGATACAAATAGTGTATGTCGCATATAATTTAACCAAAACACTATGGAGTTGTAGATTTTATAATCAAAATTCACTTACGTTAACGATAACTGTAACGTTACTATTCGCTAAACATCCGCGCTAGGCCCTCCGATGTAAACCACCAACATGGACCAGCGTAACGCGGCCAACAACATAGACACGCGTAGCACTAAGCCCTTCGTAGACCCCGCGTAGCACTAATCCCTTTGTAGACCCGCGTAGCACGAAAACCAACAAAGACCCGACCCGCTGTGCGGTGACCAACGTAGAACCGCGTAGCACGGCGACCAACGTAGACCCGCATAACACGACTAGCAACATAAATACCCACGTAGCACGGCCACTACCGTAAAGTAAACCCGAGTAGCTAGCTCGGCAACCACAGTGGCGCGTGTAGCATAAATACTATTGAAGACCTGCTTAGCCACGCTTAGCTCGGCATCCAACATAGACCCGCGTAGCGCGGCAATCAACGTAGGCGCATCTAGCGCGGCGACCAACGTAGGCCCGTGTAGCGCGGCGACAAACGTAGACCCGCGTAGCGAGGCAAACAAACGTAAACCTGCGTAGCGTGGCAAACAAACGTAGGCCCGTGTAGCGCGGCGACAAACGTAGACCCGCGTAGCGTGGCAAACAAACGTAGACACGCGTAGCGTGGCAAACAAATGTAGGCCCGTGTAGCGCGGCGACAAACGTAGACCCGCGTAGCGTGGCAAACAAACGTAGACCCGCGTAGCTTGGCAAACAAACTTAGGCCCGTGTAGCGCGGCGACAAACGTAGACTCGCGTAGCGTGGCAAACAAACGTAGGCCGGTGTAGCGCGGCGACCAATGTAGACCCGCGTAGCGTGGCAACCAACGTAGCCTGTGTAGTGCAATACCATTGAAGACCTGCTTAGCCTCGTTTAGCTCGACATAAAACATAGACCCGCGTAGCGTGGCAACCAACGTAGGCCCGTGTAGAGCGGCGACAAACGTAGACCCGCGCAGCGTGGCAACCAACGTAGGCCGGTGTAGCGCGGCGACCAATGTAGACCCGCGTAGCACGGCAATCAACGTAGCCCTTGTAGCAGAAATACCGTTGAAGACCTGCATAGCCTCGCGTAGCACGACCACTCGCGTAGTGCGGTAACAAACGTAGCCCGTGTGGTAAAAATACTGTTGAAGACCCGCATAGCCTTTTGTAGCAAGACACGGAGTATAGACCCGCGCAACACAAAAACTGCCATGCTAAGGTTATACCGCGTTCGGAAAACGTCCCGATATAATAAGAAGGACACCCACAGCATAAACGCATTCAAAATAGGTACACAATATTGTATGTTTCGTTACTTTGTTATCTTTTCTTATAGATCCAACGAACTTGAAGAAATGTCGTTCATTTTTGAAAATAAAATAGTATTATGATCCAAAACTTTTATCCACACAAACTGGTACAGACATCACACAAACCGCAGTCTGATGTCTTCCAGTCCAGTCGATAAATTTGCAGAAATATTAGTTAATCGACCTTTCTAGTAACATGCCAGGTTCGCAATTAGAATTGTGTATAAATAATAACATGAATTTCATCATTGATTTATAAATTTTATAATATTGTATCTTAATCTTGCAATATTATTATTTTGTTTAATATTAGAATTGTTATTGTAAATGTTTTGCACGTCTGTTATTGACATAAACACTAGAATAAGACATTATACAATTTAAAACGTCAATGTTTGAGTTGTTTAAGTGCCATAATTGAATAAATAATTAAATTAAATATTTTACCCCTAAGTGGTTACTAAATAATTCTACAGATAAAACGCTTAACATGATATATTTGATTTTAGCGTACTATTAGAGCTCATTCCAATGGTCGTCAATCACGGAGGTGATTGACGATACTTGAAGCACGACAGTCACAGGGCAGCCAGCACCCCTACACCTTGTTGACTGTCTTCTTGTTCATCTCCTTCTTCTTCTTTTCGTCCGACCAATAAGCAATCTGGCTAACTTCCAGTATACTCGTACAGTACGCGCCGAGTACAAGTCACATTAACACACACAAACACACTCAAACTTTGATAAAACCACAATACTAAGATCAAACTGCTTTAATCTTCGTCTCACAAACAAACAAAATATTTTTTTATTTATTTATTTATTTATACTAAGTTGCGGTCGACCAACAAATAAATAAATAAATATTTTGTTTGTTACGCTGTCTGAACCATAAATCTGAATGTGTATCTAATCTGGAATGTGCTTTTCTTTGAAATAAAGCGTAATATTCTGAAACTACAACTTGAAGTCGTCTTAAACTTAGTGTTGGTCTTCGTCATAATTATTATATTTATGAGCTCTCTTATTGAGGCCGCCAGTATTCTAGCATTTAAATATGTACTTATGTATTTTCTTAGCACAGAAACTTTACGAAACTAATTTCTATTTTAAATGTAAGATATTTATTTGTTGTACAGTCCGACCAGTCAACCTTTAGATTAAAAAGGTCTTTTTTTAGCTAAAGGTTGACTGGTCGAGTATCTAACTCCGCTGTACCACTACTGTACATAAAATGCTTTGTACTCATTTAACAAGTAAAACATTAACTCAATTTTAGCTCTTGGTTTGCAAAAAAGCATCACAAACACACAAACATTTCACCATAATAGATACAACTTCAATCAGTCGTAGATTTCAATATTTCAAATAAATACACGCTTTTCAATTAGTGTTTATCGAAACCCGGGCGTACGTCAAAATAGTGAATTTATTTCCCTTCCATTAAAATATTTATTTTAATTAGTACGTTCTCAAACAAAAACGGATACATACTGTGAAGTACCTATTCATTAGAAATAATTAAAATTTTCCGTTATAAATTATGAAATAATTAATATCAGTACCGCTAAATTAAAACAATGTCGATAATGACGTCGTACGTTTAAGCCATATTAACACAGGATTATTTTCGGAAAAACCTTTGATTTGGGATCCATTAATATCATCAAGGCGAGTAGCTGAAGTCTAATGCTAGAAAAACACAATAGGCTAAGTGCGCAAATAAACCAATACAAGACTTCTTTTCAGATATATTTTGAGAAACATAGTAGTAAAACTGATGAATTGCTAGGCTTCATAAACTGTTAGACCTAGCTAACTTGCGCACCTAACCTAATTTGGCCTTCTTTAGCTTTAGGGGCATCATTGTTCCCTTGCGAAATAGTGAATTGGGTGTGACAATCTCAGCTAAAACAATAGGTAGAGAAAGGCGTCGTTTGAGAGTTCGAGATTTACCCCAATTTTTGAATTAAGAATTCGAAACAGATTTTTTTTTGAACTACCTACTTTAGCCTGAAACTTGACATGTTTATTTATTGATTACTATTTTACCCGACAGACGTCATTCTGACAAAAGCGATTGTTGCACTGACAGCTTGGAACAATTTGGGATAAAGTAAAATGTGGTTTTTACGTTTTTCTGTTTCATTTTTTCAATTGTTCTCTTAATAAGCACGAACCTTAGAACCTTCCCCAAACTTCAAACAATGCTTGGAAAAAACGTAATTGCTGAATTGGCCTAGCCGTTCTCGGGGGTCTACCCTCGTTCTCTGAAAAGAAACTTCGTAAACGAACGAATTATAAACGAAGTTTCGTTAGTGACCCTACTCTATTTTGTTTTCGGACACGCAGACGAAGTTCGGATCCATAGACTATTTTCGTGAACGAATGACATGAACAATTTTACATTTAAAATGTGGTTTAATAAATATTTCTTGTAATATTGATGCAGAAACAACAATTAAACAGATTTTTATTTTTATATTTGGTGAAATTAACTGGGATAAAACACCCTTTCACGGTTATTGTTAACCGACTAAATTAAAGAGTACCTACTATTTCATGCTACTTACCAAAATTATCTGTATATTCACACGCAATCTAATCATAACATGTCACTTACGATTCTTTGTTTGAAGTCTTTAAAAAGTTTTCTGAAGTTTGTTTCTCAAGTACCTACTGTGTTAATAAATCATGTTTTTCAAGTGCTTTTTAACACACTTCTCAATCGCGATACACATTCCGCCAGAAAGTTTCAAGTCGTAGTCTCCACAAGTTTTGTTTTGGATTTAAAAACTTTGTAAGTATACAATATAATACATAAAAAATATGTAACAATGAGAAACAGTCTGTTGTGCCTTGGGCCCGTCCATGTTTTGCCCAACAGACGCTTGGTAACTACCTCGGGCATAAAAACACAAAGTCGTAAGGATCCGACTGAGTCTGTAATTTCCTACAAACTCTTAAGTCAGGAATTTCATTAATATTAAGTTGATTGCGCAGGCGACGTCGGTTCCTTCTACACTCTAAACGTTCTTCACGTAGAGCAGCCTCGATTAAGAGCATTCTTGCAGCCATTTCAACCAAATTAATAACAAAATCCACACTAAAGAATGACAAACGAAAATTAAAAGGTAACACTTTTGGTTTCGTCAATTTGAGGTTAAAATTCCGAACAATCATCTGTCAAATTCAAAATTTTCGTTCGCAACATTTATGAATTAGAGTAGGTTTGGAGAATGTAAATGTCAAACAGTTTTCGTTCGAACGAAACTTCGGGAACGAATGGAACCGTGGTAGGAAACACGCGAAATTCCGATCGAAGCTTCGTTTTTCGTTGAATAAGAGTAGACCCCTCGAGTTTTGCACTTAGCAACACATTTAGCCATTAATTTTTATTTATGTCAAAACTGAATGCACTAGTAACCAATACTGTACAAAGACTAAACGCGTTAGGCATTTTCTGCTAGAAACCGGCCCGTTTTTAACTTTTGCTTACAAAACGTGATTTTTAGGTAAATTGAACCAATTATTTGGGACTCACTCTTTCTCGCACTAGATCAATGATAGCTCTAAAGCGTCAGAAGACAGATTTTCCACTACCAGAGGCTCTAGATATTCACATTCGTCACCGGTAGTGTGACGATGGCGATTGTCAAAACGTCAAAAATAAATGGGATTGACAAACGCTATCGAAATGTCACGTGATAATCCTTTTGATGGAATGGTACTTTGTCTAGAGCAGTGGTTCCCAACATTCGACACGGGGCCACTTTTACTTCTTTGTTGCTGGCAAAGGACCACAAATCAAGAATAAAATTAAAACTTATGTCATACAAATATTCAAAACTTGTAGGACAATTATTCTTTGTAGTCAAAATTAAAGACCATTGTTATAGAAAACAGAAAATTTCTGTAAGAAACTTAAAATCAGTTTCTATCAATGACATTTTTCATGCGAAAATATTGAAATTGTGAACCTTTGCCCTTGCTGGTACCAGTGGTCCGCGGACAGGTTGGGGAAAACTGGTCTAGAGCCTCGGCTCCTATATCACAGCTCCAGGAACGAAGACGTCGCACGAAGTCAGCAATTTCTAAGGGAGACTTACCGATGTTCTCGTGGTTCAGCTTGCGCAGATGTTTGACGTTGACGTCATTTCTACTGCGCAGCTGCTTGACGGCCACTAGTTCGTCCCCGTAGTTGCCGCAATACACGATGCCCTGGGCCCCTGCCCCCAGGTACACCAAGTTCGACAGCTTCTCGTACGGTATATCCCATTCTTCTTCTGTTGACAATAAGATTTGGAGTTAAGTAAGTCTTACTAAGGGTCTTGGTAGAGGGAAGTCCCTGACAAAATAAAGAACTATGCAGTGGTCCATATCAGGGATGTTACAGAAGTGGTTTTATCAGAAGTGGTTTTAAGTCGGAGTCGGAGTTTTTAAATTTGGTTTGTTGAGACAGAATCGGAGGCGGAAGTGATGGCAGAAGAAGGCTAGTTAAATAAATTAGTTCAAATATTATTCAGTCAACCTTGTTAATTTCAATAAAATAAATATAAACCGACATAACATAGGCGTTGAAAAGTTTTCAATTACAGTTAGCAAATAAAATCAAATGAATTGACTGAAAAAGTAGCAAATTATACCAGTTATGTATAAAGCAGCCATTACGGGAGAAAGTACAAACATTAATATGAGCATTCCTCTGTAGATTTCTGTAGGTGGGCGTCCTTCGTTTCCTTTTTTATTGAGTTTCTGATTTATAAGCATTAAACAACCGAAGGTTTTCTTGACAAGGCTGCTTTATACATAACTAGGTCCTTACGTAACACCCGTCATAGCAAATCAATGGGATTATGTCGAAGACCTCTCACAAACGCGTAATGCAACAGTATCACAAAGGGATATTTCACACACAGAAAGATTAATTAATTTAATTGCCTGTGTGGGTGAGCTTCGAATGCAACCCTCGACACGACCCTAGCGGGGTTCACGTAAAAGGTCAACAAATACACACAATGTCAATTCTATTAGGATTACCATTTCGGGATGCGGACATGGAAAGGAAATAGTAATTGAGACTTTTGAAAGAATAATAATAAAAAAGACAGGCTTTTTTTATTATTTCCCTGTAAGTACATAAATGTGCTTACACGGTACACTCAAACACACAGTTTAATCAAAGGGGATGAAACCGTTGTGGCATAGACCCCCGTCGCCATTTTGTTTTCCTAAATCGTCTTTTGGGGGTTTGGTTTGAAAAACTAATAATAACAACCTTTATAATTCACTTAGCTCAGTATTCGTACAAAGTTTCAAGTATATTTTGAGCCAAGGAATAAGATATTTCATACCAACTACCAACCCCCATTTCACCTTACGGGAGTTTCCTAAAATCCTTTCTTAGCTGACATCTCCTACTCATAATCTACCGTTATGCCCATATTCATAGGTCCTGTAGTTTTTGCGATTTGGCAATAAATCAGTAAGTGAATGAGTGAATTATTTATGAATGCCCATTTAAAAAAATCATCCTGTATAAGTGACGTAAGGAACCTTAAGGCAGGACGCATACGCACGGTTTCCTGATCAGGAATTCAGATTCGGAGTCCTGAATGCTTGTCTAACATACAAAATCTTCAACTAAGCTCACACGTTCGTTTACTTTCCGAATGGAAAAAACCAGGAGGTCATTAGGAAGAATTATAGCATATAAATGGGAAGGTGTGTTTGACCCAGCAGTGAAAAAAGTGGGCTGGAATGATGATGTAATAAAGTCCCTGGGCAGGAGGATAGGATACTGTCGGTCAGTTACAAAAACGCCAAGTACTAACAATATAATTATCAAATGGAGCAAGCAAGTCTATGGTAAGCAACTGCCGCGCTAGAGAAGGGTCAGTGAGTGTGAGTTGCTGCAGAACATACTTGCTGCTCTTGTCACTAGCGCGGAAGAACTAGCTTTATCTATTTGACAATCAGATTTCGACAATTCAAGTGCTTGTAAATGATCTATTTGAAGTAAAGGTTTTTGATTACGATCTTGGTACGCTAGAGACGGCACTAGAAGACAGGGACGTCCGCACTAGAAGACAGGGACATCCGCACTAGAAGACAGGGGCGTCCGCACTAGAAGACAGGGACGTCCGCACTAGAAGACAGGGACGTCCGCACTAGAAGACACGGACGTCCGCACTAGAAGACAGGCACGTCCGCACTAGAAGACAGGGACGTCCAAAAACAAGATGCCAAGACGACGTCTAACTGACTTTGGTCCACGGCACTAGAAGACAGGGACATCCAAAAACAAGATGCCAAAACGACGTCCAACTTAAGTCAGTTAGACGTCTTGGCATCTTGTTGATAAGTCATGAATGACTTGAATTTTAAAGGATATTGAAGTCAATATCCTTTAAAATTCAAGTCATTCATGACTTATCATGAAGGCTATCGGAAATCTACTCACAACTCTACTAAGAAATGTTTTAGAAATAAGTCTACCATACAGAAC
Organism: Melanchra persicariae; assembly: GCA_947386135.1. Classification (NCBI taxonomy): domain Eukaryota; kingdom Metazoa; phylum Arthropoda; class Insecta; order Lepidoptera; family Noctuidae; genus Melanchra; species Melanchra persicariae. The sequence goes on from OX376643.1 coordinate 33,169,288, forward strand.
TTTTAGGCGTTTATTTAGATTTAATCTAATTAGCAAAACGGATGAACCTCTGCCTTACCCTTTAGGAAATACCAACATAATCTTGTATTCATTCAGTTTTCCAATTCTTCTTCAAAATTCAAATCAAAAGAATTCACATAGGATACTTTTTATCCCGGGACTAATTATCCCTTGGGACAATTTTCGACACTAACTCGGGCAGCTAGTAATATTATAAATGCGAAAGTTTTGATGTTTAGATGGATGTTTGAATCACGTCAGAACTAAACGGATCTTGATGAGAAATTTGGCACAGAGGTTGATTATAGTTTGGAATAACACATAGGATACTATTTATGCCAGGAATGTGTTTCCTTGGGATAATTATCGGCATTCACGCGAGCTAGTGTCGCCCGCTGTGCATAATAATTATATCTGTTTATAATCATACTAGCTGTCCCCCGCGGTTTCGCTCCCGTCAACTGGCTACCTACCCTACACATACCGTACCTAACATTTTGACAATGATTAACACCATTGCGGTGTCTAAGACCAGAATGGAAAAAAAAACGTGTTGCGCCGACCCCAAGTAACATGGGATAAGGGCAGGAAGATGATGGTGTCTAAGACCAAAGTCTAAATTATAGGTCTGTTATACCACTGTAATTTTTTTTTATGTTAATTAATTTGAGTCATTTCCATGGTAAGCCACCTAAAGGGAGAACTTTGGATAGAGATCCACCATTTCACGACTATGAAATCCAAAGAGCAGATGCCTCTATTAGGAAAGCTCTCAAATAATTGCACACCCAGGTAGGCCGCTGCCATCACAACTTGGCAAAAAGGGTTTTTTTTAATCTGTTCGATATCCCACGTTGGGTTTGTTGCCTCTATTCAGACATGTTAAGAGTGCCCCAAGTGCCCATATGCCTGTACTTTGGGAGAATTAATATAATGCCACCGATGCTGCAATATTAATATAACCACCTATTGCAACCAAACTAAAGAGTTAACATTCAACTTGAAAAGCACTGCAATAACCTTTTAAGATCCAATTCTTTTGACATAACCTTACATACACTTGTCAATATTCTCATTTTATTCATCTTATTGTATGGCATTCTGTGTCAAATGGATTCATGCCCCTTACCCTGTCTCACATATGGCTGTCAAACGTGGATATTTGATTCAACAACCAACAACAAGCTAACATCATGTCAAAAAGCCTTAGAACGCAGCTCACTAAAAATAAAATTGAACACAGGGCAATAAGAAAGCAGACTAGCGTGATAGATGCCTTGTCCTTCACACGAGGTCTGAAATTGAGGTAGGCCCGCCTACCTCAATTTCAGACCTCGTGTGTGACCTCGTGTCACATGGCAAGCTACACCAACAACAGGTGGACGAAGACCGTGACTTTGTGGACATCATAGGCACATGGGCACAGAAGCAGAAGGAGACCAAAGGCAAGGTGGAAGGACGAGATAGAGACCGTTGGAACTCGTAATTGGTCCAACCACACAACAAATCGTGACAAGTCACGATCTCTGGTCCTCCAGATATTGTGACTTGTCGAATGTATCTACTTGCCAATTGGAATAATAAAGGTTTTTTTTTACTATTTTATTTTATTTATGGCATTCTGTGGTACCCACAAGATTTTTGAGAATACTATTAATAAGAAACCCAATTCATCATTTTAATAACAATGTTGTTGTTCTTCATCATAATTTGATTGACGATAACAATGACATTTTTAAGAATACAATTAATAAGAAACATTGTAAATGTTTATATTTATGTTGATATAAACAGTACTCCATCTATATCTGTGTATTGACTGACAAAAATCCCAAGTGTGATTATTAAAGTTGATCAAATTCTTCTTCCAAGATCTACGTTCCTGTATTTGAAATATTTCCAATATCACTCTCACAATGCAGTTGTTGTTTATTTATTTATAAGGCATTCATTTAATATCTCAAGAAGCTTTCTTATTTAATTTGAATGTGTAGTAACATTCCTTTGTGCTTTGTGAGACTTCGAGCTTTGCTGTATATTAGATGTGTTAGCTAAACTCCCAGTTGACTGTCCCAGTCAATTCGAGGCTTCCAGGAATCTCACAACAAAGCTTGTTGCAGTTCTAGTTGTATTCTAGGAAATCAATATCTAGGTTTACCTGTCCTATTTATCAGAGATCTGAGTTTGACCTACATTTTAACTGGGCTAGGTCATACAGATCCCAGGGAATGCACTCACACACAAGTTCTTGCTTGCAGAATTGAAATTGATTACTAATGTTGAGGATACTTTTAGAAAAGTTAAAGGTTTGGTGGTATGGACTTCTATGTTAGATTCTTCGGTCTCTGTTAAAGGATATCAAGGACCTCTATAATAATTGTTAAGATGAAACAATTTAGCAGATTTGTTAGCTTACTAATTAGAAGCTAATCGGAAACTAATATTGTTTGAAGGTTTGGGAGACAAATTACAAACAATAAGATAATATTCAAATTTAACAGACCATAGAAATGACAACTAAAATATGAACCTTAACCGATACCGGGTTCTTTTTTTTGAAACTTTCTAAAAATGCTTTATTTTATCAAAATTTCTTTGACCAATCTATGTTGGCTGCTTACTTTATTTCCGAAAAGTGCGCAGCCAGAAAAAATGTCAGGTTACAGGTAAATTGCGAAAATGGGTCAAGGATGCGACCCTCGCGGTATACCTATTTAGCTAGAATGATGCACCGCTAGCGGGGCGTCAGAGCGGTCCCGAGCCCGGGACTAGCTCGCCCCAGGTACACCCACGCGCACGCAACACCCATTGCATTCAAAATATCAATAAATCTCATAACATCCCCAAACGAACGCGCAGCTCAGCGACCTTCAGCTCCTATCTATTTTTAGAACAAAATGCATAGGGTACAAACAAACAAAATGATTGATTAGCTTACCTTGGGGCTTCAGGTCTGCTTGTCTGAACAGGGAGAAGACGGTGGTGAAGCAATCCATCACGCCTCCCATCCATAATGCTTTCTTTTTGTCCTCTTGCTCTTCCAAGTTCGCGAAACATCCTTGGAGCCTACCCTCCAAAACCTCCGCTCCATCGGGGTCGTCCGGAGGACTCCCGTCCATTTTGTTGCTTGTGCGCGGCAAATTTATATCTAGACGAATAATTAAGTATTTAATTTACACTTTTGAAAAAGAATAACCATTTTTGGAAATATTAAATCAAAACAAGTATTCCACTTACTTCTAAGGCGTGCTCCATAGACGAACTGACTGAGCCAAAGAGCTACTCAGTGTTGCCATTTTGCCAAATTAATTTTGTTGGGAATGCTTAGTCTACACGCGCGGAAACGCTGTATATTTTTACGTTTATTCGAGCAATCGAATAAACGTATTGAATAGTGAAATAAAATAACCACGGAACATCTGGCATAACCGTTTTAGAACTTATTGCTCTAAATCAAACCAGAACGTTTGAGGAGCAAGGTTCACGTTATATTTTAAGTTATTTGCTCATTGAACATCAACGTACCTACGTGTAGAACCCAACTTTGTAATGCCATTTTTTCAACTAAAAGTTTTCCTCCAAGCGTCTACAGTGACGTCCTACTATATAAATGCACAAAAGCACATAGGCTCGACTTGATTCTACTAGCAGATATAAATGCAAGCTTTAGGTAGTAGACCTTTTTTTGTTGGTCTGAGGTTGTAAAGCAAAAATTGAGAAACATTTGTTGACTTTTGTAAAACCTTGCCAACCAAGATAATTTAAAGATTCAAACGCCAGGCGCGTTTTCTATTATTCTGACTCATACTAAAATACAAAGTCAAAGTTTTAGAGTATTCTAATTTTTAGGACGTTTATGTTTACTTTTATGTCTTACATTCTGTGGTACACGGAGAGAGAACAAGGAATTGTATTTTAGAACATGCAGTGTGAATGTCAAGAACACAAAATGACAACCGATGACGCAAGACTGTGAAGTGTGAATACTGTCGTCATTGGCTGGCTGCACAGAGTAGGTACTTTTATATGGGCTGGGGGCAAAAGTCAAACGCGAGTGAGTGCGGTGTCCAGCCAAAATTTAATTTCGATGTTTGATTCATACTACTTTCCTTCTTACATTATTATATCGATTGTTACTGGTGTTCACTAGGGTGCTGCTACTAGCTGTACAGTTAGTCGTTAAATCCGATTGTGCTGGTGTTTATCTTGTGAGCTAACGTGATCGTGTAAGCAAAATGGATAAATCATTATCTTTACAAGAACTGTACGCAATTTATAAGCGTTGGGTCATTAGCAATCCTGGGGTAGTGACGGACGTCGAGACAGTAGCGACGTGGTCATCTTACTTCGTCGCGGGCAAGATAAATAAATCGCCTCTAGTGTCAGAGTTAGTTTACTCGCTGTCCAAACTCGTGTCACTGTTCAACGACAGACTTATTAGAGAGGCGTACGGCACGAACGAGCCATACTACGGCCTCCGGGAACAGATCAAGCTATGGCTAACAGTCGTCCACTACTGCGAAGTGTTTGTAGAGCTACTCGTCAAAAACAGGTGGGGCACGCGAGGCAAGTGGACCGTAGCGACCTTGCTGCAGGTGTTCAAGTGCTCCTCCGCGCTCGTACTGCTCTTCAGGTTCAAGGAGCTACCAATAGCACATCCCCCAATAGCAGCACTGCAGAGAAAGAAGTTTACAGAAGGTAAAGAGTCAGATGAGAACTCCAACTCATTCTTCATTCTTCCGCGATCAGGACGAGTCATTCGACGAGTTGATGGCGCTCCCTCAGTAGCCTTCCGTGATTGGGAGCCTGTGAAGATAGATAACAGGCCTGGAGCAGCTTCAAATGTGAAAGATTTGGTTTATGCTGAGTCACTGCACATCCTGAAGCCCCTGATACATTTAGCATCCATGAGGGTGTTTGGAACAAAAGCTTGGAAACAGTGGGTCGTAGCCCTCTGTGTGGACCTTGCAACTATGAAGATGTACAGTAAATACATGAAAGATTTAACTTATGACCAGCGACTAGAGATAAGCCGCAGAAAGTTAAGCTTGGTTTTGTACTTACTTAGGAGTCCGATGTACAATGGTTATTCAAAGAATGTTATTGAGAATGCATTGACATCTATGGCAAACAAAGTACCTGTCATGTCATTTATTTGTGGACCCATCATTCAATATCTAAGCCATTGGCAAGACATCTATTTCTACATGTGGGCTTCATAGAAAGTTACTTTAATGGATACTTCTTCTTCTTCGTCGTTCCCTCACTGCTGAGGATTGCGACCACATATGACGTGTCTCCAAGCCATGCGGTCTTCTGCAATGTGGACCGCTCTGTACATGCTGCCTCCAGCAGCCTTCTTTATGGCGTCGGACCATCTTAATGGATACAGATATTATAATTTGAACATTACAAATAATAAATGTATAGGTTGTGTAGTTTAAAGTAAGGTATTCTGATGTTATTATTATTATTCATGCGTGACATTTGATTGTTGTTATACAATTTTGTGGTGTTGACCCTGTGACATGTATTTGACTGGTTTGAACCTGGTTTCAGAAGTTGCATTAATGTGTGAATGTTTCAATAATTCATGAATTTGGATTGCCATAATACAATTGTGTATTTGCCACTAAACATCAGTAAAGTGGGTGCTGAGCTAAATAAGTTAGCTTTTTTATTTTGAATGCTAGAAACATGCTCTTAATTACATTCTTTTTTAATATTGCGAATGTCAATGTATGTAAGTCCGACTCTACATATGCAATCACAATTAATATGGGATTGGTTTACTGTGACACAATCAAATACTGACTGTTACACTCACTTCTGCCAACTTTTCTTGCATTAGCGAATTATCAAGTCAAGATTAAAGTGAAGGTGATTAATATTTCTGAAGGCACACTTGAAGCTAATTAGCTGATGTGTTTAAAATAGGTTTGCAATCTTTAAAGATATCTGAAGCGCAGCTGGCTGACAAGTAATTGTGAAGGTCAGATCAATTCTTGCTTTTTTTTTTAAAAAAACATTGTTTTACTAATCTGTCTTGGTAACTACTAATAAATATACTGGCACCAAAATATACAAGTCAAGTACAATCAGCAACAAAAGTAGTTAAGCAATGCGGAAACCTAATTCTCGTACTTAGAAGTGTTCAAATTCAAGTTGCAATAAAATTGAACATAATATGAACTCAGTGACAATCAATTACAAAAACTGCTCCTTAAAATTACGAAAATTGCCTTCACATTCTGATAGAGTGCTACAGATCAAAGTGACCCTAATCATTTAAGCAAGAATAGTTTTCAGATTGATATGAGCACCCACACATTGTCCAATAAGTATTTCGTTGTAAAATATTATTATTTTATCAAATGGTGTATAGATTGATCCACAAAATGATATTAATTTGAATACAGCATGCAGGTGTTATGAGTTTTGTGTGTGAATTATTTGAATAGATGATGCTCATTCACTGGTTAATGATGTAATGCCATTGGTTCTTTGATATATCTGTTAAGTTGTAACCCACCAGATAATACAGTTTTGACCCATATAATACTTTATTATACAGAGACTTAAAGAAACCTAACTGCCAAACAATCAATTTTAAATCGTAGGTTGTTTTTAAGATATACTTGGGAACTTAATCTTCTCAGAATGCCTAAGTATGATGAGGGCATATCAGTCTTTGTTATTACTTCATTTGCAATGTAATAATAATTCCTTGCATAAATCACGTCACACCTCTTGAACTGCTAACTGGCTTACCACTCTACTCGTCTAGTATTTGCGCTTAATGTTGACATGTGTATGACACATCCTTATATATCATATTATATAGTTGTTTTATCTCACGAGTGCGGGCGAGCCATAGACAATGTGCACGTACATTTACCTACACAACTATACTACAAATTGTGCCAATATTCTATATTTTTCTTGTACCAGGATGTCTTAGTAATAAAATATATATAATATAATAGGATATGCTAGAAAATTTGCGGCCATACGACAATATACGCAGACAGAATCAATAAATATTTACATACACATCCTTGGGTGTCATTGTAATGTTATTGTATTATGACTTCAGAACACTAAAATGTAGTAGAACTACCTATAGATACATATATTTACTCATAAATTACTTTTAGTAAGAATGTTACTGCTATTTAACACAACTATGATAAAAGATTGTGTGATGATACGCAAGCAATCAAATGAATCAGTGTTTTGTCAGTGGTATATTTTAAATGTGCTTCCGTCAGAGTTATATTTACATGGGAACAGCACCAAAATTGGTGATAAAATCGGCTGTTTCATGCATTTCCGTTAAAGTTAAGCTGTTTCTATTGAATCAGTTACTTGTAAAAATATTACTCTCCTTCTGAAACAGTCGAATATAAATAGTTGTGTATTGTGCGTAGTATACTTATTGAAATATACTTGGAATATATCCCTTTCTTATACTTTCAATAATAAAAAGTCTAAACATTCCAATAAACTTATATTTGTGTGTTATGATGATTGTTTAAATGGTTCTTGATGTTTTTCAATATTTTACTTTATAATTCATTCATTGTTCAAGCAAGCAAGTGCATCATTCTAGGGTAGGTACAGATCTTTCGTCTTTACTGCTTTCATTACAATGCAAGGTGCAAGGTAAAAATAGATATATATGACAATATATTTATAAACTATATTTATTAAGTAAGCTGTCACAATGAGCACTTATTTATTTTAAAAGTGTTTAGTTTGTTAATAATGGTAACCCCAAACACTTAGTAGATGATTAAGCTTAGGCGGTGTAATTATGACTTTGAACAATACGGTGATGGAAACCTGTCATAAAATGTATTAAAATGTGTAGATTTACACAGCATAGCCAGGGGTATGAAGCACTCATAGGGCTAACAAGTGGTTAGTGTTTTCTAAGAGTTCTGTAAATAAACAGGGTTGTTCATAATAAAACGAATCCAAACATAATAAGTATGCTTAGTTGATTATAAATTCAAATTCTTAATGGAAAATGTTGAATATAGAATCTGCTTAAAAGTATTTACACCAAACATGTAGTTAGGTTTTGTTTATAGACCTCCTCCTTTTTGGAAGTCGGTTAAAAATGTTGAGCGTTTCTGCCCTCAGTAATATAATGCTGACAATAAGGTTGGTCATCCCTGGCTAAGTAAGACTTGTAATATATGACATGTTATGTAATTAATTAACTTATTTAGTGTATAAGTCTTTTGGTTTTCTATACTATTGTGAATTGTAATGGGTATTTTTATTAGAACTACTATCTTATTGTTGGAATCCGATGTTATGTGACTGTTTGACTAATGCACAGCCCCATGAACCACATGTGATCTGCTGATTTTATTATCTATTGTGTCTGCTGTGCGGGGTGAAATGATTGTAATAAATTCTGTTGTTTGATCCATTATACAAAGGGTTTGTGCAAGGTAGTAAGCAACTAGCGACATCTATGTTTTGCTAAACGTACTAAATAGTTCGAGGGATGCAGTTTCGCATTTGCGTCATTGTGTTTTGCAGTCCTATTCATAGATGGCTCTGTTTCAGGTATAAATATTGTTATTGCTAAAATTTAGTGGTATGTCTGTCAATAGGATAGGAAGTAACATCAACATTGCATAGGTGTTCCGGTATGTAACTAGTACCTAACGTCATCATCTCAATTTACTTCTGCAGTAGGTATTTTCTGTACCTATGCATACAGTAAAAACTAACCAATGAAACTGGAATAATTCAGCTTTTCAATAACTCACTTTAATTCAAGCTTGAAAACAGGATTTCCTACTGGAATCATAATAATGAATCTATTGAACCACATTATTCTTCTGTGTAGGCACCTATGTCTTTGTGAATTCTTCTTTAGAAGCCAAACACACATTGTGTCTTGTAGAATACTACAGTAAATTGAATATTGTAACTATAAATTGTTATTGAATGAATTACGTATTTTACCCCTGTTACACCTGCATATATTATGATATCTAATGATGTATTGTATCCAAAATTGTAAGTATGAACGTAAATTATATAGGTAATAGTGACAATTCCTTACATAAACTGAATGATTCCTATAAACTTCATCACAGAACTATAGTTAATTATTACATGTTATTCATTGTTGATGGATCTTCTGTAGATTACTTTATGTCCATTCAAGTTGTTGGAAGGAGAATAAACTCTGATAATAAATAAACAATGTCTTATTTTTTTGTAGTACCTACCTAGGTCATCACTTTATATACTATTCCTACTTTTATACTAAACAATTCGTAGACTAAACATTACAAAACACACCTGTGTATTCTCTGAATTGGTTGGTACCTAAAGATAATCAATGTTATTTTATTAGTTTGTCAAAATAACACTTAGGTAGGTACACCACAATCAACTCAGAGGTCAGTCTCTTTTAAAGTCCATACAAACAGTAAGTACTGGTCAAATCATATGAAAACTGCTGCTGCAATCTTGAAATGAAAATTTAACACCGTGACTACCGCCACCCCATCATTTCATGGTATATCTCGTAAACTACTGGAGTACCTACTAGTTTTGAATTTTGGGTACTAATTCTAGCTTGCAGGGTACTCATTTTCTATGTAGGTTTGAGGAAAGCGACAAGCTCCTGAAACTTGGAATCGACATTCAAAGTCGTGGTCCTGCTGAAAACCCGCACGAAAGTTATCATTGTTGATTCCTCGGTAAATACAAATGTTTTAGTTCTGTTTTTTTTACGAAATGTGGTTCCACATTTAAGGGTAGGTACTAACTTTTTGTATACTTAGAATAGCTGTAGCATGCCCCCTTTTTCTGCGCTCATGGTGGTCCTGCTGAAAGGAGCGTGACTACCGCAGGACCACCTTCAAAGTCGATTTTCTCGAAAACTACTAAGGTACTAATTTTGTTGTTCGAGTACCAATTAGTACCAATTGAGTACTAATTATTTGCAAAATATGGAAGCGATTTGAGTTCGCGGTCCTGCGGCAGTCACGCTCATCAAAATGAACCTTACAGCGATTATCTAATTCAAGTGGCATTTATCAAAAAATTTAAATGTCGCTTAGTTAATTGATAAGTCCTACTTAATTCTGGTATCGTTATGTTTAGGCTTTTTGAAAGCTATAGCGTTTTATTTTAGACTTTCGCAATTATGTAGGTACCTACCTACTTTAGATTGTTAGGTAACTGAATTAAGAACATTTTTAAGGACTTCTATCGAATGCGCCCTCACTCCTCACACAAACAGCATAGGTATGGAGAAACCGGATGAAATCCGTTTGTTTAGTGCAGCAAGCTATTTAACTAACGAACATCACTATGAAACAACTGGCCAAACATCGGGCCTGAGGCACAGAATAACTAATACTTAGTTCTTTACGCCTGAGGCAACTCGAGTAGATACCTAAGTATTTGCGTTTTAGAACCTATTTATTAGAGATTAGTTTTGGATGGGCTTGCTGCACTATACGTGTGAAAACACATACATTGGGGCCGAAAATCGCAGTTTTTGTGCAGTTGATATTACCTACGTACCTATAAACTGGCAACCGACTGCCCAGTCCGCAAGCAGTCGGTCGGCAGTTTCGAATTTTCGATGCTATTCTACCAACTACATCCAAACAGAAACTAACGCACAGTTAAATTGTAACCCGTCTCTTTAGAGCCTTCGGTATCCGTAAACTACACACTACAACGCCATCTCGACCGAATCAAGGTTTCTGAATGTGTGAAGAACCTCAAGGCAACATTGGCAGCATGTTTCATTAGGTGCCGCCCTAATTTTTTTTTTTTGCGATTGATAGGCACACGCTTGACCACTATCTCACCTGATGGTAAGCTATGATGTGGTCGAAGATGGAGCACGCTTGCCTAGAAGTAACCTATTCACTCTTGATTTGGTTATAGCTATCAGGAAACACAGACTGGCAGGGAATTCCACTCCTTAGCTGTACGCACATTAATGAATGTGTTTGTTCGTGTTCCCTAAACGTTTTGTGCGTGTGGGTGGGATGTCCTCCATGTACCGGTCGCGCATCGCCGTACGTCTTGTGATCCGATGATGGAACGGGCTTGGCAGAATTAAACTATGCAATTCCGTTGCACAGTCCCCAAAATGCAACCGATAGAAAACCGACAGGCTAGTAACTCGGCGTCGATGCTCAAGACTTTGGAGCTTCGACTCGACGAGACTCTATCATTGTCGATGATCCTCTTGGCTCGTTTCTCAATTGACTCAAAAGGCTGGTATCTGGCAAACTTACTAACTGTACCACCTGCCTGTACCAAACGTTGACAAAGTTTAAAGTTCCACACAAAATGAAACGTGGGACCAGTAGCAGAATGAATTTACTTTGATTTTCTGCAAGTCGTCCTAGGTAGCATGTAGGATGAGTTAATGCATTACTTGGTACCTATTATGAAATAGGAAAGGGAATTACTGGCTAGACTTCTGAATTTAGCCAAAAACCATGGTTTTAGTGCTTTCTGATTTACAATAGTTAGGTCAAAATATTTTGGATAAGTCCACATCCCCAACATCCCACATGCTAGCCAGAGATTCTTTTTTTATTAAGAGATGGGTTTGCTCTTGACTTTAGTCAATGTCAGAGATGACAGAGACAAAGTCTACGATGGAGCGAGCTTACCCAGAAGGAGCCTGTTCACTCTAACTTTGAAGAGATTAGGGTTGTAAGCATTTGTAAACACAGACACAGGCAGAGAGCCCCTTTCTTTGAGATTCCCTTTCTTCTTTGTTCTTAACACAATCCATCAGCAAATGTTGCACATAAGTATTCTATTTTATCGCATGTCTCACAATAAGGGCGATGCAGCCTTTCGCATTAAGAAAGCAAACTTTACCGATAGATAGTGGCCAGGACGAAGTCTTAGCGCTACTCCTCCGTTAAAATAACTTTTTACCAAATGCCTTTTTCATTGGATATTTTTAAGTAGGTACTTTGTCAATTTGTTGAAGCATACATTCATAAACCTGGAGAAATATTCCCAATAATCCGACATTATATCAAGTAAAAGTTGGCCACTTCAACTCAAGTTGACTCTGGGAATGACTGTTCTGGGCCTTAAATAAAACAAAAATAATATTTAATCTAGTTTATTAGTTGAATATTATTATTACATAAAATGGCATAATTTTCGAAAACAATTCGGCCCGGATCTCGGTGAGCGTATAAATATAATGTAAAAGAACCTAATAGTAAACAATAAAGTTATAACGGAGTCTTAAAAATAAATTATAAATATATTTGTACATATTACAAGTAAAGTAAAATTGATCTTAGAATAAATTAAAGTTAGGCAAAAATATAATATAGGTAGTAGAAATTAAAAGTAATACCTACCAATTGTAAAATCTTGGAGACTTAAAGCCTTGTTCGGCTACCATCCAGTCATAAGATTTTTCAAAATTTACTTTTTTTCTACTAGATTTGATCCCTAATATGATCGTGTCAGACCGGGCAAGGCTTTATCGAAGTCGATAGATAAATAGTCGAAAGATATACTTAAAATAGTTTAGATAAACTTTTTGTTTTATTATTTTAAAAATCACAGGAGGACGGTAGTGGGAGTATGCAGAATTAAAATATTAAAGTCCTTTAGGAATCATCTATCGACGTCGGAAGGCAACAGAAAGACAAGAGAAATACAACAGAATATGTTAAAAAAAAAATATTTCAGAGATTACACAATTTTATTTACTAAACATCAAAAAATTAAACAAAGATTATTATTGTGTGTCAGAGGACACGTTATCAATACATAATTATGTGAAATTATAGTATACATAGTTAAATGCCTAACAAAACTACAAAACTAAAATTTGCTAAAATCTTAAAACAATTGGAATATAACCGTATTTACGTTTATGCTAAAAGGGCTCATCTATGAGGCTTAGTCTCAGCATGCTGTGAGATAAATATGCTGTTTGAAATGCAACCGACACTGATATTAAAATTTAGGTATGAATTTTTATGACATTTGAGAGCACGATTAACTTGATATGTCTTGTGTACCGGTCGCAGATCAGACGAACAGACTAACATAGAACATTTAATTACTAGAATAGGTACTGGCTGAGCCACAGTACAAAATATCAGTTTCAAATCACTCTAAGCATGTGGTTCACCATTGAAATCAGACTTCGTCTTTAAACAACAGTGAAACCGACGTGCCACCAACTTATACCACCCTTATACATCTAATATTACTCTAATAAATATAGGCCTAGTGATAGACATATATAGGCCAGTATATGTAGCGAGCTACAGGTGCGAGCTTCGTCCGAAAGGGCTGATAATCGCAATTGAAGGAAAGAAGGGAAAATATGATAGTTACAGTGTTACACAAGAGTTTTATACGCAATACGAAGCCCTTACAATCATTGGACGAGCTGTACAGCTTTCGAAATGGCGCATGAATATAGTTTGCGCCTTTTCAGCTAGACATTAAAATTATACTCAACAAAAGACTTTATATTAATGTGGCACCAATTATAGACAGAATTATAACAATATATATTTATACAAGTTCCTTAAACGATCTATATAATTCTATATATTATAAAATATAATACATATAGGATTTGTACAACTAAAATTCAATAATTTGGTTTACATTGACGTTTTAGAGCTAATTGTCAGTTTAATACAGAAAATAAAAATAAATCCAATTTGTAATTTTGAAAACTTCAGGTATTAATTAGAAAAAGAATTCTGCCATTGTTTCCGAATTAAAAAAACTTCCGAATACACGGCGCCTTACTATATACCAGCCACTAAAGAAAACCGTCAATGTATACCGAATCGTCAAAACCAGACAGCTAAAACAGTAAATATTTCTTTTAAATAATTTTGAATTTAGTGGGCGATAAAAAGGGGTAAATGTAAATTAATGGTTATGGCTTGACAACGTTCAAACGGACATAGATAAAGAACTGGACTAAGTACTCTGTATGTGTCTGTGCTGTCAAGTGAATACGGTCATAAAAGTGTGGGTGTTTTCTAAAATCCTGATTGGTCAGCTCTACTCAAACTGCGGCCTGACAAGCCTTTCTGCGTGGCCATGTTACCTGGAACATTATTGATGCTATATTTCTCAGTAGCAGTTTTGTTGTGTATTAAACTACGAACATTTATCTATAAAGTAGGTACAGATCTTGGTTTACTTCATTGTCACGTTTTAGAAAGTATATTTTTTTTATTTTGACAGTTCTGGGCTGTCAACTTACGAGTTCCTGGACGCTCCGTATCGCGGCATGAAGAAAAACGGATGAGTATGGCTGGTCTACGTCATGAGCTGTTAGTGTCGCTATCGTCCCAGAAAAGAGACAGGCAATTGCCACGTATTCGCTGTCCCTTTCTATAGATTCGTCAATTTAGTGTCGGTAATGCTCAGTCCAGTTCTTTTTTGGGGTACAAGGATCTTTTAGCGTTCCAATTACATCGCCACTTGGATTGAAGAAACAAGATGGCGCTCTGGGTTCCGATTTTACATGCGCGTCTAACATTATTGTAGCTAATAAACAGGGTCACTTCGGAAACAGTGTGCGTTTTATTGATAGAATAAATTTCACGAAAAAAAAAACACTTATTTCAAATATCTTTGAAGAATTGGCATAGCTGATAGTTGTTTAGTTTCGAAAATAATGACAATCATAAATAACTTTACTTCTATTTTTTTTGTTCGAAACATGGTGAAGCAAAAATTACTTGGCTATTTATTTTTAATGATCTTTGCTGTATTTCAAATATGCGCACTGTCCCCGAAGTAACCCTCTATACTCGGAAGAAACGTAATTTGGCGAATAAGATGTGACTTGTCACATAAGACTAGTGAGTGACTCTATTATTATTATTATTATAACTTTTTGATGGAATGTACTTACGTCGATTTCAAATCGGCTAATAGTCACATTTTACTCGCCAAAATTCGTTCTTCCGAGGATATAAGATGGATATTTTGAACGTTGTTAAACCATGGTGTACGGCTTGAGCTGCTAACTCTCCCTGCTCTGGTGATGGGGAGCGGAGCGCACTCTGAAATAATTGGAAAAACGTCTTATTAGAACAAGTTTTTATTAATTACACACCGCATTTTTGAGAAAGTCCAAAGTTTAGCAGATTTTCAAACTAAAGTAGTAGGTATATAAATTCAACTTCCATTTTAATTCAGAAATTGGACTTTATTCCCGATATCTGAATTACTTACAACTTTGAAGTTGAGTTTTTGTCAAAGTGGACTTTAGCACGAAAACTTGTCAAAATATGACATCAAAGTAGAGTTGGACATGTTCTTTAACTGATTTGGAGTTAGCTCAGTTTCGAAATCTGACCGTATCTTTTGTAATTCATTTTTTTTTTAACTTTGCCCCGCACTAGGAACTTCTCCTGTATCGTGGGTGCGTTTATAAACGTACAAACTCACATACACAAACAGCCAGACCCGGAACAACTATCTGTGGGCTATAGAAATATTTGTTTTGTGCGGGAATCGAACCCACAACACGCAGCGCAGCAGCCAATCGCTCAACCACTGCGCCAACCATGTCGTCAGTTAAGATGCAAGCGACTGAAAAGAACGAACCCATTATTATGATAACTTTCATAATAATGCTGCGACTTCCGCTCAAAGAACGAAAAACAATTACTGAATTCTGTGCTGAACCATTTTGGCACAAGTCTGCTAGGTTATCAAAACCGTTGGTTGGCTGCCAGTTTATCTACGGTGGAACCGAACCGGTTCTGTTAGTACCCGCATTCCTTATCTCTGTGCAAGTTAAGTTTGTTTGGTGTTTTGTTATTGTGATGTGTGTTTCCTTTATTTTGTTACTTTTACTATACTAAGTGTACTATAGGTGCACCTCTGCCGAATGGTGGCTCCACACTATACAGCCGTTTGTCGAATAAAAATAATCTAGTCTATCACACTGAAGTTTGCCTGCATTGCTTTGTTGCACAGACAAAATTCTATAGAAGGTTATGGTAGGAAGGGGTTAGTCTGTATTGTGTGCACTCATCGTAAACGAGGTGAGATGTTATGTTTATTTGTACGCGATAGGGGCACAAGAAACCGGGAAATATAGCGGAAGAAATACATACAAACGAATACAGAACCTCCTCCATTCTTTCAAGTCGGCTAAAAAGTAGAGGCCTAAGGTGATTCCATGTTCAAAAGATGATCGTGATGAAATAGTGGAGGATGCAGAATCATGTTAAGTTGCTAGTTTACTTCTTAGGCTAAATGTTATTTTAACACGACGGATTTTTTACAAATATTTATATCTTACCGGCCATTCCGCTTCTTCCTGTTTTAGTTTTTATCCAGCCCAGTATCGTGACTTGATCCCAACTAAATATGGTGATGTTAGTATGAGGGTATGTATGAGGTTAATACTGGAGCGTGGGGCAGTGGCACTCGGGGAGAGAGCCTGTACCCCGCTGTGGATGAAGTCGGGCTCTTGATGAAGATGATGATAGTAACAGATGTCCGTACCTTGGCAGCTTACTGGTTGAGCCAGTCCCAGGATTCCTCCTCCTCTTTCCTCTGTGCGTTATTACCGGGAGGGGGGCTGGGTACCCTCCCCAGCTGGGACAAATCGCGTCCATCCACGTTGCGAGTGGTCACAGACTCCTTGTGAGGAACCGACTCGTTCCTGAAAATGTGCGGAGACTTTTGGTCAGATTGAGGCAGCTTGCGTTGTTTTCGACAAGTTTCGTTTTTTTTATGGTATGTGTTGTGACTGACAATAAGACACATTTTCCGTTTCTTTTTTTTTCGAAACGTCCAAGAAGTATAAAATCGTCAATCGTTCTCTTGCTCTCATCACAATTTAGTTGCAATCGGCGCAGTATGTCTTCTTCCTCTATACTTGTCTATTAGTAATTTCGGAAATCACCACTTTTTATCCATATCTTCTCTCACATAGTCCATCCATGGTTTTTTTCCTCTTCGTCTCATCCAAGAGTACTACAATCCAGGATTTTAGTCATCTGCTGTTTAGTTTCTTCAGATTTTTCTATGATTCCATTATATTATTGTGGGGATCGTACAACTGGAGCCAGATTAAACTAGGTAGGTATACAAAGACAATCCTGACTTGATATTTTCTTATTAATACAAATGTTCCAATAATAGTGATAACCATCACCATCATTTCAGTCGAAAGACTAAATATGCCTCCCTTGAGCGTCACCTACTTAATAGAGGTCTAAAAAGGGATATAACTTTTGTGTGATAGCTACCCAGCCGCCATTTTGTGTTTTTTCTTTTCAGAATCGCGGCGCACGTTGAAACATGTATATATGGGTAGACGACACTTATGCAAACAATAAATATTAGCATCATGACGCCTCTAAATGTTCGTCTCATAGTAAAAGTTGTTCCTTATGAGTACAATGTCCCTTTTGAGGTATTGCGTTTATTCTGTGACACGTTGCGTACCTACAATCTACATGTTTCATAATGGGCCGCATTTTGAAAAAAAAAAAAAAACAAATTGTAGATGGTGGCTACGCCAGCTTCCATACAAAAATGGTCGCACTCCTTTGATGACAAGTGCACAACAGCCTTAGCTGGTCTCGAATATTTTTTAATAAAATTATCCCCTAAACGATGAAAGTTTGTTCCAAAATTATTTCATAATCGTTTTCGAAACAACTAATTTTGCTGAACCCACACACGCGGGCAAAGCATTCCATCTCAATTGAGACGTGTAAGTTTCAAGCAAGAACAACAAGACACTGGTATCACTAACTTATGCGAACCGATACGTTCACTTAGACTAAACCATAGGGTGTCCCAAAATTAACGCCAGTCCTGAATTTGCCGCCTTTTTTGCAGTAAAGTGCAGCCCGAAAAATATGACAGTTTATGAGCTGATAGTTTAGGGTTAACAAAAATGGAGTACTCGAGAGAGCAGCGGTTATGTTGAACAATATCTAAAAAAAACATATTTTTGGTGGTCAAAGTTCAGAAAATCTATCATTTTACATCATATGAATTAACACCACTGGATTTCTTGTTTTGGAATTCTTTGAAATCAAAGGTCTATGCAAATAAGGTCACAACCATCAGTGCACTGAAGAAGGAA
This sequence comes from Melanchra persicariae, assembly GCA_947386135.1. NCBI lineage: Eukaryota > Metazoa > Arthropoda > Insecta > Lepidoptera > Noctuidae > Melanchra > Melanchra persicariae. The sequence goes on from OX376643.1 coordinate 33,187,427, forward strand.
ATGCAACGCTGAATCAACGGTTCAGCCACATTTTGGAAAATGGTAATGGAAAATTTCGATAAAGTAGTGAGTATTTATGTATATGTCGTAGGATAATTTGATACTTCGAATCTTCGCGGAAATCCTAGGGGTTTTGCGAAAACGCGGATAATTAGACATAGGCGAAAAATTATCAAATCTTACTGGACAAAGTCAGGATTTTTGCGAAAATACTCGTTACTATAGTAAGATTTGATGTGCTCAACACTGATTGGCTATAATTTTGCTGGCTGACTTCTAATTGGTTCCTAGTTTTACAATAGGAGATCTCAGTCGTAGTAAAAAAAATGATCCAATTTTAGGGTGTAATCCATAAATTGGATGAAACTGGTTAGGTAAACAATTAGTTTAATAGTGCAACAATGGAATTGATCAGTCTTGTGAATTAAAGTCTTGAGATAAAATCACTCATTCATCAGCCTTCTCTTCTCTTATACAGCTAAACTTAAGATATATTGAGGCAAAATTATTATCACATTCTGGTTCACTTATAGTGAACAAAATAACGAATAAAGTAGGTACACTATTTACGATAAAAAACAAAACACTTCTGCAATTTAACTCAGACACAAACGTAAACAAATAACGTGCGGCAACAAATGATTGACATTTAAGACGTCAACCAATCAGAGACGATCTCTTATTGAACGCGCTGACCGACCAATCAGCGTTCTTATTTCATAACAGCCAGCGTTTCGTTTCGCAATATTGCTATAATAACGAGTATTTTCGCAAAAATCCTGACTTTGTCCAGTAAGATTTGATAATTTTTCGCCTATGTCTAATTATCCGCGTTTTCGCAAATCCCCTAGGATTTCCGCGAAGATTCGAAGTATCAAATTATCCTACGACATATACAAAGCCTTCGAGACGATTTGCTTTGTGCTATTCTATACAAAACCCTATCATGTATCTTTATGATTTAGTATTAAAATATCAATTTTAAAAGAAACACTGTTTTCTAGTTAAATCAAAATCTTGCGTTAAATTTGGGGCTCCCTATAACCGGGGCTCAGGCGCCTAAGTTTGGCAAGCCGCGTCGAAGTGCAGGCCAAGAGGTGAAACAATTCAGTATGAGGAGAAACAGACTGGGAACTGTATGGACATATCTGTTGTAGATTGGGTGCATGTGTAGGAGTGTTTCTACATGTTTTGGGTGGACCTTGCTTTGTCTTTTTGACTGATCGACTCTTTGACGACTATTCAAATATACCTGGTAGAAGGTCCTTTTGAGTTTGAGAATATTGGATGCAAGTGTGTGTTTCAGTGGTGAGCGCGTCTAGTGATTCTGTGTCGCAATTTGTGTTTCTTTGATTAATGATTCATTTTAATGAAGTTTATAATTTGTGTGTAAGTATGTCAGTTCAGTCACAATAAATAACTACTTTTTCATTGTCATTTTTCTTCTTTCTTTCAATGAAGAACCTGGAGTACCACAATGTCGTTTATATTTTCATGTAAGTACCTATTATTTAATCTCACTTTGTGGCTGTGGTAAGTTGAAAAAAATTATTCTAAATGCAAAAGCTGTGCATGTTTCTCTATCACAGATAAACGGCTGAAAACAATCAATGCTTGAAATCGATACTTTTCATGCAGACCTATAAAGATTTTCAAAGATGCGATTGACACCAGAGGCACCAGGCTAGTCAGTCGGTGCCATGACACTCCGTTCTCCCCAGACCAAGAGTATCCTTCGAGGATTTCCCCATAAAAAGACACCAGCTTGTTGTGAACAATAGGGTATTTTCCTACATAGACCAATTATAATAATTATATGTAGTCCGTCCGTTAGTTTTTATAAAAAAAATATTGGAAGCTTATTTTCTGGTATTTTGAATCGATCAAAATTTATAAAGATACAGCGCATCATATTTCAAGAGTGGGGACTGGTAACGTCACGCCGTACCATAGCGTGACGTCACTCGAGAAAGAGAAAAAATACTGGTCCAATATTTTTTGGAAAATCTATGTGACGGACAATTTTTTTTCTGGAAAATACCCTATTTTAGAAGGAGATATCTTCAATAAACATACATACCACTGGCTATAGGGCTCCGAGGTGGAGCTCTTCATAGCTCCGTAGCCCGAGCCCTGGTAGTTGTTGGCGCTAGCGTTGGAAGCGCGGCGCTGGTCGGTAGTCCCGCCCAGGGTGCTCCAGCCTCCCCTGGTGTTCACCTGCGATTCACGCTAATTAGTAAGAGCTAGTAGAAGACCATGGATGTTTCACAGGTGGTTTTATTTCAAGGGACTAATTTGTAACAAGAAGACCCTAAAAATATGGGTTGCAATGTAATCGGAACTCTGAAAAGTATGAAATAGAGGTTGTTTCAAAATTTGATATTGTCTCGAATTCTGAATTCAAATATACAAGAAAATTTGTTCTTTTAATATTTATAATTCACCTGACTTCACTAAGAATAAATCATTGCTGGCCTGACACGTGAAACAGCCAATCACTGAGCACGTGATACACCAAAGCCTGCCAAAGTCACCGAAAAAGTTGGAGTTTTTGGAAACAAAAGGTCTGTTACCAAAGTTTAAAATAAAATGTAACTTGGTGGTTCACCCCAGTCTGCCTTGTAAGGATTTATGTACCTACTTGTATCACGCAGTTACTTCTGAAACTCTATTATGTTTCCCGATCTGTAAAACATGTTAAATCTTTTTGCACGTGACTGTACAAAACCAAGTGTTAATATTTTGTAAAAAACCGCAATATTAAAACTTAGTATAAGTGATCATTCATCTAATCAAGGTGAAATGACACTTCACTTCAAGCTCATACCACGTACATTTTCCCGATGAGATATATGCAGAATAAACCAGGCGTGCTCGAAAGTCCATAGGAATAAATTAACCGATCCAGCGCCGGACATGTGAAATCTCAAATTAAGTAAATATATCTTGCGATATAGTAGGTAATAATAGAGTTTTAAAACCCATAATCAGGAGCTGGAGCGGTTTGAAACTAATATAGCAATAGTTAAGTTATGAACAGAGGCCTGGTATCTCGAAAACGTTGATTCAAAAGTTTATATAATACGATCCTTTCAGTTTCTGGTGACGAGAAAAGGCAAAAACTCCAACAAAGTTTTCAGGGTGAGATAATAAGGATAGCACCTGGATTGCACTAAAGTATGCGCCAGACAAATGAACGATAACGGTCATTGACCCACTTAATTTCAAAAACAGAAATAATGACATAAAGCTGTCCTGAATCGACATCTATCGTGATCCTTACTGTTCTAGTAATGAAAAACGATTCATAATTTACTGTCCGGGGGTACCTACGAAGAGATATTAAGGAATGGTCAATGACCGTTAGTCTTCATTTATCTGGCGCCTACTTTAATTTAATCATCACAGTACTGACAGGGCATTTAATTGTTAAACATCACTGGCCAGGGTTCAGGCCCATTATTTATTAAAGTGAACAGTTTTTTTTTGTTGTTGTGGAGTGGTAAGCAATTATTATTTTAACCAACTTCAAAAAGGAGGCGGTTATATGTTCGACTATAATTATGTATTATTTTTAGGAAAAGTATTTTCCTATTCTAGAATTTGTTCACCGATTTCTCCGCCGATTGTGGACCGATTTTCAAAATTCTTCATTTTATATTCCCAAAACATATACTCCTGAGGTGATCCCATTGTCACCAAGTTAGGATCTAATAATGGGATCCCAGGGAATTGTGGGTATTAAGCTAGATAATTACATTATTTATTATATAAAAATAAATGACTTACTTTTTCGGTGACCGTGGAGGCCATCTCGGAAACTTTCTGTGAAGCGATCCCTCCGTAGCGCACGGCGCTCTCGGTGGCGGTGCGGGCCGCCTTGCTCACGGAAGAAGCAAACAGGGACCAGCCCTGCATAAAGGTCGTGGCATTAGGACGGTTTATTCGTTAAGTTCCATGCAAACTTTCCAGCCTTGGTAATGAACGAACCGATTGCAATGAAGCTTGGTATGCATACACATGATACCAAGGTCTAAAAAGTTGTTGAGTGGAAAAGTGAAAGCAATTTTTAGTTTTAATACGGTATGAGAAAAATCACTCTCTTTCCCTGTGAACTCTTTTTCGAAACAGCCGGTCTACTCCGTCAAGATCTCACCGTATAAACTTAGGTAGGTGGTGTGAGCATGAAGTGAACTGACATTCCATCTTGTTTGTATGGATTGACAGCTCGCATCATGTTCGCTTCGATCGTTCTCAACTGAGTTTTTAGAGATCTAAAAACCGTAACCGTAACCGTAACCGTATATCGTATGCCTAAGCAAGAAACCTAGATAGGTTTCTTGCTTAGGCATACGATATACCAAGGCGTTTACCAAGTTTCATTACAATCGGTTCATTAATTTCCAAGAATAAGGACTTGAAAGTTTGTATCAAACCATGAAACCCCATGACTCCTCATGGGGTTTGATACAAACTGTCAAGTTCTATGCTCACACGCTCTGGTATAACATGCATAGGGACCTGTACCACTGCCGACGATTAGCGAGAAGAACGATTAGAAAACGCGAGTATTCTGGCTAACCAAGCGATTTTGATAGCTTTTGTCGATGCGACGAGCTAGTAAAGAAAGAATCATCATCAAGGATGTGAGCAATCAGAAATCTACTCTTACTAACACGGGACACACTTGCAACGTGTAACAGAATATACGCACAACCTGAAAATAAATCAATATACTCACCATTATGAAGAACTTTTACTATGAAACCAATCATGAAATCGTATAGCTGAGATGAGACTGAGATGCTTCGGGTACTTAGTAGTTTTTTTTCAGGTATTGCGTTTATTCTATTACGGATTGCTTATTGTCAGTATCTTGAGTGAGAAGATAGCTAGCCGCTTTCCGTCGGCAGTGGGACAGGTGCCTTTGAATAAAACAAGCTATAGTCCATGCAATTCAGGAATGCCTCATGTGACGTTTATTAAATATCACCGTGATGAATTGCAACAACTATAATTATTACTTGTCCTCCACATGCAATGAGTCTTAATCATGTAGAAATATCAACAATTATTTTACTTGTCAACAAGCAAAAGGACGCATCCTACCGAAACACAAAACTGAGAAAAAAGAACGATCAGATAAAATATCCCCACAAATTCAATCCTTATTTTAGAGGGTCAAGACTAATTTTTAAACAACATTCACATTCGCATGTCAGTCGCAAACTGTAAAAAACTTCAATTTCCCCGCACATTTGACACGATGTTTAAAAATAAGTAGCGGGTAAATCCCTCTGAAATGAATATTGAAGCTTTATTCGGTAAAACGAATTTTTCACTAGTGTAACTCGAGTAGAAAGTTGCCTTAGGAAGCAGATGCGCCCTTTTCTCGGATGGCACATTATTGATGTAAATGCATCGTCCTCGATTCATCTTATTTGCACATCATACAGTTAGGATGACTGCATGCGTAAGAAACGAGCAACGAGAGTGTTATGTGATTTCGTGAAACGAATTGAACACAGATGTACGGAATTAGTGTATCGTGTGATAAAAAGACGGCACAATTTTCGCCTGTCGTTTGTCTATTATAACAATCACATCATTCAGACTGCCAATTCCACTACATTCGCATGTCGTTCGAACACTGACATGCGAATGTAGAATTCGTTCTCGCGATCTGCTTGCACCAGCCATAGCCGAGTTAGTAGTTATGTATGAAATTGTGTATGAGTCAAGTTTTGGCGCAATCGGGCATCATTAATTGGTGAAGGGACTATTCAGAACGGGTCTATGATAAACTCACAAATGCATGGATTGATGTCAATGAGAAGTCGTCAAGCACAAAGGTAAGTTCAGAAGGTCGTGCGAAATCATGCGAATGTTTGCGAACGTTTTATAAAATGAATACATACGATCTGCAACGACCGCCCATATGATTTGGGTTTGTCCGGGACAAACCGCTCTTTCTCTTCGTTATACCGTTTGCGCGACCGTTTGAACTTGCCCTTAATTAAAAAAGTATAGCTTTTAGGAGCTCCCTCATGTGTAGAACTTTTGTCAGGTTTCAGCAGGCGTGTGCTAAGTTCATTTCTGTATTATCAATCATTTGATTTCAGACGGAAATGAAAGTTGTAGACAAGTTTGAAGAAATTTTGCAGGAGGGTAAAGGTCACGGGCAGATCGCGAGAGATCCATTCATTTATTACTGTTTGAACTTGAAATAAGTTTCAGTGAAACCAACAAGTGTGTCGAGGGGTAGGTCAGTCGTCATAGCGCGCTGAAAATTTACAAAAACAATAGGAGAATTAAAACCGACACGGTGCAAGTCGACCTCCACACGAAGACTTCCGTACCCTTAACCCTTTCTTTTCATTTTTAGGGTTCCGTACCCAAAGGGTAAAAACGGGACCCTATTACTAAGACTCCGCTGCCCGTCTATCTGTCTGCACCAGGCTGTATCTCATGAACCGTTATAGCAAGACAGTAGAAATTGTCGCAGATGATGTAAGTATTCCTGTTGTCGCTATAACAACAAATACTATAAACAGAATATAATAAATATTTAAGTGGGGCTCCCATACAACAAACGTGATTTTTTTGAGAACCCTAAAACTGTGTGTTTACCGAAGGAGTAAATGTCAGCAAAATATGACTGACATTTATTAAAAATACAAGTCACTATTATCGGCTTGCGACGGGGGAACCGTCCACAAAGTAATGGCTCATCACGAATTCATAAAGCCCGACAGTTTACTACAAATAGAAACTGCATTTTATGCGGTGCTGGAAAAGCAGTGCCTACTATGACGTGTCATTGCCATATTGATTGAAAAGGGGAAACACTCACTGTCACTGCGCAGTAGCAAATTCATGTGAACGTGAGAGTAAGGGGCAGGATATTGCGCGAGAAGCGAACTTCAGATCCGAGTCACCTTTAAGTTTGAATCGACGAGTACCTACCTGCTGAAATTTGACAAAAGTTACAGACGACAGACGAGACTTGTCAAATTGCACATAGGATAGCATCATCCCTGCATATCCCGATGTGTTAGGCAGATGTGACGTTGCCATTGACATTGCATGTATCAGGGGGCGAGCCTATAGAGAACGAGCAGGAACTATGGCAGCTCAAAAGTGTCAATGTCAAGTATTTTTACGTAGAAGTTTTGAATTTACAACACTAAACGGAGCAGTCTTTGCCGTGCACGTTCCCCTAAGGGCACCCACTGACGGCACGGCATAGCATGGCGCGGCACGGCACGCTTCGGCATACCGAATCATCGAGTGGCATCTCGCAGCATACTGAAGAATCCCGCGGCATACCATACGATTTTGTGGCATACCACGTCGAGACGAAAGCAAGCACAATCTGGCGCTCACTTGTTCAGTTCAGTAGGTACTGTTTTAACGTAAAATTGATTGTGTAGTTTGTTAAAATGATTTATTGGGACTCAGTGGCATCTTGTGGAATATCATGACGTGCCGTAGTATCCCGGGGATTAACGCGGCGTGTCACAGTATGTCAGGGAATGACGTGGCGTGCCGTGGCATGCAACGGTAACTGACTTCAAGACGCGAGACGTTTCTCCTTCCTATTCGTATTAAAATAAAATAATGTCAGTGCTACACTCATTGAAATCTAGATCTTTTGCCACGCCATGCTATGCCGTGCCGTCAGTGGGCGCCGGCCCTAAAGAGAGCGTGCAGCACAGAAGTGTAAATGTCAAGTATGTTTATTTAAACTTTATGTACACTAGTGCTACATGGGCGGACTTAATGCAACAAGGCTTTTCCAGTCGACCTTTGTTGAACGTTAATGTTTCGAATTTGTAACACTAGATGGCATAGTCTACGCAGTGCACGCTCCCTATTGGCATCAACCAGGCATATCTAAAACAAAAGCTAGAACATTTAAAGGATTATATAAAGACCTGTATGAATGATTATGTCGTTTGTACTTACCGTAGCCAGTGAAGCAATGGTGTTATCGAGTGTGTCGTTGCCGGAGTGCACCGGCGACATGGGAGTTGACTGCGAAGTCTTCTGGTTGCCGAAACCAGTATAGCGGCCGGTTCCATATTCGCTACTGTTTAATCAAGAAGATTATAATCAAAGTTTAGTAACAAAGAAATTGTATAATTAGCAAAAATATTACCTAGTCTAAATTACATCAGTGTAACAACAAAGGCATAAATATTACTAATGAGTAAGAACCCGGCCTTATCCTTCCAATCTACTCGTAGAATCCTGTATCTTGAAGAACAATTTGCCCTTTCAGCCTTTGAGTTCTGTTTGTTTTATAAACAACTGAACATTGAGATTTTCATTAGCATCAAAACTCATGCTGAGTTACGTTATCTTGCCTGGTTCTCACGCTAAAAACATCTCCTTCTTTTATTACAACCTTTTTTTTTAATCGTTATAAGTAGTTAGATATTGTGGCCATGGCCTATGTCCAGCAGTGGACGTCTTTCGGCTGATATGATGAAATAGCAGTGTTATTAGTGTTCATCAGGTTCAGGTATTCAGCTGAATCTAGTCAGACAGGAAGACGCCCCATAGATTGAGGTCCTCAACTAGGTGGCTATAAATGATTTAGCGTCAGCCTAGCAACACTGATATCTCCGATACCTGAACGTCATTCAACTAATCAATCAGCTGTGGCCGTGAAACGTATGGCCGTGTTTCGAAGGGCATAATATGCCGTAGCTAGTTGTCACTACACATCCGCTCCAGCTTCCGTGATAGATGCCTGGACATTAATCAGCTTAGGATTGCATACCAAGACCAGTATCCAATGTAGAGCCGTCCGTCACTTTCCCAGATGCCTGAACATTAATCGGTTTGGTATTACCACGGTCATTTTCACGGCCTGCATGTTGTGAACACACAGTAACAACCTTTTTAGTATGGTACCTACACAACACACTGTGTACCTACAGTAAGTTGTGATCCAGAAAAGCCACATTTCGCCGGTATTTGACCACTATAAAAAATCTAGATGAATGATAATGAATGATACTTATTTCAAAGATGTTACTACAATACTAAGATATGTGAAAAAATTAATAAAATCGGTGGAAAAATAAAGAGAATAGAGCTTTTCAAGTTACGTATTCTTCTATCCCAGTCACACATAAAGTCAGATTCAACTCTGGATGACGCAAATTCGTTATTATGTCGTGACTTGTTAGTGACGTCACTTGCAATGAGTGTTGTCTCTGTTTACGATAGACTTTAAAAATTTCAAACTCCAATTTTTTTTAGATTTTTAAGACTAATTTTCTGCGTTTTGAATATTATAATTTCTGCCGAAATAGATCCACTGTGTCGCTACATCGAGCCAGTTCTGTGTTTCTCGCATGTAGCCCCCACCCACGGCTTTCACCAGCTCATTGGTCCATGCTAGGGGTGACTTTCCAATCCATGGAGATTAGCAGTCTCTCCTGCGACCAGTCGACCAACGAAGCAATTAAAAAATATTGTCGACAAATATTGTACAAGTTTTCAGATTACTTTCTATGCAAATACTAAGTCTTGAAACTTATAACAATCTTAGAATGTAGACGATACAAACTAGGTACAAACTTTAACTGTTAGTGAAAAGTCGATTAATATTTGCAGAGCTTGAACAACTAAACGTTTTCCAATGCGAAGTCTTCATTGTAGACGTCTCTAGATTAATTTATTGACTTTGAAAACAGAAATTGGTGTCAAATAGTAGATAAGTCTACTATTTGACACTAAACAGTTTGAGAAATATTAAAATTTAGGATGCTATAAAATTTTGGCACTTCCTAACTGCTTTTTAATAACGTATTTCGGCCTTATAAGTAATTTTATTACACAATGAAAATATACTATCCCCGGTCTTCCCCCACACGGCAGTAAATTTTTATAAACTGCTAAAAAATTGAGTTGTGTGTGTGATTCCACCCAAACAAACATAAGATATAACAAATAAAAGCTTTTAAGAGAATGATGACATTTCGACAGAATTTGTCAACCACATTCATTTTTGACATTTTGGCTGCCACGCTACCGCTGACACGTGCCCAGAGCAACTGTGTACCACTATAACTCCCGCCCGCGTCGACGGCTGGTCTCTGCGGATATTTGTCGCGATACTGAGGATTATTACCATCTAACAGTAGGTACTAGAAAGAAGAGCGTTGTCGCATAAGTCTTCTTTAATAACTACAGACAACCTACACAACTACTTGATGATATGCCTATTAATTAACTGGTCCTCTTGCAATTTAAAAAATATAATTATTTTAATTGGATACGGTAACAATCTTTAGTGGGATGTGTGGGCTCAGAAAACAATGGATAGGTACTGTTAAACAAAGAGATCAGTACACAGAGAGGGTTTAAACTTTCCATTATTTTTTTTTGTTGTCTTTTACAACATTTTTTTGAGTGTCATGTCATAATCATGTGCCTAATCAGCCCAACAATGTTGGAGTAGGTTTCCAGCCTAACAAGATGCAGCTGAATATCAGTATTTTACGAGGAGCAACTGCAAGTCTATACGGCCTTCACAACCCAGTTGTACTTGTAAGAAGTTGCTTTATGAAAGTTATGTATAGCAGTAAGATGTATTTTTACTCATATATATACCAAATAGCTTGTTCGACGGTATTTACCTGCGAGACCGTCTCCATGTTTATAATAACGTTAGAACAACAAAAGGTAATTAATATGGTTACAGGTTCGCACAAATTGACTTGGAGATACTCTAGAAAATGAACACAACTGACTCCATACAGTAAGTTGTGTTCAGAGTTTTGGCAGGCAAATTGGTATACCTTGATTCTCTTCTAATATTATCTAACTCTTAGTCGTAGTTCTAATACAAAACGACTATCACGCGAACACGCGTTTAACGTGACAATCGCGTGTTCGTGAGAAGATGATGATTTGACCGGAAAGCCCGATCGTGTCGCCGTGCTAATTACAGACGCTTACCGGTTTTGGCGGAGAAATAATCACGCTTTGATTTAGGATGACGATAGGGTCGTAAAACTTCAGTGCTGCGAAGGCAACCGTTAAGACGAAACGGGAAGCCGCTGTTAAGGGATAAAATAGAACTTACTGGTACGAAATGTTATTGTCTGATCCGGATGTGTGAAAAGTGCTATCCCCGGAACTGAAATCGCGGGAGACTCCCCAGTCCTTCGAACGTTCAACAATGTCAGGCTTGTAATCGGACACTGCCCATGGTTTTCCCTCAGCCAGCGAGGAGACCTGGAACAGAAGAAGACGTTAACATCGGCAATGAAGTACCGAAGCCCTGCAATGCTATTCTGTAAACATCTAAACCGTGTAAACTTAGGTGAAGCGAACATGAGGTGAGCTGTCAATACATACAAACAAGATGGAGTGACAGTTCACTCCATGCTCACACCACCTGAGTTTACACGATGTCATGTTGACATAATAGACCGGATGAGTTGTCTTAGCATCAGTGAGCGGCTTTAAAGAAACTTTTTAATCACCCGTTTAAAAATAAACGTAGAATGAAAGCAGAGTTGCAAGCATCCGTAGGTTTAACCGTACGTTTTAGAGTACTTGACTCCTCATAAGTCTGCAAAGGAATACCACCAGAGGAAAACTATTCTAGTATTTTTAAGAAGCTACGCATTCGCATCGCAGTCGCTAATCATCTGTAGGTATTCCTCTTTTTAACAAGTTTTGATGATTGCTCTAACTTCTAAGATTATTTTGATTGTTGCCGAGATGACATTGCGATTTGAATTTGAATGCTTTTCAGTATTGACTTTCTGATTATGGCCGGAATACTTTTACCCTTTTTTGACAATCACGCGTGGCCGCTGTCCATATATATTTATCAATAATGGATTAAAGCCGCGTTTAGATATATTTTTAACAAGAAGCTACGGCACTAATTTAAAGAGAGTTTGTGCTTTGAGCCATGAAGTATTTTTTTCAGGTCCGGCACTTCATCAATAAATAAAAAGATCAATAATGTCGCTCGCATATAAATGTCATTGCAGTAGCAAAAACGCTAGCCGATGCTAAAACTTTAATAATGTTTGCGGGGCTATAAATTGACACAGATAAACATCTACTGTTATAAGGGCCGCTTTATTTAATTTACAGACAACTTTTGTCGAAACAATAAAATGTTCAGATTGTCAGTTTTTGTAAATAAAGAAAATATGTCAATCTGCCATATTGGTGCTTCAGATAAAAGTTATGTGGCGATCGAAAAATCGGCCCTTAATTAAGATAAAAACATTTACAACATTAACGTGGAATTACAGGACATCACAATTTTGATTAGACAGGTGCGCAGAAAACAATGACAGGCACGCAATGTAACATAACCATAGGTACTATAAAAAACAAACAAGACATTCTTTATAAGTCACAACCGCATAACTTACGAAGCATAACTTAAATAATACAGAAATGGACAAGTGTAACCACAAGGTGACACACAATAAAATAAAAAGTACATACAATTCTAAATAGGTAAATTCTACAGCTGCGTCAAAATAAAACGGTACCAAGAGAAGCGCAGTCCGCATAACTGTGCAATTGTGCACAGTGAATGCGATACACAGATCGGCTGCAACTCGGTCAGTGTCCACGCTCGTGTCGAGCAACGACGGCGTAAATCCAATGATTCTTACGTTAGAATGCTTTATTAATGATAAATCTATGAAATGGCAATGAATGACTGATGTGATTAAATTGATCACTGAAAAAAATTCACGACTTCAATTTAGTAAAAGTAACTAATTGTTGTTCCGATTTACAACAAAACCCATAATCATGACGTTAACCAATTGTAATTCATCCTGTCGCGAAGCTATACATGTTTCCAATTAGTGTGCAACGCCACGCGGTAGGTCTCGAGTTTAGCCGCGAACCGAGTCGCGTATACGCCGAACTTAGGCGTACCACGGAGGCGTAGCGTTATGGACGCGTATTCGTCATTACACGCTTGGTGTGCGCTTGAGTTGTCCTGCGAAGTTGATTTTATGTAGGACGACTCACGACGAGCATCAGGAATGACGCTGCCGCTCCTTCGTTTTGATATTTTTTAGCATACGTTATAGAATACGGGAGAATGAAGCCACGCCTCCGTCGACAGTCTATTAACACACAAACTTACTTGACGAACGACGCGCCTTGGGGGCTCGCTGCTGTGGCGGCGACGAGCAACAGACTGGAGCTCCATGCGGCGCGACAGCCGCACCGGCGACAAAGACGCCGAGCGACGATGGTGACGGGCCACCTTTGTATCGTACAAGGTCAAAGATATTCAATAAACATATCGCTGCGCATCAGAGCTGAGATATTCGTGACGTATGCGCCCTTACCTTTTCAATAGCAAACATGCTTTGGCTGATGTCTTCCCTTTTGTGACAACGGCTGCGTCTAGTCCTGATGATCAGGTAGTCACTGGTTAGCAGCAACTTGAGGAAGAATTTTGCAGAAGTGCAAAATCCTTCACGACCAACCTTAACAACCGAGAATATCTCAATAATTGGTAAAAAACTATGAGTAACACTAGGTACTAAGTTACAGATACGTACGTGTAGACAAGGCGGAATAATGGCACGCGGAATTAACTACCAGTGAACCAAAACAACATTATTTACTGATTGATTACAAGGGAAACCGCTTCACGGACGCGTTAAAGTTTCTCTGATTTGTTTCCATTAGTTTTTATTATTTTTTTCTACTATAATAAGTTCCACGACCATCAATTTCGGTAACCTATCAATTTAAATTAATGAGTGCACTTCGATAATGACCATACAACGAGTACCTGTACATATTACTTAGGTAAATTAATCTTTGTTGGAATTACAATCAGGCCTTATTAAGGCAATAGTGTTTGTGGTAGTTATATACACAAAAGTGAAGGTAGTTACTTGGGGTCGCTTTTATCAACATTTAGGTGTTATTATCCACTATTAATTTTCTGTGAAATGAGTCCATTGCCGCCTTCAGGTGGGTCTTGCAAATTTTATACTTTCTCTTTTTTAGTTTTTGCCTTCTATTTCATACCATTTTTACCCACGACGGTACGGAGATGGTATATGCGTTTGGGGTGAGAGAATGTATGTGCAAACCAAAGTTGCCATTTATCTCCAAAACTACTAGTCCGATTTTGATGCGATTTTCAGTGAGTAATGGGTTTGTGGTTGATTAGTGAGGGTTCTTAATTAGGTGTTACGGTAGTAACTCACTATGGGGCGTTGCAGTAATATATTTTATATTAGCTACTAGGTACATATAAAAGAAACTCGATAGGTAAATATTTCTGTGTTTTAAATATTTTAATGAAATAAACTATATCGACATGAAGTACAATGTACATAATACCTATGCTCCCTAAAAAGTATGAAATAAAAAAGCACAATTTAAATTTGTTATGTCACGACGGTTTTTTCAAAATTTTTTAGTCGCTTATCCCATTAATCCATTTTGCGTGATCGTATCAATTGAAATAAATGCTTCAATCACTGCATAGCGAACGCGGAGTATGTGATGACGGCTCCTGCGATCACTGCACATTGCCAATAATGACTGTGTAATGCAATACACAAAGGGAGGCGCGAGACGTACTCGCAGTAACAATATTGATCGAGTCTGCAGTACCATTAATTTTAAAAATAATACTTCCTCCTAGATAGTATTTCTGTTACTGTAATTTCTTAGAACTGTGAAAAGTCGTATCGCTTTCCTCTGACACTGATTTAACAATAGTTCTACATTATGTGGTAGCATTTAATCAGCTTTTGCTAGAGCTACACAATATATATGTAGGTACGAGTAAATCAACCATATTTCATACCCCGTGCAGTCAAGCCGTAAACTTATTTACCTTGAAAACGGATGTTGCTATCAATAAAACGAATAATATAAAGAAGCTGGTATTAGGTCTAAGAAGGGCCGTTGAAGAGATAAGCTAATTTCTTCGCTTCCGGAGAGCATCCGCCAGTGAAGTGCATAGCGAATCAGGACTTTTCAAAGTGTCGGCAAAATAGTCGAGAAATATCTGATTCAGGAAATGCGACGAGACGACTTTAAACAGATGGCCACAATGGAGTACTAAAAGTTTTGAACCAGTGCTTTGTGTTTGGATCTACTTCAGTCATTCACCTACCAGTGCCAAAAGTACTTACTCTCGTAGACCCATTGAGAGGCCAATCTCAACAGAAATTAGTTACTATGATTCAAGAAATGCGACGACACGACTAAACAGATGGCCACAATGGAGTAGTTACTAAAAGTTTTGGACCAGTGCTTTGTGTTTGGATCTACTTCAGTCATTCACCTGCCAGTGCCAAAAGTACTTACTCTCGTAGACCCATTGAGAGGCCAATCTCAACAGAAATTAGTTACTATGATTCAAGAAATGCGACGACACGACTTTAAACAGATGGCCACAATGGTGTAGTTACTAAAAGTTTTGGACCAGTGCTTTGTGTTTGGATCTACTTCAGTCATTCACCTGTCAGTGCCAAAAGTACTTACTCTCGTAGACCCATTGAGAGGCCAATCTCAACAGAAATTAGTTACTATAATATTAGTTAACTAATTTCCGTTGAGATTGGCCACCGGACCGATATTTGGTCGGAAGGGTTATAGACTCAGCGGAACTGAGGTAGCGCATTAAAATGCAGAAGATAATTATACCCACAAAAAGTAGAAAAATAAATGAAAGTTAATATTCACATAATTCTACGTTTATAACAGTGTTCACCGCATTATGTAATAAACGTATATTGAAAGATATATTCAACAAATACTATACCATCCAGAGGGTCAATTCTACTAATTTAATATACTTAAATTAGTAGAATTGACCCTCTGGATGGTATCGTATGCGCATCTCAGTCGTAATCTGTCAAAAAGCCTTAACTTTCATACATTTTTGACAGTTTCCAACATCATTCAGACACCAGACATCATCAGACAGGAGAATCCCAACATCATTTCATCTCAGATGTTTTTTAATACTTAGAGAAACTTGGTGTTTTTAATTAATAGACTGAAATCGAGCGGGTATAGCTTAAAGTGTTGAAACTGAGTCGAACTTATAGTATAGGCTCCCGAAAACAAGTGAAATGGGACAGTGCGACAACTAGACGTTTTTCATAGCAACCGGTTTTAGAACAGTGTCTATGAAAATGCATCTCATTGTCGCGTCGCACCTGCCTGCTCTATAGCGCCGCTTTATAGCGGAGCATAAGGTAGTAAAGAAAGAGTGTTTAAAACTTGTTGATGTCAAATTAAACGTTTTACTCGAAATTTGTTTACAAAGACGTTGGAACTACAGAAGTACAAAAATACCCTGTAAAAGCAAAATTTCTCATTGAGAGCATAACTTGATATATATTGAAAACAAGAAAAGAATAAGAATGCCAATATAATATTATTAAGGTCAAGTTCAGGTGCTGTCGAGTCAAACTTATCGAAAAAATTTTGATACCGAGTTCAAGCTAAATATTATAATGTGAACTGTCGGGATTGCGTTTTTTGAACATCTCTTTATGTTGCCCCCATAGATTAATTAGAAGTAGATACAGAATATTTTAGTCACTATTTATATGTTATTTTAGAACATTTAACGCCAGGCCATCCATTCAACAAAATAATGAACATAATTGCATAACCACTAAACGGCAGCATCAAAAATAGGCAAATACACAAAGCACGATTCAATAAGTTGCGCTTTAATAAAAAACGCGCGTTGTCGTGTTGTCCATGAGTGATCGGCTTATGTGAAATGCGCTCAGTATCGTGCTGAGCGCCTTTGATCCACACAAGCGCCATTTTTGAGTAATTTCGCACCTTGTTAACCGACTACCAGTTACATGAAATCCTGTCTGTCAATAAAATCCATGTGCGCAGAAAATGTCGAATATTTATTTTACAAAAACAGCGTTGACAAGCTTCATAATAGTCGGATGTTTTCTTTCATCAGCAAAGCCATACAATGTAACACAAAATACATGTCATGTATTTTGTTCTGATGATAATATAATATTTTTGTTAATATCAATAAAAAAAAACTTCATTTTCAGATGGGATGAGATATGTAGGCGGGTGTATTTTTTAAATGGATATTACAAAAACAACGGCACAAAAAATGACCAAGCATACGTGTGTGTTTTATTTGCGCTATTTGAGAAGCACTATGTGGTAGACCTAATGCAACAGCTATGTGATGTATCGTAAAGTTACTTCGACTTAACTTCCCTCATTCGACTCTTAAGCCCTGAGGTCTTGTCCCGTGATATCCTTTTTATGAAGGATGGGAAATCATCAAATGACTCCTTCCGCTCCGGAAGGGAGTATTAGATTCTTACTGACTAAAACCCATCCGTGTTCCTCCAAATGCCCTTTGCGTCGAACAAATTCCGCAAGCCTGGCAGGTTCCGTGATGTCCTGCTAAGTGGTCAGTTCTGGTGAATCTGGTGACCACTTAGCAGGATATCACGGATTGATTGACTTACTGCGTGGTCTCAGTAAGTCAATCGATCTTCCTAAACTTTTCTGAGTCGGCTTTCATTCTACCAGAAGGCAGCTATCACGAGACCTTGGCAAGAACATTTCGGGAGTTTCAAGCTTCTGACTACTCAAACGACTGACAAACATCTACAAATGACAGCCGAGGCACAAAAAGTTCCATACACAGACCTTGACCTTAAATAAATAACAGCAGGATAGGTGTGACTAAACAATGAATTCAGCAGCAGGGTGTCTCGTTAGAAATGAAAGAAAATTGAAGAAAACATTGCTCGATTGCAGGTTCACCGCATGAACTATGTGCAGTGGAAATAGTAAAGGAATTCTAGTTCTTTTGCTTCTGCTTTATAGTTTACAGCTCTGTTGGAAATGAATGGCGCAGTCGTTATTCGACTGGTCTTAAGCAGCAACAATCACCTCACCAACCTCACCTCACCTCACCTCAGAGCTATTGGTGTTTTTTTTTATCTTTGGGTACAAGTCCTGTGTCTGATTGAGTTTTTCATCGACCAAATGAATCGGTTTAAAAGAATAATTGCCAAACAACGTAGACGGACCTCTTCAATAGCTCTTCTATCTCTCGATACGACGTTAACAATGGCTGTAGCTCCATTGCTGCATTCGGTCCTCCGTTATATTGTAATTAATTAAAATAAGATGCATTTTCTAGACTCCCTTTTTTCATTAACTGTACTAATAGATCATCTGTTTTCTCAGCTCATGTTAAGGAGCTCCGTAACCGTAACAGAAACTATCGGATATCCGAAATAAAATCTATGCGTAACCGTAGCCGAATACGATACAAATGTTTCAGACAATTTCGGATAGGGGCCAGGGTGTAATGTCTGCCCGGCCGGGAAGCGCACGTCTCTTGCATGTTATATCAATACGCGTAACCGAAACTATCCGAAATTGGTTAATATGAAATAATTGCATATACCTACGTAACCGTATCCGAAACCGGTAGCCGTATCTAGATCCGAAATTTCATATCCATAATATCCTTGATTCACAGTAGCCATTGTTTCCATTACATCTGTGAATATAATTTGACTTAGTTGCCGATGTAGATTCTTACATAAAATAACTAGTATATTATTAGCTCCTTCTGCTTTATCTGCTTCTACCATGTTTCTGTGTTCTCATAACAAAGTTAAGCGATGTGTGCCTGCTATCTAGGTATGATAGGTTGGCAGAACATGGCACTTAAACAATGTCTCGAAGCTTGGCAACGCATCGGCTAACTCCCTGATTGCAGGTGTCTATATGATACACAGCGGTTATCAATTGCTATGCCGACCTGTTTGCCTATCTATCACACATAAAGATTGTTTGTTAGTCAAACGATATAAGGCATTTTTTTTTTCAATTTGTAGGCTCGCGTTTGAGCACTTATACTTTGAAGTACAGCTACATAAAAAATCTAAGTGACAGGCCTGTCTGACGCCTCTACAAATGTTTATTTCAAGGCCGTGTCTCTCTTACTTTACACGACTTTTGCTTTTGTAGTTGATGTTTTTAGGGTTCCGTACTCAAACGTGACCCTATTACTAAGACTTCTCTGTCCGTCTGTCTGTCACCAGACTGTATCTCAGGAACCGTGATAGCTAGACAGTTGAAATTTTCACAAAAGATGTATTTCTGTTGCCGATATAACAAGAAATACTAAAAACAGAATAAAACAAATATTTAACTAGGGCTCCCATACAACGGTTCCGTACCATTATCTATAAAAAACGGCAAAAAGATCATGTTTGATGATCTTTTTGCCGTTTTTTTTTTATAGATAATGGTACGGAACCGTTCGTGCGCGAGTCCGACTCACACTTGGCCAGTTTTTTTATAAAATATATAGTCGCCGATGGTAATTCGAATTCAATATCGAGTCGAAGGCTTTGGCTTAATCTATAAACGCCAGGTAAAGTGGTCTATTGTGCTCTATATATTTTTCTATTATTAAATTTTAAATGTGGATGTGATCGTTGTTGAGAAGTTTTTACTGAAACCTGCTTGTTCTGGCGGAAATTTCTCTGTGAACATTGCTAAGTGATCCTCAAGACACGATTATTTTATAAGTAACCTTTTGTAAGAACTTAAGTTCAAAGAAAGGGCGAGGGAGGCTTTTGCCCAGCAGTGGGACCAAATTAGCCAGAATTTAGCAACTTGAACAACAATGAAGAGGCATTTGACGGCATATTAAAATTTCTAGTAGCGTCGGTACAGTCCAAGACTTTGGAGATGAACTTGACTTTCGACAAGGCCTTTGCCCAGCCGTGGGACATAACGGGCTAATTAGACAGATAGTAGGTACAGATAACATCTTTATTAATGAATATTGGCATTAAAGAAATTAATATATAAACATTTTGAATATAAATTAAGTACTTATAAATAATAATAAAACCTTAGGTTACATGTTTTCATTTTTGGTCAAAAATGTGTAAGTAAAACTAACTAGGACATCTCTCATTAGAACTCATTACATCAAAAGATATTAAATAGATACCCGAAAATTATGATCTCATTAAACTGTTTATGCAAAATGCTTAAAAGATACGGATTAATTGATAAATAAAAATAATCAACCGTTACATTTGAACTAGTTTTTTTTTTGTGAAAATATAAAAAAAATAAAAATCTACTACTGTTTTAATTTACGAGTTTATTTATTACGAGACCTTACCTTTCTTTCCCGCCTACGCGAAAAGTCGAGTTTCGTTCCGCGTTGGAAAAGTAGCTTCGCGATCGCGCGTCTGAATTTCAGAGCCGACTAACAGCTAAAATAACGACCGACTTGCACAAAGTTTCGTGCCAGACTGCGGCGCTGATCAAGTACCTACCAAAATAGTAAGGGACGTAGCTTTACTGAAATAAACCCCTATTATTTTCAGGTTAGGTTTTCAGGGCCTAGTAAATATGCGCGTTAGTGTGGAGATAGCCTGTTATGTGACCTAGTAATCTGAATAAAAAACTAAAATTTTAGTTAAATTAAATTATGCCCGAGCTTCAGCAGTAATGTTTCGTGATTAACGCAATCAAACGCTTTAGACATGTCGCAGAAGATGCCTATGGCATCCTGCGGCTCTACCCACGCATTGAAGATGTTTTAGTGGATTTACACCAGCGTCAGTTGTCCACATCATTTGGTGAAACCATGCTGTTTATCGTGCAAGAAGTTATTTGTGCTAAAATGATTAAGCATTTCATTAAGCATCACCTTTTCAAATACCTTGTTGAACACTGGCAACACGAATACTGGTCTATACTTTTTTTGTGTACTTACTTTCGCCGGATTTGAAAAGTGGTCTCACTTTACTGAATTTCATTAAGTCCGGAAAGACTCTTTGATGATTGATCCACACACAAATTAAATGTTAAAGCTAAGTACGGCGCTGTAGTCTCAATAATTGAGATACAAACTTTGATAGACAACCCCCATAGATATTCGGTCAATTTAATCTTGATTTGTTTGAAAGCTTTTTTAATTTGCAGCATTCAAGGGAGTTGCGAAATTTTTTCGAAAGATCGATAGATGAAACATTTAGAGAAAGAGTCACCGCGGCTCTGGAACGCAAAAGGCATTTGGAAGAACACGGATGGGTTTTAGTCAGCAAAAGTCTTACACTCCGCTACGGCCAGAGCGGGTGGAGTCATTTGATGATTTCCCATCCCTAAAATAAAAACCATTCAATGGACGTTAATTACATTCCACCGAGCTTTTAAACTTAATCCGGATTCAGTTGGAAAATATTTACTGAAATGAAAGCATTTAGCAGGAATCAAAACACTTCAACCGTTAGGATAAAGGAGAATCTAGTTTTCGTGGAATGCAAGTGAAATCGTGATTAAACAGCTAGAAGACAAAGGAAGTCGCGTTTGAGAGGTACCTAAGAAATCTCGTTATAAAACGAGACGGACACAATTCCTTGGCGTCTTGAGACTTCCTTTTTTTCCAAAATGTGTCAACCATGTCAACTTAATAAAAAATATCGGGGAATTCTAGCAACGCGACCACGTCACACTATATTTTAAACTGACTAAAATTTCGTAATGTTTTATTGACCGCTGAGGATATCCCACATATGGAGCCAACCCTAGACGCAGCAGCCAAGTCATGGTGAACTAAGGGGCTCTAATAAGAAAGCTGATGTAAAAATATTGTGTCTGTGCTGTTGACCGCTGAAGAAATCTCGCGTTTGGATTCAAACCTGAAAGCAACAGTCACATCATAGTGGATTTTAGAACGTGCTTTAAAATTTGACAGCATATCTAAAACTTTGCGTCACTACCGTTGACCGTTGAGGACTTGGGTCTTCTGGAGCCAATCCTAGATGGAAAATCAAATCATAATATTATTTTAATTCATTGTCATTTGAACTGAACCAATGTTTACAATTTAAACTCTATAGGATAAGAGGAACTTGTTCTAATTCAGCTTACAAGATTTGATCAAAACCAACAAACATACATACAAACAAACGTGGGAAGTTAAATAAAAGCTTGTAAATACGTTATGGTAAACTGATGATGAATAAAGTTGGTAGAACGGACTGTTATCACTTGCGGTGCGCAGCTTTTAAAGCTGGGCTTACAAGATATGACTTAACCAACAAACAAACATACAGACAGACATACATATATACATGCAAACATTGCATGTTAAATAAATGCTTGTAAATATGTTGTGGTAAGCTGCCCTGCTGATGACTAAAGTTGGTAGAACGGTCTGTTATCACTTGCGGTGTGTAGCTTTTAAAGCTGGCCACAACCATTTTCGAACGTTAAAAGAAGTAACTTAACCAAAAGCTTTTTAGCAAAACACACACACATTTTACTTTACTAGAACTAGCGAAAATTCAGCGGTGAATAATCAACCATCCCCTAATTCTATACTTTGGTGTGCATTTTTTCTATAAAAATGTACGATATAATTTATTGAATAGGAATCTTAGAAAATCTGAACAAGAGCGTGCAAGCGCGACTTCCTAGGAAGTCGACCCCATTATTGGGATAGATTGAAAAGAGCAACAGGACAATGACATTTCTTTGTCTTAAGTACCTCCAGCAGTTTGTATGGCAAAAGCAAATTATTTTCGCTGTTTACGACTAAATCTATGCTATTATAATAAAGCTGAAGAGTTTGTTTGTTGGAACGCGCTAATTTCTGGAACCACGAGTCGGATTTGAAAAATTCTTCGTGTATATGATAGCCACATTCATGAGGAAGGCTATATATAAGGGAACGGAAAAAAACGGGACATGCGCGTACGAAGACGCGGACAAAAGCTAGTAGGGAATAATAATACATGTTGCGCCGTCTGCAAATAAATTGCGATAAGGGCAGGAGATACACTGCAAACTAATTTTATAACGTTTAATACTGCTGTTTTAAGCGCTAAAGATATTTATTGGGTTTGCACCAATCACAGATGAGAAGCTCATTACATTTAAATCTTTTTTACTTTCTTTTTTTGAAACCGTACTCACTAATTCTTTCATCTTTCAGAGGGTTTAGATTTCGAGCAACGAGAGGTTCCACTTAAAGAGGTTTTGCTGTACTTAATAGTCCAGGCAAATTACGCCGAAGATTAGGCTAACTTGACAATTATTCTAAACTTGATTTTTTGCCGTTTACGTGTTGAAATGTATCCTGCAAAAAGTTAAACCCCTCGTGTTTATATATTTTTTAATAAAACATCTAATTTCAATAAAAACTTGATGAGAAAAAATATTAACTATGTTAGTTTTGAACATTTGTAGGACAGATCTAGTTTTACGAGTTGGTCAGTAAATTTAGCTTACCCTGCTGATTTCCCTATAATAAGGTTTATATTTCAAGGTATCGATTCGATGGGAATTCATCGGGTGAACTGAACCTAATTAAGGAGAACCTGTCAGGTCTATCTGTAGCTAAAACACA
Source organism: Melanchra persicariae (assembly GCA_947386135.1). Classification (NCBI taxonomy): domain Eukaryota; kingdom Metazoa; phylum Arthropoda; class Insecta; order Lepidoptera; family Noctuidae; genus Melanchra; species Melanchra persicariae. The sequence goes on from OX376643.1 coordinate 33,210,873, forward strand.
GTGGAAGCTCTGAGCCAAACACTGCACCACACTTACTGTATACAGGGTGACTTTTGATTGATTGACAATCTGTCAGGGCTCAAATGTACTTGTGAATAGAACAAAGGGGATAGAACCTTTTTGGCATAGCCTCCCGCCGCCATTTTGTTTTTTTTTTTAGTTACGGCGCACGATCTAACATGCATTATATGAGAGAACACTTTAAACAATAATAAATGTTAGGAATGTGGTGCCCTTACACCATGTAACAATCACGACTATCATTAATTGTAGTTTCGGAGATAAAGGCCCTTATCTCCGAAACTACAAATGGTAATTTTTCATTTAATTTCTTAAATAACTTCAAAATTGTTTGTTTTATAAATATGTAGCTATACGACCTTTCTTTTGATGTATCACACGGTACAGATTGAAAAACTTGTCTTTGTTAATTTTCTATTTGTCCCCCAAAAGGAATAAATTTAGAGTATGGGGGATATTCAAAATTTATCAACAGAATCGATCCAGTAGATTCGGATAAAATTGGCAGTGCCAGACGAACAGACAGAGCCAGACAACCGAGTGATCATGATAAGGGTTTCGTTTTTTACGTACCTACTCGGAACCCTAATAAATGTTGAAATCCAGCCGAGAACTATTATTCGAATACAATATGCTGCATACTTTAAGCTTGTGATTAGTTCAATCACAGATCTGATGTCATCAGACTGCCTGAAAAGTGATTTTTTTGGATCTCATTAATCGATTTTTGTTTTTTTTTAAAGTCGTTTTTATTTGTTTTGCAAATCTGTCCTTACTGTATATCAGTTACCCAACATCATCCTTAAATATGAGCACGCAGTTCTGAAAAACTGTATATAAATAGACAATATATTTCAGTATTGGTTCCCACCAAGCGTTCATATTCACGGGTACTTTCGCCCCTCTGAAAGATAGCCAGTGAATTAGTGGCCACCCTGCAAGCACACATACAGGTACAGTACCTATATAGTGCCTGTAGTGCAGCAAGTCAGTTAATTAATCCATGGTGTGTATGGGCGACTGATGGCGAAACGGCGTTTTGATATTGATACCTTTGTCGTGCGGCAGTGCATGTCTAACAAGATGAGTATTAGGCTGCCTGTTCATTGACACGCAGCGAAGCGGCGACGGCGGAGCGGAGTGTGTGAGTTATGCTGAAAGTAGTTGCGGCTAGGCTAGGCTTATTTGGCCGGGCAGTCGGCTTTTTCCGCTTCCCCGCTCTACTTTCCGGTTTTGTATGAATTTTCAAACTAGTTCTCAAATTCCTTTCCACTGAAGCAGAGCGGAGATTTTATGCAAGTCTATTGGCTAGCTCTGCTCCGCTCCGCTCCCTCTGCTCCAGTGACCGCCTTATCTATGCGCAGACAAGAATATCACTACCACCGAGGTACTCAATTAATAACAGACTATGCGTAAATACAAATATCTACTGGTGGACGCATTAATTAGAGGCAAACCCTACTATGCACAGCTGGGAACAGTATTGTCTCCTCTTGCAACAAAAGGCCGTGTAAAGATTTTAGCAGCCCTTCAAAAAATTGGCTCACATTTCTCCTTAAAAATAGATTTTCAAAGACGACGAAGGCTCTTATATTTTTTTTAATTAACACTTGTATGATTTCTAGAAAGGACTTTTCGTCATTTTGAATGTGGTGTGTCTTTTTAGTAATCCGAAAAAGATTTTATGTACATTGATAAGAAGCTAAAATATCTACTGAAAATTAAAAAAAATAGTCACGTCGTAATCGGACAAAGGAATAGAAATATGCGTATCCAAAAATAACCTCGCCGTAGACAATAAGTCGCACCGATATGAAAAACCGTAACGTGACAAATGAAATCCAATAACAAATATTAAAATCAGTAATTTGGGCGAGAGTACAATAGATCTTCATTATCGTATGAATATTATTACTTTTAACTAAGCCAACAGTAGTGGTCTGATTGTAATTCGCTTATTGCGTTATTGTATTGGAACGTATAGCGGTTACGCAGCTTCCACGCGGGAATAGCGCCACGCACACTGCGGGAGACTTCTCACTGGTGTATGTGTAGGAGAAAAGCAGCACCACTTACGCGTCTCAAACGACTCTAGCTTTGTTGGTACGGCCGACGTTCCAAGGACGCGTTAAGCTCAAGTCTTAGGAGTCGTCCTAATACAAAGCGATCATCGCACGAATACGCGATCGTCGCGTTCATTTTTGTACGGCAAATCCGATTGCGTCGTCGCGCCAACAGAGAGCGTTTTCCAGTTCTGACGAACATTTCAACGCGACGATCGCGTATTCGTGCGATGATCGCACGAATTAAAAAATTGTATGGACGTTGTTTGTTATTTCGAGAGAAATTTAACCAACACCAAACTGCACTAATATAAAAGCGCCAAAACTACGAAACTTAAAGCCACTGAAATGATATTTTTAGTCCCCTCCACTTAAGAGAAAAATAAACTATGTATTGTTAGTACTTACATAAATTTAATTTGAACATGCCAACCCAAATAAAAAGCTTACTATAGAATCATCTGTCAGACTGAATGACTCAGACAGAAATAAAATTGTTAAAGATGGGTTAGTACCGATGTTTATCGGTATTAGCTAATCTATGAATATATATATTTGTCCAGAAATATTATAATATATAGTAACTAATATTTGAGGATTAGTGATATTTAATTAATACCTAATAATACGTATCACTTCACGAATGTCAGTGATTGAGTGAACCCGATCCCGCCAATCCGTGACGAGTGAATGGAATTCCAGATTATGTTAAAGATTATTGTACATGTTAGTAATCTGTGGATTATGTGTATATTAAATATTAGCATAATATCAGTTCGTCGGAATACTAACACGTGAATCCTAGGAATATTACTAATCTCGGTAATTAATACCAATGTATTCGTCATACTCTTAGAAATTGTCACTGCACTCGCTCCCACGCGCCTTGTGTTTGTGTTTTTGTATGTTGTTTGATTGGTTTTTCTGAATTTAATGACTTGGCCTTAATACAACGGATTGACAACTTAGACCATCCCGTTTTGACTGACCGTCCTGATGCCCAATCTATACTGGAAAGGGCTAATCAAAGAATGAACATGCCAAATTACTTAGCTGACCATGTGATTAGGCATTAGCTTAATAGATGCCAAGCCAGTTTCGTTCGGTAATTGCAATCGGATATTTGTATGGTTCGACAGCTGTTTGTTGCTAACTTGAAAGTCATAAATGTTTATCTATGTGCAGGTATAACTATCATTTATTAGATTAAAAGGGGGTAGTAAGTTTGTGGAGTACTTACTAAATCCGCGCGGACGGAGTCGCGGGCGAAGTGCTAGTGGCGAATAATCTGATTCTTCAGTTTTTGTTTACATGATTCATCTTCATAAATCAAATATCGACTGACAGTGACATGTCAAGTTTACTTTTTTTGTATGGAAAATCTTATTCCTTAAAAATAAACAAATAACTTGGTGTGTGGTAAAAATAAAGATCGCAATGAGTAATATTGCTAAGATTACCCTTCAAAAGAATTCGGGGTTGGGAGTGTCGAAGTTTTCAGAGGAAAGTACTAAACCTGCGCGGACGAAGTTGCGGGCGAAGTGCTAGTATAGTATACAATCTTTATCTAAAAAAAAATGTTTGTCATCTTGAGTGTTTAATTAAGAGCAAAATTGCCGTTTTCACAATTTCATTTGGATGAATATCTTAGGAGATATCTTAAAATCAAAATAACTAGCGCAACCAAATCATTTACATTTCATGAAACAAGCGCGAGTGGCGCGACGATGGCAGGCGCAATGCCGGAAGATAGCGTGAGAGACGTCATCGCCCTAGTTGACAGTTGTTTCAAAATGGCAATTTTTAGTTTGGCCTGAACCACAATTTAATAGATTCGAATTTAACGTTTGGTACTTAGATGTTGTTAACTTTGATATATCGGGTGCACACGATACAGACTTTGAAATTTCAATTAATAAAAATCCATTGCTTTGTTGCACAGACAAAATTCTATAAACAATCATTGGTTTGAGCTTTGAGCGGAATGAATATTTGCACCCGTGCCAAGCCGGGGCGGGTCGCTAGTATTCAATAAAATGAAGACAAATAAATTTAAAGTAAAAAAATCTTCTCTAAAACAAGCTTGATTCAATGCGCTAAAAAAGAACAAAATAAACTTGTCCTTTAAAACTTTTAGTGTCGACTTAAATAACGTCATTACACAATTTAGGTATATGATATTATAAAAGCTTGTCGCGAGATTAAAGTAGGTACTTACTAAGTTTGAAAAACACAGTCAGATCAAGTTATTTAATTTACTTTATGAAGGTTTTCTTTACTTTTAATTTATTTTTTACTTTTAGTTTTTGCTGGACAGGTTTCTCAGTCTGTTCATCTCATTCAATGCATCATGTTGTGTGAGTCCTTTCATTGGATACCCAAATTGTAGGAAAGCATAAAAACTTAGTCCGCCATATTGGAATTAGAGTGAAACCACTTTAATTTTTGAGTTATTCTCAGCAAGCCCTTTTATTTGGTACCCATATTATTATTGTAGAAAAGCATAAAAAACTTAGTCCGCCATCTTTAGAAGTCCCCCTTATTGGAATTAGAGTGACGTCACATTAATTTTCGACTTATTCTCTGCAAGCCCTTTCATTTGATACCCATATTGGAGGAGTGCATTTAAAAAACAAATTCGGTTTCTTGGGTGATCCGCCATGTTGGATTTATGTTGACGTCACACAGCTAACCATGCATAGTCATCCAAACTAAACGTGTATACAAAATCTCAGCTCAATCGGAAATACATAATACTCTACATAATGTAAAAAAAGAGGTAACTTGCTTTTCCTAGCTTTTATTGAAATAAACGCGTTTTTGTTTTTTTCAGAATGACCCTGTTATGGAAAATATTTATTTTTTGAAATTAATAGAAGAGCTTAGGTCAAATACACATTCAAGAAAAAATCTGACTACGAATTTTAGGCAAGGTTCGAAGCTAACTTGACTGGCCTACTAACTCTAAAAATACTATCCTGAATAGTCCGACGTAGATAGCACACCGAACGAGGCGGGAATATCCCGAAATACTGGCTTCTGACTGCCAGTTTCAATTATTCTGTAATATTCTGTCTTCCAGTAATAGAGTTTGGCTAAAATAACCCGGAAAATTGGGTTTGGCGTAAACTAATATAGATAGTCTGAAGTAAAAGAAATAGAATTGAAATGTTAACTAACAATGATTTTGCATTGTGAGAGAGATTCAACGTGAGAACGACACTAATAAGTTTGGCTATTTTGACTAAATTCGTCAACTAAAATTAATAATTAAACAACAGTTCTCCGGTTCGGATAACACGGTGCAAAAAATACAAAAATATCACTTGTAAAAATATTTGACATTCTTCTTCTTATTTTCGTGTCGATTGACTCATATCAAATTTTGTCTGACTAGTATTGAACAACTTGTACAGCTCTATCATTGGCTTCGTTCAAATCTTGGATGGTGCATTTGACATTAAATTACCCATAATGACCGTTAATACTACGTGGCCGCAAAGATCGCTTTCTTTGTTTGCCGTAAAGAGACTGTCACTTGAGGCGGTTCTCAAGTGACCGACTTTTGCGGGTGACAACTGAAAACTATTTCTTCGAAAATAATCTACAGGGTGTTCCAGAGAGGTGTGGTACTGTGGTCATATTTAAGGGTGATGTTGGGTAGCTGATATACATTAAGGAAAAAAATGTCAAAATATAAAAAATGAGATCTTTTTCAAAAAATTCGACCAGAACAAACGCCTAAATTTTTTGAAGGAATTACTTTTCTAGCAGTCTGATGAATTTGGTGACATCAAATCTGCAATTGAACTAAAGTAAATGCTACCAACTGTTACAAACTGCTTGAAAAATCATTTCGTCGCAATTTTTTAGTTGTTTTTTTCTGGTCGAATTTTTTGAAAAAACAAATCATTTTTTATGTTTTGACATTTTTCCTTAATGTATGTCAGCTACCCAAAATCACCCATAAATATGACCACACCTTTCTCACTCTGTATACATATAATAAATTCATAATATTTATGTCGCTCTCTATCTATCTATTCCAACTCTCTAATATTCAACTTTGAGATAAACAGCGAACCGGAAATATGTAAAAAAAAAACTAGCTCTACCTGTCTATCAGATACTTCAAAAAAAAAATGTAAAAAAGAATTATCGTCTCGAAACGAAAAACACTAATAATGCCATTTTAGTTCAACAAAGAGATCCATAATTCCAACTTTCACTAAAAAAAACAATTATTGTAGTGTTGTACTAGTAGTGAAAATTTTATTAATGATCTAATTCCCTACTCTTCGACTGACTGACTGGTTTGACTGGAAGCCAACCCTAATATAGCTGGGAAAAGGCTAGGCTTCGTCTTCAGAAATAAAGTAAGACATGTGACCTATAATCCTCCTAATGTTCCTGTGCACTGCGATAGGCTCGACGCGTCAATGCAACAATGTGTTTAAAAAAAAAAACTTATGAAATTATATATCTTCCGTAGAACAATTTTAATGAAAACGCGTAATCGACTTGTCGCGTCGCATCTTCTGCTTTATTAAAATAAAGCTGGAAACGCACTGCCGCTAGCAGTTCGCGAATGCGGCGTAGGGCACCGAAGGGCACGCCAAACATCGAAATTAATCAATCCGTGCGTGGTGTAACTAAATGCTTCTATTCAAATCTGAGGCAGTATGTGCTGAAAGTCACAAGTTCTATATTCCTCACGCATGGTCTATTATGCAATGCGGCTCAATTAAACCGCACTGTGTTGGTAACTCTACGTGACAAAGTTAATGAAGCTTTCACAATGTGAACAAAACAGCCCAGATTTTATCAACTTCAGTTTTAATTTTTTTAAACTTTATAACTAACATTATATTATGTTATACACTTTTTTTTTTATCTCGACCGTAAATTATAAAATCCTAATTTAAAGTTTCAGTAAGTATATTTTTATTTTTACCGTTCTGTACACGTTTTGGCATTTCTTTATTTTTATTTTTTTATTATTGTGAGGCACTTCGATTTCGACTGGTAGATACCGAATGATAGCATTAAATCCGCCTTATGTACACCATGGCACGTAAGTTAATAAATAAAATCTTAAAAGAACAAGTTATTGCATTGTGCTTTCTTGAAAATAAATGATTCAGTATTTTATGAGTTTAATTCACATTCATTTTCAAACCATTATTATTTCGAGACTTGTAAATGTTGACCGTTTTCAACAAAAGTTAAAACTTAGCCGCTCAAGACTAAGTTGTTGTTGCTATTTAATAAAAAAAAGTTGCAAGTACTCAGTTTTCCGGGATTTTAGAAAATTTGTAATAATTACGGAAACTTGAAAAAAAAGATTTAAACTTTTCCCGCTAAAAGAAAAGTTTCAAATATTTTCTTACTAAAAAAAAAATTAAAAGTAGTCAAGGGCTTAGCTTACCTGTATATGAGGGATGGCTAGATGAATTGGCAGGGGGGGGGGGCGAAGGCTCCCTATGACCTGTAACGATGAAGTCTATTCGCGGCGGAGTCACGAAAGGAACTGAAGGGATGATTCGGCCGTCGGCGAGAACTGAAGTGGCGCGCCGAACCTTCCCGCGTACGACTACACGCGACGCATGCGCGCAGTGCGCTCCTATCCGCGTGCCCGTGCGACCTAGCCTACCTAGCTGAAAAGCCTTCTGAACCAAACGCAGCCACTACTCGAGCCGCGCCGGAAAATTCACGATGACAAAGGGGTGCACCAATTTCAATGCACAAACTGTTTCCAACGTACGCGTACTCGTTAAAAAAAGGCCTTTTAATACCCAAAGACTTTTCGTAATCGCTAGAGACTTAAAATTAATTACTCTTTTTAATAATGGAGTATAGCATCTTCACTACCTTTTTAAGAAATTTCGCTAGAAATAAGCAGTTCATTTGTGCTTATAATTATAGGTAATGTTATCTGTTTTCCTGCGTGTAAATGAATAATAAAATATGTAAATAAATAAGCTAATTATGACTGCATAGCTTTAGTGGAGTTGGAAACAAGGGTTATTGCCCTCGTCAGTCGATTGGCGAAAATAAACCCGATCTTAAGTACAGCAGACGAAATTTAAAAAAATCCAAACAGCAACAGTTTGGTTTTTTTTTAATTTGTCTCGTGCCCTGAACATCGGATTTTTTTAATGCATGAAATAGTAACCTTTTTATTAAGAAGATTTATTTTAATGAATTAGGCACTATTTTATTTTCGAGTTAGTTTTTGATCGCCGCTTCAAACTTTTCCGAGTGGCGGCAATCTCGGATTTAAATGTTTTTACGCCGGTTGCATCAGGCCGGTTTTCGATATTTAATTACCTACCTGTCTTGTTAATGTCTAAATATTGGTACCTAACTTATCACTGGTCCAGAATCGCTTTGCTGGCAAGTACCCGCTGTCGTCTGCAGCTAATTAAACTTGTTCAGGTTTGAAGTATACAGGGGAATTTTAAAGTGTGCGCGGATGCCAAATCCGAAACTTGTTTTTTTTTTTAATTTGATACCAGTTTAACGATAAACGAGAAAGGTTTGCGATGTAATTTGCACCCATGACGTCTGACCCCAGTAGGTGCCTGTGCAAGGTTTCGGCGTACTAGTAGCTAGAATAGGGTTTCTACTGAAAATATCTAAATAGTTCGTCAAATAGATTTCCAAAAACTATTAGACACGTCATATTTTTTCTTTTTTCACGTAATTAAAAAATTAATATCATACAGTGCGTTGAAAACACGCGTAACGTCACTATGATGGTTCAATTTTTACCAGAGACGTGACGTCGGGTGTAGGATGCTAGCCTAGTATTGTGGTTTCAATTACTTATCCAAGCATCCGGTCAGTCAAGTCAAACAATCGCAGCATCACGGCACAGCCCAGTATTTTTGGTACAATTACTTAACCTAGGCACCAGAGTCAGCCTCACTAGTGTTTCAGTATTGATTATCGGAATTCGCGAAAAACCTGACCAATGGCATTGATATCAAAGGATAAGTCAATCCCAGCCTTGACAGTCTTGCTGAATCCTGGCAATGGATGAAAAAAATGCATAGTTTGTCACGTACAAAGAGAGGTAGGCTAATTTAATCTATGCCACGTGAATATTTTTTACTAAGCGAGTAAAAAATATTTTTATGTTGTCCGTTGGTATTCGATGGAAAAATGGTTTATTGACACTACGTTTGTTCGCTGCTTTGAGCTTTGAGCTTAAAACAACAAAGGAAAGTCTGTTGCATGTGGAAAAACCGGACCGCGGATATTTTTGTACGCAAAACTGAGACTGATGAAAATGTACCGAGAGGGGGGCCAAGCATTGTAACTTGTGGAACCAACTACAATTCGATTGTAACTATAAATACATCTTAACTTTATTTTTAACTTAAGAATTTGAGAACCCTCACACCATCTTCCTGATCTTTTCCCATGTTACTTGGGTCGGTGCAACACGTTTTTTTTCTTCCATTATGTCCTGTCACGCTACGCTTCAGGCAATCCATCCATCTTTTCTTTGGCCCCCCTCTCCCCCTCCATCCATTGACATATATATTCATAACTCATTATATTCATAGACCCTTTATGGCACTAAATAAACTTTGCAAGGTTTTTAAAAATAATTGTATGATTATTTGAGTGCTTTAACTTATAAAAGTTTCTGAATGGTACAACAAGGTGTTCGTAGCCCTAAAGGGAAACTAATTATCTCGCGAGTCGCGTCTCGCGTGTTGTGCAATATCGCCCTATCTATTTTCCTACAATGTTCCAGTAGCACTCAAATGAGAAATCCCTGGGGTATAAGCTCGTGTGGCCGCATTCGTGGATATAAGTAGGTACACTAAAATTGGACTGCTGATGTGATCGTGAGGCATGTTTTGAGTATAATGTGGCTGGTAAGGTAATACGGGTAGAGGGTAGAGGAATACCAAAACAAAGTTATGGATGACAACAGCGTTGTCACACTTTTGTTTTTATTAAAAGTCAAACCAACCCATCAAGCTCAAGAGATCACACAGTTTTATTTTTAACCGACTTCAAAAAAAGGATTAGGGTTAAAAAACTGTGGTAAGGCCACATTTTCACGTGCGAGTTTTTTAACGTACTCGATCGCGTTTGCGTAAAAAGTCAATTTGTATTGAAACTGCATAAGCGCCGTCTGGTGACACTCACGGAAAACCTTTTTTTTCTATAAGTACAATTTGACTTAAGTCAAAGTCAAAGTCAAAACGGAACTTTGGAACGTCATCATTTACATTAAAAATAATACAAAGTGACTCTACTGTCCGTTCGCAAGGGTAGATTCTTATGGAGAAGAACGGACAAGAAACTCCATAGTTACTCTTTTCAAATCAATGTTTTACAATACTTTGAGTACAAAAAATAATTTTACTGTATGTGAGGTCGATGCACCTAGAGTATACTACTTATAGGATCAAAGTATTCCCAGAAGAGGTAAACATTTCCATTTTCTTAATTAAGTACATGGTACTCACATATTTACAAATCTTGGAACCATTAATAAAACAGAGTGTGTTAACAGAAAAATAAAAACTCTTTTACATCTGTAACGTTAATATATAAATTGACCAGTTTGATTTTGCCTACACTACACCCTTGATTGTCCTATGGAGCAGGACCAGCATGTTTCCAAGCATTCTTATCTTGAATGTAATCCTCCAACTTGTAATATTTTGCTTGTTTTCAAAGTATGCTTTTTACATACGTTTTAAATTTTCTTTCATTTAATTCTAATATGTCACAAGGTATTCTGTTGTATCATTTAACACAGTACCCCATGAAAGATGTGTGTACTTTAGCTAACTTATGCGAACGTTTACGTAAACGCGATCGAGTACGTTAAAAAACTCGCACTAAGCACTCTGAAGTGAGCTGTCAATCCATCCAATCAAATTCTGACTGTTCACTTCATACTCACACGGCACCTAAATTTCCACGGTGAGATGTTAACAGAATAGACCGCCAGTACGCATTCCGTCGTACACGTCCATAAATTTAACTTTTTGTTCACAGGGTACTTTTGTAAGTACTCGATTGCACTTTGTCAAAGGCTACTTTCACTGACTTTCAATTGAATGATATGTATGTATGTTCAGTATGTTTACTGAAACTTTGTGATATCTTGTATTACTCGCATGTAAGTAGTTATTAGAATGTTTATGTACTTACCTATTTGCAGGACTTAAAATATTCATAACTAGCACTTCGCCCGCGACTTCGTCCGCGTGGGGATAGTAGGTACTCCACAAACTGCAACGCCCCTATACATATCCCCTTACAAAGGTTAGTTTTAGAAAATTAAGCACAACGATTCTCATTATTGGTTCAGCGCAACTGTTCACCCCGTTCAGCCCGTCAGGGGTTGATTATGCAAAAATTGTTAGGGACATGATCTGTTTCAATTATCTCACTTTTAGTTTGTTCATAGAATTCCGACGTAAATTGAAGCAAGCTATAATTTCCTCCCCTAAAAAGTTTTCACCCCTGCTTCACCCCTTATTATGTATGTACCTAGTTGATTTTCGAAAAATCCAAACATTTGGTATTCTTATTGTTTTATCGAAAACATTTAAATGCCGTGGTGTTTCAACTTCATCGGACCAAGCATTGATACGATTCTCCCCAGTTCGCTCAAGCCGCGACATTTTTCTTACTCCGAGCATGTTTATTACCGTCGTAACTTTTGAACGAAAGGTCCGATTTGAATGATTTAAAGTGTAATTTACGCGGACATAATCAACCTTAATTATCAAACCATTTAAATGGATAAGGATTAATATCATGGTACTTTAATCACCATTTTTTATTTCACCATGGGATTTGCTTGACTAATATTAACAAAAAGCGGTCACCATGACCGCTTTTTGACTTATCCATAATAGTTAGACATATGGTATCGCGGACTTTTTTGTAGACATTGATGACTTCTATAAAACTGTAGTACATCACTTTGCTCTATTGTCAATAGATTCCGCAGCGTACGCGATATAAGGATTTTTTCTCACACCTTGGGTCACATTATCGAAGTTTTCATACGGATCCCTAACATTTTTGTAAATATTACCATCATCGATAATGTAGGATTCTACTGGTGAAAGAATTTTTCAAATCGGTCCAGTAGTTTCGGAGCCTATTCATTTCAAACAAACAAACAAATCTTTCCTCTTTATAATATTAGTGTAGATAGAAGATATAATTTGTGCAGTACTGAGAACTGCATAAAACATGAAAGAGCTTTTGAAACAACTCAGTAGCGGTAGTTGCAAAAGGTTTTCAGGTATTTCATGTTTTCTCAGAATGAGAAAAAATATGGAAATTCAAAGCATTTTGACTACATTTATTCTAATATTCTGTGCAGTTTTTCTTGGGGGCTACATCTATACCTAGCCTTTTGCCAACTATGCTGGGGTCGGCTTCTAGACTAACCGGATGCACTACCTAGAAGCAGTGGCTACCTAACAGACTTCTAGTAGAGTCAAATATGCATAAAAATGGGTAAACCTAGGAATGAGAGATAATAAGCTGGAAACTCGTACACCTTCATTTTGGCGTTCTAGATATGGTGCCAGTCTCATAAAATCTCGTGTCTCCGTCATTATAAGTTATGAAGATAAAAGGTCACAAAAATCATTTTTGGTTTCTATAGCTCCAATGATGTTTACACTCATGATTAAAATTTTAGAGCGTAAAATTTGAAACAGTTAAATTGTTCCGAACATTTTTTTCATGCGCGCAACCGTTTTCGAGAGGGCGGAGAGCAAAAAGTCTGATTTGAATAATTTAAAGTGTAATTTACACGGACATAATCAACCTTAATTATCAAACCATTTAAATGGATAAGGATTAATATCATGATACCAAAATCACCATATTTCCATCTCACCCGGGATTTGCTCGAATAATATGAACAAAAAGCGGTCATGGTGATTTAACCTTATTAGTTAGACATATGGTAACTCGAACTTTTTTGTAGATATTGATGACCTCTATAAAATTTTAGAACATCACTTTGCTCTATTGTCAATAGTTTCCGCAGGGTACGCGATATAAGGGTTTATTTTGGTATTTTTTTCACACCTTGGGTTACATTATCGAAGTTTTCATACGGATCCCTAACGTTTTTGAAAATATTCCTTTGTCCATCAGGGATAATGTAGGATTCTACTGGTGAAAGAATTTTTCAAATCGGTAGTAGTTGCGGAGCCTATTCATTTCAAACAAACAAATCTTTCCTCTTTATAATATTAGTGTATATAATAAATAATGAGAAATGAGAAGAAATGCAATATTGTCTGAGAAAAGTAGGTAGAAAATTCCTTTTACAAATGAAAGCGCTTTAATATTATTATTATAGCTACTTCGAATGTTTACCTGCAAGTAGCAATATTTTACCGAGAACGGAGTTACAAGTGCATACCACCCTCAGAATCAAAGTATAAACGGGGCCTTATGTGCTAACTTTTGAATTAACCGCGCAGTAGACACTGGCAAAATGACCGGTGCAATTGCCAATTTTAAAAACCGCGCAGTGAGCAAGCGCTACAGTCCCCAGCCGATAAATAAATACTTAAATAAATGTTTGCAGCAACAAAACCAAAAAAGAGACCAATAACGAGTAATGAGAATGAGGATAAATCCAGTGTCAGTAAATCTAGTGAGGGGGATCCAGCGCCAGCATTTGATGATATCGAGCGATGGGTTGGACGATCTTTCGTAATGACTACCGATACCGAGATGCGAATGGAAATGTTAAAGCGATGCTGGGCGTGTTATGGATTGTGGGAGTTTTATGGAGGTGCCCCTCCATAAAACTATGATATTGCTGGTGATGCTACGCATTTGAAACGAAAATTTAAGCACTAAGGTGGCGGTAGGTGTCTTTGTGTAGTGTGTATGACAAAACAGCCGCGGAAGATCTGACCTAAAAATCTGACTTGCCCCCTCCCCCCAGGCCAGAAGTTAGGTACGCCCAGTCGCCCATGCGCAGAGGTTGCTTAGCGGGATTAAATGATAATAGTGTCTAATAAATGATACTTATACCTACATTTATGACTTTCAAGTTAGCAACAAACAGCTGTCGAACCATACAAATAATCAGCCTTACTATAACATATGGTCAACCGTGAATCTCGGTGAATAGTAAAGTTAAGAAATCATTAAAATATTACTAACAATTAATAATTTGTATTTAAAATATTTCAGATATTTCTAAAAAAAAATATTTAATTATAATTAACTGCTTTGTGTAAAGAAATTAGTACTTATTGCAAACGGTATGGTATTTGGCGATCAATTCATACTCATAAAGAAGACGATCTTTGACTGTTACTGTTTGCTATAATAATTAATTTTTGCTTGACAAGACTGGTGTTGAAGAAATTTGGTGCCTGAAGACGGACGTCACAACCGAGGCAGGGGTAAAAACGCTAGCGTGACGATTAAGACTTATTCCTGTCGGATTAGCCGGAGAAGGCAACCGATAAAGTTAGCTGGAAAAATATGGGAGGCCTTTGCAACAGTGAGACAAAAAAGATTACAAAAAAAAGACTGGTGTTACTTTCCAGGTGGACTTTCCTGCTTCTGACTCTCCGTAAAGACTTTCAAACATCTACATATACCAGGATCACAGGCCTTCAGCTTTGCTTAACTTCGAAGATACAAAATTGTAGACATATATTATTATGATTACATATATTCATTGCTCGCAGAACAGATGGTCGATAGGGCCGAAAAGTTCTGGAGTAGCGACCGCGTATCGGATCGGAAGACGCAGCGTTGGAAGGCCTCCCACAAGATGGACCGATGACCTGGTGAGGGTCGCTGGTACCCAATGGATGTGAGACGCGCAGGACCGGTTGCTGTGGCGACACTTGGGGCAGGCCCATCTCCAGCAGTGGACATTTTCGGCAGATATGATGATGATATTTCTATATTACATAGATTACCTACTTTTCAAGTCAAAGCGTTTTTTACTGAAGTATTCTTGCATATGATCATAATGCAGGTACTCACGTAGTAAGTTAACAGAAAATGCAATTTCCATGCCCTCACCTTTCAACATGATTCAAAAATACTCAGCAAGGTTTACAAGCAAAATGCTAGTAAAAGTTCTGTGAAAAGCCGTCGTTTCCCAAGACCGTTGGTACTCAGTACTAGGAATCTGTAATCTCTCGGGCAATGCACTTTAAAAATATTTTGCTCCGTGCATTGTGGAGTACTGCGCTGAAGCTATTAGGTAATTGTAATACCCAAAACGAACTAGTAATGGGTCTTTACTCCAGTGTGGGGCATAGAAATTTATGAAAATGTTTTATCCGATTGGCTGATTTCTGATAGCTACTGTGAGGAGTTGAGGACTGACATAAAAGAGTCAGTCGCGATAGTTGACAGGATGGAATAGAAGAAAAGGTGTTGCGCCGATCTTAAGTTAAAATCAAACGTCCAACCAAAGATGTCTAAAATGTCAAACCAAAGAACACAACTAAGTATTAAAGTTGTGTTGTTTGAAAAGTCCAACATTTCTTCATCAAACCAGCTAGACTAGCCGATATTAACTTACGTGTGGCATATAGTAAATCGCGTTGACGTAGATTATATATTTTATTGGCTCTCCCTTTACAAAAATAAATATGAACTCAATTCCGCCGGACCCCACCGCAAAATATCGTAAGACATAATTATTGCTGTGAAAGTAATTAAAATAGACCAAACGCAGAGTTCCTACATATGTTACTGTCTTATATTTCTAACAGTATAAGCGGCTTAACTGAGCCGCTCCGCAAGAGATGTTAAAAACAGAAGTTCAAAACTAGAACCCGACTACAGAAAATTCACGTTCTAACAAGTATGAAACAAGAAAACATTACATGTGAAATTTATCTACAAACAACTCAATATATAGGTACTTATCTTCCATTATATAATCAACTGATACCTACACGTGATATAAACATATTTTAATGTATTTAATTATATATCATCCCACCAAAAACATTTCATGTAAAATGTTGCCAAGACTACAAAAGGTTTGCCCTGTGAAAAAAATATCAGATCTCATGTAGAGCCAAGCTACCGACCCTAACTTCACAAATTCTACATATCAGTAAAAATGTATGGACATGGATCTCAACTTTTTACGGTAGAAGAACTGAGTTGCAAGACTTGGTTTTTTTACAAGTCATGCTTTTGATGGCATTAATCTTTTAACTGCTACTCTATTCCTATTGAAAAACGAAGGAGATTAGGGCAAAGCTTTCGATCAAACAGTTCATGAGGTTTAGTCGCTGCCTAAGTAGGGGCACTTCGGTGCATATTTTTATACTTAAAAGGCAAACCTTCAGCTTTAGTAGGTTGGGCTACGTTATACATTACGAATATGGGTTCGAACATCATTGTTTACAAAAAGTTGTTCTACTTTCTAACTTTGAGTCTATTGAAATTTTATTTTTGTCGTATCCAGAGCAAATTGCATTGTGATATCGCTGCCTCTGAAACATAGCCTGGCATTTCATGAAACTTCAGTGCGGGCGAATGAACTGTATGCATTGTTCCTCTGGTGTAATTTTGTTCTTAATGATTGGTCTTATTTTTATGGCTGCCCAGTAGAACTGGCTGGATTTTATTTCTGCCTGCGAATAACTTCCTTCGAAGATGATTGAATAGTACAAAGTTTGAAAAACTTCGAACTTTTCAAACTTCGTCTTAATTGAAACAATAATTGCTCTAGGCTTTCAGTTTGCACAGTTCTAGGAAATAGCTAAATATAAATTCCTGTACTAGCGGGTTCACTGATCTCTTAGTTTCTTTTTTTTTAGTTAATTGTTCCTACATTTCATTTCTGGCGTTAGGTAAAGATTCGCATTAGGTACTATACATAGGTAGGTTATGCTCAACTCTTCCAAAGGCTTTAAATAGACGATGACGAGAGTATTCTTCGTATCCTCTATTCATGGGGGCGCCGGGCGTAGCTCATGTGAACTCCTTGGCAGCAGGTCACTGGCAGACAGGTTAGTCATCGGAACATTTTTTTTAAGCGTCTAGCAGAAAAATAAATAGTATTTGATTTAGTAGCTACTTACTGAGCCAGATGGCCTTATTAATAAGTATTTGTTTTATTCTGTGTTTTATTTATTAAGTGGTACCACGGGCGGTGCCTGAGGTGCTACAGTATATTAACAAAACACCGCAGGAATATCTCCTACTTAATTACTTTATTATTTGAGACCAAAATGGAGCCAATAATAATCTGCTATTAACTTAAAGCGAAAGATCATTCATTCATTCACTGTTCAAGACCTATGAAGATGAAATTTTTCACGGCATTTTATTTTTTTTGTTTTTTATTTTTTTGTTAGGTATGACCACTAGCAAGTTAACACACATGGGATATCAACTGCTTAACCGGACTAACTTGTGGTGGCCTCAAATGAATTTAAGACTTGTAAATGGGTTAAATGTGGGGCGAAAGTTTACACGATGAATACCCGGAGTTCCAACGAAGCTGGCGGGTATATAATACGATTTCAGTGTTGAAGATCAACAAGTAGCCAGGGACATGGATGAAGGACATCTTTCGTTTTGTTTGTTATCTATACTAATATTATAAAGAGGTAAATTTTTTAAGTTTGTATGTAGGGGGTAATCTCTGGAACTTATGATCCAATTCTAAAAAAATAATTATAAATTATTTTTATAACATATATATTAACCGAGCTATCACAACTTTTGTCTAGCAAGTCGGAAAGAAATACCTCAATAAAATAGAATTATTTGCATGCATGTATGTGTAGGGTAGGTTTAGGGTAGGTGTAGGGTAGCCAGTTGACGGGAGCGAAGCCGCGGGGGACAGCTAGTCAATTCTAAAAAGGGATGACTAAACTACGTTGCATAAATAAAAAACCAGTCTAAATGATATTGTTTGCCCACACGTCTTCCTCTCCCTAGCAACTTGTCAGAGACGTTATTCTAATTAGTTTCCTATTGTTGTGATTATTGATTTCATGCCACCAACTGCATCAGACTGCTTGAAATGTGACTTTTTTTAAACTTTTTAGATGTTTTTTACAGTTGAGATTTTTTTAAATTATTTTCTACATTTAAGTGATTATTTTTGGAACCGCCTCTTCGAACCTTTTATTTTGATACCCCACCTAATATAGTTCATGGACTTTAATCTTTTTCACAATATGGCGACTGTTTGTCGCCATATTGTATTTTTAACCGACTTCCCAAAAAGGAGGAGGTTCTCAATTCAACTGTATTTTTTTTTTTTGTGTTTGTTACCTCATGTCTCCGTCATTTATGAAACGATTTGAAAAATTCTTGTTTTATGTGAAAGAATATACTTCTCGATTGGTCCCATTTAAATTTTATCAAAATCGGTTCAGCAGTTTCGTTTTTAAATCCAAATAGCTGGAAAAATATGTGGAAAAATCAAACGAAATTGCATATTTTTGCTTTCCTGTGACTTTCCAGTGGTGTTGTTAGGTGTGGGTACTACTAAAAAGTGAAATTCTTACGTCAATTGATTCGTCATAAATCTTGAGACATGACATGACAGTAATCAAAAACTTTTTCTCAAAAAAAGAACCGACTTCCAAAAAAAACACTACAAAGTACAAAATAACTTTAATTTCGGAAGTCGGCGTTTTTGGTTGCTTCTTCTTTATTTGACTCCGACTTCCGAAATTAAAGTTATTTTGTACTTTATAGTGTTTTTTTTGGAAGTCGGTTTTTTTTTTGTGAAAAAGTTTTTGATTACTGTCATGTCATGTCTCAAGATTTATGACGAATCAATTGACGTAAGAATGATCAAAATCGGCCCACGCGTTGGGTCTCCATAGGTGCCACAAAGGAACAAACATACATTTACATACATAGGCTGATGAACACATTACCCTCCCTTGCGTCTCGCAGTCGGGTAAAAAGACAGCTGTATATATAGATCTAAGCATTGTAGACCTCAATCTGTTTTAGTATGTATTTATAAGGTGACTTCGGGTTTCACGAATATTCTAGGCTGGCGCGGCGCGATAGCTGTTTGTGTATCACAATTTTAAGAAAACCAGGTGGGTAGGTTATGGTATATGGTGTGGTAGGTGTTATGTAATCATTGAATCTAGAACTAGAATAGTGCTGCGGTTTCGTTTTTGATTTGGATAACATACAGATGATTAACAATTATATTTTCTTCCGTTTCGTTTAATATACACAATGTGTAGGTAATTGGTAAATAGTAATTTTAAGTCAACAACTTTTCGGACAAAAACTACAGTGTATATTGGGAGCAAAAATTCTAGAAGTTTAGGATAATTTGGTTAATGGAATAGAAGAAGTTTCTATTAGTCAAGCCGCGGCAATACCTAGTGTATGGATTGAGGAGCCACGTCAGATTTTAAAAGGCAACTAACACCTTTATTTAGCAGAAAAAATTGCTGATTTTGCAACCAAAATTCTGGATTTAGCAGCAAACTATATCAACAAGTTATATCAATGCAAAAGTGGCTCCTCAATCTAAACATCTGAATTAAGGAGCCACCTGGAACTCGTTAAGTAATAGCTGAATATTATTTAAAATTGTCAATCATTTAGCAGCAATTGTGTATAGTACCTGCTAAAAGTTTGGGTTCAGTCGTGCAGAAATTCAAGAAAATACAATACTTTTAGTATGGCTCCTCGGTCTATTAATAAGAAGATGAATTTCCATGAATGGGATCGGTCAATTTATATATTCGACATAGTGATCATTTAGCAGAGGGTGTGTTCGATTTTGCAGCATAGGAATAAAATAAGACTGAATGAATTTGGTAAATTTACACATTTTAAATGGCTCCTCAATCCTGACGTTCTGCAAATAAATAATTGACTGATTACAACGGAATCAAAAGCCAGATACACTAACATTTAGCAGAAATGACACAAGAAAAAGCCAAAAGGGTCAATTCTTTACTATGAAACTTCTAAACGAATCATTATTTACTAACTTACTACACACTATGGTGACATGCATAAGACCGATATGTAGGTTAAATATAATGAGTTTTTAAATCTTAACAGTACGAAAAGCACGCTTTATTCATACTGTACTATATTACCTAAGCATGTAGGTCAGAGAAACACAGTTAAAGCTAAGCTTGTGGGGGCGCAAAGCTACGAGGTATAAGTCTCTTGCAAGGTTCTCTCAATTTGCTTCGCCCTACATTTTACCTTATATAATTATGCTACCAGAAAATTGCAAACGCCGTAATATTGTAAAATATCGCTTGAAATTGTAAACTATTTTTTTCGTATTATGAAAACTATTGAATTTGTATGGGATGTATTGTAAGTACACAAAACGATTTGAGTTTGAAATTTCCCCGTGACATAATTATTTATTTTCTAAATAGGAGAATCAATTTTATAAGGGGTAGAAAAATCCTAAATTCGTTTTAAACTTACTGAACACGAGTGCGGGCTAACAAAAAAATTGGTAACACACCTGTTGTACATGTGGGTTAACATTATACCCTATATGTAAACTCACATGTACAACAGGTGTGTTAGGCCCGGTTTCCATCAAAGCAGAGAGGAGATGTGTTGAATAAACCAATCCGATTTCGTTATTTCCACATCTCTTCTCCGCTTAGCCTATCGGATTGGTTTATTCAACACATCTCCTCTCTGCTTTGGTGGAAACCGGGCCTTATTGTAGGGTATCGCAAGGAATATTTTTTGTTTTTTATTGGGTTTTATCTTAATAAGATCCCTCAGCGTAATAAATGCGGTAGGTAGGTACTTGGACAACTACCAGGGTTGCGGAATTTATTAGAAGGAGTCACCGTGGCCCTGGAACGTAAAGGGCATGAGGAGGAACACGGATGGGTTTTAGTCAGTAATAGTCTGACACTCCCTGCCGCTCCACCCGGAGCGAAAGAAGTCAATTGATGATTTTCCATCCACAAAAAAAAAGTACTTGGAGAGAGTGGTACATTGCAAGACTTACCAAATTTTCTTATTATACCGTACCGGTACGCTTTTGAATGATATGACTCGACGTCAACTGTCAACTTATTTTCTGATTACTATTTCGAAAATTCCAGTGTTGACATAATATAACCTGATTAGAACTAAATTGTTTAACAAACGTGCCCGCATGGTAATAAGGCGCGAAGAAAACTGCGACTTTTTCAACTGTTTTTTTTTTTCTTTTTTTTTTAAACGTTGCCCCACACTAGGAATTTCTCCTGTATCGTGGGTGCGTTTACAAACATACAAAGTCACATACACAAACAGCCAGACCCGAAACAACTATCTGTAGGCCATATAAATATTTGTTCCGTGCGGGAATCGAACCCGCGACACGCAGCGCAGCAGCCGATTGCTCAACCACTGCGCCAACCGTGTCGTTAAACTAAAAGCTTGAGATTCATTTTTCTTCGGTGTCATTATGCGGCCACTTATTTTTACTAATGATAGGCACGCGTTTGGCCAGTATCTCACCTGATGGTAAGCGATGATGTGGTCGAAGATGGAGCACGCTTGCCTAGAAGTAACCAATTCATTCACTCTTGACTTAAAGATTCCCATATAACTACAGCTATCAGGAAACACAGACTCGGCAAGGAATTCCACTCCTTATGCATCATTAATGTGTTCCGAAAACGTCTCGTGCGTGTGGGTGGGATGTCCACCATGTACCGGTGGTGCTGTGGTGCATCGTCGTACGTTTTGTGGTCCGATGATGGAACGGGCCTGGCGGAATTAAACCATGCAATTCCGTTGCACACTCCAAAAAATGCAATCGATAGAAAACCGAAAGGCTACAACTCGGCATCGATCCTCAAGACTTAGGAGCTTCGACGAGTCTATCATTGCCGATGATCCTCTTGGCTCGTTTCTCAATTGACTCAAGGGCGTCAAGCGGGTATCTGCCAGATCCGTCCCAAAGATGAAAGCAGTACTCCATACACTATCGAAGTTGCGCTTGATTAAGTTTGAGCAGCTGTTTCGGCGTGAAGTACCGTCTCGATTTTCGTAAAAAAATCAAGCTAGGCGTGAAGTTATGGAGATAAATTAATTGTCACTTTTGACAACAATTTCCATTGTGTGACATTCAACCTTAAGGTGATCACCAATTAATATCCTTTACTGTAAAATGTGAGAAATATTACAGGAAGCTTAAAAATGGCACCAGTGACAGAAAAGTCGAAGGGAAGTCGCTTGTCTTGGTATGGTCAAGTGAAGAGAAGGGATGAAACGCATGTTACTAAGTGTTATGAATATAAATATGGAGAGGGAGAGGAAGGCCAAGGAAAAGATGGACGGATTGTGGGTCGAGTGATATGAAAGAGGCCGAGGTCAAGTGACATGGGATAAGGGCAAGAAGATGATGACTGTACAATGTGCATTACAGTTCCAAAGGGATTGACAGATTTTTCTAATCCGAAACGACATTCGCACCAGACTATTTTTCTTTTTTCATATTTTTGGTGATACTTCTGTACTTTTTTACACTGTGGTGGGGGTGGCAATAAATTCCAAGTATCTCTCTCCCTAACCTAGTTTTACAGAGTTCTATCTAGTGTTAAGTACATCTTACTTAGTCGATACGGCTCTGTTGGCGGATGTGTGCCACTAATAGCAAACACGTCGTTTAAGACTGACACTTTCTTAATGATATAAGTTCAAAACGGAACGAAGCAATCGACTTACTTTGTGTTTAAGTTTGATTCTGAAGGTTCTGTCAGTCTGGCCTATATTTTCCGAGGCAGAGGTGTACCACCACATTAAGCCAAAAATGTTAAATTTTGTGGAAGTGATCCTGTATTACCATAAATCGGACTCAAATCCAAATACTAGGCTAATATTTAAACAAAAACCGACCAAGTGCGAGTCAGACTCGCGCACGAAGGGTTCCGAACCATTAACCATTGAAAAAAGTTTGTTGTATGGAGGTCCCACTTAAATATTTTTTGTATTCTGTTTTTAGTATTTGTTGTTAAAGCGGCAACAGAAATACATCATCTGTAAAAAAATCAACTGTCTAGCTATCACGGTTCATGAGATACAGCCTGGTGACAGACAGACGGACAGCGGAGTTTTTGTAATAGGGTACCGTTTTAAAAACCCAAAACTCTTCGACGGTCATGGAGCGTTCTCAGCAGGAGCGCTACTAACAGCTATCAGACTAATGAGGCACTTTTGTTTTCAACTAAACAATATAAAATAATACCTAAGCATAACGTAAATGAACGTAGGTGTACATTCTTTGAAAGCTTTTTCTTGCTTCTTTCGAGGTATAGAAGACAAACATAATTTATGTATGCCACCGGAAAATTGCGAAATCGTAAGATTGGAATAACTTTTGATTAGATTATATTTTCTGGATATATTATGAAAAATATCGTTTTGTTTACAATTAATCCTATCTAAATTCAGTAGTTTCCAATATATCCGTGTATTATTTAGAAAAAATAGTTAACAGTTTGACGCGATATTTTACAATCTTATGGCGCATGCCATTGTCCGGGGATATATACATACTTTTTAGGGCGCTTTTAATACAAATGGTCACTTAAAAATCCACCTAAAATGCACAACGCTAAAGTCGAACATGAGTTGATGGAGATGTATTGAAATTATTTCGTAGGTATTATGAATTCAAGAGTTCGAATCAACTGGTATTTTCATGAAAGCACAAGCACACAAGCTTTATCAGTGAATCGTTAATTTAAGAATTCTACAAGTGCCTGTAATTAATGGAAATGAAGTACATTTTGTAACTTAATCAAATTCTATTCAATACCAAACTCGAAGACGACAAAACTAGAACGAATGTTGAAAAGTCGTTTTGTTTTGTAGGTGCCTGAAAACAAGCGAGTCCCTAATTAAATAAATAAAAAAACAAAGCTTATGGGGCAACAAGGAAGTCTTACAAAAACTAAGTTAAGATCGTTCCTCTGTGGCAATAAGTTAAAAATTTAGTATTACATAAGACGTTAGTAAGTATTTTTTTTGTAATCTGTATGTTTTCGGTGAGACGGAAAGTTTACAAGAAAATTTGTAGCTACGTGACTGGTTAACTACGCCGAAAACAAGGCTAACTTTGCAATAATTTTTAACTCGATTTTTTGCCGTTATCGTGTAGAGTTATAGGCAGGGAAGTACATATATTAAAATGTATCCCGCAAGAAGTAAACACCCGCGTATTCGTTTTTTTAAATAAATCATCTAATTTCAATAATTACTCGATGGGAAAAAATATTAACTGGCATGCTTATTTGGAGCATTTGTAGAAGAGATCGAGTTTTACAAGTGGGTCAGTAAATTAAACATTTGTAATCCAAACAACTATCCTATTTTTTAAAGAATGTAATGTTTTGATTTTGTACTTCGAACTAAAAATTAACTACTTTATATTTTCATAAAATTATTTCACTATTCTGTTACAAACAAAATTGAACATTGTCTGTCAGCGCAAGTTATTAACATCAGTTTTTTGCGACAGGGATCCAGGCAAAATTGTAACTGAATTAAATTGGGTTTAATTTTAATTTAAGTATATGCTATATCGGAATTATAAATATAAAAAATAAAAAAGTCCAATTCATTCTTCAAAATTTCGTATTTTTTTTTTAACGACATTCCTTAGGGCGCAAATGTTTAGTTCTGGAAAAAAAAATGTTTTACCTATTCTTTACATATATAAAATATATTTTAATTTTCTTAGCTTTTAAGTATTGAAATAACGCGTTTTTGTTTTTTTTTTTCAGAATGACCCGGTTGTGGAAAATATTTAGAAACCGATTTTTTCAAGTAACAAACTAAATAAAAAACTAAAGTTATGAGTCGGCAACAACGAAGTCTTACAAAAACCAAGTTTATTGTGATCGTTTTCCTCTGTGGCAATAAGGTAAAAATTTTGTAAGTACTAAATAAGAAGTTATATTTTTTGTAATTATATGTTTTCAGCGAGACGGAAAGTTTACGACGATTACCTACTTGTTGTACAGTTACGTGACTGGTTAGCACGTGTGTGCAAACGTGCTCACCGAAAACATACAAATTACAAAAAAATACTAGCTTCTTATACAATAGGTACAAAATTTTCCTGGCAAGCTACGCCGAAAATGAGGCTAACTTTGCTATAAGGGAACAACGGTTTGACGACAGCCAGAACAGTAATCATTATGTTTTGTTTCACTACCCTCACCTTTCACAAAGTTGTCACAGTGTTGTGACAGGTCTAATATCAGTTTTATTTAGAATTTCATAATTTCGCTAGAATTAGGCTACTGTACACAAGTCCTCACAATCGTTTGTCAAATATTACGAATCAACAAGCTTTTTTGTGTTATTATATCAAGTAGACGTTTTATGCATATAAAAGCAGCGCATAGCGCATGGCTAGTGATAAAATATGTTGTAAAAATCCACAAAAAGAATTTTGTGACGTGTGCGGATGTCATGTAGTGACAAATCTGAAAAAAAACGGATTGGAGATCTTGAGAAGTCGTGAACACCTCAAATGTGTTGTATTTCTTGTTCTATGGGAATTTCGAAGTGGATGAAAGGTAAATAAAAGAAAATTGGTCAGTGATGAATTGTTTACCCAAAAATTAAATAAAAAAGGACATACCTATATACCATGGAAATTTTTTGTTGCAAAATTTCATTAATCCATCCATCGAAACAGTCGCGTTTATAAATAGTATGATAGGTTCCTCGAGTCGAAGCTCCAAAATCTTGAGCATCGACGCCGAGTTGCTAGCCTGTCGGTTTTCTATCGGCTGCATTTTGGAGAGTGTGCAACGGAATGGCATATTTTCCGCCAAGCCCGATCCATCATCGGACCATAAGACGTACGGCAATGCGCCACCGGTACACGGTGGACATCCCACCCACACGCACAAAACGTTTTGGGAACACATTCATTGTGCGTACAGCTAAGGAGTGGAATTCCCTGCCAGAGTCTGTGTTTGCTGATAGCTACAACCTGGGAGTATTTAAGCCAAGAGTAAATATGTTACTTCTAGGCAAGCGTGCTCCATCTTCGACCACATCATCGCTTACCATCAGGTGAGATAGTGGCCAAACGCGTGCATATCAAATTGTGACACTTAAACTTGTTACACGTGACCGTACGTAACACAAGCGAGACACGATTGTACTTATATACACAGTATACACACGTTAGTCAGTTAGCCCGCTTCGCAACAAATTACAACAGGATGCTCCTATTTATGCGAGCCCGCTATCTCTGTCAACACGACAATAGTTCGCACGGACTGGAACTTATTCATTACTGGTGAGAATATTATCGCTAAGGTTACGTTGTGGTATCAGCCATCAATATCTAAAGACCCTAGGGGACCCCCAAATGTAATCTGAGTGCCAAATTACTATTTTTTCAAAAACGTACGCATTCGCATGACAGTCGATATCTGTCAAAAATGTATGATAACTCGACAGAGATGCAAATGTGAACGTTTTTGAAAAAATAGCAATTTGGCCCTCAGTACTAACATTATAAGTGCGAAAGTAACTCTCGTCTGTCAGTTTGTTCGTCACGTTTTCATGCCAGCATCGCTACACTAATTTTGGTATAGCCATAGTTTGAAGCTTAGAGAAGGGGATGTCCTTGGGATAACTTTCGACTTGCTACATATAAGTCGAAGCACGCGGGCAAAGCCGCTGGCAGAAATTAGTGTTAGAATTGCACACCTCATTGGAAATCATCTTTTGCACACTATTTTTGAACTCTGATTTGGTCGTGATTTACTTCATGTTCAAACATGAAAAACTGGAAGTATTGTGCTACTTTATCATTTGACGGCGTCAAGCGTCATCATTACTCATTATTTAAGATTAGTCATCAACCACGGTTTCAAATGTTAGGACTCTAACTCGAATTGTGAAATGTCTATTCGAATGAATCCAGTACAATAGATTTATCTAGTACAAAGGATTCATCTATAACAATAGACTCTTCACATCGCATAACTGTATCTATCATCTCTAGATAACCTTTGTTCCTACATTTAGCAGGTGTCCTGCAGTGGGGTTCAGTGAGCATGATGTATTGTTTGTACGGACTGGAAGCTCACTTCACGAATTCACTCACTTTTGATTCAAAAATCAAACTACAGAACCGATTTTGATGAAATTTTAATGGGACCAATCGAAAGTATATCATTTCACACAAAAAATGACGAATTTTTCAAATCGGTTCATAAATGACGGAGTTATGAGGTAACAAACATAAAAAGAAATACAATCGAATTGAGAACCTCTTCCTTCTTGAAGTGATAACTTCTTATGGGAGGGTAAACCGATTCGTAACGTAACGCGTTACGGCGCCAGTCTGTCTGGCTTCCCTTTCTCTCACGCCTACGGCAGCGGTAGGCAGGCTCCTTCTCTCTCACTCTAACCCTCAGCGCTAAGTTTCAGTTATCACTTCTGTCGAGCGTCCCGAGACGCACACGTTTTATTTTTTTTAAAGTCGTTTTAAGTTTTATAAGTGACCTACTCTTTGTAAAAATAGCTAAAGTGAAAGTCCAAAACAGACACTTAAATTCTATTTACGACACGGTTGGCGCAGTGGTTGAGCGGTCGACTGCTGCGCTGCGTGTCACGGGTTCGATTCCCGCACGGAACAAATATTTGTATGGCCTACAGATAGTTGTTCCGGGTCTGGCTGTTTGTGTATGTGAGTTTATATGTTTGTGAACGCACCCACGATACAGGAGAAAACCCTAGTGTGGGGCACGCTTAAAAAAAAATAAATAAAAAAGTATATAAAAAAGTATATAAACTTTTAGGACTGTGCTGCAGTACCATTTTTATGCCACTGCATGGAGTCTTGTTTCAACAAAGGTTCATAATGATGAACACAAGTTTAATTTCTAGTAACAATTTGACTCTTGAAAGCCATCCATATCTTCACAACATAGGTCCAAAAAAGCACAAGACATCTGAACTTAATTTTTTTTCTGCATACTTCACATTTGACTCCCTATTAGGTTGTTTGATTGCCTATAGTTAAATGACTAATGATCTAGTACTCTACACTAACCCCGCCTCTGCGAACTTAAAAACGCACCCTCTTACTTCAGAAAGTGTACTCTCTATGCCCGAAGTCCATAGTTTCGGCACAGATCACGTTTCGGCCTTAGTGTCGGGCGTTTTCTACTCCGTATCACCTGCGGAATTACGATTAGTCCCGAACCCGAACTAAGAAAAACTGTCAAATCGTGTTGTCATTCATTTTTAGTTTGGGTTCGGGACTAATCGTAAGCCGGAGTAGAAAACGCCCGACACTAAGTCCGAAACTGCGGACTTCGGGCTTAGAGAGTAGACTCTAAGAAAGCAAAAGCCAGGGGGACCAGACTGTCATTTTTAGATCTTTGACCGTCGTGACGTATAATCGGAAGCCTGAAAGTCTTAAAACAAGACTTAAGGTCACTGGATGACCTATTTCTAAAGAAATAGGTCTCATCCAGTAACTGAAGTGACAGATAAACAAAACCTAAAGGTCACTGGATGACGTATTTCTAAAGAAATAGGTCTCCTCCAGTAACCGAGGTGACAGAAACAAACAAACACTAATTTATATCAGGTCTTACGGTGCAGGCAAGCGATTTCATCTACATCTATTGCCTTTTTCTAGGGCACGTTATGAAACCGATTGTATGCGTATGACAGCTGTCTTTTCCTTTATTTATGTAGGTTACTTTTATTTGGTTTCACTTTTTATTAATACTATAGTACTATGAGGCAGATTCTTGCAAGTTACTATGGCCTCACAAGTGTATAGACTTTCCATGCCTATGATCGTCCATGTATGGCGGAAGGGAGTGTCAGACTTACTGTCTGAAATCCACCTGTTCCTCCAAATGCTCTTTGCGTTCTAGGGCGTCTACTCTTTAAGCCCGAAGTCCGTAGTTTCGGCCTCAGTGTCGGACGTTTTCTACTCCGTATCACCAACGGAGTTACGATTAGTCCCGAACCCGAACTGTCAAATCATGTTGTTATTTATTCCTAGTTCGAGTTCAGGACACTAAGGCCGAAACTACGGACTTCGGGCTTAGAGAGTAGACCCCCTGGGCCGCGGTAACTCTTTCTAACAATTCTGCGACCCTTGCAGGTACCGGCCTTGGCCCATGATTGTCCACGTATTTGAGCAGCTTCTCAGAACTCTGTTTTTATGAAAATAATTTAGCAAAAGACATTAGGGTACCTCGGGCTCATGGCTTCAATAAAACCGACTAAGTGCGAAACGGACTCGCGCACGAAGGGTTCCGTACCATTATCTGTAAAAAAAAAAACGACAAAAAGATCACGTTTGTTGTATGGGAGCCCCACTTAAATTATTATTTTATTCTGTGTTTCGTATTTGTTGCTATAGTGGCAACAGAAATACATCATCTGTGAAAATTTCATCTGTCTAGCTATCACGGTTCATGAGATACAACCTGGTGACAGACAGACGGACAGACGGACAGGCAGACAGACAGACGGACCGCGGAGTTTTAGTAATAGGGTGCCGTTTTTACCCTTTGGATACGGAATCCTAAAAAACCGCACTGGTTAATCCTCCAGGTATGTTCACGCTTGACGAGATCGATCGGTGGATGGGTGACCAATAGTGACATGCCATTACATACCAAAGTCCCTCGGTGCCTTGGATAACACGTTAAGCAGGGACAACTGTGGCCGGCTGTCATTTGCAGGGTTTTTGGTTGCGGATAAACACAACAACTCTGTTGCTAAATTTGCTTGTCCTCCGACAAGCAAATTAACCAACGGAGTGTTAACCAGTATCTATGTGGTGGATGTAAGTAAAACAGTCGTTTCTTGTAAATAATCTACTGCTATACCTACAGCTGCATGGGGTTATTGAAAGAGAAACCTACACTTATTGTCATTCGTAATTGCAAAAACGGAAATCAAGACATAAAGGTGCCCTGAAAGTTTCACGGCAGCTTTATGTCTTGATTACCGTTTCAGGTTGAAACATCTATCGTCATCCTTTACATTTTGTAGTAAGTACCTACCCTACTTCATCAAAAACAATTCGTGATTTATTTTCGGGCATCTACGAAGAGACATTAAAGAAAGGTCAAAGTTGAAAGTTCATCTAGCGCCTACTCTAAGCGGCGATGACTTATATTGCATTACTCTTTCACGATTCCAAGAGCGCTTACTTAGCAGGGTATTCATACAAAACTCGTAAGTCCTTATTTTAGGAAATTAATTAACTGATTTTAATTAAACTTGATAAGCATACGCAAGATAACACTAAACTTTTTTCGAAAAAGAAAAGCAAGACAGTGATATTTCACTTTCTGCAGAAAAACTTAAAATTTTTCTTACTGTCTCTCTAAAGACTCAACTCTACTAGCTAGCTTTTTTTTTGAGTAATGGGCTTGCACTTGACCTCGATCACGCCTGATGGAAAGCGATAGATGAGGTCTATGATGGAGCGAGCGCGCCAAGAAGATGCCTGTTCACTCTTGCTTTGAAGGCAGACGGGTTTTATGTAGAAGGGAACACAGACGCTGGCAGAGAGTTCTACACTTTGGCTGTGTGCATAATATAAGTGGAGGAGAAGCGCTGAGTACGACTAACTATATTTTTAGACCTTTTAGTATCATTTACTGTCTTTAATATTATGTCAGTCTAAAAAGCTAGTTATAATTTATTAACTTCATTTCCATAAATAAGAGCTTGCGAGGATGTATAAAATACCGGGCGGAGTGAACACTCTCATCCACTTAGTTTCTCCTAGAAATGTCTGTCTTCATTAAGCTGCTTAGTCGTATTGTTTATTTTCCATGAAATTTCATTATTACAATATTTCAAATGCTCGGAAAGCTATGCACTATAAATATCTCAATGCGCCATTTTCTGTACCAAATAATTTAAAAGCGAGAAATTTCGACAGGCAGCTTACACTTCAGAATAAGACTACTTTCCAGTTTCCTGAAACTATAGGAAGGTACTCAAAGCTGCAGTAATGACTTAATTTCTTCGAAGCTGAAATACCTTGTTCGCCGGCCGGATTATTAAGAGGGCGCCATGCAAACGCCGGCCGCGCAGTGGCGCCCTCATCGTTTGTTTGGTTATTTCTTTTATTTTAGAATGAAAATGCAGAAAATAAGCACGTTAAGTTGTGCTCCACAAGATTATACGTTCATATTATTACAAACGGTAGTTTTAAATTGTTTAGTTTTATTATAATCACTAAAACGGATAATAGTGGCCACTATTATTTTTTTACTGACATCCTTCAGCGATAACCAAATTGCTAATGAGACGGGCCTAATTTGCTGTACGGTGGATGAATTCGCAAGAAATGCATTATTTATTATTAGTTATAACTTATGATGTTAGTATTTAAAGGGATATTTTTAAATGCACATCTATATAATTTTTCAGCACACTAGGTAACTCCACTAATTTACTGAATGCGTACCAGAAAAAAGAATGCTGTGCAAAAATACCAATTGATTAACTAAACATGTTCTACAAAAAAATAAATTAAAAAAAATCACCCAAAACGAGATGACCTTTTTTATCGAATTCACAACAAAAATGTGGTTCGTACATCGGATATATGATTTATAAAACAAAAATACGAATTGTTTATCAAAAATACTAACTTGCACTCTAAATTGTACTTCCCTGAAATAGCAGGTGGTTATCATGGTTATAATAGTAGCCGATCATCGGGCACCCCGACTCGGACAGGTTAGGTTAGAAGGGGATGGCGGGGTCAAGTGGCGGAGCGGGCGGAGCGAGCGAAGCGAGCGAACAGACCCTGCCATCCCCTTCGTGGTTATTTTTTTTAAACCACCCTGAAATATCATTTGCCAAATATTCGTTCAGTCAGTATTTTTGAATTAACTTTAAAATTTTTTTGTTCGAAAAAAGGGAAAATACAAATATCGATTTAATTACAAGCCGTATTTAAAGATGGGATAAGCGCGCTTATCGCATTGGGAAAAACCTGTAATGATAGATGTAGGATGAATAAATAATATCAAAAGTCAAAATGTGACAGGTTTAGGTATTAGGTTTCTGCTATGAAAATCAAATTCGGAAACCTGTGTGCTTGCCTTACATACAAAATGTTCAACTAGGCGCACACGTTTGTACATTTTCCGAATGGGAAAAACACCTGACGTTCCTTTCGAAAACAAGCAGTGCGTTCGGGTCAATAGAACAGAAAATCAAACGTCTACGCTAGCAGCTAGGAATTCCGTAGCAGGAAACCGTACTTTTACGGCCAGTTTTAAGAACAATAACGTTCTACATATTGAACGCTGACAGAATGATATTTTTTCTAAAGACCTTCCTACGACTTCCTCGCGACTACGACGTGCCAATACCACCATGATTCCATTTCGAAAAGTGAATAGTGCTATGCGTTGTAGCGGCATCAATATCGCCAAGAGAAAAACAAACGAATCGAAATTTGTACCTACAAAAAGAACCGCAACGCCATCTATCCCGCCTGCAGCGAACTACTAACGAAATCCTGCATCGCGGTATCAGTTTCCCGTGCGATTAGAACATAAATACAACAGCCTGAATAACTATTGGGCAGTTGCCCATCAGACTCAACAACCGTCTCGTCGGAGGATCCTCCCTTTTCTATGGAGGTTCGCAGGACTTTATTCCTTGTTCTGCATACCTCTATATGCGTATTTTAAGACGTCATAGTTGAAATAATTATCAGCCAGTCAGCTACTCCCCCCGCCCCCTAACTGGCTTATATTTGTACCACACGGTATGAACCACGCTCATTCTAGCCTTTACAGCAGATTTAATGTATAATGGTCGTTCGGTCGTAATCAATTCAGCGTCACGTTCGGAAGGCAATTTCAGCTAAAAATCAGTACGTTTCAACAGGTTTAACGTTAGTTGTCGCTTCAAAGGAGAGTTTTTGAAGCAAAGACAATAGAGCAAATATAATACCCAATATCGCCTATAGGATATCCTCTAAATTTCAATATTCAACGTCCTAAACTTTTTTGCTAAAAACAGTACAAAGTTTAATTGAATTTTAACGCGATGTACAGTCGAAAGATAAGGCAACATTTAGTTCTAGATGTATATTTATTTTAATTACCAACATAACGAATGAAAAATACAGTCTTCTAATAAAAAAATCATTCAACCAACGTTACAGACTTTTATGGCAGAATAATGCTCTTTAGACGATGTAGCAGGAACTGTACCTATGAACAATGAATCCCTCTATTCCTGCGTATACCAGTGACAAAAATTGCATAACTCGTCATAACATTTATCGTTTGCCATCATCATCATCATATCAGCCAAAAGACGTCCACTACTGGACATAGGCCTCCTCCAAGTGTCGCCACAACAACCGGTCCTGTGCATCTCGCATTCATCGGCTACCAACGACCCTCGCCAGGTCATTGGTCCATCTTGTGGGAGGCCTTCCTACGCTGCGTTTTCAGTACGAAATATTGATCTTAATTTCATGAGACAAGAATACATTTGCCGCGCAACTTAGTTCTTCGTTTAATCAGTGTTGAAAAGTTATTTCCGTATTGCTGCGACGCGAGTCTCAAAATGTGTTTGTCAGTTGCTAGACCTATTATTACCTTAAGTGTACGGTATGCACGTGATAAAGTTCGAACACTAATTGACATGCAAACTATGCACAGCTTTAACCGGTGACATAAGCTAGATCATAGAGACTGGAAATTGTGCATAGGAGTTTAATAAACTCTTTTGCAAAAAAAACGAGCACTTTAGATTTTTTTCTCTACTTCAATGAAGAAGAACAAGAAATAGGTTTTGTTAATTTGACGATGTATTGGCATGTTTTTTGAAGCATCCTGGCATGATTCTTTACGTTCCAAATTTAAAATTTGAAAAGAAAAATAATGATTATTGTGGATTATTCTAAAATTGCTTTACTAATGGCGCGAATTGCTGAAACGATTTTTAACTGATTACGATATTTTAAAACTTTTTGGATATTTTCTGCAAATTAAACAATTTAATCTTTCTTTTTACATAAATACCACTTTTTGATATGAGTGATAAAGCGATAAGGACCGGTAAAATTATAGCCCTACTTGAAGAAGGTTGTTCGCAAACTTACGTGTCTCAGCGGCTAAATGTGAGTCGTTCAACTGTCCAGAGGACTTGGCAACGGTATCTAGAGACTGGTTCGGTCAAAAGAAGACCCGGTTCGGGAAGAAAACGATGCACAGAACCAAGAGATGACCGCTTTTTGGTGAGTCAGGCGTTGCGTAATCGTAAGGCGTCAAGTGTGGACCTGAAGAAGAGCCTTGAAGAAGTAAGAGGAGTAGAAGTTAGCTTGTGGACGGTCAGGAGGAGGCTTTTGGCTGCCAATATCAAGAGTTACCGCCCAGCTCGGGGCCCTAAATTACTCCGTGAGCACCGTGTTGCTCGACTTCAGTTTTCTCGGAACTGCGCTTCATGGACTCTGGAGGACTGGAATAAAGTATTGTTTTCTGATGAAGCTAGAATCTCTTTGTGTGGAGAGGACCGACGCCGGCGAGTGCTGCGAAGACCACGGGAACGCTATGCGGAAGTGTGTTTCGAAGAAATCACTCCTTATGGCGGAGGCTCCGTTATGGTTTGGGCAGCAATTAATTCGACGGAGCGTACGGAGTTAATTTTCATAGAAAATGGAACATTAAATGCACACCGGTACATAATGGAAGTCCTAATTCCATATGCACAACCCACATTGACTGCACTTGGGGAAGATTCCATTTTTATGGACGATAATTCTCGCCCGCACCGTTCTGGCGACGTGGAAGCGTACATGCAAGAAGTTGGGATCCGTCGTTTAGATTGGCCAGCTCGAAGTCCTGACCTCAATCCAATTGAGCATGTGTGGGATGTTCTAAAAAGACGGGTAAGATCAGTGCAACCTGCTCCACAAAACATCAGGGAGCTAAAAAGAGTCATTGCAGAAGAGTGGGAACGTATTCCTCAAAACGTTATTAAAAACATCGTGGAAAGCATGCCCAGAAGGATTCAAACTGTGATTTTGGCAAGAGGAGGTCACACTCGTTATTTGTAACTTTATTTAATTAAAAAAAGTAAAAAAGAAACTTGTCTTTATTGCCGACCACTTCTTATTGTTTGGGCGTGTACGTCGATTTTAAAGAATCCATCGTTTTTTTTTCTTTTAATTGCTCGAATTCACTTCACGCGCATTAATTTACACGATTATAAGTATACAGACTACGTCAAAGAAATAAATTTCATTTAATTAACTAAAATCGACCTTAGAACGTAAATTTCCTTAGGTGCCCGTTTTTTTTGCAAAAGAGTGTTTAACTTGGATGAGAACTAGGAAATAGTTTTGTAACTTGCTATCGCTACTGGGTTGCTTGTAAGTTACCGTGTCCCTGAAAAGCAAAGGGCATTTGTTCCTCCAAAATGTCTTTGCTTTGCCCGTGTTCCTACACGGGAGGGTTTTAATCAGTAAGAATCTGACACCCCCGCCTGATCCGCCGTCATTTTAAGATTTCTAATCCAAAAAAGGGGGCTGAAAGTTTCTAATGGGAATGCATTTCTAGTGGGCAGCGAGCGGCCTAATTTTGTGACGTGTTTCGGCAAAAGCACTGCGATTCTGCCTTTCGAATTGTGATGTGTCAAACAATCACATTCAGTGTGTGTGATATATGAAGTGTATTACATAATTCGGATGTCGTTATTTTAAGTGAATCACAGACTAAAGGATCGCAGTACCTTTGCCGATACACGTTACACAATTAGGCCGCGGGTCACAAGTGCCCACAAATTGTGACAACATAATAATGAACAACCTTAAATTCTCGATTGAACCTACAACTGGACTTCATCACGTAAGGCTTACGCCCAGTTTCTTAAAAGCAGAAGAAATTATTGCAAAATTTGCTGTTGGATTGGTTGAATTAGTCTTAAACAGCTTATCGCATCACTTGACTTGGTTATGAACAGGGATGATTCCAGAGTAAAAAATACACTTCTGGACACATCTATTGGCCCACCTTAGAGTTTAGGTTTCGATGGCCCCTACCGAAAT
This sequence comes from Melanchra persicariae, assembly GCA_947386135.1. Lineage (NCBI taxonomy): Eukaryota > Metazoa > Arthropoda > Insecta > Lepidoptera > Noctuidae > Melanchra > Melanchra persicariae. The sequence goes on from OX376643.1 coordinate 33,247,041, forward strand.
ATGATTGCTAGATTGAACAAAAACTGTTGATGCAGTTTTAAACCTGATACATTTTACCATCTTTTTCGATCGTATTGTTTTAAATTTGAATTCAGAATACCATACTACATGGAGCTACGCCTAACAAGTCGGATATGCGCCTTGTTAAAGGCAATTGATTTTTGAATAAAAAACATGTTTTATCAAATAAAGGTTTAATTTAATAACGCATTTTGCCTCCTTGGGCATCTACCACAGCTCTCATACGATTAGGCATAGAGTTTATCAACCGCTCTATGAAATTTTGAGGGATCATCTCCCATTCCTCTTCTATGGCAGTTTTCAACTCCTGCATCGTCTGGGCAACTGGCTGACGAGCCCTAACACGTCTTTTTAGCTCGTCCCACATGTGCTCAATGGGGTTCATGTCTGGGCTTCTGGCTGGCCAGTCCATAACTGTGATGTTCACATCCCGAAGATATTCCCTGACGATGCCGGCCGCATGGGCTCTTGCATTATCATGCATAAAAAATAAATTTGGGCCCACATAGTCCGCGTATGGTATCACGTGAGGTTCTAAGCACTCACGAATGTACCTTTCAGCATTTAATGTTGGCAGCCGTGGTCCTGTAACAACCTCAAGTTGAGTTTTGCCGCTCGCGGATATACCGCCCCAGACAGTCCATGAGCCACCGCCATAAGCAACCCTCTCTTCAAAGCAGCATTGTGCGAAACGCTCTCCCTTACGTCGATAGACCTTCTTCCTTCCATCATTGCCATGTAACACAATTTTAGACTCATCAGAAAAGAGTACACGGCTCCAATCTTGCTGTGTCCAATTTAAATGACTGCGTGCGAAATGAAGGCGCGCTGTTCGGTGGGCTCGCGTTAGTTTGGGCCCATTAGCTGGCTTGTGTGGTACCATATCGCGTTCTTTTAACCTTCTCCGAACAGTTCGAGCGCTCACAGATACTCCGTGGAAGTCGCGAAGTTGGTTTTGTATCTCAATGGAGGTAAGATGACGATTTCTCAAGCTGGTCGTCACGATGAATCGATCCTGCCTTTCAGTTGTGACCCGAGATCGTGGCCTTCCTTGGCGACGAACAAAGCCGCCAGTCTCTAGGTACCTCCGATAAACATTTCGGACCGCAGATCGACTTAAATTAAGTTGAGCACTCACGTTTCTTTGGCTGTGTCCGGCCTGAATAAGTGCCACAGCTTGGGCGGCGACTTCAGGTGAAGTATCCATAGATTATTGATAGAACCTCACCTTAATGTTAAGAATAAGTAATGTTTGTTGCAAAACCAAAGATATCAATCACTTTTTCAAGAATTAAATCCAAGTAAACCAATAAAACCAAGTTTTCTTAGTATTCGATTGTTTGATATCAACAAACAGGCTCCAAATTGTCTTTTGTTTCTTTAAATTCTGTGTTCGAAATTCAAAAAAAGACTATTGAATGAAATTGTGAATGTGCCAGGTTCAAAACTGCATAAAAACTTTTTGCTCGACCTAATATAAAATTTTAGCTAGGACCAAACGAAACTGAAAATACAAGGTGGGCCAATAGATGTGTCCAGAAGTGTATATGTATATACATATTTTGTCCGTCAGTTAGATTATCGAAAAATATTGGACACGTATTTTTCTTTATCAAGTCAATAAAAATTGACGAAGATTAAACGCATCAAAGTTGTGTATGGATAGTGACGTCAAATTGGAGTAAAAAGTGTATTACTCAAATATGACGTCACACAGGTTTTTAACGCACTGTATCGTCTTCATTTTTGTTTACGTGAGTAAAGAAAAAATACACGTGGATTATTTTTCGATAATCTAACTGACGACACGGTTGGCGCAGTGGTTGAGCGATTGGCTACTGCGCTCGCTGCGTGTCGCGGGTTCGATTCCCACGCGTAACAAATTTTTGTATGGCCTACAGATAGTTGTTCCGGGTCGTGGGCCGTTTGTGTATGTGAGTTTATATGTCTCCAAACGCCTACGATACAGGAGAAATTCCTAGTGTGGGGCAACATTAAAAAATCACAGACTAGCTTATTTGATTTTTTAGTCACCTATCCTATTCTGATGTATCGTTAGTTTATTTCAAGAAACCGATGGTAAAAAATAAAGACGTAAATTAATAGTGATCTATTAAATGGTACATTGTATGTATTTTAGCAGTGGAAAAGTTCTTTAAAAACAATCCACAAGATTTCTCAAAAAGTTTGTAACGTCAGAGGCAGTCGTTCCTGCTAATTTCACCAACTATTCGCAAGAGCATTATAAATGCCCATCGACCGAGCAGACTCAGGTACTACATTTTAATTTCAAGACTCAACAAAGTTATTCAAGTATTTATAATATAATAGCGTAGTCTTCGTAATCATGTAATTTTAAGAATAAATTATTTATTATCAAGCTAATTTTTAGAAAGTAGGTGTAAGTAAAGGTTGCAGAATCTCACTGAGTTGACACGATAATGTTTGAGCTAATATTAAATTATTACGCGCTTCTGCCTGAGAACGCATAAAGATGACTGTATTTTTAGGTATATTTTATTTATGTTATGAACCTATAATCACCATAATGTACCTACATGTTTTTAGGGTTCGCAACCCAAACGGTAAAAACGGGACCCTATTACTAATACTCCGCTGTCCGTCTGTCTGTCTGTCACCAGGCTGTATCTCATGAACCGTGATAGCCAAACAGTAGAAATTTTCACAGATCATGATGAACTTATTTCTGTTGCCGCTATAACAACAAATACTAAAAACAATAAAATAAATATTTAAGTGGGGCTCCCATACAACAAACGTGTTTTTTTTTTTTTTTAAGTATAGATAATGGTACGGAACCCTTCATGCGCGAGTCCGACTAGCGCTTAGCCGGTTTTTTTTATTCATGTTAGTCCCGCTTTTGAACCCGCTCTAGCCTTATGGTAAGCTATGGATGAGCTCTACGAGCCTTGGAGATGGCCTATTCATGTTTTGGAGAGCTGACGGGCAGGCGAAGGTTGCAGAATTGTTCGAAAGAGTTACCGTCAAACGGGGTGAATAGTGAACGGAAGGGTGAATAGAAACAAAACTTTAATAAGGTTTTTCACTTTAATATCATAAAATTGGCTGTCTAAGAAAGCAAATTTATTTTATTTATATCAATTCAATAAAACTGGAGACCGCAAATGCTTCAAACTAGATTTAAATAACGTAAAAGTCCCCTTCAATGTTTTGTATCGATTTACCCCTGCATTCCTATTCACCCCGGTTCTAGGTACCGCGGCCCTTGAACACAAAGGGCATTTGAAGGGTAGGTTTCAGTCAGTAAGTCTGACACTAGGGTTCGGGAGAGCAACCTTTATATTAAGCCTTCAATCTGTTCTGTCAAGACGTAAAAACTGCGCGAATCACGGGCGGCCCAGCTGGGCCATGAAAACTATAATATAAAGTTCTTCTTAGAAGAGAGAATAAGTATAAAGTTGGTAAAATATTACGTATTTTAATGTGCACTGGATCCTACCCTCTATTGTGATCTCTCTCTATTACTCAAAGCTTGACTCAGAAAACTCAACTTTGAGTTAAGCTCGCCTTTGTACATGACTTTAATATCACTGATTTGACGACACGGTTGAAGCAGTGGTTGAGCGATTGGCGGCTACGCTGCGTGTCGAGGGTTCGATTCCCGCACGGAACAAGTATTTGTTTGGCCTAAAGATAGTTGTTCCGGGTCTGGATGTTCGTGTATGTGAGTTTGTATGTTAGTAAACGCACCCACGATACAGGAGCAATTCCTATTGTGGGGCAACGTAATTAACAAAAAAACTACTAATATTAGTTGTTATGGTGTTCAATAAAGAATTAAAGTTACTATACTTAATTTTCATGACAATCAACTGTGAGTCTGAACAAATTGATCAATTTGATAGCGGATCACGCCTGCACCGATGTTTGGAGGCAATTATTAAACTGTTTTTTTGGTTCACTGGAAATATCTGAAGCTGGTAAAAAATTGGGTATTTTCCTGAAAAATTCTAAAAAGTCAGATTTCCAAAAAGTAGTTTAAATAAAATTAAGACGATACCTACGATGCGTGGAAAACTCGCGTGACATCAAGTTATAGTGAAAAAAAAAGCGCATCAAAATTCAAGAGTGGACCTCCCACTCTTGAAATTTGATGCGCTTTATCTAAATAATACATGTCTATTATTTTTTTATTAATGGGTGGACTAAATGTTTACGGTTTACATTTTTATACTTGCATATGGGCTCCTGCAGACAGGCCTGCCGACAATATTAATGAAGGTATTTTAGCTAGGAAAATAATAATTCTTCTTTTTTTCTAGCTAAAATACCCTCCCAGTTCAAGCGAATATTTTGTTACTAGAATAATCAGTCATCACGCTGGTGCTCATTAATAGTCAGTCAATAGACCATAATCCAACGAAATCCTTGTAAAACATTTTCTTTGAAACGTTATGTCGCATTGTCGCCGGGCCTGTCTGCAACTATGAAAATAATGTATGTCCTAATCAGCGATAGCATAATGTCAATAAAAATGATACCTAGTGGATAATGGGTCATCAAATTGATTCTACTGCCAATGAAAGTAGGTACATAATACCGGTCAGAATGTTTAGGTGCATCATGAAAACCGTCTTCAGAAGAAAAAAAATTACTATTTTTAAAGAAACACCAAAGAGGTTTGAGCAGCTGTAAAATTTAGCCTTAGTACCTACCTAAACTTTAATTGAAGTGGCTTGTATAGGTACCTCAAATACCTACCACGACAAAACCAAAAATCCGGCCGAAAATAATAAAAAACTTAAAAACTGCCTTACCTTACTTGGATCTTCTCTTGCATTGCTAAGAACCTACATCCTAGTGAAGCTTTGCTGTTTCCCCATTAACCAAGGTTCTAATTTTATTCCGTCAATTTTAGTACAATTTGTACTTGATTTGAGAATAAATTTTAAAAAAATATTTTTTTTTTCGCCGTTTCGGGGGGAATAAACATGTTTTCTAACTTTTTTTTTTAAATTAATATTTAGTGAAATACGTAATAGATGCACTGCTGTACTTGATTCATGGGACTTTTCTCGTACAGAAGTAGAATATCAACGGGAAGATTCATACGGAATATGCCAATAAAATTTATATTATTAAATTACAAAAAATTTTTAACATCAATTTTATCAAAGATCATAACAGGTCCAAGCGTAGATCCTTGTGGAACGCCGTCGAATTCAGTGTTTCCATCGCTAGCCAATCCTAGCTAAAAAATGAGTAGACCCGTAAACTCTAAACAGCTTGGCAATCAAAAAATGTTATAGTATCAACGTTATAACAACACACTCAGGTGCAATGTGCAAGGTTCTAGATTTATCTCGCGCATTTAAATGAGTGACCAATCGGTGTCAATCTTGGTCAACTATTCAAGGACGTATGTTTTACGCTGCGCCGTAAACAATTTATTTTTACTTTGCAACACGCTTGAAATGCACAGCAAACAAGACTGCTGATCAAAATATTTATTATAAAGCTCACGAATCGAAAACGAAAAGGAGTTTTTGAGTGCTGAATGTTGTTCAAAATTTGCGGTCTAAATCTGAAATAATACACAACTAAATAACGAAAAAGTACACGGAAAAAAATACGGAAAATAAAGCCATTGTCACGCAGTCAGCGAGCCCAAGGCGAGGGCAAAGCTACAATATGACGCCGCTATCACCCTTGAGTAAATTTTCGCCGTTACAAATCATGACCTTATTGTTTTGCTGTCTGAATGTCAACGTTGGTTGTGTGCTTACCTTCTGGCGGTACATGGCCGCGGCTTTGGTGTTGTACTTCTGCGGTATAGTCAGCCCCGGCTTAAAGTCTGGGGAGCTCTCGAAGAACTCGCGGGCTTTCCCGTTCCCTCCGACCTGTTGGACAAACAAAAACAAGCATTTAAAAAAGTTATATTCTAACTACTTATCTACGCATCTGTTTCCTTTTCTAGTATTATCTTAGTCAGTCATCTTGTTTAGTTTAAAATAAAAGATGGGAATGATCGTGCAGTTTTTATAAATCTTCGGCCAGTTTCATCAGAGCTTTTGCGCTTCAAGGCTTTATGAAATTAGTACACAGCACAGCAGAGTGGATTGATTTCGATATTTTAGGATCGTATCTCCGAAAAGGCATTAACAAAAAACCGCTTACAGGTGTCGAATGAACCCTGTAGCAGTAATAGCGCGACTGGAACTTAGCTTCGAGAAGTATTTAATTTTGAGTATGGATTATGAGCAACGCAGTAGTAGTTGTCGTAATGGCACAGCTCTGTGTAACTAACTAAAAGACGGCCCTGAGCACGGAAAACTAAAATTTGAAAGCCAAAATCACAGCTAACACCTTGAGCCCCTAGGTTGGTTTGTCTAACAGACCACGCAAAGCAACATCGTATAGTGAAAGATAACCCAAAAACAGAGACGACATAAAAACTAAAATACAATGAAACGAGGAGAAAACCACAGCAAAAATGGATCAAAAAAGAAATAAAGAATTCCCAAGTTAGAGTCAAAAAAGAACGCGCAAGCAATACGTACCATCTCGAATAGGAGCGCGGCGGCGAAGGATAAATATACACTTTAGTATTGAATCACAAACGACACAGCAGTAAACGTCAATCCCGCCCGACGCCACGGTGAATAATGGTGTCTTCGTTCCTGGAGCGTTCGTTTATCAAGCTCCCAGAAACAGGAACTCAGTCATTATTATATAGGGCTACCTGTCACCGGGTATGCACTATTGTAATCTTCGAATCAAGCCGATGATACTACGCATCACAGTAGCCTGCATCTACAGCACATGATTTGTTTACATACGGTGTCGAGATAGATACAGAAGGTCTATTTGGTTTTGTAGGATTGTTGGTATTTGGGGATGACTCGGACTGATGGACCGCGCGGAGCTTGACTAAATAATGTTGAAGGATGGAGCTAGTGCGGGAGAGATGCCTAATATCAATTCGTGCTTCATTAATCTGGTAGATTGATTGGTTGGCTGATTGATTTTTTATATTCGATGGATATTTTAAGACCCAAGACGCCTTAAGAAGGAAACGAACCGACTAAATAAAAGTATTGTAAAATTGTAGTGCACCTCAAGGCGCTACTTATCCCTAATATTATAAATGCAAAAGTAAGTTTGTTTGTTACGCTTTCAAGCTAAAACGGCTGAACGGATCGTCATGAAATTTGTGCAGATATTTAGCCTGGGATATGGAAACGCGACATCCACGCTGGCGGAGCCGCGGGCAAAAGCTAGTAAATATTATAAATGAAACACTGCTTGTGATTAAACTGAATACTTCAAATTCAAATTCAAATTCAAATTTATTTATTTGTGAACATAGGGTATGGTAAAATATGTTATACAAAAATATATACATAAATAATGTCCCAACAATGTTCCGCCAGGAGGCATACAAGTATTAAGAAAATTAAAATGATTAGAATTTGTACTACTTATTTATAAATTGCAAAATCTCCGGCCCAAGTGGTCCATGACTCCTAAAAGTAGGTGCCTGAGGATTGACGGCGCCGGCGAGTCCGGCAAGAGGCTAAGAAGAGGTGGCGAGACGACATAGAGGCCTACTGCAAGGGATTGTACGAGGTGGCTCGAGAAAATAATATCTGCTAGCTACCAGCAGTGAGGCTAATTTAAAAAATAACAAGAGTAGAGAACAGAAACCATATTTTGATTATTGTTAATAATAGTAATGTCAAACATTTTTTATCAATGTTTAGAACAACAGTAGACGCAAGCGCATTAACAGTTAGTGTGGGCGCTAAAGAGCAAGAATTAATGACGACAACGCACCAGTAAATAAACTTTATCTACTTCCATGCTATAAATCCTTTATAAAAGTTTCTGAAACAGTTAGCTTATTGCCAACATTAAAACAACCAGTGTCATAGTAACCACATCAACATCCAAACGAGTGGTATAATTAAAATGTTGTACTAAGTTTCATTACGCAAATCCTTCGCTTTTTAAATGGGATCGAAAAAGCAAAGGAATCACCAAACAGCCACATTCTCACTACTCACTTTGTGTTATATTGATGAACTTCAAAAAAAGAATATTATCATGTACGTGCGTTTCACTATCACAGCGCCGTAATAAAAAACAACATTATTATGTTATTCGAATTCACGTCGTGCCCCGTCATTTATTTTTGTTCGATATTAGTACATATTGCAAAAAATATTGTTTGTTAATTACAAAAATGGGTGATACAAACTTTGATAACACACCACCAGATATTTCTAATGTAGCAAAGGATTTTTCTAACCAATTGTTCCCAGTTAAGTCGATAAAACAATATTAAAAGGCGTAAGTACCAAGATTTTATGAATTAGAAAATAACCTTTTCTATAGGATTTATGGGTTTAAATGAAGTCTTGTATGCTACTGTACATAATTAGGTATTAAAACACTCATGTGATACTAACCCACATTCGTGTTTTAAGACCCCTTCTTATATAACAGTTGCATAAATAACTATTTCTCAAACATGCTTGTAAATTTGAGCATTATTTTGACAACCTTCTTCGAGATAAATCGAAATTGCTGTACTGGCCAAATACATGCGAGCAGCGGCAAAAGTTGTTTGAAAATCCATATCAGTCGTGGTTTAGTGGCCAAATAAATTACATAGTAAACCCATCTGTCGTGTAATTTAAAAATGGAACGATCTTTTACTCCGAAACATGGCAACCAAAGAGGTAACTTATCAAAAGTTTTATTTAAATATCGAGCTGGCTTGCAAATAGAAAGCTTTTTATTGAAAAATAAATGAACATTTTAACGCTGGAAAAATTATTGTTGTTCGTTGTTCGTCATTGATTGTTTTTCTAGGTACTATTTAGTTTTAATTTCCGCGCATTATTTGAGAAAAGTATACAAGCCTTGGCCACAACTAGGCATTCAAAGACTTACATTATGTGTGCCTCGGCTACACCTTCGTCCATCAATGCCTCTTTTGCTGGCCGCCACAGAAATGTACTATTAAAATAACGTATTCTTTTGCATACATTTCTAGTTTCGCTATGTTTCTTTATCCTCAGCAACTACACTCAACGGGCTTATACTTATTTCCTCAAAATCAATGCAAAAGCACCAAATTTTGCCCAAAAATCTTCAGACATCAGAGCCATAACGTCCTCGGACTTGAACTACTGCATCGCAGTTTGCAACTGTAACTCGAATCATATAATTGAATCCCTAGAAAGGAAACGACGATCACCCCCTAGGTGTACTATTCCATGTGCCATCAATTTAGCAATTGAAATTCATTTGAACGAGCTAGCGCAACAAGTGTGAAATCAGATGAGGACCTGAAGTGTTCTAGACGGCTCCAAGAACCACTTACGAGGTATTTCCAGACCATGCAGTTGATGCATGTCCTTGTCCGTGATTGGATCAAAGTGTAAGAGGAATAAACCCATTGAACACTGTTTTATTCTTTGACATTGCACAAGGTTATTGGGAGACGCTTCTTCAAGTGTTTGTTTTTTTTTCTTTTTGCCTTTAGGTGTAAGGCTTTTGATTACTTAGTTGATTGTTTGGAGATAATTTTGATTTTCATTTTGTTACGTTAGATTGGAACCGAACATGTATTTGTTATTTATTTATTTATTTATTAATTTGTGCTAAATAGCTGCTTTATATTGAAATTGATTGTTCAAATCACAATTATCGAGATTTTGAAAATGCTCCGGAATAACTGACACCTTACCTTTTATAACCTTGGACACCATGATGATCAGAGTTCCCAATTCATAACTGACATACTTTTAATTATTCTGAAAATTAACTTAAGATGTAAAAAGTCATTGTTATTTTTTTTTATTTTTTCAGGCAGAAGCACTTCATTTATTTAACAGTGGGCAACATGGATAAACAATAATATTTATTCTATGGTCAGACTTATTAGCAATCTTAACGGGGATGTAATTATGAAATTTTAATTGACATTTTTGATGATTGCATCAGTTTTTTAGGTAAACCCAAATAACATTAGCAAAAGCGACGACATGACCTAAACTTGGCATATATTTTATAATTATAAAATTGAGCTCCAAATCGCTAGCAATTAGCGACAATTTTACATTAATTTTATCAGTTTATATTCAGTATGTTGTGTAAAGCTTGTTCTGCCATGCTACGCCTATATTTTTGAGAGGACATTTTGGAATGTCCTGGGGCTCGAGACAAGTGAGATTCTGTCAACGGTAGCGTGGCGAAGGCGATTGTCAATACGTCAAAAATGTATGGGATTGACAGATGCTATCGAAATATCACCAGAGATCAAATTCCTACATTTTGGCATTACGACAGTCGCGTTCGCTAATTGAATGGCACATTGTCTAGGGCCTCTTGATCTCTAACCTAATTAAGAGTACCTACCTAGCCTACAGTTTTACAAGAGCAAACGAGTAGTATTATTGGGTTCCTACTAGAGTTGGAATTGTTTGTATTTTTTTACATAGATACAAGGGCCTACGAGACAACGCTCAGCGTGAACCGCTACAAATAGATAATTGCTAAGAGGGGCGCGCGAGTATACTGGATATCTAAAGGAATTCTGTTAGTGGTCTTATACAATTAGTGATTGTATTTTTATTGTGATCTGCTTTTATACGTTCCTGGAAAACGAAGGCGCTATCGAGCGAGACCGGCACAGAAGAAGTGGCTAGACATTTTGATCCCGTACCACGGCCCATCTGAGCTCTATTTAATAAAGCCGACAACGCGACATTGCTTAAAATGTAGCAACTTAGAAGATTGACGAATTGTGAAATTTTCATTACCAGTTGTAATTAAATAGGCTAAATAATAAAATATTTATACAACTTGTAACAGAATAAACGCAATACCTCTTTTTTTTTCCCGATTTCAGAGATGGTCCCATAGTAGAAGTTGTTCATAATGATGATTAAAATGACCCCTAAAGAGGTATTGCGTTTATTCTGTTACACGTTGTAGAGCTCGTGACTAAATAATAAAGGCTGCACAGGTCGATCTTCGAGATACCTACTGCGACGCTAGCCGAGGTCGGCCCGAGGATAGGTGACCAATTATACATACGAAGACTCCTCGGTGCCTTGGAAAGCATGTAAAATGGTCCTATCGTGTTAATGGATTGTTAAGGTCAGATAATTTGGTCCATGTAAAATAATGGTACCTACTCATCTGATTAGACTGAGTGATTTGGGAGTTTTTTGGATTTAGTGAGTAGGAAAGGCTGCCTCCGTGGTCGAGTGGTTTAGGCGTTGGCCTTGTGGTCGTGGGTTCGATTCCCACGGGAAGCATACTTTGTAAAGTTGTTTCCAGTTTGGCTAGGATATTGCAGGCTTGAATCATCCGATTGTCTGATAAAAAGATGATTCTGTGCTTCGGAAGGCACGTACCTATAAGCCGGTGGTCCCGGCCGCCAAATGGCGGTCGTCAAACCAAGTCATGCCTTGAGGCGGCTTAGAAACTCTGACGCTAGGGTGTGTGCGGTCGTTAGACCTTACTGCCCATACGATAAAGAAGATGAAGAAGAAGTAGGAAAGGCTAGGCAGACTAATTGATTGGCACAAGGAAAGAGAGGCCTTTGCTCAAAGGGCCTATCTCTCTAAGCCCGAAGTCCGTAGTTTCGGCCTTAGTGTCGGGCGTTTTCTATTCCGTATCACCTACGGACTTACAATTAGTTCCGAACCCGAACTAAGAACAACTGTCAAATCGTGTTGTCATTCATTCTTTTTCGGGTTCGGGACTAATCGTAAGTACGTAGGTGATACGAAGCTGAGTAGAAAACGCCCGACACTGAGGCCGAAACTATGGACTTCGGGCTTAGAGAGTAGACCCCCAGCAGTGGGCGAAGTCGGGCTGCGAATGATGAAGATGATTCAATAGGGCCTTGGTGGTAATTTGCGACGCGTATTTGACATCTGCACTACCAAGGTTACGCAAGTGCGTTCCAAAAAGAAAAGATAAGAAGTTTCTAGCTACAAGACGCTACTGTTCCCTAGCTGTCACATGTCATCCATATGTCAGTAATCAGCTACAACGTAGATTCCTAGATTAGCAGATCGCGTGCGAGGTTACAAGTGCATTACTGATTCCAGACACAAGTGGACCTTAATGGCTCTTAAACATGACAATCTAAATCTAAAAAGTGCTAATCACGCAACTGATGCAGTGGATAATTAGCAAGGTATCTAGGGGTTCCATGAGCATGTATCATCATCATCATCTAGGTAACGTAGCCAGCCTATTCTGTGAAAATCTTAGGTGATCACTTAGGTGATCACTTAGGTGATATTCATGTGACCTGTCATTCTACCATTTGATTGCATGTTTTGACAGCTTACTTCTTGTTCACTGCACCTAAGTTTTCACTTCAAGTCTACAAAGCTTGTTTATTTTGTTGATGGTTTAAAATTAGGTACAAATGCGCACGAATTAAGTGACTTATACCCAGTTGTTGGAAATAAGATGTCGCAGAATTAATGTGCCAAATTGTCATTTATGGTCGTTTATTGGTTGAAATTTTCAATGCATCTTCAACACAAAGTCTAAGCAAGGGTGACTCTGCACCCTAGGTAGCACTAGTTATTGGTTTGTAAATGACTTCTTTCAAATTAAAGTTATGTAAATAATGGCTGGAGAGGATCCGACAGAATGAAGTTCTGGGAATTCAAAATTTCCTTTGACTTGAGTCACAGAAAGTCTTTGACAGGGAAGTTCTCAAAGGCTTCCTTGGCGCGCATAGTTGTTTGATAATTCCTCTTTGCTTACTGAGCGATCTCAGGGAGGATTTCGAGGAAACGAACGAAATGCGTAGTTTGGTGACGTTATTTTTGGTTTCTATTGAAAAGTACATAAAGAAAGAGAAAGTACCCAAGGCATACCATAGGGTATGCCTTGGGTACTTTCTCTTTCTTTATATATATATCCCAAGGTCATATATATTTCAACTCCATATATTTCATAATGGAATATTTGGTATTAATTAGCCTCGTGTTAGCAACTAACTCTAAGTTAAAAGCTAACTCTGGTTCGCACAAGTGTGTAGGCCGCTTTAGCGACTTCTTTGCGCAGCTGTTACAAACTTATAACCTTCGCAATGCATTGGTAACGCAAGGAGAAATATCGCCACTTGAGCACATTGCGATCCAACAAACAATGTAGCAATGTTGAACTGTTGACATTGAGTAAATCATGTTTTAATAATAAATACCTACACAGTAAATGATTTGTGTACCGTCTTGTCTTTTTTGAGTAGGAATGAAATGCGATATAATGTGAAGTGGATAATGTGTGAAAGATGATAATGACGATGAATGACTAGGATCATATAAATATAAGTGACTCTTAAAATCACGGTTGATAGCACCGTAAGGATGAAAACGACACGTTGAGATGATCTCAAAAATATTCATATAAGTGCATATGGAATTGTGAAGGATTTAGTATGATATAATTATTTATGTTTCACTGCGGGGCAGAAGCCTTCCTCTCCCTTTTCCTCACACTTCTGTCTCTTGCCATTAACGGCCGTTCATCTCTCCACCTTCGTCTTGCTCAAGATTGATATGATTATTGATAATCAGTCTACCTTTAAACGAGCAATTCTTGTATATTGTCGCAGCCAACTAGCTGAATCCGCCGTTTCATTAAAAGTCTAGCCTTTTCATTGAACTGCGCCGTTTAATCAGCGCCATAAGTGACATGAGCAAGTCGTTAAACGATATTGAACACAAGGTCAGTTAGGTCGCTTAAAAATGGCACATTTAAATGAAAAGGCTAGGCAACCAATTAAACGGCTGATTAAGCTAATTGGCTAAGACATATATATTACATGATCTGAATCTCGGAAACGGCTCCAACGATTTTCATGAAATTTAGCATGCAGGACGTTTCGAGGGCGATAAATCGATCTAGCTAGGATCCATTTTTAGAAAACGTCATTTTATCCGTGTTTCCAAAAAAAAAACCGGTCATTCATGTACTAATATATTATGTGAATAAATAATGAATAGAAAGGAAGAGGGAGACACAACAAAAGATGGACTGACTGTGTGAGGAATCTTGTAAAACAAGTGAGTAAATGATGGCGTGACGTTTGACCGGGGAGAATGAAAGAAGAAATCGTGTTGCGCGCACCCAAAGTTACACGACACAAGGGATGAAGATGCGTGGGCGATTAGTTATTGCATAGTAACTTGTTTGTTATATTTTCGATGTTTTCATATACTGCCCGATGTTAACTAATAATTTGGTTGTAAACCGATATCCCGAGATACAAAAAAAAAAACCGGCCAAGTGCAAGTCGGACTCACGCACGAAGGGTTCCGTACCATTCTCTATAAAAGCAAAGCAGTATTTAGATAAGCATTTGTTGACTACTAAAACTACATACTGGTATTCAGATGAATCCGGTTTGACTGGAAGCCCACAACAATATAGCTGGGAGAAAGGCTAAGCCGATGATGATGACTAACGTTGCTTTTCAAACTCGACTAGTACGAGTGATTTAATTGACATTACATTTACCTACATATTTTCACTTTTGACTTTTTTAATGGTGGAATCTGAATTTATTTGTATCTACATACTTATTTAACACAATATATGTACATCACCAGCCTTTGCCCGCGGCTCCGCCAGCGTGAATGTCGGTTATCGCGTAAAATGTCCTTCTCCATACCCCAGGTTATATAACTGCAAAATTTCATGACGATCCGTTCAGCTGTCGTAGTGTGAAAGCGAGACAGACAGACCGAGTTACTTTCGCATTTATAATATTAGTAGGGAATTTATCAGTGGTTTTGCAAGAGTTGAATTGATAATGTAACATTTTTGTTGATTGTAAATAATGCTCTCAGAATAAGTAATATCAATCAATATTTATAAAATTCTTCCGTTGCTGGTGACTGACTGAGTGACTGACGGACAATGCACAGCCGAAACTACTGGTCATTAAAAGCTGAAATTTGGCATGTAGGTTTCTTAGGGAGTGCAGGGGAACACTGAGAGAGGATTTCTCGAAATTCCTACGGTAACGGGATATGCGCGTACGAAGTCGCGGGCAAAAGCTGGTATAATATTATAATAATGATCTATCTTCAAACTATTTTAGTTTTCTAGTGTAGAGTAAGATTTCGTTGAAATGAATGAGACAATCTATCAAAATCACCCTTTTTTATGGATGGGAAATCATCAAATGACTTCTTCCGCTCTGGGTGGAGCGGAAGGGAGTGTCACACTCTTACTGACTGAAACCCATCCTGTTCCTTCTAATGTCCTTTGCGTTCCGGGGCCACGGTGACTTTCTAGAACCAATTCCGCAACATCGAAATTATTCGAAATCACCCTTGCAAGTAGAAATTCATACATTTATCACAAGAGCGGTAGCGAGAGACGATTGGCACAATATTTTCTTGTGTTCAAAAAAGATACAAAGCATATTTCGTCATGTACCAAACCGCACGGGTCCCGCGTGGTGGATTGTGGCCCATTATGTACCTCTCACGGGGAGGACCGCGCCTGCGTCTCAGCAGTGGAGGAAACATTAAAGGCTAATTACGCCATGTTTACGTTAAAAGTACTACTCATTATTTATCTGTTCCGCATTTAACTCTATTTCCCGTCCTACTTTCGAAAAATTACGGAAAATTACTACTACTGGGGCGAATCTGTTGGAATTTGACACAAATATAATTTTTAGGGTTCCATACCCAAAGGGTAAAACGGGACCCTATTTCTAAGACTCCGCTGCCCGTCCGTCCGTCTGTCATCAGGCTAAATATCTCATGAACCGTGATAGCTAGACAGTTGAAATTAATATTGAAAAAAGAATAAAATATATAATATACAACAAACGTGATTTTTATGACGTTTTTTATAGATAATGGTACGGAACCTTTCGTGCGCGATTCCGACTCGCACTTGGTCGGTTTTTCATGTCAAAATCATATATTTTAAACGATCTCCACCTTGGCTTGTTTTAAAATAAGTAGGAAAGTATTCCTAACATTATTCGAATGAGTTCGTTTTGTTTATCACACCCAATACTAATAGCCTGCTATCTTATCACAATTTATTGTTTGATTATAACCGCGTTTACATGAACTACTGAATCACTAGTAACTGCTAAATTACGTCATCTGTATATTTATGATACTGAGCTTTATTTTTTACACCCTAAGATTTAAACTCCTTTGTCGATTGTTGCACGTTGCTAACTAGTTAGAAGATATTATTTTGACAAACTGTGGTTCAGGTTCTTTTTCGTTAATGGAATAGGCTCACACAAGACAGACACCTTTTGAAAGGCTGGTAAGTAAATCCAATGATTGCAGTGTGACTTATTGAGTAAGGGTGGTATTACACTTATCAAATATCTTTGTCCAATGTACATTTGATCAAAGAAATTGGACGAATTTATTAGTAATTAGTACTAAGAATTCGTCCAACTTCTTTGATCAAATGTCATTGGAAAAAGATATTTGATAAGTGTAATACCACCCTTAGGTAGGTACTTATACTGAATGGGTATGGATCTGAATTGAGTCATCAAAACATATAAGCCTTATCATTCGCATTCGCATGACAGTCGCAATCTGGCAAAATTGAAGGAAATTGAAGCTATTTTGAGAGAGAGGTAGGTCTCTACTATTTAAAAGTTTGAATGAAATTTTTATTAACTAGATTTTCTGCTGGGGTTTTGTCCACTAGGTTTCATCTATGATTTTCAGTCATGAATGATGATTTAACTACCTATTTGTAGTATTTACCGACTTATTCAATAAGCATCTCTGAGCGTTTGGTTAGTTTAAATACTTTTCAGCAGATTAGTAAGTATTCAAATTTTCTATAGAGAATTTCTGTAATGAGTATTTAAAATAATCAAATGCTTAGATTTTTTTAATGAATAATTTTACGATAAAGTTCCCAGGCTGTTCCTCACTCACTTAAAATATTTCTGATCCATTATCCGCCTTATGTTTACCGAAAGCAAATGCAAGGAATGCAACACGTTGCTGCTAAACAATTGTCAGGCGCTAACGTTACTTTTTGCCATTATCAGTTTGAGTTTATAAACCCACGAAATTAATTAAATGAATATTATAGTAAATATTTGATTGTTTGCATAAAAAGGTCGTTGCATCTTTGCTCCTTAAAAAAATAGAAACATTTATGAAATTTTTCACATTAATTTTCATTGATAAGTTTTAGACCATCAAAGTGTGTTTAACTTGGTAAATTCAATTTAAATAATATAGCTACAATAATTTAAGGGTGCTACATTTTCAACATAAGTTGACCAAGCATAGAAGCATAAGCACACATTAGCATCTCGAGTTGGATTCTCTTGTTAGCAAAGTGTTTTATGGTATGTCCCATCTGGTAATTCTTAACAGCAGCAGTTTGGTCTGCCCTATTTGTGGCAATTTGGCAATAGTGGCCCTTAGACATGCCGACCGGTCCGGGCCGGACCAGATGCCTCAGTGCTGCCACCAGGTGTACGTCATTTTAGAAAACTCTCCTTACGAAAATTCTTTCAGAGATAGAAAGCTGGTAAAATGTACACATTATGGAATGCAATAAAGTATTGAGTATTGAGTAAAACTATCGCGGGATGTAATAGACTGGCTGAGGGATAGGCACCGAAGCAAAGCACAAGAAAAACCTAGTATTTAATAATGGCACTTCAGAAATATAACTATCTTACACCCATTGTAACACCCTTATAGGTATATATAGTAAGTTCATTAAGTAATCCTTGGATGGTGTAGGTACATCATCATCATCATCATATCAGCCGAAAAACGTCCACTGCTGGACATAGGCCTCTTCCAAGTGTCGCCACAATAACCAGTTCTGTGCTCTTCTGCGTCTTCAACATGCAGCTGATGCTGACGCTGCATGGTGTACAATAAAGACCATTTTCTATTTTATTCTTATCAAAAATCTTGTATTTAAAATATTCTTGGTTCAGGCCAATCATTGGTGTTTGTGTGAAATGGGTGATTCTCAGATAATATGAGCTACTTTTGATGTCCGCGTTAAAAATAGTATAAGTTTGAAATATTAATATTATGTAATGTCAGTATCATTTAATACAATAAGTCTTCTTTATTGTCACTGAATTTCATGACCTTGGTTAACTTAGTTTCGATTCAGTGGCACCTTATCCTCTAAAATAATCCCTACCCAGGCTTGTCCCTTTACTGTTATGTTAGTGAATCAGCAAATTTATTTATTTATATGTCGCAGCCAATTAGCTAAATCAGCCGTTTAATTGGTGGCCCAGCCTTTTCATTAAAATGCGCCGATTTTCCAGCGACCTTAGTGACATCTTTTGTTCAATATTGTTTAATGGCCACTTACATACTTGCCCATGTCACTTATGTTGCTGATTAAACGGC
This sequence comes from Melanchra persicariae, assembly GCA_947386135.1. Taxonomy (NCBI): domain Eukaryota; kingdom Metazoa; phylum Arthropoda; class Insecta; order Lepidoptera; family Noctuidae; genus Melanchra; species Melanchra persicariae. The sequence continues at coordinate 33,265,487 of OX376643.1, forward strand.
GCAGTTCAATGAAAAACCTAGACTTTTAATGAAACGGCTGATTAGGCTAGTTCGCTGCGACATATAGGTACATTTCAATGAATCATAAAATTAATTATTTTATTTTTTTATAAACTAGCATAAATAATAATTAATGTAATGATTTCAATAAAATAACTTACTCGTACTATTATATTTTTTTGCAAATAATTTAGGACAAATGCCCGCATGTTCCACGTCTCCTCCCCTGGGTAATTTAACACTTTGATCACATTACTCAACAGTTGCTAAATAAATGAGACAATCAACATTGTCTTTCCACTGGTCAGTTTTATTTGGTATTTTTCAATCTGAGTACTTTATTTTACACATATGTACTTACTTGTACATGTACAGTAATTTTTAAATAATTTACCATATCTTTTTTTTTCCATAAATACTTTAACCATTATCCTTATTTTCTAGTGAAAAAGTCTCTTCCCTGCCATATTTCCCCTGGTTAAGGAGGTACAGGGTAGGGATACAATTTCCAGGGGAGATAGAAAATATAATAGAAAATAAAAATATCAATGAAAGTTTTAATATGGGAAATTATAAAACGATCGAATAAAATAATAACGTAGCGACTGATGATGAGATACTGTTTTAATAACTTGAGCGGTATGAATTTGAGTAAGCGAAAAATTAACTAAACTAACGACGAATATTGATTAATAATAAAATCCAGAAAGAGCTTACAAAAATTGGGTTGTGATTAATCCATTTCAGATATTAAAATTCTACCCGTGCGACTAAATTACTAAGTGAGCGACTAGAAATACAGAAAGGGCAACTTCAATATTAAGATAGAGACTATTTTTCCAATTGAGGTTTTAACATTTTGCTCGCATCACTCGCTCTTGCGCACCAAATACCTATGTTATTTGGTGCGCAAGAGCGAGTAATGCGAGCTCGGGATTTGGGGCCCCCGACTTGGACAGGTTAGGTTAGAAGGAGATGGCGGGGTCAAGTGAGCGAGCGAAGCGAGCGAACAGACCCCGCCATCCCTTTCGTGGTTATTTTTTTTTAAACCACCCAGAAATATCATTTGCCAAATATTTAAAAAAATGCAGGACGTAACGTTGACACTCAAACAAATATTAGGTCGCTCAAATATTATAAAGCTTCTCATTTATTAATGTTTGTAAGTTGCTGTTCTGTTGATTTCTCGTCACTCGCTGTCAGTCGCTCACTAAGTAATACTATAACGTAAATTAATTATTTTTGTCACTTAAAACATTAATTTACAGTCACTCGTTTAAATACTACCCTTTTAATATTATACAAATTTTATTGTTGAAAGCTATTTTTTTGACTATTTTATTGCGCCAATGAATGCAATGATGGTATTTTTATTTTCAAAGTTTAGGTAAGTTCATACAGGGTGTCTGCAAAAGAATTTTCAACGGTAAAATATATTAGTTAAAATCTTAAAAGCTTTTAATAATTTGGATTTATTTAAAAATGAAATACAGAAAGGCAGATTTATTTTTTGAAAATAATTGAAGTTGAATATAATGCCCTGACGTTATAGCATTTTAAGAGAAAACTGTTAGAAAATTAATAAAATAATTCAATTGAACACAAACAATTTAAATAAATTATAGATTTCCTCTAAAACCCTGATAATATCTCATTTCTGTCCACTTTATCCCTCCCCTGTATAGCAAATATTTGTGTGGATTAAAATGGTAGAATGCTTCCATGAAGTAGCTTTTAGGGTTCTGAATGTCCGTATGAATAAACCAATTCCTCATAGGATCAGTTGTGTGTTTGTCTGTCAAAGTCAAAGCATTTATATCAAATAAACCATTTACAGTTAGGCAAAAACATGAAGCTATTTGCACATTCCAAAGCATAGATCTCTATGGAGAAGAACATGCAAGAAACTCCACGCACTCTTTTAAACCATTTTATGATTTACAATAATCCTGGTTACATTATCTTTGTTGCTTCTACATGTGAGAACAATGTAAAGAAAGAGAAAAAAAAGAATTCTAAGTATCAAATAAGAATAAAATATTGGAATAAGCCAGTGGCAGCTAAGAGATGACCAGCCTCCACTGATGGCGCCCGTTCACGAACATGACGCGTGTACCAGTACCATTCAGCTCAACCATTTTGAAGGGAACTGAATGATCCAATACACGCGCCACCATCAGCGAGACATTCGAGTGAGCATGACAGACCCTCAACTGCCCCTGCTCATTCATGTCAAGGAAACCATCTATTAACATAAAAGGCTCCATGGTCCACACATTTACAGGATTACAAAATAAAAAATGCTTCTACTGTATATAAAACTATAAATATCAATTGGTAAGGACAGAAAAATAAAAGTTTATTCCAAACATTGTAGAAATGTGGAATTTTATTATTATTAGATGTATTAAAAAAAAGGGTGAGCATATGGTCCAAATATAAAATCCTTACTAGTGGAACCAAGCGGCTGAGACTGTGGAGCAGGACCAGCAATAAGCCAAGCATTTTTATCAAGGATATAATCTTCCAGTTTATAATATGCCTGTCTACATAGTGTGCATTTTATGCATGTTTTAAATTTTCTCTCATTCAGTTCGAGAATTTCAAATGGTATTTTATTATAAAATTTAACACAGTACCCCATAAAAGAAGTGTGTATTTAGCCAATCTGAATCGGGGTTGATCTAATTTGTTCTTATTTCTAGTATTAAAATTATGCCAGTCACTAATCTTACTAAAAAGATGAAGATTTTTCTGAACATACATTATGTTTACATATATGTATTGACAAGGTACCGTCATGATGTTAATATCTTTAAACAGTTCCCTTAGGGAATCGCGCCAACCCAGATTATATATGGCTCTGATGGCTCTTTTCTGCAGAATAAATATAGACTCGATGTCTGTAGCTCGTCCCCATAATAAGATACCGTATGACATGATACTATGAAAGTAACTAAAATAGACCAGCCTCACGGTGTCTATTTCAGTAAATTGATTGATGTTTCTGACAGCATATGTTGCTGAACTTAGCCGTCCCGCAAGAGATGTTAAATAAGGACCCCATTGTAGCCTTGAGTCAAGCGTGATCCCCAGGAAAACCGCGCTTTCGACGAATTCAAGTTTCTCTTTGTTCAATACTGTCCTTCTGTCACAAGCAATTTGCTCTTGAACCTCTTAGACCAATTCAGTTGTTGTTGAATGACACTATGTTAAACTTTGATGTAAAGTTTCCTAAGATATTTAAATACTCCTACATTGCTTCTAGTCCGTGTATTGTCAAAAGGTCAAGTATGAGGTCAAGTATCTCAGAAAATGTTAATATTTATGATTGTTTAGGTATTGCCAGTTGTATTGAACCTTGTCCGTCTAATATTGCAGCTAGCATTCCAATATTGATTGCCGCGATTGGCAAGGTGATACTAATTTGTTGGTTTGTTTGAAGACATCTAGAATGACACAAATAGCATAAACACATAGTAAACAAAGTTCAATTGCAGTGGCAGAGTAAATTGATACAGTTTCTTGACGCAGTCGCCAGCACTATGGTTTCCATACAAACTTTCTTCGTTACTTTGCTGCCGTCTCGCCTAGGAAATAATTAAGGTAAAGGGAGACTTACCATCATTTTCTCAAGCTCCAAGTCCTTCCATTTGTCCATGGTAACGCTCCGTACAAATGAAAGGTGGACCCCCAGACTGCGGTGGACTCCTGAACATTCCAAGCATATCCAGATGCCATACGTAACAGACACCCATTGAGGATTCAAGGTTCCACACTCGAAACATTTCTACAAAAAATTACGAAAATTTTCATTACGTTTTTCTTAGCATACGGATATGAATTTGTAACACACAATGACTTACGTTATTATCGTCGATATTTCGTATGGAGTTCAGCTTCCTGCGGGTTCGTGGGGAAGCCATTTCTTAGCTGTAAGTTGCGTTTATCGTGGTGGTTTTTAAATAGTCTATAGAAACGAACAGAGTACCCAGAGAACGTACACACGCAAAACAGCGAATTGCGAATTGTCAAAATTTTTCAGACGTCCACTTGGCATCCATCGACCAAAACTAGACTTTTGTCAAAATTAGGGATGGCTCTAAGAGATACATAAAACGGAGAAATGATTTTGCCGGGCCAAAAAAATGATATTTTTCATTGAAATACCTACTAAATTGATTCAGTGATTCAAAATTTTGTGACCCTAAAAATCGACATCCATCATTTTTTCTGTATTAATAACAACCATAATATTAGATTGTTATTCAAGGGTCGAAAGGAATCAATTCCCATATGAAGTATATAAACGCCTGAGCGAAACGAGTGTGGCTACTCGTGTTAAACTCGACTTTTCATTTCGAATAGGTAGAAAGAAAGCAAAAATAGTAGTTTTATTTTCTTGTCTACCTACTTCAAATTGGTAAATACCGGTTTTTTAAATTATAATTTGAATTCAGAACTAAGCACTTTATTGTTGTTCTGTTTTGATTTCCGTGTGAACTATATAATAATAAAGTACTTAGTTCTATATTTAAATTTTATTTATACATCATAAATCTAATAATTGATCTACTTGGAAATTCGCGTTCATTTATGTAGGTATCTTTCCTTTGAAATTTCTGGCAAAAACATTTCGATTACCTACTGTATTTGCCTCGTTTATAACCGACTCCGGGGCCAAAATTTCAGAATCATTTAAACTCATTTATAATCAAATATTTTTCCACGAAAGCGAGATTTTTATGCATCGGTACAGCTTACTGAGTTAGTATGCCGCCAAATTATATGGTCTTTTTTAATTTTAAATATGGAACACACCGCGTCACCGCCGCGAACCATCCCGCTTAATACCTACTTTTTTTTTAATTTACACTGGCTTTTTATACACTGACAACACCGCACCTTTTTTATCGACATTATCTTAACCGCTCGACCGGCAGCGACATGTGAAAATTCCAAAATAAAAAATAAATCTGACGTAATAGTAATAATAAACATTAAATTCGCGATAAACTTGCGGCACACCGGTGTGCCGGCAGTGCTCGAATGGCTGTCCCCTGCGGCTTCGCACTCTGCCTACCCTGACTACCCTGCCTACCCTACCTACAATACATTTTCAATAATTATGCTGCTATACGAGGCGGTGACAAATCCAACAAATCAAAAACCGTGACAATCGGTCCAGCAGTTATCGAGTTATAAGTGTTGTAACAAACCCGACTTTGTTTTATATAATTAACGGTAGGTATGGATTATAGATTATGTAACTACCAAACCAAAGAACAATGGTAGGTTTGGACAAGGAAAAAACAGAAATTGGCACCGAGATGAAACTATCACCAATATGTAGTGCATTGTTAATGTAATTATCGGATCCCTTCCTTTTTGGAACGAAGTTCCTTATCGCGCGTTGCGTAAGGGGGTTAGACGGAAAAAATGAAGAACAAAAGTTGTAACGACACGTTTTGCTGTAGTTGAAAGCCGTGCGTATACCTTAAAAAAAAATATTACAATTCCTTCACTAATTAATCGAAAGGAACTTCGTTCCATCCGGGTGTCCCTTGAAACCTCTCAAGTTTTTTTTTTCTTAAAGCTGGGGAAATCAGGGCTTGTTAACGTTACCAAATAACAAAATAATAAACGTTACATAACGTTAATTTCAATTGTGATATCATAGTAACGTTACAAAATTTACCGGTATTTGATAACATTAACAGTAATATAACGTTAAGTAACATTAACTTAAAATACGAGAATAATCGTTTTAACGGTAAAATAATTAGTGTTATTATAGCCCACGAACTTTCTTGTATTTTTTACTATTTGAAGGAGCTAGCCTTACATGCTTCGAACTATAATAAAAGAGTTCTAGCCAAGTTAATACCAATCCAGTGCCCCTTTGCTTTCATTTGCATGCAGCTATTCTGTTCACCATGATACTCAACACATAGTAAAGAAATAACAGGTTTTCACATAATTACTCAAAAACTCGAGATGGCTGTGTGCTTAGTTTCCTTAGCCTCTTTTAAGAAAATAAAAAAAATAAAGACTTAATTGTTGTTCGTGTGTCATTTTCATAAGTCTTGATTGACTAACTTTCTTTAGATATTGTGATTAGAGAAATAAATATTATGATTTGTATGTAGTGCTTGTTACAGAATAATAAGTAATTGAAGGTTAAGAAAATCACTTCTTATTTTTACTTTGATGCAATTATTTTTAGTTTGTTCTGTTAGTTGCTATTGTTAAATCTTACATTGTAAGTAAAGGCAGACTAGACAAAAAAATTGAGAAATCGATTTTATGGACCTCGATAATTATTGTGTGAATCGATTTATCGAATAACGATTCAATCAATCTTTTCCGAAAAGAATCGCCATCCCTAGTCATTATTTTGACCATAGTGTCTCACAAAACCTGACCTGAAACCAAGGATTAGCTTAACGATGACAGTATCACCATTTTTTTTAGCTAAATCATTAAAACCAAATAACGCATTTATTAAAGGAGCAACCATGCTCATTTTATAATGTTTAGTTTTTACTAATCAACACATTATATTTTCATATTCTTCAAAAATTATTTGTTTCTACCAAATGGTAGCTTTTATTTTGGGTACCTACCTACCTTCTTCCACTGCACTGCCTTGACCCTTGTGGCGGGGCTAAAGGGACTTGAATTTTCTATCTAATTAGGTCGCTTTGTCACTTTCAGGAACTGAAGTCGATTCCCCAGACCAGTACCTACCTAACTATATAATGCGCCTATTTCTCGTGCCGCTCATCACATATTTTCCTTTTCAATAATAAAACAAACACTTTTGATTTGTTAAAAAGTAATGAAATATAAAACAACATGGTTTTGAGGTGGCGACAAATCTTTGTCCTGCGTGTGGCCAGGAGGGTGCTATTACCCGCATGCGGAGTGTGCAGACCCAGTGCGATTCTGTAAAAATGTTGAAGTGAAAACTTAGGCGAAGTGAACGACAAGTGAGCGGTCAAACCATACAAAAAAGATGGAATAACAGCTCACTTGTCGCTCACTCCACCTAAGTGGACACAGTGAGATGTCGACAGAATAGACTGGCTCAGATCCGCGCGCGGGCGAAAATACACATGACAGGAAAAGGACCCTTAAGCCGAATTTACATTACGAAATTAGTTTCATGCATGTTGAAATTAATTTCATAACACTACTTTCAGTACCTATGAAACTAGTTTCATTAAAAATAATAGTGTCGTGAAACCTACAGTATGTCTGTGTTCATGGCTCCGCTAACATCTAAGCTTTATTTTGCATTGCAAAATGTTGTCATACAAATGTTATTTTATAAAATTAAGAAAAGGTTGTCTCGAAAGAAAAGATGTTGGTGGATTCGAGGCTGGCTAGCAAGAAAGCAAGCACTACTAAAAAACACACGTCTTATCAACGCCGGCGCTTTCGTGACACTAGTTTCACGTCGCGTTTATACGATGACATTAGTTGCACGACACTAGTTTTATCCAAAAATCGCGCGCAACACGAAACTGTTTCAGTGTCGTGAAATCGATGCATGCATTTTAAAACTTGACGTTTACACGTGAAATTGTTGGTGACATTAATGTCACGGAACTACTTTCATGCCACTAGTTTCGTAATGTAAATCCGGCTTTATGTAGGTATATGTTACATGATGGAGGTAAGTAGGCACATAAATTTGTAAAAGCTTCTTGTTTCATAAGCTTTCTAAAATGGCATTGCGGTGTTCGCTTTTAGCATAATATTATTCGCCTATTCCGTCGCTTTGCATAAGGCTGCCTTCCGTCTTTCCATTTTCCCATTGTAATAATATTACAAATACTTAAAAACCTACTGTAAACTTTTAGCAAATATTTGAATACACGGCAGTTACACGTTTTCCCATGCTCGCCTTGCTTGTTTAGACTTTTCTTGTTCCCGGTTTGAGACGGTGGTTGTTTCATTATGCGGTGGGTTCTATTTGTTCAGATCAAGCAAAATAATGTATATAACCTATTGATGTATTAAAAATACATCAATGCCTAGGTGTATTTTAATTTACGACACTAGAAGGCAAAAAAAACACCAATTTCATTTGTGATTCATTGCACTGTACTAAAAAAATTCAAGGCTACAATACTTCCAACCAACGCATCAATTATAATACATCAGTGGTAGGTATTGTTTGTTGATCTATTTCAATAGTAAGGCGTACTCGCTGCTGCAAATAATGACTGCACCTTCTTCAAATGGATGTAGGCGCCCTCTTCAAGTTCAAATGAAGACGACATAATATTTGATTCATGGTGGATTGAATTATTGAAAACTTGTCGCTCGCTAAGTTTAGCCACAGGTGGAAGAATCGAATATTACCCATCGATTTTTACAGCCGGTCTCAATAACGTAGAGTCTATCTATTTACAGGTAGGTATTTCTGTTTATTTAATGCCATAAAACACAGTTTTCTTTTCTTTCTTTGACCAACTGTCAAGTTATTAAAAACTTGAGTTATTGAAACACAAACATGACGTTTCAGTTAGATGGTATTCTAGCTGAAACTTCATGTTTGTGTTTCAATAACTCAAGTTTTATAAGACTTCAATATTTATTTTTGATCCATCTTTGGGAGGGCTTTGCACTTACCATAGATTGGTAGAGCAATAGAAAAGAACCTTTTGTTTATCTTTTTCAGACTTCTTATTATTATTTTAAAATACCATCTGTAAAATCTGAGTTATCTCTCGAAAACGGGCGAATGTCTTCTTTGACAAAAGATTGATGAGTTATTTTACCAAACAATATTGTTTCTTTTGTGATGAAAGTGATAATGCGATGTATGAAGCCGGTATTGAATTTGCTGCAACTACAGAATCTGTAGAACGCAGAGAGTATGTACAATTATTATATTAACATAATTATATAGTCACAGTGTACAATATACTATACTGAAATAGAGACCAATCTTCGGCCGTAAAGTGGGTAACCACTAACGCCTCGCCCCTAACACCATCTGTTATCGCTAGTAAGAATCTTTATTCATTTTAACTTTAACCATTGCTTTACCTACATGTGATTAGATACCTACCCTACACCATACGCATAGATACTATCATAATTTCATTGATGGTAATTTAAGGATTTATAAATGAAACATTATATTTATCAAAACATGCTTATTTGTCACTCAGTCACATAAAATTGTCAATATTCTGTTTTGTTAATATAGTGGCATCTGTTCGTATCATATTGAAAATAAGTGCAGAGCTGCCATCTCTTATTCATAGTTAGAAAATAAGTCCTATAGATTTCTATTTGTAAAATGTATTATTTTGCTTATTACGAAAAATAGTTCGATATTTATATACTTTTGTAATGCAAAGAATGTAAAATATGAGTAAACAATACTAAAATTGGCCGACACCGTGAAAACAGCAATTTTTTTCGAAACAACAATACATTGAAGTTGTAAACATCATCTTAGAGCTCAAATCTCCTAGTTTATTTTGATGTATAACACTTGTAAGATAAAGCCAAGGATACACTAGGGGACAAATGTCGTGCGGCACGTGTCGCCAACTACATCGAGTGAAGTAGCGCGACGTTGCCGGACTTCGCTCGACATGTCTGGCTACATCGGCATCATCTACACTAATATTATAAAGAGGAAAGATTTGTTTGTTTGTTTGTTTGTTTGTTTGTTTGTTTGTTTGAAATGAATAGGCTCCGAAACTACTGGACCGATTTGAAAAATTCTTTCACCAGTAGAATCCTACATTATCGGTGATGGTCATAGGCTATAGAATATTTTCAAAAAAGTTAGGGATCCGTATGAAAAGTTCGATAATGTGACCCAAGGTGTGAGAAAAAATCCTTATATCGCGTGCGCTGCGGAATCTATTGACAATAGAGCAAAGTGATGTACTACAGTTTCATAGAGGTCATCAATGTCTACAAAAAAGTCCGCGATACCATATGTCTAACTATTATGGATAAGTCACCATGACCGCTTTTTGTTAATATTAGTCAAGCAAATCCCATGGTGAAATAAAAAATGGTGATTATATTACCATGATATTAATCCTTATCCATTTAAATGGTTTGATAATTAAGGTTGATTATGTCCGTGTAAATTACACTTTAAATCATTCAAATCGGACCTTTCGTTCAAAAGTTACGACGGTAATAAACATGCTCGGAGTAAGAAAAATGTCGCGGCTTGAGCGAACTGGGGAGAATCGTATCAATGCTTGGTCCGATGAAGTTGAAACACCACGGCATTTAAATGTTTTCGATAAAACAATAAGAATAACGAATGTTTGGATTTTTCGAAAATCAACTAGGTACATACATAATAAGGGGTGAAGCAGGGGTGAATAAGTTTTTAGGGGAGGAAATTATAGCTTGCTTCAATTTACGTCGGAATTCTATGAACAAACTAAAAGTGGGATAATTAAAACAGATCATGTACCTAACAATTTTTGCATAATCAACCCCTGACGGGCTGAACGGGGTGAACAGTTGCGCTGAACCAATAATGAGAATCGTTGTGCTTAATTTTCCAAAACTAACCATTATAAGGGGATATGTATAGGGGCGTTGCAGTTTGTGGAGTACCTTCTATCCCCACGCGGACGAAGTCGCGGGCGAAGTGCTAGTCACATTATAATTATGTACGCCGCAGCCAACAACATTACTTCGGTGGGTGTCATGATATCGACTGCCTTGTGAAACAAAACTTCGTCATGACGCCAGATATGTCCGGCGAAGTTTCGCGAAGTCGCACGACTTCGTCTAACGTCGCTGCGGACATAAGTCGCGCGTTGTCGCCATACTTGTCAGGCGAAATCGGCTGGCTTCGCTTGACATGTCGCCGATACATGTCGCGGCACATTTGGCCCCTAGTGTATCCTTGGCTTAAATAAAACAAAACTGTGGTACCACGAAATAATCGCTGCCACTCACAAAGTCACAAAGACACTTCACGACAAACACGTCAAACGAACGAGTCAACTGCATTTGTTTGTCATATCTTACACTGCCATCTTGTGTTTTTTCGTCGAACTATTTCATCAGCTATCCAAACAACCTTTCAAAACTGACGTAACGGTACCTCATTTTCTACTAGGTGGAGTTAAAGGCGACTCCTCGCTGTAGATGTTTTATATCCATGGGTATAAATATCCGCAGCAATAATGTATAGGCCCTTGAGGCGGTTTAGAAACTCTGAAACTAGGGTGTGTGGGGTCGTTAGACCTTACTACCCACACGGAAGAAGTTAGAAAATATCCAGGCTATAATCCAACAAAATAAAAAACATCTTTCAATTTGTTCGCATATGGACTAATACTTCGTGATTTAGTATCATTGTAACCCCTGACTTTCCTGTATTTTGTACTAAGATTGTACCGCCTGTACATAGTCATAGTGGTGTTGGCTTTGATGTATTTCGCAAGTTGTGAAATAATATAAAAATAATTTCGTGACATCAGTAGTTGCTCAAATTTTATGCACTGGTCACAATGCTTATAAGTATCTATTACGGACTTAATTGGAGTTTCAAAAGCTACAGCTAACAGAATCATTTCTGATGTATCGAATCTCGTGCAATAGCTGGGCTAAATCCTGAAAATTTTTAGAAATCACAGTCATATTTTGATATCGGACCCTTGAAGACATCTTTACATAGTATAAAACAAAGTCGCTTTCGCCGTCTTTACGGGATTTTAATGCGGTTTTCATCAATAGACAGTGTGATTCAAGAGGAAGGTTTATATGTAGAATTCGTCCTGAAATTCCTCCGGGAACGGCAAAAATGCTGTATGCGTGTACGAAATCGCGGGAAAAAGCTAGAACGTGGGTATAGGTATACATTGTCGAGACAGGTTCACTAAAATCTGGTTGGTGCTTTCCTCAAAATACCACCTCAGACATTGAGTATACTACATAATACTCATTGATTTGACCACTTCAATATTATTGAATGAATATAGCCTTATATGATTTGTCTGTGTTTCTTCTCAAAATAGCCGGTAAACACCGACTTCATCTAGTTCAAATAAGAAGGAGGAAAAAATAGCAACACACAAAATAAATAGGTACCAACTTAATAATATTTTACGTTGAAATGTATACTGATATGATGATAATGACCTTGTCACTTCTGTCGCTGATTAAACGGCACAATTCAATGAAAAGACTAGACTTTTAATGAAACGGCGGATTCAGCTAGTTGGCTGCGACATATACACCTCTAACTTTATTAATTTTAAAATAGGTTTAAGTTACAAACATTCACATCAGAATTTGAACAAAAAATATGGGTAGGTAGGTACGGTCACGGTGTGACTTCCTTGGATTGGAACTTTAGAACTTTTATAAATAAATAATCTTTAAATTAGGAATGTATAAATGTAGACTGTTTTTGTACAGCAGACATGTATAAACTGCCTTCTTAGGCAGATGGATTAGGTTATCTCGTAATTCTAAATAAGTTGTTTTATTTATTACAAATAAGTAATAATAATTAAGTAATATCCTGAGCAAGGTTCTCCGGTGTTAGGTTACCGTATGGGTTTTTATTTTTTTCCGGAAAAAATATATTGGATAGTTCTTGACACATTACATATTTGGTATTGCATGCTATAAAGGTAATTTCATGTCAATCCTCAGTACATTATAAGGTTTAGAAAATAAAACTCAGAATACTGAAAATAGGTATAAGATACATTTAAATGAGATCTGTTGCATTTAGGAACGAACAATTCACCAGTGGCGTAGCGTGGATGGGTTCATAATCTTGATCATCCGGATCATCCCCCGCTAGTTCATCGTCATCATCTTCGCTTTCATTTGGTATAAGACAAGACCGTTGACTCGTATTGGATCAATTTTTCTGAAAAAATATCAAATAATGTTTCACTGCATACATCATTCCCAAATCTGGCAGAATGCAAAAATAACTAGTAATGCATACAATGCCAAATAAGGAAAACTAACTTTCACGTTACTGCATAATATTTATATCATGCAAAGGTTTAATGGCATTATTGAAGCTAAATTATTACTTTTTACTTACATGTTTTATTGTTTTCAGTGTGTTGAGTCCTTTGATAATACCATGCTATGGCAACTTAGAACAAAATTAAAATTCTATTTTTTTTTTATTGAAAACAGCGCCATCTAGGTTTTCGTTAAGGGAAACAAATTGCGGTGTTGCTACGGTTAAATATATTATTTTTTGCTGGGAGTTACTTTATAACATTAATCAAGAAAAATAATATAATTTCATGATCTTCTTATAACAATAATAGAATATATAAATTAGTATATAATGAGGTTTTTATTATGAGCTTTAATAGTGAAGAAGTAATATTATGGTATTTATAGTGCAAAAGTTTGTTTTTGAATGGCCACACTTGAATTGCAAATGTCTGCGTGAGAGTGTAAATAACTACTCTACTCGTGCGCATTTTTTGCATTTCATTACATGCAATAGAGTTTTTGTTGTTTCGCTAGTGTTCGAACGTTCTTGTTGTGTTGTCTGTGTTGTGGTTGTAAACATCTGGTGCAAAGATATCAATACTGTTCTCACTGGCAAAATAATATTAATGAAACAGTACACCAAGTTTTAAAATGGCTCGAAAATAACTATCTTTGTGCAAACATAAATAAAACCAAATATATTAACTTTCAAAATTACAACTCTAAACCAAAAAGATTTAAAATTATTTGTAAAGGACAAGAAATCAGCGAAGTTAATGATTACAAATTTCTTGGCCTTATTCTCGACCAGAATTGTAACTGGAAATTGCATATTGAACATGTTTGCAAAAAACTTAATCAATTTGTCTTTGCCCTTAAACGTTTAAGGAGTACTGCGAGCGAAGCAGTTGCTCTAACAGCTTACCACGGATATGTTTCCTCTTTACTAAGGTATGGACTCTTACTCTGGGGGAACTCCACCAATATAAATGATGCCTTTCGCGTGCAGAAAAAGTGCCTAAGAGCAATCTATGGTATCAGCCCTTTAACTTCCTGCAGACCTATTTTCAAAAAATTAAAAATTCTAACTTTAACAGGACTTTTAATAATGCAAGCTGGTGTTTTTGTTAAAGAGCACTCAAAATTTTTCACAGCCTGTGAATTACACTCAAAATATACCCGTCGAGACCCTACACTACTAAGAATGCCCACACATAAAAGCACATTATGCCATAAAAATAGCTTCATAACGTCAATAAAAATTTACAACAATATACCAAAAGAAATTAGGGAACTCCCTTTGAAACATTTTAAATCCAAATTACATAAATGGCTGATTGGTAATTGTTTTTATAGTGTTAAAGAATTTACGGATAAAAAAGTAACGGACAAATATGGTTACCGATTACTTTAATTATTCCTACCAATTAGTTTATCATAATCTATTAAAATTTCAACTAAGTAAGTACTATGCTATACATACTTTTAATGTAAGCACTTTAGTATACCTGAGAGTCTTACCAAATATTAATAGATGTTTTAATACTTTTCTATTAGGTAGACTTATCTAGCTTTAAAATTTGTATCCTTAAACATTGTTCAAATATTTGTATGCCAGAAAATGGCGAAACATGTAAGAACACAATTCTAAAATAAGACCTAAATGTACCGTGTTTTATGCAAATAAAATATTCTTATTCTTATTCTTATTCTTAACCTTTTGTGATGTTAACGATTCAATGAAAGAAAAGACTAATCGGCATTACCTTAATCATAAGGGACGAAAAAGGTGAACACATAATTTTATTGTAAATGTGTGATGTTTTTTAAATAAAATGGTTTAATATTCAATTCTGTGTTTTTTTTTTCCTTTATGTAGTACGTATGTTTGTAGTCTATAGCGTATACACTCATCCCCCACTGCTATTACTATACTATGCACTCATCTCTCTACCTATTAACACAAAGGATCGGACAGCAGCTATACACACCTACCAACCTAAACATTTATTTATATAAATTAGTTCCCTTAACGAAAACCTAGATGGCGCTGTGTTCAACCATTTCCTAATTTTAAAAAATAAGGTAGAGTTGCCTGTTTATAGCCAGTATACTATTGTAGTCTTTGGATAAGACTTCTTAGCACCACGATAATGAAGATCGAACGAAAAGTTGACACACGATCTCAAAATGAATTTCAAAAACTTGCACACACCTTGACTTTGACAGGTTTTAGTTTCGTTACGCGGTACACTAGATGGCAGCACATTTATGTTTATTGAAGCTTAGACGTTGCCTGATCTGTCCTAATAATTTATTTTCCATTTTTAATAAAAACGCACATAACTGTACATTTGACGCTGAAACTTAAATGTTGCGAAAATGCAAATATTTTTTAATCGTTTTGGTGTAAAACTGGATTCACACAGTGGGAGACTACACTAGTACGTTTGGTTTTTATTGAGATTTAAAATTATCAGAAGGTACTAAAGAACTACTAATTAAATGAGCTGCTAACGTAACCGGTTAATTTTAAAGAACGTTTTCCATGCAATTAATTACAATTAAATACAGATAAAGCAAAACTACCATGGTAGAATTGGTCTAGGAATGCGATTTTGTAATCAAAATGTGACAACACTAAATCCGACAGCAGTGCATTCATGTCGAAGACCGCTTGCCAAAACTAAATCATTCTGATTTCGTCGCTGGAACAGTTGTTACGGGTCGTAATAAGTTTTGCATACCACCTGCACCGGGCACATCCTACATCTATAAAATATAATACACCTGTTTCAATTGTTAGTAACTTCCAAACTTGTACTGTTTGCGGTAACCGATACCCAAACAATACTTCGGTAAGAGTGAGCAAAAGAAGGAAACAACTTCAAGAATGAGTCAAAACAACGTGTACACCAACAAAGTTGAGGAGGAGTATTTGGACATCGTCTCTAAGAATGCTTGGGCCCTGGTCTACCAGGTAAGTCGCGTAGGTGGTACGCGGTATCTCTGTGCCACGCGCTAAAAAGTAACAACAATATACCGTGAACTTACTTCGATTCGCGATTTCTTCAAACTTTTCTACAACTTTGGTCTTGCTTTGAAAAAGTAAATGGTTTTTGCTCGCGCTTTTTAGCCATGGCATAGAAATAAGTGCATTTGCAACTTTGTTTTGGATTTTGTTAACTCTTTCGAGTTGTTTTTCAGGAACTTACTTTTTTTTAGTTTTTCAATTTTGAATTGCGTATCTGTTTATTATTTTAGGCATACATTTAGGGATGCCTTTGAAGACTTCTGCATATCCCCGCTATTATCCCATGTAGTGGATAGTGGGGTAGATAGCATTCTACTGCTGAGCCAGACTTTATTCCTGGTATTCCAAGATTAAACTCAAGAACTTGAGAACAGAATATTAATGTTTCTTAGTATTATACTAGGTTGAGGATATTAAAAAACTATGGTAACATAAGTTAAGTTTAATTTTGGTCAGTGGGTCGTCTTAGGGGCGGATTTATTTTCTTTAACATTATGAAAATGACCACGCTGATTATATCCAGCACAATGATCAGTCAACTTCGTAAAAAAACTTCTACCTTCAAGTTTAAATATTATTGTCTTAATACTTATAGAGTAAGAAATCCTTAACAAAAGGAAAGTTTGAGTTTGTTAACAATTACTCTTTAAGAATGAATATGAGGGATTAGAAACAGCACTTTTAAAAGGAACTATGTAAAAAATAATTTTATCGGCTGCTTTATCAAACTTTTCTATTAGGAAAAACGAAAATATTATTGAAACTTCTAAATAAGACTGCTATAAGATCTTCATATTAAATTAGTGTAAAGATCTTAGTTATATAGAAATAATAAATTTATTAGTTATATAAATAAGAAACAATGACAGGCAGTCATTGTTTTAACATTTTTTAGTTGCAAAAACTACTTCTGCATTTCTTAATCATTGAAAATGTCATCTGCCACTGAAAATCGTTAATGTATGTGGGTATTTTCATTTTCTTTGTCGGCGCCATTTTGAATGACCACCCCCCCCTCCCCCCCGCCCACGAGCCTGCGCCATTTTGTATGACCATCCCCCCTCCCCCGCCCACGAGCCTGCGCCATAGGCTGCGCGAGGTCGCGCTTTTACAGCGGCGATGATGCAGGTACATTTCCTAAAACTGAAGCCTGCAGTCCCCCCCCCCCTCCGCCTCGCCCCGTCGTTACAGCGCGTCCTTCCCCACCCCCTCAGAACCCCACCCTGCCCAGGCACAGCCTCACAGCTTACCTGAAAATCAATGAATGATTCTTGGAATAGTTCATACAGAATACCTATTAGATGAATATTGGACTTGCAATTAATGAAGCCCGATAGGAGACTGAGTTCCCGAAATTTGCAATGTATATGGTAGGTTGGCTGAGTGTTCTAATGAACCAGGGTTTAGATTGCTGCTATTATGGACCCAACATGGCAAGATAGCAGTTTATCTATTAATTCCAAACTATTTTTTTTTTACCTTTCGATATTTTAACAATCAGAATAGAATAGAATTTCAGATAAATAAATTGATCAATTAAAGTACATGTACACATACAATGGTTCAACATCAGGACTAAATACTGAAATCAAACCCTGATAGATAATACATTCAAAGAACCTTCTGCACTCATAAACAATAGGACACCAATTTAACATAACTTTCACTAAAACCTCCAACCTTTGTCCAACAGAAGATCGGGTTTGACTGCCAACAGTTCCGTCACACCTGGAACGAAGCTAAGAAACCTCAGAACAAGCCACTTAACCGCTACCGCGACGTGAACCCATTTGACCACACTCGGGTTGTCTTGAAGCGTTGTGAGAGGGACTACATTAATGCTAACTATGTAACGGTAAGTGCATTTCAGAACTCCCAGGTTGGTCTCTTCGTAAGGTGGCAGGCGTGCAACAAAGGTTTGTGGAAATGTTTCTTTAAACATTGAAGTATAACCCTCTTATTCATTTCAATAGAACTCGTATCAATAAGTAAGGTCACACAAAAACCACCCTTACTGTTTCAAGAAAGGTTCTAACGTCAACTTGTTATCATGGACAGTGTTGAATATACTTTCAAATTTCATTGGTGATGAAATTCAAGGAAATATTTAACTACATACAAATAATTTAAGGAAAAAGTTTTAAGTATGTCCTTTACAAAGTGTTTAAATAAATGAGTAATGGGGTTAGCATTTCTAATAAAAGAAGGGCAGGGAAAGCATTGACGAAACTTAAGGAACTGGAAGTTACAAAAAAAGCCATAAAAAGGAAAAGTAAAATAAAAAATGGCAAACAGCAGTGTTGCCATGAAACTATGAAAATATATCAGAGTAAAATCTTGTAAGTAAGTAATACATCTTAAAGAAATCAAACTTATTTTCTATACAAAAGCTGTCAAATGGCCATATTTATTATGCCTTTGGTAAAAGTTATCAGACTATTGATAATTCAGCTTTAAGAAAAGCTAGCTGTTTGTAACAGAAAAACTAGCTCTTTATTAAATACTTTCCTTGCCCTTTTTTAATTTACAGGAAAAAATGCGTTACTGATTTCCAACCCAAACACATACGAACGAAGCAAGTTAAAAAGGAAGGTCAATTTACCAATACGTAGAAGCAAGCCTGCATATTTTCTTGAGCTCATGTAATATTTTAGCGTTTTTTCTATGTCCAGAGAAAAGTACAAAGAAAACAACCTGGCTAGAAAAAGTGATCACCCTGTACATCAATATGATGGACATGCTTCTGATTTTCATTGGTGGTTAGTATTTTTGTAGCTTATAAGCAAGTATAAATCTTATGGGTGCCCTAGTCAGTCATTGTTGCATACAAACGTAGTCTGGCGATTACTCTATTGATTGACGGTTGCGTTCGGTATTATCAAGACCTATATGGAAACAAAACAGAAAAAAAAATATTGATGTGCAAGTTATTTGTGTCGAAATATCCAAATTTTAACACAACTTTGGGCGTAAATAAATAACCTATTTATAGTAGATTCCAGATAAATGTGCAATAACGGTCATTGACCCACATACATTTATTGACTTTCTTAAAATCAAAAACAGAAATAAAGTCTCTAGTTATGTAAAATGGTTCATAATGTATTGTTCAATGTTGTTGTTGTTTGTATCTACGAAGGTATATTAGGGAAAGGTCAATGTACTTTATTGCAAGTTTATCTGGCACAAAGTATAGTACGAAAATTGCAAAATAAAGATAAAAAAATGTTTTAAATAGATACATTCAGCACTTTTTTCATAATATCCCGACTACCAAGTGTCTTTCAGTAAATTTTACGAGCTCATTTTCGGTATAAATCATCTTAAATGATTTGGAACTGTAAATTTGTGTGCGCACTAGCTTCATATTACTCATCACAGCGTTTATTTCTTTCTTTTAAATGATTTTGAATGAGATAGCATGCATTTGACCGCGCCTATCAATGAGTTCAACCGTTCGACTAAAGCCGTACCGCTTAAAGGCTCTTAAGGGCCTTAAGAGCCTTTACGCGGTACGGTACGGCTTTTTATACAAACTTTCAAATCCTTATTTTTCGAAATCAATGAACCGATTTTAATAAAACTTGGTATGCATACGCTAGATATCCAGGTCTAAATATTCATCAGAAAACATTTTTGAAAAAGATTTCAGAGGGAGAGAGAGCGATTTTAAGTTTTCTATAGAAAGTGAAAAATCACTATATCCTTCCCCCTGAACTCTTTTTCGAAAATTTTCTCTGATAACTATTTAGGCCTAGATATCTAGCGTATGCATAAACAAGTTGTATTAAAATCGGTTCATTGATTTCGAAAAATAAGGATTTGAAAGTTTGTATAAAAAGCCGTACCGTACCGCGTAAAGGCTCTTAACGCAAACCATCGTAAGAGACATGTTTTTAAAAAACTTTTAATGTATCTTAAATTATATAATTTAAGATATAAAAACGCTAAAGGTCGCTTATATACTGTAATAATTATACTGTACTTACAGTATACTTTCTAAAAAAGTAAGTAATCGAATTACCAACTTTCAATTACTCCGAAACGTTAACCCAATAGGAATCAAAGCCATATTACAGGTGCTACACTCAAAATGGTTGCAGCCACTCTCTCATCCAAATCCTTCTCATGTCGTATTAACATTTGAAAGCTTTCACTGCTTCCCAATAGATTTAAACCTAATTAAAATATTCATGAATAAAATTGGCCATCAATGTCTGGTGCATTCAAAATAAGTACCAATTGTACTCAATTTAAGGTTAATTTTAGACTGTATGTAAGCTTGGTACACATTACGAAAATAAAGTGATGTGAATTCAAAAATGAACCCTAATGGCTTGAATGTAGTGTATATCTTTACATTCAGAAAGTAGTGGATATTAGTTTTGGTCCTTATTATCAATTTAAAATTAAAAAGTTCTTGATAAAAATCTACCGTATCTGCATGAATTAAGTCTGAATGGAACTGAAATTAAACGTATTATCGTTCATATGTTTTCAAACTCGGACTTAATACACCAGTTTACAGTAAATCTGTTGCCGCAAAAATGTTGTGATGTTTACTACACATGGTTAATGCTAAGTTCAAATAAGTATCATAAGTATAAGTAGTTTTTTTATCAGCTCTGGTTTTATAGTTTCGGATATCTATGTTTTATTAATCATTCATTTCTAAAAAACTTCGCTTTAAAGCTCTTTATGTTTAGACATAGGAAAAATACCTATTAGGGACTAGCAATAGTCAGACATCATATTAGTGTACAAAAATCCTGATAACATTCTTCCTTGGCTTTGTAACAAGCGTTCAGCGGCCCTACCATGACGTGTTAAAGCGTGAGTAGTTCGAGCGAGAAGGATGGAGCTATATAGGGTGTATAGCTCCATCCCTCCTTCTCGCTCGAACGACTCACGCTTTAACACGTCATGATAGGGCCGCAGATATATCTAAGCACTCAAACGCCAAGTGAATGTTTCACTGAAAGCTCCAATACACATAAATACTAGGTACTGCCACTAAGCTCGATTTTTTGCGTTTGCCTTTTATGTTAACACTACAAAAAATAACAGTTATTACAGTAACATATGTATACAGGGTGTACTATTAGTGCGGGGTCATATTTAATTCGTGTATTTTTTAAATGTACCCTCGCAAAATTTTGTGCAGCTCAAATTGCTTTGTTTTCGAATTTCAAAACAAACTTTATCAACGACATAGTCCACTGCAACAGAATATTTTGATGATATTTTAGCCTGAAAATGGCTATCAGAATTAACGGAAAATCCAACAGTATTTAGTTTCGTACAAATTGCCTGTAATAACTATGTGCACCGGGTATTTAATCCATCGCTTAATTATTGTTTCTAACCCGAACCTATGCAATTATCTCCATTCCCCTTTGTTCCGCAGACAACGCATAGGTGGGCATTACATTACCAAACAAGTACTATAATGTACTCATGTACATAGTAATCTGAATCTCTTTAGTCATCGCGATTGTTTGAAATAATTACATTTTCAGGTACCTATTGAACTATTGAAATAAAATTAAGGTATCCGACAACCTTTGTCATCTTTCAACGTAATTTTCGCTGATACCTTCATTTTGTAAAATTATGTTAGCGACAAAGCGATGAGAAAATAAAACTCGGGTTTTTTATTTCAGTAGGTTCTAAGAAACGGCCTGCTAGACATCTTTGTTTATAAAAGATTTTTTTAAATTATTAAACCAGGAACTCTTTTTATTTACCCATCGCATTGTCGCCTGTGTTTATAAACAGACATCGAATAACAGCTTAGCCAACGTCAAGCAAAAATGAAAGTTCATAATTATTCCAAAAAAAGAAACTTGAAATATTCTCATTCACTTTTATTGCATACGGTGTAATTTTGTATCCAAAATATAGAAAATGGTTCTGCTTCTATTATGCAAGCTTAAACTACTGCTATCATTTAAAATCGCGCTTACCTACATATTAGGACTAATTAGATTTCCTAAGAAAGTTAAAAATGGAGAAGAACTTGCTGACTAAAAACACACTAATTAAAAGTTGTCAGGACTGAATCCTCTGCATCTTAGTAGTACGTCCTGTGTAATCTTACTAGTACGACATTATAGTCGGGACGCAACGGAATCAGAATCACTCAGTTTTGATACGTGAAGGGCCGATTTACACGGACAGTTTCTTGAAGCTATAAGTCACCGGATTATTGCAAACACCGTAAGTTTGTAATAAATATATAAACTCTCGATATATTGTGAACTGATCATCTAAATATATAAAAATCTTTGTTCGTATGCCCTGCCATGCTGTTCATATGATGCGATAAAACTTTGTCAAGTATTTGCTTTCACTTGAGCGAATGTAGCAGCAACGCGCCAGCTACATAGTCTCAAGTAAAATAAACCCCATCATATTTCGATACTTTAATGTAATACACCCGTGTCCTATTTAGAATAAACAGTTTTTGATCTCGCGCGGTACGGTGATAACATTATGCGAGATGAGACAGGCGAACTTATATGACTATAATGCGATAAACAATATATTATAGCTCTCTTAACGGGTAAAAGCTCTCTCCGTGTACAAAAGCTTATATGGTCTACGTATGCCTAACGTGCATACCAACAATACAAACCAGGTACGTTTGGTATTATTTTATTACCTGTATGTTGACATTTTTTTTCACATTCGTCGCTATCCGCCTCTCCGCTGAAGCCGAAAATGAATATTTTTTATATAAAATTGGTATCGGGAATAATCGGGATTTGTTCGTTCAGGCCAATTACGCCGAAAATTAGGCTAAGGGCGCGTTCCCACAATGTCGTGACGACAGATTATCGTGTCGTTTAAAGTGTCGTGGCTTGTGTATTTAAATGGAGGTGTTCACATTGGACGACACGATTAACGGTGGTTCTCGTCACGACATAGTGGGAACGCGCCCTAACTTTGCAATTTAACTCAGATTTTTTGCCTTTAACGTGTAGGGAAGTATGTTAAAATGTATCCCGCAAAAAGTTAACCCCCGTGCCCCGGGTTTTTTTTCAATAATCACTCGACGGAAAGTAAATATTACTGGCATGTTTATTTGGAGCATTTGTAGAAAATATTGTTTTACAAGTTGGTCGGTAAATTAAACATTTTACATCCGAGCAACTATCCTTTTTCTAAGTAAAGTTGTTTTTACT
The DNA here is from genome assembly GCA_947386135.1 of Melanchra persicariae. Taxonomy (NCBI): domain Eukaryota; kingdom Metazoa; phylum Arthropoda; class Insecta; order Lepidoptera; family Noctuidae; genus Melanchra; species Melanchra persicariae. The sequence goes on from OX376643.1 coordinate 33,288,689, forward strand.
TCAAGCTTTAAAATTAACTGCTTTCTTTGAATAAAATGACTTTATTTTCATATCTTTTATTGAAACAAACGCGTTTTCATTTTTTTTACCATGACCCGGTTATGGAAAATATTATTAAATATTTATTAATATAATTATTGGTTATTATTAAAAGAGAGATCACGATTCAAGAAAAAAATCGAGTTAGGATTTTCTTGCAAGGTTCACAGCTAATTTGACTGGCATAGGTAAGTACGCGGTTTCCTTTGTCCTTTCAATATGCGCGTTCAGTTTTAATAACACGTTAAAGTTTTTAATATTTTAATGGATATAGCTGTCAAAGGGGCGCCGCGTCGAAATGTTATGAAACATACGTCGGAAATATTTTACCAATTATTTTGGGTATGCACTCAGTCGTGCATTGATTTTGATATGTTCGGTAACTATTTAATCTCGCTCCACGATGGTTTGTTTGTTTGGTTTGCGACCGCATATTCATCGTTTTTATTTTAATTTGACACCTACGTTCGCAATGTTATGAATAGGTGACAGAAAATATGAAATTACATTTGCGAATAAAAAAATCGTAATTTACCCGCGATTTCTGATTGAAAGAACTCAATGAAAGAGATAGAAGAAACCCAACTTCAAATGCTTATGTAAATATTTGAAGTTGAGTTTTTGCTATCTATCAATTTGAATTTGATCTCTTTTGAACGAAGTGTTAGTAGATATATGTTAAATAGTGATAGTTTCAGTCGCTATTGTATCTTTTTATTTAATATAAAAAACCCTTGGAAGTTCGGCCCTATGTGTGCGGGACTTATTCTTCACGTTACCCCGGCGCCTTAATAACTAGCGGGAGGGAGTGTCAGACTCTTACTGACTAAAAACCATCCGTGCTCCTCCTAGCGCCCTTTGCTTTCCAGGATCGCGGATACTCTTTTGAACAAAATCCGCAATTGTACAGCAGGTACTGTTGTAGTTTTAGGGGGTACCTACTGAATTTGCAAATAATATTAATGAAGAGTTGTAGGTATTGGTGTTAACAACAAACTTTTATTTAACTTGCCTTGTTAGTAAGTTAGTATATATTGGTCACATCTTGCAACTGAGTTTCAAAACAGTAATTATCTGCAACCAATTAAACTGAAATTTTCCATACACGCTTGGTTTGGATGACAATGCACGAACAGCTAAGTGACGTCATTCTAAATCCAATGTTGCGGAGTTTTAAAGATGGCGGTGCAATTATCTCTAATGTACTCCCATGAAAGAATCTGGTTGTATGTCCCACAACCTCTATTTTGATATCAAGTAATAACTTCGTAAATGTATAAAAAGGCTGCTTTTATACAGTGTGACTTTCATTTCATTGACAATCTTTAAAAAATATTCATGAATACTACTTTCACTGTGGGACCAAGCTTTAAATCCCTGGAAATTAAAACTGTATTCCATAACTACACTTGTCGAGCTAGTGATGTGAACAAATATGTGCGTATCAGTTTTTTTTTCATATTGCGGAATTGATTTCATTGTTAAAATATATAGTCCACTCTTAAACCACAATTGACCGTCCACCAGCAACCACCGTACGTAACACACTTAATCACACTTTTAATTAATTACCGACCCTGCTTCATAATTATGTTTAAAATTTGTTCGCTCGACAACATACTTAGGTATTGGTATTTTTTTGTTCAGCGATATTTTCGCCAATTGTCAACCGATGTTGATATTTTTTTTTTTATTGGATGAGTATTTTCCCGGTTTTGTCCCATTTCAATTTGGTGAAATCCTGATGAAAAACTTCGGTGATAGATAACGGAACTCAACTCTTCAATAAATGATAACAAATCTCCCGGGATTGCTGAAATCGCATATTGTTTACACCAGTTCATAACATACCATCACGCCGGTACGCTGTGAAGGGGTAAAGGGGTACGCAGATGTGTAATGAACCGATCTTGATGGTTCTTTTTGCGTTAGGTTTAATAAAAGCTAATCAGTTCTGTATAGTGTTGGACGTAAAAGAATAGCATCATTCCATCACTTCCCGTGGGTGTCGTAAGAGCCGACTAAGGGACTTGCCAGAAAATGGGCAGCAGCATTCTCTGTATATTGCAACAGCTACACTGCGATCGCCAACCCGTCTGCCAAGATTGGCGATTATGGCAAACCCCCATTTTGGGGGGTTTATTAGCTCTCCGAAGCTCGAATCGTTTCATGAAAGTTTTTATAATACTTAACAAAATAATGAATTACTTAATAATTACTTTATAATAATATTTAATATTTATGTATATTATTGTTTTGTTAATAATTTAACCTTACGTTTAGCACAAATTGCAATTAAGGCGAGTTTTAAAAATAACTCCCCTTAATTTCGTTTATGTGCGTTTTTCGATCAATATTTAGCTTGACCACTGGTCAAATAAACAACGAAATTTTTATCACAATTTTAACTATTGGGTGAGTTAACTACGGATCAAAACACCTGCCCTTAGTTATTACATAGTTGTACTTATAAGTAGTTCGCACAACTTTAAGTGTGCGTAGAGTTAGTGCATGCAATGTCGAATTAAGGCTATGCAGCGAAACTCCCCAGCTATGATGGTGATTGATATCTAATGAGAATAGAATACATCTATACCTACATCCCGAGGGCATATAGATCGTAGCGTCGTATGACCCTTTTTTTAAACGTTGAGGAATAGCGAAAATACTCATGTCTCGGGCCCGATTTTGATAAAAAAATCAAAACTGCAGCGTAGGAATTCTGAAAAATCAATTAAACACCTAGTATTCGGTTTCCGCAAACAAGCGAAACGCGACTGCCTGCAGGCAGGTACGTGAAAAGCGTACAACGTGTTTGTTCGGTATTTCAATACGTAAATTCCACGTGGGATACCATGTGACGTTTTGCCGTGCTATTGATATTATAACAGTTCCCTTTTCGAATTGTTGCTTCGCTGTTTCACACAATATTTCAGTAGGTAGTTAATTTAGTTAGCGTTGCATCGGAACCGAATTTATATGAAGCCCCATTCGCCATTCTCTTCGGGCGGCGAGAGAATGGAATCGGTATACACAGCCCTTATTGGAAGTAATATTTTACAGGAAGATCAGAGAGCCAATTCCACTAATTTTTAATCAACGTCCCCATTCGCATGTCAGTCGCAATCTGTCAAAAATAAAAATGTATTTAAATTAAGGCCAGAGAGCAGAGAGCGTGTGTGGCCAGGGCCCCAATCTGCTATTTTTATAAATTCGTCATCCCAACACGATCCCATTGTCATTTTGCTATAAGTTCGTAATCTGCTAAATTCATAATGGTCGATCATTGGTCGGCCAATGGTCTCGTAATAGAATCGTGGTTCTAAATATTCAATGTCTTTGAAAAGCAATGACTGCACAATGACGTTCTAATGGTAGGTCACTGATCGAAGGAACTGTCAAAACATTTGCAGATTACCGCATACGTCTGTCATTCTATGCCATTTCTTTCAATGGAGTGTCAGTGGTTGACCATTGGAAAGTCATAATGACACTTTTATATTAGTAGATTACCAAACTTGTCAAAATCAACAATTATGAAATCAATGATAGACCATTCTGACACTATTGTAATAGCAGACCTGAGACCCTGATGTATGAACTTGAAAAAGGCAAAAGCATTTCGTCTGTATTGTAGTTTTCCAAACACTATGTTGGATTATATAAATGACTATTTGACGCCTGCAGCTCCGCTCGCGTGACTGTCGAAAATTATCTCGAGGGAACATACTCCCGATCCCGGGATAAAAACTCATAATTATGTGGACTTTAGACTTTTTTTTTCTTTTTTTGAGGGTTCTACCTCTGCCAAAAAATGTCATGTAAATCTCAAATGCCATCAAGATCCGTTCAGCCGTTCTGAGGTGATTGAGTAACAATCATCCATCCATCCCAACATCCAAACTTTCGCATTTATAATAATATTAGTATAGATATACCTAATATAGGTATCGTAAGTGATATGTGTTTTAAATTCCTTTAAACAAAATATTATTCTTCATTACCTATACTTAAGTAAATTTCCTAGGATTTAAATAATCTATACTTATTTCAAATACTTACATAAAAAAACAACAACATTTTTTAGGTATATAAAATGTTAGATTACATACATTTCCGATTAAGTAAAATATCTGTTTACCCGAATGAACAAAGCGAGACTTCCAGCTAAACAGCTGTACAAAGAATTTTTTGCAGCGAAAATCATCGGAAAAATGCTTTGTGTATAAAGTAGAGGCAAGAGTATAAGGCAAAATGGTACTCTGACGTTGTTTTTCACGAATCTCCTAAAGTTTCACTAACTCAAAACAACGTCACGCTTCAATCCCCACATGGTAGGCACACCTACCTACAGTACAATAATTTCTTTAAGTCCCTCCGCAATCATCGCATTTCCGAATACAAACGAATGATCATTTCCATGTCGATCAATTATTAGATTTATCGTGTACTAGCTGACCCCCGCGGCGTCGCTCCCGTCAACTGGCTACCTACCTACCTACCCTACACCTACCTCCCTTTCTAAGCTACCTCCCCACCAATTTTCAGCCAAATCGGTTCAGCCGTTCTTGAGTTATAAAATTACAACGAAAAGTGGCATTGATTTTTATATAATTACTAGCTGTCCCCTGCGGCTTCGCTCCCGTCAACTGGCTACCTACCTACCTACCCTACACCTACCCTACACCTACCCTACACCTACCCTACACCTACCCTACACCTACCCTACACCTGCCCTAAGGATTCTTAAATTTCCTAATTTTCAGCACAATTTTTTAATTTTTTTTTTAATTTTTTCTGTCATAAGAACCTTCTCCTAATAATAACAATTACAACAAAAAAAGAATTAGTGAAATCGGTCCAGCCATTCACGCGTGATGCCGTGACCAAGGAAAACGGGTTTCATTTTTATATATAGAAGATATAGATAATAATTTGAATTCAGAACTAAGTACTGAATTGTTATAGTTCACATGGAAATCAAAACAACAGTACAGCAGTACGATTCTGTAAACATGTCGAAGTGAACACTTGGGCGGGGTGCACAACGGGTGAGTTGTCAAACCATCAAAATAAGATGGAATGACAACTATTGCCGTTCACTCCGCCTCGGTGTACACCGTGAGATGTCGACAGAATCGACCGGCTGTAAACATGTCGAAGTGAACACGGGCGGGGCGCACGACGGGCGGGTGAGTTGTCAAACCATACAAATAAGATGGAATGACAGCTCAGTTGTCGTTCACTTCGCCTAGGTGTACACCGTGAGATGTCGACAGAATCGACCGGCAGTTTGTATTCGGAAATGCGATGATTGCCGAGGAGCATTAAGAAAATAGTTGTATACTGTACATACGAGTATAATTTATGTCCGTGTACCATAGGAACTCCCATAGTACGTACACCCAAAGCTCGCCAGTGATGTTTAAGTCTCATATAATACGGAGCGAGCGTTTTGCTATCTAGTATCAACCGGTTATCTACAGGATATTCCAGAAGAGCGAGGTCATATGTAAGGGTGGTGTTCTTTAGCTGCTATTGAGTAAGAAATAATATCAAAATATTGTCATTTTTCCAAAAACCCGACCTCCAATAACGACTAAAAAGTTGATAAAAATAAAAACACTTTTTAATCAGTCTGATGCAGTCGTTGGCATCGAATCTGTGATTGAACTAAAATAAAAACCACTAACTGCATCTGCAGCTTTAAAAGTGATTTTTCACTTTTTAATATTTTTTTAACGGTCGGTTTTTTTTTTGAAAAAGTCAATATTCTTTCATTTTGATATTTTTCCTAATTGTATGGATATGTCGTAGCCTATTAGCTTAATCAGCTGTTTAATTGGTTGCCTAGCCTTTTCATTTAAATGTCCCGGTTTTTCAGCGACCTATGTGACATCTTTTGTTCAATATCGTTTAATGACTAGACCGTGTCACTTATGTCGCTGATTAAACGGCACAGTTCAATGAAAAGGCTACACTTTTAATAAAACGGCGGATTCAGCTAGTTGGCTGCGACAGATATACATAACTCCACCAAACGCTTCTGGAACACCACAACTGAAACCAACAATTTTAAATTCCCTTTTCCCACCGATTGATTTGAATCAATAACTTAGCACGTACGTGACTGTGATAAATATACCCTGCGTCACAAACCATGGTCATGACCTTGGAATCACTTCAGCACCGATTATAATGGAACTAGCACTTTGCGAAGACTTCGCCTGCGCAGATTTTAAAAATGATGAGATTTTAAATGCAAAAGATTTTCTCCCTTTTCAGCTTCTTAAAGGTTGAATTTCCATTAGTGCTCAACTACATGCAAAATTTCATGTTCCTAGTAACAGTAGTCAAATCAAATCAAAAATATTTATTTGCTAGAATATGCTACATAAAGTGTTACAGTAAATTTGTTTCAGCATATCCTGCCATAATATGGCGTGCAAATGTATTCAGGTATTCACAGACAGTGATGTCAATTAATTTAACTTACAAATTTCTTCAATTCTGTTGACTTGTCTTCTCAATGGTATAATGTCTTTTCAATACCTATAGTTTGAAAAGTATTTTTTTTATAACTTATTATATGTCAGTCAGTCAGTTTGCATTTTTACTAGCGGACCCGTCAGACGTCGTCGTCCTGTCCTGGTAAGCAGCGCCACATTAAATATGATATTTTAAATTTAACATTTTTACTCTTTGCGATTCCATAACTACTTCTAACGAATCTACGGCTGAGCCATCATTTTTAGATAATTATCTCACTGTTTGCTATGTCTCACTGTGTTAACTGATTATCAGTTTATTCGACTAACCTTAGCTTTGACCTTAGCAAGACAATATCGGCTGAATGACGTCTACGTGTCACCCCATAATGCGCTGTATCTTGTGATTTCATCAACAATTTAAATGCAGTTCATTTAAATTGTTGATTAATTCAAATCTGGATAAGTGAGAGCTCAAGGGAACGCGATCTGTTTTTCTCATATTATAGAGGTTTCTCACTAACCCGAGTTTCTGGCTTACAGAGTTACAGGGGGAATCTGCCTCACTTATAGAGGTCTTTAAAATACGCTAAATATGTACTTATAACGTAATTAGAAACGAAATACATGTATGAAATGGGTATACTCATAATAATACTTATATTATTTATTGAAAAAATAACTGAACATAAATATTCAGTGTAACAAAATTTACTTGAAAAAATCTGTTACCTTCTTTAGCGATTTTGTTTTTATATTTTGTAGTTTTCTACATTGAGATTCGTTGAGACATTATGAGGAAGTACCTACAGGATCTTTCTTCGCATTTGCTTTTATGAACTGACTGTAATAAACTTTACAAGTAAGTCGTTACGCAGATTTGGCTTTCTGAATCTTCGATCAACAATACAACTAGACAACGGGTCACGTACAAAATCATCTTTCTTCGCAACTGCTTTTATGAACTGACTGTAATAAGCTTTACAAGTAAGTCGTCACGCAGATTTGGCTTTCTGAATCTTCGATCAACAATACAACTAGATAACGGGTCACGTACAAAATCAAAGCTAAATTCTGTCCGTGAGTACCTACTACAGCTTTTGTTAACTAGCATTTGTTTATTAGCGTACTGAGAAAATAGTTTTATAACAGTTTTTAGTTCAACCGAATTACAACCTTGGCACCTAGTAATAAAGTCACAAATCTTCGCAATATTATCTTATACTTACGATTATTCATCACAAAAAACGAGCAAAGCAATCTGTCACTTAGATATTGAATTAATTTATTTGCGCGTGTATTGGCCAAACTTGGCCAAACATTTGTGGCGCTGCCGCGCTGGTTTTAAATCGGTAATTTTATTCAAATTTGATATTATTTGTTTGTTTAAAGCTTAAATATAACTTATTATATATGTAATTACCGAAAATAAGACAGTCCGGCCGTCAAATTGTTTATTTTTGCAACTTTTGAATACACATTGCGGCATTGTGAAACGTGTTAACATTGGCTGTGTTTCAAGCAAATTAAACAAAAGAAGAGCTCACATCTCAAGTGAGCTGTTATTTGCCGAGCCGTATTTTTGGCGTCGACCCGATATCTAGTTGTAATTGTGGATCGAAGTTCTGAATAGAATGAGTTCCGCGAACCATAATAAAATGATAAAGACTTAGGGCCTTAACACACTGCCACGCAGCGTAGCGCGTCAATGCGTAGTCTAACGTTGCTTGTAAGTACCTCCGTTTGTATAAAAAACACGCACAGTCCAACACACAGAAAATGCATCCACGCGCGTTCATTGTTGATCGTTGACACGCAACATGCAGCGTGATGCGTGGTAGTGTGATAACCGCCTTACTCGGTCATTCGAATACAACGTAAGTTCCTAGAACCATAGAAAACAATAACAGACGCACATTTGGTCATTCGAATGAGATAAGAGTCCCTTGAAATTTAAGAATGATTCATAAAATAGCAAAAGTGAACTGTCGCTTATAAGAAAGAAAGAAAGAATAGAAGGGAAAAATGACGCGACCTGTCATCGAGCACTGACATGAAAATTCCAAAATAAAAAATAAATCTTACGTAATAGTAATAATAAACATTAAATTCGCGATAAACTCGCGGCACACCGGTGTGCCGGCCAGTGCTCGAGCGGATAGAATTTTCTCGCTTACTCAGTTCTCACTTACTCAGGTTTGAATGTATTTATTGCACAAAAAATGGAGTATTTCATGAAAATAAAAAAATACAGGTAACAGATAATTTTCTATACTTTCTAGCTAGGCAATAAAAAGTACCGTTCAAAATTATGTGGGTAGGTACCACCTAATGTTGTCAATCGCTAAGCAAATCAAATATTGTGACACACCGACTGCAGCGAACGTATACAAATATGTATATCATTAATAAAATCGTCCCTGCCGTTTAGAAGATCAGTGACTGCAGCGCCACCTACCGGGACCATTTGTGAATAAACCCACTCAAACATACACAAAAAATATCAAATCGTCCCTGTCGTTTAGGAGAAGATCAGTGACATACCGACAGCAGCGCCACCTACCCGGTCCAATTGTGTTTTCAAACCATCCAAAAACCTATTGAAATATACACACCGCATTTCATCCAAACCGGTCCTGACGCTTAGGAGGAGTTAGGTGACAAACACGCGTACAGAAGAAATATATTGTTAAGTTATTATTTAGATTAAATTATTATATTAATGTCACTCTCGTTAGCACAGTTTTGCATATTATGAATATTTAGATTCACGTCACAATGTTCAGTTGTTCTAGCTCAACTTTCACGAGCACGTTAAATCGTTCATTTAACCTGACATTCACATGGGCGTGAGGTGAAAAATTTATTCACCTTTCTGTTACCTATACAATAGTTCTTGTAGTAACTAAACGGCCAAGCTATATATTTTGACTAAGGTGTGAGATCAGGTGTGGCATGAGATCTGATAACTTTTGACAGTGCGAGCCATATGATCTCGTCTTGGCAACATTTTACATGAACATTTTTTTGGTGGGATTACACGTCGCCCTACGTACCTAACTTTATTTTTTTTTTGATGTGAAATCATCAAATGACTCCTCCCGCTCTGGGCGGAGCGGAAGGGAGTGTCAGACTCTTACTGACTAAAACCCATCCGTGCTCCTCGTAGTGCCCTTTGCTTTCCAGGGCCGCGGTAACTCTTTCGAACAAAATAAGTCAACATCAGTTTAAAAACTGAAGCCATATAAATAAGTTGCCGTCACGTTTTTTTCAATTTGGATAATTACGCGGTTTGAAGTTTACCCTAATGAAGGTACTTTCCTCACTTGAGTTGCGACACAAATGAGAAGCCTGTCAAATCGCTTGAAAATTGAAACATTGTTTTTGCAGGTGGCTCTCGAAAACTTACAGCCGGAAAACGTGAGGTAAAAAGTAAATAAATTAAAAGTAAAAAAAAAACTTCTTAAGAAAAAAGCTTTTATTAAATGCGCTAAAAAGAATAAAATAAACTATTACTATCAACTTATAACGTCATTACACAAATTATGTGATAATAAAAGCTTGTCGCGAGATTTAAGTGCTAAGTATTCGAATTATATTCAGCAAGCCCTTTTATTTGTTACGAATATTGTAAGAGTGCATTCAAAATAACTAGTCCGCCATCTTGGGTGTTCCACCACGTTGGATTTACTTAGGATAACGTCACACAGCTAACCATGCATTGTCATCCAAACTAAACGTGTTTACAAAATTTCAGCTCAATCGGTTGAAGATATCTGCTTAAAAATTGAGTTGACATAATCCACTCGAACAAACAGTTAGCTTAAGCTTGTAAAATAGGAGATTATTTCTCGAAAATAGAGCTTGAAACAACACACAACAAAACAGCGGATTATGTCTAGGCCAGATAACACAGACTTCAAAAGCTTCTAAGCACTGATGGGTAATCCGTCTACCTACGTCCATTTACATTTATTCACCAGCGTGAGAGGCCTGAAGCCTACCTACGTCACTCACTGCGATATCGATTTGCTATAGCGGCCCTCCTGATGTATTTGGCAACTGACTTTCATGTATTGTGTCGAGTACAATCATGTGTTCCTGTACTAGGGGCATTGTATACAGTTAATTATGTGTATTCTAGTAAATACAATCCACAGGGAGACATTTACTTATCTTTCATGGAGTGAATGTATTTATGAATATGATCCTCTTTTATTAGTGTCTCTATACGCAAACATTTTTCACATTCTTCATTAAAATAAATAATTAATATCGCGGCGCCAGCGGTTTTCACGCATCAGTGCCTTTAACAGTTTTAGCTAAAATTACGCAGGGTAATTTTCATACTATCAGATATTATTTACAAATTATAGTTCATTATGTTCCTCGAAAATTCTGTGATCCAGTACTTCGGTTCCGTCAACTCGTTGAATGTCATGTGGAAAAATGTGACGAGGATTTTCGCAGCAACTATGAAGCGATTGTCTTTGATTGGCATCGGCCATTTAATAATTAATTGCAATATAGAGTATACCATTGACTGGTTATTGAACGGATTGTGCGCTTTCACTTCTGAGACGGAGGAAAACAACTAAGAGAGGCATTATTAATGCCTCCTTTTGTATAGTGTTGTTTTGTGTTGTGTGTGTGTAGTTTTGTGTAGTTGTTTAGTGTTTGTGTAAGGGACTCAATAATTTTTTAACGAGTCATTAGACGATCTAGTATTGCGTAATAAGTGCAACACTAATATTACAGGTATACACGATTTTTTTTGACTGTGTTAAGAGGGTTTTAAATTCCGATAGACGAAATAAAAATATGACCTTAAAAAGTTTGCTTTTGTATCCAGGAGTATATTAGTAGTTTAGAATCCATCAATATTTTAGAAAATCTATAGGTAGTTTTAATTTGTATTTATCGATAAAACGAAACAAATATATTTATGTATAAATTTTCGTCTTAACCATCATAGTACATTACAAAATAGTTGAAAAAAAGATTAACTTAGTGGATCTTGTTATTTTTTCTTTTATGTTTATAAGTACCTACTTTCTCTTACTAAGCCCCAATTATGTAGTCCTATTTTCGTTGTTCGAAGTCCATGATATCGCGATGGAAACGTTCTGCTTATTCTTCTGAGTACGCCCCCATCTTGTTTTCAAATTTATCTAAATGAGCATGCGGTGTTTAAGTACTTTTAGAGACATTCTGCAACTCATATTCTTAGTCTAACGTGTTAACAACTAGATATCGGTAATTTTCTGCTTTGTTACTCCCTAAAAATCCAGAAACTAGTTCTTTAAAATTATTCCAATATTTTTAAAAATACCAGAACTATACTTTTCTTAACGGTAACTCAAGTATATTAAAGTATTATTATTATACATACCACAAAAGCAAGCTTTTTTAGGAATATGGGTATTTTTTCTTCTAAAGATTAGAAAAAACAAAATAAAAAAAAGGACAAAAAATTTTTTTTTGTTGGTAGATCGGTGATAGTAATGATTGATAAATAAAAAAAAATCCGTTTGAGTTAAGAACACAAGATTTAGAAACTGCAATAATTATTCTTACAACGCAGTTTCGTCAACCCACGTCAGCTTTACCTTGTAACAGCAATTGCTTTGAGCTAGGTTGGACGAACATAATATTGTTAGAGCGTTTCCACTAAATTAAAACGGCCGCCCCACCCACGCTCACAGCCATAGAAAACTTCTTATCGACACCTTTTTCAGGAGGTAGATTTTTAACTTCATCTTTGTGTTGATCAGCCGCAAAATAAAACTATTAGCGGGTTAGAAAGTCAGTTTTTAGTGAAAATATGAGAGTATCGATATTAAGAATGACGAAAAAAAGATTAAGAAAAAAAAAGGGGTTAACGTTTACACCTGGGAGGTGTCGATATAGCTATGCAGCTCTAGGCCGTACATCGTGACCTTTACCGACATTGACAATAAAGATCAAATGTGCATAGAGGCCACTTAAATCAGCGCAGGATCGTCAAGCACTAAGGTCACGTAACTGACCACTTATCGCCAATTGAGCTACAATATAACGATTGCTTTATTTTATTAGAAAAATGCATGTGTTTATTCGATCGTGCTGGTTGAACGTGAGTGTTTCGCTGTGCAGGCCGCGTCAATTGCAAGGGGCACTGTAGGTATATCCGTTTATTAGTCGTGTGTTTACTGACGTTTCCCACCGTGTTACCGCTCCGGTGCGCGGCAGGTACAACGTCAAACATTTTGTCGTACTTCCGTTTGGTTTTAGACAGTCTATAAAAACCGTTATTTATATTCAGTGGTAGATTTAGACTTAGGTTTATTGCGATCATTTTCTCAATACATTCGAATCTTTTGAGATGGTTTATTGATATGGTTTTTTTTGGGAGTATTTATACAATGTGTAACTGAATAAACGCAATACCTGAGGGGCCATTTAAGTCTTAATTATAAGCAACTTTTTCGGATCAACCCAGAAATAGCGAAAAACTAATCGACTTCCCCATACATTTATGTTCGGATAAGGCGACAAAATGTACTGAACAGTTGATATTTTTCGCGATTTCGGATTTGGTCCTCTAATAAAAGTTATCCATAATGATGAGTAGGTACAATGACCACTTTTCAGGTATTGCGTTTGTTCTGTTACACGTTGTATAGAGATCTTAACTGTTTGTTAGGCTTCCCGTAGACTGCACTCCGCTAAACAAAAATAAACGTGGCGTGTAGACTGCAGACCAATGTAGGAAGACCTTCATATCGCTTCTCTCACTCGATCGACTCTCAATACACAAATACTCGTACCTCTCCATTGGATGATTTATTTACAGGTGACTGAAAATTGTGCTGAAATATAGAACCGAAAGCGGCTGCAGTTACCTGATTTTCTTGCGGATATTTTTTCTGTCTGTCTGAAATAAACTGCTGTTTTGAAAAATAATCTGAAAAGGTGTTCATAAATAAAAACTCGACATAAACAGAAAACAAACAAAACTTTAAACTAGGTACCTACTTCTTACAACTAAACTACGAACAATCTTGCCTTAGTTTTCATGCAATGAACTAATTTCCTGAGTTAATAAGAATATTTTGAGATTTCTAAAAAAGGGGCATATTTTTTTCTTTAATACAAAAAACCAGCATTGGGACAATATAGGTTGACAAAAAAAAAAACTATGAAAAGTAGGTAGGTAGAAACTGTGTACATATATTAATTTAAATACGACTACAATGACAATTGACAATCACTGTCGTGCTGATTGGCTGCAATCAATACTAACAAACACTATTGTGTGAGCCTGAGCCTCGATCTAGTCATAACAGGAATTTCAGTGCTATTGTGCCATTCCCATTTATACTATACCGGACATTTCAGATCATATAAGTAAACAAAGAAATGTCACCGAAAGTTACTGCAAAGAAAAGTAAAAGTCAAAACGTTTATTTCAATTAAGCCATTAAATCATTATTTACAGTTAAAATAATATGTAAAAATAATAAATAAACTGACTCTACTGCCTAACGGCCGCTTTCTATATCTCAATCCCAATCTTGATCCCGATCCTTGTCTGTAACCAATCAACGGCCGAGTTTGTGTCCTTCACCACACAATCCTCACCTTTGATTGGTTACAGACAAGGATCGGGATCAAGATTGGGATTGAGATATATTATAGAAAGCGGCCGTAAGTAACACGTCCTCTTAGTGGCCATTCTCGTATTTAAAGGAGCAAGGGAACCGTTTGTCATGGTATGGCCATGTGAAGAGGAGGGATGAAACGCATGTTACTAAAACAGTTATGAATAATGTGGACGGAGAGGGAAGCCAAAGAAAAGATGGATGGATTGTGTGAGGAGCGTTATGAAAGAAAACGAAGTTCGTTCATCATATAAATTGTGTAGTGACGTTATGAAAGTAAAAGTTTTAAAGGAAAAGTTTATTTTATTATTTTTGCGCATTTAAGTGAAAGCTTGTTTTTAAAGACGTTTTTTAATTTATTTTTAATTTGTAGTTATCGCTGGACAGGTTTCTCAGTCTTTTCATCTCATTCAACGTATCATGTTCGAGTCCTTTCATTATATACCCATATTGTAGGAGGGGGTGTATGAGTGCATTAAAAATAACTAGTCTGCCATTTTGGGTGTTCCGCCATGTTGGATTTAGGATGACGTCACACAGCTAACCATGCATTTTCATCCAAACTAAACGTGTGTACGAAATTTCAGCTCAATCGGTTTAAGATCTGCTACCAAATAGAGTTGTAGGAATCCACTCGAACAAACATAGTTACTTATATACATTGCAAGTTAATTAGAAGCTTGTAACAAGAAATTACTGGTGATATTGACCATTTGAATGAAACAAATGCATCTTGATATTCTTGATTTTTACCTCTTTTTTTTTTAAAGAAAAATATGATTTTGGTTAAAATTGTAATTGTTTCGTCTTCATTCTCAATTTTAGAATTAATATTATATCAACAACGTCACTCCACAGGATTAAATAACATAGTTATAGAGGTACTTGAAGATGAGGGTAGAACTGTCCACATATAGAATTTACAAAAAGTATTTTGGGACTTCCAATTTCCTTTCGCGAGAATATCATCTAATGGAAAATTTTCTAGCCTTTTTTTTGCAGTAATACACGCATCTTTAAGTAGAGTTTTAATCCACCCTGATATGATTGTCTTTGAAACGACTTTTGATGTACCTCTTATAGAAATGAACAGATCTGAACCGAACTTCTACGAATTTCTAACAATTCAATTGTTAGAAATTCCAATAAACTGGATCCAAATTATTGCTATCTAGTTTAGTGAACAATTTTCAACACGATTGCTTGTGATCGTGATCCGAAGAATCAGTCTTTGAACCAAAAACAGGCTACAAGGTGATAGATTTATTACTTTGAATACAATGTTCCGAATCAGATTTTAATAAAGTCAAATCGTGAATTCTACGACCTGTTAATAATGTTGTGTCTTTGCACTTGGAAAATATTATCGAGTGTAAGATTATAACTATTTAGGTATGTTGCTAGGGGCTTCCAAATCGATGGTTTTGGTTGAACCGGTGTCTGTAACGCTATGGATTTTAAAACCTGTTAAATATTTTGTTATTGTTGTTGTTAGCGACTAACACCAGAATAAATAGACATGGAATCGTTATAGTAGTGATCACTAGTTTGAACTTGACGTTAATTATCACGAGCGTACAAAGCTTTATGAAGATCACGTACCTTCTTTAATAGTTTTCGACACTCTTGTTTCGAATGTCTTCGTTTGCCTCCTCTTTTTTCCATGATGACTCCGTCGACGCCTTGGGGAGCATGAAGAAGCTGAAGATGAAGATGCTGAACTATTACTGCATGAACTTGAGCTCCTGGGCCGTAACTTACGATGCGTACCAGATGGTCCTGGTAATAGTTCAGTCACTTAATTTTGTTCATAATTATTACTGTTATCCATTCTAAAACAGAAAAGGTGCCTTAGAACAACACTAACGGTAAAAAGCGTTAAAAGTTAAAATTCAAATAAAAAGTATGTAACTACTGCTAACACACATTTTAAGCAAATAAAAATGTTCGTTCTAAAAAACTGATAAAAACATTTAAAATTATATACGGACAGAAATTAATAAAAACTAAATATAACTGTCGACGTCTAAAATCATAATAACAATGATTTTAGACGGATGAAATCATACTCAATGTATCACCTTAGGTTGGCAAGTCATGTCATGCTACGGCGTAGCAGTGTCTACGCTCTCGTAGCCCTCGTAGTACCGCTTGCCGGAATTTTACGAACTCTGAATACTAGAAACTCGCCATTTCAGTCTATGATCTAAACACGCAATATAACTAAAGAGCTCAGTTGTGGAATAATAAACCATGGGATTGCTGTCTTGTGTGGCTTTTTTAATTCGGTCAGTACTTTGTAACTGTTATGAAGCTTACGCAATAAGAAACAAAACAATGGATTGCTTACGTCTAACCGGACACACATAAGAACGGAGCAAGTTAATAAAATTGCTTGCTTGTACAAAGTGCTTGCCTTGCCTTCATAGTACCTATCCTTTTCGTAATAAGGTATATTTTTCAAACCAATCAAGTACAAAGCAAGTTTAAAAAAAACGCTGTAGAGAGCAAGGATAAAATACTTATCACAATTTTAATTTCATAGAAAGTTGTTGGAAACGATACGCAATTAAGTCGTCTGCTTGCATTGCCTTCATAGTATCCTTTCGTAATAAGAGATATTTTTCAAACCAATCAAGGACGAAGCTAGTTTAAAAAAAATCGCTTTAGAAAGCACGGATAAAATACTTATCGTAATTTTAATTTCGAAGTTGTTGAAAAAGGTCTTGTGTGTGTGGTCTTGGTGTTGTTGTCTAGATAAAAAAGGGCAATTTTTTAATTTGCTAAATGAAATACTTATTAGCTAAATAGTTTTTAATATACCTTAGTCAGCGGTGAAGTTATACAACTAGAAAGCGAAGTCCGATACGAACTCTGACCACAGATGCTCTCACGTCAAAGTTCATGTCGTCTGTACAGCTGCCATAGAAATCAGCGTTTTCGCGAGAGGGTCAGACATATTTGTTTAAAATAGTTTTATCGCGTTGATTTTTCGATCAATTTTGATTATATTTTCACTGTTAGTAATATATTTTAAGATCAACTGTGTAGATAACAATTTTTTTATGCTTTTTTCCTATTACTTATATAAAACAAGTAAAAATTAATTTTGAAAATATGAAATATTTTTCAAACTACGTAGCAAAAAATAAAGATTCCCAAGGCTAGGATAAAAGCAAATAGCAATAAAACGAATAATTCTGAAACAATGTGCTGTTAATTGAAGAGTAGCGTGCACAGGTTCACTAAACAGTAATAAGTTAAATGTGTTTGCAGAACCTAATGCACTGTCTAACTTTTGACAACGAAAAAAATACATCAGCTTTATTTGCAAACTACGAACGACTTGTAAAACATTTTTAAGGTTCGATTTGATCTGTAATTCTTTCTCCTAACTACTCCTAATGCCACTGCACTTTAGCTTTTATTTGCCAATCGATACTTTAAACTTCCAGGCGAATAAAATAATGAAAACGTCCGCGACTCGAAATACTCGTAGATTTAATATTATCTGAGTGCAGGCCCGGCTCACCACGGCTTAACTTTTTAGCACTAACAGATTCCCGAATGTGTAAAATGAAATAAAAGCGGTAGTCGATTTCGACAAGTAAAATGTGCAACGAGATTTAAACTAGTAACATATTTTATATTCAGAATGAAATGTGAAATGGAAAAACAAAATGAACTATGCTTTTAAAACTTGAATTCTATATGATAAGTTACATACAACTGCTGCGAGTTGGATTGTCACCGGTAAACGCGTTCCCGGTTTTGGTATTTTGCTCGCTGAATATTACTGGAGAAAATTTTAAAACAGACTAGTTGGTGTCATGTATGGCCTACCAACAGGTTTAAAACTGAATTTGATGACACCCGAAACTTCTTTTAAAAAAACTTCAATTTATGACAAGCTCCGATGGACGTAGAGTTCGAGTTGAGTTGGAGTTTACGTTTTGGCCTTAGAAATAATAATATTGTTGAGTTTTGACTTCTATTTTAATCGATAAGTCATTGTTTTATTAGTAACCCCACCACCAGAACAGGTGATCTTATTTTTTATTGCATTCCCGATTGAGCAAGCTAAAATATTGATTGGTGATCGAAATAGCTTTAGTGCTCTTAATATCGGTGCTCTAACGGAAATATTTCAACTAATTGCAGCCAAGCTTTCGCTACCGACTCTCGAATACCTTCGTATAAACAAACTATTCCTTCATTAAAACTGCGAAATCCTTTTACTTGTCGATGAGTAACGAACTACTCGGATCGCTGCACTCAATATTTTAGTCAGTTAATTAAACTTTGCAACAAATTCATTGTAGGTACCTGGGAACAATACAAAGCGAAATTCAGGCATAGTTGGGTGTTTATCGACATTTGTTTACTAGTCATTTATCCAAGTCATACAACAATTTTATTGTGAATAATGGCATACGTCATGTTCGGTCCATTTCTGTTAGCCTCGGAACAGCTGGCAAACAATAGCATTTTCTCTGAGGCTTGAATAATTTAGTGATCGCTTTTTAATCGAGGGCCAGCTCCTTGGTGCACTGCACGTGTAAGGTAATAGGCACGTAGACAACTTGATCGATGCCTAGAAACGTGGAAAGTTTGACCTAAGTTGGATACACAAGAAATTAACCTACTTTTAATTCAAACGTAACTTGGTCGAATGCAGCCTTTCAGGCTTGTTGTTAGACACGTATTTCAGTAGACTTTCAAATAAGACCTAACCAAACGCATAACGCATATATCGTGTTTGCTGGAAACTTCGGCTTCAGGATGAACCAGCTGTTGTCGAAAACCTTCTAAGTCAATATTAATTTGTGAAGCATCGAAGTTCGACTTTTAGAACATACATAGCTTTCTACTAACTTTTTAGTAGTATAGTATGAAGGAGACTTCTAATCCTAAACTACGGTTCGGAAACGAGTGTTTTGAAACGAAAGTTTTGAAATCGAAGTAAATGATTGATGACGTACGCGGATGGACTTGCGTTGGCTTTCCTAATGCACCTGTCGACCGTGAAGGATGGTCAAATTACTAGCTTCTAATTGAACTCTTCGGTGCTGAAGATACGTTCACAGTTGAAAGTTTCGTGATTATTGTTGCTCTGAGAATGGAGCCTCGATAATATTTGGTTTTAGTAGGTTTGAAACTTGCTTTTGTACTTGAAATGTCCATTGAGAGACCATTTCTAAGTTTTCATTATTTACTTATTCTAAGAGTTTAATGAGATTTTTTTATTAATGTCTTTGATTAGGTGACATAAATTTTTATCCAATTGTTATCCTTCTTTTTCTTCTTCTTCTTTGTCCTCTCCTGTTCCCATTATTTTTGGTCGGGTCTCCTCACCATTCTGCTTCAGGATATTCTATCCTCGGTTTTCGGCTCTGGTAATAGGGCTAACATTGGCATCTGACAGCAGTTATAGACGTATAAGATAGTGCTCATTGAAGAAAGTGCTAAGGAGGTCATATGCCTATTGCTCTATGGACAGCTTATTACATAAAGTAGGCGTTCTACATTTCACTGCATAATAGCTACCTACGTCTCTGCTTGATTTATGAAAATGTCAAATATATATTTCTTTAAAATGCAATGTGTCTGGATGTTATTATGGTTAGTAACACAAACGAAGGCATGAATGAAGAAGACTTATGATAAGATCTAGTTATACCAAACCCAGAATTCCATTTGTCGAATAAGGTATAAAACTCTTGTCACTAAAACAGTTATGAATATAAAAATGGATGGAGAGGGAGGCCAAAGAAAAGATGGATGGATTGTGTATAAAATAAAAGGGAGTCAATGATAGCATGACTGCTGACAGGATAGAATGGAGGAAAAAATGACCCCAAGTAACATGGGATAAGGAAGGCAGGAGATGATGATGATAAGTTCTAGTTACATCTGAGGTCTTGCGTTTACCAAAGATAGTAGACATTACAGAGATTAGCGTTTCTGATTTGTATGAGATAGCGACTAATAGAGAACTATGGAAAAAAGAGACATTTTGCTGATCCCAAATAAATATATAATAATTGGATTAGGGCAAGATAATGATGTCGTTTGACTGATATGAATGAAAAAGTCTCTTTGCTTGGAATAATATTTGCGACTGGCGAATATTATATACCTATGAGCACTTTTTATGTTTGCTACCGATCATTGTATAACACGAATGCAACAGACGGTTAAAAACGAGTATTTTTTATAGCGATCCTTATGGATAAAAACCGAATATTTGTTTAAAACTGTTGCGTATAAAAGAGTTTTCCTCGAAAAATCGTTGTTTCTGCAATAAATGTCGAAACGTGAGGTCGGGTGGTAGTCCAGACAAATACATTTTCAATCACATTTTGCAGTTACTATTCCGGGAGGCCATTTTCATTTATCTAGCAACGTTTGTTTTATACAGGGTGTGCTCGTCCCGCTTTAGGTATGAATGGGACCGTGTAAAAGATGGATTTTGTACCATTTTTCGTAGACGTGATGTACATTGTACTTCCCATGATTAACGCTGAGTCCGATCTGTCCTTGATACTTTTTGATTGTTACGTTTTACGGCTCTACCAGCTTACATATTTGTTACATTTTCTTTTATTGTGTCGTTTTTTTTTGTGTTTGAAGTTGAAGGTTCGTGTAGTCGGTTACTTTATGAAGTTCGCTCTTTATTGGGTAGATACCTACTCGTATGAACTAATGCTGCAGTATCATCTGCACAGGAACGGTGCCTGAGAATTTAGTTTTAATTAAGGAACACGTTAAGATTTTGTCAGCTATCATCATCATCATCTCAGCCGAAAGACGTCCACTGCTGGACATAGGCCTCCCCAAGTGTCGCCACAACAACCGGTCCTGTACGTCTGGTATCCATCGGCTACCAGCGACCCTCACCAGGTCATCGCTCCATCTTGTGGGAGGCCTTCCAACGCTGCGTCTTCTGGCTGTGTCAGCTATAAAATGAAACTGATTATTTTGTTAATGAAAAATCTGATTTATTTTCTCAATGTCACACGTAACAATTTCATAATGGTATTGAAGGGTGATGGTGGCTAATAAAAGCGCGTTCAGACAAATGCATCGTGCGTCCGTGCCGGTGGCTTTCCCTCCGGCTTTGTTTACCGTAGCCGTTGGCTCTAGAACAATATTGCCGCCTGTTGGCCGTCCACGCCTCGGAGCGGTATATCAACGTAAAAATGGCGGTGAACCTACTCAGGCGTGCACGCGCCTTTAAACGAAAATTTATCAAGTTACAAATAAATAAGGGGCCTGCTTCTGCTTTGAACTCGTTTTTTAACGTATTTTTTACCTGTGGTACTGCTTAATAACCTCAGTCGAAGGAAATGATGCTATAAATACAAGTGCACTTGTGAAAGAGCACATTTCAGGAATTTCTATCACCGTACGTGCTGCCGCTGAGCAGGGTCGACGTTTTACAGGTAGTCAAATTATAAAGGGCTAACGGTTTCCGGAAAGAAATTACTGACCCATCACTCATTAAACGCACAGGATGCTATTTGCTATTAAATAAATTAAAAGTAAAAAAAGAACTTCTTTAAAAACAACCTTTTACTAGGTTGTTTATAACAACCTTATACGCTAATAATAATAAAATAAACTTCTACTTTAAAACTTTTACTATCAACATAAAACGTCATTACACAATTTATATGATATATAAGCTTGTCGCGATATTTAATTTCTCGTATTCACTTAGTAAATTAAAAGTAAAAAAAAACTACTAATACGAGTACTTAACTCTTGCGACAAGCTTTTACTTACATCATATAAATTTTAATGATGTAATGACGTTTTATGTTAATAGTAAAAGTTTATTTTATTCTTTTTAACGCATTTGAATAAAAGCTAGGTTTTTTATTTTTTTTGTATTTTTTATTATTGATAGGCACGCGCTTGACCACTATCTCACCTGATGGTAAAGTTAAGATGTTGGCTATTATGGAAAGCACTTTTTATCGCTAAACCAGTTGGCTGCGACAGATAATTATAAGAAAGAAGTGTTTTATATTCAATGGTTTTCATCCTCACCTCACTGACTTTTTCCACTGCTGTACCTGTCTTTCTTTTCTTTTCCTAATTTTGTTACAGATTTTCATGCACTCTTTCTGTGTAATAATTATCTATTTATTTAAAACTTTATGCACACGAAAGTACAGAGGCGGGCTTAATTCCTTCAGTCATTTTCTACCAGACAACCATTCGGTGATGCGGAGACAAACAGTAATATTATATGTGCAATACTTAAAAGGCTAATCATATTACATGTACATTTAAACGTGGCTTAAAAATGTATGTTATTTACAACGATAATTTCTAACATATTTATGTCAGTCTTAAGGCGTTAGGAAGGTACTCTAAATTCCGAATCCGCGATCCACTTTCCTCCGTAACCGTTGCAATTGCGCATAGGTACAAAATGTCCTATATATATTTATTCCGCTGTAGGTTTCCCAATTTTTCATTTTCTTTTAGGGTGATGATTACAAAATGACTTAATTTTTATGATTAGTTTTCCTCTGAAGTTAATAACATGTAAGTACCTGCCTTTTCATTTCTTGGGATCAATACTATCTAGATTAAAACAAAAAAACTTTGTAAGTAACTTATTTTTTAATTAAAACAATTCATTTTGTTTTGCCCCTACAAACCTGGAAATCGCTCTTGGAATTCACGGGATTGGCTTTCCATGTTATCTAGGGCTTTGCCTTTTCATTTCTTGGGATCAATACTATCTAGATTAAAACAAAAAAACTTTGTAAGTAACTTATTTTTTAATTAAAACAATTCATTTTGTTTTGCCCCTACAAACCTGGAAATCGCTCTTGGAATTCACGGGATTGGCTTTCCATGTTATCTAGGGCTTTAATACGCGACTGTCAGGTATATTATCGACACCGCAGGGCAAACCCGCACACTCGATTTAATTAACTTCGCTGTGTCTGACAGTTTGACACTCCGATGCAGATAATCATCTGTGCGATATGGAACGGAAAAGTTATACATAGAATGAAAATAAATTCACCTTACAAGTGCATACAGTGCCTGCGACTTTGTCCACCGAGATTTTGGAATTTGGATTTTTCCATGGAGGGGTTATTTTGAAAAAAAAACTTTCATCCGTCAGTTGACATCTTAGGTTTAGTAAAGTTTCTTGAAATCATATTTCTAGTAAAGCTATTTAAGTAGTTTGTCAGTAAATATTTGTAAAATAGCAGTAAAGCCTTAAATTTTCATCATTTTGTATCGCATAGAACCAGAACCATTCCTATTGAAAATAGTCGTCACGTCGTTGTCGCATTGCGCGTCGTGCCTATCTACGCTAGCTTTAAATATTATTTATTTATTATTAGGTACACCAACACATTACATACAAAAAGCTATTTGTAGAAAACAATACTAAAATATAAGTGCTGGTATGTATGCCCATATAAACTTCCATTATCTTACAATTTCAATAAAATATTCTAACTAAGTACTAAATATCGAATAAATATTTCCGATGATAAAATTGTGAACAAACCTTCAAAATGATTAAGGGCTAATTTCACCTATGAAACTGATCGCGATCAGCGTATAAACTACGTTTATGAGCTGTCAGTGTATTATTCTATGGAATATTGACGCTGACAGCACTTGAACGCAGTTTTGAATTTCACCAATGAAACTGAACGCGATCAGTACATCTACTGATCGCGTTCAGTTTCATTGGTGAAATCCGCTCTAAGTCTTTCTGCGGCTATAGTCGTAGTCCAGTCAAATTACGCCGTAAATAAGGCAAACTTAGCATTAATTCTTAACTCCGACATTTTGCCGTTAACCTGTAGAGTATATGCAGAGAAGTATGTTAAAATGTATCCCGCGAAAAGTTAATTTCAATAACTCGAAGGGAAAAAATATTAAATTGTTTAGAGCTTTTGTAAAAGATATGAAGTTTAATAAGTAGGTAAGTAAATTAAACATTTTTAATCCGTTGAACTGTCCTATTTTATTAAATAATGTTATTTTTTGGTTTACTTCAAGCTAAATATTTACTAAGTACTTTCTTTTCATAAAATTACTTAATTAAATGTCTTAATTCCGCTAACCATCAAAATTGAACATTATATGTTAGCGCAAGTTATTATTATCAGTTTTTTTTGCGATAGCGATTCAGGCAAAAATGTAACTGAATTAAATTGGGTTTTATTTTAATTTATGAGTAGTCCATGTCTGGGTTATATCTGGGAATAATACAAAAAAATTACACACAATCATCTGATCAATAAATTCTGTATTAATTTATTTTAACGAGTTTCCGTTGGACGAAAATGTTTAATTCTGACAAATAAAAATAATTTTACCATTTCTCTACATATTGTAAAAACCACTGACCAAAAATAGAGTTAACTCACTTTTCCTAGCTTTCATTCGGTCAGTGGTTTTTACAATAAATAAAAGTGCTTTTTTTTTCAGAATGACGGGTTAAAGAAAATGTTTAATTTTTTATAATATTAGAAGAGATCAAATGCACTATTCAGAGAAGAAAATCAGAGTTACGAATTTTTACAAGGTTCAAAGCTAATTTGACTGGCCTAATACTGAAATCACTATCCCAAATTCCCAATTAACAGGTAGGTAGGTACCCTAAATCCCAATTTCAGTGTTGCATGTCGCAGTTGCATTAGCGGATAAATTCGAGTAAGCCAAGCCAGATTATTGGATTTGGAATGTACGAATATCTGATTTTGGACTGGATTATAGAAAATAGCCTGTCCTATTAGGCCACGAGATAATCGGATATTCGATAATTCCTTATTAATTGATGAGCATGCAAGAGTAGGTAGGTAATTATTGCTGTCATCGGTATTTATGGACATAAGTTTGATTATGGGTTTGCTACCTGTCTCTTCGACGATTTTCAGGACATTCAATTGAAATTAGGCTAACAATCGATATTTGCTACTTAGTAATAGTAGGTACTAATACTTAGTACAGGATAGATTCTGAAAAAAAAAACAACGGGTTGCACTCCGGGAGTGCCGGCAGAAGTGAAAACTTGAACATTAACGTTGTGCATTTTGGAACGGTTAGGGAATAATTTCGCACGAATTGTTTTATATATCAGTATAAAAGTACTATCATTTATGTGGTTAAATACAATATTCATTTATTGCGCTATAGTACACAAACATGACAATTTATATTACATTATCAGACTATTACGAATTTTCGACCAGGTCACGTGTACCTGACGGTCACGTGTCCTGACGCGAGTTGTAACATTTTTTATACATCCCAAAAAGTGCACAACGCCGCTGAAAAAGTTTTCACTTCAAAAAACTCATTGCGGTAACTTCGGTGACTGAAGTGAGATTTTTCAATTCTCTTTTCTCTTCAATTGTCACTTGAAGCTGGCTTCACCAACGATATCATGGAGAGATTAGTTTAGCGCTACAGATGTGCTGTGATAAGTCAGGTAGATCATTTAAAAAAAAAAAAAACAAAATAATCTGCGTCTTGTTATGTTGGTTTCTAAAGGTAGGCACCAACATATCTATGTTGTTAGTGTATATAATAGAAACCAACCTTTGGAAATGCATCCTGAAAAGCTGAAAGCGGGTGTCAAATTACTTGACCAGTGCCCACCTAGACGATATTCAATCTATTTTGCTGTCTATCAGGGTTGACATGGTTGACCTTTGTGTTGCCTAAACGCCTGCATGTTACATTACAAAGTGCCTGCGGCTGGAGGGCGGCGCAGGGAGAGGTTCTAGTTGATTGGTGTCGACCGAAGCGCAACTTCCTCTATGTTATTAAAGGATTGAGTATGTTAAGCATCCAAAATATTTTATCTTCACTCAAAACGTAATGTTCCAAATATGAGTTCAAAATCGAATGCATAAACACGTACTTTTTTTTTGTGGAAAATGTAAAATAACCCATTAACAAAAAAAAAACCATTACAGTTCAACATTTCCCTTCGATTTTTAAACAACTGCATCATAAAATAACTTTTTAATTTTTATAGCACACTTTTACTTTTTAATTTTTGGCGCGGGCTCATTGACGGGTCAATGAGCCAGCATTAATCTTTGTCAATGGATGCGCGCGCTGCGCAGTCATTCGAATACGCAATGAGAATATCCGCCATATTGGAATAAACTATTTTTCCACTTTTTCAACTGTATGAGTGAAGATAAAATAGTGTATGCAACGGCATATAATGAGGCATTAAAACACTCGTGTGATGCTCTTATCGCACTCGACTACGCCTCGTGTGATAAACCCACACTCGTGTTTTAATAACCCCTTTTATATGGTCGTTGCATAAACTTCTATATTACTTGCACCTCAAAGTATTGCCGATAACTTATGAAAATTACAGGTTGAAAATATCCCGCTATAATGAAACTTGTTTGAAAAGTGCATTTTCGGTGTTTAAATGAGAAAAAAGAAATCGACTTTCCATAAACTACCTACATATAAATAAAAATATAATTAACTTGTAATACAAAAAATAAAACAAAGTGTGTGGCTCACGCCTGCGCCAAACAGGGTGAAATAATCATGATTTTAGTACCTAAGCGAGAAAGCCTGTGTACTTGATAGTTATGATTTTTCATTACGCTGTCTCACCTACGCTTTCAGTACCTACTTGTGTTTACGCCGAAAACCAATCGTCTATTTGTGCTTCAATTTCTAAAATAATGTGACCCTTGAAAACGCTGAATCGACTTCATAATTAGGTGTTCTTTCCCTTTCCTTGCATTTGTATTATTCAAATATACGTTCACTTAGTCTAATTCCACATCAGGTGCGTAGCGGGGTTAATAAAACTAAATAGAACGCCCTAGAGGCTTACGAGTATTTGCTGGAGAAGCTTATTTTCTTTTTCTGAGTTATTGCAAAAACGCACGTTTAATTGAAAATTTTCCATTAATAAATCCTGACGATGGCACACAGGTACTGCTATAGAACCTACGTATGTCTAAATAGGGAGATGGAAATATTTATTTGTTTTGGTGTATACTGTATATTGTCTTACGGGCTCGTGTTACGCGCAACAGTGCGTTACGTGTGTTCGCTACTGTTGAGCATGATGAATCAGTTCGATTCAAAGGTGGGTCCAAGTGTTCTTCATTCTTTAGTGTACACCAAATATGATATAATTCAGAGGCAAGGCGGGTTTTTCCTATAGAATTTCTGTGTAGCAGCCTGGCTCGACGGCGTTCTACGCACGCCTCATAGGTATGTCAGCATAGTGCCTGCCAGGGTGGCGGAATTGGTTCGAAAGACTCACCATGGCCTTATTGTAACAGCCAGCAACCATACTTGCAGCAGAAATTAATATCAGGTATTATGCACTGAAATAAGACTGTTTAATTATGTTTATTTACTTTTCATTGTTCAGACAGCCATGTTGCTAGAGGCACTTCTGTGGCTGATGCCTCGATAAATAAAAGTGAGCCAAGTCTTTGACCGTTGTCAACCAGTTTATATAATTATTTCTGTAAACTTTGCGATATTTCTAGCAACATCGATAGTGGCAGTTTTCCGTCTGATCCATCTTCTTGTTGTCACTTTGCCAATTAATTTTCGAACGAAATCAAGTATTCCTCAGATTGTTGCAAGCTCCATGAGTGTGTAATAAATCTTGTGGGATTACTGGGGAAACTGTCAATATACAGACCTACATACAATACTAGCTTTTGCCCGCGACTCCGTACGCGCATATCAAGTATGAAATATACTTTACGACCTATTCTCATACCTACCAAATATCTATTTAAAAAAATCATAAAAATCGGTCCAACCGGTTCGAAGGAGTGCGACCACAAAAACCGTGACACGAGATTTATATACATGTACTGGCTGTCCCCCGCGACTTCGCTCCCGTCAACCGGCTACCTACCTACCTACCCTACACATAGTTTACGTCCTATTCTCAGACCTCAAAATTTCATAAGAAGCCGTTTCCGAGGAGTATGGCAAACACGAGAATTTTATGTATTAGATATAATTTATATAAATAGATAGTAAACAGATTAATTCAAATACAAGAAAAGAAATCCCGTCCAAATTTGGTAGTTTGCAATTTACAATGTATCCGAGTCTTAACGAAAAACGTGCGTTTCAATAATCCGGTGAAATACCTATACTTATTTTAAAAATCCCTGTTGCTCTGTGCCTGCCTGCAGCGTATGTTTTTGTTTAACATATTTACTCGTTATTATTTTCGGGGAAAAATAATTAAGTCTCGTTTTTCAATATTGTCCTCTCAACGTTTTAACATTTAATAGGTCTTTACCTATGAAATTGCCGTTTTGTATGAAAAAAATTAAACGAATTTTTTTCATGTATTTTTTATTTGTATTAATCGAAGTAATCACCCATGCAATCAATGCATCTTTGCCAACGCAGTGGCAGTTTATTGATGCCCTTCTTAAAGAAATCAGCTGGACGGGAGGCAACAAATTCTTCAAAGGCATTTTGTACTGCCTGTCGGGTATTGATTTTTTTTCCCGCCAAGAAGTTATCCAAATTCTGGAGAAAAGTAGTAGTCTGTAGGCCGCAAGGTCTGGTGAGTAGGGCGGATGACGGAGAGCTTCCAACCTCAGTTCTTGCAACTTGGAGACCGTCTGCTGTGCAGTATGAGGTTGCGCGTTGTCGTGCAGGAGCAGCGGAGACGAGCGATTGACCAATGCTGGTTGGAGATGTGCCAGCTTCTCCATCATTGTGTTCAGTTCTTCACAGTACACATCTGCAGTAATGCTCACCCTGTTTGGTAAGAAGCTGTGATGAATCACACCGGCGCTAGACCACCAAACAGTGACCATCACTTTTCTAGGGGTAAGTTTTCGTTTAGGGCATTGTTTAGGTGCTGAACCAGGATCCAACCAACTTGCTGAGCGCTTGCGGTTATCAAACACAATCCATTTTTCATCGCAGGTAACAATGCGGTTCAAAATTCCTTCATTTGTGTGTCTGTTGAGCAGTGCAAGGCACGTCGCGACGCGTACTTCGCACTGGCGATCATTGAGTTCGTGGGGCACCCATTTGTCAAGCTTTTTTACCTTGCCAATTTGACGCAAATGGACCAATATTGTTTTGACGCTAACGTCGAAAGCTGCTGCTAATTCAGCCGTAGATTGTGTATCATCAGCTTCCACAATCGCCTTTAATTCGTCATTGTCGACCAAAGTCTTCGGACGACCGCGAGGTTCATTTTTCAGGTCGAAATTTCCAGAACGGAAGCGAGCAAACCAATAACAGGTGGTGCGTTGGTTTGTAGTGTTAGCTCCGTAAACGTCGTTGATGTTGCGTGCCGCTTGTGCCGCGTTGCTGCCACGACGGTACTCATATTCCATAATTACTCGAATTTTTAACGTATCCATGATGACGAAAAAGATTGAAATGCGATGAAAATGTAACACTAATCAATAAACAAATGACTACTTTTGGAAAAAAAAAACCATGTTTTTAAAATAAAATTAATTTGAAATTAGAATTCTTAGTCAAACAAAAATTATTTTGATTTGAAATGGCCAGTACTGCAGAACGGCAATTTCATAGGTAAAGACCTAATATTTTATGCCACTGTCCATTCGAGATTCCTAAAAACCCTTTAAAAAAATATTTTACGATTTTTGATACGAGGGAAAGAACGAAAAAATACTGCAGCATACAGCAACGAGTAGGTAGTACGATGAATTGAAATTTTGTTAACATAACAATAAAATACTCAGTAAGTTAACGAATTAAACTTAAGATTCGTTTTTTATTGACAGTGTTTATGATCACAGAAAAGAGGAGAGAGAGAAGAATCAAATAAGAATCTTCTATATACTTATGGTTAGTTAGGTATGATTCTAAACCGACCTAGCGCAAATAAATCTTGGTGAGACGATCGGGTTCGTTCCTGACGGATTGTCCAGAGAGGAGAGAAAGCAAAACGCAAAATGAATAGGTAGATCACTACCAAGCATTTCTCAAGAACAAAATAGTTAATTGAAAAAAAAACCTGACGCGATCTAGAAGTAGTTGTAAGTAACTTGAAAGTCTTCTATAATCAGCAGTTTTTAATCAAACTTTAGGAACAGGGAAGTTGAACAGCAGTTTTCCCCATCCTCTTCTAGTTTATTTGTTTGTCTACCGGATCGCAGTTCCCAACTATGCATCGCTCGGTTAGACGCCAACCTACCGTGGAATGGCATTTGCTGGTCGAGTAATGTACAAATTGCGGTAACCCCTACTGTTAATTGTTAATCAGCACAATCTAGAATATTTATATGTAGGTATCTAATATCATAACACTAATTACATTCTCAACACATCCCTAACATCTAAATATACTTAATATAATAATGCTGAAGAGTTTGTTTGTTTAAACGCGCAAAAATAATTTTTCAAAACTACCCGAAAATTCTTTTTATAATATTATATCCACCTTCATGAGGAAGGATATTACGCGAACGGGAGAAAACAGGATCTGAGCGTACGAAGTCGCGGATAAAAGCTAGTTTTATTATATTTCGAAATAGTGACTCGTTCTATCAAACCTTTTTTTGCTAGCTTAATTTGTGTCCCACTGCTGGGCAACAGCCCTCCCCTTTCTCCTTCCATACCTCTCTATTCTGTGGAATTAGTGGCCAAACTCCCGCAAGCCAAACTCCCGCAAACGTCATCAGATCGTCACACCACCTTGGCCGCGGTCGACTTCGGGTCTTTGCTCATCTCATGAAATCTGAATCTGTTTAGAAATTTCTTCTTTTTTTTTTCAATTCTAATCTGTTAAACATCCCACAGCGACATTATCCTGCCCAAACTGAAAAAAAAAAAACAATAAAAAGGAAAATTCAGTTTTTTCGACTTTCAGAACTCTGCTATCTCTCCTTTATCTTTATTATCTACTTAAGTAATATTTAGCCCGATTTTTGTCACTTTCAAAATATTATTATGTTCCAGGCTTCGTTTACGTACCTAAGTACGTAAACGATTATTTTATGCAGCTCAGTCAGTTAAGAGATAACTGTTTTCCAATTAAGCTGCAAGTTGTGATCTATAAGTACATACTTACTATCTACAAGTCAAGGTAAATAAAACACTTCATTCTTTACTGCGCTGAATATTGCACAAACAAAAACATACAAATAAGGACAGCTTATGTACAAAGGCGAGCTGAAACATTCTGGGTTCACCCAGAATTGTAAAAATAGTTTCTTTGAGCCGAGTATAACTGCAGACTAACAAGGGTTTTA
Organism: Melanchra persicariae; assembly: GCA_947386135.1. NCBI lineage: Eukaryota > Metazoa > Arthropoda > Insecta > Lepidoptera > Noctuidae > Melanchra > Melanchra persicariae. The sequence continues at coordinate 33,320,123 of OX376643.1, forward strand.
ACGACTAGAATTATGCATGGGCTATCTTCAATAAACTCAGTCGCCAAGTAGCAAGGAATAGAAAGGTTTCCACAGACATTTTCTTCATCTATCCTCTACACTCATGAAATCGTTTTTTCTGACTTAATCAGCGCACAGCCAAACTACTAAGTCTGGAAATACTGAAATTAATATATTGGAATATGTTATCACGTTAAGTAGGCATCTGCTCAGAAGACATTTTTGGATATTTCAACTTTACAGGGGAAACGGGGCCTGCCAGGTTTGCTGGAACGCAAAAAGGCAATTTGGATGGGTTTAATCAGTTACGAGTTTGACACATAGCGGCCAAAGTAATTTGATGATTTGCCTTCTATAGAAAGGGGGGAAATGGGTGGAGGAACTTTTTATAAAAGTCTTTGTTCCATAAAACTTTAATCCACTCGGACAAAGTCGCATGCATCTGCTGGATACGTATCAATTTTCCTATTTTCCGCACCGAAATTATAACTAAATCATTACAACAATATATCACCACCAAATTAAAAGAAATTACTTTCTTTCAGGACATGTTATTTCAAGGACTTAATTGGTGTTTAAAGGATAATTATTTCCTTATACAACATTGTACTCATCATTATTAACAACTTTCAATATGGGACCAACACTACAATCGCGAAAAAAAAAATAGATTGCTCCATAGGTACATTTATTTGCGCATAGCTCGACAAAATGTACTAAACAGCATTTTTTTTATCCATAGTAAAAGTTATTCATAATGATGAGTGCAATGACCCCATGAATGAATTAAGAGGGATTGCGTTTATTCTGTTACACGTTGTAGGATAAAAAGCATAAAATAAAAAAATTAAACAACCCCGACAAAAAATACTCTAAAAAGTAACAAAAAATTAGTTTAAGTACTTAATTTAGATACAAACATTTTGGCCTAAGCGTCATCATGTCGAGGGAGCGATTTCCCGAGGCGACGATGCTTTACCCTATGTTGGCGTAACTAATTTTTAGTTCAAAAACAGCAACTTCGAATAGTCAACGGACAGACCATATCACACTCCGCCCAATAATTAACGAACTGAATCCAAAATTGACATCAAAGGGATAGTATTTCACAATAATTCCTAACGTAGGTCGTGTGTTACCGTCCGAATAATTATTGCATTTGGCTAGACTCACTAATTGCAATTTAGGCTTTAGAACAATGATTTTAAAATAGCTTAACGTGCGCTCGTGTTTTGCAGACTGTTTTATTTGAGATCATTTTAAAGTATGTATGAACGTAATATGGTCAGAGAAAATATTATTTCATTAATGAAAAAATTAAAGAAAAATACAATATTACGTTTTTTCGTATTCTTGTCAAAAAAGCCCTTTCATTTGATACCGATATTATGGAAGCTTTTTAGAAATGGAGTACCTAGTGTTTGAAAACTGTCTAACCTTTTCATTTCCCGCGTACCCACAACTACCTACCCGTACGTATCGAACTCAATGAACCACCCTTTAGTTGGTATTTTAGTAAGATTAACTTTCCATTAATGTTGATTCAACAAACTACAGTCCAGTTTCCAACAAGTTTGCTGACTGGATTAGCCAAGAAGCGAGTACCATCTTCTAGAGAAATCTCATTTCATTGGTCCTGCACAAAATTACGCGACCAAATTACGTTCGACGTCGTACCTACGCCGATGCCGTCGACCAAATCAATTTGCTTGACTAGTCAGTGGCAGTATCAATAGAGCCATCCCATGATTAACTACGATAACAGATTGATGCAGCAGGATGCTGAATGGTGTATATTGTGTTACCAAGCTGCTTATTTCATGTCACCGGTGCATAAATAACATGTCAGTATTCAGGAACATCGTTCCTGATTATGATGACGGTGGGGTGGGTTGCATAGACTAGAAATTAATGTTCGTGAGTGATTCGTATAATACGGTTTCGGTATAGTGCACTGGGACAGTGAGCTACCTCAACGAACATTTAATTGAGGCTTCCCTTTGACCATTTGTGACTTCGATTGTGTACGGAAAATGTGTTTTGATTTGAAGCGAGTTGTAAACGGCGACGTGGAGTCGAGTTGGAGAATGTGATTCGTAATTTTGGGGTCCGACTTAAACTCACATGGATGAGCGTTCTAGAGTAGACACCAGATAAATTTGCTATAAAGTATTTATGTACTTTATAGCAAATTTATCTGCTGCCTTTCCCTATTATACACGAAAAATAATTAAAAAAAACAGTAGTGCAATTCCAAGAAAATGCTCAATTAAAACTCAAATGTTTGTCAAGTTTCTCGAATTCCGGAGAGACTTCGCTTGGCAAACTGACCACTTAGGGCGCTGTTAGCTACGGAATAATACGGTTGGATTGAGATATTAAATATAATTATGCAATTTATCGAATTGTACCTGGATATCCAGTTCAGAGAAGGCCAGTACCAATTTGATAATGATTGCTTTGTTTAAATACCTATGAATGACTTTTCTTATCTATATATTTGTATGCCACAAAGGCCGAACATGATGGATCTCTTTTTGTTTATGAATAACCTGCATTCCTTTTATGTATACTCTTGTTTCTACGAATAAATGTCTTGTGTGTATGCATGTACATGATGTCCGGATAGTACAAATTTTTACAGAACATTAATATTCAGCATATTATTTCTCTACTTACGCATTTATCAATCAATAAACACAGGTACGCATGGAAGTGCTAACTGGACCTTATTTCGTTCGAAATTACCCACTAAAAGTTCAACTTTGTGATTCAACTATGACATATTTTATGAGGGGGCGGGGCGTGTTGATATAATCTAATGAAATCCCTAAAATTAGAACAGTGCAATTTATTTCGACCTTACGCGTTTAATCTGTTTTCGGTTACTGGCCTAAAATTTCATTATGATTTTGAAACGCGATCCTTGCAATAATAGAAAAACTTAGCACCGTATGAATAAAAAAAAGCATGGTAATGCAAAATTTTAAACGGGCTCCTGATTTCCTTTGTTTCAGCTAACTAAGCTGTTTATCTATGGTCCACAGTGTTTGGCATAGGCATGTATGCACTTGGAGTATTCTCTTTGGTGCTCTTAAAATAAATCGTCATTTGATAAGCTATTACTACTTAAATCTAAAAAACAATAATTGCAACCATACTACACAATAACTGTCCTTATTTTGCCGTTATTATCTGAGACTGGAACAAATGGAGTTAAGATTAAAATTAAATTAAGTTAAGATTAAGACTAATCCGCATCCAATAAAGGTTAGCAATTACGTAGTATCCATTAGATAATTAATACCTAACACTTAACTAAGCTAACAACAAATTGTTTCTGCTGACTTATAGTTACATAATACTAAATATAACTAGTTTGTAGTCGTCTTGGGTTGACCTGTTAAGTCTACAAAATGTTTTAATAAATAAATAAATTAGGCTTATTGCTGGTCGTCTTACAGACAAACAATAGGAAAGTTTAATGAAAAATATTAGCAACAACTCTAACAGCCGTATTCGTAAAAACTTTATAACCATTACTTAGTCAAAATACTGATAAGCAAATTCTTTATTCAAAATGTACCTACTATGGAGAATTTGAATTTAGAATCTTTTAAACAGAATTAATAAGCAATGGATAAAAAGTTTTATGAATAAGCCTGTAAGTTTCATTATGACGTATCAAATTTCGCTCCACCTACAACGTTATCGGGATGCTAAAACCCTTTTTATAATTTCTTTTCCACATGGTCTGCTCAGTGCCAACTACGTTTTATGAAGAATAAAAAGTAATAAAAAAAATCCGAATTCAAACTATTAATCTTTTAAAAATTCTAACTATTTTTTTTGAGGTCTGAATTGATAAGCTCCTTTTTTTGAAGTCGTTTGAAAATAATATCATAGAGGAAAGTAACCAAGAACAATATTTGTTTTATATTTTAAAGTAGCACATTAAGGACGCGTTTCCAAATGGGTAGTCATAACTTTTTTTACACAAAAGTATGTTTATTAAATAAAATGTTTTGCATTCTTAAAATGTTTTTCCCATGAATTGTTGATAGATGTACATGGTACGATTCTGAACTATAAATATAATTTTAGATAGGTACATTTTCTCAATAAATGTACCGAAGTAAAAAAAATCACTTCGGTACATTTCAAGTTTTAAGTTGTAAGTAATTTTCAAGTCTAACGGTAGAAGCGCTTTCATTCCTCATTTTCTTAACCCGCTTTCAACCGTTTTCCTACTTGTTGCGAATCCGCGGATATTCGGCCTGGGAGTCAACAAGTAGCTGAAGTTTTATATAAAGCTGCGGTTAGCGATGCGCCCCCGACTTGTTACATCTTACCTTGAATGAAGATGCTCACTTTTGAGTGGGTACATGCTTTTTTATATTTTTTGCTTCACAAGGCTCTACTCCGCTCTACAAACCCTATGTGCGGATATTTAGACTCAAAGGAATACAGGGTGACGCCGGCGCCGCCACACAATCGAATGCCTGTCTAAAAAACTAGTTTTTTATTTATTAGTCTATCATTCTCAAAGAAACGTAACTGTTTTATTTATTACATACAATAACCTTAAAAAAGAAATTTGTATACAGAAAAAAGAGCACAAAGGTACTGCTTATTTCTAAAGAAATTTCTTCCAGCAGACCTGCGACAGAAAAGTGGGATGAGAAACGTAGACACAGTGTGTATAGAGGAGAAGGAAACTTAAAATAGACACTATACTAACTTAACTAACACATTATTATATATAAATAAATATAAATCACAACAATAAACATACAAACAAATAAACATAATTATAATAAAATAATACATATCTATAATAAACAAAGTATTACAGTATGGTAGAAAGATAATGCTCTTTGACTGTTTTTTTGAAAAGAGAAATATTTTTACAGTCACGTATGTTAGTTGGGAGTGAGTTCTACAATCGTACTGCAAGAAAAGAGAAGGAGTGGGAATATGAATGAGTTTTCACAAGGCTCTACTCCGTTCTACAAACCCTATGTGCGGATATTTAGACTCAAAGGAATACAGGGTGACGCCGGCGCCGCCACACAATCGAATGCCTATCTAAAAATCTAGTTTTTTTTTATTAAAAGTCTCATTCTCAAAGAAACGTAACTATTATTTCTTTTAACTTTGTACAATCGTTATTTCAATCTGGGATAAAAAGTGTCATTCTCAAAGAAACTAACTATTATTTCTTTTAATTTCCGTAATCGTTATTTCAATCTGGGATAGATTGGATCTATGAATGAAAAAGTCAACGATAGTGTATTCCAACACGGGTCCAGAATCATGTAGGTACTGAATTCTCGGTATCCGTTTGTACGTCGATGTGCCTCAAACTTTGTTGATTAATTAAGGAAATGCAAAACGAACAACTATTTGATACTAATGATACTAACGTTCGTGTGTGCATGCATCCAAATAGACTTCACCGTATCAAAGAGACGCAGGCTCCTCTATGCTCGCGTAATTAATCTTTTCAAAGGGGGGGTTCTGGAAATTTCCGTTCCTACCTACTATCTGATAGGTTTTCCTTTCATAGATTTTCCATGAAACTTATCAGCCAAAGCGAACTATTGCATTGAGAAGCAATTTGGACATTATAACTGCGAAACGATGAAGTGGCTTCCGAGGAATCGGAGGATATCGGAAAATTCTTTTTGTTTCATATTATCTATTGGTATCAAATTTTTGATAGTTGTCGTTTAAACAGAAGTTTTTATTATAAGATATTTTACAATAGTTTTCATAAATTAAGCTTATTTAGGTAGGTACATATTTCAAAGTTTTACTGTCCTTACGAGATAAAAATAACACGATGCGCAATTTGTCACTGCGTCTTACAACTGGCGCCTCGCCCTACCTTGTAGGCACTCATCGCATTTCCATACACCATTTTGCCAATCATTTTTGATACACGTACAATAATTTTACATTGTTGTGTACATAATTATATGATAGATATATAGATACATAAAACATTTATTTGGTTCAAGAACTGAAAATACAGCACACAAAAGAGATTTATAAGACCAAAATAAAACTTAGTGATCAAACAAATATTAAAATAACAGAACAAACAAATATGGATTATGGTTCACAACACAGACCATTTAAATGATGCTAAGTCTGTCTGAGTAGCTTAGTCTGATCCGGATTACAGCTCTTGGAGAGGTCAAATCTAAAAAAAGCGTACCTACCTCTTAATACAGGATGATTTTTAGGGTTCAGAAAATCCATAAGAAACTGAACCCTTATGGGATCACTCGGGTTTCTGTCATTATTAAGCAATGTTCGCATTCACATGTCAGTCGCAATCCGTTAAAAATGTATGGATTTTGAGACTTTTTTGACAGATTGCTGATTGTTTAAAAATTATTAGAATTGGCCCTCGTATCTTTACGAAATGTAAGCGGGACCATTTCTGAATAAACCTCTTTCGGAAAAAAAAACTTGCATATCCGTCAATGACGGAGCTATGCCCCGAACATACAAAAAAATAAACATCCGAATTGATAACCTCCTTATTGCAAAAAGCTTGTTGTGTACCTATTTAATTTTCCAGCGATAGTAAAAAAACAGGAGAAAGTGAGAAGTACCACAATTAGGGAAAAAGCCAAAGTTACTGACATGCTTACACACATAGATAGGCAGAAGTGGAGATGGTCTGGGCACACGATTCGGGACACACTTAAGAGCGTGTACGCCGTATGTCATTTCATACAAACTTTCAAGTCCTTATTCTTCAAAATGAATGAACCGATTTTAACGAAACTTGGTATGCATACGCTAGATATCCAGGTCTAAATAGTTATCAGAAAACATTCTTGAAAAATAGTTCCGGGGGAAGGATATAGTGATTTTTCACTTTCTATAGAAAACTTAAAATCGCTCTCTCTCTCCCTCTAAAATCTTTTTCAAAAATGTTTTCTGATAACTATTTAGACCTGGATATCTAGCGTATGCATACCAAGTTTCATTAAAATCAGTTCATTCATTTCGAAAAATAAGGATTTGAAAGTTTGTATGAAAAGCCGTACCGCGTAAAGGCTCTTAACAAGTGGAGCTCTATTGTCTCAGACTGGTACCCTAGAGACGGCAAACGCAAGCCACAAGCGCAAGCACTGCTGGCCACGACTGGAGAAGGGTGGCAAAAGATCGAACCCAATGAAAATCGTTAGAGGAGGCCTATGCCAAGAGGCACACTGAATTAAGAGATGTTTTGTAAATAGCAAAAGAAGACATGAATGTACCTATCAATTCAGTTCCAAAGGCTTTATTATTATTATTAGTAATAAATTACCAATATTAAATTAAAATAAATATCCTGTTCCAAATTAAGATAATTAAGTACTCTCATCCCAGCTGCATATTTCTCATAGCCCGCAGTGCCTATGTGATTGTGAAAAGTATTAACATAGCTCCATAAATCAACATGAACATTCAGATAGCTTTTACCTGAATTACCCGAATTGATAAAAAGAGAAGTCATATAATTTGAGGAATTATAAAATAAAACTGTTGGAAACAATTAACTACCAGCAATTTATGACTCATTAAAACAATTTCACATTTTTAGCGACTGTGGTAAGTTTAATCTAACAGGAAAATGAAAATAATACTTTTTCTGTGACCAAACATGGTCACGACAGTTCGTGCTTACGTTGTACAGAAGAACAGTGACGTCAATTGACCGGCAATTTAAAAAAAAAACAGTTGAGGGGCTCTATTTCTGAAGCTACGATACTCTTAAAGTGCGTTGTTCAATTATCGAATATTTCATCAATACAATCCTTAAGTATATTGCTGTTAATAGATGGGTGTTGTCGAAACGCCATAATCGCCTGGAATTGCGCAACTTTAGAAATGACGAAATTTTGGTTAGATGAAGGGGCAAACAAACCAAATGTATGTAGTCAAGCAGCAGCAGCGTCATTAGGACGGGCGCAAATGGGGGTGACGTGGAAGATATTACCGGTTAACACCTGGTGGGTAACATAAAATACCATTAGGTACCTAATATAACTTAAAAAAAAACACATGTAACAAGTTACCACGACTCTCAATTTAGAATTCTCAATACATTGTGCGAATCAACATCAGTAGCCGACGTCGGCGAATGTGGAAAGTTATGTTACAACAACTAGTTAACGGCTTATATCACATGTTTCCGTTCTCCGTCACGCATTATGCGTCTAAGAACTAACTGAGTACTCCTTAACCCGTTAGTGTTTAGTGCAATTGTTCCACGCCCCTATGATACGCGACCTGACACACTGCCTATTTGTTTGTTCCGTCTCATTTACTCTGTGGAGTCATACCGTGAAGTTTTGGATGTCCAGCGCCACTACCGGTTGCGGTTCCGTGGCACTGTTTCCTATTTACTCGGTTTATTAATTGAAATCGGTAGTGAATGCAAACAGTTAGTGCGTATGTTTGTTAAAAGAGCACACAGTTCGGTAGCTGGATTTTTCATTACTCAATATTGCTTGGACTGACCATTGTTACTTTGATAAATAAATATCGAGTTCATGAGATAAAAGATTAAAACAAGCTTTCAGCTAGAGTGATATCAAAAATAGAATATTAGCCTAGATAGAAATGTTAATCAAATACACCTTGTTTTGCAATTACGTGGACAAAAATGATTTCAATTGGAAAAAAAAATCTAATTTAGCGATTCTGATTCAAACAAAGCGCGGCGTTTTGTTTGACTTTCTATGTTTTCCTGTAGTGAATAAATTAGACTGTTCCTGAGATATGGCTTCACGCTCGATTTATAGATTGGGAAGAACAGCTCACTCTAAAATTCTAATGGCAGGGTTTTTGAAAGAATATATTCCGTTTTGATTTGTCCAAATGATGATTGTCATGGCATGCAACTTACCACAACAGCAACTTGAGTTTAGAAGTCTTCTAAAACTATATTATATCTGTATTTTTCCTTTTGATGGAACTTAATAAACGAATCAAATTTCGACCTATTGAGTTCCGGTTTGCTATACGTTACATGTCATCTTCAGACATACGAGTAAGTCTTAAGGACGCTGTTACAAATGGGTAGTCAAATCATTACTTTTTTACACAAAAGTATGAATCAGTAATTCAGTATCTCAATAAATGTACCGAAGTGAAAATTTTTACTTCGGTACATTTATTGAGAAAATGTACCTATCAAAATTAAATTTATATAATAGTTCAGAGTCGTACCATGCACATCTATCAACAATTCGGGCAAAAAACATTTTAAGAGTGCAAAGCATTTTATTTAATAAACATATTTTTGTGTTATAAAGTAATGATTTGACTACCCATTTGTAACAGCGTCCTTTAAAGTTCCACGTTTATGACATTTATACTGGAAGACATTAATAAGCTGAATCCCTATTCACTACAAGATATTCGTTACAACAGGACTATATGTGACCACAAAATCCAATTAAAGCAAAAAGCAAACAAATTATGATGCATGGTTATCAAGCATTGCATGTTTTGATTGATATAAATCAATCAAATTGATTCCAATTTATAGGATTAACAAAACATCCCACTCATTATTGATAATTATTTAATAAAGCCAGAGTGCCAATTCATTTGAGTATTATGAACAATAGAGTGCTAACTAGCTTTTAATGAGACAGGTTTGCCTAACTGATCAGTACCGTTTGTATAGATACCATCTGGGATACCGCAAATTACGTTTTCCCCGAAAATTTCGGAATTAATCCTCTATACTGATAATGGATACGTAATATCCTATTTTGGATACTAGGAAGCCTTGCCTTTGGTGTACCTATCTATGTGTTTGCATAAACTTGTAGTCCCATTTAAAGCATAATTATTATAACTTCGTGTCCCTCGAATGGGTTTTGCTTATTCGTAGGTTAGTTTCAGTACCTATGCATTTTATATCGCTGTCGACTCTTTTACCTTAAACTTTATGTTCTGTCTCTACTGTAATAATAATTTAACTTTGGACCGGTTTCTGAGTAATTGGACTTAACATGTCAACTACTTGGTTTTCATGCTAAAGCTAATTTTGATCAGATGTCTGACTATGGAAAATTGTTATAAAGGCAGACTTAACAATCGACGTCATAACGAATCCCAGTCAATAATAAGACGCAGGTCATATCTACCTACATATAGTTCCGCAGTGGAACCCTGTGCGGCTAAGCCAGTAAACCACATTACCAATGTTATTGTTTTAGTGCAGCAACCATCCGTTCTCATTCATTAGTGAATCAATCAGTATAGATCAATCTAATCAAGGGATATATAGAACACTTTCTATATATCCCTTGATTAGATTGATCTCAAAGACCAAATACATCCTTAATCACTAAGCTTACAATGCATCCGCTAATGCACCGGTCTCTTAAACAAATTAGAAATTCACCCTGTATATTAAGATAACAATAAGCTGTGTTTGTATTGTTTTTTTGAACTTCGTTATTATTGATTTAATTTCAAGAGTATTATACAATGTGTAACATAATAAACTTAATGCCCCTTAACAAGTATTGCGTTTAATCTGTTACATGTTGTATTATGAGGTACCTATTTAAATCATCTGCTGGTTAAAATTGAAAACATTTTTATCGATTTGAAATGGCAAAAAATACGTGTTCAATGTTTTTTGAAAATGTAACGGACGGACTTATTAGAAATATCATTTTTCCATCTAGGAAAATACCCTATCACATAATACTGTTTCCGCTTTCTGATACGTAGAGGTACTAAAACTGATGGTTTATGCTTTCACGAATCCTGTGTCTGTTGTTACATGGACTTGCTCCTAGGTACTGTTTCAATCTACACTTCCATAGGTACTGTTTCAATCTACACGTAGGGAAATTGTAATCACCGTGAAGGATTTGTGAGTATTGTGTTGAGTGGTCGAAAAGGGGTTCCACATTTGTAAACCCCTATTTCACTTCAAATTCAATTTATGATTCTAGCTCGGTAGTGCCTATTTTAATTTCTCTCGGCGAGTCTTCTGTTGTTTTCTCGGTTTTATTGAAGTTAGTTAATACTATTTTAAACTACTGCATAAACTACTTTTCCTGCTACTGTTTCTTGTGCTTCGGTCACGTTCATTGTAAGTTGTGAAGACTTTATGACTTTACAGAAATCTATGTAGATAATTACACATTCTTAAGAGTAGCTGCTCAGATAGTGGGCCGATTTCTGAATTGAGTATTTGGTTTACAAGCTAAAATAGGGAAAACAATAACTCAAAAGAAATTTTAATTAAGTCAGTTCTTATTTGAGTTGAGACCCAAGTAAATCTTGCCTCTTCTAGAATCAATTTAAAAAAAAAAATGTTTCTAAAAATATTTAATAATTATTAAAATCGATAAAAGGATTATTTCATTTGTAATGATTATATTAGTTAGTAAACAGCTCGTCAATCATTATATCAGCTCAATTATAAATTGAAGTTATATTTATAATGCCGGTTGATTCATTTCGGCTCCTGGATCAGAAATTCAGAATTATGGGTCTCAAAAGCGATGCATTAGAGATTATTGCATGGAACCGAGATCAGAATGCAAGGGAGATTACTGGGTATTCCAATTGTGCACGGTCATATTCCAGGTTGGTGTTCTGTAGTTGCTTATAGAGTAAAGAAACAATATCGAAATAAGAAAATATTGGCATTTTCTAAAAAAAAGTCCTCGAAAAACGACTAAAAAGTAAAAAAAAAAACACTAGGTATGGGGAAATCAGACTGCTTGAAGCAGTCTGATTTCCCCATACCTTAAGAAATAAAGGATGTTGAAGGAAACGTTGGTAAATCACGAGTACATTCCCAAAGACTACTGAGAATATACTGTACTTCGAGGAATACATCGCTTTTCGTCCATCAGATTATATACGCGTTCAATTTCAATTCAATTTCATGTCGTATCGTGCAATGAATGAAACTCCTCGTGCAATGTACACGCCTGTGCCTAGCCAGCTCATTGAGACTGCCAAGCTTAGTTTCAAAATAATTTCCACCGGTGAAGGTATTAATTTTCCTACAGTTCGTAGAATTTGGACAAAATAGTAGATAGTTTACTCGGAGACTTGGAGTAGAATATACAGAAACCGAGTTATAATGGGTAGCGCCGTGTGTTGCACTGTACTTTTCACTATAAAATAATCTAATACAATATTAAATTGTTTATTTAATTAAATATTAAATGTACAATTCTGAATATTTAACTAGATGTTTTTTCCCGGCAACTTAATTTCAGTCCTCTGTGAAGATGAATGTTGAGTTGTCTGTAAGGTAAACGTGAGAGACACACGTATGCCCAGGTTTTAGGGTCCCTCGTTCGAATGAATAAAGAAGCTGAGTTGACTCATCCCTTGATGTCTGTGGTCGTGGACTAGTTGGGAGAATATTGATGCGTTCTGTGATTCGCTGGGTGATATCAAATTTGTTTTGAATGGATAGTTCTCTATAATGCCTTCCGCCACTTGGTCGGATCTCCATCCACCGTGGGGTTTTAAACACCTCGCGCACTAGACGGCCACGACTACGACCAGTTGCCGCATCGACCAGATTAACCGCCGTCTAGTGCGCGTGTTGTTATTTTTGAACCTGAATCCGCCAAGAGAGTGGCAGATATTCTTCGGAAAGAAAGGCAACTGTACTGTTCCGGATTTGGCAAATTTAGATAGGTGGCGATCTCTTGGCATGTTGCTAAATTTATTTTTGCCCAAAAATTGCCTTGTGCATTTTCCGTTAAGATTGTTAAGAAAAAAACTGGGCGAGCGCACTCTACTCGGCCGTAATCTTGGTAGGCTTTGACAATTTTCAGAAATTCTCCACTTTTATATCGAATTTCCTCTCCTCATTTGTCTTTGTATTGGGAAAATTTATGGCTTGAAGATGGGTATCAGTTTCCAAATCTTCTCCTGCTATGTTAGCCAGTTCTGTTCCTTTGCAGGCACCGCTGATCTGAATTTAAAGAAACCTGTAAAACAAAGAAATAAGTGTGTTAAAACTGTATTTTTGTTGGTACCTACCAATTTGATTTGATGAAAATAATAGAAAAACGTGTACAAATGTACAATATTATCTTTGTTGCCAAGTATTTTTCATTTGGTGCCTTATTTACGAAATTCTCGTGAAAACTTTGGATTTCTTGGCCTTGTAGCCGGTGGATAATTTCTTGAGAAAAGGCGTCAAATTTATATATTTCTTTACATTGACGATATTTCTCGTTTGTTTACTTGTTCGTAACATTGTAGATTCGTTATCAAGAGTATTTCTTCATCTTGTGGTTTGAGATATTTTTAAACTCTTTTCATTCTGTAGCTCCTGAAATTCTTTTCAGGAGCTACCTAATGAAAAGAGTTTAAAAAAGGTTGGTTGACAAAAAAAAAATACTCTGATAGCATATGGGCTTTATAACTAGTTCGTCTTTATGATGCTGTTTATTAGGGTTCCGTACCCAAAAGGTAAAAACAGGACCCTATTACAAAGACTCCGCTGTCCGTCGTGTCTTTTTCACAGATGATGTATTTTTGTTGCCGCTATTATAACGAATACTAAAAACGGAATAAAATAAAAAATAGTGGCGCTCGCTCCTATACAACAAACGTGATTTTTGTCATTTTTTATAGATAATGGGTACGAAACCCTTCGTGCGCGAGTCCGACTCGCACTTGGTCGGTTTTTATAATTAAATTTAAAAAAAAAACATATCACGCAAAAGCTCTCCATATTGGATTACAAAACTTCTAATCAGCTTAAAGCATAACGCAACAACCAGAAGTCCAACAAACCTCAGCGGTTGCTACGCAAGTTCGGCTTGCAAGTTATTTGACTCGTGTAGCCACTGCACCTAATCCCTTGCACACCGCACTTTGGCTGCCAGTTCGCAAAATCCGTGTTACTTGCATGACGACTCGGGGAACTCGGATCAACTTAGTTGGCGATTGTAACTAACTATTGATTTACTATTACACTACACATGCCTTTTGGTAGGCAAGTTATAAGTATCGATTTCAATGAATTTTTAAGCGCAATTGATGTATGTCTGTGAAGGGTGGTCTATTTAACTGTTTTTTGTTTTGTTATGCAGATTTATTGCCATCATAAAATTAAAAAAAAGAACGGCTTGCACTGGAAGCTCCGGGAGTGCCGGCAGAAGTGAAAACTTGAACATTAACGTTGTGCATTTTTTAATATTTTGGAATGGTTAGGGAATAATTCCGCACGAATTGCTTTATTTATCGGTATAAAAGTACTATCATTTGTGTGGTTAAATACAATATTCATTTACCTATTGCGCTATCGTACACAAACATGACAATTTATATTACATATTACTTTATCCGTCTTACGAATTTTCGATCAGGTCACGTGTCCTGACGCGAGTTTAACATTTTTTACCCATCCCAAAAAGTGCACAACGCCGCATAAAGAAGTTTTCACTTCTGAAAAAAAAACATGGTTTGGAACGATCACTGCGGAAAAAAGCAAGAACAAAAAACAGTGAGCTCAAGTTCGCTCTTTTCCATTGGTCTACGAACTTTCTAATTTTAGTTATGTCTGGCTGAAACAGTGAACGGCGGTGGTTTCCGAACGTGTCATCGTATTGTACCTCGGATTAATGGACCGCGACGCCATTAAGCCATTAGCTATTTATACCTATAGGTAACCGAACAGGGGATGGAGGGATTGAACTGTTCTGCAAAATGTTTTGGTACAATAATTAAACTATTTTTCCTTTGTCTCAAATAAATTAATAAGTTTTACGTAGTTAATTAATTTTAACGCTTATTTCAATAAATGAACGAACGAGAGTTAAAATGTGTATCCTTTTCCTTTCATAATCGATTAATTAAATATCGATTTTGTGATCTTTAATTCGTTGGTAAAGTAGAAAAAGGATCACTTTGCAAGCACCATGCTTTTACAAAAAAGACAACATTAAACCAAAATGCGACTTAAAATTCTCGATTTATTCAAGCAACAAATCTCGGATCATTTTTAGGGTTCCGTACCCAAATGGTAAAAACGGGACCCTATTACTAAGACTCCGCTGTCCGTACATCCAACGTGATTTGTTTGCCGTTCTTTATAGATAATGGTACGGAGCCCTTCGTGCGCGAGTCCGACTCGCACTTGGCCGGTTTTTTTCTAACATACGTCTCGTCGTCGCCGGACCTTCATAGTTTGCAGCCAATAACCACAGACAAGTTAGGAAAACAGAGTATTGTATTGGTCCGCTCAAAGTTATATTGTTAAACTTGAACTCAAACTATTCTGCATAGGTGGTTTGGTCAACTGGATTAACCACGCGTCTGCGGTTCGTGTTGTCTGCTACGTGGTTTAAAAATATCGCTAGGAACTCAATTGCGGGACAGATTGAGACGGTAAACTATTTCAGAAATTAATAGGAATAGTTACTAAAATGTTTTGAGGAGCTCGTGACTTCGTAAAGACAGCCTCACGGGATCTCCAAGGTTAAGCAATGGTTGCCGAGGTCGGTCCGTGGACGGGTGACCATCCAGACTTTTTCGTGCCTCGGAAAGCTCTTGAAGCGGTAGATCTCGCTGTCATTTGTAGATCTTTTGACAGTTGTTAAGATAGTCAGAACTTCAGAAGCAAGTAAACCTACACCCTGACCCCCGTCTTGCCAAAGGGGTATCGTGCTATCCGGTGAAAGGGTTGTGATTGTCAGATAGGCAGTCACTCCATGTACAATAAAAATTGACTTTGTCAATAACACGACCGCTAAAAACGACTAAAAAGTTCCAAACAAGTCGCTTTTCAAGCAGTCTGTTGCAGTTCAATCACAGATCTGAGGCCACAAACTGCATCAGACTGCGTACTCAGCTGTATGCTGTTTAACCGGAAGCCTACTCCAACATGGAAGGGATAAGGCTTGCCAGATTGAGTAACTAAAACGTTTTAAATTAACATGAGATGAGGACATACAGCGCATATATATCGTGTAACAGAATAAACGCAATACCTGAAAGGTACTTATCGTTGTGAACAACTTTTACTATGGGACCAGACCCGAAAACGCGAATAAATATCAGCTGCTCAGTTCATATGCGAACAAATGTATGGGGCAGTCGGTATTCGCGATTTCAGTGGTGTTGTGTTGCATGGTAAAAGTTGTGCATAATGATAAGTAGGTACAATGAGCTCTTTTCAGGTATTGCGTTTATTCTGTTACACGTTGTATTATATTCGTGCTTTAACTCAAAGTGAACTAAACAAGTATTGCTTTATCCACTGAATACACTTTGAACCATGTCCAATTTAACAGTAGGGTGGGATTCTGGCTTCTAAACTCAACAGTTTTTTTCTCGGAATCGACGCTGTAAACAGCATAGCTTTCATCCCTGAGACCGGAGCAATCAATCAAGAACTTGTTTGCACTAGTGTCTGACGTCATCCTTTCCATTCCCTACTGTTGCACCTTTGAGGTCCCTGCCCACCGCTTTGATTGCAATTTTATACTCACTGTTGTAGGTGAGCAAACAATTGACGGTCAAAAGCGGCGGCCTCGTGTCAGTACGCCGCGTATAGCCTACGGCAATTAAACGAACTGGTGACCAGTTAGTTTACATAGTAAACGCAACAGGCTTTTATTAACTTTTCAGTTAACTGAAGCCAAATCGGTGGCTGGAATAAAATGATAAAAGCTTTTATTAAACTGGGAATCATTTGTTGCGCTTGTGTGGGTCTCTGTGTTGGTTCGCATAGCATTCAACTTGACGAACTCATCGAAGTTCAGGTATCTGTAAGGCTGCAACCGTGATATCTTAAACCAACATCTCATGGTATACAGGCTGAATTTTTAAACTGTGCAGTGTGAATTTTTACTAGCCAGTGTAAGAATTCCGATTTTTAAAAAATCCAATGATGTAGTTTTAGTTTTCATCAAAATCGGGCTCGAGACTACTTTCAGTGTTTTTAGGTCTTACAGAAGAACCCGTTTCGATTGATCTGGACCTTTATCTATGCCAATCCGATTAGTTTCCTTCGTTAGAACTTAGTCTAAGTTTTGAAATGCAAACTTTTATTGTTATAAAAAAAGAAATCTAATGTTTTTTGTTTTAGTCTGAAAATAGATCGTAAATTTGTAGTACAACTAAAATCTTTGATGCCTAACATAGACAGAACGGTAAACTCTAGATATCCGTGAAAGGCATTCACTAAATAATTTCGTCTGTACAGTTATCGAGCTGGAAAATTCCAAACTGTAGCAACTCCGAACATTGCATTGAAAATGCTATATTGAAATGCTATTGTAAACAAATTGGGCATTTCATTCTCGCTCGGTGCCTGCCATACCTACCCGTTGTTTGGGCAGTCCAATCTTCTCTGTTTTTTTGGCAACATTTTTGAAGTTGAATTTAATTACATTTCCATTTCATTTTATGGTCCAACTCGATTCATTTGAACAACGTATGTCCATTTCTTAAGCCTTCTTCATACAACACAACACATCTTCTCGGCCTTTAACACGATTGTGACTATTTGTGACGATCTAAACATATCCGACAGTCGACAGACAAGTCACTAATTGAACAAGAGAAATGATTTCTTTTAGCGGACAATTCGCGGTTCAACGAAATTAATTCAAAGGAAATCACGTTGCTATAACCTGCCGAGGTCGGTCTGTGGATAAGTGACCATCCACTACGTGTCGAGACCACTCCTGGGAGATTAAGTGACGCCGGTTGGTCCCGAACGCCATTTTTAGATTTTTGACAGTGTTTATAACTGGGTTAAGAGTGTCAGAAAACCAGTTGTTCCGTGTTTATTACTAGTATTTTTCTACTACCAATAGGTAGGTATTAGAAAAATGTAGTGGAAATACACTGGAAGCCGATCCAACATAGTTCGAAAACAACAGGGCAGGGGAAAAATAAACGGAGACTTTCCGATATGTTTCAATTTACACGCCACGTCGTAGTGGAAAAAAGTGACGCGTATATTGTTCGGAACATCGCATTTTATTTAATAAAGAATTTAATATTGCTGTTTGTTTCTTGCCTACGTTTTAAAATGGAAGACTTCATAAAGGACACTTGACATTTTGTAGGAGTAGCCTCAGCTGCTCGACGGTACCTTGGCAAGCAAAATCCGTCTGTAATCTTAACCGTACCGAAATAAGACTAGCACTCTGAAGAAGCTTAGTTTAAAACACTTGGGGGGAAAAACCTGAAAGGAATAAGGTCCAGTTTAAAGGTATCTCTTCTCTTTGAAATATTCGCTTACGTTGCTCTTTTGAGTACAGAGCTTTTAGTGGTATTAACTGAAAAAGCAAAGGTATGGCAAACGGTTTTTCAAGATACAAGATTTTCTTAGTTTGAAGGGCAGCGGTCTTGCTAATAAATAATAGTATTATGTGTTTAGTCTCTAGTCTCTAATCTAGGCTATGTTTTTTAGCTTTTTGCTGAAATTAATGATAACATACCTACAAACGGGGTGAATTGGAATGTGGGTAAATTAAAACATAACTTTGTAGGAGTTTTTCACGTTATTTAAATCTTGTTTGCAGGATTTACGATCTCCAAGTTTATTGAATTGGTATTCGCGTTTTCAAAATTGATAGGCATAGAATTGAACTACTAAATTGACACGGATCACAGACACAAGTGTAGGCACGGTTAGCTGCGGGAATAATAGCCAAGTGAACTATATTTTGATACTTTGAAAATCTTTTTTTCTTTTTTTTTGGTACCTGGAAAAAATATGTCCTATTGATGTTTATATTTTTACTAAATAATACTTAGAAACAAATACCTAAATTGCTGGTTTTGTTAGTTATGATGGTTCTCCGGACTTGATGAAGTTACCTGACGGTATACTTCGGTGACTGCTACTGGAACTGCTCGACGAGTAGTATTACGTCAATTATTATTACGTCTTCAAAACGTCGACTTTCGTAAATAAACTTTCATACAATTAGAAAAAGTTTCATAAAAGAGTTCTTATGGTTGTTCCGAAGAATTTCGAAGTTGTTCACTACCTACTTCTGATGAAAGAGTTCGTACAAAAGCTATGCTTACATAACTTGCTCACACTTACGTAACAAAACACACAATTGAAATTCTTTGAACTTTACTTTTCATGACAAATAAAACACGTTGAAAAGTACGTTTCAGAGAAAACCTGCGAATTTCTTTAGCTTAATATCTAAAACATTCCGACCATTGCATTGACGCGAAGTACTCTGTGCGGGTTATTTTTATCTTTTCTGTTAATTTTTAACGTTCGTCTGGCAATTCGAGTACTTTTTGCGGGTTACCCCAATGTCCTTTTTTTGGTATTGTTCGTTGAGACTTATAGCTGTACTACACGTACAGTCGCGGTCAGAAAATGTTTACCACCTTAAGGTTCATACTTGCCTGCACACATCTATGTCACAAGGTCGATATGTGATTTGACTAGGTAAAGAGCATAAACTTTTATTAATATGAAGATCGGTCGCCCAAAGACTTACGATAGGATAGTTAAAGAAAACCTTTTTAAAAATAAGACATTATTTGGCATTATGTTAACTAGCATAGACGAGACAAAAAAGGATACGGACATTCGGACAAGCGTTAAGACGTAAGGTTGAATTTGTCACTAGAAATAATGACATAGAAAATATTTTTTACGACATGAGCTTCATTATACTGAGTGTGATTACTGATTTATAACGCCATAAAGTTAATTTTCCGATTTGACTCCAGGTAAAAGTTTTTCATCAGTAAATAAATATAACATTCGACCAATCAAAATCAAGATATTGTCGCGCCGGGCTGTTGTGTGGTGAGGTTTGAGTTCCACTTTAATAGCATGGTGTCAGTGTAGACCAGCACAGTGCAAAGCTCGACGAATCGTCCCGAGGACCCACATCGTAAAAAGCAGCAAAATGACTAGTTGGTGTGATACCGTGCTCTTCGTATTGTGGAACCATATCAGTTATTTGCGCGGCGGTTAAATCGGCCGTCGTCCTGAATTTCTTTTATGATCAGTTATATGCCCTTCTTCACCATGCCGTCGATACCGAAATCTCACGGTGAATCGGGATAATATAGACTTATGTTTAGGCCATCTTTAGGAGAAATATTATTTTAGCCCTTTGTTCCAAGGTTAAACTTGACATATTATTTAGTAAACTAGGGTTTGCCCGCGACTTCATACGCTCGATTTTTCCCGTTCCCGTAAACCTAAGCCTTCCTCATGAATGTGGCTATCCTTGACAAAAATATTTTTTGAAATCCGGCTGGTAGTTCCAGAGATTAGCGCACAAAGAAACTCTAAATAATTTTCAAACCAAATATTCTTGGTAAATTAAGATTTTGACATTTATCAAGAATATTTGGTTTCCAATGCATAAGCGCTATAATATCAAATTTTATCAAATTAAGAGTTTAGTCATCAAAAGTCGTTAAGGCTGCGTTTCCACCAGAGATGTGCGATGATGCGTTGCGAGGGATGTGTTTTTGTGAACCAGTAGAATCGCTTGCGCTGAGCGGGGCTAGGTAAATGAAGCGATTCTATTGGTTCATAACAAACATAATCCCTCGCTACGCATCCTCGCACATCTCTGGTGGAAACGCAGCCTAATAAACACTCTTTGCTAGAATTGATGCTTTACAACTTTCAAAAAGTCATAAGTAGATATAGCATTTTGGGTTTTACCGCAGACAGTGTATTATAGAATCCAATTTGAAAACTGCTAAACATTTTTAGACCGCGACCGTAGGTATTTATGTTTGATGAACAAGTATCATCAAACGTAGATTAAACCACGTGAATCTTGCTCTTCCCAACAATTTGATTCGATTTCGAGCAATAAGACCTAAACTTATACCAACTCAACGTTTGATTTTGCCCGAATGAAAGTTATAACGTCGAAAATGTAGGTACGCACGTATGGACTTAGCAATTTAGCATTAAAGTTCTGAGTTAAGCTACACATTACTGGCAAATACTTGTTCTGTCTGGACCACCCTCTCAAATATGTAGTCAAATCAATTGTATAGAAAGGAAAAGCCTTTATTGTGTACACCATAAATTATACATTACTGAAAAGATAAATGAAGAAAACATAACATTGTATTGTATGGTCTTATTAAGACTGACTTCTGGGTTTGTTGCGGGGTTTCTTCTCAAAGTCGTCTTGATAAATGTCATCCTAATTAATGTAATAAATTCGAAACGCAAGTTTCGGCGAACCGATTTTAAGAATGTTGGTATGAATGAGGCCCTCGAGACGGTTATAAAGATAAAAATAATTTATTTGTCAAAACACGTGTTAACATACAATGAGCATGCAGGTTGTTAATAGGATTATTGAACGCGTACATGTTTTACGCAAGGCGTAATATAAATTCAAATTAAATCCTTTTCTTATACAATTTCTATAGGCATAATACAAACACACGGGATCTACAGCGGAGTGGTTAGCTAAACGGCGATCTAAGTACCAATTCTACTCATTTTTAAGCAACGGTCGCATTCATATGTCAGCCGCAATCTGTCAAAAGGTGGAAATTAAGGCTTTTTCGCTGAGCTTAAAAATTAGTAGACTTGGCCCTCTGATCTGATTTTCTTTACAAACTGTGTGAAAATTAACAGCAGCACTGTCCACAACTTGAACTTCAGGGATCCAGCTGCTTTTCATCTAGACTGGCCTTATAAATGATTCTGTTGCCCCCAGATGGAGCGTGCCAACCGTCGCTACATACTAACTCAAGGTCCCTTGGCATTCACCGTGGGCCACTTTTGGTTGATGATCTGGGAACAAAATACAAAAGCTATACTTATGCTAAATAAAGTGATAGAGAAGAACGAGATAAAATGCCACTGGTACTGGCCACAAGGCGTTGGCGAAACACACAGGATGACCTTCAATGATGTGAAATTGGCGGTCGTCCTGGAAAAGGAAGAGGACTGCTGCTACTATTCAACAAGGTTATTCAAGTAAGTACTATTGCTACTTCTTAATCTTATCTTTTTATGAAAATAAGAACCTGTACTCTAACATCGTAACACCTTTGTCTATGCAGCTGCATACAACGTGTAACAGAATAAACGCAATACTTATCTCCTATGGAGTCATTTTCCTCATCATTATGAACAACTTTCAGCATGGGGCTAACATTGAATTCACGAAAAAAATCGACTGCCCCATACATTTATGTGCGCATATCTCGACAAAATGTACTGAACAGCTGATTTTGTTTCGTGATTGGTCATTAAAAGTTGTTCATAATGATGAGTACAAAGTCCCCTTGAGAGGTATTGCGTTTATTATTTAACACGTTGTATAAAATATAGACCTAATATCACAGAAATCCTACATCGGGCTATGAGTTCTACTCGCAATTTGAACAGATACAACTGCACAACAACCATCGGGCAGTTGCCCACCAGACGCAACACTCATCTGGTCCGAGAATCATCACTTTTCAATAGAGATTGCGGAATTTTACACCCTGTTTCCCATTGCCAATTACCAATTTTAAGGAAGTAAGATATCTATTGCTTGCTTCATATTTTTATAATGAAATGAAAAATACTCAAGATAAAGTTTTTTTTTATACCAACGTAAATATCTCTAGACCTATATACATAAATTACCTATAAGCTGGGAATGCTGTAGGCAACCTGCTGAAAGTATTAAACATGAAACTCTCAATAATTTTAAACTAATAAAATATTTCTTGATAAGAGCATTCTTAATTTAAGTTTTGTATAACATTCCTTGATGTTTTTTCATTCAGCGCGAAATTAGCCTAGAATCTGTTGAGTAGTTTTTTTTCTTAGTTCAGCAAGCGAGAAGGTTTACAACGATTACGCGCGCGCCTCTTGCGACGATATTTAGAAATTGCCTAAAAACGACACTTACAGCGTTGCCAACACCAATTTATCAATTTCCCCGAAAATTTAAGTCGAATTCCCCAATTTGTGGACAAAAATTACTGATTTCCCAGCAAATCCCCTCTGGCCCACCACACCAAATGACAGATTTGTGTGGAAATGGGAGAGGGAGTGCCTTTGCCCAGCAGTGGGACAAAATAGGCTAGATAGGTAGATATATTTCGAACGCATCAATCGAGCGATATAAATCAATTTAGAAAAACGATTCATTCGATATCCATGACTTCCATGTGTAACCTAATAAAAATGTTAAGATGAGTATTTCGATTTCTTGAACGAGTCTTCTGACTTTGCCCAGACTATCGATATTCAAAATCTTCGCATAATGCCTATTCCCAATCAACTTAAGATTCCTCACACGTTGGCAACGCTGTACGAAAACTGTCAAAGTGTCGTTCTTAGACAGCCTCACAATTTGACACTAGAGACGCTAATATATTTTCAGCAAATCTAAGTTGACTACCTTTTGGAATGGTGTAGTAATTCGTATTTAAGACACATTTTAAGTAAGCTGACGCGACTTGAACGATCTTATCTTGTAATTTAAGATATTTCTCACAAAATTATCGTATAAAAATAGCTTCGGAAACTAATTTTTCAAAATAAATTCAATTGCTGAAAGTTGATGTAATTCCTGAAATTCATGACGTAATACGCAACACCCTGTCGATTCAGCTGATGTGTCAAATATACGATACGATAATTCAAAATCTTGCCTCGCTGACTGGTATATCAATGCCCAGTCTCAACTACTACTTTCCTTTTAGTATATCGCAAATACCTGGGAGAATTCCAACAAAGCTTGACCTAAGGGGGACTGGAAGTGTGTTTTTTTAAATAACCATAACACTACAAAACACGAGTGCGAAGTAATTCTGTAATTAGTAAATCACGAATATAAACTGCCTAATGCAATATACGATGCGCACTAAGTTCCAGTGGAATTGTTCGAAAACGACGTCCAAATGCACCAGTCAAAACAAAGCTTTGCCAAATGAAGGCAGCTGCCGAAACCTTAATTATCCTCAACAAAATTCATCTCAGGTTGCTAATAATGTGTGGTGCATTTCAATTTGAAGCCCCGTAGCCTGATTGTAATTATCGTATAGAATGGCAGACTAATGGGCAAGAATATTGTATTTAGTTAATAATAATCCAGCTGGAAATGTCCAGTAGCAGCCGGGAATCTGGATTTGTGCCTGCTCGATCACAATAAGCTCGCCCCCTCTAAAAGTGAGACTTTGACATAACTGCCGGAATGTAAGTTATCTATATTTGCACCTCTGCCTAACCTCGGGTTATAGAAAACGTGCAGGAACTATACGTGGCAGAGACTTTGACATAACTGCCGGAATGTAAGTTATCTATATTTGCACCTCTGCCTAACCTCGGGTTATAGAAAACGTGCAGGAACTATACGTGGCAGCACATTAGTGTTATTGTCAAATATATTTTACTTCTAAGTTTCAAATATGCAACTATAGGTAGATGACATAATCAACGCCGTGCACGTTCTCTATACAGACGCGATGTTATGCTGGCTACAAACTCCCGAAACTTACTAAGTATAATTCCTAAAGTTCGATGATGATGAAAACCTGAAATAAATATATTATTTAACTACTTCAATATCAAAGGTGAGAAACCTTTCTCACCTGTTTAAATTTTGGTTGGGAAATAGTTTTTCCTTCATACTGACCTCAGTATGAAGGAAAAACTATTTCCCAACCAAAATTTTACTCAAAATCAACTGCCATCAATAGTCGTAAAAACAACAACAAAATCTTTTAATTCGACTTCCCAAAAGAAGTTGGAAGTCGGTTTTTCTGATTTAGTTTCCTAGTTAATTTTTTGTCACACCCTAGGAAAAGTGCTCTTCCAAGCAAAGAGAGTATTGTCAAAATCGTTTGTCAATTGTCGATTATAACAAAAGAAAAAAAAGACGTTCTGGTGTATGACCTCCTATTTTTTAATACGGTAAAAAAAACACAACTTTCCGTTACCGAGAAGAAAATGAAAAAGCCTGTATCGAAATTCGACTGTTATTCTGACAGGAATGATGATGGAATCTGAATGAAACCACTCTTAAAAAGCCGGGCGCGCTTTCAATCACTATTTATTTTAATGGACAAGCACATTTCAAGAGGATTTTTCACAGGATTCCACTGCAACCGGTCCAAATGGAAATAAAATGAATAAAAAATCCAGTTATGTTTGATGGGGCTAGTAACCTGTTGGTAATTGCATGCAGTAATTCAGATGACAGATAAATATTGTTTCCCTCACAGTGTCCACTACTGTTCTTAGTTTTAAGCCACATGCTGTAATGCAAATTAATCAATCGATTCGAGTGCTCATTTACTATTTAAAGATCCATCCGAACGCCTTGTTGGTACTTCTCCTGACCTAAGGGCTGGCCTTTACCTTGGACAGAGGGTAAGCATTGTCATACGATGTGGCAATGCAGTCCAGTCTTTTGGGACGATGCGGAGTCATTTTTTGACTTTTACTTAGGAGTTTTTATTTTAAATGTATAAGTACGACGGAAAAAGTTCGAAATAGAATATTTCACTAAGAATTTAATGAGCAAGCGGCCTCTTGGTCAGATCACAAACAAGAGTTTTCACACACAACATAAATCGTTCGTGTAAAGAATTCGTCACTTGCAGCGCGGCTGGCGAGTCGCGCAGGCCAGCAAATTGACACCAAGGTCGCATATACCGGGACCAAAGCGCAGACTGAACCGAGCTGATTTATTTGCTACATTGACAACTGATGCAATCAATGAACAATCTGATAATATCATGGGGAAAATCTTCTCGCTTTTCTAGTGGGTAATAATATTCTCCCGATTTGACACTTACTACGTAATTTTCCCATAGAAAGTAAAAATGATATCATAATAACCTAGAAAATAATAAGTTTGTATGACAATGATGCACTTTTACCAATACTGAAATACCCCTCAACTTTGTTCATACCATGTGCTTTAAAAAAGAAAATAAGGAGACAATGGTGCCAAATACAACTTTTTAGAAACAATAATTAAACAGTAAGTAGTATATAGATTCAAGAAAATGCGAAAATATTCTTATTAATGCCATAAAAATCCTATCTTCGACGACCTCAATACCTTTGTGAGGAAATTATTTCCAAGTACTCCGAAGCATTCATTGTCAATCAGTCAGACAGTCACAGAAAGAGTAATTTAAATACTAAACGAATTGAAAATGTTAGTTCCAATTTACTGTTCTCGGAACAAAGGGCTGGTTGCATAATAGACTTTCTTTGAGCCCTTTTACAAATTACTTCTATCGACGTAGTTGCCTTTGATTATGATAAATTGATTGTTGTTGTTGACGCGCATGTGTTGGGTCATTTGGCTCCCTTAAATATGGTTGAGCCGAATGGTGCTAGCGCGTGCGTCATGTTCGTGAACGGACGCCGTCAGTTTGGACTGGTCATCTCTCGGCTGCCACGGTTTATTTTAATGATTTGTTATTTTAATTTGTTGTTGATTTTTATTTTTTTACTCCGGATACTTTAACGTGCATTTCTTTTTACATCGTTCTCACATATATGTTTGTATAATTTCAACAGGAATGATGTAACCATAAAATTGTAAAGAAAAATAATTTAAAAGAGTGTCCGTGGAGTTTCTTGCACGTTCTTCTCCATAGAGATCTACGCTTTGGAACGTGCAAATAGCTTCATCTTTTTGACTGACCGACCTTGACAATTCAAAAGTGCCTGTGAATGGTTTATTTGAAATAAATAATTTGAATTTGAATTTGAATTGAATTTGAATTTGAATTTGACGTTTGTTTAAAAATTACGTGTTTTTTTGACTATCAAGGCAGCGTTGCAGTTAAGCAGTTCATACGTGCCTTCCGAATCACTATCACTTCATATCATAAAACAAAGTCCCCTTGCCGCGTCTGTCTGTCTATCAGTATGTCTTTACGAGACAAACTAAAAAACTACCAAACGGATTTATAATTATGCGGTTGTCATCAATGACTGGAGTAATTCATGAGAAACTTTAAGGTATATCATTCATAAAGGCTTCGTGTAAATTGACTGAAATATGACGATGTTTGTTAAAGATGTCGGAAAAAAACAACGAATGAGAGCTAATACATACTTACCCGTTAAATTTTAAAGAGGTTTTCATTTTCATACATTTAAACCTTGGAATATAAAATAGAATGCATAAGTATTTAAACCTTGACTCAATATGAACGCTGTGTCGTTGTGAGAGTTCTCAAACCTCGCCCTTATTTCATTACTTTCAGTAGTTAATCTGCTCGTTAGCCAGATCTAGTGTCACTGAGGTATTGTCTCATCGATAATATCCTATATATTAGTCCTACAACACTAATGTCCTTCACCAGACTCTACGATCTCGAAAGCGGCGAGTGTCGCGATGTCATACAGTTCCACTACACCACTTGGCCCGATTTCGGGGTCCCGAGCTCGCCCACCGCATTTCTTCAGTTCCTGAAGAGAGTACGCGAGTCAGGGGTCCTGGATCCTACTGACGGCCCACCAGTTATCCACTGCAGTGCGGGCATCGGACGATCTGGCACTTTCTGCCTTGTAGATTGCTGCCTTGTCATCGTAAGTAATTCTTCTGATAACACTGAAGTTTTCCGCTTTCATATTTAATTTCAACTGACTTTGGTTAAGCATAATTTGTTTTTTTTATGTTACGTTGTTTTTAAATATTTTACAGGTTAAGAACTAAATGATCAATGTTTGGTTGTTCTAATAAGTTACGCGTTGTCATTTCCCAGCTTATTTCCATGACTACTCTTTATACCATCTGTGCCAAAACCTGGTCATTTTTACTTTCTTTACTGTTTTCTTTGATTGCCTGTTTATTTTATTTTGCATGCCTTATTGACTATGCGTTCCAGGGATTTGCGGGAACCGAGCCACGATGATGGAAAATTACTACCGTGAATCAATCTAATATTTATTTATTATTTATTTATATAAACGACGACAATTTGCTGTTCTACATTTAGTGCTATGTTGTAATAACTTCGTGTGAAGGAAGCGTTTTCCACCCATAAGATATGAGTTATCGATTTTCTGCATTCAGTAAATAATTAATTGTTAAGATTGGCGTTTGCCTTTTGGAAGGCAGTCGGTACGCCATGTAGGTCGATGAGCATCGCTTTGTACAAAAGAAGATTTATAAATATGTAATCGCGGTCGGACTAACGTACGTTTATATAGTCTACCTAGCTAGCGCCCCTCCGCGCCGCTGCATTTTCACGTAGACAGCGGGCAGTCGCAGACGTGCTCCGGCCGGGAACCTGTGCCCTTTAAAATAAAATAGTTTTTATTTTTCATCAATAAATTTGAGTGTACTTGAAAATGTCTGAAGCATCGCTGCCGTCTTCATCGTCCGCCACTGCTCTTGAATCGGTTAGTGTAAAGCGAGTATATTTTTTGTAAATATAGAAGTTTAATCAAATTTAGATGGACAATAAAAGTGACCCGTTTTAAATTGTTCCAAATATTATAATTACGTTTACTCTGTGTGGCAGTGTTTTAAAAATTTTAAATAAACCGCGCTGAATAAATTTTTTTTCGATAGCTCGTTGCCCGAACAAATATTTATTGGTCTTATTAGACTAACTTTGCAATAATTCTTAACTCTGATTTTTTGCCGTTAACGTGTAGAGTATAGGCAGGTAAGTATGTTGAAACTTATCCCGCAGAAAGTTAAAACCCGCGTGTACGTTAATTTCGATAATAACTCAATGGAAGAAAATATAAAGTGGCATGTATTTTTGTAGAAGAGATCTAGTTTTAAAAGCAGGTCAGTAAATTAAACATTTTTAGTCCGTGTAACAATCCTATTATTTTAGAGTGTAAGTAATTTTGATTTTTTACTTCAAGCTAAAAAATAACTACTTTCTTTTCATAAAATTACTTAAGTAAATATCTTAATTCGCTAACCAATAAAATTTAATAATATCGGTTAGCGCAAGTTATTATTATTTATCAGTTTTTTTTTGTGATAGTGGTTCAGCCAAAAATGTAACTGAATTAAATCGGGTGTTCACAGGTTAAGTAATTAAAATTTATAGGCCATGTCTGACTTCATTATTAAAAAAAATTAAACACACTTAATATTTTTTTCAAAATTACGTATTTAAGTACTTTTTAACGATATTTTATAGGTCAAAAAAATTCAAAGCTGACAAAAAAAAACCTAATCTTTATATTGTATCAAATGAGAGGTAACTACATTTTCGTAGCCTTAAAAAAAAAAAAAAATGAAATAAACTTTTTTAAATCTAAATTTTTTTTTGCGAATGATCCGGTTATGGAAAATGTTAAATTTTATTTTATATTATTATTAGAACTAAAATCACCATTCAAGAAAAAAATCAGTGACGAAGGATCAGTTGCCAGGTTCTAAGCTAATTTGACTGGCCCACAACACAACGGGTGGTTTAAAAATAACAATAGTCCGTGATCAATTAATTTAATATAATTATTACGTATGTATGTATTTATGTTTGTTTGTATTTTTTTTTTCCATATTGCGATTCTCACTAGATATTGGAGTTGTAATGTAACATCTTTGTTTAAAATAAATGAATTATGTAAATGTGAGTTAGAAATCCAACGCATCGTTTTCGGAACGCCATTTTTGATTTGTTTTTTGTTTTTTTTTTTTTTTAACGTTGCCCCGGACTAGGAATTTCTCCTGTATCGTGGAAACATATAAACTCACATACACAAACAGCCTTTAAAAATCGATTCATATATATGTAAATTACCCTTAAAACTGTGCTGCATTAAAGATGGTAATTAGCTGAATCCGGCTTGACCGGGAGCCGACCCCATTATAGTTGGGAAAAGGCTAGGCAGATGATTATTTAAATTCAAGATGGTATTCAGCTGAATCCGGCTTAACCGGGAGCCGACCCCATTATAGTTGGGAAAAGGCTAGGCAGATGATTATTTAAATTCAAGATGGATGGAAAAAGCTTCTTTCATCCAGTCTCGATCCCAATTGATGTTTCTTGAGATTTGATGGCCGATTCACACCGGACTTCCAAACCACCAGGTGGAGAAGGAGGGCATTGAAAACGTTAACATTCAGGACACTTTGGTGGAGATGCGTCGCCACCGTATGGCACTGATCCAGACACCTGATCAGCTGCGCTTCTCCTACCAAGCCGTCATTGAAGGAGCCAAGCGATTGAATCCTGACTACGTAAGTGTTTTATCAACAATGATTATAAAAGTATATATTGGTCAGTGGGTCGTCTTATATTTTGGAGTGGTAATAAATAAAGCTCTTCAGAGTGCTTTATTGACACTTCACTTTGTGCTGTCCTGTGAAAGTTGTCACTTGAGCGACTGAACATCACGTCCTGCAGGCCTAATTTTTGGTCCATGAGGAAGGGTTCATAGCAATCCGGTACAAGCATCACGGATGCCTTGCAGTTGACATCACGGACAGACTCCAGGCCCTCGGTGTACCTTGTCGGACTTGAAGGCCTCGGCTGAAGTGAATCGTCGACCTTATGACGGTCACGTCTAATCACTCGCTGTGACAATTCAAGAGGCCAAGTCTAGAAGTGAGACGAAGAAATTTAACTACTTACATCTTATGCTGTGGAGGGTTATAGTGAAAGAGTTGCAACTCTTTTTGTTTGTATTTCGTTAACAGTGTTTCACTTTTCTAAATTAAAATAACACTGTTGATGGTTTTTGTTACAATAACTTTGATAAAAATACGAAACATAGTTTTTAACTTGTGGCAAGTAGGGTGACTAATCAACATCAAGTTTGCTCCGCTGTGCTAATTTTCTCCTACTGATTTTTTACTAACAACTTAATGCTGCGCGAGGTATGGTGAGCGGACCAGCTTGTTTGCCTGAATGCGACGCTAGCAAAATAGACAAAAGATAAAGTGGTGATTTTTTCCTTTCTCGTCAATTCTTGATTTTGATTAGTAAACCTTCGAGATTTGTTTCGGAAACAATGAAAATATAGTAATTGATAGATAGCTGAGAACTGTCAGGAGTAGGTTCTCCAAGCTAATTTACGGGTGAATAAAATAAGTTCGCAACTAACGCTGCAGAAGGAGCAAGACGAGCTAGAAGACAGCATCTACGTGCTGGTCGGAGAGGAAGAGGCGCCCCCGCCACCTCCCCCGCGCGCCGAGAGCCTCACCCGCGCCCCCGCGCGCCCTCTCCCCGCGATCCCCACCAGTGAGTCCCTCGGTAAGTATTGGAAATTTCTAAGACCTCGTTTTCGTACCCTCTAGTGAATCACCCTCGTTGTTTTGTTTTCAACGTTGATTTGCTTGATCACCCCGTTGATGTGCGTCTGTCGTCCTCCTTGGACTGTCGGACTAAGGGCAGAGCGAAGGCTTCCCGCTCTCAGGGGAATTCGTTTTTGTTTCTTGGTAGCAGCGTTCTTTGTCAATTGCTGTGCTCCTATACCAGTGTCTGAAACATAAGTATAAAAAAATATCCCAGATAATCTACCGTACAGATTAATATATTTATGATAAACAATTTTACTATACACCATTTACATTTTACAAGTAACATTTTAGAAGAGTATTTGATAAAAGTCAAAGCATCGAGAGGGGCCGACGCAGCAGAAAACCTAGATATAAAAGAATCATTTACAGCTGAGATCACCGGGGCACCATGAGAGATGCAGTACCATATTTGCATGCTTCATTCAATACTAGCTGTTTTATCTAGGTCGTACTAGGTAGAGTCGTCTCTTTTTAGAGAAGGAATGCGCGCTTTTTGAAGTAAATCTTCATTGTATTGAAATGAACTTAGCTTTACGGATTCGCGGTTTTTTACTTATACAATACGCGTTTTAACGTCCGTGAGTAAAACTATCTTCATGTCAATGTGCGTTGTATATATCTTTTTTTATTAAAGCTTTTCATGTGTATCTCAGGTCATAAGAACTTCTTTTGTTATTATGTTGTTGAGATTTCATTTATGCTTTTCATGTGTATTATGTTGAGATTAAACTTAATACGTCGTCGCTGATTTTACACTCGTAAACTTTAAGCTGGGCTTTTAAATCCAATTCTAAGTCTACTTTTTTTGATACTTTAAATAAGTGCTTGAATATCTATTTCTTTTGCTTAGTAGATTTCTTTCAGTAATAATTTATTTGTTTAAGCTGTATAAAAGAAATTATATTCTTAATTGTTTAAAGCCCCATTTCCACTAGGCAACATTTGACGCGCAACGCGTGACGTCCAACATGTTCAGCAACATTGAACAACAACGCGCGACGTTGCCAGCAGGCGCGTAAAAGTGACAATGTTACTAAATAAAAGTTCCTCGTTGACGTTAAACATGAAGCGCAACATGTTGTGCATCATCTCGTGCGTCAATTGTTGCCTAGTGGATACGCGGCTTAAATGTCCGAGCTTTTAGTTCTTTTTTAGTATGAGATATTTATTATATTTTAACTGCCCGGTTTCTGAAAGCCTTGAAATAATAAAAAAAATGAAAAAAAAATGGAAAAATACAAAAAATAAATAAAAAAGAGAAAAATATAAAACATAAAAAAAAATAGAAAAAAAATTGGAAGCTGTTGGATTGGTTGATGAATATAACAACCAAAAATACTGGACTAAATTGCTGAACTGGATAGCCTGAATTTTCACTGCATTTGTCTGGCCTGCGATCACTTAATCCAAAAAAAAAAGAAAATGTAAAAAAAATTGAAAAAAGTTTTGGAACCTGTTGGATTGGTTGACGGATATAACAACCAAAAATACTGGACAAAATTGCTGCATTGGACAGCTTGAATTTTCACTGCATTTGTCTGCCCTGCGATCACTTAATCCTTGGCGAGTGTCTAACCAAACCTCTAGTTCGCGGCCACTGAATCTGTGAAACATCCTTCAGTAATTGTCAGAATTCTTTCAGAAACCAGGCTTAATCTCAACAGATCCTTTGTTCTATACCTTGGATACATTTACTTTTCCTAAGAACAGTGGAGCTAATATGTGTCACGTATGTATTTCCGCAGGCAATTTGAATGTATCAGCACCGCAAGACTCAAGCTCTGACGAAAGCCCGCCGACTCCTGTGTCGCGGGACGATTCGCTTTCGGCATCATCGGCTGACGACGAAGACGACGAGCCAAGTCCGTCGCCTGCCGAAAGGTTCGTGGTTGACATGTGCCGGAGGGCCGTGAGATGTGCTTGTATACAAAATATGAGGAACCGAGGACTCGAATGTGAACCTCTCTTCCCCAGTAATAATGCCCCATCGGATAGCGATAATTAGTTTTGCGGTTTATAAATTGATAGTGTTTTTCGGGTTTTGGGGTTTTTAAATCTAGTGTTTTT
This sequence comes from Melanchra persicariae, assembly GCA_947386135.1. Lineage (NCBI taxonomy): Eukaryota > Metazoa > Arthropoda > Insecta > Lepidoptera > Noctuidae > Melanchra > Melanchra persicariae. Next base: position 33,353,431 of record OX376643.1, read on the forward strand.
CGGGTTTTGGGGTTTATAAATGTAGTGTTTTTCGGGTTTTGGGGTTTATAAATCTAGTGTTTTTCGGGTTTTGTTTGGGGTTCATAAATCTAGTGCTTTTCGGGTTTTTTAGATTAATAGTGTGGGGTTTAAGAGTTTTTAGATTTATAGTATGGTCTTGATGTTTTTAGATTTAAAGTGTGGGTTTTTGTGGTTCGATGTTTAAAGTGTAGATTTTTGGGGTTTTTAGATTTACATTGTGGGTCTTAGGGGTTTCTAGATTTAAAGAGTAGTGTTTCGGGGTTTTTAGATTCATAGTGTAGTGTTTCAAGGTTTTTAGCTGTTTACTAGAGCAATGGTTTTTAATGTTTTAGGTGTTAGTTTGCTATTAGGTGTCGTCGATAAATTGGTTATAATAGTGTGTGTTTAGTTTAGTCGATAAACGAATCTAGTCGATTTAACGTTCTAGTCTGTTTATGTAGCTCAAACATAGTTTAAAATACTTACTTATTTATTAGGTTACTAAGTTGCACCTTAAAGAAAATATAATCCTAGATATTTATTTAAAAGTAACTAACTTAAGATTGGGGAAACAATACGCTTATGAAGTACCTACCTAACAATATATAGTATCATAAATATACTTAAAACATAATTCAGTGTTTCATGTTACCATAATTATAAGCTACCAATTATTGTACAGTCAGCATCAAAAGTAGCTAGGCCATTCAGGTACAGTAAACTCATTCAAAATAGCAATGTGGAATCTATGCAACAATAACTTTTAACTATTGCAAGCACCCAGTTTTTTCAATTATTATAACTGAGCACAACTGACAAATCTCGGTGAGTTGGCCAAATAATAACATCTGCACGGATCGGAGATGGAGATTTAAGCTTAAATGACACGGTCTGTCCGTAGGTGGGTGACCGTTGGACTCCGCGCCTCGGAAGGAACCTTTGGTCTTGACTGTCATTTGTATAATCAAGCCGAATGTCATTGGCTGCTCAAAAATATTAGATAAATCAGTGCTTACAATAAAATACGAATACTTTCACTGTGCCGATGTTAGTATTCATAGGAGTGAAGAATTATTTTAATACCAGGCGTTCTTGTGTACATCTGCTGTTGACTGTACATACCTAGTATTCTTTAAGTAAGATAAAAATGCATAAAATAACATAATTTGTTTATTTCAGTCCTTATTGCATAGAGTATTGTGAAATCCGGTAAATTTTAATATATTATAGTCCACAGTAGCAATGTGTCTGTATCTCACTATATATAGCTGTCCTTTGTGAACCAATGCATCGTCACCAACACCGCCGACTAGTGTGTTTAGTTACCAAACCATACATTAGAGATCATTACACCATAAACAGGATGACTGTCAATTCATTAGCAATGTTTCTGAGAGTGAATAACTCATAAATAGCAACAAGAACTTTGTCTATGGGATCAATATTGAAATACCAAAAAATATCTACATGTATACAGACGGGTCCTGGCCATTGAGGAAGGCAAATAAGGTGGAGGTCGCCCACTGAATACCTGGACAAGGACAATTCATAAGGATACGTTGACGATGGGACTAACGCCGAAAATGACGATTTTCCGCTAAGTGTAGCGAACATGTATCAGGAGGGCTGGCCCCAGATAGCCCGGCCATAGCTTACCGTTCCCCACATGTAGATATACTGAACAGCAGATCTTTTTTCCCTATTTCAGAGTTGATCCTATAGTACAAGTAATATAAATTATTGAATGCTTTAAATCTGAAAGATTGGTAATAAATTAGGTCACCTTGTGGAATCTCATACTTATATATCTAATTTCCTTTCATGTTGTTGACGTTTGGTATCAAAACTTCTGAAATCTCACTTTTTTTAAAAAGAAAACGACAAAAAAGTATAACAAAAAAAACAAATAGATAATGTAACGATTGTATTGTATCCTGTAGTTGTAGTAAAGTAAACATACAATAAGAAATTTGAGGTTCCCAAACTCAAATAATTAATTTGAATTAATCCACTTTAAATGGTCTAAAGGTGGATACAGACTATTTTCAACGCAACATGCAATGCAACACGAGTATGTATAGAGTGGACAGCCTACGCGCACGCCATGGAGCCGCAAAAATATAATTATATTAACGTAAAAGTTTTGTGTGCTTTCTTTATTTTTGCCTTTTCACGGCAAAATAATGACAATATACTCATCATTTTTGCATTTCTCGTCAGTCAGTCAGTCAAAATCTTGAAAGATGATGCGCGGTATTTCGTTCCACGCATCATCTTTCAAATTTTTCTTCCCATATTTCTGTATATTGTCTTTGTAGATTGAGATCAATAAAAGGCTTTCTTCTTCATCCCGGTCGTCATTTCTAAATTCTCCATGCTTGTTCGCGGCGCGCAGAACTGTCGCGAATGACTGTCCAAATCACACTACGAGCACTCTAAGCGTTCGTCGAAAAAACCGTGAGTCGGCGGGAACCAACGAGCGCGTTACGAATGCACGCAACGTGCGCACAGTGGGCGCGTAGTGTGCTTGCGAACACATTAAAATGTATGGAAAATGCATTGCATGTTACCTTACATCATCATCTGCCTAGCCTTTTCCCAACTATATTGGGGTCGGCTGCCAGTCAAATCGGATTCAGCTGAATACCAGTATTTTACGTGGGGCTGCCTACCAGACCTCCACAACCCATTAACTGGGTAACACGGTACTTCTTGGCAAGACTGGTGTCAGATTTTCTGGCTTCTGACAATCCGTAACGATTGCCCAAGATCTCCAAATGACAGCCGGGACCAACCATCATCTGTGCATGTTACCTTACATGTTGTGATGCAAATAATGTATACCGGGCTTGAGATTCGCTTAGTCCGAATTAAACTAATTACACGTTCAAAAGCGTAGATCTCTCTGGAGGAAAATGTCCTGGAACCTCCATCGATACTCTTATAGATAGTTACAAAACATTGGTTATTCATGAGGCCTGAGACTCCTGCGCCTGATCTCTCCCCGGCCGTCACGGATTGAAGCTCCATCGGACTATGACAGTAAAGGAACAGAGAGTGCACCTGCGCTTGCGCACACACGCGTGCACTATAATATCTCCTGCCGACATGGCTAAACGGTCACCGTGATGGAAATTCGGTCGGGGATTATTATTATGTGAAAACGATGTACAAAGACGTGCACGTTGGAGTAACAAAAATAAATGTGGTGATAAAACTATCTAAAAATTCATTAAAGTATTAAGTGTATGAGGTAATCTTGTTGTGACAGGCCATCCAGAGAGATTCAAAGAATAAAAAAAAGAAATACCTACAAATAAATTCACATTTCACCACAGTATACCTATGTTAGTGCCCCTGCCATCTCATTGATTTTTCTTAGCTTTCAATGTTCTATATACTAAATGTTTGTTTTATTTAGTTTGATTGTTTGCTATATGTGTGTGTCTCTCTGCGCAGTTATGTCGGGGATGGCACAGAGTTGCGGCGCCGTCGGACGCGCGAACTGGCCGATCGCGTGTCGAACATGAAGAGGAAAGCGCGCGAAGCGGAGCGGTGGCACCAACTCAAGAGGTCGCTGTACAAACCATTAACTATCACATTTGGATTCATATTAGCCGGCATCATTATATACTCATACGTCAAACACTAACCGACACTCCGTCTGCTCGACTTTCATGTCAACTCCACGAAACCGAATCCTCGTTCATTATTTGAATCATTCTCTCCGACTGCGTAACATTTGAGGCGAGCTTGTGTGAAGATTTGACTGGTTTATCTTCAATTGCAATGTTATTGCATTTTCCTTTTCATGGGAGGCCTCCCACTTCGAAAATATGATCAATGACTATAGCCACTATTGTGGCCCAAACCCTGATTTTTTTTTTGCTGTCGATTCATTTGCGCACCCTCGCTCAAAGATTTGTTATAAAATTAAATCAACATTATAACAACGGGGATCCGGTACTAAGAACGGTGTGAATCACCTGAAATAAGACATCAATGAAAGTCGGGCTTTTCGGAACTTGAGTAAGACTGCTTTTGTACCACTTTACATGTAACCGATAGGTGATTAGTCTTATTGTACTGTACATACTAACAAGTAAAGGAGTTCTTGCGTCATCACACAAATATCAAATTTCGTTATTTTACACAGAATAACTGCTACCGAAATGATACTTTGACACTGAGTTTGAACACACCGAATGGTCGGTTTTATCATCTCTTCTCATACTGTCAAATCAGTTGGAATTTTCATTTCGGGACCATAGAAAAAAAGCTAAAACGTGCCAACTTTGCTCTGAATTTTATTTTGTCATTCGAATCAGAACAAGAACTCCTTATTGACAATCGGTACTTTCGACGATTGTCTTCGCAACATCCGATAGTTCGGATGACCGTTTGCAACAAAAGCAGTTCATTATTTCATAATAAGTATTGTAGGTACAACCAACTTCGGACAACACACTCAGAGTTGTAATATTGTCAAGTTGTTTGCAATAGTTTCCTGAATAAATCGCGAGGTTGGCTGTACCGATCCTACTTCAGTGTTTAGACGTAACGAAGCTCCACCTTTCTTATACCGATCATCTGCGGTGTATTGCAAGTGTTGGGCTGAGTACAACATTTATAGGGTATAATAGATGTATAAGACAGTATGAGTATCGTAGCCAACCTGAAAGAATTGAGACCCAACCCAGTAGTTGCAATAGACCCTAAGTGTCGGTCCTTGGTTTAGACAAGTGGCTTCAAAGCCACGTTGTGCACGAATCATGACTGACTGTACCTATCAATTTACAGTCGGACTTCTGCACACTTTAACATAGATAAGTGTTAAAAAATAAGAAAAAAAAAAACGCAAAAAAATATTAAATCCTAAGTGTATTTTATTTGGATATGAAAGTCAATTTATTAATGTCACGTGTTAGAACTTTACGCACATTTTTGTTAATATTTTCCCTTTATTATTAAAAGATTACGATCAGTTTTTTATCTTTATGAAAAAAAAAAATGAGCTTATTCTCAATTTAGAGATTCTTTAGGGATTATGGATTAGATCGCGTTAGCGATAGAGTATTTTTGTATTTCGTTGCTAAGCAAACAATGCCGCTCCAGTCATTGTGACTAACTTCATAGCACAGCGAAGGAAACAAACTATGTTTGGTAAGCAATCGAATGACTACTGGCCTGCAGTGTTTGGTTGATCACCTGATGTGTAAAACGTCGTTCGATACGCGACGAGAAGGTTCTGTACATTTACATTCAAAAGTAAAAACCGCCAGTATTCGACTAGAGCGGTGTTGTTTGCTAACCGACGGTTTTGTAAAGTGTCGGCCGGGGAGTGGCACGCGGGAGAACGGTACAGATTACGTGTTATGCTCAGCTTTACTTTAATATATTATTAATTATTTTATTTGACAATGATATATTATTGATTTTATTATTTAACAATGCATTTCTTTACTATTTAGTCGTTTGCTATCAATTTAAAATGCTTTCTTTATGGTTTACCTGAGTAATGTTTTTACGATTTAGAATTATGAATTGTTTCTATTATTCGGTTCTTTTGAATTGCGATAACGAATGCTCATGGACATGTGCATTCTTCCCACCCTCGCCTACGGAGCGCAAACACGGTCTCTTACAATAAAATATTACTGACGATGGCCTTTAACCTGCGAGTTCAGTGGAACTGGGCTGGTCACGTCTGCCGCATGTCGGAGGAGCAATGGGCAATGATTATCATACAGTGGAACCCATAAAAAAAAAACGGCAATGTGGCAGGCCCAGAAAGAGATCGCAATATGAGCTGGATTTCTTCTCAAAGAACTGTCCTAAAATCACATACGACCCGGAAAGCCTTAGCCCTGTGGTGAAACAGTACCGGGCACATAATAAAATAATAATTTGCGTCGGTTCAAATAATTTATTCTACAGAGTTGTGACGCACGATGAAACTGGTATAAACATGCGGGTTGAGGACGCTAAAACTTCAATTATCAATTGTCCTGAGGCATGGTGTTTTGGAGTGACGGTTTGCCGAGATATTCGGAGGCAAGGATCGTTATATAATTACTTTGATTTCAAATATCTTGGCATAATATAATTATAGTCCTGGACATTTTTTGTTTGTGTTGAAGTGTACAACCCATATATGGCAGCCTCATTGTGCGCTACTACATAGAAGATAAATATAATGGCGGTGGTTAACTTCGCCACATTGGTTTCACCACGTTGGTTCAGTTTTTAAGGCAGGAGCTTGACGATAACGACGAATGCCGCGATCATTTGATGTAAGGCTTGACGTGTATACAATTCCGACGGTTCACTACAGACTACAAGCGGACACGTAGACAAACTTGCTTTCATTATATCTGCGAAAACGGTTGTCAAAAAGTCCATCTATCCCTAAAACTGGCACTTCACTTTCGTATAACGTCACGTGAAGTCATTTAAACATCTGTCAGCTTAAACTTTTGGCACGCTTGCCTAGGACTGAGGAAAGGTGCTCAAATTAATAATATTAAAATACACATTCGGACTACTGAGTTGCTTGTGCAGTGCGACTCAAATAACATTAGTTTTAGGTTGGGGTGCGAAGTCAACATTTTGAAATTAATTTATTCATAATTTCAGGGCAAAATTGGACAGCGATAAGAAAGAGCATTGTGAGGAGAAGGAGGAGATTAGGTAAAATGAGTCGGGTCGGGTTTGTGCGCCGGTGTAGGAGCAGGCGGGATGAGTGCACTGTTGTTCAAGACATTCGGTTCCGTTTCTAAAGTTTACTCTCGTTATACAAGTCCGTTTGTACACAGCCATCCGAATAAATAACTAATTCGAAATTTGCGGACCTTTTCAGTCTTTAGATTTGGATGTAATTTAACAAAAAAAAAAGTAATATTTTTTATAATTTATTTATGTTTTTCATAATTGGATTTTTTTTTTAAATTTGCATTTGTACTAAAATATCGTACACTGCTAGAGATTTTTTCTGCATGTATAGCTTATTTTTATTTTATACCAAGCCGATCCCTGTGTTCTTTGTGCTCGTTGAGGCAGCTCACGATCGAACAAATCTTGAGAAGTGGTTAGGGACGGTTTTATTTTATTAGCTAGTACTGGACTGCTAAGTTCGTTCTGTAGTGAAGTGCGCGGGCGCCGGCGGCAGAGTGACCACGGCAATAGTTTAGTTGAACAATCGCCTCAAGGGCCAAATATTTCAAGTTCGAGTCGTTTCACTAAACCGCACATAACGCCCGCGCAAACAAAATATTATTTTTAAAGTTATTCCATTTTAGTTTATTATTCGAATATTCTTCTTCTTCATTATAATTGTAAATACATCTACGCACTAGATAATAAGTTTACTATTATTTAAAATTAGTTTCATTAAAAGAACTTTTATTTTAATATTGTACCTCTATTGGGGAAAAGATAACTCTTAACGATTTTATGGGCAATTTATTTTTTATTATTTTTGGTTAGTTAAGGTATTAATTGGCGTGGCTCTACGTGTCTCATGCATTCATTATTTTCTCGTTCTCCACTTGTCTTGCCACTATGTATATTTTCCAAGTACTAATTACTATGCCTAAATAAAAAATGTTTGAATGATTTACTCTTTGACAATATGAGCTTGGTCCTAGTTCCCCAATTGAGGTCACAACCCAGTAGACTGTTTGTCTATGCTATACCTGATTGTAAGGCTCATTCACTAGCGACATGTTCATACAAGTGGAGTGATTTGTCTCTGGTGTGACGACTCTAATGAATGGCGCCCTTCTGATATAACTATTAATGATAATGTACATCTAGCATGGCAGTATTATGGTTTGTAAACAACTCCATGTTGTTCATTGGTTAATTTTTAAGAAATTATTTTAAATTTATGGCTAAAGTTATATTTGTATCCGGTCATAAAAATTTGACATCTAGGGAATACATGCAAAATCCTTTTTTTATATAGTTTTTATTTTTAATAACTGAAATACTTATATAATTACGACGACCGATTTCCGTGTAATGATTGTCGTGGGTACCTAACTAAAACTACTCGTAAAGAAAAAGCAGATTCAATGTTCCGTAATATTGATGACTCGACAAAATTAACATAATGATAATATGCTGACTAATCTACATAACACTTATTTTCACACATATTTTCTTCGATACACTTTCGTTGTTAGGGGAAACTGATCAGTTTCAAAAACCACTTGATATTATGTTGTTTGAAACGAAGGTAAACGTAAAGGTATTGTCGAGTGGATGTTAGACGAGGTCGTGTTTTAGTGTGGTCGTTCGGTTTCATGTCTGATCTAGTTTCTTGTCGTTCTGGTTCTCTGTCGTGATGTATTCTCATCAGAACAATATGACGTCATATTGTATGTTTTAGGATATCGTGTCTTGGCTTCTGGTGGTTTTGTCTTTAGATGGGCCAACACTAATTTTCTTCGATACACTTTCGTTGTTACGGGAAACTGATCAGTTTCAAAAACCACTTGATATTATGTTGTTTGAAACGGAGGTAAACGTAAAGGTATTGTCGAGTGGATGTTAGACGAGGTCGTGTTTTAGTGTGGTCGTTTGTTTTCATGTCTGATCTAGTTTCTTGGCGTTCTGGTTCTCTGTCGTGTCGTGTCGTATCCTCATTAGAACAATATGACGTCATATTGTATGTTTTAGGATATCGTGTCTTTGAGGTTTCTGGTGGTTTTTTGTCTTTAGATAGGCCACATCTATATCTCCATTGACGTATAACAAAACTTTGACTTATCGCCGAACTATAATCTTGCTCGGCGGTCGATACGCCTACCATGACTTGCGCGTCACATAATTTGTTAAATTGATCGATGATCGACAATGTTGATCGGAGTTTAGCGACAGTGCCCTACTATTACCTTCGATAAGATGTAATTATCCACATTTCAAAACTGTATGAAAAGTAAAATGACTCAGGGGTGCAGACCGAACCATGCAGTGCAATGACAATACAAAACAATCTGAAAAAAGTTTTTAATAGAAATCACGATAATCTGGATTTGTAGCCTTAGCTGTTCAGTATTTTCGATGCTGAACATAACACTGTAGGTACCTATTTCAAGATACAGTGTAGGTATTTTCATTTCACGGCAGAAAATCCATATAATTGACGGATGGGTTGAATGCATTCATTTGCTTCGGTAACTACTAAATCATTCCAACCATTTACCCCTGAGGACATTAATTTTTAACGAAAAATAAATAACATACCATAACCATCGCTTTATTATTTATCGATCCGTATTAAATACCTATTACACACTAAACAACTACTACTCAAGTAGGATCCTGTTAGTATAAAAGATATAATGCTTTCTTCTTGAAATCTTCAAGTTAAAAATATTATACCTACCTAATTGTCAAGTAGCACTAATACTATGTATAATTACATACTATTGTGTAATCCTAGAAACAATAAAATGTGAGTAAATTAAAAAAGTGTTTTATTTTCCTAAGGCAACTTCAACAACTTGATTCGGCTTAAGTACCTACTGCTGAGCTTGTAAAGAACATCAAACTTGTTTTTTTATTATGTCAACATTGAGGCAGCAGAACCAGACTAGGAAGACGCCCTGGACGCAAGCATAGGCAACAGCGATACACAAAATCTAATACCTTTAAACGAGCAATTCTTGTTTAAACGTATGTATATAATTATATAATCTGAATCTCTGAAACGGTTCCTCCTCGGACTTTCATGAAATTTAGTATGCAGGGGGTTTCGGGGGCGATAAACCGATCTAGCTAGGTTTCATTTTTAGAAAACATCGTTTTATCTAATTTTTATGTGTGTGGGGCACACTGGAGGATGTGATACATTTATTGACGGAGTGTGTTAGATTTCATTGTGCAAGAGAGGATTTACGAGAGCTTGATATAAATATGTATGATGTTAGCATGTTCCATTCATCATATTTTGTCGTCACCTAGCTCTAGAGCTGCACATAGTCACAATAAATAGTTATTTATGATATTAGTGCGGTAAGTTGGTTTTTACAAATGAGTAGACGAATGTAAGCCCGAGACGAAGTCGAGGGCTAACCATAGTTACGAGTTTGTAAAAACCAATTTCTGCACGTATATCATACAACGTTTTTCAATACATTTGCGAGAAAACAGTACAATAGATAATGGAACAAACTTTTTGTTTTTAGATATCAGTCGGAAAGTCGCAACAATTTGAGATTTCTAATATGAAAATGGCGCGAATTTGCAAACGGCGCCACAATCGCGTAGTGAAAATAAGAACTACATCTTTCATTTGTTTATTTTATTATTCTTTTCTCATTTTCTCTTTAGTATTAAAGTGAGACAAACGTATTGAGCAAATGCGCTTCTAAGGAGGTTCGATCATTCAGCTTATTTATTCTAGGATTGTGAAACTCCTTGGTGATATTCTTATTAATTTTTTTATGGAAATTAAAAGAAAAAAACGTAAAGAATACCTAAGTACATATTTTACCGCACGGCGCTATACAATAGCATCGTGCGGTAATATATGTACTTAGCTGTGAGTACCTATTTTACCGCACATTCCATGGTGTGGTGTGTAAAATTTAACTTTCGGACAATGTGTACAGGCTTCGTAAATGCATTTTTTGAGCAAATGTGTTGAAAAAAATACTACGTACGCAATAATGAGATGAGTACCTACCTATAGGTAGTTAACTCTTTTTACTTTTTTTAGATTTATGTTATTTCTTACTTGACTCGATCTGCAATTTGAGTTTAACGAAATTGTAACAAATACTGACTCATCTTCTTTTTACCTTATTAGATATCTATTTATATTTGGTATCGAATTATGCAAGTACCTAACGCGTTTTTCAATATTTATGACTTATCCTCTTTTACCTTAACACCACAGATATATAATATTATAAAGCAGAAGAGTTTGTTTGAACGCGCTAATCTCTGGAACTACCAGTCGGATTTGGAAAACTCTACTTGTATATGATAGCCACATTCATAAAGAAGGCTACAGGCTACATAGTATTACGCTAAAGCTCTTGGTTAGCCTTAAATATTTATATTTGTAAAGTAAGTTGGAAGAAAAAGCGCTATTGAACGGCTTTATACGCGTGCGCTGCGGTAATGGCTAATTATACGTAAGTACCATGTTCTACAAAATTATGGGTTTTTAGTAGATCTCAAAAAAAAGTCCGCGACAGCATATATCTATCTATATAATAAAAGAAAGTTGTGCTAGATACACTATTTATAACTCAAGAACGGCTGAACCGATTTGGCTGAAAATTGGTGGGGAGGTAGCTTAGAACCAGGAGACGGACAAAGGATACTTTTTTTTGTAGGGTAGGTGTAGGTAGGTCGCCAGTTGACGGGAGCGAAGCCGCGGGGGACAGCTAGTCTCTTATAAATAAGCCACATGAGCGAAAGTTACTTCATCATCAAAATAATTTTATGAAGATAAACTGTCTTTTACAGCATGTTATTTGGACTCACCGTTTAGGAAATAATGTAAAATTAAAATAATTCAACAACTATTAAATCGAACGCACGCACGGCCGCCGAAAGAAACGCATCGAGCCTGCGTGTGACGGCGATGAGCGTGACTACCGCAGGACCACGAACTCAAATCGCTTCCATATTTTGCAAATAATTAGTAGGTACTCAATTGGTACTCGAACAACAAAATTGGTACCTACCTTAATTTTCGAGAAAATCGACTTTGAAGGTGGTCCTGCGGTAGTCACGCTCGAGCAGGACCACCATGAGCGCAGAAAAAGGGGGCATGCTGCAGCTATTCTAAGTATACAAGTAATTAGTACCCTGAAAGGTGGTTCATTTCGTAAAAAAAAACAAAACAAACATTTGTAGGTATTTACCGAGGAATCAACGATGATAACTTTCGTGCGGGCGTTCAGCAGGACCACGACTTTAAATGTCGATTCCAAGTTTCAGGAGCTTGTCGCTTTCCTTAAACTTAATTTGGTCGGGTTATACGCAGTAGCTTTCATTTTTAGAAAACGTAGTTTTTTTTTAATACGAGCAAAGCTCGGTCATCCAGGTACTAACAATAAAACAAGGTGTATGCTACATGAATCCAGTTTAATAATATCAGAATATTTCAATAGTTGATTAGGGAATTCAGAGATATTGTGTGGGTACTATTACATCAATATTAATTAAATCTACTAACACTTTATAGTGTTGTGTGGTTTAAGATGGTTATAGGTATATATTAAGTTCCAATATAATTTATGTACTAATAATGTGACTTAAAGAAGTCTAGAGTAGGGCTGTAATGCTATTCTGTAACATCAATTCGAGAAGTGCTTTCAATTTGTCAGCGATACTGCAGGTATTGCTCTAAAGTCGCCAGGCAGTCGTGAGGTCGCGGTTGGGTAAAACAAAATGGTATGACGAATGACAATGATACCATTATTGGTAGCGCGGTACGATCGTTATGGGGATCTAAAGGAGAATCTGCGGTAGAATATCCATCAGTAATGCTTGTAGTCACGGGAGATTCAAATCTTACTTAATGTTTTACAGAATAGCATTACAGTTATGCAGTTGTTTCAACGCATGACAATATAGATTGACATCAAATATTAATAATTAAAGTATGTACCTCCCTAAGTATACGACAACGTTAAAGTACAACATATTAGTCATAATAATTATTATATATGTATTTGCAAATCCTGTGAATTTAATAGACCTACTTGTCATTTTTCAAAAATGGACGTATCTACTACAGTAAACGTTTATCGTCTTATATATAAGAATGGAGGTATATTTTATTAAGAACATGTCTTTGTCAACGCAAAATACATACTGTGTACACATACATACATAAATACATCGTAATTCGATACATGACATGATATGTGCCAATTATTATGTAAGTATTTTATAGGTAAGATAGTGATAGATACAATTTAATCATAATATGTATTTATTTCAGTGATATTAATATTTATATTCTACACATATAAAATTACATTTAAATTACCATATAATAGGTATGGATTATACTGGGTCATACTACCAGGACCTTATTTATTAAAACAGAAATATTTAGATATGGGTTGAGGCCCGTTCTTCACCAATGAAAACGTGAGTAGAGATATGTTGTGCACAACAAATATAGTTTGAGTCACGTTGTGCAGAGAGGAGAGACGTCTCATATTGGTAGCGCGATCAAAATGGTGATTTGAGCTACGCCTCGCAAGCTATGGAGACGAGAGATGTCAGCGTCTATTCGCGGTAATCCGTCTCAACATACAACGCTCGCTGTACTAGGTTAGTTCCGCTCCAGCGAATCCGCATCTCTGCAAAGCTTCGGCGGAGTATTATGAAGACACTACTCATTAGTTACAATATAGTTTACCAAATAAATACTTTTAATAACTGAACTATTTCATCTTTTTGAAAGATCCAATTATTTTTTTAACATCTGTGGAGATCTAGATAGCCGTAGGGATTTCATAAAAACCCTAATTTGATAATTTCACTGCGACCTTAGTGAAAGGATCCACTCTCCTATCCGCTTCGCACACCTTCGCTTTTGTGGAGTGCGGGCGTTAGTAATATTGTGCCTAGAGGTGGAACATCTACTCTTATTTCGTGTTCGGCTAATTTTACAATAAGTTTCAGTGGCTGATTGTGTTTAAAATATACATAAGGTAAATTATAATTTTCTTTCCTTTATCAACAGAATTATTAACTCATGTCATTAAATTATGAATTTAGAGAGAATAGAGAGATTTAAGATTATGTACGTACTAATCGTAATTCAGAAGATACAGTAAAAAAAAAAGTATATTAACGTCGTAATAAGTACATCAATGCTTGCAATAATTGACTACAGCTTGAAAATAATATCTTATAAATGTGATAGAAAAATATTCACTGTAAATATCTATAGAAGCTCTGTAGAGAGGTTCAAAGAGAGAGAGACGTGATATTTTTATAAATATTATTAGTAGGTATATAATCTAGATAGAGTTTCATGATAAATACCTGATAGAAAATATTTTAAAAGTTAGAATTTTAAAGCAATTCTAAGGTCGGAGTTTTTTGTAAATTCGTAGGTAATTTTACAACAATCTACGATATAATTTTACTACGAAACGTTATAATATTTTTGTGAAAAATATCGTGAAAACACAGTACAACTTTCTAAGTGCATGAACACTTGATGTATATTATCTAGTCAAAAATCGATTACACACAATATCTATCAGTTTCCAAAAAGACATTCTAAATATTAGTTGATAACTCTCTTCAAATAGTTAATATATAAATGTATGCTACAAAATTTCTTGCAAATATTTCATCGCATCCTCGTTAGAAACTCCTATCATAATAGGACATTTTGTCCGTTTAAAAAGGTCGATTTGGTAAACAATCGATAACATTTAATACTTCCCAAAACTTCTAAATCTAAGCCATTTTATCAAATTGCCTTAACGTTCGAAATTTCCAACAGTTCTTTTTACGCCGAATGTTTGAGCGCCTAAACTTAATATATTACTTTCCCGCGACTTCACAATACAACAAAAGGCAAGCGCTGCCATTAAATACCAACAATCATATATAGCCAACACTCGATCCAAAAATATTATATATTATACATAGAGCTTCCCCTTAATGCTAACTTGAAACAGTTATCAACATTTGACATATAAGTGCATACATAAAATATATCATGTCATTTCCATCGCAGACTAAAGTCTACTTCCTACTTAAACATTGATAAAATGACGACGTCGATAAACGTTACATCGAATAAGATAATCGATACGATATTATAAATATAATATTTATATAAATATAGAAATTGCACATGGACAGATACTTGTACTTACGCCGCATAAGTAGATAAATATCTAAAATCACTGTATGACACGTCACAGTCGTCACAGACTTAACCTAACATCGATGTACACTTACATTTATTCAGGTTTACCGATAACAACAGATAAGTAAAAAAGCATTAAATAAAAGTAGGTACCTCAAATATTTGTTACCTAGAAAATTTGTCCATCGTCATCAGTAAAACAAGAATTATCGATAAAAATAGAGAAGTGTTCAACACAATATGTCGACAAAACGGTCCCACCGTTATTTAAATTAAAAATTTATTTAAAAAAAGATAAAATTCTTCTAAAATTAATTAAATATTTGCCAAATAAATGGTGTTTGCAACATAAACCGGCTTCTTTTAAATTCGAGTGAAACATAGATACATCGTATGATTTTAAAGTACATCAACACTTGAACGACTGTTTTGTCCGTAATGTTAACGTTAATATTACTGAGCAAACTACATAATATTATGTTACAGAAAATGGTTACAAAAACTGCCTACTTTCGTCAACTTTTCATAATTTCGGTTCCTTTTAAAGTTCCATCTCAAAAACACGCCTCCTTACGACGAAGGGACTACTAGACTACACCTTGAAATTAAATGAATATAACAGTAAGTAACCTGAGAGCTTTCTCACTAAAACGTATAATATACACCTTATTATATATTAAGTAGTGACGCTATTAAAACCCAATGTAAGCACGACTAGACTATGCTGAAATAAATTGTCTCCCACGAGTGTCATAGTGTAGAGTGCCCATTCTACTAACTCGCATGCGAACGTTGCTTCAAAATGAGTAGAATTGACCCTCAGATCTTACGACAGTGTCAAATGCAATACAATACACCATCGCGAATGGCAAGAAGTATACGTAGACACAATAGTTCACATTACAATAGTTACAGAGAACTTGTAACTTACATATTATCTAGTATCGGAAATACGGTACATCAGTTTAAGTAACTGTATAGAAAATCCTTATTAGGTACTACAAAAATTACTGAAATAGACAGGTACTTGTACATCTAACGTTCTAAACGAATATATATTTTCATGATATTGGATACGACGGTCCACCTGACGCTAAGTGGAAACCCGCATCGCCCGCCGGCGCTCTCACCCTTCAAGCCAGGGCAGCATAACAGCGGCAGAAATGGTGACACGTGGTGGAGTCCTTACAGACGAGGACCTTTACAAAGAACTCTAAAGTAACTGCTATCTGCAGATTTCACACGAACAATAAGGTTAACGGCATCTTGGGAGCATCTCTGTAATGCCATTCGCCGAAGTTATACATCTACCATGATTCCGTGACGTGCAACGTCAATACAGGAACAACACTTCTTGTTCTTTGCACTACGTTTAGTGTAAACATGTGTAACTTATAACATATCTTATAATATGGTTTGATGTTTTCATCACCATTCAAAAACTTAAGATCTTTGATGCAAGTAATGAAATGTTGTGATTTTTGTTTTTGGATAACTCATTTGACGCATTACTAAGATATTGTGAGATGGAATCACATTGGCTTGTAATAAACATCGGCCTATTACTTTTGGTTAAAATATAAGTTCGGTGTACTCGATATAACATTATTCCTACCATGTTCGAGATCCGGGATTAATAATAAGATATATTACCAATATACACCAACTACGAATAAATACACACATTCATTAGAAATATCTCAGAAATCTTATCATACTACCACACTACAAGGATAATTCATGGTGGTTAAATATCATATTTTATAATTATGAAGAATCCAAAAGTATTAGATTTCCAAAGCACAAATACCGGAAGTAAGTCTAAAATAGTGTGACATGGTTTGAACTACATCCTCTAGCTAGAACAATGTTGAATGGTGTAATTAAAATGTTGCTGCAAGCAGACAACACTCGTAAGCATAGCAAGTGTCCACAGCACACGCCGCGTTCACACGTGATTCAGGCTGAACTTCCACCATTTCTTTGACAAACGCCTCGTGCCATCGTCGAGCAGGAGGCTTCACCGCGCGTTGGCGTTGTTGGAGTCGCTCTCGGGCCCGTCGTGGTACTCGTGGAAGCAGGGCACGATGCAGAGGTTGGTGCGGCACTCGGGGCAGTGGTACTGCGTCTTGCGGCGCAAGATACGGCCGCACTCGTCCACGGTGTTCCAGCAGAAGTTGCAGCTGAGCGGCGGGCCGGAGCGCACGGCAGGCGTGTGCGAGGCGCGCGTGGCCTGCGAGCCATCTGACGCCGCTGACTCGAACGACGCCGACGTGGACGTGGCGCTGGCGCTGGAGCTCTGCCGCTCGGTGCTGCACACGGCGCGGATCAGCAGCGAGCCCACTTCCTGCTCCAGGCGGGGCTTCCGGGTTACTATGGCCTGCGAATTCGAATTGTTCACTGGTTAGCTCGTTAGCAGAAATAAAACATTTTGTGCCCTTATATCAGAAGCTATAGAAAAGTTTTTTTTTTTGTCAAAACGGCAAAAATAGGTATATAGGATTGATAAACGCTTTGTCTAAAACCCCAGGATATTTCGTTAACACGCAGTTTTTTACGGATTAGTGGCTGTAGGGTGAAAATCGGAACCTTATGCTATGAATTGACTCTTAGATAAGCCAATCAGCATTTAATTGTATGCTTTAAAACATAGGGATTTCGCAAAAATCGTAATATTGAAGCTTGAAGTATGACGAAATTTGTTTTTCAATTTCCAATGGGTAATCTGATAAGTCGGCCATTTTAAGCCACTTTTGAATTATCAAGGTCGGTCAGTCAAAAACATGAACCTGCAACTGTCAAATCGTGTTGTCATTCATTCTTAGTTCGGGTTCGGGACTAATCGTAAGTCCGTTGGTGATACAGCGTAGAAACGCCCGACACTAAGGCCGAAACTACGGACTTCGGGCTTAGAGAGTAGACCCCCTGATTTTAGTCTCACTCGGATTTGCACAAGAGTTTCCCAATTTTAGCTTTGACCTAGACTGAGCTAGAATTCAAGATGAGAATAAAAAAAAATAGACCAATCTGATCATACAGATTGACAGCATTCAATTTGGTTTCAACTCGAGGACTTCGTTAACTTAATTTAGAAATGTGGAAGAAAAACGCTACTTTCGTCATGCCTTAATAATCGTGGCGGTCTTGATAACCGACGCTTACCACACGCTTAGGGCACCCCCTCCTGTGGGGTACGGACCTCGCCTTAGGGCGTCGCTGGGGGAAGACAGCTAGGGGCTAAAAAACCTTTTGGTTTTTGGACCAAAAGGCTTGGGATTGAGATGCTTCAATGATGTACATAGTCCAATGTTTATGTTTACGTGTTCCGCCCACTGCCACTTCAGTTTGACGATCCTTCGGGCTATGTCGGTAACCTTGGTTTTCTTGCGGATATCATCATTCCTGTTTCGACCACGCAAGAAAACTCTAAGCTTTGCTCTCTCCATTGCCCTTTGGTGACTTTAAAGCCTTGTGACGAGGTCCATTCTGCCGTCATAAGAAAAAATGACGTATCTACACAAAACGAAGTAACCGATTTCCGACATAATCGATTTCTTCGATTTGTGTAGATACGTTCTTTTTTCTTATGGCGAAAGCAGTGTGAGCGACCATGTTTCTTTATTGTGAATATGAGGACCATGTGGGTTATTATTTTCTTTTCAAGTATTTCGTGCAGTTTGAGCACTTGTGCGGCCTACCCAAATGTCCTTGCTATGGCATTGTTCGTCGAGTCGTTGAGCTTCTTATTGTTTCTAAGTTGAGCTACTCGACTACTGACAAAGGCTTGCACTGTTTGGACAGGTCCACTCAAATCTGTGTGGTTCTTTCCTCAAAATACCATTTCAGACATCTGAAATGGACATGATCTACATGGTCTTCATATAACGTATTGTGTATATAGGGAGGGACCATACCGACTCAACCAAAGGGACTAAACCGCCATAATAGGGGTCCATTTCATGTTAGTCTGGCAGTTGAGTTATTAATCCGGCCCACCCAAATGTCCTTACTTTAGTATTGTTCGTCAAGCCGTTGAGCTCCTTAACTTCCAACTTTGAGCTACACGATAACTGTCAATTCATGCTTGCACTGTCTGGACAGGTCCACTGTTTGGTACTTTCCTCAAAAGGCCACCACAGACCTTAACCTACTGGTTACCTATTACCATGGTTCTCATATGATTTGACCAGTACGGATTGTATGGACTTTTAAAGAGACTTTGACCTCTGAGTTTGTTTCGGTGTTTCTTCTTAGGGTAGTCAGCTAGGAAACACAGGCCTCATCCAGCTTGAAATGACCAAACAAGATTGACGTGTAAAAGTCTTATGTTTAACCAACTTACAAAATGAATATCATTTAACATATCTACAGACTTTGAAATTCGAGTTTCTGTCTAGACAATTACTCTTTCTTTTATCATTGTTTTGTTTTATTTGAGAAAAAAATACCCTGCACAAAGTTTTGTTCGAGTACTGCATAATTGGCATGTATGGGTACCTACGTATGGGTGTTTTGGACGAGCTGTAGCAGGGTAAGTAATAGTCACCTTAGACGTGCTGTACTGCGGGTAGGATTCGTGTTTCTGTAGCGTGGGCGTGCTCCTGGACACGGCGGGCGGCAGGGGGAGAGGCTCGGAAGTCTGCTTGCGAATGGTCTGTTCGTCGGGAACACGTGCCTGTCGCTTGAAGTGCTTGCTCCGTCGTTGCCAGCCGTCTGAAGAGTTCGGGTTTGCTAGAGCTAAATAATTTAGGTATTGTTAGAGTTAGACAATAGTTAACAAAACTTCTGGCAGGAAAACGGCTCACCTCTGCGCTCTGAATGTAACATCTCATGAAAAACAATAATGCGATGAAAACAGAAAGGAACTGGAAAGCGGAAAATAAAACTTATTAAGTTTACACTTAATAAGTTTTATTTTCCGCTTTCCAGTAAGGCCATACTTAGTCCCATACCATGCAAGTAAGTAAGTACTCAAATAAGTTTGTTGTCGGCACACATACTTCGCTAAACGTAGGTACTTACTTATCTATTTAATTGATTTGATTGTTTGGCGTAGACTCGAAATTATACAAGTGTGGAATTACCAGTGTTTGAATATCCCTCAAAATATTTTTGAGTGGATTTCGATACCGTCAAAGGTTTGCGGATGACGTCGCGAGTTTATTTATATCTATAGTTTGACCGGGACCGCTGTACCGCGCTATATGAAGGTGCGGTGAGGCGCTGTGATAACAAGAAAGAGCATGGGTTCACACACAGATATAGATATACCTTTATTGTCGGACAGAGGGCCTCCTACTAATGTAATTGACAGTAACGTAACATAACATTTTACTATAACTATAATAATCGTGTCGCACTGTATAGTTATTTGAATTGGATAAGTACTATATTCATATTTTATGTTACAAATTGTGTTAGTCACATAAAATGAAACCAAAATACTATGGGGTTGTAGTTTTTTATATTCAAAATATTATTAGAAAAAAAAAAACGTTATAATAAATAAGAATATACTAAACGAACGTTACAGAAAGTATTGTTATAACAAATATATTATACTGAATGTTATATAAAATGATGTAGTGTTGTTAGATGAAGTACACGTTGTCATTTAGCGTTATAGCTTTTGAAAATGTAGAGCAAATGTGTTTATACTAAATGAGCGGAACCCGTCTAGAGGGTCTAACTTTTGTATAATTTACCACCCACAAGACAGGCAGGAAGATGATGATAATATAAGCTTGTAAAATAAATACCTACAACAAAAAGAGGTTGTGCACTAAAAATACACATAAAACGAGCTGTTGTATTTTGTCGTAAATACGACCCTGGCGAAATGAGCACGAAAATATTTGTCGGATAAATCCGACGTAGGCGGTTAAAGGGTTTTGGGAAGGGATTGGGTTTAAGTAAAAGATTTTCATTACAAAATAATCAAAACTATTTATTATCTATTTTGGTATAGAACAAGGTATTAGTGCTAAGCACAAAATTCACCAATTTTGCCTGTTAATGGACAACCTGTGGGGTTGACAGTCGTGAGCATTGACGATACCTACTACATTTTGATCATTTGGTACCTACTTACTTATACATTTAACATTTGATCATTTCAAATATTATGAAACTGAAATAGTTTCATGGTTTACTTATGTAATAATAATATATGTGACTCACAATATTAATAGGTACACAAAAAAGATCTTTTAAAGTTCATAATTGTTTGTACCAGCGTATTATCGGCAACCGAGTACTAACGCTTATGAACTGAAGGTGGCCACGGACAGGTCCTGACAGCGCAAGCCGACGCTCCATCTATTTACTTACTATACATTTAGTGTAGGTACGTATTGCTTTAATATATTGCTTTCACTAGTGACTCCGCATAGGTTTCATCAACTCTACGAGTGTTCTAACCAGAAGCGAGTGTCGCGCACATGGTACGCGATAACGCGACAATCGCATATTCCCGCGATATTCGGTCTCGGTTAGGACATGGCCATAATTATATATTAATGAGCACGACTGTCGCCCCTTTGTTCCAAACCTATGCAATATTAATTATTATAAACATTTCATGATTAATACTATTTCGAGAAACACTGGTACATATAAATCACTTTCTCATTTGTGGGTAATGTATACCACTGTAAATGACAAACAACTAGACATGTTTGCAAGAAGCAATGACTAATCTATTTGTGTTATTTTAATGATTATGCTATGCAAATAGATTAGCCTGACTGAGCAGTTGTTTTGTTTGAGGATAGAGGCAACCGTTGAAATCTAGGGTGTGTGTAACCCAAAGATGCACCTCAAGTTAAATGCAAAATATACGAGTCCGTGATAAGAGCTAACTTGATGACGCGGACTTTCTTTCTCACCATCTCAAAGATCTACTCTGAAGACAGTAAGCAATGTCTCCGTTTTAAATATACCTTAATGTAAACCGTATTACTAACCTACCTAACATTACCCACAGACGAAATTTAGTAACTAAATCATTTTTGTTATCTGGTAACATCAATATTTCACGGCCAATTGCTTCATGACCAACATAATACTCTGGAATCACCTTGGATGGCACTTATTCAAGAAAAAAAGAGAGAGTATAAAAACATAATACATGTAAGACAGTTCTCTATAATCTGAGCACTAGTTGTCTAGACACACTGGACTATAAAAAGATAGCTTTACAACCTACTGGCAAGCTTAATGTTAAACAATATGCTCACTCGATACTTCCAATAATAATACAAGTAAAATGTTACAACAACAGAATATAATATTTCAGATTATAGAGTTTAGCTTACCAGAAGACATCCACCTCCCCATTTCTGAGCAGTCTTTCGAGATATACATGGCGTGATTGAAATAACTGAAGACTTTATATAAAGGATTCATTTATTCACCATCATGAACAATTTCTACCATGGGACCAAAACTAAAATTGTGTATTATGTATGACAAAATGTAAGAACGGTTGATTATTTTTAAGATTTACGAGTTCTTTGATGAGCTTAAAAGGTTTTCAGTTACTTCAATGTCACCTTGTACAGTAAGGTTGAATATGGACTAGATCTGTATCAGTAAAACTTAATTAAACAGTAATTAATATCATGTTTTCTGTTGGGAGTGTGTACATTATAAAAATGCATTCTAAAAATATATGTACGTAATTGACAAAAAAATGCAAGCAACGCTTGCCGAGGTAGGTCTGTGGATGGGTGACCATTTTAACATACCGAGACTCCTCCGCGCCTCGCCGTTGGTCCCGGCCGTCACTTGGAGATCTTTGGCAGTCCTTATGGATTTTCAGAAGCCAGAAAATGTGACACCAATCTTGCCAAGAAGTACCGACGCACCACGTAAAATACCGGTATTCAGCTGAATCCGGTTTGACTGGGAGCCGACCCTAATATAGTTGGGAAAAGACTAGGCAGATGATGATGATGATGAATAATTGACAAAAAATATGTATCCCTCTCACAAAGGCCTGCATCCCAGAGAATGTATATGATTGGCTGATTATTGTATGTCAGTCCACAACAGAAGCTACTTATACACAAAAGGTGCTATTGAAACATTGGTGTGATCATGAAGGTTTGATGGAAGGCAGAGAGCCAGGGAGGCTACACAATAGCTGCGCGCAGGTCGCAGATGATGATATACAGGGTGTCCCAGAAATCGACGTCAAGCCGGAAAAGGGTGATAGGCCAAGTCGTGACAGTTATCAGAAAAATTAATAGCAAAAATTAAATGTGAATTTGTACAAATTCAAAACTATTCTATTATATAATTTTTTTTTTCAAAATGTTATTCTATTCCTGGTTAGAAATATTGTATTTCTAAAATGATGCAGTTTTATTTTCATCAAAATCGGCCACAAGACTCCTTTGAGAATTTATCGCTATTCCAGTTTCGGATTAGGTCATCCCTGGCCACTTGAAATATTTACCCTGTATATGAACATGAATTTTAACAACAGACAAATCTATGTAGCACTCAGTCGTAGTTGTACTGATTAAGATCCAGTTACAATTCAACCTTAGTTTATCTTTTTGATACCTCTAGTAAAATAAACCGAAGAAGAGATGAACCTATCCAATTACCTACCATAGGTTGTATATACATAATTCTTATATTTACAATTTGAATTACCTCCGATACGTAGCAGCTATGTTGCCAGCCTAAACGAGAGAAATTTTCTAAATTATTAAAAAAAAATCAGTCGAAATTACAAAAAGTTACAGAGATCGCAAACGCCGAAACCGGTTATTATCGTTGTATATCTAGGCGAATAGAAAAATATAATACTCCTTAGTTTAATACTAACATAAAAAGTAATACTTCTAAAATGACGATAGTGGAAGATATCAAATTGCACTCGCGGGCGGATCGACTTTCAACATGAGAATGGCGGCAAAACACTTACAAGCTAAAAAAACCTTCAAAACTGTAGTGTACTACTGTGGTACCTATGGGATTGAGCAAGTGTTAAGGAAAATAAACTTAGGCTTCATTATTATCCTGCTTAGGTTTATATTTCTCCAGATTTTTATCACGACCCAAATAATTTTCTGGCTCTAGGTATCAATCAGACACATCGTCTGTCACACATGTTTGATTGGTAAAGTAAGGGACTTGATATACAAAGCGGACAAGGCGCGCGCACAGGGCGCTGACAAGATAAAATGTATGGCATCAAAGGAACGAAATATACTTTTCTCAAACATGCTTGGAAATTGACCATTATTTTGACAACCTTCTTCGAGATAAATAGAAATTACTGTACTGGCCAAATACACAAGCAGCGGCAAAAGTTGTATGAAAATCCATATCTGTCGTAGTTTAGCGGCCAAATAAATTACATAGTAAACTCATATCTGTCGTGTAATTTAAAAATGGAACGGTCTTTTACTTCGAAACATGGCAACCAAGGAGGTAACTTTTCAAAGGTCTTATTTAAATTTCGAACTGGCTTGCAAATTGAAAGCTGTTTATTGAAAAGAAAAATTAACACTTAAACGCGGGATAAAATTGTATATTCAACAACAGTATTTTCAAATAAAAAGTTCTGCCTAAGCACTAATTAGTTCTAATTACCACGCATTATTTGAGAAAAGTAATTATAAGCCTTGACCACAAACAGGCATTGATGGACTTACGTATGTGTGCCTCGGCCTACATTTACACGTCCGTCCAATGCCTCTTTTGCTGGCCGCTGCAGTAATGTTCTGTATCGTCGCGGAAGCGCGGCCATTCTCCATACATTTCCTCAAACGCGCGCCCGGAGCGCTTTGTATATCAACTCCCTAAGTCTGCGGTGCGATTCTGTAAACCTCTCACCGTGGCAGCAGGTGAAGCGAACATGAAGTGAGCTGTCAATCCATACAAACAAGATGGAATGACAGGTCACTTCATGTTCACACCACCTAAGTTTACACGGTGCAACGTTGACAGAATAGACCGGCTGGAAGCATTTTCGCAATTACCCATCTGCTTTGTTGCAAATATCATAAGATATTCGCGAAAAGACTGCAAGTATTGTTTTAAAATGGCAGATTTACAAATATTATGCTATGCACACTTACTTTTACTATTTAAAATCTGCATCGTTCAATCGCAATAAACGATGCGACGGAACCGACTCTGAATGGAAAACTTATACCAATATATCAACACATTAGTGAGGAGATATAACCTAAGAGGAGCTTGTCACAAAGGTACCAAAAACTAATGACTAATGAGCCTTCGACTTAACTAAAAAAACAACACAGATACAATAACACAGATTAGAGCTGCCGGAGTCGAGAGCCGCTCGCGAGACAAAGCTGCGTCCTATACGTCAGTGGCACCACTTATAGTTACTTACTCTATAAATGCAGACATAATTACATGCTTAATTAAACTACTTTACACGATAGAGATCTCTGGTAATATTGTTCCTGTTCGAGCTCGTTACCTAGCTACCAACGACATGTGTTCAATACACGTCCAAAAACAAAGATATGTGCGGTTTTATCAGTCTAACGTAAATGCATGAGAACAATTAATACTTTAGTTAGTTTTTTTATAATTATCATTACTGGCATAGGATAAATATAGAATAAACAGCGGTGACTTTTAATTTATTCCGCGATCACGAAATCAAGGAAACAGCTGTTTTTAGGGTTCCGTACCCAAAGGCCAACGGGAACCTATTACTAAGCTTCCGGTGTCTGTCCGTCCGTCCGTCTGCTGTCTGTCAGCGGGTTGTATCTCATGAGCCGTAATAGTTAGACGGTTGAAATTTTCAGTGTGAATTTCTGTTGCCACTATAAAAATAAATTTTACAAAAGTATTTAAAAAGACCATAGTTTTAGATCTTCTACGATGGTACGGAACCCTTCATGCGCGAGTCCGACTCGCACTAGCCTGGTTTTTCTTTTAATTATTTTTCATAAGTTAAATTTAAAAATATTTTTATAACTCGTAAAATAACTGCAATTAAATCAGTATGGTGGTGTGTTTCATAACTAACGTTATTTATTATACATTGTATATAATTTAGAGCTAAAATTACATTTATTATAATTTGTCGTTAGTTTTGGACAAATAAACCTAGCACGCGGATCATTCTGGAGGAGCGGGGTGGCCCTATGCTAAAAACCCGTGTACACAATACAAATAAATTATTTCACGTGTATAATAATTCCCGCGAGGCAGAACATGAAAGTGTCAAGTAAACTGTAATACGTACTAGCAATTGCTATACCTATATCTGCCCAATTTCATCCTATATTCTAGAAACGATTAGTTTTGCTTACGGATGGTAGAATTGTCTACGAGGCGTAACCCAAAAGTGTTCCTATAAAAAACATTTCGTTAGCAGACTTACCGTAAACGGGTGGTAGATGTTATACAATGACGATCCGTTGAATATAGGAACCGGGCATAAGCCGTTTTGGCGTAAAAGCGTAACAAACGAATAATATTTTAATATATTTCATAGTAGCATTGAAGTTGGATTGTGAAACTTCCTAAGCATTTTCAACTATGTCAGTTACCATTCTGTTTTGTTTTATTCATTTACACTCGACCTTACACAAATAGCTATAGATTAAAAACCTCAAGTACTGGGTGACCATCCTCGGCGTCCGGTACTTAACAGGTGTTCCTCCTAAAAGCACCCTGTGAACAGTTTTTAAGAACGGAATGTCGTAAACTTAATAGATGTCGTGTTTGTATATCCAGACGTATTTCAATATCTACATCACAAACACACCACCACCTGTAAATTAATAGTATGCAGTATTAAAAATACTACGGGTAGGTACTTTGATTTAGGTGACTACTAAACGAATCCGAATACTATTAAAATACACAGGTGTCTTCCAAAAGTCCCGTGATTAACATTAAAAATACTTATATATATAGAGGTAGTTATGATAAAACTGTGTGAATCCCGACACTCAGAATTAAAGGCTAAGTGTTTGAACACAGTTCCTTGTGTGGCCATTATTCCCGAATAAATGAAATACTGCCACATTTGTCACTCTGTCGTGTACGTATAATACTTGAGTGACCAGCACCCCCCCTACACAACTGTTACTATAATCAGTTGGCGTTAAATCCATGATTAAAAAATTATTTAATCATGATTACTGCGACGAAAACGATAACTTACAGAAACTGTGTCCCGGAGATACAAAAAAGTGGGAGTTACAAATTTGTAACTACGTATATTTACAATACGCTATCACATTGAACCGTCGACGTTACCACTACGGTTGTGCACTTCCCTATAATATGTAAAAAACACTTGCTTACCAAACAGCCAGTCGATTTTGTAAACCTCTCACTGTGAAAACTCAGTCATTACATCTTGATTACATGGATTGACAGCTCACTTCGTGATCACTTCACCCAAGCCTTCACTGCAACATGTTTATAGAATCGCACTGCTGTTCATAACTTAGTTCTATTGAGATCTACAAAATACATTTTTGTTTTCATGGCAATACTACGGCTGCGGACGTCACCTAGTCAGGGTCGGAGAAACACTGAAGCATTGATTATACAATACATTATTTTTACAGATATACTATTTCGTGTTTCATTTTTCGTAATTGACGCTGGACAAAATGGTATACTTTTTTAATTATTGCTTTTGTCTTGACTAGTTGGCAAGTGATGAATTGATGATGTTTCCAACGACCCGACAAGCTGTACTGCTGGTATGCCGTCATAGTTTGGTCAAAATCGCTCGGTCTTGACCTCTATCTCACCTGATAGTAAGCGATGGATGAGGTCTACGATGGAGCGAGCGACCCTAGGAGATGCCTGATCACTCTTGCTTTTAAGGCTGACAAGTGGTGGGGCTTAAGCTTCCCTCGCGCTGTATGAGCCAGAGTCCCATGCTGTTTCAGCATAGGAGGCAGCAGAAGTTCGATGAGATCGATTTAGAGGGACCAAAACTGCTAGCCAATACTAGCTACCCGAAGCTTTAGAGGCCACCTTGGGGTCAATTCATCCAGAAAAGCTGATGCGTGCCTTCCGTAACACCCATTTGCAATCCTTGGCAGCAGGATTGAATGCTTTTTTCAATGCGCAAACACCAAGAACAGGACAGTCAATGCCCTTGGCATGCCTACTTTTGCACCAATTGACTTGTGCACAAGCTGCACTATACCAAGGCCCCTCAGCTGGGCCTCACAGCCAATTGAGGCACAGAGAAATGGAATAAGGTACTCCGTTCCCTGACGTAGCACTTTGCTTTGCACTTTGGGTTGCGTGAAGAGATTCAAATCTGCCGCCATAGGTGAGATTCGAAGAAATGCCGCATCTCGTCCCAGACCGATGCAGAGTTCTTGTCTGTAAAGGTTGTTGTTGCTTGAGAAGCCCTACCACCACTCTGCCAAGAATTAGTCAGTCACATAGGTCGAGGATATGATTGTCCGGAAAGCAGCGAACGCTGGGTTCGGTTCAGCAAACTCTTTTCCTATGAAACTACAACGGCACGGCCTAGTCACAGCGCAATACACTTACTAATGTGCTACATGATCTGCGGGAGCCCGCAGCTGGTACCGATATAAGTACGTTACATGGGTTATGTGTTTCAAGTAATATTTACAACGCGAGATGCATGTATATGTGATGTGGGTGCGCGAGGGCGGCGTGGGGGGGCGAAGGCGCCACGACGGGCTGCAGGCCGGCGTCGGCGCCTTGCCACTCGTGTCACAACGAGTACGACTCGTCGGGCGACACGCCGCTGGCCGCGTTCTATTGCATCGAGTTGAAGTTCACGCCGAGGAGGTTGAGGGGCGACGAGTGCGCCACGCTCTGCAGCGGGAAGCCGTGCGGCGCGCCAGGGTCCAGGAAGCCGGGTGGAACTTGGTGTTGCGGGCACAGCAGCGCCATCTGCTGCTCGGGCTGAGCCGGCTCGTCCTTGTGCTCGGGCGGCGGTGTAGTGTGCTCGCGCTTGATCCTGCTCTTGATGCTGGGCCGGTTGTTGGGGTAGCCCTTCTTTTTGTACTCGAGCCAGAGCGTGCGGTTGTTGACTCCGAACATGCGCGCCGCCTTGCAGAAGCCGATGCCGCCGAAGCGCACGGCCTCGAGCGCGCGTTGGAAGTTCTCCTCGGACTGCGGGTTGCTGGTGCGGCGGCGCTTGGGCGGCGGCGGAGGTGCGGGCTCGGCAGGCGGCTGCACGTCGGCGCACGACGGGCCAGGCGACGGGCCCGCAACGCCCAGTCCCTGCGCGTAGCTGAGCTCGGTGTCCATGTGCGGGTTCATGACGTTGTTCATGTACAAGCCGGGGTCCTGCTGCATCGTGCCGCCGCCTATGCACGTGTTCGAGTATCGCGGGTACGAGTGCTCCATCATGGTCCACTGTCCTCCTGGGAAGAGAGATAAATGTACGTATTTTAATAAAACTCTCTAGGTCACTATCATATTTAAGAGTTAAAGTTCAAACAAACGCTTTCTCATTGATCTCCCTTCCCTGGAAAATAAAAGGTCGTCCCAGTCGGGTACTGAGACTGTGACAAACCGATTTTTAATCATACTTGGCTTTTTTTTTGGTGTATAAAAAACACCATTATTTTAACGTGAGTTTATTTCAAGACGCATTTTTGTATTTTTTTTAACGCTCCTTCATATTCTCAAAACAACAAGTTTCGAGTTGAGGCGTGTATGAAACAATACAACTATCTACACATAGCGCGGTACATGCACAGAGTACAACATGAAGCACAAGCAGATGATGGGGTTGTTACGTTTGAGAGGTGAATGAGAAGCAGATGATGTTTGATACTTTTGTTTGTGATCTAGTTATTTTTTTTTTTAATATTATTTAGTTTTAGGGTTAAGCACGTTTTAATCGTTATCAGTTAATGACGAAGTTAAAACAAAAGTTTTAATTTTGTCCATGTGAAAGTACACATTGCGTTGATCTAGGTTTGTTGAACAAATTAACTTTTTTTCACACAAATTTATCACTGGTTTTTTTGTTTTGTAATAACGAAAGTTTTATTTTAAAATGCACTGTATTGACAGGACTTTTAAAGCTTATACACTAGGGGAAAGAAGATATTCATATGATATTGATAGCTCGAAACGAATATAACATGATTTAAAAAAAAATACGATGGTTTGAAATAAAGAGCAATGGAACTTATGAATGATATGGCATCAATGTGTGATGGCGCTGACTCTCGTGATATATGTAGGTACAAACCTGTTTTAATTATGACTCCCGGATAGTCAAACAACACTTAATTTGAGACGGTCTAAAATTCTATCATTTATATCACAATACGGCTTTAAATAGCAGGCATTACCTTGATTTCTGAATTAAGAATTAGATGTTGACTACAATAATATGTGAAACTCTACTTTAACCTGAAAACCAATCATTAACACGCGTGTGGCACACACAAGTGTTATTGATATTTTATTTGAAGTTTTCAATTCTGAAGCCGCCGCCGCGGTTTGTAAGATGGTCCAAATATTTTGAACTTCTGACAATCCACATAGCTAAAAGAATTTAATTATTTACAGCATAAGAGATGATCCCTTATTTGCGCAGTAGACACAAGTCTCTACGGAGCCATTACACATTGATTAAGTGCGAGTGCAGTTACCTTGGGGGATTACTGCTGGGGTCGTATTTTCCATTCCGATTGGCTCCACGTTCATAGTATCTTGATCTGTCTGAAATCATAAACATGAATGGTCTTAATTGATTCAGAATTGCTTCAATCAATCCGTCCACCTTTTCCCTGGCATTAGTTGGCTTCCAGTCTAACCAGACCCAGTTGTGTACCAGTATTTTACGTGGAGCGGCTACCTACCAGACCTCCACAACCCCGTGTTACCCCACCTGGGTAACACGGTACTTCTTGTCAAGACTTGAGTCCGATTTACTGGTTTCTGACAATCCGTAACGACCTAGGCTAGACTGGTGTCAGAATTCTTGCCACCCATAACAGAGTACACACTCAAATATTTAAAATAACAGTCATGAAACGATAAAAACAAAAAATAAAATGCAACTAAGGTAAAATTATTTTGAAATACGACAGTAATCAGATAGTACATTCCATTGCAATTTCGGCGTCGGTGATCTGATCATGGTAACCAAAATGGTTCACATTCAAGTCGCAACAATAAACAATATCACGGCGACAATTAATGTCAGAAACTTGTCAAAATGAACAAGTTTTTCAGTATAATATAATATGCCAATTGAGATGGTGATCAGCAGTGCGATTCTGGAAACATCTCACCGTTTAAACCTAGATGAAGAGAACATGAAATGAGCTGTCAATTTAATGAAATGACAGTTCACTTCATGCTCACTCCTCCTAAGTGAACACGGTGTGAGATGTTGACAGAATAGACCGGCTGATGGGGTTTGGATAAAAAGCAAAACAAAAACAAAAGGGTGTGTACTGACGTCGTCTACCTGCTGCGAGTTATCGATTGTGCGGATCTCGTGGTACTCGCGCATGCGCCGCTGCTGCGGCACACTGCTCAGTGTGATGGACTCCACGGTTTGCGCACCTACGTCTGCGCGCCCGTGCTCGTTCTCCAGCACGTTCATCTGCGTCGAGCTCGTTGAACTCTTCCGGCGCCTACAAATTATGTATAGTAGTTTATTCCCACAAAATGGCACAGGGATGCATATTTCAAACACATACATTGAAGTGTCTGCGCAATCTTGGGCCGTATTGTACATTTGATAAGACTGCAGTGCGATTCTGTAAACATCTTACCTTGCAAATTTAGGTGAAGTGAACATAAAGTGAGCTGTCAATCCATACAAAAAAGGTGGAAAGACAGTTCACTTTACATAATTATGTCGACCTAAGTTTACACTGTGACATTTTGACTGAAGAGACCGGTTGGTTTTATTCAAATGCCTGTTGTCTTTTGCAGGGGTGTAGCATAGGTCAAATATAAAACCGGCCAAGTGCGAGTCGGAACCATTTCTATTATCATATTATTTAAAAAACAGAGACTTCTTATAGGTAATAATTATATAAGTAACTGACTATTAGTAGTGTTTTCCAGGTTATCTGTCCAAGTCTCGCTTTGCAGCATCAAGTCTGAAGTGAGCTTCAACGGTGAACAAAGAAATGAGTCGTACCTCCTGCGTTTGTTGGACGGCGAAGCTGCCGGCGAGTGCCGCGCGGAGTCCATCGAGTCCCCTTGGTTCTGGAACTCGGCGGACGGGCCCTGTGACCGCGTCAGCGTGGAGTCAGGTGGCATGTCAGTCAGACCCTTGACCTTTAGTAGCTTGGCGGTGTCCAGCACCTGCACACAAAACGCACGCCATTAAAACTTTTATTCACTAATTAATAAGTGTCAGGTCTTTCCTCCACGCACACATTTTTTGAGAATTTTCATTCTTTCTTTCACTGCCTGCCTTTTCCCAACTATGTTGGGATCGGCTTTCAGAATATCCGGGTGCAACTGAGTTAACATCTCACTGTGTAAACTTAGGTGAAGTGAACATGACGTAAGCTGTCGATGCATACAAACAAGTAGGAATGATAAGTTCATTTCATATTTTACTCCACCTAAGTTTCCACGTGAGATGTAGGCAGAATAGACCGCATGCCGCTGTATTTCAGTTTGTTCCCATTCAGTTACACCATGCTGTGTTACACTTTACACTGTTACCCATTGGGAGAAAATATTCCGACAAGTAACACTGTAACCCAATGTTTTAATTTATAATAAATTGCAATTTGTAAGGCAAAATAACGTTTGACGAAATCGAGACTTATCGGGGATGGTCCCTTCTAATCTAAATAGATTATCTATGTGTTACCTTAACTATACATAGTTTTAAAATACAGATGGTGGCATTCAGTTACAGTGTTACTTGTCGGGACATTTTCTCCCAGTACGTAACAGTGTAACACAACATGGTGTAACTGAACGGGAGCAAACGGATTTTCCAAAATTAAACAAAGTGTAGCGGCCTCTTTACCACCACATACTAACACAACTGACGTTGTAGCGAACCGCCTGAACCGAACAAAAAGACACGACGTCACAGAAATCCTTCATCACCGTATCAAAGTTCTTCGCGCGATTAGAACAGCCCAAATGGGCATTTTGCCATTGGGCATTGGGCAGTATTGCCCACCAGACACAACACACGTCTGGTCGAAGGATCCTCCCCTTTCAATGGAGTTTTGCGGGACTTTCCACCCAGTTCCGAATGCCTCAATAAAAGCATATTCGTGTGGTGGAAGGGTCAGCTCACCTGTGGCAACTGCTCCTCGGTGACATTGACCTCCCCGCAGTACATGAAGTCGACCATCGCACGCAGGTCGGCGTACGTGACATCCTTCAGGATCACGATAGGATGCGGCGATGGGTTCTCAACAAACAGAGTCTGGAATGTAACAACAGAGAGCTTTAGAACATAACATCAGAGTTATTTCAACTTGTTAGGTCATAACCTAACGGAAATTGACTGAATCATGATTTTTGTTTTATTGTCTCGTGGCAACGCTTACCGAAGTGTGCCCGTGGATGGGTATCATGGATCCATCATATTATACATATATATGATACTAGCACTAGACTTAGTAGGTACTCCACAAACTTTAACGCCCCCGCTACCCCCTTTTAAAGGTTAGTTTTGGAAAATTAAGCACATCGACTTTTATTAATTACCTAGCCATTTCTGCCTATTCTGTGAACTTAGGGAGGCCCTAGACAATGTGCCACTCAATTAGCGAATGCGACTGTCGAAATGCCAAAATGTAGGAATTAAATCACGTGACATTTCGACAGCATCTGTCAATCCCATACATTTTTGGCGTAAGTATTGACAACCGCCTTCGCCACTACCGTTGACAGAATCTCATTTGTCTCGTGCCCAGAATCAGTGCAACTGTTCACCCCGTTCAGCTCGTCAGGGGTATATTATGCAAAAATTGTTACATATGTTTCAATTATCCCACTTTTAGTTTGTTCATAGCATTCCGACGTAAATTGAAGCAAGCAATAAAGTCCTCCCCTAAAAACGTTATCACCCGGGCTCTTTCACCCCAAATCCAAACATTTATCATTCTTATTTTTTTTATCGAAATCATTTAAATGCCGTGTTTCAACTTCATCAGACCAAGCATATGATAAGATTCTCCCCAGTTCGCTCAAGCTGCGTCATTTTTCTTACTTAGAGCATGTTTATAACCGTCGTAACTTTTAAACGAAAGGTCCGATTTGAATAATTTAAAGTGTAATTTACGCATACATAAGCAACCTTAAATATCAAACCATTTAAATATCATAAGACCAAAATCACCGTTTTTGCATTGCACCCAGGGTTTGATTGAAAAAAAACCGTCGAAGTGCGAGTCGGACTCGCGCACGGAGGGTTCCGTAAAAAAAACGGCAAAAAAATCACGTTTGTTGTATGGCCCCACTTAAATATTTATTTTATTCTGTTTTTAGCATTTGTTGTTATAACGGCAACAAAAATACATCATCTGTGAAAATTATATTTGAGTTGATTGAATGAAAGGTAAATTGCGGTTTACGATTTATGACGTATTAAAAAAACTACTTACTAGATCTCGTTCAAACCAATTTTCGGTGGAAGTTTACATGGTTATGTACATCATATATTTTTTTTTGTTTTATCATTCTCTTATTTTAAGAGTTACAGGGGGGCCACACATTTTACCACTTTGGAGGTGTCTCTCGCGCAAACTGTTCAAATTAGAAAAAAAATATATATTCGAAACCTCAATATCATTTTTGAAGACCAATCCATAGAAACCCCACACATATGGGTTTGATGAAAAAAAAAATTGAGTCTCAGTTCTAAGTATGGGGAACTCTACTACTCTATCTACTTACCAAGTTTCAACAGTATAGTTCTTATAGTTTCGAAAAAAAGTGGCTGTGACATACGGACGGACAGACAGACAGACATGACGATTCCATAAGGGTTCCGTTTTTTGCCATTTGGCTACGGAATCCTAAAAAGCAGTCATGGTCACATATATATGTACACATATATAGTTAGATATAGGTATGGTATCCCTAACTAGACCATTTTTTTTTAAATGTCAAAACGGGACATCGTCAAATTACCGCTACGTTCGTTTTTTTTTCTTTGCCACCAATATTGATAGCTTTTGTCAAAAACAGATTTTGCGTTCTTAATTTTCTAGGATATTTTTTAAGGTCTCGAATCACATTAAATTTTCACATAGTATTTCACTATATTCGACGCTTTTAGAGTACTTGTAGACTCTTGATTAGTTATGGCCTAGTGTACCATTTAGAAAATGTATGATATATATTTGTTGTTTGTATTTGATTTTGTATTATTATCAAAATTTTTCTGTCACTGAAAACGGGACTATTATGTGTTCCGAAGCTTTTCTCGGGGACACCGGGACAAAGTAGCGAATAAAGGAATAGTCCCGTTCAAAACGGGACGTATGGTCACGTTAGGTATCCCGGACTTTTTTGTAGATATTGATGTCCTCTATAAAATTGTAGTACATCACTTTGCTCTATTGTCAATAGTTTCCGCAGCGTGCGCGATAAAAGGTTTATTCTTGGTATTTTTTTTTACAACTTGGGTAACATGATCGAAGTTTTTAAGGATCCCTAAATTTTTTGTAAATATTTTATAGCCTACGTCCATCAAGGATAATGTAAGATTGTAATGAATTTTTCAAATCGGACCAGCAGTTTCGGAGCCTATTCATTTCAAACAAACAAACAAATCTTTCCTCTTTATTATATTAGTGTAGATCTAGACCCCTCTGTCTCGGATTTTATTGGCGTGTTTTTTTACAATCGGTGCGGGTAGAAGACCGAAATACTGACCAGCAGTCTGACCAAGTAGTATAGTAACTGGGTTGTGGTGGTCAGACGGGCAATCGCTCCTCGTAAAAAGATACTGGTATTCATACATAGGCATAGTATTTTTTGTTCCGAGATTAGGGATAACTTTCGAATATTCATTTACTTTCGTAAAAATATTTACAATGGTTATTGCACTAGATTTGTAAATTATTTTTGTGTGTTTATCAGAAAAGAGTTAGACATTGAAGAAGTTTTAATATATATTACATTTTTGTTACTTCCGATAAAAAAAATAATGCAAAAGCTATAATGCAATTATTCAAAGTAGAAGTATTACTCTGGCGCCAGTGTGCCATGTCCCAGCTAAACTTAAAGCTTGTCATGTAATCTCTGGCGCACAGCACAGCAGCTTGCTGTGCAGTCGCCAGCACATCAAGCTACCTATACCTGTCAAATTTCTCTAATAGATTTTCAACTTTATCGCTACCGAATTAGGATTTAAGGTTGATTGGGAAAATTTTACAGTTTTGGATAGCTTGATGTGATGGCGTCTGTAAAAACGGAAGATCCGAAAGACAAAATTACAGATTGCATAGGGCCGACCCAAAATAGCCCGAAGAATTGCCACACTTAACTGGCAGTAAACATGTCGAAGTGAAAACTTAGGCGAAGAGAGCTGTCAAACCAAACAAACATGGTGGAATGACAGCTCATTCATGCCTACTGGCTCGCTTCGTATGTTTAGTGCGTCTATCATTGTGACTTAGTATAAAATTTTCTCTCCGTAGGGTTACCCACTTCATATATCACTCAAAATGGAACTGCATAGAGTCGTTGATCATGGTCAAGCAAAATAAGCAACTACCGACGAAGTAATAAGAGCGCCTGTATAAGATCTCATGATTTTGCTGTCGTATTTCTGAAGATAGCCAAAGATTAGAAGCGCATACCTTCCTAGGGATGTCTGCAGATAGTTACATTTACTTACTTGGAAATAGGTGCTGCAAGCGGACAGGACCACTTTGTGTGCCAATAGCTGCTTGCCGTCGGCCGACAGTGTGACATCCACCAACGTCTGTGTGTTCAGGAGAGTCGTGAACATCGAGATGAAGTTCGGTTGGTGGTTGTTCCACCGCAGGCTATACTGCTGCGTCATGGTGGGCTCCTGGAAAACATTTATATATATATTGCACGCTGTTACTCATTTTTTTTCATATCCCACAATAATTTCATAATTTTGTTTGCCTCTTGATCCATTTTTTATTTTCGAACTCAAATCATATTTATGTGTTTAATCCCGCTTACCCATGGTTGTCCTCTTCCTTACCAAAACAAGACAAGCGATTCCATTTTTATCCGACTGCGGCGAACCCAAAAGGAGGGTTATGTGTCTATACTTTTACTGGTGCCATTTTAAAATTACACAACAATTCAAAATTGGAGCTCTTGGTTCGACAACTTCTTTACATAACTAGATTGTTTATTAAAGAACTTAAATTTTTCGTTATTTTCTGAACCAACTGGTATATCGAACATAATAGTCCCTCCCTCCTGACCGATTTAGGCAAATCTCAACGGAGACCAGCCATTGGCGCGGTACACATTATTTTTTTTATTTATCCTTTATTTCAGGCAACTAAGGCCCATAAAAACACAATACATTACATAGGTACAAAAACAATAACTAATAAATATTTTACATACAAAAAAACTTAAAAACTACTGCACATGAAGGGACGGCGTCATGTTACGCTGCGAGGTGTCGCGTAGCCGTCCGCGGAATATATAATTATAGTGCACAAGTGCGTGCGCAAGCACAGGTGCTCCCTCTTCCATCACTCTCATAGCCCGATGACTCGGCAACACGACGTCCCGACACGACCGGAGAAAGAACCTTATGCAGAACATATTTTTTCTTTCTTTTAAATATCGCAGCTTAAGCTGAGATAGGGAACCTTTTCGGCCTCGCACAGATTTATGATGCTTTTGTTATTTTTAATTAATTTTTATAGCTAGCTACCTACCTATTGTTAATTTTACTTTATTGTTTACCTTTTGCTTGTCTTGTGCGAGTCCCAAATAAATATTTTTCTTTCTTTCTTTCTATAAGGTACACGAAAGACGCCTCTTATTTTAAACCAGTGTTATCAACATTTTTACTAATGATGATAACGGTTTTGCATGATTTAAATTGTTATTCTTAATCTAAATGGACTGAGCATTAATTGTTCAAATTCATGGTATAGGAATAAATATATTTATATTAATGAATATACAATGAATATATATTATTCATTGTTTACTATATATGTATAAATGTTTATACATATATAGTAAACAATGAATAATGAATAATAATGTTATTATGTGATCAGATAATAATAGCCCCGCCAGTCGGCCTGAGGCGCCAGAGAAAGTGGCATTCTATTAGCGAATGCGACTGTCGAAATGCCAAAATACAAGGCACTGATCACGTGCCATTTCGACAGCATTTGTCAATTCCATATTTTTGACGTTTTAGCAATCGGCCCGCCTGCTACCACTGACATAATGTCACTTGTCTATGTCAAAGAGAAAATGTATGGCGTCCGCCCGTCCGCGCTCCGACGCTCAATATATTTTTTTCCTTTGACGCTATACATTTTATTTGTCAGCGTCCTGTCCGCGCGCTGTCTGCTTTGTCAAGTCTCTTAAAATTTCACCGAGAGACAGTACTGGTTGGGGAAGGTGCGGAAAAAGAGTTCTTGGCCGGAAAGATGTAAAAGTATTATTTTACCTCTGGATTCTCTATGGCGGTGACGGAGACCGCGGGATGTACCTCGCGGACAGAATCCTAAACAAAGAAAAAGTTGTTCGTAAAAGGTTTTTAGTTATTATACACATTCAAGATAACTGTAAAACGATGATGTTAAAGGGCGGAAAAGCCAGATGTTTATTTTAATTTTGATTAATAATGCAAGGATTTTATTATAACCGCATTTCGTTGATCACCCGACCAAAATAAAAAAATACAAAGCGGTTCTCGTCAACATTTGTTATGTGCACAGCCTGTGTACTCTCTGCCAGCATATGTTTTCCCTACCATCAGCCTTCAGAGCAAGAGTGAACAGGTATCTTCTGACCTCGCTCGCTCCATCGCAGACCTCTCCCTTCGCTTACCATCAAGATATTGAGTTCAAGAGCAGGAAAAGATGTTTTCAATTCTTTTGCTAAGCAGTAATTTATATAATTTACTGAGAAGAAGCTTCTGCACGTGGCTTCGCCCGCATGAAATCCGAAGGAGAGATGGTATCCGTGTTCCAAGTTGGATCCGAATCCATGGGCCGTTAAGAAGTGAAGACGTAACAGACAGACGTTCCTTTCACATTGATTGGTTTGGATTACATGACCTCATCAGACGTTGGTTACACCTGTAGGTATGATGATGATGTTGTATGATAATGACGTAACATGGCTGTTTACCTGACTGGGTATACTGCGCGGGGCAGAATTGTCGATGGGGGTGACGGACAACCCGCGTGGCAACTTTCGGCCAAGCGCCTAAGAAAAGAAAAATAATGTAAATAATGACACTCTTAGGTTTCCACTTGTTTTAATTAAATTTGATAGTACTTTGCCCGTAGTTTTCACAGGGCAAAATATCAAAATAAAAAATATTTAATTTTTTTCAAAAACCCAACTGCTAAAAACGTCTAAAAAGTTCAGAAAAAAAAAACACTTTTCTAGCTGTTCGATGCAGTTAGTGGTGCTTATTTTAGTTTAATCACAAACGCAATGTCAACAACGATTACTATACTGCATTAGATTGCTTGAAAAGAGTTTTTATTTTTTTTTGACGAATTTCGGGACCGCGTATTTTGAAAATTGAATATTTTTATTTTGATATTGTTACAGAACTCAATAGTACAGGGCCCAACACAAATGTTTTGACGTATAGTAACGTTGAAATATTTTGGCGTAAACGTAAGTGCATTTACAATTTAAAAAAGTACAACCCCATTGTATTTTGGTTTAATTTTATGCGACATACACTATTTGTATTACTTATACAAAAATATGAAAAATACCAATTCAAATAAATATTATGTGCGAAACGACTATTATAGCTATGGTAAGATTTTACTTTACTATACGTCAAAAACATTCGTGCTAGGCCTCCACGCACTGCTGGCACACCCTGTATGAGTACTTTTATTGAATTAAAAACTTCTTTAACGGCGTTGTGCACTTTTTGGGATGGGTAAAAAATGTT
Organism: Melanchra persicariae; assembly: GCA_947386135.1. Classification (NCBI taxonomy): domain Eukaryota; kingdom Metazoa; phylum Arthropoda; class Insecta; order Lepidoptera; family Noctuidae; genus Melanchra; species Melanchra persicariae. The sequence goes on from OX376643.1 coordinate 33,393,384, forward strand.
AAACTCGCCTCAGGACACGTGACCTGATCGAAAATTCGTAAGACGGATAATGTATATATATGTCATGTTTGTGTACGATAGGGCAATAAATGAATATTTTATTTAACCACATAAATGATAGTACTTTTATACTGATAAATAAAGCAATTCGTGCGAAATTATTCCCTAACCATTCCAAAATATTAAAAAAAGCGCAACGTCAATGTTCAAGTTTTCACTTCTGCCGGCACTCCCGGAGTGCAACCCGTTGTTTTTTTATTTAAACGTATTAGAACATCGTATACAGTAGTGTCGACAACATAGATGTCCCATAAGGCCGCCAGTAGGTAATAGTCACAATACGCCCTGCGCTAATTGGTACTGCGTTACGGTGGGGTAAGAAAGTTATCATTTTAGCCGTTGGATTATTTTTGTATTCATCTTTATTATACACAGTGATTTGATAGTACAGGTACAAAGGCGACCTTAAGCCCTTCTCTTGATGTTTTCAAGAGGAGAATTAAAGAGCATTTCCTCTCGGTTTTGACATAATTCGTATATATGTATGTGTATATATTTATTCTTATGTATGTAGGTATATTTATGTCCTATAAAATATGTAGTAAGTATTTTAATGTGCACTGGATCCTACCCTCTATTGTGATCTCTCTCTATCACTCAAAGGTTTGCTGTGAGAAAACTCAACTTTGACTTAAGCTCGCTTTTGTACATGAACTTTCTTAATATAAAATTTATAAGTTGTTGTGGTGTACAATAAAGAATTAAGAACTCCTTAAGTTGATTTATTTCCCTGCAAACATTTGAGTGGTTGAGAGATCACATTAAGGTAGGCGCCACATATGTATATTTGCATTAAAGTACCTACACTGACGTTTCCGTTATATCTTTACATACTCAACCAAAGAGTACATTATGAATCTTTTTTCACTATCAGAAAATGTAAAGAATCACGATAGATGTAGATTCAGGACAGCTTTATGTCTTTATTTCTCTTTTTGAAATTAAGAATGTCAATAATGCCGCGATGTTTGTTACTCGAACGGCGTCGTTGAGTAACAAACACCCATCCATCGGTGGATGGCAAACTTTCGCATAAGATAACGCATATCATGTCGTCTGTACAACGACACAATCTCATTCAAAAATCAAGATTTAGATATTTTTCACCTTTCTCTACCCAAATTTAAGTTTTGCATAAGAAATATTTTGGCATCGAAATTTAAATAAGCTAATGTTATATTTATATTTTCTTATTTTCTTTTCTTTTCTTTCTTTTCTTTTTCTTACTTTTGTTATGGAAGAGCGGAGTCTTCTAATACAGGCATTGTTTGCTTAAAAGAAGGCTCCAATCACAAACTAATTGTTGTAATCTTGTTGAAGAAATAAAAAAATTTGAATTTGAATTTGAATATATTATTCAATTATAACTTCTGTAAACTGTGTGAACTTCTGGTTGTTGTTACACTTACGTACATAATAATCTACTTGTATATCAATCTGTGGAAACTGTTTCTGGATTGTGTTGTACTAATTGTATACTTATGTTTGTTATTGCATCTGTTTGTTTCCCAAATAAAATAAAATAAAAATAAAATAAAAGGTTACATTACTTTTTACCTCAGCGCGTGCTCGGAGTAAGTCAGAATTGTTGACGAGGGTGATGGTGATGTCCTCCGGTTGGTTCCTGGCTCTCTGTGGGTAATATATATCGCATAAGTCCATGTTTACGTCTGCCTAACCTTTGCACAACTATTTTGGGATCGGCTTCCAGTCTAATCGGATGCTACTGAATATGACTATTTTACATGAAGGGAATGAATCTCTGACCTCCGCAACCCAAACTGGGAAAGACCCTTGTGGCAAGACTGGTGCACAGTATAAATGTGGACAGTAGGGAAACTAAGCCTAGTTGAGAACATAATTACCTACGCTCCATTGAAGCAATAGGGTTGTCACTTTTAATGTTTTTGATATATTTTTTTTTACTTTTTGGTTCTGTAGTGATCAATCAATCGAAATTGAATAAATACCTTATAAACATAATTTAAATAGGTAATCTCATGGCGTCGGTTAACCTCAGCAAAAGACGATAGTTTAAACACGGGAATCAATTTAATATTAACACACAACAACTTGTAGAACTAAAGATCTTTAACTTTGTCATTACGGCGGAACCTTTTACAAGTTTTAGCGGGAGCGTACGCGAGCCGCGGTTGGACGAAAAGGTTTCGGGCGCTCGTCGGAGTGGGCGCGCGGTAGACGCCGCAGCGCAGGTGGCGCGCGGGCTGGGCTCATGAGCGGCTACGACCCGTACCGCGTTTCAACCCGAAAATGCGTGTGATATCTAGTAATTAAAAAACCCATTACATAAAAAATACACACACCCTGCACCCATGACGAAAAAATTGATACCTTTTGTAGTCGCCATCTTGGATTCACGTTTTGACAGCACTATCGGCTTCAACGCCCTAAAAAACCATGAAAACGACACCCATGACAAAAATATTGATATAGAATACCTATTGCAGTCGCCATCTTGGATGTACTTATTGTTACCACTATCACTATTGCACTATCAGCTTTAAATACCCTCAAAACCGCCGCATTCATGATTTACAAGTAAGTTCACGAATTCATTATGATCGATCACACGGGCTTATACGTAATTCGATAACGATTAAATAACAATAACTAGAAATCATTCTTACCTTTCAATGTCAGCAGGAAGTTTAAAATACTATAGCTCCGGTTTTGATGAAGCCGAGTTCAAACAGTACGCAATACTTTCCTGGCATTTTCAAAACGATCGCGGGGATAAAGTTAAACGTGACCACTCGTCTTGACGCGGCTCTCGCTACTGCGAGTCCCGCGAAGTCACCTTAGGAGTCTCGTCGGTGTGCATGTTTGTGTGAGTGTGCCGTATCGAGCGTTTGTAGGCAGTTTCCCTACTGTCCATATTTATATTGTGACTGGTGTCAGATTCTCGGGCTTCTGACGACCCGTAACTAATGTCAAAGATGTTCAAATGACAGCCGGGGCCAACAGCTTATCGTGCTTTCCGAGGCACGGAGGAAACTCGGTATGTATTGAAAGATAGATTAGAAGATAGATAGCAAGCGTAGCTTCACCTCGAAATTAGAGTCACGAGCTCCTCATTTTACGCTACATATTGAGAGTTTTTAGGAATATTCACGAAACCAGTTCGCGCCACTATGGCCTGAGTTCATCCACGTCGAAAATCTTATCTCTTATGACGTAGGTAATCATGACGTTGACGTCAATAAACTATAATATCGGAAAATATAAATGTACGTTTTCAGTCGCCTGGAGCTGACGTCTAAGTCTCAACGCTGCCACAGTGCACGTCATTTCAGAAAACCCTCATTTTGGATCGCTGGTTACGCGAGTTACGCCAGACGGCTGGCTCGATTAGAGGCTTTCCCCTATATCTACGTAATTTCCTTCACTCGAATCAAATTAAAAATTTTAATCGAGGGTATTTTCCTGCTGTAAATTATTAATAGCGCCATGTTGTTTTTCTTTCTGAAGGGGTGGACCCTTGAGAAAGAATAACATGTGATGTCATGAAATGTTTATGTCTTTTGGATATAGGTCGAGTCATATTCGATGGAATCATCACGAATTTTTTACTGAGCCTACTTAGCTACTATGATTTTAACTCGGAACGAGTTTTTACTCGTTATCTATTATTAATAAAGACTATCATGAGTACTTTTCAAATATTCAAACCAATAACAAAGACCCTGAACTGTCAAATGATGATTGATAAAGCTTTTTTCTAATTTTGAATATTTATCCTAGCCATGAAAGCAAGTGTCAACTCTTGAAAGCTCTACATTTTAGCAATTATGCATTTTAAATTTTGGCCATTTTCTAGCCTAGCTAGACTAGACAAAGTGCCAAAATGTAAGCGATTGATCATCTGCGACAGCGTTTGTCAATCCCATACATTTTGACGATCTGACAAACGCTTTGACTTTTATATTTGCACTTAGTCTAGAGCTTTGGTATTTTCTGGCCTCGCTCGCTCCATCGCGGCATCGTAGACTTCACGCGTCGCTTACCATAAGGCGAGATTGAGTTAAAGAGTAGGAAAAAATGGTTTCAGTTCTTTTGTTATGCTGTTTGTATAATTTTCAGAGAAGAAAAAAGCTCCATGAATTGGGCTGTTTCTCGGCATGTCATTTTGTTTAATTTTTGCTTTTCATTTGTTTATTTTTTTTTTAAATGAAATGTGAGTGTTGGGAGGAATAAAGTAGGTACCTATTTTTCTTTCTCGATATAAATTTTGATCTAAATTCTATGATAAATGACGTAATATAGCTGCTTACCCGTGTGGTTTGAATCGGGGCAGAATTGTCGACGAGGGTGAAGGTGGTCCCGTGTGGCAATTTTTGGAGCAGCGCCTAAGAATAGAAAAAAAAGAAATAATGACGAACCCGTTTCCACTAGTTTTAATGAAATGTTGGTAGTACACGGGTAAAAATAAATATTTTATTTTACTTATTTATTTTAAACATATTAGGACATCAAATTAAGTACTGTCAACATAAATGTATCATAAGGCCGCCAGTCTTCTTCTTTCTTTCTTTATCGTGTGTGTAGTATGTCTATTGACCCCACACACCCTAGTGTCAGTTTCTAAACCGCCTCCAGAGCCTCTGACATGGTTTGACGACCGCCATTTGGCGGCCGGCACCACCGGCTTATACGTGCCTTCCGAAGCACGGAATCATCTTTTTATCAGACAATCAGGTAATTCAAGCCTGCATGTCCTAGCCAAACTGGAAACAATTTGACAAAGTATGCTTCCCGTGGGAATCTAACCCACGACTACCGGGTCACAAGGCAAACGCCTAAACACGACCACGGAGGCCGCCAGTAATAGTCACAATTAAGTGTTTTTTTTTTAATTTAAGTTATAAGCTCGAATGGGGTCACCATACTTGAATTCCTAATTCGAGATCATTTCAGTCGATCACCACTAACGCTAGTCTTGACTTTAGTGTTGCGTATTTTCAATACATTTTTGACATAATAGAAAGTTCTAAAATAATGGGTTGCATTGGAAATTCAACTTAGTCTTGTATGAAATAGATATTATATTGCTATTAGAATTGATAATTATCTCGAATTCTGAATGCAAATACATTTCACAACTAGCTTCAGCCAGCGGCTTCATCAGCGTGAAAGTCGGAAATTATCCCAAGAGAACATACTCCCGGGATAGAAAGTGGTATAGGTATGTACTGTTCCAGCCTATAATCTATCTCTGTGATAAATTTCATCCAGATCCATTCAGCCGTTCTGGCGTGGTAGAGTGACAAACATCCATCCATCCTTCCACACTTTCGGATTTATATGTAGTAGTAACAAGTGATATAATAGTTTAACATTGCTTTTTACCTTAGTTACTGCGTCGATTGAGGCAGAATTGTCGACGGAGGTGACGGTGCAGACCGCATCCGTGCCTTGCCTGGCGCTCTGTGGGCTGCTTTTCTCAGCGACTGGGTCGAGTGAGGAAAAATGGTTGCCGGAGGTGACGGTGCAGACCGCCTTCGTGCCTCTGCCTTGCCTGGCACTCTGTGGGCTGCTTTTTACTTCGGCGACTGCGTCGTGTGAGGCAAAATAGTCGCCGGAAGTGACGGTGCAGACCGGCTTCGTACCTTTCCTGGCGCTCTGTGGGCTGCTTTTTACCTCAGCGTCTGCGTCGAGTGAGGCAAAATAGTCGCCGGAGGGGACGTAGCGGACTGGCTTCGTGCCTTTCCTGGAGCTGTGTGGGCTGCTTTTTACCTCAGCGACTGCGTCGAGTGAGGCAAAATAGTCGCCGGAGGTGATGGTGCAGACCGGCTTCGTGCCTTTCCTGACGCTCTGTGAGCTGCTTTTTACCTCAGCGTCTGCGTCGAGTGAGGCAAAATAGTCGCCGGAGGGGACGTAGCGGACTGGCTTCGTGCCTTTCCTGGAGCTGTGTGGGCTGCTTTTTACCTCAGCGACTGCGTCGTGTGAGGCAAAATAGTCGCCGGAGGTGATGGTGCAGACCGGCTTCGTGCCTTTCCTGGCGCTCTGTGGGCTGCTTTTTACCTCAGCGACTGCGTCGAGTGAGGGAAAATAGTCGCCGGAGGTGACGGTGCAGACCGGCTTCGTGCCTTTCCTGGCACTCTGTGGGCTGCTTTTTACCTCAGCGTCTGCGTCGAGTGAGGCCAAATAGTCGGCGGAGGGGATGGTGCAGACCGCCTCCGTGCCTTGCTTGGCGCTCTGTGGGCAACATATATCTCATTTAAGTCAATCTACTGACATCACTCAACAAATCCCTATGGTGTCGGAAGTAAAAGAATAGCAGCATCCCATCACTTCCACTGGGTGTCGTAAGAGGCGGCTAAGGGACTCACCAGAGAATGGGCAGCAGCGTCATCTGTAGGTACATTGCAACAGCTACACTGCGATCGCCAACTCGCCTACCAAGCGTGGCGATTATGGCAAACCCCCCCCCCCCATTTGGGGGAGGGTTATGTCCAACAGTGGACGTCTTTCGACTGATATGATGATGATGACTGACATCACTGTCGATATACTTATGAGAACCGTGGATCGACTGCTTATCTGACTAAGGGCAGGAAGATGATGACTGCCTATCTGACCTCCGCAACCCAGTAACTGAGTAGCACGAGACCCCTTGGCAAGACTGCTGTCATATTCTCTGGATCGAACCGTAACGACTACGGCCTAACGTGCTTTATGAGACACCGTCAACGTCGTTATGAGGTATTGCGTTCATTCTGTTACACGTTTTCTATTACTACTAACTATCGTGAATAATGTTCAAATACTCAAACCACTTTTACTATAACAAAAACCCTGTGGCAAAATAAGAGTAGTGAGTGGCATGTGTTTTGCAAAAAGAGTTACAGTAAACATACAAAAATCTATGTAGATAATTAGACTTCACAACTGAATAAGCTTTTGTTCTACCCGCTGTGACTGCCTCGGATTTAAGTTGAACATTCATGTTTTTCACAGTTTTGCGTTTAAAGTTTCCTTCTTGAAATCATAGAATTGAAACAGTCGACTATCGAACGAAAGAATTAAGAAACGCCTGTCCTATAAGTAATTAACATATCAGTCCAACTTCGATTCATTTACGGTTAAGAACCTTTATGAAACCGACACCGACCTACATAATGTGTTCCACTAGCTGGACTTCGGAGAAAACAATAATAGTTATGAATACTTTACAACAAAATGTTAGAATAGGTGTCATTTGTCTTCACAATTTATTGGTTAACTTGGTCGCAATACTTGTCCCTAATACTACGTGTCCTGTGTTTCTTAGCAATAGTATACTTGCACCGGGTATACAGGCTGTTGCAGAAGTCATCATCATCATATCAGCCGAAAGACGTCCACTGCTGGACATGGGCCTCCCTCAGATGGGAGGGGAGGGTGTTTGCCATAATCGCCACGCTTGGCAGGCGGGTTGGCGATCGCAGTGTACCAACAGAGAATGTTGCTGCCCATTGTCTGGTGAGTCTCTTAGTCGCCTCTTACCACACCCACGGGAAGTGATGGGATGGTGCTATTTTTTTACGTCCGACACCATACAAAACAGTTGCAGAAGTGCGTGGTCATATTAAAGGGTGACGTTCTGTATCTGATGTACAGTTAGGAAAAAACAGCAGAAATAAAAAAAAACCGACTTCGAAAAATCCGACTGCAATAAAATACTAAAAAGTTTCAAATAAATCTCTCTTGTAGCAGTGTCATGCAGTTGGTGGATTTATTTTAGTTCAATCACAGATATTTGATGCTACCAACTGCATCAGACTCCTTGAAGTGTTTTTTTAATTGTCGTTTTTAGGGGACGTGCTTTTTTTAAGTCGTTTTTTTTTTTCTATTGTTTTCTTGATTTTGTATAAGATACAGAACGTAACCCTACGTGCACTTCTGAAACAGCCTGTTCTATGTTTGAGTTCTAACTAAGTGGGTAGCTGAAGTAGCGAGTGAACCAACTCGTTATGATGGAATTTTTACTCATGTGAACAGGTAATTTTGTCAGCGTAATAACCATTATTTCTGCCTTACCTTACAATTGAATCATAGTGAGTCTTTAAAAAAGGTTGAATATTTCTATCTACCTCTACGAAATGGCTTGAACTTAGCAACTGCCTCATAAATCGAACCTCTTGAAGGCGGAAAACGACACGATAACAAAACAGTAACTAAGTATTATTTTATCTTTTTAAACCTAGACATCTATAAAGAAAGAAAGAAAAAGTATTTAATTGCCACAAAAACAACATACCTACAAAAAGTAGTGGATCTTGCACTAAAACCTAAATAAACCTAAAACAATAAAGTACCAAAACAAAATCCGAAGTAGGTACTTATAGCTGCAAAACAACTACTCAAGATACATTGGATGGCCGGATTCTAATTTGATGTAAACGGAATGGACGTCAACTGGGAATAATTTATCTCTGGAAATAGCTTGTTGTAAACATTCGCAAATCGGGTGAAATCGGGTGATAACAGGTTAAAAATCAATAAATCTGCGCGCTTATGCCTGAGCGAACTTCATGACTGTAATACAGGTAAGGGTTACTGGTCGAAATAATATTTGATAAATTAATACTATACAACGTCAACGCGTAACAAATAAACGCAATACCCCTTAAGGATTCATTGTACTTATCATTATGAACAACTTTCACTATGGTACCAACACTGAAATCGCGAAAAAAATCAACTGCCCCATACATTATATGCGCGGTTATCGACAAAATGTACTGAAAAGTCGATTTTTTTTTTCGCGAATTCGTGTTTGGTCCTATCGTAAAAGTTGTTCATAATGATGAGTACAATGACCCCTTAAGAGGTATTGCATATATTCGGTTACATGTTTTATGTATTAGACTAGTTGCCCCCCTCCCAACCCCCGATTTCGCCAACGTATAAAGCGGAAATGATCCCAAGGGAATATACTACCGGGATATAAACTATCTTATGTCCTAATCCAGTAAATGGTCTACCCGTGTGACAAGTTTTACAAATTCCTTAAGACGTGAAGGGGTAACCAACAAGCAAATTCACGTTCGCATTTATAATTAGTTCGGGAAGTTCGCAGCACTAACAGTGTGCACCAGTAAAGCGCACCTTTTACGTATTGTTGCATAAAAGCAATCAACATAACCATCTACGAAGACATACAGAAGCGTTGGTACTGTTGGTAGCCCCACAAGCATACTAATGACCAATAACCTAAATAGATTAATTTAGATTTTTTAAGTCCTCATCTTGGGCAAACATTAAAGCGCCAAATAGTCTTGGTTTATTAAAACCTTCAATTTTGTGGTATAAAAACTTTATTTTCTCATAAGATTTAACAATAATACACTTACTGAGAAATAAGATTTACAATTTATGTTTAAACTAGCTGTCCCCCGCGGCTTCGTTCCCGTCAACTGGCTACCTACCTACCCACCCTACACCACCCACCCTACCCATCCACCCGTAAGAAGTGTAAGAACCTTCTCCTTACAATAACAGACACAACAAAAAAAGAATTAGCGAAATTGGTCCAGCCGAAGTTAAATGGGGATTCATTTTTATAGATAAAAAGCGTAAAGAAAAAAGACATTTAGGCGGGTAGGCGATGCACATAACAATACGAGCCAACACGGATACAAAAGTCATTTTAGGAGTTAATTCCTATTAGAAAGCCAATACGTGCTATATTTAAGTAGAGGCACAGATTACGTAGAGGTAGATACTAGATCGACACAAATGCTTCGCAACTGTTCTAAAATAAAACACTGCTGCAGTACCGATCGAAGGCAGTTTCATTAAACATAGCCTGAAGCTCAATCAATAACCACTGAATTATTAAGATGTCACCTATTTCCACTCGTACATTACAGTGTCGTCGAAAAGGTCTATCTATTTTCAGATTTAAACGCAATTGACATTTAAATAAAGCGAGGAAAATGCAATAAAGCAACATTTCAATTTTAGTTTTTGAACAAATAATGGAATCGGTTACATGCACGTAAGTAATACTCCAAATTTGAAGGTCGAATAAATTATTATGCTAACGTTAAATAGGGTAGATCTGACGGCGTACCATGACGTGTTGAAACGTCAGTCGCCGACGAGTGACGTTTTAACACGTCATGGTACGCCCTCAGATGACTAAAAAATCTAATTAGTCTGTCAGATAGACTTCCAAAAAATATTAGACATGTATTTTTTCACGTTAACAAAAAATGAAAACTATACAGTGCGACAAAAATCGTGTGTCGTCACTTGTAAGTACACTTTTTACTTACACGTGACGTCCCCGAGAGACGAGTTATTTTTTATTGATTTGATAAAGCAAAAAATACGTGTCCAATATTTTTCGATAATCTAACTGGCGGACTAAATAGAATTATATATTTTTAACCAGGAATCATCCCTATTACAAGTGTTTTAGGATTTTCACTTCGTAAAATACTACATTTTCTGCGTCAATTCATCTTGAATATCTCGCAGCCTTATCGTATAACACACCGGATTGAAAAACTACGCTTTTATGGAATGCGGCTAGGTTACCTTACATTCAGCTGGAGTTCCATTCGGCTGAAATAAAGTACGCCGCATTTAATGAGCACTTCGCGTTCGTCAAAGCGGCTTAGTAATGTGGAGCCCACATACAAACGGGCGCATCGTCATTGGCGTATCTAGGAGTTTTTTTTTTAACCCATTTATACTTAAAAAGAAGAAACTTGTGTGAATAATGCAGGAAAGCTCAAAAACTTAGAGAGTTTAGAATGCAGAAGCGAGCGAAGCGAGCTCTAAATTTTTTAACCCTGGATGAACTATTGCTTTATACCTATGTGGATCTTAAGTATAAATCCTCGAGAGCCTGACCCTAGCCAGCCAGGCTCTTACCTTACTAACTTACTCTTGGGCCCGGCCAGCAAACGCAGACTCGAATGCATGGCCAATCCGACCCTGATTGCTACACTACCGTTTTTTCTTTGTATAAAACGTCTCATATCACTTCAACAACTACACGACGACGATAAATTACACATGTAACTGGTTCCATTGAGAAATTATGAATAATTCTTTGGTCGCTAAAAGAGAACTTTGCGGTATTTTTGTACCCTTTTTAAAAATGAATTTCGAACTCTGGGAAAAATGGCTAATAAATATTTGAAATCCTGTACCTCAATACCTATTAAAACTACAGACCTACGGTTGCACTCAAATTTTAGAAAATTTTGTCAACTTTAAAAGTGCACAGATTTGACGTGCTCGTTAAAATGCACCGTTTAGAAGTTATAAGCCAAAATCTGAAAAGTTATCGAAAATTGTAGTTTGCCGAGCAACCAGCGCAGTTTACACTATTGGCATTTCTTATCCTACATTTCCACAAAAACCAGGATAGTGCAATTTATTGCGACCTAATCTGTTATTATTTATTAATGATTGGATTGGGTGGTAGATTTTATTTGATTAATTTTGTGTGAGAATTTCAAATCGGTCCCCGCACATCCTGGGGTGGGTACCAGACCATTCTAAACGGCCCACCATGTTAGGTTCCTTTACACCCTGCAGACAGAAATTGCAAAAAGGGGCTCCGTTGTCGAGGTTAGAATGTTAAAATTTATTGTTTTTAAGGTTCCGTACCCAAAGGGTAAAACGGGACTCTAATACTAAGACTCCGCTGTCCGTCCGTCCGTCTGTCACCAGGCTGTATCTCATGAACCGTGATAGCCTAGCTAGACAGTTGAAATTTTCACCGATGATGATTTCTGTTGCCGCTAAAATAATAGCAAATACAAAAAACAGAATAAATATTTAAGTGGGGCTCCCATACAACAAACGTATTTTTTTTGCCGTTTTTTAAAAGATAATGGTACGGAATCCTACGTGCGCGAGTCTGACTCGCACTTGTACGGTTTTTTTTTATTTTGATTTCCAAAAAATAAATCTTCATCTAAATAAAAATCAATTGCTGTTCATTAGCTTCGCTAAAACTCGTTAACAGCTGGACCGATTTGGCTTATTTTGGTTTTGAAATAACTAATTGTTGGACGCCGCTTTGTAGAACGTATCGCCACCACAATCCGGCTGAACGAGAGCAGTGGCGTTTTTCAATGCGGCGCGCCTAATTGTAATTCGGCGTGTTATATTACAAGATATGGCTGCGACAAATATATCAATAGTCATCTACTTTCCAACCATATCAATTACCTACACAAAATCCCTTCATCGTTTCTTTCCTGCTCATCGATACTGTATACTGTAGGGTGAAGGTGGGCACGAGTGCCAACCATTTTTATCGGTATGAAATCAATATTGGAGCAAAGATATTAATAGCCATCTTAGACGTAATTGAAATTAAATACACATTTAAAAGGCGTCTTCGACACGGAAAATTAAATTACAATTTTCTTAGAAAAGGCGCGACGTTTAACAGATTTGTATAGGTGGCGAGGACAGATTTTATACAAAAAAGCACCGCTTTGGTGCTTCGCAATTTCCTCCATTTTATTCAATTTTACATTTCAGTCTCAAGATCAGAGATAAAAATATGACAGATTTCCAGCTGTAGTCCAAGCCCATACCTTCGAGCTAGTTATTGCATTTTTGAGCTTTATGTAGATTTAGATTCACGGGTGAAAAAAAGTGGTTAACTTAGACCCGGTTTTGATGAGAGCTTATGTAGGCAATTAGAAGATGGGAATAAAAACGTGGCATGATGGTTTAAACTTATGTGACCGAAAATTGGCCGCTAGATCCAAAGGGCAGATCGAAGGTTACGTAATATTTTTATTATAATCTAAGGTAAAAATACAACACGTGGCTAGCCTAGCACCACCCGTGTAACATTCCCGTATTGTGCGTTATTCAGCCTTATAATTAAAAAATACTTATATAACATCAGGTCTTCATCTGTCCATCCTGTTTCATCTGAAATAAGCGCGAAAACAGGATGAAGCACATCCTGTTTCCGCACAGTTTATTTCTTATGTTGGACTCTAGTATAATATTGATGACACGATTGGTTTAAAAATTGATTAGCAGATTCTAAATTCAATTCTTGAAATAAGAATCTGCTAATCAGTATTTTTAATGTACATGAAATGGTTATTAAATAAATTATTTTTCATGAAAAAGCCTGATTATTAAAGGTTTGCTAAGAATACTAAGATCAAACATACTCTGTGGTCTCGGAAGGGGATGAAAGTTTTTTGATCCGTAGTAAACTCTAATAACGAAGGATTAAAATTTGGTATAAAATTTAATTAAAATGTGTTTTTGAATTAATTGTTAGCTATTAACTAAATATTGATCGAAAAAGGCACATTGACGAATTTAGGTGCCTAAAATGTTTAACCAATGTATGGGTAATGGGTTACTACGGATCAAAATGACACCCTAAGGGCATATCGCACGCACCTGCATGTTTTGCAAACAGCGGTAATGAATAAGGCTATTTAACCCGAAATAAAAATGTGAAAAAATAAAAATACAAATAGAACGTACCTTTGATTTTAATAGAGCTTTCTGTTCACGATTACTGAAAACACACAAAAATATAATTTAAGAAAACATTTTTACAAGTAAGTTTTATTCTTCAATTTAGCATAAGTACGTCCAACATAAAGGTAGAAAAAAAGCAAAAAATATTCAAAAAAAAAAATTAAAAAAAATCGCAACAGAATCGGAATTGCCCACTGGGTGTTCCGCAGCTTGTTATGATAATATTTTACCACTTTCAAGGTTGCATTTTTATTTTAATCGACTGCAAAACTAAGTTATTTGTTTTTATTTTTCGGCATAAATGGAAAAATAGGCAAAATATTTTTTTTTGGGTTACTACGTTAATGTAAAAGCAATTTTTATAATTCCACAGAATTTAGTTCCAAAAAAAAACTGACAGAAAAACAAAATCGCACCATAAAAAGTGAGCTGCAGCGCATTAAACTACTAACATTAATTAATAAATAAAATAGCTCTGCCTTCGATAGTCATCAAAAGTTTCCAAAATATTGAAATCAAGTAGTAGGCAAATAAAAATAAAACAATGACGTACAGAAAAAAAAAGCACAGAAACAATGAAAATAGTATGTACAATATTTCGTATAGGGGATACGATGGTAACTTGAATTCGCCTTGCATGGTTTCACTTTTCAAACAAACTCGCGAAAATCGAAAAAAAAAACTAGCAACGATCGCGCGCGCGGAATACCGCACGCTAGGGTGTTTGTTTTCGCACAACCACCCTAAGCCGCGATCACTGTGTCACTGACGGAACCGAGCCGACCCGCGGCCCTCGGCTACGTTACACAAAAATTAATGAGGTGCATCGTTACTGTATATATCCGTGGATACGGATATATTTGTATGTCGAATCGATATGCGAATACCGATATAGACATCAACTGCAAGCGGCGCAACCAAATTACTCTTACTTCTCATTCATTGTCATCATTCAGGCATTGATATTGCGTGCTGTTTGAAACGCTTAGTTTCCACGTTGGAACACAAATAAAAAAACAAGATTTCTCCAAGATTTCATACAAAAAGGGTTCTAAAGATCGCAATATTACAGAAAAAAAATCCGATGAAACAAATTTATAACTATTTTCAAGAAAGGAAGTCATTTTGATTTTTTTTTTTACTATTCCACGTCCAACCGCGGTTATGATAGTCAAAAGAAACCAGCACCTTCTTTTGTAAAGATACAAAACGTTTGCACCAGGATTGGCATAAAATACTCGTCCCAAATCCGCCAAAAAAATATGACATTTCTTTCGGATATCGGCAGATTTGGGTACCTATCGATAAGAATTCCATTAACTTTGGTGATCTGGACTCCAGACAGTTTTTTATTTTGTTTGTTATTCTGCAATAAGATTACAGATCGAATTAACTGACTTGTAAACAACGTGTACGTTTTAATTTATTGGATTTTTTTTTTGTTTATTCAGTCTGAAATATTTACCATGCCTCGGGAAGGATCCCGGCTGCCATTTGTTGATCTTTGGCAGTCGTTACGGATTGTCACAAGAAGTACAGTTCTCGTCAAATAACTTTGCCCCTCTGAAGTTGGCTACGAGAACTAGCAGCGTCGCGTCGCCCAAAGCATGTGCTAAGTGAAGAAATGTAGGTTTAAAGCCTAAACTTCAGACTTCAAACATACATCATCCCACTTTCTTCACTCACAAGTTTAAACTCTCAGCTCGAAGTGAAGAAGAAAACATCTCAATAGATATAAATTCGTTGCGAAAAGTTCAGCATTAAGTGGCCAGCGATTGTGAACTGCAGTGCGATTCTGTAATGTTGAACGACAAGTGAGCTGTCAAACCAAAAAAAAAAGAAAAAGAAACCATAAGAAAACAAGATGAACTGACAGCACACTTGTCGTTCACTCCACCTTAGTTAGTGTACACGGTGAGATGTCGACAGAATAGACCGGCTGGTGTGATTTAAGCGCGTTTAAGGTGGAAGCGCTAGGGTAGGCCGCGAAATTCAAATTTTCTTACGTTTTTTTGAAATTTGCAGGTCAGTGTCAGGTTGTATCTTGGTCAAAATTAGATTCGCGGCCGTAGCAAGTATGTATTTATAATATTATAGTCCATTAAAATCATCAATACAAATCTTTCAGTTACAATTGATGTCAAATGTAGTATTTCAATGAAATCATAACATTTGGCATCAATTCTAACCGAGAGAGTTGTATTGATGATTTTAATTATTGCAGTTTTGTAAATACGTACTTTAAAATAAGCGTTCGCTCTGCATACATTTTTCGCCTGTTACTGTCACGCTAGCAGATTTATTTTTTGGAAGTCTTACTAAGACGTTTATGAACTTATGCAATGCAGTTTAAACCTTTGAGCCTCCAAAGTTGTAAACTACCTATCACGGTGGCAGTTTTAGCAAAAAAAACCACCCGCCCCCCCTATTAGAGCCTATACTAATTTATTATGATGTGATTGTGTTAAAATTAGTTGTAGTTTGTATGTATTAAATTTAAATAATAATTATTGGTTTGTGGGTTTTTTTTATCAATTCGACTATTTTTGTCTAGGTTTGAAAACCTAACACTTACAGCACCCTCTTCGTGTTTTAAGCCTTGCGGGGTCTAGTTAGCAAAATTAAGGGCTCGTCATCCCCTTCAAACCTAACGTTGCATTATTGACAACCAAGGCAACTTGAAACTGTACTTTAATTCATGTTCGAAACGGTGATTCTATTGCCTACTTTTATTCTACAGTCAATAAAAAAATCCGTCCATGATAGAGAGAGCTATCTAAAGCTGTGTGGTCACATTTTATCAGTAAGAATGCACTTTTCCTGTGAGATAGGCCCCGAAAGCGAAGCCGCAGGAAAGTATGTAATTAGTATGTAATTTAAAGCTTCATTGAAAAAAGGAGTAACTGAGTAATGTTGCTTGGAACATGAACTTATTTTGTTTGTGGCTCACGATCTATTGCCAAGTAGGTAATCATATTGTTGTTCCTTTCTGTTTAGGAAAATCACTTAAAAATTGCAACCCAATTAAGCGAAACTCCCCAATAACAAAAATGCCATTAAAATAAATCTAGACTAATTATTATAAAGCTGAAGTTTGTTTATTTTGTGGAACGCGCTTATCTCAGGCAATAATGCTTTATAACATCACACTACGACCAATAGTAGCGGAGCATTCATGAAAAATGTGACGCAGACGAAATTGCGCGGGACAGCTAGTGAAAATATTGACATTTAGATTTTTTTTGACATGTGTAATGATGAAATCTTAGTTTATTTGTTTTGATATTATTTATTTTTTGACTTTGACCTATTATAACAGGGAATTGCAATTTTTACTTTTTCATTAGTTTATTTGTACTGCTACTTATAAATAATGATTTATGTTGTAATTATTTTATTTTTTATAATTTTGTGTAAAATTTCGATACAATGTAAAAATTGTTATACAGAAATAAATGAAAAAAAATTTCATAAATACGAACATACAAGAATAAAATAAATGGACATTCCCTGGCCTATAATAATTGCACTGCTCAGTCGTTGACCTGCAAAATGATAGCTTTCATTGTGTCAATTTACCATTGATTCCTTTTTTATTCTTGGGATTTTGGGAACCTAGCAAATTGGGTATTTTACCTAAAAAAACCGTCAAATAGATCTAGTTCTTCAGTCTAGGTCTAGTTCTTTACAATTGTCAAAACAGTAACCGGAGGGATTCTCATAGGTATCTAATAGGTCTTTAACTATGAAATTGCCGTTTTGTATGAAAAAATTTAAACGAATTTTTTTCATGTATTTTTTATTTGTATTAATCGAAGTAATCACCCATGCAATCAATGCATCTTTGCCAACGCAGTGGCAGTTTATTGAGCCCTTCTTAAAGAAATCAGCTGGACGGGAGGCAACAAATTCTTCAAAGGCATTTTGTACTGCCTCTCGGGTATTGAATTTTTTTCCCGCCAAGAAGTTATCCAAATTCTGGAAAAAGTAGTAGTCTGTAGGCGCAGGGGCTGGTGAGTAGGGCGGATGACGGAGAGCTTCCAACCCCAGTTCTTGCAACTTGGAGACCGTCTGCTGTGTAGTATGAGGTCGCGCGTTGTCGTGCAGGAGCAGCGGAGACGAGCGATTGACCAATGCTGGTTGGAGATGTGCCAGCTTCTCCATCATTGTGTTCAGTTCTTCACAGTACACATCTGCAGTAATGCTCACCCCGTTTGGTAAGAAGCTGTGATGAATCACACCGGCGCTAGACCACCAAACAGTGACCATCACTTTTCTAGGGGTAAGTTTTCGTTTAGGGCATTGTTTAGGTGCTGAACCAGGATCCAACCAACTTGCTGAGCGCTTGCGGTTATCAAACCGAATCCATTTTTCATCGCAGGTAACAATGCGGTTCAAAATTCCTTCATTTGTGTGTCTGTTGAGCAGTGCAAGGCACGTCTCGACGCGTACTTCGCGCTGGCGATCATTGAGTTCGTGGGGCACCCATTTGTCAAGCTTTTTTACCTTGCCAATTTGACGCAAATGGACCAATATTGTTTTGACGCTAACGTCGAAAGCTGCTGCTAATTCAGCCGTAGATTGTGTATCATCAGCTTCCACAATCGCCTTTAATTCGTCATTGTCGACCAAAGTCTTCGGACGACCGCGAGGTTCATTTTTCAGGTCGAAATTTCCAGAACGGAAGCGAGCAAACCAATAACAGGTGGTGCGTTGGTTTGTAGTGTTAGCTCCGTAAACGTCGTTGATGTTGCGTGCCGCTTGTGCCGCGTTGCTGCCACGACGGTACTCATATTCCATAATTACTCGAATTTTTAACGTATCCATGATGACGAAAAAGATTGAAATGCGATGAAAATGTAACACTAATCAATAAACAAGTGACTACTTTTGGAAAAAAAAACCATGTTTTTAAAATAAAATTAATTTGAAATTAGAATTCTTAGTCAAACAAAAAATATTTTGATTTGAAATGGCCAGTACTGCAGAACGGCAATTTCATAGGTAAAGACCTAATATTAGACATACATAATATAATTACCTACCTCTAGTCATTTTCATTGAAATAATCAAAAAATAAACTACTAGTTCTTGTTGTACTTGTTTATACAGTTGTAACAATCTTTAAAGTCGGTTAGTATCAGTAAACTTTTCTAAGAACAAAATTAATTCAGGTTAGCTGCTTTGCGGTCTTTCATTCAGGATAAAGAATACTTCTGCAGCATAAATAACGCTCTGTGAATGTTGTTAATATTACCTGTAATAAGATTCTGTACAAATATCAAAATATCCTCCCAACTTCAATAAAACCCAGCATTCTGTGTTTATATGTCATGTATGAGTTTTCACTAAACATTCAACCAGTATTTAACTAGCTCTGCAACATAAATAAAGCTCTGTGAATGTTTCTAGTATTACCTGCGATTCTGCGAAAATATCAAAAAATTCTCGCAACTTCAATAAAAATATACAGGGTGAATTTTTTAAAACTGTTCATTGGTTTTTTTTTAAAATCGGTACCTATCCCTTGTCAGGAATCGAAACGGTTAATTATGAAAAAAAAAACAATCACTTATTACACCCTCCAGAAAGTGTCGCTACTAAGGTTTAAATTCTGGGAAGTAACAACACATGGCAAACTAAGGGCAAGCGCTAATTAAAAAGAAATACCTTTGAAATTTCTAGGAATACCGATTTTTCAAAAAATCAATTAATCATTTTAGTTTTCATCTAAATCGGGCTCGAGACTCCTTATGTGTTTTTGTTATTCCTCATAGTTTATTTATTTATTTATGAGTACATGCACAACATAGTTGCGGATTTGACCATCCACGCACACTTGAAAATATTCACGTTGTATAATTTTTCACTAAAAATTCAACTAATATTTAAATCTACATTTTCAGTTTCTTTTCTGTATCCGATATCTCTATGGTTCTTGTACGTGTTTAGGATACAACTTTTATTCTAACACAGAGCACGAAGCCCCCGAGGCGGCAGCGTTTAAACCGTGGCGCAGATCTAATTAATTTTGTAACGCCGAAAGCGCGTTGAGCGCACAACATCAAAGCCGTCCGCCACCATTCAATTCTATACCTACGCCGTTTATTATGACCACTACGACAAAGTAAATGACGTTAGGAATTGTGCACTCGCTGTGCGAGTGACACGGTTTCGTATTTGTATTAAAGTGTTGACAATACGCCGTTATGTTTCACTATACTTTTTCGCGATCTAGCCTGCGTCTATAAAGTGGAGTCAATATGTCCAAGCACAAGCAAGTGCTTGTGATTGGCGACCTACTGCACTGATCTGGACCTGACTTAAATGGCTGCATACATCGCGTGGCGCAGTCAATCAATTTTAATTGTTTATGACGACTACATACCAGATTTTATGTGATGGTTTCTTTGGGTATTTATAATAACTGTAAAAGTTATATTATCCAGTGTTAGTAAGAATGGACACTAATTCACGGATTGTTGAAATTAAGCGATAAGCTGAAGGGGACAAATTCGAAAATTAAAAACAAGTTTCTCAAACTGTGACATAGCAAAATGGTGGCAGTGCTCTAAAGAATATTTGTTTTATAATTTGAAAATAAATATATTCTCTTTACGAAGAGATTACCTGAAAACCTATAAGAAGTCAGGTTGAAAATGTATTATTCGTCCGGAAGCCTAGGCGCACGATTCCTACTCGCACTTGGCCGATATTTTCGATACTTTCAATTTACAATGATTTGATATAATCATTTATCTAACTATTATTAAAAAACTTAATTAGACGTCAAATTTTCATACAGTTTTTTAGATTCCATGTGTCCTATAAGGGGACAGAAATAAATGGAATGACGCATGAGCTGCCTTTGCCCTGCATTGGGACACTACTTCTTTTCTTAACGTGAATGTCAGAGTAAGTGGACTCACAGGTTCTTGAATGTCGACTTTTTACCCAACTGCCTCAGGAGTACCCTCCTGAGGCAGTTGGGTTTTTCTATTTTAATTAATTTTTTTAGGGTTCCGTACCCAAAGGGTAAAAACGGGACCCTATTACTAAGACTCCGCTGTCCGTCTGTCTGTCAACAGGCTGTATCTCATGAACCGCGATAGCTAGCCAGTTGCCGCTATAACAACAAATACTTAAAACAGAATAAAATAATTATTTAAATGGGGCTCCCATACAACAAACGTGATTTTTTTGCCGTTTTTTAAAAGATAATGGTACGGAACCCTTCGTGAGCGAGTCCGACTCGCCCTTGGCCGGTTTTTTTCTTAAGTACTTTGTTGACAAGCCTACACTGTCCCATATCTACAAACACTGAAAGTATTAGAACTATTTAAACCTATATTTTTTTTAGTTTCGTACTGGTTCTTCACTTTGGAAACAACACATTGAAACTGTGCGCTGATGTAGTTTCTGACGAGTCATAATGTACTTATGACTCAGCAATATGTGTCTTATTTTTAAGTCATCAATAGTCATCATCTTAAACAGCATGCATTATTTTAGCTTTTAATCACTCATAGGTTTTAATTTTTGGGCGAGGAAGAGGAACTATTGTATTTTTTCTTAAATAAAGGTTGCCTAAGTTACAACAGCTATCAGCCAGTGAAAGTCTCGCCAAATCTGCTCAAGCTTTTCGGAGATTAGATGGAAGAAGAACAAACTAATAGTGGTCAAGTACTGCGAAAACATTAATACGCATTTAGTAAAAAGCTCTATTTTGACAATACAAACATACACGTCAATTTTAGTTTTTTTTTTATACAGATTGTATTCAATAATAGATGATCATAATAGTAGTATCGAAAAAGCTCATGCAATGTTATGAGTTTAATGACTAATTGTTTTTTTTTAGTAAGTGATTGTACTGTCACAAGATTTAGAAATGATTTAAATGATAATTTACCATATTTACAATACATAAGCATAATCTGCATAATGATACAGCTTTACATTGTGCTTATTTCAGTCCCTTTTAGAACAATTTCTCTTATCTTATATTTATTATTATATTTATTTATTTATTTATCAAATTAAATTTACAAAAGAATTGATTCCTCAATTGTTAATTTATTATACTACATACATATCCTATAGCCAGTGGGATTTAGCAACACAAAAAAGGTGATTCAGTCTAATATTATTATTTATAATTCATTTTAAAATCCTCATGTTAATAAATTATCAAATTCGTTTTGGTCCAGTACTTAGGCGACAAAGTAAAATTAGATGTGTATCTCTTTAAATTTTTATTTCCTTTCGTTCCCCTAGTTTTTAACAATGAGGCAACTGTTTTAAGAACAGTTTTAAACAATGTGTCACTGCTGACCTAGGCTGACAGGCAATTGCCCTGGAAGAATATTGTCTCTAAGCCAGTGTTCTAAGCTTTGATATCAATTTAGATATCACAAAACAAAGGAATTAATCTGTTGTTTAATTTGAAAACAGCCAGTGTATTCAGTCAATATCTCACCAAGCAAACAGACTGAGTGAGCAGAAAGTGAACTATCATTCCATCTTGTTTACATGTATTGATCATGTATCATCATCATGAGAGATGTATGGATGTGGGCTGAAAAAAGGGTAAGATTTTTCCGTCACGACCCTATTGTTTAACAAAACACGTGCAGGTTGCGCAGCACGTTTTGTGTTAAACTATGCTAATTGTTTGTAAATATGTTTGATGGCTTACCTCTATTATCTGGGGAAACCAATGAAAATATAAACAAATGAAAATAAACCATAAAAACGTGTAATTTTTAAAGTTTATCAATACTATTATACTACGATCGGAACTTTGTTCCAACCGAGTGTTCCACGACACTCACGCATTTTTATAGTTTTTCTTGTGTTGTGTCAGATTGCTATAGTTTCAATCTAGTGTGTATTTAAAAAGACCGGCCAAGTGTGTGAGTCGGACTCGCTCACGAAGGGTTCCGTACCATTATCTATGAAAAAAAAATGGCAAAAAAATAACGTTTGGTGTATGGGAGCCCCACTTAAATATTAATTTTTATTCGGTTTTTAGTATTTGTTTTTATAGCGGCAAAAGAAATACATCATCTGTGAAAATTTCAGCTATCACGGTTCATGAAATACAGCCTGGTGACAGACAGATGGACAGACAAACGTACAGCGGAGTCTTAGTAATAGGGTCCCGTTGTTGCCCTTTGGGTACGGAACCCTACAAAATAGAACAAGCTGTAAAGGACTCAGACAGCTACAAGATCCTATCTACATGTACTCCGGTTATCTGAACTAAGAAATTTAAATTAAGAACTTTAGACTAAGATCCCAGAGCCCCCAGACCTTATTTATTATTATTATTTATTTACTCAGTAACAAAATGTGTTGGAGATAGTAGTGTTAGTATATACTTTTATCAAACACATACCTTCTAGCTTTGACTGACAGCCAATTCAGAAGAATAACAGGTGCCTAAGCTACATAAGACCATTAACTCACTTTTTTAAAGTCTGAGCGGTGATCGTTATATGTGTAAAATTACAGAATATTTTCAAGTTATAAGTAATTAAATAATTTGGGTAATTATGAGTATTTATCAGAGGTTCTCCATCTTATTTGTCTAGGGGTTGGCACTATTTACTGTTTTGATTATAGTTCGACTTTCAATTGTATTCAGTAACTTGACAGTTCAAATGTCAGATTTTGATAAAAAAAAGATAGTGAGGTGTAAGAATGACCGAAATTTGACTTAAATTAAATAATGTAAAGAAAGAAAAATATTTGTTTGGGACTCACAGAAGACAAACAAAAAACTTTTTCACAAAAAAAAGAAACCGACTTCCAAAAAACACTACAAAGTTCAAAATATCGGTGTTTTTGGTTGCTTCTTCTTTATTTGACACCGACTTCCGAAATTAAAGTTATTTTGAACTTTGTAGTGTTTTTTGGAAGTCGGTTTCTTTTTTTTGTGAAAAATTTTTTTATTTTTCACTTTTTAGTGGTACTTCACACCTAACAACACCACTGGAAAGTCACAGGAAAGCAAAAATACACAATTTCGTGTACATGAATGATTTTTCCACATATTTTTTCCAGCTATTTGTATTTAAAAACCAAACTACTGAACCGATTTTGATAAAATTTCAATGGGACCATTTGGGAAGTATACCCTTTCCAACAAAAAAAGATTTTTTCCAATCGGTTGGCAAGCGACGGAGTTATGCCCGAACAAACAGAAAAAAAAAAAAATAAATACAAACATTCGAATTGAGCACCTCCTCCTTTTTTAGAAGTCGGTTAAAAAAGTACTAACCAAATTAAAATTAGCAGTTAAATAATTACCTGGTTAATTAACAGACAATAAAAAAATGCATTAAAATAACGAAAGCTGTGTTAGCTTTTGTTATTTTAATCTGTGCGAGGCCAAAAAGGTCCCTACCTCAGCATGTGCTGCGAGGGCCTGTGATGCCACTATATCACTCTTGAGGGACACGGATACACTCAATCGGATGTATTTATTTTTGGCAAATTTTTTATTTTCATGTCTTTCGTCCGGGTGGAACCAATAATTAGATCCAGTGATTTTAACTTTAATTCTATGTTTTTTTAGTGTATTTCAATTGTTTTTATTTTCATTAACCATTAACCTACCTGGATGATAGAGGCTAAATATTAAATAACTTGTCTTAAAAACAATATGCAATATTAAAAATTTGTCTTTGAACAGTCAAGTTACTAAATAAAATTTGAATTAAAAGTTGAACTATAGACTGTTTTACATGTAAAAGCAAATAATGAAAAGCAACATTCTATTTTTATTTTCTTTTATGTGTATTTTTGAAGCTAGCAAAAATCTCTTATGAATTAGTAAATACTGGAGATGTAATCATTATCAAAACAATATTACTATTACATTCATGTGGATCCAGTAAGTTATATGCGCTGATAAGTTTGTACTGCAACCACAAACCAAGGGCAAATTATGAGGGCAGATTACCTACCGATAGGTTAGCTGTTTTTTTGACCATTCATACGGAAACAGGATTTTTTTTTTAACTTATGTACAATATTTTCTTTCTTTTAGTGACTATAGTGTGTATGTGCATGCATTTTCATGAAGGTCTGCTATTTTTATAAATTCGTCTTTCCAACACAATTCCATTGTCATTTTGCTATAAGTTCATAATCTGCTAAATTCATAATGGTCGATCATTAGTCGGTCAATGGTTTCGTAATAGAATCGTGGTTCTAAATATTCAATGTCTTTGAAAAGCAATGACAGCACAATAATGTTCTAATTTTAATGGTAGGTCACTGATCGAAGGAACTGTCAAAATTTTAGCAGATTACCGCATATGTCTGTCATTCATTTGTTATTATGTCCGAATCAGAATGCTTTTATTTCTCTAGTTGTAATATAACATGTCACTTATTTATTGAATCTAATTTTACAAAAAGTTACGATTTCATTTTCTCCGTAAAGTGGGAGCTTTTGAAACCTATCCTAGTCGTTCCTCGTATTGCTCTTATTTATATAAATGTAGGTGAGGATAATAATTGTGTACGAGATTACCATTCTATGCCATTTCTTTCAATAGTGTCAGTGGTTGACCATTGGAAAGTCATAATGACGCTTTTATATATATTTATTTATATATTCTTATATATTTATTAGTAGATTACCAAACTTGTCAAATTCAACAATTATGAAATCAATGATACACCATTCTGATACTATTGTAATAGCAGACTTGAGGCCCAGGTCAGCGATGAAATGTTTAAAAAAATTTCTTCCATTTTTAACCACTGATATAATATCACTTTTTGCCTCTGGGTCTGTGCCTGGAGTGGCCACTCCAGCTGCAATAAGGACAGTTTGACACAGCAAAAGCTATGGCTTTAAACTCTGTTCATGGAGATTACCCGCACTATTTATTAAAATAATGTGTTAAATTAAAAAAAATAATATTTTCAAAAATACAATTCATATTAGTGTGTGGAACTATCTGATGACAGTCTGCATAAATGGGACACTTTGCAGGCGCATATCTAGCCCTCAAAAAAGGTTGTGGTCACAACCACCCGAAAATCTGCCAAGTGAGAGTCGAAGTATGAACCTGTGAACTCGCTCATGATTGATATAGCTGCTCACCAGCTGATGTACAATGTTCAGAAAACTGAGGTTATGATTTTTAAACATGGAAAGGGTCCTGAGACTTTAAATAATTCTACATTAAGAATTATTGTCAGCACCTTTAAGTATCTTGGTTGTGTAATAAATGATAAGCTAACGGATGACAATGATTTGGAGAGGCAAAGAAAGAGCATTGCTTGTAGAAGCAATATGCTTGCAAGACGATTTACTCACTGTTCCAAGCAAGTGAAAGCAACACTTTTCGAGTCATACTGCCGGGCGTTCTACACCAGCCAACTTTGGTACCAGTACACTAAGAGAGCTTACAACTCACTTCGTGTACAGTACAATAGTTGTTTCGGGCCATGTTTAACCTGCATTGGCGGTGTAGTGCGTCAGGTATGTTCTTTGAAAACCGAGTGGGTGACTTCTTTTCCGTTCTGAGAAGGACGAGAGCTTCATTTCGAACACGATTGTTAAATTGTAAAAATAATATTGTAACTACTGTATTCCACACAATTTTTTTGACTAGAACCGAATTTTTCAATCTCAACATTGACTATGATGTAATAAAGTAGACGAATGACGAATTAATTGAATTATGATAATTGTTTTTTGAAAATGATGATAATTTTGTAACATTATGTATAAGTCATTAGTTAGCATAATTTACTAAATTTAATTTACTTGTTAATTAACAAGTTCCATTTCAATTTAATTTTTAATAAATAAGTACTTAATACTTAGGTACCTAATGCTTAGCTAATGCTTAGCTATGACATGTAGTCACTATGGGTGATATGTATGTTTTTATGTACAATGCCTGAAATAAAATCATTTATTATTATTATTTTGGTTTTTTTTTATATTTATTTTTCTCAGGTAAGTACCTGGTATTTGCTAAAATCTCATGGGTGTGAACCAAGGTGAGATCCTAGTTATCATTATTATTATTTGATGGTATATTACTCTGTACTGCAGTCAAATTGTTGTCTAAATCAAGTTGTAAAAATTTCCTAACTATCCGGCAAGTATTTAATATAGCAGCTTTTTGTAGTGTAAGGTATGTATATTTGGATAGGTTGAGTGCATTATAACTGTTGAATATTTGTTTTGGAATAAAACCTGTTGTTGATACTACTATTGGGACTATGGTGACTCTATTCCTTTTCCAAACTCTGGTAATTTCTTCTTGTAACTCTGTGTACTTCCTGATTTTTTCTGTGATGGTTTTCTGTTTTTTATTGGTGTTTGGGACTGCTATATCTATTATGTATGTGTTTGTTTTCTTTATCAACCAGTGTAATATCTGGTCTATTGTTATATATTGTGTGATCAGTAATTATGGTGTGGTCATAGTCTTTGTAAAATTGGTTTTCTAAAAAAGCTCTTGGTGAATATTTGTAATACCACGTCTATGGGTCCTGCATGAGTTTAAGTTTAGTTGCGAGTTTTTGGTGGATGATGTTAACCAGTTGATTATGTCGGTGAGTGTAGTCGTTTTGAGTCAGTGTCATACAAGCTCCTGTGATAATCATGTTGTATTGTTTCGGGTTTGCTGTGACATTTTCTACATAGATCGTTCCTAACTGTACTATCTTTTTGTATGTATTTTTTATAATTCTTTGTATTTATGACTTGGTCTTGAATGGCTAGCATAAATCCTTTTGTTTCAGGAAATAGGCCACTAAATTCAAGCTATTTGTTGGAAGCTTCCTTATCTATGTGTGTTTGGTATAAATCATTAGGATGTCTACCGTGTAGTTCTTTCTGTCTCCATTTCTTATTTATTTCTTTTATATGTCTCACTTTATCTATTATTTCTATATTATCTTCACTAAGGTTCAGTGGTGTATATTTTTTATCTATCTCTATTATTGTTTTGTGTAATTGGCTGCTATTCTTCTTCCTATTAAAAAAATGTTTTAGGTTTATTATGTCTTTTGTGTAAATGTGATATTTCAATCAATTCTCTGCCCCCTTCCTTTCTGGACATAATTATTCTTTTGATTGCTGATTTGGGGTGGTGATATCTATGTTGTGTAAGGATTGTTCTAGTTTTAATTTCGAGTGCATGTAATTCTGTTTTTGAGCATTTAATGATGCCGAAAGAATAAGTAAGTATAGGTATAGCATAAGTATTTAAAGATTTAAACAAATTTTTACTAGCTAGGTACATTTTACATAATGAATGAATTCTTCTAGAATATTCTTGTTTTAGGTTATCTTTAATAGCTTTATGTTCTAACAGTCGCGCTTGGTTGTACCTTAAGTATTTATAAAGTTCTTCATTTTTCATTGCTTCTACTTCTTCCAAATCTGTTGTTTAATTTCCTTCCACAATCTTACCCTTTTCTATATTAAGTTTTTGGCATTTATCTAGTCCAAAATCCATTCTAATGTCTTTCGAAAATTCTGATGTTATATCTAATAAACCATGTAAATCTGCATTTGTATTAGCGTATATAGTTTTAAGTCATCCATGTAAAGTAAATGTGTTATTTGATGTAATAGTGATCTATTGTTCTTGATGTCAAATCCTAAACTAGAAACAGTTAATGCGCGAGAGAGTGTATTTAGGGGTAGACAAAACCATAAAGGGCGTAGTGAATCCCCTTGAAATATACCCTTTAGTTGCTTTTCCATCTATGATTAAGTTTGTGGTTTGTGTTAGTAGTTTAAGTGTAGTTTGCCAGGATCCCATGGTATTCTTAAGGAAATTTATAAGTATTGATTTTGTAGATTTCTAAAACTTGAACTAACCATGAGTGCGGTACGCTGTCAAATGCTTTTTTGTAATCTATGTGTGCTATTATTATTATTATTTACTCTGCGTACAAGTCTATTAGGGTTGTGGGGCATGCCCATCGTGCCCACAACGGTGGATCTGCGCTTGATACTTTGTGCATTTACGTCTCACAAACACTCCAAAGTTTCGTTGGCATAATGAACCACATAAAGGTTTTAGTAAAACCACTTCGGGAAAGATACACAACATTGAAAATCTAAAAGTTGCAAAATTCAAATTCCCTGGCGCATGGAATCAATGCCATTTCAGGAGCATATAGTATCTATACAATAACCAATCAAGATATACATTTGTTTTAAATAGTGGTTCTTGTTTTGTTTTGTTAATGAATGTCAAATACGTTTTCGTGAACTGACTGAATGAATTGACTGAAAGTGAATCATATAATTATTAAGCTTGCTTGCTTTCTTCCAATTAAGTTCCATGGGTGGTTACTTAGATCAAGGCAGATCTTTAACGATCATCAGGTACATAGTCCTTAACAAGTACAAACCGAATGATTCGAACTGCATTGCTCTCGTACAATAACAATCATCTTAACGCAAAACGTCAATTTGCACAATAGATACGTTAAACTTCAAATATTCATTGAGTTTTACTAACCATCGCTTTGCTTCTAAGCACCCAATTTCTCACTATTTTGACCAAACACGTTTGCGCCCGCACAAATAGTCAAAGGCGTAAAAAAATAAAGCTTCTCACCGATAGACCACCCCGAGGATGACATCAATCAATAACAAAAGACACATCGCCAGCTGCAAATTAACGATAATAACTAATGAACTTACCCATACTGCGGTTTATATTTTTTGTTTCGTCGGTATTATTGCACTTTTTGATATAATTCCGTGTAAATAATTAAAACAATCTACCCACGCTAACAAATAATCATCGGAACCCACGCCGATCTGAGTTGCCGGATGAAAAAAAGCACCCGGACCCGGATCTTTTTTTCAAATCCTGCATGAACTACGAAATGAATATGAAAAATGCTTTCGAAGTTTCGAGTTTAGAGTGACTATGTGATGCTGTGAAAATAAAGCCAGGTTTTATTTGTCAGATGTATACCTAAAATAACAAACTAACTATTTAGTGTAAAAGTTTTCATGATTTTTTTTTTGTTGTGGTGAATGTAACAAGTTATTGGTTAGTGAGATACAAATATTACCAAAAGCTATTTATTTGGATTTTCATTATTACACTACTCGCAGTCTTAAAAATAGTCTTATCTATCTGCGAATAGTATATTAAGTAAATTGGGTTCTATTCTATTGTCGTCAGTGGAACTCGGAAAACTAATGTGAACGGTTTTCATAGTATCCCTGCCAGGTGTTGCAAGAGCTAAATAATCTCAGAACGTTTCACTCTACGCAAAATCTCGCTGTTGCATATTCGTAGGTGGTGATTACAACAAAGAATTATGGATGCGTAAGGTTCAAAAATCAAGACAGCATTTTTTATAAGAAACGGAACGTAATGCAAAAACGTCAGTGACGTCATGTTTCTGTCTTTTTGTCCTTGTAAAAACAAACGTGAATTTTAAAATTTAAGCACAGAAAGCGCCTGCTGAAACAAATTTAAAGTGTTCATTGATCAACATATCAGGTAAGAAACCTGCTCGCATGAATTTGAATGCCTAGTTTCATTGTTAATTTATGAATTAAAATGTTGACGTAAATTTTAATAAAACGCCTTATTTATATAATTGCTCGCGCGGATTCTCAGCGATTCTCTAAAAAATGACAGAGATGTATTTTTAGTGTTAACTTGTCCTCATTGGGATTTTTTATTTTTTCTTTGTGACCTTCAGTGTAAGGGAAGGTCATAGTGATGTGTTTATATAATTTCGCGATGTTTAGTGCGATCACTTGACTGCGGGATGATAGCGATCATTGTCCTGCCCTTGTTTACTATTATGTTCAAAACACCCGGTTGTCGTTATCAGGCCCCTCTCGCTCACTCACTATTTTTAGAGCCATAGAATTTCGAAGTGGACTTTAGTACTGATGTGGGCGCTTGTTGCCTTACAAATGTAATACTTAAAACAGCACAGAGTGCGAAATATCACATGAATAAACAGTTAAATAGGTCAACCTTTGTGTCTCGTGTTTTAGTAAAGGTGAGTCCACCACCTGTGCTGTGTTGCTGATTGCTAAGTCAAAGCGTCAACAATCTACAGGAAAAACGCATAATTTTCTTTTGTTGAGGAAACAAAGGAATGCGGTTCTTCAAAACAAAACAAAAGATTGTTTGTATAGGTACTACTTATATATTTTCGTGTAGGTACAAATTTGCGCTCAGTTGTTTTGCACTTTTTATTACATAATTGATGTACCTACTTGCCTAGATTTAGGTACCTACCTACATCGATATTTCTTTTGTCTTGCGTCTGTTTAAAAATATTTTGTGAAGATAAATTTTAAGGAATTAAAATAACAGCACCCCAATTACGTATCCAATTTCCATCACCAATTTATAAGCAAAATGTAAGATATGGCCATAAAACCTTTGAAAAAATACATACCTAAGTATTTACAAAATAAAATAAACATAGACTTAATATTCGAAATCTGGCGGGAAATCGTCAGCATCTATAATCACTCTCGAACCCCCCCCCTCGTGTCAGTAACTTAAAAATTATAGCGATATACTTCCATAATTGTCTATAACTTGGTATGCTACAAAATCGTCCACAAAATTTATATTTTTCTCGCGAGATTTGACTCGACTCGATTTTTCAAAATGCGTGTTTCACTAAGAGCAAATAAACGTCAATTTGTGCATCAATGAGTTAAAAATAAAATACATGTTTGGTTACTTACATTTATTTAAGACTAGATAGGTAAGACAAAACAATATCTTAAGAAATCATAGTGAGAGGATCGGACCTGTACAAAACTTGGAACTACTGAAATTCGTAAAAGATTATTTATTTCAATTCAGTCCACAGTGACTCATGTGTGTTCTCTTCTTAAGAGTTCTTACCTACTGGAACAAACATGTTCATGAGATTTTCAAATCATCACATCGTAAAGGATAAAGTCGAAAGATGGAGCTCGCTTGCCTAGGTATTTTTGTACTTAACAAGAGCAAGATTACGATAGGTAACGAAGCCGATTGGTGGGAATAAGGTACTAACATGATTTTTCATAACTCGTGTTACTAACATAACTATCGATTCTTACTGATTAAGTCAATTAATGTATCCATGTGGTTTTAGCGCCCATTTAATTATAATATAATACGAGTAATACGGTTTACTTCCAACGAATCCTAAGGTACTTTGGTTTGGTCATATCGCCTGGGAACAATAAATAAACTGTAAAAATTGGTTGTAGTGGGAAAAGCTAGGGAGCGTTCACCAACTCGCTGGGCAGATTAGAACAAAGAGGTAACATGATTAACTAAGACCCTGAAAACAGCCGAAGACAAAGGCCTCGCCTGTAAGCAGCTCCTCAGTAAATCGGTTAATGGGTTACAGCTTTCCACGACGGGCGCGACCTTTAGTTTTTTTTTTCGAAGAGCGAGAAATCAAATTGATGCGGAAAACTACTGAAATTATTTGATTTATTCTTGAAAGCTTTATAACTAAATCTACCTAAGTCTCATCAGAAGGCCACCAAAATGGCAATGGAGAGGGCAATGCTTGGAGTTTCTTTGCGTGATGGAATCAGCAATGATGATATCCGCAAGAGAACCAATGTTACCGACATAGCCCGAAGGATCGCCAAAATGAAGTGGCAGTGGGCAGGGCACATTTCTCGCAGAACAGATTTTTTTTATTATTGATAGGCACGCGCTTGACCACTATCTCACCTGATTTTAAGCGATCATGTGGTCGAAGATGGAGCACGCTTGCCTAGAAGTAACCTATTCACTCTTGACTTAAAGACTCCCAGGTTGTAGCTATCAGGAAACACAGACTCTGGCAGGGAATTCCACTCCTTAGCTGTACGGACAATGAATGTATTCCCAAAACGCTTTGTGCGTGTGGGTGGGATGTCCACCATGTACCGGTGGCGCATTGCCGTACGTCTTGTGGTCCGATGATGGAACGGGTTTGGCGGAATCAAACTATGCAATTCCGTTGCGGGGAGTGTGCAACGGAATATACGGAACGGAAAAATAATGCAACCGATAGAAAACCGACAGCCTAGCAACTCGGCGTCGATGCTCGAGACTTTGGAGCTTCGACTCGACGAGCCTATCAATGCCGACGATCCTCTTGGCTCGTTTCTCAATTGACTCAAGGGCATCAAGCTGGTATCTGGCAGATCCGTCCCAAAGATGCGAGCAGTACTCCATACACGATCGAACTTGCGCTTGATAAAGTTTGAGCAGTTGTTTCGGCGTGAAGTAGATGGTCCATGGGGCCGAAAAGTTCTGGAGTGGCGACCGCGTATCGGAAGAGGCTGCTTTGGAAGGCCTCCCACAAGGTGGGCCTATGACCTGTTGAGGATCGCTGGTAGCTGATGCATGCGAGACGCACAGAACCGGTTGTTGTGGCGACACTTGGGGGAGGCCTTTGTCCAGCAGTGGACGTCTTTCGGTTGATATGATGAAATCTAAGTACCTACCTACCTACAAAGTTTAGAACAAAGTCGCTTTTTGTCTCTGCCTCTCAGAAGCTAGTTTTGTATAAAAGCAATCACCTAGCTAATTTTAAATCATAATATTAAAAAAAATACTTAAAAAGAATTTTCAAAAAAAGGAAGGACAGGTTTATGACATTAATAACGCATCTTTTAAAATACAATCAAAATCATGGCATGCATTTTGTACCAAAAGCAAAAGAAAATCTATGAATTCTAGAAAGCCATAGCACAGAGTAGGTACCTACCTACCAGTATTCTAAACTAAAACATTTTCTAAATTTCGTATCCGCATTAGGAGGTGTAAAATATGAATGTATTAATTTGCCCTTGATATAATTTATAAATCACGGGAGTAATAATATTAGAGTACCGAGTATCATAGGTACATAACATAATAATATACATCAATATATTCTCTGCTACAATAGTAACTATTCATTAAATTAAAATGTCTCTTTTAATAGACCTGACGCGACGTAAATAGACGGTATTTCCTAGCTGTCATTTTAATTGCGTGATTTAAGTTCACCCAGTTTCTCGAACGTAAGTATTGTAAACACGGTAAGATTGTAATAAATCTTGATTAGATTATAAACCCTCTGACATGAATTGTGAACAGAGTACCAATTCTACTAATTTTCAAAGCAATCTGTCAAAAAACCTTTAAAATTTTCATAAATTTTTGACAGATTGCGGCTGACATGCGAATGCGAGCGTTGTTTTAAATTGAACTCGTAGAATTGGCCCTCAGATCGTTTCTAATACAAAGAATCCCATCCAAATTTGATAGTTTACAATGAATCTGTCTTATCGGGAAGAAAGGGCTAACAATCTTACGCGATTTATTATAAACCTAACGGTGTTTGCAGTAATTCAGTGGCAGTATCGTCGTGTTACAAAAACTACAAGTTACGTCAATAAAGTCAAGTTAATATTGGCTATCGATAAAATTCAAAGCAGATTAAGCGTGCTTTACAATATGGTATTTTACTGAAAAACTGATTTCCAAAAAATATTGGACACGTATTTTTTCTGTTTTTATAATGACGTCACGCGTGTTTTCAACGCACTGTGTTGTCCTTATTTTTTGTTTACTCACGTAAAAAAAACACGTGCAAGTACAATATTTTTGGAAATCTATCTGACGGACTAGAGTATTTCAGTAAATACCCTAGTAGCAATATCATTTTCTGATAGGTAAAAACTCAAAACATTTATTTCAATTGAACCATTTACAGGCACTTTTTAATTGTAAGAGGTGAAGCTATTTGCACGTTCCAAAGTCTCTATGGAGAAGAACGTGCAAGAAACTCCATGGACACTCTTTTAAATCAAATTAATTGTTACAAAGTTGTGGTTACATTGTTCTTGTTGGAATTATTCAGTAAGTGAGAACGATGTAGAAAGACGTGCACGACAAAAGCAAAAAGCCGGCCATTGCGAGTACCATTATCTATAAAAAACGGCAAAAAAATCACGTTTGCTGTATAGGAGCCTCCTTAAATATTTATTTTATTCTGTTTTTTAGTATATGTTGTTATAGCGGCAACATAAATACATCATCTGTGAAAATTTCAACTATCTAACTATCACGGTTCATGAGATACAGCCTGGTGACAGACGGACGGACGGACGAACAGCGGAGTCTTAGTAATAGGGTCCCGTTTTATCCTTTGGATTTTTGGATACCCTAAAAAGGAACAATTTAAAGTACTATACAATACAATTAAAACAAACCGTGGTAGTTGAGAGATGACCACTGACCAGTATTAGCTGACGGAGCCAAAGTCTCTCTTATGGTGGAGTTTGTGTTTCATTCATTGAAACACAAACTCCACCATAAGAGAGACTTTTGAGTGAGCATGACACACCCAACAGCCAGGACACATTCAAGTTAAAGTAATAAAACAAAAAAGATACCTAGTTTAACTTGAAAGTACACAATACTAACACATGTTGTACATTTTACAAAAATTAGTTGAGTCTATACATTGAAAAATTTATGTTCTTACAATATTACCTAAAATATTCAGCGGGTCTCACAACTCTGCTAAAAAATAATAATAATAATTTGTGGCTGTGGAGCAGGACCAGCTTTGAGCCAAGCAGTTTTATCTTCAATGTAATCCCCTAACTTATAATATGCTTGCCTGAATAGTGTGCGCTTAACACAAGATAATAATTTTGTGTCATGAAAGATGTTGCTACTTTAGCAAGTCTGAAACCTGTTTGAACTAATTGTTTTCTATTTTTAGTGACATAGTTATGCCTGTCGCCTCGTTTATTAAAAAGGTGTAGATTCTTTCTAACGTACACGATGTTTTCATAGATAATATTGACAAGGAACCGTCATGTTAATATTCTTGAACAGTTCCCTTAGATAATCGCGCCGGCGGAGATTGCATAATTATGGCTCTTTTTGCAGAATAAAAATGGATTCGATATCTGCAGCCCGTCCCCATAGGTACCTATAGGTAGTTCTAGAAACGGGGTGTTAGGCCCGGTTTCCACCAAAGCAGAGAGAAGAGGAGACGAGATGAGATATGTTTGAATCAACTAACCTTATTTCGTTATTTCCACATCTCTTCTCCGCTTAACTTCGGTGGTTAATCGGATTGGTTTATTCAAACACATCTCCTTAGAGAGTTCTTTAGCAAAGACTGGTCTAAAATCGAAATGTTCAGAAGGGTTAGTGGGGCTCTAGAAAAAAGGCAAATGGCATGAAAAATACAGTTGGGGTTTAATCAGGAAGAGTCTGACACTCCCTCCCGCTCTGTCCAGAGTGGGAGAAGATATTTGACGATTTCCCATTTCCAAAAAAAGGTACTAGGTACCTACCTATAATAATTGTCTTCTCGTTCTGGTTACTGAACAAACTTTATCCCATGACGTATTCCGCAGAAACCGTGCATTCATCATCTGCCCAGCCCTTTCCCAACTATATTGGAGTCTGACTCCAGTCAAACCAGATTCAGCTGCATTGTACTTGGAGCGGCTGCTTACTAGACCACCACAACCCATTAACTAATAACACGGTACTTTTTGGCAAGACTGGAGTCAGTTTTCTGACTTCTGACAATCCATAACGACTGGCAAAGATCTACAAATGACTGCCGAGACCAACGGCTTATCGTGCTTTCCGAGCCACGCAGAAATCTCGGTAAGTTAAGATGGTCACCCATCCACAAGCCGAGCCCGGCAAGTGTTGCTTAGCCTTGAAGATCAACCCGTGCGGCAGTAACTATTTAGCCACGAGCTCAGAAATCATTATAACGGGATAAAAGTAGTCTATGACACTCATCTTCTAAGACTTAACTACTACCAGTGTAAGAATATTAAATGACTGTCATTTCTTTAGGACACTGAAAATGAGAAATCACACAATCTGGTACATAGGTATATTACATAGTGATACGTAGTCTAATGACAAACGTCCTGAAGCCGCAGAGGTCAGTAAAGGATAAATAAGAAAGATACCTACTACGTGTTATCTAAAGTCACAGCAATTTTCGCAACAATTCGCGCCTTGAATTCGAAACGGAAGGTGGCTATTGACGCCAATTGTCGCATGCAATTTATGACTATTGCATATTATAGCTGCCTATCACAATCAATCTGTGCATCTTGTAGCAGAAGACCCCTGTATCGTTCCCACACTACAATTTAAATAAAATTTGTCAGCCATCTTGATTGTCCTTGCTCCACGTTCTGTTTTTAAAATCTCGTCGCGCCTTTACTGTAAACAATAACAATCGTGGGAGGAAAATCGTTCTGAATAATGCAGAATTGTAAATTCAGAGTTATTTTGGAAAACTTACGTTCTTCAATGTAGGTACCTATACCTTTTTAAATTAAAGAGTATTGACTGATCCCATACAAATTATAACTGAATGTTTTTAGATATTAAAGTACTTATCTATTTCATGACGATATTTTTTAGAGAAATGTTTGTTGTTGTCGTTTTTTGAAAGATGTTTTGAAAGTCAATGTTTATACGTAAATTATCTGAAATAATTTCACCTGAGTTAAATACACAAATAGAATAAATATAACAAAAAACATAAATAGATCCAAAAGCGAACCTATAAGTACAGCTTAAGTTTTAATAATAATAAATTAGGCTTCAATATAACTTAATTTGCTTAGAGAATAGGTATTATTTCTAAATTGTTATTTCAAGATAAGTTTACTGGAGACACAATTAAATTGATTTAGAATAGGTAAAGAGAGTTTAATTTTTTTTTAAATCTCATCAAACTAGGTAGTTTGGTACACTTGGTACTGAAAAGTGTATTTTTTATGTCAGATCAGAATCTAATTTGGTAATGAAGTGCAATTTATTTGATAACCAACCAAATGATCTTTTTGCTTAGTCACTGGCGTGATGAGAATGATGAGATCACGAAAATTGTTCATTATGCAATGAAATGATTACGGCGTATTTTTATGAAAAATCAATACAGAAACCTGGCGACGAGTTATCAGTTTTATTTTTGTTATAGTGCTGTCAAAAAAGCATAGGTACTTAGCTTATAGAAAAACATTTGGTGTTAAAACCTTATTTATGTACTTAATTCAATTTCCGTTAGGTAAAATAAACAAATTATTGTTGTTGTTAATGCCAATTTTGCAGAAATCCTCATAATGCTAATTAACAATACATTTGAATAAATTGTTTAAGACTAAATAACTATAGAAAAATTCAATTGAAGTTTTTTTTTTTTTAATAATGATGGGTTTGGTCTTGACTCTAGTCAATGTCAGAGATGACAGTGACAAAGTCTACGATGGAGCGAGCTTACCCAGAAGGAGCCTGTTCACTCTAACTTTGAAGATTAAATAAACATCCCATGGGTTGTAAGCTTTTGGAAACAAATAATTATAAATATAATATGCACCTACATAACTCTTTACACATCCGAAAACCACCAGAGAAATGCGTTCCAGAAACTGAGTCTATATTCTTCTTTTTTTTTATTTAGAGCACAGGGGTTAGTTTCGCACTGTAAACGTCATCAATTTTGCAAGTGTGGCTCTCATTGAAGAACAATGACAATAGGCGTTAGGTGGGGTTGATGTCCTGACCCTTTCTTATTTTTAGTATATATAAATGATTTACCCCATTTATTGCAACAATAACTTAATAATTACCAAATTATGTACAAACGTGTACAAAAACAATATAAATCATTGGGCATCAAAATATTCATCCACATCGCTGTCAATGACAAAAGTGCCCAGAACACTAGCAGCATTGCCGCGTTGAATGGCAATGCTGATTGAAAAAGCCCAGCCCTCTGGTCACGTGTACAGTCGACAAGTTGTTTGCTGATGTCCCGAAAGACACGGTGAGCACTCGGACCCCATGGACCTAAAGTTTCAACCCCAAACGGCTCAAATATATAACTCCCAATAAGGTTGTTATATTTGCGCCGTTTGAGATTTTCTGCACCTGCAGCAGCCGCCCCAGCGCAGCCCGCCGTGCTAAGAAGATGTGATGGCGCAAGGGTGTCGACACATGTTGCATCCCACACCAAAGGCCTACCCACCTTTCAAGGCATTATTGTCATCCCATCTGGCCTCTTCCCATCGTCGCGTGCCAAGCCATTAGGTTCTAGAACAGCTGGCACCCCGGCG
Source organism: Melanchra persicariae (assembly GCA_947386135.1). NCBI lineage: Eukaryota > Metazoa > Arthropoda > Insecta > Lepidoptera > Noctuidae > Melanchra > Melanchra persicariae. Next base: position 33,432,082 of record OX376643.1, read on the forward strand.
GTGACAAGAGCCCGACGGATGATGTCATTAATGCTGGCGTGCCGCGCTAACCGACCAGCGCTCCTACTGCAGGACAGGCTATGGTGTCCGAGGCGGTCGACTGCTTCACCGCATTTACAACGATGTGGAGCTCCGCTAGGAGCACCCAGACGCAGACACGTAGCGATCCGGAAAGTACCGTCACTCAGCATGGTACCTATGTTGGGTGACGGTAGGGCCTGTAGCCAAAGACCCGACTCCCATTCACCCACAGCCAACAGACGGGCACGCTCCGCAGTATTGGTGGACGTATTTATGAGGTTATTCCGTAACAACCTGCAGAGCGGCTCGTCCCATTCGGGCAAGCCACTTTCCAGGCGCTCACTGCATCGGTCAAGCACGGCACTTCACAGTTAACCATGGATGAATTATTTAAAATTCGTTTGGTCAACTTTTCAGTGCTGTGGACCGAAGACAGAAACGCCGGTAGGCTTACACTAGAAATTTTGCGGATGCCGAGCCCACCAAAACGAATGGGCAGTGTGGCTTGCAGCCACGCTCGGTCATCCAAAGCCATATTTAAGATAGATGTTAGTGTGCATTGAATGATTTGATCAATTTTGTCCAAAAGATGTGACTGCTTCCATAAAGGGGAAGAGCGGAGAAAATACATAAAATTTGGCCCAAACTTAATACAGTGTTGTTCGCCGACGACACTTCTTTAATTTTTAAGATAAATAGAAGGACTAATAATCTTGACGCCATATATAAAGCTCTAATGCAGGTCCAGAAATCGTTCACTGTCAATAATTTGGTTTTAAATGAAAAGAAAACGAAATGCATAAGATTCGCTTTATCAAATGTCAAAAGCAGTGATTATAACATAATATTGAACGGGGAGAAACTAGAATTCGTCGATAAAACAGTTTTTCTGGGGATTACGCTTGACTCAAGGCTACAATGGGGTCCTCATTTAACGTCGCTTGCAAGACAGCTAAGTTCAGCAGCATATCATCACCATCATCATCATCATCACCATATCAGCTGCGAGACGTCTACGTCGTTTTTTTGTTAGAAAAATCCGCCATTTGATTTGCAATCCGGATGTTGATACTGCGAGAGGCGAGACTTATTTACTTTTCACGATTTTAGTTACTTTCATAGTATCATGTCTTACGGTATCTTACTATGGGGACGGGCTGCAGACATCGAATCCATTTTTATTCTGCAGAAAAGAGCTATCAGAGCCATTAACAATCTCCGCCGGCGCGATTCTCTAAGGGAACTGTTTAAGGAAATCAACATCATGACGGTACCTTGTCAATATATCTATGAAAACATTATGTACGTTACAAAGAATCTACATCTTAAACGAGGTGACAGACATAATTATGTTACTAGAAAAATGTTACTGAATAAAACGAAATTTAAATTTACGCACGCTATGCAGGCAAGCATATTTTAAGTTGGGGGATTACATTGGGGATAAAAATGTCAATTAGGCTGTGGAGCAAGACCAGCATTTTGCCAACATTTAGCGCACACATTAATCCATTAACATTTGAAAACTTTGTTGGACCCCCTGAAGATTGTAAGAATTTTATTTTTATTTTTTTCATTGTACTTGTCGACTCAATCCATTTAGCATTGTATAGTTTCATGATTAATGGCACATGTGTGAGTATTGTGTACCTTCAAGTTACACTATCTTTTTTGGTTTATTACTTTGACTTGAATGTACCCTGGCTGTTGGGAGTGTCATGCTCACTCAAAAATCTCTCTGATGGTGACGTTTATGTTTCATTCAACGTTTGGCTCCGTCAGCCGGGACTGGTCATCTCTCAACTGCCACAGTTTGTTTTAATTGTTAGTACTTTGAATTGTGTCTTTTTTGTTTCGGACACTTTTGTCGTGTACGTCTTTCTACATCGTTCTCATGAATTAATTTAAAAAAAAAAAAAATGTAACCACAACTTTGTAACAATTTACTGATTTAAAAGAGTGTCCATGGAGTTTCTTGCACGTTCTTCTCCATAGAGATCTACGCTTTGGAACGTTCAAATAGCTTCACCTCTTTGACTGACCGACCTTGACAATTTAAAAGTGCCTGTAAATGGTTTAATTGAAATAAATGCCTTGAGTTTTAGTTTGAAAGCGCTCCGGGCGCGCGGCGACCAAAATGTATGGAGTAGGGCTGCGCGCCCGTATATCGTTCCTTTGACGCCATACATATTATCTTGTCAGCGCCCTGTCCGCGCGCCCTGTCCGCTTTATACCAAGGCCCTAAGAAGGGAGTCCTGGCCTCTAATGTTTTATGTTTTTTTTTTGTTATTTTAGGAGTTTCTTGCCGATTCTACCCGTGCATTCAATTTGAACCGTGCACTAGCGTCTGACGTTTTATAAGTGCCCATGTAGGCCTATGTGAAACTGAATAGTCGCAATTGTCAAAAACACCTATAATGTAATCTTTAATGGAGGGTATATTGGTCGTAAGAGAACTTGGCCTTCTAGTATGCTAGTTACTTGTATGCAAAACACTGGCATGTACATATTCCGTGCTTATTTACTACGATCACGTGATTATCCTGTGAACAAGTCGTGACGTCGAAATGTTCGCCAATATCTTGTGGTTTTGTACTATATATAGATTCGTCACACAGTCACCAACAATTAACAATTAAACAATTAACCAGCTGCATTGAGGTGCCTTCATCATTAATACTTAATGATGAAGGCGCCTCAATGCAGCTGGTTTCGTTTGTGAGATGCGCGCGGTGACATGGTGATCGCTTAGTCACTCATTAACTAATCATTAGTTAATGTGTGGAAATAAACACGTTATCGTGTTTTGAGGAACAATATTATGTGTGTGAATGCACGTATGCAATTTCAACCTTTTGATTTGAACCGAATTTAAGGTGCCATTGACTCCAAATTGCGTTTTTCTGTCTCGGTTTTCTCCGATTTTTTTATTAAATATATTATAATAAAATTTAAGAAAATGCTGTGTGATTTTCTCCGAATGTTGATACCTAATCTAATCATTCCAAACTCCCAAAGATGACGTTTTATCTTTATAATTAATTAATTGAGCGTCTAATTTCTTTTCAAATTACATGTGCCTTCTATAAGTAGGTACATAATTATTTTACTGTGAAAAACTATCATAATAACATTGTGATTTAGATTATGGAAAAAGGGCCCTTTAAAAACTTTATTAAAAAAAAAATAAGCGAGTTAATAGTAGGGGAGTAAGATTTACGTGCTACGTTACTAATGGTAGCCGTGGTAGTAACGCAACTGGGCCGGATTTTTCTTTTTCTACAGGTGTTCTCTTATACCTGTTTATCTACACTCACAACGTAATGTTCCAAATATGAGTTCAAAAACGAATGCATAAATACATACTTTTTTTTCGAGGATAGGTAAAATTTAAAAAAAAAACCATTACAGTTCAACATTTTCCTTCGATTTTTAAACAACTGCATCATAAAATAACTTTTTAATTTTTAAAGCACACTTTTTCTTTTTAATTTTTGGCGCGGGCTCATTGACTTAAGTCAATGAGCCAGCTTTTATCTTTGTCTATGTTTGAGCGCGCTGCGCAGTCATTCGAATACGCAATGAGAATATCCGCCATATTGGAATTAACTATTTTTCCACTTATTTTATTTCAACTGTATGAGTGAAGATAAAATAGTGTATGCAACGGCATATAATTAGGTATTAAAACACTCGTGTGATGCTATTATCACACTCGTGTTTTAATAACCCTTTTTATATGGTCGTTGCATAAACTACTATTATGCGTCAGATAGCTAAACTATTGCCCAGACCTGTAGGCTGTATCCATAAGATCTATTGCGAACTAGCTTCTACCAGCGGCTTCGCCCGCGTGTATATAATAGCGCGGAAATAGGGAGGTTTCTTGATTTGTATTGTAACTACACCTACTCTACACCTACCTACACCTACTCTACACCTACCCTACACCTACCCTACACCTACCCTACACCTACGCTACACCTACACTACACCTACCCTACACCTACCCTGCACCTACCCTACACCTATCCTAACCAGCCCAAAAAATACTATGACATGTTTCTGGTTTCCTGGTACTTGATGTTTTTGGTCTCGTGGTACTTGTAAATCTGTAGTACTAAGGCAGCAGCGGCTCTGAATTTCCACTTCCTCCTCAGTCTTCATTGATCCATGCCACTTACCGGGATAAAAAGTAGCATATGTCTCATTCCAGGATATGAACTACATGTGTGCCAAATTTCATCCAAATCCGTTCAGCCGTTTTTTGCCTGATTGAAACACAAACATACAAACATTCACATTTATAATATTAGTAGGACTAGTTTCTTACCAGCGGCTTCGCCCGCGTGAAAATCGGAAATAGGGGGAGGTTTCTTGATTTGTATTGTAACTACACCTACTCTACACCTACCTACACCTACCTACACCTACCTACACCTACCTACACCTACCTACACCTACCTACACCTACCTACACCTACCTACACCTACCTACACCTACTCTACACCTACCCTACACCTACCCTACACCTACCCTACACCTACGCTACACCTACACTACACCTACCCTACACCTACCCTACACCTACCCTGCACCTACCCTACACCTACCCTACACCTACCCTACACCCATCCTAACCAGCCCAAAAAATACTATAACATGTTTCTAGTTTCCTGGTACTTGATGTTTTTGGTCTCCCGGTACTTGTAAATCTGTAGTACTAAGGCAGCAGCGGCTCTGAATTTCCACTTCCTCCTCAGTCTTCATTGATCCATGCCACTTACCGGGATAAAAAGTAGCATATGTCTCATTCCAGGATATGAACTACATGTTTGCCAAATTTCATCCAAATCCCTTCAGCCGTTTTTGCCTGATTGAAACACAAACATACAAACATACAAACATTCACATCCTACTAATATTATAAAGGTGAATGTTTGTATGTTTGTATGTTTGTATGTTTGTGTTTCAATCAGGCAAAAACGGCTGAAGGGATTTGGATGAAATTTGGCACACATGTAGTTCATATCCTGGAATGAGACATATGCTACTTTTTATCCCGGTAAGTGGCATGGATCATTGAAGACTGAGGAGGAAGTGGAAATTCAGAGCCGCTGCTGCCTTAGTACTTCAGATTCACAAGTACCAGGAGACCAGAAACATGTCATAGTATTTTTTGGGCTGGATAGGGTAGGTGTAGGGTAGGTGTAGGGTAGGTGTTGGGTAGGTGTAGGGTAGGTGTAGGGCAGGTGTAGGGTAGGTGTAGGGTACATGTAGGGTAGGTGTAGGGTAGGTGTAGGGTAGGTGTAGGGTAGATGTAGGGTAGGTGTAGGGTAGATGTAGGGTAGGTGTAGAGTGGGTGTAGGGTAGGTGTAGTTACAATACAAATCAAGAAACCTCCCTATTTCCGATTAACACGCGGGCGAAGCCGCTGGTAGAAGCTAGTTTATAATATTAGTAGGATTAGCTCATAAGTAGCATGTGTAAGCAGAATACATAAATGTAAAAGAAATGCCAAGCCCCGAAACCTCCACTGAAATAGCGAGGGAGACGTGGTTGATCAACTACCCCATGGCTTACGTTCAACTTTGATATAGCGATGTAGGATTATTCCAACTACTAAATGGTCAAATTAAGGTGGAAGCGCCAGGGTAGCCCGCAAAATTCAAATTTTCTCACGTTTTTTGCAATTTGCAGGTCAGTACCAGGTTGTATGTTGGTCAAAATATGATTTGCGGCCGTAGCAAGTATGTATTTATAAAATAATAATCATTAAAATCATTAATACCTACAACTCTTTCAGTTAGAATTGATGTGAAATGTAGTACTTATTTCAATGAAATCATAGCATTTGGAATCAATTCTAACTGAGACAGTTGTATTGATGATTTTAATGATTACAGTTCTATAAATACGTACTTGCTACGGCCACAAATCATATTTTGACCAACATACAACCTGGTACTGACCTGCAAATTGCAAAAAACGTGGAAAAATTTGAATTTCGCGGGCTACCCTGGCGCTTTCACCTTAATATGGTTATAGAAATTCCGCAGACGTGTTGGTATTGTTATTTATTGACGAGAAACATCCATGAAATTAAAAGATTTAAAAAAATTGTCATTACCATCACGATTGCGGAGTTTCCCTAGGTAATTAAATTTAATTTGACCTTGTATAATTTAGTAGTACTTAAGACTAAGTCAAAAGCTTTACTAAATCTTTTTATCACGGAAGCTGCTGCTATTGTAGAGAAAACTATTTTACTTTACATTGTTATGCTAAATGAACATTTTGTTAATGTTTTTGTTATCTTCTTTTCGATTTGTGTACTAAAAGATAGTGAGTTTTCCTTACTTCAGAATTGTGTGCGGTCTCGGACCGAACGGACGCCGCGTTTAAATACCTAGTGTTGTAGTGCAGAATTAATTATAATTATTGTACAGACTTTGTTGCGTATCGTTGTCACACATTCGAGGGAACTACTTTAGTGAAGCAGATTGTTTTAATACAACGACGTTTCTCACCTTTAGTTATCAAGTATTCCATCTTAATTTATCCGGTTGATTGGTAGGTTTCACAAAACCAGCGCCGTACCTATATCAAAACAATCTTTGAAGACTACTTATAGTGTTTTTTGTTGCCCACAGATTTCAAAATGAGTAAGTTGTGCAGACAAGTGTCTATCGAGTCCCCAGGACCGACCCTGAGGGAATGCGTGTTTAGTTTCGACGTCCCCGTGCCCGATGTGCCCATGTACGGCGCCAGGATACGAGTGGTGTACGCAGGAGCTTGCTATAGAGCCAACAAGACTCGCTCAGCCTCCGTCTGCAGCACATCTTCCATATCCTCCATCGGCAGCCTCTCAGGAGAAATGGAGAACTTCGGTATCCACACTCACGCCACTACTGCGCATATAGGTCTGAGAGACGGTGCCTTGTTCCCTGGCTATGAAGTCGCTGGCGTTGTAGACGCAATCGGCAAGGCTGCGGAAAGACTAGACGGCATCAAAGAAGGTTCCAGGATTGTTTTGTACCCCTACGAGGGTGTGCCCAATGGATATGCGGAGTATATTGTCGTGCCAGATTTCAAATGCTTGGTGCCTGTACCTGAGCAGCTGCCACTGAGCGTTGCGGCGATGTTGCCTACTGGTGCTTTACTGGCGATGAATACTGTGGCCACGGCAGGGGAGTGTCTGAAGCGGGTGTTGGAGGGCCCATCGAAGAAGGACAGCACGACGGTGCTGATCGTGGGCACGGGCGGGCTGGCCCTGTGGGCGCTGCGCATCGCCACGCACTACTTCAAACACGCCTCCTACAACAACCGCATCAGACTCTGTGTGGCCACACTCAAGGACGAAGGATTCATTCTAGCAAAGGAATGCGAAGAGTAAGTTCAACTCAATATTTATTTGTGTCGTAACTTTCATCCATCTTATGTTTTCTGTTTAGCTTATCAATACACATTTATTTCTAACATATAATATGTAGATTGAATAACATCTGCCAATAAATATTATTTTAATCTTTGCCCAAGGTTGTTGAGGTCGTCGTATTATTTGATTGAATGCAATCAAATGTGATTTGATATTATTTCAATGTAGGCTAAGCGACATAATTGAGCTTTAGACAACTCCTGGTAACCCTGAGTTCCGCAAAAAATATTCGCACGGTGACAAAGAAAGAGCATAAATTACATCTCGGCACATATGAATAGCATTGAAGAATTCACAATTGAAATTGCATTATCAGTGCACAATAGGCGGATCAGTCAGGTTTTATTAATCAATTACTTTCTGGTTCAACCCGGTCGTAGTTGTAGACTCGACACGATACATGATCTAAACTTGTGTTCTGAAGTTGCTGTTACTAACCGACTAGCTAACTGAAGGCTACGTACGGCTTGTAAGGATCTAGATAAAGTTCGAGCTGATAAAATAGGTCTTGTATTAGATGTCAAGCCTATGGCTACGTCAAAATATTCTATGAATATATTGAACTAGGACACAATTGTTTTTAAAAAAATACGTAGCACAGCATCTGCATCTTTACTTTACAAAATCGGAGAGAGCCCTTGCTGTCTGATCACCAGGAGAAACTCAAATCCTTCACTTACTAGGTGCCCAAACAAAACAACCATTCGTTTTTGTTGGTCCTTTTTTTCAGCATGACCATCATTGAGGTCGTTTCTCTACTCCGATCGGATATGATAGAGATCATTAGACTTTTATGTAGTTCAGCTTCTAGTTGATTTTTGTTATTCGTGGTTAATATCAACAACGAATGCTACCTAGAAAATTGTAGATCATCTCCTGCCTTTATACCTGCAGTGCCTAATTCTTTGTCTTCCATACTTCTGTTTATACCTTCGTCTCAATAATTCACTGTGTTTCTAACTATTAATATTTTTTCACATATGTAATCCATTTTTAGTTTGGTCGCTTCCGATAAAGCAACCAGACAACGTACCGAAGATTGACTAAGCTCTCGATTGTCTTTTATTTAATGCAGGGTGAATGTAGTCCAATGGAATGAGGACTTGTATGAAAAGCAGCTCATCGAGAGAACGACAGACGCGTGCGGAGGACCCGTCGATGTGGTGTTGAACTTCGGCACCACTTCGAGATCACTGCATCGTTCTTTGCAATGCCTTGCTACAGTGAGTAGAAATATTCTTATCCCTTGCATTTCGTTGCTAATGACATAATAAATAATAATAATACTTTACATGCTCCAAAATGCCAAATCTTTGAAATGTGTGGTGATCATAGCATGAACCAGTAGTTTAAACGTGCTTTCCGAAGCACGGAGGGTCGGTACGTGATGGATGATCATCCATAGATATTAGATCTACATCGGCAAACGTTGCTCAAACTTGATCAAATTCCTCTGCCAATCTGATAACACACATCTATTACTTCTCAGGGAGGAGTGGTACTAGTGACGGAAGACGTCGGGGAGCACCTTCTGCCCAAGTTTGCGAAGAAGGCCGAAGACATGAACGTCAACATAGAAATCGTTCCCAACGGCTCTATAGAACAGCTCAAGGAACTGGTGACACTAGTGGCTAATGGTGAAGTAAGTATTTAAGCTATTTTCCTGTGTTCAAAGAACGGGAACCAGACTGTGATACATGGCGCTTTCCCTCTCATAAAAACGCGCAAGTGACAACCTGTACAATTTTCATCGTACCAATTTTTTAGGTTTTATTTTGGCATAACTTTGTCTCGCGTTTATAATATAAATAAGAGACTTCGAAGTTAATAAAATAGTTCAGTGTTGTGAATCTGTTTAACCTTGCAGTGATATTTCGAAGGCTTCATTTGCTATTTGTTTTGGTCACTCAATAAAACTTGGTTAATACAAATAAATAAATGAATTGAATTGAATTATCGTGCCTGAGAATTCTTCATATATTATTTGCATACCTCGCAAACTATAGCCGTTCTTAAGAGGGATTTGATCACTTTTAAACGTCATCTTAAAATAGCATATTGAAATACTATGGGGCTTAATAACGGCTCCCAAGAAATCTATAATTTCAGGTCAAAACTTTTCCAAGACTTATTTCGAACTAGGATCATGTTGTCATATTTACGTCATCAATACTGCAAAACTCAAAGTATCTCTCTGAGAATCTACGTTGTCCGCAGACGCACAAGGAGCGGAAAGTCCACCACTTGCAATGTTACCACGTACTAAACTTAAGAGTTCTAACCGGATTTTAACCCTAAATCCAGTACATAGCCGAGTCATTCAGACCTCGTTTAGGATAAGTTTTTATTAGTCCGTCGCCTGCTACCCCGCATCTACCTGTTAACATCAGTGTACTCATACAACTTGCGGAATCAGGAGCAGCTGAATTGCTCTGCGTACCTCTTTACAAGCTTAGGAAACAATTAGGGATGTAGCATCTGTACCGTCCATTTGGGTAAACTACGAAATGAGGGGTACCGATATGTTCATCAAGACATTAAAGAAGCACATAGAGTGTATCGGTGACCGCTAATTCCGCAGTTTGTGCGAGCATACTGATGGTAACTAGTAGATGGCGGGGTCACAGGCGTTGGACTACAAGATTACCACTATATTGCAAGGATATATATACCGGCTAATACACTGCACTGATTGATTCACAAGGGGGCAAATCGTTCCCTCAATGCAAGGCCAATTTAGATCAATTTATTCAATTGCAGTGTTAACTTCCAATCGGAGTACATATTTCATTCTCGGCGTTGCATGTTAGCAGTGCAATCGCTTCGGTCTTACCATGCAGTTAACAGTCCTGTGTCTCCTCCCAGCAGATTGGTGAAATTGTCGCGTAAGTCAATTTATTTTACATAGGTATTGCAATTTTTCTTCTGAGATTTTTATTTCTATTGAATTTTTACGTGTTATTTTTTTTGTTTATGATTTTTTACCTCCGTGTTCAACTAGGGATTTCTTTTTAGGTTATTGTTTTACGGACTTTTGTTGACTCAACCGCGAATTCGTTTATTTAGTTTATTTTCGTAACAACGGTCTAACGTTTCACGCACCTGATCGTAGTTGGATTATCAGGTTGTTTTTATTTAGGAGTATGTTTGTTGTAAGTTACGTCTTTGTTGGAGTCTATTCGACCTGCAGATCTTTCAAGGATTTAGTTTCCAAAACCACATTTCAGGATTTTTTTATTTTATTTCCAATGTGATTTCTCATTTTTTTTTTCATTTTAATCTTGTCTTCAATTTTATGGTTTGTTCCAACTCTCGGATGCGTTACCTTTTCTTCTAACATGTTCGAAAAATAATTTAAATGTACCTCAAAATTTTATGCGTTCGCGGTTAAACCAAAAGAAAGAAAGATGATTTTTTTTCTTTGATTGATAGGTTCGGACTAAAAAACTAAAGGCCGTTGCTGAATAATTAATTAACTTGTCTGTTTACGTCATTCAATAACGTAAGGTTCATCCAAATTGTCATGTAAGTTCACCGTATATTACAATTGTTTCCAAAAATACTTTATGGTAAATGCAGTTATGCGAAGACAGATTTCAATATTATCGCGTGCAATTATTTGGAGTAGACCACGCGAAGTTTCGTTATCTACGCAAGGTCGTCCGATACTCTAGAGATTTTTACCGGTAGGTGTATTAGGTGATAAATACCTGTTTATCAGGCTCTCGAAACTAATGAAGTAGTCAAGTGTATATATGCATTGAGATAAAATACAAAACATTTTGGGATGATCTAGGATCATTTATGAATTATTACCCTACTGCGTCAGAAGGAGGGTAATAATTCATAAAGAAATCTATTAAAGGACAATAAGCAAGTTGAGATGGTCTACGATTGGTTTCTAGAATAGACCCTTTATTATGCTCACCGTATAAGATTTTTTTTTTGTGTTCTTTTCTTGCAATCAGTCATCCCAAACTATAAGCAGTTGAGGTGGGTCCTTTTTGTCGTTTAGGGCGCTGCTGCCACCGGAGCCAGCCCTTTCTTCGTCATTACTTGGATCTCAGATCCTCTAATCATCAAAGATATCACGTCGCTTTTTAAGCCGAGGTATGGTTTCAGGGATCAGTGAGCTGCCCTGCTAGCTGGTTTGGGTGCTTCGACAGTCTTAATTTGTAGTTTGCTCCTGTGTCTATTTCTTATATTACCATAGGCATGTTCAGAATGTCATGGTCCTCTGTTGTTCTTATATACCATGGTGCGTTAGATATTTGTTTTAATATGTAGTTTTGTACTCTCTGTATACCCATGATGTTGGAGGCGCTGGCAGAGCCCCACAACTGGATGCCGTATGTCCGAATAGGTTTAAAAATTTAAAGAATGCAGAGTTAAAAGTCTAGCCGAAGTTTGTATTTTTTTTTCTTTTTTAAAAGCCTTTTATCAAATCCTTAACACCCAGTATTCCTTTTCGTCTATAAATTCTCACTAGGTAACTGCCTTGCATTAAATTTGGCAGTATATGATCTGATCAGATACTGAAGCTGCCATGCAGTAACAAATTCCTACTCTTTTTACCTTGAGATATACCGATCTGATTAAAAAAGAGGGTTTAATATTAGTGTAGAAATAGTTTAGTACTCTGATCCGTTCTGCAGAAACTTTTCTGTAGCGTTAACGTCAGACGCTCACGTCAAAATGAATGGAAATGACATTAGGTGTGGAAAGGAAACGTCATCACCTAATGTCATTCCCATACGTTAACGCTACAGAAAAGTTTTTTGTCTAGGCCTGCTGAGGCTCTAGACAGCCGAGATTCTGTCAGCGGTAGAAGGTAGGCGATTGCGGCGTCAAAAATGTATGGGATTGACGATTACAAGCGTCCGAAATACCTGATTTATATTGGTATTACAACAATCGCATTCGCTTAGATTAGACACTTAACGGCACGTCGCTTCCTGGACATGACCGGAGGCTCTCGACAGATCCCGAGCCTCTGGTCCCTCCATCCTCATCCTCCACACGTATAAGGAAAACAGAATTTTGCTGTATCCTGTTATCACGTAATCGGTGGATGTTGTTAGATAACCGTCTGATACGATCTCTCAATTATTTATGATGCCCACTTGGCCGGGACTCGTAGAGGGCAATTGAAAATATTACAGTCCGCACTGCCGCGTCGCTCGGTCAGGTTCAAAGTCAGGTTAATTTGTGGGTCAATCAAAACTCATGTGAAAGTCTTGCTTGGGAGTGTAAAGCTTACGAGTGCAGTCATTCTCTGTCGGACTCTGCTTCTCCTGATAATTACAACCGCTTTTAAGTCGAAAGTGAATACGTTACTGCTCCATCGTCGGCCACATCATCGCTTATCGTCAGGTGAGATGTGGTCAAAAGCCAGCCACTTATTTTTATTTTTTTACTAGCCAAAATTTAGACCACTGCTGGGCAAACATCTCGAGCTACTCATAATTGTCAAAAAACCGGTCAAATTCGAGTCAGACTCGCGCACCGAGGGTTCCGTGACATCGTTTTATTTTTCCTGCATTAACTTCTATCATTTAGAATAACTTCATATTTTTCTCTATGAAAACTTCGGAGAAAAGGGGGAACGGTATTTTTTTACATTATCGTCAAAAGTCGAAAACAATAAAGCCTAGAAAAAGAAAAAATGTTTGAGAATGTGCAAATAGCGCTCTTTCACATGAACCCCCATGCTAATAGCCTCACTTCGATTTTTTTTTTATTTCAGTCCCTGTTGCAAAAAAAAACGTAAATTATTGTTTCTTTCTTATTTGTAAAATTGTTGGGCAAACGTCATCTACAACTAGGTATTCCAAATTTCAAGTTGATAGCTTTAGTAGTTCTTCAGAAATATTTTTTGTATGGGGCCCCCCTTAAATATTTATTTTATTCTGTTTTTAGTATTTGTTGTTATAGCGGCAACAGAAATACATCATCTGTGAAAATTTCAACTGGCTAACTGACACGGTTCATGAGATACAGCCTGGTGACAGACGAACGGACGGACGGACGGACAGCGGAGTCTTAGTAATAGGGTCCCGATTTTACCCTTTGGGTACGGAACCTTAAAAACAAATAGGTATTTGTAGGTGGCCACGAAAATGATTTGATTTGTTGTTTTTATTGTGTCATACTGCAGTGATAGTGAAAAAAGGTGATGAGATTTAACGACGCGACGTTTAAAATTTTACTGAATTTATCAGGATTTGAGACGCTCTGCGCGTCTTACTTTAATAAAATAATCCTGAAAAAAAAGTTACATTTTGTCGAATACGTCTTTTTATCTCGATAGAAATGTATGCTTTACGATGCGGAGATGGTCAATATGTAATTAATGTAACTTTTTAGATTGACGCTTCTATTTTCCGACAGTGATTTTGAACCTTGGTAGGTTAATAACGAAAAAAAAAAGATTTTATTTTTATTAGGTCAAAATCCGTAACATAATGTTATTTGTCCCCAGATCGAGCCGCCGCCACACTCCGTGTTCCCAGCGGAGGAAGCGCAGGAGGTCGTGAGGAAGCTCGGCAACTCCGAGATCAAAGGCAGGGCCATCCTCAAATTCCACAACATCGACTAATCACCCAGGCCTACCCGCTCACTGTGTCATTATATTATTTGCTTAGATAAGACGGTACGTAGTTAAGACCTGTGGACATTTGAAGATTGCACCTTCACCCGAGGGTCGGACCCATCCTCCGACCCTTTTAGAGGGCCACGAAAGCATCTGGCACAACCAGCCGTCGTTTAAGAATCGCGTGGAACTCGGATCGTCGGATAACTTCATCCATCGGACGGTGAGGGACCACCCGAAGCACGGATAAGCGAAACGGTGCGACATCATAGACGCTGACTACGGAAATTATTTTTCACTAGAATTTAAGTTTTAAATTGATTACCTACTATCCAAACTTTCTTCAATAGCAATCACCAAAGTTATAAAAAAAACTCATTTTATATTATATCGAGCCATTTTTCGGCAAATCCTCATCAAACGCGACTGTTTTAAAGCTTCGTGATTTCCTTGAGCTCCAGATTTCTTCATGGGTCTCGGCGCAGAACTGACTAGTTCTCACGATGAATGCAAGCTTTCGAAGAGATTCGTTCTTAGCTTGATGCGAATTCTGTTTTTCCTAATAATCGTTTATGCAAAGCGAACCATTTACAAGCCTATTGTGTTTGCTGCTGGCGTTTACATCGGCGTCCTGCTGATTCTGTTCCATTGCTGAGCGGCACCTCTTTACAACACGCTAGATACTTGCTGATCCAGAGCATCGTCACTGTGAACCTATCTATCTCTACTATAAATATCCATGTCTTCTCCAAAAATGACTTTCAAAAACATCTTGTCCAAAATTTGGCAAACCATCATAAAGCGTTTTCGTAAATCCAATTGAGTTCAAAATCAACATTGCTCAAATGCTGACTGATGGCTGCCTCCTGCACATTCTGTTCGGCAATAACACCGTACATTAGTTGGTGGCTCTCGATTTTGGTTAATCTAAACCCAGTTCTCGGTACTGCCGATATATATTTCTTGGAGATCGTTATATTAATACCCATTGATACTGAGCCGATGATTCAATATTGAGGCTAAAGTAATCGAGCTTTAAGGTTACTGAATAATAATTAAGCTAACATATATAATAGTTTTTAGTTGAAAGTTACCACTGTCCGTGGTGTATATCTAATGAAACCCCTCTTAGTTGATATGTTTAAATTAGGAAATCTTGCGGCGCTAGGAAACGCACACACTTAGTAAGTTTTAATTGATAATCAGACGGCTGAAGTATTGACTTATAGGATCGAAAGGTCCAAGTCCAATCTTCCCGCTGAATTATTGGTTAACTGTGACTCTTGTGACCCCTGTGACTCTTGTCGCTACAGGGGTTGACAAGATCAATCATATTATATATTTAGAAAATAACTCTTCTGAATGCCATGTCGATCTGCGTTAGTATTTCTATGACGATATGTATGTGGTGGCTTTCTAATTTCATCTAAGCGTATCATTGCCATAGATTCCTCTACGGGGAAGTCGCGAAGTTCAGCCAAAAAATACCAAAAGAAAACTAACGATGGCAGAGGTTACCTTCACGCGTTGCGTGACTCAGAAACCCGCTTGTCAATGACAGCTTGGACAAAGACTAAATTATGCACTGCGTCCGATTCGAAACACAAAAAACGCGCAGTTTTTACATTTAAAAATAATCCATGATTTATGAATTGGTGATGAAGGCTCGTATTCGGATCAGACGTAATGCACCCACTTCGATACAAATTACAATTCGTATCCCGCTGTCCTTGTTCTCTCGGACTCGAATCGGGCGCAGGACACATGCTTCCATGCAGATCATAATGCGGATCGTTCGGCTGTTATTTTCCCGGGTTCATTTAGGAAGAAGGGTGCTCGCTTCGGTTTTGAGAGTGATGCGGTTTCTACGATCCGTCTTGTCTCGAGGATTGACCCGGCACGCTGCATTAGTGTAACGCCCCCTAACTGTGCTATCATCACCTTATGTACTTGTTAGAACTGTCCTATTTTATTTGTATTTCATTACCATGAGTCTGACTACTGGCTGGATCTCAAGTCGGCTTTCAATATCTCCAACCTCCGACTATTCTGGTGATTGTAGCTGTTCAGGGTATTAAACTAAAAAACATTAATAGAAAAGAATAATAAGAGGTATGTTTGCTTTTCTTTCTCCTCTTATCCATTAGATAGGTTTGCATTAGCACAGTTAGCTTTGTCAGTACAATCAATCAGTCAAGTATATCATTGGTTTTGCCACTCAGCACTTCATTTGCTCATTCATTTTCTAACAGACCATAAATATTTGAAATAATTTTATCTTTGCTTTTTATCTAAAATCCTAAATACGTAGAGACATGTTATGTTGCAATGTAGGTTAAATACATTTAATGTAGTGTCTAATGTAGTATATAATCGGTTATCTTTATTCTCTATGCATTTTATTTGATTGGTATTGGCAGTACCTATGTAGTTAAGTTTCCACACTTTGTTTATAAATGACTCAAAATTCTTATATCGTTCCAAATCGACCTGAATTTAAAATGAATAAAAAAACTGGTAATGAGCGAGTCAATCTCGTCCTCTGAGGGTTCCGTACCTACGTGACAATAATATTGTTCTAACTTTATATCTTAAGTTTATGTGACCGCAAAGCTACGGTTTGGTTTTCCATTTTGGTACGAATCTCTAAAAAAGAACAAAGTTATTATTACCTGCAATTGATATTATTAGGTATGGAACCATACATAAAACGTAAAACAACACTGAATACGTCGTCAAAATAGAATAGAACATACTGCAATATCAAATTAAATACATTATCTATAAAACTAAATTATTTAGGTGTAGTTACTCAAGTATGTAGGTTTTTTTGTAGTATAAATTGAGGTTTTTACATGGATTTAATTAAACATAATTTCACTTCTTAGAGATGTCTGTTATTATAAAAAACCTAGGCTAGTAAGTAACAAATATATCAAAATCCTACTCAACAAGAGTCTTGTAACAATTGATAGACAAGTTCAAAATGATCAATTTGTTTAAACAAAATTCATTGAAGCAATTGATGTACCTACTCTCGTCATAACTATTTTGTTTACAAAAAATTATATGTGCTGTATCTCCAAGTATCATATCAGTAATCAGGACCAATCAACGTTTTTTAAAACCACAGGCAGAATTTTTCTTCTTCTTTTAATTATAAATGCGGTGTGCTCCTGTTTGTTTGTTGCGTTTTCAAAATTCAATCGCTGAAAATTATTCTGAAAAAATCTTTGTGAAAATACGAACTGCGTCTTACCTTTAGAATTTTAAAAACTGTGTCATGTCTTATAGACTACCAAATCACTCGTCTTGGAGTGTAAGTAGGTCGCATTTATGAATTCTTATTTATCTGAGCTTCAACTGGTAATGTAAAATAACTGAAAATCAATTGAAATACAGTAACCCAAAATGTGAATGCATCTTCGTTCACATTCAGGGAATATTTTTAAATATTCACAATATTTATTTTCATTTGAAAAAACAACAATAATAGTTTTGTCTCTACCTTTAAAAAATCCAAAAAAATGTTTTACTTATATCAAAATAATTTACATTTCCTGTTGCTCGCGGTTCCATTCGTATCATAGGAAAAATATTATGTAACTAAAATAGTAATAATATCCTGTGTTTCCGAATATTGTCTGTCTGTGTGCCAAATGCTATCCAAATTCGTCCAGCCGTAAACGTGTGATCATGTAACAAACATACGAACCTTCATATTTGACTATACTATTTTAAAATTAGAAACTAAATAATATGCTAGCAATAAAAAAACGGCGCGTGGTTTTCCACCATCTTAGAATAGTCCACCCGTTTCTTCCCTCACGGGTGTCGTAAAAGACGAGTAAGGAATAAATAAACTTTGTCTGAGGAACATAACAATATCATCAATTAATGTTCCTAATTACCCTATTGGACCGCTCTGTGGTCTATTGGGATGCCCGTATTCGGTATTGGATGCTAGTACTTTACAATAATGAACGATCTAACTTAAAACGCATCCATTGAATGAATAATTGAAAATGGTCACAAAATAGTAGTTAAGTTATATTATGCTTTCAGTAGTTTTTCCCGTTCCCGTATAGCCTATCCACGAACGTCGCTATCATGTACAAAAATAATTTTCCAAATCCGATTGGTAGTTCCAGAGATTAGCACATTCAAACAAACAAACAGGCAAACTCTTTACCTACTACATTATAGTATAGATTTAGCTACCTACAGGTTTAGTTTATTGATATTCGAATTGTGTACCTTTACGTTTTTATTTATTCATGATCGGTTTGTTACAATTATATGTCATAGGCGTTATTAATATAAAAATAAATTAACCACATGATTTATTTAAATACTGATTAGCCAATTCTTAAATTCAAATGAAATCTTCTGTGTTTTTTTTTATAAACTAGGCTGTTAGTGTTTATGAAGCAAGCTGTTAAACCCGAAACAATATATTATAAATCCTAATATACATTATTAGAGCCTGCCTTTCATATTAATCAATATAAACACATTATTTCAATATGTAATGTCTTCAATTGATCAGTTTTCGCCGACGCCAATGATCCCCAATTAGTAATTTCTCATTCAAAACAAGAGCATCCTAGTTATTTTCTTACAAACCACATATTATTAGTTAGTAGTAGAAATCATATATTAATCGTAATCATTAGCATTTTACTCCTGCAAAGCTCATTTATATAAGTACCTAAGTAGTTTAGTTAGCTCGTTCACGTAAGGTAAGTAAGGTAACCGATATTAAGAGTCAGCATCAATGGTTAGCTGCAATGCGTCGGCGTCACCCTGCCCTAATGCATGATAAGTATGATAAGGAGACGGTAAACAAAGTCGGTAATGATAACGTTTGCGAGCGCACGCTAATTTTAGCGCCCTATCCTGTGAGAGATGTGCTGCCTTTGCACTGAAAGCTACGCTATGGTTCGCGATATAGATGCTTTGTTGAACCCATCATTAGAAATGATTAATATCTGGTGGATATGACAGGTTTTACGGCTTGGAAAAGGGTGGTAGGTTTGTTTTATAGCGATATTGGTATAGGAGATAAGTAGGTCGAAAGATAAGTTTTATAAATCATTAGATGTAGATGGAATAACATAAAAGTAGTTTGTATTGTATCTAGATTTAGATAGGAGATAAGCTATGTTATATCATTATTTTTTATCGTTAACGTTAATCTAAACATGACTTTAAACAGCGATAGTCACCTTTCGGTTTTCAGCGGAGAATACACCGCCCTATCTTATCCCTTGGATGTTGTAAAATACAAATAAGGGACCGTCTACAGTTTTAAAAATGAAAGCACAACATCTGTCCTACAAATCACGAAGAACTGCACTTACTAAACCGCGATTCAAAAGTAGATACTCAGTGTTACACATTATAGTAGTATAGCCTGTACAATTCATTATACACGCACCATGGTGCGACAGAACTGACGGACAAAAATCAAGTTTAAACAATGATTTGTGCAGTGGTTTTCACCACTTCACAAATCTAAAGACTAATGATAGCTAAGAGACAGCTAGAACTTTTGTGATAAAACATCGGAGACAAGCCATGAAATACGACCAAAATACTTTTTCTTAATGACCGATTAAAAAAATCATCGCTTTCAGGCAGAGCGTAGCTTCCAGTATGCGCATGCCTGATGAACAGTAGCATAGGTTACGTCTGCTTAGCTTGAGTTATTCACGTCCAAAGATGATAACGCTAGTGATGCAATCAAAGAATCAATGTCACAACAACATAAACTGTAAATAGTTTTATGTAAGTCATGTTTAACGAATTTTATTATATACCTATGCTAGAGACTCGACACACCGACGCGTTATGAACATGAATGTTGTACCTATAGTTTTTAACCCTCGACGTAAAAACGGGAGCTACGATGCCACAGACAGATTAACACCCTAATCTGTCTGTGGCATCGTAGCTCCCGATTCCCGAACGGATGAACCGATTTTGAATTTGTTTAAACACTATTTCGTGAATATTAATTGCTTGGATAAATTGAAAGATAGAGTAGTTTGTAGTTTAGACTGCTTACTGCTATATATAAAATCACTTCAGCCTACCCTTTTGCTGATCCTAATCAATCATCGCTTCCTTATTGGTAAAGTATTGTCGAGTAGAGGATGTCCAAAACCAGGTACTTCTAAGTTACTTGAACATATAATTCCACATAAAGAAGGCACTAACATGAGGCTATTTTTAGGCGCGTTTGTTCGGAGATGCTTGCGTGCTGTAGGTACATTTTGTCTTTATATTTTACTGTATTATTTTATTATAATAATCTTGTTTATTCTTAGGATTAATATATGTAAATATCCTTGTCTCATGATGAGCACTGCGGCAGCATTTTTAAGTAGAACTCAACTGGTAGAATATAATTTTCTTCTTCGTAGCGTTGTCTTGGCGAAGTGCCATTGTCATCTTTCTTAACACTCGCTCCTGAGTTTTCTCAGCCGTTTTTTGGCTCTCGTGTCGTGTAGGTACAGGTATTGCAACCGTTTTAAAAGCAAATATAAAACATGAACATATCAGTCTGTTGTTTAATCTCAGTAATATTCTTACCAAATGGCCGTGATCCGCGCTCCGAATGCATACATAAATTGTCGAATGAAGCATAAGCTTGTCTTAAATTCGGGCTACATAATATATTTGCTTGCCACCAGAAGGTATCGTAAGGTTCGATTACTTATTCATGAATCAGTTGACGGGCCGCTCAGACATTCAAGTATCAACAGTCAGTAAGAGTGTCCCCACTCATTACTCAAAAAGGAATCAACATCACGAAATTTTGTTAGTCAAAAGTTTTACTGGAAACGCCAGCAGTATTATTTAACACATAATATTGGCTTCAGTACCTACACACGTAAGTAGTGTACCGACACATACAGCTGAGCCCTAATAATAGTTAAGTAAACTATCGAATTAAGACAATTTCAGGAATTGATAACCTGACAAAGTTACATGGAACTACCGCCTGTAATTTGGCCAATTCAAAGAAGAATTATCTAAAACGTAATATATTTTTCTGTCCACGATTTAGAGATCTTTCTCAATCTTGTATCCATTTATGTAGAAAATATTATAATGTCTTGTATTGATAAACTAGAATAACTCGTAATATAATGCCCATATACCTAATTTAAGGAAATATAATAATCTATATGTTATAGGTCACAGGTACATGTACCTTTTTCAATATACACAAATTATACGAGAATGCAATTAATCGTAGTTTTTAATATGTCTATACATGTCGATTTAGAATGACGTTTTGTCTTTACGAATTAGTATATTTGCATCTAACATGTAGTTTTATTTAGACGGTAAGAAGTATTAATGGTTATTATAAAGAAAACATATTATAAACATATATATATATATATATTATAGAGCATCTAATGTCACAAATAGTTGACACAAATGTCATATTATATTATTATTAATAATGTATGCATAATAATTAATTATTAAAAAGAAAACATTGTATTGATTATTAATGACGTTAACATCACATTATTATAAAAGTTATCGCTGAGTTAATTGGCACAAAGTAATTATATTACAAGAATATGTATAAATAGTGATATTATATTCTCACAGTAAGTGTAATTATTGTATCTCCATCTATTGTTTTATCGAAAGTTTATTTTTTGATGATTGTATAAAAATCACTTTAAATTTGTTTGCCACCACTAGTCAAAAATGAATTGATATCCAAATTGGTTAGTAGATATATACAAAGTATATATTATATACATAGTATATTATATATTATAGTCTCTTATTATCTCTGATTTAAGTTAGTGCGTAAGTTGACAATTGTATGTCTGTATTGTAAACGTATCTTTATGAAATAAAGTAATGTAATATTTGTAACATTGTTTGTGTTTAATTTGAAACTCAATCTCAGTTACCGCCCTTTTACTATAATCTTATCTATCAGAAATGAAAAGGCCTCGTGTGTCAGGTTGTTGTCACCTTTGTTGTTTACATATCGAGCACATGATTTAAAACGACTGTATAAGGGCTAGTTCAGACATGCGGGAACCGCGCGTTCACGAATCGCGTGGTTTCAAACCGCAAAATTGTGATGCTATTCAGACACCGGCGGGCGGTTATTATGCGATTTTCGTGCAGGAATAACGTCAGTTTGAAAATGGAGGTCGACGAAGAAGTGTGTTTACTGTGGTTGCTCCTTAAAAAAAAGAAAAGAAAAAGGCGGTATATATTGGGTGCATCCAATATTATGTGACCGACTAGTACATGGTCAGTTCGTAACGTTATATCTCAATTTAAGAATGTATGATAAAAAAGTTTTTGACTTTTTGAGAATGTCAATAATAGTTATTTATGATATTAGTGCGGTAAGTTGGTTTTTACAAACGAGTAGACGAATGTAAGCACGAGACGAAGTCGAGGGCTTACCATAGTCACGAGTTTGTAAAAACCAAATCCGCACGTGTGTCATACAACGTTTTTCGACACATTTGCAAGAAAACATTACAATAAGTAATGAAACAAACTTTTTGTCTCTAGAAATCAGTCGGAAAGTCGCAACAATCTTTGACGTTTCTAATATGAAAATGGCGCGAATTTGCAAAGGGCGCCACATGCGCGTGGTGAAAATTAGAACCACATACTTTATTTTTTTTATTTATCTTCTCTCATTTTCTCTATAGTATTAAAATACGTGCAGAAATTGGTTTTTACAAACTCGTAACTATGGTTAGCCCTCGACTTCGTCTCGGGCTTACATTCGTCTACTCGTTTGTAAAAAAAAAATTACCGCACTAATATCATAAATAACTATGATGAACTAATTGAACTGCTCAGGCAAGATATTTCAAGCTCTGAAACGCATATGAGGCCAAGCGTGTCACCAGAAGAAAAACTCGTAATAATTCACGAGCTGTGACGTGCTAACCGCGCGGTACCCGCAACGCAACTGAACGCGAAGTAAAGACTCCATAGTAACAGAAACGCGCGGGAGCAGCGCGATTCTATTTTCTGGCGGTTGGGTTGCCGTAACCGCGCGGCTTGATTAACCGCGTGGTTATGTCTGAACGATTACTTAATAACTCATACAAATAAGACTCGCGCGATTTCCATGCGATTCTGAAATCGCGCGGTTCCCGCCGTGTCTGAACTAGCTCTAAGGTACCGACCGGTACCGCTTTGACTGCTCCTTTGGCCTTGCGGTCGCAAGGGTGACTGCCGAGTGTGGAGGTCCTGGGTTCGATTCCCAGGTCGGGCAAAAAGTGAAATTTGGTTTTTCCATTGGGAATTTCTCTTGCAGACCGGAGTTTGGAAGTTGGTGGTGTGACACATAAAGCACATTAACCTTATGTACCTACTAGCTTCTACCAGCTGCGGCTTCGCCCGCGTGAATATCGGAAACAACATGGTTTCCTGATTTGTATTGTACATTTTTTACTCAGGAAACACCCACCCTACACCTACCCTACACCTACCTTACACCTACCCTACATACACCTACCTTACACCTACCTTACACCTACCCTACACCTTCCCTACACCTACCCTACACCTACCCTACACCTTCCCTACACCTACCCTATACCTACCCTACTGACATAATTATACCAGCCCAAAAATACTATGTCATGTTTCTGGTCTCCTGGTACTTGATGTTTCTGTTCTCCTGGTACTTGTGAATCTGAAGTACTAAGGCAGCAGCGGCTCTGAGTTTCCACTTCCTCCTCAGTCTCCATTAATCCATGCCACTTACCGGGATAAAAAGTAGCCTATTTTTTATTCCAGGACATGAACTAAATGTGTGCCAAATTTTATCCAAATCCCTTCAGCCGTTTTTGCCTGATTGTTACACAAACATACAAACATACAAACATACAAACTTTCACCTTTATAATATAAGTAGGATGAAATTGACTTTGCCTGGGGCAAACTAACTGTAGGTACCTACTTATTTACCAACTGCTGCGTCTCATTCGATAATTTTTAGGGTTTTGTACCTCAAAAGGAAAAAACCGGTACCTACCCCTACAGAGTCACTTCGTTGTCTGTCTGTCGGTCTAGGTCTAGGTAAAAATGCAAAGCAAGCTGCGAAAAAAATCTGCGATGTTTATGGACCTAGTGCAGTGTCTGTGAGAGTAGCACAAATTTGGTTTAAGCGTTTTCAATCCGGAAATTTTGATGTCCAAGATGCACGTCGCTCTGGTCGCCCTATTACGGATAAAATTGATGCCATTTTTGAAAAAGTGCAGCAAGAACAGATATCAGTAGTCACGACGTAGCTGAAGAACTGGGAATTGACCACAAAACAGTTTTGGCGCATTTGAAAAAAACTGGGTACACAAAAAAGCTCGATATTTGGGTACCTCACGAGTTCAGTGAAAGAAACCTAATATATAGATTATATTTAGCTATAGATTCCTGAAATGTAAACCTAGGATTTTTTGCTGTATTTTTACTAGTTTCAATAAATTCAAATCTGGATTTTACAAAAAACTTCAGACGTCTGCGATGCTTTTTCAGCGAGATATCAGCGAAAACGTGTTTTTAACCGTTTCAATGGCGCGGCCATGGGGTTTTAGTCTTACAGCTCCTAAAATATAAACCCAAGATTTTTTTCTATATTTTTACAATTTTTTTACAAATTATTATTGTTATTTACCTAAATTTCAGGTCTCCTGCAACGCTTACTTTTAAAGATCTCCGTGGCCGCGCGGTTCGCCGCGTTTCAATGGCGCGGCCACGTTCAAACCCTTATAACTTTTTAACCATGGCTTTAACAAATTTACGGTTTTGGGAATCAAATTTTAATTTAATTAAATTTTTACAAAATCTTGGCATGGTTTTTTATTTTTAATTGTCATGGCCGCGCCATTGAAACGGACACGAATGATTGACAACACGATTTGACAGTTGTTCTAAGTTCGGGTTGGGGACTAATCAAAAGTCAGTAGGTGTTAAGGAAACGCCCGACACTAAAACCGAGACTACGGACTTTGGGCTTAGAGAGAAACCCTCAGACTCGCACTTGTCCGGTTTTTTTTTTCGGTTACTAATGATAAACAATATCAATTATTTTGTTGTTGTATGCTGAATTTCGTTATGCCAATGTAAATTACCTATGACAATTCATAATTTACATTGGCATAACGAAATTCAGCATATTGATCATTACCTACGCATAATATTATTATGTTGAAGTAGGTATGTTGTTGTTTGGTTTATGTTTTGCTATAAATATTGTTGGCATACTAATAAAATCAAGCCTATTGAAAATATCTTTGGAATAAAAATAACAAACCATTATAAACTCCTAACGGTTGTAGACACTATTTCGCTTGATCGTTGTTCCAGTGTACCTACCTATTGCGTAGGCGCTTTACACGGCTGTAGACTGATTTTTGAAATGTAGGTATCACAAACTAAGTGACGAGCAAAATCACGAATTGATATCAAAAGAAATACTAAATCACAACCATGGACCTAATGCTTCTCGAGAACAGGTAAGTTTTTCATTTTTACTATTAGCGTTAATATTATAACTCCGGGATAGCCGACCGGTCGATCGCGGGCCGCGGCAAGGCAAAACATATAAATAAGTACCTACGTACCTATAGCAGACTCTGCAACTATAATAGGTTAGGTTAATAAACATTAACCAAAATAGTATCTACCGATAATTTACTGCTGGACCTTCATTCAAAAGGGCAATCCGCTCTCTCTCAAATTATTTACGAGCACACTTGAGGAGATTCATGGAAGCTTTGACGTCAGCAAAAGGAAACTGACAAACCTACGATTTGCCGATGACATTGTCCTTTTCATCCCCACAACTCTAGAACTCCAAACCATGCTCCACAAGTTGTGGATGCAACGTGGAACTTGCGATGAATCAGTCTAAAACCCAGCTAATGACCAACAGCACGAAGCGTGAGTCAAGGTAGATGGGCAAGATATTTAATACATAGTTTCTTTCGAAAACAGGTAAGAAAAAACTTTTTCACAAAAAAAAAGAAACCGACTTCCAAAATACACTACAAAGTTCAAAATAACTTTAATTTCGGTAGTCGGTGTTTTTGGTTGCTTCTTCGTTGTTTGACACCGACTTCCGAAATTAAAGTTATTTACCCACTTAAATAGGTATTTATTTCATTCTGTATTCGTTGTTACCTACAGCGGCCACAGAAATACATCATCTGTGAAAATTTCAACTGTCTAGCTATCACGGTTCATGAGATACACCCTGGTGACAGATAGACGGACAGCGGAGTCTTAGTAATAGGGTCCCGTTTTTTACCCTTTGAGTACGGAACCCTAAAAATGAATCGCCGAAATGTATATAGGCGCATAATTTCAATCTTCCGAAGGACGGCACCAAATTGGATAATTCTTTTTTTGTTGTGTTTGTGATTTTCAGGACAAGGTTTGTATAAATATAAGATACGTAAATATAGGTAGGATTGGAGTTAAGTATGTAAGTAGGTATGTACCTATATTTCTAGGTAGGTACGTAGGTAGTACAGTGTGGTCACTATATAATTCTTTAAATCACTCCAAGAATAGGAGGAGGTTCTCAATGTTTTTAGGTATTTTTCTGTTTTTGACCCGAATCTTCTTGGTTATTTTTTCCTTCTTCTGTTCGAATATTGGAATGACGATCGATAATAAGTATTTGACAAGAAAAATCTAGATTTCTTTTGCCATTAAATGTTGAAAGTTTCGTGGCGAAGAGACGTTCGGTATATTTTTTTCGGCAGCTGAATTTTGAAATTACTGTATAAAGTACATTGTGCACCAACTGGTGATATTTTCTACAGTGTCACCATACAGTGTCACCTTCGTTCAGAGTGATAGCTTTTCGATTGGTATTGTAAGCACGCGAGTTACGTATGAACGCTAACGATAGATTATCAGCAACTTTCGCATAAACTTCACTTAGAGAGGACAGATTTGAAGCGTGCCTATCACGACTGTCAGCTAAATTAGCGCTTTGAGTCTGATTATACGCACGGCTTGCTTCCATACAAACCTCTCTACCAAACATAAGGAAATGTATAGTAAAACCAGTATCTAAGTTAATACAAGAATTAAGATAAGAGTTTAACTTAGGGCAACAACTTAGACCAATTCCTTTGGTTCTCACCAACTAATATACCTAAACATGTAACCACACTTTGGTTACCTATCTATAAAGTTCAACTGTAAGTATTTGCTTGAGGGGAATAATACGGAGTGTATTATTCCCCTCAAGCAAATACTTCGTCAATTGAATCAATATGAAATGATCTGAGGAAATTTACAAAATAATTACCTACTACGAAAAACAGTAGCATTGTCGCAAAGTAGGTATAGCTCGAGGAACTCCGAAATTAAATTTCTGATTCTAAAGCTTTAATGATAGAACCGGCGTTAACCTTAAGGGGAATAAGCCAAACATAGGTACCTAAGGATAATGTAAAAGTAAAAAATGTGTAAAATACTTGGGTGGGAGGAGGGCCCGGCACGAACTGATCGGCAAACGATTGGGCGCGGGGATGTATAGTGTTTTTAAAATTATCGTGTAAAGTAAATGAGTAGGTAGGTACATAAAAAAGACTGAAAAAACCAGGATATTTAGCACTAGGTACCTTTTTTTATAATATAATTTATATTTATAGTAAAACACTGTTAAAAAAAAATGTTAAAGTCAACCGATTTTCCATTTTTTAATTATTTTTTTTAAATACTTGTTAGCCATAGTTTCGTAATTGAGCTATATAGTGCGCTTTGAGACTACATAAGATGCCTAAGATGGCGGCCGTCAAAACTTTGAATTTTGAAATTAGAATCCAGTTCTGTCACTTCTTGGTCACTTCACTTTCCCGCTCACAGTTTGTGGTGCCCAATAAAAAAGAATGAGCAAAGGTGTTTTGAACATTCTGCCCCACGATATTAGTTTTGCTTTGCTTGACTTTTTCTTCGCTTTTGGCGATTTTAACTCCATTTTGAACCTGGAATAAGAGAAACAGTTAAATCATCATTAAAGAATCCTTTTTTGTTGGACAAATTCTGTTGGACAAACGTATAATATAAAATATTTTAGCATATTACAATGGTTGTATTCATCCTTAAAGATAACCCTGACGTCTATTTTCGTAAAACGCTATCAAGGATAGCCTTCTTTTTAAAAAAGTGTCAATAAAAATTATTTTTTTACAGAGTAGTGTAGTAAATTAAGACTTAATCTTTCTAAAACCGTAATATTCTGTGAAATAATCTGCTCACATCATTACGATAATGATCTCGAAAAATTCAAAAAACGTAATTTTGGTCGCGAATCGAATACACGCTCGTAAGAAGGCTGCCAGGCTCAAATGGGCGGATCGCGTAAGGCGAATACATTGTGACTGTTGGGCACCCACACCATTAATAATAATTAGCACTATGACCACCTCCAAGGATATTACGGTTAAACATGCCGTTTAGGAGATAATTCGATTTTTCATACTAGCTTCATACAAATTTTTCGTAAAAAAATTATATTTCCTTCGTTTTTGGGCAGAATTAACTCGGGTGTCATTTTTGTACATAGTAATGACTAATAGAAGCGATATCCGACATAAAAACAAGCAAGCACTTGCAAATTGGAATCCCTAAGTCTATGAAAGCCGATTTTCAGCCCACCGTGCGCCGGCGGCGAGGCCGGCCCAAAAAGAGGTGGCGAGACGACCTAGATGCATACCTACCGTGCGGGCTGGTACGAGGTGGCGAGAAACTAATTCCTGGAGTGAAACAGTGCGAGACAAATAAAAAAAAAACGTAAAATAAAAAATACTACATAAGTAACAATATGAAGTATTAATGGTCGATCGCAAGGGGTTTCGTCAATGAAAAGTAGATCTTGGGTCTATTCAAGTTGGCCTGATATAAAAACTCATATAAAAACAAACATGTTCGCGGCTTAGGAGAGGCCCAAGGACCGCCCCTGCCGCACCATAGTAATTCCCAAATTATAATAAACTAGCTTTTACCCGCGACTTCGTATGCGTAGGTATATCCCGTAGTTTCCCGTTCCCGTGTAGCCTTCCTCACGAATGTGGCTATCATATACAAAAAGAATTTACAAAATTGGGTCAGTAGATCCAGAGATTCCCCCTACAATCTCACAAACTCATAAACTACCTCTTTATAATATAAGTATAGATAATGTACTTACGTAAGTACATCATCATCTGCCTAGCCTTTTTCCCAACTATATTGGGGTCGGCTACTTGTCAAACCGGATTCAGTTGAATACCAGTAATTTACGTGGAGCTGCCTACCAGACCTCCACAACCATAACCCATTAATTGGGTAACACGGTACTTCTTGGCAAGACTGGTGTCAGATTTTTAGACTTCTGACAATCCGTAACGACTGCTAAAGATCTCCAAATGACAGCTGGGACCAACGGCTTAACGTGCTTTCCGAGGCACGGAGGAGTCTCGGTATGTTAAGGTTTGTTACATAATTATGTAGGTACATAACACCCATATATATATTTTTTTGAGATTCAAAATGCTATCAACAAAAATTAAAGAACATGCCTTATGTAGGTAGGTATCTAATTTGTACAAAAAACTTTACAAATCATTACCAACAACGAATCTAAAACGACACCTTCTGTTTTGCCTCTGCCAAGTAAATACCTACTGTTTAAAAAAAAAACTACATTATATACAAAGAAAAAAGCAACACA
Source organism: Melanchra persicariae (assembly GCA_947386135.1). Classification (NCBI taxonomy): domain Eukaryota; kingdom Metazoa; phylum Arthropoda; class Insecta; order Lepidoptera; family Noctuidae; genus Melanchra; species Melanchra persicariae. Next base: position 33,461,879 of record OX376643.1, read on the forward strand.
ATAAATTTACCATAAGATAGAAAACAAGAATACTTTCTGCAAGCAACCAATAAATAAAGTACTAGGTACCTAATTGCAAGTAATGAGTATTACCTAAAATTATTTATTTTTATTTAACATTAATTTTAGTTTCATGATAGTTAATAAAAACAATGAATTATCTATACTTACTGTTTTATTATGCCTATCTATAAAAAATATCATTGACCACAACTGCATTTCATTAGTAACATCTTAACACTAACATAACCATCAAAATAAAAGTTATTGGCAACATACACTCAATTATGATTTGTTATATTTATGGCTTATGTATGATTATTAGACGAATAAATAATTATTACTTAAGCTTTGAAAACTATGGAAATCCAATTTGTGCTAAAACAAAAATTTGACCAAATGATTATGACAAAGTGTTATTATTTCAATCAGATTTAGGATTAGAGAGTAGATAATTATTAGAGATTAGATTAAAGTAGGTATTATTATATCAGTATTATTATGCTACTAACAGTTATGCGAAAACGTTATGCCCAACAATATTATTACTTATGTCTTAAACTTTTATGCAAAGAGCGGGATTCCCTCTTTATACCAGTTGCGCGTTTTTTTTTTTAAATTTAATGCATATTTGTTATCTTCTAAAAGGCTCCAAAACATTATCGAAGATGGAACAACGAGGAAATGTCAAGAAATAATTAGGTATTTATTCAGAAAGCCACACAAAATGCAATCGAGTATTTAATTGAAAAAGTACATTGATATAAAATCTGGTATTATACACATTAATAACTAAGTAATAGGTATTTAATTATTATGAATTAATAATCATGTTTATTTGGTCTATTGTGACTCACGGCTCGCATATTTCGAAATAAATACAGTGATTTAGGATTCCTGGCGCCGCCATCAGGGTTCAGGCGAGGTCTCATATCTGTCGAGTTGTTCGCAGTTTTCTTCCCCCAGATGTCGACAACAGATCGTATCTCCTGGTTGTTGCGCGCCGTGAGCACGATCAGCACGGACGAGGAGCCTACGCCGCCGGACTTGATGGAGGCACTCGCCCCGCACGTGCTTTTAGCCAAGTTATCCACGTGAATGTATTTAATCGTGTAATTTTGAAAATAATTCTCATACACGTACACTTGCCCTTCATTTATTGAATTAGGTGGGTTCTCGACCACGGCGGAGTCCATATGTTTGAGGTCGTATCTCCATTCGCCCAGTTCCAACGGTGCCTTCGTTTTTTCACAAAACATTCTAGCGTCTGCGGAGACGGCAAGGAGCAGGATTAACAACAGGTCCATTGAAGAGCGTTACATTTGCGAGATTGAGCCGAAATCGCAACTTTTTGTCAACAGCACCTGCAGATAGACTTAGAACAATGGGCTGATAAGAGAGTTGCGAACAGTAGCCTACTACGGCGCTTTGTGACTTTTATTTTATGAGCATGCAAATTGTATTCTTTGTGAAAAGGAAAAAATAGAATACCTAAGTACCTGTAGTTGACCACGTGATTGGAAACAATCATGTGTTCATTAATTTGAAACTTATGTAAAGTTGAAATTATTGTCATCGATATAAATTATAGGTACTTACTTAATTACTTAAGTACTTACTTATATAAAAATCTTTTTCTGTTTTTAGGGTTCCGTACCCAAAGGGTAAAAACGGGGCCCTATTACTAAGACTTCGCTGTCCGTCTCTCTGTTTGTCACTAGGCTGTATCTCATAAACCGTGATGGCTAGATAGTTGAGATTTTCACAGATTATGTAGGTTTCTGTTGCCGCTTTAACAACAAATATTTAAGTGGGGCTCCCACATACCAAACGTGTTTTTTCCGTTTTTTATAGATAGGTAATCAAATGGTACGGAACCCTGCGTGCGCGAGTCCGACTCGCACTTGGCCGGTATTTTTTTCTTTTGCACCACTCGACGCCTCGCGTCTCCGTAAACGAGGCCTAAGTATATTTCGTTCTTTTGAGGTCATACATTTTATCTTGTCAACGCCCTGGCGCTTGGTACAATACCTGCGGCCCTACCATGGCGTGTTATGCGTGAGTCATTCGAGCGAGAAGGAGGAATGGAGCTATACATCCTATATAGTTCCATCCCTCCTTCTCGCTCGAACGACTCACGCTTTAATACGTCATGCGTCATGGTAGGGCCGCTGGTCCATATCAAGTCCCTAAAACGTCGAAATTAGGTACTTGTCTCTGATTGGTTTCAGGGGCGTATTTTGAAATTTAGCGCCCCATGCCAATAAGTTTCGCCGCCCCAGAAGTCAAGGAAAAAACGATTTAAATAACAAAATACAAAATAAAATAGACACCTATTTTTAATAACGTCTACATTTTTTTCCGGTGTACAAAGGATGTTGGGAGTTTGGTACCCATGTCCAATCAAAATAAATTTACCATCGTTGTAGGTAGGTATATTATAGCTCTTTTCAACAGTAGGTACAAAAAACTACTATGGCAAAAATTTTTGATGATATTTGCACATATATTTTGAGCTAAATAAAATTCAGTAATTAAACCGATGAAAATCCCAACAAACTCGGTTTAATATATTTTCATAGGGGTGATCATGTATACAATAAACATACATCAATAATTGATAGATGCATTATATTGAAGCGAAGTCGGGCATGCTGCGGCGCTTGCGCGGTGTGCCTTGCCAGTTGTTCGCTGATAATTATGAGCGTGTCTACCACAGGACCATGAACTCCAATCGCTTCCATATTTTGCAAATAATTAGTACCCAATTGGTACTAATTAGTACTCGAACAACAAAATTGGTACCTTAGCAGTTTTCGAGCCCCACCGAGTGTGTCCCCACGTTGCCGTCGTGGTGGGGCTTGTGTGTCTCAGTGATCTTGTGAGCTTTGCCGGTAGAGTTACTCATGCCGGAAAGGTCCAAGTGAGAGACCAGACCAAGAGGGACACGAGAGGGGCACACCGTTCGGAGACTTGAGCAGTGTTCGGGTCTTCGAACGGTGTGCGTTTCGGAAGGAAACTTGCTCACTGCTTTCTGGTACGCGTCTGCTTATCAGACGTGACTGTGAAGGCAGTGAGCATGAGGAGAGGGAGAGAGGCCCTGAGAAAGGGCGGAGAAAGGGACCGCACCCTTAAAAAGGAACATAATGGAAAACAAGACAGACGAAAGAGAACTACCCCAGGGCGGTACCGGCTGCACAGCAGAAGGAGAATCCGCCACGCGTCAAGCGTCAAGCCCCACGTATTCTGGGGGGGGCAACGTATGTCTTCCGCTTGCCAGTGGCAACATGAGCCGAGGAGTCTCCCGATCCGAGGCATCCTTTGAGGAATTGATCGGTTTTAGTTTTAGTACGCCTGACAAGGTGTCGGGTGGGCGTGGTGTGGGCGCTCCCTTCAAACTTTGGAGGAAGAGCTCGCTGGATCGTCGGGGGAATGCGGGGTCAGATTCTGACTGCACATCTGTCGTCAGTTCGGCGAGCTCTGGACGAGAGGGAGTGGGGGCCACTGCGGAGAAGTTTCTCCGCAAGCGGCCAAGACCGAAGGATGACCGGGGGTCATCCTCCAATGGAGAGAAGGTCTCGGCCCGCAAAATCCCTACCAGCGGGCGGGGTAAGGGCCGGCAAGGAGGCCGCGGAAGGGGTCTCGTCTCCCAGGAGGCGACCCAGCAAGCGTCGAGGCTTGCTGAGGAGGGGTGCCACCCTAAAGCGACCGGACAAAGGGTTCCTCCCTCGGCTTCTTCCGGCGGTGAACCGGACACCGCTGGCGGCTCCGACGGTCGTAAGGCTAGGTTCGCGGTCCGCGATGTCGCCTCAAAGCGAATTCAGCCGAATCGCAATAGAGCCAGTAGCGCGGCCACGGCCTCCATTTTGGCGGCTGCGGAGGAGGCCTTCGGATATCGCAGATCTCCGCCCGCGGACGAAATGACCTGGCTGCTAGCGGAGGTCACCCGCTTGGCGGCTGCCACGGAGCTTCTCCAAAAGGAAAACGAGAAGCTCCGAGCAGACCTGGCCGGGCTCCGAGGAGCAGGCTCGAAGGAGGCTCCTAAAGGGGGGCGCAAGGGCGGGAAAAGCCAAACCGTGCCAGCGGAGAACCAGGTGCTGGACCTAGTGCGGCAGGAGCTGGCTGCCTTCCGGGAACTGTTCTCCGTCCTGGAGGGCATCGTCCTGCGCCCTCCTCTTGCGGCGAGCCAAAAGTCCTCGAACCAGAAGGAGGCGGCTTCATACGCGGCCGCCGCAGCAGTCATACCATCGTCGGCGGGTCAGGCCAACCCAGGGGCCGGGCTGGTACCCGCAAAAACTCCGGCACCGGGGGAAAACGGCGCCGGCCAAAAAGAAAAAGGGCAAGACGGCTGCACTGAACCGGGCAGCGAAGGCATCAGCGCCAGCGGTGCCCCAGCAGCCCCCGTCCCCGCCTTCAAATTCTCCTGCGACCGAAGCTGGATGGCAAGTGGCCGGAGAGAAAAAGAAGGCGGCAAAGATGCCCGAGTGTCCAGGCCCACCAAGTGCATTGACATGCGCATTTTGGGCCTGGACGACTCCGTCACGTTGGGTCTCGAGGTGGCCTTGCACAAGTCCGAGGCCATGTGCTTTCATGGTCCTCGGAACAAGCCACCACCGGGATCCCAAATAACGGTAGGAGGGGTTCACATCGGCGTCGGGTCGACGGTCAAGTATCTGGGACTCGTTCTCGATAGCCGATGGAACTTCGTCGAGCATTTCCGACGTTTGGCTCCCAGACTGGGGCGGGCCGGGGCTGCTTTCAAGCGGCTTCTGCCCAATCTAGGGGGTCCAAACGCCTCCTGCCGGAGGCTCTATGCGGGGATCGTGCGGTCCATGGCCCTTTATGGGGCCCCAGTTTGGGCTCTGGAGCTAAAGAAGCGTCCAGCCCGACAACTGAACGCGTCACAAAGGGTCATGGCCATCCGGCTGACCCGGGGATACCGCACGATCTCGGGCGAGGCGGCGAGCCTCCTTGCCGGATTGCCGCCATGGGATCTGGAGGCGAGAGCCCTCGCGCACGTCCACGCGCGGCGCGTGGAGGCGCTACGCCGCGGGGCGAAACTCCGCTGCCGCAGCAAGTTGCAGCGTGGCGGACGGAGCTCCGGCAAGACACCATGGCGGTATGGAGTCAGCGACTGTCGCAACCCAGTGCAGGGCACGCCACAGTTGCGGCGATAGTGCCCCTCTTTGAGGAGTGGCTGGAGAGGCGCCACGGCGTCCTCACCTTCCGCTTGACGCAGGTACTCACCGGACACGGTTGTTTCGGGAGGTACCTGTTTCGGATTCGGCGGGAGGAAACGCCCGGGTGTTTTCACTGTGACGATCGCTTGGAGGACACGGTGGAGCATACGGTGGAGGTCTGCCCTGCTTGGGCGGAACACCGCCGTGTCCTCGTCGAGGCGATCGGCGGCGGCGACCTCTCGCATCCGGCCCTGTTTCAATTCATGGTCCGGAGCGAGGAGGCATGGGAAGCCGTCACCTCCTTCTGCGAAGCAGTAATGCTAGTGAAGGAGGAGGCGGGCCGCGTGAGGGAGAGACAACCCTCACGCCCCAGCCGCCGCAACATAGGGAGACGCCCCGGGCGTCGGGAGTCGCAGGGCGATTCCCGGCCACCGTAGGCGCGGGTCTGCGGACGGCGAGTGTTGGGTGGCTCGCCATCCGATCAAAGCCAGGCCCGGGTCGACGGCGCGTTGTGTTCCACGCGCGCCTCAAAGAGATGTCAGCATAGCAGTAGGGGCCCGTTAGGGCCAGAGCCTGCCAGAGTTGCGGACTATGTTCGAAAGAGTTACCGCGGCCCTGGAAAGCAGGGGCACTAGGAGGAGCACGGATGGGTTTTAGTCAGTAAGAGTCTGACACTCCCTTCCGCTCTGCCCAGAGCGGGAGAAGTCATTTGATGATTTCCCATGCATAAAAAAAAAAGCAGTTTTCGAGAAAATCGACTTTGAAGATGGTCCTGCGGTAGTCACGCTCCTTTCAGCAGGACCACCATGAGCGCAGAAAAAGGGGGCATGCTTCAGTTGTTCGAAGTATACAAATAATTAGTACCCTTAAATGTGGTTAATTTCGTAAAAAAAAATGACAACCGAGGAATCAACGATGACAACTTTCGTGCGGGCGTTTAGCAGGATTACGACTTTGAATGTCGATTCCAAATTTCAGAAGCTTGTCGCTTTCCTCGAACCTACATAGAAAATTAGTACCCTGCGAGATAGAATGAGTACCCAAAATTCAAAACTAGTACTCCAGTAGTTTACGAGATATAAGTACCATGACATTGGTGGGGTGGCGGTAGTCACGGTGTTAAATTTTCATTTCAAGATTTCTCTATTAAAAACTCTGTAATTTGTTCTGTTTTTTGGGCATCAGAGATATTTTTTTAGCGACCAAAATACACGTGTCATCTGCAAACTGGTATACAGATCCCGACTTCATAGCGTTACTCATATCGTTAATATAAAGCAAGTACTCAGTTGGTCCTATTATTGATCCCTGGGTTGTTCCTTGCGTAGATCAAACCTTTGTGCTAAACTCATTTTCTATTATAACAGGTGTATCTGTTTGTGTGATATTTTTTTAATAATTCTAATAGCAGTCCTTGTATTCCATTTCGTGATAACTTGTCATAAAGTATATCACAACGGAGCATATCGAACGCTTTGCTAAAATCTATAAAAGAGAGTTTGATTGACAACTTAATTTGGTCGGGTTTTACGCGGAGATTTAGTATGGAAAAGTAATAAAAGCCGATTTCTCTTAAAATGCAACACATAGGAATGTGAAATTTTGGTCACTATGACTTCTTTAGGAGTACTAATTTTTGTATGGATTTGGGCAGAAATTACAGAGTTTTTAATAGGGAAATCTTGAAATAAAAAATTAACACCGTGACTACCGCCACCCCACCAATGTCATGGTATATCTCCTAAACTACTGGAGTGGTAGTTTTGAATTTTGGGTACTTATTCTATCTTGCAGGGTACTAATTTTCTATGCAGGTTTGAGGAAAGCGACAAGCTCCTGAAACTTGGAATCGACATTCAAAGTCGTGGTCCTGCTGAACGCCTGCACGAAAGTTATCATCGTTGATTCCTCGGTAAATACAAATGTTTCAGCTCTATTTTTATTCACAAAAATAACCACATTTAAGGGTACTAATTATTTGTATACTTAGAATAGCTGTAGCATGCCCCCTTTTTCTACGCTCATGGTGGTCCTGCTGAAAGGGGCGTGACTACCGCAGGACCAACTTCAAAGTCGATTTTCTCGAAAACTACTAAGGTACCTACCAATTTTGTTGTTCGAGTACCAATTGGTACCAATTGGTACCAATTGAGTACTAATTATTTGCAAAATATGGAAGCGATTGGAGTTCATGGACCTGCGGTAGTCACACTCGAGGGTTTTTTGACAGTCATTTTTTTATCAAACAACTATTGGCAATTCGTCGCACACACTCTCAACATTCTAAAACCTTTTGTTGCATGATAATAATGGCCACTTTCAATGAGACGTTTAGGTACCTACTTCAGATTCGGACTGTACCAAATATATCAAATTTTCAAATTTCAATTTCAAATTTGCTTATTTCTTCAACAAGATTACAACAATTAGTTTGTAATTGGAGCCTTCTTTTAAGCAAACAATGCCTTTATTAGAAGACTCCGCTCTTCCATTACAAAAGTAAGAAAATTATTACTAACTGATCTAACATAGATAAGTAGACAAGATTGGCCTAAGTATAGTTTGTGTGTGTGAGTGAGGGTGTGAATATAAATCTTCAAACTGGCTTTGGTACCTGGTGTTTGTGATCATGTAGTTTTCTGTAAGAAACAATGGGTATGTATAATAATAATATTAATAGTCCGGCTCGCTGCCCGAATTCCTTATGACAGGAGTTACCCACCTGCTCCATAAAACTGGTAGCACCGCGGAACCCAAAAACTATAGACCGATAATGTGCTTACCGACTGACTATAAGGTTCTTACATCCATTTTGAGAACTGAAATTAATAATCACATTAGCAGCAATAACATCATGTCTGCCTCTCAAATTGGATGTAGGAATGGGTCCCGCGGTACTAAGGAGCTACTCCTCATTGATACGGCCATTAGACAACAGGGTTCGGCGTTCCCGAAAGGATCTATCGACATGTTGGATAGACTACAAGAAGGCCTATGACTCGGTGCCTCATACATGGCTCATGAGGGTGCTAGAATTGTATAACTGAAGGTAACTGAAACTTTCAGTAGTGCCATTAGGATAGAGTTTAGTGTGGACAAATGTGCGGTCACGCATGTAAAGCGTGGAGAGATTATGGAATCCGTGGGATGTCAACTCTCGGATTCCACAAACCTGAGATCCCTCTCTCCAACTGAAGCTTAAGTATTTGGGTATGTCGGAAGCGTTAGGTATCAATGTTACTGACATGAAGCATTCGCTGAAGGAGCGTTTCTTTGGCCGCCTGAAGGAGGTTTTCAACAGCCTTCTATCGGGCGGAAACAAGGTGCGCGCTCTCAACGGATGGGTCATGCCGGTATTGATGTACGCTTTCGGCGTACTCAAATGGTCTCAAACGGAACTTGACGTCCTGGATAGGCGGGTCCGTACACTGCTAAATGCACATCGAATGCATCACCTACGGTCGTCGGTAATGAGACTGTATGTCCCGCGAAAGTGCTGATACTCTCCACAATCGCGAGATATGCAGTCTCAGGGAATATTTCCTAGCTGTCGACGTGGGTATGCATCGAGATGTAGTGGCGGTGGACAAGGGACTCATCCCGGGCTCCTTGGCAAATGAGAACTGGCGCAAACCTGCGGTGCTTGACACTAACGATCGCAGGGTGGTATGACAGAGTAAGGAACTTCACGGGCGCTTTTTCCGGGCCCTACACGGGCCCGACGTGGATCCTGTAGCCTGGCTGGTCATGTAGCCTGGCTACGTTTTGGTGACCTCTTTGGGGAAACCGAAGGTTTTGTCTGTGCAATTATGGACGAAGTTATCATGACGAAAAACTACCGGAGATTTATTGTGAAGGACGGCACGGTTGACATAATGTCGCACATGTCACTGTCGGGGAGAATCAATTCGCCACATTATCTCTGGTTGTTCTCGTCTTGCTAATGGAGAGTACTTGCATAGACATAACCTTGTAGCCAGGATTATCTATCAGCAACTTGCTCTGAAATACTCGCTTGTGGAATCGGAGGTGCCGTACTACAGGTATGTGCCCGACCCAGTTCTCGATAATGGCAGTATCACATTGTACTGGGATCGGTCCATCATCACTGACAGGACTATTATTGCAAATAAGCCTGATATAGAGGTGGTGGACCGAATCAAGAGGCGTGCAATGATTATAGATATCACCGTTCCGCATGACGAGAACCTCGTGAAAGTCGAGAAAGATAAACAAATCAAATATCTTGACTAGGCTCGCGAGGTTGTCGACATGTGGGATGTGAATTCGGCAATCATTGTACCGATAGTCGTGTCAGCCAACGGCTTAATAGCCACGAGCCTCGACGAACACCTCAGGAGGCTCTCGTTAGGCGCTGGTCGAAATTTTTTTTCAATCCGCATTTTTTCGTAATATATAAGCAAAAACCCATCAACAAAATGAAAATTACAGTCAGTAAAACAAGAAAAAAACGGACGGACGTCATGAAATAGAAAAAACGGAATTAACTAAATGTTGACAAGGAGCCGGGCAAAAACAAGAAACACACAACCAACATCTTCGGGTTCGTCGCTCAGCTCCGCCTCGCAGCCACCGAGACCTCCTCCAGCCGTGAATCCCGAGAGTACGGTTGCTGCAGTTGCGTCGAGCTCGAGCGACGAATACTTCTCGCCGCCGACGACACCACCACATGCGCGTCGGCGCGGACGAGGCCGACCTCCGACCAGCTTGGGACCTCGAGGCCTCTGGCGGGGTCCCCGCTATCGGTGGAAGTGTGCAGCGCATGCGATGGAAGCAAACGATTAATGAAAATGTCATGCGCTCGTACTTTGGGGCTACAGATGGGGAACTAACCTGACTGCGTACCGTGGTCAGATGCTCTCTCTGTTTCAGGTACTTGAGCCAGCTGTCAAAGTTTCAGGCGTTCAGCCCAACGATTATCGGATCAGGTGCGGGTTATCCAACGTAACCCTATGTTGGATATAATAATAATAATATAATAATATTTATTTGTTCAAGACTTAAAACTATTTACAATTAATGTATTAGACTAAGTTAGTGGCAAGATACAAAACCAACAAACGCCTGGGCTTAAACTAGGAGGATTCCTGTGCTATAAGCACCAGTTACTTCCGTCACCGCCGTGATCGAACTGCCATTACAAGTGTGATGCGGTGCAAAGTATTTAAATCTATTAAAATTAAATTAAAATAAAAACAACTATCATGCGTGAGTGTTGTGTGTGATTGTGATGTATTATGATATGGTATGGTGTGGTGTGTGTCTGTGTGACTGTGGTTTGTGGAATGGAGTGTTTGCGTGTGTGAATGGACTTGAGTGGCTTTATTTTATGACGCCGTGCTTGATAGACTGCGTCTGGAATCACGGAGTAGCCGTGTCTCACCTGCTTCGCCACCGGCCGCGGTGCAAATACAAAGTGTTTCACCGCGACCCGAACTCGCTAGTGAAGATGATGACGACGGGGCTATATCCGTGAGTACCCAATGCAATGAGCGATTGAGGAGCGCTTTGGAGAATGCTTTGCGAGAGTATCGCTCCACACCGCCTGGGCTTAGACCCCGTCTACCTCGCTTGCCCATGCATAATAAAAATAGGGCGCTGGTGTGTGCTCTAGATTCGCAACTAGCGAATAGTTCTGATGCTTCTGGAGCAGCGAAGACCTCGCCGATACCCATTCGATCTTGTACTGTGCGACTGCAGTGGCATGTCGTGTAGCTCATGTCTTTCCGAACAGTGACAGGACTACACGACCAGCTGTGCCAGCTTGGCAGTGCAGGATCGAACGTCGTATCGGTGAGGCTAGAGCACTCATTGGCAAACTTATCTGCTTCAGGGAGAGCAACACTCGCCGTAGAGTGATGCGCTTTGTGAGGCGGGCATCTTCGGGGACCGATATCAGTCCTCGAGATTATCTAAACCGCGTCACAGAGCGTATAGACTTCCTGAAGCAGAAAATCTATGCATGGGCAAGCCGTATACGTCGGTACAAACGGCGAGTGGAGCGATACACTCAGAATCGCACTTTCCAAAGCAATAAGAGGTGGGTGTAGGGCTTGGGAGCGACCGGACCAAGGTGTGACTGATACGCGCCTACCGGATGATGAGGACATATATGTTCATTTTGGCGCAGCATCTGGTCGGTGCCTGTCAGTCATACCCAGATACCAGAAATGGGGGCAATTAACATCAGCCCGAAAGGATCTGCCGACATGTTGGATAGATTGTAAGAAGGCTATGACTCGGTGCCACATACATGGCTCATGAGGGTGCTGGAGCTGTATAAAGTTGATCCAGTTCTACGCACCTTCCTGATGTCGTGTGTGGGGCAGTGGAGGACAGTCCTTCACTATCCAGGATGTCGACAGATCCAGGCGAACAGCGACCCGATAAGGATCGAGCGTAGCATATTTCAGGGCGACAGTCTGAGTCCATTATGGTTTTGCCTGGCCCTCAACCCTCTCAGTGCACTGCTGGAGGGTCAAGGCTACCGGTTGAGAAGAGGTGTTCAGGTCATATCGCACCTCCTTTACATGGATGACTTGAAACTCTTTGCTCCTAACAACTTGCAACTGATGAAGCTACTGAAGGTAACAGAAACCTTCAGTAGAGCCATCAGGATGGAATTTGGTGTGGACAAATGTGCGGTCATGCATGTAAAGCGAGGGGAGATTATGGAATCCGTGGAAACCCAACTCTCGGATTCCATACACCTTAGGTCCCTCTCCTCAACCGAAACTTACAAGTATTTGGGTATGTCGGAAGCGTTAGGCATCAGTGCTGCTGACGTGAAAAAATCGTTGAAGGAGCGCTTCTTTGGCCGCCTGAACAAAGTACTTAACAGTCTTTTATCAGGCGGAAATAAGGTGCGCGCCTTTAACGGTTGGGTCATGCCGGTATTGATGTACTCTTTCGGCATACTCAAGTGGACTCAGATGGAACTTGACGCCCTGGATAGGAGGGTTCGCTCACTGCTTACTGCAAATCGGATGCATCACCCACGGTCATCGGTGATGAGGCTGTATTTCCCGCGGAAGTGAGGGGGTCGTGGCTTCTTAAATGCTAAGACCCTGCGCAACCGCGAGGTATGCAGCCTTAGGGACTATTTTCTAAAAGCCGACGTCGGTATGCATCAGGATGTGGTAGCGGTGGACAAAGGCCTTACCGCGCTCTCCTTGGCTAACGAGAACTGGCGCAAACCTGTGGTATTAGATACTAATGCCCGCAGGGAGGTATGGCAGAGCAAGGAGCTTCACGGGCGTTTTTATCGGGTCCTACATGGGCCCGTTGTAGACTTTTTAGCGTCCGTAGCCTGGCTGCGTTTTGGTGACCTCTTCGGGGAAACCGAAGGTTTTGTCTGTGCAATTATGGACGAAGTTATGATGACGAACAACTACCGGAAATACATTGAGAAGGACGGTACGGTTGACCTTATGTCGGGCATGTCACCGGCCCGGGGAATCCATCCGCCACATTATTTCCAGTTGTTCTAGTCTGGCTAACGGAGACTAGTTGCACAGGCACAACCTTGTAGCCAGGATTATCCGCCAGCAACTTGCTCTTCAATACAATCTTGTGGAATCGGAAGTACCGTACTATATGTGCCCGACCCTGTTCTCGAAAATGGCAATTGCACATTGTATTGGGATCGGTCTATCATCACTGACAGGACTGTTGTGGCTAATAAGGCTGATATAGTGGTGATAGACCGACTAGAGCGTCGCGCAAGGATGTTGATATAGCAGTCCCTCATAACGAGAACCTCGTGAAGTCTGAGAAAGATAAACAAATAAAGTATCTTGACTTGGCTCGCGAGGTTGTCGACATGTGACATGTGAACACAGCAGTCATTGTGCCGATAATCGTCACGGCCAATGGCGTAATTGCCAAGAGCCTCGACCAACATCTCAAGAGGCTCTCGTTGGGCAGCTGGATCAAGGGCTTGATCCAGAAAGCAGTATTCTTGGACACGGCGCGTATCGTTAGGAGGTTCCTCTTTCAGGAGCCCTGACCACCGGAAGCTTGGACCCTGTTCCCGATACCGAGGGGCTACTATTTTTTATATTTTTAATTTTTTTTTTAATTTTTTGTAGAAACCTGTATCTCAGGAGACAGTTCCCTTCCTAATTACATGAAACAGTTTGTTTACATGCGTACCTACAATGCTAATTGAGACATTAAAAAAGAGTTAATAAATGAAACAAATGATACCATAAAAAAAAACATTTAAAACTAAATTAGTTATAATGTGAACCGCTGCGGCCCCGACATGTGAAAATTCCCAAAAAAAAAAATCTTATGTACCTATTAGGTAAATAAACATTAAATTCGCGATTAATTCGCGACACACCGGTGTGTCGCCGGAATATGATTGCCCGTGTAGTGTGGTGTGTTGTGAATGATGGTGTGTTTTTTATGTATTTGTAAGAGCTACAGTGTGTGTGAATGTGTTGGCAGTGAAATTCATTTATAAATTGTATGGGTTACTAGATTTATTTCATTTCATTTCATTTCATTTCAATCTTTATTGCGAAACACAGTACATAATTATACATTCCAGCATTTTCAGTTTGTTCGTAGTCCAATTTGCTGAGCCAGTTTAGTACACTCTTACGGAAATTGTGATTATTCAAATTTTGCGCATTTTCGATGGTAAGTTTGCTATATATAGGTACGTGGAGCGGTGGAGTTCAAGTGTCGTTTTGCAAAAGTAGATTTCACTGAAGGTGCTGGACGTATGAAGCGTCTCTTAGTGGTTGGTAGCAGCTGGGGAATTGAGGTGCGATGAAATCTGCGAAGTACTTGACTTACGTAGAGTTTGCGGACCGATAGAACACCAGTGCGATTGTAAAATCCGTTGTGGGGTGTCGGTACGGCAGGGACATTAGAACTTTAAGGCACGTTCCAGTTCAATTATTACTGATTTGGACGCGCCACCCCAGGAACAGATGCAATAGTTAAGCACACATTCGCCTAGTGCTTTATAGGTTGATATCAGAAGCTTTGTGGGTGCAACATTTCTTAGTTGTTTGAATAATTATATAGATTAGTTTTCGTAGTCGGGACTTAGACTCGAAATATGGTGACTCCAGTTTAAGTTCTCATCAACTGTAATGCCTAAGTATTTTATAACATTTGATATTGTCAGAACATCACATGTACACTGAGTATTCCCGCGCGGGTTTTGGTTACACGGGAAAGAATGAATTTTAAAACTAAATTTCGAGTCTGGGCGAGAGATAGTAGTAGTCTTTGTGAAGCATAAATATTTTGTCTTGGATGTATTCAGCGACAGCAGGTTGTCCTCAAGCCACTTCGTGATAATCGCGAGACCGCTTTCTGTTACCGTCCGCACCTGCTCCCATGTTTAGCCATGGAATAAGATGACAGTGTCGTCTGCGAACGTAATGGTTTCAGCGTTGGGAATGGCAATCTCCGCAATACTGTTGTATATAAGTCAAAAAGAGAGCCGGACCAGTCGTACTTCCCTGCGGAATGCCAAACGTGCAAGTCGCAGCGTCACTTAAGTGGTTATCTACCCTGACACGCTGGTCCCTACCCGCCAAATAGTCCTGGAACCACTGAAGAACGTGTCCCCTTACACCCATACTGCATAACTTTGTTAGAAGTATAGGGATCGAAACAGTATCAAATGCTTTTTTAAGGTCGAAAAAAACACCGATTACTTTCTCTCTCAACATGCTTTGTAATTACCGATGTCAACTTTAGTAGGGCATCATTTGCAGACAATGATATTATAAGTAAAAAGTGTAGATAGGTTATAAGCGCTCAGCAAGTGACACGTCAAAATGTGGCTAATTAGCCACATTTTCCTCGGCTTGTCTCTTTTCCGCTCCCGATAATTACGACTTGCCGTCCTACTTCTACTAATTGTCATCAAACATTGTGACATTGTGCCATTCTTATAGATCGAATGTTGTTTAAGTAACCTATCTACACCTTTTTACTTATAATATCATTGTTTACAGATATTCCTTTTCGGAACCCAATTTGTCGATCGGTTAACAACTTGTTTTTTTCCAAGTAGCTGACGAGTTTTTTTGTAACTAGTTTCTCAAGAATCTTCGATAAACACGAGAGCAACGAGATGGGTCTATAAATTGAAGGTCTTTGCTTATTATCAGCCTTGTGTATAGGTGAAACTATTGCTTTTTTAAAAGTGTTAGGAAAAGTGCCGAGTCCCAAGCTTAGATTGCAAAGGTGGCTGATGGGTTCTGCCAGTACCTACGTCTTTAGCCAACTTAATTAACCTGCTAGAGATATTATCGGGGCCAGGTGCACTATTTATTTCAAGAGACGCGATAATGCTATCAATTTCTGTTGAGTCTGTAGGCGTAAAAGACATAATATGGTGGTTGGCGCAATGTTTGTAGCTGATATGTTGGTTAATTCGGCTCCAGTTTGATTTAATATGCGGAGAGTGGCATCAGCTAGCTCACTACCAATAGTAGTAAAGTACGTGTTTACTAGATTCAACGACTTAATTGGTGTGCTTTCAATATTCAGTAATTCTTTAGGTGTGTCATTATTTTTTTTCGTATTACAGATATTATATCCTTTATGGTACCTACTCCACGTTTTTTAATATTATTACTATTAATTTCTAGTTCCGCACGGTAGTATTGTGATTTTAAAGGTTTAATAATTTTATTGCATATATTTCTGTAGTTAATGTATATTTGGCGAAATTGCTCGTTTTTTGGTTGTTACCTTGATTTTTGGTGAAGCTTGTCTCTTTTACAGATGGATCTAACAACGCCCACGGTAATCCATGGCTTCAGTGGGGCTTTTCTTTTGGGTTTGGATACTTGTACAATTATTTATAATGTACAAGTATCTCATCTGTATCGTCCTACTGAACATTCCTCGGCAAGGTTAGCATCGTCAAGTATATATAAAAGTCAGACCAGTCCACTTCCTTGAGCTTTAGGTATGCGATAGCGTAATCTAGTTTTACATTTACAAACGTAGGTTTATTTTTAGGTAACCCTGCGTGCTTGACACACAATAGAATGGGACTATGTTCTGTTAGCACTGGAAAGATTATTGTTTTCCATCGTTCCTCTGTTCTTACCATAAAATGGTCTAAGCAGGTGTTTACTCTAGTTGGGTATAAAATGCCCTGTTGTAGGCCGTGCGATGCCATAATACATAAGTAGTACTTTGCAGTTATTTAAATCACATGGCAGCGTGTTGATATTGATATCCCCAGTAAAGATGACGTCCCTATTACGAATGTTTTGAAGAATCTCGTCAAGTGATGTTGAGGGTTGAGGGTTTTTGTAACTAGGAGGACGATAAGAACAAATTATACTGTGACGGACTGTGTTCTCAGTGTAGTACACGTTATAGTCATTTAAGTTGGGAGGTGCGACTCCCTTTTTTGTCCAACACTCAGTACTATGACTTCCACTGTCATATTGATGGTCGTATACCTAATACTTTGGTAGCGAAGCGAAGCGCATAGTTTTGGGTGAAAATTGTACTATTCAACAGTTAGACACTATTTTAATTCAAATGCAAGTTAATCATACAGGAAGCGTGTAGAAATAAAAAACAACATTCTTCCAACGGCTGGATTTATTGTAGACTTTTATAATGGTCCCTTAATGCAAAAGAAAACGTCGGAATGGTACCTTAAAATTATAATTTACAATAATTCCATGTTAACATTTCACATGTAATCGATTTATGATTGAGCGACACTTCACAGACTCTTATCGAACGTGATTCAAGTTCTTTGGTGTACAGATTTTACGAAAAATTTATTGTTATAATATGAGTAAAAAATTAAAAAAACATCCCAAAGTAACATACGTTAGTATATTTTACATAATAATATCACTATTTTATAACACTAATAACACCAAACGACGTACGGCTTGAAATTTAGTTCGCAATGCACTTCGTACACGACGAGTTCCGTATGGGATACTTTATAAATGTATTAAAGACCACATTGCCTTACACTAACGCCATTTAATGGCGAAAAATGTTAAAATTTTTATAATAATATATAAATGTGTAAAACTACAAAATTTAACCTTACGCTTGGTGTCCGTTTTGTTTTACTTTAAAAAAGATATTTATACTTTTACCCTTCACCCGATATTAAAGTGATTATACAATACATATTACAATACTTTGTACAAGATTTCAAAATCTCACAATAAAATTTTAAGAACACATCAATTGAATTTCAAATAAAATTTCACTAACTAAAATTAAGAATTTGATAAAATTATCTTTTAAACGCCATAGTAACAAAAAATAAAATTAAGTAAATCGCCAATAACATGTTTTGAAATGTGTTTTCTTGTTCTGTGTATTAAAGAAAGTATGTTGCGTAGTTTTGAGAAAAATGAAATAACTAATAAAAAAAAAGAATTCGATTTTTCATTTCGAGTCATGAGAATCAATATGAGAAGAGCACAATTAGATTATTTGGTACTTTATTCCCACTATTATGAGATTATACGCTGTCATTCAGACACTTGAACAAAACCATAAAATGTTATTGTGTAGTGAAATTGAGTCTCTGTATTTAAAGCAATAGGGTCAGCAGAACACGATTTTCACATTAAAGTAATAATATTATACATAACACTTTCTTCATAAAATAGGAGAAAAAGTACCATTTTTATCCTCATAAATTAAAATTAGACTTTTAACAGAATATACCGATAAGTGGGTAAGAGATTCTTAAGTTTTGTACATTTATTCAGAGTCGCCTCAACATGTTCAGGGCCAAAAGTCAATCTACTTGCTACGTTTACACTTCTAAGTGAAAGGTGCTCGGAACATAACAAAAGCTTTTAGTAATTCACTTTATTAATATTTAAATAGGAATAAAAGCCGTTGGCATTTTAAATATATCTTTGAAATAACCTATGAATATTCAAAGAATTCTAAGAAAACAGAATGCCTAAAGCATCATATTGTTTTTGTTGACAACTTCAATAAAACCAAACACCTTCGACTTATAATCTCAGCTGTGAACACAAGCGTATGGCCATAGAAAGAGCGACTTAAAATACAAGTGGAAAATCCCAAACATTTCACACAAAAAATGTTTTTTTCTTAGGAATTGACAGTGAATTGCGATAGCGGGCGCGTTAGGCTAATACGCACCATAATCGTAATGAAGATTGGTGCCTCGAATCATAGAAAAACAGTGCTGAAGAGGTCACGCAGAAGTAATATTACTATCAAAACCTATATTCAGTACCCAGCAGTGTAAGATACCGGGTTTGAAGACCGGGGGTAAGGTAAAGCCTATTAGACATAAGAAAAAAAAACGGAATTTTTACAACATCATGGCTACTTTCTTTTTCTCAAGAAGTTTCTGGACTTTTATAAACTTTTTAGAGGTCTAAAAGTATTTCACACAATTCTAGGAGACCCATATCCTCGTTTTAACAAGGTAAGGAGACAGGTCAGCGTGTTTAAGTTCTAATTTCAGAATAACAGAAATCTAACTAGAAACGCGCCTGATTCGATGTCTGGGTGTATGTTTACAGGGTACTTGTTAACACTTACATGTTTCTATGATTTGCGGCGCGAGAAGTATCTTCATATCACTATAAAAAAACGATTGAAAGTCAGGACAGATCCTTCGTTACTTACGGAACTCTTAAAAGGCACATGGATTCAAATAAACGAACTTTTACATGTGATGTCACAAATTAACTTACAGAACAAAATAGATTCATAAACTCCAAACATGATTTTAAAGTACAATCTTTGTAATAGAATTTTTTAACATGATTTTCATAAGTCATTCTCTAATCTTGTCCAGAAAATAAAAGTATATACAAATAAAATTAAAATACTGTAATACAATTTTCTACGTAATAATAATATTATTACATTCTTTTAAAATTTTAAAGAAAATTCAATTTCAATGATACCTACTGTGAAGAAGGGTTACATTTTTGAACAAAATTAATTGTTTGTTCTATAAGTCACTTTTGAAATTGATTTTTATACTGCGTAACGTGCTAACTAAATCATCAAAACATCTGAGAATGAGACTCAGAAATTCGAAATATTTTATGAGAAACAGTTTATGAGATTAAGAATGTAGGTCATAATCATGTCTAACCTAAAATATGCTTTGAATAAAGTTACCAATGAATGTTTCAATGCTGCCCAGTATTTAGATTGTCTGTTGCAGATATTATAAGATGCCATACACTTTATTAGCTGTTTTACTGAACCAGGGAACAAACTTAGAGAGGTGTTTTAATAGTAATTTTAATACTAGGGGTAGCCTCGTTACTATAATATTAGTGTGAGACGCATTTCGTTAAAATACAATTTCCTTTGTTAATGTCGTAAAACATTCAAATTTGACCTATGCATTGTCGTGACACAGTAGGACGTTTGTGATCAGTGTGACCACCTTTAAGTTTACCAACAATATAATTATTTTTATTGTATTATTATTTTAAAAACGTCAATTATAAATATTATCATGTATTTTTTTTTTGTGTCTTATGTACGCCGTAATATTGAATTATCATGGCGTGGCAATGTTCAAGAGAATATTAATACTTTTATGTAAACCACATTACAATCTTACGTGTCACTTTATAGTGAATAATTATTCTAGTAGACAATCAGAATATTTAAAATAAATAGACACGAATTATTCTGTTTTCATACATCAGAAATTACAGCCCTTAATAAATATGTGTACACTAGTGTACAGCTGTCTTGATATAACTAGGTACAAATCAGCTGATACTTTAGCTACGGAAAATGACAATGTAAAACGACCCTGTGTAGCTACATACATCGAAAATGTGTTCAAAATGGTTATATAATTGTTTGAATCAATGTTATTTTAAACAGCGTGACAGTTCACTCACTACGTGACAAGTGACAGTTTTTCTCACAATGACTCGAAAGTTGTCAAAAATGAACAAATATCAGACAAGAGCCAGCACAGTTCCTAGATTGCTCACAGCATGGCTGGTTGACTATGTAGCAATAGCACTAAAAGTTATTTAACACCTTGTCTTACCTATTAGTCGTTTTATAGCTTTTCTTTATCTTTAACTTAGATACACATTTGCTTTTGGTGCCATCGCTACATAATGAACTCTTTCATGTGCTTCATAAGGTTTACAAAAGCGGAGCCAACCCGTCTGCTTTATCTCATTTGCCTGATGTTTCTTATATATTACACTTTACAAGGCGTAGCTACCATGACACAGTGTAACTGTGATTTTTATGATGGTAACAACTGGGTGCAGCATAATTATGATTAAATCCACTCTGTAAAATTAACTAATTAGTGTATTTGATTTTGGATCAAACATTAGCTGGAAAGCGCGAAACTCAGGTGCAATTTTTTTAATTTAAATTTTAAGTAGGTATATTTGTTAGACGTAGTAAGTAGCTACACCCATCAGTGACAGTTGTACGAGTATGAGCAAAAAACATCTTCGGTGTCGGTTAGCACGTTGCGCAGGGCGCCGGGTGCGGAGCGCTAAGCGGCGCGGCTGTGTGCGGAGTTACATGTGAATGGTGGCGGCCGTGTAGCGAGCCTCGCCGCGGCGCCAGTTCCACTGTGACGGCCGGTACTGGAACAGTTCAAAGATATTTTTATCATCAAGTAACAGAGAAAATCATTTCGCGTATTCGGTTGAACAAAGGCATAACAGAAATTGTAATTTTTAATAAGTTGTGGCCTTCTCATAACTAGTGGTTTGATTCTGCCACGCACAGTACGACGTTTTATTGAAAAAAGTAAAGTTACAACCAAAAAACTAATCGGACTATAGGGACAGTACAAAGTCATTCCAAGATAGTTGCATATTAATTAGATATTGTAATGGGTCAGACATTCATTTCAAAATGCTGCCAAGTAACCATGCTGTTTTACTGTTGGTATATTAAAAAAGAATAAAAGAAAGAAAATCCTTTTATTCCGCCAGAAATGACGCACAAACAATAAAAGCCATAAAAGTATTTGTATACATTCAATAAAAAAAAACGTTTAATCATTGACAATATAATAATATTAAATAGTTAAATAATAATAACCATATTTTTAGACAAAATATATTGCAAATTAACATGAGGATTTCTGCTGCGGTTGTTATAACATCTCCAATTCACGTTTCAATCTCTCGGTTTCAGCCAGAAGTTTTTCATTAGGTATTGTAACTGCTATGGTAATTGGTCACGCTATAGTAACTGGCCACTCATAACAAAAGAGGTAGAAACAAGGTAACGCAAGAGAGTCCTTGAATGTAAAGGACAAAAAATATTCCTGTATCAGATACAGGAATATTTTTTGTCCTTTACACTGTTATTCGGCTTTCTAAGTGATTAGGTATTATTCAACTTTGCAACCAAGTCTTGTATTTCTCTGAATGGAATTCAGGGATGGCAACGTGGGGAAAATGGTCACCCATCCACAGACCAACCACGGCAAGCGTTGCTTAACCTTGAAGCGGCCTATGCGGCTGTTATAATATAGCCACGAGCTCCTCTGTTTTTATTTAGGCAATATTCAAGTGTCACCATGTACTAGAGATAACGGGCATATCCTGTCCGGCCCCGGCGACACACCGGTGTGTCGCGAATTAATCGCGAATTTAATGTTTATTTACATATACATAAGATTTACTTTATATTAGGGAATTTTCACATGTTGGGCCGGAGTGGATATGTGCATATACGAACCTCGTCAGAATTTGTCTAATCTTCGTCGATGTTGATCGTCGTGACCGAAATTCGGTTAGGAGAGAATGTTACTGGTCTACCAATGATGCGCGGTAGTAGTAATATTTTAGGCTCTACCCGACAGCTGCATTATTATCGGTCTATAATATCGAATGCATTATTGAGTCTTTACGTTTCCATTTCAGATTGCATCTAAGGGAAACTAACTGCCTGACATATCAATGCAGAGCCGATACTACTGACTGGGATCAGGAACATGATATTTCGCACAAGGCTATAGATTAAATAATAGTTCAGTAGGAACAGAGAATTCACGCTACAACGTGTTACAGAATAACCGCAATACCGGGGTCATTGTACTTTTACTATGGGGCCAACACTGAAAAGGCATGAACGATGAACGCCGGCTTAGGTACGTAAGCGCGTGACCTTGAACGAGTGATGGAGGCCTGACAAGTGACAAGGCTACCTTCCTTTTATGATGTAAATGGTAAAACATCATTTGTTACCTTGATGAGCAGTTGTCCGCTGCGCGTGTGCGGGTTCTTGAAGGCGTAGAAGATCCAGGAGGCGGCGGCGCACACGAGCGTGATGGCGAGGAAGGCGGCCACTGCGCCGCCCAGCGGAGAGTGCGCCTCGTGCGGCACCGGCGCGCCAACTGTCGCGCCCGCAGTCACACCGCTCGGGGTGGGTGGCTCCGGCTCTGTCGAAGTTAATATACATGATACAAGGTTACTTCGGGAAAAGTGCGCATATTGTAAGTATAGCAAGACCATTAAAATAAATAGACACTGTAGCATAGCGTTGGCAAGGCTCGTTCGAATATATATATACTGGAATGTGAATATACACCCACGCCAGCCCATCCCTCCCTCCAGTGGACTCGTGACCGCGCAAAGACGAACGGCTTTCCGCGAGACGCTTGATCTCAATTTATATTTGTTTCACCCTTTTAACTGTTTGTACCTTTTATTGTTTTGTTTTTACATCCAATATACATTATTTTACTACCTGATAACACCTTTGAGAAACTTTCTAACAACACATATATTTGTTTTACCATGTTTCAAACAAAAAAATTACAAGTAAAGTATATTTATGAGACAAGTGATGACATTCGTCAACAAAAAATAAATACATTTTTCGTTAAATAAGTTTTAAAAATGATTGCTTCGAAGAAAAATGAGCAGTGTCTCCGAAGTAACCCTGTATTTATTTAGTGACTTGGTTATGAATAACACAGTTATAAACTAGATGAGGTCTGTCACTGACTTCAGTTTGACACAGTAGAGTCCACTGACCGTCAGTGTCAACGGTAAATCGAAACAAACTCAGAAGACAAAGACAGACGCGACTCAGAGGACCAAGAGCGACGGAAAGCGCATTCCATCATCGGACTAAAAGACGTACGGCGATGAGCCACCGGTACACGATATGGCCATCCCAACCATACGTAAAAATGTTTTAGGATTTTTCATAGTGCGTATAGTTACAGAGTGGTATGCTCTGCCGGAGTGTGTTCCCTGATAGTTACAACCTGGGCGTCTTTAAATCAAGAGTAGTGATGGGCGGAGGATAAATGCTCGAGTTTTTACCTACCCATTTTTACGGGATAAATACTCAAAATCGTTGATATTTTTTACATTGAGGTCTATGGACTGTCAGAGAACATCATTATCAACGCACAGTTGGAACTTCCGGGACTGGGAACATGAAATTTTACACAGGGCTTTGTTTTATGATGTAGTTGAGTACAGTTCTCGTCTAATAACTTTGCCCCTCTGAAGTTAGCCATTTGCAAAAATCGCACAGGTGCAGTCACGTAGACGGGAGCAAGCGGGACGCAAGCATGCATCGAACGTAAACGTAAGACTGAGACATAAAATTAATCCCCGCCCCCATGTCTCTTGCGCATGCGCAGTTGCAGTTTGTTCGTAATTTTGACTACTACGCAGCCACTCGTGGCCAACTTCAGAGGGGCAAAGTTATTTGACGAGAATTGTATTAAGAAGAGAATTTTGGAAATTAAACTTATTAAGGGGATGAAAAGCGGGAAAAACTTTTGTAAGTACTAAATTTGGATAGACAAAGTCGCGGGCAACGTAAGCGAGGTGAGGAGTAACGTACGGGTGTTGACGACGGTATCATGTCGCATGGGCTGCTGGTCGGTGGTGTAGGCAGTGTTGCCGGTGCCGCCGCTCGAGTCCGTGGGCACGTCCACTCGCGTCGCCGCGCAGCCCGTAGCATTCACTATTGTAGTCTTCTCGCATTCTGCCAAAGAAAAAAAATATTTGGGAGCTTATTCTTTGGTAAATTGAACTCAATATTATGTAGGATAGTATTCAGATTCTACTTGTTGTTGAACAAGATTCCGTGTGTTTAAACGATTTTGTTACACTTATTATGGAGTCAAATGTAGTTTACAATTTAGGATCCATATAATATTAGTGTGAATTTTAATCCGTGATTTTTGGCAACTGGGCTTAATTCAGTTGTTTTTTATTGGTGTCTATTTGATTAGTACTGTGCTGTTTCTTATTTGAGAGGGAAATGGAAATTATGTTTTTCTTAGTTCTTCTGTATTCTATTTTGAATAATGCGGAATCAAAGACTTGAATCGTTTCTCCCGGATTCATCGAGCTTCATTGACTCTGCGTTTTTTTGGTGGCCGCTACTGTTGATTCTAGTGCAACAAGAGGTGTCTGTTAAGCTGTCAGAATGCCATTTCAATATGTTTTGCTTTTTATAAAGAGTTTGAATCAAAAGTTATTACGTATGTAGCAGAAAAACTGAGATGTGTTTTTAAGCACATTTCGATCTCATTAATTGACGTATATATATATTATACACCAGTTATTTGAATTTATGGTGTTCATTAACTAAACTTAAAAGAGTTGATACGTTTAAATATCTTGGACATTTATTAACCTTTGACCTGAAGGATGATGCAGACATTGAAAGGGAACGTAGGGCGCTGTCTGTTCGTGCGAATATGATAGCCCGCAGATTTGCTCGGTGTTTGAGGGGTGTCAAAATAGCCCTATTTTGGGCATTTTGTACGTCCTTTTATACTGGTAGTCTGTGGATGGATTACACGCAGAAACAGTACGGCGCTCTACGTGTCCAATATAACAACGCGTTCAGGGTGTTTTTGGGGTTGCCTCGTTTTTGTAGCGCGTTGGGGATGTTTGCCGAGGTGCGTGTAGATTGTTTCTATATAATCATGCGCAAACGGTGCGCACATTCCTGGTCCGTAGAGTGCAGGTTAGCTGCAACAGTATCCTGAACGCTTTTGTTGAACGTTTCGACTGTCAGTACGTGAACTACTGCTGCATGGTTCACGTTCTGATTAATATTAAAATATTATTTTAATTTTCAATAATGATTTATAATTTTAATTTAGTGTAATTGTATGTTCCTAAGTTGATCGAAATAAATAATATAAAAAATAATTAACATAGTAACAATAAATTTTGGCATTTAATAAGTTCTCGCACCGAACAATGCAGCGCGGGCTCGCTATTCGGTGCAGACGCACTGGGCGGTAGTACACACACTACATGACTGCTCACACACACATAAGACGGCTCTGCGGTCCGTGCCGTGACCGGCTAGCTCTGGAAGCGGGGCGGACGGGAGCCACACCTACTTACTGCAGGTTCGTGTCTAGTGCGCACCCTCGTCGCTGGTCAACCCCTGCTAAGCTTAATAGTGGATCTACACGATACAGATTTTAGTCAAAAAAGACCATGAATTCTGAATAAATATTCTATCACACTGAAATTTGTCTGCATTGCTTTGTTTTACTGACAAAATTAATATAAATTGTTCCGTTTCTGAATGACTAAGTGATTAAGTGATAGAATGACCGACAGACATCGCAAAATATACATTATGCGCGTTTGAAGTCAAAGGCAAAAGCTAAACTATAAGTCTCACCGAAAACTAAAAAACGGTAAATCTCCACCAGAATATAATGTAAAATTATATACTTAAATAAGTTAAAATAAAAAGTCAATTTCTGTCTTGATGATTTTCAACTTTCCTAGCTGACCACCCCGAAAAAAAACTCAAAAGTTAAAATCTCTAAATCCAAACAACAGTAAATCATTAATATTTCTTCTATCTTCAATTATTCATCTATAAAATTTACAATATTCATTAAAAATTACAACTCACTAACAGTAGTTCTATCTGTTATTTATTTTATAAGGTACGTTTACAATTTGTACGTTTCTCACCTTACTCTTCTAACGCCGGTCTAACTAAAAGAAATTAATTCAAAATAAACAGTACCTCTCATGGTCTCCTCTTTTATTTTTTAATATTTTAACACTACATTTTCCAATACTCACATCTGCTTAATAATACTTGAAAGAAAACTTCAGTAATATGAAGTCATCATGTGTGTCAATATAGAACTTCCATCTTTATGATTTCGGATCCGAGTTTCGACTGCCAAAGATATCCAAATAACAGCCGGGACCAACGGCTTAACGTGCTTTCCGAGGCACGGACGAATGTCGGTATTTTAAGATGGTCACCCATCCACAGACCGGACCCGGCAAGCGTATGTATGTATATATTCTCGTTATATTGTGAACAGATCGTTTTAAAATTCAATAAATCTCATCCAAATTCACAGTTTCTAATACATCTGTGACTTATTGAGAAAGGTGAGTTTACAATTTCACGCGATAAGTTACAATGTTACGGCGTTTACAATAACCCTGTGACATATAAACCCAATAACTACTCACTTCTTAGTAACCAGTCTTGCTTGTTCCTGTCGGTACCGCTCGAACACTTCTGAATCTGCGGGCACCATGTGCACTGAAATACACAAACAAACAATCAATCAAATAAAAAAATAAGATTTCAGTCAACTGGTTTAATTAGCGGCCTATATGACA
Organism: Melanchra persicariae; assembly: GCA_947386135.1. Lineage (NCBI taxonomy): Eukaryota > Metazoa > Arthropoda > Insecta > Lepidoptera > Noctuidae > Melanchra > Melanchra persicariae. The sequence continues at coordinate 33,488,709 of OX376643.1, forward strand.
TCCAGCCAATGCGTCTAATACAACATTTTAATGAACGGAATGGCACATTCTTAGGTTATGAAAATATGTATATGAAATATTACAAACGTTCATTCACAGACTTATTTATGTAGTAGTCATATCGTAGAATTGGCCATTTTATGAAATGACTATGTCAAACCTAACCTAGTTAACGGACCCCGCTACGTGGGGCACCTTTTTCTATTTGCAGGGTTTAAAGGAACCAACATGTAACTGTGTCGGGGTGCACAACTTCCTAAATAATTTGGCTAGGCAAGTCATACGATATAAGTTCAGTTCAAGCTGTTCAGTTTAAATTCCGGGGTGTCACATGCAGGTATACGGTGCGTTGAATAAATAGGCGAGGCCGCTAATTTAAAATAAAAACTTCTAAGTACACCTTAAAATATGGCGTCAAAAATTATCCGTATAAGATTTAGATTTACAATTAATAGACGTTTAAATTTTGTCACGATAAAGTCATAGTAAAAAAACATATACTGCTCAGTCAGGGAAATAAATTGTTTACCATCTTAAAGTTTTTAGCGCCAGAGCATAAAGTTAGATTATCGAAAAATATTCAACACGTATTTCTTGCTTTATCAAATCAATAAAAAATGACGAAGATCAAACGCAACAAAGATCAGAAGTAAGGCTTGTTGACGTCACGTGTATGTAAAAAGTGTAAGTTTAAACTGTGGTTTACTCACGTTGAAGCCGGTTTCGTGGTTGAGGCACGAGTCGCAGGTGTCGTACTGCAGGCAGGTGGGCAGCGCGGTCATCTTCAGCACCGTGTTGTTGCTGATCATGTGGTCCTTGAACGACACGCGGTGGTACTCGTAGATCGTCTTGCGGCGGACGTCTGCAATCATTACACACGGGGACTTTAAACATGGACAATGGGAAAAATTATAGAGATTCTACGTTACACGTCATCAATATCTGCCTAGCCTTTTCTCAACTATATTGGGGTCGGCTTCCAGTCATACCAGATTCGACTGAAAATAATTTTTCTACGTGAAATGACTGCCTATCGGAGGTGCACACCCCACTGGGTAACACGGCATTTCTTGGCAAGACTGTTGTCAGAATCTACGTAACACGATAAAGAGTTCCACGGATATTGTTCTGGCTGGCATCTAGGAGAGACGTCTTTACAATATTAATATTACAAGAAGTACAAATGAAGTTCAAATCATTACTTTTTTACACAAAAGTATATCCGCTCCAGCTCTGACATGTGAAAATTCCCAAATAAAAAATAAATCTTATGTAATTGGTAAATAAACACTAAATTCGCGATTAATTCGGCGCACACCGGTGTTCTACTTGAGCGGATATTTATTAAATAAAATGCTTTGCATTTTTAAAATGTTTTTTTGCAAGAATTGAAACTGTACCTATCTAAAATTTATTTAATAAACATACTTTTGTGTTAAAAAGTAATGATTTGACTACCTATTTGTAACAGCGTCCAAATATCTACTGTGGTATACAGCATCCCTAGACCGAATCTATATTCAGCAGCGTAACTTAGGACAGATAACCGATATATTCATTTTCGTGCTAGCGACACAAAGACGTATTTTACATATAGAAGTGACTTTCATAACCCAGTTACTGAGTAATATGTTACCTCTGCGTAAGACTGGTTGCCATTTCCTGGCTTCTGACTACCTGTAATGTCTGTCGATGATCTACAAACAGCGATGGCTTATCCAATTTTCGGATATGCAAAAGGTTCAGTATGTAATGGATGGGACCATCCATAGACGGATTGTATGAAGTTTAACTTAACCGTCGATAGAGCTGTGCGGCCGTTAATACTTAACAACGAGCCCCTCAATATAGTTAGTCCATATTTTGACAAAACTAAATACTGGGCAATGGTGGCGTCCGCGACTTACAAATAATTCGTATTGGGTTTGAATTGAACCCGGGCGGGCGTTACTCTTTGTGCGAATACATTCATCACCGCTGCTCTCAAAACCATCTAATGAACAGAGACAGCACTAATGGCGTATGACGTCACACACTAGCATCGCCACTGTAAATTTGCGCCATCCATTACAAACGACATTTTGAATGACAAGAATAGAAGAATAACGTCAAAAGCTTGTAACTCGTCTATTTTTATATCAATTTAATTTATTCTTTCATAAATCGTACAATTTTAGTGATAGCTTTCGGATAAGTATTCATTCATCTCAATTTATGAGCGAAACTAGAGTAATTCCAATCGAGGCACTATCGCAGTTTTAACCTATTATATAGCGTTTCCACCAGAGATGTGCGATGATGCGAGGGATGTGTTTTTATGAACCAATAGAATCGCTTGCGCTGAGCGAGGTTAGGTAAATGAAGCGATTCTATTGGTTCATAACAAACATATCCCACGCTACGCATCCTCGCACATCTCTGGTGGAAACGCAGCCTTATGCTAAGTTTGTACTTACAGAACACAATTTTGTCGGTAAGGTAAGCGTCGCTGATGCCGACTTTCACCGGGTGCTCAGTATCTTTGATCTCCTGCACATCGATGGGAATGTCCTTGTACGCGAAGATGATGTCTCCGTTCTTGTACAGGGTGACTGCAAACGTGAACTTCTTCGTCGTGTCCTCTTGCAGGGTCACGTTCTCCCAGAACGCTGTGAATTTCTCCCCTGAAACATTTGGCAATTATCTATAATCATTGGTTTACAACCTCTGGTCCGCGGCCCACTGGTGGTCCTTGACAGTCTACACGGTTGTTATCATTCAAGCAAACTGATTTTAAATTTCTAGCGTACTTTTATCTACATTGACTAATACATAATATAGTACTATGTGTTCATGGTTTTTTATGATAATGCTTGTCACTTTTGATTTGAAAGCAGGGTCACACAAGTTTGGATTAAATTTATTTTTAGATTACCACAGTCAAATTTTCTTCTGTCTCAGATAAAATCAAATCAAAATGATCACTGGACGAAAAACTGGTGTTCAACCAAGTGCGAATCAGACTCGCGTGCAAAGGGTTCCGGACGAAACATATTTTTTTAACATGTTTAAAATCATAGACTTCATAAACGTTTTCCTGTAATTTATAGGTATTTTTTCTTAGATTCGGAGGAGTGGAAATGATTAATTTACATATATTGTCTTAATAATTTCGGAATTAAATAAGAAATACTTTTCAGACCCTCAGACGGTAGTACAGTCAGAAAATCTTTTTTTTTATTTTCTATTTGCCCCGCCCAAAAACTAACCCCATTTTCAAAATGTATTTATTTTCGTCATGCATCCGTGTTTGGGTCACAGAAGCTTATATGTGTACCAAATTTCGATTGAATCGGTCCACAAGATTCGGAGGAAAATGGCTGTAACAGACGGACAGACAGACAGACACGACAGCCGAGTCATCCTCTATGGGTTCCGTTTGTCCATACAAAGGTTCGGAACCCTAATAAAGGTTGGGAACCACTGATATTACCTATATAAAAGAGAAAGTGCCGCCGAAACTACTGAAACTATTTTAGAACATGAAATCATTTCCTTTTATGATGTAGATGAGCTTTAAGGGGTTTGGAACGAAAAATCTGATCAGGCAATGTCGATACATTGCCTGCTAGTGCTAGTGAAGTACTAGTGAGTAACTAAATATTGACGACTGTCGTGTTCTTGAGAAGAGATCAAGAATCGGTTAAGGTAACTTGGGCCGCTGTCATGCTAGGTGTGTGACTGCTAGCAGACGATAATTGGGAACTTGATGTCATCACTAAACCGGGAACTTTATTATCTGTGCAGGGTTGATAATACCGTCTCTGGCAGCAGCCACTGAGGCATCTCCGTGCCCTGAGGCTGAAATGAGTCGTCAGTTTAAAAATGAGCTCACCGTCATCGAACAGCTTGATCTTGCTGTCGTTGGTGAGCGTAGTGTCGAAGTTGCCCATGAGCGGCGCGATGTACTGCGTGGCCGCCAGCCAGTTGTGCACGTGCTCGCCCGTGTAGACGAAGCCGCCCGTCGCCACCGTCACGTTGCGGATGTTGTGCCCGTAGAACGGGAAGTCGAAGCTGAGCTGGATTGACTGGAAGTATGACAGTGGTGTTACATCATGAAATAGTTTTACTATGCGAAAGTTTTGTGAAATTTGGTGAACTGTAGTATGGAAATTTGCATTCGTTAGTATTCGGAAATGTGATGATTTTCGAGGGTCTTTTAGACCATCTACCGACCTACTGTATGTTCCATTGGGATAATTTCCGATATTCCCGTTTTTACAGAATACTACGAACCCCGATTTTCGCAACAGAGCCGGTTTCAGCAAGTTCTGATGAAATTACTTGTTACCAAAAATCTGTACCTACTATTATTTAAATAGTGCCTATGTTGAAGATGGAATAGGCCTCTTAGTATAATTTTTTTAACAAAGTACGGTCACAGTTAGATTAGGTTCGTCACGTTCCGATATTCACGCGGTCGAAGTCGCTGGCCTAAGCTAGTAAGGTATATTTTCTATAGACGCGTCGCTAGACTAACATTTCTTTATTTTGCAATGTGTGCAGGTACTTACAGTGGCTCTCCGGTGCGAGTTGCTCAGCACTTGGTGCACCTCTGCCTTGTGGATGGTTATGTTCGCCCAGTAGTCCTTGAAGAACTCCTGGTTACCGATGAACGTGCTGTTGTAGAAGATGTGATGGTCCTGAAACATTCACAGTGCTTCGTGTTTAAAGATCCATGGCTTATAGTACATGTTTCATCTTCTGAAATCTTGGTACGCTACCATTTTGGCCTTGTGAGATTTTTTTCATCTAAGTAATAATTAAACATCACATAGACATCACATTTTTGGTTGGGCAGTTTATACTTGAATTCATAATTGGAGATATTTTAATCCATCAATCACCATCAGCTCACGTATCGACTTTAAGGTTATGTGTTAAGTCGATTTTTATGTTACCGTATTAAAAAGTCCAAAGAAGTATGGGTTGCAATGAAATTTTAACTTTGACATGTATGACATAAAGTTTGTTGTTCTAAAACACACAGGTAGTAAGCTTTATAGCAGACTACAAAGAACAAGTGCCCACATTTCCGAGGCGAAATATACTTTCAATTCAATACAGAAAAGCATACTTATATCGTTTATCAGCACAGCCGCAGCCGCAAGATTTAATACAGTGTATGACTTACGTAGGTCAAATTAGCAAGATTCTGCTCCGACAAGATCCTTTCGGGAGTCTCTTTGAATACATCAGTAAGATCTGAAAGCAAAAATCGAAATTTATTATTTAGTGACGTACAAGCAAAACGTTACTAAGCTCGTTACATACGTGTTTTGCTTCGTTTACGTTCATATACAACGTGTAACAGAATAAACGAAATACCCATTAAAGGATCAGCTGTTCAGTACCTACAATTCAGTAAGTACTCAATATTTTATTGCAATTTGACGAGTTATGCGCACAGAAATGTCTGGGGCAGTCGATTTTATTTCTCGATTTCAGTGTTGGTAGATATATAGATAGTAAAAGTTTTTCATAATGATTGTAAAATGATTCCTTAAAAGAGGTATTGCGTTTATTCTGTTTCACGTTGTATATGTCGCAGCCATCTAGCTGAATCAGCCGTTTCATTAAAAGTCTAGCCTTTTCATTGAACTGTGCCGTTTAATCAGCGACATAAGTGTCATGGGCAAGTCATTAAACGATATTGATCAAAAGATGTCACTTAGGTCGCTGAAAAATCGGCACATTTGAATGAAAAGTCTAGGCAACCAATTAAACTGTTGATTAAGCTAATTGGCTGCGACATATACATATATGTGAATGATTCTATTCTCAAGTGAAGTTGGTTTGTCTAAAAAGTAACTTTCAACGAATACGATACAATACAATCCAAAATATTTGACTCTAAATTTAGAGAAAAATGAAATGCAGTTCAAACCTGTTGTAAAATATTTTTATTTTACTCATATATGTTAGATTATAGATTTTTGAAAATAATATAATTCATGTGTCTGCCACATGTTACGAGTAGGTATTAATTTGATGGCATGGTTTGACACTGACTTGGTACCTAATAAATTCTAACATATGATATTTCTTACGGACCTGTGCTATAGGCCATTTTTTGCTGGAACGCCACATTCCAATTGTAATTTGATAAACAACTTATTTTAACACATCTCTTTTTCATTTCCGAGGATTGGCTGGTTGCCAGAGGCAGTTATGTATACAATTCGCACTACTCATATTAGTTCCTAGTTCAACAATATTTCGAGCCATACGGATTCCGCAATGATACCACATTCTTCTTTTATCGTGTTTCTTACCAATCTTACTTCTTACTATATATAGTAGGTACTATTATAAATACGAAAGTTTGAATGGATGTTTCTTACTCAATCACGCCAGAACGGCTAAACGGATCTGGACGAAAATTGGCGTAGAGATAGATTATAGTCTATCACACGGCTACATTTTATCCCGGGAGTATGTTCCCTTCAGAGAATTTTCGACATTCACGAGGGCGAAACCGGTGGCAGAAGCTAATGGGGGCTACCGTTTTCGTGCTCACCAGTTGGCGCCACTGGCGACGAAGTTGTTATTACGCGCATGTGAACAAAGTTACAAGGAAAATAATTTAGAATGCCGTAAACGTGCGATTTAAATACAACATAGATAGTGCAGCAGCACGGACTCATCAAGATCGAAAAAAACAGAAGGGGCATATATATGTCGCAACAAACTAGCTTAATCAGCCGTTTAATTAGTTGCCTAGCCTATCAATTTAAATGCGCAGATTTTTCAGCGACCTAAGTTCACAATAATCACAATTAATTTGTAAATAAACTCTTGTCAAAAGCCAACGAACTTGACATTCCGAAGACCTCACGCTACACTAGCGCCTCTAGCGGCGAATTCAAAGGTGATAGCCCTCATTGATGTCTAAGTCCTTTGTATTAAAAACTAGCACTTCGCCCGCGACTTCGTCCGCGCGGATTTAGTAGGTACTCCACAAACTTCAACGCAACTATAAAAGGTTAGTTTTGGAAAATTAAGCAAAACGATTTTCATTAATTATACGTCACGCCACCGGCACCGTTGACATAATCTCACTTGTCTCGAGCCCAGGTTCAGCGCAACTGGTCACCCGTTCAACCCGTCAGGGTTTGATTATGCAAAAATTGTTAGTACATCTGTTTCAATTATCCCGCTTTTAGTTTGTTCATAGCATTCCGACGTAAATTGAATCAAGCAATTATGTCCTCCCCTAAAATCTTAATCACCCCTGCTTCACTCCTTATCATGTATGTATAGTTTATTTTCCAAAAATCCAAACATTTATTATTCTTATTGTTTTATCGAAAACATTTAAATGCCGTAGTGTTTCAACTTCATCGGACCAAGCATTGATACGATTCTCCCCAGTTCGCTCAAGCCGCGACATTTTTCTTACTCCGAGTATGTTTATTACTGTCGTAACTTTTGAACGAAAGGTCCGATTTGAATAATTTAAAGTGTAATTTACACGGACATAACCAACCTTAATTATCAAACCATTTAAATGGATAAGGATTAATATCATGATACTAAAATCACCATTTTTTATTTCACCATGGGATTTGCTTGAATAATATGAACAAAAAGCGGTCATGGTGACTTATCCATAATAGTTAGACATATGGTATCGCGGACTTTTTTGTAGATATTGATGACCTCTATAAAACTGTAGTACATCACTTTGCTCTATTGTCAATTGATTCCGCAGCGTACGCGATATAAGGATTTTTTCTCACACCTTGGGTTACATTATCGAAGTTTTCATACGGTTCCCTAACTTTTTTGAAAATATTCTGTAGCCTATGTCCATCACCGATAATGTAGGATTCTACTGGTGAAAGAATTTTTCAAATCGGTCCAGTAGTTTCGGAGCCTATTCATTTCAAACAAACAAACAAATCTTTCCTCTTTATAATATTAGTGTAGATGATTAGCTTATCAATCTGTGTTCTAAGTGTTTCAGAAGCTCCAGCTGAATTCCGACAGTGGATTCCGATCTGAGTTTCTCGTCCGTGATACCAACGAGAATCTCCTTGTACTCATCATTATGAACAACTTTTACTATGGGACCAACACAGAAATCTCGAAAAAAAATCAGCTGTTCAGTACATTTTGTCGAGTAGAATTGTATGGAGCAGTCGATTTTTTTTAGCGTTCAGTGTTGGTCCCGTAGTAAAAATTGTTCATAATGATGAATACAATGACCCTTATGAGGTATTGCGTTTATTCTGTTACACGGTGTAGATATAGATAATGTCTACTTTAAAATGTTTAAGTAAATCACACGCAGTACGCAAAGAGTGTGGTTTACAGGCTCTATATGTATTATTAGTGGCGCGTGTCGAATACCCGTAATAACATCATTACGATCGCCTCTTTACTGCGCATTATTATGTTAAACACCCGATTAGAAGTATCAATCACAGCTACCAATATAGATTACTATGTAATATTGATGTTTTATGTACATCATTATATATATTATTACTGTTGAGCAGAGTCTATTGCGTCTAAAATTCAAAACAAGACTAGCAAAATATGTTTTATAAATATCAATATAGCAGTCAGTTTCAGTTTAGTAATACCCATTTGTACACCGGTGAAAAAAGGAAAGTTTAAGTTCGTTTTACATTAGGACATACCAGAGCGGGTCTTTTTACCTGGTACGTACCTTTATTGGGGTCGGCTTCCAGTCAAACCGGATTCAGCTGAACACCAGTATTTTACGTGGAGCGGCTGCCTAACAGACCTCCAAAACCCATTAACTGGGTTCTTCTTACCTTAAGAACCCAGTTAACTTAACTTTTCTGGCTTCTGTCAATTCGTAACGACTGCCAAAGATCTACAAATGACAGCCGGGACCAACGGCTTAACGTGCTTTCCGAGGCACGGAAGAAACTCGGCATGTTAAGACGGTCACCCATCCATATAACCGGCAAGCGTTGCTTAACCTTGAAGATCGACCCGTGCGGCTGTTGTATAGCCACGAAATTTTAAATCTGAATTGGTAGAAATATTATACTCGTATTATGATTGAATCTTTCGAACGTAGTAAAATTAAAGGTTTTTTTTTTACATTTAGCGGGTTCGATTCCCAATTCAGACAGGCGGTTATTTAAAATTCTTTGAATCCAGTTCGTACTGTTTTGAAAATAAAACTGTAGTCTTCATTCAGTTTTTTTTCTATCTACGTCAAGTCGTGGGACGCCCTGTATGGCTGTACGCTCCTTTATACCCTGCAGACAGAGATAGGAGCAACGCGCAGCTAAATTTCATGACGATCCGTTCAGCCGTTTTAAGAGTGAAAGCGAAACAGACAGACAGACAGAGTTACTTATGCATTTATAATATTAGTACAGATAGCCTGTGTTGTTCTCATGTATAAACTATAGTAGGTTCTGTACAGTTTCATCAAAATCTATTTCATATTTGCGTGAAACAGTAACAAACATCCAAACATACTTTGAAAATTACAATTTCAGTAAGAAGTGGGAAAGAATATTCATTATTATGTAAACCGGACAAGATCCATAGCACACAAATAGTAATGAGATAAGGCAAAACTAACGATGTTTAGCAAAATAAACCACAAGTCGTACAGAACACAGTTGTATTATAATCTGTCGAATACGGCTGATTACAGCTACCGTTACAAATTTGTAAATTTTCCACATCGCGTCGTGAAAGCCAAGGCGGATTTCACTTTTTATCGCACCTCCCATTCACCTTGAAGTGAATGAATTGAGAAGACATTGTTTTCGTTAAACCTTTGTCTGCTGGTTCAGATATTATAACAAAGACACTTTACTGACACTTATTTCTGGTTTACTCGTAGTAGGGTATTCTAATGAAGAGATCTAATTAGTCTGTCAGAAAGATATAAAAAAAAAATTGGATACGCATTTCTTCTCAACATATTACGAAGATACAGACTACAGTGCGTTGAAAACGCGTGGCTTCACTATGAAAGTACAATTTTTACTAGCGACGTGATCACGTGCCGTCACCAGCGCCCTCTCACTTGAACTTTGACGCGCTTTATACTTACAATAATTATTTTGAAAATCTAACGGACGGACTAAATATACTCGTAATTATATTTTTTCGTAGAATACCCTTATTGCAGTGGTATCACAGGGTTATAACATTAAGAACTAAACCAAAAGAATTCCATTTTGTACTGCACTCCCCGAGAACTGAAACGCCGCTTAAAGACATATTTTAACCTAGAGAAGGAAACCTAGAGGCTTAAAGGGGAGATCATGATAATAAGGTTGACGAAACCAGTGCAGGAGTATTTTGCGGAACAGTATGACCGTAGTGTGATGTCTTCTGCAAAATCCCTTGGTAAGATAATTATCTACTTACGTCCAGAAGACGAATCGACCCATCCTTATATCTATTGTTCTTTTAGTGACTTAAAACTGCTATTTCCATAGTAAAATCTAATATTATTTAATGTTATTAGTTAGCAATGAAAATGTTATGAAACAGCTAATTTATCAATTTGCACGGTCAATCATGGATTAACTATTATTAGTCGCTACGATATGACGTTTCAAAGCAAACTAAATGTGTTTTTGATGTCTGGTAGGTAAAGATGAGTGTGGCATTATCTGGCTTGCAAGGGCCTTTTCCCGAAGCTGTTTTTTTTGGATTGGTAATCATCAAATGACTCCTTCGCTGTGGGCGGAGCGGAAGGGAAGTCAAGAGTTAATAGGTTCCTTCCAGGCAAGCGTGCTCCATCTTCGGCCACATCATCGCTTACCATCAGGTGAGATAGTGGTCAAGCGCGTGCCTATCAATAATAAAAAAAAACCGGCCAAGTGCGAGTCGGACTCGAGTACGGAGGGTTCCGTACCATTATCTATAAAAAACGGCAAAAAATCGCGTTTGCTGTATGGGAGCCCCACTTAAATATTTTTTTTTTAGTATTTGTTGTTATAACGGCAACAGAAATACATCATCTGTGAAAATTATATTTGAGTTGATTGAATGAAAGGTAAATTGCGGTTTACGATTTATGACGTATTAAATAAAAACTACTCACTGAATTTCGTTCAAACCAATTTTCGGTGGAAGTTAACATAGTAATGTACATCATATATTTTTTTACACACGTATGGGTTTGATGAAAAAAAAATTGAGTTTCAGTTCTAAGTATGGGGATATCCCCAAAATTTATTGTTTTTTTTTTTCTATTTTTGTGTGAAAATCTTTCACAGAATACATCTACTTACCAAGTTTCAACAGTATAGGTCTTATAGTTTCGGAAAAAAGTGGCTGTGACATATGGACGGACAGACAGACATGACGAATCTATAAGGGTTCCGTTTTTTGCCATTTGGCTACGGAACCCTAAAAAGGGAGTGTCAGACTCTTACCTACTGATTAAAACCCACGCGTGTTCGTTCACGTTGCATTCCAGGGTCGCGGTAATGCTTTCGAACAATTCCGCAACCCTGGACATGACAAATCTTATGCTATTTAATTGTAGACGTTGCGCTGCCAAGACCTTTGGTAACGCAGGGAGATTGCACCAGGCGGTGGCCGACTTAATGACACGCGGAGTAGTGACAGTCATTGAGAGGATCCGGCAATTGGGTCTCGAGGTGGCCCGTCACGCCCGAAGCAATGTGCTTTCATGGTTCTTGGAACATGCCACTATCGGGATCCCAAGTAACGGTAGGCGGGTTCACATCGGTGTCGGGTCGATGATGAAGTTGGACTCGTCCTCGACAGCCGGTGGAACTTTGGCTAGCACTTCCGACGTTTGGCTCCCAACTAGTGATGGAACGAGAGAATATTCTCTCACGGAGAATGTTCTCGGATCGAGAATGTTCTGCAATATTCTGCAATGTTCCTTTCGACGGAGAATTTACGAGAATTTAAAATTACTTACTACTTTACTTACTTACTACTTTTTTTTAAAAAACGTTGCCCCACACTAGGAATTTCTCCTGTATCGTGGGTGGAAGTAAAATTGCTCAAATTTAATACGAGTACAATATATTTGATTTCATGGTCTAAAATCAACTTCTTTTGTGGGTGATGATGCGGTTTCAGAGTGGATATTGCTATTATTAATGTTTTACATAAGAAATATCAGTTGCGAGTTTGCTACTATCGTTGCGCGTTTGTCTTTTGTTCGGCTGAAATCACACCTTATTGTTTGTAGCATTTTGTTTGATCAGGTAAATAATTTATAAAAAAACTAGTATTTCTGATGCTGATAGTAGGAGCAACTAAATTCAATAGATTTTTTCTCTTTACCTTCTCAGGAAAACGTGCAATGTGTGCTGGCTAGAGCTATTTATGTATCTGGATAACCCTTAGCACTAGTAGAACACGCTTTAAAGAAAGAGTTCTTTTGAATTACTAAAAACAGATTTTAGCCTGCAGTTTCTGATACCTAAGTGTATTCAGCGTTCTCATATTCTCTCAGATTTTAAATCTACTGCACGGGACAAGGGAGTAACGAAATCATTGCAGTAACCAGTGAAAACCAGATGCGGAAGTCACCTGAACTACGTTCAAAGTTTGTTAGAATGCAAATATGTTCGTCAAAACCTGACGTTGAACTCACCAGGTGTACAAAAAAAAGCTTTTAAATGAAGACGAGTGAACGAAATTTGACAAAATAAAGGTTTTTTTAAACAAATCGTAGATTTGATACCACAGTTGGCAGGAGATTACTGTTCTATCCATTTGATAGATACAGCTTTCGAAGAATTAAACTAGAGAAGTCTACTGTAGCTTAAAATTTAGGCGAAGAAGCACAACAGAAATTCAGCGATAGAAAGGCCACGGGCCGCGTGAAGGAGAGACAACCCTCACGCCCCAGCCGCCGCAACATTAGGAGACGCGTCGGGAGTCGCAGGCCGATTCCCGGCCACCGAAGGCGCGGGCCTGCGGACGGCGATCGTTGGGTGGCTCGCTGTCCGATCAAAGCCAGGCCCGGGTCGACGGCGCGTTGTGTTCCACGCACGTCTCAAAGAGATGTCAGCATAGTAGACGGGGCCCGTTAGGGCCAGAGCCTGCCAGGGTTGCGGATTTTGTTCGAAAGGGTTACGCTCTTTTTCCACATTTTCTAACATTCATACCAAAAAACGGAATAAATTAAACACCGAAAGAGCAGGCACATTTTGTCAGATTGCTCACAATTGGAAAATATGAACAAAGCAAAACCATTAAACAAAGAGTCCAAAAAAATCAATCCAAGTACCTCTGCCACAGTAGACAGAAAAGAGCCTCATTTAAACTACGAATCAGAAAAGACCCAATCTGAAAAACAGGCAGTTATTTTGTTTTTAATTATTTATACCATTCCTTTACTGATGTATATATTTTATTGAAGCTTTTTCTTTACTGATGTATTTATGATTATTCCTTTACTGATGTATTAAATTTATAACTCTTTAAAGTTTCGTTTTAATACAGAAATCCTAATTCTCTTAAATTTCATATAGTGTGTTAGAAATCCTAATTTAACACACTATATGAAATTTAAGAGAATTTATGAGAATTTTCTGGTAAATATTCTCGGGAATGTTCTCGCTCAGGAGAATTTACAGAGAATTTTAGTTGTGGAGTGAATTATTTTGACGTAAACTTCGTTAAACGTTCAAAAAATACACTCAAACCTATCAGTATAAATAAATTGATGCAATACAGTCATCCAATTTTTAAATTCTCGTAAATTCCCTTCCATTTGAATAATCTCGAGAACTTAACAGCAGTTCGAGTTCGCAAGGAGAATATTCTCGGGAATTTACCATCACTACTCCCAACCAGTGTATGTGGGGGCTATCATTTTAATATTGTAATTTTTTCAACTTGAATTCGACGAGGAGTTACGATTGGAACACCTAACTGGCTCTCCCGGCGTGTAATTCATTCGATGTTCAGTGTGCAACAATGCTCATTGCAACGTGAGTTTTCAATACATGACAACAAAGGCAATGTATTGTAATGTTGAATTGCAAAATGGATCTTATTCCGACTACCAGCTGCATGTGTGTATTCCTTGACCGCGTCAACTTGATTGCCGGAGACATTCTGACACGAAAATGATAATGACAATGACTAACACAAAAGTATGGTGTAGCCCTGACCTTACACTGTTTAAGGCTGCGTTTCCACCAGAGATGTGCGAAGATGCGTAGCGAGGGATTTGTTTGTTATAACCAATAGAATCGCTTCATTTACTTCGCCTCGCTCAGCGCAAGCGATTCTATTGGTTCTTAACAAAAACATCCCTCGCTACGCATCCTCACACATCTCTGGTGGAAACGCAGCTTTAAAGGGTGAACTGGGTGTCCTGAACTAAGCATACGCGGGTGAAGCAACACACATCTGTGGTGAATACAGGTATCCCTCCCTATCGAACTTCTGACATTGAAAAGAATTTGCCGTTCAGGGCTCTGGTCTCCGGTTCCATATTTCATGATACTCAAGTTAGGTACGCTCGTCCATTTTGACGTGTATGTTATGCGATCACCGCGAATACGCCATCATTTGTTCGGCAAAACCGGAGGGCGCCCTCTGCCGGCGCAGGGACGCGATCGTGTTTGTCGAACAATGATCGCATCGATACCGTATTCGCGCGATGATCACTTTTTATAAGGACGACACATAAAAGTTTTATTTATGACCAGAGTTGCAAAATAAATATTATTTATCATTTGTAGATCTAGAAATCCGTTACAAGATATTCATGAAGATAAATACATACTGTCATCAGGCACGATGGGGTCGCTAACTTTGGGCATGTTATCCGTCAGGTTGACGGGGAGATTTCCCGTGAGGTTCACGTGGAGGATCCCGGAACCGTTCACTCCCAGCAGCGGGATCTGTGTCACCGAAATAGTTGAAGGTGGCGCTGCATCTGCGGATAATGGAGATGAAAAGAGTTCAATCTTTAGATGGTCGTATTTATTATGCGGGCATTTAATGGCCTTGGTTTAGTATAGCAGTTATCTAAATCGTATTAGCATCTGCAAAGCTCTGTTCACATATTCAAGACTAGCTGCCGTCCGCGGCTTCGCCCGCGTGAATGTCGATAATTATGCCAAGGGAACATACTCCCGGGATAAAAAGTATCCTATGTGTTATTCCAGACTATAATCTACCACTGTGCCGAATTTCATCAAGATCCATTCAGTAGTTTTTGCGTGAAAGAGTAACAAACAATACATCCATCCATCCATCCTCCCAAACTTTCGCATTTATAATATTAGTAGGAAGGATTAGTAGGATATGCACACAGGTCACAAATAGTCACAATAAAAAAAAAACACTGAAAAAATAAGATGGCCGGTACTCTTTTATTCCGCCTGCAGGGTTATGTTTTCGCAAGTGAATGATCAACATCCTGAGTGCCAATTCTACTAATTTTTAAACGCTGTTCGCAATCGCACGTCAGACGCAAACTGTCAAAAAAGCCTTCATTTCCATACATTTTTGACAGATAGCGACTGAGATGCGAACGAGAACGTCACGTTGCTTAAAAAATAGTATAATTAGCCCTCTGAAAGGCTCATTGATTGATAATTAAAGTTTAGTGCTTAACAAAATTTTAGAACTAAGTTTAGTAGGTACAATAGAATGACGCGCTAAAATACTGCACCATTATATTTTCGCCAAGTAGCAAAGTATGTCGCGGTGTACGCTTATGCAAGGTTGTCGTCTAATTTAACAGCAAATGCGCAGAGGCAAATTTCTTAGCTCATAGTCATTCTCATTACTGAACAAGTGAACATCCTTTTTTTCAAGACCGTATTTTACTTGCCTCAGTATTTTGTAACATACATTTTGAATCTCCCTTCGGTTGCTTATTAGGGTGAAAAAATCTAATTACTCCGTCAGATAATTTCCAAAGAGTATTGGACACGTATTTTTTCTTTTTTCACGTTAACAAAAAGAAAACAAAAACTCGCGTGACGTCACAACGATAGTACAATTTTTACTATATAGCACCGTCTCACGTCACCAGCCTCCTTGATGATTGATTGATTTTGATATATCTTTATCATTATTTAGCCATTTGAAATGGCAAAAAATATGTCCTATTTTTTTTTTTAATCTAACGGACGGACTGAGTTTGTCAAATTATATTATTTCTACCTAGTAGAATACCTATTGGGTACCGTCATGACGTACTTACTACTTATACGCAAGTACATTTTTAAACAAAATAATAATCAAGTGAAATCAGCGCTCAGCGATAGTATGAAATTTTAATACAAAAGTTCATCATCATCATATCAGCCGAAAGACAACCTCTCTCGTCCGGACATAGGCCTCCCCAAGTGTCGCCACAATAAACCGGTCCTGTGCGTCTCGCATCCATCGGCTACCGACCCTCACCAGGTCATCGGTCCACCTTGTGGGAGGCCTCCCAACGCTGCGTCTTCCGGTACGCGGTCGCCACTCCAAAAATGTATAAAGTTTGCTTTGCCAAATGTTAGAAATTTAGGACCCAATGTCGTTTTAAGTGGCGAGGTGCTTGAAACTGTAGACTCGGCAGTATTTTTGGGCATAACTGTTGATTCCAAACTTCAATGGGGCCCACATACATCAAGCTTATCGGGAAGGCTCAGCTCTGCCGCATTCGCCGTCAGAAAAGTTAGACAATATACTGACGTTGACACAGCTCGGTTAGTCTATTTTAGTTATTTCCATAGCGTTATGTCCTATGGTATTCTATTGTGGGGAAAAGCTGCCGATATACAAAATATATTTGTTTTGCAAAAACGTGCTGTGCGAGCAATATATCAGCTAGGGTCAAGAGTTTCATTAAGAGAACTTTTTAAAGATATTGGAATTCTCACGGTAGCATCTCAATTCATTTTTGCAAACATTTTATTTATTAGGCAAAATATACACATACACTAAAACGAGCGACATCCACAACTTTAACACCAGAAACAAGCACAAGCTACATGCTCCTTCCCACCGACTTCGTAAGGTCCACGACTCATTTGTGGGGCTCGGTATCCGCTTTTACAATAAACTTCCACTTTCTTTTCTTGACCTGCTTTTTAACTCATTTAAAGCTAAAGTTAAATCTAACCTTTGTTCAAAGGCATACTATTCTATTAATGACTATTTAGACGATAAGAATAGTTGGTCGCAGTGTTGAACGCAAGACAATGTAATTTTATCATGTTCTTTCTTTATTAGTTAGCTTATGACAGGTTACATGGGTTCATATAATTTTTCTTTTTTTTAATATTATTTTTTTTTTACATTAGACTGAATGTCAATCTGTCTTTTACTTATTGACTTATCGTACTCATTACAATGTTTAAAAATTATTGGTTTATCACTTGTGGTTCGAGTCACAGTTCTATCGCAAAATTCTACAATTGCCCGTTTTTTTAATGGTACTCGTATAATGGAGTGTGCTAGCTAACATGTTGTAAATAATATTTAATTTTATGATTTCCATGTTGTTGGATACATATTTATTTTATGTTCGTGTCTTAAAATACTTTGCGTACTATTGTTTAATTGAAGTTCTTAAAACGTAACAGACAGATGTGTTGCTGGGGAGTTTGTTGCGCCACTTCTTCTTCCCAGCTAAAACACTAGGAAGTGGTGACGGGTGGGCGTTTTGTTTGGGGGACTGTCTTTATGTAAAATTTGACGTTCAAAAAGTGCTGGCGGCACTCAGCCTAATTTGAATAAATGACTTTTGATTTTGAAAACTTTTCGGCCCCATCGACCATCTGTTCTGCGAGCAATGTGCCCTGCTTACTGCCACTTCAATAATACAAAAGTTCACAACAATAAAATTCATAATAACAGTGGAACCACTAACATTTTCATCGTGGTATTTTCCACCATATGTTCATTGAACAAAACTCCAGCTTTTCTGCAAAATAATTGACAGTGAGGCATTTCATTGTAAGACGATTTAATGATGGTACTCGGCACCTTATGTCTCTTTTCAACGCGCAGCTGTCAGGTAAAGCTGTTCCTTCTTTTTGTTAGGAACAAATTGTTTGCAGTTGCAATGTGTCAATGCATTAAACAACAATACAAGCTATATTTAGGTTTCCATCGAACCGTTTCCATTACAAATACATAGTAGATAGAAGATTTTTTTTAACGCATTTGTGTTATTTTATAATCTCGATAGAGATGATAAAACAGACTGTTATTATGGTAAATGACATTTTTTGCAAATGTAGATAGTGTTAATATACCCAATTGCTTAAAATGTTCTTCATTAAGGATAGGTACGTCAAGCAGTAAGTACCATTTTCTGGCTTCTGACTTCTAAAAACTGCTGACAAAGAAGTTCAAATGACAGCAGACCGAGCATAACATGCTCTTTGAGGTATGAAAGAGTCTCGTTATACAATAGCTGGTTTCACCCATCCACGGACCAAAATCTGCAAGCGTTCCTGAACGTCAAAGAACAACCCGTGTAGTAATTATTTAGCCACATGATCCCGGACCGAAAATATACGGCCTAATAGTTTATTGTTGAATAGTCACAATAAAATCCATTTACCTACATAAGACGCAGGTTATGTTGGAGTACAGCAAAAACAAATCTCTGCACACAACACAAGTCTTTCTCTTTCTCAATCATTTACGATTTATAATAACTCGAGCTGCGTACTCACCACTTGGCTGAAATCGCCACTTTTCACAGAATCGGCCACTGCTGATTCTGTGAAAAGTGGCGATTTCAGCCAAGTGGTGAGTGGTGAGTGGCGATTCTGTTAACATTTCACCGGGTAAGTGGTGAAGTGTACAAGAAGTGACCTGTGAATCAATACATGCAAACATAATGGAGTGACAGTTCACTTCGTGCTTCATCAGCGAGATGTTGACAGAATAGACCGACTGTATTCCTTTAGCCTTGCGAATGTAGGTCTCGCGGTCATCATCATCATATAAACAGCCGATAGACGTCTACTGTTGAACGTAGGCCCCCAAATTGGTGGGGTTTGCCATAATCGCCACGCTTGGCAGGCGGGTTGGCGATCGCAGTGTAGCTGTAGCAATGTACCTACAGAGAATTATGCTGCCCATTCTCTAATGAGTCCCTTAGTCTTACGACACAAACGGGAAGTGATGGGATGGTGCTATTCTTTTACGTCCGACACCATACGGAACGGATACGCCTCGCGGTATATTAGTGACACCGACCTTCAAATAAAAAATCTATCTGCCTATTTTACATGGAGTTACTACCTTTCTGACCACTACAACCCAGTAACGGGGTATTACGACACCATTTAGCATTACTGGTATCCCGTAATGACTGACAAAATTGTTAAATACGAGTACGTATTTTTGACCGTAACACGTTATTCCACCTAGTTGTTGGTTATTTGTAACCAAGGCAGCTGATTGATAAAGGGATAACCGTAAAGTTACTACCTACCAGGATGCACCACTAGCCACATCCACCTGATCCACCCATCTCTAAAATGACGTAAGTCATCATACTAAGCCGAAACCAAATAATTTTAATAAAACAATACAGCAGAATTATTTATTCAAGTTGTCAGGAAACAAACAAACGGTATACATTTATTTACATTGAATGTTTTTCTTTCCATCGCGGCAGTTCTACGAAATTCTGAGACAATGATGTAAGAGGTGACCCTGATGTCAAAAAGGATTTATTCCTGACTAACATGTTTACTGTCCCACAATTGTTTTTTTTTATTACTAGTATAATAATATGTTCGATTCCGTCATACTCGAGGGGAAAACGCCACAAGCGTGGAGCAGAGGTGCTTAAGAATTTTAGGCCCATCTCACTTCTGAGCCATGTCTACAAGCTGTTTTCCAGAGTCATCACAAACCGTCTCACACGTAGGTTTGATGACTTCCAGCCTCCCGAACAAGCTGTATTCCGAAAAGGCTTCAGCACCGTAGACCACATACACACGCTGCGGCAGGTTATACAGAAAACCGAAGAGTATAATCTGCCCCTCTGCTTAGCGTTTGTGGACTACGAGAAAGCCTTCGATTTGATCGATTGGTCTCTCCAACGGTGCCAGATCGACTATCGGTACATCGAGGTGCTGAAGTGTTTGTATGAAAACGTCACCATGTCAGTCCGACTTCAGGATCAGACATCAACCAGAACAATAAAAAACAGAAACAAACAGAATAGAACAGAAATCAAAAACAGAACCTATCCTCCTGCAGCGGGGTGTGAGGCAGGGAGACGTAATTTCTCCGAAACTGTTTACGCCGCAATGGAGGACGTCTTCAAGGATCTGGACTGGAGAAGGCTAGGCATTAATGTCAATGGCGAGTACATCACTCATCTTCGATTTGCCGACGATACAGTCGTCATGGCTGAGTCCACGGAGGACCTCAGTGCAAAGCTCGATGACCTCAGTAGAGCTTCCGAAAGAGTGGGTCTTAAAATGAACATGGACAAAACCAAGGTCATGGTAAATACCCATGTAGCATCCACTTCTATCAAGATTGGAGGCTCTACACTCGAAGTTGTTGACGAGTACGTCTACCTGGGACAAACGATCCAGTTAGGTAGGGCTAACTTTGAGAAAGAGGTCAACCGTCGAATCCGACTCGGCTGGGCGGCGTTCGGGAAGTTGCGCGGTATCTTCTCGTCTCACATACTACAGTGTCTCAAGACGAAAGTCTATGACCAGTGCGTGTTGTCAGTGATGACCTATGGACTTGAAACGTGGTCGCCCACAATGGGCCTCATCAGAAAGTCACCCAAAGAGCAATGGAGAGGGCAATGCTCGGAGTTTCCTTACGTGATCGAATCAGGAATGACGATATCCGCAAGAGAACCAAGGTTACCGACATAGCCCGAAGGATCGCCAAATTGTAGTGGCAGTGGGCAGCGCACATTGCTCGCAGAACAGATGGTCGATGGGGCCGAAAAGTTTTGGAGAGGCGACCGCGTACCGAAAGACGCAGCGTTGGAAGGCCTCCCAGTAGGTGAACCGATGACCTGGTGAGGGTCGCGAGTAACCGATGGATGCGAGACGCACAGGACCGGTTGTTGTGGCGACACTTGGGGAGACCTCTGTCCAGCAGTGGACGTCTTTCGGCTGATATGATGATGATGATAATAATATAATAAGTATTAGTCGGTATGCAGAGCTGGGCAAAATACATGTTTTGCTTTAATTGGAATACAAATTAAAAAATACTAACTCGCATGTATTTAAAATACAAAATATTTTTAAGTTTCAAATATAAGATACTATATTTTTAATTAAAATACAAAACACAGTCAGCAGTGCGATTCTGTAAACATGTCGAAGTGAACACCCGGGCGGGGCGCACGACGGGTGAGTTGTCAAACCATACAAATAAGATGGAATGACAGCTCTATTGTCGTTCACTCTGCCTGGGTGAACACCGCGATATGTCGACAGAATCGACCGGCAGGTCACAAGGTGTTAGGTTAGGTTAGCCTTTTTGCTTACTTAAGCTATAGAGCACTGTTTTCAGCAGTACGCACCCATTAAAAAGTTTGCTAAATGTATTTTAAAGCCATTAGTATTTGAAATACTAACTACAAAATACCTCAGCGTCTGGTATTTGAAATACCAATTACAAACTACATTTTTAAGAAGTAAGTAATTGAAATACAAATACGTATTTGTATTTCATTCAGTATTTGAATTACTTACTTGTGTAAGTAATTCAAATACTGCCCAGCCCTGTCGGTATATGCACATTCGCCACCGGGAATCCCAGTGCAGTGCGCATTGGTAGTGTGGAACCGAAATAATAAGTTATAAACGCAATCTTTTCGCTTAAATGATAATGTTAATCAGTTCTCTACACCAATCACGATTCAGATGGATAGTTTTTAAATAGTTCTAAAGCATTCAAGAGCGGCGTAGCGAAGTCTCAAAACATTCAAATCGCAATTTATTGGGATTACACAGCAATTCATTGACACCGAACAGACACAAACGCGGACTATGTGGATAGAAACACTAATAAAATTTTCATTAAGATAATAAACAATGTGTCACTGCGAACACTTCCAGAAGTAATTCTATAAATATGTCGAAGTGAAGATTTTAGTGAAACGATCACGAAGTGAGTTGTCATTCCATGTACTTAATCAAGATGGAATAACAGCTCACTTCGTGATCACTTCACGAAAGCCTTCACTTCGACATGTTTGCAGAATCGACCGGCTGTTACTGATCAACTAAAATCAATTTACGTAGGTGCACAGACTAATTTAAAGTAGATAGGTAGTCATTCAGTGAGGCATTCAACAACATATTAATACAAGTATCATAACATAATAATAGTGAATAAACGAGAGTTATTCCATTGTCATAACATTACCAGAACTCATTATGTCCGTTGTAAACAAACGCGTAACGGATGAGTGAACTGCTATACAGACATACATAATGTAGACAGATCGTCCCGTCCCTAAATACAGTGTGAATGGTTGACCGGGGCAGAGTGCACTGCCCGATACATTGTACTCGTAACTCCGGCCTTTAGTGTACGAGTAGATTAGAATAGGGCTATAACAGATTTCAGTTACATTATATGGCTACTATCTTTAGGAAAGGCGGCTAGCTTACAATGACGAGATAATGAATTCATGACTGTTGTGTCCAACACCAACACCTTGTTGCTTATTAGGGTTCCGTGCCCAAAGGGTAAAAACGGGACCTAATTACTAAGACTCCGCTGTCCGTCTGTCTGTCTTGAAATTTTCACAGACGATGTATTTCTGTTGCCGCTATAACAACAGAATAAAATAAATATTTAGGTGGAGCTCCCATACAACAAACGTGATTTTTTTGCCATTTTTTTTATAGATCATGTTACGGAACCCTTCGTGCGCGAGTACGACTCACACTTGGCCGGTTTTTTTTTATACTCGTTCACCATTACTAATTTCAAGATTTTGATCTCCAGCTTGCACTAACTTTTACTAATCACAATTCAATAAATCTCTTTTCAACTATTTGGACAAATTGAACAGCAATGCCGTAAACATTTGTACACCAACGGGTGTTTGCAAACACGTCAACTGCACCATAAGTTTATTTATAATGAATCTCGCGTAATTGTAAACACACGAAATTGTGTAATAAATAAATTATCGAATTTTGAAAAGCATTTATTGATTATCTGTTCACAATACCTATATCGAAAGTTTATAGCCTCTACAGATTAACATTAGCGAAGTTCTAGCGCCAGAAAGAAAATGGGCACACTCTGGGAAATTTTCCAGTAGCTTTAAAGCACTTGTAAATTAAATATTCATGTCGTTACACCTGCCAAGCTTTCACGACAGGTTGCTTATCAAATGGCTTTCCTTAACTGGAGATAATTATAATGGCTTTGCTGTTTCATCGCAAACGATATGATATGGCCTAATGGAACTGGGCTGGTGTGGTGACTACACCTCTTTCAATCTTGGTCAGGTGATGTTGTCCTTAGGTATAAAAGGATTCAGGGGCAGAATTTTTCGAAAGAAATACCGCGGCCCTGTAACGCAAAGGGCATTTGATGGAACACGGGTTGGGTTTTAGTCAGGAGTCTGACACTCCCCCCCGCTCCGCCCGAGCGGATGAAGTCATTTGATGATTTCCCATCCAAAAAAAGGTATAAGAGGATGAATGAATACTTTCTTGAACTCTCAAGTAGTTGAGAGGACAATCAGGGATGTTGATCAATGACAAGCAATCTATGTATAGCTATGTTATACAATACCGATGTTATGTTATTGCCGTTATGCCAACATAACGTTGAAACAATAATGAGAGTGCAACAAATGTCTTTCTCCCAAGCTAATCTCTCATATTATTATAACTCCGATATGCTTGCCATATGGCGAACAATGACAAATCCTTACGTTCTTGTTTTAATTTCACGCCAAGCAAAGCATAACTTAGCTTCCTGAGAATTAGGATTATATTATTTAAATATGGAATTATATTTATTTTTTGTGTCTGAATATAAGACGGGCAGTTGCTACTGAATTGTCAAAGAAGCACCGAGGAATTTCCTGGGGTGGAATGTAATTCATTCTGACTAGCCTCTTCCCAATAGGGATGATTCCTGGTTAAAAAATATATGTCTCTATTTAATCCGGCAGTTAGATTATCGAAAAATATTGGACCCGTATTTCTTGCTTTATCCCATCAATAAAAAATGACGAAGATAAAACGCATCAAAGATCAGGAGTGGGGGCTCGTGACGTCGCGTGTATGTAAAAAGTGTTCATACAAGTGACGTCACACGAGTTTTCAACGTGCTGTATCTTTTTCATTTTTTGTTTCCGTGAAAAAATAAAAAATACGTGTCTACTTAATATTTTTTGGAAATCTATCTGACGGACTTAGATATTTTTAGTCATCTACCCTATTATGTAGGGGTCGGCTTCCTCTCTAGTCACCAGGCTATATGCACCAGCATATGAGTACCAGTATTTTATAAAGAGCGACTGCCTATCTGACCTGGGTACTCCTTGACGGGACTTCCAAGGACCTGGCTACCCGTAACGACTGTCAAAGATCTACAAATAACCACTGGGAACAAAGGCTAAACGTTTCCGAGGCACGGAGGAGAATCGATATGATGGATGGTCACCCATCCACGGACAGGCCTTGGTAAGAATTGCTTAAGCTTGAAAATCGGGCAATGTGGCAGTTGTTACTTCACCATGAGCCCCCCGTACAAGTAAATACAACGTGAACGTATGGTACGGGGCCGGGACACGCAAATTGAACGATTGTTACCCGTCCCATAGACCATGGCAAAAAGAAGCGGTTTTACTATAAGATTACAAAGTTACATAATGCAGTTAATTATAGTCATTTCATATAGAATTAGTACATTCTTTTTACTTGTCCAGTTAAATTTTATAAGTTGGTCGACTATTACTCATTCGTTTTATTACGTCGAATTTCGTTGTATCGTGCATTATTTTCATATTATAAAAAAAAAAAAAAACAATTTAGTTTGTGACGGGTTGTTTATGAGACCTATCCAGCCATACCCCACACGATGGAACAAACAACAAAATAAAATCACCCTTTACATGTTTATTACAACTTTGGCGGCGTGATAAATCTAATCTAATCTAGCCCGTTATGTCTCACTGCTGGGCAAAGGCCTCCCTCTCCTTTTTCCACACATTGTCCTCTGCCATTGCGGACCAGTCCTTCCGGTAAGAGTCGAGTTCGTCTCTCCACCTTCGCCTTGGTCTACCGCGATGTCGCCTAGCATTGAAAGGGTTAGTGGTTCTTTTAGCACACAGCTCATCTGACATACGATAAACATGTCCGGCTCAATCCCACTTAAGACAAATAGCTTTCCGGGTAACATCCGTGATTTTAGTCTTGGCGCGCAGCACCGTGTTCCTTACACAGCAAAATAAAATTAAACAACCTAAAGATACACTCAGACAGACACTCAGATACACAGGTCAAACTTTAAACACCCTTATTTTTGGTTGGGGGTTAATAAAAACCATGCCAAATTACAGCTTCGTAGCATCAATAGTCTCTGAGTAAATCCGCGGACGGACGCTCGGACCGACTTGGCAAAATATTGTTATTTACAGTGAGAATACAGACCCAAAATATTTAATATTTTGGGTCAAGTCACAGCATTGCAATTCTGATGCTACCGACTCTATCGTCCCTTCTGTAGACAACTGGCGTGACGGAAACATGTACTTAACTGTTTATTTATAGACAATTCCTATACCAAAGAATCTATCGAGTTACGCTTCACGTGCACAATAGTGGATATTGTTGCAGTGGAAAATCAATTGCATGCATTGTTTAGAATTTTTCCTTTATACGTCATCCAAGGCCATGTTGACCTTACTGCATTGTAAACATTTACTGTTGAGGCAGGGCACGATAAATGAGGGTTTGAGTTGCCAATGAACTGATTTTGATAAATTCCAATGGGACCAATCGAGAAGTATATTCTTTCACATAAAACAATTTTTGAATTTTTCAAATCGATTCATAAATGACGGAGATATGAGGTATCTTACCAGACATAAAAAAAACCAAAAGAAAATACTACCGTATTGAGAACCATTGTTTGAAGTCGGTTAAGAATAACCTAAATCGAACACTGTCTCTTTTCTCTAAACAGTAAAAACCAAGCGCGTCAAGTGCGAGTCGGACTAGCGTACAAAGGGTTCCGAACGAATTATATTTTTAGCATGGTTCTTTCAAGTCATACAGAGACTTCTTATAGTTTTAATCTATCTATAGGTATAATAGATAGATTAAAATATATATCTAAAATAAATATAAAATATAAATATAAAATAAATATAAAATATAATCTATAGGTATGTTTATCAAAACTACTGAGCCACTGCTCAGTAGTTTCGGAGATAAGGGGGGAGAATGGTCAATTTGCATGTATTTCCTTTATAACTTCGGAATGGTATATTTTAAAGTATAAAATAATACTTTTGAGCTCTTTGATTTGATATGTCACACAACACAGAAAAACTTTTTCATCAAACTTTGACGTTGAAACAATACCTACGGTCCGATTAGCAGGCCATTTCATGAAATGGGCGGCCACATCATGAAATAGCCACGACAATATAATATAACAAATTAGAGCTTACAAAAACGTTATTATAAAGCAACGTGTTTGTACTAAAATTATTGTACCTGGTCTGTGTGATGCACGTCTGACGCGCCCATTTGCAAAAGTAATTAACCTGCTCTGTTGTGCACAGATAAATTTAAAAATGTTAACCTAACATAAAGTAGAAACCAATAATTAAATAACATATTATTAACTCTTTATTTACAAATTTTGCATTTTCATTATTGTGATATTGATGTAGTCAAATTAGTCATCAATAATTTCATCATATTTAGCGCAGTTACGATATCATCTTATTACTATTTATTATGAAATTTTGCAGGAATGGATGTTTTTTACTCAATCACGTCAGAACGACTGAACCAAATGAAATCTGGATGAAATTTGGTACAGAGATAAAGCATGAAATGCACATAGGCTATTTTTTATCCCAGGATTGTGTCCTTGTGATAATTTCCGTCATTCAAAAGGGCGAAGACGCTGGAAAAGCTGGCTATCGAATATGGCGTAATTCCACCGACTTGGAAGTTCGGACGAGTGCGGATTGCGTTTGGAAACCTGGATAACGGTCACGTGAAGGGCGCAGAACAAGGATGTCAAAGACGTCCGTTTTTAAAAAAGTTCTTTCAGCTTCGTCGACGAATTCAATTGCTGTCAGAGTTTGTGAAGACTGTCATTGACACGGAACGTTAATGGCGTAGATTTTGCAATCTTGTGTTACATTGTTGTGTTCAGAACTTTTACCTCATACATACTTATGTATGAGGTAAAAGTTCTGAACACAACAATGTGCATCTACATGTGTACAAGATGCAAGTGCATCTGACACTTGTGTTCAGCACGCTCCCCATTACCAGATAGAAAGTAATTTTCCATGGGAGACAGTATTTTTTATAGTTACAGACGATAAAGAGAAATACACAATTACAACGCCTGTTTAGTCTTGCTTTACCTGAATGCGATCTAACAACCAAAAGTAGGTAGAACCTATTCTGTCGTGTACAAGGCAAGCTAAATTCTCTAGTCATTGAACATTAATAAACATGTGTATGTGATAAGGATAATAAATATTACAATACAATCCCAGCCTTTTTAGCAGCCTTGAGAATCAATTACCTCATGTACCACGATGTTCTAAGATTAGGGCCACTGCAGTCAGAACAAAGAGTTTCTTGGAGTTAAGAGTTACGATTAATTGAATTCAAACTTTGTGCACGCGATATGATAAACATAGGTATATAATGTACGTGTAAATTGCACTCTTTATTGTTACGCGAGTATCTTCCTATCCTAGGTGACTTAAAAATTGGTATGACGTTAGGTGATGGCTAATGGTAACATTTTTTTTCACGAATACAGTTCCTGCTTTTGCATCTTTGCATTTGCCATGACGCGTATTAGGTACATTTTAATTGAAGTTACTATAATATCGTTTGAACGTCACAATCTATTACGGTATCATATATAAATCGGAACAATGCAGTGACTATCGTCGTCAATGCGCCAAATGATTAATTATGAACTATAATTATCGATCCTACGAAGACCAGCTTTGTGTGTCTGTCTACCTGTTCTAAAATTTACGAACATTTCGATATATTTTATATTACGCAACATTACAATGTGTCTTTGTTTTAATGCGCACATAACTCAATAATTACTTAGCCAATTATCGCGTTTTCTTCGTAGAGATGTTAGCTGACGCAAGAAGAACTACAGATAGTTATAAAACTTATCACATCGTTGCTCCACAAATACTTATCTAAACTACTAAGTGGTATCTCATTCGTCACATGATTATACATTGTTTACTAGCCTACCTGTTTGTTTACACTGAGGCCATATTTGTTTACTAAGAAACATGCTTTGTAGTGAATTATATATCTTCCAACGGGTATAACGTGCTGTAAAGAAATAAGGAGTGTTTACACAAGTGTATTTATCGGAAGTGCCATTGTTTGTCACAATAAAAATATGGCGATAGTTTTGATGACTGGGCAAGGACTCTTATGGGAGCAGTCTCACCATAATGCAGCATTTCTCGCATTAACCCAATAGTGGCCAAATCAAGAATACTGAGCGGGTTTTCAAAATTCTTTTATTAATATAACTAATATAGGTATAACAAATTTCATGAATTTAAAGTGGTGTACCCATATTGGCACAATGGCAACAAATGAGTGAAAATGAGCGAAACACGATTTTTCAATCCACAGGGTTTTCTTACACTTCTTGCAAGCCCAGCGGCCTTTGATACCATTTCAGAGGCCGCTGGGCTTGCAAGAAGTAAATAAATAATACAATACAGCACATCGCACTCGTTTTGGAAGCTATTCAGGGACGAGATCAACCCCATCCAACTGTAAACTTTCAATATTGGATGATGAAGGGCGAGCAGGGCCTCAAGTCTGCTATTACAATAGTGTCAGAATGGTCTATCATTGATTTCATAAATGTTGATTTTGACAAGTTTGTTAATCTACTAATATAAAGGCGTCATTATGACTTTCCAATGGTCAATCACTGACACTCCATTGAAAAAAATGTCATAGAATGGTAATCTCGTACATAATGACAAATGAATGACAGACGTATGTGGTAATCTGCTAAAATTTTGACAGTTTCTTCGATCAGTGACCTACCATTAGAACATTATTGTGCAGTCATTGCTTTTCAAAGACATTGAATATTTAGAACCACGATTCTATTACGAGACCATTGACCGACCAATGATCAACCATTATGAATTTAGCAGATTACGAACTTATAGCAAAATGACAATGGGATCGTGTTGAAATGACGAATTTATAAAAATAGCAGACTTGGGGCCCTGGAACATCTTTGCAATGACAGTTTGAGGTAGTCTAGCGAAAATTTGGCGGAATAGTAATTGGTCCATTGGTGGGAGATTTCACTCTATTCTCTCAGCCGCCTTACAATAACTTTATCCCAAGCGTTCAAACTATGGGACATTAGATTTATTCCAGATTTGTTATATTCCTGTTTAACTGTTGAACCACTCATCAGGTATGGCTTATTCCAGCAACAACTTATTGAAGAATAAAGCTAACTACGTCTACCCATCTACCCGTAATGAGTAGTCATTACGGGTAGATGGGTAGACGACGAACCAATTGAAGTGTAGACTTCAATTGGTATTCCGTCTGAACCAATAAAACATTGATTCTCAACTAGAATACTTAGTCAATATAATTGTTGTTGTTGGCGATTGGCATGCATTTGATTGCATGGTCATATCAATCATGAAGTAAATAGGACCTATCACCATTTTTTGTCGTGTACGACAATTAGTTACAG
Source organism: Melanchra persicariae (assembly GCA_947386135.1). NCBI lineage: Eukaryota > Metazoa > Arthropoda > Insecta > Lepidoptera > Noctuidae > Melanchra > Melanchra persicariae. Next base: position 33,518,667 of record OX376643.1, read on the forward strand.
AGATATGAATTGATCTAGTTTTCCACTCCGCTCATAATTTTATTATAATTTTGGATCAGATAAAGAATGTTCACATCAAGCCTTTCTTCTCACTGCACCTTCTTTTTGTGGATCCTACTGGCGCATACGAATCGTGGTTGGTCGCCATTGCGCAAATATTATTGTCTTTTCAGCAGATAAACAGAAGCTCATTATTTTTATCAAATTTGTTATCAAATTCAGCTCTTGCTTCCATCATCATCTTTTTTGCATTCGTTAGCGGACAAAACTGATTGGACAGCAATCATTGTAAAAACTTCTTCGTCAAAAAGCATCTCAAATATTGAAATGGGTGTCGAATCTTGTAGTTCCTGCTTCACGCGATTTTCGAGAACTAATATATCGTCAGGTTGCTTGAAGGTTGTCGAGTAATTTGGTAAACACTTTCGCTAAAGCGGGAGACTCGCTGATAGTTGGCGCACACAGACAGTGGGTTGCTCTGATTGGGCCGATCTAAAGGATGATCGTGACCTTTTAGCAGCCAAAGGTTCATTATCGCTGCTGAATAGAAAAGATACTCAAGATTCCAAAAGTTACTCAAGTTAACAACGAACAAGCGAACAAATACCTCGATATTACCTGGGACACCGTTTGGTAGGGTACTAGGTGCCACATCATCATCACCTTCTTCTTCGTCAGTCACGACGCTTGGCTCTGATGGAATGATGGCTAAATCACAATCCCAAGTCGTCGTCACTATCCTCTGCTATTTCGCTGATGGCTTCTTCTAAGCCACTGAAGTCAAAGCCCACTTAAATGAGCACTGAAGCCACTAAAATATTGCTTGCGATTCATATTGATTTTGTAAATATAATGGTTATTTTTAGTACACTTGTAACCGTTGTACCCAAATTGGCACATGAATTTTTATGTCACTATATTTTTACATACATGTAAAATAACTGCAATAAAATAGCTCTGGATGTTAGGTTGTTTACTTACTTTATGAAAATATAAACAATATTCACGATATCCATCATCTGTAATAAATAATAATAACACGCTTACCTGTACGGACAGTACTACTACTGTCCGGATAACGATGATCGAAAAGATAGATTTTTGGACAAATTAGTGTAATCTGTTGTTATTACTTATTGAACACACTCTCGACTGCACAACAAAGTGACACAATATAATGTAAAAACTTTTTATTATCTACCTTAATTAATTAAGTGTTCCCCTCAAATTGGTAGAGTGGTCAAGAACGGGTTAATTTGTATACGTATATGCCATGCGCATCTACGAGACAAACTAACAATTTATCTTGCTTTCTTTTCTTCCTACATCGTCTCTGAGGATCTTTGAGTAATCTCTCATAGCACCACTATCACATAAATTCCCCAACACGTTTCTGTTTAAATAAAACGGGCTATCCGTTACTTACAAGAATCAATTGAGGAAAATGGCCGGAGGATGTTAATAGGCGCTTGAACCCGCACTGCACAACAGTGACCCTAAAGCCCCTTGCACACGTAGTGTCGCGGATTTCATATATATATCGTTATTCATTAAGTCATGTCGCATTGTCGCGTAGTCCCAAACCTTGTAATTTAGGCTCACAACAGATGGGCGCATTCAAATTGACACAAACCGCGTGGAAAATCATATCTCATATCATTATTAAACATAGGTTAGTTTTTTTATCTATACAGCAAAATAGGCGCCGCAAATATCAATGAACTGACTACATAATTTGTTTACTACAGTAGAAGTTATTTTCCATGGAAGACATAGCGACCCGGAGTAGATTCTATACTATTTTATAGTTACAGACGATAAAGATTAATAGCGCATTGAATCGTGAACGGCTTCGCATTATTACTCGATGACACGGGGTAAGCGCTCATTCGCGCGACATAATCGCGACGACACTCTGCTCTAAGGCTTTCACGCTTGATTGGAAATGAACGTGTTGTTGTCGTGAGAACGTCTGAATACTGACACTAATTTATTAACATCACAGCTGATAGGTACGAGGGAGATGAGCAAGTGCTGTCACTTCAAATTAACAGCGCTTAACGTTCACACTTTTGAACTGTGTTTGTTTATCATATTGAAGGGATTAACGAGACGTGAGTCTTTTATGATATTGCATTAATAGCAAACTGAAAGATGAGGTTCACATTGATTCGCGGTTGCAGTTAAAATAACCATAAAAATCTACAACTGAGATATTCTCAGTAGGTACCACGTATTCAGACATTTCTTAAACAAATAATTGAATAGACCTTTGCTCTCTGAAGCCTCAGCACAACAAGGGGAATATTGAATTTCGCAATTAGCACCAAGAATTAAACCTTAGGCGTCAGGTTGCATGCTATATTATAATTGTTGTAGCTGGGTACAGCTGCGATACCGCGGCGAAACGCAATACTTTCTCATACATTGTATCTTGTTACTGCAATATAATCAGAAGTCTCTGAGATGATAAATGCTATAATTTGTTTTTATGGAAAAAGCTTGCGTGATCGGACCATAGCCAATGACAATGCTATATAAAACTAAGCGAGAAAGATTAGTAACCGAAGATCAAGGTGATTTAAAAGTGACAGCAAGGTGCACCGAATGGAAATGCGGAGAATTGTGTTAGTGACGTAGCACAATGCAGCTGTTGATACGGAAGACAGAAGACGTCCAATAGTCATACTGTTATCAGCCAACTGCCTTATGCCTAGGGCTGCAAGTATCTCTTTGGGCGCATTAATCAAAACAGCATTAAATTTTTTAGCAAGGGATCTACGATCTACTGTAACTATCATTGCTTGGACTCTACACCCAGATCTACAAAAAAATAAAGAAGATAATATTCCAACCTCAAGACGCTTCTCTTTTAAGGGTCACTGAGACCAGTTTCCTTATACATGGCATACTACACAAGTTTCGTGATATGCGTGCACACATATTCGTGTGTGTGCCAATTGAGCATGCGCGTAGGCGCAGGTCAAGATTGTTGCGCGATCGGAAATTGATCGTCATGCGTTCGTCGTAACGTGATCGCGAGTCACTGCTGATTCGAACCGTCGATGGCTCTTTCATTGTTCTATTAAGAAAATTGATCAATCTAAGAAGATATTTAAGTTCACAGAGTACAAAGTCTTTCGTGTTAAATACTTCCTGAAAGAAATACCTACAGAAACGAAAAAATGTCGAGTGAAGAAAGGAAGAATTTTCGCCTTTATGTTGAACCAGAAGACAGTTGAATACAAAAAGCTACGTGAATCTAGTTATAACAGAATTCATAAACACAATGAATATCTGTAATACTCTGAAAAAACTGACACATTTGTCAAACACTTCGAAAAAACGTATTAAGCCTATATGCTGTTGAGGCGTACAATGGCGTTGCATAAATCTTAAGAGGATCGCAAAAATTTCAAAAAGCCGTGGTCTATTCTTGATACAGAAAATGTATAATATTGCAAAAAATCACGAAGCAACTCGACTTAACCGCATATAAGTAGTTGGTTATTAATAAAAGAATATGCCAGACTGGTTTGTAAGGCGATGCGATGGCCGTGATCTGCGCTATCGAGGTCGTCAGATTACCAGCCAGTCACATATTGATGGGGTTTCCAGTAGCCACATAATGGCTGCACGGGATTGTTAGCACATTTTGTATAGTAACATTTTATTCTCATCAGTTTTTTGTAAGCGAGCTACAAATAATTATAAAGAGTAGCATCTGCCAGCAGTTTCACTAAAATTACAACTGCAGTTAAACGTTGGTTGCTGTCAGAGACACGCTGTTACATTGACACCTATCAGTTCTTGATTTTCCGATAGCAAATCTAGTAGTCGCTTCGATCCTTTTAAAAATTGACTGGTACTGATGAACGACCAATTGTTATTATGACGTAAAACCTTATTGAAAGATGCAACACTAAATATCAAAACCATTTTGCCAGCGACATGCTTATTTCTTTAAACAAATTTATATTTAATAGCGGATTGCTTAGGTTTTGTCATGTGAAATGCTGCAAATCTTGATATTTTCTTAAGGCATCATTGGAGCGTAGTGAGCCTCCATAAGTGGCGTTTATCAAGTTGTATACTTTCCTCAAATAGATTGTGGCACGTAACGACATGTCTTTTTGCCCAGCAGTGTGAGTTTACAGGCTGCTTTCATAGATGTAGAAGGTTATAAACTGATAAGCAAATCGCGATTCTCTCTTCAACTTGAAGCAGAATGTGTAATGCAAATTTATCATAGGACTCAAGGAAAAACGCGCCGAGTACCTGCATCACCTGGTTAAACCATGCGCGCTATAATATCGATGCTAACGGGTTTTTACGATACCTACGAACGACTTGCAATCTGTCGCGGTGGCTACGAGTACATAGACATCATGCTATCTTCGTAACTTATGTACGTGCATGATCATAGAGTTGAAGTGTCGCCGGATTTATTATAGAGATTTTTGTCTTCACTGTTTTTGATGATTTTTTATTCTGTATCAGTTACTCTAGCTAGATGCTTAAAATCCAAAAACTCAGAATAATCCATTGTTTGTCTTTTATGGAGGAGAATTTCTCAGGACTGATCCCATACCAGTGTTTGTTTCGCATCTCTGTTAATTACGTAGTACCTCTAGCGGACGAGGGACGGGCGAGAACGGGCTGGGCGGGTGGGCGCGGTTGCCGGGACTCGCGCGTCGTTGTCACACACAATTACACCACCACAATTAACCACATCTTCATCTTCGGAAGAAGACAGTCCGTTTCCAGTGGATTTTGACAGGATACCATATCCTGTCAAAATCGGACGGTTGAATGAAGTTGGTTGAAAACCGTCATCTCTCGCGTCACGTCCGTGCCTCGTCGTTTCTATATGTTTCAAAAAGTCGCGACGGTGCCCCGTCTGTGCCCGTCCTCGTCTTACGTCTTTTCTGTGTGTCCAGCGCTTTATTATCACCCATTGCTAAGGACATTCTATGTTTCCAGTTTACAGTGGGATGTTTCATCAATCTATTACACTAACGGTGAGTTTTGATTAGAACGTAGGTACAACGTCTGTAAACCTCATATGAACGTCATTACAAGGGTCAAGTTCAAAGTCTGTATTTAGTTTAATGATCGGAGCACACATTCAACGTCATAGCACGATACACTTCGAAGACCTAATGAAAGAGAACTAGATTTTAATTTTTCAGTCAATCGCTCTATTTGAAATGCATGGGGAAGAAAGAAAGCATCTATCAGTCCAGGGTGAGCACTAAGAAAGGATTTTGTTTAATTTTATAAATTCATCCTGAGTTAACTGTTGAAGGAATTTTAATTTTTGACGGTGGGAAATCCCATCGGGCACAAACAGTTTGTCTTATAGCAAAACGTTATCCTTTTGCGCAAATCTCTTTGGGTTCTCCCAAATGAATAACTTTACTGAAGGACTATATTTAATTTTCTCTGTGGTGAGTCCCTTAGTCGCCTCTTCCGACACCCACGGGAAGTGATGGGATGGTGCTATTCTTTTACGTCCGACACCATACGGAAGTTTTATTGTCTATCAGTGTGTAAACGCCTTATTTAATTTTACATTTACCGTAGTTTTGCTACTAATCGAATAAGTTTTTCTAAGTTTTCTAATAAAAGATGATACGTAAACAAACACTCGGCACACGTCATTGTGTAAAGGGAACCTGCAACCCATATTTATATTGTGCTGCAACTGTCGTTGAATATTTCAATAGCAAATTGTTGCTGGGTAGACAGCGGTGAGCGATTATGAGTTTCTTGCAAAATGTCATTGTATTTTCTTTTCCCTTCCCCTATTATGTTGGCCATAAACGTTGTTTACTGCTTCCAAACCATATTTTTCTATTGAATTATTCAATACCACTTGCAGGTTCCCATATGGTAGTACCTAACAGATGTGAAAACGTTCGTTTACTTTAGTATACCTTTTTTTATTTACGTATGTACTTACATAAAAGGGTTTGTTTTGTACGAGTATAAACGTCGATCCTGGGCAAATATAACAGCCGCACGGGTCCATTTAAAATTAAGCATTTATGTAAATACCCTCATAAAGATAAACTGTCTAAAAACGTAGCTCGGCAGCACACGCTGTAAGAACAATTCGAAGTTTAACTGATTTAGAGATAGCTCGGTCAGTATATTTTAGTTATTGTCATAGAGTGATGTGCGGCATTCTATTGTGTTGTGGGGAGATGCCGCCGACATACAAACTATTTTTGTTTTACAAAAAAGGGCTTTTCGCGCAATTTATAAATTAAATCCTAGGGCCTAGGCACCCGAAAACGACACTAGAGAAAATATTAAACAAATTAATATTATGACTGCCGTCTAAGATTCTCATGTGTAGTAACACATGAGAATCTCCTCTAGGGACACATAAACATTAATCTTAAAAAAATATAATACTGTGATAATGATAACTAATGTCAATCGTACTGTTGGACCAACACGAATTTGTGGTTCCTAAAACCAGGCTCAAGAAAATAGGTGGTGGCCTGTAGGAAAATTTGATCAAAAATGAGTTGTTAAATGGCGTGAAGAAATATGAAATTTCTTATTTCCATTTGAACAAACAGTTTGATCGCACTGTTTGATCAAATTACTTGAACGTCTATGGCCCGCATAATGCGAATGAATGATTTTACGATTGAGCCAATTTAAAAAAAATCATGAGATTCAGTAGCAGGGTTCTGGCTATCGCCCACCCAGTACGGATCCCTAAAAACTTTCAAACCGGCGACACGCTCACGGCTGAATTCGTGTGAAATTAAATTGTTTTGCAACTTTACGGCGGATACAATGACACATTTTATTATTAACAATCTATGAACAAGCTTTCATATATTTTATTTTCTTTTTGTATATTTCGGAATGTTAAATTACTGTTAAATGTATTTACTAAGACATCACGCTACTCTTCCAGTGTCGGTAAGTACAGAACGTACACCTTTGTTTCCTGACTGACTTATGACGGTCAAAAGCCATTGATAGAAACGTAAACCCAGCTTGTCTTGGTAACTTAATTACAGGCATAGCATCTTTACAGGGTAGAAATGAAAATCGTTAACGAAACTCCATAGATGTGATGGGTATCGTTATTCAATGACTACTAAATTAATCCTACTTGGGCACGTTTCCGAATGAAAGGGATGTGTATCATGTTTTGTACGTTTACATACAGTCTGATTGGTAATTAAGTGCGTTCCTTGAAATGGGTTATACAACGATTTCTGGTCCATATTAGCAGGTTTTTGAGTTATCGATGTTTTCAAGATTTTTTGGAAATTTTCAGCCTCACGACCAAAGAACTGCAAATGGAGAGAAATCTGTTTCATTCTGGATAGCCAACTGATCCGTTTCGAATAGCTCTTGAACTAATGAATCCCTCAAATATCAATTTATTAAAAAATATATTCACATCTTTGGAAATGAAGCGTCGTCGCAAAGTTCAAGCTATGAAAATGTCTTGAAAAATCTCTTGGTCATTGCGACAGTTTACTCAAAATAATTCCTGTACCTGACGTGACATACAAATTAAAATATAAACTTCCTTGTTTAATAAAGCTTTCTAGAATGCTTTAATACTACCCATATTTGGCACGTGTTGGAAAAATAAAGTGTTTCCGACAAGGTAGTACTTTGGTGCTACTTCGTACGGATGTTAATGAATATTGGCACTTATAGTTTAAAACGTGCATAAAACATATATTACCTTTTATTACGGAAGTACCTACGTTCCCTTGGGATAAAGTACGACTTTCACGCTTTCAGCTAGTAAAACATATTCTTTTAACTCAATTTTTTTAAAACTATTAGCATCCTTTGGCTCCGTATTCAGCTGCCTTTGAAATTAAGAGCTAAAATCTTGTTTTAACGAGATTAGATCTCTCCATCCCCGTCATACCCTACCGTAGGCGCAGGCCTGCGGACGGCGAGCGCTGGGTGGCTCGTAATTCAATAAGAAGCTTTATCATCCAGGCCCGGCGCGTTGTGCTCCACGCGCGTCTAAAATATATGTCAGCGTTGTAGTAAAGCCTGCCAGGGTTGCGGATTTTGTTCGAAAGAGTCACCGCGGCCCTAGAACGCAAAGAGCATTTGGAGGGATATGGATGGGTTTTAGTCAGTAAGAGTCTGACACTCCCTTCCGCTCCGCCCAGATCGGATGGAGTCATTTGATGATATCCCATCCTTAAAAATACCCGTCATACCAATCGCTAGCTATTTAATTCTACCCTGTGTACCGGTTTGAATAGAACAAAGTTTCATTTTTATTAGCAACGACTCGGTGAAATTGCTGCTATCAACAACTCATGGATTCCCAATATGTTTGCATTGTTTTAATATCAAAATACAACATCCAGTAGTACGGCAGTGACACACTATGATCGATAACGATTGAAAATGTTATTTTATTTGAGAACATTACCGCAGAGGATGTGTGAGATCCGGTGGGATATTATTCTCCAATGTTTGACAAACATCACGCAGTATCATTACATTACTTTCAACAGTATATTTATTTTACTTTATGCAAATCTAGCTGTTGCCCGCGACTCCGCCCGCGTCTATTAACAAATTCATGTTTTTTTTTTGCCAAAACCCTTAGCTTTTTTTCTAAAATAAAAGTAGCCTAAGTTACCCACCCTTAAAACATCGGATAGCTGCCAGTGAAAGTCGGTCGCGTCAAAATCGGTCCAGCCATTTCGGAGATTAGCCGGAATAGATAGATTTTTGTTAGGTATGGTATATTTTTCGGTTAAAGATGGGTGTAGCAATAAACTTACGATTAGAAGGCTACATTTGAGTTTATTTTCGAAGAGAATGTAGGATGTTATTTTTTGGATGTAACCTTTATCTACGAGGGCAAACCTGGTAGAACTGGTTGACCAGAAATGAATGGCGCTTTATACTTAAGAAAAGTAGGTAGGTACGTGTGTCCAAATGAATAATTGTGTAATTAAAAGACAAGTTAAAAGATTTAATAAGATAAATAACAGTGGGCAAAAACAAGTTTTTTGCATAATTATATTAGTTACAATTATGTAAAAACTTGTTTTCCAAAAGATTACGGAGGTTGAACGTCATTCGCTAACAAGTAAAGTCAAGGATTACTTATTAATTGATAAGTAACTTTTATTTTTCTAATACGGTATAAAACCCTAAACAATTTTCATACAAAAATAACCTGCAACGTCAACCTAAACTAGAACATTATGTATAAATGGTAAAATTTTATGGTTTAACTTTATAACTCCGCATATTAAACGCTATATTACAACATATCAGCATATATAAAATCATACACGAAGCATATTCATAATTAACCGAAACAAAAAAAAAGCATTTGACTTGAACGCGCAGTAATTGGTAATATTAAGCATAGTTCGCACAGCTTGTAAATCATTACAGTTTACCAATAGGTACTAACGACTAAATCTTCAAGAATATGCCATCGTGTCGTGTACACACGTAAACAGGCTTATATTTATAAAAACACACATGATTAGTTCTTCGATGATTCCATTATATAATTGTCTATATGTAGAGAGAGAGAGAGAATTTAGAATAAACGGTCCTGCCGTTTTTTTGAATGAGCCTGAAGGTATATAATTCAACATTCATATTTTGCCATTCAATGTGGCAATGCCGCCTCTTGGGCACATTACCAGCTGACAGCGTTGAGGACGAATTTTTGACGCTATATTTTTAGTAGGTACCTACGTTGTTAGTTTAGTTTATTTGTTACTTTTAGTTATAATCTTCATCTATACAACGTGTTACCGAATAAACGCAATTGATACCTCTTAAGGGGTCATTTTACTCATCATTATGAACAACTTTTACTATAGGACCAACACTGAAATCGCGAAAAAAACTCGCCTGCCCCATACATTTATGTGCGGATAACTCGACTCAATATGTACTGAACAGCAGATTTTTTCGCGATTTCGTGGTTAGTCCCATTCTGTCCCATAGTAAAAGTTGTTCATAATGATGAGTACAATGACCCCTTAAGATATCGTATTGCGTTTATTCTGTTACACGTTGTATAAGATGCTTTGTACTGACCAACCCTGTATGTTGCCTTGGGGTACATTCCTTCAGAAACCGCTGGCAGATGCTCATGTTTTGATTTCGGAAAATTTTGCTGACGAGTTGTTTTTCGCTTGATGAGACAGTAATTGTATGGCGAGTCTCGTCTACGTCAGTCGTATGCGCATTCTTTCTCTCGACGTGTGAGAAAAAATATTTCTCGATCTTTGTAAACGAGCCTGTAGGCTGGCCGCATACGTACGGTTTCCTGATAAGACATTCAGATTAGGATTCCAGCGTGCCAATTCTACTATCTTTTAAGCAAAGTTCGCATGTCAGTCGCAATCTGACAAAAAAGCCTCAATTTCCATACATTTTCGACAGACTGCGACTGACATGCGCACGTTACTTAAAAATAGTGGAATTGGCACTCTGACTGAATGTTTGCCTCACATACAAAACGTTTCACTAGACGTTTGAACATTTTCCGAAAGCGTTTGGGTCAGGACCGAAAATTGAGCGTCTACGCGAGTCTCACGGAATTCCGAATCGGAAAATGTACCTACGTATGAGGCCAGCCTTATTGGGAATGTTTCTTTTGCGTACAGCGCAGTGTATCAACAGTGATAATGATAACAAACAGCATGCTTCAGCGTCAAATAATCCTCAATCGTAATTTAACGAAAGAAATAAAAAGAACAGTTACATGTTAAATGGGAATAGACCTGCTTATAAGCTTAGTAACGAGAAACCCATTAAAATCCACTCTTCAGTCGCAGGTCAGCTGGAAGAATTTTCTTTTGAAATTAGCAGTATTGTGCTCTTTTACATAATATTAAACTATTCATATTTTATGTACACTGCAGCATTTTACCTTTTGTAACATAGCGCTACTCATAAAAATCGCTTAAGTGGGAAATGAAGCTCAGTCTTGAAAATGTGAAAACATCATCTGCCTAGCCTTTCCCCACTTATATTGAGAACGGCTCCCACTCAAACTGGATTCAGCTGAATACCAGTAGTATTTACGTAGAGCGGCTGCCTACCAGACCTCCAAAAACCATTAATTGGGTAACACGATACCTCTTAGCAAGACTGGTGTCAGATTTTCTGGCTTCTAACAATCCGTAACGACTGCCTGCCTTTGGTTATCTCCAAATGACAGCCGACGTGCTCCTCAAAACAATGACGGTTTAAATCCTTTTCCACTGAATAATAATTACCGTCAAAATGAACATTCTAAAAGTAAGTAATTACTTTTATTCGTTCTCTTTTCCTTAAGATCAGCAGTGTTAATAGCCACCAATCAAATCTAATCGGCGCGTTTCATAAGGATAATTTATTATAAAATTATAATGCATATTTTTTTTATTCTGACAAGGAAACTGCAAATCAATTAAATAGCTATTTAATATAATTTTTATACCTACAGTCGTCGTGGAGATTTATTTTTATCCCAGATAATTTTAAATCTGTGATTTGTCCCTAAGGGACAATCTGTTTTAAATAAGTATATTTTCCATGTTTGTCTCATATTTATGCTTTTACATACTTTCACGCAGTATGGCAGCACATATCTGCCTGTTTGTGTATCTGAGTTTATATGTTCGTGAGAAATTCCTAGTGTGAGGCAAGGTTTCTTTTTTAAAAAGAATAAAAATAATGATTTTGGCTTCGGTTTCAGTCTCTATGAATTCCTGATTCATACAAACAGAGGTTTCGTTCATTAGTTGGTGATAAAAAAGTATAATTTAATCATCAAGAAGTTTATAATACATTTTGCGGCTACCTATTTAATATTTACAAACCACCTAAAGACCGGATCCAAGAAACAAAAATATCTTTTCAAGTATGTTTTATAAGAACCGGAAATCCAATACAAAAACTTCACGCCAGCATGACCCAGCTATTTGCAAGCACATATAAATACGGACATTCGCTATGCCGCCGAAAACATGCCAAAAACATTTAAATAAAACAGCTGAGTATACAAGGACTTAACATATTATATTCTAAATGACAACTGCTTACAATATCTGTGTCGCGCTCCTACATTTACATGTGAATTAATTAAAAAGTCTGAAGATTCATTGGATGTGCTTCGAAGGATATCATTGAAACAAGATTTTGGTAGCCGCTCTTCTTTTTCTTGCAGGTAGATTCATAAAACTGCTTAATTATTTGACATCACAACTGTTATTAAGTGCACCGACTTTAAGCAGCATTGGAATATTCAAACGATTAGTTTTGAGAAGCAGCTCAACAATAAAAACCAACGAATCGTTTCCTTTCGAATCCAGCTGACGGGAAGAAAGTGTGTGGGAAGCATGGTCGTGATGTAACAATGTTTGGTGTTTTATTGTGGGTACTCGGAAACCAAAACAATGAGGAAGACGGGGCTATAGCAGGGGGAGTAAAATTTGAAAGCGCCAAGGGGGCTCCCGCATGCCAATTAAAATATAGAACCTACGCACGACTGACGTCGATCGACACAATTGGAATAATTATATCGATCATCGTTTATGACATTGTATGGTTTCAAGTGCAGACTACACCGTGTGACTCGAGGGTGCCTTAAAAAGTGAGGGGATGCACAGTATTCTCGTTTGAACAACTTGAATTCTGGGGAATTCTGAGTCCGGGCTGACCTGCTCTAGAGAAAAAACAAAACAGGCAATTTTACAGAATGCTAAAAGAACATTTTAAGAATAGAAAATGACTAAGGAGTAGAGTTTTGTGACCAATTAAAAACAAAACCTACAAGAAATATTCTTGGAATCATATTAAGTCACTCTTCGGTCTTAGTTGGCGAGTAAGTAATAAAAAAATGACGTCATCATAATCGCAGGTGGACCTTCTGATTCAGGTAAATTCTCTTTGTATTGAGATAAACAATTTTTAAGACACATTCCATAAATTCCAGTTTAGGAATGACGTAATGGAAGTGTAACTTGTTCTGAGTCGAAAACATCTCTCTGATTACAAAATATTATGTCTGAAAATGAAAACTGAGGGAATTTTGCAAGGAATATGTTTGGATACACATGTGAAAATTTCCACTGCAAATCATTATTTATTGAGAGAAGGAATTATTCTCGTATGGATAGACATGTGCTGCCTATTCTATACTAAATAATTAAAAACTTGCTTCGATACTTTTGTGTTGCAAATGTCAGTCAGAAGACACGAACGTACGGTATCATTGTTTCAAATAGGCATTACGGTGGAAAAGTATTGGAAAAAAACCCATTAAAAAGTAAAAGGACACGCAAGCCCTGAAGCAATCGGGAATTTTTAAACACTAAAGTGCATCAATAATGCAAAGACAGACATGAAAACGATATGTTACGTATGGAAAGGGTAATGTCTAGTATTTAGAATACTCGTTGTAACTGGCAGGGGAAAACACGATGATAACACTAAATAAATAACATACGACTCTATCTTTGCTGAAATTAGATTAAATCTATGTATGTCATATTTACTCGTGGCGGGTGACGAACGGTGCAGAGGCAGGTTTTTAAAATGAAGTTTCAATCAATTTCAGATAATAATAGTTTAGAAATAGATTAAGATGATATTGAGAAGCACCTGTTACAAATAGAGACATTTCCTACTTTAAATTTCATTTGACACAGCTAATACAATAAGTATAACAAATAATAAATGATATCGCGAAATCCTTAGTTATTTAAAAAACCTTTTATTTTTTTTTGGCAAATAATTCCACTTACTTTCAGTGGCATTGGCAGTCTTGTTGGATCCCGGCGTGGCATTCGTCGATGATGTGTTGGTCGACTTTGGTGCTGGGTCAAATGGTACAGGAGCTGCTGGTGTTACCACCGTGGCAGCCGACGGAGAGTCTGTTGAAGACAAGGGAGGCGGCGGCACATCTCTGCGCTGGCGGCTGTGGTCCAACATCACTATGTCGTACCGGAACGGACTTGAGCTGCCGCTGTCCAGAGCATATTCTACGTTCCTTGCTGAAAAGAAAAAGGAGATTTGTTAATTATGTCATATTGGTGGTGGAGCTAAAGTAAGGGAACTTCAAATCACTACAATCTAGTCATTAAGAAAAACTTGATACTTTTTATGGTACTTAAAACTTATAATGCAAGGTTATCCTGCTTACTCCGAGTATTGTGAACGAACAAAGAAGTTGTCAAGTTTTGTCCTCAAGCTTTACAAGATGCACTATTCTATCTTAGGTCTATTATATAGAGCTATTAAATTACTGTCTGCGTCAAGATGATTTGCCTGTGTTTAACCATAATTTAATTCACAGTACAATGCTTTACGAATAATAATTACAATAGCACTCGACTATTTGTGTCATAAAAACATGAGGCTAAAAATATTCCTGATACTTTTAACCGCCATCTGGGATATTTGAATATACTGTTGTAACGGCTATCTTATTTGCTACAAATGGTGTATTTATGGCGCATTGAGAGTCTTCCTGTTTGGTTAAGGTGAAAGCGCCAGGGTAGCCCGCGAAATTAAAATTATCTTACGTTTTTTTCAATTTGCAGTCCGGTTGTATTTTGGTCAAAATATGATTCGCGGCCGTAGCAAGTATGTATTTAAAGAATTATAATCATTAAAATCATCAATACAACTCCTTCAGGTAGAATTGATGCCAAATGTCGTGTGTTTCATGAAATCATAACATTTGGCATCAATTCTAACTGTCTAATCTATTTCTACTTCTATCATCAGCATCACCATATCAGCCAATAGACGTCCACTGTTGGACATAGGCCTCCCCCAAATGGGAGGATTTGCCATAATCGGCACGCTTGGCAGGCGGGTTGGCGATCGCAGTGTAGCTGTAGCAATGTACCTACAGAGAATGCTGCTGCCCATTCTCTGGTGTCTCCCTTATTCGCCTCTTACGACACCCACGGGAAGTGATGGGATGGTGCTATTCTTTTATATTCTAGCAATAATGAACAAGATATGAAAGAGAAATGAAACATTATCAGGAGCGATGTGCTTAGTATAGTTTACAGTGAGTTTCTATAATATAAAACATGTAAGCACACAATTTAAATTTTACTTATAATAGTCAGATTTTATGAGCTAGTTTTGATAAGACATTCCAAGAGACAAACAACACATTAGCAATGATAGATAATACATTGTATTTGAATTGCTAGTTAACTCATTATTATTTAGACTTGATTTTTTTTTATTTACACATGAATCAAAAAATTATGCTGATTCATATAGGTATCTATTACGATGGAATCAAGTCAGCTGGGGAAGTTAGGTTTGCTAAGAGAGCAGAGAGAATTTTAGGGCTGTAAACATTTTATGATGCGGCCTGTGACCTTAGTGCGAGTTTTTTAACGTTCTCGATCGCGTTAGCGTAAACGTCAATTTGTATTGACACTGAATAAGCGCCGTCTGGTGACACTCACGGACAACCTTTTATTTTCTACACAATTTGACATAAGCGAACGTTTACGTTAACGCGATCGAGTACGTTAAAAACTCACACGAAGCCCTCAGATCTTTTATAACATTTAACTTAGAGTGAAAACGAGTGGTGCCTCTTAAAATACGTCTTGAAAGACGTGTGACTTTGTTGGAGTTTTGTTTGTCACGTGGTCTTACTTCAATAACATTTCAGGTCAAATCAATAAGCGCGAAATAACAAGATGATCGTTGATAGAAAGCAACAGCTCAAACAAGCTCGGACTTACTAAGGTATTTTCACTTAAATTGAGTAAGTGGGTTTGTAAGGAACATGAGATGTAATCATGTCACTGAAGCCTGATCACAATCAGTGTACGAGTTGATAGGGCTTCGCCTACAACCATTACGAGGGTTTATTTCGCTAAATTGACTCTCACATGCTGTTACTTTCAATGAACAATCCGCTTTAATATGTGCAAGTATTAGAGGAACAGTGGAAGTCGCATGTCACCTTTTCGAATTGTCATTTGCATTCATACTTTTGAAACTCTGCAGTCGGAATGTCATATGGGTTGCATTGCAGAAAAAAATTGGTTTTAAAAGCACCTTTTTATTCCGCTACTGTACATATTATAACATCAATCAAGTGTGGAACTTTTAGACTTCATTTCGAGTCTATTACCGTTCTTAGCGGCCCCGAAAACCATATAAATGACACCAATGTCGTTTTTGCAATTTAAATGTTTCCCCAAAACGGATAAATTGTATACCTGTGCAGTGATTGGATACCGGTTTATATCAGTGCACAATTTCTTTAAACTTCACGGAGCGATTATTTACTACTAGACAGAATTTTTATTCGTATCATAGCAAGTTAAATTGTACTTATTCGTAGAAGAAATGTTCATTTTGACAATTTATCAAAAGTTTATAATATCTCAAGATATTTTATAATCTCATAAAGTTTGCAATCATCCGTGATTCAGAATCAGACAAAGACACTATTTGATGATGGGCTTGATTTATAACAACGAGCAAGACAAATAATAAGGAAACTGCTCAGACAATACGGAATCTACAATGTACAAACAAAAGGAAACAGACTTGAAGACACGACGATACAGTCGGCCAGACATTAGAAAATCCCGTAGACAATTTAAAAAAAACAGTGAAGATAAAACTTCACATTCTTAGAGGTTATCTACACGTATCATTTTTTTTAAGTACCTACATGGATAATTGTACTAGACCCAACTAATGTTTGGACAACCCGCAGTACGCAGTCACACAAATGTCATTGACCAGTGTTATGATTACATTTCGCAGTCATAACACGGAGAAATTGGTACGAGTGTGAGAACTAGCACCATGGTTTAATTCACAATAGCTTATTTCCTGTCTTTTCAATTAAAACGTTCGTTGTTGGCTTGTTGCTCGTAATGTTTAATTTGTGACCGTTGGCTCCCCATGTTTATTTGTTATTAGTTTGTTAACGCCAAGTCGCCGCTCTTTACTACTATTACATTCTCTAGCCTAATATTTTACTTAATTTATGTTTCGTTTGTATGATCGAACATGTCTGAAAGAGAAGTATTATTTTTATCTTATTTAAATGTCGTCTATGACATCATTTTTTTCAGACGTGACTTCTATAAAGAAAGCCAGTGTCCCTAGATAATCTTAACGTTCATAGGTCAAACAGAACTTACTGTGCGCAGTTTATGTCATACATTAAAGTACAAAGAACTTGACAGATAAGACATTAGTAATACTTAGTATTTATTTAAAATTCCACGCACAATGGATTTGCTTACTCACAGTTGTTGTTAATCGAGTACTTATACAATGTGCATCACGAGACGCGGTGTGGTCATGCCTCTTACGTCTCCTAAGCTGTCAGTTAGTCATTGTTTGTGGATTTCGTAATTAAAAACACGCGTTTAGAGACCTTCAAAATCAACAACAGTTAACAATTGCTCACACAGTTAAACATATTACATCGCGCGGAATGTTTCAGTCTAAATCGTTTTTTCACGCATTTTGTTACCAACTAAGCTCCTAATGAACGAATAGACTGAAAAAATTAAATTAAACGCAAAGAGAGATCCATTGAAAGAATGTAGTATGTAGTACGTAAACCAGAAGTAATGTAACGGATCATTGGATCACTAAGGTCGAGAAGCTTTCCTAAAGGTGGGATTGACTGGTGTTAAGGGGCGTAATGTAACATGCTACAAAGCGAGCAATACGAGCAAGAACATGCGCATGCTTATGTTTTTTGTTTTACACGGATTTTAGGCGCTGGACACAGAAAAGACGTAAGACGAGGACGGGGCGCGGACATTATGTCTCTTTCATACAAAATATATAGAAGCGTCGCGACGCAAAACTGCGCCTTATGTAACACATACAGAAAGGACGGGGCACGGGCACGAGCGGACGAGGGACGGACCACGTGACGTCCGTGTCTCGTCTGTGCCTCGTGTTTTCTATATGTTTTAAAAAGTCGCGACAGCGCCCCGTCTGTGCCCTGTCCGCGCCCCATCCTTGTCTTACGTCTTTTCTGTGTATCCAGCGACTTAGGACACGACGTAAAATAACATGCGGATGATACATTACGGCCTGCAACACCGGTCAGTACCCAGCTTTAGATGAAGTTGATGCATGTTTTCTCTACGGCTTTCGAGAAAACTAATAACAACCAAAGAGTCATTATCTTGTCCCCTCGTAAATATAGGTTTTGTCATTAAACAGCAGTAACCCTTATCGAATTGGTAACTCAACAATGGACGTAATTCTTTGGCATTTATCCACAGAGGGAAATTTATATTATGGACATTGGAAAAGTATGAGTCAACCAAGGAAAACCAGAGGTATTACTCATTTTTAGGGTTCCGTACCTCGAAAGGAAAAAACGGAATCCTTAAAGGATCACTTCGTTGTTCACCTGCCGTCTGTCTGCCACGACCCCTTTTCTCAGGAACTCGTGGAGGTACTAATTATGTTGAAATTAATATCAAATATGTAGGTCAATGGTACCTTGGAGTTCTAATAAATCAAGTTTTTATGGTAACGCAATAAAAATATACTATACGGTTATTTATGCATCATTTTTGCACTCGCAAGTAAATCAAAACCAGCACAAGTAATGGAAAATGTCTGAAAATTTATAATTTGTAGTTTTATCACAAAAAATAATCTTAAATATTTGTCCTTCAATATTGTATGTTTATTGTTTTATTCTTACTTTATAACTTTCACACACGGTGTCTACATCTCTTTTATTCGTATTTCCTTTCGCAGGTATGCTGGAAGAGATTTCATTAGAAATAAGTATCACCTTTGTACCTATTTTTCTGTCTCCATAATCTTATCTATTTGTTAAATGTGTGTACAAGAACTGTTAAATAAAAATAAATAAATATTTGTCAATTTGTCCTTCAATCCTTCAATATTTGTCAAAATATTTGTCCTTCAATCGTACTTATCGTTTCATCAAAGTAAAGCGAGTGTTTGCATATTTTATAAACTTTAGTAGGTAAATAAGTACACTCAGAAAAAAATCGAGACACGATTCCCATGATAGACAAACTTATACATACGAGTTTGTACGGAACCCTCGGTGCGCGAGTCAGGCTCGCTCTAGGCATATACTGCTCTAGGCCGGTTTTTCTTCGAATCGGTCCTTTCGAATTGATTATTTCCAAAGGTTTTATTTTACTGGATATTGTGAGGTTGATTATCCATTGGTTGGGTATTCAAAAAATGTAAGATTATTAGGGTAATAACTTGTTTGACTTAACTAGTTTGACACTTATTTTCTTATAAAAAAACAAAATCGTTTTGTATTAGATATCATGTGTGGCTAATATTATTATACGTAATACGCGTAGCGTAATAATGAGTCCTGAATCTGTTATGCATAAATTCAACCTTTAAACGCTGTTAATTACACAAGATAGGTCCTACAGCCAGATATATTTTCCACAATAATGTTAGTAAATAACGAGGATGTGTAGATGAGCGCTCGTATGTTTTTAATTACATGCTGCGCTGCATTCTCAAAGCGTGACTCGCTTAAGTAATATAATATAAACTACATTCTAGCCTTTAGAGTTTCCGCAGACAACCAACTCAAGCCAAGTCTGCTAGGTTGAATATGTTTGTTTCATGTGCTGATGGTTCAATTGCCTCCGTGGTCGAGTGGTCCAGGCGTTGGCTTTGTGACCGTGGGTCCGATTCCCACAGGAAGCATACTTTGTAAAGTTGTTTCCAGTTTGGCTAGGACATTGCAGGCTTGAATCATCTGATTGTCTGATAAAAAGATGATTAAGTGCTTCGGAAGGCACGGTCCCGGCCGCCAAACGGCGGCCATCAAACCATGCCAGAGGCCTTTGAGGCGGTTTAGAAACTCTGAACTTTGGGTCGTTAGGCCTTACTACCCACACGATAAAGAAAAAAGAAAAGATGTGCTGATGGTGATCATGGGGGTGGGTGGTTTTAGTGAGGTAATAATCCCAAACATCCTGGTCTATTCCCAAAAGATCCTGCGCGGCTAATGGTGGTTTCCCCTCGAGATAAGGGCAATTTTTTCAGCCATTAACGCAAACGCACAGTCGATTTACGAAAACCTTCATCATACTTAGAATTTTATGATTATATTTTAGGTAGACGACGTTAAATCACTTTTGATATCAACTGACTACTAACGAGTTCAATGTGACCAAATCCATTTTGTTTCCATTTGTAGAAAATTGAGTTCGAGTCCAAAGCTCATTTTCATAAAATGCTTTCATAACTTTTTTTTTCTTATCTCGGTAAAACTGTTTCGTGTAGTTGTTGATATGATCGGTCTACTGC
The DNA here is from genome assembly GCA_947386135.1 of Melanchra persicariae. Lineage (NCBI taxonomy): Eukaryota > Metazoa > Arthropoda > Insecta > Lepidoptera > Noctuidae > Melanchra > Melanchra persicariae. Next base: position 33,538,998 of record OX376643.1, read on the forward strand.
CCTCTAAGGTACGCCTTAGCACAAAGTACAAAGATTCGTGTAGGCTACTCGCATATTTTTTTAGTGTCGTAGAAGGAGCAGTGCGTCAACCGCTTCCATGCAAGGGAAGAGCAGTAGACTATGGTTTACGATTAGTACAGTCGATCGCACGTCCGTCAGTGGAACCTATTGACCTTGAGCTGACTTAGCTACGTACTTTGTTTCAATAGGTACAATAAGAGGCCAGCTTCTGGTTGTCACCACTGATGTGCGACCTGCTGTACTAACTGCCGTTAGCTATTTATTGTGCTATTTACTCATATAGTCTGTACTCATGGTAAGAATCTTACATTTTGTATGTACTTATTGTCAAAATTTTACTATAGATCATCATCAGCCTCTAGTTGTTATTGAATACATTGGATTATTTTCCTAACTTTTTTTTTTAAACTTTCGAGTTTGCTTTGTTTGAAAACTCGTCCAAAGCAGACTTTATCAAAAGTCGAAATATTTTTCTTACTATGTATTCATACATTCCTATCTGTATCTCTGGTTGAGGTTCATTAAACATTCCTCAAATTAGTACTAAGTAGTTTTGTTTTTGTCCTTGTCAAAATTAATCTACTTTGTATCTTGGTCTTTGCTCGTGGCTAAATAATGACAGCTGCAAAGGTCGATCTTAGGCCTGAATTATACAGAAAAGGCGTGGTGAAGACGCGTCTTCACCACGCCTTATCTGTTAGAGGTTATGCAACGTTAGCCGACGACGGCGACGTCCGGGGATGGGTGGTCTGATCTATGTATTACATAAACAGACTTCTCCGGGCCTCGGAAAGAACGTTAAGCAGTTGGTAACTGCAGACAGTCGGCTTCTCCAGAAAATCTAACGCATGTTTAGCTGTTCGTCCTCCAATCTAATGATAGTCTAATTGGTTCAACTGGGAGCCGACCAAAGTCGGGATAAGTTTAGCAAGATTGAGTAGGTAATTGATTGTATTTTATCACCAGCCAGTAGGTATGCTTTGAAAATATTGACCTCCTACAGTTTAATGAACTTGTGACCCTAAACACTTATCGGCCATGTTTTGGATTCAAGTTTCAAACCATTATTATTAAAGATGACCTACAGAATTTTGTCAATAAAGAGTTCGTGATCTGAATTCCTACTTATATTGTAAACAAACTAAGTAAATTAAGCATTTAATTAATTTCGGAACACAAGCAGTACGATCTGTTAGTTGGATGGTACATCATCTTATCAACGAACAAGTCCGTTTGGAGTTGTTCGTTAAAATGTTACGGTAATAGGATAACAAATATGTAATCAAACGATTACATAATTATTTATTATCGCATTACCGTCACATTTTGTAATTTCTCTAATCCAGGAATGGCTTTTCTTTCGGCTGAATGTTGGTGATAGCCTGTCAGCCATGCGGACCTGACCAGAGACTAATGTGTGCAATGACCTTGCTTGCAGACACAATGCCATTATCACGCCTAAACGTATTGCGTCGATGCCATTAGGTAACTAGAAGAATAAAGTCATTAATTATATGCATGATTCAAATGCAACATTATACTTTATCGACTGAGGAACTGAGGGACATATTGTTAAAGTTTTTGTTTGAATATGGATGGCAATAAGTGGATAGTGCTCGTGACTATGTGAAGAGCACCTTGATATACTTAATAACTTATCTTGAAAGAAATAACACTGAAATGATCGCTGGTTTCCCGATTTTTGTAGGACAAAAGTAGCTTATGAAAGCTAAGCGATATAGTTTACAGTATCAGGTAAAGAGTTTCATCGGAAAAGTAATTAATTACCGAGATTTCCTACCTTTTACTTGAAATATATAAACAAACAAACAATTTCACCTATTTACAATAACAGTTTTGAATTTTAAAAGAAGATAAGGGTGCGTCGGATCCAAGTAAATTGTTTTGATATTTGCATGCAGGAGATTGATAATGACGATTTCATTTTACACACACATCAGACATTTCACTACTTCGCAACGCCAAATGGCAGCGAATGTATAAACTTGTGTGTTTCAAATTGTGGTGAGTCGAGTAAGCACACAGCACGCATTGTAAAGATCCAAATCGTAATATTCCATAGAGTTATTCAAACAGGAAAACATTAGCCAAATCTTTTCAATTGAATAACTCTCAATTTTCCTGCTGTACTCCATCCACATCATAATTTTTCCGATTTCATCATAATTTTTTATTTTATTCTGCTATTTTGCTATTGAAAATGAAGGGGGAGATGGAACATGGATCTTTCGGGATGAATTCGTGACAAGTATCTTTACTATGGTTATTTGCCGTCGCCATTCTTTATCAATAGGTGTCAAAGTGTTACCTTACTTAACCTATGACTGAACTGTGAGTTATAGCGGGCATAAGACTAGGTGTTTACTTCAACCTACCTCTGTAGTTTTATTAGTAAAATAGAACATGTCACATTCATAAGAAAGAAGAAAGAGGTTCTCATATTATGAAGAAGTAAAAAGGGCTACGTCACGTATTTACGTTTCACAAACAAGAGATAAACATAATAATGGAAAATAATACAAAAAAGAAAACATTAGATATGATATCATAACAAGAATGCGCAGAGGTAAGTACTCTTAGTTGTTTTTCTGTAGTGGCTGTCTGATTAAATGTCTTTGGCTTCTATTCATTTTTAGGGTTCCGTACCCAAAGGATAAAAACGAGACCCTATTACTAAGACTCCGCTGTCTGTCTGTCAGCAGGCTGTATCACATGAACCGTGATAGCTAGACAGTTGAAATTTTCACAGATGGTGTATTTCTGTTGTCGCTATAACAACAAATACTAAAAACAGAATAAAATAAATAGTAAGTGGGGGCTCCCAAACAACAAACGTGATTTTTTGCCGTTTTTTTTAATAGTTATTGGTACGGAACCCTTCGTGCGCGAGTCCGACTCGCACTTGGCCGGTTTTTTTTATTATTGATTGCAGTTCACCGATGACTATTTAATTACTTTTATTTAAAATCTTTGCCATTGTACCTACAGCTTTAGTAAAAACAGTCCTATCATTGAAATTACCAGGTGACCTGTTGAACTTCCTACCACCTAAATTTGATTTAGCTTTAACTTTTTGGTCCTAAACCACTCCTGTAGAATGAACAAAGGCATAATATTTAAATCGGTCAAGTTCTAGCGAGACTAACGAATAGATGTCACATGAACTAACGAACATACAGAAATACGTACCCATTTAAATGCAGATTTTTATGAAAATCTTTGAAATGCTATCTCTACTGCGCTTGTCTGCGCGCGGCGGCGAGAATTGCAGATATTACAAGTGTATGCGTAAACTAAACGATATGCATGTAAAAAGATTACAATGACAAATAAAAAATATGAATATAAAGTAGGTGTGAATAAAATGAATAACAAATTATCGTATAAGACCTTGTGGATACTATTATTGACAAATATTTTCAAGTACTGAACACATTTTCATGTAACGAAAATCACACAAGAATCTGGCGAAAAACTTCACATTTAACCCTATAGACGTGTTAACCTTGTCATGCTGTACGTGTTAGTCGTGTACAACACAACAATCTACCTGAAAAATAAATGTCGCAAAGCAAAATATATCTTAGTGTTCGGGGATAGGTATTTATTTATATTGCGCACGTCCTTCCATTGTCTTTATGTTTCTACCTACTCAAATAAAGAAAAAACAAATACTACGATAAACATACCCAATCGAGCAGGTTGCCACCTACGATTAAATTGAGTGAACCAATTTGGGCCAATGTGATAATGACTGCAAATACCTATAAACGCGTAACGGTGGAAACACGACCTAAAATAAGTTGGGTTGACCTCTTTATAGACTTTGATCCATAATATTACACGACCCTTCACCAGGCCACAGTATATTATACTGTGACCTGGCATACTTTATCTGTTTATCATTGGACCTAAAGAGTTAGTGGGCTGTTTCACCTTCTCAAGTTACGATTTGAATAAATATTTTAGTAAGATACGCACCATAGGGCCTATATATGCTGAATTTGGTTGATGAAGGTACAATAGCGGTAGCTTAGTCTGCGACAAAGGGGACCATGGCCCGGAGAAACCGTTAAGCGGCTTTCAGACTACGCTATACTACTGTGCTATTTATTATAGCAATGAAGGACCTAATGCTATACTATATAGCATGGCGTTCACATTACGCGATATAATCACACACACAGGATCACGTCCAGACGTTTCGTCCATCTATTTGCGGGGCAGGGTGGGGAGGGATACGATGCGCGCGCATAGCATCATAGCGCAGCGCATCGCCCAATTTTATAGCGTATAGTAAGCCAATAATAAGTAGTAGGTACAGTGTGAACGTGTCCATAACCCTTTATTTCCGTTTATTACCCTTTATTACCCGTTCGCATATTATTCTGATCGCACAATCGAGAGTCCAAACGTACATCTATAATTGCTAATTCAGAAGAATCTGAAGAGATAGGTAGTAGTTGGTACAGTAGCCTTTTTTTGATGCTATGATGTACGAGCCAATTCTTCCAAATCGTTCAAATTCTAGTAGCAATCTATGTCGGCGACAATCAAAGCCAAAAAGGTACCTATATGAGATAAATTAGATAGACGTGGTTTTGATATTTGATGAAGATTAAGAGCGGATTTCACCAATGAAACTGAACGCGATCAGTACATCTAAACTACGTTCAAGAGCTGTCAGTGTCAATATTCCATAGAAAAATAATAACACTGACAGCTCATAGACGTGGTTTATTCGCTGATCGCGTTCAGTTTTATTGGTGAAATTGGCCCTGAGACTGTAATTGTGGTAATACTGTAATGAGGACGTTCCTTAAAAATACGGAGACCCTCTGATACCTCTTGTAATGTAGGTATCTGAACCAAACTACATATATAATATAAGTACTAGCACTTCGCCCGCGACTTCGTCCGCGCGGATTTAGTAGGTATTCCACAAACTTCAACGCCCCCTATAAAAGGTTAGTTTTGGAAAATTAAGCAAAACGATTTTCTTATTCCACGCCACCGTTGACAGAATCTCACTTGTCTGGAGCCCAGGTTCAGCGCAACTGTTCACCCCGTTCAACCCGTCAGAGTTTGACTATGCAAAAATTGTTAGGTATATCTGTTTCAATTATCCCGCTTTTAGTTTGTTCATAGCATTCCGACGTAAATTGAAGCAAGCAATTATGTCCTCCCCTAAAATCTTAATCACCCTGCTTCACTCCTTATTATGTATGTAGTTTATTTTCGAAAAATCATTTGTTATTCTTATTGTTTAATCGAAAACATTTAAATGCCGTAGTGTTTCAACTTCATCGGACCAAGCATTGATACGATTCTCCCCAGTTCGCTCAAGCCGCGACATTTTTCTTACTCCGAGCATGTTTATTACCGTCGTAACTTTTGAACGAAAGGTCCGATTTGAATAATTTAAAGTGTAATTTACACAGAAATAATCAGCCTTAATTATCAAACCATTTCAATGGATAAGGATTAATATCATGATACTAAAATCACCATTTTTTATTTCACCATTGGATTTGCTTGAATAATATGAACAAAAAGCGGTCATGGTGACTTATCCATAATAGTTAGACATATGGTATCGCGGACTGTTATGTAGATATTGATGACTTCTATAAAACTGTAGTACATCACTTTGTTCTATTGTCAATAGATACCGCAGCGTACGCGATATAAGGATTTTTTCTCACACCTTGGGTGACATTATTGAAGTTTTCATACGGATCCCTAACTTTTTTGAAAATATTCTATAGCCTATGTCCATCACCGATAATGTACGATTCTACTGGTGAAAGAATTTTTCAAATCGGTCCAGTGGTTTCGGAGCCTATTCATTTCAAACAAACAAACAAATCTTTCCTCTTTATAATATTAGTGTAGATTTTGTGCGCGGCAGTCCGTCTTCGTGAAACTATAGTTGTTAATTTACTCGCTTTCATTGTGGCACAAATTTCCAAACTGCATGGTTTTTCTTGGTGTCCAAACCAGATCATAATTATGAGAACAATCAAATATTCTAGTCTGACTCGCATACGAAGGGGTCTGCACCATGCGGCAGCTGGCAAGCCGGCCGACCACTGGGCTGGGGGTAGGGCCTGCGCCCCACCCGCCAAAGCCGGAAATAGGAGAAAGCCCTCCGCCACCGCCGTCTCTGCCGCGACCGCCGCCGCTTCCTCCGCCGCCATAGCCGGTTCCACTGCGGCTGCTGCTACTGCAACAGCCGCAGTAGAGCCCCTACAACGGGCTCCGGAGGGGGCTGAAATGGAGTGCCAGTAATGGCCCCATTTCACCCCCTCCTGTTGAACGTCAGCCACTGCGCCGCCCAGGAACTGATGCTCCTGAGCATGGCGCAGTGACTGATGCCTGTGGACGGCGAGCAATGGGTAGCTCGCCGTCCGATCAGAACAGGCCCGGGTTGACGGCGCGCTGTGTTCTACGCGCGCCAAACCAGCAGTCGTCAGCATGGGTCGGGGCCCGTTAGGGCCAGAGCCTACCAGGGTTGCGGATTTGTTCCGAGCGGGAGGGGTCATTTGATGATATCCCATCCAAAAAAAAAAAAAAAAGGTTCTGCACCATTGCTTCTAGCGAAATTTCTTGATTTTGTGTCAACGGCAAGTACCTAAGTCAAAGTCAAAACGTTTATTCAATTAGGCCCTTAAACGGCACTTTTGAACGTCATCATTTACATTTAAAATAATATACCTAAAGTAACTCTACTGTCCCTTCGCAAAGGTAGATTCTTACGCTATAAGTTTTGTGTTTTGTTTTGTTATACACATTTTGGTGAGCACTTGATGCTTGCTTATATGCTTCCATGTAGGTACATAACTACATAGTACTGTTTTTAAAATAAAGTGAAAATTTCAAGGATGATAGAAATTGTTTTTTCATTTTTCATTTCAATGGTCTATTTCACTTCCCAAATCCCAAGATATGAACCCTGTCATAGAAACACGGTCGGACGGACGCCTAATAATAGAGTTCCAGATTTCAATATTAACGAGTATGCCTAAATAACATTAAGACTCGATATCAAAACCACTTCAAAACTCAAGGAAGACGTTGCAACCTTGAGTATGAAAGAGCTCACAAGCATAACGACGCCGACGTCACGAGAACTTGTCGGACCGCACCGCACTGACAAGAGGTCCTGATCGGTTCAACGACCTCAGGCAGGCAGAAAAACACCTACAAAAACAAAATGTTACCTATATCAATATCTGAAATATATTATCAATTGAATAGGCATTGTGCTCCAGAAAATAGAACAGCCTTTTTACCTGAAAAAATTATGGCTAAGCCGTGGTAAATACATGATTTCAGCACTCTATGTATGTGTCGCAGCCAACTTGCTTAATCAACCGTTTAATTGGCGACCTCGCCGTTTAATCAGCGTAGGCCTAGACTTTGCATCGAGCGCCGGTTAATCAGCGAACAGCTAGTTAAATGACTTGGTTTGGTTCAATACCGGGCACAGTAAGCTTAGCGCACCCCGACACGGATAGTTTAGGTTCGAATGAGATGGCGGGAGCTAGAGTGAGCGAGCGTGCGAACTTAGCTCCCATCAAACCATTCATGTAAGGTTCTTTTAAACCCTGCAAACAGAAATAGGAACCCCGCGTAGCGTGGCTCCGTCGCCTAAGTTAGCTTTTAAGTTGTCATTTCATGATTTGTCTAGGCATTTCATGATAAAACAAACGTTGACGTTCTAACTATATTATCAGTTTTCAATAGGCCATTCCCAATTCAAACCATTTCATGAAATACAACCAAAAAACCTTCTTAATATGATTGTTACTTTATTTCCAGAGATACTACAAAAAAGTTATAATAATAGTTGAGCTCTTCATTCAGCTCTGTCCAGAATACCTTTGTAGAGTCATCCTCAGGTTTTGCGACGGCCATCATTAGTTTAAATGTGGATACCTAGCATTAAAAAAACAGCAAATTGCTTGTCGGGTCAAGTGCCTCAGTCCAGGAAAATTACGCCGAAAACTAAACTAACTGCAAAAAAAAATTTACTAAGTATGATTTTTTACCTCTAACTTGTAGGTATATATACGCATACACGAGATACATACCTCCTTTTCAATCATAGTTCAGAATCATCGTAATTTTTCTGGACTAATATTACTCGTCATTTTAATATTGAATCATAAAAATAAAAATTTTAAAAATCGCAGATTGTGACTTCCTGATTTTTTTTCAGTTATCACAACTTACAGGCATGAATTCCTGCCAATGCTGATATTCTAATTTATCTATCTGGTCCATCCTGACAAATATTAAGTAATTTCAATTTTAAATCAGGATTACATGGATTTGAGTGTGTGAATGATCCTGATTTATCAAAATAATTATTACTTTTGAATGCTAAAATGAGCATACACAGAAGTCTCTAAATTAAGGCAACTACATAAGGAGGATAGGAGGATAATCAATCTAAACAATGGTTTAACAACCATTAACCATGTAAAAAAATTACCTATCAGAAGGAAAATCATGAGATAAGCACATATTAAATCATTCCAACTAGGTAAAATGATAATATAAGGACAAATTGTTGGTTGGGTCAATAATTCAATGACTGTAAAAGGTAATCTCTGAATATAGTAGGTGTCTCTGAGTTTCCTGCATGATAGGCCACGTAAGTTTAACCAAACTAAAAGAACAAGGAAAAGTTGAAATTAACCTTTATGTGTCATTTATAGCACTCATCAATTAATAAGTCATTCTAGTTTGTGCCTACGTAGATAAGCAAAGCCTCATATTCATATGGAAACTAATTTGATGAGGAAGACTGATTTAAGAATTTAAATTAAATTGCTATTTTATTAATTCAGTACAAAAATAATGATGTATTTAATATAATTAATTGTAAATTAAAGTTTTTAATAATTTAGGTCTCTGACATTGATTTAAAGTACTATCTAAAGTCCAGTCTTTGTTTGGGAAGAAGTAACAGACTATACAATACATTATTCCAAGCTTTTTTCCCATGAGGGTAGGAAAAAACTACAGAATGAGTCCAGCTCCTCCTTCTTTTGCTTTGTTGTCATTCATGCATCTGGTCTAACACGCATGCCGATTGTAAGCGACATTCAATCAAGCAATCACTATTATTATGAAAGCACATAGAATTTAGTTAGGCAGTATATCTTTTGTTTGGGGCTTGTTGCTTCATGATTTGTCATCACAGTTTGGCTATCAATACCAGGGGGTAGTGTTCCTTTTAAGCAATTTATCATCAAATGACTACATTATGTTAAAGTTACTTTTCATTACAAGTATTACAAAAAATCCTGCTACATGTAATCATTTCTAAAAAAAGACTAATAAATTGTTAGAATGTGTAAATTAGACATGTTTTTCCAACAAGTATTACCTACTACTAAATAACATACCTTATTAAGGCTCACTATAATAACGGAGATAAGCCTGTTTATGATAGTGAGGTATGTTATTTTAAAAGTCATTATATTGGGCCACTTAACAATAAATATAAAATTAACAAAGAGCCATTCCACACAAACTTAAGTGTTGGCCTATATAATAGTTGCATCCAGGAAATGTTAGCCAATATGTGCCTTTAGCAAACGAAAATACATTTGAATATTTGCTTTTGATGCTATAGACTTAAGTAGCTTAGTTTTCAAGTTGTGGAAGTTACAATATTTTTATAAAGTACCCATTTTTAAGTTAGCCTAAAACAAAAAGTGATATTAAAACCACAGATGTTTAGTTTCAATTTGCCTACTAAATAACCACTATTCAAAGAATTTCCTATCAATGAATTCTCGAACCGCGATAATTAACAGGGATGCAGGGAAGTTTCATAGCAACTTTGTAACAAGTACACAACATTTATTTTCGAGAAGACGCGCTTTCAAAAGCAACAAGTCATTTATTAGAATAACTTTGACTTAATAAAAACTAAATTAAAATAAGCGCGAACAATTTGATCACGATCACGACAGATGACGTATCAAAACTTGCTAATAAAAAAACGGCTAGGCTTTCAAGGTTTCCTTTGCTTCTTTCGTAGTTGGGAGACGAAAATTATATCGTGACCCACAACTGTTTTCTACTAATTTTAAAGTTACGAAAAATAGCGCAGCGTGCGCAGGAACAGTCACCTCATGAACAAAAGGTATGCAAAAGTTTTAGACGTAACTGCATTCAAAGAGTCAAACTTAAATAAAACGATGCATTGTTTTCATTACGTGGGCAGGAAAGTTGCGACATACCTTTCGTAGACTGGCTGACAGCAAACACCAAAAGGAACACACTGGTTACATATTTAAAGTTTACACGCACTCGTAAGCGATCCATTTTCTCACAATATAATAAAATGGACGTTTATTTTAGTTTATAATTTACGAATGTCAGAAACGTCATTGAACGAAACACTGCGCTGCTCAACTGTGTGGTGAACTGACGGACGGACTCAGCCAACACGATCGAGAAGGCGGACGGACCGAACAGACAGTGTCTGACTCAGTGTTGCCAAGTAGTATTAGTAGTAGATTATTAGCATAGATATTAGTAGTAGATTCTTTGAATAGTGGTTATTTGGTAGAAAAAAGGACGTAATCATTTGAATATTTTTTAACCAGTGAAGCTATTCCCTAGTAAATTTCGTAACACCTCAGAATCAATAAATGCCAATTTGATACCATTGTGTTTCTGTACGTGTGTTTTATTTCTGCAATCAGAGATGGCGTCGTTCAGAAAATGTATGAGAAAACGATACGAACGATTTAAAAAATCGTAGATTTTTCCGATAATTTAATAGTTTTTCGGCTATTCGGGACGAAACAAATTAAACATAAAGGTTCCAGATGTTCCTGTAGTATAAATTTAAGAAAACGAAATATTACCCCGAAATATTATTAGAACTTAGCCCCGTATTATTACGGGGGCTAAGTTCGCTCACTCTAGCTCCCACCATGCCATTCGAATCTAACCTATACGTGTCGGGGGCCCTTAATTCCCTGTACTCTATGTTCATTAAGATGTTGAACGAAGGATATATTTACAGAACTGTAATAATTAAAATCATCAATACAACTTTCTCAGTTAGAATTAATGCCAAATGTAATGATTTCATGACATAATACATTTGTCATCAATTCTAACTCAAAGAGTTGTATTGATGATTTTAATAATTATAATTCTATAAATAATACATTTTTGCTACGGCCGCAAATCATATTTTGACCAAGATACAACCTAACACTGACCTGCAAATTACAAAAAACGTAAGAAATATTGAATTTCGCGGGCTTTCCTGGCGCTTCCACCTTAAGAGCGTGTACGCCGTATGTCATTTCATACAAACTTTCAAGTCCTTGTTCTTCAAAATGAATGAACCGATTTTAACGAAACTTCTGATAACTATTTAGACCTTGATATCTAGCGTATGCTTACCAAGTTTCGTTAAAATCGGTTCATTCATTTTGAAGAACAAGGATTTGAAAGTTTGTATGAAAAGCCGTACCGCGTAAACGCTCTAAAGCTCGAAAACTTCAGCATTCGGTCTGGGTAGTTTCACAGCCCATGATTTTAGAAACGTGAAAATGTTAAACGCAAGAGCTCTTGAATGGTTAGATTTTTGATTGATGACTCAAACAGGAAAACTATAAATTTTTAACCTACCTACTTAGTAGGAAGGTATAATATAATTTATTTAGAATTAGACTGAACTTTTGTTAATGTTATTCTATTTTAAACTGGTAGAAGAAACAAATAAAGATTCCGCGCGCGCCGCTAGCGGCGAAATTTTGAAGTTGCCTAAGAACGACACTAGCAGCGTGCCAACACCAATTTATTAAATTCCCCGAAAATCTAAGTCAAATTCCTTGACTTGAGATTCTCAGCAGTTTGGGGAATGGACGTCAGTGGGGTTTTTTTGATTATTCAGATGTTTACTGAAACAAAATTATTTGAGGTTATGACTTTGTTTACTTACAGACAAAAAAAATGTTCTTGAAACTCATAATTTTCACTGTGATTATTTTTAAGTGTGATTTGGATTTGCGCCACCAGGAAGCAGAGCCTTCGTCGTGCACGTTCCATTAAGTAAGTAAACTGGTAAATGGTAATAAATTAAGTATGGTTGTGGGCAACACTGGGCAGGGCAACACAACACTGGAATATGGCGGTTTCTTTGAGTTGGAAGGAAGGAAAACATTCAGACGTTTCTTTGTGGAATAATTGGATTGGATTTGGATTGGATATGTTTCATCGAAATTTCGTACCTACCAAAATAAATGATCATAGCCGGTATAACTTCAATCAATGTTCAACGAGCCAACTTTATGAGTAGAAAATTAGTAAAAGACTAAAATGGTGAGTTTTGTCTTAAAAGTAGTAGGTATGAAACGAAAAATGAATGATGAGAAAGTAGGTAGGTACAGGATCAAATTTATTTTGATTTTGTATGTTGAATAAATTGATACATGCTAAAGACAAAACCAAATGGAATATTGGTTTTTTTCAACATCGAATACAGCATTGTGAGAAGAAAACAGAGTGACAAACGAATACCTATGCCATGATCTATCATAAAATCTTCTGCAAGGAGTTGATATCATTATGTAGGAGAATTGCTAGTTATGACTTCGTAAGATTGTAGTATTATGTATACCTATTTATTTCTCAATTCGTATGTAAGTATTGTTTTTATTCCTGATACATCGGGAGTCGGCCAAATTCCGAAAATGGCCGACTCCGTGAGATTATAAATAACCTATCTTGAGAGTTTTTAAACTCTCGATAAATTGTCAACTGAACATTTGAAATAAGTAGGTAGGTACCTACTTTTTAGGCATCAAAATTTGATAGTCTCTGTATCTCTCGAAGTCCTTCCGCATTCCGACAAACTGAAATTTAAACCTCGGAGTCAGCCATTTTCTTATAATGGCTGACTTCCACAATGGGCTATCCATTGAGAAGAAAGAATTCATTACAGAAGTCAGTGAGTAGGTTTGGTCATCTTATTTATTTATTATATACTTTTATATCTTACTACCTAAGTATCTTAATTTTGCAAAGGAACTCGCATTACGGCTTCCGTTTCGAGGAAACTCGTCTGGTGGAATATCTTTCTATAGGCATATTTATTTATATACTTATTATAGTGATTGTATTCATAAAGTTGATGGGTACTATGGGGAAACAATAAGTGCGCCAATGCTGACTGATTGTTTTCCCATACTTGAGAAAAAAAATGTTTAATTTGCTGGATAAATGTTTTGTATCAGTCTTGGGCTTTGGTCTTTTGTGTGGCAATTACTTTTCTTGACTCTTTCTCACAAAATCATCTGAAAAAACAATGAAATCGTTTCGCATCGAAATAAATATCGACTGCAGCTGCCGCCTGCCCATGTATGTGCTGTACCTACTGAACAGCTTTTTTTTTCCCGATTTGTTTAATAAACTGATTACATGACTACCCTGTGATCGCAAATGCTACTGGAAGGGAAGGATAAGGAATTTCTTAGTAGGTAGCAACAACTTGTTCGTGTATACTATCTATGTTTTCAAAAAAAATTATATGTTTTGTAAAAAAAATACTGCTTTTCGTATTTGTTTCCAAAAATTTCCATTTGCGTTGTTCGTTCGTCTCTTTTCAACCGACTTCAAAGAGAGGAGGGAAAAGGTTCTCAATTCGTAGGAATCTTTTTTTATGTGTGTTCCCTGATTTCTCAGATTTAGAAAATTCTTTCTTTTATTGAGATTGCTGCCCTTGGCTAGTCTGGGTCAGAGATTAGAGTTGAACGCGTTCGGAAACACTTCTTTTGTTTGAAAGATTACAGGGACACCTCATGTGGTCCCTTGGTATTCGGGTCAAGATCTAACTTCAAATTTTATAGGAATATTTGAAGCGATTTGGGTATGTTTTAAAGAGTATTTTTTCGGAGTGGTCCAATTTCAATTTGGTGAAGATCTGACGAAGAACTTCGGATATAGGCACCAGAACTCTTCACTAAATGATAGCAAAAGGACCGGGATTGCTGAAATTGCATGTCATTGTCTGTTTATTGTTTACACCAGTTCATAACAAACATCAAGCAATGTAGATATTTAACTTTAATGAGCTGGTCTGGTCTTGGTTGGACTGCGGAGGCACTTAATTAACAATTTTTTTATTATTGTCTATAGTAGGTACCTACTCTTCGCTTATATAAATACAAATCATCAAATGACCCCTTCCGCTCTGAGTGGAGCGGGAGGGAGTGTCCTGTCAGACTCACTGACTAAAACCCCCATCGGGGCGCGGTGACACTTTCGAACGAAAACCGCAACTCTGGCAGGCTCGCATGGACATTGTTATCTGTTTTAATTGGTCGTTTTTAACCATAGATTTCTAGTGGAACATTTGGAATAGACAGATGACAGCTTTGAATCAGTGCTACCTACTAGATGGCACTATAAATCACGTTCTTGCTCGTGCTTGCTTCGTTTTTGCTTTATTGTATGACAGTGAGCAAACAATTTTATTACATAAGAACCTACTTCAAAAACATCATCTTATTACCTACGCAATTTATCGAGGTATTATTATGTTATTCATGAGTGCTCGTCAGTTGTTGGATGAAACTGGCAAAGACGGAATACAAAACGTTAAAATTAGCGAAAACAGTATCAACGACTCGCCCCTATGATATTTATTCTTCAGACAAAAGTAAAAGTTTTTGGCGGGATTTTAACGAGTAGGTAAGTAAGTTGCAGCTGTTTTTATTCGCAAAGATAAAAAGATATTATTATTCGCAAAGATAAAAAGATATTTAAAGTGGATATTACGGTGTAAAATCGGTGTAGTTTCCTGTCCCAAGTTTCCACTCAAATGCACAATATGTGGAATCATTGAGATAAGCGCAATCTCGGTAAAATGGAACAGAATTTTATTGTAACATTGACTACCTCAGTGAAGCTTGCCGAGAAGCCTGACTCAATATATTTGCATCCAAAAACTGCAACAAACATGAGAATGTGGTATATCCGCATTCTAAAGCAAAACAAAGTATTTTTTCAAAAATATTAAAACGACTTAAAAGCCTCAGTAGCCACGACAGTAAATAAAAAAAAAAAACCATCTGTGACTACTAAATAGAATTTTATTGAAAAATCGACCCATAATTTATAATTAGTAAGAAAGTTTACAGCAGAAATGTATTATTTACCACTTTGTCTTTGACAATCGCAACTGCTGCTCTCTATTGGCGAAATGAGTAAACTATTTTATCTGGTGACGGCGTAAGATGTCGCTAGTTGTATCAAAATTTCAAGAAAATGTTTCTGTCGAAGTGTCAAACAAATAATCAATGAACAGAAAGAAATTGTTTTTTTGTTTTCCGTGTGATAAAAACTGTGTAGTGTGTACTGTGGATTGTGATTAGAACTGTAATTTTCAGTCATTCTTGAACTTATTGTGTGTATGTTTTGAAAATGTCAGACGAAGAGAAATGGAATCGAGACAACCGCAACAAAGGTAACTTTATAATAAAATTACCTACTAGTTTTTGGGATCTCATTTTCTGTTTTGTAAAACATAGGTACCTACCGCAATATGTCGTTTTTTCGAAAAAGTCAATTTTAAGTTCTCTGAAATTAAAAGTACTATTAAAACGGCATTACCGCCTCTAAAAATTTCTGTTGGTAAGAAAATCAATAATCCTGACTTGCAACAAACTGTCACTGATATCTAACATACAGGTGCCAGATAGGTATCTGTTTTCTTTTCTCCCTATTTTTTCATGTGCTGGTAGATTCAATTATGACAACAAAAAATACCTGACAACTATTGTGATCTTAATTTATGCACTATTGCATCCTTAGTGCCAATAATAACCTAAATAAACCAAGTATCTAATCAGCCACAAGTAATATCTATCTGTTTTTACTCTCTTGGGGTACCAAGAGAGTAAAAACAGATAGAACAGATAGACCGATAAGATCGATTTTCAAAGATAATATTAGAACCTGCTGAATGTACCACACAATTGGCACAAAATACCCATTGATTTAATTTATTATTTAGGATTGTTTCAATAGTAACAGCTGAAGGCAATGAATGTATTTACACATCTTAATAGAATGGTTAGATAGGCTATGTGAATGGTGATATGGCTTGAAAACAGGAGTACTGAGAAAACTGATAATAGAATTGCATTGAAATTACATGCTGGGCTGATGTCAAATAAATTGGAGATAAGGTCAGAAGAATGATGCTCTATTTAGCTACTGTATGTATGAAGCCTCTAGCAAAATATTGCTTAGTTATGTTTTATGGCATCTTGCGACTATCATGATCTGTAAAAAATTGTTTTATCTAACAAAACATTTATTCAGATGTTGCCTTGATTCTAACTAGAATTTTCTGTTTTACTGTTTATTGGAAAGAGTACATTATTTTAATTTTTATCAGTAGAATTTTATCATACAACTACTGGGTTTTAATTTTTTTGCATAAACCCTTATCTAGCCTACCCTAATCTTTTCTAAAATAAGCATAGCCTGTATTATTCCTTAAAACATCACCTAGTAAATGTCAGAAATGGTGACCTAAAGTGTCATGTTGATGTTGACAATGGAAATTATCAAAAATGAACTAATCACATGCTTATAAGCATGAATGCATGAATATCATTAGGCAATTCAATTGCCAATTGTTTTGTTTGGTAGAACCTAACATGTTTTTACTTAACTTCTGAAAAAGGAGGGGGTTCTCAATTCACTGGAAGCTTTTTCTTTGATGTGCGACTTAATTTTGACTGTCTTTATGCAGTGATGTTTTGATACCTAACATATCCTCTCAGGTAATTTACCTGCCTATTTTATGTGAATCTTGAAACGGAAAATAAAGGAAATGTAATTGCTTGTTAAGTGAAGATTGTAGTCTTGAATATAAATTATTGCTCAATATTGGCAGAACTATGAATAAACCCCTTGATAAAAGAAAGAAACATTTGACATGGGTAAAGAGTATGAGAAAGCATTTAAGAAAAAATAATTTGTTATTCGTATTGTAAGGAGGTTCATTTCTCTGGAGCCCTATTCTTATTCTTTATTGTACACCGTAGTAATTATTAAAATACTTAACAGTGAAGAAAAGTTTTAGCTTGGATTCTGTTCCTTATACTGGTGGGTAACAATTTATTACATTTCAACTGTTATTCATTTGTCAAATTATTATTTATTTCATTATACCAACACATAAATTACATTAATTTATATATATAATTAAATAAATAAACAATAATTAATCAATCATTATCCGCTACCATGTTGCTTCACCTAATATTGAGTAAAGGCCTTCTATCTTTAGGGTTATGTCATCCTGGTCTGTGCGAGTCTCATCCAAGCTTTGATTGTAGCATTGTTTTGTTTAATCATTCGGTTGTTGGTCATCCATAGGTCTTCTACCGACTCTTGGCAACCATTCTTTTATAGCTATGTTCCATCTGCTAGCCTGCTAGTCAATAATTATAAATGCACTACACCTACCCTACACCTAACCCACACCTACCCTACACCTACCCTACACCTACCCTACACCTACCCTACACTTACCCTAACCAGTCCAAAAAATACTATGACATGTTTCTGGTCTCCTGGTACATGTTGTTTCTGGTCTCCTGGTACTTGTGAATCTGAAGTACTAAGGCAGCAGCGGCTCTGAATTTCCACTTCCTCCTTAGTCTCCATTAATCCATGCTACTTACTGGTATAAAAAGTAGCCTATTTTTTATTCCAGGTTATGAACTACATGTGTGCCAAATTTCATCCAAATCCCTTCAGCCGTTTTTGCCTGATTGTTACACAAACATACAAACTTTCACCATTATAATATTAGTAGGATTTCACAATTTATTTGTTTACTTGTTTTTTTGTTGTTGAATTTTATTTACTTGTTTAATTTATTTGCATTGCGATGTTTTCTGCACATATTATGATAACTTAAATAGATTCCAAACACAGCGCTGCTACTGAGAAAGTGTTATGGTTATAAAACCCCCTTTATACTACCTGACCTTGAAATCTAAACCAGGACCCCATGCTTGGCATGCTCCTCAGTAAACCAACGAGGCAGCTTATTCTATGATTACTGTGCTTCTTCTACTACTACCACATCAATCAGCAAAGCAAGAAATTTAAGATAATCATTTTAAGTAGGTATGTGTATTCATACCAGAGTGTGCAGAATGTTATGTTTCAATCAACCTACAATCATAAGTTTTTTTATTAATTAATATTTTCAAATAAGTTACGCAATAGAATGTATTTCTGCTGCAAATGGACCTGCCCATGCAAATTAAAATAATATATTATTATCATTACGAGGCGAAGGCATTAATTAGTGTTTGGAAGGAACAAGTGTAATGGACGACCTTTTGTTTTTGGCGATTGCAGTCTTTCAGCGAGATTGATTAGATTTAAGCCTGGCATTCATCAGTCCAAATTTGTTCACCAGTTTAGTGACTATGATTTTTGTGTGGCTTATTTTTGGCACGCTGCCTAGGTTTTTTTTTTGCTATCTTAGAAAAAGTACTTATAGTCAAGATTTTAACAAATGGGGCATCATTCAATTCGTCTGGAGACCCTGTACAGCATAGGGTTAGAAGGATTTGAAAATAATGTTTCAAGTCATTTTAATGTAATTATTTATTGATGGGTTGCCTGGTTTCCTGTAACAAAATATAATCTAACCAACAAAAGCGAACATGACTTCATTTCACGTGACAACCCCACAACACAACTGACTACAACATACTTTTAAAATACATTATAGTTATCTATCATGCTAATAGTTTTTGACACTCTTTTTGTAAATAATTTCATTGTCTGAAGCTACTAATAAATTAACTTGTAAACAACTAACGAAGACCTAAGTAATTATCAGTCAGTAAACCCACCTCTTGGTTGGTAGATTTTTTCCCGTGGTTCTTATTGTTATGAGCTTCGGGTTCGTGACAATAACGAATATAGACAATTAAATAAAAAAAAAATACAATTTGGAATTCCAAAAAAAAAATTTACTCGGTCACTTTTTTTGTGAGCGACCAATCGCATGTCTACCTAGTAGGTTATCTTATATCTAACTGGACTTGTCTGTGGTGGCCTTAACATAAAATTAAAGCCTCCAGCCAGGCTTTATTAAAAAACATACAAACAAAGTGATTACAGGAGGACATCTAGGGACGGTCTGGATCGAACAGGGTGACTCGATCGCCGTCTATATAAGCCATATATTAGACGTAAACGAATTCTGGAACTGTCCTAAGAAACCCTTTTTAGGAAAGTTCTAGAATTCGTTTACGAGACACTGTAGTTCGACTACCCGATACTAGAAAGCGCTAGTAGTAACTTGGGCCGCTATGTACCCGGCGCTATGGTGGCGTGCAACGATATGTCGTGAACAATTACTTACGACAACAAAAATGATAAAAGCTTACTTCCTTTGGTATCTTGCATCTACTATTCAACATCTAGGTGCTGTTCCTCTAGTAGCGGTGCTAAGGAAGTCTGTTTACTTTTACAATCAAATATATTGTCGAAACTATATTTCCATAGAACTAAAATGTTTATCTATAGGTATTATTAAAATTTTGGTTCATATTTAATTGCTTCTGGTAATTTATAATATATTTTAACTGACATTAGTAAAGTGCTTGTTTTGTGTATTTCAACTTACAGCTGTCAGGCAGGTTTAGCGTGTCATTGTGTATATTTAGTTTGTATGTTTTCTTGTGTAGTGAATAATTGTTGGTTGTTTCTAACAATTTTGCATATTTCTAGGATTAGGTAATACAGGAAGTGTTAAAAGTTTGTGTCCTTGGAAATGTGGTTTGCAACTGTGTGTCTTCTATGTTAAGTTCTAGTATTCTGATTAGACGTTTTTGTAGGGCGAAAAGTGTAGGTGCATGTATAATGTTTCCCCATAATATTATGGAGCTTAACCATGTGTATGCATAGGCTAATTCGTAACCAGGGCTGTCTGAAGGTTTGTAGTTTTTTTTTAATTTCGCGGAGGGCATAAGCAAATTTTGATCATTTTGACCGAATTTTTATGTGTGATTTCCAATTTAAAAGAGATTGACCAAAAACAGTATCGTTTAAAAAGTAAAAGAGTTTGGCCTTATAAATATACGCATAAATTATAAAATATTTTTTAGCCTCTCTTAGTTCACTTGGTCGAAATCTTATGTGAGGTTTAATATTTTGTATTTAATTAGTCATTTACTGGATTTTATTTAGATTGCATTGGATTTTAAGCTGTGGCCAATTTTAAACCCCATAATCGGTCTTAACAGACAGACGCTGAGTTTTGAAGTTTTGTTTTTATTTGATAGTTGTCGAGTGTGTTGTGCTAATATGTAACATCAATTATCATTGCTAACTATTATAAAAGTTTTGGTGCGGTCCAAAAACTTGTGTTTGCATTCTTTCGCATTTTCTGGAGTCTCATTAGCTACAGATGATTCTGAATTGTGTGAACATTTAAAACTCACTTCAAATAGTGACTTTGTAAAAATTACCGTAATGAATATTAATTTTACCTCCGAAGAGGCTTATTGGAAATTAAAGAAGTTATTGCTACTCATTCGTATTACAAAATCCGGTTTAGCTAAATTCACCTACAATAATAATCTCATGAGAAGATAATATCACTGATGAAAAAAAAATATTTTAATGAAATTGAATGAGTTATTTTGCGTCTACGTACAACTAGCCAATCTGTACTTTTTTTTAATTTTACAGTCACCCCCTCTATTTTTTTCAACGGTTGCGGAAAATTTCCATATTTAAGGATTTTCGGAAATATTTAGCATAAAGTACATCTTTTTTAAGTTTCCAACAGTACTTAGCCAACATTTTTGGGCATTTTTTATCCTAATGGGTGCAACTACACTAGCTGCCCTCAATGGTCGGTAGATGGCGTTGTTTGTTCATACATGACGACGCTACAGCGGTGGCAAGTATGTTTGAGGGTTTCTTGGGCTCACGGCTGCATGGTTGGCTTGATTAAAAGTTACAATAGGTAGTCGACACTGGTTTGTATGACGGCCGCCATGTCTCACGTACAATGGTCCACAGCAAGACTAAGTGTGGAAACCATACTCAATAGATAGATAGATAGATAGGTAGTCAACATTAAAAGGATAGGTAGTCAAAAAACATTAGCATCCAAACGCGCATCTGCAACTTTTCAAAGCGATGCAAGAAGAGTGCTTATTGTTTTTAAAACTTAAACTCTCACGACTCAAAAACGACTAAAAAGTTACCCTCTAGTAGCAGTAGTTCGGTTGTTAGTCCGGTTGACCGAACTACTGCAACTTTCAGTTGCAATAGTTCGGTTCTAACAAAGCACCGAGCTACTGAAACTTTCAGTTGCAATAGTTCGGTTCTAACAAAGCACCGAACTACTGAAACTTAAATCTGTACCCTCTCTTTAGTTCGGCAAATAAACTATAGGCATATAATGTAAACAAACTATATTTTAATTTTTATTTTTAACACATAAAAAGAGCGACTTTGTGTATCAATACCTGTACCTATAGCAACAGTTCGGCAAATAAACTATATAATACCTACATTATATAGTTTGTATTATGATACATTTTAAAAAGTACACGTAAAAAGAGCGACTTTGTATAAATATCTCATATCTCTGTAGAAATTTCCCCACAAGTTAATTGTACTTTTGCTTCTCTAATAAAATCGTCTCTTTCAACATACTTCTTGCTTCTTTTTGGCAATGTCTTCTTTACAAATGTTTTGTACTGGTCGACTTTGAAATTTGCAAGAGTAATGTCATCCTTCAAAATGTGTAAAATTTGTAGCAAGGTTGGATTTTTTTAAATTAACCCATTAATTTTGAAATTCCAACCTTCCACAATATTTGTTGTCCGATGGCGTTCGGAAAACACTGACTATACATTAATAAAGTCCGGCCTCATCCAAAACTTTTCAAAATATTTTATGAATTTAGTTATTTTTGTATCATCAGAAGATATTTTATTCGATTTTATATATTGTCATTTCATTTATTGCTTGCACAGGCAACAAAGCTAACACAGAACATAAATTAACTATGTATTTGTGTTTTGTTGTTGTTAGTTTATATTCCGCTGCTTTTCGCTTTAAACAATTACGGAAATGAAAATAGCAACCAATCACTGATGCATTTTTAAATTCAGATTTTAACGCATTCAAGTTTGCTTTTTCGTAATCCACGTGTATTTCTTTTGGATCCCACTCTGGTATATTTGACTGGATCAATTTAAACACAGTTTTATATGCCTTTGTATTTTTGTGGGACATGAAGGCAAATACCAGCGGTATGATATTTATTGTTACAGTTGAACTACCCAAGTCTCCGTGTATGCTAAATAATTGAGAAAATGGAATAGGCCTGGCCTTAAACGTACCATCCACGAAGTAAACTTTGATCTTTTTCATAAAAGCCCGTGCATCACTGCTACAAAAAATAATAATTCTGATTTCGCCATCAAAATAATCCGCTAGTAATATATCGAAAAACAACGATGGAACATCCACCTCGGAAAGGGACGTAGGACGTATTTTCTCTACTCCTGCATATTGACGAATCTTACGATACATTGTAAATTTCTTTTGCGAGAATGATGGGATTGGATTGGGAGAGGCTAAATCTAGGCCCTTATTTCTTATTGTCACCAAACATATGCGATATACTCTGGGTGCAGGTTCTCTTCCTTCTGTAGCCTCCGTTATGCTTTCATTAATTAAAACATCAATTTGATTTTGGGTATCATCCGATCTGCAAGTGTGATCACCTGTTTTATCGATTTTGTCCTCTTCCTAAAACACACAAACAAGAGGATAATAGAAATAAAGTTAAAAACTAAACCTAACTACGACAAAAAGGTATAAACAAGGATATTAGGATGTCAGAAATTTATGAAATGAATCAAGAAATAATAATTTAGCCAATTAACGTGTATTACAAGAGATTGAAACGAAATGGCTTGATATTTACTGTATGTACCTATGTTAAGTACATGAAAATAGGAAATTATGAAACACTTACTTTTGATAATGTAACATAGCCTTTACAACGTATATCTTCAGTCTTATAGTGTTTGCAACGCCAATAGCTGCTTTTTGTGGTGTACTTATACAGAATTTCTATAAAATTGGTACCCAGAAAAGAGTAAAACTCTGCCTCGTCCTCGCTTAATTATTTTAAAATCACTTTTATCGTTCATTTTTTTACAATTTAAATACAATTTTACTTTAGAATTATTAAATATAATGTAATTATTGACTTGAAAATATCATAAACATGGATAGGACTCAACAAGAAAAAACAAAACTCAATCAAATAGACATTGTCATTAATGATTGATGCAATGGAAACTTTTAAGAGTTTTCCTACCTACAAAGTCGCAAACAGTTTGTACATAATCCTTCTTGTTATCACGAGCGACGAAGTGTTTCCGATTTTTTGAGTTTTGCGTTGATTATTGCTCCGGTCTCTGATTTTTCTACCGCTTACGACTGACTACCTTGGCTGTTGAAACTGAACCTGTATTACTCGTAATTATCTAGTATCAATGAAAAGAAACATAATTCAAAATAATGAAAGTGGGAGAGAGAACGTTGAGCTATACTGTTGTAATCGAAAACCGTAGATTGCTGTGCACATACTTACAATAAGAATAATGCGGTACCTCGATTGGGCAAGATATCTATCAAATATAACTCCTCCAGCCCAGTTTTGGGACGATTTATTAATGAAATGATGATGTAGGTAGTTTGATGAATAATAAATTGTTAAAAAGTATAAATGCTTTTTTTTCATATTTTCTAAAATAATGTAGGTATGTTATAAATGTATATTTTACAATAAAAACATATATATGCGACGGTAGAAATTGGAAAATGGGAGATAACTGAAACCATTAATTTCTGTAAATAACTTTGTCTTTATATTATTATTTTTAATTAAATACAAAGCCCTATATGTCCGACTTAACAACTTCAAACGTAACAGCAAAGAAGGCACAGACAAGGTCGGTACCACAGATATCAAATTATGGCTGACATTCTCGGAGAAGCGGTTGTTTAACATTATTATACACTGGACAGCAAATAAACCGAGTCACCCGCTACCTAGGCACTCTAATTCGATTTTCTCAAAATCTAAAAAACCTACAATTATCAAAGTTGTACCTACAGAAAGTGCGTTTCATGGTGATTAAAATGAAAGGAAACTCATTGGGTTTAATCAATATTTCAGTGTTTATTAAGGATTTTACAAAGAAGAGTCGTTTTCCAGTCGTGACAATCGTTAGTAATGATAAAGTGAAAAAAAAAATTAAAGCCAAAAACAAAGATAAAATCAAAAAAAAGTTTTTGATCAATATTCCGTATTCCCTCCCCTTGCTCGGATAACTGCCAGCATCCTTGTATTCATCGACCTTACGAGCCTGACAATAAAATCTTGAGGAATTGTATTCCACTCCTCTTCAATTGCGATTCGCAGCTCTGGAAGCCTTGTTGGAGGAAGTACCCGGGCTCGAACCCGACGTTTCAGCTCATCCCATAAGTGTTCTATCGGATTCAGGTCCGGGCTTCGAGCTGGCCAGTCCATCATACGAATGCTGACGTCGCGTAGATACTGGGTCACCACATGAGCAACATGAGGCCGTGCATTATCATGCATCAATTGCATATCCTGTCCGATATATCCTGCGTAAGGTACCACATGGTCTGCGAGGATTTCAGTAATGTAGCGATGAGAAGTCAGTCCACGTGTACGGCCCGTCGGTTCGATGAAAACTAACGCTGTATGTGCTGTTAACGAGATGCCGCCCCAGACCATTACAGATCCTCCTCCATAAGCAACAGTTTCCTTGATGCAACACTGAGAATAACGTTCTCCAGGGCGACGATATACTCTCTGACGTCGATCACTTCCATGTAGACTCACCCTGGTCTCATCAGTGAAGAGTACATTACTCCAGTGCTCTAATGTCCAATCCCTATGCTCTCGAGCAAATTCAAGTCGTGCTCGACGGTGTGCTACCGTTAATGCTGGGCCTGTTACAGCTCTTTTTGGGATCAGGTTCCGTTCAGCAAGTCTCCTTCTGACGGTATCTTTTTAAGTAGTGTATTCAAGGTATGAACTTATGACCACTTGGCGTTCGTCACGCAGACTTTGTTGGACTTGAACTGCGTTGAGGTGGCGATTTCGCAGAACAGTAAGGTGGATATAACGATCATCTGCTGCTGATGTAGCCCTAGGTCTGCCCGTACCTGGACGGCGATCGAATGCTCCAGTCTCTAGGTATCGTCTGTAAACTCGTTGCATCGAAGATCTGCTGATTCGAAGCCTTCGAGCGACTTCACGTTGCGCAATGCCTGCTTGAAGTAATGCTACAGCTTGAGCTGCTTCCTGAGGTGTTGTATCCATTATTAATCGAAAAAAGTAGCAAAAACACGCGTCTGAGCAAACGATGGACAAAAACTAAAGAAATGATAAGAAATATCCGACTACTCTCATTGTAGAGAAAAAGAACGCTAATTTCAAACTCTGGTGAAAACAGAGCAAATCGTTAGCGTTGTGTTTGTTGCTTGATTACAATGTGAGTTGACGGTACTTACAATGTGAGCTTTTTCGGTAATAGTTCTAACCATTCGCTCTGAAACACCATTTAATTGAGGTGTTCTTGGAACCGTCAAATGATAACTAATTCCCTTCTCAACACAATAACATTTCGGTGGACAAATATTCCCCGCCGTTATCACAATATAAATTTACCAATTTTAAATTAAATTTAGTCTCGCTTTTTGCAACGAAATCTTTAAAGCAAGATAATACATCAGATTTATATGTTATTAGATATGTAACACAGTAATGAGTATACTGATCCACAAAAGAACAAAAATAATTTTTGTTATCAATACTTGCTGGAGTGATAGGTCCACAAACATCTGAATGTACGACAAATAATGGTCGAGAAATATGACTTTTATCTTTAACTTGATTGAACGGCAGTCGACTCTGTTTACCATTTATGCATGCCTCACATAAATCATCATTAGGTATCACTGTTTCAATTTGGTTCATATCATCAACCATCTGCTTATTTTTTAAGTCTAAAAAACTATTCTTACTAATGTGACCAAAACGATTATGCCATAATTTGTAATTATTAACAACATGACATGTTTGAGAAACAGGACGACTTACGTTCAAAAATGTCATAAAATCCAGAGAAATTAAGTTGTTTGAGCACTCACCTCGCATGATGGTTTTACCTTCTTTACATATACGAACTCCATTGTTATCAAAGATTACTGTCATTCCTGCTTGTTGAATTCTTGAAACCGACAGTAAATTGTAGGAAACCTCCTTGCAGAATAGCACATTCTCCAATACTCCTTGCACGCCCATGTTGCTGGTAACTTACATTGTGCCTCTTTTTGTAGCAAAAATATATTCACCACTTTTTGCAATAGAAATTTTAAGTGGTGTATGCAAATGAGCATATGAAGTAAAAAGTCTTCCCTATTTATAATGTGGTCCGATGCTCCAGAATCCAACAGAAATCTTATCATGTGTGGTTGCTCCACTTGTTGGTGATGCTGATGACCCACCATAAATGCAAATCCAGAAGAATCGGTTCGTGATGAAGGTGGTACGTTCACTGTTTGAACTGTCCTAGTTCTGTCCGAATTCTTTTCAATTTTCATGTTTTTAAAGTAATAGCAGTCGTTCTTCACGTGTCCCTTACGACCGCAATGATAACATTTAATGAAAGGGCGTTTTGCGCCAATTGGTTTGTTTTTCTTTTGGTGAGAATATTGTGGTTTTGAATTATCAAATTTTCGTTTTCTCCATGCCTCATTATTATGATGAGCTTGCAGTATTTTAACACTTGTGTCATTGGACTCATTTATTAACTTCACTTCTTGGTCCAAAAGCCGTGTTTTTACAAACGCCACAGTTAAATTATCCTCCGACAATGTTTCGATTGCCGTGATAATTCCATCATAACTTGAGGGTAGTGTTAGTAACAAGTGAGCCACCTTATCAGTTTCTTCCAATTTTGCCCCAGCAGCAAGTAGTTCACCGATAAGTTCATCAAAAATTACAAAATGTTTTATGAGTGTCATATCTCCTTTAAGCTTCAACGACAATAACTTTTTTCGTAAAGCCAGCTGAGTTGCTATACTTTTTCGTTCGTAAAGCGCATCCAAACTTTTCAAAATTTCCTTCGCCGTACTGTCTTCTTTCGCAAAACCGAGAAATGAATCTGACAAATATTCGACTATGACACTTTTTGCAATTCGATTATTTTTATCCCATTCATTACTTCTTATACCTGAATCATCGTCTATAACTCCTATTAAATCCATTTCATAAAGCAAAGCACGAGTACGGAATTTCCAAACGCTGTATTTTTCTCCGTCAAACGGCTTGATATTTCTTTTGCTTTTTAAATCCATTTTCAACGTCTTTATACTGTAACTTTTACAAACGCGAATACTGGTCCATAACCTATTGGAAAATGGGAAATAACTGAAACCATTAATTTCTGTAAATAACTTTGTCTTGTAACAGCAAAGAAGGCACAGACAAGGTCGGTACCACATATATCAAATTAAGGCTGACATTCTCGGAGAAGCGGTTGTTTAACATTATTATATTTTTGAACCCGAACAGATATAATTTTTGCTTAATAAATCAACAGTAGATTGCTAAAAATCTTTAATTCAATAAATCATTTAATAGTTTATTTCATGTTATGCTTTAAATCTAGGTATTATTTATGGTCACCTTCAAAGAACTATAACTTTTTTTGGTGTACCTTAAATAGAAAACTGATTATACCATTAAATTCTACAATTATTTTCTTTTTTTATGAAATATAGTTCATCTTTGTCTGTTCTGGCCGAGTCTTGTAGGAGACCCTGGCATTCTCCTTTCAAAGTCGACCAGTACAAAACATTTGCAAAGAAGACATTGCCAAAAAGAAGCAAGAAGTATGTTGAAAGAGACGATTTTATTAGAGAAGCACAAGTACAATTAACTTGTGGGGAAATTTCTACAGAGATATTTCTATACA
This sequence comes from Melanchra persicariae, assembly GCA_947386135.1. Lineage (NCBI taxonomy): Eukaryota > Metazoa > Arthropoda > Insecta > Lepidoptera > Noctuidae > Melanchra > Melanchra persicariae. The sequence goes on from OX376643.1 coordinate 33,567,179, forward strand.
AAGTCGCTCTTTTTACGTGTACTTTTTAAAATGTATCATAATATAAACTATATAATGTAGGTATTATATAGTTTATTTGCCGAACTGTTGCTATAGGTACAGGTATTGATACACAAAGTCGCTCTTTTTATGTGTTAAAAATAAAAATTAAAATATAGTTTGTTTACATTATATGTCCATACTTTATTTGCCGAACTAAAGAGAGGGTACAGATTTAAGTTTCAGTAGTTCGGTCAACCGGACTAACAACCTAACTACTGCTACTAGAGGTTTTTCAAGTAGTAAATAGATTTGTGTTCATTGAGTCACATGAAATCCTGTTAGTTGAGGTTTTTCATCTCAGCGTAATCAAATAAGAAGTTTGTTGTGTTAAAAGCAGCCGCGGTTTTAAAATCACAAAACATGATGAATGTTTTGTGATTTTACCTACTACTACCTTCCATTCCACTCTCGGGTGATATTTTCATCCACTGTCTTTGAAAATATGCGAAAAATAAATTAATTTCGTCCGTGCAAGTTTGAATATCAATTTCAGTGATCGCTTCCCATGTTTTATCTATACTTCTATACTAATATTATAAAGAGGAAAGATTTGTTTGTTTGTTTGTTTGTTTGTTTGAAATGAATAGGCTCCGAAACTACTGGACCGATTTGAAAAATTCTTTCACCAGTAGAATCGTACATTATCGATGATGGACATAGGCTATAGAATATTTTCAAAAAAGTTAAGGATCCGTATGAAAACTTCGATAATGTAACCCAAGGTGTGAGAAAAAATCCTTATATCGCGTACGCTGCGGAATCTATTGACAATAGAACAAAGTGATGTACTACAATTTTATAGAGGTCATCAATGTCTACAAAAAAGTCCGCGATACCATATGTCTAACTATTATGGTTAAGTCACCATGACCGCTTTTTGTTTAAATTATTCAAGCAAATCCTTGGTGATATGAAAAAATGGTGATTTCGGTATCATGATATTAATCCTTATCCATTTAAATGGTTTGATAATTAAGGTTGATTATGTCCGTGTAAATCACGCTTTAAATTATTCAAATCGGACCTTTCGTTCAAAAGTTACGACGGTAATAAACATGCTCGGAGTAAGAAAAATGTCGCGGCTTGAGCGAACTGGGGAGAATCATAACAATGCTTGGTCCGATGAAGTTGAAAATGATTTCGATAAAACAATAAGAGTAACAAATATTTGGATTTTTCGCAAATAAACTACATACATATTTGTGGTGAAGCAGGGGTTGCAGCAAGTTTTTACGTCGGAATGCTATGAACGAACTAAAAATGGGATTATTGAAACAGATGTACCTAACAATTTTTGCATAATCAACTCCTGGCGGGGTGAACGGGGTGAACAGTTGCGCTGAACCTGAGACCATAGAATAAGTAGAAATGGCTAAGTAATAAATGTAATTAATGAAAATCGTTGTGCTTAATTTTCCAAAACTAACGTTTATAAGGGGGTATAGGGGGCGTTGAAGTTTGTGGAGTACCTACTAAATCCACGCGGACGAAGTCGCGGGCGAAGTGCTAGTGTGTTATAATTTGGCGGGGACGAGGGGCAAATTCGCACATAACACAACTATTTTTCGGCAAGTTCTACTACTTGTTAGGTTCAGCTTTGTTTGGTGCCAAACAGCCCTGTTAAAATGGTAGTAGCATCCCGTGATTTGTGACGCTGGAAGTACAGTTTCGAAAGCATTAATTAAGCCTAATTCGTTAAAACATCATCGCATTTAAAAAATGTATAAGCCAAAATTTCTGGTACTTCTACGTTTAGAGTTATAAATGTTTTGAACTTAAAGAAAATTCCGCCACGCACGGTTTAGTTTGTTATAAAATCCGGAATAGTGAGTAATTTTTTCTGCTTCGAGAATTCTTATTCATGTATTTTTTCTTTATACAAATTATTTCTTTGCACTTTTTCATAACAATTTCGATTTCTTATATATAAAAAAATCTGATACGTGGTTGGATTGCAGTGAGACAACCAACACCGTTATTTTTCTGGATGTCATGGTACCTATTGAATCTCTTCAGGTTGCTTTTCAGACCTAATGCGGCAATTTTGTTTGTTGACACATCCGTTAAGCCCGAAATGTGCCTCATAGCTAAACAAAATTTTTATCGAAAACAGTGGTGTTTCTTAAAGCTTTTCAAGAGCCCAAATACTGAATCGGTAACGATTCGGGTCAATCGCCTTCAATTCTTGCACGAGTTGAATTTTGTATGCGTCTAAACCAAGATCCTTAAGACGTAAAGTACGCCAAGTTGTTGCGAACGGCGCCGAGTCGATTCTTTGCGGTCATCGCGTGCACTCTCGGCTACCGCCGCAATATTTTCTTAATCACGTGCTGGATGTGGTCTATTTATTCGTGTATTATCTAATAATGTAAATTGGCTTTCAAACTTTTCGAAGGTATAGCGAATCGTGCCTCCGGTAGGTCGATTATGTGCACCGTAAGCTGCTCTAGTACACGACACATATTCCTCGTAGAACGCTGATTTTTGTAATACAGCTGAATAATTTGTAGGTGCTGTGCTAGACTAAGTCTTTCCGTGATGAAATGTCAAACTATACTGAACAAGAATACCATGATAGGTTAACACAACTCACGTTATATCTGTCAAAAAATCCATAGACAAAAAAGCACCTCTGAATGAATCGCCCGTTAGTAGCGCTGCATAGGTCCCGGTTAGCACATCGCCAGTAACAAGTGTCGTTTTTTTTGCCACTTTAAAATTATAACGATGTCTGGCTAACAGGAAAACGGGTTTATCTGTTTGGGATTTCATAAATTTCAAATCTCCTTATTTTGAAGTTGATGATGTGCTCTCTTTATTTTCATTCTGAAGCATAAATGAAACAAAAATGGATCATATATTGTAAAATAAATCCATAATGTAAAGTATGGATGAACACATTTGTGTTCACACCCACCGTCACAACACGCCACAATAGTAGTATATTTCTTTAGTAATTAGAATGTCAGTCAAAATATTTTTTCTTAAGTGCCAGTATATTGTCAACTGTCAACGCATCACCTTCATCATCATCAATAGTAAAACAATGGCGTCACTATATCCGCAGGATAATCGACACTTGTAAGTAGGTCTACTTAAATAATTATAAGAAAAACTCGATGGTAGAAAGAATTACCTAAATTTCTTCTTGTTTCATCAGCAGATCCGGTTCACTAGCATAAAAGACAAATCAGCGAAAAGACACCAAAATTGCAGATACGAAAACTTGCTTACATTTCGTCATGGGTGTACTGTACTATCCATGGTTTCCAGGGTCGTTAGCGATATAATCTAGCAAGCTTACTTTTCGTCGGCGCCATCTCAAATTTTCATATTGACCTGATGATAGTCATCATTATAATTATTTTTTCATGTTGTATCATTTTTTTCACAAAATGAAGCTTAATGTCTATTTGTTTTAGTCTTTTAACAATAATGGTATTCACAAAATATTGTAACTGGAGATACTGTCGAAATATTAAAGTAATTAATTTTCCAACAAGCCTCACTGGCTGCCATACTCGTTGCTTAATACTCCGCGTCAGTATACGACATGGTCGGTGGTTGGGTGTTTCTTATGCCCCCTTGGTCTCAAGCTGCGCTTTTTCCTGATCGCCGTGGCAGCTGCGCCCGCTGGTGTTGATGTTGTTTCCGACACTACTGCAGGGGCTGCCACTTTATGAAGGCAAACATTAATTCATAAGTTTTCTGTGTGCCACCCCAAACACGCGGGAGGTCATTACTATCCATCATCGATGCTCATTGATGCTCTTGTTCGATGATGGACACCCAGGGGCATGACTTCGCCACCCCGGTGATATTTCGCCTGTTGGTTTCAGTTGCGTCTAGTTCTGAGGGAATTAGACCAAGAACGGGGTGGCAACCTCGGCAAGGTACACCACCAGACTTGCCTTGAGGATCTACATGACTGTTGCGCTCTCCCTCAAAACCACACCACCCTACCGCCTCTGAGGGAGGAGGTAGAGTAGGCCTGTATCTACACTACCAAGCCAGCAAAGCATGTCGTTGTGCAACCGTAAAAGCATAAATACAAAACCCTCCGCTATTTTTTTTTTTAGAACTTCAGAAAAGTATTAAGGAAGGAGCGTCATTAACTCGGACTAAAGAGTCATACTAGTTTCTCAGGAATATAATGGCCCGCACAGTGCCTGCAGGTTATTCTCTACATCTCGTTTGAGTAGAACTTTCTCAGCGGGTACGTTTCGGCGAAAGGCTTCGTAGAAGTCAGCTATGGAAACGTTTCTCATAAGGACAAAGTCTGCTGGAATCTGGCGCAATGTTTGCTGATCACGACGCGATTAAACGGATAGTTATGACGCCAGACTGAGCTGGCTACTAGTACGAACAAATCATCATACTCATCGAACACGTCGTCATCGAGATCGCCATTTTCGACGTCTAAATACCTTTGTAACTCTTGTAAATGTCGGATGACATTAGCAAAGCTTCTCTGAGACAACCATTGGGATCTCAGGCTCGGCGCCATGCGGCGTAGCGTTCTATGCCTGGCTAGAGTCTGATGATTGTATATGTTCAGGAGCCTGGCCCACTTGCGATGATGCGAGACCAGGTAACATACGGATTCGAGTATAAGCTCTAGGAGTTCGCCTGTTGCGGGGCTTTCGATGGTTCGCTCGTTCGCTAAAGCGTTTGAATAGGCCCTACAAATATATACTGATCGGGCAACGGAGTCGACCTTGTGATATTTTATCGAGCAACGCTATTCACCGGATGGTTGAGGCGTTATCGACCACTTCAGCCAGTCATCCACTGGCAGCTTTCTAAGCCTATGATATATCTTTATAGCGGCTATGAGCTACGGCGGGTATGAGTTGGGTTAGACGGCAAGATCCCGTGGTAGCGAGCAAGCTCTACTTCCCCGTACGCCGACCGATGCCTGTAAGAAGCGAAAAATCTCTTCCCCTTTCAGGTCACAGAGAATGGACCTGTATAGAAAGGAGACAACGATCTCTATGTCCTTTTGTATCTCCGGAATCAAGCGAGTGGCGGCTTCATATCCTATAATCCACTCGATTTTGGAATGCCATAGGGTGGAAGAGTAGCGTTCTTGGTATGTAGGAATGGCATCGCAGCGCGCCATCCTGGACCTTGACCATAGCTGGTCGATACTGTCGCTGAAGTTGCGTTCTAGCACAGTTGGATGCAGTTTCGCAGAGACATGAGAATCGAAATTTGAAAGTATTTTTAGGACAAACATGACTAGAGACACGTTTCCCTTAACATACTCAACCCCCATGCGCAACGCGTGTCCGGATGGCGAGACAATCTCATCTTCAAGCGAGAAATTGTTCAGAAATTTGGCGAAAACACAAGCCCTTATCAGCAAATAGACTCGTCCTTGCTTCATCATATTCTACCATCTTGTTATTCGCATGCAGATAATATTCTGTTGAGCCAATCCGGTAAGACTGAAAAGATTAGCTCGTTATACATCAGTCTGGCATCACATGAAAATGTGAAGAAATAGAGACCTTCAATTTTCGCGTCAATCAGGGCGCGCGAGTCAAATACGAAGCCCGGGTAGGTGCTTAACAGAAGTGTCTCAGGGAATGGGTGTTCTCCATACTGCAATAAGCCTTTGGCAAACCAGCTTCCGATGTTATTCTTCGATTTCGATTTTGATTCCGATGTTATTTATTTATTTTATTATTTATGTACTCACAGAAATATAATAAAATATAACATTGTAGTAATGAAGTACAAAGGAACTGCTTATTTCTAACGAAATTTCTTCCAGCAGACCTGCGAAAGGAGAAATGAATAAGAAATGTAGACAATAGTGTGTAAGAACAACAGAAGAAGAATAGTGAAGCTTTAAACTAAATAATCAAATAAAATACGTAAATATACTTATTAAATATATAATAATTATGCCGAATAATATACTTATATAGATAATATATGTATATTATTTAATATAAATAAGTATATATGTATAACTATCACAGTTGAGAGGATAGGTAGTGCTCTTTAACTCGAATTAAAAAAATTGAAATTGATTTTAAGTCTCGAATGCAAGGCGGAAATGAATTCCACCATCTAACTGCATGGAGAGAGAAAGAGTAGGAATAGTAGCTGGATTTATGAGGATGGGTTTTAAGGAGGGATCTAAGGTGTGATCTGCACGGAGCGTCACCAGGGCGAGCGTAAGAAATACGTTCACGCAGGTAAGAGGGGTAAGACAGGTTGTGAAGGATGTTGAAAAGGAGACATAGAATCCGAGTGTTCCTGAAAAGGCGGATAGGGAGCCACTTGAGTTCCTTGCGAAGGTGAGAAACGTGGTCAAACTTGCGTAGACCAAACTCAAATCGAATGCATAAGTTTGCAGGCGCTCAAGCTTGTTTAAAAGCTCCTGAGTAGCATCCAGGTTGCAAGCGTCGGCGTAATCTATAATTGGCTGAATAAGTGTTTGGGCCAAAGAAATTTTTGTCTTCAAAGGCAAGACACTCATATTATCATTATCTGATAAAAAAAAATTAGAAAAAGGGTCGATTTAAAAAAACCGTTTTCGATCTCATATCCTAATTACAGCACAAAACAATTTGAAAATTGCACGAACTGAAAGGTAATCGCATTTTGGAGGACCAAGTGGAGCTAGATTTTTGAGTTTTCTAATATATTTTTGAATAAACTTCGAATTTGTGGTATAGCTTGCGTTTAGAGCCCCGCAGAGTCCGTGCGGTACGTGTCTGGAAACAGACCTGTCATTTAAAAAAAAAAATATCTTTTCAGCTGTGAAAAAAAGAAACGGCCAATAAACTGAACAAATGGAAGAAGATGACACAAAAATTCGAAGGTTCAGGCAAAATATGTTGTAAATATATTATTCTTTTAATACTCATTATTTTCATTGAAAATGATAATATTTCAATTTGCTTTGTTGACATTATTGACATCTGACAATAGGGTAAGACACATTTCAAATTATTATCGATAAATTAAAGTAGCTACCTTATATTTTTATTTTATTTAATTGAAAAAGGAGCAACTAACATTCACATTATAACATCTTACAAATAGTTAACATTAATATATATAAAAATTTGCGTTGCCCACAGTTAGAAAAAATGTATAATACAATAATAATTGCTAGGGGTGTTAGTAACAGTACATGCAGTTAGTAATAATATTGTTATTAAAATGACGGTAAAATAGAATTAGAATTAAATTGAGAGAAATATACACAAAGGAAACACACAAGGACTTTATCTAAACAAAGAGTTGAATATGAGACTTAAATTTACTCATAGTACAGTTGAAAATATCGATGTTATAAAAGTCTTTATTATAAGAATCAACCATACGGCAAACAGGTGATCGCTTGCCAGAACTAGTACGGCATGCGTGTGTTGCGAAGAGTGTGCCTGCACGCACCTGTCGCCGGTGGATGGTTCTGGGTACGGCGTAACAGATCATGTTGTTTAGATTCATACAGTTAAATTTATTTCTGACTATTATATATAGGGTAATAGCTTCAAGGTATTTTCTACGGGAGCTAAAGGGTAAGAGTTTAAACTTGCTGAGTAACTGGGTATGGGGTTGGTAGGATCTGAGGCATCTATAGTGCATAGCACGTAAAAATTTATGTTGTACTTTTTACCATTTCGGTATACTACCCTTGTAGCTATTCCACCAATTCGCACTAAGCGTTTCCAAACGTCTTTTATAATGCACACAGCAAAAGAGTGGAACTCTCTGCCTGCGTCTGTGTTTCCAAATGCTTACAACCCTAATCTCTTCAAAGTTAGAGTGAACAGGCTCCTTCTGGGTAAGCTCGCTCCATCGTAGACTTTGTCTCTGTCATTTCTGTCATTGACTAGAGTCAAACGCAAACCCATATCTAATAAAAAAAAAATACTTTGTATAGAAGGGGTTCCATACCGACACTGCATACTCTAATTGTGAACGAACAAGTGCTTTATATAAGCATAGGTATGACGAGGTTCTTTTAAAGTCAAGTGTTGATCGCATAATGAATCCATACATTTGGTAGGATTTGCTTACAATTTTATCTATGTGAATCAAGGCAGAGTTTGGAGTCGATCATAATACCTAGATCGCGTATTGACCTTAATTTAGCGAGAGGTACGTGACACAGAGTGTACGCGAAATTAAGTACCTTTTTGTTTTTGGTAAAAGTTAAGTTTGTAATGTCCAATTGTTATGCAAATGTACTCATTGTTATGAGCGTAATATTAAAATATAATGTGTACCTATGTTTTTAATGGTAAATAAAAAGGAATATAATATTTAGGTATCTATTTAATTTCTCATGCATACTGCACATTTAAAAATTCAGTAAAAATACATATATACACAGAAACAAAAAAGAATTTTAAAGAAAGGAAAGCATTATTAAAATTTTGAGATATGATGTGGTCGTCATAATTGACTAACTAAATCTCGCCTACTTATCTGCCCACTCTCTAAGTCATCATGTCTTGTAGCCTGATGTGTCAGGATTCCAAGTAACCTAGATTCTTCATCTAAGTCACTTTAGTCTAAGTTAGGAGCTGGTAACCCGGCTCGATTACACATGTTGTGTAAAACACAGCAAGCTTTCACTATTTTCCCCACCATTATAGGATCATAGTTCAATACCCGATGAACTAATAAACATCTGAAGCGCCCTTTCAGTATGCCAATAGTTTTCTCCACACTGTTTCCTGCACTACTGTGCAAATTGTTGTAATGGCTCTCAGGAGTCCCAGTTTCTCGATTACTGAAGGGAGTCATTAAGTAAGGCCTTTGAGGATATCCTGAGTCACCTGAAATCAATAAATGAAGCTGGATTAAGTGCAATCTTGTCTTGTGTTTAAGATGCATGTTATTTTGTATTGTAAACATTATATAACTTACCAAGTATATAATGCCACTTTTTCTTCATTATTGTTTAAAGTTTCCAAAAGCACCTTTACTGTTTGAAAAAACAAAACTATTATGTGTGGAACCCCCAAAAGTCACATCCACATGCAAGATGTTCAGATCAGCATCATTAATCTGAAATAAGTATACTTAATCATTATACTTATGGATTCTTAAAATATCTACATAAGTTTAATCATGAAAAATCCACAGTTTACCTACAATTAAAACATTCCTGGCATGATAGCCTTTTCGGCAATAATATCTTTCTTCATGTTCCTTAGGATTATTTATCATGGAAATCAGGGTGGGTGCCATCAACGCAGCCTAGCACACCGAATTTTGAATGTCTCATAAAACCTGTAATCAGCATTCATATTTTAAACAATGGCTTTTGTTTTAACAATATTTAGATTACTATGAAAATCCTGGTACTTTTGATACTTGCCTTGACTTTAGCACTTGTCGATCATTGTGGTTTTGCGGAAATCTAATATATTTATTAATGACGTTCTTATTATTCAGAGCATCGACAACTTCGTGGATTGCCCTAGAGGCCGAAGACTGAGATACGTATGTCTTCTTGTCATCTACATTCTTGCCAATGATTTTTTGGTAACTTCCATTAGCCAAAAATGATAGAGTGCATAATATTTGAAACATCAAGAATTGAATAATTAGACTTTTGTTTTTGTGTGGTTACCCATCATATCTCAAGAAACCTTGCTGTAAACAAACCTTAACTCTTTTGGTTAAACCACTGGAACGAACTTGCGGACGCGCATACAAGGAGTTATTAATTAGATCTTCAAAAAGCCTATACCTATATATGGATAAACTCTCTATCACGGGATATTGTTTTAAACTTTCTTATTTGTTTCGCCTGTCGTGCTTTTTACAAATCGTCACTTTTCTTAGCTTCTTCTAATAAATGTAGCTTTATAATCAACCGAGTTGCCATTTTATCAAAAATGTATGAAGATGAAGAAAAAATGTTAGTCGTACGCGCGATTATTGTAGCTTTTGCATTTGACAGTTCGAAGCGAGGTTGTGGGCGAGGCTATAGGCGTCTTCGTCGCTATTTTTTCATAAGGAATACCAAAATGTACAAAGAACTGTCAAAAGTGTCAATTTTCCCGCCGTTGGGGTAGTTCTAACTCACAGACGTCACAGCCTTGAGCGCTAGTGTAGTAGCAGCTTAGTGAATACCAAACTGAGTTTTACCGCTGCTGCAGCGCTGTACGCAAGGCTGAATCCTTAGAGAATAGCATTACAGGACACACATAAAAACAACAACAATTTGGTCACAGTGTAAGTATGTGTGTAGCAGTTAGACCATATCAGTCATGTATACTTTTGGTAATCATTTTGTTTCTGAAAAGTTATTATCCCGGTTAAAAACGTGACTTTGCTTTTGAAGTCGTGTTTGTTTACATTATTAGTTTGATCAATTCTCTAAAGCGGACGTTAAGAAAAAGTTTTTAGAATTTAAAGCCTTGGTTGAGAGCGAGACATCTTATAAAATAAGGAACTTGCGTACCGACAACGGGGGTGAGTATGTCAATGCTGAATTCGAAGCGTATTTAGCTTCTAAAACGAACCCTAGACGATCATGCGGCATGACATGCGTTAGTAACGTGAATTATCATGCTGCTTGAAGGACCCAAACGATCATGCTGCATGATAATTCATGCTTGGTAATAATCATTCCAGACTTAAGGCTCTCATTTTAGCATGTTAAAATTTGAACGCAATGTATATATTCTCGCTTCAAATTCTCCACTGTGTCTCAAATTGTTGGTGATTTTGTTAAATGAAATATTTTTGCTGACGCAGTTTCGAAACGAACTGAGCTGTTGCATGACATGCCGATCTGAAGACGTGCACTCATATCAGTCATAGCTTGCAGGATGTAATATAAAAGGAATGGTCAATCAACTGCCATGCACGTAGTTTGCATGATCTTTTGTCCTCTGTTGTCTACTAAGGTCCAGGTATCGTTAGTCATCAAGGAATTATCTATGTATCTTATTGGGTATGGTTTCCGCACTTAGTCCTGCTGTGGACATGTCCTTGTCAGGACGTATCAGAATAAGAAAATAGTTCATCATTCAACTCACCACTTTTCATCGCTGAACAACGGTAAACAGAGCAGTAACTTACAGGTTTTACTTCCCTTAGATTGTACCTTTTAACAGGTTCCAGGCGTCTCTTTTTCCTCAACTGGTACTTTTGAAGTTGCAGGAAGAGGATAAGCTGTGGCTTATCTTTACGAGCAGTGTTGCCTGCCGTACCAGCCTTATCTGTGCATATGGGTGGTACGGCTGCAACAGTGCTCGTACTAGTTCAACTGAACAACCTTGCACCTATAAATTATTGTATTAAGAGAGAACAATGCTATAGCATTGTTCTCACAATCTGATTAGTTACCTATCTAATTGTTAGAGAAATGATCCTCTAAAAATATGACATATGCCTTCGGGTTCTGGGGCTTAGCTGACATCCATCAGACACGTAACTGGTAAGGATGGTTATCCTCAATGGAAATTTAAGATGCGCATATTCCTGCTGCACGAAGACCTTATGATCTGCAGTTATAGGGTACGAACAGCAAGACAATACACCTTTGACTGTCCGAAAGAAAGATCTCAAGGCATACACAAAGATGTATCTTACCCTGAATGGTGGCGCAATCACATATGTACGGTCCTGCCAAACCGCATAAGAGGTATGGGATGCGTTAGCAATCATATAAAGACGTGTGCGTGTGGTGTGAGGGCCACTTTGGTAAAACTCTTTGAAAATGTGTTTAGGATAAGTGGGAATCAGATTTTGTGAAAGTCAAATAAGCACGTCATGCTCCCTGGCGGAACCACCTTTGCTGTAACAAGTATAAGTTACATGAACAATTCTATGGAATATCTATAAAATTCTAGTCCTATTAAAAAAAAGTATATCTCTAGTTTTGACGTAAACTTTCATTTAAAGTGGGTGTTGATTGAAAAATCAATTTTAATTTTTCACTTTTTAGTTATGATACCTGCCCCACCCAAATTCGTATGTATACCATTACTTGCTAAGTAAATAACAGTATAATAAATGATTAAATCGGCCACACGACTACAGATCGTTGACAGATATAACGAGGCAACAAAATCTGTCTTCTGACAATCATGGCAACACATAACATACGACTCAAGTAGTGTAATTAGAAGCGGCATATTACCATTGCCAGCCAGAGTGCATCTCATGACAAAGTCAAAGTCAAAACGTTTATTTCAATTAGGCAATTAAACGTCACTTTTGAACGTCATCATTTACATTTAAAATAATATAAAGTGACTACTGTCCGTTCGCAAGGGTAGATTCTTATGGAGAAGAACGAACAAGAAACTCCATAGTTACTCTTTTCAAATCAATGTTTTACAATGCACCTATACCATACTACTTATAGGATCAAAGTATTAATCAAGGTATTTTGTTGTAACATTTAACAGAGTACCTACCCCATGAAAGATGTGTGTACAATTCCAATAACCCCAAACACGACTAGGATACATTGATTTATTACGGAGTTCCGGTGCCTACCTTCCGGGTTCATAATCAGATCAGTTTGATGCGTCTAAGTTCAGAATGTCCAATTCCCAAAATGTCCAACGATTGCAGAAAGTCCATTTCCCGGAATGTCCATTTCCCAGAATGCCCATTTCCCAGAACGTCTACTTTCCAGAGTGTCCATTTCCCAGAATGACCATTTCCTAGAATGTCCATTTCCCAAAAAGTCCAATTCCAACAATTGCAATTTTAGCTAATGTGAAATTTGAAATATAAAACGAGCTATAACCAGTCAGGATGGTGTAATAATTAATCAACAATTATCAACATAATGTAAACACCTGTATTTTTCATTAAAGAAACTTCCATTAAACAAACATAAATTTCATTTTTTTTATTATAACAATTTAACTGTGGAATTTGCAATCGGAAGACATTTTCAGTATTTTTACCTAAACAAAGAAAGTCGCATGTAAATATTTTTTTCAAAAAACTGTTTTATCGTAATATCGTTGTTTTGAAATTGTATTAAGTACCTGGAATATCGTCTATCGAACTCGATATCCCGCAACCTTCGTACATTTCTAATTTTTTTGAAGAGTGACATGCGCATTCCATCATCCCCAGTATACACTTTCTTTTCTCAATTTGAACAAAAACATGTGAAGATTACAGTTTTTTGGGATGCGGCGATTGAGTCGCTGATGCCACCCTTCTAGAGCGTTAGTAGTTCTTTGGCGCTGGTTCGCGCAACTCAGGTGATTTTTTCGGATACCACTGATTTTCGAAGTATTGACGAAAACGTCTCATTTCTCCAGAAGCCGGAGCGTTATCTAAAATAAACCTCCACGCCGCAGGTATGAAGTTGGCTGGTATTAATGAGATCATGGCATATCTCCGAATCGTATTGCGTTCTTCCCTAGTTCTGTCTAAACCAATTTTTTTGGAATATTTCCAAACGGCATCATTAAAGTGATGATAACAATCACTTTGGTCTCCGGAAACACCAATGAAACGGTGTTAATAATGGCGATTTCATAATCGCATTCAAATGTTGCTATTTTGATTTGTAGTTTTTCTTTAATAAGAGAAAATACCCGCACATAATTTTGCTCTGATTTATCAGGCAGAAGCGCGTAAATGACCTCTCATTTACGCGCATTTAAAGTACCACAAACGTTATTCCTGAATAATGTTTGTGGTACTTTTATCAGAATTTAAATCCAAATGTATAACAAACATCTGATAAAATGGTCATGGTGCCGATTTGAAGGTCCCATCCGCAAAATAACATCCAGACTTATACTATAAGAATTTCTTCGCAATGGTAGTCGCAAAAATAAATATTTTATCGATATCGTCGTCTTCACAGACTAAAAAGTTTTTTGCACTTCAGATATTTGAATGGTTTCCGTGCTATAATGTTTTAAAAGATTACTTATTTTTTTTTTCGAGATCGGTATAAACTACTCTTATAGATTTAAATGCAGGTATCAAATCTTGGTCTTTTCGAATGTCCTTTTTTTAGCTTTTTTTCTTTCTTTCTTTAATAAACTCAGGTCTTGATTCATTTGCCGAAATCATCTGGGTTACTGGAACGGATGTGGTTTTTAACTTAAGTACTGCCTCATATAAAAATAAATGTTTCTCCTGATACTTATCGGAATGTAGAGGTGGCTTAATTTTCTTAAATATTGAACCTGTAGCATAAAGGCTTATTGCTGTAAAGTGCGTTCGTGAAAAGTTTTCATAAAACCGTTGTTGTGATTCGGTCCAATAGTACACATAGAATGGATTTAGGTGAATATCTCGCACAACATTGTCATACGGTGGCATGTGGCATACATGTCATAATCCATAAAGCAACTAATACTATTCAAAGTCAAAGTCAAAGCATTTATTTCAATTAGACCAGATGGTCTAATTGAAATATTTTTTTTTCAATTAGACCAGATGGTCTAATTAAAATACCACTTGAAATTCTCGAACTGAAAGAGAGAAAATTAAAACATGCATAAAACGCACACTATGTAGACAGGCATATTATAAACTGGAAGATTATCACCTTGATAAAAATGCTTGGCTAAATGCCGGTCCTGCTCCACTGCCTCAGCCACTTGGTTCCACTAGTTAGGATTTTATATTTGAAAGAGATGCTCACTCTTCTAATAATAATAATATTCCACATTTCTTATGTAATGTTAGGAATAAACTTTTATTTTTCTGGCCTTGCAAATTGATATTCATAGTTTTATTTATAGTAGAAGCATTTTTTATTTTCGAATCCTGTAAATGTGAGGACCATAGAGCCTTTTATGTTAATAGATGGTTTCCTTTGTTAGACATGAATGAGTAGGGGCAGTTGAGGGTGTGTCATGCTCACTCGAATGTCTCGCTTTTGGTGGCACGTGTATCGGATCATTCAGTTCCCTTCAAAATTGAGCTGAATGGTGTTGATGCACGCGTCATGTTCGTGAACGGACGCCATCGGTGGAGACTGGTCATCTCTTAGCTGTCACTGGCTGTTCAATATTTAATACTTATTTGATACTTTGTTTTTTTTTTTCTTTCTTTTCATTGTTCTCACATGTAGAAGCATAACCAGGATTTTTGTAAATCATAAAATGGTTTAAAAGAGTGTCAGTGGAGTTTCTTGCACGTTCCTATCCATTGAGATCTACGCTTTGGAACGTGCAAATAGCTTCATGTTTTTGACTGACTGACTCTGACAATTCAAAACAGTATGAGTATTGAGGGCCTATTTTGAACGAACCTGTCAGTTCAAAAATTTTTACTTGACAAGTAACAATTGGCAAAAACATTATTTGTCATTTCACCATTATACAACAACAAGTTTACCAAATAATTCACTTAGCAAAATAATTATCCGATAAACATTCATTTAATAACGAATTATTTGACAAATAGTTCATTATTTTTTCATTTTATCTCATAAAACAACGTTTACGATTTACATAAATCCTGGTTATGCTTCTACATGTGAGAACAATGAAAAGAAAGAAAAAAAAAAACAAAGTATCAAATAAGTATTAAATATTGAACAGCCAGTGACAGCTAAGAGATGACCAGTCTCCACCGATGGCGTCCGTTCACGAACATGACGCGTGCATCAACACCATTCAGCTCAATTTTGAAGGGAACTGAATGATCCGATACACGTGCCACCAAAAGCGAGACATTCGAGTGAACATGACACACCCTCAACTGCCCCTACTCATTCATGTCTAACAAAGGAAACCATCTATTAACATAAAAGGCTCTATGGTCCTCACATTTACAGGATTCGAAAATAAAAAATGCTTCTACTATAAATAAAACTATGAATATCAATTTGCAAGGCCAGAAAAATAAAAGTTTATTCCTAACATTACATAAGAAATGTGGAATATTATTATTATTAGAAGAGTGAGCATCTCTTTCAAATATAAAATCCTAACTAGTGGAACCAAGTGGCTGAGGCAGTGGAGCAGGACCGGCATTTAGCCAAGCATTTTTATCAAGGTGATAATCTTCCAGTTTATAATATGCCTGTCTACATAGTGTGCGTTTTATGCATGTTTTAATTTTCTCTCTTTCAGTTCGAGAATTTCAAGTGGTATTTTATTATAAAATTTAACACATTACCCCATAAAAGAAGTGTGTACTTTAGCCAATCTGAATCGGGGTTGATCTAATTTGTTCCTATTTCTAGTATTAAAATTATGCTACTGTCTACTACTACTACCATATAGATAAACTGTCAAAAAAACTTAGCTCTGCAGCATACGCCGTTAGAAAAATTCGTGGTTTAACTGATTTAGAGACAGCCCGTTTAGTATACTTTAGTTACTTTCATAGTGTGATGTCATACGGCATTCTGTTGTGGGGAAATGCCGCCGATATTCAGACAGTATTTGTATTACAAAAAAGGGCTGTTCGTGCAATTTATAAATTAAGTCCTAAACACTCCCTCAGAGACAAATTTAAAGAGATTAATATAATGACTGTGCCCTCTCAGTATATTTATGAGAATCTTTTGTATGCACATAAAAATATTAATCTATTTAAAAGATACAGTGATATCCATAACGTAAATACTAGGAACAAACACAATTTTGTCATTCCTAAAACCAGGCTCAAAAAAATAGGTGGTTCATTTAGATGCCAATGTATACGTTTTTATAATAAACTCCCTAGCCATATTCAAGACCTTAGTATGAATAAGTTCAAATTATTTATAAAACGTAAGCTATGCCAGAAAGCTTTTTACACAATTAAAGACTATCTTGAAGACAAAAAGGCTTGGGATTGAGCTGCTTCAATGATGTACATGGCCCAATGTTATATACCTTTTTAATTTTTAGAAATTGTCTTTTTTCTTTCTTTTTTTTAAGCTCTGTTGTTTACTTTTCTTTCATCACGTTGGTAAATTTTGACATGAATGTTTACTTTATTAAGTATTCTATTTTATTATTTTTGACATGGAATATTTACTTTGTAAAGTAATATATTTTATTTTTATTTTTTTTCAATTTATTATGTTTGACATGAATACTTACTTTGTAAAGTATTATTTTTTTTTTTTTATTATTATTTAACTCATTTTGTGAATATGGGGACCATGTGGGTTATTTTCTTCTTATTTTTCTCTTCTTTGAAATACTTCTTCTTTGAAGTATTTTTAACGAGGTCTGGCAGTTTGAGTACTTAAATGCGGCCTACACAAATGTCCTTTCTTTGGCATGTTCGTCGGTTCGTTGAGCTCCTTTATGGTTCTAAGTTGAGCTACGCGACTACTGACCAAAGCTTGCACTGACTGGACGGGTCCACTCAAATCTGTGTGGTTCTTTCCTCAAAAGACCATTTCAGACACTGATCTGCATGATCCTCATA
The DNA here is from genome assembly GCA_947386135.1 of Melanchra persicariae. NCBI lineage: Eukaryota > Metazoa > Arthropoda > Insecta > Lepidoptera > Noctuidae > Melanchra > Melanchra persicariae. The sequence continues at coordinate 33,584,576 of OX376643.1, forward strand.
TCGTATTGTGAATGTGGGGACCATGCAGATCGCTATGATAGGGGTTCATTTCATGTTAGTCAACAATGTCTGGCAGTTTGAGATTTTTTTTATGCGGCCTACCCAAATGTCCTTACTTTGGTATTGTTCGTCAAATCGTTGAGCTCCTTAAAGTTCTAAGTTTGAGCTCCATAATAACTGACAAATGCTTGCACTGTCTGGACAGGTCCACTCAAATCTGTGTGGCACTTTCCTCAAAAGGCCACCTCAGACATTAACCTACATGGTTCTCGTATGATTTGACCAGTACAATTTGTATGGACTTCAAAAGAGACTGTGACCTCTGAGTTTGTTTCGGTGTTTCTTCTCAGGGTAGTCAGCTAGGAAACACCGGCCTCATCTAGCTTAAAATGACCAAAAAATATTGACGTGTAAAAGTGTTATGTTTAACCTACTTACAAAATAAATATCATTTATCATTTATCATTTATCATTTACTGTCACTAATCTTACTAAAAAGATGAAGATTTTTCCGAACATACATAATGTTTTCGTAAATGTATTGACCGTCATGATGTGAATATCCTTAAACAGTTCCCTTAGTGAATCGCGCCGTCCCAGATTATATATGGCGCTGCGGGCTCTTTTCTGCAGAATAAATAAATAAATAGATTCGAGTAGTAGTAGTAGTTCACTTCTTCGTGTGGTCACTTCTGGAGGACCATTTTTTTTGCTAATACTGTCTTATCGCTGGGTAAACGACTGCCCCAAGTGTTGATGTATTATATTAATGTCTACTAAATAAATAATAGTAGAAAGTTTCCACTAAAATTATCATTAATTAGTTACTAATATTAAGTACCTGGTGAGCTATAAGCAAATGTTTTTTTTGACAGCGTCAGGATTGAGGGTCCTCGTTTTGGCTTTATAACTTTTAAACCGTGCCATGTTTCATTTTTCTTTTTTTTTTAATTATTTATTTTTTAGACGACCTACTAAATATTGAAGAACAAATATATTTTGTAAACATAGGCAGTTTGCCAGAAAGCCATGACCCTCAGTCCAGACATATCAGGATTGAGGGACCCATTTAAACCCTCGTAAAATTCTGTTCTTTGATCATGCTGAATTTTAGAGGTGTTAAATTGTATTACTACTAAATATTGATACTTTATAGCATGAATTTGCATCAAATTACCATGATACTGAAACCCTTGTGTCAGGATTGAGGGACCCCATTAAATTGCTATAACTTTTTACAACATTCAAAACGATTTATACAACCCCACTATTTATACAATTTATACTTATAGATCCCTTTTTTTTTAGTTTTCGCTAAAGTGGGTCTATATCCAGTCATTAGCAGTACGTGTTTTCCTGTTTCGCTTAAAAATAAACTATTAAATATAGTTAATTTTTTATATATAATTCCATCTCAATTGATAATGATGAATTCAAATTTGACAAGCAAAGTTAACGTATTCCTTTTTAGCTACGAACTTTGCAGGTGCTATATTGTCAAACATGCTGGGTTATTTTCTACAGTATTTTATTTATTTTTAACCCTTACATTTATTCAGTGCCAGGTCCAACGGCTTAACATGATTTCCGAAGCACCTAGGAGTCTCGGTATGTTAAAATGGTCACACATCCGCACACCAACCTCGGAAAGCTTAGCTTAACCTTGAGATCGACACGTGCGGCTATTATTATTTAGCCTCGACCTTTGGAATTGGGAACCAGTGCGCTTTACAATTTTTTACCTAATCTTACATTGAACATTTATGTATGCGTCGGAAGATTCGGAAAAAGTCGAAATACAACATGAGACGAGTAAGGAAAGTGACTAATGAACAAAATAACTTATTAGGGATACTTATGGGATTAGGGAAATAACGAATGTGACGAATTGGCATCACAGCCGAACGTCGGTTCCTAGTATAAAACATAAAATATGTAATATTGAATCTCTTTGTTCGTGACTGATTGGTTTATTGGAACACCACGACGCCGATGTGCTAGATTGTTCGCGGTCGATAATTTCCCCTTCCGAGTGGTCGGGGGGTTGCGCCCTGCACTCGAGTGCACTGCGCAATCGCGTCCGGCCGCGCCCTGTACTAGATATCGTTCCCACCTTTAACCTTTATGTTTGTTAAAGATCAAAGGTAAAATTTCGCTTGGTAAATCATCGCGAAATGAAAATAAGGCGATAAAGTGCAGGCTAAAAACCAATCCATTTTTCGGTTAATCAGAGTTCAGACAGTCTGCATCAAAGACCCTTTTATCGAATGTAGTGTCTGGAATATGGATATTCTAGCCACAAACTAGCTGCTCTGGCTTCCAATAATTTTTGACTTCCCAACTCAAGAAAGTAGTCCTTAACCCTTACACGGGCCCCATGCATTTGGATGTGCTACGTAAAATTTGAATACAGTTTCATGTTCGCGAAGCATTGTAGAATACAATACCACCAAAAAAAAATCAATTTAAAAAAAAAACATGTGGTTGAAATTAGCACTCTGCCTGTTTCGTTGATTTGTGTAATCTGACAGTTTGTTTCCATTCTACCACTTCATTGATTTTGAATTTTAGCTTACCGACTTTAGACGCGCTTCCACCTTTTGAATGGCTGAGTAAACGCGACAAATTTATATTTTTTTCTATAGGTTGCGTAAATCATAAAAAACAACTATTTATATATGTATGAAATATGTTTAGTAATAAGATTTTATTACATCGTTTAAAATTAACAAAAACACAACTTTTCGTGAACTAAACAACAGCGTGAAATTCTCTATTTATAGATCTGTAATTTTAGTGAATAATTCACCACCACATACTTTACAGTACAAGTCATATAACGCTACCTCGCCGTTTAAAAAATGTCTCAACGATTGTTTGTGACCGTATTCCTCACATGTTGTCACTGGCCTCATTCCTTCATCCCTTAGCGATAATGTTTCGTCAGGTAATATTTCCAAAAATAAATCGACGAGTACCGTTGCTGGTAGTCTTAGTTTATAAAACATTAATTGAATATTGAGAAGCTGTAAGCAAACACAATAAATGATTACAGAAAAAAATATATATCAGTGAACAATAATCCACGCCTGGTCACCACGAAGACGGGCTAGGCTAGGCGCGGCAGCTGTTTTCGTGGCACGGCCGTAAGGGCTTTGATTCTCACATTTTCGAAGATTGAATTCTTGTAATTATTCAATTGCTCCTCTATTTGAGTCTGCATGATTTTTACTACTGTTTGTAAACTTATTATGTACAATTTCTTTGGATTTTTTGAAAATGTTTTTCGTAATAAATTATTATAATTCATTTTACAATGTTTTGATACATATCAAAACATTGTAAAATTATGAATTATATATTATCAAAGATATACATATCAAAAGAAGTGTGTAGAATTGTCACTACATGACGTAGATGAAAAAAACAAACGAATAGCGCAGCGTACTGGCCTTTGTTTGTTTTTAGGTATTGGTCAGTAGCACAATTTGAGCAAATAGATTGTTCATCACAATGAAAACGTTCAAAGCACGGGTAAAAGCAAATGGGAACACTACAAACTCTACACATATAACTGGTTCTTTTGGGAGCTGCTCTAGTGCTACAAAATTTGCACCGTTTTGAGGTTGTAGGAATTGGCATATGCAGGCCTACATTTGATAAGCGAGTTTCTTTAGGAACTCCAAAAAGATCCCTCTTTTTAACTGTATGAGTTGATGCAATCCGTTTGCGTGAACTGTAATTATTAATTAAGGCTCTTCCAAGTCTTAAACGAAAATCACGATGAGCACAAGTGTCATGACGGTATCGGTATAGTATATACGAATTAATGACTGCGGCTTCTAGTAAGTACCAGAATATTCTATGCCAATTCTTATTAGATCTCCGGCGATGGGATACGAAGACTTTAAATGGTCGAATTTATCGACACCTCCCATTGTCTCAGTGTATTAACAAATAGCCTTCGGACAATACATGTCTTTTTTAGTTCCATTTTTTTGAGTTCTCTGAATTATTTGGACTTCCCTTGGATCAAATGCATTCGTCATTACAAAGACGTCTTTAGAGTCGTGCCATTTGATGACAGATATCGGGGAATCATATTCGTACATGAATTCTCCAGGTTTTAATTGTTCTATTTTTCTTGTGGGCTTTTCACTTATAGGGTGGTATCCCAACTCGGTTCACTCGAAATGTACAAACACAAAATAAACCCCTTTCGCACAGAGCATCTAAGAGGGGCAGGCTTGAAAAGAAGTTGTCGAATGCTAACAGGGTGCCTTGTGGCACTTCTTCACATAATGATAATACTACTTTATGACTAAGCCCTATTGATTCTTTTTTATTGTCCGTTTTTCCTTTATAAATGTCAAAATGGTACAAATAACCAGTTTTGGAGTCGCAGCGTGCCCATTCTTTATATCCTCGTTTAATTGGCTTATTCGGCATATACTGTTTAATAGAGCTGCGACCTTTAAATTTAATCATGCTTTCATCTATAGACTGATGTTTTGATTGCGTTGAATTTTCTGAAAACGTGCGGTTCAATATAATATCATATCTTTGATTTTGGACAATTTATCATGCCCCAGATGACTTCGAGGAAGAATGTCGTCATTGTTGCATACATGTAAGTTTTCTAATATTTTTTTGAACCTTTTACAGGTCATTATTTTTTGAATGACGGGGTTGCCATAGAATTTGTCAGTTGACCAGTACAATTCTAGGCTTGGTACAGGATGAAGCCCCATTAAGATAACCATACCAAAAAAAGCACACAATTCATCATAGGATACATCGACAAATGTTGCTGATCCTTTTTGTTTTGCATAAAGATTAGTGTTTAGTACAATTAAGTCCAATAACTGTTCTGGAAATAAGTTGCGAAAGTAATCAAGAAGTTGACTTTTATTTGAATAGTCCTTAGATGGCATTAAATCTTCGTCAAAGTTTTTCTCTATGAACGAACCAGTAGCTCGTTCCCAATTTCTTGATTTGGTTTGTCCCTGCATTAAGGTTGATTTATTTTGTTGTGGTCCTGTTAGTATGTTTCCTGTCAGGATACTCTCGATTTCATCAACATCGTAATTTACCGCTTGCATTTGATCCAGCATATCATTTAAACTATATGATACATTGATATTGCTAGAAATGTCATTGTCACTATTTTCATCTGAAGAGCTAAACAACTGCCTCAAATTGTTCTCTATCTCGTCGTTTTCACTTACGCTCATTGTCTCACTATACACATATAAAACAATGCAAAAAAAAAATTCAATATATAATTCTTCTTATAAACTCCCAATATATAATTATAAAGCGCACTATAAAGGAGTAATGGATGACAGATTAATTATTATCAATTGTTTATTTCCGATAGACGTCAAATTCAAATAGTTTGCAGTAGGTACTACTTATCCATGTACCGTGGAGATTATAATACACATTAAAGTGTAACATACTCGTACTACAACGATAGTAAAATTGATAGCTCCTCTAAAAATACTCAAATATCTGCGTATAACAGGCCTGTGCTGCGTAGCAAAATATCCTAGATAAGTAGGTATAATGGAAACTGTTACTGTAACTTGTTACTCTTGACGGGCAGAGTGCATATATTTACCACATATGTTGAGACATTATTTACCACAATATCATAAACAGAAAAATAAAATGAAGATACGAAATGAAAGGTAGACATTCTAGTAATAAAATAATATTTATTTCAGCTCAAAAATTAGAAGCGTTTTCAGTAAATTCATTTTAATTATGAGGTTTTTAAATAGCCTCTGCCTTAGTAAGGGTTAATTAAAATGTCTTGGTATAGATTTTGAATGGTGGAACCTCTTGAGCGACTTTTAGAGATTTAATTGCAAAAAAAAATAAAATAAAGCTGGGGTATCTTCTTAAATTTTTATTATGGACAAAAACTGGTTGAAATGAACAAAATAGAAGCTTTTACGGTTGATTTCACATAGTTTCTTAAATCTGATTTGCTACCTATAACGTAGAGGTAAAGATGACGACGACGATGATGTTAAAATGAAAACTTTGTTTACTCGCTCATTCAGTATATTTTTCGCCGCTCTCGTATTTCATTCGGTTACTTAAAATTTTAAATGCAAGCTTTGATTAATTATTTCCCACTTCAAGCAGCTCATTTTACTTATTTTTAGAGTAACACATGATAATCGCCACTAAGTTACTTTTTCGTAAAACTAATTTAACGCCGCTCGGTTAAGTTATAAATTATCCAATTAATATGTTGAGGATAACTCGACTTACCTCTCTGAAGTCGATTTCATTCCGTTCGTTAGCAGAGTTTTGTTTAAAGCAATAAATAGGTGGTTTGCTCTGACAAAGAATTTACTTGACTGTAATAAATGATCTATTTTAAGCCCTATCAGTATGAGTCCTTTTGTTAGTTTTCAGTATTTAGCTCGATTTAGTTTGAGGTGACACCAGAACATTGTTTTGGTTTTTTTCACGTCACTTCATATTTTATTCAACTCTAAAGAGTTCTGAACCTACACTTGATGCTATGCAAGCTTTAACACTTTATTTAATTTAGTGTATGGCATTGTATACCCAAAGCATCTCGGATTATAACAAGTATTGGCCTAGAAACTGCCTTGGTCATAATATCTGCCAATTGAGTAGCAGTGCCAGTCTTTTGTTCATTCACAAGTCCATCTTGTACAGTTTCTTGTACGAAGAAATGTCTTACTCAGATGTGCTTGGTCCGCTTATGAATGATGAACGCTTATGCGTCCCTGTCATTAAGTACGCTAAAGCACCTACGGAGAGGCCGTATAAAATTCTTCTCTTACTTTAGCTAACGTTCCCTGCTTGAGAAGTGGTTTCTATTGGCGTTGAAACTGGATTAGGTTGTAGATTACTGGGCTCCAGAGAAAGAAACCTCACAATACGAACCGTATCAAGGAATATGACCTTCTACATCAGACCCTCTATCCAACTGCGCAACGCCAGCTTTGACATATGGTCGTCGAAGCTTATTATTATTATCTTACTTGAATTAACGTAAAAAAGTCGAGCACGTACGCTTGTGTGCACCTAGTATAAGTTACGTATCAGTTTTTTCCCATGGACGTTCGAAACCCTAAAAATGCGGGAGTTCCTTGAAATTGTTACCAAATGTATTGTGCGATTTCACTGTCCCCTCAGATTGCTACATTTTCAAACCAAACAAAGTTGACAGACTTGGTAGTAGTAGGTAAATAATGGTCTTGGGTTTAAATAATTTCAGTTCATAAAATACTTTGATTAGTTCGGTTCGTGTATTTTAATGTTTATCGTGTAGCGAATTATCCGAGTTTTAGACACAATATTAGTAATCTTAAGTGAAATAATCGTAAATAAACTGTTGTTTTTTATAAAAACACGACTACAAAGCATTCTTTGAAACCCAGAACAAAGACTTTATGCGCCGCTAACTCGATCCCCCAAAGTCGTCCGCCTAGGAATGTTGCAGACCCTCCAAATACGAGACTAACCGGAACCGCCTAATTTGACAGCATTCAGAACTCGACCATAGAAACATTAACATACGGCTGAAAGTGGAGACACAAGATATTTAAGAATCAAACGTGTTTTTATTTGGCTACGTAAATTAAGCCTTGTATTGAAGTAATTAAGGTCGCTTCGTTGCTAATCCGGGACTTCGCATCTGCGCCCTTCCATTCGCCCTATAGCGCATGCGTAACTCGTATCGACCCCTTGGTAATTTTACTGCGTCTAGCTCGAGCCCCGGCTCGCCCAGTTTCCGCTGGCTCCGCTAACTTATCGGTCGTCCGCGTGAAACTCTCGTGTACTAATTAATTTACCTTTTCATCTTCATTGAATCGCTGAGTTTAACTTCTCATTATGTATACCCCGGAGATTTTTTTTCCCGATTGTAAAATGTGTGTGGCACTTCGTAATTATGAACGAATGGTAGAAGAAGCAGAGGCCAAGAACCAGGATCCGGTCGATTACTGCCGTGATCTGTATTACAATAACTACTATGACGGCTGTAACGAGGAAGAAGGTAAGGTCTAGTTCTTAGTGAAGTCGTGGCACCAGAGATGGTACGATCTGCGTACATGTTCAGGACACCAAGATGGCGGCAGCTCGGAGGGTCTATCTCGAGTCGGTAGGTACCTAAGTTACCAAAGCATTTTTGATCGTTATTTTGGAAAGAAAATGCATACGTCTGGTTCTTTTTTATCTAGTTTCCTCAAAAGGTGGAGTTATTTTTAGGCCCAGTTCACCCAGCCGTTATGTACAGGTATTTTGCGTTGTAATGATGTTGAAATTATTTAAATGTGTGTAGTAGATCGGAAAACGGAAATAGATAAAGTACAAGTTGCGTATTGGGTGTAAATCAAAATGGCGGCCCCACGAAATCATGGCGGACACATAATAGTTTAAAATGGCGTCGATACTACTGCAGCGCGCTTGCGTGATATCGATCCCATGCAACATCTGCAGCGACTAGTTGACTCCCACCCACCCCCACCTCTATTCAAAATGGCGATTCCTTTTGTATCGATTTATGATATCGTTACTATCTATTCAAAATGGCGATTTCCTTTGTTTGTATCGATTTCGACGAATGTGACGATGTCGTTAATTTTATGCGTTTACTAGTGGACTCAGACACGATTGTAATAAATATTTAAATTTAATCAGGCATTGACTTGAATAGTTAGGTACTCATTGAGTCGAAATAAGATGAATTTGTGGCCCAACTTATGAATAGGTACCTAAAAGAACTTAAATTATTGTTCTGGAGACGCAAGTAAGGAAAATAGATGTTCTTAATTATCGTGTTCTTTATTTATGTAAGCAATTATTTAAAAAAAAAAACACTTATCGGGTGTTCCGGATAAATGTTGCATTGATAGTCTGTTGGCTATCGATGCTAAAGGCGACAGAAAGAGGGACTTTTTGTTTATACGACCCGTTAACTGTTTTATTTACCTACGTGATATTGGCAATCAAGGCTCACTAAACAATATTATGAACCGGCTTTGTACCGAAGTCATGAGTCGTGTCAGTAATCCATTTACTAAGCCAGTATTTTCAGTATTAAACCGTATTGTTGTTACGATTTAGATTAACATTTTTAAATATTTCTTTTAAAATATCATACAAGTAAAAACATTTGAAATATATTAATTACTATAATGATATTGGTTTTACACTAAGACAATAAAGACAAACCTTAGTGGTTTGCCTTTTTTGCATTACTGACAAATGATCATTCCTGCTTTTGAAATGCCGAGTAATTTTAACGTAACGTTTGTATTAGTTGTTAATGTTTGTTTTGATAAGCCGGATATGTATATCCATATATAATAAATAGGTGGCCCTGATCGGAGATAGATAAAAGATGGCGTCGATGCCATCCGCCCGTATGAAAGCAACGCGCTTGCGTCAAATCGATCGTGTCGAAATGTTTATAGTGGCTAGTTAGGACTCCCCACTCCCCAGTACTCTCCGGGTCGTTCAGGAAATCCCTGGCCCTGGATCAACAAAAAGATAATTATGACTTTTTGGCGCATATTAGTTATGATTAGACTCGGTGACTGTGAGTCTAATTACTTCTTTAGAGAAATCGGTCCGTCGTAAATTCGTCTTAATAGTGTTGGTAACTTTAGACATTGAAGTGGGTAGCAGTGCAGTAGGGTAGTGTCTAGGTACGTATTAAACCCTACTTTTATAAAAACTGATGATGTGTGGAGTTATTGGAAAAAAAATGCCCTTGTTAACGTAAACTCGCATAGTCCAAGATGGCGGGTGATGCAGCGCTTGCATCACGCATGCGTCGTCATCGATCCCGGTAACATTCAACTGCGTCTTTGTTACCTTCGCCCTTTTTTGAAATATTTTGGTTAGATTTTCTCTGGCGCTGTGAATCTTTTCCAAAATTTTATAAAAGGCAAACGGTAGTGATGATGACTAAACCAATCTGCCTAAACTTTTGACTATTCTGGGGTCGCCTTTCAGTATAACTGGACGCATCTTAATACTTGTATAGATAGGCAGCCGCCATGTTAACATGGCGGCTACCTCCTCATTTAGGAAAAATTTCAAAATATGAAAATGAGACTAAAAATTATCGACCAAAAAAAGCGACGACGCGCGAGGGGCGCGGCGCGGTGCGTGAGCGGCGAGGGCTGGCACGTGAGGGGAGTTGGTGATATCGAATCTGTGATTGAACTAAAGTATAGTATATGCCACCGACAGTAAAAAACTGCTTGAAATGTCATTTCTTCGGAACTTTTTAGTCGTTTTTTTGTAATAAAACAAAATTTTGTTTTGTTTTGCTAAAGAAAAAAATTTTCCAAAGAAACTTCAAAAATAACGATTTTTTTCAAGAGCGGAAGGAGTCATTTTTTTTTGATTTACCATCATAAAAAAAGCACTTACTTTACTTATAAGTTTCTAATATGCAAGACTAGATAGCATAGTCAACGCCGTGCACGTTCCCTATATCAAAAGACGCCGCGCGGCCCGTGTGCCGACGTTCGTACAACGCAGCCATAGGCTCAGGTGGTTACGTGCATTGAATTGCGCGCTACAAAAAACAGCGTCTTTTATGCCTAAAATAATATAAGTTGTTTGTCAGCAATAATTTTTGATCATTGTAATTTAGTTTCTTGTGCTTACAGAGTGCGTAGTTTATTCATCGTTTTTCGTCACACGATTACCCAATTCTATGAACGGCCTAAGCATCTGCCAGGCCGTTCATTAAATGTTGTATTAGACGCATTGGCTGGTTGTCATTTAGGCAGCTGATTAAACGGCGACGTTCAAATGAAAACGCTAGGTCAGCTAAATAAGCGGCTGATTAAGTACATACATAAACACACGTAAAAACATAAATTCCTGCTTCGTTTATGAGCGTTCATACATCAGAGGGCCAATTCTACTATTTTTAGCAACGCGCATTCGCGTCTCAGTCGCAAAAAAAAGTCGTCAGAAAAGCCTAATTTTCCATACATTTTTCACAGATTGACTCTTGAGATGCAAATGCGAAGATTGCTTAAAAATAGTAGAATTGGCAGTCTAGTCATACACGCAAGCCGGTTGTGAGTAATGTGTTTCAAAGTTATAACAATTTTTTTTAGTATTGAGGAGGCCAGTTCATCTTTTTGTGTCCGTGGATGGCCTCGTCACTCTTTGTTTTCGGAAAATCAAAATGGCGGCTAATGCGTAGCTACAGCGCGTAAACACTTCATCACTTCGACAGTCTCGACGCTTCGGCGTCTCAATTTCCGGCCCCACACCGATAACCTCGTATTATTATTTATTCGGGAGGGTGGGGTGTGGGCGCTTTTTGTTTGCTACGTCCAGCAGTGCTCATCCCTTGCACCGCACCCCGCTTTCCTAAAAGCCCCTGCACCGAACCCCGCTCTTCACGCTTCTACCCCGCGCCCAGCCAAACAACCGTTCGATATTTTCGGGAGCGGGGGTACGGGAGCGGGGGTACGGGAGTGGGGGTATGCGGGCAGCATTATTCATCCCTTGCAGTGAACCCCGCTCCTCACGCTTCTACCCCGCGCCAAGCCGCAGGATTGCGGGGTGCGGGAGGGGAGACAATGCAGATATGCAAAGCGCATGCCCGGAAATTATGCAGCATTCCGTAGGACTGACCCACCCACCCACCCCAGTGTTCATCGGTTCGGACTAGTGGTCGGTCGTTCGGAAGTTCTCTTGAGTCGAGTCAAGATATTTGAATTAAATCTGGAGTTCAAGATAAATAATCAAGAAGCGCAGATGCACGCGCATCCGTATTCATAAAGAACTTAGAAAATTCAAATTTTGGCTTTGAGAGTTAACCTGAACATCTGCACCAAAGATTACTTTGTTCTAATATGAAGTGTCATTAAATCTGATGTGTTGTGTGTGAGTGTGATTGATATTATTGTGGTTACGCGTGTCATTCAGTGAGAATAGTACAAATTGAATTCATACTTTGTGGAAAGTTCTTGGTAGTAGCGGATGACCTCCACACACCCGGGTTCCTGAAAATCAAGATGGCGGCCGATGGGCGGACAACGCAGTTGCAGCGCGCTTGCGTGTTATCGATCACTTACGAATAGACTAGCGGCCATTTGCAATTGCTGCCTTCTTCCATTCGTTTTGACAATACCGGAAATAATTGAATAGTTTCCAATACCAGTAGACTACAGTGGAGTGATTGTGTTGAGTCATTTTTTTAGTTTATATACTTTGTGAATACAGAACTTAAGTGTGGCGTGTGAATGGTTTTTGTGATTACTGAAGTGCTTTGTGCCAAGTAACGTTCCATAAATACAGAACTTAAGTGTGGCGTGTGAATGGTTTTTGTGATTACTGAAGTGCTTTGTGCCAAGTAACGTTCCATAAATACAGAACTTAAGTGTGGCGTGTGAATGTTTTTTGCGATTACTGAAGTGCTTTGTGCCAAGTAACGTTCCATAATAAGTAACGCTATATAGTGAATCTTTATTTGATCTCGTTGAATTAGCTGCTTAGCAAGTTTTTCGTTTACGACTCACATTGTAAGTATCTATTTAATTTACAGGATAATTTTAAATCCTGGATTGTGCGGTTGTGTTCTGATTGTGTGTGCCTTTTATATAATTGATGGCCGTCATCTTATTATAATAGATAAGTACCTAGTATGATAATGCATGATATTATATCATTATTATCAAACAAACAAATCTAAGACAATTTGCGTCTTGAAATCTTATGAGCTTCAAGTCCCGGGAGTTCAAGATTGCGCCAAACGTGCTCGTGACGCAGTTGCATCGCGCATGCGTACAGGAACGATTCGCAGTAGTCCAGCACGCCAGTGCTGCTAGTGCTTTCTGGTTCGCATTAGTGATCGGTCGTTCGGTACCTAGTTCATGATGCGAATTTGGTTCCAACGAGGTAATTAAAACCACTTTCAGATAGATTGCCGTGAAAGTATTGAATTATTTGTGTGTGATATTGAATATAAAGTATTGTTTTTATTTTCTTCTGAAAACATTGACGAGTCAGGAATTGTTTCAATGGTCGGAAAAAAGGTTTTAATCCAAAAGAAAGTGTCGTAAGGTAAAGTAATATGGTTGGTGACGCTATCTGCAACACTTCTGTCTGAAGTACAGACCGCGCATGCGTTAAAATATTTTAGTTCTCGGAAGATAAAGATGGCGGCTGAACTGCGCGTGACGTACTGACGCAGATGCATCACGCATGCGTGATATCGATCAGTTTAAATTAAACAATCGCCATTTGCAATCGCCATCCCTCGACTGTCACCCATCTCGCCTAGTGCTTTCCGGTTCGTGGTAGTGGACGGTTGTTTGTTAGTTCATGCTTCGACTCTGTGATTTCCATGGAGTAATTAAAAAAATTAAATGATAATCTAATAAGATTACAGTGAAAGTGTGGACTGATTTGTGAGTGATTAACATACGCGGTGTATGGTGGGTTTTTGATTTGTGACATTGTTTTCAAAAAGATTTTGTGTGAGGTGTCCGATCGTAGTTCTTTATGTAGATACTCGGTTAGGTACCGTGATAAAATGACCGCCTCTCAATTATTTTTCTTGACTATTCTTGTTCCTAAGTTTCTTGTAAATAAATTGTAAAATACAGGACTGATTTAAATCGAAATACTTATTTTTGGGGAAATGGCGACTGCGGGGTGAAGCGCTGGGGTGGGGGTAAAACAAAATGTCCGCCGATGATACTGCATCACGGCGGTCCACGCCCGTCTAAAGCGCAGACCGCGCATGCGTCATAAACCGCGACCAAATCTTACATCCTGGGAGCCGCAAGGTGGCGGCCGAACCGCGCATGATCTCACGCAGATGCATCACGCATGCGTGTTTTCTATTGATCAATTTAAATTATACAGCAGCCATATATGTATCGCGTCACTCTTCATATCCAAACTTCTTTATGCAGCCATGCCTTGTATGGAGCTTTCACGGATTAAAACATTTAATTTTATGATGGCAGTTTATTTAAATATAATTGGTACTGACATTGGTTCTGACATCCAGATATAAATATAAAAATAAGTCATTCATAATGGTCGCCTTTGTTTTAATGTAGGCCTTGAAACGGGTGGGCCATTGAGTGAAAACCCAAACCTGGATTCTCTCAAGCAAGCCCTGATCAAGGAATCGAAACAGATTCCTATTGAAAAGATTCGTGCTGCCATAGGTGAATGGCCCAAGCTTTTGAAACCCTTGATTAAAAACAAGGGTGGCCATTATGAATGACATATTTTTATAAATATATCTAGACGTCAGTAGTTACAATTTAAAAAAAATATATTATATTCAACATCGCGACAAATATTTTAGTTTTTCTTCGCCCCAAGACTTATGAACACACGAGGTATATTCAAAAAACTACTTAATTAGTAATTGAAAAACAAAATTTTAAGACTATAGCAGTTTTACCTGGTATAAGATTATCATAGAGTAATTTTGTCTACAGATATGTACGGATCCCCGACTCACTCCAGCTTCGAGGTGTTGGATCCCCATGATCCTACCCTGAGCCGTCTGGCTACGCTTCTCTTCAAGCGTACCAATGAGTACTTGCAAGGCGAAATTGCTTGTGGCGGAGTAAGTTTATTTTTGTATTTCTACTTGCAACCCTTTTTGTTTGTATTCTTTTATGGAAACCTCTTCTTTCTTTGTCCTTAGGACCACTACATGCTGTTGGAGGAGATAAATCGTACGGCTATTACCAAGTATACTGACTTGCGTAATCTAGCGGTGAACTTGAACAGGACGCTCACTGAATACAATGATATATGTAAGTTACAATTATTTCCAAATTGCACTCTCGCGACTGGAAACGGAATGATATTCTCTAAAACCCCATTCAAAAGAAGGTTTATTCTATTGTAACCAAAGTTTACTAAACGCCAGTGATCGCTCGCAGAATCACATGGATGCACGCAATTCCACTCTAGTTGATAGTATCAATAGAAACACTTTAGCAGCAACGAAATGTAACTGTGTATTTTATTTGCTCAAACAGATGGCAGCACTATCAGGCCGCTACTTGCTCAAGTCGACGATATTGACGTAATGGTCGCCAAGCTTGAAGAAAATGCTTATCGTCTGGACAGCTACACTAAACAACTGAAGAGCCGCATAAAGGACATGTACGACACCAAGTAAATGATACCATACCTTGATGCTTAAATGTACCAAATTCTGAATATAGTTCCAACGAATTAATTTTTTTAACGGTTTTGTTCGATACAATGTTTTTAAGTAGACGGCTTTCTCCCTCTGGTGCTTGCTCTCAGAGCGCGCCTGAGTGCTTTATTGTTTGTTTCGCAAGAATTATTACCGTCGGAATGTTAAACTTTAGCACCACACATTCTTAAATTAAATCTTTTTCTCTCGTGTCGACATGAGCCATGCAAGAAAAACGAAGTCCAAGCACTACAAGCTTTGGCCGTGGTGTAAAGACTTCGCACCTCCCAAATTGGGCAACAGAGTTATCTACCCCGCTGGACATACCATCACTTATGGATTGTCAATGTTGCAGGTTCTATTCAAAGGGTAATTTCGAAAATTCCACATTAATTCGTTTATTGGACTACGTTCAGAATTTGAACTTGAAGTTTTCGAATTAAATGTAGTTTAGGGGAGAACTTAGCTCTCTCATCAATGCTTATATTATGTGTCTATTGAAGAACAGCAACAGAAGGCAAGGCTCTAAGATTGAAAGGTAAGGAAAGATTTTGGAGAAAAGGGTAAGACCCGGATTAGGCGTAATAAAAATTCGAATTGTTTTACTATTCGTCTTAAGAGTACTTATTGATATATATTCTTTTAATATTTTTGTTCATTTTCAATAATGGAAATGCCAACTAGGATTCAGACATAAGTTAGGACTATTCAACATCTCGACAGCTGCTTGCGGTCTTAACACCGCGATCTTAAGTAGTCGCATGCTGAGGAGCTTCAGAAAATCACCAATGTCTTTGATTTTCGCGTTTTCACGAGTTCATATACTCGGCGGAATGTGTTTGCATTTATATAAGTATAAGTACTGTTTTTTTGGTTGATTTCTGTAATATTTATCTCAACTAGTATCCACATAAATGGGATTGCATTCTTGGGGCCTTATGTCTCATGTTGCTCGTCCGAATCTTAACGGTTTTTAACCACGTGTATCAATTTATATTATATTTGTAACCATTTAATGTTAAGCTGATGTTACTTTAAGCAGCATTATTAAGGATTTAAATAATATTACTTTTTCAATAGCTGTTTAAATGCTTGATAACCAGAACACCAATAGTAAATATATATATGCTTTAAAGATTCGTGTTACTATTAACTTATACATAATACTTCATTCAAAATTATCATAAATTTGAAGTGATTGAAAGATATGACAGCAATTAAAAAAAACGGATTGTGGGGTTCGTTAGATCATGTTTTTGTGGCATTCTCAAACTAAAATAATTAACCACGATCGTCCTCGGTCTCGAGTTCTTAAAAATATCCGCGTTTTCTATAGTTATAAAATATTATCTTCTAGTTTATAAATTAACTAACTTCATGTCTATCATGTTCTTATAAATTAAATCATACTCATCTCCGAAGTACGATAATTGATAAATATTATATATTAAATAGGTGTGAAGAAGTCGCCAATCATAAAAGTTTCACGGTTTAAAGTAGTTAGTAGTCTAGGAACGTAAAAGTATAGTATAGGTAGTCTACTCTATAATATTCATGTTTTCAATGTCAAAAAGAAAAACTCAACCAAAAAAAATATATATATATAAAAAAAAACTAAAAAAAAAACAAAAAATATTAAAAAGCAAAAAAATATTAAAAAAACACAAAAAAATATTAAAAAACACAAAAAAAATATTAAAAAACAAAAACATTTCAAAAAAACAAAAAAAGATTTAAAATAAAAAAATGTCTTTCCTTGTTTTCAATGTTATTTATACAACGTGTAACAGAATAAACGCAATACTTCTAAAGGGGTAATTGTACTCATCATTATGAACAAGTTTCACTGTGACCAACTCCGAAATCGCGAAAAAAAATCAGCTGTTCAGTACAATTTGTCAAGTTATGCGCACAGAAATGTGTGGTGCAGTCGATTTTTTTTCGCGATTTCAGTGTTGGCATTTCTGTGCGCATAACTCGAAAAATGTACTGAACAGCTGATTTTTTTTCGCGATTTCGGGGTTGGTCCCGTAATAAAAGTTGTTCATAATGATGAGTACAATGACCCCTTAAAAGTATTGCGTTTATTCTGTTACACGTTGTACATAAAACTAAGTTCGGTAAAATTCTTGTTTTCAAACAATTTTTCTGATATTCCGTTACATTTCACCGATTTATTGTAACATAGTCTGCTAGTCGCAAAACGTCTACTTTAGATTATGAACTTTCGTCATTACAAAAATTAAGTAACATGCAGCGATAGTACAATTTAGGTAAAGTATGAAATTGTTAAAAATAAGTATCTGTCGTTCTTCCTTACATTATTTAGTAAGTTTAAAGTTTCACTCTTAGCACCGAGATGCAAGAGTTCGATGGTAAATCCTGTTCGCAGTGATCAATAGTAATTATTTATAAGACTCGATGCCTTAAGTGTAGGCAATAGTATAACTCTAGTTGTAGATTCGAGACGGTGGGAGGTTCTTTAAATTTAGTATACTACTTATTCTGGAGTTTTAGCATTCAATTTGCCCACACTTTCACACACGCACTTGCCCGTACTTTATAACTTCCCTGAGAGTGTCAGTCGTCGCTAAAAACTGCATTTTATATTTTTGTTGAATACACAACCCTGACTGTTAACACTACTAAATAAACCTTTTGGCATATTGTTTATCGTCATATTATAGTCCCTCATTGACCTCGACTTCCTTGTATACGACTTCTTACAAAGTTTGCAATGAAGTATACCTACCCTCTCCAATATTTCTGTTCGAGCTTTTTAAAAAAAACTTATAGGCAAATAACACAGGAGATATTCTTTTTGAAATGTAGTTCTTTTATGGGTACGTACCTTAATTTTGTTCATTATTTGGAAATTACTTAATCTCAGATCCTTTCAACATCTTGAAGTATTACAATCTTAATAATGGACACGAGCTTGTGAAAATCATGTTTTATTTATTAACTTCGGTAGAGCCTAGCTGTGTCCTGCACACTACTCACGTGAAGTGGCCACACTGTGTGGCTACGAAACGTACAGTGAATGACGAGTTCCGGAAGCCCATACTGCCCCCATACAAAAAAGGAACTGTTCTTGTTTCCGTTTTATTGACCAACATGTTTTGAAATATCAGGAAATAATAGTATTATTCCTCTTATCTAAATCATATTCTTGCAAGTATCCAAAACACATATTAATAAAACTAAAATAAAATGGTTACATTAAAAATCACAATAAATTAAATTCGCAACACACGTTAGATTATAACTAAATTAAATAAATTCAAAGTCGTATGTAAAAATGACCAGTTAACATGAGGTTTGAATTTCGTTCAGACCTGCTTACAAATAAAACTTAAGCTATCCGTGGCATTCCGCACGCATTCATCTGTCGTAAAATCAAATTGACCTCCCGACTATTGCTTTTCATAATGAACCTTTCAGATCGAAGTTTTCAATAGCTTCCCACCTCTCACATAATTGTATTGTTATCTAGCGTATATTGTAATAGTTTATATATTAGCGATGATAATTGAATATTATTTGGAGTACTGTTTAAGCATAACATAGTTGATGTATTATAATAGGAATGCATTAGGTATATATAATTAGTTATAGATGTTAGTATAAGTTAGGATAAGCGCATTTATCGCATTGGGGAAAAACCCTGTAAGGATAAATGTAAGGTGAATAAATAAATAAATAAATAAATGTTAGTAGGTAAGTTAGCACAGCCTACGTGGCCATAAGAGGAAATAATTCCGAGACTTCGTCAACAAAACTCATTTTAGTAGTATATAGTTACGTATGGCTAGATAATAGGCACTTTTCAGTAAATAACTGCAAATCTACCTGCAAGTTCGATCTGAAATTTGTTTTTCTTTCTAAAGCAAAGCTCGCAAGGCAACCTCCTGATAACTCTGTCACGAATCACTGTCGCCACAAAATATATTCCTGAACGTCAAATCAGCAAATTTCATAACAGTTATTGGATTTTAAAAAGTTAAAGAATAAACAATTTGGCCACTGCAGCTTGGTATGATCTTCATAATAATTTATTAACGACTTTGCTACCCACTGCTGAGTTTATGTTACCTCTCTTTTCCATATAAATTACAAGCACACTGCAAGCAACTTGGTCACTTAGACTAAAGGTCTTATTGGTTAACATTTGTACTACCCCTCTGCAGGCTCTTAGTCTTCTTACAGTCTAGTCACACGCCAAATATCATGACCAACTCCTTACCAAAGCTACTTCACGGAGTACCAACATCTGTCAAATCTCTGAAGTACAATATTTTTTAATGGAAACTTCTCATCACAACGGATGTGTTATAAATTAAATTCTGTATTTAGCGAATTGCAGATATTTACTGAAAATATATTAGGTTTGACTAAATAAACATTATCAATTATTTTAAATTTGTCATACCGAGCTCCCTCAACCCCTACGGGTAGAGCGTGATGCTTGCTGGTGGTTACAAAAAAGAGTCGTAATGATAGCAGTAATATATAGGTAGGCGTAACGATAGACCCCCTGAGGTATCGAGCAGCCGACCAGACGTTAAATAAAATTATACATAAATAGTACTAGAAGGTGCAAAAGATAAAAAAAGTAGAGAATTAGATTTCGGTACATTAATTAACTAGTGATAGATTTAATTGATTCATTACACAGACATCTATTTTAGAATATCATTTTCTGGTGTATATTTAGTTTGATTTCAAATTTGTAACGAAGAGTTTTACGTTTATGGAACATCCCAAAATATTTAATTTTTGGTTTGGTTAGAATCGAACCGTTAAGGGTAAACTCTTATTGCTTATTCCAAATTCGCTTAAGTACATTTACGTGTACCTTGTAAAAAAATACATTTAGTACGTTTATAACTTTTGTGAAATCTAAGTATAATACCTATTTATGTTTATTACGTTGGTGAAATGCAAGTATTTTATATATTTATAATGTTGGTGAAATCACAATGTTTATTGAAATCCAAACTAGGTTTTATGATACTTAAGAGCGTTTACGTCGTACGGCATTTCATACAAACTTTCAAGTCCTTATTTTTCGAAATGAATGAACCGATTTTAATGAAACTTGGTATGCATACGCCATCCAACCAGGTCTAAAAAGTTAGTTGAGAACATTTTCGAAAAAGAGTTTAGCGGGAGAGATAATAGCGATTTTAAGATTTCTAAAGAAAGTGAAAAATCACTCTATCTAAAAAGAGTTTAGAGGGAGAGATATAGCGATTTTAAGTTTTCTAAAGAAAGTGAAAAATAACTATCTTTCCTCCTAAACTCTTTTTCAAAAATGTTCTCAACTAACTTTTTAGACCTGGTTGGATGGCTGGCGTATGCATACCAAGTTTCATTAAAATCGGTTCATTCATTTCGAGAAATAGGGACTTGAAATTTTGTATGGAATGCCGTACGGCGTAAACGATCTTAACCTTTTTTTGAAATCATCAATGGCGGATTCGATTCTATCAAAACTTATAAAGTACTTTGTTTTCTCTTTCGAAAATATTTTATTACATTTAGTCAGTCCAGAAAAGTAAAAAAAACAGTAAAGCGAAAGTTTGTCTTTTCATTCTGTATTTATCTTCATTATTTTTAAAAGGTAAATTATATTATGTCCCTCAAAAGTGCTTGCATAGTTTGTAAAATATATAACGGAAATATATTTTTCTATTTAGAAACTGATACGTAGCTAGTTCATTCCCGGCGGGATGAATATGTAGATGCTATGACATAATAATGTGGTTTATAGGTAAATAGTATAGTAGTAGGCAGGCTGACTGCCTGCTGGTTAGGTCAGTGTAATGTTATTAAATATGTGTAAACCAGATGCGTGCGAAAAGTAGTTTTTTTTAGTATATAAACGAAATTCCAAGTAATATCTATACTAATTAGTATAGGTATTTCTATTTAATAAACCTATTTGTGCTTTAGTACTAAAGTAAAAGTAATTAAATTGTAGGGTTTATTTATTAATACGTATTTTGTTAACAAATTATGTAGGTATGTTATCATAATTTATTTATACTTGGAATAACAAATTACTGATTTTTCGCGTATTAACTGTACGCATCAGAAATAATTTGAACTACCATTTTTTTATTTAAAAGTATTACTAGGAATCAAAAAAATATATATTTGGTTTACGTATGAATGCTATTTTTATGATAATTTATATATATTTAGTTTGCTCCTTTTATGAACCCAATATATCTTTATTTCGCGTATTAACACACGTTTATTAAGAACCGTCTTTTAGATGACGAATCAAACTTTCTTCGACGTTTGTTTTAGTAAATCTTAAAAATGCAGTATTGCGTTTCATTTTCTATTTCTCTTTCAAAGTCATTGGGAAATAACGTCGTTTGATTTATTACTTAGAACTTCAAATATTCCAATTCGAGTTACAAAACTCCTTCAAAAGATATTTTTGAGGAGCAAAGCAAAACAAAAATCGTTTTAACCAAGGGTTTGATATTTTAACTTATATTTCAAATAATATATTATAATATTTCAAGTAAATATTTTTTACATTTCCATACCTAGGTAAAATAATATCTTTTTATACTTATTTTTTTTTGTTTTAATTTTTTAATGATTTTTTTTTGTTTGTTTGGTTGTAATTTTAGAATTAATATAGGTAACAGAACAATATTTTTCTATTTATTATTAGGTAGTTTAAGACTGGTCATGCACATTCGTCCCTGATGGATAGATGCTGGCTGATCCTGCGATTTATAGTGCATTAGTAGGTAGGGTTAACGGTAGACCCCTTGAGGTATCGAGCAGCCTACTGGTAAGTTATTGTAAAAAATATTTATTGAAAAAAAGGATGGTCACATTTGCGCTGGAAAAGTAGCATTTTAGCGTAGGTATATAATAAGTTTAGCATTAGTAAGATGTAAATATAACAGAAAAAAGTTACGTAATTTGCGATATCAAAGTAGTGCTTTTTCTGTATTCTGACCGGGAGTCGGAACCTGGCGGCAGTTTTAGAATAATTCTCTTAGTTTTATTCTGTATAACAAAAGTTGTTTATATTCATGAGTACTTTCACCCACTGAAAGGTTGTTGGTGAATTACAAATAACCCTGCATAGTGATTTACTTTAATTTTACTGGTTTCCGTTTTTTTACCGATCAAATAATATGTTTAGCTGGGTGCTTAAGACGTTCTTTTCCAGAACTAAAGTATTTTTTAAAATTATATTCGTTTCAAATAATTCGTTTATGCTCTAAAAAAAATGTTTTTTATTTGTGTTCTAAACTAGGCGCTATTTCTTCTTTTTCTTCGGTGGTAAATTAAATTCCAACAGTTCCCTTTAGTAGGTATATATTCTGTTGTTAAGTAGGTACTCGTTAAAAAAGGAATTACAAAAATACTATAAAAAAATCATTGTTTTCTTCAAGTATTTATTTATCAGTATCACTCAAAATTATTTATTTTTTATGTATTTATTTATATTTTTTGGGAGTAAGGTAAGTTAAGTAATAGTAAGTCTCTAAGGTGTTTTAAGATAACCCAATGGAACGATTGTTTTCTTAATTGATAGTAGTATTTAGGTATACCTAAAGCGCTCATTCACCTCTAGAGGGGTGAAAAGATGCCGTATCGGTCGTAGATATGACATAAGTAATTAAGCTAAAAATGGTCCCCGGGAGGGTTAAACCTTACTTATAAGTCGAGCATAAAATAAATATATTTTTCATAAATATGTAGGTATTAAAATATCGAGTGAGGTTAAAGAAATGCACCCTTATCCTCCCGATAAGGGTGCATTCTTAAAATAACATTAAATATATGAGTAATATTGTGCTCTAAATGAGCACATGTTATTCCGTTTGCATTTTCTCTTTAGTTTTTGATTTGCAAGTTTTAGTGGTACCGATAAGGTCAAGTTAGGGTTTCTAAAGCTGTTCTATTTTATCATAACATATGTTTTGTGATAGTGAAAATGACAGAGTAACTGATAAAAATTGCGATTATGATCTTGAATGAATAAATTCGAAACTGTCAAAAGAAGGAATTTAAATCTAACGTTTATTTTTTTATATTTCTGCCGTCGAAATAAAAACTGTTTGGTAAACTAAAAAAACAAAATAATCTTTTTGATAATGAAAAAATATTATATTTTTCAACAGCTGTCTTAATTTACCATCCTATTCTAAAAATAAATTAGAAATTAGAGCATATCTTACAAAGAGTAGTAGAGCTCTCTGTGAAAGAGCTCGTCCGGGGAAGAACTACCCCCATACCTATTTCTGCCGCCAAAAGCGCTGCTCTGACCGGTTTGAAGGGTTTGGGTGCCGGCGTACCTAATTACAGGCACACGAGACATGCCAGCTCTGTCTCTAGGATGGTAACGCATCTGCAATACCTCTTGTGTTATACGCGGCGGTCAACACTTAACATCGGTGTGCCGTCGGCTAGTTTGCCATCTAATAACTTAAACTTAAAAATGAACTATTTTACTGGCAATTTATTCCGACGGCGGGAGATATTGAGATTTTCAGCGGTTTTGTGATTTTTTGTTCATTCGTGTTAATTATGCCGTTTCTTTTCCAAGAAAGTTAATTTAATTCAGTTAACATTTTATATAAATATGTATTTTTATTTGTTGCCTAGATTCGCTGAGTGAGGTATTTTGCCTTTACTCAGTGAGTGAAGAGGCAGCGCGATTTCGCCACATAAAATATGCAATATTAGGTGTAATTAGTGAGTAATTAAATTAAGCGACGTGGCGTGCATTCAAAATTTCCAGCCCCATTATGTATTTAAGGATAAGGTCAAAAAAGGATAAGGTCAAGTTAGGGTTCTTAAAGCTTTTCTATTTTATCATAAAAATGACGATTATGATATTAAATGAATAAATTCGAAACTGTCAAAAGAAGGAATTTAAATCGAACGTTTATTTTTTGATAATATTTCTGCCGTCGAAATAAAAAGTGTTTGGTAAACTAATAAAAAGATATCGATTTGAAAATGAAAATATAATATGTATTTAAACAGCTGTCCTAATTTACCAACCTATTTGATAAAAATAAATTAAATATTCGAGCACATCTTAAAAAGAGTAGTAGAGCTCTCTGTGAAGGAGCTCGTCCGGGGAAGAACTACCCCCATACCTATTTCTGCCGCCAAGAGCGCTGCTCCGACCGGTTTGAAGGGTTTGGGTGCCGGCGTACCTAATTACAGGCACACGAGATATGCCAGCTCTGTCTCTAGGATGGTAACGCATCTGCAATGCCTCTTGTGTTATACGCGGCGGTAAACACTGAACATCAGGTGTGCCGTCGGCTAGTTTTTCCATCTAATAACTTAAACTAAAAAAAAACTTATTTTACTAGCACTTTATTCCGACGGCCAGATTTATTGAGGTTTCAGCGGTTTATGTGCTTATAAAATTATCTTCTGTTAAGTGTGCTGTTTCTTTTCCAAGATATTTCCATTTATTCGGTTAATATTTGATATACATATGTATTTTGTTCTTTATTGCGTCGATTCGCTGAGTGAGGTTTGTTGCCCTAACTCGTGGGTGAGGAGGCAGCGCGATTTTGCTACGTAAAATATGTAATATTAGGTGTAGTTAGTGATATTTAAATTAAGCGACGTGGCGTGCATTCAAAATTTCCTGCCCCGTTATGGTATTTTTTATTAATTATGCGTTATTTAAAATTATTTTTGTTTTTCACTAAAACTTCACCTATCTATTTAGATTACTTAGGAGTTGACTTTCAAATGATTCTTCTTTAACGATATAAAACAAAATTATTTACTTGCGTCTTGGTATGTATTTTGAAGTTTTCCGTACCTAAATTTATAGAATTTGGCCACATTATTTAAAATTAAAATCAACATTTTTCACTGCAAACTAGGAACAACCTTAATTAAAAAAAAAATATGCTAAACTAACTACTCTAGGCGTAGTTTGAACAAAAATTGTTTTACTTAACAACACTCATCTTTTTACATTATTTTGGGGTTGACTTTCTGAAGATTTCCTTTAAGAATATTATAAAATAAAATTATTTACCTGCGTCTTGGTGTTTATTTCGAAGTTTTTAGTACCTATATGGAATTTGCTAATTATAATAAAAAAAAAAATAAAAAAAAATAATGTTTATTTGCTAATGCTACGTTTGTAAAATTAAAAACAACATGCCAGTCACTAACCTAAGAAAAACCTTAGTACTATAAAATTTGTAGGTTTATTATGTAATATAAGTTAATTAGTAGGTTGTAAAAGTCATTGAAAAATATAAGTAGGTGATCAAGTCATAGGAATAAATTAGTAAGTTTTTAAGTATC
Source organism: Melanchra persicariae (assembly GCA_947386135.1). NCBI lineage: Eukaryota > Metazoa > Arthropoda > Insecta > Lepidoptera > Noctuidae > Melanchra > Melanchra persicariae. The sequence continues at coordinate 33,610,113 of OX376643.1, forward strand.
GATAACTTTAGGTTTAAAAGGGGAGGATTAGGATATATTCTTAAATATATGAGTAACATTGTTCCCCTAATGAGAACATGTTACTCCGTTTGCATTTTTCTCTTAAGTTTTTGATTTGCATGTTTTAGTGGTACCGATAAGGTCAATTTAGGGTTCTTAAAGCTGTTCTATTTTATCATTTATGTTTTGTGATAGTGAAAATGGCAGCGTAACTGATAAAAATGACGATTATGATCTTGTATGAATAACATCAAAACTGTCAAGGGGGAATTTAAATCGAACGTTTATTTTTTGATAATATTTCTGCCGTCGAAATAAAAAATGTTTGGTAAACTAAAAAAAAAAATCTATTTGATAATGAAAAAATAAAATGTATTTAAACAGCTGTCTTAATTTACCAACCTATTTGATAAAAATAAAATGTATTTAAACAGCTGTCTTAATTTACCAACCTATTTGATAAAAATAAATTAGAAATTCGAGCACATCTTAAAAAGAGTGGTAGAGCTCTCTGTGAAGGAGCTCGTCCGGGGAAGAACTACCCCCATACCTATTTCTACCGCCAAGAGCGCTGCTCCGACCGGTTTGAAGGGTTTGGGTGCCGGCGTACCTAATTACAGGCACACGAGACATGCCACCTCTGTCTCTAGGATGGTAACGCATCTCCAATACCTCTTGTGTTATACGCGGCGGTCAACACTTACCATCAGGTGTGCCGTCGGCTAGTTTGCCATCTAATAACTTAAACTAAAAAAAACTTATTTTACTAGCACTTTATTCCGACGGCCAGATTTATTGAGGTTTCAGCGGTTTATGTGCTTATTAGTGATATTTAAATTAAGCGACGTGGCGTGCATTTAAAATTTCCAGCCCCATTATGGTATTTTTTATGCATTATTTACAATTTTTTTTGTTTTTCACTAAAACTCCACTCATCTATTTAGATTACTTAGTAGTTGACTTTCTAAAAATTCTTGTTTAACGATATAAAACAAAATTATTTACTTGCGTCTTGGTATGTATTTCGAAGTTTTCCGTACCTAAGCTTATACAATTTGGCCACATTATTTAAAATTAAAATCAACATTTTACACTGCAAACTAGGAACAACCTTAGTTAAAAAAAAATGCTAAACTAACTACTCTTTAGGCGTATTTTGAACAACAAAGATTTTACTTAACAACACTTATGTTTTTACATTATTTTGGGGTTGACTTTATAAAGATTTCCTTTAAGAATATTATAAAATAAAATTATTTACCTGCGTCTTGGTGTTTATTTCGAAGTTTTTAGTACCTATATGGAATTTGCTAATTATAATAAAAAAAAAATAAAAAAAAATAATGTTTATTAAAAACAACATGCCAGTCACTAACCTAGGAAAAACCTTAGTACTATAAAATTTGTAGGTTTATTATGTAATATAAGTTAATTAGTAGGTTGTAAAAGTCATTGAAAAATATAAGTAGGTGATTAAGACATAGGAATAAATTAGTAAGTTTTTAAGTATCGATAACTTTAGGTTTAAAAGGGGAGGATTAGGATATATTCTTAAATATATGAGAAACTTTGTTCCCCTAATGAGAACATGTTACTCCGTTTGCATTTTTCTCTTAAGTTTTTGATTTGCGTGTTTTAGTGGTACCGATAAGGTCAATTTAGGGTTCTTAAAGCTGTTCTATTTTATCATTTATGTTTTCTGATAGTGAAAATGGCAGCGTAACTGATAAAAATGACGATTATGATCTTGAATGAATAACATCGAAACTGTCAAAAGGAGGAATTAAAATCGAACGTTTATTTTTTAATAATATTTCTGCCGTCGAAAAAAAAACTGTTTGGTAAACCAAAAAAAAAAAAAAATATATTTGATAATGAAAAAATAAAATGTATTTAAACAGCTGTCTTAATTTACCAACCTATTCTAAAAATAAATTAGAAATTCGAGCACATCTTACAAAGAGTAGTAGAGCTCTCTGTGAAGGAGCTCGTCCGGGGAAGAACTACCCCCATACCTATTTCTGCCGCCAAGAGCGCTGCTCCGACCGGTTTGAAGGGTTTGGGTGCCGGCGTACCTAATTACAGGCACACGAGACATGCCACCTCTGTCTCTAGGATGGTAACGCATCTCCAATACCTCTTGTGTTATACGCGGCGGTCAACACTTACCATCAGGTGTGCCGTCGGCTAGTTTGCCATCTAATAACTTAAACTAAAAAAAACTTATTTTACTAGCACTTTATTCCGACGGCCAGATTTATTGAGGTTTCAGCGGTTTATGTGCTCATTTAATTATCTTCTGTTAATTGTGCTGTTTCTTTACCAAGATATTTCGTTTTATTCGGTTAATATTTGATATACATATATATTTTTTTATTTGTTGCCTAGATTCGCTGAGTGAGATTGTTGCTCCTTACTCAGTGGGTGAGGAGGCAGCGCGATTTTACTACTTAAAATATGTAATATTAGGTGTAGTTAGTGATATTTAAATTAAGTGACGTGGCGTGCATTCAAAATTTCCTGCCCCGTTACGGTATTTTTTATTAATTATGCATTATTTAAAATTATTTTTGTTTTTCACTTAAACTTCACCCATCTATTTAGATAACTTAAGATTTGACTTTCTAAAGATTCTTCTTTAACGATATAAAACAAAATTATTTACCTGCGTCTTGGTATGTATTTCGAAGTTTTCTGTACCTAAGTTTATAGAATTTAAACACGTTATTTAAAATTAAAATCATCATTTTACACTGCAAACTAGGAACAACCTTAATTTAAAAAAAATGCTAAACTAACTACTCTTTAGGCGTATTTTGAACAACAAAGATTTTACTTAACAACACTCATCTTTTTACATTATTTTGGGGTTGACTTTCTGAAGATTTCCTTTAAGAATATTATAAAATAAAATTATTTACCTGCGTCTTGGTGTTTATTTCGAAGTTTTTAGTACCTATATGGAATTTGCTAATTATAATAAAAAAAAAATAAAAAAAAATAATGTTTATTTGCTAATGCTACGTTTGTAAAATTAAAAACAACATGCCAGTCACTAACCTAGGAAAAACCTTAGTACTATAAAATTTGTAGGTTTATTATGTAATATAAGTTAATTATTAGGTTGTAGAAGTCATTGAAAAATATAAGTAGGTGATTAAGTCATAGGAATAAATTAGTAAGTTTTTAAGTATCGATAACTTTAGGTTTAAAAGGGGAGAATTAGGATATATTCTTAAATATATGAGAAACATTGTTCCCCTAATGAGAACATGTTACTCCGTTTGCATTTTTCTCTTAAGTTTTTGATTTGCATGTTCTAGTGGTACCGATAAGGTCAATTTAGGGTTCTTAAAGCTGTTCTATTTTATCATTTATGTTTTGTGATAGTGAAAATGGCAGCGTAACTGATAAAAATGACGATTATGATCTTGAATGAATAAATTCGAAACTGTCAAAAGAAAGAATTTAAATCGAACGTTTATTTTTTAATAATATTTCTGCCGTCGCAATAAAAACTGTTTGGTAAACTAAAAAAAAAAATAGTTGTTAATGAAAAAATAAAATGTATTTAAACAGCTGTCTTAATTTACCAACCTATTGTATAAAAATAAATTAGAAATTTGAGCACATCTTAAAAAGAGTAGTAGAGCTCTCTGTGAAGGAGCTCGTCCGGGGAAGAACTACCCCCATACCTATTTCTGCCGCCAAGAGCGCTGCTCCGACCGGTTTGAAGGGTTTGGGTGCCGGCGTACCTAATTACAGGCACACGAGACATGCCACCTCTGTCTCTAGGATGGTAACGCATCTCCAATACCTCTTGTGTTATACGCGGCGGTCAACACTTACCATCAGGTGTGCCGTCGGCTAGTTTGCCATCTAATAACTTAAACTAAAAAAAACTTATTTTACTAGCACTTTATTCCGACGGCCAGATTTATTGAGGTTTCAGCGGTTTATGTGCTCATTTAATTATCTTCTGTTAATTGTGCTGTTTCTTTACCAAGATATTTCGTTTTATTCGGTTAATATTTGATATACATATATACTTTTTTATTTGTTGCCTAGATTCGCTGAGTGAGATTGTTGCTCCTTACTCAGTGGGTGAGGAGGCAGCGCGATTTTACTACTTAAAATATATAATATTAGGTGTAGTTAGTGATATTTAAATTAAGCGACGTGGCGTGCATTCAAAATTTCCAGCCCCGTTATGGTATTTTTTATTAATTATGCATTATTTAAAATTATTTTTGTTTTTCACTTAAACTTCACCCATCTATTTAGATAACTTAGGATTTGACTTTCTAAAGATTCTTCTTTAACGATATAAAACAAAATTATTTACCTGCGTCTTGGTATGTATTTCGAAGTTTTCTGTACCTAAGTTTATAGAATTTGGACACGTTATTTAAAATTAAAATCATCATTTTACACTGCAAACTAGGAACAACCTTAATTTAAAAAAAATGCTAAACTAACTACTCTTTAGGCGTATTTTGAACAACAAAGATTTTACTTAACAACACTCATCTTTTTACATTATTTTGGGGTTGACTTTCTAAAGATTTCCATTAAGAATATTATAAAATAAAATTATTTACCTGCGTCTTGGTGTTTATTTCGAAGTTTTTAGTACCTATATGGAATTTGCTAATTATAATTAAAAAAAAAATAAAAAAAAATAATGTTTATTTGCTAATGCTACGTTTGTAAAATTAAAAACAACATGCCAGTCACTAACCTAGGAAAAACCTTAGTACTATAAAATTTGTAGGTTTATTATGTAATATAAGTTAATTAGTAGGTTGTAAAAGTCATTGAAAAATATAAGTAGGTGATCAAGTCATAGGAATAAATTAGTAAGTTTTTAAGTATCGATAACTTTAGGTTTAAAAGGGGAGGATTAGGATATATTCTTAAATATATGAGTAACATTGTTCCCCTAATGAGAACATGTTACTCCGTTTGCATTTTCCTCTTAAGTTTTTGATTTGCATGTTTTAGTGGTACCGATAAGGTCAATTTAGGGTTCTTAAAGCTGTTCTATTTTATCATTTATGTTTTGTGATAGTGAAAATGGCAGCGTAACTGATAAAAATGACGATTATGATCTTGAATGAATAAATTCGAAACTGTCAAAAGAAGGAATTTAAATCGAACGTTTATTTTTTAATAATATTTCTGCCGTCGCAATAAAAACTGTTTGGTACTCTAAAAAAAAAAAAAATATTTGGTAATGAAAAAATAAAATGTATTTAAACAGCTGTCTTAATTTACCAACCTATTTGATAAAAATAAATTAGAAATTCGAGCACATCTTACAAAGAGTAGTAGAGCTCTCTGTGAAGGAGCTCGTCCGGGGAAGAACTACCCCCATACCTATTTCTGCCGCCAAGAGCGCTGCTCCGACCGGTTTGAAGGGTTTGGGTGCCGGCGTACCTAATTACAGGCACACGAGACATGCCACCTCTGTCTCTAGGATGGTAACGCATCTCCAATACCTCTTGTGTTATACGCGGCGGTCAACACTTAACATCAGGTGTGCCGTCGGCTAGTTTGCCATCTAATAACTTAAACTAAAAAAAACTTATTTTACTAGCACTTTATTCCGACGGCTAGATTTATTGAGGTTTCAGCGGTTTATGTGCTCATTTAATTATCTTCTGTTAATTGTGCTGTTTCTTTACCAAGATATTTCGTTTTATTCGGTTAATATTTGATATACATATATGTTTTTTTATTTGTTGCCTAGATTCGCTGAGTGAGATTGTTGCTCCTTACTCAGCATACTAGTTTTACTTAACAACACTCATCTTTTTACATTATTTTGGGGTTGACTTTCTGAAGATTTCTTCTTTAAGAATATTATAAAATAAAATTATTTACCTGCGTCTTGGTGTTTATTACGAATATTTTAGTACCTATATAGAATTTGCTAAAAATAATAAAAACAAAATTAAAAAAAAAACCTTTTATTTGCTAATGCTACGTTTGTAAAATTAAAAACAACATGGCAGTCACTAACCTAGGAAAAACCTTAGTACTATAAAATTTGTAGGTTTATTATGTAATATAAGTTAATTAGTAGGTTGTTAAAGTCATTGAAAAATATAAGTAGGTGATTAAGTCATAGGAATAAATTAGTAAGTTTTTAAGTATCGATAACTTTAGGTTTAAAAGGGGAGGATTAGGATATATTCTTAAATATATGAGTAACATTGTTCCCCTAATGAGAACATGTTACTCCGTTTGCATTTTTCTCTTAAGTTTTTGATTTGCATGTTTTAGTGGTACCGATAAGGTCAATTTAGGGTTCTTAAAGCTGTTCTATTTTATCATTTATGTTTTGTGATAGTGAAAATGGCAGCGTAACTGATAAAAATGACGATTATGATCTTGAATGAATAAATTCGAAACTGTCAAAAGAAGGAATTTAAATCGAACGTTTATTTTTTAATAATATTTCTGCCGTCGCAATAAAAACTGTTTGGTAAACTAAAAAAAAAAATATATTTGATAATGAAAAAATAAAATGTATTTAAACAGCTGTCTTAATTTACCAACCTATTTGATAAAAATAAATTAGAAATTCGAGCACATCTTAAAAAGAGTAGTAGAGCTCTCTGTGAAGGAGCTCGTCCGGGGAAGAACTACCCCCATACCTATTTCTGCCGCCAAGAGCGCTGCTCCGACCGGTTTGAAAGGTTTGGGTGCCGGCGTACCTAATTACAGGCACACGAGACATGCCACCTCTGTCTAGGATGGTAACGCATCTGCAATACCTCTTGTGTTATACGCGGCGGTCAACACTGAACATCAGGTGTGCTGTCGGCTAGTTTGCCATCTAATAACTTAAAAAAAACTTATTTTACTAGCGCTTTATTCCGACGGCCAGATTTATTGAGGTTTCAGCGGTTTATGTGCTTATTTAATTATCTTCTGTTAATTGTGCTGTTTCTTTCCCAAGATATTTCTTTTTATTCGGTTAATATTTGATATACATATATATTTTTTTATTTGTTGTCTAGATTCGCTGAGTGAGATTGTTGCTCCTTACTCAGTGGGTGAGGAGGCAGCGCGATTTTACTACTTAATATATGTAATATTAGGTGTAATTAGTGATATTTAAATTAAGCGACGTGGCGTGCATTCAAAATTTCCAGCCCCGTTATGAATTTGTTTTATTAATTATGAATTATTTAAAATTATTTTTGTTTTTCACTAAAACTTCACCTTCAAATTTAACCTATCTACGAAAAAAAAGTACGTGTGAGTGTAGATAAAATTTTTTACCTGTCTTGGTATTTATTTCGAAGTTTTTAGTACCTATATGGAATTTGCTAATGCATTATATAAAATTAAAAACAACATTTAACCCAGGAAAAACCTTAGTGTAAATTTGTAGGTTTATTATGTAATAGTTAGTAGGTTGTTAAGTCATAGTAGTAAATAAGTAGGTTGTTAAAGTCTTGGAAGGATATAGTATGTGATTAAGTCATAGGAATAAATTGAAGTTTTTAAGTATCGATAACTTTAGGTTTAAAAGGGGAGGATTAGGATATATTCTTAAATATATGAGTAACATTGTTCCCCTAATGAGAACATGTTACTCCGTTTGCATTTTTCTCTTAAGTTTTTGATTTGCATGTTTTAGTGGTACCGATAAGGTCAATTTAGGGTTCTTAAAGCTGTTCTATTTTATCATTTATATTTAGTTATAGTGAAAATGGCAGCGTAACTGATAAAAATGACGATTATGATCTTGAATGAATAAATTCGAAACTGTCAAAAGAAGGAATTTAAATCGAACGTTTATTTTTTGATAATATTTCTGCCGTCGCAATAAAAACTGTTTGGTAAATTAAAAAAAAAAAAAATGAAATTGAAAAAATAAAATGTATTTAAACAGCTGTCTTAATTTACCAACCTATTTGATAAAAATAAATTAGAAATTCGAGCAAGTCTTAAAAAGAGTAGTAGAGCTCTCTGTGAAGGAGCTCGTCCGGGGAAGAACTACCCCCATACCTATTTCTGCCGCCAAGAGCGCTGCTCCGACCGGTTTGAAGGGTTTGGGTGCCGGCGTACCTAATTACAGGCACACGAGACATGCCACCTCTGTCTCTTGGATGGTAACGCATCTCCAATACCTCTTGTGTTATACGCGGCGGTCAACACTTAACATCGGTGTGCCGTCGGCTAGTTTGCCATCTAATAACTTAAACTAAAAAAAACTTATTTTACTAGCACTTTATTCTGACGGCTAGATTTATTGAGGTTTCAGCGGTTTATGTGCTCATTTAATTATCTTCTGTTAATTGTGCTGTTTCTTTACCAAGATATTCCTTTTTATTCGGTTAATATATGATATACATATATATTTTTTTATTTGTTGCATAGATTCGCTGAGTGAGATTGTTGCTCCTTACTCAGTGGGTGAGGAGGCAGCGCGATTTTACTACTTAAAATATTGTAATATTAGGTGTAGTTAGTGATATTTAAATTAAGCGAGCCACGTCGCTCGTGCATTCAAAATTTCCAGCCCCATTATGGTATTTTTTGTTAATTATGCATTATTTACAATTATTTTTGTTTTTATTAAAACTTCACTCATCTATTTAGATTACTAAGGAGTTGACTTTCTAAAGCTTCTTCTTCAACGATATAAAACAAAATTATTTTCCTGCGTCTTAGTATCTATTTCGGAGTTTTCTGTACCTAAGTTTATAGAATTAGGCCACATTATTTAAAATTAAAATCAACATTTTACACTGCAAACTAGGAACAACCTAAATTTAAAAAATTGCTAGACGAACTACTCTTTAGGCTTATTTTGAACAAAAAATGCATGTACATATAGTCTTTGTGTTTCTTTCGAATTTTTCAGTACCTAAATGGAATTTTATGATGATGCTACATTATTTTAAATTTAAAACAAAAGACTTGCCAGGGAAAACCTTAATACTATAAAATTTGTAGGTTTATTAAGTAATATAAGTAAATAAGTAGGTTGTTAAGTCACAGAAGTATATAAATATGTATTTAATTATTCATTAGCTTAAGGTTTAATGACAAGTCATAGAAGTATATTAATATGTATTTAATTATCGATTAGCTTAAGGTTTAAAGTGGGTGGAAATGGGTTATATATGAGTAGAAAACATTGTGCTCCTAATGAGCAAATGTGTCATTAGTGATATTTAACATAAGCATTAACTACGTTTTGGCGTCTATTTAGAAATTTTCAGCCCCTATAGTTTTATTAATGCCATATTATTTACAATAAAGCAATAGGTTTCACTTCAAACTAGGCACAACGATAGTAAAAAATAATAAAAAAGACACTTCTCTAAAACTTTTTTGGCGTGTTTTAACAGAAATCGAAATATATATTTTTTTGACGTAAACTTATCCTATCTATTTAGATTACTTTACGTAGGGGTTAACTTTCTTAAGATCTTTCTTCAACGATATTAATTAATTTATTCATTACCTCTGATTTAGGTCGTTCTTTAAAATCTCTGTCAGTTTCCTATTTTTATGTCATAACATAGAGAAAAGCTATATTTTTATAAATAGGTACCAAGTTTAGACGTAAAAGACTTAAATTATAAATTACCTAGCTGATAAAGTAGATAGAAAATTACTATAAATAAAATGATCTTGTTAATTCATGATCACAATGACGATTGGGGCAACCGAGAAAACCTGTAGTAATAGATATTATAAGTAGTCTGGTGTCAGACATACTCGTATAATATTTTGTTCGATGAAATGTTTCTTTATAAATTTAGTTACTCATTAGGTTCAAAATTCTAATTAAATAATATTACAGTTAAACTTTTTGGATAAATGTAAATATTTTTTTCTTAAAAATATGTTGTTTTCAATAAATCATTCTGTTGTGTGTTTATGTGCATTGTTCTTTATTCGACATCGTTCGTCGGTGGACGAAGAGGGTGCAGTGCAACAGTGTTTCGTTTGCAAAATTGTCCGTTTTAAATATGCGGTTAGAGTACTTCCATTATTTTATTAACTTTTTAAATCTCGCTAAGCATTTATTTATTCGTTTGTAAATTAGTTTGTAAGGTGTACATTATTCTGTCTAAAGAGGGTTAAATGCGAAGCAAATGTAGCAATATATACATGAGTATATCTCATAATAGTATAGTTATATTGAAAAAGATAAATTGAAATGAAATAAGCCACATAAATGAATTAATTTACTACACCTATAATAAGAACATACATGTAGTAGTTAAATGGATAAAACACAATTCAAAATCAGTCAAAACATCGGCAGAACAACGAATAAATTTTTAACAAATGCATATTTCATTATGAGATTTCATACAGATACCATTTGAATGACCGCTAGTCTAGTTTCATTTCAATCTATGTACCATAATGTTAGAATATTAGTTTTAAGTTGTACATTATACGCAGAAAGTCAGATTGTTTGAAATAGTTAGGAAAAAAAGCTTCATTAAGCTATAGAATATGTAGGTTACATAGGTATAATTAGTATAATTATGAACTATGCGCTACCACCAACGTCACCGTGGAAAAGGCTGTGTTCTGAACTACTTATATCTAAATGTATGTTTAAAAGGTAGGCTTATATTTATTAATATAACTTGGGAGATGCGATGTTCTACTTACGATATCTTGCAGTCATATTATCCGATTTTCGTATCCGGAGGTGCGGATGTTCTTCTTAAAATAATATAGTTTAACAAATATAAACACGAGTCTTTAAATATATATGTATTTGGAGACGTAGATTTTCTCCTCAAAATATATTGTACTAATTAGAAATGAAATTAATATAAATTCTTAATCAACATTATTCTCCTCGTAAATAATGTGTATTTAAAACACATATTATGAAACTTCGAAGATATTTTGTACCTATATCTCAACTATATTTAAGGCCACATGGAGAATTTGGTGTCTGGTTATCAAGCATTTAATGTGAGTGTTTTCGTAAGGACGATAATGTTCTTTTTCATAATATTGATGTATAATTATGGTATATTCACAGTATAAAAGCATACAATATTGGGAAATATGTAAAACGATATAAGAAATAGTTTAAGCACTAAAATTTTATGATAATTGCATCTTGATGTTCTATGTGTTTTAATGGTGTATCTTGTAGAGGTTCTGAGTATATGCATGATATATCGATGTGTATAACTTCACTTTCACTGAATAACCATTATCTTGTAATAACTTATTCTAGACGAGCTGTTTAAAGTAGTCAAAGTTATATACCTATGTGTGTCTCTTTAAAAAGCAAAGTAACTTATCCCTATATTATACCTATTACTCGCTCATGTTCACAATATGAACACAATGTGTTTTAACTTTATATCATAATGAAAGTGTAGTCAAAACTTGATGTAACATCTACAGATTGCGAACGACTTAAAAAAACTGTTCTTGCGCTGTCGAATCCATGAGATCAAATGTCCGTTTGAAAGACATGTAAAATTAACTTGACAAGTGTCGATCTTGTCTAGAAGAGCGTGTTATCCTAATTTATGTAATTTATAAAAGGTGGAATGTTCGAAATTTTATTGAAAAAAAACCAAATAACCATGTAGTATGGTGTATTAACTGATCAATGACTTGAAATGTATTAAAAGAAATAACCCAAAAAAAGAACAAGTTCACGGAAGGAACAAACTGTTCCTATTTCGAAAAAAAAAATGTAAAACATTGTAATTGAGGTTTGGCGTAATCAACATCTTCAGAAAGAAATTGAGAAAAATGAAATTAATAAAAATTGAGTATAGTAGAAGAGACCTAAAAATATCTTTATATTTCTCCCCAGTGATAAGGTAGAATGTAATTTTTGGTCAGGTTGGCTATATTGTTTTGGTAAACTTTCACATTATAAATGTGAACAAATGGTAAACTTTTGTATGATAGGGTAAGCCCTTCCTTTGTGAGGATGTCTATGGACTGCATTACATATGAAATGACTTAAAAAAGGATATAAAACTTTATATGTATGCTCTGTCTTTATAATGTTGTATAATGCAAATTATCTATTTCTGAAATAAAGTACTTTGGTGTATAAACGATTTTTATTTAATTCTTATATCCTTCCCAATTTGTCCTCTGACATACATTATTTTGAGACAAACACACATTACCACTCTTTTTTATAGAAATAGATAGCTATGTCGCAGCCAATTAGCTTAATCAGCCGTTTAATTGGTTGCCTGCCTTTTCATTTAAATGTGCCGATTTTTTAGCGACTTCTTTTTTAGTGACATCTTTTGTTCAATATACCCAGCAAGTAAAAGAACACTTAAATCTTGGATTACGCCAGGCTTGCTGCAGTGTATCCGGCACCGAGATTCTCTCCATAAAAAAGTTAAACAGTCTCCGGAAAATGAAACATTAATAGTTACATACAAACGGTACAGAAATTTTTGCGCAAAACTTTTGAAAAAAATAAAAAGAAAATATGACTCTGAAGAACTAAACAAGGCTTCTCAAAATCCAAAAAAACTATGGGACACCATTAAAACTATCACTAATTCTCAAAAAACGAAGAATCCTTCCAACCAACTTTTAACTCACTCCTACTCTCCCGAACAGTCTTGCAATAAGGTAAACGAATTCTTTGTCAATATTGGAAAAAAACTTGCAGAAAATATTCAGAATACTCAAAACCACGAACCTTCAACACGGCTCTAAATCCAACAAATCTTTTGTTTTAGAACAAACAGATCCTGATGAAGTCATAAGTACAATTAACCAGTTAAGGGTTAATGAGGCCACTGGATGGGATCAAACCTTTCTTAGAAGATATTCTCGAACCCTTGCACCTATACTATGCCACATTTTCAACCTCTGCTTTGAATTGGCTACCTTCCCTACTTCTTTTAAAAAGGCAATCATTCATCCTATCTTTAAGGGTGGCGACGGGAGTTTGCCGGATAACTATCGCCCAATAGCAGTTCTTAGTGCCTTGTCTAAGGTTCTCGAACGCCTCCTAAACAAACGCCTAGTGCTAGAGCTGGAACACTTTGAGCTGTTATCACCCCATCAGTTTGGCTTTCGCAGGAACAAATCCACTTGTGACGCTGTACATATGTTAGTCAACAATATAGTGGAAAAGTTGAATGCCAACCATTAAGTCCTAACTATATTTCTGGATCTTGCGAAAGCATTTGACACCGTTCCCGTCCCCACTCTTTTACTCAAACTTGAAAGTTTAGGTGTGAAATAACTCTTGAACAGATCAAGTGGAGCCCCCCCTCCACTTGATCTGTTCAAGAGTTATTTTACCAATCCTCCCAATTAGTGGCTATATATAATCACAAAAGTGATGAGCTACCCATCCAATATGGCGTGCCTCAAGGAAGCATTTTGGAACCCACACTGTTTCTTGTATTTATTATCGAACTCTGCAATTTTCGAATCCAAATGCCTCAAAAATCCCAAATGCCTCAATAGTTTCCTTTGCAGACGATACTGTCATCACCTTCACCGCTAGCTCATGGCCGGAACTGCAAGCAGCGGCACAAGACTGCTTTAATTCTACCTTGAAGTGGCTTACAGCACACACACTGAATCTCAATGCCAGTAAAACTAACTTTATCACTTTTCCATCACCAACAATTCGCAACCAAAAACCTCAATTTGTTTAAAAGCCCTTTCTTGTCTCACACAATCACAACTGAATTGTCAATGTCCTACTTCAACCGCAGTGGAACAAGTTAAATTACTTGGTATGATTCTAGATAAAAACCTTAATTTTGGATCACACATCAACATTGTTACTGGACGCTTACGTAAACTTATTTATATCTTTAAAACACTGCGGCACGTTGCCAATCCTGTAATTATCCGAAATGTATATTTTGTTCTCTGCCAGTCAATCCTCATTTATTGTATCTCTTGCTGGGGTGGTGCGGCAAAAACCTTACTTATGCCACTGGAGATCGCTCATAGAGCTGTTCTAAAAGTGGCTACATTCAGACCGATTCTTTTCCCAACTACCGATCTTTACAGATCATGCCATTTACTAAATGTGAGACAATAATTTATCCTACAAATAATTTTATTACAACACAAAAGAACGTCCTTTAGGAAAATATCAAAACGCCTAAAAGACCTTATCTGCACAGTCCCACCGGCACGTACAGCTTTTATTAAAAATTCGCTCTATACCTCGGCCCTTCACTTCATAATAAAGTTAATAAAAAAACTCCAATTTACGGCTCAAAATATCTCATTTGTAAAAAGACTGCTCGCTCTTACCTACTTAACCTTAACTACAAGGAAACGGAAGAATTCCTGAAGAAATGATAAACACATTCATGCATCACACACAACACAAAAATTATAAAAACCTAACACACACCACACTATTTACAAATACTCTACACATAACACTGAACTTATTTTTTTTTAATTTCTGTTACTTTGTTTATTTATTTATTTTTGGTTTTTACGATAAGTTATCTAATAAATATTATTTTCTATGTAAAATTTATACGTACATGCTGACTTGCTGCTACACGTACTAGGTTTAAGTAAACCACTATGTTATCACAGGGGATCGGACCTGTTTCTTCTAAACACAGGTTACCTCGTAACCTATCTAGAAGAACAGTACTGCAACCACTAACTAGATCTAGAAACGTTATTATACCAGTGTGACTATACCTTGCATTGTAATCTAGTCCTAACTTACTCAATAAAAAATATTATTATTATTAATATCGTTTAATGACTTGCCCATGGCACTTATTTCGCTGATTAAACGGCATAGTTGAAAAGGCTAGACTTTTAATGAAACGGCGGATTCAGCTAGTTGGCTGCGACAGCTACATTCGCAAGTGGTGAAATCAATACAAATAGTTGCTCAGTTGTGTGCCTCTTAAACTTTTTATATTCACTTTCTCGATCCTAATGAATAAGGGCCTTTTTTATGGATGGAAAATCATCAAATGACTCCTCCTGTTGTGGGCGAAGCGGAAGGGAGTGTCAGACTCTTACTGACTAAAACCCTTCCGTGCTCCTCCTAGCGCCCTTTGCTGCCTGCTCCTGGCAGGCTCTGGTCCTAACGGGCCCCGTCTAGTTTGCTGACATCATTTAATTGTAATTTTTTTGGACTAGTCTCGATGTGCTAATTCGATGGTTCCGTCCTTGGTCACCTGGTGAAATTAATAGGACTCACCAAGACTCATACAATGAGCCCACACTCGATGGGTTTTCTAGTAGCTATTCAAGGGTTCTTTCGTCCACCGTCCAGGTCCATCATCAAGCCCTTGTCATCATACTAAATGAAGAGGACTCGTTAAAACATATCTATTGAGCTCACGCTCGATGGGTTTTCTATGGTAGGTGCCAGATAACTTGCTATAAAGTACATTGACCTTTCCCTAATATCCCTTCGTAGATACCCGAACAAATTAAAAACCGTTTTTCATCACTAAAGAGCGTAAATGATCACGATAGAAGTCGACTCAGGACAGCTTTGTTTTTATTTTTATTTTTGATAGTAAGAAAGTCAATAAATATATATGGGTCAATGAAAGTTATTGCACATCTGGCGCCTACCATAATAGCCATTTAAGGGTTCTGTTGTTTACCGTCCAGGTTCATCATGAGGTCCTCGTCATCTGACAAAATGAAGAGGACTCGTTAGGACACATCAATCAAGCCCACGCTCGTTGGGTTTTCTAGTAGCAATTCAAGGGTTCTGGTGTTTACCGTCCTCTGGTCCATCATTAGGCCCTCGTCGTCTGACAAAATGAAGAGGACTCGTTAAAATACATTTATTAAGCAAACACTCGGTGGGTTTTCTAGTAGCCATTTAAGGGTTCCGTGTTCATCATCGGGTGCTCAACATCAAAAAAGAAAAAAGGACTCACTAAATCATCCAATGAGTCCACCCTATTGAGTTTACTAGTTGTTATTCCCGGGGTTTTGTAATCTTTCTTCCAGGTCTGTCACCTTTCTTCTAGGTCTGTCACCTTATAAAATCGATAAGACTTACTAAGACACGTACATACAGCTCCAGAAAACATCACCCCCTACTACATATTGTCACCAGTTAGTGCATTTTAAAGCAATAAGGTTAATTATGTGTGCTCCCAAAATAAAAATTAAATTAAAAGATACTAAACTCGGGCGCCAGGGAGATTCACACAGTACAAAAGTAATAAAAGGTTGCCGGAAAGAAGTAATCGGAAGAGTCAGACTTTTAATCTGCCGGTGGGAGGCTAAACAAAGAAAATCAAAACAACTATTTTATCTTTTCTCCATTTAATGGCCCGTAGCTTTTATAATTTTTAAACCAATAAACTAAATTATAATATGGTTTTAAATTAATACATAAATTAGGAATGTGATATTATTGCATCTTGCACTAAATGAGTTAAGATTTAATAGAAATAAAAAATCCTACCAGATTGCTGGCTTTAAAAACAATAAATACGAAACCGTAGAAGAGATGATTGCCGGATTGCCGTAGTGTTCCAAAAAAAATAAGTAATAATTTCGGATATTTAAAATCCAAAAATGAAATAAAATAAAACTAATTTGAAGAAAGAAAAACTGGAGAAAGAAAAAAAAACGCCAACAGGGGGCTGTAACAAAACATTAAAACGTTAAAAAAAGTCATTAAAATGCGAACACGTGTAAGCGTGCATTTGGGCTAAAACTTACCGTTTTCTTCTATTAAAATAACTTTGATGCGCATACGCAGCCAATCCTATTATGCATGCGAGCGAAAACCATCAAAATCTGAAAATTAACAATTTCGTCTAATAAGATTCTATCACGAGACGCAGACATTACAATGTCCTGAAGAACTCAAACTTACCGAAAATTAAGGTCAATCCTTCTCACAAAATCGTTCTAGGTCCGTTTGAAAATCATTGCCTTTTCATTTAGGCCAAAATATCCGAGATAAATACGGATTAGAGAAAATATTGGCGAGCGATTCAAAATTATCGACCGGCCATTTCTAAATCAAAAGCGTAGAGTAGCAATGTCAAAAGTGACAGCTGACAGCTTACATCAAAACTAGATTATTGTAGTTCGGAAATCGACTAAAACCATAAAGCATGTGACGAGGTAAAAAAAACTCGTTACATTACATCCCTCCCCGAAAAAATAAAAGAAAGCAATTTCTTTTATGCTACCAAAACAACAGAGAAAAGCAAAAACTTAAAAAAAGAACAAGGAAATATAAATTCCAAAAACTGTAAACCAAAAAGGTTTAGAAAAGATCAGGATAATAAGACTGCAAGGAAAATATCCGCCAAGTCTATAATCAACAAACCAGAATGAAATTAATCAATGAATGTCGCTAGAGTATAATGACATGCATAGAAAAAAACAAAAAGTACAGTGAAGCCAAAAGCACAACCGACCTACAATACAAAAAGAACCACCATGAGTGCAGTTAGGCACCTACGCCACTGACTAACAAGTTAAATCCAAGAAATACTGTAAGTACAGTAAAGCGCAATCGTTGTTACCAACGTGTATAAGGCTACAAACAAAAAACTAATTTCAGTACGGTTAGGCACCATCGCCACCGACTAACAGATATAACTCCACAAAAATACCAATTTGAGTTCGGTTAGGCACCATCGCCACCGACTAACAAGTATAAAGCAACACAAAAAAACTAAATTGAATACAGTTAGGCGCAATTGCCGCTGTCTAACAAGAATAAACCAAAAAAATGTCTATATGAGTACAGTTAGGCACCATCGCCACTGACTAGCAAGAACAAATTATAACCGTATGTAACAGTTTTAAATCTTCACATCACTAAGGATGTAAAAATACAAAGAAGAATGTTGTGATCGGCATAACACCACCAATTTCCCGAGCACAAACACCTTCGAAAATAAACGCATATTGTAATAAGTCCACCAATATCGGGGCACAGTATCGAAAAAAAGATTGCATACTGTGGCAAATCCACCAAATATCGGGGTACAATAGCAAAAATTTGCATATTGTGATCGGCACAACTCCACCAACTTTCCAGGCACAATAGCAAAAAAAAGATTGCATACTGCGATCGGCACAACTCCACCAACTTTCCGAACACAATAGCAAAACAAAATATTGCATACTGCGATCGGCACAACTCCACCAATCTACCGGGCACAGTAGCAAAAAACAACGAAATCAAGGGAAAAAAAAAAATATACCGAGATCCGTAAAACAAATAGGAAAATCTCTACAAGTGAGAATAAGGCCACAAGTATTGAAATACCTAGAGTACAAATGCACAGAAAACCAACTTGAAAACAAGAGCTAGCAATTCTGCAAAAAAAAACAGAAACACAAAAATCGATACTATTTCTACTAAGGGAAGCTGTATGATTCGCGTAACTTAAAAATAAATTAAGATTTTGCATTCTAACACAATAAAGTTAGAAGCAAATTCTAGACATACAAATAAAACAATACCTAAAGTGTATAAAAGTACCTATACAGAAATTGTATACAAGAATATATAAAATTGTATACAAGACTGTGTATATAAAAAAATAAAATATAAGATCTTTTGATATGTAAAACGTATTTGTGTGGTGGAAAAGGTTATTAAAATGTCCTAAGTAATATTTTAGAATGTTAAGAAATCGAATCCAATAAATTTATATGAAGCTACCTAACATACTATCACATTCAAAGGCCTGTAAACTTATCATACATTCCATCATACATCACACTATCATACGGCCCCTCAAACAAAAATATCAAAATCAAGACTAACACTTGGAAACCAAATTAAAATTTAATTATATCTTTAACATGATAACGACCAGCAGAACCTTTATTAAGGTCTTTCAGAATATAAACGTTATCAGAAATCTTTTCAATAATTTTACATTTAATAAACTTAGGAGCGAGTTTTGCCGAAAAATAAGTAGGTGCATGAGATTGAACGAAACTCCTCCTCCACACAACATCACCCACATCAAAAGAAATGACTCTACGACTTTTATTATAATAGCGAGCATTACGCTGATAAGCTTTTAATAAATGAGTTTGAACTTTAACAAAAATATCACTAAGTGAATTAAGAGAATCAGCATAGTGACTTCTATTGGAAACTTCCAGTTCACTCAAGTTATCAACTGAGTTACTTAAACGATGTAAAGAACCATCAAAAATAAGTTCCCTACCAAACATTAAAAAGTTAGGTGTGAAATCTGTAGCAAGATTAACACTATTATTCAAAGCTAATTGAACGTGAGGTAAATATTTAGACCAAGTTCTATGATCATCCTTAACAAAACAAGCTATGCAAGTTTCAACAGTTTTGTTATATCTCTCAACAGGATTATTTTGAGGTGTGTATAAAGTGTTATAAAATAGTTTATTAATATTAAAACCGTTCAAAAATTCTACGAAATGTTTAGAAGTAAATTGTGTACCATTATCACAAACAATTATCTTGGGACAACCAAATTTAAGAAATATTTCTTTTTCAAAAAGTTTATTTATTACTCTAGTAGTAGCATTTATCATAGGAAAAATCCAGCAGTATTTAATGAAAACATCAACAACCGAGAGAATATATTTATGTCCAGAATAAGTTTTAGGTAATATACCTATAATATCCACTGAAAGCATCATCATAGGTTGATCGACTTTTTTAGGATTAACCATAATACCAAAAGGAGGATGAGTGGTATGTTTATAAGCTTTACAAGTATCACAGGCTAGAATATATTTTTGAACATCATTAAACATTCCTTTCCAAAAATAGTGTTGTTTTAATTTATTTAAAGTTTTATGAATTCCAAGATGACCAGAATTAATATCATCATGATTAGAACGAACTGTATCTAAAATATGTTCTTTAGGAATAACTATTTTCCAATTAAGACGATTATTAGGATCAAACTTATTTTTACAAAATTTATATAAAGTTTTATTTTCTACTCTAAAGTTTTTATATCTGCAAGGAGATTTTTGACAATTAATAAATACTTTTTTATACCAAGGATCATAAATATCATCATCTGGCAAAACTAAATTATTTTGAGAAATTCCTATAGCGGCGACTTCAATACGTGATAAAGCATCTGGGACTAAATGTAAAGATCCTTTTTTATGAACTATATCAAAAGTAAATTGAGAAATTCTAGCAGCCCAACGCGCTAAACGTCCACTGGGATTACTAAGACCTAAAAGCCACTTTAAACTAGCATGATCAGTAATTACGGTAAACTTCATTCCTTCAATATAAGGTCTGAAATGTTCTATTGAAGCTAAAATAGCTAGTAATTCACGTTCTGTGGTACTATAATTACGTTCACATTTATTGAGTGATCTAGAATAGAACGCAATAGGATGTTGATCTCCATTATCATCCTCTTGACTCAAAACACTACCAATGCCGACAGAACTGGCATCACAATGTAAAAAGAAAGGTTTTTCAAAATTAGGGCATTGCAAAACAGGAGCAGTAATTAAAGTTTGTTTCAACTCATCAAATGCATTCTCAGCTTCATCGTTCCAACAGAGTGATTTTTTAGAATTTTTACTACCAGCTGTTAATTTAGTTAAAGGAGAGGCGATATCAGCAAATTTACAAATGAACCTACGATAATATGAGCATAAACCAAGAAAACTACGAAGTTGTTTAACGGATTCAGGACGTGGGAAACTTTTGATGGTATCTAACTTAGAAGGATCAGTATGCAAACCATTACTGTCAACTATATAACCAAGATAACGAAGTCTATCTTTACAAAAATTACACTTTTTCAAATTAACTGTCAACCCAGCATCTTTCAGTATATTATAAATTCTGTGTAAATACTCTATATGTAATTTAAAATCCGAATTTACACAAATTAAATCGTCTAAATAACAAAATACCGTATTATCAAATTCAGGACCAAAAAGTTTATCTACAAGTCTCTGCAGCTCAGCTGGTGCATTAGTGAGACCGAATGGCATACGAACAAATTCGAAAAGTCCTTTTCCCGGAACTACAAAAGCAGTCTTTTCTCGAGAAGATTCTTCAAGAGCAATTTGCAAAAATGCTTTAGAAAGGTCAATTGTACTAATATATTTAGCTCCCCCAAGATTATCTAATATTCTAGAGGTATATGGAAGAGGGTAGGAATCCTTTATAGTTACCGAATTTAAACGTCTTGAATCCAAACATAATCTAGTACTACCATCCTTCTTTTCTACAGCTAAAACAGGTGAGCACCAAGGTGATTTAGAAGGTTGAATGATACCCTCCTTTAATAAAACTTCAACTTCATCAAAAAGTTCCTTCTGCTTTGCAGGACTTAAAGGCCAATATCTTTGTTTAAAAGGTTCACTAGTAACATTAATTTTATGTTGAACGAGATGAGTAAGACCTAGGCCTTTCTTTTCGTAAGAAATATTTTCAAAAAGTGAAACAGTATCATTTAATTTATGTTTCTCAGAAGGAGAAAGTTCATTAGCAGAAGTGACAGTACAAACTTGAACTTTATTGCTTTGCACATAAGTTATATTTTTCCATAAATCTTTAGCCAAATCAAATTTTAACCAAAAATCAAAACCTAAAATGAAATCAGGTTGAAAAGAAGGTATAATTAGAAAGTTAATATTTTTAGTTAAATTATCACAAGTAACTGGCAATTCAATAGTACCAATAATTTTCTGTGAAGAACCATCAGCTGTATAAGCAGCACTAGAAACAGAATTTATTTTATAACCTAAATCTGAAAATTGTTTATGACTATTTGAGCCCAAAACACAACTATTGGAACCACTGTCCAACAAACCGGAAAAAGTATGGTTACCTACGGAAAATCGTAAATACGGTCTAGTGTCATTATGTTTAACAAATAAAACAGGAGCTGATCTATAAATTTTAAAGAATGTTTTTAAATAATCTAACCAATCTGCAAAGTCTTTGTTACGAGTAACATCATCAGGTTTGTGACATTTCACAAAATTTTCCTTCATCGAGACACTCGCGGTTATATCAATAACAGGGGCTCGATGCGACCTAATCAGTTTTTTGACTCACTAGAAATTTTATTATCTACGTTACAAACATCACAATTCTTAGATGTGACTCCAACCTTTTGACATTTAAAACAAATAACGCCAGGTATGGATGTACAATTTTTAAAATTATGTCCAGATTCTTTACACTTTAAACAAGTTAATTTTGACGAAACTGCATTAGACTTAACTGTAGGTTTATCAGTTTTAAAATCCTTGAAAGATTTTCTGTTGACGAAAACTTCAAGTTCTTTTGCAAGATCAAGAAATTGTTCCACAGAATCAATCTGCCTACCAAATATAAAAGGTGTGTAAATAGGCAACATGTTATGTTTAATTATATTTACCAAAACTGCATCAAACAATGGAAAAGAAAGACGACTAGCCATGTCCATAATTTCCGTAATAAAGTCTGCAAGAGATTCAGAACTCTTCTGTTTCTTCGTACGAAGGTCATGTTCCAAAAAATAATCAAAATCCGGCTTGTCAAAACGTTTAAGTAAAGCAAGTTTAAGCTCGTGCCATGATGGAATACGAATACGAATAGTGCGAAACCATTTAAGAGCAATACCACTAAGCAAGTCTGTAAATGAACCAACCAATAAAATCTCATCAAAATTTTTATATAAGAAATATTCTTCAACTTCAGTAATAAATTCTCTAACACAAGTTTTCCCATCAAATTTAACTTTACTCTTTTTCAAGTCTGGCAACTTAATTGCAGAAGGCAAATTCTTTTTAATATGTTCATTAACCAAAACATTCATGGAATTAAATGAAGGCAAAGCATGCGTGGCAAAAGCTGAAGAAGAGTGAGCAACCCTGTCATTAGGATCAAAACAATGTTGTACTTCTGTCAAATTAATCATGTCAGCAACATGAGCGCTAGGATTGGGGGCTGTACATGCACCATCAGATTCTAAGTTATTTTTATCAGCTAGAGGCGGAGAAAACTGAACTTCCCTATCCATGATGAATAAGCAAAATGAAGATCAATGAGCAAAAAGCAAAACTTTAAATTGCAAAATTTTTGAGGTTAAGTTTAATTTTTAAAATTGTTTTTGTGAAAATATCAAAGTGTTTGGCAGTGAAAAGATGCAATAATAACTGACAAAACAAGTTTAAATCTCTTAGTTAAAGTAGATTAAAAAGTAAAACTAAAGTTCACTTAAATTAAATATGAAACAAAGTTACACCGCACTAAGTTTTACACCGTTGAGAACTTAAACAAAAGAAAACTGTCTTACCATACAAGTATGTTGTTTTGTAAGAGTAAAGAGATAAGTGCTGTAACAATAAAAGTTAACAAAACACAATAGAACAATATTGTTAGTAAGAAAATATTGTCTACAAAAAATATCAAAATAATTTAAGTTGTTTACAACAATTATTAACAATAGTAAAATTCAGAAATGAAACAATGTATTCTGTAAACAATACCAGAAAATAATTAGATGCAATAATATCACAATAAAGTAAAAAAAGCTACTTCAAGTGTCCCTGTTCGCAGAGCGACAAATGTCACCGGTTATGTGCATTTTAAAGCAATAAGGTTAATTATGTGTGCTCCCAAAATAAAAATTAAATTAAAAGATACTAAACTCGGGCGCCAGGGAGATTCACACAGTACAAAAGTAATAAAAGGTTGCCGGAAAGAAGTAATCGGAAGAGTCAGACTTTTAATCTGCCGGTGGGAGGCTAAACAAAGAAAATCAAAACAACTATTTTATCTTTTCTCCATTTAATGGCCCGTAGCTTTTATAATTTTTAAACCAATAAACTAAATTATAATATGGTTTTAAATTAATACATAAATTAGGAATGTGATATTATTGCATCTTGCACTAAATGAGTTAAGATTTAATAGAAATAAAAAATCCTACCAGATTGCTGGCTTTAAAAACAATAAATACGAAACCGTAGAAGAGATGATTGCCGGATTGCCGTAGTGTTCCAAAAAAAATAAGTAATAATTTCGGATATTTAAAATCCAAAAATGAAATAAAATAAAACTAATTTGAAGAAAGAAAAACTGGAGAAAGAAAAAAAAACGCCAACAGGGGGCTGTAACAAAACATTAAAACGTTAAAAAAAGTCATTAAAATGCGAACACGTGTAAGCGTGCATTTGGGCTAAAACTTACCGTTTTCTTCTATTAAAATAACTTTGATGCGCATACGCAGCCAATCCTATTATGCATGCGAGCGAAAACCATCAAAATCTGAAAATTAACAATTTCGTCTAATAAGATTCTATCACGAGACGCAGACATTACAATGTCCTGAAGAACTCAAACTTACCGAAAATTAAGGTCAATCCTTCTCACAAAATCGTTCTAGGTCCGTTTGAAAATCATTGCCTTTTCATTTAGGCCAAAATATCCGAGATAAATACGGATTAGAGAAAATATTGGCGAGCGATTCAAAATTATCGACCGGCCATTTCTAAATCAAAAGCGTAGAGTAGCAATGTCAAAAGTGACAGCTGACAGCTTACATCAAAACTAGATTATTGTAGTTCGGAAATCGACTAAAACCATAAAGCATGTGACGAGGTAAAAAAAACTCGTTACAATATATGTATAAAAGCGCCATCTCTTAGGTTGATATTCTACGAGGCTTACGTGCGCGCCATCTCTGTTTAAACAATAAAGTTCATGCAAGCGACCACTACGTAATATCCATCGCATCCTACATAATATTGATCATCCAAACACGTTTTCCACAAACATTATATTTTACAAAATTCTAAAAACTCAACAGAATTTTGAAATTTAAGAAAATCTTAACAATCCGTATTGAGGATCGAACCTGATTCCATTTACTCAAAAGGTGTGACCAAGGGAGACAAGGATTCATTTTTATATTTATATAGAATGTCACAGCAAACCTCAAACAATTCTTCATATCACTGGAGCTTGTATGACATTGACTCAAAACGACAAAACTCATAATGGCATAATCAACTAGTTAACACCAAACTCGCTAAAAAATTTAAACTTATGCAGAATCCATAATTGCATACACACCTTTATAAATATTCACCAACAGCAGTTTTAGAAAATCACTTTCACAACAGTAGAACTCAATGTGTTTTTTTATTGTCTACATGTTAATTGACTTAAATAAACCAATGTCCCGTTTTGAGTCAAAGAATAAATGGTCACGTTAGGTATGGCGGGTTAAGCGCGCGTATCCATAGACAATGACACTATTTTTCTACATTTTGTCAATGAGCCCATATTCTCAAATAAATTTTTTTCGAATAAATCTTCTGAAATTGGTATTAAAAACGAGATTTTTTGCACCGACACCTTTAAAACGTTCATGATGCGCTGTCAAGTGGCGTTGGCCGTAGAAGACTGTTTCCTGATTCGAAAATCGCTCTGTGCATTCTTGTACACTACGCAATCTTGCACACCCCTGCCTACATAGCATAACCGACCATAGCTAGGTTTCCCATATAATAACAAATTCTGATAACATAGCCGTGAGCCTCCTTCACGTGTCTATAAAAATTCGGAAGTAGGTACGACCGAAACGGTTTGTAAATAGGTAATTATAGCTTCCGATTCCTTTGGCGAAAATTCCGTCCCGAAAATTTACATTTTTAATGCGTTGTGTTTTCTTTTGTATAAAAACTTTTTACAAAAAAACACAACTGACTTCAAAACAAAAAAAAAACCACTACAAAGTATAAAATAACTGTAATTTCGGAAGACGGGTGTTTTTTGTTGTTTCTTCGTTTTTTGACACCGACTTCCGAAATTATAGTTATTTTATACTTTTTAGTGATTAGCTTTAACTAAACCTAACGCAAAAAGAATCATCAAGATCGGTTCATAAACAATAAAGTTATGCCCGAATAGATAACTCCAAAGCCATGGTTGAATTGTAAACATCTGCGTACCCCTTCAAAGCGTACCGGCGTGTGATGATATGTTATGAACTGGTGTAAACAATAAACAGACATGCGGTTTCAGCAATCCTGACAGGTTTGCTATCATTTATTGAAGAGTTCCGTTACCTATCTCCGAAGTTCTTCATCAGATCTTCACCAAATTGAAATGGGACTAGTCCGGGAAGATACTCTTCCAAACAAAAAAAGAATCATCAAAATCGGTTGACAATTGGCGAAAATATCGTTCAACAAACATAAAAAAAATTCAGTCGAATTGAGAACCTCCTCCCTTTTGGGAAGTCGGTTAAAAAACCTGATATTCCTGTATGAATATCCTAATAAACCTTATCTTCAAACAAAAGAAATGTTTTAGTTTCTTTAATAGGATTAAGTGGTACGAGTGGGCGGCTGATGGTCTTACGCCTACGCCATCTGTTTGTCAAGGTCAAAAGTGTGTTAGGCTTAACAAAAAGTTTGGCACGTGATTCATTGAATGGTTTTGGTAAATATTAAAAAAACTGTCCTTTTTCTATTAGCTATACCTTGCACGATGGATCAGACCGGAATAGAAAATAATATAAAATAAAATTGATCCCCCAGGGTATCAGATACAGGGTCTCCGACCGGAATAACTCAAATGCTTCGTGTAATATACACACTGAGTGCGTTAGGCCGGAAATGGCCCGGCGCACTACCGTGCGCCTAGATTTAATGGGCTCCATGCAAAAATTAACCGTATCTCACAGTTATTGGTGTCGTTTTATTTGGTTTGAAGTTGACCACGCCTAGAAAACGGCAACGAATATGGCGCCGAATCGTATTCAGCGGATGCAGGTAACGTACTGCAACGCGCATGCGTGAAATCGACCCATGAAATGAAGGGTTCATCTTGGTTTCTGTTACGCAACTCGCAGAGCCTTGTTAGCGCGGCATCGGAAAAGTCGTCAGTAGTTTTCAATTTCGAGGGTGAATTTTACTGGAAAAAAAGTGATATTGAGTGTGATGTGTTTAATATTGTGGTGGATTTCTGTGTTTCCGATATTTTTGACTGATTTATGGAGTAGTGTAGATTACATGAACTACTTTTTCTGAAATTTGATTGGGATTGGGGGCTGGACAACGCTGGGTTTGAGCAGTTCAAGATGGCGGTCGGAGGGACATGGCTGCTCGTGTGGATCGATACAAACCCCTTGAAATAAAACCTTTATCTACAAAAAAAGTGTGCAGAGATATTTAGTTGGTGGAACATTAGTGGTCGATCTTGGAAACACAAAACACTAGTTTGGGAAAGACTTGGCCTATCTCGACGACGAAGTGCCGGTGTGATGGTCTTATTGTAGAGTGAGTTGTTTGTGATTTTGCATACAATATTAAACATAGTGAAGTGGAGTGTCAAATGTGTGCGAAATGAGTTTTTAGTTATTCATATGTCAATGAGTTGTAGGTGTTCGGTTTGAGATATACGCGTTCCTCCTAACTCATCTTAAGTCATTACGTAAACGTATTCTATATTTCATATCTTAAAAGGGGTACCAACAAATCAGGTCCTTCATTTATTGAGTTTGTACAAGACAGTCATCACGTTTTATTTTTTACCAGAAATAAGTGCGCCGCCAAATACGAGTCGTTGCGTCATCGAACGGAGCAATGGGTGTTAAGAAGCTTGGTGCGGTGTAAGTATATCTGAGAATAAAGCAAATACTTTCCTCACATATAGGCCAGTCAAATTAGCTTTGAACCTTGCAAAAATTTCTAACTCAGATTTTTTTTTGAATCATATATTTTATCTTAGCTCTACTGATAATATAAAAAAATAACATTTTCTATTCTGAAAGGTTTGATTTTTATATAATTAAAAAAGCACTGGTATTAATAACTTGCGCTAATAGATGATCAATTTTGTTGGTTAGTGAATTGACATAATTATATAAGTTACTAGCTGTCCCCTGCGGCTTCGCGCCCGTCATCTGGCTACCTACCCACCCTACCTACGAAACCCATGAATATTTTGAATGGGAAAATGTTTTTCCTTTTATTTATTTTTTTCGTCAATTTTCCAATGTTTTTAAAAGTTACTGCTATTTGGGACGGAGACACAACAAATCAAAAACCATGAAAGTCGGTCCAGCCGTTCTCGAGTTATAAGTGTTCGAACAAACCCGACTTTGTTTTATATACAACATGTAACAGAATAAACGCAATACCTCTTAAGGGGTCATTGTACTCATCATTATGAACAACTTTTAATAAGGGACCAACTCTAAAATCGCAAAATACTCGCTACTTATTTAATTGAAAAGAAAGCAGATATTTTTTAGCTTGAAGTGCAAAATAATAAAATGATATTCTTTACAAAAACAGGAGAGTGGCACGGATTAAAAATGTTTATTTTTCTGATCTCTTCTATAAATGCTCCAAACAATCATGCCAGTTAATGTTATTTCCACCGAGTTATTATTGTAACTAGATGTTTTAAAAAAATCTAACTTGTGGGGATTAACTTTTCTCGGGATACTGTTTGACATATTTTCTTGCCTTTATTGTACATGTTAACGGCGAGAATTTAGCCTAATTTTATACATACAGGACTAGTATTTAATACATATTATTATATAGTTTGTCCTACAAGTGCTAACAAACCTATATGTTCAGGAATACACGTCGCTGCAGAAGACCACCGAACGAGCATCGAGCTCTGGCCTTAGAAGTAATGAAGATGTTGAAGGAACATGATCTATTAGGTAAGGATTAGTTTTAATATTATAGTCATGCATAGATTTTTTTTCGTTCTGTGTGACAATCGGTCCTAAACTAAAGCTAACTCCACTGGAGCGTATCGAGATTTTTCCAATATTAAACAATGGAATTGCATTATATATTATTATCCGCTCCGTTTCACTAGACCGGGATTCGCGAACAAGATTAAAAACTCGTACAAATCTGGAAAGCGGAGCAAGGCAGCAGCGGAGCGGGAAAGCGGAAAAAACCGGCCACCCGGCTCGAATGACTCGTCGCGTGAATTCGGCTTAGCCCCGCACAGTCCGCAACTACGCTCCGCATTGCTCCGCTGCTCCGCTCCGCTGCTTCGCACCGCCTCAATAGTACAAGTAGCCTTAAACTCCGCTCTTAAAAAACACGCTCGTAGGGTTTTGAAGAACACTCGCCAATGTAAGGATGAATTGAAATTCTTGTATTTTTTTTAACAGGTAACAGCCCTAACTTTTGGGGTGAAATATACTAGCAAATTCAAAACATGGACGGGGCCGAACTTGAAGCCAATTCTTACCATTTGGAATGCTTTATTGAACTGACTTGGACCCGCAGGCCACGTCTGACATCAAGTATACGGTACCATAACTTTATGCTCAACTTGTACAAAAAACTGAGCCAATTTCCATAATGTATTTGTTTGACTATAGTTCAAGAGTTCGCTATAATGTTAAGTAGACGCTTCCTACCTCCAGCGCCTGCTCTCAGACCGCGCTCTGAGAGCAGGCGCTTGAGTACTTTCCTGTTTGGATCGAAAACATAAACTTTAGCACGCTACTTCTTCCGAAAATTAAAAAAAAATCTTTTGCCTTTCTCGAACTGACACGAGTTATGCAAGAACAATGAAGTACGAGCTTTTATTCTACTCTGCGTACCGCTACTAAGGTACCGTATTTTGCGGGTTCTAAAAGGTCATTTCGAAAAATTATCATTTTGTAATTCATTAATTGGACTACGTTCAGAATTTGACCTTGATGTATTTTAAATCGAAAGTAGAACTTAGCTCTTAGATCCATATATTATTATGTCTATTGAAGAACAGCAACAGAAGGCAAGGCTCTAAGATTAAAAAAGTAAGAAAATATTTAAGAAACCGGACTGGACCTAAGAAAAATTATAATTGTTGTACTATTCGTGTTTTGAGTAAGTACCTATTCATTTTTAAATAGTTTTGTACATTTTCAATACTCAAAATGCCAACGAAAGTTAGGACTTTTCAACATCAACATCTTGCCAGCTGCCCGCGCTGTTGGGAGGCGCTATCTTAAGTAATCGCATGCTGAAGGGTGTTGCACATGTGTACGCTGGTAGCTTCAAAAAGCACAAAAATAATGTCTCTTTGATTCTCGCGCATTGCGTTTCCACGATCTCTTATACTCTTCTGTTTATATTTATCTTAAGTATATTTTTCCTTTGTTCATTTCTGTATTTATCTCAGTTAGTATCCACATAAGTGGGTTCGCTATCTTGGAGCCTTATGTCTCATGTTGCTCGTCCTAATGTTTACGGTATTTAGCCACGTGTATCAATTTAACTGTGTAACAATTTAATGTTAAGCTGATATCACTTTCAGCAGTATTACTAAGGATACAAAATAACGTCTAACTTTTTTGTGTGCTTGATTACCAAAACACCAAAACTATTGATAAATAAATAAATAACAGTAACCGAAATTATCAGCCATGATAGATTTTCTACATATTGAAAGGGTACAAATAAACTTTTACTGGAATACCGAAATCTTATGTCTTAAATTGAACATTGGAAAGGGCTGCCTTAAGGAATAATAGTTTGTAAGTAGCGCAGTATACATATGTTATGTAGAATTGCGCATTATGAAATAATTAGAACGTTATGGCTAAATTAGTTTCACATTTTAAATGACAGTCTTCCGGGACATCAGCAACCAACTTGTCGACTGTTCACGAGACCAGAGAGCTTGACTTTTCTTCGGCCAAAGAATCAGCATTGCCATTCAACGCAACAATGCTGCCAGTGTTCTGGGCACTTTAGCCATTGACAGCGATGTGTATGAATTTTTTAATGCCCAATGATTTATATTTATATGTAATAACGTACGCATAGCTTAATTTATACTGATATATTAATGATTTAAGTTTTTGATTGATAAATGGTTAAATCAAAAGCGAACCTTAAATTAAATGTACAATATTAATTTCCATAACATTTCACCGATTTCGTATCGCTTGCTATGTAAAACATTTATTTTAAACATTGCTAGGTTTCGAAGTTTCGCCAGTAGCAAAACAAGTATCATGCAGTAAAAGTACAATTTAGAACAGCAGCTCATGTAAAACGAATCCAAATTTTACAAAATAACAAAATAAAAAATACTACACATACTATTTAAAAAGCGATCAAACTACTAAACATCAAACAACTTTATAATTATATTTTATATTATACATTGTAACACCGCAGGGCTTCAGCCTGTGAGCTACTTATAAAGTGTTAGAAATTAAACTCAATTTAAAATTAAACGGAATAATTATTAGATCCATCCGGCCCAACTTCTAGCTACTATATCAGTCTAATAGAAAACAAAAACTTTTTTTTTCTTCCTAATTCAAAATACTATTTATTTTTCTACTAGACGCTTCCAAAGTCCCAATGACTAAGGGTGAGTTGCACCAAGTTACTATAACGATAACCAATGCGTAACCAGCCGTCAAATCTCTGGTTAAGCGAAATACGGGTTGCACCATTGTAACAATGGTTAAAATGACGTCACAAATAACGATAACATTAACCGCTCAACTTCGGGCGGTTAAGGGCTATAGTTACGGTTAGTGCCATTATGTGTGTGTCAACTGCTTTGTTCTAACCTATAAAATATTGTGTTGATAAATTTAAATCTATTTTACGTGAAAAACTAATGATTATGTCTTTACTCCGCGACATACTGTGGGAATCTAGCTCTTCTAGCGACGATAGTGACACTAATAATAGTGAATTCAATTTGCGAGTTAGGATGCAAAAAGTTTATCGCCCTCGGATTGATCGATTTCGCGTGTTATTTAAAAATTGTAAACAATTGTAAAAATCCCGCCGACAATGTTTAAACTATTGACAACAACTTGATTAGAGAGATATTTGACAGCGTGATGACAGCCAGCTTGAAGTATAGCCATTGAAAAAAATATTACCCACATACATTTTGGGGTGATAAGACGTTTTGCCACTTGTCACCCTTTTAATTTTAACATTGACGTTTTACATGATGGTGCAACCGTCAGTAGTTAAATTCTATGGTCAATGTTATTGTTATCGTTAAAAGTAACTATGACGGAAACAATAACGTAGCTCTTGGTGCAACTCACCCCAAGTCTGCTGGATACAGAAAAGACATAAAACGAGGACAGGGCGCGGACAGGGCATAGACGGGGCGCCGTCGCGACTTTTTAAAACATATAGAAAAGACGAGGCACGGATGAGACGTGGTTAATTGTGGTGGTGTAATTGTGTGTGACAGCGACGCGCGAGTCCTGGCACCCGCGCCCATCTCCCCGCACCCCCGTTCTCGCCTGTCCCTCGTCTGTTCGCGTTCGTTTTTACAAAGGGCGCAGACAAGTAAGCGTCTGGTCCGCGCCCTGTCTTTTCTATGTTTTGCGTCGCGACGCTTTTTAAAATACTTGTGCCAGCACCGCCTTATCTTAGGAATGCAGTGAACTCGTTTCCGATTTTGTTGACAACAATCATTATTTTGTTTTTGTTGTAACATAATTAATAGTAAAATTGTTCTCATGTAAGTGACGATTCTCTTAATTAGAAATGTAGTTTTTTAAACCGAAATAAAGTACACAATAATTGGTCAAAGTAAATTAGGAATAATAAATATTTAAAAAAAAATAAAAAAAAATGTTTAACAGTATAATATAGTTATTTTTAAATTAATTAGGAAAATTATATTTGTAAGCCATGTAAATATTCCCTCTTAGCACAATGATGCAAGAGCGAGAGTCGGACAATGCGATGCAGAAAATTAGTAAGTAGTTTAATAATAATATACTTACTAATTCTTATAATAAGATCATTTGTTGTTATTTGCAAAATAAAACATAAAAAATAGTAGATGTACTCATATGGCACTTAAGTGATAGGTGGCCACGACGAAGGGTGCGAGGGGCGAGTCAGAGATGATTCGGGGATTGCCCGTTTGTACAGGCAGCGACATGCGTTCCGACTAGGCAAAATTAGTTTAGACTAGGACGTACCACTTTATCCTAAAGCATGTAAATTCTAACTATAGTATGCGCCAGATAAATGAAGAATAACGGTCATTGACCCACCTACATTTATTGACACACTTAATTTAAAAAACAGAAATAATGACATAAAACTGTCCTGAATCGACATCTATTGTGATCCTTAAGCCCGATTTACATTACGAAACAAGTTTCATGCATGATTAAATTAATTTCATAACACTACTTTCAGTATCCGTGAAACTAGTTTAATTAAAAATACTAGTGTCGTGAAACCCACAGTATGTCTGTGTTCATGGCTCTGCTAACATCTAAGCCTTAATTTGCATTACAAAATGTTGTGATACAGATAAGTTTATGGTATGCCCGCTGATGTCATTGTATAAATTTAAGAAAAGGTTGTCGGGAAAGAAAAGATATTGGTGGATCCGAGGCTGGCTAGCAAGAAAGCAAGCACGACTAAAAAACACTCGTCCTATCAACGCAGGCGCTTTCGTGACACTAGTTTCACGTCGCGTTTATACGATGACATTAGTTGCATGACACTAGTTTTATCCAAAAATCGCGCGCATCACGAAACTGTTTCAGTGTCGTGAAATCGATGCATGCATTGTAAAACTTGACGTTCACACGTGAAATTGTTGGTGAAATTAATGTCACGGAACTACTTTCATGCCACTAGTTTCGTAATGTAAATCCGGCTTTACTGTTTCTAGTAATGAAAAACGATTCATAATTTACTTTCCGGGGGTACCTACGAAGAGATATTAAGGAAAGGCAATGACCGTTATTCTTCATTTATCTGGCGCCTACTATAGGTCCGAAAATAAACCGAATCGACCTAGGCTAAACTGGTTCATCCTTAAATCGGGTTTGGACGGTAGCATAATTATACATTTTTTCTTCTTTATTGAACAAACAAAAACATAGAAATAAAACATAACAGAACAGCGTATGTACAGAGGCGAGCGTAAACCGGACTAAAGTTCTTAATTTTTCATACAAGTAGTATAGCCTCAGACAAATCCACAATGCCTGTAACTGCTGAAAGTTGTGTTCAGCGCAACGCGTGGCATGGGATGTTACTTATAACTTCCAAAGTTTGTTGTTTATAGCATCTTGTTGAGTTAAATATGTACAGCATTACCTTGCTGGCATGAGATATGAGCGCCACCGTCCGGTAATTCCGAGAAATAAAGTTCTTTAAACCGAAATAAAGTACACAATCGGTCAAAGTAAATTAGGAATAATAAAACATTAAATAAAAAAATATATATTGATTAGTATAGTATAGTTACTTTTAAATTAATTAGAAAAATTAAATTTGTAAACTATGTACATATTCCCTCTTAGCACAATGATGCAAGAGCGAGAATCGGAAATTAAAATGCAGAAAATTAGTAAGTAGTTTAATAATATACTAATTCTTATAATAAGATCATATTTTGTTGTTATTTGCAAAATAAAACATAAAAATAGTAGATGTACACTTATGGCACTTAAGTAATAGGTAGCCACGACGAAGGGCGTGAGGGGCGAGCCAGAGATGATTCGGAAATTGCCCGTTTGTACAGACAGCGACATGCGTTCCGACTAGGTAAAATTAGTTTAGACTAGGACGTACAAGTTTATCCTAAAGGATGTAAATTCTAACTAGGATAAACCGAATCGACCTAGGCTAAACTGGTTCATCCTAAAATTGGGTTTGGACGGTCACATATACATTTTTTCTTATTCTTTATTGCACAAACAAAAACAAAGAAATGTATCAAAACAGGACAGCGTATGAACAGAGACAAGCGTAATCCGGACTAAATTTCTTAATTTTTTCATACAAGTAGTACAGCCCCAGACAATTCTACAATGCCTGTGTCTGCTAAAAGTTGTGCTCAGCGTAACGCGTGGCATGGAATGTTACCTGTAACTTCCAAAGTTAGTTGTTAATAGCATCTTGTTGGGTTATATATGTACAGCATTACCTTGCTGGCATGAGATATGAGCGCCACCGTCCGGTAATTCCTGCATTTCTTAGTTGAGCCCTTTTTAAGAACTAAGAGAGTCTCCTTCCAGTCCTTAGGCCACCTCCAGAGCTGGTTACAGAGGTCCAGCAAAAACTAAATACCTCAAGTCTCCAAGACTTTTAAGAGCCCTGTTACAAATGGGTAGTCAAATCATTACTTTTTAACACAATAGTATGTTTATTAAATAAAATGCTTTGCAATCTTAAAATGTTTTCTGAGCGTTTTGTTGATAGAAGTGCATGGTACGATTCTGAACTATAAATATAATTTTAGATAGGTACAGTTTCTCAATAAATGTACCGAAGTAAAAAAAATCATTTCGGTACATTTATTGAGAAACAGTACCTATCTAAAATTAAATTAAAAAGTAATGATTTGACTACCCATTTGTAACAGCGCTCTTAAGCTCTTCGGCGAAAATACTGTCTCTTCCAGTCGATTTGCTAGTCTTCAACTTTGCTGGCGCACCTTCCACTTCCGATTCAAGGATCTCCGGCTCTAAGGGCTGATTTTCCATACAGATCAATGGCTCGTCAGATCTCCCCGCGTCCCTATATAGGCTCTCACTGTACAGCCGCCACCTCTCCGTGACTTGGTATATTTCCTTCAGCAAAGTCCCCTGCTCATCTTGAATAGCCCATGTCTTAGGCCTGAACTCCCGGGTAATTACCCAAAAAAAATAAGCAATCGGAAAAATTAATAAAAATAACGAATCACGTACTTCAATAGAGAACTTGGTTGTCTTTGTTTTATAATACCTTACTGAACTCATTTTGATAAAATAAATTAAATTTTTTACAAAAAATTGCAAACATTAATCACGCCCACGAATTTTTTCTTTTTCTCTTTGTGTTACAGGATTAAAAACTTTAGCTTTTTGAGGAGTGTAGTCGGTGGCTAATTTACTGTTAGGTATACAACTGGCATTGCCTTAGTTTTTCTCATAAATTGGTCGTAATTATTTTAACTAAATTGACTTTTATTAATCATTAAGTCTTAGTGTGACAAAGCCATTTACTCCTTAGGGGGTGAAAAGATGCTGGTCACGCCATTACGAAGGTTCCAAATGACTAAATTTATTACGGATATTATAGGTTATTCAATAAGGTAGCAAGACGGGGACTAAAGTGGGGAGAATCTTATTTGTATATTATGCATGTAAAAATATTTAAATATTATGGTAAGTATAGTTATTATAAATACTTTTTTTTGATAAACCTATTCCCCTGGCCTTGGATACGGTGCATAAATAAAAGAGAAGTCCCTTGTATTGCTTTTAAATCCATAAATAAAAATAATATAACAATTTTACGATATTTCAATCTATGATCGGTTTTGATTATTTAGCAATGCAAGATTTTACAGATTAGATTTATTATTTTTTTTTTATTCACAAAACCACATTAAATGAAAAAAGTACGAGTGTTTCACATTTTGTAAGGAAACCGAGTACAATTTACAATAGTTGGCATTTTTGTAAAACATAGAAATCAGCACCAAGACTTAAAAAAGCGAGTTAAATACCTGTAAATTGGTCTTCGGCCCAGGTGTTTCTCCAAAACTCCATTGACAGATTTTCATTTTACAACCAACGTTTCGTATACTTATTATTTATTTCGCAAACAACTTATTCCGCAAATGTTTTATTTAAAAAAAAACTCGTTTTACAAACATTTATTTGGCAAACGCTTCTTTTTACAAATGCATCAGATGATATTTAATCATCTATACATTTTTCATTTCATAGATAGATACATTTGGATAAATAACGTTTTTACTATATATCATCTTATTACAACACATTTCGCAACAGTGATCATGACGTTATTGTTTTGCATAATTTTATTGAACTACCTCCCTTAAACTACGTGTATTATTGCACTGAGGTTATCTTAAGAGGGCGCCGACCAAACGTCGACCGCACAGTGGCGCCCTCATCGTTTGTTTGGTTATTTCTTTTATTTTAGAATGAAATTGCAGAAAATATGCAATTTAAGTTGTGCTCCACAAGATTATACGTTAATATTATTATAAACGGTAGTTTTAAATTGTTCAGTTTTATTATAATCACTAAAACGGAAAATAGTGGCTCTTAACAAAACGTTTTCTTACAATCATGGTTGCAATTTCCATTTGGCTCAAATAATTTACAGGCAAACATTTTTTTATTGCTCTTTTTTAAGAAAAGTTTAGGAAATGTATAGTTATTTCACTACATGCAAACAAACATACTCCAGGCATGCAGCAAGCAAGCAACAAGCATACTCCATGCATGCAGCAAGCAAGCAACAAGCATACTCCATGCATGCAGCAAGCAAGCAGCAAGCATACTCCATGCATGCATGCAGCAAGCAAGCATACTCCATGCATGCATGCAGCAAGCAAGCAGCAAGCATGCAGAAAACATGCAGCAAGCAAGCAGCATGCAAACATTAAGCATGCAGAAAGCATGCAAGCAAGCATGCATCATGCAAGCGAGCATGCAACATGCAAGCAAGCATACAGCATGCAAGGGAGCATGCAACATGCAAGCAAGCATACAGCATGCAAGGGAGCTTGCAACATGTAGCAGGCATGGTTTCTGTCACGGCTCCGGTGCTGCGGGGCTCCATCGGTCCCACGCGAGCTTATCGTAGCAGATGGTTTTAACGCTCGCGGGTGATAAAGCCACCTGCTCCTTAGCTCGCGGCCCGCTTTGCCCCTCCGCGCCTACGCGGGCTTAAATTACTCTCTAGGGGTAAGGCAGACAAGACAACGTGGAGTCACATCTTAGAAACAGTTATTCCAGGCCCCAAATCGTGTAAGCGTTACCTATCAACACGAGAATGAATGCTGTCATTGGTTAAAATTTCATCTCCTACTTCAAAAAAGGCTTTATACCATCTAAGAAATGATGCATCCGATTTCAATCACGTTATTTCAATAAACTAAACTATTTCAATAAATTAGGTTAAATAAAAATGGCTAGTATTAAAACGAATGAATATATATTTAAACTACGGGCGTCAAAAATACTGACAATGGCTTACTGAAATACTGAGTGGGCGAACACAAATATTGAAAACGGCGACCTCAAAATACGAATTTATGGTACTTATTTAGAAAGATCAGTTTCAGTAATACCTACTTAAAATTTTGTGAATTCTAAATTCAAACAACAGTCAACTTATCCTATACGTGTCGAGGTGCCCTAAGCTCCCTGTGCCCACATAGGGCACTACTTGTCTCACTCTCTTAGTTTTATTTTCGCCCGCTCTGATTTTTTCCCGCCCGATTTAGTATTTAATTCGGACACTTGGAATTTTATTTGCGTGCCTAGATTAACAGTTTCCCAAAGCGATTAGCTCATTTTACGAAGTTTAATAATCATTTATAATTATCTCCAGTTAAGTTAATTTTTCTCAAACATACTTTGACGCCTTTCGATGTAGTATTACGAGGGCGCCGAGCGCACAGTGACGCCCTCATCGTTTGTTTGGTTATTTCTTTTATTTTAGAATGAAAATGCAGAAAATAAGCACTTTAAGTTGTGCTCCACAAGATTATACGTTATTATTATAAACGGTAGTTTTAAATGGTTAATTATTAACGGAATATTAATAACGGAAAATAGTGGCCACTATTTTCCGTTATTACTATTATAATAAAACTAATCTGATTAACATCCATCCATATATTATTAATTCGCCCAGTTAATAATTTCTTATATAAATATTATAACGCTTTTTGCAGTCGTTAATAATAAACGATTTTGATTTATT
Organism: Melanchra persicariae; assembly: GCA_947386135.1. NCBI lineage: Eukaryota > Metazoa > Arthropoda > Insecta > Lepidoptera > Noctuidae > Melanchra > Melanchra persicariae. Next base: position 33,648,807 of record OX376643.1, read on the forward strand.
TAGCAATCTCAGAGGTGCATAATATTTAGCTCCAAAATAGATCGATCGATAGTATGTGCACAAACGTTAAAACTAGTTTGAGTTCAATTTATGTACGCTCTAGAATTATTGAATAAAGTCAAAGTCAAAACGTTTATTTCAATTAGGCCATTAAACGGCACTTTTGAACGTCATCATTTACATAAAAAATAATATAAAGTGACTCTACTGTCCGTTCGCAAGGGTAGATTCTTATGGAGAAGAACGGACAAGAAACTCCATAGTTACTCTTTTCAAATCAATGTTTTACAATATTTTGAGTACAATAATTAATTTTAATATATGTGAGGTCGATGCACCTAGAGTATACTACTTATAGGATCATAGTACATGGTACTCACATATTTACAAATCTTGGAACCATTAATAAAACAGAGTGTGTTAACAGAAAAATGAAAACTCTTTTACATCTGTAAAGTTAATATATAAATTGACCAGTTTGATTTTGCCTACACTACACCCTTGATTGTCCTATGGAGCAGGACCAGCATGTTTCCAAGCATTCTTATCTTGAATGTAATCCTCCAACTTGTAATATGCTTGTTTACAAAGTGTGCTTTTTACATACGTTTTAAATATTCTTTCATTTAATTCTAATATGTCACAAGGTATTTTGTTGTAACATTTAACACAGTACCCCATGAAAGATGTGTGTACTTTAGCTAACCTATAAAATGGTTGATCTAATTTATCTTTATTTCTAGTATTAAAATTATGTCGATCACTAATTTTATTAAAAAGATGTCGATTTTTCCGAACATACATAATATTTTCATAAATGAATTGGCAAGGGACTGTCATAAAATTAATCTCTTTAAAAAAATCCCTTAGAGAATCACGGCGACGCAGATTATACAGGGCTCTGACAGCTCTCTTTTGTAAAATAAAAATGGATTCAATGTCAGCAGTTCGACCCCACAGCAAAATACCGTAAGACATAATGCTGTGAAAATAACTAAAATAGACCAAACGTGCGGTTTCTACGTCTGTTAACTGTCTTATCTTTCTAACAGCATAAGCAGCTGAACTTAGACGACCCGCAAGAGATGTCATATGGGGCCCCCATTGTAATTTCTCGTCTAAAGTGATTCCTAGGAAAACCGTCTGATTAATGAAGCCCAGTTTTTCTCCATTCACTATGATGTCACATTCGCTACTTTTAACATTAGGTAAAGTAAATCTAATACATTTGGTTTTTTTTTCATTTAGTACCAAGTTGTTTGCCATAAACCAATTTTGGACCTGATGAATAGAGCTATTGACTTCGTCAAGATTTTGTGAACGTCGATCTATTTCAAATATTAGAGATGTGTCATCCGCAAATAATACCATATTTGGTTGATTTTGAAATAGTTGGGGCAAATCATTTATGTAAACTAAAATTAAAGCGTACATAAAATTAACTCTTTGCCGAAGCTCTTTGTCTTAGCCATTGGGCTTATTCCATCTATAAGAGGTTCCAATCACGATCATTATTAGGCTTTGAGTTACACATTAGATTTAATATATTTTAAACACGCAAAATATAAATATTTCACGTATACATAATTTATAAATAATTGTAATATTTTAATGAGTCAATGCGGTAGCGACGAATCTTAATTGTACATAAAATCTTAATGTTAAACTTCGTTGTATCTTAATAAAATTAATAAGTGTGAAAAGTATTTATTAAGGTATATTAACGGTATAAATTATTATGGTATGATACTAGATTTGATTAGTTTATCAGAAAGTTGTAGTTAGTCTAAGGTGGTTTGTCTTTAATTTTTTAATATAAAAAGTTTTATAGCGATAAAGCCAAACCTCTCGGGGGAACAGATGTTGGTAATGCGACATACGATCGATACTGGTAAACGAATGGTAGTGGTTTAGTCATTAGTATTGTATTTGTTTGCTGGAAACTTTAACTATCAAAGAATCGGTCATTTTAATTTGTAGTTTGTTATTTAAGTAGTTTTTCTTTAATAATTATTATTCCATGCTAAGGCGTTATTTCGGTTTATTTAATTATTTAAACTTTTTGTACAATAAATAAATAAAAAATTAAAATAGAGCTATGTTTCGTAAATAAAATAATATATTTAATACTAAAATAAACCATAGGTATTTGTATATCGCCAGACAGTGTTTAAAATGCCCAACTACGACGTATTATGTAAGTGTGCTGTATAAATTAATAGTTTTTGGTGTTTGATAATCAAGCATTAAGAACATCACGCGCTTGACCACTATCTCACCTGAAGTGAGAAGCAAGAAGAAGTGCTAAAAAGATAAAATTACGAAATGTAAAATACATCAAATCAAAATATGCTTAGGAATAGCGTTCCATCTTGATGTTAACCTTAAGATATTTTGTTATTTTATTAAATAACAATTTTTTTTTATGGTGGTGGTAATACATAATGTGACCTATAATAACAAATGTATTTCTTCTAGATTTACAAGATTTTCTTACCTGCTCTTTTACATTGTATAACTATTTTAATAATATATTTTGATATTTAATGTAATTGTGTGTCTACATTTTCATGTTGAATAATGGCGACGTATTTTTTGGAATATATAATGAATAAGAAATATGTTTTCTATCCATTTCCAAATCCTAAAATTCAGGTTTGTTTTTTATAAACAAGATAGGAACTTGCGTGTTAGACTAAAAGCCTTCCGTTTATGGGGGGAAATTTTAATAAATCTTCTACTTTCTTGTAACATTGATGCCTACTGAAAAACTATTTCTTAAATAAAATATCTATGTGTTGTACAACTGTTTTTAATTTTTCACCTTTAACATCAGTAACAACAATTTTTTTTTTAAATAGCCTCTTGTGTCGCACTGCTGGGCAAAGGCCTGCCCCCATATTCTTCCAGACATTCTTTTCTTGCGCCACCTCTATAACAAAAAAAGATCTCATAGTAAAAATGTTCTTCTACTACCTTTCTTATCGATTGACTCAAATTTCGATCGACCAGTATGTGGTCACTTGGACCTCTGTGTCACTGGCCACGTTAAGGTACTGGAAGGTACAGGTAGTTCGACCATGAAGGGCAGGAAAGTAGGTGGGGTATATCCTGAGAAGAGACTTCACACTGGCACTGTGTTTAGGATGGGGTCTACGATGCCCCATTTTCAACAGCGACCAACCTAGGTTCGCAACCGGTTAAGGGATTTCCAGACTGGCCACTGTAGTTCGTGTCCCAGTGACGTTCTGTCGGAGTGATGAAGTATGGAGGGGTAGGGTGGGTTTTCTTTCACTGTTTAAATTTATTTATTTCTTCATCTTACGTCGTATCATTGCAGGTTTTTTTTCAATGCGATGAATGCGCTTATCCTAATTTCCGTATGGTGTCGAATGTAAATAAATAGCACCATCCCATCACTTCCCGTGGGTGTCGTAAGAGGCGATTAAGGGACTCACCAGAGAATGGGCAGCAGCATTCTCTGTAGGTAAATTGCAACAGTTACACTGCGATCGCCAACCCGCCTGCCAAACGTGGCGATAATGGCAACCCCCCCCCCATCGCGGGCTTTCACTCATGATGTATAGCCATGTATCATCAATAGAATCGGGCGGCATATGGGGCAGAATGGTATACAAATCGACGTGCTTTCGAAATATTCTGTTTTCGTTCAGCTTTAATTATTTTGCCTTTTTTTAACGCCTTTTCAAAATGAAAGTAGCATCCCTTGACTTTTACATCGGGAAACACTGCCTGAAAAGTAACTTCGTATAGTAACATAATATAATTAATAAAAATAATATGTTAATACTTCCAGAAATGAGAAACAAAAATAAAATCCGCCATCCCCTTCGTGGTTATTTTTTTTTTAAATCACCCAGATATAGGAGCCACGCATTGAGAAGTAGCGCTCGCCGGCCGCTGCCGCGGCACCGCTCGCTTCGCATGCTCGGCTCGCGCGCGGTTGGTCACAGTTCTAACCTTTTTTTTTTTACGGGGGAAATCCTCATGGATGTCCTCCGCCCTGGGGCGGGCGGAGGGGTCTGTCAGACTCTTACTGACTAAAACCACCCCGGTGTTCCATCTTCCACCTACGCCGTGGCCACATCTCGTAAGCGGGGGGAGTGAGGTGTGTAACTCCCCCCGCGACGTCAGAGAGGCGCACGGGAACACCACGCGCCGCCACCTCGGGTCCGGATGAATGGGGGCGACGGACGTCCCCAAGTCCGCCACCCCTGGACCCAGTTAGGGGGGCAGAAGGAGGGCAGCGTATGCCCTCCTCCGACGCCCGATGCGCCTGCTGCGGGCCGGGAGAGCACTCGACATCTCCTCTCCCTTTGCGCAGTCTCCTTCTGCGCGATGACTGTTTCGCAGAAGGAGACCACCGCGTCGTCACAGTTCTAACCTAACCTAACCTATTTCACCCAGTTCAGAATGAATCATACCTACAATCTCCCGCAGAAATGTTTTCACCATTGTCTAATTATCTAGTCGCAGGCAACAGATTTTAGGCTTTAGGATGTAATTTCGGGATTTTGAACTTCGGGATATGGATCTTCGGGATTTTAAGCTTTCGGGCAAATGAACTTTCGGGTTTAAACTTTCGACCAAACAAGCTTCGGCGTTTCAATTTTCGGGATTTCGTTCCATCGGTATTTTAAAATTCGGGATTATGATACGTACCCCACTCAAGTGACAGAATTCCACAAAAAATAAAAGTTACTCCATAACATAATGAATTACCCTCTAAAAGGAACAAAAATTGAAGAGACAACCGAAATAGTTCTACCCCAGGGCGATTCGGACTGCACAGCAGGACGGGAATCCGCCACGCTCCTTTCGGGAGCGTCAAGCCCCTCGTATTCTGGGGGGGGGGGGCAACGATTATCCATCACCGCTTGCCAGTGGCAACAAGGGCCGAGGAGGCCCCCGATCCAAACCATTCTTCGAGGAATTGATCGGTTATAATTTTAACACGCCTGACAAAGTGTCGGTCGGGCGGAGGCGCCCGATCTCGGAGGGAGGGCTCGTTCGAGCGTCGTGTGGGTGCAGAGTCGGAGTTGGACTCCGACGACTCAGTGACTGACGCTAGCTCGGCGAGCTCGGGACGCGAGGGAGTGGGGGCTACTGCGGAGAACTCCGGGTTCTTCCGCAAGCGGAGCGCGACTTATGGCCACGCGCGAGCATCAAGCCATCCGGCGCGCGCCAATGACAACGCAGCGAAGAGCGTCGGTGTCAGCGGGGGCGCCGCGACTACTCCATGTGCCTCGTCCACTTGCGCTCACGCGCCTTCAGCAAACGATCGACTACCAAAAAACGATTGTAACGGGTCCAAGAAGAATCAAAATCTCATTGTAAAAGTATAACGTAACTTCATAATTTATTATCAGAATATAACGAGTAAGTGGTTGAAACCAACCATTAATTTATCCCCTTACACTAAACCTACGCAAGCGCGTAAACAAGTGGCGACCGTGACAGGACCCGTTACATCGTATCTACATTGCATCGTCGAAGTCGCCGCCACGTGGCGCAAGTACCGCAGCTCCCTTTCGACGAGCTGCTTAGGGGAGCCCGGTGAAGACGGCGAGTCGACACGTCAACCGAATCTTGATTCCTGTATGCCCTCGTACTGTAGGAAAGTGCGGCTTGCTATTCAATTGTCAAAAGGCCATAATTGCCATTTTAATTTGGCCAAATTGCCAGGTTAAAATTGCACGTGGGTTTGAGCCGCATGCGCTAATCTTTTCTTTCCATTGCATGTACATTGCGCATTCCCTTGTAAGGATATATTCATAAGAATTTGCACCCACGTTACGCATAACCTCATTGTTTTTGCCTTTCCACGCGAGCTTACATTCGAGTTGCACGCATTTTATTTTGAAGGTTATAGTTGCCTACCTACCTATTCTAAACTCACGCGCGTGAACCAGCTTGACGAACATTTTCTTGCTAGATGAATCAGCAATTCCGCTGATTATTTCAGAGCTCCGGCCATACGGCAACTGTTCCGGTCCAGCCTCGCTGCTCAGCCGGGACAACGGACACAACGCAAAGCGGATTCCCTCGGCGCGCGTACACCTGCGGCCGGCCGACGCGACGCTACCACGCGAGGAGCTGTGTCGGAGACCACGTGCTGGAGCGGCGCTTAAGATTGTCAGGTTCATTCGCTGCACATTTATTTAATCAGCTCATTGCATTGCATTAGGAAGTGTTTAGATAGGTAACTAGCACCATGACCAATGCAGATGTGCCGACCTGAAGGTCAAATTTAAAGAGTTAATTAAAAGGCGTGGCACTATAAAAGGTAGATTAACTAAGTTCGTAGACTATTTATGTACTGTTCAAAACGTGAAGTCTAGTGATATTACAGGTTTACAAGCTAAAGAGCTTTCATTGAGATTAATAGCTAAGTTTCAAGATTTATTCAAAACGTTTGAATGATGAGTTAGTCAGAAATAGAATCATTGTGTTCCGATGTAGATGAACAAATAGATGAAAGAGGGGCCACAGAGGGTCAATTTTACACTGCTCTCTCTGTAGCAAGCCACCCCGTCACGAATAAATAGGGCCAATAGTGTCGAAGAACAAAGCAATTGTTCTCAGCAAAAAAGTAATTGTTCTCATGCATTTAACGGAGTGAAGTTGCCTACCATACACCTTCCAAAGTTTGATGGATACCTTTTAACATGGTTAGAATTTAAAGATAATTTTGATTCCATTATTAACTGCAATAGTTCCATTCCAGAGATCAATAAATTCCATTATTTAAGATCAGATTTGGAAGGGAGTGCTAGGGGGGTAACTAAATCCATGCCTACCATACACCTTCCAAAGTTTGATGGATACCTTTTAACATGGTTAGAATTTAAAGATAATTTTGATTCCATTATTAACTGCAATAGTTCCATTCCAGAGATCAATAAATTCCATTATTTAAGATCAGATTTGGAAGGGTGCTAGGGGGGTAACTAAATCCATAGAGTTTACCTCTAATAACTACAAGTTAGCATGGAAATTATTGTGTGATCGGTATGATAATAAGCCAGCCTTATAAATAATCACTTATAAAGCTTTAGTGACTGTTGAAAGGTAAGTCGGGGTCTTTGTAGGAACAAACCGTTAAGATACCTAGTAGATCATATGTCAAAGAACTTGAGAGCACTGGATATTCTAGGTCAGCCGACTGACACATGGGACGCACTAGTTCTCTTCATTATAGCTTCCATGTTAGACCCTGCCATTAATACCAAGTGGGAGGAGTACTTTACAATGTTTTTAAGCAATCGTGCAGACATATTAGAAACTATGCATTTTGCAAGCATGGTGAATACTATAGAGGTGACCGAAAGTGGGAGGAGTACTTTACAATGTTTTTAAGCAATCGTGCAGACATATTAGAAACTATGCATTTTGCAAGCATGGTGAATACTATAGAGGTGACCGAAGATCAAACAGCAATAAGGAGCCTAAACTTAATAAGGCATTTGTCGCATCTAATGAGAAAGGTGCAATTCGAAGGTGTCATGTACCTACGTCACGACACCCACCAGTTTCATAAGTGTTCCAAATATAAAAATATGGACATTGAGGATAAATTATCTGAAATCAGCAGGTTAAAATTATGTAAAAATTGCCTCAAGAGTGGTCACAATTCATTCCAGTGACCTGTGTCGTGTTTGTAAAAAGAAACATAATTCACTAGTACATAGGGATGAGCCAACTGTCAGTAGTGCTATATCAGACTCTCCGGAGCTCTCTAACTTACCTGTGTCACTCTCAGCTGTAGCGGCAGGTCAAGTGCTGTTAGGTACGGCTTTAAGTGCTGTTAGGTTCTAGTAGACATAGTTGACAAGCAAACTGGCAAAAGTTATCAAGCAAGAGCATTGTAAGACACAGGTAGTCAGATCATTCTTATCAAGTGCAATGAAACAAAACTTGATTTGATTAGTGACACATCACGTCCAACTGATGTTTTTTTAATAAATAATTCGATTTCTACTATTTCCGAAAGAGTTACTACTAAGATTAAGTTGCGTGTAAATAATTTTAGCATTCCAATCGAATGTCTTATTGTCCCAAATATTATAGGTACCTTGCCTAATATACAGATCAATGTTCAGCATTTAGTATAACAAATGGAGTGAGGCTAGCTGATCCCACTTTCTATATCGTCTCAGATAGACATTTTATTAGGTGCTGACGTATATTGGTCCATTGTGAATTCGAATCACATATGTTTAGGTAAAAATAAACCTGCCTTGCAAGACACATAACTAGGGTGTATAGTGTCAGGTCCTACAGGGCAAGGTAGCCTAAAATCCCTCAAGATCACCTGTAATTTTAGCCAAGAATTACAGGATTGTTTAAAAAGGTTCTGGAAAATTGAAGAAGGTCATTCTGAACAATATTCGCGTTCGCCTGATGAACATTTTTGTGAAAATCACTTTGTTTAAAATAGTAAACGCCTAGCTAATGGCAGATTGCCATTGATTTTTGATTGATTGATTGAGATGCCTTTGAAGGAAGCACCTAAGAAGATTAGAAGACTAGGAGATTCTTATGCTATAGGAAGGAAAAGATTCCTAAATTTAGAAAATAGGTTAAATAAGAATCCTCAATTAAAGGAAGCATATTCAAATTTCATTACTGAATATAAGGAGTTAGGCTATCTAAATGAAAATGCACAGCCGTAGTTTGGGTACTATTTGCCTCACCATGGCGTCATTAGAGACGGTGCAGACCACTAAGGTCAGAGTAGTCTTTGACGAGTCTGCAAAACTACATCAAGCAAATCGCTGAACGATATTCAAGCAGTAGGTCCAGTCATCTAGAGTGACTTAATGGCTATATTATTGCGTTTTCGAGAGCACTGGAGACATTGCTAAAATGTACAGGCAAATTATGATAGATGAGTCTCAACGACATCTGCAGTTAATACTGTGGCGTTGTGAGAAAAACTCACAACATTGTAACATACCTGTTGAATACAGTCACTTTAAGGTACATCATCTGCACCATTCCTTAGTACTAGGTGTCTTCAACAACTAGCACTGGAATGTGAGGATGAACTGATTAAAAATATTATACCAACGGATTTTTACATCGACGATTTAAGCACAGGTAGTGCATCAGAAGACAAGCTGACACACATTTATGAAGGTACCACTCGAGTTTCAGAGTCAGCTGGGTTCATCCTTAGAAAGTTTCGTACCAATTGTCCACAGATATTTAAAAAGGAACAATTTCACAGTTAGGCTTTAGATTTGTGCAAGGAATCAGCTGTGTTAGTATTAAACTGGTCTCCGGTGAGTGACACAATAAAATTATCTACCAATGTACCCCTTGCTTCTCAGATAACTAAAAGAACGATTATTTCTATGACATGTAAGATATTTGACCTATTAGGACTACTGAGTGCGGCAATTATTAAACCAAAAATTTACTTCAGAAGTTATGGTGTGCCAAATAAGATTGGGATTAGCCAGTACCAAATAATTTAGTTAAGGATTGGCTTAACTTTAGTAATAATTTATCTTATTTGTATAATATACATATACCTAGGTATGTATTGTGTGAAATCCCAGAATTCATTGAATTGCATTGTTTCGTAGATGCCTCACAAGCCGCGTATGGTGCATGTGTGGTCTAAGATTAGGAATCATGCTCATACATCACGCCTGTTATGTGCAAAGGCCACCTATTAAACCAATGACCATTCCTAGATTAGAATTATGTGGAGCGCTCCTCGGAGCTAGACTTTGTTAGAAAGTCATTCAGTCCTAAAATGTAAAATAGGTAAGAAAATAATAAGGACAGACTCCACAGTAGTACTAGGATGGCTGAAAATGCAGCAAAATTCACTAAAAACTTGTGCACGCAATAAAGTGAATGAAATTCAGGAGTTAACAGCTGATTATCAGTGGCGTCATGTCCGCACAAGCTTGAACCCAGCCGACATGGCCTCAAGAGGGGTAGATTCACATGTTTTGGAGATTTCAACTCTATGGTGGGAAGGCCCTCCCTTCTTAAAACAAGATGACTGCGAGTGATTCCCCAAGCAACCTCCGTTAGAGGAGGAACACTTACCTGATGTCAAATCGCTCAACGGTCAAAGAAATGTGAGTCAGTTTTCAGCTGTGGAGCTGCAAAAGGCATGCACTCTTCTTAAACATAGTCAGTCAGAGACATTCCATGAAGAAATTGAAACATTATGTAAAGGGAAACAATTGCATAACAAAGCTAAGTTATTACCGCTTAATCCCTTTGTAGATTTGACAGGTGCTACGTCGGAGGTCGTCTAGGAAATTCTTACTTTAATTACAATAAGAAGCACCCTATTCTCCTAGATGCTAAACATAGTTTCACTAAACTATTAGTTAAATACGAATACCTACGTCTATTCCATGCTGGTCCTCAGTCCTACTACCAAGCAGTGTGTGGTATGTACTCGGCTGCGAAGTAAATCTTTTGACCAATCATGGGTGATCTGCCCGCAGTAAGGACTGACAGTTTTGCCTTCAGTTCCTGTGGAGTGGATTTTCCTGGCCCCTTTAAAATTTCAAGCCGTAAAGGCCGAGGGAACTATATAACTAAAAGCTATTTATGTTTATTTGTGTGCCGTAGATTTGTGGCTAAGAGAGGTAAACTCTGCTATATATATTGTGATAATGGTCGAAATTTTATAGGTGCACGCAAAGAGCTGAGTAGAATGCTGCAGAAGAGCCAAGACTCGGTCTTCAATTACTCAGCGAACGAAGGAATCCGCTTTGTGTTTGGACCTGCATTTTCACCTCATTTCGGGGGAATATGGGAGGCGGGTATAAACTCATACCACCTAAAAAGAGTAGCTGGGGAGGCCTGTTTGACTTTTGAGGAACTGGCTACACTGTTTCCGAAGATCGAGGCCATATTAAATTCCCGGCCCCTCTCTTCCCTCTCGTCAGATCCAAATGAGCCCTCTCCGCTAACCCCAGGGCATTTCCTAGTGAGCAGGCCATTGACCACCGTCCCATTGCCACCAATCACAGCACTGCGGCCCAATCGCTACGAACTGATCGAAAAATTCCGTCAACAGTTCTGGTCCAGGTGGCAGAAGGAGTTCCTGGCCGAAATTCAGCAGCGGTCCCAGTGGAGAACACAGCAGCGAGGAATCTGCTGCGGCGACCTCGTGCTGCTGCGGGAGGCGAACCTGCCGCTGCACTGTGGTTTGCGTAGAACTAGCTAGCTGGACAAAATTATTTGTTTCGATTTTTATTCATAAATGAGGTTATTAAGCATATATATGAGGGTCTTAATACTTTTTTGAGGACCATTTGTCGTTTGAGCAGGTATAGTAAAAAAAAAACTAAATATTTTTAAAGATTTTTTTTTAATAATTTTTTTATAAATGTAACTGTAAATTCTAATAACAGATACATAAAAATACTTAATTACTAAATGTATCACTCATTATCATCAGATGAATCATCCATTGAATAGTCATGATTTTGAGTGGCAGAACTATGTAAACTAGAAACTATATTAACATTTTGTTCCTTACATCTAGGTTGAACTATTAAATCTAGGACTTCGGTAGGGAACGAACCTAATTTCTTCTGGGGAACTTCTCTTAAACCATTTGTTACAGAGTCAGATGTTATCAATAACTAAGTACTAAATTTCTATTCGCAGCAATTCGCGATCGTTTTCGTGTGTTGTGTTCACGAAATCTTCTGCAGTCCTTATTCCGAGCTTCTTGTGCTTTCTCGGAAAGCTGGCCAATAGGCAGAAGTGATGATTTAATTACATCACCACTGTGCAGAAGTATTTTGTGAACAGTCGCGGGCATATAATAACCATGGACAGAGATTTACGTAAAGTTGTCTGGTTTCTTGAGCTAAGTTTTCAAATTTTTCAATATTATATCATATCCTGATGATAAAGCACGAGGCAGTATGCCAAATATTTGTATTAGTGAAACATCTCCATCATCTCATCTCTCAATCATCGTCTTTTCGTTTTGAGACTGGAATCATCAAATCCTCTTTAGAGGGTCTTCCAGGTCCCGGTTCTGTAGATGTACTTGGCATACATAAATAAACGTACACATCGAAAGATAATGTCAACTCCCTTCAGCCACGTCGAATTCTTCTCTAGAAACCGTTCTCAATTTCTTCCACAGCTGCTCCACTTTTCAGCTAATTTTGACGAATATTTTGAGATGATGACCTTGTCATTTCTTTTGACAGGCCTGTTGGTCTAGTGGTTAGTGACCCTGACTGCAAAGCCGGAGGTTGTGGGTTCGATTCCCACTCAGGACAAACTTTGTGTGATGAGCATAATTGTTTGTTCTGTGTCTGGGTGTAATTTATCTATAATATGTATGTATTTATAAATTATATAAGTATGTATATCAGTTGTCTGGTTACCATAACACAAGCTCTGCTTAGCTTGGGATCAGATGGCCATGTGTGAGTTGTCCCAAGATATTTATATTTATATTTATTCTTCGAAAAAATCCATTTTGAGACGGTGAAAACCGTTCAATTAAAAAAAAAGAAAAAAATTAGTTGTGCAAATAATTCGCAATATTTTTTTTTACTAATTACTACTAGATACTTGTGATAATTATATAAAATAGATTCTACAGGATGGACATGAGCGGACATGTAATTTTTTGACCATTGAATTAAAAAAAAATGGTTGAAAAAGTCCACTTTTATCTAAACAATTAATTTAAGAAAATTATAGAATGAAGTTCCTGTGATAAAAATGAATTAAAACAAAACTACTAACCCTTATGTACACAATCCATCACAGAAACACTATCACGAATTTCTTTTAGTTACTTAAATAATGTTGTACATAATCCCCTAACATACGGTAACATTGAACAAATGTTATCAATGATGGTGTAAAAATGCAAATGAATGCACTTTGAATTATCAATTCTTTAAATACTTACCTTAGTTACGAAAATTAATAGGTGTATTCCATACTGTATAGGGCTAATGAGTTCATATTAGTAATTAACTACTAGGAATTGAACAGTTGTTTTTGTCCAGCTAGTTTGTTCTACACGAACCAGAGTGCGCTGCGCCGCTCCAGTGGCGCTAAGGGGCGCGTCACGCGCCTACACCCCGGCCCCTATGGAGTCAGCCGGGGGTGGCTGATGTCGCCACCACCAAAGGAACTGTCACTCGGGCCGTCCGCACGATGAGATCCCTCTTCTGGGACACGTCAAGTTGAATTCTTCAACACCTGGGAGGTTGTTACGGCCTTCGCCGCCGGCCTTTCCTGGCAACACCGCCGAGCAACGATAACCCAGCCTTGCGCGACTAATGGCCACGCGCGAGCATCACGCCATCCAACGCGCGCCAATGACAACGCAGCGAGGAGCGTCGGTGACAGCGAAGGATCACCTCCGCTGTCAACGACGCTCCCGCCCGGCGCCCACCATCGACGCCACGCCGCCGCCGCCTCGTCCACTTGCGCTCACGCGCCTTCAGCGAGCGGTCGACTACCAAAAAACGATTGTAACGAAAGAATCAAAATCGCATTGTAATAGTATAACGTAACTTCATAATTTATTATCACTATTATCAGAATATAACGAGTAATTGGTTGAAACCAGCCTTTAATTTATCCCCTTACACTAAACCTACGCAAGCGCGTAAACAGTGCTCTTTACAGTCTGTCAGCAAAGCGAAAATTATGGGCTTCGCCTAAGTATATTTCTAATGTTCATATCTCCGTTAAAAATATACATCTGGACATGGACTCGGGCAACTTTGAAATGTACCATCAAGAAAAATAATACACGGATCGATCTTCTAGGTTTAGTAACAATTGCTGAGGTCGGTCTGTGGATGGTTGACCGTATTAACTTACTGAGACTCCTCCGAGCCTCGGGAAGTAGGTAAGCCGTTGATCCCGGCTGTCATTTGTAAATCTTTGGCAGTCATTTCAGTCAGCCTGTCCAATAATGGCAGAAAACCAGTTAGTGTATAAAGTACTGGTATTCAGCTGAATCCAGTTTAACTGGAAGCCAACCCAATTATAGGTGGTTTAAAAGAGGCTAGACAGATGATGAAGATTTATAGCGTAGATAGACCCGATATAACTGAACAATTTAACACTTTTTGTCTTGTATAAGAAGTCGCGACGGGCCTATCACGGCCCTATCACCCCTGCCCGCGGGTGCTAAGCTTTTGAGGCTTGCGAGTGCAAATTTCCGCATAAAGCCGGACATAAGCTTTTATTATTCATTTATCCTTTGTTTCAGACAACTAAGGCCCATAAAACACAATAGGTACCTACATATTTAATGTGCTTATTTTTAATTAACCTTGGGTATTACGGTGAACAGTAAAACTATAACCAAAATTGAGTTGCTCTGAAAGGAGAGGATTTTATTTTATTACATAAACTAGTTTTAACACTTTTACAAAACCTTACATTATTAATCATAAATCTTACCTGAAAGGAGAAACAACATTTAAAGCTATTGTTTCACCAGTTCTTATTAATTAACATTATTTAAATTACAATATATTGTTTAACATAACATCTATATTTTCCATGCTGTGTCAATCATTCAATATGACCGCTCCATAGAGTCCAACAAGTTCACAGATAAAATAAACAAACTAAATGAAGTGACACGCACTTTGTTTACACATATATAGGTATAAAAACAATAACTGATACATATTTCATATACAAAAAACTTAAAAACTACTGCACATGAAGTGACGGCGTCAGTGACCGGTCACATTAGACGGTGTCCGGCCTGACCGGCTGTTGTTAGGGTTATTGAATTTTACCTGGCACTTTGATTTTCAATAAGTATTGCATTGTTTTTCCATTAGTTAGGTATACTTAATAATATAGAACGCCAGAACGGTTTAATATTGGTTTGTCTCAAAAATTCTAGATTTACTTACAATGCTAATTAATATTAGTCAGTAACACCTGGGCGTTGCTGGCTTGCCTTGAGGAGCTGGGATGGATCGAATGCCATAGTTGTCTCACCCTTACGCAAAATACGCACTTGGACGTGGAGTTGCAGACAGCAGGCCGATTAATAATGACTTAATACGTACAGACGCCAGCACATTAAGCTACCCGAAACTGCAGTCTTTTCCCAATCAACCTTGAACCTAATGCTTCAGCAATAAATTTGAAAATATTATTAAAAAAAAATTACAGATTGTTGTAGCTTGACGTGCTGGTGTCTGTACCTACATACTTAAAATTATTTTAAAGACTCAAAACCATGAATAGGATAAATTGTCCGGCCTTTTTCTATATATATTATGGCTAAATCGGCTTGCCTGTGCGGCTTTCCAAGTTTCCAGTTATACAACCTGGTAACCCTGGAACCTTGTACTTGTGTACCTACCCGTCGCTTGTATGCTATGGTTCAGGAAATTTAGGAAGTAAAATGTGCATTAGACATAGGCGAACGTAAGAATTCTTCAGAAAGCGAAATAATCATTCTTTTTATGATGTCTGTGTTTATTATGCAGCAGAATTGTTCTTCCGTGTAATTTTATAAAATTAAGATCCTCCGTTTCCGTTTCTATATTCATTGCTACGTCATCGGTATTTTATCGTTAGGTTTTTATGATTGACTAATATTACAATGCTTCGACACACTTAACCGTAATTGCTGAAAATACATTTTTGAAAACATTTTAAAATTTTACACTTTCAATAAGGAGATCTAATTTGGTAATCAAACGATAATTGTTTTTATTTTTCCTAAACCCTGCAACTCCTGAAAGCCAGAATCAAGTGGCGACCACCAGAAAAACGCCCGAGTCAATGAAGCTCGACGAGTCCCGGAGAAACGATTCAATTGTCTAGGATCCCGCTACGAAATAAATCAGAAAATAACAGCGGAGGAGCAGGAAAAAATAAAATTTCCACTTCCCTCCTTATCAAGCAGGAAACAGAACAGAGCTAGGCCAAATAGGCACCAAGGGACATATGCAACTGGGTTAAGCCTAGTTGCCAATAGACATGGGTCGGATTAGGTAAATTTAAAAATACCTAATCCGAATGTTTATTCAATATGGCCATGATGATGAGATGCCCACACTTTTTTTTATCTGCAATCCAATTTTCTTATATTGTGTTTTGAATAAACGGTTTTTTCTTTGCTCATTTATTCATAGTTTTATATACAGAGAAGAAGCAATTTTTATTTAAAATTGTTTAAATGTACCTACCATTGAGACATTCACATTTAAACCAGTAGTACCTACCATGGAGCCAATTATGTTAAAAGATAAAGTTTCCTTATTTGAAATGAAAGAGGATGAGCAGATTTAAGGATGTGTCATGCTCCCTCGAATGTCTTGCTGATGGTGGCGCGTGTGTCGAATCATTCAGTTTCCTTCACTTCGTTTGCGAAGTGAAGGGAACAGGTTATCAAAAAGGTTCAAACAAAATTCAAAAATTGTTCTAAACGATTTTCTGTAAGTCGGACCTACGCATTTACAATTTAATGAGCCACTAAGTAACTGTTGAATACTTGTATTTATGTCAAAATTTCTACATCCAATCAGTAAACTGACTCGTAAGATGATCAACAAACTTGTACCTAACAACATCTTTATTTGAACTTTTTGAACAATTAAAATTAAGTTTTTACTTGAGCAGTTTTCCTGCATGAGAAGGAATCCGTTATAATGGAACCAACCTTACGATCATGTTCATTTATTGAGTAGCCGCTAAATAAAATTAACGACTATTTAGCCCCCGTGGAGAGGAGTATAGCTGGAATTTCTGATATAGGTTTATAGCAGAAGGAACTAGCTGCTTAAGCAAAGTCTACAGGGAAGTGGTAATAGGGCCTAGCCTTCCCACTAGAATTGTATCATAATTACCTTTTTGAAAATCAAACATTTTTGAACAGTACTTTCAAATCAAAACGTCTCTGGCACACATATGGTATGTTATTGTATCTAATATTTTAGGGTTTCAGATTTCAATGAAAAGATACATAGTATATGTATTATACATTTTTTCACCTAGTAAAGATAAATGCTAAATGCATTGAGCCCTAAAATAATTAATATTCTGAACGCAATGATCCCTCCCCCCCGATGACCCTCTTCCTACGGGGAATGGGGAGGGGGAGGCGTTCGGCGTGATGCGGACATCGAACACGCCACTACCAAATAAGGTAATGCGTCCTGCAGCTCCGGACCAATTACAGGGCTGCAGTTGTCTCCGGGGACGCACGCATTCGACCTTTTTCTATGAATAGGGCGGGGCTATTGTGCCTGTGTGAGTAGTAGACGAACTATTGATTTATCTCCGAACCTATCTACATATAATATAATAACTCACAGGCGAAACCATACTGACCAGGAACATGAAATTTTGCACAAGCTTCCTTTTGTGATGAATTCGTAGGTGAGCACTAAGATGGGATTTAAGGATAAAAAACTTTAAAAAATTTAAAATTATTTGTACAATATCTGCGCCGAAGAAATCGCTGTCGAAGTGCTATTGTACTTTATTATCTATGCACAACCATTCAACTACTTTCGGCAATTTCTCCATCCACTTGTTTAGAAGTAATACAGCCGTTATGGATTTAAATTGCAAGATGTTGGTAATCTACTTTATAGAGGATACTCGGATAAAAGCAATGTTCTCAGTTGCTGAGTTTGAGAATTGTATCCTTTCTTAAAATTAATTTCTGAAGCTTCCGAGACATGCATTGGAGTACCAGGATTGTGATCCAAACGCCATCATATGACAATTGATAAGAACTTTTTAGCAACCCATAAAACTATACGGAAATGGGATGTCTGTTATTGATGATGACTTCAATACAAGTAAAAAAATCTTCTTTAAAAAACAACTTTTCCTATAAAACTTTTGCATACAATTTATATGATACAAAGCTTGTCACGAGATTTAAGTAGGTAGGAGATAGGTACTCGTATTTACTTGGTTTGTAATTTTATGAATTAAATTCACCGCTCCGGCCCCGGCGACACACCGGTGTTTCGCGAATTTAATGTTTATTTACCTATTACAAAAGATTTACTTTTTTTTGGGAATTTTCACATGTCGGGGCCGCAGCGGTTCAATCAGATCAAGTTATTTAATTAACTTGTCTATCTACACAGGTTCTGTGTAGACAGGTCTTAAATCTCGAATACTTAGTACTTAAATATCGCGACAAGCTTTTAAATCATAAAATTGTATAATGACGTAAAGTTTTATTAATTCTTTTTAGCGCATTTGAATGAAAGGTTGTTTTTAAAGAAGTTTTTTTACATTTAATTTAATTTTTACTTTTTAGTTATCACAGGTTTCTGTCTTCATCTCATTCAACGCATCATGTTCAAGTCCTCTCATTTCATACTCATGTAGTTAGAAAGCATAAAAAACGTAGTCTGCCATCTTTAGAAGTCCGCCGTATTGGATTTAGCGTGCGTCTTATGGGAGTGTATTCTAACATCTGACGAACGATTTCTTATTTTATTAGTGAAGGTATCACACCTTGTGCAAGTATCTTTTTTTAGTGACTTGCAATCAAAAGAAAACGAAAGGAAAATCTTATGATTTTTCTGAAAGGGACTTTACAATTTTGTGGCCTTTAGGCAAAAAAATTGCTCAACCTAAACTAGACGATCTCAGGTCAATGTTCCACTTAATTCCGAAAGATTGTTTAGACTTTTACAAGTCTTTAGAGGGGGATGAAAATATAGAGGATGACCTCGAAGGATTCAGTGGTCAGCCGGATTTTCATATAGAATATGAAAGTCAGGAAGAATAAGCATAATAATCATTATGCAGCGTGTGAATCTCACTTTAATACTTTAGTAATAGGTATAACTATTATTTTTTTGTTTAATATTAATGAGAAAAGATGCGAGCGTTTATAAGAATATTTTTTTTTTAGTTAATTATTAGTAGTTTTATTTATTTTTAAAGATTTTGTTACCAGTTCATGAAATGGTTCCTTATTGCGATACGTCATTTATTGCTGGTTTTATCGAGACTACTATTTATCAAAAAGGATCCAGAGCCCTATTTTCTTGAATATTATTTGAAATATGAAATTTAACAAAGTAAATTTGACTTAAAGTTAAAAAATAAAAAGGGTTCCTTCTAATTCCAATAAAACCAACAAATTTACAGCACCGCATCACAGAAGAATTCCGATGTAAACTTTAAAATTCAATATCTCTAAACTAGCTAAATGTGGATTGGATCCTTGTCGTGTAACTACGTCCATTAGTATTCAACAGTTACTTAGTGGCTCATTAAATTGTAAATGCGTAGGTCCGACTTACAGAAAATCGTTTAGAACAATTTTTGAATTTTGTTTGAACCTTCATATAAGATTCTCATTATTCTTCCTCTTCTTCTTCCGAATATAAAGATCGTATTTCCTTACTTTTTCAGAGAATTCAAAGCATTTATTTCAAATAAACCATTTACATTTACTTTGAATTGTCAAGGTCAGTCAGTCGAAAACATGAAGATCTCTGTTGAGAAGAACGTGCAAAAACTCCATGGGCACTCTTTATATCTTTTATGTACAATATCTTTGTTGCTTCTAAATGTGAGAACAATGTGAGAAATAAAACAACTACGTAGGGTATGAGTGTGTAAAATAATTATAGTGTAAAAGATTTGAATAAGCCAGTGGCAATCAAGAGATGACCAGTCTCCACCGAACGGCGCCCGTTCAGGAACATGACGCGTGTCTTAGCACCATTCAGCTCAACCATAGTGAAGGAAACTGAATGATTCGACACACGCGCCACCATCAGCAAGACATTCGAGGGAGCATGACACATCCTTAAATCTGCTCATCCTCTTTCATTTCAAATAAGGAAACTTTATCTTTTAACATAATTGGCTCCATGGTAGGTACTACTGGTTTAAATGTGAATGTCTCAATGGTAGGTACATTTAAACAATTTTAAATAAAAATTGCTTCTTCTCTGTATATAAAACTATGAATAAATGAGCAAAGAAAAAACCGTTTATTCAAAACACAATATAAGAAAATTGGATTGCAGATAAAAAAAAGTGTGGGCATCTCATCCAGTAAAGAAACCTAACTAGTGGCCCCAAGCGGCTGCAGCTGTGAAGCAGGCCCGAATTAGGGTATAATTTAAATGTGTATTCTGTGACCCGCATTTAGCCAGGATTTTTTTAAATAATGTATTTAAAAAAAAATCAGGAAAAAAAAAAATAAAATTCTAAGTCATCGAAATAATCATCATCTTCCTTCTCCTCAAGCTCACGGTTTGTACGAGAAGAGATTAGTTTTGCCACCGCCATCTCCACTTTTGATATTTCTTCCTTCGTCATTTCTTCTTTTAATTTCTCTTTTAACAGAATAATGGTTGAAGCCAAATATTTATTTAAGGAAGTTTTTGAACAAGGTATAGTCAGAAGAAATGAAGGATCTACTGCTGTTGCAATCTCAAAGGCTTCTTGATTGGATTTTTGTATCTTTGCTTCTAACTCTTCTTCTCCTGTCTCTTAGTATTAATTCACTATCTGTTTCTGCTGCTCACGATGTGATCATATAACCTTCCAGTTTATATGCTTGTCTACATAGTGTGCGTTATAAGCATGTTCATTTTGGTACATCATTTTACATGGTACCCCATAAAACAAGTGAGTACTGTAGCCAACCTGAATCGGAGTTGATCAAGCTAAAGAGTCAAGCATGATCCCTAGGAAAACCATGTTTTCGACCTACGACTCAAGTTCGAATTCAAGTTTGTCTTTGTTCAATACTATATCGTAATTATTTAATAAATTAATGTTTTTTTGTCTAGCCTTCGTAACTCGGCGCAAAGAAAACAGACGACTAGGCCAATAAAGTAAACTATATTGGCAAACCCATAGAAAACGAAAAATACGTACATTAGTTTTCTGTGACAAAAGTCAATACAATAAAAATAACCATTACTTTATTTTTTTTTGCGGTCGTATTGAAGTTAGTGTAATGGTATTAACTTTATTGTTGTCTGTTATTAAACTCTTTCGTTTGATACCCATTTTAAGGGAGTTGAAAAAAAATGTAATCTTGAAGCGGTGGCCGTAATGAATTTAGTATGATATTGCCCATACCAAATTCCAACTTTCTAGTGCTAAGCGACTCTGAGCTAAGCCACCGTACACCCAGGCGGACATGGCTAAACTTTATGAATTCCTTGTTGACTACGGAACTCTAAAAAGGAGTAATTCATCAACTCGTCCTATGTGCCTACGGCCCATTTAGGACGAGTTGCAGAAAATAAAAATAAACAATATTTTCATTCTGAAACTCGTCCCACGTTATATCAAAATGTGAAAAGGTGCAATCAGTAGCAAAAGTGTTAGTGTGGAAATAATAATAACAGAATTTGTTATAAAATATTTAAGTAATCATCACAACATAGTCACAGATAAACAGAAAAGATTAAATCATCACAAATTTGAAACCAATTAACACACGAGGTAATAATGAACAATCATGAATGTACATAAATTAAATAATAATATCCTAAAATTAAAAAAAAATACTAAGCAATTGTCGTAAAGATGGAAATCAACAGGTATAAAGACAATAATTAACAATAACAAAGATCGATAATTATAAATATAATAATCAACAATTTTAAAAGATTTAACAATGATATTACGACTGAAAGAGGCTTTCTAGGATTTATCATTAACTTGTAACTTAAAACTACAAACAATTCTTTGGAGTTTCTATAACTGTCTTATATTAGTTAATCACATTATAAACTCGTAAGCCCTACAGTTCTCAAATAGTAATAAAGATAATATCTTAATAAATACAGATATAATAGTATTCAAAGTAATCAACAAAATTGTAAAGCAAAATTAAAATTTAAAATGTTAATAACTCTACACACTTCTACGGAAATCTCAGAATCAACGAAATCTTTTAATACTTTCTCAATATAATCATCTTTTTCTTGGGTCTCTTTTTTCGTTTGAAATTTATTTGATCCTTTTTTAATTAAAGTATAATAATAATTAGCTTCTCTTTCGAGAATAGTCTAAAATTTTGCTATGCTTTGTGGTTTATGAATAGTTTTTTTTATTAACAATAGCGTTTCAATTTTCTACCATGTTTGTGGTACAATGTTTCTGATTATACCAAGAACATTTGTCTAAATATTTAGGAAACCGTCGTCCACTGCCTAACTCGGTAAATGTGCTAAAGCACATTTTCGAAAATGTTTTCTACAAGCTTTAATTTGTGTATTCCTAATTCTTTTACTTTCCTCCACAAACATCTCGAAAAATGAAATTAGCAGCCGTTTATATTATATACCCGTATTGCTTGCATTGGAGCCTTTTCATAGTCTAATATTTTTCATAGTCTAATATAAATGTCTTTGGAGTCCAATCAGGTACTTGACTCTTAATTAATCTCAGCATAATTTCGTATGTCTTTTTTGTTTTGTTCTGGAGTAATGCGTATATTACAGGTACGATGTTATTATGAGTTTTGGAACTCCCCATATCAACATGTAATGTATATAGCTGAAAAAATGGTTTGGCACTAAATTTAAAAGTGCCATCACAAAAAACCGTATAGTTTGTGTTGAAAAGTAAGGTCCTGGCAAATTTACTAGCGAAAATCAGTATCTTATTTTATTGCGACAGCCTGTAAATAAAAATTCTTGGAATTTGGCCGGTATTACAACTTGGCTAACATTTTTAAACCACACTTTGTCAACCCAAATGATTTATTCCTTTTCCGATACAACTTATTTTTTATGTTTTTGAAATCTGGTGGAGCTTTTATTAAGTGTAGCCCTTTATCTTTTATATTATCGACCGTTTCCCGAAAAATAGCTGGAATAGGTTTTGACACTTTTCCATCTCAATATCGCCTTCATTTTTGGTGTTGTTCGGCTGGCAATCACAATTATCTTCTCTTCTGATAGTATTATTACAAGTAATGATTAAAATTGCTTGACAGATCTGTCGTTTCACACAACGCCACGCTGTGGATTTATCCTTATTTTTTCTTTTGATGTCATATCTATAACCAGCACGAAGAAGTAAAGGTTTTCCTCTTTGAGATATAATTGTTTCAAAAGCTACTCGATTATGAGAAGTCGATGGTTCTTGCGAGTCCATGATAGCACCTACCAAATGTTAATCAAATTTTTTATGTACCATATATTTGTAGATTCGGTTGCTATAAGCGTAGCGGTGTGTTATAATATGTACTCACGGATCAGGTGGTAAAATAAAATAACGTTCGTCCGAAATTGTATTGTCCACACACACGGAATGACAAGCTCATAAGCACAGAATACAGTCAGAAGGCAGGAAAATAGGAAAGAATAATAGGCAAAGGTTCCTGTTTAAGAAACGCTACGGGCAAAATTATGACTTTTGACGGGTGACAATTCGATGAGCCTACAAGTTTCTGTTCAATAAAGCAGAATTCCCTATGAAAACCTTGACAGTTTGTAGATTAGGTTGTCTATGGTACTTACATGTTTTTTTTTCAACCTTCTTTTCAAAATGTCAGGCAAAATTGTCACGTGAACAAGTACGTGTCAATGTATTACAAAAAATAACGAAAACATCATTTTTTCGCAGACAGACTAGCAAAATGCTCGAGCATGCTCTAAAATATTTTAATTATTTCGATCCACCCATGGACTTGACACTCTATCTAAATGTGATATGATTTAAATTCGTGTTTATATATAGGTCGCAGCTAATGAGCTTAATTAGCCATTTACGCTTACAAAATACTCAAAGGTTGGTACCTACTTTTAAAACTAAAGCTAATGAAGCTCGCGAAGCGAACTTTTTACGCCTGTTTCCTTATCATCTAAACTATTTTTACGGACGAATGGAACTGAAGTTTCAAACAATAGTGAATATTTTAATTGTGAATATTTTGTCTTCAGGGATGTTTTGTATGAATTGAACTTTAAATTTGTTATACATTTTGTTATATCACTAAAACATTATTTGCTGCATGCCCAACTACTTACCTAAGGTACAATCATTATTTTGAAAACATCGACTAATATAAATTAAAACGTAAACAATAAGTGAGTATTATGAGAGTAGTCATACTAGAAAAGCAACAACCCAGACAACGACTCATAAATCAATATCGTTCTCCCCTGCCAACGCAGGGGGGAACGATATTGATTTATCAGCCCGTTGCCAGACTGGGTTGGCAGGGGGGAACGCCACCTCTTCTCCCCAATTCACTGACGCAGCAGACAGGTTTAATATAAATCAAAACATCAGAACCCTCACGGTAACGCGAGGGCAGTTTTTAGGGTTCGCTATGTAGAAAGGCTAAGGTTCCACTGCCAGTTTTCAGTGGTATCAGTAGTATGATGCCAAGGTCGGGGATCAGTTTGTTTTTTTTTTGTTGTCGGTAAACACCAATAATATTCTCCAAATGACTCAGGAAATAAAATTGTTTTCTCTCTGCTAGGATTGATGCCGAAGAACCAATATAAACTATAAACAGTCCCAATTAATCTTGCTATTTCGGAATAATATCTATTTGCCACAAATATGGAAATTGAGTCATCACTCGACCTTAAGCATCTAATTGTAGTCTTAGGAATATCAATTCCACTTAAAGCTAATTACTCAATCGTAGTTGAATCTGTATTCAACATTAGCATTAAGAAACCAGAGAATGCCTGTATGTAATCATCATCGCTTATTTTATCTTTAATTTTTACGAACCATTCTGTGTTGTGTTCGTTCAACATTTTCTCTTTAATTTCGGACGAAGGTAACCTTGTATTGAATATATAATTTTCTAATAAGAACCCTTCACCTAAATGTAATTTCTTAATTAATAGATAATAAAATCACATTGAACATATATTTCTGAATGTCTCTTCGTCCTCTGTTACCAATGGCAAATTGTTTCTTTTTCTAATTGAATCATCAAACCAACATTTATGGACCTCTGCAAAAAGAAGTGGGTTTGAACACTCGTTGTATTTGGTAGCATCCTCTGTAGCCTGTAAGCTATAATTGTTTGTTTGACAAGTTTTCTTTATGGGTTGACATTTATAATTCATTGATAAATATTTTTCTTTTTCTCTTCTCCATCAATACTAATTGTACTACCTGGAATGAGCTTAGCTATACTAAAGTGGAATTCTTAGATTATTTTTAAATCCAGTCTCAAGGCCGGAGATCCACAAGCAATTACCCTCCTATTAAATCATACAACACCTCCTCATAAAAACAAAAAGCACTAGCAAAATTGTCCAACCATTCTTGAAAATTGTCCAGCACAATTATTTTTTCATTGCTATTGCTATTTTAAATTTTACTTGAGATATCGTTACCCTCATTTTTAAGATTTTAATAAATTTCTTCTTAGTTATTTTACATCATTCTCTTTGCCTCTGTATTAAAACGTCGCATTCTCAAAACGTCCTATTTGCAAATCGTCCTATTAGCAAAACGTCCTATTCGCAAATCGTCCTATTCGCAATTCGTCCTATTGGCAAATCGTCCTATTAGCAAAACGTCTTATTAGCAAATAGTCTTATTAGCAAAACGTCCTGTTCGCAAATCGTCCTATTAGCAAATCGTCCTATTCGCAAATCGTCCTATTCGCAAATCGTTCTATTAGCAAGTCGTCCTATTCGCAAATCGTCCTATTCGCAAATCGTCTTATTAGCAAAATGTCCTATTCGGAAATCGTCCTGTTAGCAAAACGTCCCAAAAACAGAAGAATGAGAAAAGTACAGTCGTTCAAGTACATTCACATCAATAAAAGATTCTTATAATTATGTAGTTCAATTAATTCATAAAATAGGGACGATTCAATACTAGCTTCAGCCCGCGACTTTGTTTGCGTAAATTTCCTCACAATTGGGTTCAGACGTTTTTTTTTATTATTTTACCTTAAAAATTCTTCTCCATGATTCCGATCTCCTGGAGGTATACGAGTCTTTACTGCTCATGCTGATTCCAGCTCCGGAAATACTTCTTTAAGATTCTGGTTTCCTGGTACTCATTGTAAATTTTTACTATTCATGTTTACAGCTCTGGACATATTATTTTATAAATTGGTATAATCCTTCGTTTTGACATTCTAAAGACTGAAAATAGAGTCTTAGGTATACATATGTATAATCTCGTGTTTACGTCACAATATATTTCTTCAAGATTCGTTCTCGATTTCTATGGGAAATAATAATTATGTCATCGAATGACATTATTAGGAAACACACAACCCTTCTCGGGGTACAGCGCACTTGTTTATTACCAGTAGAGTGCTGTATGACACATATTGATATTTGTGTATATATTGCAAAACGGAGTAAAGAGTAGTGACAACTAATAGAAGGAGAACAATGAGGTAAAAATATACTAATTTATATATCCGTCAAAAATATGCTGCTATAATAATAATGCCCAGGAGGTTCAACAAGCGCAGAGAGAGCAAGCGCGCATCTGTGCACGCCTGCATATATAGCCGAAAAGGTAATACCCATATCCATGCATTCGTTTGGTAGTCAATAAAAAAATTGTAGGAAACCCACCATCTGCCCAAGAGCTGCTTCTACTGGGGCTAGTCATCTTCGTTTGCATCTCCTGTAACAGGGCTCTTGGTTAGCTTTAAGAGCATGTTTTATTCAGCATGCTGCATGCATGCATGAACACGGCCTGAGTTTAGAGACCCAAGTGGGCTAATAGGTTATTGGGGCCTTGGCAAAAACATTGTTATTCTGAGCTGATGACTTTTTCAAAACGCTTTGGTCTTATTATTGTTACAGTGTTCACCACCTTTATGCATCTTTAGTGAGTAGCTTCGTGGTTTTTTAACTTTCCCATAAAATACTCTCGCTACAATGTTCTATCAGCTGTGATTCTTGTTTCTGAAGGATTCCAAGTAAATGTGAGAAATAGATTCGTTAAAAATATATAGTAAATTCTTTTTTGCGAGTTACAATGAGACTCATATAGTGTTTGTAAAAATAAAGAAACTTGTATCTATGTGAGTGATGCAATAATAACATTAATTACAGCAACATTCACTCACAACATAAAAATCATTACTGCAGGAGTCCAGCTGAGACATAGGAGGAACAGTACAGCACCAATACTACATTCAGCGCATTGCATCTTGTGGTCGCTCATGTATGTAGTGAGGTAAGATTGCCACATTGTTTGGGATAAATATAGAATATTTTTGTAAACCATTGTAAAAATATTGTACTTTTGTAAAACACTATAAAGTACAAAATAACTTAAATTTCGGAAGTCATTGTTAAATTACGAAGAAACAACCAAAAACACCGACTTCCGAAATTTAAGTTATTTAATTAAAGTAACATTAATACATTTTGAGGGGGAACCAATTAAGCAGTATATTATCAACACAAGTTAATGGATCTCTGTTAACTTGTGTTGATAATATACTGCTTAATTGGTTCCCCATCTGGCCATCTTGTGCCTAAAAAAAATAGCAGGTGTGGAGAATGGCATGAATTAAAAGGCATGTCTTTTGGTTCATGCCATTCTCCGCACCTGCTATTTTTTACATTTCTTGAATAGCGGAAAATAAACCTTTTATGGACACACAAAATGAATGAAAAAAGTAACATAAGTTTGAAATTTACTTTTCAATGCCTTTTGTTCTGAAACTCCACATGCTGCGCTGCGGTTGCGTTCCAGTCACAACTAATTTTATAAAACCGCAAAAGTTGAACTAGAGATAAAACTACAGTATTTTTCGTAGTAAATTATTTTTCAATAATACTTAATACTATTGATTAAATATAGTACAATGCTGCACATGTCGGGAGATGGCTAGTTATATAATTATTATAGTACTAGTACATGTGGCAACCGTAGTAGCGAGATCCTTTGCCATATTTGTGCTAGTGTTATTTTCCATGTACCTGAGGGCATGTACCATTCGTGTGGCCGAAGTGTGGTAATTGGCGTTGTTGAAGGTGTTATTGTACCAAGCATCGCCCAGGTTCACAACATAGTTATTTAGGTTGGCGACTTCCCCTCGTAGTGCTTTTACTCCAGGATAAACGGGTATGGCATCTGGCCCTCCGGGTATTGTGATGGTTGGTTTGGCCGCGTACCCATTGTCTTCAACCAGTACCAACATTACTTTCGTTGGACCGGGGATATATACGTTGTGAGCATTAGGTATTGTAGTATAGTATGCCTTGTGTTGTTGGGCGCCAGTCCCGTGATATCTGGCGTTCCATATCCAGTTAGTTCGCCCAGCCCACGCCTCACTCGTAATGTGGGCGACGATGTACTCCAGTAGCCATGGCTGATGTAAAACTGTTGAGTCTATGGGAATCACTGTCCACGTTATGTCCATCTCAGACATCAAAAATCCGTGTCCCACGGCAGGGTTCGGGTTGCCTAGGAGAGTGTCCACTCCCTTTACGTGGCTCGCAAATGCTGGTAGCGTTGTGACTATTGTTTGTATGGGAAGCCGTTCTGCAGCAGGTACGTCTAGGATGCGCAGTGTTAGATGTGATCGTGTGTTTGGCACTTGTTGACGGACAAAGTGCCGGTCCAATTTATCGGATTCCCATGCATCTACAGTGGATGGATATACGTATAGCATAGCACGTAACATCGGTGCTGTATCTATAAAAGTGGCATTACTTCCGGCCATGTGTGAGACGAGGTATGATATTGCAGGTGCATCTCGAGCGAAAACACTCCTTGTGCCCGGGGCTAGTCCTTGTGAAGCCGGCCCCCTCTCACTTGCAAACTGTTCTAGGTATATGTAGTTTTGTGATTTTGGTACACCTATTGGTTCATTCCCCTGTATTGACGCTAGCGTGGGTTCCACTGCACGCAAAGGTATTCTTTTAGGGATTCCTGTCTTGGGTGGGGTCTCTAGTGCTAAATCTGAATACTCTGAGGATGTTGTAGATGGTCGCGTTGGTTCAGTTTCACTATGGTGTGGCGGCGCTGATTTTGAACGCACATTATCTGTGTCTTTTTTGTTCAGTTTCGACTCTCTGTACTGTTTCTTCTCAGGTAGTCGTTTAACCACGTCTCCTTTGCTCGTCATCCATCGCCTTTCGCTGTTTAAGTCGTGAATCACTGTGTCGGTCAGATCTCTCCGCACTTTGATGGCGTCTGCTAACGCGTTTCCACGTAATATCACAATTGGTTCTGGGCGCCCTTGTACCTCTTCAAACACCTCCTCACCGACATGCACCCTGGCGCCGAAAGCGACTAGAGTAGATCTTGTTTGTATGTTCCATGTTGTGTAGCTGGTCGGGGATGAGTTCAGTACTCTTACTCCATCCCTGCCCTTAGGGTGTTCATTTAAGGGGCATGCTGCAACACCTGAATATGGAAGAGGTGATGTAAAGATGTTCTTAAATATTGTAGCGGACTTGTCTCTCCCAGGTACTATATCCAGTACAGACCTGGAGTATGTTTCAGTGATATTGCCCTCCATTAACACTTCTCTATTACTTTAGTAAAAGACACTGGCAGAACGACCATCTTTCTAAAATCTGCAAGTTATCAGTCAATTGTCGTCATCGTTCAGCGCTTAACAGCTTTTTATAGTTGGAACGTTTCAAATTGAGTTGCTTTGTTTCTATTTTCGCATTCATACAAATCTGAAATTATTTTAAAAGATTGCGAAAAAAATTCTCCAGTTGCTACCCTGCAAAGTTTAGCACGGGACCATTAGTTCGCAAATCAGAGTTGCACCTGGCCGACTTTTCGAGAAAAGCAATTATCCGCGCCCATACCACCAACTCCCGTCTCCCCGTTTCCATAGTAACCGTCAGTTCTAGCGAGCTAGATGTATGATATTGTACTGCGGAACGCGGGCCGGGCCCCCCTGTTAGTCTGTCTGTTACCATGGAAACTATTAATTAGCTGCTACCCACATATTTTGCCTGAGGGGTGTATTCCCCTCTGGATATTGATTCATTAGAGCGTGGGCTCGGCTCGCACAAATTCACAGCCCTATGCTTGCGATCTATGTACTTCATATTTCATAAATTATTTCACCACAGTCGGTTTTCACAACGCACAGACAAGTAGGTTAGGTCTAGAAATAACGAAAGCGAGCAGGTATGAAAGATTGAACGTTTAAATAAATATGAGTGTTAGCATTTACCTACGGTAATTCGTATTTTTTGCCAATACCCAAACAATAATAAATCCATATTCGGCGTGCATAATTAAACATTATAACTATAAAGCAATGTAAACGACGCCGACGCGACTTATCGAAAACAAATCGTGCAATCCCTTCTTTGGATAGAAACCCATGTACTATGTATTACATGTGAATACATACACTATGTATGCCGAATATTTAAAAACAACAAAACACAATGGGGTAGAATGACAGTTGGGAAATTCCAACAACCCTAAAACCCCGTAATATCATTGATGTTGTTACTGTTGCATAACCAACCCTTTGGGAACTTTTATTACTTATAACAGTTGTTCAAACTATTGCGTTAACCAATGACAATGGCACAATACTAAACCCCAAGAAGAACCCTTTATGTTCCAAGGTCGAATTCACGCGACGGTTATGCAGGGGAGACTTAAGTAATCCTATTTAAAAATTGCTTCGTTTCACCCCTGTATTTTAATACACCCCATTTTACCTTATTATTTTGTCATGCGGGGTTTCGGAGCGGAACGGAGCTCTAGCATGCTTGAGCTGGTCCTAGCAAAAATACACGTTACAATCCAAGGTCAGGGTTATTACCAGTTAGCATGAATGTGAATTGTGTATCCCCCTCACTACACAGCTGCATGCAACCGTCTGAGGGGAACATATTGAAGGGGTCCTTGGACGGTTGTTTGAAAAACGAGGGGTTGCGCGAGTGAACGAATTGAGCAGACAATAATGCTGCCGTCGCACATTCGTCGATTTGACCGATTTGGATGCCAAAATTATTTTACAGTGTATTTTGATTTAAAATCGTAGTTTGTGCTTGCTTGACAACGTGTTTTCTTCGCCGAAATAGAAAATATCAAAAAAATAAAAGAGAAAATCTTAAAGTAAAACAAAAATTGTTTTACATGATTCATAATTTATTACTCGATTTCGAGTCAGTTGGTCCTTATTGTTTCCGGGCAAAATTAACTCAATTTGACCCTTGTTTTTATTTTCCTCATACTGCTTATTAGTGCTTGCCAATACTCACGGTGTTGCACCTCTTCCTTCCAATTCGTGAGGAAGACATTTAGGTCGTCTCGCCATCTCCTTAGCGGTCTGCCGCGGCCTCGTCAAGCTGTTCCAGGGCACTAATCCAGTATTTTACGGGCCCACAGATTGTCAGTGGCATACGGCAGACATATCCTGCCTAGTCCCATTTAAGTTGGGCAGCCTTTTGAACCACATGAACGATTTGTGTTTTGGAGCGCAGTATTGTGTTTCGAACATGGTCTGTTAATTTAACACAATTTTAGTATACTGCGCTTCAGAGCAAGTCATAGATATTATAATACGTTTTATTCTCCCATATCCCGCTTAATACGCTTTCCCGCTTAAGACGCGTTTTTGCCTGGGCCTCATTAAAATTGTCTTAAACGGGTTTAACTATAATTCAAACCGCAAATTCATTAATCCATACTCTGATAAACAATGTTTTGAACATAGAATAAAATAAATATTGAACACAGACAAATACACATTATTTGTGTTAATATTTGTCTTGACAATCGTCAGTAAGACATTTTAAATTTTGCAAGTCCCCAAATAAATTTGACAACTACAAATTCAGTAGATTAATAAGGAACATGGTCATGCGAGCGATACGAATAGCAGTTATAGAAAAGGATTAGAACAATTATTACTTGTTTATAAACAAACATAATTATTAACATACATATTATTCGCCAAGGTCTAAGTAGGTCACAGCCCGGTTCAGTGTCAGATTCTTACTATCAGACCCTAAACTTCACTTTGGATTATATCACTTTTACAGACAAAACAATGGGGCTGCGATTGTTAAGTTAAAGAATTCATAGGAATTCGTTCTATCACCAGAACCCGAATGCTATCTAGGAACAGAGAACTGTCATGTTTAGAAATCAAAATTGAACCTACTTGCTACCCTAAACTTATGACTTCTGGCCGGCCCTGGTTTCTGAGTACTTTTAGAGACTAAAAAAAACAAAGATTAACGTGACGGAACTGTCTTGTCTGGGTGATGAGTTCCTTATCCACCTTAGGCAAAGATGGTGGTACTCTTAACGATGGTGTTGACTCAGTGAAAACGAGTTGTAATAGTTTCATGCTTTTGAAAAACTGGTAAGTGTACTGAGGCGTCGTAGACAACAATATAACAGTCCATTGTGTAGGATTGCATCGAGCAGTACCTTGTACGAGTATGTAACGAGCTTGTGTGCTTGTGGTGATGCGACTTAGTCTTCCGTGGCAGTCAAGTACGCTGCCACTGATGTGTGAGCATATCCTGAGGTGTGGTGGGGTAGTGTAGTACTACTTTAATGTTCGACTCAAAACTGTAGTTCAAACGACGCAAAATGACGAAGTACATAACTAAAAACAATCCGAGGAGTAAAATCTAAAACCACAATATCTCGAATCGGATCGTTACTTGCAGCAATTTCCCAAAACCCATCTCTAGAAACGTTGAAGGTGTTTATGTCTGTGATATAATATATTGTTAGCAGTCTGTAGTCATTTTATACTCGTATTATTCATATCTTTTATTAATGTTTATGTTTTTAGGATTGTGTGAGGAGCGATATGAAAGAAAAAGGAGTTAGTGATAGTTTGACGGCTGATAGGACAGAATGGAAGAAAAAAAAACGTGTTGCGCCGACCCCAAGTAACATGGGATAAGGGCAGGAAGATGATGATGTTTTTAAGGATACTTCAAATGGACATCCAACAATTAATATTCTGATCAATTCGTCACCAATCCAAAGTTCCGCCCGTGAACAAAGAAATGACAATAAAAGTGCCTAATTGCTAAACTGACACGACACAGATGACACGGGTGCAAAAATGTGAAGAATTAGAAACTTATTTGTTGCAGTTATTCGCTTAAGATCTATTCTATCGTCTTGTTAGACCCCTACCTTAGACATGTTAAGCAGATTACCTTTAAAAAGCATCAAGATCTACATCTGTCTCTCTCGTATCAGAATTTCATCAATAGATTGATGCTGTTCGATGTTTTGTTTTGCCTCTATTCTTTTATTTCTCTCGTCCGCAATTTCTGTTTCGTTTTTTTCCCTCCTCCTGAGATTTCTTATTTATCTTTGGTAAGATAGTCAAGATCTCGAATTAGTCTGTTTCTTGTGTAACGCGGGTTGACGAAAAAGTAGTGAAAATACATAGAATGACATCAATTTGGGTTCATTTTTTGTATATCAATAATCATTTTAATAATTCAGTAGTAATTATATTTTCTCCATATCAAACCCCTATTAGACATATCTTATTTGCAAATATGCATTTGACATTGCATGAACCAATCCACTTTTCATTTACGGTAAATTGTCCTGTTTTTTGTTATAACGCCAAAAGTGCATTTTTGTAAGGCGCTTTGGTTTATTTTATTTCAATTAGCATGTCACTAGCTATCCCATCTGGCATAGCACCTAAGAACGGGTACCTTTCGTCAAGAAGAGATCACAAGGGTATTTATATGTTTATATTTTCTACGCTAGACAACTGCTCTATTGCATTTTTCTCAAATTTCTTTCCGTGGCTTATAGATGCCAGATGTTCGATGTTTGCTTTGTAAACCATGTTTTTGACCATGTTGGCACAAGTATTATTTTATTTTTCTTCTCTTAACTACTACTTCCCATAATTGGACACTGTCAAAAGATTTCGTCGTAGTTCTAACCACTTCCCGCTTGCGACCTGTCTCTGATTTTTCAAAAACGTTAATTTTGCTAGATTTAAAGTATCAATATCCAAACCAGGTTGGGTTGGTCGTGTTTTTCACCATAATTTAAATCTATTTTCTTAAAAACTTGTTTACGGTTTTGTTTTTCGTTTTAAGAGTTTGGTTGATGCTCTAGATTGCTACTAATTTGCTCTTCATATTCTTCAAAAACATTTATTTTGGTAGATTGAAAGTATCGATGTCCAAACTAGACTGGTCAGTATTTTCACCATAATTTCGCATCTTGCCTGGTAGGACTGATTATGAGCGTAGTTGACCCTTACCACACTGTTAAAATTCTACCAATAATGCTGTCTCCGTTTTTAATTAAGCTTCTAAATTGTGATGCTACATTGCAAATTAAACATTTCATTTGATACCAGAAAAGTGCGTTACACATATTTTTCAATTGTCCAGTTGCGTTTTCATTGCAAATATTTTTGCAACAGTAGTCATGGTGGTCAACATCATGTTGGTGCAGGTTTTTTAGAATGTCGGATTGACTTAATGTCACGACGTTGCATATTTATTTCCTTAACTTACGAATTTCATTTGTGGTCAACATATTCCTTTCTGAAAGACATAATCTTGTATTAGTTTTAAGCATTTGTTACATGTAATTGATTTTTGGCACCAAACTTTTCAACAGTATTTGTGGTATGTGGTCGTGTGTCAAGTATTTTTGCAAATGTCCTGCTATATCCATTTCCTATGAATCGTCCATAGATAAAGCCGTACATATGTATCTTCTATCAGCGATAATAGTGGATTCCATTGCTGATGAAGATACACTATAATTTTTGCACCACTCAAGCTGTTACACTATTTCGCTCCGTTTTCCGCTCTGGCACGTACAAAAACGTCTACCTATAATTGTCGCAGCGCCATACAGTGCAGTATAATTGGTTCTGTATGAGCGTATAGACCAACGATCTTCTGAGATTACATCGACTATTGAAATGCTCTCTTTTGTTATCTTCCTTCTTCAATTGCTGCTTATTACTCTATTAACCCGGCTTTCTTCATCTTTTTCCATGCCATGACTTCCCAATCATGACATACTTCATCTGGTGCAATAGGGTTCGAACTTTTCTATGGGAGCTGGCATAGTCACCAAACGCCATTTTGTTTTTTTTTTTTTAAATCGTGGCGCACGATGAAACATTTATAATTCAAACTGATTGCGTTCAAGTCAAGCTGAACTCGGTTTAAGCATTGATCCGGAGTTCAAAATCCTTTTTTTTGATTTATCCAACACAAAATGAGCGAATTTCAAGCTAAAACGAGATCAACTTCTCGTGTTTTATTGTGACAATGAGATAACTTGTTGGAAATGTAAAATGTTGAGATATTTAAACGAAGTCAACGCATGCATTGTACCTACTAACATAATATGAATGCAAAAGTGATCGCTTTCACGCCGAACCGTTTTGATGAACTTTGGTAACGAGATAAGTGAGACCATTGAGATGGTTATAGGCTACTTTACTGCGAGCGAAACCGTGGGCTAAAGCTAGTGTTTTTTATTGTCTTTAAATGTGCAACATATTTATATATCGCAAAGAAAATGATAATCACAGTGTATCTGAGTTACACTTTACCGAAATTAACAAAACGTGCTGTGTAAATATATAATTAGGAATTGTATAAATATATAATTAAGCTATATTTGTATGACATTGCATTTTTTGAGCCTGTTTAATAATGTGACATGGGCAAAAACATAATGACTGTCAGTTATGAAAAAATATATTCCGGCAAAGGAACAACCAAATTTCATTTCTTATTTCTAAATCGTGTCATTTAAATAACATACTTATCGTATGTGTATGACGTAGCAATGACATCGTTAATTCGATCGAACATAGGTTTTTATTCATATTTCTTATGTTTTATAATTTAACAAAACAGGTTAATAAAATATCAATTAATGCTTAGTTATTATTTGAACACTTAATAGTAGTTTATGCAACGGTAATATAAAAGGGGTTATTAAAACACGAGTGCGGGTTTATCACGTGTGAGTGTTTTAGTACCTAATTAAATCCCTTTGCATATACTATTTTATCTTCACTCATACAAAAGTAGAAAAATTAGTTACGTATTGGTTCCAAACTTACAGCCACGGAAAAAAAAATGTGGTATGGCGGGTAAATTGCGTATGACTGCGCAGCGCGCGAATCCATAGACAATGACACTATTTTTCTACATTAATTCAACGATGAACGAACGAACGATCATACGCGCCAATATTTAACAAGTAAAAGTGTGCTACTAAAATTAAAAAGAGTACATCTTTTTTTAATACCTTAGAGCTTGGTCTCTCGATATCTATATATACGACAAATTAAAACATTGTTTGGCGTACCAAATTTATATTATTTATTTTTTTACTAGTTTTGATATATCTATTGCCCTCACGACCAAAAATAGCAAATTGTGACTAATCTCCTCAACCCTGTATAGAAAACTGACATTTTCTGATTTTTTATGGACAATTATTTCATAAAAAATAATGGGTATTTTTTATGAACTTAGAAATTAGGCGTTGTAAAGTTTAAGCTATGAATATTTCTGTAAACTTCACTTGTGTAAATAAGAGTTCAATTACTCGAAAACAACTCAACTTGGCAATCCCTTGGCAACTTGGAACAAACATCACGGGTATCACCGGAAAACCATTCAAATCAAAAATCACAAATACAAAAATAAATAGGCACACATACAATACGACATTGTATTAAACGCTTTATTTTGTTGCTCAATATAAAGGGGCCCATTTGGATTGAGCTAACCACACATCACGCACACCACATGTTCAAAATGTTTAAAGAAAACCTTTACTCTAACGAGTTACGACAAAGGTATATCGTGTACATTTACAAGGTCAGGTTTGCAAAGCAGCTGTTTTGAGGGGGACTTTCAAGGTCGAGGTCGAGCTTCCCTTGCAAAACTTGGGGTGAACGTATTAAGTACCTTCTCATAAGATCTCGATTGTGTAAATCCGAATGGGGATCTTATAAATACAGTACAAAGACCCGTTTTGGTTCGCACACATTCATATCAATGGTTCGACCCCTGTATCTGGCACATTTTATCCCCTTGCTCGCGTTTTGTACAGTTGGACAGGTTTCCAATAATAAAATCACGTGTTCATTACAGGTCCGCTCTGTGGGGAGCAACAAAACAGTTGGCTCATAGAAATGATTTTTAGTATTCCGTACCCAAAGGGTCAAAACGGGACCCTATTACTAAGACTCCGCTACAATAAATATTTAAGTGGGGCTCCCATACAACAAACGTGATTTATTTGCCGTTTTTTTTTAAGGTAATGGTACGGAACCCTCCGTGTGCGAGTCCGACTCGCACTTGGCCGGTTTTTTTTACTGTTGAATGGGATCTCCAGAACTCGTCAAGCTTCACTGACAGCATTTTTTTTATATGGTCGACTCTGTCGATTCTGTACACGAAGGGCACGTTACAATCGTGGCGATAAGTTACGCTGAGTCTCTCTTTGAAGAGCGGTTAGAGAGGCACCACACCACGTATACCATACCATATTTTCTTTTTTTGATTGATAGGCACGCGCTTGACTAATTTTAAGATTTAGGGCGTGTCTATATTGATAGGACAGTTTTCAATGTTTCGAATGATAAATACTGTGAATTTTGCGGTTCAAATGCAGTATGGACAATGCGTGTCCGAAATCTGTATCGCCAATCTCGTAATTTTGCGAGTGCTAGGGATGGGAAAATTTGCCAGGGTTGCGGAATATGTTCGAAAGAGTTACCGCGGCCCTGGGAAGAAAGGCACTAGGAGGACTAAGGGTGGGTTTTAGTCAGTAAAAGTCTGACACTCCCTGCCGCTCCACCCAGAGCGGGAGGGGTCATTTGATGATTTCCCATCCTAAAAAAAAAAAGGGATGGGCAAATTTGGAAAATAAATTATTAATTATTAATTGATTATTCATATGCAACCTATTAAGGTTGCATATGAATAATCAATCAAGGCACTATTATAATTACTGTCACCATTTGCAATGAAATTGTATGCTTTCATTACAAAATAAGCTGTGTTACTTTAGTACAAATATCTACATAAACATTAAAGTGTATCAAAGTTTGAAATTATTTGATTTTTAAGATTAAAATATAGAAATCTCGAGAGCGCAGAATCACACCAGTGCAGACAGTCACCGGTCGATTTCACCGTAATATTATGGCAGCCACACACGTAGCGATTTACTTGCGCAAGTTTAGACTTACACAATTACAAAAACACGTTATTCCGAAGTCAACACAGACCGCTCAAGTACGCTTGTACAAAGGTCAAAAAAATACCAATATCAGTTCTGTCAAAGTGAGCGTCCAGGTGTGTTGTTCTGCGCGATGGATGGCGTTTTGGCATTAGTTGGCTTTATTTATGCGGCAAAAAAATTAAAAGTTACAGAAGAAAGCGAACTATATGGAGTAAAGACTGTTTAAGAAAAAGAGAGCAATATTCGCACATCAATTTATTAAATGAATTGAAATTTGCACCCAAAGACGCCGCCGCATAACTAACTGCTTATGTCAGCAACCGCAAATTGTACCTTGGTTGGCTTAATTAAACTACTGTAAATTTTGTTAATTAATAAAATGTAGTATCGTCACGTACGCAAGTAAATCAGTCTTCGGTTTAGTATCGAGCTCGCGCAACATCCAACATTTTGTAACTTTTTGTAACATTTTTATTATATTATATTAGTACAATTTCGTATTACGTAAATACCTTTTTAAACATTAACATTTATTTTATTAACAATCAACATTAAGTTTAAAGGCTCTGAATGCCCTTACAATAGGGATGAAGAAACTTATTTGAAACTTTTGTCGATGGTAACGCCATTTATGAAAAAAAAAACAAGATACTGTTATGCGGCAAGCCATATCTCCAAACGAAAGATTACCAGCAACTTAAAGGTTTCTCGCAACTGGGAGGAGTTGCGTTATATACAACATGTCCCAAAATTCAACGATAAGTCAACACCGGAGGAAAGACCCATGACTACTCTCAATTTTTTTTTAGTTATAAAAAAATGAAATTCTTCAAAAATTTGAGACCTTTTAGGTATTTTTCATTTTACATTTCTGTTTGTTTTTTATAGGCAACCTGAATAGCATTGCTATTCACCACAATCCTTCAAAACAAAATATAGAATGCCTCTAGTTTTTTCACAAAAGATAATCAAATTAATTTTTTTCTCTATTATTTTAGAATGAAAATGCAGAAAATAAGCACGTTAAGTTGTGCTCCACAAGATTATACGTTAATATTATTATAAACGGTAGTTTTAAATTGTTTAGTTTTTGTTATAAGCACTAAAACGGATAACTCATCGTGGTGTAAAAAAATTATAAACGCTACTAGGGCAAGTTTTCTTTTATAAATTGACGCAAATAATCAAGATTCCAAAATGGTATAATACTCTTATTAAGACCAGCCACAAAAAAAAAAAATTCAAACTAGTTCAAAGCAAGAACCAAAATTTGCTGTGCATTTTACAGTGATACTCTGTCCAGCAAGTTCCGATTCGGTTCCAGAGGGGGCTGTGAGGCTGCGGTACACGCTTTGTCCTCGTACCTCATTCTCAAGGTTGACGTTAAGAACGCCTTCATTTCCGTGAATAGGGACACCTTGTTGACAGTAGTTAAAAAAGAAATACCCAAAATTTACAGTTTCCTCCATCAGTGTTATAGGCACCCCTCGAAATTACTTTATAAAGAAAACCTTTTGGAGTCAGCAGTCGGTTGTCAACAAGGCAACTCATTTTCCAGGCCAGTCATTTTCAGTTCGGCAATAAATCCCACAATTCGGCAGCTAAATTCTAAATTCAATGTCAAGTCGCTAGATATCTAGGTCTAAATAGTTATCAGAGAAAATTTTCGAAAAAGAGTTCAGGGGGAAGGATATAGTGATTTTTCACTTTCTATAGAAAACTTGAGATCGCTCTCTCTCTCCCTCTAAAATCTTTTTCAAAAATGTTCTATGATAACTATTTAGACCTGGATATCTAGCGTATGCATACCAAGTTTCATTAAAATCAGTTCATTCATTTAGAAAAATAAGGATTTGAAAGTTTGTAAGAAAAGCCGTACCACGTAGAGGCTCTTAACATGCATTCGGCTTTTACACTTATTCGATACTGTTGCTTTGGACCAAAATTCACATATAGTCTTCGCTCCTCCCGTCTATGGAAACATTCACATCTTTTGGAAAATGTAGACCAAATTATTAGAAACACACTTTCTTCAATCCTAAATGTGGCCTTGGACGACCGAGCATGGCAGCAAGCCACACTTTCCATTCGCATGGGTGGCCTCGGCGTCCGCAAAATTTCAAGTATAAGTTTACCGGCCTTCGTATCCTCGGTCCACAGTACTGGAATATTTTATCATCCTCACTGGTTGATTTTGAGGTACCGTGTTTGACCGATGCGTTGAACGCTTGGAAAATGGCTTGTCCCAACACGGATTTGCCCGACAACCTGTCCTCCCAGAGACGGTGGGATGTGCCGCTCTGCAGTATTTTACGGGATAAC
Source organism: Melanchra persicariae (assembly GCA_947386135.1). Lineage (NCBI taxonomy): Eukaryota > Metazoa > Arthropoda > Insecta > Lepidoptera > Noctuidae > Melanchra > Melanchra persicariae. The sequence goes on from OX376643.1 coordinate 33,689,295, forward strand.
TTGATTAATACGTCATCAAATACTGTTGAGCGCGCGCGTCTGCTGGCTGTGGGGGAATGGGAGTCGGGTTTATGGCTTCAAGCACTCCCGTCATCCACCATAGGTACTATGATGGATGACGCATCGTTTCGGCTCGCTATTTGTCTTCGCTTAGGTGGATCTTGTGTTGCTCCGCATCGGTGTCATTGCGGAGTAAATGTCGACAGCCTCGGGCACCATGGCCTTTCCTGTTGCAAGAGCGCTGGTCACATAGCACGGCACGCCAGCATCAATGATATTGTTCGTCGGGCTCTTGTACTAGCGGTATTAGAACCAAGTGGTTTGGTACGTGACGATGAGAAGAGACCAGATGGTATGACGTTGATGCCGTGGAAAGTGGGTAGGCCTCTGGTGTGGAATGCAACATGTATCAACACCCTTGCACCATCACATGTTCCAAGTACGGCGGGCTGTGCCGGCGCTGCCTCTGCGGCTGCAGAGGCCCCTCAAGCGGCGCAAATACTGTAACCTTATTGGTCATGGGGTCCGAGTGCACGTCTCCTTTTCAAGGATATATCTCGCCGACTGATCGACACTGCGTGACCAGAGGGCTGGCTCGTTCTTTGCCCAAAGAATTAGCATTACCATTCAACGTGGCAATGCTGCCAGCCTTCTGGGCACGTTTCCGGATGACAGCGATGCGGAGGAATACTTCGACGCCTGAGTGTATTTTATTTTTGTATATTACTAATTTTGTGTTTATAGTTAAGTTTTAAAATTAGTTTCATAAATTAGTTTTACAATTATTATTAAGAAATAGATTTTTTTTCAATTAAATAAACATTTCTTGAAAGTAGAACCAAATTCCTTAAATTGTAGTTGACAATAATCACTTTTACTTCGTGCCCAAAATGGGTTCTTGTTACAGTTAAAAGAAATTTGAATGGGGCACTCTAACTTTAGAAGTTAGAGAAAGATAGATATTTGGAGGTAGCGGAACAGAGAGTAAAGTCCCACATACCTCCATTGAAAAGGGAGGATCCTCCGACCGGACGGTTGTTGGTGTTCGGTGGGTAACTGCCCGAGAGTTGATATTCGGGCTTTGCATATGTTCTAATCGCACGGTAAACTCTGATATCGCGATTTAGGATTTTGTCAAGCTAGTTCGCAGCTGTCGAGATAGATGGCGCTGCGAGTCTCATTTGTTGATTCTGCCACGTTGATTTTTTTATTTTTTTTTCTAAGCCTATGGTGAACTGAACTGGAGGGAGATGAGGGGTTCGAGTCGGGGTCGGAGTTGAAATTGGGATTGGAGATTGAAGGGAGACGAGGAATTGGTCTCTTGAAGAGAGGAGTTCTCTTAGTCTAAGCGTGATTGTCTGTTTATTATTCTCATTACTCTTTCGGCATCCTCAATCATGCTGTCAACGGATTCTCCGAATAACATTTTCATCTGTTCTTTAGTATTGTCATCTATGGCACATGTAATGCTTGTTGACTGAGCTGCTAAGAATGCCTTCAGTTGAGCTACATTTATAGTCGCCCCTTCTGTTTTTGCTCGGTATCTATCTAAGGTTTGATTTCGTGGATCCATATATGCCTCTAATGCACCGGCAGCAACAACTAAATCTGCATAATGTGCGGACCTGAAACATTGTATATTGGGCATGAAGAGATGGATATATACGATTTCTTCCCGAGAGTATCCTTGAGACATGATCTTTTCTTCGATCTCTTTTTTCTCATTCATAAAATTTATTACTTGTGTGGGAAGTGGTTTTAAGAATATAACACTCCCTCCAGTCGCTATAACCCTTTGTACTAATGCATAGGTGGTCATCTCGGATAGGGCAGTTAACATTTTTATATGATTCTTGATCGCAGCTGTCCGTATGTCGCTATACTCACCCTTGATAACGTTAAAGACTGTCTTTCTTAGAGTGGGACGCGACACTGCTAAATTGTTGACTCGAGTGCCTCCCGCTTGGAGATCCATCTGAACACTCGTTTCTGTAGCTTGCTGGATGGACGACAGGAAGGCATTGTATTGTTTTAAGATCCACTGACGGAACTCTTGCTTATTGGCTACAGGTCTGCATTCTCCAATCCTTTTACCCCACTCAACTATGCTGACATCAAAACACAGTTTAAGTATATAATTATACGAACATACATACATATTATACATAAACGAACTAAATAGGTAAAACAGCTATATATACAAGTACAGGTAGCCATACGTATGTCGACTTTTTTTGGTTCCTTGCTTGGCGTTCAGAGGGCGCTGCTCGTGAACAAAAATCGAAAACGTCAGTTGCCAGTCTATACCATTTATATTAGTCTATGGTTTAAACTTGCGCAAGTAAATCGCTACGTGTGTAGCTGCCATTACGTGCGGCCAGAGAGATTTAAGGTTACATAGCGCCATATTGTCAGTTGCCTCAGCGCAAAAGAGTACTTTTGCTCAGCGCCGTCATCGTGAAATCAATTAAAATTACGCTCTGTGTAACTAGTGTTGTAGGCATTTTTTGTGTTATTGTACCTGTATATACTCTAATTGCAAAAAAATGCTGGAAGATGAAGAGTTATTGAATATTTTGCAATCGAATAATGAATTACCAAAGGACGACAGTTCTACAGATAGTGATGTTGATTTGGTAAGTTTAAATCAATGTTTAATTCTAAAATTCGACAAGAAATTGTGTTTAATACGTTAAGAAATATTCTCTGAGTACCTACCATTGGTAATTTTATAAACTTTACTAATCGGTCAAGCTCCGCCCTCACACCGTGTGTCGTATTGAAAATGTCATTGAGCGCCGGCGACACACCGGTGCACAGTGTGTCGCTCAATTTACGCGTTTTAAAACTCTATTATTACTATAACAAGGTATTTTATATACTAATATATAATATAAAAATGCGGGCGGGGTTTGACTGTTGTCACGTAATTTGTACCTAGTGTTATGAGGCCTAAATAACATAATCGTGTTAAAAGTACATTGTTATATTATTTTTTTTAGGAAAAGGAGGAATTAAGTAGCAGATGGAGTTCGACAGCGTTCGTACCCGAAATTCAAGCATTAGATGATTCTGGCATTCTAACAGAGAACCTTTCTCTCAATACCGAATCAATGGATTTTTTTATGCATTATTTTGGCAAAGAAGTTGTGTTGAAGTTGGTTGAATTCACAAATGCTCAGCACCAAAAAATTATTCTGGATTGCGGTATAAGACTCCATTCAAGGTTTCACGATTGGCGAGAAATTACTATCGCGGAAATGTACGTATTTCTAGCCGTAACTTTTTTATTTAACAGAAATAAACATTTGAAAATTGAAGAGCATTGGTCAACAGCCCTTTACAATCGCCGATATTTTCAAAAACTATGTCCGGTACTCGTAATATACTATTCTCGGTTTACTGAGATGTTCTACGCCAAACGCTGTATCTTCCCGCATTTTGAAAACGTCTTACCAGTGATGAAACACAAAACGATGAAAAATTGCTGGAAAGAGTTTCCCTGGGGTTGCCAGGTCTGTAACACAAGATTTGCAAATCAGTTAGCTCTTAGAAAACATCTGATGCAGCTGATGCTTTGTTTTTCCAGTGCATTGATTGCACTGGAAACCGTGTTTCGAAGAAATTCGACACGTTTCTAAGGCATGTGCGTGAACACAGGCTAGAGTGAGTATTTTTATTCTCAATACTTACTAACATACTAACTCCTGAAAACCTGAAAAAACTGTGGCATTGAAGTAGTTTGTCAAAGTTAGTTTGACTAACTTAACTCAAATTAAGAAAACAGCATTGATTCGCAAAATATTCGGTACGAGAAATTGGCCTTCAGGGCCTAAACCACCAACTCTTAAAGCAGTATTACTTTAATATTACTTCCAGTGGGAAAGAGACGGAGCTATACGTCCTGTATAGCTCCGTCTCTTTCCCACTGGAAGTAATATTGAAGTAATACTGCTTTAAGAGTAGTTAGTTAGGCCCCAGGCGTCAGTTTTTTGCAGATTCACGTCGTAAAGTTTATCCCATCACTTCCCGTGGGTGCCGCAAGAGGCGACTAACGGACTCACCAGAGAATGGGCAGCAGCATTCTCTGTAGGTAAATTGCTACAGCTACACTGCGATCGCCAACCCGCTTGCCAAGCGTGGCGATTATGGCAACCCCCCCCCCCATTTGGCGGAGGCTTATGTCCAACAGTTAACGTCTTTCGGCTGATATGATGATGATGAGTAAAGTTTGGCCAGTTAATTTAATTGAATATCTGTTTTTTTGGCTTTTTACAACAAATATAATTACTTATAATTAATTCGTTATTTCCAGATTGAGATGCATACTGCGACTTAGTGTTAAGCGACCCTGATCCATATAACTGGAAACAAAATGGCCTACAAATGTCCAAATTGTGGCGATCCGAATCCGTGACGGTGTTCAAAGCCATTAAACCAAGTCCAAAAATTAGGATTCCGGAGACTGAAAAAAAAGGTTTAAAAGTCGGAGTCGGAGTGAGATTTGCGGAATGTCATTCCTCAAGGTTATCGATATAGCCCGAAGGATCCAAAATTGAAGTGGCAGTGGGCAGGGCACATTGCGCGCAGAACAGATGGTCAATGGGGCCGAAAAGTTTTGTTTGTTTGTTGTGGCGACACTTGGGGGAGGCCTATGTCTAGCAGTGGACGTCTTTCGGCTGATATGATGATTCCTCAAGACTACAACCTTGCATCGGCAGAAAACAACGGTCCATATGGCTGCCACCCCTGTGGAAACGTCTTTCAAAAGCGCAGTTGAGACGACCACACGTTCAACGATTAAAATAAACCCTTATAAATGAGAGATTTGCAATAAAACCCTTAGGAAGTTTGAAAAGATGAAAGAACACGAGATTTTTCATGTTATCATGATGATGATGCCCGGGAGATCATTTTCACAGCAACGCTGACGTGGATTGGTCCGTACACGACCCGCTCCGGATAGAGCCCGTATTCCCGGACAGCTGTGAAACCAGCCTAAATCTTTTAAATGCAATCGCTGCTATAGACGTTTCCGGCTCCCTGGCATAATGAATGGACCGTTGGATAAGTGCAGGTTATGTAGTATGAAGTTTTAAGTATAAAATTGCATGTACAAGGCACGAGCGCAGCAGCATTCTGCATTGACCGTCACATAATTTCCAAACCATTCTATCCAAATGGCGGACAGACCTCTCAAAACGTGATGAATCCGGGAGACGAGTGGAGAAGTAAGATGGGCTAGGACTTATACTTTGTGGTGTCAGGTACGTGTGGAAAATAAGCTCTGGATTTTATATCATTTTTATTAATTTTCTTGATTATTCATTTTCCTGATTAGGTGTTGAAATTAATTGATTGCAATTATTATATACAATGTGTCTCGTTTTGGACTGTAAAAACTGAAAAGGGTGGTAATTTGCTTTATTTTATCGATAAAATCATTCTACATGTGAGGTCTAAACTCAACCCCTGCAGGCATTTTTGTGTTTTGGTTGACATTTTTAGGAGTGCATACTAAAAACACTGCAACTTTGGTATTAAAGTCCAACTACCGTAAAAAAATTTAATAACTGAAGAGTATTAGTAACATTTCAAATGAAATGAATGAAAGAAGTAAATGCTGTATCATATTGAAATAAGTGCTAAAAGATCAATTTCACGTCAAAATTAACGTAGTTATTTTGGTTTTTCAACGTTATTATAAAATATGCTCCAGGGAACTACTTGCTTATACCTACTCGTGTAACAGATAGTAATTTATCTAAATAATGGTATTAAAAACTCAATTCTATTACAATTGGTTTCCGTGAGATATGATTGAGCGCCGCATTCCATCGGGGAGCAGGTACAAAAATGGTTTATTATGAATTATTGAAGTGAGAAAGAGACAATATACACATTTCGGGGGAGGACACGACAACAAAAGAAGTATTCTTCTAATAAACTTAACTCATTTTATTTTTTATCAGTCCGTTTATCCCAGTTATCGAGACGATACACTTGCCACTATCATATCGGCGATGCATGTGACTACAGTTAGTCGGAGCTGGAGGGTGCTCTAGCAGTTAGGCCTCACCCAGATGAACATTATCCACAGTGTATTGGTCGCGGCAGTCTCGTAGCCTGGCCACCACGTCCACCAGACTCTCTGGGACATCTTTTAATAACCTTGAAAAACTAAACTGAGTTAAGCTCGCCTTTGTGTATGAACTTTTCTTCACTGTAAAGTATTATAATAATTACTATGGTGTACAATACAGAATAAGAACCAAACTACTAAACTGAAAGCAGTTTCTACAGTCCGAAACCAGACGCATTGTATACTAAGGCCAGATTATTTATATTTCAGGATCTGCGGCAATCACCCACCCGTACCAGCGACTCCAGCGAGATTCGGAGGATTGAGGTCGAGCACGAGCGCGATCAAATATTGCGCTTGTTTGCAGAAATTGCACAAGCATGGTTTGACCACTACCGCAGTAAGGACAACACGGAGCGGATAAATAATAATTTAAATATATCAAAATAGTATTAGTGTTTTTTTTTTAAATTCTTATGTTTTTTAGTCATGATAGTGTAATTAAAGTTAAAGATTAATTATTATGTAGTTAGTTAGTAACATAATAAAGAGGCAGTTTATTTTTAAGTGTATTGATCTAGATGTTTATTTGTTTAAGTAGATTAATAAAATAAGAAAATTATAAGCTTTATGTTTAACTTTTAATAACACAATCAGAAAAGATGGAGTGATCATATTAAGAGAAGAATGTAAATATAGAGATGACAACTGAAAGGGTAGATATAGAAGTAAATAACTTGTAATAAAGGCAGAAGAATGATGACACTTAATAAAAACAATTCAAAATGTCACCACTGCAAGTATGTAGAGAAGAGGAGTGTAGAGGAGCTCGTGGCTAAATAATAAAAGCCTTACGGGTCGATCTTCAAGGTTAAGCAACGCTTGCCGAAATTGTGTGGATGGGGAACTATCTTAACGTATCGAGATTCCTCCGTGCCTCGGAAAGCATGTTAAGCCGTTGGTCTGGTGGTTTATAGATCTTTGGCAGTCGTTACGAAAATCTGACCTAGAGCCCTAGACAAGATGTTAGTCGACTCATGCTATCGCCTGTCGAAAAGTCCAAAATGTATGGGAAAGACATTTAGGATCGAAAAGTCACGTGGTCGATCGAAAATGGCTAGACAACTTTAACTTTAATCGGACTTCGCTAACCGAAACGCTAGGGCTAGGCGTAGACAAAGCAACAGTTTGCCGTCGAAAACGCCTGTCAAAATATCCATTTATGTATGGAAATGTCATTTAGCTGCCGAAAAGTCACGTGGTTAAGCGAACGTTGCTAGGCAAAATGTTCCATCAAACAAATCGATAACGTCGAACGCTTGTCAAAATATATGTCATAAGATTGACATTTGGCGTAACGATTAGGTGGATAACACATTTTGTTGTTGGCAACGACAAACCACGAGAGTTTATAGAGAACGGGTAACATTCACAAATGAGGATTGAATTAATTTAGTACCTATTTAGAAAACGTTCGTAAAGATAATATAATGAAGCGAAGTGTGTGAGAAGTTGTTCTCAAAGTTTGCGCACTGGGTTAAAAATTACCCAGTATATTAATCCCAAGGTGAAGTGGTAACAAACACACACATGTGAGCACTTCCTTGGCTACCTATGCTAGGGAACAAAGAAAGGCTATTGCTTTCTGTTAGTTTTGTTCCAGTTTTAGCTATAGACGTAGAAATCCAGTTGTTAGTAGGTACCAGATAACTTAATCAGCAATAGTAATTTGAAGCAAGTGGAGAGCCTTAAGTATCTGGGTAGCACAATCACAAATGAAGGTGCACACAACGCTGAAGTTCAACAGACTCACACAGCAACTCACAGGGCATCGAAAAAGTCAACGGATAAAGTGCCAGTGCTGAACATTGGCAGCATCAGCAATGCCTCGTTGATGGTTATGCTGTTTCTTTAGCCGATGAAAAGACCAGCCTTCTGGTCACGTGAAAAATTGACTAACTGCTCCTGATTTCACTAAAACTTTTCAACCCCAAACGGCTCGAACATGTTTATTATAAACCTATGAAGGTGTGTGTGCCCCCAGCACAGCTCCCTGTACTAAAAAAATGAGATGGCACAAGGTTGTTGACACATGTTGCGTCCCACACTAAAGGCCTACCCGTTATCCAAAACATTATGGTCATCCCGTCTGGTCACTCCCGTTGTCATGCGCTAAGCCATTGGGTTCTAAAGCAGCAGGCACCCCGCTAACCCGATAAACTCGCGACAAATGCCTGTAGCCAGAGGCCCGGCTCCCATTTACCGGCGGGCAGTCAACAGGCGGGCACGCTCAGCAGTACTGGTTGACGAATTTAAGAGGTTATTCCGTACCAACCTGCAGAGCAGCTCATCCCATTGTCTAGGAGCTAAAAATTCGTGTGGTTAACTTTTCAATGCTGCGGACCGAAGACAGGTAGGCTTCAACTAGAAATTTTGCGAATGCCGAGCCCGCCAAAACGAATGGGTAATGTGGTTTGCTGCCACGCTCAGTTATCCCAAAGTTTAAGATTTATGAAACATTGCATCGAATAATTTGATCAATAGTTCAAAGATGTGATCGCCATAACGAAGAAGAAGAAGAGAAAATACGAGTACATAAAATTTGGTCCAAAATAGCAGTTTCTAATGAGAGGTAAAGCCAAAGCCGAAAAGAAATTAATTTGAATGAGTCTTTCCAAAATATCAATAAAACTATAATTTTTTCCATTAATTAATGGAGAAAAACTCTCTTTCAAAAAACCTAGAAGATGTAGATTGTTTCTAAAAGTTCACTGGTGCTATTGTATTAAATTTCTGAAGAGTAAACTGTACGTCGGTATTAAATAAAAAAAAAATCACATTTGAAGTGGTTGAGGTCAAAGCATTGAAACTGCTTCTTCGGGAATTAAGGATTTTTTTTACGGGCGCATGCTTCTGCGAATTTGTTGCGTTTGGCATACTTGCGGCAAATGTACCATGCTTTCTCTGCATCGTATGCTAACAATAAAATAATTAGAACCGTAGATTGACAGGCATGGAAAAACTAAATAGAAATTCTAGTACCTACAATTAACTTGTTTTTTGGTTTTTCTGTTCTGTTATATTTTGTGGCTAACAAAATATGAAACTAATCTGAATTAAATGTTTATTATTAAATTACCCACCACTGAATTAATGTTTTACTGTGAGGTTGTATATGTTTACTATAAAAAAAAGATTGTATGCGTGCACCATAAATTGAATTAGCTCTATGATAAGGCCTGCAAGGGTTTGTTCACCGTATGGCACTATTAAGTACACAAAGTGTGTCCCAATGTTTACGCAAGATTTGTATATATTTATATATTTGAACAAAAAAAATATATTTTTCTTTATAATTTTATAAAGTACACTGGATAGGGTTATGTATAGAATATCACATCTGGCTAATGGTCTCGAAGGCTTTGCACACATATGCACTACTTCATCTAAATTTTCCACTACTATTTTGTATAAATGCGGCTGAATTTCGTTGATTCACCATCCTTCTTCAATGGATGATGGTGGTTGTGGGCTTGTGTGCATAGACCTTTGATTAAAAAAAAATCCAAAAAAGGAATCCAGTGGTTTTAAATCACCTGATCTAGGGGACCAATTTTGATTAGGTACCATAATGATAGATTTTCTGCAATTTGACCACCAAAAATAATGTTTGCATTCGTTTTCTATTTTTTTTTAAATATTCATCGGAATCGAGGTGCCACTATCGTAAACATAGGCATAAGTACATTGGACAGATTTCACCTAAATTATCATGAACATGAAAAGGTCGACGGTTATGTTACAAACACGAACATGTTGTTATGGTTATTATAATATAACATTACCTACCTGATAAGATGAATTTAGGATGAGTTAAGAGAAATTGGCTAAGAAAGCACGGATGACGACACGGTTGGCGCGGTGGTTGAGCAATCGGCTGCTGCACTGCGTGTCACGGGTTCGATTCCCGCACGGAACAAATATTTGTATGGGATACAGATAGCTGTTGCGAGTCTGGCTGTTTGTGTATGTGAGTTTGTATGTTTGTAAACGCACCCACGATACAGGAGTAATTCCTCGTGTGGAGCAACGTCTTTTTTTTTTCAAAAAAAAAAATCACGGAAGTTTGGCCATTAGGTACAGAAGGAAATCAAACCAAATAAGAGAAGATGAAAGAAAAGCCGCTAACAAAAGAAAGAGTAGGATTCTTTGTGCCTTATCAAGCGCGAAGAAATCCTCCTCCTCCTGAATGCGGGGGCACATCCGTAGGGGTACGAAAATTTATGTTTTACTGTGAGGTTGTTTATGTATAGTGCCATAAACTTATCTGACCCAATGAGAAGGTCTGTATAGATTCGTTCACTGTATGGAATTATTAAGTACATGTAGTATTGCTGTCTAATATAAATATACAAATCCAAGTCCACCCCACGTGATTTTCGATAGCGCTGTCACATTTGACAGGGCTATCGAAAAGTCACGTGACATTGTCCCGCGTCAGTGAACTGCAAACTCCAGTCGATTTCGAGGTTCTCGCTAAATCACAAGCTTTAGACCCGGAACTGTTGCAACTCCTACAATCAAAATCATCTCTTCAACTAAAGAGGCTAAAAATTGACGACAGCCCCGTCGAGATACTCTGTGATGTGAGCACAACCACTTCCAGACCATTCGTGACTAAACCCTTACGACGGCAAACATTTGAGAGCCTACATAGTCTCAGCCATCCAGGAGCAAACACGTCCGCAAAATTAGTTGCGCAGCGATACGTTTGGCCTGGAGTTCGCAAGGACTGTCGACAGTGGTCACGAATGTGTCTTTCTGTAAGCGCACTAAAGTAAATCGCCATGTGTCAGCACCATTGGGCACATTCGAATTACCCCGTGCTAGATTCGCTTTCGTCCACATTGACCTGATAGGTCCACTTCCTCCATCACAGGGGTATCGATACTACCCCACGGCCGTTGATCGGTTCACTAGGTGGCCGGAGGTAGTACCGATCGTAGACATTACTGCAGAGACAGTCGGGAAAGCATTGCTGACCAGCTGGATCTCTCGCTTCGGTTGTCCAACTAATATTGTGACAGACAGAGGACGTCAATTTGAATCCGCACTGTTCCAATATCTTGCCAAAATAGTTGGTTTTAAACATCGAAAGACCACAGCATGTAATGGCCTAGTGGAACGATTCCACAGGCAACTCAAAACGGCGATAATGTGCCACGCTGATCATAACTAGACAGAATCCCTGCCCTTGGTTCTATTGGGTGTCCGTAGCGCTTTTAAAGAGGATCTACAGACTTCTTCTGCGGAACTCCTTTACGGTGAGCCCTTACGGCTGCCAGGAGAATTTTTTATACCCGGTGACAGCGGCACCACCGACGTATCGGAGTTCACCACTCGTTTATGCTCGTTTGTCGCAAAATTGTCCACCCCAGCTGCACGTCATTCCAAGGACAAAATATTTGTCCACAAGGACCTCGCCACCTCAAGCCACATATTCCTCAGGGACGATGCGCTTCGAGGATCATTGCAACCAGCATACACTGGTCCCCACGAAGTTGTCCAAAAAGGCGACAAAACCTTTACAATATTGGTTAAAGGCAAAAAGGTAAAAGTATCTGTGGACCGCCTAAAACCCGCGTACATATTGGCAGAAACCCTACCAACCGACCCTGAACAAGAAGAGGCTAAACAGCCCACGGAAACTCACGTCAGAACTAGCAGGTCTGGTCGAAGGATCCGATTTCCTGATTATTATCAGGAAATCCGACCCCACCACCCCACTCACGCGTGTTAGATATTAAGTATATATGTAGATATATAACTAGGTATATATATCTAATACATCTAGATTATGTAAATATTTGTTAGATATTATGTATATATGTAGATATATAACTAGGTTTATATATCTAATACATCTAGACCTATGTAAATATATAATCGTATCAAAGGGAAAATATAAACAATAGGATTCAATTCTTAATAACTTTATATTTATCTTTTAGTATATAACAACTACATAACTATCGTAGTAGTGTATATGACACAAAAGTCAAAGCCAAAGTCAAAGTCAAAACGTTTATTTCAAGGTGACTCTACTGTCCGTTCGCAAGGGTAGATTCTTATGGAGAAGAACGGACAAGAAACTCCATAGTTACTACATACACAACGTCACGTTATAATATACCAACCATAATGATCAACTAGTTATTATTACCCGTATTTAAAATACACCAATCATCATAATAACATTACATAACACTACATAACATTGCACAACATTACATAACATTTACATAACCATAAAATTACATAATATTAGGTTATTCATAAGTTTTTCATAATTAGAATTATAATACACAATATACAGCATCATCAACAATAAACCAAAAACAATCAGAATAATCTCATACCTTAGATGTTTACGCCTTGAAAATCGAAGAGAAACTGGGCTGCTCCATTTTGAATTGGCTCCACTCTTTTATACCCGTTAACAAACAAGTATGACAGTTGAGTCAAATCAGTTTTTGAAATAAGTTTGTTATAAAATCATAACAAATTAAACAGTTAATAATCACATTTATAGGTATATCAAGTACTTATTTTTAAATATTGGACACATAATAATTACATTAATATAACACGCACATCGACTACGTCACGCGGTGACGTAGTCGATGCGCGTGAGTGGGGTCGCGACACAGAGCGCGTAGCCGTGCTCCTTGAGTGACCTTTAGTCCGAACTTGCTATCGCGCCGCGAAGCCCACGCAACCTTGCGCCCTTTCGGTTTAGCTTTGAACGTACCCTCAGGATTAGCCTACTGAGTCGCGTGTTATCGTGTACGAACTTACTGTTAAACCTGTAGAACTATCTTCAGTAATCTGTGTTTCCTAACTGTGTGCGTCGAACTCTCTTTCTACTTCTGTGAACTGAACGTTGTTGTGTTTCGTCTGTTTTGAACATTATAAACGTGAGTACCGTATGACGGACTTTCATTTACCTCACTCATCACACGCACATAATTAGCGTAAGTACATATAAACGGTAAAAATCCTAATTATATTCTAAAACTAAAATATCATCATCATCATCATCATCATCATCATCATCATCACCATCGTCGAAGGTGACTTCGATGGGGGCTCTGAACCGGAGCATACACCGCAGACACCGGAGCCGCATCGTACCCACACCCAGTCGTGCGTCAGCGAATATGATGTTGAGAATGGAGTCCAGTCAGGTGCCACTGGGTGGTTGGTTGTCACAAGTGGCGATGGCATGCTAAAGCCAGTCTGGCTTTAGCATGCCATCGCCCTTTCTGGCTCATCCCCGTTGGGTAGGTGATAGGAGGTTGCCGAGCTATTGTTGTATCTGTAAAAAAATTAGTAAGATCAAAGTATATTAAATAGATATTTGCATTTATAACACAACAGTAATTGACAACTTCTGTATTAAAGATACCTGTAGGTATACTCTGAACCAGTGCTACTTCGAAGCTCCTCTTTTAGGAGGAAGAGTGGCTAGATCTGATTTCAGCAACATCGATGCTCTCAAAAAAGCTGAGTAGCGGTATTTGTGGAGGTTTTGTTTCTGAGCAGGCGCTTGGTAAATCGCCAGAATACCCATAGGTGATGAGGGCTTACTGGAAATTACTGTAAATTTTTTGGATCAGGTCTGGTTTAGCAGTAAACAGCTAAGCAATTCCCACTTTGCACTTTCCAATTCCATGGAGATGGTGTCGCATCCACCGATGGTGTCGCATGGTGGTGGTGTGTGTGGAGAATTATCTTGGCAAATAGAAGCTGTTGACGTTGTCGCACTGAAAATAATTTGGTCTCCACGTTCTGCCCTGGTTTTATGAAGAACACGTTGATGTGTGTTGGAGCCAATCTTATAAGGAAGACTATCGAGTCAACATTCTCCCCAACTATAACAACCGTTGGTTGTAAGACAGCCTTATTCAACCCGTCACGTCAGCGATGATAATAATGATGACGATGTTTTAGTTTTAGAAGATAATTAGGAATTTTATTTTTAGGATTATACGTGCCATTTTTAAAGAAAGCATATTTTGTAATGTCCATCTTCTTACTTCCATATCTCAATAAATATTGATCCCAGACAAAACGTGTATAGTTTCTTTTTAGAAGAACAAATTTTTACTACAGGCCACCGTTTCTGAGTTATTTACGAAAAAATACAAAAGAGACCTTTACACCCCCTCTACCCGATAGCTTCACCCGCACCCTCCAGTACTTTTAGTATGTTGTTTAAAACACCATTCCCTACAACTATGCCAAAATAAGCTTAATTAAGATTTGTTAAGAATTATTTCCCTATGGCAATTTTTGGTCTTCGTTTGGTGGACTATTGTCTACGTTCGATCGGACTTTTTGCTGCTAAATTAATGTCATTCGTTCAAAAATTTTCTTTCCACAGTACGGAACCTTCGATGAATTATTCTGATTTGCGCTTCGCCGTTCTTATTTTAGATTTTCACTCTCTTTGTGAAACAGAAAATCAATAGATATAGTAGTGTCGCAACACGTTCTGTCGAAATTAAGTTAATGTGTGACTTATCTTACAATATTCAAATTAAATCCAATATTTTATTGACATACAATATGCAGTTTTCAGAGTTATCATATACAACGTGTAACAGAATCAACGCAAACGCAAATCCTTGAAATGCTCTTCAAGGATTTTTTTGTATGAATTTCGCCTAGTGGTAACGTAGGAAGTACTAGTAACGTACAAAAGTTTTTATTTTTTTTTATTAAGGAATGGGCTTGCTCATGGTTTCGATAACGCCTGATGGAAAGCAATGGATGAGGTCTATGATGGAGCGAGCATGCGCTTTTACTATAAAAGTATTTTTGTCTGCGCGTGGTTTGTATGAAGCCAAACTTTTATTTGATTTTTCAGTTTATTATTTGTATGTGGGTTTATGTAAGTGTACTTACTTTATTGTACAATTTTGTTGCTAAATCATGTGCTGCCACCTTGATGCAGTCTTTTTTTGCAGTTTGTACACGTCAAAAATTGTTAATTGTGCGACTGCCAGTAATATACTCACTGACATAGGGAGTAATACGATGTTGTTTTTTAACTTTCTCAAAACTTAGAGGAAAATAAAAATGCAGCAAAACACATTGATTAAATATTTCAATAAATTACACGATTATGATGAGCTTTTTATAATAAATTTCACAAGTAAAACGTGTAACGTCTCTAATTTTCCAACAATTTTTCTTATTTTTTTTTTACTATACGTGTAACAGAATAAACGCAAAACCTCTAAAAGGGTCATTGTACTCATCATTATGAACAAGTTTTACTATGGGACCAATACTGAAATCGCGAAAAAAAAATCAGCTCTCTCATACATTTTTTCTTTTTGGGATTTTCAGGTTTGTCCCGCAGTAAAAGTTGTTCTTTGACCTTAGAAAAAATAATGGTCGGATTTAATGAATCTGAAATCTTTATTGAAATCCATAATGTACATGTACCTAAACACACACAGGTGACTCGTTAAATATAGGGTGTCTTTCTATTTTATCTAATAACAAAAACACGTTTTGTTGTTGCGGTGTTTTTATTGCATTGTAAAGTAGACATGTTCGACTTAGGTATGAAATGAATTTTTACGGCAGAAATGGCCCCCGCGGCTCTGACAGCAGCCATACTATTTTGTCAAGCATGAAAATAACAGTCATTCCATCTTGTTTGTAGATTGAAAGCGAACTTCATGTTCACTTCACTCCTAAGCTTACCATGAGATATTTACAGCATCGCGCTGCAGACCATTGCTCTTTTCATAAAATATTTGACAAATATGTAGCTCAGGAATTGTGTTGGTTAGAAGTAATTTATTCGCATAAACCCGAGATTTCACAAAACCCCAAAGAAAGAAATAGCTCGACGATCATTCGCATGATCTTGGTAGCAAGTTGACATCAGAATTTAGTGAGATGATTTGGTTTGGAATTCGTTGCTGCAATATATTGCTAGTTTCGTGCGTGTTCACTTGCCGCCGTCCTGCTGAAACCACATGTCGTCCAGATTCAAGCCGTCCAGTTCCATCATCGGTCTGCAAGATGTACGGCGATGCGCCTCCGGTACATGGTGAACATCCCACCCATTTGCACACAACGTTTTAGCAATACTTTCATTGTGCGTACAGTTAAGTATTGGAATTCCCTACCGGGGTCTGTATTTTCATATTGCTACAATCTGGGGGTCTGTAAGCCAAGAGTGAATAGGTTACTTCTAAGCAAGAAACTCGAGTGTGTGCTGCCCACACAAGAAGAAGAAGCAAGCGTGATCCATCGTCGACCGCATCATCACCTACCATTAGGTGAGATAATTATGAAACAGGAGCCTTTCAATCAATATTAAAAAAAACAATCAGTGGTAAACGGTGGTGGATCGAGCGTGGTCTGGGGCTGCATGATAATCGACGGCAAGACTAACCTTGTGCGAGTTTCCAGACCAAAAGGTGTGGTTCACACTTCTCCGCTGTCCTTTTCTGATTATCTTCTATGGGAAACTCAAAGCAGTTGAATTTTTTGTCCGGGAGTCGTCGAACTTCATTGACTCTGCGTTTTTCGGGTTGATTCTGGCCCTCAGGAGTTGCAGTGGTTGAGAATAGTGTGGCAGGTGTAGTGTTCTGATGTACACTAGATAATTAAATATACATAATTATATAAATATCGGCTCACTAGTTCATGCACCACGTCTTCACTCCCTGACAGCTGTCATGCGACCAGCCCCCACGTCAGTTAAGCCCGCGTAGTACATAACCGGAGACGACAGTAGATATATATATACAGCCAATGCTAATATATTATAACGATAATTAATTAAGTTATATTTTACTATTTATTTATTGGTTATTCATGTATGCATACACTACAGCAGGCTTGTCCCAAAAATATAAATGGTCCTTGATTGCTCCTTGGTAAACAGCAGAGATCCGGTAGGGCAAATGTGTGTGAGATTAAAAAAGTCTCTAACGTTTACAATACCTAAGTACTTAAATAAGTACGAACTGAATCACGATCCTGCCGAAGATTATTGACTTTATTATCACGGTGTATGGTGTCGCTTCACTAAATAGATTCAGCACGCATGCGCCTGTCGTCTAACTGCGGGCGGACTGGCACCTCACCAGCAGTAGTCAGTTTCTAGAATTGGAGTTGTTCAGTTTAGTGTTTCAGTGTTCGATTGTTCAGTTTCTAGAGATTATTTTGATCTTATGTATATTGAATTAATTGAAAGAATCCAGTGATTTCGTGAATTCCGTTGGAGATTTAACAGACTGCGTCAAACCTAAAGGTGACCAAAGGTAGATTCCACTTGGCCGCACATTCCAAATTGCCACAAACTTAGACGCCATTTAGATTGGAAGTATTTGTTTGTTCTAATATTTAGTTTTTGTGATTTCCCCAGAAGAACACACTGGCGAATCAACCGTGCAGAACCTTTAATTTCATTATGGACCGAATGGCGGCACGCCAAGCGCGGTACTTTGAAACCTTGCGACGGGTGAGTAATTATGCTTAAGTACATTCTTCTGGAAGTAAATATGAAAACCACCAGCGGCATAAAACTGAAAAGACAGTATTTATATACCGTAAATATTTAAGAATAGCATTTGTACATATATTAGTAAATAGTTCCTGCTGGCTTAGGTATTTCCATATGTCGCTTTGCTAATTCGAATAGTAATTGTGTTGTGTTTCTTATGCTTACCATAGATAATTTTAAACTTATTTCATGGTTAAGCAAGCTGTTTTTTAGATACGGTTTTGCTTGTGACTCTTTGCAGATTCGAATGTTTTATTTGCTGAGCATGCCCACTTGTGATGCTCTGTATAACACTGGGCTAACGGTCTAGTCCAAGGCTAACTTTACAAATTTTGAGAATAGTCTCTCTCTGTAGTTAGCACTGGCTAAGGCTAAGGCCGCACTATGGTTTTTTCCAGCGAGCGGTTAGCCGCTACACCGCGAAACCGCACGAGAAGCAGACACTACGATTAAAAATCGCGAAACATATTGCGATTTTCTCGGTTGAAAATGGATTTCAAGAGAGCCGTCTGTACATTGGTGCTCTTACGAACTTTAACGCGGCTTTTATCCGCCAGCCATTTTGTAACAATTCGGCGGGAAACAACCGCAAGTGAGGCCGCTTGTATTAGTTTCCTTGACTCACAAAACAACACGATTAAAAACCGCGCTGGTTTAGACGTAGTGCGGCCTAGCCTTAAAATTGTATTTTTGTTTATTTCACTAGCCTTTCAAAAATAGTTATCTCAAATTAACATAACTTCTAATGATCCCAGAGCCTCCAGTTCTTACGTATGTTCTTAGTAACAAAATGTGTGGGGTAGAGTAGTGTTAGTATAATTATTGTTTGTATGTGTACGGACGCATACCTGCTACCTTGAGTTAACGGCCTTATACAATAAGTTTTGTAACGTACAATTGATTTTAATCATAGGTATCACCTATAAATCCAGTATTTTGCATCAAGATTCTATGCAACGAGCAGTAACAATGTCAGAAAAATCATCAAATTGTCTGTTTATGGCATTTTTTGTATGGATGGGAAATCATCAAATTACCTTGAGTGGAGCGGAAGGGAGTGTCAGACTCTTACTAAAACTCATCCGTGTTCCTCCTTATGCCATTTGCGTTCCAGGACCGGGGTGACTTTCGAACAAATCTCGAAACGTCTGTTTATGGCATGTCTCTGAGACTAACCAAATAGTAAAACCGGGCTAACGAAATAGCGCTGTGCAAAACAAGTCTATCAATTAATAAGTAAGTTAGTTAATTAAGCTAGGCTAATTAGATAATTTGTTTAGTTTTGCGAGAGTCGATATTATAGTGCCATCTCGATCGTTAATCGTGATTTTTGCGAATATATCAAGATTGTTGATTAATGCTGCGTTGCAATATATTTTATGCGAGAGTATGATAAAAACAACTTCTAAACTGTACGTTCAACGTACCGTAGCACGAATTAATTCAATCCCTCCCCTGTTGAAATAGGGTAGCACGCCGTCTGCATGCCGTGCATGTGTGTCCTGCCTACCCCAAAGCGTCTTTATATATTAGGTAATTAAAACTATAATTTTATACTTTCAGAAAGTGGAGAGAAAAATTATCAATGATCATGATGACGCATACAGAGCTTGTAAGTATCTCTGTTTGATTTCTAATTTATAAATTCCTATGCTAATTTATAGGTTTTTAGTAACGGCACAATTGAATTGATTTTATTCTTGTGGTTTGTCGTGTTGGTCGTGTCGCCAGCAAAACAACTAGAGCAAAATTACGTTACGCGAAATTGCGAAATATCACAATGGCACTTTAGATCCCCATATTGCAAACATTTTTTGTTTATTTAAGTTTCCTCTACTCATATAAGCATGTTGATCGTGCGCCACAACTTTGAAACAAAATTTAAAATGGCGGCGGGGGCCTACCTAAGCTCCCATAGAAAAATGTTCGAACCCCTTTCATAATAATTGTTCAATAGAGCGCGGCGGTTCAGAATAAGTCGGTAGTGCATTTGTTCCATCTGTTTCTACCGAGTGCTGTTTTCGTCGAGATATCGGGATCACAATACTTGCTGTCCGTTTATACTACGTATACTTATGATACACACTTTTTTACTGCTGCTGTCATTAGATTGTAGGTATGTAGGTATTTCATTTGAACCAACCGACTTATTAAGACGAGCGCTAATCCTGCCGACAAACTGTTCCTCAGTTTGGTGAGTGTATAAAATGTTTGGTCCAGAATAAACGATTTATTATTATTATTCCATTTATTTATTTTACATACTTACATATTTATTACATTTTTAAACATTAGGTACTATTTTAAAGTTTTCTTCATTTCATTGAATTATGAGTAGTTTCAACCGGTCAATAAAGTGGTAGGTATGTCAGTTAATCTTTAGAATTCTAAGTTGACTGACGCAAACAGTTTCGTCTCAATTATACCAGGAAACTAGAAACGCGTAGATTTACTAGAATACATAGACAAGACAGCAAAATCTACTGTTCAATAGCTGTCACGGGAAGTTAACCAAATCTATTCAGTTGTTAACAAGTGATGCGTGTGCACATTTCATTTATGTATGAACCTATGAAATTGCCGTTTTGTATGAAAAAATTTAAACGAATTTTTTTCATGTATTTTTTATTTATATTAATTGAAGTAATCACCCATGCAATCAATGCATCTTTGCCAACGCAGTGGCAGTTTATTGATGCCCTTCTTAAAGAAATCAGCTGGACGGGAGGCAACAAATTCTTCAAAGGCATTTTGTACTGCCTCTCGGGTATTGAATTTTTTCCCCTTAAGAAGTTATCCAAATTCTGGAAAAAGTAGTAGTCTGTAGGCGCAAGGTCTGGTGAGTAGGGCGGATGACGGAGAGCTTCCAACCCCAGTTCTTGCAACTTGGAGACCGTCTGCTGTGCAGTATGAGGTCGCGCGTTGTTGTGCAGGAGCAGCGGAGACGAGCGATTGACCAATGCTGGTTGGAGATGTGCCAGCTTCTCCATCATTGTGTTCAGTTCTTCACAGTGCACATCTGCAGTAATGCTCACCCCGTTTGGTAAGAAGCTGTGATAAATCACACCGGCGCTAGACCACCAAACAGTGACCATCACTTTTCTAGGGGTAAGTTTTCGTTTAGGGCATTGTTTAGGTGCTGAACCAGGATCCAACCAACTTGCTGAGCGCTTGCGGTTATCAAACAGAATCCATTTATCATAGCAGGTAACAATGCGGTTCAAAATTCCTTCATTTGTGTGTCTGTTGAGCAGTGCAAGGCACGTCTCGACGCGTACTTCGCGCTGGCGATCATTGAGTTCGTGGGGCACCCATTTGTCAAGCTGTTTTACCTTGCCAATTTGACGCAAATGGACCAATATTGTTTTGACGCTAACGTCGAAAGCTGCTGCTAATTCAGCCGTAGATTGTGTATCATCAGCTTCCACAATCGCCTTTAATTCGTCATTTTCGACCAAAGTGTTCGGACGACCGCGAGGTTCATTTTTCATGTCGAAATTTCCAGAACGGAAGCGAGCAAACCAATAACAGGTGGTGCGTTGGTTTGTAGTGTTAGCTCCGTAAACGTCGTTGATGTTGCGTGCCGCTTGTGCCGCGTTGCTGCCACGACGGTACTCATATTCCATAATTACTCGAATTTTTAACGTATCCATGATGACGAAAAAGATTGAAATGCGATGAAAATGTAACACTAATCAATAAACAAATGACTACTTTTGGAAAAAAAAACCATGTTTTTAAAATAAAATTAATTTGAAATTAGAATTATTAGCCAAACAAAAATTATTTTGATTTGAAATGGCCAGTACTGCAGAACGGCAATTTCATAGGTAAAGACCTAATAATATCACTTTTCTTTCCAGCAAACCAGCCTGAGCCAAAACGGATCCTCCTACGTGAAGCCGACTCAACGCCAAAAAACCACACAAACATGGAGATCTCTTCACCCATCACTATAGTCATCAAGCCTAGACCAAAATCGGTAGGAACCCAGACTTGGGCTACAACCACTTTTAAGCCCCTGATTTCAATGCATTCAAAGCCCAAAATAATACAGTCAGACGCTGTTAAATCGGTAAATCCTAAACCTAATGTAGGTGTCAATAATCCAGTGTCAAAGAGCGGCAGGAATGACCAGGCGAGAACTCATAGGTCGGTAATCATTCTACCGTCTGGTCTCTTACAAATCACAATAACAATTGACATTTAAATATCATTTATAATCATTTTCATGTGTGTATGATAACATACACACATTTTTTTTCTCTTTATTGCTGCTTTATTGATGTTGCATAAAACTCCAAAACTTTTTAACTCAAGGCGCATGTGTCCACCATAAATACTATACAACGTGTAGCAGATTAAGAGGTATTGCGTTTATTATATTACACGTTGTATATAAGATTCAAAAGAGCATTGTTGAGACCCAGTTGAGAATGAAGGATAATTGATTTATTTTTTAGTTCATATTCTTATATGTTAGTACTATTTATATAACGTTACGGTATACTAGGATGATAAACTTAGTAAACAACAAAAAAGAGGGTCCAGATTGTTTACTGCATAGTATGGGCTTGAAATATACATCTGCTGCCATGCACGTCTATGACATACCAAAACTTTTATGATCATTCATAAAAGTTTTGATATTGATATGTCACTGACGTCAGCATGACAGTAGCAGTAGGCTCATACCTTCAATGATTTTCATAAAAGTATGCAAGTACCTTGCATGCTGTTATGTCATTTTTATAAAGAACTATTATTTTTGTAGTTCTCTATCCCTTTCTGAAATATGTGCATAATCCACTCGGGCCTCAGGGGTTATGTTTAAACGTATTTTATATGTAGGTAGGTATTTTATACATTTGTATGACTCAAGATAATAGGAAAACAAACAACTTATTGGGGCACATTTTAGGATATATTCAAGGACTGGATTATTTAAAAGTCTACTGCCTCGACGACACGGCGCAGCAAACGTTAAAGAAGCGCCCAGCCTGGGCAATGCGGCGTCGTAACCTCGCGCGGCAGTCAGTGCTGCGGGTAACCTCTCACTCTCGCTCGTAGTTCAGGCCACGGTTCAGAGCGAGAGATGGGTCTCTCCCTTTTGCGAGGAATTTATGGTAGCGTAGGAGGCGGCGGAAAGGGAGTGGGGAGATCCAAACCCTTATCCGCAGCAGACCCAAGAGCTAGATTGACCCGGCATTATACCGAAGACATCCCGGACGTCAGCCTGTATGAGATTAGGATGGCTCTAAAGCAGCTTAAAAACAACAAGGCGTCGGGTGAGGATGGAATTACGGCCGAACTCCTGAAGGCGGGTGGAAAACCAGTCCTTAAGGCCCTTCAGAAACTGTTCGATTCCGTCATACTCGAAGGGAAAACGCCACAAGCGTGGAGCAGAGGTGTGGTGGTACTCTTCTTTAAAAAGGGCGCGACAATTGCATTGCGTAAGAATTACAGGTCCATCTCACTTCTGAGCCATGTCTACAAGCTGTTTTCCAGAGTCATCACAAACCGTCTCGCACGCAGGTTTGACGACTTCCAGCCTCCCGAACAAGCCGGATTCCTAAAAGGCTTCAGCACCGTAGACCACATACACACGCTGCGGCAGGTTATACAGAAGACCCAAGAGTATAATCTGCCCCTCTGCTTAGCGTTTGTGGACTACGAGAAAGCCTTCGATTCGATCGAGACTTGGGCTGTGCTGCAGTCTCTCCAACACGGTGCCAGATCGACTATCGGTACATCGAGGTGCTGAAGTGTTTGTATGAAAACGCCACCATGTCAGTCTGACTTCAGGATCAGAAATCAGAACCTATCCTCCTGCAGCGGGGTGTGAGGCAGGGAGACGTAATTTCTCCGAAACTGTTCACGGCCGCAATGGAGGACGTCTTCAAGGTTTTGGACTGGAGAAGACTAGGCATTAATGTCAAAAGCGAGTACATCTCTCAAGGTCTCCCACAAGGTGGACCGATGACCTGGTGAGGGTCGCAGGTAAACGATGGATGCGAGACGCACAGGACCGGTTGTTGTGGCGACACTTGGGAGAGGCCTATGTCCAGCAGTGGACGTCTTTCGGCTGATATGATGATGATGATGATGACCCAGGTTGGTGCTGGTGTGCTCTAAGAATCAATTCATTTATTCTGGATGATTTGAACATGGCTAGAATCAATCAATAAACGCATCACTACATTTCCGTAGTCGTTGTTCGCGATTACCCACCCTATCTAAAGCTAGTTTTTTACAAAAGTACTAATATTATCTCGAATACAAAAATCCAGTCCTTTATAAAATTCAAGAATTGTATTAGGCAAAAATAAGATTTTTTTTCCTATTATCTCTCTACGTGTAGGTTTTCACTCTTTAATGTTAATGCATAAAGGATTTAGATTTTAAGCAAAAATATCAGAATTCACTTTAATGTATTTCGATGTTTAGAACATAAAATAACCGTTTACTCGATGTTCTTAGTATAATAAGTAAGTGTAACATTTACAATAATTGATGTAATTAACGATGCTGATGAAAATTTAAAAAACTCTTTTTAAACTTACCACGCTCTATGCCACGTCCGCATTACGGTGCAAGATATTTGTTCCATCGCTGCACTACTTGGCGCTATTGTCCAGATTTTGCCCACACTTTGTGCCAAAATATTAAATAATTTTAACGACTCAATCATATTGTTGTACCTTATTGTAAAACCGGTATACGCCTGTTTTCTGGATCTCTTCAGAGCCTTCGATATGGTAAATTATGATGTACTCTGGAGAGAGCTTGGGGAGAGGGGTGTACTGACAGGAGTACTCAGGATCCTACAGTATTGGTATGGGAACCAAGAAAATGTTGTGAAGTGGTCCAATGCACTGTCTGGGACAAATAGGTTAGAATGCGGTGTAAAACAGGGGGGTTTAACATCTCCTAGGCTATTTTGCTCATATTATATAGATGGCCTAATCGGGGATCTCAGTAATATGCGGGTCGGGTGTATCGTCCATGGGGTTAAAAAAATAGTATAAGCTACGCTGATGACATGGCGTTGCTGGCGCCGACGGCAGGTGCCGTGAATGAAATGTTGAGGGTCTGTCAGGCGTATGCTGCCTCGCGCGGACTTATTTATAATGTTAAAAAGTGCGAATACATTGTCTTTGGGGCCGGCGCTAAATGCCCAGGTACTATACCTGACATTACCCTAAACGGCTTGAACGTCAAAAGAGTGACAAAATTCAAAAATCTAGGGCATTTCCTCACTGACGACCTTAAGTACGATGTTGACATTAAAAGGGAGCGTAGAGCATTGGCGGCCCGAGGTAATATGTTGGCCCGAAGATTTGCTCGGTGTAGCAAGCTAGTAAAAATAACACTTTTTAAGGCATACTGCCAGTGCTTCTACACGGGGAGTCTTTGGGTTGACTATACCAAAAGAACGCTGGATGACCTACGCGTTCTATACAATAATATTTTTAGAATGCTGTTGGGACTGCTACGGTGGTGCAGTGCTTCTACTATGTTTGCGCAAAATCGAACTGACGGCTTCCACGCCGTCATTCGCAAGAAAACCGCGTCGCTGATGTCAAGGTTGCGGGCGAGTGGCAACAGCATTCTGAAAACTATGGCCGAGAGTACCGAATCTCCGATTATTAAAAGTTTTGTGAGGGGGACAATCACTAATCATTAGTTTGTGAATGTCCTTTTCACAATACTAAGTACAATGTCTTCTTTTTTCTGGTATGTTTTAATTACCTACTAACAATAGTAATAAGTTATAATATTGTTTACTAACATGATGGATCATTGTTGTCCGAAAATAAAGAATATAAATGATAATACGACACGGTTTGCTTTGCTGTTGCCAAGCCAATAAGCAAATGGCCGCCATCATATTATGGTGAAAACTGTAAATGATGGCGTATTGTTTACCGTCGATAAAGAATGCTTCTTGCATAGAAAATAAGAGTTGTGATTATAACTATAACATATTTCTAGTTAATTATAAGATTTATACATCGATTGTTAAGGAATATTGTATTTGTGTAATATTATTAATTCAATTTTTGTTTTGTTTTGTAATGTTGGTACGTATTTTAATTGGATAGATTATGACCAGAACAAAGTTGTTTTTTATTTGTTTTTTAAATTGCATTTAAATGGTTTTAATACTAGTTTAGTTATTTAATTGTTAGTGATGTTTTAAATAATATGTTACCTGCTTTATTTACACTCACGGCGGGACGCCAGAATGTCACTCAAACGGTGGTTGCTGAAAATCAGCGCCGTTGAATTATCCAGGGTCGCGGCATTATGCTGAGCAACGACCGATTCTTGCTGGGATGCGACGCACAACTTGAATTTAATTATATTTATTTGAGAATTATTCGTATCTTTTTATTGTACACAGAAACTGTAATAATACTGTTTACTTGTTTATAATTATGTTGCCAGTTCTCAACTTGTCACTGTCAGTCGACAGTCAGTGCCGGACGCAAGAAACTTATATTACAACCTGGAATGTGCACAGGCTGTCGATACGCAGTCCGAGCGAGATAGCTCCGCGAGAGCCCTCTGTCCCTTTCATTAGGGTGACCAACCAATATAATGTAGGTAGAGACTAATATAATAGGATAATAATATATTAACCAATAATTTGATTTCATACGTTAATAATAATTATGCTTCAAGGATGGATTAAAGTAAAACGCATCAAACTATGTTTTATTATATCCTGGGGCCTGAAATGAAGACATAATATAATAACGATAACGATAGATATAGATGATAAATAACGGAATAATTTTTGATATTTGAATGACTTGGAATGACATCAAGCCATTTTTTCCTCCCTGATTCTTCTCCAGGCAGTCTGAAATTATGTTTTTTAAATTTATTTAAAATATACGAAGTGACACACCTAAATCAGCTATTAATATGGGAAGTTGAAACTTTTTTGCCATTTCCCTACAATGTTCCTCGGGAAATGTGAAATTTCATGATCACGTCTTTTAAGTATTCGGTACACCATTCCATATAAAGTTATATGCGTAGCGTGTAGGTACTACAGAATAGTCTCAACACACATATTACCTACTGAAGTAAATGTTAAAATCAGCCTAGTATAAACATAAAATACCTATAACAGACATGCTTAATTATGCTTACGTTGAAGACTACCTCCTGTTTTATTTATTTATTTATCTATTTAAACTTTATGAACAATAGTGGTGCATGGGCGGACTTAATGCAACAAGGCATTCTCTACTCTTCTCTTCTTCTCTTCTTTTCTTTTCTCTATTTGTATGCTGCATTGTGTAAATAATCTTATAATTTCGTTCATTATGGTCACCCTACTTCAAGAATTGAAATATACTTACTTGAAGAAAGAAACATCGCATCCTGTATAGGATTCGCTTTTGCAACCTTGAATCGCACACTTTTTAACCATATTTACTAAATCCGAATAAAGAAATTGATTGTTTTACAACAAATAAATATGGCTGGTGGGTTCTGATATGATCAATATAGTTTAGCAATTTTGATGTTATAGACTCATGGATCTCTGGATTCGTCTAATCAAGTCTAGACTGTTTACTTAGAATCCCCATCACTCGTTTCGCATCCTCTATCATTGAGTCAATGGTGTCCCCAAACAGACCTCTCATTCTCTCTTTAGTTTCCTCGTCAATGGAACAATTCAAGCTGGTAGACTGAGCAGCTAAGAATGCTTTCACCTGCTTCACATTAACAGTGGCTCCTTCAATCTTTGCCCTGTACCTGTCAAGTGTCCTGTCTCTAGGAGATGAATGTTCTTCAATAGCATTAGCTGTTACTATGAGATCGGCGTATTGAGCTGACCTAAAGCACTGGAGATTGGGCATGAAAAGATGAACGTAGATCAGCTCCTCCCTCAGGTATCCCTTCTCTACGATTAGATCCTCAATTTCTCTTTTCTCTGACAAGAAATCTAAGACCTGGGTTGGTAGAGGTTTGAGAAGAATCACACTTCCTCCTATTGCGATAACCTTTTGGACTAGTGAATATGTAGTCATCTCCGAGAGAGCTGTTAACATCTTGATATGGTTTTTAATGGCGGCGGGCCGTATGTCTGTATAATTCCCTCTGATAACCTTAAAAACAGCTTTCCTCAAAGTTGGCCTCGATACCGCGAGATTGTTTACCCTAGTGCCCCCTGACTGGAGGTCCATTTGGGTACTGGTCTCCGTCGCTTGCTGAATTGAGGACAAAAAGGCATTATACCTCTTGAGGACCCACTGACGGAACTCCTGTTTATTTGCTACGGGTCTGCACATGACATATGCTCCATACACCGCATGGAATGCGATAGTCCCTTGTGAAATCGGAATCTTTGCGTCCTTTAATTTGTTGTATTTTTCTTGGAGAGATGCAGGAACACACGTCTGGTCGTCGATCATAAAAACTAGGTGTTCATTCGAACCCTCATGAACTACACTGGTAAGATCAACGTCTGTAAGATATTTTAGACAACACATGTAATAGGTAACGAGGATTCGGTTTATCTCATCTGTAGCATCGCCAGTGTCCGTTTCATACATGGACACATCACCTTTTCCAGAGGATCTCTCATTCCATTATAAAATGCTAAAATCACACCTGCAGCAACAGATTTGTTAAAGGGTAAATAGAGAGGTCTCTTTGCCTCTGCCGTGAAGGGCAGTTCAAGAGATTGCTTCCTAGTGTTCCTGACAAATTCGAATAGATTGGGTATTTTTTCACATAGCAGACCTTTGTACGTCGGGTCGGAGAAGTGTCTTATCTGTTCATCATTCAGGATGACTTCATTGGCACGAGTATTAAAAAGTAACGTAGAATGGGCTGTTATGTTGAACCCATCGAGAACTACTGTGATTTTAGTTTTGACACACTTATATATCCCTTCCGGAGATCCCGATTGCTCCTTCTCCACCTTAAGAAACCCTCTATACTCCTCAGGCGTACATTGTTTAGGAGTGAAATGAGTCATCTTGCTATCACTTGTAACTGGAGGTTACAAGTGGGTTACCAGTCTAACTTATATAATTATAATATTCTACTAATAATCTTTTCTTTTTTAATTACATTTCAATACAGTATCCAAATTATTGCCAAAAAAATGTTCTCATTCTAACAGATAATTTAAAAATATTAGAAATATATCAGAACGAAAGTTAATGTTTTTTTAATAAGACACGACAATATTATTTTTTCCTACCATTCCTACTAAATTCGGGAATAATCCTCCTGGCAACACTTTAGAAAGGGACGCAGGGCTCTCCAAGCGCTTTCTCTCTCGGACCGGATTTCTCTTTGATCAAGTGATTGTCTGTAATAGAACTTAGCACCATAAACATAAGGTTTATTTTTATATTGGTGTCAAATTGACAATGCACATTTCAAGTTGTAAATAAGTTCCTTGGCCGGACGTCATGCCATGGACAAAGCTAGAACGATGTTCTGTTTTGTCTATGGCATGACCAAAGACTCGTGGTAGTTAATGTCCGGTCCTGACATAGCCTGGCAGTGATACGGGTTTTGTTTTAGCTAACTTTGTTTTAATTATTTTAAGTTATTTTTGTGCGTCTTTTCTGGCGGAATAAACGCTTCTTCTTTCTTTATAATAAATGATGAATGATATTTATTTTGGAAGTAGATTAAACATAACACTTTTACACGTCAATATTTTTTGGTCATTTTAAGCTAGATGAGGCCAGTGTTTCCTAGCTGACTACCCTGAGAAGAAACACCGAAACAAACTCAGAGGTCACAGTCTCTTTTGAAGTCCATACAAATTGTACTGGTCAAATCATACGAGAACCATGTAAGTTAATGTCTGAGGTGGCCTTTTGAGGAAAGTGCCATACAGATTTGAGTGGACCTGTCCAGACAGTGCAAGCATTTGTCAGTTATGGTGGAGCTCAACGATTTTACGAACAATACCAAAGTAAGAACATTTGGGAATGCCGCATAAAAACAATCTCAAACTGCCAGACATTGTTGACTAACATGAAATTAACCCCTATCATAGCGATCTGCATGGTCCCCACATTCACAATACGATATGAGGATCATGCAGATCAGTGTCTGAAATGGTCTTTTGAGGAAAGAACCACATAGATTTGAGTGGACCCGTCCAGTCAGTGCAAGCTTTGGTCAGTAGTCGACTAGCTCAACTTAGAACCATAAAGGAGCTCAACGAACCGACGAACATGCCAAAGAAAGGACATTTGTGTAGGCCGCAAAAGTACTCAAACTGCCAGACCTCGTTAAAAAATTACTTCAAAGAAGAAGAAGTATTCCGAAGAAGCAAGAAAATATCCCACATAGTCCCCATATTCACAAAATGAGTTAAATAATAAAAAAACATATATAATACTTCACAAAGTAAGTATTCATGTCAAACAAAATAAATTGAAAAAATATATACTTTACAAAGTAAATATTCCATGTCAAAAATAGTAAAAATAGAATACTTAAAAAAAATGACAATGTCTAAAAATTAAAAAGGTATAATGGTTTAACATTAGGCCATGTACATCATTGAAGCAGCTCAATCCCAAGCCTTTTTGTCTTCAAGATAGTCTTTAATTGTGTAAAAAGCTTTCTGGCATTGCTTACGTTTTATAAATAATTTGAACTTACTAAGGTCTTGAATATGGCTAGGGAGTTTATTATAAAAACGTATACATTGGCATCTAAATGAACCACCTGTTTTCTTGAGCCTGGTTTTAGGAATGACAAAATTGTGTTCGTTCCTAGTATTTACGTTATGGATATCACTGTATCTTTTAAATAGATTAATATTTGTATGTGCATTCAAAAGATTTTCATAAATATACTGAGAGGGCACAGTCATTATATTAATCTCTTTAAATTTGTCTCTGAGGGAGTATTTGGGACTTAATTTATAAATTGCACGAACAGCCCTTTTTTGTAAAACAAATACTGTCTGAATATCGGCGGCATTTGCCCACAACAGAATGCCGTATGACATCACACTATGAAAGTAACTAAAGTATACTAAACGGGCTGTCTCTAAATCAGTTAAGCCACGAATTTTTCTAACGGTCCATACACCGTTAGAAAAATTCAGCAGCATACTGCAGAGCTGAGATTTTTTGACAGTTTATCTATATGGGGGCCCCACTGTAGCTTCGCATCCAAAGTTATGCCTAAGAATACAGTGGTATCTTCGGGTTTCACCTCTTTCCCCTTTATTGACACACTAGTGTTCACTTGTCTAACATGTGGTAACGTGAACTTTATGCATTTAGTTTTTTGCTCATTTAGCAGAAGATTACATACACAAACTACTACATAATAAACAGTTTGGTTTTACAAGGGGTCGTTCAACAACCGATGCTGGTGTTGAACTTTTAGGACATATTTATAATGCATGGGAGGACAAATGCGATGCTTTGGGCATTTTTTGCGATTTGTCCAAGGCGTTCGATTGAGTTCTTCATGAGACATTAATCAGGAAGCTCCACTATTACGGAATCCGGGACGCCTCGCTGGATCTTCTTACTTCTTACTTGAGTGATAGGATTCAGAGAGTCGATGTGAACGGTACAAGATCTTCCGGGTTTGTAGTCAAGATGGGGGTCCCCAAGGCTCAATTTTAGGTCCATTTTTATTTCTTTTCTTCGTCACGGTTATTGTGGACCGGGGTTTAGACACGCCATTCCCGACTCGGACAGAAAAATTCCATAAAGTCGTCTTTTTGATCGTAACGAAAAAAAAACATGGCAGTGTGACCATAAATCTTTGTAGCCGTGAATATTAGAATGTGTTTTATGTAATACATAAAACACATTTTTATATTCACGGCTATACGGTTCACAGTCAATTGGGTGATTTGAATACATATATTATATGTATTCAAATCACCCAATTGACTGTGAAAAATAAAACGAAATAAAGTCGATTTAATGTGACTTTTTTCCAACATCTCAAACGTACGCACTAACTTTGAACAAAAGCCTCTTAATCATCAGGTTCGGGTTTATTCGTTTCACAATACCGACATCGCAGCCTGAGGGTCAATTCTAAGCAAGGTTCGCATTCGCATGTCCGGCGCAATCTGTCAAAAAAACCTTAATTTTCATAAATTTTTGACAGATTGCGACGGACATGCGAATGCAAACGTTGCTTAAAATCAGTAGAATTGATACTCTGGTAAAGGACGATGTCTCTCCTGATATGACCTATCATCAGAAGACAGCCCTCACACAACCAACGATACGACAATCCTCCTAGAGAAAATCGGCCAGCAGTGTTACCCTTATCTGACCTTTTCAGAGTTTCAAGGATCTTCAAAACAAATCAAAGGCTCGAGTCTGTGCGCTGGTAGTTCTATGTTATACATCTACAATCTACATTTATATCAGAGATCCATCCCTTTTCGTAACAGATCAGCGGCTTCAGGCGCTAACTAAGCACACTAGTCCCGTTAATGCTGAAAAGCCGTAACTTCTTTTTGCACTTATGGGCAGTAAAAGGCCAGTGACGACACTAAGTCTAGTGTTGTCACTAGTGACCCATAATGCAGTCGTTGTAATTGAAGCTTGGACATAAATGTATTTCCCAGTTTTAACACAACTTCTTTGGGTACATTTATTAATTCTGATTCCTAACATTATACCTTTGTCTCAAACCAGCTTCTTCCCGCAGCATCGCCCTCGTGGACGTCAACGATTCCATAAACAAATCCTAAGAAAGTACTTCTACTGAATACTTTCCTTACAAAAACTATACTACACAAATATATACTTCTTTTTCATAATTCTAGCTTCTGCCAGTGGCTGTGCCCGCAAGAAAGTTAGAAATAATCTCAAATATCCTATGTATATCTCATTGCAGGACGTGGTCTACCCAGGTGCTAAGTTTTATCAAACATTAAGACGTGAGTGGTAACAAGCAGACAGAATTGCTTTCGAATTTATTTTAATAGTATGGATAACATTTGACTTAAACAAGGTAATTTAGGGTTAGTGGCCCACTGTCCACAGGCTTGGTCCAGATGGGTTGGTAAGAATCTATTTAAATTGCTTGCGATTTGAGATGCCGAGTTTAGTTATCAGAAGATGAAAACAGCAAACATATATTTCTTTACAATGAACAATATCTATTTTATTATAAGGTTCGTAGCGTTTAGAGCTATTTCCAGAAAGCGTAATTTAAATGCTTAAAAATCCAATAGGTTCCGCTTTGTCCCCACCAATTTCCATGTCCCCATTTTCATAGAAATCAGATGATCTTATCAGCATACACGATTTTATCAAATGTTACAATTCTAGTTACCTCTTCTACCCCTGACCTCGTTTTAGTTCTTACCTCTGATTTATGCACAAAAATAGTTCTTATGTGGTATGTTTTGTTTTAAAGTTGTCAATATCTTAGTAAACGAATAACAGTATTGCCATTTCATAAACTTCTCACCGAGTAAGCTTACGTGATCTGACATTGTGAATAATCAAAAGAGAGTAGTGCGATTCTGTAAACATGTCAATGTGAACACTTGGGCGGGGTGCACGACGGGTGAGGTGTTAAACCATACACTCCGCTTAGGTGTACACCGTGAGATGTCGACAGAATCGACCGGCTGTTCACTTCGTGCTCACTTCATCTAAGTTGACTCGGTGAGATGTTGACAGTGCCCTCTAGTTCCTTATCGTACCTCGTCGAACTACACTCGCTAGCGATAAATCCGATACTAAGTGATGATAATCTACCTTACCATGTCTTGCGAATGTGAACCATAAGGTTTTTGACTCTATCAAGGGAGATGCTGGTGTGCTTTTGAAGGCTGTGTTGCTTTGCTGAATCTGACTGATTGTATAATGTACACGTAAGTGCTGAGATGTCTTTATGAGAACGGGAAAATTACCAGCTGCTTACAGGGTTATAGGTTTGAGGGTTCCGTACCCAAAGGGTAAAAACGGAACCCCATGTCCCTCTGTCTGTCGTGTATCTGTCTGTCATCAGGCTGTGTCTCATGAACCGTGAAAGCTAGAGAGTTGAAATGTTACAGATGATGTATTTATGTTGCTGCTATAACAACAAATACTAAAAGCAGAATAAAATAAATATTTAAGTGTGCCTCCCATACAACAAACGTGATTTTTATGCCGTTTTTTTATAGATAATGGTACGGAACCCTGGGACCTGGGACCCTTGGACTCGCACTTGGCCGGTTTTTTTGTTTTACCTAGTTTCGAACTTGGAATCCTTCATGGTGTTTGGTAAAGTGCGAATAAATGTTTTGTCTAAATATTTTAAAGTTCCGCTTTTATCGACCGTTAATTGTTTCCACGACCCACCTGTATAGTGTGACTTTTCGTGATTTACTTGCCAGATCAACTGTCAGCTGGCTTTCATCGTGTGTTACAGACAGCGGTATATGTGTAACATAGCCGTATAAGGTAGAGGAATGCTATCGCGAAATTCTCTGTCTAACAAGAAGATGTCACCTTCTTCCAAAAAATAATTAATGGGGCCTCTTGCATAGGACCGTCGTGGTTTTGTAAGATCTGCTGCATTATTAATGTATCAGAGTTTCTTGCATCATAAGGCCCAGTAACGTTTAATGTATCCGTCCCCACATATCACCATAAACGGCTTTATCAAGTTTTGATATTTATGCAAGCTATAACTGTTCCTTTGAAAGAGGAAGTTCGAACTCTTTCGTATATTAACGTATGACCCATCACATATTAAAATAGCTATAAGTGTTTCTCTACTCCTGAAAATATGGTTTGGTAGCACTCTATGTCTTTCTTTGGCTTCGCTCCGTGTAATGTGATCAAGACCCAAATGCAGGGCAACAAAATCATTGAACAGACATGTTCTCATCAGTATTAAAATCAAAATGACGCCGTGTCACTCGATTGGGTATATCTTCCAAAGCTATGATAGTCAAATGATTTTGACATATCCGTGCAAGTGGGGGGGTATGAGCAAGTCGTAATAACTCATAAGATATACCTTAATGCTGCTTGGCATTTGGCGGAGTTGCAAGTTGTTGCAAGTTGTTGCAGTCATCTATCATACAACGTCGTAATATACTTGCTACCCTACTAAGACCTGTAACAGGAATCGCAACGACAGCTTGAGGGGCAGGTGGAAGTGCTGGATCGCGGTGCACTTGCTTATTGATCCTGTGCCAACAGGCATGACAGATCGATCTCGTTCCAACCAATGCTACCTGTAACAAGAAACAAAAATACTAATTAATTGGCAGAACATAGTTAAAAACGAAAAAATAATAAAGACCGACATTAAGGCGCAGACCCACCGTGGCGCAAACTGTGTATGGCACGCGGTGCATTTTAGATGCGTGGATTCATTTGTTTGACAACGTCAGTCTACGTTTCCACGGTGTAGCGTGACCCACAGCTGCGCACGGAAAAGCTACGCACGTGTTGATACCAGTGGCGGGCGGTAGGTCCAAATGAAGTGCAAGCCACAGGAAATATTTAGATTTAAAAAAAAAAACCACCATTTAACTCATCGCTGTCGCGCCGGCCCACCGCCACAACTTAAGAAATACATGTCATATATATGTATAGTGATTTCTTTCTTATCTTATGAACATAAATTAATAAACTTTACCTAACGTAAACGATAACAGAGACATCTATTGACAATTTGACATCATCAAGGTAATTGAACTTTTCAACATAATAATCATCATTCGCTCGCTTTGGTCACTACAGTCGTTAGGTCCAATATAACTAGATGGCACGATATTGAGATATTGATAATATTTATTTAGTAAGTACTCACAAGGGAACAGCCTTAACTCTTCATTCTTTGCTTCTTTACCACAAACAGTTGACAAATGATAACAAAGCACACGGAAGGCATGGTATTACTAGATACTTACATTACAAATACATTTAAACAGTAGGTAATGGTTTTACCAAAACTACAGAGTGAAATAACTGCATTCATGTGCTTTTTAGAATTCTGATGTCTTTTCATGGCACCAGTGAAGTTACTTAAATCATTGTGTCCTGATGTATTCCAAGTGTCATTTGAGAAAAATATGCAACACCAACAGCATAATTTGTTTAAATGAGAGCAATCCATAAAGTTTTGTACACTGAGCGATGAAAATATCTATAAGTGAGTGAGTTTTCTGAGAAATATCCAAATCAGGGGTAGGTTTAGGTGAAGTTACGAGATTATATTTATCTGTAAAACTCAAAGCATTTACCTTTCTGACTAACGATTGCACACACTTCAATCCATCACAAGGAACAATTGCATGTGCTTCCGAATTCATTTTAATTATAAAAAAACTTTTTTCACTCCAAAATCGAGCTAATTATATCAAAAACTAATCAAAAAACCTAACATCACTGAGAACTTAAAAATATGTCAACAAAAACATGCAACCAGTAACCGTTAAAACAAATTGGATTGAAATAGCATTACTTACCTACTTGTTTTTATTCGAATTTCGTGTTCTGCGACGCTTTCTTGCGCATGGCCATGTTTTGCACTCGTAAACTTACACACATACGTCATTTCATTCATGCTTTTCCAAACGCCAGGCATAAATGTTAGAACAAACTCGTGAGTTAGTACCTACCCATACCGTCACAATTCAATCGTTTAGTATTAGACAGAAAAACTTTTTACGCCAAATACAAAAGCCAACGGGTCTGAGCGAGAAAGCATCAGTATCGTATCACAGAGTTCTTCGCTCTTCTTTCGTGTAGTGTTAGAGCGAGATCGCAGCGAGCGGCGCGGCGGCGCAGCGCAGAGTTGCAAGTGTGGCAACTTTCCGTAACGAATAAAAAAGTTTTTACAAAAAATACAACCTATTGTTTCTTCGTTTTTTGACACCGACTTCTGAAATTATAGTTATTTTATACTTTGTAGTGCTTTTTGTTTTGAAGTCGGTTGTATTTTTTTGTAAAAAAGTTTTTTATTTTTCACTTTTTAGTGATTAGCTTTAACTAAACCCAACGCAAAAAGAATCATCAAGATCGGTTCATAAACAATAAAGTTATGCCTGAATAGATAACCCCAAAACCATGGTTGACTTGTACACATCTGCGTACCCTTTCAAAGCGTACTGGCGTGATGATATGTTATGAACTGGTGTAAACAATAAACAGACATGCGATTTCAGCAATCCTGGCAGGTTTAATATCATTTATTGAAGAGTTCCGTTACCTATCTCCGAAGTTCTTCGTCAGATCTTCACCAAATTGAAATGGAACCAGTCCGGGAATATACTCCACCAAACAAAAAAAATAATCAAAATTGGTTGACAATTGGCGAAAATATCGATGAACAAACATACAAAAAAAAAATTCAGTCGAATTGAGCATCCTCCTTTTTTGGAAGTCGGTTAAAAACGAATGAATATGCACATGTGCCAACCGTAAAATTAAGACTTGTGGTTCGCACGATACAATACGCGCGAAGTTTAAAGTTAATGTTCTTATCAATTTGTACGACTATTTTCTATCCGATGCTGTAAAGGTGTTATTGTTTTATATTGTTTGGCTCAAGCCGGGCTTCAGGGCTTCTTTGAAAGCTTCGCCGCTGGTTGATACAGTTGTACTCATAGTCGTTGGTTAATATTCGTGTATAGCGTGTACTGCATGCACAGCGTGCATGGCGTTGACAGCGTTGAGCTTTGTGAGCGCCATTTTCGAGCAAGCCACGTATGTACCAATGGCGTCAATTCATGCGTAGCGTTTCCGTGGGTTGCAGTGGAAACAATCACATAAATTTTCCTGCAAAGCGAAGCTTAACACACGTACGTAGCCTCTCCGTGCACCGTGGTGGATCTGCGCCTTTATACTTGCTTACAAGTTATGCTCTCATACTCTCAGCTCAATATACAAGTAATATATAAGTAAAGTGAAGCAGGCTTTTCAGTGAAAGATTAAACAGTGACTTGGTCTACGGATATTAAAGTACCTGTGTCTCTATCGCTCTGAAAATGTTATGAAGAATAAGAATAAGAATAAGAATATTTTATTTGCATAAAACACGGTACATTTAGGTCTTATTTTAGAATTGTGTTCTTACATGTTTCGCCATTTACTGGCATACAAATATTTGAACAATGTTTAAGGATACAAATTTTATTAAGCTAGATAAGTCTACCTAATAGAAAAGTATTAAAACATCTATTAATATTTGGTAAGACTCTCAGGTACACTAAAGTGCTTACATTAAAAGTAAGTATAGCATAGTACTTACTTAGTTGAAATCTTAATAGATTATGATAAACTAATTGGTAGGAATAATTAAAGTAAACCATATTTGTCTGTTACTTTTTTATCCGTAAATTCTTTAACACTATAAAAAAAAATACCAATCAGCCATTTATGTAATTTGGATTTAAAATGTTTCAAAGGGAGTTCCCTAATTTCTTTTGGTATATTGTTGTAAATTTTTATTGACGTTATGAAGCTATTTTTATGGCATAATGTGCTTTTATGTGTGGGCATTCTTAGTAGTGTAGGGTCTCGACGGGTATATTTTGAATGTAATTCACAGGCTGTGAAAAATTTTATGTGTACTGTGTTATGCGTACCATTTAGGTATACTTAAATGCACTCACCTCTTGTGGCGGTTGAAGATCCCGTATTCTATATATGCTCCACGAAATTTCGCCGAGATTCAAAAAAACGTGAACGATTACACGTAATGACGTAACACAATTATCTATTTTCACCAATAACCAATAGATGAATAAGTAAACACGGAATCCATAAAAAACAATAGGTAGTCGTAAATAAGAGGTTTAAAAAATTGATTGTATAATAATAATAAAAACTACTAAAAAGGTCCCAACAAGTCATTGATAGACGTCGGGTTTTTTTGAAAACATTCAACTGATGGCGCCCGTTCACGAACATGACGCGTGCATCAGCACCATTCAGCTCAACCA
Organism: Melanchra persicariae; assembly: GCA_947386135.1. Lineage (NCBI taxonomy): Eukaryota > Metazoa > Arthropoda > Insecta > Lepidoptera > Noctuidae > Melanchra > Melanchra persicariae. Next base: position 33,727,914 of record OX376643.1, read on the forward strand.
TTTTGAAGGGAATTGAATGATCCGATAGACGCGCCACCATCAGCGAGACATTCGAGTAAGCATGACACTCGACTGCCCCTGCTCATTCATGTCAAACAAGGAAACCATATATTAACATAATAGGCTCCATAGTCCTCACATTTACAGGATTGCAAATTAAAAAAATGCTTCTATCTTATGTAAAACTATTAAAATATCAATTTGTAAGGACAGAAAAATATAAGTTTATTCCAAACATTCTATAAGACATGTGGAATATTATTATTGTTATGGTGGATCCACACAGCCTGACGGCACTGCCGGCGTCTTGACCACAAGCAAAGCCAATCAAGCCGGCAAGCCCGCCGGCAGAAGCCAGCAAGTGCGGCTCTCATCGAAACCCGTGAACGAACTGTTCCCAGCGGGGACTTTGTTGCGATTGCCGCACGTAAAACCCATGCCGCCGGGCTGGCCATGTGTAGCCACCATAAGGGTGAGCATCTCTTCTAAATATAAAATCCTAACTAGTGGAACCAAGCGGCTGAGGCTGTGGACCAGGACCGGCGTTTAGCCAAGCATTTTTAACAAGGACATAATCTTCCAATTTATAATATGCCTGTCTATATAGTGTGCGTTTAATGCATGTTTTAAATTTTCTCTCATTCAGTTCGAGAATGTCAAACTAAGTGACATTTTATTATAACATTTAACACAGTACCCTATAAAAGAAGTGTGTACTTTAGCCAATCTAAATCGGGGTTGATCTAATTTGTTCCTATTTCTAGTATTATGATGATATACCATAATACATAGTTCATTGCATAGAAATTGTAAAAATTGTTTCGAGGTACGCGGGATAAAGCAATTATAGTTTATTGCTCACGAGTGTTTAGGCATACAAATGCCTAAAAACTTTGATGTTGTTCATCCTGTAATAGGATTTCCAGAGGTTAGATCTTGTTTTTTATGCCTTATACATTTTGTAATGTGATGTAGAGTTGACATGTTATGTGCATATTGATACAGTAGACTCTTTTTGCATTTAAAATATGGCGTTGATGGAGTGGCCATCACCCACGCCTCAACACGCTCGATTGGTGAGTTTCATGCTTTTCATCATCATCATCATATGAGCCGAAAGACGTCCACTGCTGGACATAGGCATCCATACTTGTCCATGCTTTTAGTTTAACTATATTAAGGTTGAACTAGTCGCGGGCTCGAACTCGCTGGTAAGCGTGGCCAAAACGCACGCTGTCTCACCGGGCATCGTGCCCGGCAGAGACAGTATCAGTGATGAGTATTTAAATGCTAGTCTAAACGCACAATGTCTAGTTTCCATGCTCAAAACACCGTTCCGAACGAAAACAACGTTAGACGATGCACGAAAAGTCTATTGGAAGGTTGAGTTTTATGAAAAAACCACTGCATAAATCCATTACAAATAAAGTTAATTGAACTCTTCTACAATTGAGGTTTGTCGGTGCCGACTTTGTTTTTGAGATTTTACACTTCTTTTATTACTTATTTATGCCCGAAGTTGCGTTAAAATTGGCAAAAAAAAACGAATCTGTTGGCTTGTAACTTTTTAATGGCTTTTTATTTTACTTTTCTGTTTCCGTACAGACAAATTTAATAATGAGATAAAACGATATCATGTTTAACTTTGAATGTATAATGTCAAACAGTGGAGTAATACCCCCCGATATTTGTATGGACAAAATATCGAAGAATGTAACCTTAAAATCCCCTTTGCCTCAGGCTCCCCGCACCACGTTGCCAGTAACAGACCAAACGATAAATCTGCATGTACAAATATTAATTAATGTTGCTAGGGTAGGAGGGTTGACCTACGCATAGCATAGATATATCTGCTATCGAGATTTCCAAAAGGGACAACGCGATAACAGGCTTTTTGTACGATCACGTCGGCAACGGAAAAATACTCAGCAATATTTTGTATACATTTTGTTTAATCGAGACGAAAGATAATTTACATAGCTGCCGCCAATAAGAATAACAGTAATGAATTGATACTGAGTTTGAAATGCTCATCTACCCTTATTACAAAAACAAATTTATTTTGTTCGGATCAGCGGCCCTATCATGGCGTGTTAAAACGTCAGTCGTTCGAGCGAGAAAGATCTCAATCAGGTTGTATTTTTTTATGTTTGTTAATTCACTAGCTTTTACCCGCGACTTCGTACGCGTATCCCGTTGGAATTTCCCGCATAGCCTATAGCCTTCCTCATGAATGTGGCTAACTCACAAACTTTACCACTTTATAATATTATAGTGTGTAGTATAGAAGTATAGATAACCCCGTATTTTATGAACTTATTTGAAAATTTTTAAAAGTGAGAGGATATACTTTCCCCTTGGTTCCATTGAAATTTCATCAAAATCGGTTCAGTAGTAGCCAAATAGCTGGAAAAAATATGTCATCCAAGTAAACGAAATTGCGTATTTTATCACCACTAAAACGTGCAACGTAAAATTTAATAAACTTATTTACAAAAAAAATAACAGTGAGTACTGAGTTCCAAACAAAAAGAAACTTAAAAAAAACTAGAAAAGGGTAGAAAGCTTTTGGTGGGGACATCGACAAGCTTTTATATCATATAAATTGTGTAATGACGTTATAAGTTGATAGTGAACGTTTTAAAGGAAAAGTTTATTTTATTCTTTTTAGCGCATTTAATAAAAGCTTGTTTTTGAAGTTTTTTTTTTACTTTCAATTTAATTTTTTAATTTTTAGTTTTTGCTGGACAGGTTTCTCAGTCTGTTCATCTCATTCAACGCATCATGTTCGAGCCCTTTCATTTGGTACCCATATTGTAGAAAGCATAAAAACTTAGTCGGCCATATTGGATTTAGAGTGACGTCACTTTAATTTTCGAGTTATTCTCAGCAAGCCCTTTCATTTTATACCCATATTGTAGGATGCATTAAAAATAACAAATTCGCCATCTTGAGTGTTCCACGATTTAGGATGACGTCACACAGCTAATCATGCATCCAGTCATCCAAACTAAACGTGTACACAAAATTTCAGCTCAATCGGTTAAGAATCCACCCGAACAAACTACATACATACATTGCAAGTTGAATAAAAGCTTTTAAATAGGTGTAGGGCAGGTGTAGGGTAGGTGTAGGATAGATGTAGGGTAGGTGAAGGGTGGGTTAAAATAATCCCTATTTCTCTTGGTCACGCGATGACTTGAGAACGATTTCATTCATCTTTTTGCGTTTGATAGCCCAGTTCTTGAGGAAGGTTTCAGGGTATTTAACATCACGGTACAACTTAGAAGCCGAGCAGCGGGGGTAAAACCGCGGGCACAGCTAGTATTTTATAAAACGAATACCGAATACCTATAGAGTTAATGCGCCGCGAACTCTTCCGCAGTAAAAGTCTATCGTCTGCATAAGCCTTAAAAACAGCCACAAAAATACGAGCTGCCCCTAACCCCACCGAGTCAATCAATATTCGAGGGGAAACGCAATGACAGGTATAATAATTATGTAGGTAGTAGATTAATTATTACCATGGTGACGGCGGAGTGGTGGGAGTGGAGTTCGGCCCACGTACAGTCAACAACAATAGTCAATGCACACACGCACGAAAGTATACCTTAAAGTATTTTTTGTTCTCAAGGATTTGTGCTATTTTAAACTCCGGCAAAACAGAGGGTGTTATAATATAAACTAGGTAGGGAAGGGCTGTAAGAAAAGGGGGATAATGATAGCGTGACGGTTGATAGGAAAGAATCGAGGAAAAGCGGATTTGCGCCGCCTCCAAGTAACATGGGATTATGATTAAGTAGGGAAGAATATTGCCAGAAACCAAGCCCCTCGAACTTACACCAAACAAAATTTAATTCGTTTTCTTTTTCATAGAACTGTAAAAGTTTTACTTAATGGGTTTTACATGGACACTTGTCTTGACGGAAATTTTTATCCAATAAATTTGTGAAACCTTCTGTGTCTTCATCTAAATTATTTTATCTACTTCCATGCTTTACATCCTTTATAAAAGTTTCTGAAAAAGTTAGCTTATTGCCAACATTAAAACAACCAGTGTCATAGTAACCATAATATCATCAACGAGTGTTATAATGTTGCACTAAATTTCATTATGCAACTCCTTCGCTTGATATGGGATCGAAACAGCAAAGGAATTACTTTACTCATCTAACAGTCACATTTTAAAATATATTTGAATCACAACAAAAATAAAGAATTATTTGGGATTAAAAAATACAATGATTAAATACTAAAGATTACAATTTAATTGTTCACCCCGAAAAATTTAATGTTACCTTCAGTTGGCACGAAGTCACATTCTTCCCAAACCTTGATCTTTTTCAGCGCATATTGTAACTGCATAGGACCCGAGCTATAACTTATTGCGCTCTTTCCTGTTGAGATAGGAGAGGAATTCTTGAGTGAAAGTCCGTTTTCTGAACCCTGAGAACGAAGACCTGCTAGTTGAAACGGGGTCTATATTTCCTAGACTTTTTGTAAGAAAGTGCTTGCGCCATTTTTTAAACGTACCTGAAAGTTATTGGCTGTACTAAGATCTGAGGTCTCTCGCTCCTTTTAAGAAATATGGAGTGCATATCCTTTCTTTGGTGCCATTTTTGATGTGTTGTAATCTGCTGCAAGATCGCCAAATCTTCTAGGTACGTTCCAAAAATGGCATGGAAGATGGCTTCTCATGTCAAAAGGGAAGAAGCTCCTGATCTAATACTAAATCGAACTCTTGATGCGTTTACATTATAGAACTTTATCATGGAGGACCCTGAAAAACTCCAGTTAGTAGTTGCCGTTTTAATCTTCCATAAGAACATTGATAACAATATGGGAAAATAAATCTTTTGTGTTGATCTAGCAGTTGTTATCAGCAGGATGTCCCCCAACTCCTTCAGAACTCCGGAAACGCTGCCTGGACTCTGGCCTTCTTTAAGACATGAAATAATCTCTGATGCCATTGGCAACATCTGGAGGCTAGTACTCAATGCGCTTGTTAACTTAGTGTAATACTTATCCTCCATCACCATTAAAATAGCTTGCGCCAAAGGACCCAGACTTCTTAGCACTCCGGTTCTCCTCTCAGGAGCTAAAGTTATACCCTGGAGTAACGGAATGTGATGGTTTACTAGACCGTTCTGAGAAATGTTTTGGGTCAGCTCCTTCTCCGACGCTTCCCTCCCTACAGGTTTACCTGTTGCGTCTCTTTTAATTGACTTTTTTTTAGTACTAATTTACAGCCTCATTTTCACTACCCAATTATTGGTATCTTTATGAATTTCAAAGAAAGAATATTGTCATGCACGCGCGTTTCCTACCACAGCGCCGTAATTTTAAAAAAATCTTATTAGTTATTCAAATTCACGTCGTATCCCGCAATTTTTGTTCCATATTAGTATTGCAAAAATTTATTACTTTGTTGTTTACAAAACTGAGTGATACAAACTTTGATAACAGATATTTCTAATACATGCAGCAAAGGACTTTTCTAACCAATGATTATCAGAAAAGTCGATAAAACAATATGAAAAGGCGAACCAAGATTTCATGAATTAGAAAAGAGCCTTTTATAGAGGATTCATATCGTGGTTGTAGTAGATAAACTCTTGTAAGCAAATGTAAATAATTAGATATTAAAACACTCATGTGATACTATTATCACACTCGGCTTCGCCTCGTATGATAAACCCACATTCTTGTTTTAATACCCCTTCATAAACAAGTTGCATAAATAACTATTACCCCCTTCAGGCCTCATTTAAGGAGACGCGGGGCGCCGCGCGCTATATTCAGCGACGCAGCCCGCACTAAATTCAAACAATTATGGCGTTGTATGAGAGCGTTTATGGAGAAGCAATTTTACACGCGTTTGCTTGAGATGCAGGTGGACAAGTGCAAATGTTAAACTCCAAATTGAAAAAAACAAATAACAATCACTTCAGATGTAAAATTAGTCCCTGGGATTAAAAAAGAACGTCCCCTCCCGCCCTCCGCCCCAATGCCAGCCGCGGCGCCGCGTCCGCCGCGTACTTTGCTGCACGTTAGGATCCGCTGCGGGCGCCGCGGCGGGCACGGTCTCGAGCCCAGGTTCAGCGTAACTGTCCACACCGCACCGTCGAAATTTTTCTTACTTAGAGCATGTTTATAACCGTCGCAACTTATAAACGATAGGTCCGATTTGAATAATTTAAACTAATTTACACGGACATAATCCACCTTAATTATCAAACCTTTTAAATGGATTTATCATGATACAAAAATCACTACTTTTCCAATTCACCCGGGATTTGCTTGCATAATTTGAACAAAAAATCGGTCATGGTGACTTAACCATAATAGTTAGACATATGGTATCAGGGACTTTTTGTAGATATTTGATGACCTCTATAAAACTTTAGTACATCACTTTGCTCTATCGTCAATAGTTTTCGCAGCGTACGCGATTTAAGATTATTTTTTTGTATTTTTTTTAACACCTTTGGTTACATTATCGAAGTTTTCATACGGATCCCTAACTTTTTTGAAAATACTCTATAGCCTATGTTACTCGAGTGATAATGTAGCTTTCTAACGGTAAATGAATTTTTTAGTCCAGGTCCAGTAGTGTTTCAGTTTATTCGTTACATACAAAAATCTTTCCTCTTTGTAATATTAGTATAGATGTAGATATTAGTGTAGATAATCTGGACTGGATTTGGTTTGCAAAGGCGCAACGGAACTCCTGAACGGTAAACAGCGCGAATGGTAACATTAACTAACTTAGGGTATATTTTCAATCCTTAAGGTATCTTACCCCAGTATTTGCTAACTATAAAGTTTTAATATTTAGGGGATACCAACACTAAAAATTAAAAAAAAACTTTACAAAAAAGTACAACTGACATCTAATTCTGGAAGTCGTTTTTGGCGTGGTTTCTTCGCGTTTTGACACCTATTTCGAAAGTTAAAGATATTTTGTACTTTCTGGAGGTTTTATTTGCAAGTCCAAATACTAAAAAAGCAAAACACCAAAGTCTACAAAGTACGAAATAACTAAAAAAACTTTTTCACAAAAAAATACAGCAGACTTTTTGATAATAGTAGTAGTTATCCGTTCGCAAAGTTTCAGTTATCGCTTCAGAACGGACTAGAATTTAGTGTTAAATAGGCGTTTTACAATACTTTACATTTATGTCTTGATAAACGAAAACTTATTTAATATTCGTTCACGACTGTACCTTGTCATACCTAGCCTGCTAGAATTACAGGATTTCGTGGAAATGGGGAGATGGGGAAGGTGGCGGTACGAACGAGCGCAGCGTATGTTATTGATTTCTCACCCCCTCAGCATTTCCTATGAAATTTGCTCTAACAATATTGTGATGCCAGTTTCACGTTTTCATTTATATTAAACGATTACACATGACTAGTTTTTCGTAAAGATAGTAGTAGAAAACCACTTAGTATAGAACCCACGGGAGACGTCTGCGTCTGGGCGTGTACCGACCAATACTTGCAAAGACACCACAGCGTTGCATTCGAGCCACGTATATAGGTACGGATTAGAATACCTTCCGCCCGCCTGGTTCGCGACCACCCTACCCTCCCACGGGAGTTCGGCCAAGCAGCCTACTGTGTTTCGTCGACGCGTGGGAGTACCAGTGCCTCAAGGCATCTTCTGGGCACGCTCGCTTCATCATGGACCTCATCTATCGCTTTCCATCAGGCGTGATCGAGGTCAAGAGCTAGCTCATTCATAAAAAAAAAAAAAAAGCCTGAACATTAAATGATCCGAATGCCTACTACAGTTTATGTGAGATTTAATAAAAAAAACTTGGCCTGGGTACAAAATGTAGTCAGTGCATTCCTCAACGATTGGACGCCTGCGCGAGCTCTATTGATCTCATTTAGTCTAAAAACTGGCAGCTGGAGAATGCGCCATCGTGTGGACGCGCAACGCAACGCAGTCGTCTGCTGACGGGCTCTGCGTGTCGACAATTTGTCGCGCTACGGTTTAAATCAAAACAAAGTTGAATATTTAACAAGATACCAATAGTGTAGTTACAAAGAAGCAGTGTCGTTACAGAAAAGAAAAAGAAAAGAAAGAAAGAAAAATATAAAAGAAGTGTCGTGCGTGCGCCATTTTATGTTCAAGAATGGATTCGCGAAGACGGAGCCGTGTACAAGATTCTTACAAACGGGAGCTATTACTAGTAAATGTACCTGAAATATTTGGCGAAAATATTTTCCACATTATTAGCAACTTGCTTGCCGTTTTAGGCCTGAATGAAAATGAAATTCAGCTTTCAGCCTTCAGATATGGAAACTTTCCCGAATATTTATTGCCCATAGGGGTTGAACCTCGACCACGACCCATACTGATTCGGTTCGCCAACAGATTTTATGCGCAGCAGGTACTAAACGCATGGCGAAGCCGGCAATATTTATGTACTGCTGCGCTGGGCGTTCCGGGCTGGCCAAGAAAGTATTTTATAAACGAAAGATTACCAAAATACACTTACATTTTATTTCTTAAAGTGCGAGAAGCGGCCCGTTTATTAAATTTTAAATTTGCATGGGTTATTCGAGGCAAAATCATGGTCCGGAAACAGAATTTTGAAGTAGAGACCATACGCACCTACCAGGATTTTTGGAGAGTTTTTAAAATGGACCCAAAAATCTTTTCACACAATCCAATCTATCGCTGAAATTCGGTAAGTATTTCGATATGTCATTTATTAGTACTAGGTATACAGTACACATGTATATGCAAACCGGATACCCGGATAACCGACTAATTTGAAACTCCGGTTTTTTCGGTTTTTCTCCTATTTGATTTAATAATACAAAAAAAATATTAAATTTTATCACTGACAAACGTGGACAGGACGGCGAGGCGGCGTTAGTTCCTATTTGCCACGTTAATTTTTATACTTGTCGCACTACTATTGGCATAGTAATAAAATAAAATAAAATTTTATTATTCGATTAGTCTGTGGCTAGTGAGTGAGTGTGCATAGTGAGTAGTGACACGAGTGCACGTGTTGTGTTAGACGGTGGTTTCATTGCAGATATTATTTTTATCAAAGTAAGTTTAATCACAATCTTTCGCATATATTATGCATTGCTAATATTTCATGAAGTGATGACCAAATACTGATAATTGTTGTGTCAGCAGAGATAGTTGGCATGTTTAATAGCTTTCATTAATTAGGTTATGCCAGCCGGCACGTTTTTATTTTTTTAATTATGTAATGTGCCTATAAACAAGAGCCTATTTATGTTTGTAGTAGTTTGAGCTGATCAATAAGCACATTGCTACTTTCAAACTTTTTTTTTGTTTAGTAGTTAGTAAGTTTATTCAGTGGTTAATATGGCACAAATGTGCTGTCTTTTGCTTTTGTGTTTAAATAGACTACGTCGCGTAAAAGTTCCTTCCAGTTGTCCGTTATTTATTTTCAAGATTTTGATCATGAAAGATTGCTACAATGGCTCTTAATATTTACAGCAAGAAACATCATGAAGAGGGCTGGCGATGTAGATGATGCCGATACAACGAAGACAAAATACGTGGAAAATAAAAAATCTGCTGGTGATAAATCATCAGTATGGTTTTATTTTTTACGTGCCACGGACGGAAGCACTGCAAAATGCAAAGAATGCAATAGAATATTAAAAGCGGCAGGCAGTTCTATTAAGACTTATAAGAAAATGCCAAACCTACAGCAGAACCAACACCAAGCACAAGTGCAGAGACCCATATGTTTTCAAAGATAGTCAAGATACACAAATGGACCCTTCAAAACCAAAAAAACAGAAAATTACACATTTTTTCACAAAATTACATTCTGTTGAATATGTCGTATCAAAGATGGCTGCTTCGGATGGCCTGCCCTTCAAAACGTTTTGTTCTTCTTCTTAGCTTACAAAACTTTTTAACAAAAGTGGATACAAATTGCCAAGCTCACCAAATAGTATAAAAATATGGTCATAAAAGCAAATAATGAGTTAAGGAATTCAATTATAAAAGAATTAGAGGAATTGAAGTCAATGGAGTGAGATTTGCCTTGACCTTAGACGAGTGGACGTTTTTTATTCATATCTATAAGATTAAGAATGACTGATTTATTTAGTAAATTAGGAATAAGAGGATTCTAAACAATATTTGTATAATTCTCTTTTTATAATTACACGTCTGTATAATACGGTAAACAAGGTCCTTACAATTTACCAATAAATTAAACTTGAATGCCGGCGAAAGGTCTCACTATGGCTCCTAACACTTACCTATGATGACACGGAGAAACTATTAAAGCTGCAGCACAGAGAAATATAACACACATGCACCACACACACACAACAAAGCTCATACAAGCATTACTCATCACACCCACAAAACCACGACACATGCAACATACACCCACCAACAAATTCACAAACTCAACAAAACGTTTCTTATTTTTAATTTTATTATTTTTTTTCTTGTATAATTTTTAGCTTTAGCGCTCCCTGTTACTGTATTTCCTGCCTTCACCTGAGATCCTATAATATTGTCCGAGATTAGGAGACCAGGAGTCCCATAGCACAGGTTTTACTAAGTATGGGCTCCTGTCTCCCATCCTCATTGCTTGAACAACAGTTTTTTTTTGTATGCATTGTATTTGTGGGAGAAAACAAATAAATAAATATTTTGATCTCATTATACGTCCTGTTGATTTTGCCTGTTAGTATTTTATGACCGTAAAATTGTTAATTGTAATATTCTGTGATTTTAGATCTTTGTATACTTACCAAATGTTCCTATTTTCATTATTATATTTATTATTTTCCTAGTAATAAGCTTTATTCTATGTCAAAAAATATTTTAGTGCAAGTGGTAAACTGGTACATTATTTTAAAAATAAATCAGATAAATGTAAAAAATAAATTCTGTATATATGTATGTGCATTCTGTGTGGGTAGACACAGGGTAAACACGCCTATTTTGACAGCTCCGAGTTTTAATTAATTTAAATTCATTTTTATTTAATTTTTCATGTTATAATTATATTTTAATGTAAATTACCACCCTTCACTCACTGTATATCATTCTCAAGTCTGTCTGATACCTCTTCTACCTCTACAACTCTTACTTTTGAACCACACTATGGATACAAAGCTGGCTTCAAGTTTGGAGGATTTGGAACGCCTATTCAATTCTCGAATGGCAGAATATGAGAACAAGCTCAAAGATGCATCCACTGAAACTCGACCAGCACTGGATATCACAGCACTTTCAAGTGAGTTCACTGATTTTAAAAGTTTTGTTTGGCAGACGCTCTCCAAATTTAAGAGCCAAATAGAGATGCTTTCTCTCGGGTATGATAGGCATGAAACAATGATGCGGAGGAAAGTACTTCTGTTTCATGGGATCGCTGAATGTCCAGGTGACAAGTTACATGACATAGTCTATAAAGTATTAACCGACCAAGTGGGGCTGCCTGAGATTAAAAAGGCTAGCATTCACGTGTGCCACAGATTAGGTACAACTCAGAGCAAAGCTAGGCCTATCTTGGTCAGACTGTACACCACTGAACACCGACACTTAATCTGGGAGAGCAAGAAAACCCTGAAAGGTACGGGTATCACTATCTCAGAATTCTTGACGCACATTGGACATCGAACATTCATGGACGCACGCAAGCATTTTGGGATGCAGAGCTGCTGGTCGGTGGAAGGCAGGATAGTCATCGTCACACCCGATTCTAAGCGTCACAAGATTGAAACTCCGGGTGAACTTCGGGCACTAGTTTCGCGGTTCCCTAAGGCCTCTTGTGACTCGGGTAATGCTGCGCAGGCTGCAGAACATACTTCTTCAAGCAATGTGAGCCCGCTTGAGGTTCCTGTGACACCCTCAAGAGGTCAAAGAAAAGCCCGCCGGCGTAATTAACTTTGTTATTGTTCTGTCTCGTAGGCAAAGTCGCGTCTTAATTTTGCAGGACTGCAATTATTTAACTAGTTTCTGTGCCGGTACTTTAATTTTTTACACTTTCTATATCACCCAGTTTGTAATTCTGTATTATTTAGTTATGTCGGTACAATTATTTATTATTTTCATTTATGTTACGTCAAGCCAACCGGCCTGAACTGTCATTGTCAATTTGAGTTTGACATTACTCTTGACGCATTATTGTTCCGGTCCAATGTACGCATTCTGTTAGTTTTTGAGCATACTCATGTTTTTCGTTTCACGCTGTCCTAATGTTTGTTTTACATATTAATTGAGTGTTTATTTGGTGCATGACTTGTCTGTTATATGATTTCTTTCAACATACCAGTGAGTTGGGGTGGTTGTTGTAAAGCAATCAGCCGTTTGTATTTAGTTTTAATTTGTTTTGTATAGTTTTTAGTTATTCTAGTTTATATATATATTTATTTTACTTACGTATTTATTTATGAATGAACCTGTGGTCTTAAATGACAGTTTTTTCTCTTGCTCTTCTTCGACTTGCAGTTTTGTTAGTGCGGAAAGTGAGACTCCACTTCATACTTTGCATGACAACATCTCCGCTCTTTTTTCTAACTACCCAAAAAATTTGCATATAGCCCATATTAATGCTCAGAGTGTTCCTGGTCACTACTCCGATCTTCTGGCGTCTTTCAGTAATACCCATCTTGATGCGCTTCTCATTTCAGAAACTTTTCTTAAGCCTTCTCTCCTTTCTACGCACTATGCACTTCCTGGCTTTGTTTTGGTTAGGAATGACAGGACTGGCAAGGGTGGTGGTGGCGTTGCCATGTACATACGTGCTGATATACCACATAAAATCGTTAGTGCATCTCCATCGCAGTACTCTGAGTCGGCTGAATTCTTGTTCCTTGAGATTATATTAAATCACTCGAAAGTATTACTTGCGGTATTCTACTCCCCTAATCTACATATTAACTATTTTGACTCCTTAGAAACATCTCTCAATACTCTTTGTCCATCGTACGAGCATGTTATTTTAGTGGGTGATTTTAATACTTGCTTACTTAAAGATGATACTCGGGCTACCAAACTCCGTTCTCTCTTATCTTCTTTTAATCTCGAAATTCTTCCTCTCTCTGCGACCCATAACTTTCCCAACTGCACGCCCTCTCTTTTGGACCTAATGATTGTATCTTCGCCTCACAAAGTTGCTGAGTTTGGGCAGCTCACTGCAACCTTTTCCTATCATGACCTCATCTATTTATCTTATCGTATCCGATCTCCTAAACGTAAACCTCGCTACTGTTTCCTCCGTAACTACAATGGAGTTGATCTGGTTTCGTTGACGCGTGATGCAGGTGATATCGATTGGACCCCGGTTACCGTAAGCTCCTGTATCAACGAAAAAGTGAACTGCTTCAATTCCCAGTTGTTAAATCTATATGACAAGAATGCTCCGCTTCGGAAAGTTAAAATTAGGCATAATCCTGCACCGTGGATGACTACCCAAATAATAAATGCTATTGCTCGTAAGGACAAGGCGAAGAGCAGGTACAGGCGTAGACCCACGGAGCGGAATCTTGCTCATTTCAAAGCCCAGCGTAACAGCTGCAATAGTCTGTGTCGAGATGCTAAGAGACGCTATTTCCACGAATCTCTTGTAGATCGCAAGTCCTCTGATGTCTGGAAATTTCTAAAGTCAGTTGGTATCGGTAAATCTCCTATTAACACCTGTGTAGATATCGACTTGTCTGCTCTCAATAGGCACTTTTCTCTTCCTCCTGCCTCTCTTGATCCCAATGTCAAAACTTCTACTTTGCTTGAGCTCTCCAAATTGCCATTACCGAACTGTCCTTTTTTTAATCTCAGTTCTGTCTCTGAAGACGATGTTAAAAAATCTCTTCTCGCTATCTCCTCTTCTGCTGTAGGCCATGACAATGTGAGTTCGAGGATGATAATCCCTCTTCTCCCACAACTGCTTCCAATTCTCACTCACATTGCTAATTATTCCTTATTCTCTGGCACATTTCCTACTGCTTGGAAACAGGCACACATAATACCACTTCCCAAAACAAACAATCCATCGTCTTTATCTCACTTTAGACCCATTTCCATTCTGCCTTTCTTTTCTAAAGTTCTCGAACACATTGTGCATGGCCAGATTTCCAGACACCTATCATCAAATTCTCTTATCTCCCCTTTCCAATCTGGCTTCCGTGCTGGTCACAGCACTGTTACAGCACTTTTAAAAGTCACTGACGATATCCGCTGGGCTATAGACAACAAATCTCTCACGGTATTAGTCCTACTCGACTTCAGCTGTGCGTTTAACTCAGTGGATTTCGACATACTTCTTGGAGTCCTACAGTCTATTAACTTTTCTTCTTCCGCACTATCCTGGTTTGACTCTTATCTTCGGGGTCGCTCTCAGTGTGTCCGCTTTGAAGACACTTTCTCTGATTGGTGTGACCTCACTGCTGGTGTTCCTCAGGGTGGCGTTCTCTCTCCTCTTCTTTTCACTATCTTCATAAATACCGTTACTAAGGTTATCTCCTCCAACTTCCATCTTTACGCAGACGATTTGCAGCTTTATCGACACTTCTTGCTGGCCGACGCGGATTCAGCGATTAAGGCCATGAATCATGACCTGGAGAGTATTAATAAATGGGCTAAGTCGTACGGCTTACAGATTAATCCGTCCAAGTCCCAGGCCATGATCATAGGCAGTCGTTATTATCGCACTACGCTTGATACTTTCAGTTTGTCGCCATTATCACTTAACGGATCGACCATTGCGTACACGGACACAGCAAAGAATCTCGGTGTCTTAATTGACAGTAATCTTTCTTGGCGAGCGCAAGTAAATGAAGTTAGTCGTAAGGTGCATTTTTCCTTCCACTCATTAAAAACCCTTCAAACTTTCTTACCCTTTAAAACTAAAATTTATTTAGCTCAAACTTTAATTCAGCCTATCACTGACTACGCGGATGCCTGCTACCTAGACGCCACTAAGGAGCTCTTAAATAAGCTTGAGCGCTTGCAAAACTTGTGCATTCGTTTTGTTTTTGGCCTGAGGAAATACGACCATGTCTCTCAGTTTCGCAAGGATCTCAAGTGGCTCCCTATCCGTCTTCGCAGGAACACTCGAATATTATGTCTCCTCTACAACATCCTCTTTAATCCTGCTTACCCTGGCTACCTGCGCGATCGTTTCTCGTTTACTCGCCCTGCCGATGCGCTGTGTAGATCCCACCTCAAACATCAACAAAACTTCCCATCTCATAAAACTCCTTCATATTCCCACTCCTTCTCTTTTCTTGCAGTACGATTGTGGAACTCACTCCCATCTAACATACGTGACTGTAAAAATATTTCTCTTTTCAAAAAAACAGTCAAAGAGCATTATCTTTCTACCATACTGTAATCCTTTGTTTATTATAGATATATTATGTATTATTTTATTATAATTATGTATTTATGTATATTTGTTTGTATGTTTATTGTTGTGATTTATATTTATTTATATATTGTAATATGTTTTAGTTAAGTTAGTATAGTGTCTATTTTAAGTTTCCTTCTCCTCTATACACACTGTCTACGTTTCTCATCCCACTTTTCTGTCGCAGGTCTGCTGGAAGAAATTTCTTTAGAAATAAGCAGTACCTTTGTGTTCTTTTTTCTGTATACAAATTTCAATTTTTAAGGTTATTGTGTGTACATAAATAAATAAATAAATAAATAAATAAAATACATATTTTGATTATACTTCAACATTTTCACTTCTTTACACACATATTTCTCAATTCCTTAATAAAATTTGAATAAAAACCGAAAAAACATTTATCCGGTTTCACCGGTCTTGTAAACAAGAAAACCCGAAAAAGTCGGGTTTCTTAATCAACCCGGTTTTTGCATGCCCTAGTATACAGCGTGTAAGGGACATCGACGCAGAAACGAATACCATGGATCCAGGACATGATTCTGGAATTTTTCGTCGGCTTTTTCCTCATTTTTTAATCTTTTTCAGGCGTTTTTTTTACTTTAGACTGTTCGTTCATAATCGTTATTCTTACCCAACCCAATGTGATTTTTATAAAAAAATAGTTAAATCACTACTTTCACTAAAAAAAAGCAATGTTTTGTTGCAAAAGGTCAACGCATCCTGCCTAATAGCAAAACACTAACTAACCCATGTGTGTGTAGCGTCTAACATACCGTCTAGAAAAGACATTTTTCATGTGTGGTCTGTAAACCGATCATTAGCGAGATTAATGACTTCTACAATTTGATTAATGGCATTAAGTGTTAATGTGTTTAAGTGTAGCCTTTTCGTGAAGTTTGCGTTACGATGTCCCTAACACCCTGTATACTGCAGCTAAGATTTTGGCGTGCGCGAAGCGCATCCGTGCCACGTGACCCGGCGATAAAGCGAGCCATTCGCGGGAACCATTTGCGATGTTTTACTTTTATTTTGTTTATTGTGTTTATTTACGGCATGTGAAAATACTACGTAGTACTAAAAAATAACATTTAAGTGTATATGTTACGGCTAATACTCGAAGTGCGACTACACCTAGTTTTAGCCGGCTACAACTAGTTCTAACCTAACCTCAAAACACTTTAAAGTTCCTATTTCTGTGTGGTTTAAAAAAATCGAGTCAGGGTGCCAATGACCGGATAAACTTAGGTTTATGTTCACACCCACTTTTAGCCGTAAATATGGTGTACAAGTGACATTTCAGAGAATTTGGGTGACAGTCACATTGCGCGACCCTATTTTACTCGATACCACAGTAAGTGCTTGCATCTGGTCTAGGATGGGTTTAGCGATACCACAATGAATTTAAGGTTACATGTGTATGAAACCTTAGGATCCACAAGTTTTGATTTCAAGGAAAATCTTCAGTATCCCGGAAGAAGTCGCTGAAACGTAGCCAGGATACGGGCCGACGTTGCCGGGTTGTCTTCATCGGGCTTCTGAAAAGCCCGATAGAAGCGCCCGTGAAGCTCCTTGCCTTTCCATACTTCTTTGCGATCATCTGCAGTAAGTACACAGATTTTCGCCAGTTCTCATAAGCTATGAACAACTTGTCCACTGCAACGAGATCTCGATGCATCGGGTATGCATCGAGATCTCGTTGCAGTGGACAAGTTGTATCGGCTTTGAGAATAATGTTATATTATTCCCAAGAATTCCATAGTCTCCCCTCCCTTTACACGCATGACTGCACATTTTTTTCACACCAAATTCCATCCTGATGGGGCTACTGAAAGTTTCAGTTACCTTAAGTAGCTCCAAAGTCGCAAATTGTTGAGGCCCGCACTAAATTCAAACAATTATGGCGTTGTATGAGAGCGTTTACGGAGAAGCAATTTTACACGCGTTTGCTTGAGATGCAGGAGGACAAGTGCAAATATTAAACTCCAAATTGAAAAGAAGCAAACAACAATCACTTCAGATGTCAAATTAGTCTCTGGGATTAAAAAAAGAACGTCGCCCTCCGCCCCAATGCCAGCCGCGGCGCCGCGTCCGCCGCGTGCTTTACTGCACGTTAGGATCCGCCGCGGGCGCCGCGGCGGGCACGGTCTCGAGCCCAGGGGGTCGAGTCTGCTATTGCAATCGTGTCTCAATGACCGGTCAATGATCGATTTTTGACGTATAACGTCAACTTATGACACATTTCCCATACAAAAACTGTAAAAGTTGTCAAATATTCGATCAATGACCGGTCATTGAGACACGATTGCAATAGCAGACTCGAGCCCCAGGTTCAGCGCAACTGTCCACCCCGTTCACACCGTCAGGGTTTGTTACACATGATGTACAGTGACACATCCCACATTTCGACAACCTCGCGAGTCAAGTCAATATACTTTGTTTATTTTTCTCAACCTTCACGAGGTTCTCGTCATGAGGGACTGCTATATCCAGAATCATTGCGCGACGCTCTCGTCGGTCTATCACCACTATGTCAGGCTTATTGGCCACAATAGTCCTGTCAGTGATGATAGACCGATCCCAATACAATGTGCAATTGCCATTTTCGAGAACGGGGTCGGGCACATACCTATGGTACGGTACTTCCGATTCCACAAGATTGTATTGAGAAGAAGTTGCTGATAGATAATCCTGGCTACAAGGTTGTGCCTGTGCAAATAGTCTCCGTTAGCCAGACTAAAACAACCGGAAATAATGTGGCGGATGGATTCCCCGGGCCGGTGACATGCCCGACATATAATATGTCAATCGGGTACGATTAAGGACGGTAGTCCTTCACAATGTATTTCCGGTAGTAGTTCCTCATCATAACTTCGTCCATAATCGCACAGACAAAACCTTCGGATTCTTCGAAGAGGTTACTAAAACGAATCCAGGATACGAACGCTAAAAAGTCTACATCGGGTCCATGTAGGACCCGATAAAAAGGCCCGTGAAGCTCCATGCTCTGTCGTCAGTGTATTGTCTAACTTTCCTGACGGCGAAGGCGGCAGAGCTAAGCTTTTCCAATAGAGTTGATATATAATATGAGGGACCCTAGTGCTTTACAAGAATATAATTATAAGCGCATAATTTTTTTTTTACTATTACATACTTTTTACTATTTAAAAAAAAATGTGGATGACTTAAAAGTTAACAACTTTTAAGACATCAAAGTATTTTTGTCTTTCTATATCAGTTATTTGATTTGGAATTATAGCCTATAGTTTTCTACTTTTCCCGCGTATGGTGAATGCTGCTTACAACTTTGCTAGTGCTTGAAATCAGGATTTGTATATCAATGCGTGCCAAAAGCCACACAAAAACAATGAAATGCAGATTTGACAAATATTTTTGTCGCCACTAATCTGAATTTTATTAAGTTTTCAACGAGTAGGTAATTGCTCTTAAATTGTGTTTCTTTTTTTTTTCTTCACTTGAAATAAGTAGGACACTATAACTAGCTAGGCGATGTTTTTATTTGTTTAATGCAGTAGCTATATTTCTAGGAACCTGATAAAGTTATACTATTTAATTCTTTCTCTTCTTTCTTTCTTATTTTAAAAACGTTGCCCCATACTAGGAATTTCTCCGGCATTTTGGGTGCGTTTACAAACATATAAATTCACGTACACAAACAGCCAGACCCGGAACAACTATCTGTAGGCCATACAAATAGTTGTTCCGTGCAGGAATCGAATCCGCAACACGCAGCGCACCTAATTTTCCACTACTGGTCCCAAGTGACACAGGAAAATACACATTCCCCCTTATCACAAATCATTATCGTAGAAATAATTTAATATTCCTGCTACTTATAGAAATCTTGTCGTGTGATACATATAATCTTGGCTTGGCACAAAGCCCAACTTCTTTTGTATCTAAATTGTTTTTATTATTTGTTACAGTTCGCTCAAGCATTCGATTCGGAGCACTCCATCCACCATGGAACGCACCAATTCTACTTGACGACGACGCCGGCCCGATTTTTTCTGATGGATTCAAATTCCCTTCATAACTTTTTATAAACTGATTATTATACTCGTAGATGATTAATGTCGTTTCCATCATACTTTTTTAGGTATTTGAGATAAATATCGATGTGTGTTAATTTAAGAATTTTGAAAGAAAGAGATCCATATCCTCCGGTAGGGACTTATTAAGGGTGCACTAGTCGAACGGCTGAACTCGTTGACGGGCGCGGTTAAATGCATGCTATCTCATCCAAAATCATTTAAAGGAAGAAATAAACACTATGAGAAGCAATACGAAGCTATTGCGCACACAAATTTACAGTTCCATATTATTTAAGATGATTTATAACGAAAATGAGCTTGTTAAATATATTGAAAGACATTTGGTAGTAAGGATATTATGAAAAAAGTTCCATTTTCGTACGTACATGAGTAATTGTTTACCCCCAAAGTAATGTTAAAATTTTGAAGGTTTGACACTATTAACTTGCACATAAATATTCTTTTTCTGCTTAGTTTCCATACAGGTCTAGATGATAATGCTGAGGTTAATCAATGTAATTTTTTTTCACTAAGAACCCGTAATTTTCCACTTTGCAACGAGATTCGCTCAAATTAGGTCATATACCAATGAGTGGGTGCGAAGTATTTGTTTAATTTTTGATCAATGAAGTTATTGAAAGTCTCATTCTCTTTCTCAGTGTTATTTTATGATACCTTGTATGAAAAAGACGTCAAAAAGTGAAACAAAAAAATGTGTTTAAAGACTCAGTTTGTTGTTTTTGACTTCATTCCGATAAAAAAATAGCATAATCGACACCTTAGTGGAAATGGAACTGTGAGCTTGAGAAATGAACCCTATCATTAATATTGAATACTTAGGTACATACAAATTAAGATGTGTAGTGTGTTGTAAAACAAGATAATTTTATTATTATGATTCTATCTCTATTTAGGCCACCAAAGCACTAAGGGTGAAACACCTTTGTGGAAATGGAACTGTGAGCTTGAGAAATTAATCCTATCATTAATATTGAATACTTAGGTACATACAAATTAAGATGTGTAGTGTGTAGCAAAACAAGATAATTTTATTATTATGATTCTATCTCTATTTAGGCCACCAAAGCACTAAGGGTGAAACACCTTTGTGGAAATGGAACTGTGAGCTTGAGAAATGAACCCTATCATTAATATTTAATACTTAGGTACATATAAATTAAGATGTGTAGTGTGTTGTAAAACAAGATAATTTTATTATTATGATTCTATCTCTATCTAGGCCACCAAAGCACTAAGGGTGAATCTAGAGTACTCTCTGTACTCTAGATTCACCCTTAGTGCTTTGGTATTGGAAAAGACAATATACCGTGTACTTATCACTATTTATTTCCGCTGTTATTTTTGCTCGATAATGCTCAATCCTTATAAATAAGCCTACTTGTCTATTATCAAGTTAACTAACGGTACAAAATAAATTTATTCATAATATGGTCTGTTTTATAGTAATTCATATTTAACCTAATAAGTACATTTATATTTAATATTTACTTTATTTTTTTTTCTTGATGTCTATAAAAATAGCGTATTTAGTACTTTGAATTAGGTATGAGATTCAAGATGAATGAGTCAACTTATAAAATAAGAACTAAATATAGAACTATTTCATCAAACTATTTGTCGTCAATTGCAGCCCTAAATATTTGTAAATTCTTGACTAAACCTACTTCCCTCTTCTGTTACTTCTTGTCAGTTATTTGAATTCCACCTACGGTGAACGTTACAAAAACATTAAATTTCTTTAAAAAATTGTAGAAAACGACATATTTTAAATAATACTATAAAATTAACAATTAAAATAAACAAAACTAACAAAAAACTTATAAACTGCATCATTTGTAACATCATCATTGATCAACGCTGTCAACTGGTAATGTGCCAAGAGAAGAGACTGCTGGCATTGCCACGTTGAATGGCAAATGCTTAGCCATTAGCCAAAGTATATTTAGCCAGTTCTTGGGTCACGGGAAGTTTTTAATTAGGTAAGTCACACTACCAAGTCAGTCTGTAAATAATCTAATTTACAATGAATGGAAATGGATTAGTACTCGTAAACATATAGTCGAATAAAGATCTGCTATAATAAATACATTACAACGCAGATCTCCAACTGCGGGTTCTTGAAGCATGAAATTTAGCACGAGAGCTTCTAAAACGAAGATATGGACCAAAATTAATTTTAAATTCCGGGTATAACCTTTGTAAAAAAAAAATTGTTATTTCCGCCGATGGGAAATCTCCCCCTCGGCTTGACGTATTCGTCTTTTTACTGTTTTGGAAAACTGTTTAGGTAAGTAACATATCATTCCTAAAATTATAAAGTAAATTTTTACTATTCCCTTTACTTAATTAATAACAGATATTATTTACATTTTTAAACATTAAAAAATAGTAGTTTATGCAACGACCATATAAAAAGGGTTATTAAAACACGAGTGTGGAGTTATCACACGAGTGTTTTAATACCTAATTATATGCCGTTGCATACACTATTTTATCTTCACTCATATAGTTGAAATAAAATAAGTGGAAAAAAAAACTATTTTTCCACACTACTTTCCAATGTGGCGGATATTATCATTGCGTAGGTATTCGAATGACAGCGCAGCGCGCTCAAACATAGACAAAGATAAAAGCTGGCACATTGACTTAAGTCAATGAGCCCGCGCCAAAAATTAAAAAGAAAAAGTGTGCTATAAAAATTAAAAAGTTATTTTATGATGCAGTTGTTTAAAAATCGAAGGAAAATGTTGAACTGTAATGGCTTTTTTTTTTTAATTTTACCTATCCACAAAAAAAAGGATGTGTTTATGCATTCGTTTTTGAACTCGTATTTGGAACATTACGTTGTGAGTGTAGATAAAAATGTATAAAAAAGAACATTCAAAATATAAAATAGTAGCCCACTGGTATCGGGAACAGGGTCTAAGCTTAAGCTGCCGGTGGTCAGGGCTCCTTAGAGAACAGGAATCTACTAACAATATGAGTCGTGTCCAGAAATTATTATTATACAAAATTAAGAAAAATATAGATTTTTTCAGAATGATCTAAAACTGTTCTGATGTACTACTAATAATTCATACTGTATGTTTCAAATTCGCGCCATTTTCATGGGAAATGGCGCGAATGATATCGACTGATATCTAAAAACATAAAAATTGTTTCATTACCTATTGTACTGTTTTCTCGCAAATGTATTGTCTTTCTTTCTTTCTTTACTGATGGCGGCCAATACCGTCCCTGTAGTTGTAATATTGTATAACGAACCAAGTATAGTACCTACTACAAACAGCTATTTGTTAACTTAACCTGTACGAACTCCAGTGTTGTAATTTTTTATAAAATGTGTTTTTCGATTTTATCTTTATAAAAGAATTAAAGATAATTGTTATCTTAGACTTCAATGAAAAAAGGCCTCCGTATCAAAATGTCCTATTCGCAAAATGACCGATTAGCAAATCGTCCTATTCGCAAAATGACCCACTAGCAGAACGACCTATTAGCAAATCGTCCTATTGTCAAAGCACAGTTATACTACAAAATTACTATCAGTTTTTCGTCATGGCTCATTGCATAGTTTATTTTAAAAATGAAATTGGAACGAAAAAGAGGTATTAGGTATACCTCTGGTCTACAACATGTGGCGACAGAATTATACAATCTCAGGTTTCAAGTACAGAGGCTTACGGAGACTGTGGTAGAAGCAGGAGCTCGGAGACGAGCTCAAATCTAGAGCGGCAAAGACTAAAACTACTAGGAGCCCAGAAATCATGAAGAGGAGCTGTAGACATCAGCGGTAAAGACTCACTAACTACCAGGAGACCAGAATTATGAATAAGTATTTCCGGGTCTGAAACTATCATAAGCGGTAAAGACTCACAAACCATCACGAGATCAGAATCGTGGAAAAAGAATTCTGGATGGAGACGGCAAGATAGCATTTTTTTATTTTTTCATCTAAACTTAATTCTAAAAATCTCTACGCAGACGAAGTCGCGGGCAGATGCTAGTATTGAATAACGTTAAAATTGAATTTAGTAGGGACTTAATGAACACATCGCGAAAAAAAATAATTACTTGTAACATTTAAAAATCTAATAATAATATGCGGTATGAGTGTACTTTTCCCATTCTCTTGTTTTTAGAACGTTCTGCTAGTAGGTCAAGAGTAGGTCATTTTGCGAATAGGACGATTTGATACAGTTACACGCACGTAAGTTGGCAAAGATTTTTGTATTGGGGGAAGTTCGCGCATGTAAAAATGTATGAAATTGTGCGTGCGCGAACTTCTCTCACTACGAAAATCTTTGCCAACTTACGTGCCGGTAACTGTACGGAGGCGAAAAAAGTATATAATAAGAATAACACGTTAGAAAGTTGTATCTTATTTAATTAATTTGTATATTTTAAATGTCTACAATTAAGACTTACGTATTTTAAACAGTTTTATAAGTTATACTTAATATTTATTTTATGAAATATACAAATCACATGGATTTATAGGGTAAACCCATAACTGTGATTTGTATTTGGCGGCCCCAGAAGTAGACCTGTATAATATTTTTTTTTGTATTTGTATTAGGGGTTGCTTCAAACGGTCAGTTATCGTAACATACGTGCGTCAAATAATAAATTATTACGTGAGATATTTAACATTCTTTTAATACAACGAATTGTTTCATTGCATAGGCTATCAAAGGTCATTCGTATCAATGTGAATGTTAATCTGTGCGTTCTCTAATCCTTTTTTTTATCGATATATGCTTCTTGCGTTCTTTAATGACAATGTTTTTTGAAACAACACTGACGTTGGTTAGCGACTTTTTTTACGATCACCCGCGCGACAGGTATGGTTGAAGCAGCCCCCCCCCCCCCCCCGCCTTAGTTTTTTTTAGGGATTATATTTCTGTATCTCTTAGGATATTGCCGCTTGTACTGATGTTTTTTGGTAGTAATAAATAAATAGGAAGAGGAATTCACACTTTTAAATATTATAATAAGAATTTTCAAATCGTATACATTCATTAAGTGGTTGTTGTATTTAAAAAAATTCTTGATGTTATCTTCGTAATTCCACTTTTTATTATAATAATACATAAATAAATAAAATTTGTTTTTTTTTTAAGTTACACGACTTATATTACAACAGATACATAAAAGGATACAGACAGGCTAACAAGCACAGACAAACACCAACACTCACAAGGTAATAATATGTCTGCTGCAGCATTGATGTAAGAGCAATCCAGTCTGTTGGCAATCATCGACTTATGCTAACTTAGCATAAGCCGATGATTGCATTCGTATTCGTAAAAGGTATAAAACTTCTATAATTCTTGTTATCGTCCATCAAAGATTAACATCCCTAATTTATAAAATTTTTAATTATGTAAATACGAGTACCTACTTAAATCTCGCGACAAGCTTTTATAATAATAATAAGACATTTATTTCAGACGTAGTCCATCCATATACTGCTACACAAGAAACCTTATTTCTATTGTTAGTGCCTATATACAAAAACAAAGCCACAGAAACAATTAAAAAACACAAAGTGGCGTCGCACAGGAGTACCGGTTTATGCCAAGCCCTGGACGCGACTACTCGCAGTGTGTAGTCGCATCCAGTGCCGCCACATACGCGAGTCCCAGCGGTTCACGAACACGCTCAGAAGGCTGTTCGAGCTGGCTGTCATGCGCTCCATAAGAGACGCACAACGCTTTCGCAAGATGGCATGAAAACCCACGATTTTTACCACAAACATTTCTGAAGCACTGCAGTGGCGCGGCAGCCCGAACAGTACCCTGAACGCGTTGTTGTACTGTACTCGCAGAGCACTGTATGTACGCTGCCTGTACTTAGTCCACAGGCTGCAGGTGTAAAAAGATTGACAGAAGGCCTTAAATAATGTCACTTTGACTTGCTCAGTACACCGTGCAAACCTGCGAGCCAGCATGTTACAGCGCACAGACAGCGCCCTGCGCTTCCTCTCCAAATCTACGTTGTCACCTAGATCCTCTGAGACCCAGTGATCCAGATACTTAAAATAAGAGACTCTGTTAAGGCTGGCACCGCAAAGATACAAGGGAGGCACATTAGCGAAGGATTTATAACCGGCCTTAAACACCATCACTTCACTCTTCTTCACATTATATCTGAGTCCATGGGTACGTGCATACTTTTCACAAATATCTAGCAGTCTGCGCATGGCACTGATCGACGGGCTCAGTAGCACCATGTCGTCCGCGTAGCTGATATTACTGAAACACTGTCCATCTATATGGCACCCTATACTTGTTCTGCTGAGCTCGCCGATCAACTCTAAAGAGACGAGGAGGGAGAGGTTAACCCTCCCTGCCTCACCCCGCACTCCAATCCATACACGTGCGAGTGTGTCCCTGCCCACCGCACAACATTCGTTTGACTCGAGTACCAATATCTCAACATTGCAACAACATCACGTGGCACATCTGTTTCATTTTTCATCTTTTGCCACAATACATCATATGATACCAAATCGAAAGCCCTGGACAAGTCCAGGTAACAGGCATAGACCGGCGTAGTCCTGGCTGTATAATACTGCACAGTCTGCTTGAGGCACAGGATGGCACTCTTGGTCGAAAGGCCAGGTCTAAATCCAAATTGAGCATCATGAAGTTCTATGTGCCTATCCAGGTGTTTGTCAAGCAGACTGTCCAGCACTTTTGCTATCACAGTAGCCAGCGAGATGGGTCTGTAGTTTGCCAGGTCTGAGACATCCCCGGTCTTGTTTTTTATTACCGGAATAACCATAGTATGTATAAGTTCATCCGGTAGGTGACAATGACTCATACATAAGCTGAAAAACATAGCAAGCACTCGAGACAAATGGAAACCAGCATATTTCAAATGCTCAATGCTGAGACCGTCATGACCAGGGGACTTACCTCGCACCATTTTTTTGTATTACGGAGCTACTTGGAGCAACTTTCTTGGCAAAAAATTGAACAGTAACGTCCGGTGCCATGGTCTCAGCACCGCGTGTCTGGTCAGACGAGCCTACAGGAGGAGATTCCACCCTAAAATGGCGCTGAAACAGGTTGGCTATATCACAAGGCACATGCACGCCCGCAACACTCACAGGCAGACTCGATTTCGGGTTCAATTGATTTGTCTTTTTCTAGAATTTACCAAATTGTTTATTTTTTTTTATTATTTTTTTTTTATTATTGTTGATGGGTTTGCTCTTGACTCTAGTCAATGTCAGATATGACAGAGACAAAGTCTACGATGGAGCGAGCTTACCCAGAAGGAGCCTGTTCACTCTAACTTTGAAGAGATTAGGGCTGTAAGCTTATTCGAATGATGCTGTGCAATTATATCTAACTTGATTTGTTTTTCATTCTCTTGACAAAATTTTACCCGAGATTTAAAAAGTCGCCTCTTTGGCACATGCTATCGTAAATAGGGCCGCTGTTTTGTTTTAGTCTCTATAACATAATCGAGCTTTTCTGTGAGCACCGCTGACGTGTTTGTTCCACCCTGGCATATATCGGTTTCCTGGACACATATTATAACTTACAAATTGTGCAATGACGTTATAAGTTGATAGTAAAAGTTTTACAGGAAATGTTTATTTTTTTAATAAAAGCCTGTTTTTACAGAAGTTTTGTTTAACTTTTTATTTTTTACTTTTTATTTATCGCTGGACAGGTTTCTCAGTCAGTTCATCTCATTCAACGCATTATGTTTGAGTCCTTTCATTTGATATCCATATTGTAGGAAAGCATAAAAAGCTTACACCGCCGTCTTTAGAAGCCCGTCATAATAGATTTAGAGTGACGTCACTTTAATTTTCGAGTTATTCTCAGCAAGCCCTTTCATTTGATACCCATATTGTAGGAGTGTATTATAAATAACTAGTCCGCCATCTTAGGTGTTCCGCCATGTTGGATTTAGGATAACGTCACACAGCTAACCATGCATTGTCATTCAAACTAAAATTAAGTTGTTAGAATCCACCTGAATAAACGTAGTTACATACATACTTACATAAGTACATTGCAAGTTAAATAAAAGCTTGTAAAAATAGCCTTCATGATCAGTACCCCAAGTGTGGGTTTTTTCATATAAGAAACGCTACTTACTTCGTTTCTGAAACGGTGTCCAAGGGTTTCTAAACGCAAACTTTATAGTAGTCTCTCACTTGGTGGTTGACAGATGACATTGTTGTTTACAATGGTTAAGTTCGTGTTGTTTGCGTGTAATTTAGTGGTAAATTGTGTTAATTATGACAGCCCGCAATAGTAAAATACGTAATGAATTCCTTATAGGCGCATTTATATAAATAGGTACTACATCGTTTAACATTTTTTTCATAATTATATTTTAGGTACTCGTCGCTTATTCTTTTATGCGACAGGCTCGTACGAACGTCCTATGGGAGTAGCCAAAAAATCTGTCGCAAAAGATGTGCAGTGTGTACATTCATGAAGTGACCCAAGCTTTGACTCATGATTTGAAGTTGGAAAAGTATATACAATTTCCAAAAACTCGTGCTGCTCGTCAGGCAGTAAGTCAGAGGTTAGTATTTATTTTATCACCTAAGTACCTACTCAATTAACCTAACAATTTATAATTATTTTTTATTACATTACTTAAAAATTATTCATTATCATCATCATCATATCAGCCGTAAGACGTCCACTGCTGGACATACGCCTCCCCCAAGTGTCGCCACAACAACCGGTCCTGTGCGTCTCGCATCCATCGGTTACCCGCGACCCTCACCAGGTCATCAGTCCACCTTGTGGGCGGCCTTCTAAGGCTGTGTCTTCCGGTACGCTGTCGCCACTCCAAATGTTTTCGGCCCCATCGACCATCTGTTCTGCGAGCAATGTGTCCTGCCCATTGCCACTTCAATTTGGCGATCCGTCGGGCTAGGTTCCCTATCCATTTGCATAAAATTTTAAGACCTAATATAACTTAGCATAATTTTGTTTGGCATAATTATATTTTCGCATAATATAATTACGCATAACAGCTTACGCATAATTTTTTTAAGCATAATTTCTCTAACCATAATAATGATTAAGGATAGTATTCTAAAGCATAAAGTTCTAAAGCATAACTTTTTTAAGCTTAATATCCTAAAGCATAAATTTATTTACGCATAATGATATTAAAACATATTTTTATAGGTATAACAATTTATTTCGACGATTGGAAAAAAGCCATATCTCCTGAATCAGGTAATATAGAACATATTAATATAACGTATTGAACAATTCTGTGGGGTTTTTTTTCGCTGTAGGAAGCATGAAGCAAGCAAGCATACAGCATGCAAGCAAGCATGCAAGCAAGCATGCAGCAAATAAGCAAGCATGCAAGCTAGCATGCAGTATGCAGCATTCAAGCGAGCATGCAACATGCAGCAGGCAGGGTTTCTGTCACGGCTCCGGCGCTGCGGGCTTCCGGCGGCCCCACGCGCCTATGCGATTTTAAATTACACTCTAGGGGTAGGACAAACAAGACTACGAGGAGTCGGTTTTGCAGCAATTCGGTTCTGCCACTAACTTTTGTTGCACAGCATATTAAATTCAGTCGATATTAAAGTCATTAGGCCTACTAACGTTATGCTAATAGTCATTAGGCCTACTAACATTATGCGAATCAAATTTATGCCAAAACAAATTAGTCTTTAAGATGATTATGCCAGCATAAAATGTATGCCTAAAAAAATTATGCCGAAGTATTATTATGCCAAAACAAATTGTGCCAAAATCGTTATGCCGAAGTATATTAGGACAAAGAACATTATGCGAAAAGAAGGGATCCCGTCGGGCTATGCCGGTAACCTTGGTTCTCTTGCGGATATCATCATTCCTGATTCGATCACGCAAAGAAACTCCGAGCATTGCCCTCTCCATTGCCCTTTGGGTGACTTTAAGCCTTCT
This sequence comes from Melanchra persicariae, assembly GCA_947386135.1. Taxonomy (NCBI): domain Eukaryota; kingdom Metazoa; phylum Arthropoda; class Insecta; order Lepidoptera; family Noctuidae; genus Melanchra; species Melanchra persicariae. The sequence goes on from OX376643.1 coordinate 33,757,299, forward strand.
GATGAGGCCCATTGTGAGCGACCACGTTTCAAGTCCATAGGTATATTTGGAATACTTGATGTAATTGGGTGTATCGATGGGAGTCATTTTAGAATACATGGTCCCCCAGTAGAAGAGAAGCATTTATACTACTGTAGAAAACATTATCATTGAATAAATGTACAAATGGTAGGTACCTATTTAAGCAAAAACTACAATAATTATAGTATTCAATCATAATTATTTAAATAATAATTATATTTTAGGTGTGCGATAGTGACTGTAGAATAATAAACGTCTATTCTTAATTTGGCGTTGCTAACCATGATTCATTTATTTGGGAGAACAGTCAAGTCAATAATTATCAATCTTTACATGCACAAGGTGAAATATGTTGACTACTAGGTATGTTCTCTGCTTATTTTTAATACATTAAATTAATAGTTATTGTACCTACACCTGTTGGTTGGGTTTAATTTCTATTAGACATTTGTTTCAAGTAGGAGTGTTTGTGCTTTAATAATGTCTGTAAACACCAACGTCAAAATGGGAAAATAGTTTTTTTTTGTAACATATTATACTTAATTATTTCATTATTTCAGGTGATTCTGGATATCCATTGCGTCCATGGTTAAAGACACCATACAAGCCACTGCAGAAGAGGCTTCTTCAGTGGCTATAATAATAAGAAACATATAGTTGCAAGAGTACTAATTGAAAATACGTTTTGTCGTCTGAAAAATCGTTGGCGTTGCCTATGTAAAGACGGAGTTCTACATTACAAACCCCAAAAATGTGCACAAATTATTCAAGTCTGTTGTGTGGTGCCCTATAACATTGCATTAAATTAGTGTTCCTGAACCAGATGATTTTGGTAAGAATATTAATAATATATATCATTTCATTGAATGTTTCACTTGGATACTACAAAATCAGCTATTCCATAGCTTTATGTTCACATAACTCGACAAAATGTATGGAAAAGCTGTTTTTTATTTTCGCGATTTCAGGGTTGATCCCATTGTAAGAGTTATTCATATTTATGGATATTTTCAGCCCCTAAAATATTGCCTATGAATTCAGTCAACCTGAGGGAATGTAAATATAATGTCTACCTCATCTTTATTTTCAGGTCAAAATGAATGTGAACCTGAACAACCAGCAACAGAAAATATCAGATATAATAGATCAAAGAGCAACCACCGATTTAATCCGAGGAAGAGCATTACGTGATCAAATAGTCCGATGATTTCATCAGTAATTTTTTAATTTTTTATCCTAAATATACACATTTTCTGAGTCTTTGTTTAATTTTTCTTAAATCATCAGCCGCCATAATAGCAGACACGATAGTAAAACAATGGCGCATCGACTCCAGGTGTCGTCGTTACAGTTAAGAGGATAAACGTACCTGATACATGAACTATATTTAATTACTTCTTATTCCATTACATTAATGAAACATGTAAGTCAAATAGAATTTTTATTTGGTAAATAGAAAATAGATAGCAATGGCACACAAGCTATTCATCGCGTGGTAAGGGGGAGTTGCAGGGCGCCGACGCGGGCACGAACCCCCTCAAAAGCAAATATTGATTTATGCACCCACGCGGCGAGGGAGGGAGGGTGGGTTCCCTATGTCATAAAGGATATAATATACATAGATACCTATGCATGTATATACCTCGGTCACTCCCGGATCCCGGTGTTACTGACCTTTGATGAACGCATGAAAATCACGTTTGCTTGATAATTTTCAATTTATTGGTCAGTTAGTTTACTAAGCTATTTGTTTTAGATAATGTATGTGAAATCAGCAATGTACAGATAATTAAAAAGTACCTGTATTTCTTGGCAATCAATGTATTTGTCATTTTTAGCAAACAAACAAAGGAATGTTTTTTGGGCCAGCTTTAGACCTTAAGTACGACACCTAACACCTGGGCTGGAAAGTGCCATAAGGAGGTAGGTACTATGCGTTGTCGAATAGTTGCTAAGGATGAGCAGTTGACCATACAATGTTTTATTAGAATAATATTTAACAAGTATTTTGTTTTCTGGAGGGTGCATATCGATTCCACGTGCTCAAATAAGTCACAGCTGTTGCTATGTACCTCCTCTAAAATATTGGTAACAGTGTGTATTTCTGTTTGCCTGACACGACAAGCAAAACATCGAAGAGTAATCTAGAAATAAAATGATGAAGATACAGTGCGCTGAAAACTCGCGTGACGTAACTACAATAGTACAATTTTCAGTAGCGTCGTGACGCCACCAGCCCTTCTCTTGAACATTGATGCGCTTTATCATTATCATTTTAGCGATGTCAAATGTCATGGCAAAGGGCGTGTCCAACATTTTTTGAAAATGTAAAATAGTATACCCTATTGTCAAGGCGGCAAGAATATCAATATACCTTGTATTATAAACTAGCTGACCCGGCGAACTTCGTACCGCCTAACAGTCAATGAATGTCGTGTTACAGATTAGCTGAACTTAATTTATGATTTTATGAAAGTACTACAATGAATACAAAATAAATATTAAGTTCACTACTTTATTAGATACTTTAAGAAGACACATAAAGAAATAAAAAAGTACAAAAATTAAGTATCAGCAAGCCTTGATTGAATTAAACTATGTACATATTGTGCAGCATGGGATGCACTCGGTTTAATTCTCTTCATTGAAGCACCTTGTGATATACGACATTTTTTGTTTTTATTAGACTCAAGAACAAGTAAAGCGGATGATTTGCCGACACGTGAACATGCCACGTACAACTGACCATGAGAAAAACATGGATTTTCTAAGTTGAGACCACAAATAGTCAAAGATTGGCCTTGTGATTTATTAATCGTCAAAGCCTAAGCATCTGCCAAGCCCTTTAATTAAATGTTGTATAAGACAAGTTGGCTGGATGTCATTTAGGCGGCTAGTTAAATGGCACCATTCAATGAAAGAGGAAAGGGCAGCCGACTAAATTGCTGACTAAGTTAGTTGGCTGCGACACATGCATACAATACATCTTGCAGCATGGATTTTATATAATTTATTTCTTTAACTTTGAACGCACCGGGACTTGCAGCTTAGTACGACCGCTGTTCCAAATGCGTTCAGTATGGTTACGTCTGAGACAATTGAGCCTAAGACCCTACAGACTAAACCTGGCCTTAACAACAATTGCCTAGCACCCTAGTAACCCTAATGCCTTAACCTACCATACAAACCATATACTAAACGTAAGTCACGTTGGTTTTACGTGCGGGAAGTCTGTTACATAGCTATGAGAATCAGATAGTCCCACTCAAGCTAGGCACTCTTTTTCATCCCACTAGTTTTGCGATTGAGCACGATCCACCTCGTCACACCATGCATAGGCGAATGCTGGGATCGAAATCCGACACATAATAATGGTTGAACTTCACCGGATTTATGGCTTTTAGCGCGTCGATGAGACGCTCCGTGACGTCCGTTGAAGCTGTTGCTGATGTAGCTGAGCAGCTGGCGGTGTCCGGGGTGCTGGCCACGCTCTCGCCACGTGGTGCGCTCGTCGCCAGGGCTAGCGTTGGTTTGGCAAGGGCAGGCAACGGCGGCGTGGTTGCACGTGTTCGGCACGCTGCTCCAGGGTTATCAGGCGGTTGAGGATTGCTTCCATCTTCGCTGTTAGGTTACCTAAATTAGGCGAAGACGCGCGCTCTCGCAAATGTGCACGTTGTCTAATCGACATTATGATGGAACCAGAAATGACTTGAAGCGGTTGTAATAGCGTTCAAACCCACTTCTGATATTAGGAATCTTAATCGATCTTTATGAAAAAAATATAATCACCACAATTTAAACGAAACTTTAATAATGAAAAATACAAAATAGCTTAACAAAGTAGACACAATAACATTCTAGTTGATGTTTACGAGCGCACGTCTGTCGGCCAAAGAGGAGGCGCGCTGGTTTTCGTCGGCATATATAGATAGGGCTGGCTACTTTTAGTTGTTAGTAATCGAAATGTCTAACTACGTTTTACGATTATATCATGAAATTTATTATTGTCATTACTAACTACAAAAAATTACATTTTGTCTTACACTGGGTTTCTGGAGAGTAAGGCACCACCACATCACTGCTGAAGAATAGCCTGGCCGCTCTCCTAATATCACCTTCACTTACTTTTGATTCTACGTGTGAACAAAGGCCTTTCTGTGAAAAGTTATTGAACGTTGGTAATTTCGGGTCTAAAATAAGGCTCGAATTGATGCAGTTTTCTTTATTTTCATTTGTTAAATTGTCAAATCTTTTTAAAGATGTTAAATCCTGTAGGAAAAGCTGATCAATTGCTCCCAGGCGCTTTCTGATTTCTCTGTTACAGGTTCCAGTATCGCTACAGCCGAGATTTAACTCTTTGCTACTTATAAATAACAGTTCAGCCAATTTTTTTGCTGATAATCTTGAACGTGTTTCAGGCATAATGAGACCCACCTTCGAAAATGTTCGTTGACATGGTACTGATGTAGCTACCACATGCTATTTTAAAATGTACTTATATAAAATTGGGTAAACTTGTTTCTGCTCATGTCACCAGGTTAAGGGGTCTTCACTGCGGCTTAATATTGACTCCTGTAAATACTTATCCATTTCTACAATTCCAGCAGCAATTGGATCCTGCTATATCAATGACGATGACGGCGTCGTAGAAGTTGATGGCTGTGATAGCTGGGGTGTCCACTGTGCTAATGAGTTACCCTCGTTATCAAGGTTGACCTTTTCTTAAGAGCTGACAGTGTTTAATCATATTATTATTTGCTAATGCTCACAAATCCTTTCCATTTGAATCTTTGGTGTAACATGTTTGCTTCGGTGTGTAACATATTAGGTAGTGAATCTAATATGTTATTATAGGTACTCAATAAATCATGTTATGATTTACCAGACCATACCATAATTAGTAAATATCACTTAAATTAACAAGTTTACAAACAAAACAATTCAGTTCGCACATTTTAACAACTACTCACAGTTGTATTTATTGATAACCGTCTCCGACATATTCTTAAAATAGGTACCACCTTTTCCACGATCTGCCATTCTTCCAGTTTTAAATTCATGGTCCCATGGTTCGTAAGAGCCAAAGTTACTATCACAGCCTCTCTACAGCATATCATGAATCAGAAATCCCGGTCTGAACCACCAGATTAAGGGTATGCACGAAACAACTGATATGGCGCCAACCTCCGATTCAAATGGCTGTTGTAATGTAGGCAGCATTGTCGCTCACAATTGCTGTTGCTTTTTTATGTAAATGTGTACCACTGGTCCATTTTGGCTTTGAAGACTACAGCGAGATTATCGCTAGTATAGTATGTCGTATCTTTGTCTCGATGCATCATAATAAATTGGTGCTTAGTTTAGCGTTATCGTTAATATATCGTGCCGTTACAGCAACAAAGCTTTCATTATTTATCGAGCGACGGCCAGGCTTCCATCGTCAAGCGTGTAGCAGGTACTGTTTTAATTTGTTGCTGAACTTCATTAAATATTTTCAAATATAGTTGAGGAACAAGTACCTGATTTAAAGTTTTCTTAGTAAGAGGTGCATATCTAGGGTTGAGCATGTTGATATTTTTTAATTCTTCACATTCAACTAAGCGCAAAGGATGGTAATATTTTGCTATAATTTTAACGTTTTTGATGATCTAATTGCACCTCTATAGAAGGCAGAAATTGCTTATTGTTTTGTATAAAATCTGATATTTTCGTACAGTTGCTTTTTCTACCAGTGTTAGCAGTCGCAGACGTTGATGATGGCACATTTGCTGCAGCAATATTTTCTGAGGTAGCCACTTAACTCGGCGTAACTTCTCGTACTATGGGGCTCATTGAAAAATATGGATGTTTCCTTTTTAAATGACTTGTTAATTTTCCAGTGTTTCCGGCAAGAATAGTGATCTCCTCAGAACAATAATCACAAGTAGCCAATTTATTATTCTCATTATATTGGGAAAAATGATTTCATATCAAACTAGTATTTCTTGTCATTGCCTTCGTCGAACAATAATTTTACACTTTTAAGTATTTTATTCACTAAATAATCTAGTACACTTTTGCACTTTCAATACTTAATTAATGTATAAAACTTATTTACAGAATATTCATAAACAAAACAAATAACGAATCTTCATACGACAACCTAGATAGTCTAGCATACTTATGCATTTTAAATACGTAATTAATTAGCACAATTTATTTACAGAATGTTCACAAACAAAACAAATAACGAGACTTCATACGACAACACAAAATACGTAATTACTGCTCAAAAGTTTACAAAATGCGATTTATACTGTCGTAAAAAATGCAACCTAAACATTAAGAGGGCGCCGACCAAACGTCGACCGCGCAGTGGCGCCCTCATCGTTTGTTTGGTTATTTCTTTTATTTTAGAATGAAAATGCAGAAAATATGCAATTTAAGTTGTGCTCCACAAGATTATACGTTAATATTATTATAAACGGTATTTTTAAATTGTTCAGTTTTATTATAATCACTAAAACGGATAATGGTGGCCACTATTATCCGTTTTAGTGATTATAATCTTGTGGAGCACAACTTAAATTGCATATTTTCTGCATTTTCATTCTAAAATAAAATAAATAACCAAACAAACGATGAGGGCGCCACTGCGCGGTCGACGTTTGGTCGGCGCCCTCTTAAACAATAACAGAGTAAACGATTCTAAGCGGGAACAGTTTACTTAATATTGCCCCAATAACTGCTTTATCGCTTTAAAGTAAGGGTGTCTATTGGGTTTATTTTCTAACAGCGCTTTCTTACTTAAATTCATTAAGCACGCCGTGTTTGTGTCGTTCGTCGTTGCGTTCGGATAATATTATATTCGTGTCTTTCCGGAAATTGCTCGGCGCACTGGAGCGGACCTGCGGAACCGTCATTCAGTTCGGTCAACTTCGATCGGAGTGAGTCGGGGTTACTGGGTTATAGGTTAAATTACTTTTTGTGAAAGGGAAGGAGTTAATATACATGTGTCCGCTTAAAGATATATCTGAAGATATAGATGTGTCCGGAGTTCCCCATGCCTAAGTGATGGAATCATTAATTAATTTATGGCTATCAATACCAATTTGGCGTCTTGTATTTTTCTTGCTGTGTACAGATACATAGCAAGAAAAATACAAGACGCCAAATTCAAAGGATTCTGATCTCAGCGTGATCTAGAATCACGCTGAGATCAGAATCCTTTTTGATTATGTTTAATTATTTTACTTATAATGTTGAAATGATTGGAAAAAGTTCGATTTAATTTCGCATTGCAACCTTATGCAGGATTATTTGTTTTATAAATGTCCCCAAAAAAGTCCCTTTTTCCCCTCATGTACTCACTGCCCATCCAGAATTAAACAAAATAATCATTGTACTTACGAATATTTTCGTTGGAGAGGTATGGCAGTCTTCCATAATGTAAAGATAACCAACCATCTGATCTTAAATTTTGTGGCAGCAAAGCTAACGTCGAACACTGAGCGATATGTTTTCTAAACATTTTGTTTTTTTCAGATCGAGTTGTTAAGCCTTTTTACAAAGCTTTGCTAAAATGGAAGTAGCAACCTTTGAAATTAGTGTTCGGAAAAACATTTGTGATAATGTTGATTACGGCTTTTTCTTAATCAGTTCTATAGGATTAAAATTTGGAATTTGCGATTTAATTAGTCAAATATCATTGTTATATGTGGATTCTTTTTTGTCCATTAGCAGTGGCGTAGCTACCGGAGGGCTAGCCGGGGCAGTGCCCCGGCGCCCCCAAGCTCAGTGCGCCCCTCGGACTCTGACTTACAAGCTATAAATTGAACTAGTGAAAACGCAACTTTAATAATGTTACTGTTCCATACAATTCCTGTCACTTCTGCAGAAGCTGAAAGATCATTTAGCAATTAAAAAATTATTAAAACTAATTGAGGAATACTATTCGCCAAGCTCGACTCCGACATTTATAACTAATATCAATCGAAATAAAAGCCGCATCAAGTTTAGATTTAACCGAAGTCATGTATTTATAATACATTTGCGAAAACTAAAGCTAGGAAACGATTATACATAAACTAAACTTCCGACTTTCATATAATACCTAGAGGAAGTACTTTATAGAGATAAGTTTACCTTTGTAACGGGTGATTTTTTAAGAGGTATAGGATTTGATTTTCAAAAAAAACACAAAAAATTTGAAAAATTTGATGAAATCGTTATTGGAATCGATAGAACGATCAATATAATTTAATGTTTGAAGATGATTTCATGCAAATGCTGGCCGCGGCTCCGGTTTAGATGGCCCATTCGCAAGGCCCAATTTCGTCACACTCTCTCCAACATATCAGCCGGTATATCACGAATAAATGCTTCAATATTGGCTCCCAGTGCGTCAATCGTTGCTGGTTTATCCCTGTAGACATGAGCCTTAACATGGCCCCACAAGAAATAGTCCAAAGGCGTTGATCACACGATCTAGGCGGCCAATTGACGGGCCCAAAACGTGAGATAAACTGTTCACCGAAGGCGGCTCTCAATTGGGCCATTGTTTCGCGTGCTGTGTGGCATGTGGCACCGTCTTGTTGAAACCACATGTCAGGCATGTCCAATTTTTCCATTTTGGGCAAAAAAATATCGCCTATCATCACACGGTAGCGCTCGCCATTCACAGTAACGTTTCGGCCATTGTCGTCTTTGAAAAAGTACGGCCCGATGATGCCACCGGCCCATAATCCACACCAAACAGTACATTTTTCGGGATGCAGTGGTAGCTCTTGCAATGCTTCTGGCTGGTCTTCACTCCAGATGCGGCAATTATGCTTATTGACATATCCATTCAACCAGAAATGAGCTTCGTCGCTGAACACAATTTTTCGATAAAAAAGTGGATCTTCCTCCAACTTTGCCAATGCCCGCCCATTCACCAAATGTTAGACGTTGTGGGAGGTCGTGTGGCTTCAATTCTTGCACCAGCTGTATCTTGTAAGGTTTTACACCCAAATCCTTTCGCAAAATTTTCCACGTAGTGGAGTAACAGAGGCCCAATTGCTGCGAACCGCGGCGGATCGACATTTCACGGTCATCACTAACACTGGCGGATACAGCCGCAATATTTTCTTCGGTCCTCACTCTACGTATGCGTGTTCGTGGTTTAATGTCCAATAATGAAAACTGGGTTCGAAATTTAGTCACAAGCTTCCGAATAGCTGCCTCAGTAGGCCGACCAAACTGCCCATAAATTGGAATAAGTGCGCGATGCACTCTCTTAACCGAGCATGCATTTTGATAGTAAAATTCAATAATTTGCAAGCGTTGTTCGTTCGTAAGTCGATTCATGGTTAAATTATAGACCAAACTGAACAAGTTTGACAATGACACAAGACACGATTCACGCGTGATCTGTCAAAAACAGTGTTGCTAAAAAGATACCAGCAAAAAAATCACCCTTTATGTACATTACATCGCTTAATAAATGGTTTTTGGTGTTTAATGTACAATTAAGCAAAATAAAAAACTTTCTGATCTAGGTACCTACTTCGTTTTATTCCTTAATACCAATACTTATATTAATTTTATTAATTTATCCAATTATTCATTCCTAAACTCTGCGTGTAGAACCAGGACGTGCCCTGCTATGCACAATAAAGAACTGATGATAAAGTAAGCTAATAATGCTAAATTAGCTTTGCAACTTTAAAATATTTGAATGTAACTACATATTTATATTTTGAAATGTTTTGATAATATTTTAAAGATTTGTACGACGAATCTGGATTACGGCAAATCTAGAGTACGTCGAATTCGGAATACGACGTATACGGAACAAACGATTTTAAATAGTTTAGTTGGGGCCCTAGTTTATTTTTTTTCCCAAGGCCTCTGGTTACCTAGCTACGCCACTGTCCATTAGCAATATTAATGGCACAACATTATTTTTTTCAAAGCAACTCTGTAGACGTTTTCATAAAGACTATAATTGCTTGAAAGGCTTTACAACACATTTTAACTTTTTATCCCCCAGAAAGATTTTCGTGTGTCGGAACCGAGACCTTATTTGCTCATTAGAAAACCCATTTATTATTTATTTTTTATAGCTGTAATTGAACAGTACGAATGGTCTGTAACCTTGTGGTATTTCTACTTCCTCTCGTTGAACGTTGACTTTTTAATGTTATGGGCACTGTGTTTGGCGTTGTAGGGGCCGGTCTTAATTTCTGAAAAATGTGGTAATTTTTTACGACGACATTCGTGCCCCTGTCCATCAACCTAACAAGATCGTCATTGTATATTGCTGGAATCGTTCTCGTCTCGTTTTTTGCAGCTTCTATCTTGCAGTGGTACATCTCTTCTTTAATATTGTTTTTATCCACACTAGGCTTACACACATTATGAAAAGAAATTTTGACAGCCTGGTTGCCCTCGTCAGTTTCAGCTCCCCTTTGCAACTCCTTTCCACGCACCTCCATGTGGTCCTCATCCATCCATCCATCCATCCATCCTCCACGAATATTCGCCTGCCTTGAAATCTGTTCCTCAACTAAAATATTGCCGCACGGGCGTGTGGCAATATTACGTTACTTTTTCGTATTTCTTCATTTTCTGTCTGATCTTTTAAAATCTCTTTCAAAACCAAGTTTATATTTTTTTTATTGTTCATTGGTAAGCTACTGGTTTTGCTTTTCCATCTGACTGCGTCAGTTTCAATATGGCCCGAATACCCATCTGTGTAAATATTAATTGACAAATCTTTATTAAAAAATTCTAGAACTGATTGAGAGCACAGGAGATGTTTTATTTTCTCAAATGCTTTCTGACATTGGTCAGACCAAATAAATGGTTGATTTTTTTAAAAATAAACTTTGTGACGGCTCTAATATTATCGCACTTTTTGTTGTGTATTCATTACAATAATTATTTTTTCCTAGAAACTGTCTTACATTCTTTTGCATTTTCGGAGTAGGGAAATTCCTTATCGAAATTAGATTCTTTCACTGGTTTTATAGAATTGATTTGAATTATATGACTCAGATATTTTAAAGAGTCTTATGCAAATGTGCACTTTTTAAAAGACAATGACAATGCAAATTAATTCATTTACAATAATCTGAATATAGAAAATTTTCATCAATATCGTTTTAATGATAATAACTGAAATTAAAAATACACGAAACTTACAACAAACTAAAATATAGCATCAAAAAATTCGTCTTCAACGCTGTCAGCTGGTAATGTGCCCAAGAGACTGGTGGCATTGCCACGTTGAATGGCAATGCCTAGTCTCTGCCCAAAGTAAAAGTCAGCTCTTGGGTCACGGGAAGTGTCAACTAGCCGTTTCAAAATTTCATTGAAAAGGCTATGAGCACAAGGGCCCCACGGCCCAAGGGTTTCAACCCCAAACGGTTCGAAAATATAGTTACCAATGAGGTAACCATATTTACGCCGCTTGAGGTTTTCCGCAGCCGCAGCGGCAGCGCCAGCACAACACGATGAACTAGGAAAATGGGATGGCGCAAGAGTATCGACAGAAGTTGCGTCCCATATTAAAGGCCTACCCATCTTCCATGGAAACAAAGACATTCCGTCCGGTCTTTTGCCATCGTCACGAACCAAGCCATTGGGTTCTAATACGGCTGGAACGCCGACGGTGACGATAGCTCGTCGGATAATGTCGTTTAAATTGGCGTGTCGGGCAAAACGGCCCGCACTGCGACTACAAGAAAGACCGTGGTGCCCGAGGCGGTTGACAACTTCACCACAGTGATAGCGACGAGGAGAACAACATGGGGCTCCTAAACGTAAAGAAACAGCGAGGCGGAAAGTGGTGTCGTCGAAAATAGTGCCTAGGTTCGACGACGGTAGTGCATGAAGCCAAAGACCCGACTCCCAATTTCCCACAGCCAACAGGCGCGCACGCTCAGCAGTAGTAGCACACGTGGTCAGTAAGTTGTTCTGAACTACTCTGCAGAGCGGTTCGTCCCACTGCCTCTGGAAAGATGGTTTATCAGGTAGGTCAGTATTCGGGCAAGCGAGTTTCCAGGCATCGATAGCATCGGTGAAGCACGGCACATCAAAATCAACCAGTGTGGAAGCCAGGATATTCCTGATTAATTTCTCAGCGCCGCCGTGGACCGAAGATATGAAAGCCGGTAAACTTATACAAGAAATTTTGCGGACGCCAAGTCTTCCCATGCGGATGGGAAGAGAAGCTTGTGCCCAAACTCGGTCGTCCAAGGCCACGTTCAAAAATTAATGACAAAGTTCGACGGTTAATTTGATCCATTTGGTCTAAATGATGAGTGTGCTTCCATAAATGGGAAGCACGAAGAAAATATGTTAATTTAGGGCCGAAACAGCAGAAACGAATTATAGTGATAGCCGAATGCATGTTGATTTGGAGCAATCTATCCGAAACGTCATTGAATTTTTTATTTTTTTCTGCAATAAAATCGGGAAACGAAGTCTCAAAGATTAGAGATCCCAGGAGACGAAGAGAGTTTTTTCAATAATTTGGATTCAGTTAAATTTTGAAAGTCACAGGTGTCTGTCAGTATGGTCCGCTAGAAATAATTCACATTTTGAAAGGTTGAGATCAAGGCCAATGGAATGGAGTTCATTTTTTAAGAAACTTAGGTCATCTAAAACAAATTCTACTTCGCCTCCCAGGGTTCCGTCGTCAAGATACCAAACGTTAAATTTAGAATTTAGCTTTTAGGGTTCACCCAATTGTTCGAAACTAAAAATCACTGGCCCGAGGGGATCACCTTGTTGACAGCCAACAGCAGATTCCAAAAGGTTTTCCCGATACAGTCATTTGGATGGGTGTCTGTAGCATTGCCAAAGTAAACTATAAAGGGGAATGCCCAGCAGCCATATAAAAAAAAGCTTGAAATGAACAACAGTTAACTATGCGCCAAATTGTACTACAAATAGTAGGATATCCATTACAATTTCAATAATTATCAAAAAACTAAGAAGGAATTAGTTTCAAACATTTTTCTAAAATATAGGTTAAGTCTTGGTTAAGGATTCATTTATGCAATAATAAAACAAAAAAAAAACATACAACACAAAAACATACCATTTAAACACAACATAACACAACACACAACATAACATTTAAATGCTAAAATATCATCTAGAAACTGTGCAGGTGGATAGATATTGGATTGGTACCGGGCCCATGCTAAGTACCATGTTTTTGACATAGTATGGGCACAGATACCAATTGTTCGTCGTCCCACTAAGCAGTTATAATATAAGATGTTGTATAGTCCTCCTTCCAGATAAAGAATTGTTGACTATTAAGTAAACAAAATATACTTTTTGAGAAATATGTCTAGGTAGGTATTCTGTATTTTTTCTCACAGTAAAAAACAACACGGAAGAGCTAACTAAATGCTCAACCAACGCGTTATCCATTTCCCTGCATACGTCGTTATAAATGTCATAGAAAAGCAATCCGTACGTAGCTCAAGAGTCGCAAAACCACATTGAGATAGAAAAAATATTATAGGTCTTTGCAAAACCAAGAATCGAGTGAAGAAACAAACAATCGAAAAAATGCAGTAATGTCAAACTGTCAATAAGGCAAAAGACATGTGATTCATACAGCCTATGATACGTTTTCTATTTTGAAAATAATTTCATATTGACACGCATTTATTATTTTAATTAGATTTATGGTACACATAGGTCAAATTCTATTAAATTAATGATAACTGTGCACGAATTCTAAAAAATAGTTTGTTTGTTTAGGATTACTTTGACGATTCTTGTTTGGCTGAATGTCACTGTCAATGACAAATAAACACTGACCTTCAATATAAAAATAAGATTAATTGAACGGATATCAAGTTAAATATTTTAATGATCGCTATATTTTTACCCTACCTGAACAAACTTGAAAATTATTTAATTATACATATTTTATTTTAACTAAAATTAAGGACTATGTGTAGTTTCTGTCTATTTCAAGCATTTTCTGGCTTCAAAACCGGAACCGAGTTTTTTAATTTTGAAAGGGTTTTCCAAGAAGGGTCTAAAGAGGATGATGTCGGAGGAGTGGAAATTATAGGTGTTGAGGCAGAGTCTGAAGGTATATTTTTAGATTTGTGCACTTTTCCAATATGCACATTCAGACCCCGCTTACCTTTGAAAAACCGTGCCTGAGTACAAAGCGGGCATCTCTCCAGGGTGGTCAGCCATGTTGAAGGTTGACTAGCACTACACACATCGCTGCTGCTAGTATTCATAGGATACACCTTAATAATAAAACTATATTTAAAATAAATTAAGTAAACTATATTAGAACTATTTAAAACAAAAAAAAACTTACATAAATAAACTAAATAAAAAACCAAACAACACAACCCACAAGACAACACAAAAATGGTGAAAGACAGTAAAATCACAAGGCGCAAACGTGCTGGGGCTCGGGGTGAATTTTAACATGACACTGTCAATTTTTGACTACTTTGGCGCAGTCGCCCTGGGGGCCTGGGGCGCCGCGCGCATGCGCAGCGTTGAAGACGAATTTTTTGATGCTATATTTTAGTTTGTTGTAAGTTTCGTGTATTTTTAATTTAAGTTATTTTCATTAAAATCTTCATAAGCGGACTATACATTAAATACAATTAAAAATAAAATATATCGTTTTTCTTTAGAACTTGCCGATTACAAATCAATGTTAAAAGGAATTAAAACTCTGTGTTCCCTTTTTGACGTTTTTAAATTTTAGTGCTCGAAAACAAAAACCCTTATTACAAGCAGATTCCGGGAGGTAGCGAATTGCTTTACTTAACTTTTCACAAGTTCTACATGGTGTTTTATTTTCGTTTTTAGTGTTTCCTCTTAAGTTTTTATGTTTTCTATAATTAGAATAATTATTTTTATTTATCAAATGTTCAAACTTTCTCAGTTCATTGAAAAGATCCTCCTGTTCAAATCAATCCTGTAAAGTACATGTTCTGGCAAATCAGCTGCAATAAGATCTATTAGGGTACCTGTATCAATTGAGTTTCTCATAATTATCCAATAGCAATTATTCTTTACTTATGGCAAAATCCACCAACAATCCTTCTTTATATTTGAATGATAATTCGTTGTGTCCATGGTTAATTTTATAATCATGGAACTGTACCAATCTATACAACTCTTATCTATGAATTGTCTGAGTATTTCAATTTTTTTCTCGTCTTCTATCACATCAAAGCGAAGGCATTCTTTTTCGAAAGTGTTAATCCATTGGTTTACATTGGCATTAATGCTGATAATTTTTTCAATTACAAACTTCTCTGCAATGTGTTTCAAGTTTTTTTTTTACAGAAGGCTTACAGACGAACAAACAATAGTAGTGTATGCAACGACCATATAAAAAGGGTTATTAAAACACGAGTGTGATAAAAGCATCACACGAGTGTTTTAATACCTAATTATATGCCGTTGCATACACTATTTTATCTTCACTCATACAGTTGAAATAAAATAAGTGGAAAAATAGTTTATTCCAATATGGCGGATATTCTCATCGCGTATTCGAATGACTACGCAGCGCGCTCATCTGTACACAAAGATAAACGCGCCAAAAATTAAAAAGAAAAAGTGTGCTATAAAAATTAAAAAGTTATTTTATGATGCAGTTGTTTCAAAATCGAAGGAAAATGTTGAACTGTAATGGTTTTTTTTTAATTTTACCTATCCACGAAAAAAAAGGACATGTATAGGTTTAGGCATTCGTTTTTGAACTCATATTTGGAACATTACGTTGTGAGTGTAGATAAATGATTTTAAGAATGTGATATTAACAATTAGTAGAATGTTATATTATTTTGCTCTTTAGAATCTTGCGTATTTTGCATTAATTTTTCAAATACTCCTGTTTTTCTATTTTGTGCAGTCGCAGTTTGTTCTATTTCCTCTAAGTACTGATCTTCAAATTGTAGATTGTCATCCTTTTTATTCATCTAGGTAGATTTCCCAAAGTTGCTCTGTCATTGTAATCCATACTTTTCGTGTTTGATATCTTTTCTTTAAGCTGTTTTTTTACCTTAAGCCGCTGTAAGCCGCTGTTTTCATTAATTCTTTGTAATGAGAAATTTCTTGACGCTCTTCTGTTCTAGCGTACACTGTACCCTCATTATGTCAGCCGAATGACGTCCACTGCTAGACATAGGCCTTCCCCAAGTGTCGTCACAACAACCAATCCTGTGCGTCTCCCATCCATCAGCTACCAGCAATCCTCACCAGGTCATCGATCCATCTTGTACCAACGCTGTGTATTCCGGTACGCGGTTGCCACTCCAGAACTTTTCTGCCCCATCGACCATCTGTTCTGCGAGCAATGTGCCCTGCCCACTGCCACTTCAATTTGGCGATCCTTCGGGCTTGATTTTACCCTCACTCGTAGCTATGATACAGGTTATACCAAACATGTTTGATTTTCCGTCACTCCCCGGAAGTGTAGTGAATACGAAACTAAGTTTTTCCATTCTCAATGCTTAGTTAAGCTTTAATAAACAAAAATGTCGTTTTATAAGATGAGGATCTTGAATTATGGAGTGCTTAAATAAAATAATCTTGCGTTGCTCTGAAAACAAATATTTTATTATTAACACTACATAACCTTTAGATACAAAACTAATCTACACTAATCTATTACCCAAACACATACCTGAAAACAAAGAAACGCCGTTTAATGTTTATCATTCCTTCCTGAACAAATTCCTTATTTCTTTTTAAGGTTTTCCACCTTTCTCAACACGTTTTTATTTTACGTAGTCATTGAAACCAATAACCATTTCATTTTTAATAATCTTAGGCCCATATTCCAAAACGTAAACTTCAACTCAACTCCAACTCCAACATGAGCTCGAAAATGTAAAAAAAATACCCGTAAAGCGCGCAAGTTGAATGTGAGTCTATCGGCGTCTCTGGTGAGGTCTGGTAGGCAGCCGCTTTACGAAAAAATACTGGTAGTCAGCTGAATCGGGTTTGACTTTAAGCCGACCCCAATACACCCCATTACCCAAGGTACTACTACAAGGTATTACTACAAAGTTTGTCTTTAAGCAGACACTACTAAGTTGAAATAGCCTCGTCTACAACACCTAAAAGTTATTTTTATAGGTTAATGATGCTATGTTTCAAGACTAATGCGGTTGAGTTATTGATTGGCAATTTAAAGTACTCTATCTTATTTAACGGACGAGTAATTTTAGGCTATTTGGTTTCTCGTACCGTGTTACCCAGTTAATGGGTTGTCGAGGTCTGGTAGGCTGCCGCTCTACGTTAATAACTGTTATTCAGCTGAATCCGGTTTGACTGGGAGCCGACCCCGAATATAGTTGGGAAAAGGCTAGGCAGATGATGTTTTCACGTACCAGGACTTCAGAAAAATTGGGAAAGTCTTCTTCAAGTCACAGTAGTGACAGATGATGATAATGCCAACCAGCCCATTTCGGCCACGATTACTGCAAACCTTTACTTTCTAAAGAGTGTTATGACTCAAAAACATGAAAATCTACAAAAAAATCTTGGTCGAAGACCAGCAACTCATACCTCCCCGTCGCACAGAAAGTTTGGAAATACTTTCAGCCAAGGAGTGGAATTCTCTGCCGGAGTCTGTGTTTTCCGAAACGACCTTTAAGTCAATAGTAGGAGTCAATCATAGGAGCCAATAAAAAATAAACGACTAACTATCAAAACATCTCTATTTCTAAGAAACTGATTTAATCTCAAAGATCATAACAACTATTCCTGAACTGTTACAAGAATTTCCCGGATGCACACCTACAAACATGACTTTAAACAATGAAGACAAAGGAAGTAAAAAGGAAATGCTATCGTCCATGTGACCTGTTATTTTTATACTTCCTGCAGCAGGATTATTTCTATTGCGGATGTAATCATCGAAATACGTGTTATTTGTAGAGCGTTATTCTCAGTTAAGTGAACTGAACAGCCTGAAGGATATATTATAAGTGGAGGTACTAACTATTTATATTAAAAGGTGGGTAGATATTTCCGTTCGTTGCGCCCGGCGTGGGTATCTCTTACAACACCAAAAACTTTGCAACTTTTAGCAACAAGGAGAAAGATCAGTATTAATTATTTTACCTTTAGTTGTTTATTGTACTTTTATACTTTTTCTGTTCGACTCCGAGGTCGTTCAGGTCGTATCCAAACACGAAAGTGCCGACCAGAAAACAAAATTACTGGGCTACTTTGTAATGGGATATACCTCCTGAACATTTTATGGAAGCCAAAATCTACGGAAACTTTTCTGACTAATACTTAAATAAACTTTATGTAGTGGCCTTCGTGCCAATTTTACTAACTTTTAAGCAACATTCGCATTCGCATGTCAATCGCAATGTAATTGTAATTGGCCCCACTGCGCGCTTAGCGCCTTGTGAAAATATATATAACAATCATGTATTTTTTTTTTCAAATATATGTATGTATAGGTAGTGTGAATGTGAGAACACTGAAAAAAGAAATCTTATCCATAGTACTAATATTATAAAGCTGAAGTATTTTTGATTAAAACAACTTCATTATATGAAATTGTTTTAATCAATCATTATATGAAAAAAGTTCATGAAAAACCTTAGAGACGAATTACTACAGAGGAAAGAAAACGGAGAAAAGGAATTAATCATAAAATTTTCAAAGATAACACCAAAGATAGTTAAAGAGCAGTCAAAAAACTAAGTGATTTGGGAGAACTTGTTACAAAGCGAAACTCAATTACATACGAACTAACAAATAACTATGGAAATATAACAACTAAAACTAAATCAATAAGCTTTTTTTACGCAAATGTTCGAAGTATTGTTGCGCCAGGGAAACTTGATGAATTACAGTGTATTATACAAACGTTTAAGTGCACTATACATGTAATATTACTAGTCGAAACCTGGATAAAGGATGAAAATGAAGCCTTAATGCAAAAATTACCAAACTATACACACTATTACAACTATAGAACATCTTCAAGGGGTGGTGGAGTGTCAATTTATGTGCATAACGAACTAAAGCATGAATTAATGGAAGATCATTGCGAAGATAACAATCACTTTTTATGGATACACCTGGACAAACTTTCCTTGGATATTGGAGTAGTATATAAACAGCCTGCAGCAAATGTACAAAAGTTTCTTGAAACATATACAAGTCACTTAATCAAAAGGAAAAGAATAATCATTTTTGGAGATTTTAACTTGAATCTACTAAGTAAAGAGAAATCTATTAAAGAATATAAGACAATGCTAAAAGAAAACGGGCTTAGAATACTAAATAAAATTGATAAAACGTACTGCACCCGTATAACTAAAACTACTAAGACAATATTAGATCATGTATGTACAACTTTAAAAGATAATACTTTTCATATGGCTTTGGTGGAAAGCGCCATGTCAGATCACAAACAAATTTACTTCGAGGTAAACAGGATCAGACCGGAAAGACCTAAAAAAGTAACATATAAAGCTATTAATTATGATAATCTATATAAAACTATAAAAGATCATACCTTATCTGACATACACAATGATTTTACAACGTTGGAAAAATACATAATGGATGCAATTTCTAAAAATAAAACTAAAAAGACCAAAATACTAAACAGGCCAAGACAAGACTGGATCAACAATCACCTTATAACATCCATAAACAAAAGAAATATTCTGTGGCATAAATTTCAAAATCGTATCATAATAATCAAGCTTTACAAGTACCCGCTAGCAAAATAGACAGTTCGGCCAATCTACCACAATTTGAACCTGCTACTATTGCAGAAGTAGTTAAAATAATTGAAAATTTAGATGCCAACACAAGCGCCGGTATTGATGGAATTAGTACAAAAATGATAAAATGTATTAAAGATCAAATTGCGGAAAATTTAACTCTTTGTATTAATAGGTGTCTAATAGAAGGAAAATTTCCAGAATCCTTGAAAGTTGCAAAAGTCAGTCCCATATATAAGTCAGGAAACAAGTCAGATCCAGGTAATTACCGACCGATATCTGTATTATCAATTTTGTCAAAGGTGTTTGAAAAAATATTACACAACCGGCTTAGTACATTTCTAAAATCTAAAAAGTTCTTACGACAAACAATATGGCTTTCGACCAAAGTCAAACACGGTTACAGCTGCAACCGATTTAGTGACAAAAATCAAATCCAATATTGATAGTAAGAAAATTACACTGGGAGTTTTTGTGGATTTAAAAAAAGCTTTTGATACTGTTAGTCACGAAATACTTTTGTTAAAACTAAATCATCTAGGTGTCACAGGATCCGCTTTTGAAATGTTAAAATCATACCTTAGTAATAGACATCAAATTGTGAAAATCGGTGAAGTCCAAAGTGGGCCTCGACAAATCACCTACGGAGTCCCCCAGGGCTCAATTCTCGGGCCGTTATTATTTCTAATCTACATAAATAGCATCCATGAAATTGGTCTAAGGGGGGATATAGCACTGTATGCTGACGACACGAGTTTATTTTACTCAGGTACCTCAGTATGCTCTATTATAGAACAAGCTCAACATGATCTAAACCTCCTACATACTTGACTTAAATCAAACTTACTGTCAGTAAACATATCTAAAACCAATTATATTATATTCGCAGCAAAAAACAAAAAGATTGCTCTGCACAGTAACTTACATATTGATGGTCAAATGCTAAAGAGAGTTCATCAAGAAAAATATCTTGGTCTTATACTTGATGATCAATTAACGTGGAAACCACATATAGAGAGTATTAAAAGTAAGCTCACATCACTAACAGGTGCGCTCCGTGGTGTAGTGCGATGTCTTCCTAGACATGTGCGTTATACTATATATAACTCCATGGTTAAATCTCACTTGGACTACTTGATTGAGGTCTGGGGAACTGCTGCCAAATTAAATTTAAAAATACTCCAAATTGCACAAAATAGAATAATCAAAAAACTATTTAGGTACAATTATTTAACACCTACAGAAAAAATTTACAAAGAAACACAACTTATGAATCTCCATCAAATATATAAGTACAACACATGCTTACTCGTAAGAAAAATTCTAACTAAAGACATACATTCTCAGATAATATTTACAAAAAGGGCACAAACTTATAAAATTTTAACAAGACAAGCTAATGACATCTGCTTAACCCAGCCAAGGACTAAGTATGGTAAGAGGAATATTATGTATGAAGGGGCCAACTTCTATAACAAATTACCTAAAGACATAAAAGAAATCAAATCGTCATACATTTACAAGAAAACTTTGAAAAAATACATACTAAAGGATTTTTCCCTGCCTTGCGATTAATCTACTTAAATAAATTATGAGTGTAAATCTAAACAAACAAAAAAATATATATATAGGTACATATACTCTATGTAAGTAATTTATAACTTTGTATACTTATATAAATATGAACTCAAAAAAAAAAAAAAATAATAATAATCATTCATTGTGTGTACATGAATACATAAATAAATAAACATAAAAACAAATGTAATCAAAAATAAAAAGTGATAGTCTACATAAACAAAAAAAAACCACAAACATAAATAAACATATATTATACAGTACAAATGTAACGGAGAACAATTCAATTTAATAAATCGCTTATGTTCTGCACTGTGTCGTAGGCCTTAGTAAACACGCAACAACTATTAAATTGCACCCTACCCTCACCACTCAAAACTGTTGTACTGTTTCTTGTGTTTGACCTACCTTCTTCTGATTTGTTTATTTTGTTATGCAAAATCAATGTATGATAAGTTAGTTTTAAGATACATATTTGTTTTTGTTTTTATCTACGCTTGCTGGCAGATAAAATTATGTCTAAGTGTATTATGTTTTCTCTATAAGTGAATTTGTAATTCTTTTGAGAAATAAATATCTTTAACCGTAAATAAACGTGTTTTATTATGGACATCTGAAATTTCCTTCAGGCGTGGTCGAGGTCAAGAGCAAACCCGGAATGGGTTTGCTCTTGACCTCGATCACGCCTCAATAATAAAAAAAGCTAAGTAATATATAATTGAGTTTAGGAAACTTATTTCAATAATAGTAATCGTTTTTCTTCATCTGAAATGTTAATTTTTTGTTATAACGATTTGCTTTGTTAAACCACTATTGTTTAATTACGATAATAATTATTGTACAATTTGTTTAATTTACAATGTAAGTCTTATCAGATTTAGCTAATTTTAGTGATTCGTATCAAGTAAACACGTGACGCACTTCCGTGCGACATCGGACAGAGTTGTTGTGGAATGAGAACATTGTATTATAAAAGAGCGTGCACACAGAGTGCACGCTCTTTGCCGGTACTTTAGTCTTATCTTGGATTAGACTCATTATAGAGCTCCTGCTCCCGACTAAACTGTCGGTTTACCTGGTACAGCACTGTTGTATATTCACATAGCTGTATTGGCTTGCTGATACATTTTTTACTTGGGTGACTTAGGCCTGTGTACGAACTGTGACCTTAAAGGTCTGTTTGAGTGACTGTATTTCTATTACTTATTGTTTATATTGTATGTTTCACAAGTCTGTTAAATATACTGTCTTGTTTATCCCAATTTAAGTTATCAATATACAGTGGTTAGAAACCACTAAATAAAGAAAAAAAACCACGAATAAAGTTTACGGCAAGAAGTGCTATCGATGAACAGAGATCTCTGTGAACAGTGCTTCTTACGGACCGAGATATCTCAATGTTTTCTTTCGACAAAGTTTTCGGCGAAACGTGCTGCCTAGGAATAGAGATTTCTATTAGCTGTGCTTTCTGTATGTAGTCGTATCGTAAGCGTGTCTCTATCTTAGGTTCCACACTCGTTATTTTACTGTACCGATCCGACCGATAAATGTTAAATGTTATAGTCTTCTTTTTATTTTAGATGCGATGTTATTTAGAAGCTATAATTAATGTTTATGATGGAGCCTTTGCTCTCTCGCATTTACCTGAAGTCAATCTCTTTGAGAAGGTTGCCTCCCTAGCTGCATCAGACATTGTTACGTGCTCAGCCCCTACTGTGAATAGACCAACCGTCTTCTGCTTTCCCAACAGATGCAAAAAACCACACCCGAATATGTTATCTTGTCTTAACAAGTGGCATGACTTGCATCCGCATAGCCCCGTACTTCACATTTTGCTGTGTAGCCCAAAGCATTTCATCATCTGCCTAGCCTTTTCCCAACTATATTGGGGTCGGTTTCCAGTCAAATCGGATTCAGCTGAATACCAGTATTTTACGTAGAGCTGATGCCTATCAGACTACAACCCATTAATTGGGTAAAACTGTAGTTCTTGGTAAGACTGGATTTAGGTTTACTGGCTTCTGACAATCCGTAACGACTGCAAAAGATCTACAAACGACAGCCAAGATCAACGGCTTAACGTGCTTTCTGAGGCTCGGAGGAAACCACCCATCCACAGACCAACGTGGGCAGGCGTTGCTTAACCTTGAAGGTTGCCTTGTGCGGCTGTTATTCTTTAGATACGAGCTCCTCCATAACCCAAAGCATTTGGTACCCTTTAAATATTTCGTTTTACAGATAATGTGCTCCTCAGCAAAGCAATTGTTGAATTGGCTAAGATAATCCAATGTGATTGGTACTTCAGTGAACCAATAAGATTCTGATATGAAGTCTTCGTATCAGGCTTGGCTTCTTTTTCTCTTTAAAATCCATCCAAAGGTTGCCTTGAAAAGATTGCTTTCAGCGATTAGGCCGCTCATTGTGTCACCCTATGTAATTTTTACTCCATCTATATTTTCTTTAACTTATATGGTGTACATAAGAAACAGAATACGAGTATTATAAAAAAGAAGAGAAGTCTATTTATTCTAATCGTATATTTATATTTTCGTTACCGTCGAGGTTTTTCCAACTTTTGACCAGGGATTGAGATGTCTAAGCAATTTTGCAGACTATCCCAAAAACCTAAAAAAATTGTTCGATATACTTCTCTTGATCAACTTTGAATCCGACATCATTCTGTTATAGGTGCATTTCCAAAATATGCTCCGCCTATCCGAGATCCTTCATCTCGAATTCTCGATCTACGACACAAGATCCCTTTTGAATTTGCGCAACTCCTCTGCTTCATTCCAAAAACCGGCCAAGTGCGTGTCACCGTTACCGTCTTGGGTGCTTTTTGTTTGATTCTATGACAATTCACGGGTTAACGGTTAAAAACGGCTGTAAAAAACTTTATATATCAAAATTTTCATTGTACGAAATTTTCCTTCTCCAAGTACATTTTTTAGGTTGGTTGTACTTATAGTTTTCCTTTTAAATTCGTTTTTGTATGCTACTTTCATGATTGTTTTCACGTCTCCAACAACCGTTTAGGTAGCAGAATAATTAGGACTTTAAAGTCCTAATTTTGCCAACTAAACGGCTTAATATTTCGCAAACGGATCCTTGGATGGAAAATAGTTTTCTCACAACCTATAAACGACCAATCCAACGATATCCTAACCATGGGATAGACGGTAAAAAATCGTCACTTGTGACTAACCCAATAAATAGTACTTTACTGCAGCGGCCAGCAAAAGAAGCATTGATCGACGAACGAGTAAATGTGGGCTGAGGCGAAGTCGAGGCACACATACGTAAGTCCATCAATGCCTAGTTGTGGCCAAGGCTTGTAAAGTACTTTTCTCAAATAATGCGCGGAAATTTAAACTAAGTAGTATCTTCTGTAGTGGAAAAATAAAAAAAGCAGCTCACTACATTAAAAACGTATAATAATTTTGTTAAATGGTAAAAATAATCAAACTGTAAAAATGTTATAACAAATGCTACTAATTTTCTCAAATATTTACTTTCGTCTTGTGTGGTATGTGAGACGAGAAGATACCGCGCAACTTCCCGATTGGCGCCCAGTCGAGTGGGATTCGACGGTTGACCTCTTTCTCGAAGTTAGCCATACCTAACTGGATCGTTTGTCCCAGGTAGAGGTCCTCGTCAACAACTTCGAGTGTAGAGCCTCCAATCTTGATAGGAGTGGGTGCTACATGGGTATTTACCATGACCTTGGTTTTGTCCATATTCATTTTAAGACCCACTCTTTCAGAAGCTCTACTGAGGTCATCGAGCATTGTACTGAGGTCCTCCGTGGTCTCAGCCATGACGACTATATCCTCGGCAAATCGAAGATGAGTGATGTACTCGCCATTGACTTTAACGCCTAGCGTTCTCCAGTCCAAAACCTTGAAGACGTCCTCCATTGCGGCCGTGAACAGTTTCGGAGAAATTACGTCTCCCTGCCTCTCATCCCGCTGAATAGATAGCTGGATAGGTTCTGATGTCTGATCCTGAAGTCGGACTGACATGGTGGCGTTTTCATACAAACACTTCAGCACCTCGATGTACCGATATTCGATCTGGCACCGTTGGAGAGACTGCAGCACAGCCCAAGTCTCGATCGAATCGAAGGCTTACTCGTAGTCCACAAACGCTAAGCAGATTATTATAATAATAATAATAATAGAGGCCTTATAGACATCCAGCACCTTTGGCGGAAACAAGTTAGTAGATTAAAAACATTCTTTTACACAAAATCTCGCACTAGTACCATACATAAAGCCATAGTAATAAACGATCTCAACTACACTCCACTTAATTTAAAAAGTCAAATAGAATCAGAAAGCACTACTAATGATGACCCGCAGATACAATTGAAGAGTGGAAGAAGAAAGTGCTTCACGGGCGGCACCCTCATGACCTAGAACAATCCCACGTAAATAAATTAGCGTCCAATAAGTGGCTGCAAATAGGTAATTTATTCCCAGAAACTGAAGGATTTATGATAGCTATTCAAACCAGATCATTAACACAAAAAATTACAGAAAATATATAATAAAAGACCCAACAGTAACAAACGATAAATGTCGCAAGTGTCATATCCAACCAGAAACCATTCAGCATATTACTGGCGCCTGCACAACACTCACGCAGACCGACTACGCTCATAGGCATAACCAGGTGGCAAACGTCATCCACCAAAAACTGGCTCTCAAACACGCACTCATACAAAACACTAAGACTCCTTACTACAACTATACACCACAAATTATCCTAGAAAAATACTACACATAAGCTCTACTACGACCGCGCCATTCTCACCGACAGAACCATACACTATAATAGACCGGATACAGCATTACAAGATTAAATAAACAAAATTACTTACTTGATAGACATCGCAGTCCCCAATACACACAACATATAGAAGACAATCACTGAAAAAATAAGTAAATACGCAGAACTCAAAGATGAAGTTATGAGAATCTGGCGACAAGAAAAAGTATACGTAGTTCCAATAGTACTTTCCACCACAGGCGTTATCCAAAATCATCTCCTCCATAGTTTTAAATTATTAGACCTGAAAGAATCCCTCTACATAACGCTGCAAAAGGCTGCGATTCTAAATACATGTAGGATTGTCAGGAAATTCATGCAGATAGAAGAGAACGAAGTAGGACCCCATCACACAACACATTAAAGTACACACCACACGCTACATTTACTTGGCTTGGCCCGTAAATGTGGTCGAAACCAGCCCTTTAGCTGAGATAAAAAAAGCATGTACCCGAAAATAATAATAATAGTAAAGATTTATTTCTCTCAAAAAGGTACAGACATTGGTTCGTGATATATTATTTCAATCAAATTTGTAACCTTTGTGAGAGCTGGAGTCTGTAGTGGGTTCGGGACCTGTATGACAGATCTCCAGGCTCTCACCCTCTTAACCCTTTAACGCACACCCAAACTTTTTTTGGAATTCCTGATATTTTGTGATACGTATGTATTCTGTGCCGTAAATCATAATGACATGTTTTTGAAAAAAAAACCTGAAAACCGTTAATTTTCGAGAAAATCACAAAAAACATCTGGCCAGTAAACGTTCTGCGTCACTAGCCATCACTTCAAGATCACTGGCCAGTAAACTGGACACTAACGAAATCTATAGGTATTATTTTTGTGAAGGGATACAAAAAAAGACTTCTACTACGAATTTCCTAATCAGCCTTTAATAATAGAACAATATGCTACAAAGAAGAATCAGTCGTCAGTACTAATAGAATTAATTTAAAATTTTTCTTTTAAAACTTTTTGTCACAACTTTTAATCTTATCACAATCAAACATGTAGGTATTATCAATTGATTAACTACATTTTTTAATTTGCCCTTTATTATGGAATAATACAAAGCATTCTGGACATAGGGCTACATCACATTGGACGCATTCATAGACACTTCTCTTTGGCTTAGACGTAGTACTGCAGTATCTACATCTACGCAAATTTTTCTTAGAACATTTTATAAGTTTGTGATCACTCTCTTCATTTTCTCGAAAGGGAAGCAAAGGTTTGGAGATACGAAACCGTTGCTTCCCTTTCGAGGAACACTTCACTTAGAGGAGCTTTCATGAGTGTAAGCTCATCAGCTAGTTTACTCCTAATCATCAAGTGAGTCATGGGTTTTGAACCACCGGGATGAACCTTCGACCAGGTATCCTTATAAATAATGTAGGAATTGACGATCGCCGCTTCTATCATGTATGCACCTTCGGGAGAAATTAACTTGTGATACCTTATCGGGTGACAGCGGTGGCTGTGGAGGTGGCGATGGTGGGATGGTAGTAGCAGAAACAAATAATCCTGTGGTGGTTGTGATGAAGCTGATGTTCCAGGACCTGATCCATTATTTCGATTACGTGTGCTGTGTGATGCTGGTATTCAAAGTAAATCTGTCGTCGAAACAGTCATTCGCATCAGAATCACCACCGACGTCAGATTTTGTGGCCTGGTCATCTGTTATACCCACGAACTCATTCCACTGGTCCACATCTAGTGGCTCTAACTCCTGATAAATGTACTTGTGTCTAAAACAATGAAGAAATTATAATGCAAAGCTGATTTCGTAACTACCTGCACACATGCGAAAAATGGCGAAAAAAGAAACCGAAACATTCATAGTAATATGGTTATAACTACCGAACAAGATTGTTTATGGTAAATTTATTATTATATCATAACAAATGCTTATATACTTGTTGAAAAACGACATGGTTCATAGGTATTACTCGAAAAGAAACACTCAAAACAATAGCTCAAAGTTAGGTTGGCAATTTTTTTTTTTTTTTCAACAGACCGATTTGTATTCAATCTCCAAAAATTTATGTTTTTCTTATAATCCTAAATTAGGTTTGCACATAACATCAAGGTATATACTATAAAATAATAGTTTCACTTACTTTTTCCAAGAATATATGACTTTTTATAACCAAAACACTTGCAAACACGTAACGTATACACGCGACGACCGCAAATGTTCATGTGCGGGTGTACGGTGGCCAGTACACAGGCCATCTTGAAAAAAGGCGCGAATCTATGATTGTGTCCCACGAAGTCGAACTCTGGCCAGTTGACGGGCCAGTGTGCTCTAACGCGGGTCGTAAATGTACATAAGATTCAATATTCAAATAAAAATCTATGAGATAACGACGTTGAAGTTACTGTCCAGTTTACTGGCCACTTTGTATGAGCCGTCCTATAAAGGGAACAATACTATTAAGCACTAATTTGTAAACATCAAAGCCTTCACGTACAGAGAGGAATATTTAAAAACTAAAATAGGAAAGTGTTAAAATTAAAGATGGTGTGTCTGTGGGTGTGTAGTGTATGGTGCGTGTTGAGTGTGTGTTGCGGGTTGTGTGTGTGTGTGAAAGTATATTTGTTAGAGTGAGTGTAAGTGTGTGTATTAAAATGTGGTCTACAAAACTATCTAATTTATCTAAATCAAGAAGACAATTTATAATTTTTGCGTTACATTTGGATTTGCACAAGGGGTATATGTTTAAAATTGTGTAAGTGTTATTGTACACATGACTGCTAAGGAAGCGGAAGAAGCGTTGGGTCGAAGCACAATTTGTACGAATCGAGGGACAGACCGAATGCTTACGTCGTTGGGAGATCAAAGAAGGATCGTAGGGAGTGTGGCCGTGAGTTGTCATTAAAAGATTGAGTATATATAATTTACGAACAGTTAGAACCTTACAAGTTTTGTAAAGGTCTGTGGTCGGAAAGCGATAGGGTAACTGCCAACCCACCTTCAACAGTGCCCTTTGGGCGCGTTCTACTTTCAACATGTGGGACCTTCCTGAACCACCCCAAGTAACAATACAATATTAGATGAAGGATTGGCAGAGTGCTAGATTATACTCTTCGGTCTTCTGTATAACCTGCCGCAGCGTGTGTATGTGGTCTACGGTTACCGTTCTACGGACAATGGGCCTCATCAGAAGGCTTAAAGTCACCCAAAGGGCAATGGAGAGGGCAATGCTCGGAGTTTCCTTGCGTGATCGTATCAGGATTGACGATATCCGCAAGAGAACCAAAGTTACCGACATAGCCCGAAGGATCGCCAAATTGAAGTGGCAGTGGGCAGGGCACATTGCTCGAAGAACAGATGGTCGATGGGACCGTAGCGTTGGAAGGCCTCCCACAAGGTGGACCGATGACCTAGTGAGGGTCGCGGAAAACCGATGAATGCGAGACGCACAGGACCGGTTGTTGTGGCGACACTTGGGGGAGGCCTATGTCCGGCAGTGGACGTCTTTCGGCTCATATGATGAACCATCAATGCTAACAGTCACTTACAAAAGTCAGGATTAAACTATAAAAAACCTAAACTAGCCACAGGCGTAACAAGCATGCTAAATTGTTAAATTATGTGAGACAAGTACATAACAACAACTTAAATATCATGTTCCTGATAGGTGATCAATGTTTAGAAAAAAAAACAACGTATGAGACAGATCACTACTTGCTAAAAAACAAATATTGTTTTTAAACACTTCCTTTTCACCAATTACCACAGAAACAACTCGGAGAACATTGGTGGTTGAAAAAAATGATTATTCGTTACTTTTATTGCAAAAGGTTTCTGTTACAGCAGCATCATCTGTTCCGTCACAGTAGGTAATTTCAACAAACGCCTAAAATATGTACTTAGCCAGAATTTTGGCATTTTGAACTCGGTCAGCAACGTTGCGTTTAATTCAGTTTCTTCTTAAGAGGGCGCCGTGCAAACGCAGGCCGCGCAGTGCCGCCCTCATCGTTTGTTTGGTTATTTCTTTTATTTTAGAATGAAAATGCAGAAAATAAGCACGTTAAGTTGTGCTCCACAAGATTATACGTTAGTATAATAAACGGTAGTTTTAAATTGTTTAGTTTAAACCAAACAAACTGCACGGCCGGCGTTTGCACGGCGCCCTCTTAACCTTTTTAATGGCTGTCAACTTTTTATTTTCTAAATTGGTTCAATACCTTGCTGTGTGGTGATGTTCATTATAGCATTACTCCTGCCTGCCTCAATTGCTTCTGTCTGACAAATTGCAGCTGTGGTGCAGAATCCCGGAACACTTGGTCGTTCGAAACCAAGCAGAAGGTAATGATGAAATAAAAGTGTGGATGCCGACGAATAAACTATAAAAGCCCACTTTTTTTGTCTCCTTCAGTCAAAAAAACTCTTAAATTATCAAAATCTATCCGGCCAATCTAAACAGCTCAAAAAGGTTATAACAAAAATCTTGAACAACGAACAACAATAATAATTGTTTACTTTATAATTTATTTGGTCGCTAAACCACGACAGTTATGGATTTTCATACAATTTTTGCCGGCCGCTACTCGCATGTATTTTGCCAGTACAATTTCGATTTATTTCAAAGGAGGTTGTCAAAGTAATGCTCAAATTTCCAAGCATGGTTGAGAAAAATGATTTTTCAAGGATTCATTTTACCACTTTGTCGGCGTAATTAATATGTATACCCATTACCCATACCAAATTCTAACTTTCTAGTGCAAAGCGTCTCTGAGTTCAACCGCGAACAGACAGACGGACAGACGGGCAGACGAACATGGAGAAAGTAGAAGGGTTTCTTGTTGACTACGGAACACTAAAAAACAGCATTTATCATCAACGTATACTACTAAAATGATGATCTTTCTACTCTTTGATCATGTGTGTCACGCTAAGCTATAAAGCAAGTTATGTTGCATACAGGGTGAATTTTACACGTGGGCATGGATCCGAAACTATGAAGAATAGTGAAAAACACTAAAAAGAGTCTCGAGTCCTTTTATGAATACTAAAACTGCATCTTTGGGTTTTTGAAAAACGGTATTCCTAGCTAGGAACCGATACGGTTGATTTAAAAAAACAACCTGTATCATTTTGATCTTTATAAGCGACACTTTCGGATGGTGTAGAAACTATCCGAAAGTGTCGCTTATAAAGATCTAATTCTGGGAAGAAATAACAAAAAATGGTAAATTAAAAGCAAGCGCTTATTTTTAACAAATACTAGAATGTTTAGTTTTAGAAGTTAATAAGGTGTCTACAAATCCAATCGATTTTGATTTGAAGTACATACTTCTGAAGCAGAAAACGGTTTTGAACTGGCTTTAAATTAAAGCTTTGGAACATCATACGCAACCATATTACTAATTTAAAATGTTAGTTCATCAAAGCACACTTTGAGGCTTATAACCCTCACCCCTGGAATACAACAAGTACTTAATACTTTATTAAAAGCCGTACACTGCCGTACACCGTCTGGTACTGCTGTTTCAAAGGATTTAATAATAATTCTGCATGTTCCCCTTATGTACTTCGCATAAAGGAAGCATCTGTTTTGGTTTACACCAAAATGGACACTGTTATGCACATGAGATTCAAGAACCTTTCTATTCTACCATTCTATTTAAAATATGACTCAGTACATCTGTAGTGTACATTCGCTCTTGGCAGTAGATTTAGTTATGCCAAATGATAGGAATGGCTTTTCGAAAGAACAGAAACACGTATCGCATAGCATCAGTGCTCATGCTCGTATATGAAAAAAGACAAAACACTATTTCATACACAAATCTGCATTGTCCTCGTATAACGTTTTCTGAAAGTGAGAACTATGTAGGTCATTATTTGGGGTAGATTTCAAGATTGTTTGGTATGCGGCGTACCCAAATGTTCTTACTTTGGTATTGTTCAAGTCAAGTCAAGTCAAGTCAAAGCATTTATTTCAATTAAACCATTTCCAGGCACTTTTGAATTGTCAAGGTTGTCAAGGTGGTTCGTCAAATCGTTGAGTTGAAGTTCCAGTTTTAGTGGGAATTAGAATGGTGATTCTGAATATTTCCATCCCGGACGGAAAACTATAGTTATTTATTAGTATTATGTGAAATAATTAAAAGAATATTAGATTATTTCAATGATGATGATGAATGATGAAAAACAGTAATATGGTGCGGATATTATGATAAAATATTTTTCTATGCATTGAACACACTTTAAGTTTGATTTTCAGGAATTATCGGTCGTGTTTCGCTAGTAGTATGAATTACTCGCGCCACAAGACCGAAATATCATCGTCTGCCTAGCAAAAGGCTAGGCAACAACCCAGCCTCTACAACCCAGTAAGTAACCGGGTAAATCGGTATTTCGTGGTAAGACTAGTTTCAGATTTTCTGGCTTCTGACAGTCCGTAATGACAGCCAAATATCTACAAATGAACGATGAGCCGGGATTTAACGAATCACTAAGCGTGAAAATGACTTAACGTGCTTTCCGAAGCATGGAGTCTCAGTATGTTAAATGGTCACCCATCCACAGACCGAACTCGGCAAGCGTTCCTTAACCTGAAGATCGACCGCTCTTCTCCACGACCGTAACATAATTTGTTATAACACATTAGCTAAAAATGAGCGCACTAATTTTACTATTTTAGAAGTCGGTTAAAAACAGGCAAAATAAAAAGCAGGTCCATATTTTGTATGTAGTTGCTGCTTCAAAAAGTATTGCATAATGTTGTCCTTAATACGAAACTTGAAAGCTTTTCAATTATAGCTTGTGAACGTGTGCGTGAATGGTGATGCAAAGTCCAGTCTGTGTTTGCGTACCGTATAATTATAATATCGTCTGGACTACCCCGGACCCCTTAGCAACCCTAGACCCCTTAGCAACCCCTGTCTGCTTTGTAGTCGTACTTACTCATTTAATTTAGACGATGCGTTCGGCTTCGAGTGACTCACCTTGGTTCAGGTGTTGCAAAAGTACGGTTTCTTTCTATTTCGTATTTCTCGAATTTGAAATATGTAATGTTACGAAAAACAAACCAACAATAAAGAGTTTGCTTTCGTAACATTTCTGAGAACGGGGAAAAAATCACTTAGGTAATGAATTTTGTCTATACAGGATGGCATAAACCTGTTGCAACACAAATTAAGTACATATTTTTTTACTAAACGAAAATATCCACAAATTTTTTGATGATTATATTACATTATATGCTTTACAGTTTTTTGTGGAAAATGATATCTGCCTAATTATCATCTTTTTGCTACATAATGGCTTTTTGTTGGGTTAGTCGAAAATTTCAGATATTTTCAAAAGTCCAATTAAAAAGGTAACAAACATTCTGCGACACTGATTTTTTCTATAGAACTCTATAGAAAAAATCAGGATCTGCCGAACCTGGTGAGTTCGGTGGTCAATTAACGATTGTGGTTAATTGCCTAGAAAATGCTTCACTCAAACTTTCAGTTGTGTAATATGCTGATTATGGTTTGCAGCGCCGTTTCGTTAGAACCACTGGTTTTCTTAGCTCACGATTAATTTAATGAAGTCCAAAAATGGAAGTCGTTTTACAATTTGCTGAGGAACTTTCGAATTAAATTATTGAAATTATATAAGTATAGTGACCATAGCCCTGGAAACTAACCGAAAAAAACTTGTGGTTCTTTAACTAATAAAAGGATAGGTTAACCTACCAAAAAACTGCATAATTCTGTCATAGATTGAAATTTGGACACCCTGTAGAAGCAAAACTTTCAACATTTTCACAGCACATGTGGGTGTTAAACACTCAAGAAAGAAGAAATTTTACCGACTAAACTGAAACTGTTCAAAGATTCTTACGCAAAGGCGACTTTTTTAGGTTTCTCTTTGGAACTTTGAAAGTATTGCGATTTTGAATATCGTCACGTTCTCTGGTCACGTTGGCTGGTCACGTTGGAGGGTCACGTTGGCTGGTCACGTTGGCGGGTCACGTTGGCGGGTCACGTTGGCTGGTCACGTTGCTTTGGAAAAAGGAGCTAAAAAGGCACGTTTTTTATTTTTATTTTTATTCAATTTCAGATTAGTTGCTACCAACTGCATTAGATTGTTTAAAAACTGGACTTAAAACGGACGTTTTAATTAGTTTTTACAGTCAGGCCATCATCACGTTAAATTTTTAGTATGCAAATGTAGATAAATAAGTCTCTATTCAAAGAAAGTAATAATTATTATGAAACCAGTATCAGACATCGATCATACAAAAAGTTTGCGTCTTGTGTTTCAACTTTCCCGTTTGTAAATTTGATGCTTGACAAATTGCCAGACAGGTAGCGGGACGCTAGCTGCAGTGTGCGGGGAGCGAAAGGGAATTTAATATTGTGATGAAGTATAAAGCGCGCCACCCGGATTACGGCCCACAGCCACCCCATGGGCGCCGAGTTTTGATCAAAGGGAGTCCGGTGTATCTAGCATAGATGTATTTTGGTGCGTGCAAATCGATAATACCCCCTTTTTGTCTAGAGTGTTAGTAGGTTATGTGGCACTCTGGAAAAGTGGTTGTGTGGTACTTACCAGCACACTAGTAACTGTCTACTCGAGAAAATCAACCTGTGCTCCAAGATACAGACTACACAACGTGTAACAGAATAAACGTAATACCTTGAAGATCATTTTACTCATCATTACGAACAATTTTTATTATTATGGGAACGACCTAAAAAAACCAGCTGTTCAGTACAGTCTGTTGTCAACATTATCTGACCCACCCTAAAAACAAACGAATTTGGATACTCTGCCTGAAACAATAAGGTTTATTCAATTTATATGAGCTAATCAGACAAGTGCTCGCTAACATTGTCGGAGCCACCGAAAGTTTGTTAAGTAGTTAGTTAGTTAGTTTTGTTAAGGTATTTTAATAATTATCTCGTTCTTGTGGCTTAGCGGTTTGATGCTGTATTGGCAACGAACAACGTGTGGGTTCGAAAACATTGTCCACCTATTATCAGTTTCTTTTTATCAGTTTCTTGTTAATTTGATTTCATGTCTACAATATTGCTTGCATTATTAAAGAACGACCAATATGATTTACGGCTAATAACTTATCTTGTAAACAGGTGGGTAAATTAAAAAAACTTAAAGTTCACAGAATTTATATTTACCAACAATGGTTGGATACGAAGTACAACATATATTTGCTTCGTGAGGTAGATAATAAATTCATCTAAGTGACAAAAGTTACACTACGCCTAATAGCAGTGACTGCGCCCACACGTTTGTAAATCGTTTCACATAACTCGTTAAGTATTTTTAAGCAATTTGGTTTAAAAAAAGCATCATGTCGCAACTTAATGACTATACCAAACAACAACAACAACATCATCATCATCATCATCATCATCATATCAGCCGAAAGACGTCCACTGCTGGACATAGGCTTCCCCCAAGTGTCTTCACAACAACTGGTCCTGTGCGTCTCGCATCCATCGGTTACCCACGACCCTCACCAGGTCATCGGTCCACCTTGTAGGAGGCCTTCCAACGCTGCGTCTTCCGGTACGCGGTCGCCACTCCAAAACTTTTCGGTCCCATCGACCATCTGTTCTGCGAACAATGTGCCCTGCCCACTGCCACTTCAATTTGGTGATCCATCGGGCTATGTCGGTAACCTTGGTTCTCTTGCGGATATTGTCATTCCTGATTCGATCACGCAAGGAAACTCCGAGCATTTCCCTCTCCATTGCCCTTTGGGTGACTTGAATAAACCTTAATGTTACAGGTAGAGGGTCCAAATTCGTTTATTTTTAGAGTGGGTCAGATAATGTTGACAACAGACTGTACATTTTGTCGTTTTATATGCACATAAATGTATGGGACAGTCGATTAGTTTTCTCGGGATTTCAGAGTTGGTCCCATAGTGAAAGTTGTTTATATTGATGAGTACAAGTACTCTTCATTATGAACAACTTACCGTTGTATGTATGTGGCGTGCGGCTGCTTTAATGTTCGTTTTAAATAACAGTCGGTGTAAAAATAATAAGCGTATAGGCGGCCTATATGTGTGTATGAGTTAGACCGTACAGATAAAAAATTAGCTCGATTTTGTCAAATGTGACATCTAGTTGAATATAGGGAATTATTATTTATTTTACTATTAATCGCCAAATTGTATAATACGTTAAAGGAAACAAATTGCGGTGTTGCTAGGGTTAATTTTTTTTTTTTTTGCTGGGAGTTACTTTATAACATTAATCAAGAAAAAGAATACAATTTCATGATCTCATTATATAGAAATAATAGAACATAATATAAATTAGTACATAATTAGGTTTTTATTATGAGCTTAATAGTGAAGAAGTTATATTTTGGTATTTAAACGTGCAAAAGTTTGTTTGCACAGGCTGGCATCAGGCAGGCATCTTCTGGGCACTGGTTTCGATCAGGCATGCATCTTCTGGGCTCCATCATAGACCTCATCTATGATGGAGCGAGCGTGCCCAAAAGATGCCTGCCATTTTCTGTGACTAAAAAGTCGCCTATGAAAGTGTAGCTCTATCAGTGATGATGTTTTATAGTCTGATCAGTTATTCCAGAGATTAACTTTTACAAACCAACATCAACCTGCTACCTTTTATTACATTCGTTTTTGTACATAAGTTACGGTGAGCGGACGAATGCAGCAATGCATGTCAAATTCGTCGACTGTTCATTTATTTAGCCACATGCTAATAAACTTACATATCTCATGTATTAAGAAACAAACCAAAAGAAGATTTTGGGAGAGAAAAAGAAACAAGTTACATACATCAATAAGTTTTATTAATATTTAACATAAACTGACTTTACTTTATAATATAATAATAATGACTGCTGATTTTATAAAGTTGCGACAATTTCCAATTAATTGTTAGAAAATATACATATTTTAAAACCCATAAATAACTACAATAGTTAAACTTGTTTATGTTGTAATAGTAAGTTAAATTATTCCCTCACAAATATAGAAAATGTAAGATTAAACAAGTCATTTAAATAAACATAACAGTTAACAAATAATAAAAGATAAAATGTAATCAATTGCAATATATCATTCTAAATTACATAAAACACATACATATAAACAGCTGAATAAAATATTAACTTATCGCATAATAATTACTTAGATTGGGGTATTAAGAGCGTCTTTATTTTCCCCGGATACTGGCACAATTAATAGTAGTTAAGTACTTACTAAAAACAGTCACAATCATACATTTTATGGCTCTAACAACCCGAATATATCCGTTGCATCAATCAGAAAATGACCGCCGTTTTCTTTTCTTCATAATCTCTCAACAAACTTGTTCTTCAAACGGGGACATGGCTTTCAGCATCTCGTTGAGAAGAAACTCATCTCTGAAGTTTCGACGCATTGCAGCCCTGTTGTCCTCCCCTAAAATCATCATACGTAAGTTAAGTGTTATGAACGACTTCCAGGGTTGCGGAATTTGTTTGAAAGAGTTACCGCGGTCCCGGAACGCAAAGAGCAATAGAAGGCACTCCCTTCCGCTCCACCCAGAGCGGAAGAAGTCATTTGATGATTTCCCAACCTTAAAAAAAAGTATTATGTACGACAGGCATGCATAAAGCCAACTTTGGGCCCTATGAATTTCCGTTAAACATAATAATGTTGTTTGTTGATTGATGTTTTAAAAAAAACTTTTAATGATTACTATTACTTAGGTTTAAAAATCATTAAAAATATTAATGCTTTCTAAAAATAAAAATTCAAGCCTTTCAGTGTGGGTGAGATTTAGTAATCTTAGGAAGATTGTCTTCTTTCCGCGCCGCGTTTACGGAAAGTAGGCTTTTATATTTACCGTATTATCAGTACCTCAAATAAAAAATTGGTTTGAAAATTATTAGTCTACAAAATTCGGTGTGGTGTAGCAGCAGTCGCCGACCAAACGTCTCTGAATGTCTCAGATGCACGCGCGAGCGACGTCCGCTGCTCATACCTCAACGAGAATGTTCCAGACTGGTAGTAGGTACATGGGTCAGGGTCATTAATGAGAATTTAAGCCGGCAAAACCTTTAATTCATTATAAAGATTTACGACATAGCCGTTTAAAAGTTGCCGGTAATCACTTGGACTATAGGCCCGTCACGCGGCTTCTTTAGCAGCATAAGGAGTTCGACGAGAAAGGCCTCCATGGTGATGTCATCCTCGAGCTTCAACGTGATCATGCGGCTGAGAGTCTCGAAGCTGCAGTCCGGGGTGGTGTAGCGATCACCTGCAAGCATTTAAATAAAATGGTCAATACGTTGTTTCGTAGTCAATGTGAAATTTTGAGTGGAGGGAGTAACAACCCTCCAAAAAAATTGAGGAAAGATTCTTATATTCTTTTGTTACCAGTTGAGCAGATTTCTGAGCGAACTAAAACAGTTAGTCTGTATAGACCCCTAAATAAAAAAAAACAGAATTTGTGTGATATTATCTGGTAAGTTAACGGAAATATAATTTCGTAGGTTAGTAAAACTGTTACGTTAGTCACGCAGTCTGAGTTTGGGGTCTGGGTTCGATTTTCAGGTCGTGGCAACCTGTTAATGGGGTTTTCCAGGAATTTATCTGTGACTGTTTGGAGGTTGCAATTTGTTGGTGTGACACCACCGTGCCATGGAAAGCACGTTAAACCATTGGTCCTGCACCAGATCTCCAGTCGTATCGAATTACCATCCCATCTGCTTATGAAAGAGATGGAAGTGCATCTGTGCTTGCGCACACATTTTCCACTGTAACATCTCTTGTTCGATGGCTAGGCTCCGTTGAGATTGACCGCCATGGCCGTAATCGGTCACGATGATAATATTATTATTAAAATAAAGACTGTATATAACTTACGCATCATTTGCATCTTGACGAGTGTCACGATCTTGTTCAGTACTTCCTGTAACAAAAACAGAGTTCATTGATTAACTAATCCTTTTAATGTTAACCTGTAATAAGACACAAAAGATTTATAATAATTAACTTTTTAAAATGTATTTATGACTACTGTGACTCAAAGACTTCGTTAACTCCATATGTTTGCCTAAGTAACGGTTTATACAACGTGTAACAGAATAAGCGCAATACCTCTTAACGGGCCATTGTACTCATCATTATGAACAACTATTACATCATTTGTTCAGTACATTTTGTCGAGTTAAGCGCGCACATTAATGTATGGGGCACATTCATTATTATTTTCGCAATTTCAGTGTTGGTCCCATAGCGAAAGTTGGTCTTATTGATGAGTGCAATGACCCCTTAAGAGGTATTACGTTTATTCTGTTACAGGCTGTATATAATTTTTTAAAAATCTTAACGATTAACATTCAGCAGATTAGCAATCAGCTTTACAAGAGAATTTGCGAAAAGTATGAAAGTCCAGCGCGCATGCCGCACAGATTCACGTAGTTTTCAATTAACATAAACAGTTTAACCAATCGATTGCACTATCGTTGTACATTCAATCTAGGTAAACACCTAGATTATTATAGTATTGCATAAAAATACATTTATAGTATTGCAATACTGTTAAAGGCGTACAAAACCAAATAAATACGATTTCCATACACAATGCAAAGTTTATATAAAGCCAGCGAAAAAATAACTAGGAAGTAAGTTTACTTGCGTTATCCGCACAGTCTAAGTCTCAGGCAAAACTCATTCTTATTAAATTAAGTAAAATTAAGGTAAAACTAAAAACGCAGTGTGCAATCAGAGGGCCAATTCTACATTTTTTTTAGCAAAACGTTCGCATTCGCTTGTCAGTTGCAATTTGTCAAAAAAGCCTGATGTCTGTATGTATGTGTGTGTGTGTCTGTCGTAGTCATCGTAGCTAAACGGATGGACCGATTTTAATGCGGTTTTTTTCATTCGAAAGCCAATTTCCTTGGGGTGGTTTTTAGACATGTTTGGTAAACATCGGTTCAGCGGTTTGAAGAGTATCAGCTCTTTTCCAAAATGATGTAAGGCATTTTTGGCATAAAATTGAATTATTTTTTTGATTTACGTATGATATATTAAATTTATTGCCCAATAGGTTAGTTTAGTTTAAAAAGCTTAAAATAAAAATTAAATTAAAAATTTAAAAAACCTCCTACGCAAAAAATAACCCATAAAAAGTAAAGAAATAATTATCCCAAAAAATGATTAAAGTCGCAGCGGGGTATCGCTATGTAACAAACTTGAAATATCGATTCTGAACTAGTTTACGTTTTATGGGTTGTTTTTGGCGTAGGGGGTTTTTTAATTTTTTTTTTTATTTCTCTTAAACGTTGTCGATGTCGCGGTTTACTGCGTTACATAATATATTCTATCTTTTCATAAAAAAATAAACCGTTACTAAGTTTAAATATTGATTAACAAATTCTTTATAAAAAAAAGCTAGTTAATATTTGAATTCAGAATCTCTTAAAAAAATAATGTAAGCATATGTTTAGATTTTTTATGGATAGGCCTTATATTATTATCTTAACAAGATGATAAGTATCTTTTTTCAGTACATAAGTTCTCAATAAAGATCATAGCAGCGCTGAGCAAAACGGTCAAAATAAAAGTTTCGTTGTGCCTAGGGGCCGTACCATGACGTGCTAAAACGTGAGTCACTCGAGCGAGAAACAGGGATGGAGCTATATAGGGTGTATAGCCTCATCCGTCTCGCTCGAACGACTCACGCTTTAACACGTCATGGTAGGACCGCAGCAGTCGATATGGCACAAACGGAGTCTTGAACAGAAGCTTAGTAATTAATTTGACGTCAGACGACATCTTATAATATAATATTATAATATAATAGACAATTAGACATGATATAGGAAACTTACGAAAACTTTATCAGTGTCAACTTCGAATTCTTTTTCGGCCATCTTCGTACCAGGGCTGTCAACCGCGTAGGGATGCACAGCTTCTGAAAAATACAGTTAACAAAATTAAGCTAAATAATGGAGTAATGTAATCGTATGTTATTTATTCACGTACCGCGCCATACGACACACACTTCGGCTGCATGCAGAATGTGGTGACTGAGAAATATAGTGCCTCTTAATTTAGACCTACCTATCTGCATGTATAATTTTAAGGTAAACAGCACAAAGAACCACACAAAACATGCCAAATAAAGGTGTTTAGGGGTCTGAACCTCAAAAAACGAAACCTATAAATATATCACTCGTTTGTCCCTCTGTCACAGACAATAATTTTCCGAATTTTCTAGGCCAATTCAGTTAGGTAGGTACATATAAGAACTATGGCCCAAAAAACCACGCTTGACGTAAATAAATACATTGTGAATATGAGATTACTTTTGGAGAACAATTTAGAAAATTAGAAATCGTTTACCAACTGTAAATAAATTATAATTCAAAGATGAGCTTTGAATTATAATTTATTTACAGTTGGTAACATAAGGATCTCAAAAGTATTTTTTAATCATTTTAAAATATTCAATTTTAAGTTAATCATTATCACTCCCCTTTTCCTAGTGCCACCTAATAAAACTACTGGCCTAAAATAATGATTTTCTTATACATAGATTACAGAAAAACCTATAAGGAGCCTTTGGTTTCAAAGTAACACTTAAAAATCGTGATTCATTCGGATCCCTTTGCGCGGGTGCCAGACTCCCACTTAGCCAGTTTTATTTTATTCTTTGAGATATTTAATTTTATGATCGTCATTTCAGGACGAAAACGAAGTGAGCCAAACATCCTTAAAAATCGGCAACTTTAAAAAAATCTGCCATTGCACCATGCATTTATAGGGCGGCTGCCATCTTGTATGAACCATTTTGGACGTACGAATGCATCGAGTTTCTATTCAATCACTTATAGCGATAAGCGAACCCGACGAAAATAAAATCTGA
The DNA here is from genome assembly GCA_947386135.1 of Melanchra persicariae. Lineage (NCBI taxonomy): Eukaryota > Metazoa > Arthropoda > Insecta > Lepidoptera > Noctuidae > Melanchra > Melanchra persicariae. The sequence goes on from OX376643.1 coordinate 33,799,334, forward strand.
GTTGATCGAAATCACCATTCTAGTTTTAAAAATGACTACGTAACTTTCATTTATAGTATTATATTAACTTACTTACTTGTTATAGCAGGAGCTTTACGGAGCGATTCTTCAAAATGAAAAACACAGAACCGATTGGGACCCGGCACACAGGTGGACTGGCAGCGTGTGGGGTTGGCTAGCTAAACTTAGGTCCGCCCTTGCAAAAGCTCAATAAATCTACGCATGCGTAGTAAAGATTCAACTTAATTAAACTGAATATCAGAATTGCAATAAGTTCTATTTCAATATTTCCAATATCCGGGAACACTATGTAAATGTAGGTTTAAAATATACCCTCCACCTAACCCGCGGCGTGATGTCATGTTTACTTCAAGTTTATTAAGTTTTTCAAACTATTGTTCAACATTTCATGCCAATCTGAAACCGTTTTCCAAAAAAAATATTGTTTACCAAAATAGGACAGTGAGCCAGAGTTACGGGAAAAGCAGCGCTACTCTACCGGCCACTGTCAAATTCTTTTGTTTATAGAAAAGTAGCACTTCGCCCGCTACATCGTCCGTTTAGTACTTTCTTCTACGAATATCAACATGAAGTTTAACAATGTAAACGCGTTAGCATCACTGTTACCGTTGCGTTTATATTATTTTCATGGAAACCAAATGGTTTAATTCATTTTTCACTTCATTGGTTCGAGGCATATGTCAATTTAACTCGCAAGAGTAGTAGTATTTTAACGGTATATTTGTGTAGTACCTATGTCGTCAATGATCGCCCGGTTTAAATGACAACACGTGCAAATAAAGCCAAGTTCTCATGAGAGTAATAACCTATGTGATATTATGTGTTGACTTTATCTTGTAGTGGTGAAGGAAGTCTGTGCGTCGTTGTTGTTTTTCAGGAAATTCTGGACAATTCTGAAAGTTTTCAAGATAGCAGCTGTCTGTAGGCGAGTTTGGTAGGTGGAAGGGAGATATCTCTAGCGATTTCAATGATTTTTGTAGTTGTTCAGGTATTGCACTCCTAGTTGAAAGTACTTCAGGAATAATAGACGATAAAACATTTATTTGATGCAACACAACAACGGAAAATACAATAAAAAAGCATATTTTAAAGAAATACTGCTTTATTGCTTAAATAAATAAATACTCTTAAAGATAAATAAACATTTGACTTAGAATTGTATTTATGTTTATTTGTTTGCTAATTATTAGAGTTATTTTCGGATCTTAGTAGGTATCTAAGCACTTGACTATCATATTAGGGCAAACTGTGAATATATTTTTAAGGTATTCAATAAGTAAACAAATAAATTTATTTTTTAAGTGTGCATACTTAGACAGGTATTTATAACCGCCTTCTAAAAAAGGAGGAGGTTCTCAATTCGGATGTTTGTATTTTTTTTTTTTTTTTTATGTTTGTTTTGGCATAACTCCGTCCGTCAAATAACGAAGAAGCAACCAAAAACACTGACTTCCGAAATTAAAGTTATTTTGAACTTTGTAGTGTTTTTTGGAAGTCGGTTTCTTTTTTTTGTTCCAATATTTTTTCCAGCTATTTGGATTTAATAACCAAACTACTGAACAGATTTTGATAAAATTGCTATGGGACCATTTGGGAAGTATATCCTTTCCAACAAAAAAAGATTTTTTCAAATCGGTTGGCAAGCGACGGAGTTATGCCCGAACAAAAAAAAAAAAATTATATATTATTTTTCTACATTTTATCAATGAGGCCTATAAGAGCCAGTAAATTAAAAAAGGAAGTGTGCTATAAAAATTAAAAAGTTATTTTATGATGCAGTGGTTTGAAAATCGAAGGAAAATGTTCAACCCTAATAGGTTTTTTTCAAATTTTACCTATCCACGAAAAAAAAGTACGTGTTTAAACAATAGTTTTTGAACTCATTATAAGACTTTATCTACACCCATGATATGAATCTTCTATAAAAAGTTCTTTTCTAATTCATGAAAGCCAGGTACTTACGCCTTTTCCTATTGTTTTCTCGACTTTTCCGGTAATAATTGGTTAGAAAAAACCAAACCTTCCTCATTTTCTGCACTAGAAATATCTGGTGGTGCGTTATCAAAGTTTATATCACTCATTTTTGTAAACAACAAAGTAATAATTTTTTGCAATTCTAATATCGAACAAAATAATTCCGGGACACGACGTGTATTCGAATAACCTATTTATACGTTTTTTTTTATTACGGCGCTGTGATAGTGAAACGCGCGTGCATGACAATGTTCCGTTTTTGAAATTCATAAAGATACCACGAATTGAGTAGTGAGAATGTGGCTGGCTGTTTGGTGATTCCTTTGCTTTTTCGATCTCATTTAAAAAGCGAAGGAGTTGCGTAATTAAATTTAGTACAACATTATAACACTCGTTTGGATCATCCAAACGAGTGTTATAATGTTGTACTAAATTTTAATTTTAATTATGGTTACTATGACACTGGTTGTTTTAATGTTGCAATTAGCTAACTGTTTCAGAAACTTTTATACAGGATTTATAGCATGGAAGTAGATAAAAGACTATGCCATTGGTGTATTTTGGTCGCACGTTTGCCTATTTGATAGTTGTGTTTCACCAGTTGCGAAATTTATTATTTAATTTTTACCAACAAAAGTGTAATAGGTCAAAAGGTATAACAATTTAAAATAATAATAATAGTAAAGATCAATCCTCTCCTGAAAAAAATACTTGTTTTGAGTTGCAACAGTAGGTATTCTTCCAGAGCAACGATTAAATTCTCAAAATCAATTAGAACTGGGTCCAAAACCTTAGCAGGATCTCAAAATCAAAATTGAAATCCAGATTTGAAATCCGCTTTGATAACAATCTGTCCTTGAACTAAAAAGTTTCTGACTAAAAACTAAAAATGTTTGAACATAGAAGCTTTTTTGACAGTTTGAGACTGACATGCGAATGCGAACGTTGTTTAAAGATTAGTAGAATAAAGTCCTCCGATTTAAGTATATCTACATATTTCTCTGCTTGTACGTATGTTTGTATTATAATTATGAATTTTATTAGTTATGTTTTGAATATACCACGGCAATATACGTATCCTTTTTCTTTCTCAATCAAATCCATCCAAAAGATATTTGTCTATTATGCGATAAAAAATAAAGATTTCATATAACACAAATGCAACTTAAATAAGACCGCCCATTGACCCTACTATTTTTTTTAAGCTCTGTTGTAATTCGTTATGGTGTACAATAGGGAGGGTGTGTATTTCTATTGTATTTTATTCTATTCACCGACCGACGCCACTTGGACCGGTTCTACTCATCTCCTATAATTTAAGCCGGATTCAATATTTTTTGCGTGGTAATGTACCAGAGCGGGTCGATTTTTTTTTTCGTCTCGATTTACTCCTGCCCCACCGCTTTTAGGCATGATATGAAGTAAATTTCTCACTAGCGCGAAGTAATGCGCTGGTCAACCCCCCCCAATTCAATAGAGTATTCTACTAGGTAGAAAATGTATTATAATCCTATTGAGTCCGTCCGTTAGATTTTCAAAAAATATTGGACACGTATTTTATGCCATTTCAAATCGCAAAAAAATGATAAAGATAAAGCGCATCAAAGTTCAACAGAGGGGGCTGGTGACGTCACTTTGCTAGTAAAAATTGTACTATCGTAGTGACGTCATGCGAGTTTTAACGCACTGTACCTTCGTAATTTTTGTTTACTTATGTGAAAAAATAAGTGTCGAATATTTTTTGGAAATCCTCTTTTGGAAATCCCACTCCGTTGAGATTCAAACAGTTGACACCGTATTTATTCTGTCTCTGTAATATTTGTAAAAATAGTGGTTAAAAGTTGTTCGATCCATTAGTGCTGTGTATCACTGTAAAGCTTGTAAAACGGACTATATAGTGATATATTAAACTCATCTGGACTCCATCGGTATCGTGAGTAAACAGTGAAAAACTTTTAGAAAAAAATGTGCAATGACTTGCGTCCCTGACCTAGGGCAACCCGCAGTTCGGCCGCTTCTACGCACACACACTGGGCGCAGTTTAAACATCTTGAACTTACGCTACGCGTTTAGAGCAGACATAGCTTACGCTATGCTACCTTGGAACAACGCAACTGCATTTTTATCGTAGTTCTGGATCGTTGTGTGGTCGATCCACAAACATCGTTGTCAATTCGTACGTACACTTGACAACAGGTGGCGCTGCTGGTACCATATTAATAACTTATATTTTTAAAAATTATATCTCAACAAGATGCCGTAAGTGCAAAGAACCCCTCTCTGCTGCCTCCTAACCTGCTGCAGAGCCACGTGCTTCATTAAATGTAACAGACTCAAAAAAAGTGTTGACTGCTCCGGACCATACTGGCACGAGCAACGTCTCCTTTCGCTCGAAACGGCCACGTGTGGCCGAATCACCTAACAACCTTTCAGCTGAAGAGACTGCCGGTGATAAAGCTGCGTACCTGGTTCATGACAATCAACAGCACGCTCTAGACGGAACACTTATCGCAACCATTCGCCGTGATATTGAATCTGTTATTGCCTTCCAGTTACAGGTATCACTTAAAGCATACTTTGAGGATGAATTTGTTAGAATGAAGGACAGTCTTAAGTTGCTCAGTGAATTGAAGGATTCGGTAGCTTTTATGAGTCAAACGTTTTACGAAATAAAGGCTGAATTTGACAGTAACAAGGAGATTATCAAGCAACAGAGCTCGGAGAATGAAACTCTCAAGAAGAGTGTGTCGGATTTGTCAGAGCGTGTAAACTCTCTAGAACAGTACTCACGGCAGGACAATATAGAAATCAATGGTATTCCCGAAAACAAAATTGAAAATCTCCCGAGTACTATATTACAGCTGGGAAATGTGATATCTCATCTCACACCATCCAAGAGCAAGACATCTTGTCATTTACGCGTACCAGGAAATTGGATTCCCAAAGTGACCGTCCTCGCTCTGTTATTGTTAAACTAAGGAGCATTAGAGTTCGAGATGAGATCCTTGCATCTGTCACTAAGTTCAACCGGGCTCATCCACAAGATAAACTGAATTCTTCCCACTTAGGATATGGCGGCACTAAAAAGCCGGTTTTTGTCCTCTGGGTTATTTATTTATTTATTTATTTATTTATTTATTATACACTTTATTGTACACCAAAACGTAAACAAAAAAAGGAAACTTAAAACTAAAACACATACAATGGGCGGCCTTATCGCATTACGCGATCTCTTCCAGACAACCTGGGATGGACAGTATTTGCCTGGACATGAAATTGGGGCTGTCATAGGTATAACAATGTTATTAGATTATAATACAATAGATACACAAATACATACATACGCTTTATAATAGATAGATACATAAATATCAAAAAATACTGGCAGCAAAAAAATAAAAAAAAATAAATAAAGAAGTGAATGACCGATCGATATAATCACAGCGACAGGTAATGATCTTTGACAAGTCGTTTAAAAGCAGGTAACGACTGAGCGCGCCTTACTGGAACTGGCAATGCATTCCACAGACGGGCAGCTTGTACAGTAAAGGATTTATCCAAGAAAGTTGTGGAATGCATTGGCATATTCAGTCGTAAATTATCTGATGACCTCAGAAATCTAGTGTGGGAATCACAGAGAAACTGAAAGCGATTCTTAAGGTAAAGAGGGGTGAAAGGGGAAAAAAGGACATTGTATAATAGGGAAAGAATATGAGCATTCCGGCGAAGGCGAATTGGTAACCACTTGAGCTTCACGCAAAATTCGGAAACATGGTCATATTTGCGTAAACCGTATATGAACCTTATACAGAAATTTTGAAGCCGCTCAAGTTTATCTAGTTGATCTTGAGTTAGGTCAAGATAGCTGGCATCAGCATAATCAAGGATGGGAAGAAGAAGTGATTGTGCAAGCGCAATCTTGGTGGCAATCGGAAGAAAATTTCGCAGCCTCCTCAACGATGCAGCAGATGCAAATAGCTTCCGGCTCACTTCTTGCAGTTGGGCAGTCCAAGAGAAGTTTCTGTCAATGAATATCCCCAAGTTTTAGGGTTAGACTAAAACTAAATAATGGGAAGAAAATCAACATCTGCGCTGTATATCCACCCCCACCAGTAACTCAACAGCAGCTGGACTCGTTTCTGGATGTAGCTTCGAGCATTATCGACACGATAGGTGAAGAGGTAGTCATACTTGGTGACTTCAACCTCGGCTTCATAAACTAGGATCTTGAGTCTAGCATCACTAACGCAGCTATAACTGTTCCTACTAACTATTACATTGGACTGGGATTTTCGCTAGTCGATTTCATGTCTCTAAACTCCTTGCAGCAGTGTCACTTTGTAAAAAATTCTAAAAACAGAATTTTAGACTTGGTTTTATCAAATGTGCTGACCGTAGTAGAAAAAAAAATGTGAAACTCCTCCACTGTGAAAAGTAAAAAAAATTATAGAGTAGACGAATACCATCCACCCTAGAAATAGATTTTCAGTTTGTAACGGTCGCTACATTAAAGTCTAAACAAACAAACTCCTTTAACTTCCGCGCTGCCGACTACGGATCATTCAATAGGAAACTTAGCGTTGTTGGCTGGAGGCCGTTACTGGAATCGTGTTCTCATGTTGACCAAATGGTCACTACTCTTTATGATCACCTAAATACAATTATCAGTGATACAATCATCGTTCCTAAACGAAAGCGTCTTAGCTGCAAATATCCACGGTGGTATACCAAATCTCTTATTAACATTTTGAACGAGAAAGAGAAACTAAGGGACCGTTTTAGAAAGTACGGGAACTCCCGAGACGAGATCGAATATAGAATTCTTAACGACCGGGCACGTGCTCTTATTAAGGAATGCTATAAGAACTATGTTCATATCATGAAGAGCATTATTCGGTACAACCTAAAGACTTTTTGGTAAAGCCAAAAATATGCGATCGTCCACAATTCCCTCTGTGATAAAATTTAACGATTCGGTAACGGTAAATTTAACAAATACGAGTATCTTCGCCAATGGTGGCCACCATTGGCGAAGATACTCGTATTTGTAATATTTTTGCCTCACAATTGTCGTTGACCTTTACTTCGGGTTGCAGCTGTAGTGGTGGACCATCCACTTTGAGCTGTCATAGGTTTCCTCAACACACTCTCAGCAAGGTTCACTTTACTGAAAGAGATGTCCTTAAAGCCTTTCAAAGGCTAGATATAACAAAAGGTGCCGGTCCTGGGGGTCGAGTCTGCTATTGCAATCGTGTCTCAATGACCGGTCTATTATCGATTTTTGACGTATAACGTCAAACTTATGACACATTTCCCATACAAAAACTGTCAAATTTGTCAAATATTCGATCAATGACCGGTCATTGAGACACGATTGCAATAGCAGACTCGAGCCCCTGATGGGTTACCTGCAATTTTCATCCAAAAATGTGCTCGTAATCTTGCTCTCCCACTGACTCTAATATTCAATAGGTCCCTAACTACTGCCCATTTTCCGTCAGAATGGAAAAAAGCAAATGTAGTCCCAGTGTATAAAAAAGGAGACAGATCTGATGCGACTAATTATCGTCCCATGTCAATGCTCTCTATTTTCTCTAAAGTATTCGAGTGCCTGCCTAGTTTGCCCCATCCTAACAGCCCACATTAAAGTACAGATTGCACCACAGCAACACGGGTTTTGCAGCAATAAATCGACTACAACCAACTTAGTGTCCTACCTGAATAATCTGTCCGCTTCCGTGCATGCTGATCTGGAAGTTGATGCCCTTTATACCGACTTCAGTAGCACCTTCGACAAAGCTGATCATCGAACGCTGTTGAAGAAGCTAGAAAACCATGGTGTGCATGGAAATCTCTTGGAGTAGTTTGGATCATATCTGGACGCGCGGAAACAAAGAGTGGTGGTGGAAGGTTATCACTCCTCAGAATATACTGCTACATCTGGAATGCCACAGGGATCGTATGCTGGGCCTATTTTATTTACAATCTTGGTAAATGATATATCAGACTGCTTTCGCCATAGCCAGTGTTCACTTTTCGCAGTCGACCTAAAAATTTATCGCAAAATTGGCTCACTCGAGGATGCCGATCTACTTCAATGCGATCTCAACTCATTGCAGGCCTGGTGTGATATGAACGGTATGGTACTAAACGTCAACAAGTGTCATCACATCACATTCTCACGTAAAAAACACATAATACCAACGCATTATTCACTCGCAGGTTGTTTGGGCGCATCACTACAAGATGTCAACGGTGTGCGCGCGCCCCTCACTATCAAGGTCACCTTGGTCGTGTTTCAAGACCATATATGGCAATGCGCGACACACAGCAGCGAGCCCCGCCCACAGCCAGCGCCGGGAACGAGAGAAGGAGTGGGACAGCGAGTGCAGACCGCGCGGCGCCGCGTCGGTGTCGCCACTTGCCCGCCAGTGCCCTCCTCATAAGCACGCGGAGCACGAACACAATCTTCAGAATTCAGATCAGAACCAGAACTTAAACTTATCAGAAAATCTTTGTATTTTTAAGTGTATTACAATATACACCGCATAAAGAACCAGCGTTCGTTTTTCATTCGCATCCAGACCTACAATATCTACTACAGAGCTATCGAAATCACGGCACAGCCGTAACAGTGGTCCTTCTACCGTCTTAGTAAGCGTTGGAAGAAAAGCTCGACGCCACCCTTTACCGCCATGTTGCCGCCGACCTAAGAAGAGAGGAGCCGACTGAGTGAGTTCGTTCCAATTACCTATTTGCCTACCTACTTAATTCCTGTTCCATATTCCTAGGAATAAGTATCTTCTGTGTGTGCCTGGTTTGGTTTGGTGTCGTGGAGCAGGCTTTTTTGATGCTTGGCAGAATATATTGCACAATCGCATTGTGCTACCTACCCATATAAATAAAAAAAATATATATTAAGTAATATCTATGGTACCTACCAAACTCATTTCATCAACAGCCGTTACAGCGTTGAGTAGGTAGTTGGGTACTTCGTACTTACCAACATTCTGCTTTACAGCAACATATTGGTTGCAGTTTCAAAGAAAAATCAGTTCTAATTTGCTTTAGGTACCTACCTACATAAAATATCAGCCATGAGTGAAAATTTCAAACAATTGATCTCAGCACGAGGTAGCTTAAAAGCTAAACTAACTCATTTCCAAAACTATTAAAAAAATATAATAGCATGTGATTCTCCCAGTGAAATTCAAATTACAGAACTCGAATGCCATCTATCAAAAATCGACAGTATATACACTCGGCGTCACAAAAATCGCACCTCTTTAAAAATTCCCTTCAAAGTCATTTTAACACTATTAATCAATGGTAGACATATGACTATAAGGTATCATTGGAAAGGCAATTTATTTAAATCAATGGATTTGGTTTTTTGTTTACCAGGGAATAAAAAAAGCAACCTAATGCAAATGATTAAAAAGTTCAATTTTATTTTATCAGCAAAAATTACAACAAAGTCCTTAAATAAAACTTAAACCTAGTGTTACCCCCCCTAGCCTTGATGAATGCTTCCATGCGTTCTCTCATGAACCTAATTAATGTGACAACAGTCTCTTGCGGAATGTTGTCCCATTCTGCAACGACGGCCGGCATCTTGGATTTCTTGGAGAGTGGTAGGGGCAGGATCACGTGCCCGTACTCGCCGTTTCAGTTCATCCCAAAGGTGCTCAATAGGGTTTAGGTCTGGATTTCGCGCCGGCCAGTGCATAACAGGGATTCCAACTTCTTGCAGGTAGTCTCTTACAATTAAAGCGGTGTGACAGCGGGCGTTATCGTGCATTAACGTGAACCCACTGCCAACAAAACCCGCATAAGGGACAACCTGCTCCTCTAAGATCTCTGTTATGTACCGAGCGGCAGTCAGCGACCCTTGCCTGCGAGCACTTCCAGTGCGAGAAACACACACAAGGTTCGTTTTGCCGTCGATTGACATGCCGCCCCAGAACATGCACGAGCCACCCCCGTATTCCACTGTCTCTTGAATACAGGCTTGTGCGAATCGTTCTCCTTGCCTCCTATACACTCTTCGACGCCTGTCGTTGCAGAAAAGACACCCTCGTCTCATCCGAGAAGAGCACAGCCCTCCATTGGTATATTGTCCAATCCACATGGTCACGGCCAAATTACAACCGGTCTCTCCTATGCTGTGCAGTCAATTTTGGCCCTGTAGCAGCCCTATGAGCTGCAATTTTCTTCTCCTGCAGTCTTCTTCTAATCGTGGAGACGCTTACAGAAGTTTTGCGAGCCGATTGCAGTTGTTGTTGCAGCTCAACAGCATTGGAGAACCGATTACGTCAAGACGTCGAAACAATGAAGCGATCGCCTCTTTCGGATGTGCACCGTTGTCTTCCAGATCCACGTCTTCGGATATAGCCACCAGTCTCTTGGAAGCGTTGGAACACTCGTCGAACAGCAAAACGACTCAAGTTCAGTTGCCGAGCAACATCACATTGCCGCATCCCTGATTGCAGTTGTGCAATGACTTGAGCGGCTTCATCTACAGTGGTATCCATCTTCTGGGGTATTTTTCTTGCTGTAGTTGTTCACGTGTGTTCACTTCAAAGGTTGAATAGCGGATGACCCACATTTAACCCGGGTCGCTCGTTTTATACCCTTGTAGGGAGGTGCAATTAGTGGCCGTTGTAATGTGTATTTTGACAACAGTTTTTTTAACGTTACGTGCTAATGAGATCTGTTGTGTTTAGGAATTCTAACTGTTGTTAATTTAAAGGTCGTTAAACATACTTTCAATTGATACCAATATTAATTGGGTTTAATGTATTCGTTGCTGGCGGGATATGCTTTAAACTTATTTTCGAAGAGGTGCGATTTTTGTGACACCGAGTGTAGGTTCAGTTTGACAAATTACAGACTGAAATCGAGATGCTGACTGATGTGGAGCAGCAGCAAAGTGCGTACGAGCAGCGCGAGGAGTTCGACAATAAGCTGTTCTCGCTGTTCGCTGAAGCCAGCGCGTTGATCAAGGCGAGCGCGGAGCCACCGTGACGAGCGCGAGATGAACTGGCACGACGCCGCCGGGTCCGCTGACGAAGCACATCGGGATTTTGTGAGGCTACCCAAGATCAACCTGCCTCACTTCGACGGCAACTTTCAGCACTGGCTCGAGTTGAAAGATACATATCATTCACTCATACACAACAACAAAAACATGAGCAATATTAACAAATTTCATTATCTTCGCGCTTCTCTCAGAGGCAGCGCATCGTTAATTATTCAAAGTTCAGAGTTCAGAGCAGATAATTATGCAATTGCATGGCGTCTACAAGCTGTTTTCCAGAGTCATCACAAACCGTCTCGCACGCAGGTTTGACGACTTCCAGCCTCCCGAACAAGCCGTATTCCGAAAAGGCTTCAGCACCGTAGACCACATACACACGCTGCGGCAGGTTATACAGAAGACCGAAGAGTATAATCTGCCTCTCTGCTTAGCGACTACGAGAAAGCCTTCGATTCGATCGAGACTTGGGCTGTGCTGCAGTCTCTCCAACGGTGCCAGATCGACTATCGGTACATCGAGGTGCTGAAGTGTTTGTATGAAAACGCCACCATGTCAGTCCGACTTCAGGATCAGAAATCAGAACCTATCCTCCTGCAGCGGGGTGTGAGGCAGGGAGACGTAATTTCTCCGAAACTGTTCACGGCCGCAATGGAGGACGTCTTCAAGGTTTTGGACTGAAAAAGGCTAGGCGTTAATGTCAATGGCGAGTACATCACTCATCTTCGATTTGCCGACTACATAGTCGTCATGGCTGAGACCACGGAGGACCTCAGTACAATGCTCGATGACCTCAGTAGAGCTTCCGAAAGAGTGGGTCTTAAAATGAACATGGACAAAACCAAGGTCATGGTAAATACCCATGTAGCACCCACTCCTATCAAGATTGGAGGCTCTGCACTCGAAGTTGTTAATGAGTACGTCTACCTGGGACAAACGATCCAGCTAGGTAGGGCTAACTTCGAGAAGGAAGTCAACCGTCGAATCCGACTCGGATGGGCGGCGTTCGGGAAGTTGCGCGGTATCTTCTCGTCTCACATACCACAGTGTCTCAAGACGAAAGTCTATGACCAGTGCGTGTTGCCAGTGATGACCTATGGACTCGAAACGTGGTCGCTCACAATGGGCCTCATCAGAAGGCTTAAAGTCACCCAAAGGGCAATGGAGAGGGCAATGCTCGGAGTTTCCTTGCGTGATCGAATCAGGAATGATGATATCCGTAAGAGAACCAAGGTTACCGACATAGCCCGAAGGATCGCCAAATTGAAGTGGCAGTGGGCAGGGCACATTGCTCGCAGAACAGATGGTCGATGGGGCCGAAAAGTTTTGGAGTGGCGACCGCATACCGGAAGACGCAGTGTTGGAAGGCCTCCCACAAGGTGGACCGATGACCTGGTGAGGGTCGCGGGTAACCGATGGATGCGAGACGCACAGGACCGGTGGTTGTGGCGACACTTGGGGGAGGCCTATGTCCAGCAGTGGACGTCTTTCGGCTGATATGATGATGATGATGATGGCGTTTATTAACAGATAGATTCGACAATGAACGTCTTTTAGTAAATAACAATTTTAATAGTTTGTTTGGTATAGAACAAGTTCAAAAATAATCTACATAGTACCTTTTTAAGAAATATGATCGATACAACTAACAAAAACTAAAACGTGTGCACTTTCCAGCTTAGGGCTACCAACAGAACACTGGGATGCACTCATTATTTACATAATGTCTAAGAAATTAGATTTCAAATCATTCCGGGAATGGGAAGAGCATCGTAGTACATTTACTAGTCATCCTACGCTCGGACAATTTCTTAACTTTTTAACTAAAAGAGCAGATTTATTGGATACTATCCAATATGAAACATCACACAAAAATAATTTCCATAAGAACAACAAACACACTCAACAGTCAGATCAAAACAAAACAAAAGGTTCAAATAATACCTCAACTTCTAATACATGCCCTAGGTGTAAAATGAATCATGAACTTTTTAGTTGTCAAGACTTCAGAAACTTAGATGTCATCACTCGTAATCAAAAAGCAATGAACTTTAAAGCTTGCAAAAATTGTTTACGTTTAGGTCATACAGAAAAATACTGTAAAGACAGACACAATACTCTTCTACATATGGACAAAGAGACAGAAACCCTGGTTCCTGTCGCTTTGTCAGCAGAGATTCAGACTGACAGAACTTGCATCCTGCTTTCCACAGCGCTCGTGAAGGTAGCAGATTCCACGGGAAGACTTCACACAGCTCGTATCCTTCTCGACAACGGCAGCACTTCCCACTTCATCACGCACCACTTCCGTGAGAAACTGGGTCTTAATACATACAACACAGGCTCCATTATATCAGGTATCAACAATCACACACTAATACAATCATTTACATGCGACTATGTAGTAAAACTTAGTTTTTATGTATTAGGATAACAAAGTCTTTGCTTTCGTCATACATAGACATCAAAGGCTTGCCTCTTCCAACGGGCATTGTTCTAGCAGATCCCTCTTTTAATGTTCCCTCCACTATTGATATATTAGTTGGAGCAGAGATATTTTGGAATATAATTGTTGGAGCGCCTGATCATCACAGCATGGCAACAAATCACTTAATGAGCAAATTCTTTAATTGCTAAGGTGTACATGTCCTTTATTTTTGTTCATGTCACTTGCTGTACATAAGCCGTGTAGTTAACACCATTTCTTGCACTGAGCATTCCTGCAGTTATTTCTTCAGAAAACCCCTTAATTCCCGCACATGGTCCGTAACGAGCTGGATAACGAATAATAACAAGAAGAACAGCGGTTAAAATCAAGAAATTAAGGATTTTATTATCCACGTGACGTGGAGGTTAATTGCCGGTGGATTGAAGTGATCTCGAGCAAGTTATTAGCGGTGTACGGCGTTAAAAGTAGCTTAATATCGTCACCCAATACTACCGTATAAGTGAAAGTAATTATTCATAAAAGGTCAGTGTTATTTTATTTATTGTATTACCGAATTGTATTGTGTTAGATGAAAATCATTAGGTACTTGTTGCATTGTGATTAGTATTTTATTCATCAGCAAAATTAAGTTTAAAATCATACTGATTGCAGTATAGTTAGCGTATTTGCTACATCAATTAAGTTATAAAGCTGTAACTAATTCACGTAACAATCTACTTACCAAACAGTAGTTGTTAATTATAATTAGCAGGTATCTTGACATAATACGTGTTATAATTTGAGTGTTAGATATTAATGCAAGTCATTTTTAAAGGTAAATTAAAGTTATTAATAAGTATTTAGAATCATTTATGTATTAAAAAACGATTAGTGTTTAGTTGTGCCTAATTATTGCTTAAGTTAGCGTCAAAGTTTTGCAAATAATAAGATTTGATCTGGATTGTATTTATGGTTTATTTATACACTTGATAGTTACATTATCAGGTTTATGTTGTTTTGCTTAGCACTTAGGTGTAAAACACAGGTTTAGTCATATTGTTCGTCTTTATAATTGTATTCCTGTATCAATTTCAGGTTGACAGCACTCATCTCCCAGCATGTCCGAGGAAAGGGATTTAGTTAAAAAGCGAGGCAGCTTCAAGGGTCGTTTGACTGCGTTCGTCAACTTTCTGGACTCACTCAAGGACAAAGAGTTGTCAAGCTGTGATGTGTCCGAATTGCAGTTGCGCATGGGCAAGATCGAGTCGTTGTACGAGCAGTATGATGAGGTACAGTTACGTCTGGAATGCATTGTAGATGATCTCAAATTACAAAACTCTGAGCGATCTGAATTCGAGTCTCTTTATTATAAATCTTTGTCTAGAGCCCAAATGTTCTGAGTGATTTTAATAGGGATAGTAAATCGATGGAAAGCTGTAAAAGTACACATGCTAGCATGCACAAGCCAGTTAAGTTGCCCACGAGTCAATTACCAAAGTTTGGAGGATTATATTCTAGTTGGCTAGAATTTCGCGACACCTTTACTAGCCTAATTCATTGTAACGATGACATTGACGAAATCAATAAGTTTCATTACTTGAGAGCATCTCTTGAGGGAAGTGCTGCAGTAGTAATCAAATCTATTGAGTTTTCTTCGAGTAATTACTCTGTGGCGTGGAAGTTGTTATGTGATCGATTTGACAATAAAAGATTATTGGTGCAAAATCATGTATCCGCATTGTTTAATATCGAGTTTAACTCGAGGGAATCTTCTGTTGCAATAAAGAGTTTAATCGATAACTTAAATAAAGATTTGCGAGCTTTGGAGTCGTTAGGGGAGCCTGTTAAACATTGGGACACACTTTCGATTTATATTGTTACCCACAAGCTTGAACAAAAGACTTATCGTGAGTGGGAGGAGTAGGTACAAAGGTAGGTTGGACAAAGATAGCACGATTAAGTTCGACGCATTTATGCAATTCTTACGTAATCGTGCCGATCTAATCGAGACCTTAGAACTAGCTCGCCATAATCATTGCCAAACGCCAGGTAAATCAAGCCCTAAGATCAAGTCTATGGTAGCAACAACACTACCCCCTAATAGTTCTAGCACTGAATCAGCTCCTAAGGTATGCCCTAAATGTAATAACAATGATCACACTTTAAATAATTGTCCACAGTTTCTCGCATTAAGCAATGACGATCGTCTCAAATTACTACCCAGTTATTTATTTATTTATTTATTTATTTATTTATTTATTAGGCTCACCAACAATTGTTCACACTAAAAGGTATGTTTCAACTGTTTTCGTTCAGGTCACTATGCTAACAAATGTTAAAAAACCAGGTTGCAAACTATGCAAACGTAGGCATAACACACTAGTTCACATAGATTCTAAAAGCACTATTGCGAATACACTTCGTGATAATTCGAGTAGCAACTTGTCTGCTTCGACTTCCTTACAGTCTACTACCACTGAGACAAATAACGTAGCTTTGTCAGCAAACATTGCATCTTCCCGTGGTCATAAGCAGCGAGATGTGTTGTTGTCGACCGCCCTGGTCAAACTGCGGGACAACACAGGCTGTGTGCATCTCGTTCGCGCGGTTCTTGATAGCGGTAGCACCTCGTCATTCATAACGGACAAGTTATGTAAACAACTCAGTTTAACAACGAGGCAAATAAATAAATCAATTATTGGCATTAACAATGTCACTTCGCACGTAGGCAAAACATGTCGTGTTAAGATGACGTCATTAGATGATAGTTTTACATTCGAACTTCATTGTTTTGTTTTGCCATATATTACAAGTAATGTACCGTGCCGTGAAATAAACATTTCTGATTTGGACATACCGTCGAATCTTATTTTAGCTGATCCTACGTTTTATAAGCTTGCTAGTATTGATTTATTAATCGGTGCTGACCTCTTTTGGGAGTTGTTAGGATCGCAAAGTCTGAAGTTAGGTACGGGGAAACCAGTATTATGTGAAACCCGTTTAGGATGGATAGTTTCCGGTCCAATTACTCAAAATTATATTTCACTGCTGTCCAATGATGTAAATTGTAATTTTTCTAAAATTATTTCCGATGGTGACAGTGATTGGGAAAGGCTTAGAACAGAATTAACAAAGTTTTGGCAACTAGAGGAGGTGAATGCGAAATCTTACAATTCTTACATGCCAGAAGAAAAAATGTGTGAGGATAATTTCGTTAAAAATACGACACGATTGTCTGATGGTCGTTTTTGTGTTCGCATACCCCTTAAGAAAGATCCTTCAGTTCTAGGCAATTCTTTTGAGAAAGCTACACAATTTTTACAGTCTTTGGAGCGTAGATAAAAAGTTATGTATCATGACTTTTTGTTAGAATACGAATCACTTGGTCATATGACAAAAATTAGTAAACAAAACTTGTGCACAGGTTATTTTATTCCGCATCACGGAATTATACGTGAGTCGAGCAGCACGACCAAACTTCGTGTTGTCTTCAATGCAAGTTGTCCTACTACGACGGGAGTATCCTTCAATGACCTACAGATGGTCGGACCAACTGTACAGCACGATCTATTGTCTATACTTCTTCGGTTCAGATTCCACAAGTATGTCATATCTGCGGATGTGGAAAAGATGTATAGAAAAATAGTCGTCCACCCGTCGGATAGGTATTTGCAACGGATTATTTGGCGTGAAAATGTTTGTGAGCCTATTAATGTTTATGAATTAAACACCGTCACGTACGGTACGGCTAGTGCTCCGTTCCTTGCAACACGATGCCTTAAACAACTAAGACTCAATTGTAGCAACCCTAAAATATCGGAGATCATCAGGTCACGACTTCTACGTCGATGACTTACTGACAGGGGGGAATGACTTAGACGAAGTTCAATTTATTCGCACTGAAGTGACCTAGTAGCTTGCATCGGCATGTATGCCGCTGAGAAAGTGGAAG
This sequence comes from Melanchra persicariae, assembly GCA_947386135.1. Lineage (NCBI taxonomy): Eukaryota > Metazoa > Arthropoda > Insecta > Lepidoptera > Noctuidae > Melanchra > Melanchra persicariae. Next base: position 33,816,746 of record OX376643.1, read on the forward strand.
TCAAATGACCCTCAACTGGTGTCGGATTCATTTCCTGCGTCAGGCAACTCGCCTGCGTCATTGGACTTGAACATTGGACCTAATGAGCCTGACAGATTGCTTGGTCTCGGATGGTATGTCAGTGGTGATGAGTTAGGGTTTCCTATAAGTCTTACTAAGTCCTCGACCAAGAGTCACACTAAGCGTGATTTGCTATCCGTAATTGCGCGAATTTTTGACCCCTGTTCTGGTTCTGTTAGGTCCTATTATTATCACATGAAAGTTACAGAAAATGTGGTTAGACAAATTGTCATGGGATCAACCATTACCTGTTGGGATTAGTGAACAGTGGGATATTATAATAAAGTCTTTGCCTCTTTTGAATCATTTCCGTATTCCGCGAATTGTAGTCTGCAATTTATATACGGAGCTAGAACTCCATATTTTCACAGATGCGTCTGAGTCCGCATACGGTGCTTGCGTCTACATTCGCAGTGTTAATGAGTGGTGAGCATTTGGTTCGTTTATTGATGGCCAAGAGTCGAGTGGCTCCCATAAAGCCTACTACAATCCCGCGGCTGGAGTTGTGTGGTGCGGTAATAGGTTCTCGTCTCTATGAGAAGGTGATGAGCTCACTCCGAGTGAAGATCAGTCGGGTCTATTGTTGGACTGATTCGACCATGGTGTTGGGATGGTTACAGATGTTGCCTACCAATCTTCAGCCGTTTGTACGCAACCGCGTTGCTGAAGTTTTGGATAAGGCGGGTAACTGTACATGGCGGCACGTCCCAACCGATCAGAACCCAGCAGACCTAATCTCTCGTGGAGTGGAAATCAGTGTTCTGCAGGGTTTAGATATGTGGTGGAATGGACCAAACTTCTTAAGACTAGACTCGTCTGAGTGGCCTTCTCAAATTAAGTGTCCAGGATTGGACACGTTACCAGAGACTCGACCTAATGTAGTTTTAAACGTTGGCATTAATGATTTAAAAAGTGAGAGTTTGATTGATTTTAGTCGTTATTCTAATTACTCACGGCTAATACGTTCTGTTGCTTATCTATTGCGATTTATTAAGTCATGTAGAAAACATTCTCCAAAGACTAATTATTTGTCACCTGATGATTTACAAGATGCACTAAATGTTGTTATTATTCAGAGTCAGTCTCAATCCTTTCCCGAGTACGAATTACTTTTAAATAAAAAGAACTTACCTAAAGGGAGCGCCCTTCTAAAGTTCAATGTTTTTTTGGACAACAACAATATAATGCGAGTAGGAGGACGTCTCGATAACTCTAATTTTGCTTACAGTAATAAGCACCCTATTTTATTACAGTCCACTCATGAGTTAACAAAATTATTATTTAAGTTTGAGCATCTAAGGCTAATGCACGCTGGCCCACAATTACTGCTAGCTTCAATTAGGGAATCTTACTGGCCAATAGGAGGTCGCAACTTGGCGAAGGCCTGTTATCATAAGTGTGTTCTGTGTCATCGTCTGAAGGGTAAAGTCGTCCCTCCGTTAATAGGGTAACTTACTACAAGAACGCCTTCGTCCAGGGTATCCCTTTGAGAGCACGGGCGTAGATTATGCCGGCCCTATTATGTGTGCTAGTCGACAAGGTCGTGGATGCAGGCTAGTAAAGGTGTATGTTGCAATTTTTGTTTGTTTTACAACCAAGGCCATCCATTTGGAGCTTGTGGGCGATTTAACTAGCAATAGTTACTTACTAGCTTTGTATCGATTTATTTCTCGGAGAGGTAAACCCGTTGATGTTTTTTCGGATAACGGTACCCCATTTGTCGGTGCGAGCAACGATCTTTCTAAATTTTTAAAATTAAATAGTTCATCCTTGGGTGAAAGTGCAGCGAACGACGTAATAAGGTTCCACTTTATACCCGCATATACCCCGCATTTCGGCGGACTCTGGGAGGCGGGTGTCAAGTCAACAAAATACCATCTTCAAAGAGTGTTGGGAAATTGTAATTTGACCTTTGAGGAGCTTTACACCGCACTAACTAAGATTGAAGCCATCTTGAACTCTCGTCCACTTACGCCCTTGTCTTCAGATCCAGCAGATACACCGCTTACGCCAGGACATTTTCTTGTTAGGCGGCCTTTAACTTCCTTACCGCAACCTGACTACCAGGATTACTCTGCTAACAGCCTGTCTCGCTTCCAGAGGATTGAACAACTCCGCCAACACTTCTGGAGCAGATGGAGCAAGGAGTATGTTGCTGAATTACAAGTGCGGTCCAAATGGCATGCCTGCAAGGATGGTCTACAACTGAATTCCTTAGTCGTGATTAAGGAAGACAATCTACCTCCTCTGAAGTGGGGACTTGGACGAATTGTGGCTGTGCGCCCAGGAACGGATGGCATCGCTCGTGTTGCAGATATTCAGACGTCCACTGGAGTCATTCGACGGGCATTCAACAGAATCTGCCCACTGCCCGTGTCTTCGGAATCTGGTTGAAACCGTTGCTTTTAACGCCTGGGGGCATGTTGGAGCGCCTGATCATCACAGCATGACAACAACTCACTTAATGAGCAAATTCTTTAATTGCTAAGGTGTACGTCCTTAACTTTTTTGTTCACGTCACTTGCTGTACATAAGCCATGTAGTTAACACCATTATACAATTATTTCTTGCACTGAGCATTCCTGCAGTTATTTCTTCAGGAAACCCCTTAAATTCCCGCACAATAATTACTTACAACTTCAAGGATTTGGGTAGCCAACGTCCTAAGTTGTTGCAAACTAAATTAGGTTGGTTAGTATCAGGCTCAATTCACAAAAACACAGACAATCAGATTAATAATTTTCAGACAAACAGAAAAAGACACCAGAATAAATTGCAATTTACAGACAGACAAACACACAGAACACAAATGTTATTATACACAGAACCATACACAGAAAGAAGACTCACAACTCACCCGATTTTGGGAGCTGGAGTCGGTGTCTTTAAAGCACAAATTATCGCAGGAGGAACGAGCCTGTGAACAGAGCTTTGCAGAGAATACTCGAAGAGACAATGAAGGTAAGTTCATAGTATCTATACCATTAAAAGACTCACCTGAAGTACTCGGAGACTCCTACTCAATGGCAAAGCAACGTTTACTCTCCTTAGAACGCTGACTGTCACGTGATCCACTTCTAAAGGAGGGGTACTTACGATTTATGTCTGAGCATCAATCCTTGGGTCACATGACTGAAAACAAACAGAACACAGAACAAAAGGTTAGTTATTACTTACCTCATCACGGAGTTCTTCGTGAGTCCAGTACGACTACAAAGTTACGAGTCGTCTTCGACGCTTCGGCCGTAACAACAACAGGTAAGTCGTTCAATAACATTCAGATGGTTGGGCCGGTGGTCCAGGATGACCTACTATCCATACTACTCAGATTCAGACAACACAGATTCATAATCACAGGTGACATAGAAAAAATGTACAGAGCCATATTAGTAGCACCTACTCAACGTTCACTACAACAGATTTGATTCAGATTTAGTCCTAAAGAACCAATCAAATCATATGCTCTTAATACAGTAACGTGTGGCACGGCATCAGCGCCTTACTTAGCTACTAAGTGTTTAGTTTCCCTTGCGGAACAATTTTCAAACCCAGAAGCTAAACAGGCTATTTCTAGGGATTTCTATGTCGATGACTTTCTCACTAGAGGGGAGACAGTTTCATCAGTAATAAACGTATGCCAGAACGTTGTCAAAACATTAAAAGCTGCTAATTTTAACTTAAGAAAATGGCAGTCCAACAATTCAGAAATCTTAAAATCAATTTGTCCCAAAACAGATACAGAAATTAATCAGAAAACATTAGACTTACATGAATCTCTTCCCAATAAGACGTTAGATTTACATTGGGACTGCAAAGCTGATAGCTTATTGTTTTCCATAAATATTGAATCACAGATAAAAAAGGTAACTAAACGAGTAATATTATCATTAATTAGTCAAGTCTTTGATCCCTTAGGACTACTGGGACCAGACCTGGTCCTGGGTACAGTCGAAGCAAAAATGCTCATGCAGTCATTATGGCTTGACAAATGCAGCTGGGATGACGAAGTGTCATTTGATATCAGAACAAAGTTTCAAAATATTATTCAGTCATTATCACATTTAAATTCACTGCGCATACCACATTGGGTTTGTTGTAACACTGCTGTCACATTTGAATTACATACATTTACTGATGCCTCAGAACGTGCATACGGCGCATGTGTGTACGTCAGAACAGTAGACACACAAGGTAAAGCTTGTGTCACACTGTTAGTCTCTAATAATAAAGTAGCGCCTTTGAAACGAATAACGATTCCTAGGCTAGAATTGTGTGGAGAATTGTTGGGTACGAGACTCTGCACTAAAGTCTTAAAATCACTTACAGTTAAATTCAAAAATTGTTATTTTTGGACTGATTCCATGATCGTCCTGGGTTGGCTTAATACTTCACCTAGTCGTTTAAAAACTTTTGTGCGTAACAGAGTTGGTGAAATTCAGGATTGTACAACTGACAACAAATGGAGCTATGTGCCGTCGAAAGACAACCCAGCAGACCTGGTTTCTCGCGGGGTGAGGGCTGATCTCATTAGTGAGTCAGCGCTGTGGTGGCACGGTCCAAGCTTTCTTCACACACAACACATTTATTTTCCAAAAACAGCATGATATTATGTGAAAGGATTTATGTAATTCCAGAACTATTTATTAATAAAATACATAAACTGAGCAAGAATCCTTTTATTACGGTTAAGACAACAAGGCAAGGGGCAAGTGTAAGTCGTTCACAGATTCACAAAGTTAAAGATGGCGTATTGAGTTCAGTGTTGCAATTATTTAATTTCAACATCCTCTTCTTAATTGCAAACCCATAGCCACAGAACAGTCTTCAGTCTTCTTTTGAGAAATCGGTTTTGTAAGTACGTCGGCAACCATATCTTGAGTCCCAACATAGCTGAGTTCAATTTCCTTTTCTGCAACTCTCTCTCGAAGAAAATGATATCTTATATCAATATGTTTGCTGCGAGCACAGTAAGAGTCAATACCTGCTAATTTGATCGCACTTTGATTATCATAATAAATTATGGTAGGCGCAACTGTAACCTTCCAATGTAGTTCTGACTCTAAATGCCTCAGCCACATAGCCTCTTGTGTGGCAGTAGCCAGTGCCATATATTCTGCCTCCATGGTTGATAACGCAACTGTGTTCTGACGTTTAGAACACCATGAGACTGAAGCACCCTGAAACAGAAAAGTGTAGCCAGAGCATGATCTCCGGCTGTTAATATCTGAAGCCCAATCTGAATCACAGTAGCCAAACACTCTTCTTTCTTCTTTGTTTTGACTAAATATTAATTTACAATCCATTGTTCCCTTTAAGTAGCGCAGCACTCTTTTTACTGCTAGCCAGTGTTGTATTTCTGGTTTGTTATTGAAGCTACTCAATTTGTTTACTATAAAACATATATCTGGTCTTGTACCTTGTGATAGGTAAAGTAAACTCCCAATTGCTTCTTGATAAGGAACATTTTTAACAATATTATTTTGCTCTCCTGTGTTGATTAATTTAGAGCTAAGATCACATGGCGAATGAACTGGATTACAATCTGTCATATTGAATCTTTGTAGAATTTTTTCTATATAGGCAGTCTGATCAATATGAATTTGGTCTCTGGCCACATTTTGACTTATTCTCCAACCAATAAAATGATTCACAGGTCCAAGCGTTTTCATATCAAATTTACTTTTAAGTTGTTGCTTTATTTCTTTACCTTTCTCTTCATTGTTATAAAAAATTAATAAATCATCAACATATATCAATATAAAAAGAATGCTTCCATTATCATTTTTGTAGTACACACAGGGATCCACAGACGTACTTTTCAATCCCAACGATTTTAGCACAGAAGTGAGTTTTAAATTCCATTGGCGACTTGCCTGTTTCAAGCCATAAATGGACTTATTTAATCTACAGACTTCGTGTCCGTGTTCATAGCCGGGTGGTTGATTCATATATATTTCGGCATCTATATCTCCCTGCAAAAATGCTGTAACTGCATCCATTTGATCTATATATAAGTTTTCTTTTACAGCCATTGCAAACAAATATCTTATTGATGTATGCCGTACTACCGGAGCAAAAATCTCATTATATTCAGTTCCTTTCCTTTGTATGAAACCTTTTATGACTAATCTTGCTTTGTATCGTACAACTTTACCGTTTGCATCGGTTTTCATTTTATAAACCCATTTACAAGGGATTATTCTTTTGTGTTCGGGTAGAGTCACTAACGTCCATGTATTATTCTGAAGAAGCGATTCATATTCGCTGTCCATGGCATCTTTCCACTCTTTTGCTTTTTGGCCTGAAAGAGCTTCTTCTACGGTCTCTGGTTCCTTTAATAATACTACTATTATAAACAATCAGTTGGTTTCTCTTCATGACAAAAATATATATTAGGTTTGGTATTCCTCGGCCTCAGAGTTATATTTCTAAATGGCATAGGATCTTCTTCTTCAAAGCTCTCCGGTGTGTAATCTGGATCATTATCTGATTCTGAATTCGATAATTCACTGGTGGCGTCAAACAATTGTTCCTCTTCTGAACTTTCATTTACTAAAGTATCAGTTTCAGATTCTTGTTTAGCTGTAGTTTCCTGTTGTTGCAAATTAGTAAGCGGCATAATAACACAGTTATTTTTAACTGTTTGTTCCAAGAAAACAACATCTCTACTCTTGTATATTTGTTTTTTACACTCATCATACAACCTGTAGCCTTTAGTATAATCACAATAACCCACAAATGTCATTTTAATAGCTTTTGAATCCCATTTTTGTCTATTTGCCTTTGGCACGTGAACCATTGCATGACATTTGGTTTTTTACCTGTCCACAATTCATATGGTGTCTTGTGATCCAAAGCTTTTGTTGGTGAACGATTTATAATATAAGCCGCTGTTGAAACCGCTTCAGCCCAAATTTTTTTTTGTAATCTGGAATTCAAAATTAAGTATTTAGCTCTCTCTACTAATGTGCGATTCATTCGCTCTGCCATACCGTTTTGTTGAGGCGTATGTGGATTACTAGTTTGATGCTGGATACCTGATTTACACAGAAACAATTTAAACTCATTATTTATATACTCTCTTCCATTATCTGAGCGCAATATCTTTATTTTTTTGTTAGCTTCATTTTCAACTAAATTTTTGAATTCTTTAAACTTTTCTAAAGTCTCAGACTTGTTCTTCATGAAATAGACAGATACTTTCCTACTGTAATCATCTATGAAAGTGACATAATATCTAGCACCTCCAAAAGAGCTTGTCTCCATCGGACCACATAAATCAGAGTGAATTAATTGGAGCAATTCAGAAGCTCTAGTACCAGTATTTTTAAACGGTTGTCTACTCATTTTTCCTTCTAAGCAAGTTGTACAAACTTGATTACCTTTTTTTAATAATTCAACCCCTTCTGCACTTTCTGTTATTTTCTGTAAGTCTGTGAAATTGAGATGGCCCATCCTTTGATGCCATAAATTTATATCTTGCTCATCTATTGTTGATAGCAATGCCGGTGCTTCAGAAACATTGTTTAATATATACATGTTATTGCGATGCAAAGCTGTCAATATTAATTTATTATTTTGATATATCTGACAACCATCTCTTTTGAATTTCACTTCACAGCCATTATTTACCATTTGACTTACATAAAGTAAATTTACTGTTAGTGTGGGTATAAATAAAACATCTCTGACCTGTATTATCCGTAATATGTCATCTGAATCTCTTATCTGAAAATCCACCTTGCCACTGCCTTTTACTGCTACTGTTTTATTGTCTGCAACTTTAATGTTGTTGATTGTGGATGGAGAAACATCATACATCCAATTCCTATTATTGCACATGTGCAATGACGCTCCGGAATCAACGTACCAGCAGTTTCCATCCAACTCAGCAGCAACTGGAAAAGCAGCATAATAACTATTATTTTTAGAATTATCATTGTTGGAGGAACCCTTCTTTTTATCTTTAAAATAGCAATCTTTACTCATGTGCCCGTACTTATTACATACAAAGCACCGTGGGCCTTTGGGTTGCCTTTTCTCTTGTGATTGGCTGCGTGGTTTTTCGGTGTCGACTTTGACATATTTTTTTTATTATGTGACTTGGCATAGTAAGCAACAGAATCTGATACCTTGACCTCTTGCAACAACTTAGTTTTTACATAATCAGCAGTAATATTCACACCAGAGCTCTCTAAAGCCATTATCATCGGTTTATAATAATCAGGGAGACCAGCGAGCAGCAACGTACCGAGCCACTCGTCTCCAACAATAAAATTGATATTCCGTAACTTATGAGCTGTTGACATTACCTTATTAACATATTCCTCGACACTCGAGCAATTTTCCAAATTAGTGGTAATCAGATCTCTTAATAAACCTACTTTTCTACTGAGCCCTGAGTCATCAAATACTTTTTCGAGTTTTGTCCAAACCTGTTTCGCTGTTGTAGCCTCCTGAACATGGACATAGTTAACTGGGAATACCAACAGTATTATTTTAGATTTTGCCTTCGTATTTTTCTTGCTGTCGGAAACGTAACCTGAGTCAGGTTCAATCTCCTGCCACAATTCTTCATGTTCTAGATAGTTTTTTACGGCAAATTTCCAACTTTGGTAATTTTCTCTTCCAATTAGTTTCTCAATCGTGCCCATTGATATTTGTGACACCATTTTTAATGTATTTTTCGCCAAAACTATGCTGAAAAGAAAGAACGACCACGCCGGTAATGGCGGTTTAGAAATTTTCTAATTTGAATCTAATTGAATCGTAGCACTTTAGTATCAAATTACTTTTCTTTAAACTTTCGGACATATAAAGCCCATAACCTGATATTATGTGAAAGGATTTATGTAATTCCAGAACTATTTATTAATAAAATACTTAAACTGAGCAAGAATCCTTTTATTACGGTTAAGACAACAAGGCAAGGGGCAAGTGTAAGTCGTTCACAGATTCACAAAGTTAAAGATGGCGTATTGAGTTCAGTGTTGCAATTATTTAATTTCAACACAGCAGTTACACACACAGAAATCATTTCCAGAAACAGCACTTCACACAGTAGCTGCAAGTAATTTCGATGACAACATTATCTTAAAGCTTATTCACAAAAAAAGTAATTACAACATTTTAATCAGAACAGTAGCGTATATTCACAGATTTATTCAGAATTGCAAAAATTCTGGCAACAAAAGCTATCTAATTGTTATCAGAACTTCAGATTGCAGAAAAGGTTGTGATAAATATCGCACAACGTGATATGTTCCCTAAGGAATATGACATCATTCAATCAGACCAGTCCTTATATCAGAAACTTAGATTAAATTCACTGTCACCTTTCCTTGATTCCAACAATACAATACGTGTTGGTGGACGCTTAAGGAATTCTAACTATGAATAAAGTGTAAAACATCCTATTTTGCTAAGTAGCGAACATCATCTTACACAGATCATCTTTCAGAAACAGCACATAGATTTGTTACACGCAGGCCCACAAATGCTACTGTCACACATTAGACAATCCTACTGGATAATTTGGGGAAGGAACCTTGCGAGGCGCACTGTACACAACTGTATACGTTGTTCTAGATTCAAACCTAAGCCTCTTTAGCCTATAATGGGCAACTTACCGACTAACAGGACGCATCTAGAAAACGCAGATCGAAAAGGCAGAGGTAGTAGACTCATAAAATCTTACATATGTGTTTTGTATGTTTCACAGTCAAAGCCTTGCATCTTGAGCTCGTCACGGACTTGACCAAAGAAGCATTCATTGCTGCTCTTCATCGTTTCATGAGTCGCCGTGGCAAACCACAAACCATCTCATCAGACAATGCTACATACAACCTTTGTGGGAGCTAGTAACGATAAGCCGCGCATGCACGTCCGCGGGACGGGAGGGTCATTGCTTGCCCAACCGCCGGCCGGTGCGGACGTGTATGCACTCCTTGGTGAAACGAGTGTGTGGCTTTGATTAACGAAACCAGCAGCAAACGAGGACACCACACGTGGCGACGAAAAGTAAGTGGTAAATTATGCTGCTATATGAAAAAGGAGGGAGATGAAATCACGTGCACGAAAAAAAAAATGAAACACTAATAACAACCTCACGGTTTTATGGTGCTATCGATTAAGTGGTATATGTATCTATTCGTCCAAGTACGATTAAAACAAATGACTAGACATCACAAATAACAAATACAGTGTTATTTGATAGGTTATTATTATCATTGTCATGAAAAAAAGCAATGAATACTTTTCTAAAAATAATTTCTATCAAAATTAATGTTATATTCTTAACTATAGCCGTAGATATTTCTAGTTAAAATTTTAAAATAAGTACCTACTCGGTGGTAACAGTCTTCTTATATCTTGTGACGATAATTTCGACGTAGGTATCTATTAGTAGAAATTGCGGCATACCGTGTAAGTCCGCGTTAATGTAATAATTTATCCAGTGACATTATTTATTTAAATACCTACGTAGGTAATAAGAATTTTCAGTGCATAATTACAATTCCTCACTATTCATCGCGTTCCCTTAAGTTAAATGATGTTTTAAGGTTGAGGTACCTAAAGCAAATGTCGTTAGTAATATTAAAGCAGATAAGTCAAATGCATGCAATCAATCAGCGCAATAGGTACATGTACTACTTATTGATATAGGTAGGTAATACAATATGCTATCATAACAAATGTACCAAAGTGTATTAGTGTATGTTGCCAAGGTGCAATAAGGTGCCAAGGAGCACAAAGTAGTATTTTTCCAAGGTGAATCAAGGTGCCAAGGAGCATTAGGTGTAATTTTGCCAAGGGCATATATATCCATAAAAAATGCAAATTACATGGATCAATTGATTGATTCCTTTGTCGTTTTGAAGTTTTAGCAACATTAAATATCACTAAACCTAATGTAATAAATGTTACCAGCATAACCCATATCTACTTTACATAATGAAGATTTATATCACTCCAGTAGCGTAGCGTAGTAGGGGCGAGGGGCGACCCGCCCCGGGCGGCTCCTTTAAAACCTAAACAAGGGGGCGGCTGACACTCATGCTAAGTCACTGTAATACTCATTCTATTATTGTCCATTTACGCCGCATCTAGCTAAAAAAAATAAAAAAAAAGTTACAATAAAATTCAATTCAGGGACATAAGTAATAATGTGTAAATTAGACATATATTGTAGTTTATTCGTTATACAGTCATCGTGGTAAAATATATCTAGGACTTACCTAGGATTTTGCAGTGTGCGAACATGGTATGCACATTTCAGATAGTAATTTTGGATAAAAAAAAAATTAAAAAAGAAATTGAGTGAACAGGCTCCTTCTGGGTAAGCTCGCTCCATCGTAGACTTTGTCTCTGTCATATCTGACATTGACTAGAGTCAAGAGCAAACCCATCACTAATAAAAAAAAAAGATTGGGTTACAGATTGCTAATAACAATATTACGAGGAAATTCAAGACCAGTAATTTGTATTTTACTGAAAGCTTAAATAAGATTCGAAACACCTTATCCAATGGCGCCAAGGGTGCAATAAAAAGGCAAATCTATGGTGCCAAGGGTGCAATACAAAGGCAAATTGACATTGTTTCAGGTCGCTCAAAATGTCCAATTTACCACCGGCAGAACCCTTGCAATGCGATGGTTGTTCCAAGAAAGAAAGAAAATGAGTTTATTTGGCATACGCATATAAAACTCAAAGTTTTACCTGTCCGGCCCCGGCGACACACCGGTGTGTCGCGAATTAATCGCGAATTTAATGTTTATTTACATATACATAAGATTTACTTTATATTAGGGAATTTTCACATGTTGGGCCCGAGTGGTTAATCTACTTATACATTGACATAATGTCGAGTAGCGCATTTACAGCCCACTAAAAATAGATCATACCTACCCACATAAAAAAAAAAAAATGTTTTTACTTGTTACCCACATTTACAATTATTTACGTTTTTAACAATTCAATTGGGTTTGGACAAGGTATGAAAGATGTATTATGTTCATGGTTACTTTTATTTTATTATTAACGACAATTACATCACAATATTGAAATTAAAATCAAAATTAAAAGTCATTTATTCAAATTAGGCTGAGAGCCAGCACTTTTTGAACGTCAAGTTTTACTTACATAAAGACAGTGCCCAAAATGCGCACCCGTCACCACTTCCTAGTATTTTAGGTGGGAAAAAGAAGTGGCGCAACAAACTCCCCAGCAACACATCTGGCTGTTACGTTTTAAGAACTTGAATTAAACAATAGTATGCAAAGTATTTTAAAACACAGGAACAAAAATAAACATGTATCCAACAACATGGAAATCTTAAACTTAAATAGTATTTACAACATGTTAGCTAGCACACTCCATTATACGGCAATGGTAGGATTTAGCGATTAGGTACTTATCTAATAGTATACTAGCACAATTTATATTGAGAGAATCATAGTTTTATTAAAGGTTTACCTAAAGGAGCAAGGAGCTCGTGGCTAAATTATAACAGCCGCACGGGCCAATCTTCAAGGTAAAACAACGCTTGTCGAGGTTGGTCTGTGGATCTTAACATACCGTGACTCCGTGCCTCGGAAAGCACGTTAAGCCATTGGTCCCGGCTGTCATTTGTAGACCTTTGGCAGTTACGTTACGAATTGTTGGAGGCCGGAAGGTCTGACACCGGTCTTGCCATGAAGTACCGTATTACCTAGCCAGTTAATGAGTTGTGGAGGTCTGGTGGGCAGCCGCTCCACGTAGAATGCTGGTATTCGGCTGAATCCGGTTTGGCTGAGAGCCGACCCCAATATAGTTGGGAATAGGAGTGTAACGAACATATTGGTATTAGTTAAGAGATTAGTAATATTCTATGGATTCACATATCAGTAATCCGACGAACTAATATATGCTAATATTTAATATTCACATAATTCACAGATTACTAACATGTATAATAATCTTTATCATAATCTGGGATTCCATTCACTTGACACGGATCGGTGGGATTAGACTCACTCAATCATTCTGACATTCGTGAAGTGATACGTATTAATAAATATTAGTTAAATATTACTGATATATATGTTAGTTGAAATATTATAATATTTCTAGACTAATATATTCTTATTGACCAATACTGATAAATATCGGTATTAACCCATCTTTAGTTGGGAAAGGGCTAAACCAGTGATGACTTAAAAAGCCACGCAAAGGGTAAATAACTCACAGAGGGCCACGCAAAGAGTAAATAACTCACAAAGGGCCACGCAAAGAGTAAATAACTCACAAAGGGCCACGCAAAGAGTAAATAACACAGAAAGGGCCACGCAAAGAGTAAATAACTCACAAAGAGCCACGCAAAGAGTAAATAACATACAAAGGGCCACGTAAAGAGTACTTGCATCTTTATATTAGGGCTACGCAGTTGTGTGTTTCTGTTAATAATATTCAGTAAAAAGCCACGCAAAAGTAAGAGTCAATTTTATTAAAACCCAAAATGACTCATGCGTCATCCACACTTCCAAACTTCCTGATTGCGAAGATGATCAGACTAATTGTCGACACTCGCAGGGAGAAATGGAAGAGGGCTCTTGAATTTAACACATTGCCTGTCAACATCGACAATCCTGCGAAGAAACGAGCTACTCTCTACTACGTTGGGTGAATAGCACTACAAACAAGAAGTTGACTATAATCTTCCTGGTAGATTATAGTCAACGTTCATGCTGAAGAAGGGGAAGGTGTCAATGTCTATGCATTAGCTCTAAAGAAATGAGACAGTTCCTTAAGTTCGAAACAAAGTCGGATTAACGAAATTTATATTTTCTAACAGAAAAAGAAAACAGGAGGAAGTAGAATAGTAGTTTATGCAACGACCATATAAAAAGGGTTATTAAAACACGAGTGTGGGTTTATCACACGAGGCGTAGCCGAGTGTGATAATAGCATCACACGAGTGTTTTAATACCTAATTATATGCCGTTGCATACACTATTTTATCTTCACTCATACAGTTGAAATAAAATAAGTGGAAAAATAGTTAATTCCAATATGGCGGATATTCTCATTGCGTATTCGAATGACTGCGCAGCGCGCTCAAACATAGACAAAGATAAAAGCTGGCTCATTGACTTAAGTCAATGAGCCCGCGCCAAAAATTAAAAAGAAAAAGTGTGCTATAAAAATTAAAAAGTTATTTTATGATGCAGTTGTTTAAAAATCGAAGGAAAATGTTGAACTGTAATGGTTTTTTTTTTAAATTTTACCTATCCACGAAAAAAAAGTATGTATTTATGCATTCGTTTTTGAACTCATATTTGGAACATTACGTTGTGAGTGTAGATAAACATTTTAACGATTTTATTAAGCTTGAGAAATTATGCCGGAAAAGGTCAATTTCATAACGAAGAGGAGTATATTATCGACCAAAACACTGAAAAGCGTCAAATGTAAAGTCGAATGTAGAATTGAATGTAAAGTCTAATGTAAAATCACGTACAATTTTACACGTAGAGTCAGATACCTTGTTTTTATTTTCTTTGTTCAAATTAATGTGATTTCGATGACTATTACTGGTGCTTGGACTTGGTAATCACGAATACTTGCTAATCGCGGATCAAACCTAAAACATTTGTTTCAATGAAATCATTTACAGCCACTGTCGGTCTGTCAAAGGTTTACCGACTGAACGACATTAGAGTGACATGGAATAGCTCTGTAACATGAAAAGTTTGTAGACCAATTGCCGTAGAGATTAACGATAGCAAATCGTAATAAGACGCAATAGGTGCAATATATTGCGTAAAAGGAATCTGTAGAAATTGCGAGAACGTTATTATTGATGTTTAGTGATGTAGATACTAAAGACGATTAGATGAGGTCCGTGAGATTTCATTAGAGAGTTTTAAGCGCTGTGTGGTATAAGGTAAAGCACAATTTGATTGCACAGAAGTTACAAAAAAAATATCCGTGAACGATTTCGTGTTATTAGCAAACTAAGAGTGAAACTGGATTAATTATAAAATCCTGAATTCAAAGGTTCATTTAAGAATTTTCAAGGAGATGGACCTGGGTGTACCGACTAAGGGTGCTTGACTCTAAGCGAATGTATAAATACCTCCATGATCGTGTGAGAAAAACCCCCGATCACTGCCTCGAGACTTAGATGACATAGTTGATGACAGTGATAATGAAACCAAGTCTGATGGCTTGTTTACTAAACTCTTGATCGCACCTTATGAATGACATGAGGCGATGGGTCTCCAAGGAATCGTGGGTACGATTTATGTCTGTGCACCAAGTACATAGCGCTTAATGTGTTGTTGCACATATCGTGCTAGATATTTTCAAATTGTTGGTACGATTCTGGTCTGTGTTGGTGCAAAGATTATAACGGAATTTTCATGAGTGAGTTTGCATTTCAGAAATTTATTTTGTTTGATCGGATATCTTTCCGTTGAGTTATGTTGTGCGGGGAGCGCTGTGCACGAAGCCCTCATGACTGGATATGGTACTACACCCGAGGATGGGTGCTAGTCACGGATGGCAGTGTCGCGGATTCATGGCGCTACGGTATAAATGACTACGCCTCGTTGCTGCATAGAACAACCAAGGGTGTAGTGTAGACAAAATCAATCAACTGGTCAATTTACGTATTAACTTTATAGATGTACTCTTTCTTTTTTTTGAGTTTTTATTTTTCTATTAACTCACACACTGTTTTATTAATGGTTCCAATATTTGCAAATATGTGAATACCATGTACTTATTAAGAAAATGAAAAAGTTTACCTCTGCTGGTAATACTTTGATTTCTATAAGTAGTATACTCTAGGTGCATCAACCTCACATATATCAAAGTTAATGTGTGTATTCAAAATATTGTAAAACATTTATTTGAAAAGAGTAACTATGGAGTTTCTTGTCCGTTCTCCTTCATAAGAATCTACCTTTGCGAACGGACAGTAGAGTCACCTTATTTTGTATACATAGTATTTGGATGTAAATGATGACGTTCAAAAGAGCCGTTTGATGTCTTTATTGAAATGAACGTTTTGACTTAGACTTTTATAAAAGACAGTTTGGAAAGCAAGTGAAGGAAAAAGGGAAAAGTGTGGTATATACCTGGGAATAGGGGAAAAATTATTATCAAACAGATGATCCAGAGGATAAAAGTGATTCGATAGAAGCAAAAGAATAGAAAAATAACTCTGTTAAATTGTATAATAAGTATTCAGTGGAAGATAAATTTTACCTTGTTAGAAATTATTAAATGTGGAGAATTAATTAACTATTTGATAATTAAGTATAATTAAAATAATTAATCAGTTATTATATTTGTTTGTTTAAATTCTTATGTAGAGGAAGAGGTGTGACGTATTAATAAAGTGCAAGCGGCGCATGCACGTCCGCGGGACGGGAGGGTCATTGCTTGCCCAACCGCCGGCCGGTGCGGACGTGTATGCGCTCCTTGGTGAAACGAGTGTGTAGCTTTGATTTACGAACCCAGCAGCAAACGAGGACACCACACAAGATATAGATTTCAAATTCATTCCGCCCTATATTCCACACTTTGGTGGTTTATGGGAATCTGCTGTAAAGTCGGTCAAGCATCGTCTCAAGAGAATACTCTCTTTGACACACCTCACATAGAAGGAGATGTCTACTTGCCTGGCACAGATAGAGCCCATTAACTAATAAAAAAAAAAAAAAAAAATCCTCAACTCCCGACCTCTTAACCCTTCATCCTCAGATCCTTCAGACCTTTCATGCCTTATTCCATCCCATTTCCTCATTGGACGAACGCTCATGTCGGTTCCTCACCCACCCGTGACAGAAGTCAACATGAACCGACTGCAGCGCTTCGAAAGGATACAGAAACTGAAACAACATTTTTGGTAGCGGTTCTCAACCGATTATGTAACTCTGCTTCAGCAGAAAACAAAGTGGCGAGCATCGAGCGACGACCTTAAGTTGGGGTCACTAGTCCTCGTGCGAGACCGTCATCAGCCTCCACTGCTTTGGCTTCTGGGAAGAATTGTCAAGCTGCATCCCGGACCAGACAGCATCAGCAGGGTAGCAGACATCAGGACGAAAAAGGGCATCATCCTGATGGCATATAACAATATATGCCCCCTCCCCATCGCAGCATTACTTTGAAGTTCATATGCTTCAACCCCGGGAGCATGTTCGGGCGCATCACTACAAGATGTCAACGGTGTGCGCGCGCCCCTCACTATCTAGGTCACCTTGGCCGTGTTTCATGACCATATATGGCAATGCGCGACACACAGCAGCGAGCCCCGCCCACAGCCAGCGCCGGGAACGAGAGAAGGAGTGGGACAGCGAGTGCAGACCGCGCGGCGCCGCGTCGGTGTAGCACCTTGGATTATGCATCCCCGGTCTGGAACCCATTTTATAATATCGATACCAACCGTATTGAAAGAGTTCAACGTAATTTCACGCGGTACCTACGATTTAAAGACCACAGTTGTCCTTATAGAGCCAAATAGTGTCGCATACACGCAGCGTATGCGACACTTCAAACTGCCTTCTCTACAAGAACGTAGAACTTTGGCTGATATGGTTCTACTGTACAAGATTGTCAACAGTATAACATGTACTCCCGATCTGCTTGATCAAATATACTTAGAGGTACCCCGCCGGGGCATGGTCATCATCGTCATCATCATCATATCAGCCGAAAGACGTCCACTGCTGGACATAGGCCTCCCCCAAGTGTCGCCACAACAACAGGTCCTGTGCGTCTCGCATCCATCGGTTACCCGCGACCCTCACCAGGTCATCGGTCCACCTTGTGGGAAGCCTTCTAACGCTGCGTCTTCCGGTACGCGGTCGCCACTCCAAAACTTTCGGCCCCATCGACCATCTGTTCTGCGAGCAATGTGCCTGCCCACTGCCACTCAATCCTTCGGGTTATGTCGGTAACCTTGGTTCTCTTGCCGACATCATTATATCTGATTCGATCACGCAAGGAAACTCCGAGCATTGCCCTCTCCATTGCCCTTTGGGTGACTTTAAGCCTTCTGATGAGGCCCATTGTGAGCGACCACGTTTAGAGTCCATAGGTCATCACTAGCAACACGCACTGGTCATAGACTTTCGTCTTGAGACACTGTGGTATATGAGACAAGAAGATACCGCGCAACTTCCCGAACGCCGCCCAGCCGAGTCGGATTCGACGGTTGACCTCTTTCTCGAAGTTAGCCATACCTAACTGGATCGTTTGTCCCAGGTAGACGTACTCATCAACCACTTCGAGTGCAGAGCCTCCAATCTTGATAGGAGTGGGTGCTACATGGGTATTTACCATGACCTTGGTTTTGTTCAAGTTCATTTTAAGACCCACTCTTTCGGAAGCTCTTCTGAGGTCATCGAGCATTGTGCTGAGGTCCTCCGTGGTCTCAGCCATGAAGACTATATCGTCGGCAAATCGAAGATGAGTGATGTACTCGCCATTGACATTAATGCCTAGCCTTCGCCAGTCCAAAACCTTGAAGACGTCTTCCATTGCGGCCGTGAACGGTTTCGAAAAAATTACGTCTCCCTGCCTCACACACACCCCGCTGCAGGAGGATAGGTTCTGATGTCTGATCCTGAAGTCGGACTGATATGGTGGCGTTTTCATACAAACACTTCAGCACTTCGATGTATCGATAGTCGATCTGGCACCGATGGAGAGACTGCAGCACAGCCCAAGTCTCGATCGAATCGAAGGCTTTCTCCTAGTCCACAAACGCTAAGCAGAAGGGCAGATTATACTCTTCGGTCTTCTGTACAACCTGCCGCAGCGTGTGTATGTGGTCTACGGTGCTGAAGCCTTTTCGGAATCCGGCTTGTTCGGGAGGCTGGAAGTTGTCAATCATACTGGTATTCAGCTGAATCCGGTTTGACTGGGAGCCGACCTCAATATAGTTGGGAAAAGGCTAGGCAGATGATGATATTTATGTTCTCTTTTAGCTCTATATATATATTCAAATTTATCGCTGGAGCCATTCTTGCTGGTTGATCGGATACTTGGTTTTCTCGTACAGGAGGCACTTACAAGAGCATTTTAAGACCACCAAACATTTCTTCTTTATTCTTAAGTTGTTTTAATCTGGAGTCAGAAGGCGCTTTTCAGTTTGCGACAATCGTAGTATAACGTCAGGTATAGGCCCAGGTTCCATACTGTTCAAATATGCCTTAGAAGGAGGTACGGACGTGTTACTTTTACTAAAGTAATTGTTACATCGGTAACACAGTATCAATTCTTCCCTATTTTCGCGTAATTCTCGTGGAAGATAAGTTGGAGATATGGCACTGATTTTATATTTGGTCACTTGATGGGGATAACATTTCTTCGTGCAAATATTACACACTTTATCGCGTTAGTACTCAACGCTACCACGTTGCATATTACTATGATTAGTTTTTTTCTGGCGTTCATCCTCTGCTGTTACAATGCGTTCCTCTGCCGTCTGTGTTAACCGACTTGATAACCTGAGCAATCTGTTCCTTTCGATTCTGGCAAAGTGTTCTTCTCGTAATTCATTTTTTCTTCTCTCTTGTGTACTTATTCTAACGTTATCCATTCTGAGAGTACGTTGATCTAACGATTGGTTTTCTCTATAGTTAGCAACTGCTAAACTATTTTTTTCTAAGCGTTTTCGCTTGTGGACATTGCTATCATTAACAATCTTCTCCTGTCGCTTCAATTTCGCCTTCTCTAAACGTCTCTTTGTGTAGTATATTCGTTTTTGTTCATGTTCTTCCCACGAGTATTGGACAAAAATGGTTCATCCCCCCAGAAGTCCATTGTAGGGGGATAAGGGCTTCAGTACAACAGGGTTCGTCCTGGTACCCTGAGACCATCATATCATTCAGCCGTCGGCACGTGCTCCTTGGCATTGGGTCATCCATCTAATCAAAGACAAAATCTACATTCATAACAAACGGAACGAATGAACTTTATTTCCCAAAAATGGGGTCGCAAATTCACGTCCACCAAACCACCACCACTCATCACCCGTCAAAAACGGGTGCACCCATTAAGACGAATCAAATTCAACGCGGTTGTATCGCTTAATTACTGAGTTCCTATGGCCACCTTCCAGCTCCATCATCAGACCCTGGTTACCATCTAGCACCAAAGTACTCGTCAAGACGAATCAAATGAGCTCCAACTCGATGGGGTTATGTCGTTTCTTTACTCAATTCCTATGACCACCGTCCAGCTCCATCATCAGATCAGATCCTGATAACCATCTAAAAATAAAGTACTCGCCAAGACGAATCAAACGGGCCGAATCAAATTCAACGCGGTTGTGTCGCTTAATTACAGAGTTCCTATGGCCACCTTCCAGCTCCATCATCAGACCCTGGTTACCATCTAGCACCAAAGTACTCGTCAAGACGAATCAAACGAGCCCCAACTTGATGGGGTTATGTCGTTTCTTTACTCAATTCCTATGACCACTGTCCAGCTCCATCATCAGATCAGATCCTGGGAACCATCTAAAAATAAAGTACTCGCCAAGACGAATCAAACGGGCCGAAACTCGATGGGGTTGCATCGTTTCATTTGGTAAAGCCGTGTAAAATTGAAAAACACAATTCGTTTATTTTTTTGTTCGAAGAAAGTTTTTGTTAATAACTCATTGAAAACTCTGCTGATATCGATAATATTGAGACAACTGATTATATGACTCATGGTACAATAGTGATCTTCTTTAAATTAGATTGAGATATAGAGATTGTATGTGGCAGAGTAATCCTGAAAAATTCTGTCAATGAAAATTTAGATGGACCTCTTGATAATCAACGGGAAAAATCTATTGACCTGAAGATGAAAAGAGAGAGAGAAAAAAATATACAGAATGTGGATCGCCAAAAAAACTAAATATGAAAAAAAGATAAAACTACTACGCAACAAAATCGACAAACTTTGAAAGAAAAACAACCGATTTACCCAAAAAAATACTCGATTATACTCGTGCATCGTCCTCGAGATTAGTAACCTGAAAACGTTGAAATATATGTATTGACACGTTAGTGACACCCCTCTTACACTGAATGTTTAGAGTCCTGTGCTCTTTTTTTTTTTTCTTTCTGCTAGCCACCCCAGCTTTCCGGTCTTTTATTCACGTCACAGTGCGCCACCACTCTAAACTTATTTTCAGAAAATTAAAAGATTCTATCAGTTTTACAGTGAAATAGGCAGAAATCAAAATGCCAAAAAGGAAATTGGAATTAGAATATATCAAATGGAAAATAAAAAAGCTGAAGAAGAAACTTAAAAAACGGTCACGCCGGGATTAATCTCCTGCTACGTTGACAAGGACAGATTCGGAGGAGGACGACGATCAAGATCAAAGTACACATTATTATCATACAGTAATAAAGGTGCTATCGTATTAATAAAACAAACCCAACCCTAATGACATACACAAAGAACTAGCCACAAGGCTACAACACATAGCCACTCGCGGACTTACCAAAGAAACACGCAAAGAGCTTACCGAACGGTACCTCATCCCTACAAACAGTGTTTTAATTGGTGCACCCCTACTAAACGCCGAAATAAAAGCAGCTGTTACAGAAACCGTATTGAAGCGAGACAGGGGCATTGAAGGGCGTCAAAGTCAGCTCGCTACGGCAATTTCAGGACTAGCAAGAGTCCTTACAGAAGATCTCGAGGACAAAAACAAAAATAAAGAGCGCCTCAAACAACTGATGGATGTATTGTGCAACATACAATATGCAGAGTCGGTTACCAGGCGAAACCTCGCCATATTTTCCATAACAAAAGATCTAAAAGATCACCTGACGGACACAAAAATCGACAAGTACCTATTCGGCGAAAACTTAGCTGATACAATCAGATCAGCAAAAGCTGTAACGAAGTCAGGCACCGAAATGAAAACCAAGACACAGTTAAAACCCAAAACTTTCCCTCCGGTTAACAATTTAAACTGGAGAAGCCCGGCCCCAGCGCGCAAACAGCAAGGAGTACAGCGAGGTCGCAAAGCAGCTCCCCCGCCGGTGCCGGGCCCCTCGGCGCGTTACAATCGCAACACGATGCAAGGCACCTTGTCGAAAACATCGCGACATCCGTCGAAGTTCAACCGCCGCCGATAAATCCGGTAAAGTACGCTGGACAATTATCTTCTTTTTATGCTCAATGGTCTCTAATCACTGACGACCAAACCATACTGTCATAGGTTAATGGTCATAAACTACAATTTAACAAACCAGTGGTCCAAACATGTTATCCAAAAGTCACACAACACTCACAAACCGAGAAAGTTCATTTCAATGAAGCAATCAATAACTTGCTTAAAATTGGAGCAATATCTGAGTGTGAACCGTGTAACGGACAATTCATCTCAAGCGTTTTCCTACGTCCCAAACCAAATGGCAAAATGAGATTCATATTGAATCTAAAACCAATAAACAAATTTATAGGTACAGATAATTTTAAAATAGAAGATTTAAGAACAGCTGTAAAGCTGGTATTAAGAGATTGTTTCATGGCCAACCTTGACTTAAAAGACGCATATATAGGTTACACCACTATAAGATGATAAGCTTAAAAGAAAGACGTACCTATTCTGACTTACTTATACTACACAAAATTATAAATGGTTCCATAGATGCACAATTGATTAACTATTTTAACTTTAGGTCTAGCCAACGTAGCAAAAGACATCATCGCATTTTTCAGTTGCCTACATCCACCTTAAATACCACCTTTAATAGCCCCCTAACACGTATGGCAAGGTTATATAATGAAAGGTCCAACTTGATGGATTACCCTATCGAAGTTTTCTCTATGAGTTTCGCTTCGTACAGACGTTCCCTATATAAACAGTAATGTACGTCTGCATGGCTCCAATGGTTTTTTTGTTTTGTAGTGTTCTGCATATTTATGTCCACTGAGCACACTAAAGTCTTATTATATTTTTTCTTCTTGTCTCGAATATATATTATATCAATGTCATGCATACCTGTTATTTGCATGGTTACTGAAATGCCGATTTTAAATGTTATTTTTAATTGAATTGTAAGTGACAGTGCTGTTGGTGTGCTTATTATAAATAAATAAATAAATAAATATCTCTTAATAAAAATCGACCCGGTATCTCGTAAGTACCTCAGGTTCGAATTTGAAATAGTTATTTATGATATTAGTGCGGTAAGTTGGTTTTTACAAACGAGTAGACGAATGTATGCACGAGACGAAGTCGAGGGCTTACCATAGTCACGAGTTTGTAAAAACCAAATCCGCACGTGTGTCATACAACGTTTTTCGACACATTTGCGAGAAAACATTACAATAAGTAATGACACAAACTTTTTGTCTCTAGAAATCAGTCGGAAAGTCGCAACAATCTTTGACGTTTCTAATATGAAAATGGCGCGAATTTGCAAAGGGCGCCACATGCGCGTGGTGAAAATTAGAACCACATACTTTATTTTTTTTATTTATCTTCTCTCATTTTCTCTATAATATTAAAATGAGACAAACGTATACAGCAAAAGCGCTTCCAAGGAGGTTCGATTATTTAGCTTATTTATACTCGTGATGTGAAACTCCTTGGTGGAATTCTTATTAATTTTTATGGAAATTAAAAAAAAAACCGTAAAGAATACGCACGGCGCTATACAACGGAGTTTGCGGTAAAATATGTATTTAGGTGAGAGTACCTACTTTGCCGCACGCTCCATTGTGTGGTGCATAATTTTAACTTTCGAACAATGCATACAGGCTTCGTAAATGCATTTTTTGAGCAAATGTGTTGAAAAAAAACTTTATGAGTTCAACGTTTTGCCATTCGGGTTGAACAAAGCTCCATACATTTTCACTAAGATAATGAAACCAGTAATAAAACTACTTAGAACACGTGGATATCTCTCAACAATCTATTTGGATGACATTTTTTGTTGGGACAGACCAGGTTAGAATGCTTAGACAATATTATGATCACCAAAAAATTATTAACATTTCGTCAGTTCGGCCAGCGTACACGCACATTACGTCAAATGTTGACACTTTTACAAGTTAGGTAAACACGTTGGGTAGGCCTCCCAGAAAAACGATGATTACACCATTATACCGACAATAACACAGTATAAATTATACCTTCCAGGAATCCTCATTAGTTTTCCTATCTACTTAAACTGCTAAGTAATGAAATAAAACTGACCTGACTTTGCAGTGACGTGATATGTTTTCATTTTGATAATTTTCGTACACATAACCTTCACACTTTATCACAACACGTCGAATTCACAAATATATTCACCAAAACTACACTAGAATACGATGGCACATATGTTTACACATTCATAACATACTTCATATCACTACTAAACACACTATTTGCATGACACAACAACTTTTTCTGTCAACTGATATAAAATCTGTGACCGCCAGCGGCCATCTTTTTACACTGGCGCGTTCACAGTAGCGCGGGTAACGTTTCCAAAAAAAGTCGAACGAAAATAATTCTATGTTATTATTTTACTATTATTGATACATTTTCTGTTTGTCATGTTAATTTATTCTAAATAATGTTATTATTTTACCGACTTCAGGATAGTAGGAGGTTCGTCTCTTTGTATTGTTTTTTTTATGAATGTAGATATTTATGTGAAATTATGAACCGATTTATTTATATGTACTAGTTTTTGCCCTCGGATTCGCTCGTGGTTTCGATCAAGTCTTTTTATAGCTCATTTTTAGGGTTCCGTACCTCAAAAGAAAAAAACGGATCACCTTTTTGCCCGCTGTTTTGTTGATGTGGCGTCAAACTTGTTTAGGCAATTAAAAGATATAGAGGTTTATGTCACATTTCTCATACATTCGCAAAGGGAATCAAACCTACATGGTACTTCCCGTTGACCTAGGATCATGGAATTTGGCAAGAAGCAATGATAAAAGCTGCTAAAGCGAAACTACATAATTGTATAATATATTATCTCAGAGACTTACTATTAAATATTAAAATTTGTAATTTGTTTGTAATTTGTAATTAATTATGAATAAGTAATATTTGACACTTGCATGTAATAGATATTTGCACACCTATTGAGGTAGAATATGGCAATAAGAACTTCTGTTGTTTGTAACACCTTATATATCTACCCATATTCCAGCAAATAAATGATTATTATTATTATTATAAAAGTGCTCGTATAAGTTGCAAAACAGCAAATCAACATGCCTGTGTGTTGCATAGTAAAATGTGGTGCAATGAAAAAGGAACATCTACGTCAATTTTCTTTGCATAGGTTAGAAGCCTCAAACGCAGAATTATGGACATGTGCATTCTTCCCATACTCACGTACGGTGCACAAACCTGGTTTTGACACTTCAGCAGAGGTCCAGACTCGAGGTTTGCCAAAGAGCTATGGAGCGCAGTATTCTAGGAGTTCGAATTTCGGACCGTGTAAGGAACACGGTGCTGCGCGCCAAGACTAAAATCACGGATGTTACCCGGAAGGCTGCTTGTCTTAAGTGGGATTGGGCCGGCCACGTTTATCGTATGTCTGATGAGCAGTGGGCTAAAAGAACCACTAAGTGGATCCCTTACAAGGCTAGGCGACATCGCGGTAGACCAAGGCGAAGGTGGAGAGACGAACTCGACTCTTTCCGGAAGGACTGGTCCGCAATGGCAGAGGACAGATGTGTGTGGAAAAGGGAGAGGGAGGCCTTTGCCCAGCAGTGGGACATAACAGGCTTTAAAAAATAGAATAGAATAGAATAATCTTCTTCTTCTTTTTTTCAGTATGCTATATTACTTACTTACATTATTAAACTTTCGATAAAAAAATGCGAAGCGATCATGAATTTATGGCTAAACTGTTCATATTTGGGTTTATTTCATTCCAACAGACCTTTATATTATTTCATAATTTCATTCGTTTGTTTACAATAATATGTTATGGTGGAATAGTGTTGTACCAGTGCCGTAATAGTTTCCAAAAGTAGTTCCTTCGCTGCGCTGAAACGATATCGCTAATATAATGCGTGTGCTAATTAGTTCGAGTGACCTTGCAAGATCCGCTCCGGGGTTCACGGCACCGAGACAGTGCCGGTGTTTTATGATGGTTATACGTGATCTGAAAATAAGACGTCAGCATTTTGTTTTACTTATAATATATGTTTTTAGCAACTAGTTTATCCAAATGATTTATCGTTAAAAATATTAACCTTTTTTTAAAGGATTCCTAAAAATGAAGGATTAAGGAAAAAGTGGTTAGAAGCTATTGGTGAAGAAAATATTAATCCTCGACTAAAGAATGGTATATCTGTTCGCTTCACTTTTAAGAAAGTTGTTTCAATAGAACACTTGATGTAATGCGATTACATGATACCTCTGTTCCTACAATATTTTCGGTAAATTAGTGTCTATTAAAATGATTAGATTGGCAACACTGGTGACAGGTCGTGAAAAAACGACCTCGTCGAAGAATTATTTTAAAATATTAATTTATTGTGTATAATTATGTGTTAAATCCATTATTTACCTTAAAATCAATGTAATAAGTAACATTCAGTGTTTGTGCCGTGTTTTTGATATGATAACGTCCATAAATTGATAATTGGATAAATGTTCTACCGGCTGTCAAAGTTTGGATTACGGATTTGAATTCTTCAAACCCGGGGAGTATTTTGTTTTATAATATAGCTTAAGATAACTATATTTACACACTATTCAACACCTGTAAACACTGCTCAGAGTTCTGAGCTACGTCCAAAACACACCGGCACCGTTTATGTCTCCTTTTGCTTGACAAATTGTGGAAGCAGAATCGACGACTAGAACACTCGCCACAGACCTAATTTACACTACAATATTACTGCACACACTTATAATTAAAATTTAACTATAATAATATGCTTCATTAAAACTTGTTAATGTTGTTACCTCTTGCTCAACAAATAAAAACTAGTTTCCTTCTCAAGTTCAACATTTATAATATTTATCTACCAATTAAGTACCTAGTCAGTCTAATAGGTACCTAAGTGTGCCCTATTTTGCATAATAATAAGTATATGTAATAGTAAATTGGAAAATTCTATAAAATCTTACAAACTTTTTCTCGTTACCTACCCTCACAAAGTAAAAGTTAAATCATCATAAGGCAACGAAAAGCAAAAATAAAAAAAAAAACTCAATAATTATTAGCTTTCCAAGCCTATTTATCAGCCAACCTCATTTCTCATACCAGTTCCACTAAACTGTACTACCTTACTCATTCTATTTTTGTTTTTCCCTACTTTTCCAACTTTTCTTTAATTTTCTATACTTTTGGTTCTCACCGTTTCTATATTCTATTTTCAGTAACCAATTTTGAAACCATGCCTGTGATGACCCGTAAGGATATGGAGAACGGCCCTCGAGGAACTTAGAGAATCAAAACACCTGTGTCAGCAAATGCTACAGGAGAGAGAAGAAAGTGAGGGGGAAATCGAGAACATAGTCCTTAAGAACACATGCCTTAAGCGGGAGCTGGTGGACCTCAGTCAGCAATACCAAGATGTTGCTGATGAGCGCGACCAACTGCGGGTGATCACGGATGGCTTTAAGAACTGTAGCAATTTATATGAGGAGGCTTTATGTAAAGTTAGGGATCTAGAAGATGAATTGGCTCATGCTAATGGTCTTATTCTCAAATTACAGAAGGAAAAGGAATGTGCTCAGGTTAGGGAAACTACTCATTTATACAATGAGTTAGTATTACATTCTAATTGTAATCCACCTTCCTTAATAACAATAGATCTAACTGAAGATTCTTTATTAAAACACAACGATAATCTTAAATTTAGTCAGAATAAAATAAAAAAATATGCAAGACTGAATAAAATCATTAAAAAATGCAATAAATTCAAAAAACAACAAAAACACTTTTCCAAAAATATACAATTGAGGAAAGAACGTGTTACTCTCATCAATCAATTAGGTATTTACCAAATTAAGTTAGAAGATAGTATAAATATTTATCAAATTGATACTCAGCGCTTACAGTCTGAAATTCAAAATCTTGAGTATAAATTAAAGTCCCTATATAGTAAATATGAAAGTTCTAAAAACCAAATTAAGGAACATATCCTTGCTACAAACGAGTTAGTCGACAGAGTAGACTTGCTGGCTCTTAGCAACACCAAGTGCACCTGTCAGAAGATCCTTCAGCCTGTGGTAACGGAGGACCCGTCCCAGGCTATGGGTACTCAGGATTGTATCCCCTTCCAAGACATTTCTGATATTGAAGTTGAAGTAAGGTGATACCACTTTTCAAATCCGGGGACAGTAAAGACACAAACAATTATAGACCAGTATTCGTGTTTCCAGTGTTCAGCAAGGTATTTGAAAAAGTGATGCTTAATCAGATGCTTTATCATTTTAACACCAATAACATCTTGCATGATAAACAGTATGGTTTCACCAGAGGACGTTGTACGACTGACGCTGGTGTTACCTTATTGAAGCACATCTTTAATGCGTGGGAAGAGGCACAGGATGCCATAGGCATCTTTTGTGACCTATCTAAGGCGTTTGATTGTGTAAATCACGAAACATTACTTCTAAAACTTGGGCATTACGGGCTGGGCAAAACAGCTTTAAGTCTTGTTAAATCTTATTTAAATGATAGACAGCAGTTAGTTCAAGTGAATGGTGTCAATTCGTCGGGATTAAACGTAAAAATGGGGGTACCCCAGGGCTCAATTTTAGGTCCTTTTTTGTTTTTAGTATATATAAATGATTTGCCCCATTTATTGCAACACAACTTAATATGGTGTTGTTTGCCGACGACACCTCTTTAATTTTTAAGATAAATAGACGGACCAATAATCTTGACGTCATAAATAACGCCCTAATGCAAGTCCAAAATTGGTTTACTGCCAATAATCTAGTTCTAAATGAAAAGAAAACGATCCATGCCATCCTCTCCTCGGTCCACCGTCCGTTGACCGATGCGTTGAACGCTTGGAAAATGGCTTGTCCCAACACGGATTTTCCCGACAACCTGTCCTAGAGACGGTGGGATGTACCGCTCTGCAGTATTTTACGAATAATAATATTTTAATAACTTGATTCATACGTCATCAAATACTGGTGAGCGCGCGTCTGCTGGCTGTATCTATACCTCATATCTAGGAAGATCTTAATTATAGATTTATTGAGAAGTAATTTGTGGTTACTGCTGTGCTCGGGATCAGAGTCCGCATGAAAAAATGTATTTAAATCATACAATTCACACATGAATTTAAAAATGTACAGTTAATATAACTCTGGTTTGGATTTTGTTTCTAAGTGAGTTTTAATAATTTTTTCTGTCTTTTTAAGTATATCTATGACACTAGAAGAAGCATATTTAAGTCCTCCTCTTGATTTTACGTAAATCAAGCTATTGATGTCTTCCTCTCCGATCAATAACGATATACAATATCGCATTTAATTGAACGCATTAACTTTCTCGTAACGAAACCAGATATATATTCCAAGACCCTATCTGTGTACGCATCAGCATCTGTATTTTAAATACATTCCAAATATTTGTCGTATAAATCATTATGATCCTCCGTAATTTCTACAAAACTTTTTTTGTCAGTTAGCTCGTTTAAAGCTAGAATAGGATTTTTGCTGGAGCAAGTCAATATATTGACTTGTTCCAGTGGAGTACAATTCCCAATGCCATCATCCCTTATCTCAGCTCTCACAAGCAACTTTTTATAAGCGGCACGAAATTAAATGACATTGGGATTATTGTTGAAACCCCCTCTTGCTCTCACAGCCGAGAAAAAGAGCTCAATATGATCTTAGCTGATCTTGTAGAGTGGTATGTACTTCAGCATTTTTGTGTCTTCCACCAAGTAACTGTACAATGCCAATGCGCTTTTCATGTTTATTAGTAATCCAATAAAACCGGTTTTTCTGCGGGAATTGATTACAAGTTCACCTGTACTTAATTTTGAACGTGGTAGTTGCACCTTCAAATAGAGCTGATATGAAACCAATATGTGCAGGACACATCGCTTTTTTGAATCCTGGCGGGCGGATGGAATGACTGTTTAACACATCAAACACGTCGTTCATAATATTTATAAAATTGACAGTGCCACTACATTTATCAAATTGTTTTAATTTTAATACACTGCGGCAAAACTCCAGAGCATCTGCTAGTGAGCTACTGAGCAATTGTGTCGCCAGTTTCACTTTCATCTTTTGTTTGTGATAGAATACATGCGGCTTTTTAATTTTATTTGCGAGATGCAGGCCCTGTTTTTCTTGAAGTTCCAGCAATTCTTCTACAAATTTAAATTCTATCTTTCTACCAAATGAGTCAATAAAAACTCTTAGTTCGCCAAATGCATTACGAATTAATTTTATTGCGTGACATGGGTCTATAAAAGCGTAGATGCGAGTGTTACCGCTCTCAAAACTAGTAACGCTTTGGTTTCGTATATTTGGTTTTCGATATCGCAGCCAAGAGAAGTGAACATGCTGAAATTTGCGGCCGGTCCGTCGCATGTAATGTTAACAACTTTTACGCCCACATCTTCGCACAATTTTAGAGCCGTGCCCAAGATAATACCTTTTTGCTCGCCTGTGAGGGATGTTATTAAAAAATAACCAATAGGTATCTTCCATCTGCCGTTGATAGCCGTTAATAGGAGTACTAGGGCTTGACTGGCTTCTTCGGCACTGTCATTATCTAAGTTATGTCCATAATCAACTCTACCATAGTATTTCTGAGCTCTTGGTTCCAAGTCAAAGACTTTCTTATGGCCATTTCGTCAAAAACCAAGGAGCATATAACAGGGTGTGCATTTCCTTGTACTTTAATTTTTAAAGTTTCAAATGCTTCTTTCGTGAATCACGGTTCGCAATTCACATGCTGGTACCATTTGCTTAAAGTTCTTGTGTGAGGTAAGCATGTATTGTAAGTCCGCCTTATATAATTATAGGCCTTGGGAGAAATAAAATGCAACGTTAATGCGAACTTTCTGATTTCTTCAGAGTATGTATTTGGTACAGGAAAACCTTTGGACTTCTTAATTTGTCTTTTTAAAAAGTCTTTTGGTCCCGCCAATTCTTCTATCACAACAGACTGTTCCACGTTAATACAATTTTTTTTTCGAAGGTCTTCTATGATGTCTTTCAAATTGGCAATTTTTTTATCTTTCTTTCGAATCCTTTCGTTGAGGCGTGTATTTTTTTTCTGTTGCTTGACACATTTTTCTTTTAAAGCTTTAATTTTTCTAGTTTCTACAACCTAAAAGAGAAGATAGTAACAGTTGCAAACTACGGTTACAATGCAGCATTTTCGATGTAACTTAAGGATTGAAGTAGTTATTTTCGCTTTTTCGGATTGTGCAAACTGGAAAAATGTAATTTAATTTAATTCAGCTACGGAACAAAGAGGATATTTATGTCATTGGTACGGTAGCATAATCTGCCAATAACATTCCCTATGCTGGGACACAAGCCTCCGCTTTGTGAGAGGAAGTGGGCCGTAATCCACCACGTGGGCCCAGTACGGGTTGGTAAATGTCCCATGGTTGGATGATGTTTTCAATTAACATTTTGAGAGCAGCGGTGATGTAATAAATTACACAAAGAAGTGTCTGGGTTCAAAACCACCTACCACTTACAACTCGTAACTCACGGCCGTTACAACTAGGCCACCATTGCTCTCATCTTAGATTAATACACGTCTAGATGACACATCGGCTGTACCGAACGGTTCAAATAAAGTCAACTATATTTGGTAAACTCGCTTGTCACCTACGTCAGTGTCATTTGAATTACTTAGTGATAAAGTGCTCACGAAAAAAAAACAATTATGTTTATGTTATGTTTGTGCTGTGAAATTGTGTAGCAATTATGTGGGAAAACCGTATAATAACACCAAGATTACTTTTCATAGGTAAGTTTTGTTAATTAATCACAATTTTTAAGAAAACACGATTTTTTGGTCTGATTAGGTGATGTTGCCAGTTTATAACTGGGGAGATTCGCCGAACTTATGGGAGACAAATTACAAATATCATTACATCTTCTTAAATCATAAAATGATGCATAATACTTATTAGGTTGTTTGTTTAAAGACGAGAGTATTTATTTGACTAGAAAATTATAACTTACATGAAATCCATGACTCACTCACTCAATCTGCCTAGTCCAACTATGTTGGAGTAGGCTTCCAGTTTAACCGGATGCGGCTGAATACCAGTATTTTACATGGAGCGACTGCCTACCAGACCTGCACAACCCAGTCACCGGGTAATACAATGCCCCTTGGTAAAACTGCTATCAGACTTTCAGGCTTCTGACGATCCGTTACGACTGTCAAAGATCCACGAATGACAGCCGAGGTCAACGGCTTAACGTGCTTACCGAGGCACAGAGAAGTCTTGGTATGTAAAGACGCTCACCCATCAACACAAAAAGAAGTTATAAAGAAGGAGAACATTAAAAAACAATCATTATAAAAACTTTTACATCTGTATTAAAATCACAGGCATTTACGGGATTTCTAGGGTTATTGATTAATATCGAGAGCTTTTAAAAACTGTTTGACTCACTTATACCCACCAAAAAACTAAAATACGCTACTACGCGACATACCGCTTAAGCCAAGATCACATTGAGTTACTTTTCGGTGCTATAAGAATGCATGGAGGTTGTAACGATAACCCGAATGCCAAAAAATTTAAGGGAATTTTTAGAAAGCTGCTATGCCACATGGAACTTAAAGCAGTTGATTCTGGTAATTGTGTTCCTTTAGAAAGCGTCAGCATTCTAACTTTTACTTCTGCAGTAAAATGCATAAATAAAACTACATCTCAAACGCGAGCAGATGACAATGAGTGTGATACTGTAAGCACTGTACCACATGAAACTTTAACACAGACTGACATTTCTTTATTAATAAATCCAGAATATACAGAGTACTTTGAGCAAGTAGTAGGGTACATAGCAGGATTTGTTGTCCGCCGTATTTGTGGACTGATTAAATGTAGTAGCTGTATTCAGGCAATTAAATCAAACGAAATATTAAAATTTCATAAATTAGTTAGTGTTCGAGATGAAGGCGGTCTTGTATATGCTTCGGAAGACGTATTCAAAATCTGTAAGGCATCTGAGTACGTAATTAGAGACTTTATAAAACAGGGTCATATAGTAACATCGTCCTCTGGTTATAAACAGATATCTCTTAAAATAATTAGTGAGTTCGTCGGTCATATTTATTTTAAAAATATTGGTGATTGTTATCAACATCATCAAACAAGCCTGTTAAGACTTATTATAGAAAAATATTTGCAAATAAGATGTCACCATATTTGTAGATCAGACAACGTAGCCCCGGCAGTAAAATCGAAGAGAAGAGTATTCCGAAAACAAACACAAAGAGATGGGTGTTGATTTTATATCAATACAAATCTTTTTTATTTTTTTCTTTCTCGCACTTTAATTATTTTCTGTCATTTTGAGTACTTTATGCGGCCTACTCAAATGTCCCTCCTTTGGTATTGTTCGTCGAGTCGTTGAGCTCCTTATGTCCTGAGTTGAGCTACACGATTATTGACAAATGCTTGCACTGATTGGAAATATCCACTCAATTATGTATGGTTCTTTACTCAAAACACCAATTTAGATACGGATCTATTATGGTCTTCTTATGATCTTGGGCCTAACCACCAACTACTTTAGTATTACTTCCAGTGGGAAAGAGACGGAGCTATACGTCCTTTTTAGCTCCGTCTTTTTTCCACTAGAAGTGAAATTGCTTTAAGAGTTGGTGCTTAAGCCCCAGACTAAGACTATGACTGAATTTTAAAAGAAACTGTTTCGGCCTTTTTTCTTAAGCCGCGTTTCGACTTCGCGCTCCAAGAGGACGAACATTAGCGCGCGTTCCGGACGCGCGAAATGGTTACCATTTGGAAAGCGCGCCAATGTACGACAATGTTCTTATGTTGGAACGCTCGAACTTAGAGCGGTCCGTTCCATCTGGAGTCGGTTTTTTACCACGCATCAAAGGAAGCTCAGGGCCCTGACGTGTTAAAGCGTGAGTCGTTCGAGCGAGAAGGGGGACGCATAGCTCCATCCCATTTCTGTGTTTTAATTTTTGAATACCTAATTACTGCATTGTTTTTTCATTTTTTTTTATTTTTGTAGAATTTTATTATTTTAAAGAACAAGTTAAATTAATAATGTACTTATGCAATAAAACACTAATCCACAAAATAATCACTTTTTTTAACTTGTTTTGTTTCACCGTCATCTTAATAAATAATAGAGAAAAGGTAAGTTAATCATTTGGAGCAGGCATCCCTAAACACGCACACCTTGACAGTTTAACTACAATAAGCACACGAGCGGTACTCACACATATAGCGCAATTGGAGACGGCTTTTGTGCGTCCTTTGTTTACATTGCTCTATCTAGACGTGTATTAATCTATGGCTCTCATAATACGGTACGGTAACCACGCGTCTTAGAATTAGAATCAGAATCAGAATGCTTTATTTGTAAACATAGGTCAAATTACAACTGACAGAGTGTGAGATGTTACAGATAGGTAGGATCTTCTATGTTTTGCCCAGAGGCGTACAAATATTTTTAATCATGTTTAACAAAATATTTACTTTTTCACATTACATTTAAAATACAACCAATTTCAGTAAATGTCATCCAGATTAAGTTATTGTCATATTATTGTCAAACAAGATTCAAGATAGACATGC
This sequence comes from Melanchra persicariae, assembly GCA_947386135.1. Lineage (NCBI taxonomy): Eukaryota > Metazoa > Arthropoda > Insecta > Lepidoptera > Noctuidae > Melanchra > Melanchra persicariae. The sequence goes on from OX376643.1 coordinate 33,851,564, forward strand.
ATAAATCAATACAAATTTAAAATAAATAGATTAAAAATAATTTAAAAAATAAAATCAGTTCAAAAAATAAATAATAATAATAACGATGTCCAATAGTTACGTGACATTAATGTTGAAATGTCAAACAAGATTCAGGATCGTCAAAATAGGTGAGGTGTTGCACAATTTTCTGAGGCAGTAATTATAGAATTGTCGTCTAAGTAGTCCTTTACTGAATAATAGCATTTATTTATCAAAATTCTTACTTATTCTTACATATAAATGACAACGCAGCTTATTTTCATCCACGCGTTTTAATTTTGATAATTTATAACGAAAAGTAAATTATATACTTATACATAATTGAATTTACTCCTGTGGGTAGGTAGGTATTTTTCCTAAACTACATTCTTTTCTACTTTGAACATGTAAATGATTAATTTAGGTTAACAAGTAACATAATTTTTTTTTGAGTAGTCGTTAGAACCTCAAAAAATGTTGTACTTTGGAAGATCAGCGAATCGTGAAAAAATCGACTTCTAAGTATATATATCATAATATTATGTACATACCTCGTTGTGCACTGTTTCCACAATTTGATGGGATAACCGCAATCGAGGCATTATAGTAGATGTACAAGAATCATCAGATTGTTTACTGTTGTTTGTCTCACACAAAACAGATGACCCTTGATGTTGTTTTTTATTGGATGCCTTAAAAATAAGAACTAATATTTTGATATGCAATATCCATAATTATGTTAAAAAAAACATTAATGTAACTAATATATCTATATACACAAAATAAGTAACATACAAAAATAAAATACACTCAGTCGTCGAAGTATTCCCCCGCATCGCCGTCATCCGGAAACGTGCCCAGAAGGCTGGCAGCATTACCACGTTGAATGGCAATGCTATTTTTTTGGGCAAAGAACGAGCCAGCCCTCTGGTCACACAAAGTGTCGATCAGTCGGCGAGATATATCCTTGAAAAGGAGACATGCACTCGGACCCAAGCGACCCAAGCGACCCAAGCGACCCAAGACCCAAGCGTTTCAACTCCAAACAAAACAGGCACAAAACTGTAATTACCAATCAGGTATTTGCGCCGCTTGAGGGCTTCAGCAGCAACCGAAGCGGCAGCCACAGCGGCAGCGCCGGCACAGCCTACCGTACTTGGAACATGTGATGGTGCAAGGGTGTCGACACATGTTGCGTCCCACACCAGAGGCCTACCCACCTTCCACGGCACCAACGTCATACCATCTGGTCTCTTCCCATCGTCACGTACCAAGCCACTTTTAATACCGCAGGCCAAGCCAGGTTTTAATACCGCAGGTACGCCGGCGGTGACAAGAGCCCGACGAATAATATCATTGATGCTGGTGTGCCGTGCTATGCGACCAGCGCTCTTGCAGTAGGAAAGACCATGGTGCCCGAGGCTGTCGACATCTACATCGCAGTGACACCGATGCGGAGCAACACAAGGTGAACCTAAGCGAAGACAGATAGCGAACCGAAACGATGCGTCATCCATCATAGTACCTATGGTTGCAGTGGTTTGGGCATGTGGTGTGGCGGGCTTGTCAGCCCATTCAACCCATTGAGTCATTAAAAACCCGTAATTCTCCAAAAGCATTTCTGACTATTTTGTTAACATGACATGGGTCAATGAATGTGTGGATAAAGCTGACGTGTTTTTCAAATTTGGTCGTTGTTTGGTCCTTCAAAACATTACACCCCAAAGATTTTTTTTTTATTTGGGACAAGCCCGCAATACTAAATACACATCAAAATTACCAAATTATGTAAAAACGTGTATAAATACAAAAAAAATCATTGGGTATCAAAAAATTCATCCACATCGCTGTCAATGACAAAAGTGCCCAGAACACTAGCAGCATTGCCGCGTTGAATGGCAATGCTGATTCTTTGGCCAAAGAAAAGCCCAGCCCTCTGGTCACGTGTACAGTCGACAAGTTGTTTGCTGATGTCCCGAAAGACTCGGTGAGCACTTGGACCCCATGGACCTAAAGTTTCAACCCCAAACGGCTCAAATATATAACTCCCAATAAGGTTGTTAAATTTGCGCCGTTTGAGATTTTCTGCACCTGCAGCAGCCGCCTTAGCGCAGCCCGCCGTGCTAAGGAGATGGGATGGCGCAAGGGTGTCGACACATGTTGCATCCCACACCCAAGGGCTACCCACCTTCCAAGGCATTATTGTCATCCCATCTGGCCTCTTCCCATCGTCGCGTGCCAAGCCATTAGGTTCTAGAACAGCTGGCACCCCGGCGGTGACAAGAGCCCGACGGATGATGTCATTAATGCTGGCGTGCCGCGCTAACCGACCAGCGCTCCTACTGCAGGACAGGCCATGGTGTCCGAGGCGGTCGACTGCTTCACCGCATTGACAACGATGTGGAGCTCCGCTAGGAGCACCCAGACGCATACACGTAGCGATCCGGAAAGTACCGTCACTCAGCATGGTACCTATGTTGGGTGACGGTAGGGCCTGTAGCCAAAGACCCGACTCCCATTCACCCACAGCCAACAGGCGGGCACGCTCCGCAGTATTGGTGGACATATTTATGAGGTTATTCCGTACCAACCTGCAGAGCGGCTCGTCCCATTGTATTTGGGAAAATGGGTTATCGGGCAACGCCGTATTCGGGCAAGCCACTTTACCCCCGACAATGTGGAACCCCTAAATGTTTCCATGTTCAACCCCTGGGGGGTTGACCATGGATTTCAATACATTGGTCATATTTTCTTTGTCCATATTCAACCCATTCTTGTTCGGTAAATAAAAGCTTGTAAAAAAAAAGGCTGACGTTTGGGAGGAATTTTTATCCGAATTTCAATGTAGGTGGGATAATTCCATTAAGGGCTGACACTTCCATCAGTTCTTACCTTCCGTTTACAGTATTATCCGTGGTTCTTGGCAATCTGGGCTTCTCCCAGTTTTAAACGTCTCATTGTGCTTAATGGCCTGTTCCTAGTAGAAAGGGAAATATTAATTAATTTCGTTGCGCGATCCAAGATAGTTGAATCGTTTCTCCGGGACTCGTCGAGCTTCATTGCCTCGGTGCTTTTCTGGTGGTAGTAGCTTTCAGGAGTTGCAGTGGTTGGGAATAGTGTGGCGGGCTTACATACCATAAAACATCATGCGTGTGAAAAGTTTAAAAAATAAATGGACTCAATTTCTCCCGACTTTCTACCGTTATTTCACCACTTATAAAACGATTTACATTATAATTTATCCTATTGTCAATTTCAACATGTTCTGATCTTCTTTCATTCTTTATTTGGCTTATATTTTTTTGGTACATAGAATCCTATTCTAACGTTTTTAAAAATTGAACTATATTAGAGGATTTATCTAACGCCCTATTTAACATGGTATGCCAACCTTCTAACTTTTTTGTGGTGCGATGCCTTTCAGCAAAACAACACTATTTATCTTGCATTACTTTATTCTCCGATCACTGTTTTTCAAAATAATTATTATATTATAGTAGGGCTATCTTCCATTATATAGAGAAATCCGTCGCTTACAGCCTCCGAAGGTAGATGAGCCAATACTGCTACAAAATCAGTCGTAAACACGTAGGTTAATGACAAGTAAAGCTATGTGTTTACGAGTAATTTTGTTTCTAATTAGATCAAGTTCTTCTGCTTTCTTCCATATTGCTCTATTAAAATGATAATAGCACCATTTTATTGGTGCTTCAGGAAATTTCTTTCCTTTGGATGATTTGATTTGGATCAAATTATGTTTCACGTTTCTTATTATTTCCCTCGCCACTGCCGCCTCAGACGCGAAAGCAACTTTCCTATTATTTTTTATATTTGTAATCAAAGAGCAGGAACCTTTGAAAAATGGCAGGTACTTCTACATAAATCCCTCTCGAATACCTAGTTTTTTTTAACACCTATCGCCGTATTCCATTTATTGTATAGATTTCACATTTTTATACGACGGAAATTCTTTGATAGTATCATCACTTGCGTCCTGTAAAAAAATTACAGCTTCACGATATAGGTATGGCTGGAATAGCTTTCTTGAAATCGTCGGTAACTTTACTTTTACAGAACGAAATAACCCTTTTTACTTCGTTTTTAGCATAACACACTGGGCAACTATGCACAGTTGATTTAATCATTTGTTTCCATAACAGTAATAGATCCATGACATTTAGGCTATATATATAAGGTGCTATAAAAATATCTGCCACGGCTTTAATGGGAGGTAGTATTGTGTTTATAGATTACAATAGTGAAGAACTCTCGTACTCCGGAACAGTTAATTCGATTTGAGAAAATAAAGTAGTTAAATTAAAATTGACTCTACTCTGCATAACGTGGTTCACAAATTACGCGCGGTGAGTCGCTTCGTCAATGAAAACAACTGCTATCTCTTTCCATCTGTTACAGTTCTGTGAATGAAAACTGAAATCAGCTGACTAGCTTGTCACTACCTAATCTATTAGGAACGCAATAATTAGCAGGCATACAAGTGTTTTAAAAGTGCAATTACTTACCAGCTACCGCATTCTTCTAAAAAACTGACGTAAATAAGAGGATTAAACTTCCCATCACACTTAAAACGGGCTTTAGACTGTCAAGTTAGTGTAAGAATCGCAATTTTTTTCTTATTATTTTTAAACAATAGGTACTTGGATTAATATCAAACAACGATAAATTACAGTAACTTGGCGTGTTTAAAAGTTAATCATCTTATTTACAACAATTGCACCGTATTTACAGATGTTTACACACTCCCTACCTACTTATCTACAAAACTGTTGCACAAGTCCGCCTTCGCGTTGCACACAAATGTAGGCACGCTTACATACATACATGTCTCTTCACTTTATTTAATGTGTCCGTTTCACTTTTTACTTGCCTAAATGCGGGTTTGATGCGGCTTTTTAGTTCTTCTACACTTCTAATGTCATGTCCGGTTTCGCCGTACACAAGGTTCTTTACACGACCCTACAAAAAAAAGTCCATTGGGGTTAAATCCGGTGAGCGAGGAGGCCACGGCACTGGCCCTCCTCGGTCTATCCACCTTTCACCGACGTACCACACACCGTTTAAAAATTGTATGCTGATGGCGTAATGAGGTGGTGCTCCATCATGTTGAAAGCGCAGCCCTCTTATCTCTTCAAGAGGAATACGTTCCAACATTCTTCTCACACGGGTTCGTAGTAAGCGCAGATACTTGTCTCCGTTCAGTCTGTCCAAGAACACTGGTCCTAGAATTCTGTTGCCGAGTATCCCGGCCACACATTAACACTAAACCGAGTCTGAAAGTGGTCAGGCCGCACAACACGAGTATTCGCCTCAGTCCAATAATGCGCATTGTGTATGTTGAACATACCAACCCGTGTGAATGTGGTCTCGTCAGTCCACAGAATGTTGCGGCGTTCTTCTCGAATCCAATTACAAAACGCGAGGCGAGTCGCGTAGTCATGTGGATGCAATTCTTGTACATACAGCTCCAGAAAAACCTCACCCCCCAGATATGTATAAAAAGCGCCGTCTCATATGATGATATTCTATGCGGTATAAGTGCGCGCCATCTCTGTTTAAACAATAAAGTTCATGTAAGCTACCACTTCGTAATATCCATCGCATCCTACTTAATGATCATTTAAACACGTTTTCCACAAACATTATATTTTTACAAAATTCTAAAAACTCACAACAGAAATTAAAATTTAATAAAAACTTAATAATCCGTAGTGAGGATCGAACCTGATTCCATTAACTCAAGAGGTAAGCCATTAAACTGCTGCACCAATCTGTTACCTGAGTTAGACGTGAAATTTATCGATATGCGATTAAGTGACATTTGTTTTAATATGGAAAATGGAATGAGATCAAGATTAGAAGAAGTTATAGAAAGTGAAGGTTATCCAATCCGTTATAGGTTTGACCCCACAAGTTACAGTTAAGTTTTTTATAGTTAGGTTGTGTTTTTGTAAACAGTTTTGAAAAATCGCGAGAGATGTAAATTGTTGTTCTGTTTGTTTTAAACGTGAGTAACATGTTGGGTCTCTTGTGAAATCTTCAAAACTATATTATCAATTTTATTACTAAATAAATAAATACTTGTTAATCTAAATTGGGTTAGTAATAGATTGGCATAAAAGTTTCTTCGCATTTTTTAGGAAATTGAAAACATTTTTTAATATAGTTCATTTACATTTAACTAAAGCATGTAGGTACCATTTTGTTAGATATCTTTTTGCCATCTTGTAGGTAGGGACATGATCCCATTGCTATATAAATTTTGGGACTTCTGATCAAAATACCGCGACAAGTGGTTTTGGCAGTCCTCTCGTAATGTTAACCTGACACTGCCTAAAGAATTCTGAAGAGACCGAAACAGGTGGAAATCTGAAGGTGCAAGGTCAGGACTATACGGCGGATGCATTAACACCTCCCAGCCAGACTCTCTTAATTTTTGCTGAGTGGCTAAATATGTATCATGATGAAAAACCACACCCCTTCTGTTAATTAATTCCGGCCGCTTTCTCTCACCTTCTTGCTTTAATCTCATCAGTTGTTCGCAGTAGAGTTCAGAATCGATGGTCCTGCCTGGTGGTAACAGCTCATAATGAATAATACCCTTCCAATCCCACCACACACACAGCATCACCTTGTTGCGAGTTAACTCGGGTTTCGCCACAGTCTGTGAAGCCTGACCGGCTTTTGATCACGACCTTTTTCGCACGTTCTTGTCGTACGTGATCCACTTTTCATCACCAGTTATCAACTTCTTCAAAAATGGTTCGGTTTCATTACGTCGTAATAAAGAATCAAAAATGAGTACACTGTACATTGGGTTTTTTTCAGTGAGCTCGTGAGGTACCCAAATATCGAGCTTTTTTGTGTACCCAGTTTTTTTCAAATGCGCCAAAACTGTGTTGTGGTCAATCCCAATTTGCATTGCATTTTTACCTCTGTAGTAGTAAAATTTTAAAACATCGAATTTCTTCATTAGATCTTGACAGTACGAAAAACAAATGAAAATCACACATTTACTAATTTGAATTTGGAATTATGTTCTTTAAAATTTAAACTTTCAATGATACCAAAACCAGCCAGACACAAATAGTATAGCCAAAGAGATTTAATTACAAGTTCACATACATACTATAATGCGAAAAGACTTTTTCCCCAACCTAATAATATATTAATTGATACCTTATGTATGATTAATAATGCTAATTATAAAATTGAATCTCCTTTATTCCAAAAAACCGCCATAAAAACACCTACTTCCCCTCTCAACCCGCAACACCCCGCTATCACACTACAGTTACCACCAGGGCGGGAAGTCTCGACATAGTGGGAACTCTCGCATAACAACCGAATTCAGTCGTTAAGTCCTAAGGCTGCCCGTACACAGTCAATCTTAAACGCGATCCACGATCAAAATCAATGACTGAACTGTGGATCGCGTTTAAGATTGACTGTGTACGGGCGGTTTTAGAAGTTATCGACCGTATTCAGTCGGTAGGCGATCGGTAACTATCGAGAATTCCGCCCAATGTTAAATTATCTACAGAAAACTAACTTCCTACTTGTGACAGAGATGGCGCACATGTAGACATCGTAGTATAAAATCCTAAGATATGTCGCTTTTTACACTTATCTAAGGGGTGAGATTTCTCTGGAGCTGTATGACTGTACTCTTGTGAAGTGGTAAGGATGGAGCCCTTCCCGATTCAAAAGTCGCCACACGTAGTTGTCGTTCACGTCGAAGACTCGAGCAGCATCTCTGGTGCTCGCAAGTGGATGACGCCGGAAGAAGTCCAACACTTCCTCTTCGAGTTCGGCAGCCTGCCTGCGTCAACCGGAGGCGGGTCAAAGCGGCCGTGTTGTCTAAATCTGTACACGGCATCCAGAATGGTATGATGACTCACTCGCACACCAAACCTCTGCTGGTATAAGTTTACTGCATGCGCAGTTATGGAGTTACACTTGCGGTAGCACAATACCATTTCAAGACATTCTTGATTGGAATACCGTCGTCTGGGAGGCATTTTTATTGAAAGCGCACGCGGTGTTCCGTCACTGACCGCTAACTTCCGAACGGGCGGGGGATAGAGGTTTGCAACGGAGCAATGAGTACCGGAGAATCACCGGTTATTTTCCGGTGAAATTATTCGGTAAAAACACCGAAGAAAAACCGATTGATCACCGGTTTTATTGGAGGAGTATTTTTTAAAGGTGATTTAAATAAAAAGGACGTTTATTATTCAATATGGTTCTTTATTTTATAACATTTAGTTATTATTTCTTATTTGCTTCTTTTCTATAACAATATTTCGGACATTAACTCAAAGCTCATATGATTCATTTCACTTCCTATTGAGGAGGGCTCTGTACCTATGCTTTTGCGGTTGCACAACGACATGCTTTGCTGGCTTGGTAGTGTAGATACAGGCCTACTCTACCTCCTCCCTCTGAGGTGGTAGGGTGGCGGGGTTTTGAGGGAGAGCGCAACGGTCGTGTAGATCCTCAAAGCAAGTCCGGTGGTGTACCTTCCCGAGGTTGCCGCCCCGTGTTTGGTCTAATTCCCTCAGAACTAGACGCAACTGAAACCACCGGGCGAAATATCACAGGGGTGGCGAGGTCATGCCCCTGGGTGTCCATCATCAAACAAGAGCAGATGGTGGATAGTTATGACCTCCCGCGTGTTTGTGCCGTGCGCGGGGACCCGTACGGAGGGATGAAGGAATCCTGGTGATTGAGTGGAGCAGGTTGCACACAACACATCACTTTGGTCTGGAATTCCTTTCACACGGGAGGTTGTGGGGTAGCTACCCACGATCAATCGGCTGTGGCGTCCCATAAGCGGGTCGTCAAGCGAGGGCCGGTTTATGGAGGGGGGGCAGCCGGCGTGGCGTGGGGTTGCGGGATGAGTGGCGGCATAGTCTCGTGCCGTTTACAGTCTCGCGATCCTCCGTTGCGTGCGGGCTCGTCTACTTCTCCATAAGCTGGTCCTATACCGAAGGAGTAGCTCCGGCGTCCACTCGCGGAGCGAGTGGCGTCCCCGACTTGAGGGCTCCGTGGCGGGTGGAGAGCTCCGACGGTGAAAATCTTTAATCCAAACCTATGGACAAAGAGACTTCACACCAAACCAACACTCAGGCTGCGTCCTCTGATGCGCCGAAACAAACAACCAACAAACCATCAACGGCTGCGTCTTCTGATGCGCCAACTACAACCAAAAACAGAGGTGCGTCCCAGGATGCGCCCAAGCGAAAAGCGCCTAAGGCTGCGTCCTCGGATGCCCACAGACAACAGAAACACAAACATTCCGCTGCGTCCAAGGATGCGATGGGGAAGGCAATCGCCGGGCATGCGCCAAACCAGGCTGCGTCGAAGGTAACGCCAACCTCATCTGCGTCCAAGGATGCGCGCTCAAATACAACCCTGTCCGCAAGGCCTAGGGCAGCTCTCGCACACGGCGACTCAAAGGCGGCTGCTAGCGTGGATGCGCCCACTAGGGCTGCGTCAGCGTCAGTGACCTCGGAGAGGGACCTAACGAGTCTGACCGAAGCCCTACCGACAGGGACAACCAACACGACCGGGATCGACATGTCGTCTCTTAGAGACGCCATTCAATCTCCGGTCAAACAAACCTGGACCACCGTCTCCCGCAAGAGATCGTCCTCCAAGAGGCGTCTGTCTGCACCGCTCAAGACTGCGCAGCAGGACGCTGTGGCGGCCCCTGCCGAAGTGTTGGAAACAACAACGGCACCAGCAGGCGCGGCAGCCACGGCGATTAAGCGAAAGCGCAGCTTGAGACCCAGGGGACACAAAAAACACCAAACCAACGACGGGGAACTTTCTGCCAGGGCGCAGAAGCGTGAGCGACCCGAGGATTCCGTCACACCAACCGGGATAGGCAAGAAGAGCAAGCCTGCTCGCTCCCACATGGTAGACGGTTCTTTGGTGAGCTACGCCGAAGCCGCCGCGTCGTACAGGAGCAACGAGCTGTGCGTCGCCGTCATGACGGAACCTTTCGAGGACATGACGCAAGAACAGGCAGAGGGGATCCGTCAAAAGATCGAAAAAGAACTGCGGGCGTTGCTTATGGCAGACCCTGACCCGTCCAACCCAACTGTAAACACGGCGATCCACTTCCGAGGCAAGGCCCACTTCGCCGAAGGAGTTCTCAAGACCTGGTGCGAGGACGACTTCACTTTGGCTTGGCTCAAGCGGATCGCAAAGACCATGCAGTCCCCGATTCCAGGGACCATTTTAACAGTTCGGCCACAAGCCAAAATACCTAAAAAGGCGTTGTGTATGCTGTTCGTTGCCGTTGTGTTGCCGGAGAACACCGAGGACACTCCGGCACTGGTCAAGCTACTTACCCGCCAGAATCCCAACCTACTAATTAACACCTGGACCCTGACACATGAAAGGGCTAGACAGGAGCCCCCGGGTACCTGTCTCTTCTTTTGTGTGCCAGAGTCCATGGTCAAAATTATTAAAGACAAAATCAGGCGCGTGTACTACCTCATGGGCAGTATCTTCATCCGTTTCCTGGAGGAGGGTGTCGCCAGTGAGGAGGGTACTGCGCCTAAAACCACTGCATCCCCCGTCGCACCTGGCTTGGAGCCTGGTCCGCCGCCGCCTGTGCGGTCTCCGTCGCCTACCGCGATGGAGACCGTCGAGGAGGTGGAGGAGCGGGTTTCTTCCCCGGTTGTGACTGAGGAAACAAACGAAGAACCACCACAGGATCCACCCTCGCCCGGACTAACTTCGGACGAGGACTGCTTTCCGGCGGGGGAGGAGAGTGAGGACGATGGCAGCAGCCTCTACTCTTCTCCCATGCGGGGAAAATAAGATCCTGCAGACCAATCTCCAGCACAGCCAAACTGCGTCGGCTACCTTACGCAGAGTGCTGGACAACCAACACCAAAAGACCATCGCCCTCATCCAAGAGCCGTGGATCAGGGGTGGCAGAATTTGTGGCCTTTCAAACATCGGAGGTAAGTTGCTGCTAGACACCTCCGTAAGTAATCCACGAACCTGCATCTTTATCCCTAAACATGTACCTAACCTATTAATCAACGAATTCTGTTCAAGAGACCTGACAGCAACAAGGCTCTCCAGAACAGGACAGGATCTCCCGGACATTGTCCTCGCCTCGGCATACTTGTCAGGCGACGTAGACGTGCCCCTGCCAGAGCTCGCCTCACTGGTGGATTACTGTAAAAGGGAGAAACTGGAACTAATCCTAGCAACTGACTCCAACGCGCATCACACTCTCTGGGGTAATGTCAAAACCAACAACCGAGGTGAGGCAATGCTTGACTTTATTCTTAGCAATAATCTTGTATTACTCAACAAAGGCTCAGAACCAACTTTCATAAACGCACGATCACAAACAGTGATAGATCTAACTTTAGCAACCATAGGTATCTCCAACTCCATCCAGGACTGGCATGTGTCCAGTGAACTATCATGTTCGGACCACAGATGGATCCGTTATACCATCAATTACAACCTACCCAAACCACAACCGAGGAGAATACCTCGTAACACAGACCAACCCAAGTTTATCAGGCTAGTCAAGGCAGAGTTTAGTAATCTACCCGCCCTACCAGCTGAAATTCCTATAACCAACTTAGACGAACATGTAAACAATTTAACATCAATCCTTGTAACTAGCTTTGAGCAGTCATGCCCACTCACTGTGCCTAGGCAGGGGGCAAGGCAACCCTGGTGGGGTCCAGAGTTAGAGAGACAACGTCGCAGGCTGAGAAGGCTGCTCAACAGAGCCATGAACACTCGGTCACCAGGAGACTGGGACCGATATACAACAACCCGCAGAACTTATAAAAAACTAATACGCCTTAGAGGTAAAAACGGATGGAGGCGTTTCTGTACCAACATTGAGAATAGCAACCAGGCAATGAGGGTTAAAACTTGTCTCGCCACTGAGACAGAACTCTCAATAGGATGCCTCAAAAAACCAGACAACACTTACACAACCAACGATGCGGAAACTAGCGAATTACTTCTCACCACCCACTTCCCAGGCTGCCAAATTGCGACCCAGCAGAGCTGGGAACCGCATAGGGAAAGGGCTACGAGCAACCTAGTTTGGGAAGTGGCTTCAGAAGTGATAGACAAAGATAAAATAATATGGGCAATCAACACCTTCTTACCTTTCAAGGCAGCAAGGTTGGATGGTATCTTTCCAGCTCTGCTTAGGTGGAGCGGTGACTCGCTAGCTGAATACCTTGTTAATATATTCCGAGCCTGTCTGGCTCACCGCTACATCCCCTTGATATGGCGAGAAGTAAAAATAATCTTTATTCCGAAACCAGGTCGAAGCGATTACACTCTGCCCAAATCCTTCAGACCCATCAGCCTCACCTCGTTGTTCCTAAAGACGCTGGAGAGGCTTGGGGATCGAGAGATCAGGAGCCAAATCTCGCTACTGAATCCCTTACACCCAAACCAACATGCCTACTGTGCAGGCAAATCAACTGAGTCCGCACTCCACTGCGTAGTAACACGCATAGGAAATGCTCTCAAAACCAAAAACCCAACACGCCCAGTGTTGGGTTTTTGGTTTTGAGAGCATTTTGAGAGCCTTCATTGACATAGAAGGTGCCTTTGACAAAACAAATTTCGCCAGCATCGGCCAGGCACTAGCCGTGCACGGTGTGGCGCCAACGCTTATACAATGGATACACAACATGCTAAAACACCGCGCTATTCAATTCACTGTTAACACCACCACACGAGGAATCGTAAGTAGGGGCTGCCCGCAGGGTGGGGTGCTGTCACCACTACTGTGGAACTTAGTTGTAAATGAGCTCATCGCTGAGCTCAACGCTAGCAGTCTGTACTCGGTGGGTTACGCAGATGACATAGCAATCCTAATCACGGGGAAATTTGAAGGCATTTTATGTGACCTCATGAGGAAAGCTTTCAAAGTAAACGAGAATTGGTGTACAAAACACGAATTATCGGTCAACTCCCTTAAAACAGAACTAATAATGTTTACCAACAAGAGTCCTTGGACCTCATAAACTACCTAAACTCTTCAACACCGAACTAACACTCAAAGAAGAAGTCAAGTAACTTAGGAGTGATACTTGATAGCAAATTACTCTGGAACAAGCACCTTGACTACAAATTAAACAAAAGCACAATCACACTTTACCAATGCAAAAAAATGCTAGGAAAAACGTGGGGGCTCTCTCCAAAGATCACGCTGTGGCTCTACACAGCTGTGATCAGACCAATGCTGACCTACGGTGCCTTGGTTTGGTGGACGAGGACTGAACTCTCGACCACCGTCTCTAGGCTCCAGCGTTTCCAAAGGTTAGCCTGTTCCGCTATCACGGGCTGCATGAGGACAACCCCAACTACAGCAATGGAGATAGCCCTACATCTAACTCCCCTCGACATGTACATACAGCAGGAGGCAGCACTAGCAGCCATCAGGCTTATGCACTTAGGCATATGGGGCAAGAACCATACTAGTCCTCACGCTGGCATCCTGGACCGGGCGATCGAGTATCAACCTCTCATCGCTGCCCCGTGTGATAGGACACCGAATAAACTCATGTTTAACAAAAGCTATAGCATACAAACAACAGAAGAAGAGAGGGACCAGTCAGGAGTCAATGAAGTACGCGTCTACACAGACGGCTCAAAAACTCCACAGGGTTCAGGGGCTGGCATACACTCCCTAGACCTCAACATTAACTTTCACTTACCACTAGGCGAACACAGCTCGATATTCCAATGCGAGTGTGTCGCCCTAACACAAGCCGCAACAGCCGTAAAGCGTCTAGGGATACACAGCTACGCAATTAAATTCGTATCTGATAGCCTGGCTGTGCTTAAAGCCCTAGAGAACAAACAAACCAACAGTAAACTAATTTTCGAGTGTCACCTCGCCCTGGAGAGTATATCGCTGTCTAACAGGACACCCTCCAGTGGATCAAGGGACACAGCGGATCCCTAGGCAATGATGCCGCAGACGAACTTGCGAAGAGAGGTTCCGAGATGGTAGTTTTAGGCCCATACCCACTCCTTCCTCTACCTTTCTCGCAGTTTCGTACATGGATTCGCCAGAGATCAACTGAACTCCACAACAACAAATGGTCACGGGCCACAGACTGCAGGCAGTCAAAAATGGCAATGCCATGTCTAAACCCGCGATTGACTAAACGACTACTCTGCCTAAGCAGAAACGACCTTAGAACAATAATAGGGACAATTACGGGCCATTGCCCCCTAAACAAACATCTCTATAACATAGGCGCCACGGACAGCCCACTCTGCAGGGGCTGTTTTGATGCCGAAGAATCAGCTGCCCACGTCATCCTGGAATGCGAGGCTGTGGCTACCCAACGTGAACAAATCCTCGGAACGGTGAGGTCGTTCCGCGAAGCCTGTGAAGCTCCCAGGAAACTTCTGTGCTTCTGGGCGGAGCTAGGCTGGCTAACTTAGCCAGGACATCTACGCACAACGGACCGAATGAGAGTCTAAGTGCGGATAACGGAGTCCCTACTCTACTCTACTCTACTTCACTTCCTACTAATTTCCCAAATAACTCGTTGCAATGTGTATGATTATTCCTCATATTTTCGGTTTGAGTTCCTATTTCACTATAAACACACATCGTTACACACAAACATCGTCGTTTGCGGCAATTAATATATTAAAAATGTACATAGAAACGGATTTTTCAGATATCAATCATAACTGGGATAATGTGGTTGATTTTTATGTTTGAATACCATTTTTGGCAAGCACAGGACCGGTTGCTGTGGCGACACTTGGGGGAGGCCTATGTCCAGCAGTAGACGTCTTTCGCCTGATATGATGATGATGATGACCATTTTTAACTAACAAAACTTCAAAAAAAAAAACTATTAAGTTCAAAACAATTTTAATTTCGGTAGTCGGTGTTTTTGTTTTTTTTGGAAAAAGTTTTTTAAACAAACACAAAAAAAAGCAATCGAATTGAGAACCTCTTCCTTTTTTGAAGTCGGTTAAAAAATTAATGGAAACTGTATTTTTTTTTATTTAAACCCATTCAGCAAACAATATTCATTTTTGTCATAGTTTTATAATTCCAACGCATCAACCGAAGATCACCGGAGATCGCCCAATCACCGGTGAATTTCACCGGTACTCAAAATTCCGCTCCGGTGCAACATCTAGCGGGGGGCGGGCGACTGGCGAGCGGGCGGTCGGCTGGTGCGTGCGACGAACAGGGTAGTGCGGGTGAGGGTGGGGGCACGCGGGGCTGCCCTTTGACGACCAAGTGGCCTGCGCGCACGGCGACATTTTTTGATAAGAATGGCAATAGTGTATGAACGGCGCCGGCGTTTTGCGAAATGATTGAATTTAATTCGGTGCGGTGCGGCAACAGCTTATTAAGTCTATGGGATGGTTTTATACTAATAAATCAATTCAAATTTATACGTACATTTATTAAATAAAATTAAATATTGTATCAAAAAAAATATGACAAATTAATAATCAATAATTTATCTTTACTATTGTAATCTATAAACACAATACTGTCTCCCATTGCAGCCGTGGCAGATATTTTTATAGCACCTTATATATTATATTCTTTTTTTCTGTTAATACTAATGGCTTCCTAAAAGTAGTACACGTCTTAAGCCGCAAATTCGGAACGGCAGCGCGTGTAGCGGAGCGCTCTAGCGTGTATTGTTGTATTGTCGCGTTCAGCATCACGTTCAACGTGAACGCAACTAGTCACAACTAGTTTTTGCTAGAGCGTGCGTGCGAGCGGGGCTTCCAAATGCGTTGACCAATCAGAGGCCGCCATTCAAGGGCAAGTGTCATAACGTCAAACAGGCACAGAAAGCAAGTGTCCAGACAACTGTAAAACCCATGCAAGTAACGTATGCATTTACATGCTTACATAAAGTACCCACCAGTCTCGTGTTATCTCTTTAATCTTACATTCCTAAACACAACGGACACACACAGAAGAACTCATGGAAGTACTGAAGGTCTCATTGTCGGATATGATGGCACTATTCCAAAGCAGGATGTCAAACTTTGAGGCTGAACTGAAGAAGAACCCTACAAGCACATCTCAGCAGCACGGACGGGTTGGCTGCAGACTTCACTACGTTCAAGAAGTTCATCCTGGATGCCTGGGCTGTCTTCAGCGTAAGTTAGAGGCATTGGCGCAAGGACTGGACATCGTTGAGATGCGAGGTCGTCGGAAGATGGTTCTATTGCATGGTGTCACGTAACAGGCAAAGGAGGATACTGCGCAGGTAGTGGCAGAAGTTGTGCGGTGCCACATCTGCACCATCGGAGTTGTCATCATCGTCACTGACGCCAGCACCGAAGAAGGCTCGGCGTGCCGTAAAGAAATGATTTGTGATCGACTCCAACTTTCATGATTGTATCGTAGTCCAGCAGCCCTACCATGACGTGTTAAAGCGTGAGTAGTTCGAGCGAGAAGGAGGGATGTAGCTATACACCCTATATAGATCCATCCTTCCTTCTCGCTCTACTCACGCTTTAACACGTCATGGTAGGGCCGCAGGTAGCAGCTTCATTTTACTTTTGTGAGTACCCCTCTCCAAAAATTGTTTTCTAACATCTTCTACCCTGTGCCTTTTCTTTTTCTCAAATTATGCTAACCTGCAACCTACTTTCGCTTTTTTTTACTCAATGTTTATTTCTCTAATTTCTTTTCCACTGGCAGCTGTCAACTTGACATTTCGCTTTTTTGCTTTTTGTCATTGAAATCATGCGTTGCGTTCAATACAGGTTGACAGTGCGCCCAGTATACAATGTTATAAAATATTATTAGTTGTTGTAGCTTGAGCTTGTTATTGCTTCCTATTCTTTTTATTGATCGGTTTAATTCTATTATCTTATTATATGTTACTGTTTGCCTGGACGATGAGACTGTGTTTTTATTTTTCATTGAACAAAATAGAATAATTTGTCCGAGTCAACAACTTAAATAAAAAACTCTGAATAAAACTCAATAACTGTACATTCTTGCGGAAGGCATTTTCAGAAAACAAGACAAACGTCAAGTAAAAAGAAACATAAATAGGCTATGAAAAGGAAATGTTAATTAAAAAGGTTGTATACTATAAAAAGGTTTGACATGTATGTTGTTTGGTTCCAACATGCCACCCACCAAGAACAACGTTCTTATATAACGTTTTAATATTTACGTTTTAATATTGAGTACCCGTGTGATTTTATCATGTCCAGGGTACTTAATTACTTTTCCAAGTAGCCATTTTGATGGAGGTAGGATTTCATCCTTAATGATTACAACATCTCTGGCTCTGGCTTCTTAATCAACCATTTGTTCCTTTGGTTTAAACAGACTAGGTATTCTTTTGACCATTTCGTCCAAAAATCCTTAACCATTTTTTGAGTCATCCTCCATCTTTGCATTCCTGTAAAGCCATCTTTGCAATAATCTTCATCAGGAATCGCCACTAATTACTCTTCAATCAAAAAATTACCAGGAGTTAATGGTTGTGGATCTGCGGAACCTTCACTTAAATAAGATATGGGGCGTGAGTTAAGACACGCCTCAATTTGGGTCAGTACGGTCGTCAGCTCTTCAAATGTTAGAGTAGAATCTCCAATCACTCGTTTTAAATGTGACTTACATGATTTTACACCCGCCTCCCATAATCCACCGAAATTGGGAGCATATGGGGGTATAAAATGCCAGGTTGTTCCATCATTGGCTAAAATTTGGGCAATCTCTGTAGGGAGGTTTGATTTTGCACGATCATACATGACCTAGAGTTCCTTATCCGCTCCTACAAAATTGGTCCCATTATCGCTGTACAAATCCGCACATTGGCCTCTTCTGGATACAAATCTCCGAAATGCAGCTATATTTATTTTATTTATTTATTTATTTTATTTATTTATTAATACTGAGAAAGACAGTATAATATCAATGTCGTCGTGCAGTGAAAATAAACAGCTGTACTCGGACGCAACCGTTTTAACGGATAAGGTGCCATCGCTCGGCGACGCGTTAACGCAGCGAACAGATGATTCACGGCCGCCACCTGATAATAAAATACATCTACCCACAGACCCGCGTAGCTATAGCTGCGCTACTCGTAAAACGTCAGGACAGGACTCGAGAATTGGCCACAATAAATCAAAAAGCGAGAATGCGGATGATTGGCAGTATGTAAGTCGGAAAAAAAGGCCGAATTACCGATACAGGGGACAGACCGGTGTTGCATGCGAAACGATCGGTTTTAAGGCTGCCGATAATAAGTCACCTATATTTATAAGTAATATACACATGGACACGCTGGAAGCCGATATCGTTAATTACATACATTCTAAGACGCAAGAAAGAGTTTCCTTAGAGGTAATTTACACTAAAAAACAAAAGGACCACAAGGCTTACAAGTTTTTTGTATCTGATCACAAAGTACCTTTATTTTTAGATGAAAACTTGTGGCCTCAAGGAATAATTTTTAGAAGATTCGTGCATTATAAGCAACGATACACGAATAATGTTTCGAATAGCGACCGCGGCCGTAGTATAGAACGCAATGGATACATTTTACAGAATGGTATCATTCAACTGTAAGAGTGTAAAAAGGTCTGTAAACAGCATTAAGGAACTGTGTAGATGTTCCGATATAATAGCTTTGCAAGAGACATGGTTGCAGCCAGAGGAGATACCATATCTTTGTACCATTGATGATAACTTTAGTGCCACGGGAACGTCAGCTGTAGACACGACGGCCGGCATGTTACGCGGTCGACCGTACGGCGGTGTTGCTCTGTTATGGAGGAGTAATGAATTGCAAAATGTGTCAGTGTTACAGTGCAATAACCCTCGTGTGTGTGCGATAAAAATAGTTACTGACAATAGGCCTATTATTGTGATGAGCATCTATATGCCTACCGATACGAGTGATAACCTAACGGACTTCACGGACTGCCTCGGTACGGTGAGTGCTGTAGTTGACGATTGTAGTGTAGAATCGGTATTTGTTTTGGGGGACTTTAATGCGCATCCTAATACTTTGTTTATGAATGAGCTGTCAAATTTTTGTGAAGATCAACGATGGGTTTGTGTTGATATAGATAGACTGGAGCTTGCAAGTGATACCTACACTTTTATGAGTGAAGCTCATGGCTGTAGGCGATGGCTAGACCACTGTATAGTCACACACTCGGCATTAAGTTCCGTTGTTGATGTTTACGTAAGAAATGACGTACTATGGTCTGACCATTACCCTGTGATATTGGAATGTAAATTTGATTTGTTAACACCTAGGATTCCTGATAATGTGATTGCTCATAATAAAGTTTTATGGGGGGAAAGAACCAATGAGCAAATTAATATATATTCCGATGAATGTCACAGGCGGTTGAGATTAGTCGATTTTCCTTCACAATTAACTGATTGTGGTGATATTTTTTGTAGTGAATCCACCCATAGGATTGTTATTGATAAACTGTACTCGGATATTGGTTGTGCTCTCAGTGAGTCATCAATTTGTAGTGCGAATAATAATTTTGTTAATTGTAGGAAAAAGCCTCAAATCACAGGGTGGAATAAGTACATCAGTTGCGCACACAGGTTGGCTAGGCAGAACTTCCACATATGGCTATCGTGTGGAAAACCCTCATCTGGCCCAGTATATTATGAGATGCGAGATAGCAGGGCATTTTTCAAATCACGGCTTAAATGGTGCCAGAACCACGAAGAACAGATAAAGATGGATATAATTGCCTCTAAGCATTCAAAGCGTGACTTTCGCGGCTTTTGGAAGAGCACTAATAAATTGAATATTCGGCCAGGCCTGCCTGTTAGTGTGAATGGTGTTAGTCATAAGAGGGATATTGCAGAACTTTTCATAAGTCATTTTGTTGTAAAGTCGCCGCTGGGGAGCTCTTGTGTAATGCTGGATACTGAGCAGCGTTGTGGAAAGGTGGGCACACGCTTCAGTGCCAAAGATGTGGCAAAGGTCATCAGGGCTACAACTAGAGGTAAGTCCCCTGGTCATGACGGGCTCAGTATCGAGCATTTGCAATACCGGTCCTCACCTACCAAGAGTTTTGGCGCTGTTGTACAATTTATGTATAAGTCATTCATACCTGCCTACCGACCTAATGAGGACGATTGTGGTTCCTATTGTTAAAAGTAGAACGGGTGATCTTTCGGATAAGGGGAACTATAGACCTATTTCTCTAGCGACCACAGTGGCTAAGGTGCTTGATGGTCTGCTTGATGCGCAACTAAACGAGCGTCTTGTGCTGCACGACAATCAGTTCGGGTTTCAGCCGGGACTTTCTACAGAAAGTGCAGTTCTATGTCTCAAGCAGGCCGTCAGGTACTACACAAAAAGAAGTACACCTGTTTTCGCTTGCTTCCTCGATCTCTCTAGGGCTTTTGATCTGGTTTCCTACGATCTATTATGGAAGAAACTGGAAGCTATAAGCTTGCCTATTGAGCTTATAAGTATTTTCAAGCATTGGTATGGAAACCAGGTCAACTATGTTCGGTGGGCAGGTGTGCTTTCGGAACCGTATCAATTGGAGTGCGGTGTGAGACAGGGGGGGTTGACTTCCCCTGCCCTCTTCAATTTGTATATGAACGCCCTGATTGAGGCACTTAGCAGTCAACATGTCGGTTATCACATAGACGGTGTCTGTGTCAATAATTTAAGTTACGCGGACGATATGGTCCTGCTGAGTGCGTCAGTCAGCGGTATTAGGGCACTATTGGCCACATGTGAGCGCTATGCAAGTGAGCATGGATTATTGTATAATGTTCAGAAAAGCCAGTTCATTGTATTTGAGACGGGGACCAAGTACCAACATGAGGTGCCTCCCATGCGGCTAAGCGGTGTTCCTCTTGAACGAGTGGAACAATTTAAATACCTGGGTCACTTGGTCACCGCTGATCTTAGGGACAATGCTGATATTGAAAGGGAGCGGAGGGCTCTATCCGTACGCGCGAATATGTTGGCCCGCAGGTTTGCACGGTGTACTGTAGATGTGAAGGTCACGCTCTTTAGAGCATTCTGTACCTCTTTTTACATGTGCAGCTTGTGGGAGAAATATTCGCAGGCGTCGTACGGGGCCCTTCGTGTTCAATTCAATAACGCATTCAGAAGACTGTTGGGGTTGCCATGGCGCTGCAGTGCGTCAGGGATGTTTGCAGTGGCGCGTCTAGATTGTTTTTACACAATAATGCGCAAGCGCGCAGCATCAATGGTGGCTCGAGTCATGGCCAGCCCAAACAGGGTTCTGAAGATGATTGCTGACAGAGTGGATTGTCCATATGTGGTTCGCTGCTGTCAATTGCATATGTCACCATATCGTGTTGTTTACTAACACTTAGTTTTTAAGGCCTATGTTACTAACCCTATATGAGTCTTCGCTCGAAATAAAGTTATTATTATTATTGAGATTTGAACCCACACCAAGCCTAATGAAAGGGAGTCTCTAAACCGACTGTCTGTTTGTACAGTTGATAACTGTTTCAAATAGCCGACCTTATTTATGTCAAGGTTTTTAGCTGCTCAGCTTTCCGAAAGTATAACGTGATGATAATCATTGCTAAGGTTATATTAATAAGAAATAGATTGGAATATAACAATTTGGTCCTCTGGACATTTTCATTTTCAACCATTTTTGAATAAAACGACATCTAGTGGTGTCGAAAGTTACTACTATTTACTTTGCATGTGTGTGTAAAGAGTAAATTCATGCGGCTAAATCTTTATTCTGCTGTAATCTTTGTATGGTAGCAGTTAACAAGCATAGTGATTATTTAAAAAAATCAAGTTATTGCCCTAGGTGGCGCGTATAATAAAGTTGTCTATTAAAACTTTCTATGTTAGGTGTAGAAATTGAAAATGTTTGAAATTGTGGATGTGTCGCCATCTAGCGACAAAATGGCAGTGAGAGCATTCATCCATTCACCTTAAGTTCCCAAATTATTAAGTTCTATAAAGAACGTATAATGTGAGAAAGTGTACAAATACCTAATTACCATTTATATAATTACCATTTTTCCCGTTCCTGTTTTTGCGAACGGTAATGAGCAATTGGAAATGGTAATTAGTACCAGTATAAGCTGGCCTCTCATTATAGTGAAACTCCTTACTCTGCTAGGCCAGCACAAACTCGAATTGTTACTACCAGCGCGGCGTGATCGATTTTTGATCGTTCGGTGTGAACTGACACTTCCGCAACAAAATTACACATACTGACTACCCACCTACCACTAACATATTTTTTTTTTCAGAATATATACTTTGCTGCAATTAAAATACAAATTACAAAATACTATCTCCCATGTATTTAAAATACAAAATACAAATACTTTTAAGTCATGTATTAATTTAAATATATTTACAAAATACAGTATTTTCAAAATTTTTATTTAAAATAGTAAGTACAAAATACAGCCAGGTGTTAGGGTTTTTTTCTGACTAAAACATACCCCTATTCCTCCTCATTTGCGTTCCAGAGTCGCGGTGACTCTTTCAGGTTGGCCTTTTTGCTTACTAAAGCTGTCGAGCGCTGTTTCCTGCAGAACGTATCTGTTAATAAGTTTGCTAAACGTAAGTATTTATGTTCAAATGTATTTTTAAGCCATAAGTTTTAAAAATACTAACTACAAAATATCTCAGCGTCAGGTATTTGAAATAACATTTTTAAGAAGTAATTAAAATACAAATACGCATTTGTTTCAATTACGTATTTTAATTACAAGTAATTCAAACACTGCTCAGCCATGGCCACAACCCTCTACATCTAAAAATTTTACAAAAAACATTAGTCAAGAATTTATAAAGCAAATTGAGAAAGATGCGCTATATAATAGAAAAAAAGGTTTAAAAAAGACCTAATGTACAAATCAAAATTAGAATTCCTGCAACGAAAATGAATGCGCTTAAAAAAATAATTATAAGACAAAAAAACGACTTCAGCGCAGGACTGGGCAGTATTTAAATTACTTGTAATTAAAATTAATCATTGAAATACAATGACGTATTTGGTATTTGTATTTCAATTACTTCATAAAAATGTAATTTGTAGTTGGTATTTCAAATACCAGATGCTGACGTATTTTGTAGTTAGTTTTTCAAATACTTATAGGTTCAAAATACATTTGAACATCATACACTAAGCAAACTTTTTAATGTATGCGATAGCTTTCGTAAGCAAAAAGGCTAACCTAACCTAACACCTGACTGTATTTTGTAATTAGTATATTGTATTTTAAATAAAAATATATTACAAAAACTTACTGTATTTTGTGTTTTATATTTCAAATACACGACTTAAAAGTACTTTGTATTTCGTATTTTAAATACATGTGAGATAGTATTTTGTAATTTGTATTTTAATTAAAGCAAAGCATGTATTTTGCCTAGTTCTGCTACAGAGTACTAATTTTAAAGGAACAGAACTACTTAGAGACAGAACCAAAGTAGAAGAGGCTATGAAGAAATTTTGTTTTGGAGAAGCAATGAGGAATACCTTACAAACAAATAACAAAAATAAAAAATCGAAGAAAGACAAAGGAAATGTAATTTATTGTGACCTAAATAATTAATAAATATATGACTCAAGTACATTATTATTTTTATTTCTAATTACCAATCACGAAGTATAATTACCATTTTTTAAATGTTAATTACCGTGTGTTTCATATCTCATCACCGTTCGACGAAAATTCTCAGCTTCAGATTCAGACCTACATAGCAGTTCAAATACTGTGCGTTAAATTTATTTCGATAATCTGCACTATAAACTTTACGTTAAATCCATAAAATTTGTAATTGGAAGTGTTATTTGAACTTAATTTACGAATCCTGAATTATGTCTATCAAATATTCACCCTAATAGGCATCTGAAATTAAGTTTTCATTTAATACCCGACTACGGCGAAGCAAAAAGGAGGGTTATGACTTTGACCAGTATGTAGGTACAGTTCTCGTCAAATAACTTTGCCCCTCTGAAGTAAGCCATTTGCAAAGATCGCGCAGGTGCAGTCACGTAGACGGGAGCAAGCGGGACGCAAGCATGCATCGAACGTAAACGAGCGACTGAGACATAAAATCGTATAATCCCCACCCCCATGTCTCTTGTGCATGCGCAGTTGCAATTTGTTCGTAATTTTGATTACTACGCAGCTACTCGTAGCCAACTTTAGTTTACTTTATTTGACGACAACTGTATATATGTTCATCTGTTCCCTAATAACTTCTAAACCCATTTATCATAACATTGTTCTGGGAAAATATCAAAAACCGAAGAAGCCTGAGCTGAGGGCGGTGATTCTGCGTTAACAGCGGCTTTGACGGAGTATAACAAAAAGTTATCAGAGTATGTTAAGCTGGAAAGTACTGCGTTACTGCTTGTTACGAACAACATATCAGATGGAATCCTAGACAAGGTAATTCGATTCTCTCATCCTAAGGACGTATGGGATGAACTGCATAGACTCTATGACGGTGTCAATGAAGACAAGTTATATGAAGTATGTACGGAGTTCTTTAATTTTCAAAAGGATATTACTGATGACATGGCAACTCATGTATCGAAATTGAAAAATATGTGGCACAAACTGAATCAGGAATTATTAAAAGCTGAAGAAAGTAAGCAATTACCAGAAGTACTTTTAGCTGCAAGATTTTAGATACACTGCCAGAAAGTTATTTTTCATTTAAATCGAGTTGGATGTTGATGTCTAAGAAATACAGAACTGTTGAGAATATTACCAGCCAACTATGCGCTCATGACAGAGCCCTGATAGGAAAAAAGGAAAGCACGTCTAGTGAAGCGCTTCTCACAAAAACAAGTAAGAAAGGTGTCGAGAAACATAAGGAACAGACATCAGGGAATAAAAAAGTTACCAAGTTCAGATGTCACATCTGTAAAGAGGTTGGTCACTATAGGAAAGATTGTCCGAATAAAAATAGTAAGGAAGATATAAGAAATAGTAGTGGAAGCACCAATATAATGATACTACTAAATACGACTGAATGCAACCAAGATCGTGAAGGATGGTTTGTTGATAACGGAGCTACACCCCATGTAACGATGAGAAAAGATTTTTTCGAAAATTTTGAGCATTTCAGTAAACCTCACACAGTTACTACGGCTGATGGAAATGTTATAGAAGCATTAGGAAAAGGAACAATTAGAATTAAGCCTAATGTTGGAAAAGAGTTTTTACTCAGTGATGTCTGGCTTGTTTCTTGTATTAGCAGGAATCTTTTTTCAGTGCTAGCGACACAGGACAAGAATACAAACAGTGTATTTGAGTCACGAGTAACTACATGCTCTATTAAGGTGAATGGAATAGTCGCCTTGACGGGAACAAGAAAAATATATGGTGGGCTATATAAGCTGAATTGTGTAGCAATTAAACCGAACGTAGCCGCATCGATTAATGCGATAGATTCCTTGCAGCTTTACCATGAACGCATGGGCCACCAAGATAAAAGGCATGTGATATTATAGAACGAGAGTTGAACGTAAACACAAAGGATAATGGCATATTGTGCGAAGGCTGTATTTTCGGAAAAGCACACAGACAGAAGTTTGGTGTTAGAGAAAAAGCTGAAATGCCTGGAGAACGCATACATTCGGATGTTTGCGGTCCTTTCTCGTATTCAGTCTCAAAGTACCAATATTTCGTACTTTTTAAAGATGAACACATTCGATTTCGCTACGTCTACTTCATGAATACAAAATCTGAAGTACCTTAAAAGCTAAAGCAAATGCTGGCAGAAGCTAGAGTAGCAGGACATACGATCAAAGAGTTCCTTAGCAATAACGGTGGAGAGTTCGACAATGAACTAGTTTGGAAAGAATTATCGAAATATGGAATACACTAAAGACTAATAATGCCGTATACCCCAGAACAAAACGGGTGTAGCGAAAGAGAAAACCGTACGATCGTAGAGTCAGCTAAGAGTATGATGCATGCACATGAAGAGTTGCCTCAAAAGTTGTGGGCGGAGTTGGTACAGACAGCAGTTTATGTTCTAAACAGAACAGGACCAACTTCCGTGGAACACAAGAATCCGTTTGAACATTGGTTTGGGAAGAAACCGCGGATAAAGCACTTGAGAATTATTGGCTCGGTTGGCTATGCCCATGTTCCTAAGCAAAAACGGAAAAAAATGCATAAAAATGCTACGAAATGTGTACTGGTTGGATACGACAATGATGACAGTTATAGACTATGGAGCAAAGAATCCAATAACATTGTCAGGTCAAGATATATCACTTTTGATGAGAAACCATTGGAAACGAAGTTCCAAGAACCAGATGTGAAAGTCACAGAAGTGGAAATTCCTGTTCAGGTACGAAGGGAGTATGACGAAGTTGTGACATCCGATAGGAGGAATCAAGTCGTACCGATCCATAACGGAATAAATACTAAAATAGACAGTAATACACCTGTTATCGAAGAAGACAATTTCGATGATGCTGTATCGACTCATGAAGAATCAGTTGAACCAAGGGGAGAAAATGACGATGTTGATAATGATGGTCTGGAGCAGACGATTGGAAATGATGATGTTGTTGTGTATTAGTAGGTGATAGTTTTTTAATAATTCCCCTTTTGTAATGACATATACGTACTACGTCTCAATAAAGGAACCAGTTCGCAATTGACCGTGTTTCATTACATACATTACATTGGCGCAGTCGGTATTTACGCAATGTGAGAAATAGGTCGCAGGAGGAAAAAATAGACGTCTGCACTGTTCGACGGTCGGTTTTATTGTAACAGAAAACATTTGAATTACCGACATCAACGAATGATCGAATGAGTGAATGAATCGACTGATATAAACGAGTGATTGAATCGAGTTAGTATTCTAATCTGTTAACACTGGGATTTTTGTAATATTCCAACACGCACAAAGTTTTTCTTCTTCTTTGGTACTTAACTTCAGTTAATCATGCCCATAGGTAAAGTCGAACAATTTGAGATTGGATCTCACAACTGGGACGCTTATTGTAGGCGTGTTAAACAATTTATAAGTTTAAGGGCCTCTTTCACCACTTGCTGATAAAGTCTCTGATAGCCTATCAGCAGGTTATCTGACAAATAGCCTAAACTTTTTTGTTTCACAAGTTGCTGATTGTCTTATCTGTCAGATAAACCGCTTGATAAACTAACTGGGACTTCAAGTGGCTGTTATTTTTTTATCTGTTAGATAAGAATTTCTTTTTTGAATTTTAACGCGGGAATATTACATTTTTGTGTGAACTTTCTTCGGAATAGCAGTTTTCTTTTGAAATGGATTTATTTGAGTTTTTAGAAGACGAATTCGATGATTTTCTTGACCGTATATCGCATCCACGGGCACGTCCTGTTATTAGAGATAGGGAAGATAATTTCACTAAATATAATGATAAGGAATTTAGAGACAGATACAGGTTAACAAAAGAAACAGTTAATTTCCTGCTTTCCCATACAGAAGATGACATAAAAACAACAACCACTTTTAAGTATCAATCACATATACCTAATTATGTTTATTAAGCACGTAATACACAGTTGCAATTTTTTCGTTATTTTGTTGTTTCAGTAATTCTGCAATATCGCCCATGAATAGATTATTGTTAACATTGCGTTATTATGCGACCGGATCATTTCTGACTTTAGTCGGGGATCTGAGTGGTATAAGCATAGCATCAGCATCTAGAATTATATTAAAAGTTTCCGAGACCATAGCAAAATTGAGACCACTTTTCATCAAATTCCATCCATTTTTCATGCATTTTCTTTGTCCTGCCATGTCACCGCGTCACTTTTTTATTTTCAATAACGTTTTTTTTACATTCTACGAGTGAAATTATTTTTTCAGTCTCCTCGCGAGTAAAATTGACATCGCTCACGTTTTTAGCTTTTATCCATTATCTTTATCGACTAAACACTTCACTATAATGATTAAAAAAAAAAACCCTCTTACGCACCACACTTGTTCGTTGTAAACAAATACAATGGAGTGAGCATGGCGACCGCTTCGCTTCGTTTTACGTACTTAGTTATATTTTTTTTTAAATTACGAAATACTTCGCAAAAAAGACCTAAATAATGTACTTACTGTATTTTGATAAAATACATTGTTAAGGTTTTATACATAATACAATTGTTTTTCGTAATAAAATTAAATATATTTGCAGAAATATGAAATTAACGATTCCCAAAACTGAATAAATAGGAATGCAACAATGAAATACGCGATACTATACGACGTTGTCGTTCCGACTACCTGTTAACTCGCTGATAGTTATCTGTCAGATAATTTATCAGACACTTGGGGTGTGAAACACAAAAATATTATCAGCTAGATTTATCTGGTAGATAAGTTTATCTGTCAGATTACTATCTGAAGCTATATCAGCAAGTGGTGGCTTTCGAAGAACTCGAACGTGTTGTCAAGGAACATCTCGAACCGAAACGATTGGAAATTGCGGAGCGTCATGTGTTGCGGCAAAGGAAGCAAAGAGAGGCGGAGTCCATAAGCGAGTATTTGCAGAGTTTAAAGCACCTCGCAAAAACATGCAATTTTGGAAGTTCTCTAGAAATAAATTTAAGAGACCAGTTTGTTTCGGGACTCCGACAAGAGGATATGAGATCCAGGCTTTTTGCTGAGCGCGAGTTAGACTATAAGCGTGCTGTCGAGCTCGCCCTGGCATTGGAAGCGGCGGAACGGCACGCGGCAATGACGGCGTCCGGCGTGCCTCCCGACCCGGTGGCTGCGCCCTGCGAGGGATTGCACCGCGTAGCGGCGACGTCAGCGGCGAAACACGGGCAGGCCGCAC
This sequence comes from Melanchra persicariae, assembly GCA_947386135.1. Taxonomy (NCBI): domain Eukaryota; kingdom Metazoa; phylum Arthropoda; class Insecta; order Lepidoptera; family Noctuidae; genus Melanchra; species Melanchra persicariae. The sequence continues at coordinate 33,880,424 of OX376643.1, forward strand.
CGCCTGCAGTGCCCGCGCACAGCGCACGGCCGCGCGCTCAACGGACGCGGCGGCGGCGCCAGCGTGTGTACGCTGCGGCAAGGTCGGCCATGTACCAGCGCGGTGCCGATATAAGGCATACAATTGTGATCAGTGCGGAGAAAGAGGACATTTGAAGGTAGTGTGTCAAAAGCAGAAAAATGATCGTTTTGTGAACGATAGAAATAGTAAAGGTTAGTTATTTTTCAATAATTCTGATTCTGACAGCGATTTTAAATTCTTTCATTTTTGTGGGTACGCTGATCAAGATAAACTGTATCATATTGATTTGAAAATATAAAATAATTGTTACTTTTTAAATTGACACAGGCAGTAAAATTTCAGCAATTTCTAAACATTTTTACGATCAATTATTTAGCCATGTTAAATTAAATAAAATAACTTTAAAGCTTAATTCATATGTCGGCGACATCATTCAGCCTATTGGTTACATAGCTGTAAATGTGATGTTTGGATCACTTTGCCAGAAGTTAGATTTATATGTATTTGAAAACGGGAGCCACCTTTACTAGGACGAACATGGATTAGATGTTTACTTTTAAACGTTATGCAATGTCATAATATTAAGCAAGTGTGTTACATCTTTACTGAAGGAGTTCCCTGAAGTGTTCGCAGATGGGTTAGGTACCTTCAAAACTCCTTTACAGTTACATTTGGCAGATAAGACTCCAGTATTTGTGAAGGCTCGCCAGTTACTGTTAGCTTTGCGAGACCCTGTAGAACGTGAGCTTGAACGTTTACAGAAGGAAAATGTGATTTACAAGGTAGAACGTTCAGATTATGGAACTCCTATTGTTCCCGTCATTAAAAAGAATGGTTCCATCCGCATATGTGGTGATTACAAAATCACAATAAATCCGCGGCTAAAAGATTTTCATTACCCCCTCCCACGTATTGAAGACATCTTTGCAACGTTGGCGGGGGGTGAGCAATACTCAAAGTTAGATTTATCGCATGCGTATCAACAATTGACACTTACTGAAGATTCACAACCAATGACAGCAATCACCACACATGTTGGAACTTTTGTTTATAAGCGGGTCCCTTTTGGTATAAAATGTATACCGGAAAATTTCCAAAAACTCATTGAGGAAACTCTTAGTGGTTTGCCGTCCACCGTAGTTTTTCAAGATGATGTATGTTGCACGGGCAAAAGTAAAGAGGAACATTTTATTAATTTACGAGCAGTGTTATCTAGATTTAAAAACGCAGGTTTGCGTGTCAATTGGTCTAAGTGTGAGTTTTTCAAAGATAGTATTACGTACTTAGGACAAATACAAATACAAATATGGACTCCACGCTGACGCTAAGAAGGTTGAAGCTATAGTGGCGGCACCCACTCCGAGAGATGTGACACAATTATAAAGTTTTCTGGGTTTAGTAAATTTTCATTCCAAATTTTGTGTAAATATTAGTAGCGTACTAAAACGTTATATATACTAAACCTTTATGCGATTTACTTACTTAAAAAAAGGTAATGTGGCACTAGAGCAAACAGTGTGAATTAGCATTCGATAGAATAAAGAAAGTTTTAAGTAGTGGTCCGATATTGGCGCATTACGATGCAACGTTGCCGCGCATCTTGTCAGTAGATAGTAGTGCATACGGGCTAGGCGCAGTACTCGCGCACCGGTACCCAGACGGCTCCGACCTTTAGGTTCAATAACGTCAACTTCCCAAAACGTTCACCCTCCCAAAACGTCCACTTCCCAAAATGGTAATTCCCTAAATGTCTATTTCCCATTTCGTCCACTTTCCCTAAACGACCAAAAATCTATAATTCCCAAAAAGTCCACTTCCCATAACGTCAACTCTCAAAACGTCCACTTTCTAAATAGGTTTTTTTTATCAAAATGTTACGGGTTCCAGTCCTGTGACAAGACAAATATTTCTATGCGTGAATATCTAGATATATTTTTGTGTATATCGGCGCGAAGGCTTAATCAAGCGTCGAATAAATCAATATGAATGCCGGCGGACAGGCGTAATCGAGCGTCAGTTTGATTATTCTAAGTTCAAATACTGTGTGATTGCTTATTTGAAGTTGGTAAAAGTCACTCAAACGATTATTAAATTAACTTTATTAGTTGATTACTAGAAATTATTAAACTAATTAATTTGTACTTCTAAATTCATTTTATGATTTGTAAAATTAAATCAAGAATTTAAAAACGAACCATAAAGAAAACATGAGTCGATAGATTTGTAACGACTCTAACCGAAGGGTATAAATACGAACGCCCGACCGTTCACAATTCATTCTAAGTCGAGCCGTCGGACGGTGCGGTGCTCCGTAATATCGTGAGTCATTCTTTGTTGTTGACGAATATTTACTGTGTGCCATTGTGTGCTATCCACCAGCGAGAATATAAGTTGATACTGAAAACAAGTATTTCATTTCCGAAATGAGTAACCACCACCAGCACCATGATGATATGGAAATAGTGACATCAGCATTGCTGACGTCACTGTTTTTAAAAATAACAAGGGGGCCCGTTCCCCGTCATCAGAAGTGGGATTGGATCAGAATCCAATCCAAACCACCTCCTCATCAGCTCGATCACCAGCTGACCAACCTGGAACTGTTCCTGCTCAACAAATGGAACCAATTCTAGTACCCACCACTTCGTTGGGTATCCATCTCAAACCCATTATGAGATGATTCACACCCCGGTTCGTGATCCTTCGGCGGGTTATGGTAGGCACCACAATTCTTCATGCAAATGATGGAAATGATGCAGAAAATGTCTGAACGTGTATGTGCACCATCAGCAGAATCTAAAGTCAGAATTAAGGGTGTCTGACTACCATCATAATGATCTTGACACCAACGTTGGCGTACGTGAATGGTGTCAGCATACAGACAAGGCTGTGGACCAATTTAAATTGAACGATTTCGACGTTCGTATGAAAAAAATGCCGCTTACAAAGGACGTTCCAGGATGTGGGTTGACGACTGGATGATGCAGTTACATCTTCATGGGAAGAACTACGCAGCAATCTGATTACTACGATTGAGCCTGAAAACAGACATTCACGGTATATTTTCAGGTTCCGATTGTTTACGATTCTTCAATGGACATTGCTGTTCTTGTCACGTGCTTGAGTTCTTTGAAAAAGAGTGACAAAGGATAAACTGGACAATGGGCAAGAAGTCATCATCTGCCTAGCCTTTTCCCAACTATATTGGGGTCGGCTCCCAGTCAAATCTTTAGCTGAATCTCGAAATACCAGTATTTTACGTGGAGCGGCTGCCTATTAGACCTCCACAACTCATTAACTGGGTAACACGGTATTTCTTGGCAAGACTGGTATCAGATTTTCTGGCTTCTGACAATCGGTAAAAAACTGCCAAAGATCTACAAGGGACGGCCGGGACCAACGGCTTAACGTGCTTTCCGAGGCACGGAGGAATCTCGAATTGTTTGCGAATAGAGCTGCTCAACGCAAAAGCAACCACAACCAGAACAAATCATCCCAGAGCTATGAAATCTGCAAGAAAACAAACCATGCGACAGACATTTGCTTGGACTTGGCAGCCGGTTTCACCAAATATCAATTGCAGAAGGGTCAATTGAGAAGACTGCCTGCGTTACACCAGACGGACTCTTATGAGTACCTCACGATTCCATTCGGATTGAGCAATGCTTGCACAGTTTACCAACGCTGCATCAATAGGGCCCTGTTATCACTCCTTGGCTCGGTTGTGCAAGTATATTTTGATGATGTACTAAGCAAATGTACGAATTTTACTGAAGGATTATTACACCTTGAACGCATTCTGATGGCACTGTAGCAAGCTGGCTATTCCATCAATGCGGACAAATGCAGCTTCTTCAAGTGAACCATCGAATATCTGGGAAACGTTTTCTCAGATGGACATGTGCAACCAAGTCCTAGGAAGGTGGAAGCTCTCGTCAAGGCACCAGTTCCAAAAACAAAAAAAAAAAAAAACTGTCAAAAACAAGTAAGGCAGTTCAACGGTTTAGCTGATGACTTCAGAAAATACATCCCAAACTTCCCTTATAATGGTGCCTCTGTACGAATTAACAAAACAAGGTGCAAAATGGGAATAGGGTGAAACATGAAGATGTAAGAAGTACAACAATACAATGCTTAAATATCGACTCTTGTTCTGACATTGTTTCAAGAGGCAGTACCCATACAATTGTACACTGATGCCAGTAGTCTTGGTTTTGGTGCAGTACTTTTCCGAATTATTGATAAAAAACACGAGCTGTGGCTTTCATGAGTATGAGAACAACTGCAGCAGAAAGTCAGTACCACTAATACGAACTTGAGACTCTAGCAGTGGTTCGCGCCATAAAACACTTCCAACAATACCTCTACGGACGAAGGTTCACGGTCATAACGGACTGTGATGCACTTAAGGCGTCGAAACACAAAAAGGACCTCCTCCCAGAGATTCTCCGCTGGTGGGCTTTCCTGCAAAATTACGATTTTGAGGTGGAGTACCTTAAAGGTAAACTGGGAAATGAACATCAATAAGTCATTGTCACGATTGATGATTTCATGAAGTATGTGATGTTCTATTACGCCGACAACAAACGCCCTCAATGCACTCTCGCTGCTCTGCATCGCCTTGTGCACCTCTTGGGTACACCGGCCTAAATCATCGTTGATGGAAGAAGAGAGTTCCTGGGGGGGATTCAAAAACTACTGTGATCGATTTGGAATGAACATCCATTATATTACGCCAGGAGTCAGCCGAGCAGTGGCAGTGTTCTCGAAGAACTGCAGTTGGCTTTAAATTGTACTTCTCAGCGTGTGACTGGAATAGCTCCACTCACTCTCATCACCTGGCGAAAATAGCGGTCGTCAAACCATGTCAGAGGCCCTTGAGGCGGTTTAGAAACTCTGACACTAGGGTGTGTGGGGTCGTTAGACCTTACTACCCACACGAATAAGAAGACCTGGCGAAAACATTGTGTGCCTCCAGAACTCCTGAGTCTCGTTAATATTGATGACCAAACAGTGGATATGGAAGCCCTGACTCAACTTGCTCAACAAAAACATGGCCCCATCTGCGAATCAAGATAGACACCGATTTAATCAGCCAAAAGATTCATCCTTTCCAAAGAGGATGACCACGAAAGGTTGCGCATTATCAGCTGCAGCTCCAAAAACCAGGTGATCAGGCAACCGTATCGGCAGCTGAAGTTGAACAACCTGCAATGCCAGCTGGGGCAACACAACCAGTGCCTTCCACCTCACAAACAAAGGCAAGAGCAGCAAACACAAAAACTCAAATACAGAAAACACACATCCACAACAAAAGGCGAGTAACAAAGTGTTTTTATAAAGAAATAATGACTCCTTATCCTTTACCATTTAGAGCCTCTGTGTATAGCACAGCATCGACCTTGTTCATCTTCACAAATCTACGAGACCCTCCGAGAAATCTACGAGACCCTCCGAGAAATCTACGAGAACCTCCGAGAAATCTACGAGACCCTCCGAGAAATCTACGAGACCCTCCGAGAAATCTTCGAGACCCTCCGAGACCCTCCGAGAAATCTACGAGACCCTCCTAATCTTTAAACCATAGTTCAACATTTGCCTACAGGTACCAATCTCAAAGAAATACCATAACTTGTTTCAGATTAGAAGACTAAATCTACGAGACCTTCCGAGAAATCTACGAGACCCTCCGAGAAATCTACGAGACCCTCGGAGAAATCTACGAGACTCTCCGAGAAATCTGCGAGACCCTCCGAGAAACCTACAAAACCCTTCTAACATTTAAACCATAGTGCAACATTGGTTGACTACGGATGTCGGATGCTAATCTCTTTGAGATTGGTTTCCGTTAATCCGTGAAAATCCGTGGTTTGAGACCCGCAATAAATATTGTAAAACATTTATTTGAAAAGAGTAACTATGGAGTTTCTTGTCCGTTCTTCTCCATAGAATCTACCTTTGTGAACGGACGGTAGAGTCACTTTGTATTATTTTAAATGGAAATGATGACGTTCAAAAGTACCGTTTCATGGCCTAATATAAATGAACGTTTTGACTTTGACTAAAACTATCAAGAGCTACATTCAGGCTGGTGCAGAGCGCGCACCGCCTGTCAGAATGGCCGTATCGGCGCGAAGGCTTAATCAAGCGTCGAATAAATCAATATGAATGCCGGCGGAAAGGCGTAATCGAGCGTCAGTTTGATTATTCTAAGTTCAAATACTGTGTGATTGCTTATTTGAAGTTGGTAAAAGTCACTCAAACGATTATTTAATTAACTTTATTAGTTGATTACTAGAAATTATTTAACTAATTAATTTGTAATTCTAAATTCATTTTATGATTTGTAAAATTAAATCAAGAATTTAAAAACGAACCATAAAGCAAACATGAGTCGATAGATTTGTAACGACTCTAACCGAAGGGTATAAATACGAACGCCCGACCGTTCACAATTCATCCCTAAATAATAAAACGACCCAGCCTGATTGTCCCTTGCTGTCCCAAACTGACGCCGCTAAGCCGAGGTCGTATTCCACAGGGAATGCTCTTAGTGAGCGGTCAGTAGTGTTTTTAGCTTGTAGCTAGTTTTGTTGCCTTGGCTGGGGGCTTTAAATTCATTTGAAGCCACCACAGGTTAGTCCGGTTAAGCAGTTAATATCCCACGTGTGTTAACTTGCTAGTGGTCATACCTAAAAAAAAAAAAAAAAAAAAAAAAAAAAAAAAAAAAAAAAAAAAAAGTTCACAATTCATTCTAAGTCGAGCCGTCGGACGGTGCGGAGCTCCGTAATATCGTAAGTCATTCTTTGTTGTTGACGAATATTTACTGTGTGCCATTGTGTGCTATCCACCAGCGAGAATATAAGTTGATACTGAAAACAAGTATTTCATTTCCGAAATGAGTAACCACCACCAGCACCATGATGATATGGAAATAGTGACATCAGCATTGCTGACGTCACTGTTTTTAAAAATAACAAGGGGGCCCGTTCCCCGTCATGTATAATAATATTAATTACATATTATAATTCAATGACAATAAGTGATGATGAAAACAAACAGTGGATGGCCATAATCTTCCCATAAAATAAGTGTATATGTTACGGCTAATAGCCGAAGTGCGGCTACACCTAGTTTTAGCCGGGTCATTCATCATCATCATTCATCATAGAAAATAGATTAGAACAGTTCTCACTCCAATACTGATTATACTAACCACAATAGATAAAAACTATGCAACATGATTTTTATCATGTGTGGTTAAAATGTTCACCGCAAAAAAAAAATCGTGAGAAAATATTTTTTGGTCGACATTTCGGCTTCTAGCTCGAAATGGCGCAGTAATGACGCAGGTTTTTTTATTTCCCTGTAACACTGAATAAGTAAGTTATCTTAAAATGTCATTAACACGACATCGGGAGCCATCGATAACAACAAAACCTGCACTTGAAAATTAGAAAGACGTAAAATTTCCTTATGACGTTTAAAAATTAAATAAAAAAACAGAAAAAAATATATGTCATAAAAAGATAACGTAGTCGTAAACTAGAGATCTTGAGCAATTCAAAAATGTATAATACTAATATATTACATTGAAGGACATAGAAAGTATCTTAAGTTGAACTTCTATAGCGAGTAGTCTAGTTAATATGAAATTTTTCAAAGTATAATGTTTGAATGTATGCAAGTAAAACATTTTTTTTTATTTTTTTTACTTTGGTTTCGGATAGTTCTATTATCTGTGAATGTAAAATAATCATAACAGTTTCAGGAACACGACTTTTGTCTCAACCATTTTTGAGACGGAAAATACTGTTGGGTCCCATAGTGCGGCGGCGCGCGCGCGCGAGCTCGCCGCCATTATTATTCGGACATCCATAATACTTAAAATTTTGCATTTGCTCTCGGCTATCCCTAATAAATCTTGTAAAAGAAAAGTTGATCCGTTTCACTTCAATCATCTCCCAACACACTCTTCAGGTAATGAAGCTTCTGTACTGCGTTCAAACTCAAATTATTATGGATGAGAGACACGAACATATAAAAAGTTTGTCACTCCTCATATTTTCCAGAAAAATTTGGCGACTGAATGCGTGGCAATTTTACTTCAGCTAATGTTGGTGCACTTGAAGTGCTCTTAATCGATCTTCGATCAATCAGTTTGACTACTAAGTTTGACCACGAGGAATTATAACATTCTTCGTGGTCAAACTATCAAATTTATTAAAAAATTACACCATGTGTGATAGTCTTGAAATAAAATTGTACAGTTATAGCCAAAAGTTTTGTTTAACGTAATTTATTTTAAAAGTAACCTACACCTATATCGCCATGTATAAATTCCATTTGACACTTTATTATGAATTCGTCTCGGAATATTTGTTCTTGGCGTCGAGGAAATGGTTTTGGATCAGGATTTTCTTTTTTCAATAAAGTGGCCAGTAAACGAGCTTTGTCTTCAGGTAATAAGGCAAGTACAGCACATAAGCCAACAACTCTTTTTTCATCTTTACTTTTCAAGTTCAATTTCTTTGCTCTTCGCCATTGGCTGTTTGAGAAATGATAAAAACAGTGTACAATTTGGGCTTTAGGAAAAATTTGTAATAGTGCATTGCTTGAAGCTGTTTCGAAGTTCACGTGAAAAATTTTTGGTGACCAATTATTCAATCGTGATTTTATCATCGAAAATAATATATAGTAAACCTCTTCTTTTTTGTCAGTCATTAATGCATAAGCCAAAGAAGCCGTGTGTGTTGTAGTTATCGATTTTGAAAAATCGGCATGAATGCAGTACAATTGGGTGAATGGACTCGGGCAACTAAAAAATGTGCCATCGCCAAAAAATTCATCTGATTCTTGATTTTTTTCCATGTTGTTTTCGGAACAGAAAACCATAATCTGACATTTCTCTGTATTATAATCAGCCAAAAGAAATGACTGAAATTTATGTGGCACAGTAACTTTAGTAAAATCTGTAAAGCAAGTTTGTTTCCTGTTCGTATACAAAGCAGTTTTAACGCTACCAAAAGATGGAACTTTGCTTTCAAAATTTGCGTCCCGGTTTATTAGGGACGTTTTCTTTTCAGCATACAACTCTGAAATTGTGAACTCAGTGTCTTTTACTTCATGCCTTAATTCATCAACGGCAATATCAATGTCATTCTTATAGTTATCAGCGACACATAAGTGATAAGTACATTTCTCTATATTGCCATCCTAAAAAGAGAAAAAAAATAGTGTTAAATAAATTCTGGGGAGCCTTGGGGTAGTTTAGTTACTACTTTTTTTGTGGGTAAAATCTGTTAATTATAATTACAAGTAAAAGAAGACATCTCCCCTAATTCGTCATCAGCTCTCCAGCTACACTTCGCATAAGGCAAACGCAAGTCCCACGAGCAGCGTGCCTCGTGAAACAACACTTAAAGATTGTGTAATTTTTTTACCTTCAGAGTAATAGACCCCCGACACTTTTCTTTTTTAAGACGACTGCAGGTCCAGAAAGTGGATCCATTTTTGTACGTCCGCAATTTATAGTACTGCCGTCCACTGAATAACAATACCGTTCCTCTTTTACGCTTTATGTATTTTATGTCCATATTTAATAATATCACTAAGTGCAGATAAGTCCCAAATTATTTGAACACTAGCTGTGCCCGCGACTTCGTCCGCGCGTGCGTTTATAATGGTCGTAGATAATCAGTATAGCTGTTGCCCGCGACTTCGTTTGCGTGTATGTCGGAAAGTAAAATGATGTCGCTAGGTAAGATCGCTAAGATATATACGAACAGTCAATATCTAGCATTGCTTGACCCTTTTTTATAAATGGGACATCATCAAATGATTCCTTCCGCTCTAGGCGGAGCAGAAAGAACTGTCAGACTCTTACTGACTAAAACCCAACCGTGTTCCTCTTAATGCTCTTTGCGTTCCAGGGCCGCGGTGAATTTCAATAAATTTTCGGCGGCGGCGAACTCTCGCTACTGGCCCTGGTTCAATCCATGGTCCAGGGCGGGCGTTCCCGGCAGCGTAGGCGCGGGCCTGTGGATGGCGAGCGTTGGGTGGCTCGTTGTTCGATAACAACCAGGCCCTCACCGTTCCGAGGATTTTTTCACATCGGAAAACACCGGCCTCACTTCCAGGATAACGTAGCCGACTGATTCCTCGGCGTCGAAACAACCTCTGTAAATTGGGCTGTCTGTGGCGTCTATATTAAATAGGTGTTTTTTTAGGGGCAATGAACCGTAATAATCCCTATTATTATTCGGAGGTAATTTCTACTTAAGCTGAGAAGTCGTTTAGTTAGACGCGTGTATAGACTTTTCATTGCCATTTTTGACAGCAATCGGTAACCCGTGACCTTTTGTTGTCATGAAGATCTCTGGCGAATTAATGTACGAAACTGTGAGAAAGAAAGAAGGAGGAGTGGGTACGGGAGTTCTTCTGTGGCGTCGTTGCCTAGGGATCTACAGTTCCCCTTGATCCTCGGAGGTGTGAGACCCGCTACTGATAATTGCTTGGCCTGGGCTGGTCATGACGTATCACCGGCTCACCGGGAATTGAACAGTTTTAAACAGAAAATAATTGGGAATGAGATTGATCCTGGGAAAGAAATCCAAGAGGTCCTCTGTAACAACGTAAAAATGCACGTACTTAATCTGATCACAATAGTTCTCAAACTACCCGAGTATGAATACAACATTTTAATATTTAACGCAGCTTGGAATCTGCCTATTTTGTTCGGCTGCTCTTGGCATACTGGTTATGTAACGCGCACAGCCGTGCACCACTGCACTGACTATCCGTGTCCAGTGTGTCGGGGTTGGGAATCGCTCGAAACCGGTTTTCTGTGTGTGCTACCGAACGCTTTTTTGCGGGGATTACATTTACTTTTATTTTTTATGTAATTGGGTGACACTTCTGCTTGTTTTTTCAATTGTTTTCTTTCCTTTTTTATTTACCGACACATTATCTATCACCACACACCAAATTATTATGTATAATTTAAAACACATTAACATAATATTTACCTGTATTTTTAACACCTAACAAAACTGGTTTACATTCGTACACATCAACATAAGGTTCAGTTGAAAACCAGCGTCAGGCAGCGCTTATAATAGTTGTCTGGCATTTTGCTGAACTGGACCTATTTTGCGCAGCCGCGGGGCACACAATGTTTTGTTTTAAAATTAATGTATATTCTTGTTTGTACCTACATTGTGTGTATCTGTGTGTGCCAAATAAACTAATTTTCTTTCTTTCTTTAGGTTCATCGGTAATGAAAGGCTCACCGAATCGAAGCTCCAAAGTCTTGAGCATCGATGCCGAGTTGCTAGTCTGTCGGTTTTCTATCGATTGCATTTTGGGGAGTGTGGGACGGATATGCATAGTTTAATTTCGCCAAGCCAAGTTCCATCATCGGACCACTAGGCGCACGCTGATGCGTCACCGGTACACGGCGGACATCACACCCACATGAACAAATGGAAACACATTCATTGTACGTACAGCTAAGGAGTGGAATTTCCTGACTGAGTCCGTGTTTCCTGATAGCTACAGCCTGGGAGAATTGTCAAGAGTGAGTAGGTTAAAGTCAATTAAATTATTTTCAAATAAAACTTTTTTTTACGCCGGGTAAGTATCAAAAGAATCTTAAACTAAAAAATATTTTTTGTGTAATTTATTCTCATGCTGTTGATAGTAAGTACAGTTTCGCTCAAAAGATGGCATTGCGAGTATCATTCAGATACTTACCCGTACTTAGTATGCATGTAGATAATAAGTTGATTGCTTCTAGATTGCCACAATTCCTATCAGGTCAGTTTATGTGTAAATGTTATCTTCATTAGTTTTGTATTTTTTAACGTGATCCGAACAAAACAGAATAGGTACATATAAACAGAAAATAGGTTCTTTGCTAAAAATATGCCAAATACAGCAATAACATATTATTAATATTTGAAAATATTAGGTTTGGTAGGAATAAAAAATAACAAAATAAATTTATTTTTTAAACAATATTAAATGCCTTCTGCAACTATAACTATATACACACACTTAAAAAAAGACTCAACTAAAACTAATCTAAAACATGGCGTCGAAAAATTCCTCCGCATCGCAGGCCACTGGTAATGTACCCAAAAGGCTGGCAGCATTGCCACGTTGTATGGCAATGCTTATCCTTTGTCCGAGGTAAAAGCCAGCCCTAGGGTCACGCGAAGTGTCAACTAAGCGTCTTGACAGATCTTTAAACAAGTAATGAGCACTCGGACCCCACGACCCGAGAGTTTCAACCCCAAACGGCTCGAAAATATAACTACCTACAAGGTTATTATATTTCCGCCGCTTGAGGTTCTCCGCAGCCGCAGCGGCAGCGCCAGCGCAGCACGAAGAGCTAGGAAGATGGGATGGCGCAAGAGTATCGACACAAGTAGCGTCCCACACTAATGGCCTACCCATCTTCCATGGAAATAATGACATGCCGTCCGGTCTCTTGCCATCGTCGCGTGCCAGGCCATTGGGTTCTAATACAGCCGGAACGCCGACGGTGACAAGAGCTCGTCGGATGATGTCGTTAATGTTCGCGTGCCGCGCTATGCGACCAGCGCTACGGCTGCATGACAGGCCGTGGTGTCCGAGACTGTTGACAGCTTCGCCACAGTGGCAGCGATGAGGAGAAAAACACGGAGCGCCAAGACGCAGGGAAGCAGCGAGGCGGAAAGTAGTATCATCGAACAAGGTGCCTATGTTCGACGACGGTAGTGCGTGAAGCCAGAGTCCCGACTCCCATTGACCCACAGCCAACAGACGAGCACGCTCAGCAGCAGTACCAGATGTGGCCAAAAGGTTATTCTGAACCTCTCTGCAGAGTGGCTCGTCCCAACGTCTCTGGGATGATGGGTAGTCGGGTGGATTTAGATTCGGGCAAGCGAGTCTCCAGGCATCCATAGCCTCAGTGAAGCAGGGCACATCAAAACTAGTCAGTGAGGAAGTTAGGATATTCCTGACTAATTTCTCAGTGCCATGAACCGAAGATATGAAAGCCGGTAAACTGATACTAGTAATTTTGCGGACGCCGAGGCCTCCCATACGGATGGGAAGAGTAGCTTGTGCCCAAGCTCGGTCATCCATGGCCACATTTAAAAGTGAAGTAAGTGTATGACGAATGATTTGGTCCATTTTTTCCAAAAGGTGAGGGTGCTTCCATAAATGGGAAGCACGAAGAAAGTAAGTTAATTTAGGTCCGAAACAGCAGTAACGAATTAAGGTGATAGCCAGAATGCATGCTAATTTTGAGTAATCTTTTCGAAATGTCATTAAAATTTTGTATTTTCTCCTCAACAAAATTGGGAAAGGATTGCTCAAAAATGGGAGACCCAAGGAGGCGCAGAGAGCTTTTTTCAATAACTTTGATTTCTGGAGCTATAGCGTTGAATTTTGGGAGTGTCAGTTGTCGGTCGGTACTGTCAGATATGAATAATTCACACTTCGAAAGATTGAGATTTAGTCAACGTCAACTCCATTCTATAGGAGTTGACTTTTTAAAACTTGTAAATCATCTAAAACTGTGTCAACATCACCTCCTAGGGTTCCATCATCTAGATACCAAACATTAAATTTAGAATTTAGCTGTCGAATGATTGGGTGAATGGCTAAGCTAAAGATTACTGGCCCGAGGGGATCACCTTGTTGACAGCCAACTTGGAGCCGTAACCTAGCTGCAGGGGCTGGAATTTTTTCGAAAAATCCTCACTATAAAATTTACAACAAACCTTGGCTGCCAAACGACGGTACATAGAACCCACGGCAATGGGACGAATGCCGCCATTGCCTCTTGCGCAGGGCACAAATATTGGCCCCGTATAAGATGTCGATGACGGCCTCGTTCACCTTGCCCGAGAGCATGAGGTTAGTCAAAGCCGTAAGCTCCTTCAGAAGTGACTCACCAGCTTCCCCGGTGCCTGTACAGATGAGGTCCTTTAGATGTTGAGGACTAAGGCCGTCGAGGCCGCCAGCAGAGCCGCTCCGAAAGGAGCATAGCTGTGACCACCTCTCGACCTGTAACGGTGAGGGTGTGAATGTCCGGATCAGGGGGGTCGGGAAAAGAAAGGCCATCCGATGGGGCAGGGTGTTTGCTCTCCAAAGCTGCGAGAGTATCTGGAGAACACGGTGCCACCACATCACTACTAAAAAGAATCCTGGCTGCTCCACTTATGTCACCTTCCCCTAATTTTGATTCGACCAGATGCGAAATACCTCTTGATAAGGTATACCTCTGCGTCGATAATTTTGTGTCCAAATTGTAGGCCGAAATATTACAATTATCTTTAATTTGTGCAGTTTATGTCTTTTTGGTAGCTAAATTCTTTTGTACATGTAATATTCTGTAAGGGAAGGTGAGAAGTTGCTCCTAGGCATTTGCGAGTTCTCGCGGGCGGCAAGGCGAACGCATCCCGCTAGATGTTGCGCTACGAGAGGTCTAGCGCCGCGGGGAATTCGCTCTAAAACAGGAACAGACTTTTTGAATTTTGATAGGGTTTTCCAAAACGGGTCAAGAGTGGATGTAGCTGGTGTAGTAGGTGGTGATGTAATTATAGGGTCTGAAGTGAGTCCATTTTGGGGTTTGTGTGCCCTCCCAATGTGCACATTCAGACCCCGCTTACCTTTAAAAAATCGTGCCTGGGTGCACAGAGGACACCTCTCCAGGAAGTTTAGTGATGTCGAAGGTTGACAGGCACTATCTTCCAACACAACACTGCTGCCACTAATCATTAAAATAAATATACTTGTATAAAATTTACACTTATTAAATAAATACAATTAAATCAAATAAAAATCCAAAGAAAAAACACAAAAAATTGTTCAAGTGACAACTGCCACGATGACAACATGCGTCAAGCTTTTCAGCGCAGTCGCGTTGGCGGCCTGGGGCACCGCCACGCCCGAAAAGGCATTTCAGGGGCGGCGCCCGGAAAATCGTTGCCAGGAGACACGAACGCTGGCGTCGCGTTCTCAGCGTCACCTCCAGCTGACCGCACAGCGGCTCGTATGCGACGAAAGCGGCGCCGCAATATAAAATAGTATTTAAATTGTTTTTCTTCTGCCAGAACGAAATATTCCACGATATTCCAGATCAGTGATGCGGTTAAACTGACTTTATTTATTTTATTAGAAGCACGTCCAGATAATAAACTCATTGGTATGTAATCAAATTGGATAATTTTAATGATATTTGCGAGCCTGACTTCTCTGCGCATGACACTTGACTGACATGTTTATTTTCATTTATTTAGATTGATTGAACTGAAACTTACTGTTTTTCTACTTTTTTTATAACACACAATTTTTTTTTCACATTGATGAAGAAAAAAAAGTAACTTATAGAACAAATATATCATATAAAACAAATCTGAAATAAACTCTCTGTCAATAATTGCGCACAAAAATGGCAGATTAACATGATGATATGAACAGAAATAATTATATGAAATTTATTGCACTTTTTTAATTTAAGAATTTTTTAATCAACAAAAACTCAAGTTTCAACCAAGTTTTCAGCATACTATATTAGTGTTGACAACTGTAAGATTTTTGAATTTGCCACCTTTTTTTATGGGACAAGACTTGCTTGACAGACTCTAATAGCAATTTTTTTTTTTTGTAAATTCTTTCCGAAACAAAAACCCTACCACAGAGTAGTCTTTTCAACCCAAAGGTTGACAGGTAGAGAATGCCTTGTTGCATTAAATCCGCCCTGGTACCACTATTGTACATAAAGTTTAAATAAAATTTTAGGGAAGATGAGTACAACTATTGTGTTTTACTGTCCATTGAGGGTTGAACGTGGATTAAAGACATTCAAAAATAAAAAATCCATTTTCAACCCCCCAGGGATTGAACGTGGAAACGTCTAAATGTTTTTCATCTAAATATTTGTACCCTAAAATACAAATGTTTAAAAAAAATATTATTGATGTGCCTCCGGAAAACATACAGCATTGTTTATGAAGAAGCAGTGTATACTTATCTTTATTTGCGCGGTCAATGGTACAGATACTTTAGTGTAACTTAAGAATACTAGATGGCGTTACTGTCGCCGATGTTATATTTACTCTATGCCAGCTAGGACGCGGGAACCGCTGTCACTTTTCGAATTCATAGCGTTGTGTACTTTCGCCGCGTGCGGTCGAAATCTAAAAATTATTGGTTAATCGTTTAACTTATTTAAAAAATAATTTATCAAAGTGTTAGACAATTTAGTAGTGCATTAATTATTGGTTGTATTTTCAATCTCCAACTGGAATAACGGTTTTTTCATTATGAATACCGCGCCGAGTAACGAACCCGATGAGGCTACCGTCGGGGCCAATCGGTCGATCGTTTCGAACTCGCCAACTTCCGAGAGGGATCAAGAACAAGAAAAAGAGGACTCCTCGTGCGCTAGCAGTTCATCGGACAGCGAAGCCGAACGAGGGGAACCTCCACGCAAGAAACAAAAGCGGGATTCACAGGTAACGGTCGATCCTCGGATCGACGCGTTATACAACCTTACAAACTTTATAATGCACCAACAATACGTACCGAGTACTAGTGTAAACACAAGTGACGTGATCGAACAAGCGGATATTATCAACAATGATTTTTTGACTAATCCAGCAACAGAAAGGCCTAGGTCATTGGATTTGGGCGCCTGTAAAACTAGTTTTGATGAGAAAAAAATTCTTAAATCAGCTGATGAAAAACGGTTACGCCAGTTAATAAGTTTGCAACATTTTAACAGCCCCACGTGGCAACATATCCGTTATAAGAAGGCATTGGTGGAAATGCTCGCGTTTCCGGGCTTTTGCAATTTAAAAATTAACGATGAACTGTGTTGTCTGAACAAAGGAAAAGATTACTTGGCCTCAACGGAGGAAATCATGGCTGCAACTACCAACGCCTTGTTACATCAAAGAGAACTTATGCAATCCGGCTTACAGGGAATCATTGACTGGGCTCATAATAACCCTGCTGAGTTAAAATCCGAGAACCTTTTTAATAAAATTTCCGAATCATTTGGTAATGATTCGTCGTCTTATAAATTGTCTAAACAAACCTTACAAATAATTTGCGGTAAAAGGGCTGAATGTATTGAAACGAGACGTAAAAGAATAATTTTAGAAATTCCGGATAAAAGTATTCAAGCTGCGCTTAGTAACATACCTCCTAGTGAAGAGTTTTTATTTGACAAGACAAAACTTATGTCTCTTATCCAGTCCCTCGGAGGGCCTCATTTCTGGTTATCACCACCACAAGCTCACAAAACTAAGGACCAACTCAAAACAAAATACAAGGAACCAACACCGTCTACCTCCAAATACAGACCCCAAAATATTAAAAATAATTTTCGGGATACCTACAAAAAACAACAAACGAAACAAACGTTCAAAGGGAAAAGCGACGGTTACAAACAAACTAAAAATTATTCATTTCGAAACAAAGACGGAAAAAAGTGACTACCCGAAACATTTCAGGGGAGGTTGTCTAATTTTGTTCAAAAACCGTTGGCAAGCACTTGGTGCAAACAAATTCATAATTTCAGCAATTTCGAGGTTTCGAATACCACTTTACAAAAAACAAGAAGGCGCAATATGCAACCAGGCCATCCCCTGCAACGTCTCAAATAATCAGAGATCTATTGGATCAAGGTGTTTTGCGACTAGTTTCCAAGAAAACGCCCAGTTTTATCTCCAAGCTTTTTCTGCGGAAGAAAAGCGACGGTTCGATGCGCCCAATTTTCGATCTGCGAGAGTTGAACAAGTTCGTCAAAACGAAACGTTTTCGTCTGATTTCTCACGCCTCAGTCCCAGATTTTCTCCAACCTGGAGACTGGATGATAAAAATAGATATATCCCAGGCTTATTTTCACCTGCGGGCAGCAACATCCCACCGGTCTTTCTTAAGGATCAGTTACAAAGATCAGTTATACGAGATGACATGTTTACCGTTCGGGCTAGCTTCAGCACCGCACCTATTTTCCTCTGTAACATGCTGGGTCGCGGAGACCTTGCGTGCAAAGGGATGTCGAGTGCTAGTCTACCTAGACGACTTCCTTCTGGTCAACCAAGACCAAGCCAAGTTATGTCTTCAGGCTGCGGAAGCCGTGAGGCACTTGGAACATCTGGGCTGGCAAATCAACCGCCAAAAATCTGTCTTGGCACCAACTCAAGATTTGGAATACCTTGGCATACGTTGAAAAACAGCTGTAAATACAATGTCCCTACCAGAAAAAAGGAGACAAAGCATAACCTACACACTAGACCGGTTGTTGTTGAAAAGTCACATCAACCTCCGGGAACTGCAAAGTCTGCTGGGTCAGTTAAACTTCGCCAACTTTGTTGTTCCCCGAGGGAGACTACACTGTCGCAAAATGCAAATCTTCCTGCGACACTTCAACAAAACACGACCCCGACAAAAACAACTGCTGCCTCAAGTTGTGTATCAAGAGATAATGTGGTGGCGCGGAGCCACAAGTCACACACTGCCAATACACCAAAAGCCTGCTACCCATTTCCTTGCGACAGACGCTTCGGATTGGGGTTGGGGTGCCCACATAGACGGCAATCCAATGTTAGGTGCATGGGTAACTCACCAAAGAAGATGGCACTGCAACAAAAAGGAGCTATATGCAGTAATAGCAGCAATCAAAGTAAATACGAAGACTTTGAAGAACTCACACGTGCTGATCCAATCAGACAATCGAACCCTGATCGCATATATTCGAAAGGAGGGAGGAACCAGATCGATAGGGTTACTAGCCCAAACCTTCAAACTATTACATCTTACGGACAAGTTCAACATAACCCTGTCAGCCCATTACCTACCGGGGAGGTACAATATAATAGCGGACAGGCTATCACGAGGAAAACCACCCGCGGAATGGCATCTTCTACCTCGAGCAACAGTGGAAGTCTTTCGGAAGTGGGGACTTCCAGAAGTGGACTTGTTTGCGACACAAGAAACCACGGTAGTAAAAAACTACGTATCACTAGACTGCAGAGATCGATTAGCAAACTACATAGATGCCTTCAGCAGACCATGGAACAATCGGCTAGCGTGGGTGTTTCCTCCTCCCAGCTTACTGCCCAGAGTTCTGGCACATCTGATGCATCCTCAAGTGCTGCTGCCCTTCCTGAAAGTTCCTCAAGTTACAAACTGAGACCACTCGAGCTGTCACCTGCTAAGAAAACTAAAAGGGTATTCGACGGCTACTTACCTTCTTTCGCAGATTATATGATGCGTGATGCTGAAAAGAAAGTAAGGGAAACGGGTGTCAACTTATCACCGCATTCACGTCAACTCTTTCCTGGTGCAAGCAATCCTACGGACTCTGATGGGGCTTACCATTTCTGTAACATAGAGATAGATGATAGGCAAAAGGATCTTTTAAATAAAATACTAGTAGAGTACCAAGACGCTTTTATTGATAATAACAGACCCTCCTTGCTTGGAGAACACAGTATCGTGACACACAGCGATATTCCAATATCTGTACCTCCCTACAGATTATCTCAAACAAAGAAAGATATTCTCAAAGTCGAATTATACGACATGTTGAAGAAGGCTATTATTGAGCCCTGCTCTTCGCCTTGAGCTTCGCCAGTGGTTATGGTACCGAAACCTAATGGAAAGGTTAGAGTATGTGTCGATTACCGAAGCTTAAACTCAATCACTGTGCCCGACACTTATCCTATTCCACGGATAGATGACTTGCTGCACGCTGCGAAGCCAACGCCGTTCATGACGTCACTCGATCTAAAATCTGGTTACTGGCAAATCCGAATCAGGAAAGAAGATGAAGAGAAGACAGCATTCATCACACCTTTTGGTCTATACAAATTCAAAAGAATGCCATTTGGGTTACGCAATGCGCCGGCTACCTTCCAGCGACTTGTCGATAGATTCCGTGTTACCCTGGAACATGTTAACATGCTGGTTTATCTTGATGATTTGATAATTTTTTCCAGCACATTTGAAAATCACCTCTCCGATCTGAGAGATGTTCTACAAAGAATGAGAGAATATAACATAACAGTAAACAAAGAGAAATGTAGATTTTTCTGCTCATCGATAAAATACTTAGGTCACATTATAACGCCTGAAGGACTCAAACCAGACCCAGGGAAAACAAAAGCTATTCTAGAAAGGCCAAGACCCAAGAATCTTCAACACTTAATATCTTTTCTACAAATGTGTTCTTGGTACCGCCGTTTTATTGAGAATTTCTCAGCAATAGCACAACCCCTTACAAAATTAACCAAGAAGGAAGCTCGTTGGGTATGGAATACAGAGCAGGAAGATGCTTACAACACGCTTAAAACTCGGTTAACCACCGCCCCGGTGTTGCGGCAGGCGGATGAAACAAAGCCCTATACTCTCAAGACCGATGCCAGTGGCTACGCGCTTGGAGCAGTTCTGGTCCAGGGGGAGAAGGAAGATGAGCACCCAGTTGAATATGCAAGTAGACTGCTTACGTCAGCTGAGAGAAATTACTCTACCACTGAACGAGAAGCGTTAGCTGTAATTTGGTCACTAAATAAATTTAGAGCATATGTTGAATGTCAACCAGTGACTGTGGTAACAGACCACCAAGCTTTAAAATGGCTAATGAACTTAAAATCGCCAACTGGACGTTTGGCTAGATGGGCATTACAACTTCAATCATTCAACATTTCTAATATTGATTACCAACCTGGTAAATTGAATGCCGTGGCTGACGCGTTGTCAAGACCACCATGTTGTGAAGACAACTCTACTTGTGAGATATGTTCTATAATCATAGATATGCCTACGAGGAGTATCAAAGAAATCCGAGAAGAACAAATGAAGGATACCAAAATCCAGAAAATTATAGGAGCCCTAGAGGAGACTAATGGAACAGAGGATGCTGCATACTGGAGTAACAAAGGTTACTTAATGAATAATGGTATGCTATACAGATTACATCCTGATTCCGAAGCTGATGATGCTCAACTTGTGGTACCCAGTCACGAATGGGCAAACGTTCTCAGTGCCTACCATGATGATCCTTTAGCGGGGCACTATGGTGTTGAGAAAACTTATAAGAAGATAGCCAATAGGTACTATTGGAGTGGGATGCGTAGCTATGTTACAAGCCATGTGAGGAATTGCCTGGAGTGCCAACGTTATAAACCCGCTAACCAGAAACCGGCTGGATTACTCCAAACCACCACTATGAGCCAACGATTTGAAGTAGTTTCTTTTGATTTGTTTGGACCCCTACCGCAAGCTGAAGATGGAATGACTTGGATATTAATCGTTGAGGATGTAGCTACTCGATGGGTGGAGCTTTTCGCTTTAGTTACCGCCACCGCTGAAAATTGTGCAATGACACTGATCAACGAAGTTTTTCTGAGATATGGGATGCCACGGCGAGTAATAAGTGATAATGGCACTCAGTTTGTGAGTGCTGTAATGCAACAAGTTATGTATAGTCTGAAGATTAAGCACCAGTATACCCCGTTGTATCACCCTGAAGCTAATCCCGTTGAACGTAAGAATCGAGACTTAAAAACACAGCTGGCTATAATGGTACAAGGAGAGAAACATAATAAATGGCCAGAGCTTTTACCGGTGGTACGTTTTGCTATGAATAGTACTAATGGCTCTACAACAGGTAAAACTCCGGCATACTTGACGTTCAGAAGGGAAATAAGATCCCCACGAGATAATGAAGTTGACTTCCGGAACATAGTAATTTCTGAAAATATTATACCAGAGATAACTCCGAAACTTGTACAACTTGCGGAGACCCTTATCAAAGCAAGAGAAGTGCAAGAAATGAAGGAGGAGACACGCAAAGCCTATGTTGATAAACATAGACGAGAACATCCCCAATATCAACCAGGAGACCTGGTACTTGTCAATCTACACCCCATTAGCAAGGGAACTCAAGGTATAACTGCAAAATTTGCACCTCGTAGAGATGGGCCATATGTTATCATAAATAAACATGGTCCAGCCTCTTACAAAGTAGCTTCTCCAAATGATCCTACTAACTCTATCGGACTTTATCATGCTTCCGCTTTGACCCCATATAAAGACGGAAGCCATGAAACTCTACCAGAACCCGTACAACCACTGCGAAGAAGAGGACGACCTAGAAAGGAGAAAGTTGTCAGCAAGCCTCAACCTGGAGCCAAACGAGGACGTGGACGTCCTAAGAAACAATAACGACCCATTATCCAGTCCTTCTCGCCGAGACGTCTTCGAGGACTGAGGGGGAGATTGTAACAAACGTACTTAATGTCAACTATGAAGACACCATCATGTAGTAGATTCATTGATTATCGATATTGTAATAGTTCCGCCAGATGCTACTAGATGGCGCTGTGCAATTACGTCACGATCCTGAATCGCGGTGTTAAGATTCTCCGGCATCGAATGACCCTCCAAGGATATTGTAAATCTAATCAAGCTATTTCCCAACTAGCAGCGAGGTGCATCCGCGGGTCTCGTCCTACTTGGAAAGATCACGTAGAACACCCCTGATAGCTTGGTGGCATAGCCGAACCCCTATATTTTGTATTTTTTTGGATAAGAGGACTACGTCCCCAGCCTTCGTCCAAGCGGACTTGGCTGTGTGTGACCGCGCCTATTTTTTTAAAGTTTTAAAGTAAATACTGTGTAAATAACCCTGCTGCTAAAATAAACCGTCTCAAGTCATCTTCGTGTTTTCGTCGCATCTGTGACGTCATCGACCAACCCTCCTACATATACTATTTTTTTCCTTGAAAACTATGTAATGGTGCACGAGATAAAGCTTTTTTTTGAATAGTCGTAGATGATTTACTATATGGTAACACTGTAAAAAAAAAACTTAACAAAGGACAAAAATCTAAGACGATTCCCGTGATATGTTAGTTATAGTAAATGTACGTACTGTTATGTAAAAAAAGAAAAGGACACATTTCACACTAATACACGTATAATTTTTGTAATACAAAAACGCCTAAATTAAATATCACCAAAAAATAAATATAAACAGTTTGATATGAAAACAAAAATTAAGGAAGCAATCGTCTAATTATATAATATTTTAACATGAAAGCCTAACAGGGCACAGAAACTCCATATTACGTTTAACTATTTAGTTTGATAATTTTGTTATGACCAATATACGCAGATTAGAACACGGTTGCAACACGTTTTTTTAAACTAAACAAGTGGTATAAAAGTAAGTAACGAAAAAATACGTAAAGTTTATTTGCCTACAAGAAAAATAGTGAAATTTGATAAAATCTAATTAACGATGTCTTGATCTCGCGTATGCGAGATCCACGACGACCCGCCTTAGACACGCACTTAGTTGTTTGGCATTATTACCTACCATTTTTTGTAATTTTTGTGTACCGTGCGTGTTTTGTGTATGTGCTAAATAAATTTTATTCTTTCTTTCATTTCTTTCCTTGCGAGGGAACGAACCTCCTCTATTTCACCACCAATCTCTGGTACCGAGCCGTGGCTAGTGAGTCTCCTCGCCGCTTCACAGTGACCTCACTAACGACCTTAAGGGATAACGGTCGGTGGGACTTTCTGCTGCTCGCTTCACTGGGATAAAACTGCAGTTGCAGATACCATACGAATTCGTGTCATAAGCTGCCGATCTGGTCTCCGAAGTGGGTAGACGGAGATTTTATACCCGGGAAACCGGCGAACCGGTTTCTACTAGAAAAAACTAATTAACGTGATCTGTTTCTGCGACTTTTTGTGAAATGTCACAAAAAGTCGCAGAAACAGATCACGAAACATAAGCCGAGTTTATTTAAGAAAAACTTACCGAAGGATTATTGAGAAAACGCACACAAATTAACTGATAAAAACTTTGGAACTGAACACTGCTATTCTTCACGAAGTAATTTAGATTTTCTGCTACAAAAAATACTAGTACGGCATATCCGACTGACAACTACTTATACAATAGCCAAGAAAAAATTTAACTTTTTCGCGTCAAAAATTTTTGATCGGACTTCAAAAATTCGAACACAAAAAAAATACTAAAGGTTCGCTTCCAACAATAAGATCAACATGAAAATATGCAGAAAAAACAATTGTAACAGTACAGTCGTACACAAAAAATCGTTTTAAATATCTATCGTTACTTTATCCAATCCCAGATAGTCACTAATACCACAAATATGTTACTCTCGGGAGTACGTACGTTGCTTACGTCAAGGGTCAACTTACATATCATTTACTTTAAGGTCTAAACTTTGGTAATTGTTTTCATAGTCATTGATTTTATGGATAATTTGACTATAAACAACATCAACTGCGTCTGAGGCGTAAACATAATCAAAATGAGTGAAGTCTTCTATAAATACAGATTCATACACATTCGGAAGATTTATCTTTAGAATTTCCACATCCTTAGTATCTGCCAACCAGTCTTGAGCACTATAAAATAATACCACTGGTACCTTCACAAAACTCAAATCATAATCAGGCGGCGTTTTTTCTCCATATTTGATAATATTCTCTTCATCACCAAAGTCGAACCGACAGAACCTATGTGACTTGACCAATTGTCCATAATGAATGAACTGCAATGTAGACGAGCCAGTGGGCGAATGCCCTAATATCACTGATAAAAATGTTTCATTTATTTTAGTGTCACGTCCAGATAAAGTGTACAAAATACTATCACATTTTCCTGGCATGACGCTACATATAAAGGCTGCAATTTTATTAAAGAAATCTATTCCTGCTGAATAAGCGTTAAAATCCTTCAGTATGATTTCCAATATATCGTAAGCAGGTGACAACATTCTGACTATGGGACTTCTAACATGGCCCATCCAGGCCTCAGGCGCTAGCGAAAACATAATTTTGATTTTGTCATTGTATTCGGGCTTCATCGAGCACAGAACGTAGCCGACTGTAGTACCTTGTGAATATCCTACGTAGTATATACTATCGGATCCTGTCTCTTCAAGGATGTAGTCGATCATGGCGGGCAAATCGAACAGCGCAATCTCTTCCCACGTGAACTTCCAGTATTCTGTCATGGCGGAGTTTAGAGTGGTATGCGTTTGAGCGTGTTTGTTACCCCGGGAGTTGCCCATCCAAATATCAAACCCTTGATCAGCTAGCACGTATCCGAGCGCTTTGTCTGGTCCCATTAACACCCAAGTGTCGGAACTTTCCAACAACCCATGCATTAGGAACACGATCGGCCTCTGTCTTTTTTGACCATTTGGTATTCTATGAATATTTAATATATATTGGTCCTCTGTCGTCACCGTGTGTTGTTCTAGAGGATATCCATATTTTCGCGCCAGTTGTGTGATGTTCAAACGCGCGTCTACAGGAACGTATGTATCTTGTGAAATACTGATGATATTCTCCAGTAAATTCCATAATCCTCGGTCGTCGGTTGCTGCACTAAAACTGCAGATCAGTAGTAGTATAAAAAGGTACATTTTTATTATTTCTCGGCCAAGTGCATGGCTTCTGTACCGTCTATTCGTGAAACAATCCGTTTTCCGATATGCGAATACATTGTTATGTATCCGGTGTTGTTAAACTTTTCCCCTTTGTTAATTGAAAAATGTATCTAATTTTGTCACGGTTCTTTTTTCATTCGTAGTTTGTGTCAGCTCACTTAATGGAGTCCAGGTACATATATGCATTGAGAGAAGAAAACTAAAAATTGATTTCCTAAATTGTGTTGTAATGAAACAGTTACATTGGGGATTAGAAACGGTTATCCAAAAACATGAGCTTAATTTTAATAATCGAAATTCATGTGGAAAAGTGTGATTTCAAGCAAACACTTCCATGAATATTTCCAATTAAAGTCAGTTCCAAACAAATCACTTTTGAAACAGTCTGATGCAGTTGGTGGCAAACATTTTAGTTCATCATCATCTGCCTAGCATTTTCCCAACCTAATTGGGGTCGGCTCTCAATCAAACCGGATTAAGCTGAATACCAGTATTTTATGGGGAGCGGCTGCCTACCAGACCTCCACAACCTATTAACTGTACCGACTGCTAAAGATCTCCAAAAGTTGGTGGGACCAATGGCATAACGTGCTTTCCGAGGCACGGAGGAGTCTCGGTATGTAAAGATCGTCACCCATCCACAGACCTACCTCAGCAAGCATTGCTTAACCTTGTGAAGAATTTATGCCATCTACTGCTACGTTTTATAAGTTTTAACGTTCGGGATTTTTCTGTATGTAGATACGGAACATCACCCTTATATATGTCTACAAACTTCTGAAACAGCCCGAATAAAAGCGTTGACCCAACGCTCAGGAAAAACCTGGACCTTTGAAAAGAGGTTCCTTGTATATTATGGTAAAGCCGAGTAAAACTGGGTTGCTAGATCAAATGGTTTAGGTATTTACTATTTAATAACGGTCTTACAAAAAATATAGCAACAAATTAGCACATTCTTTAGACAATATATTTAGGTGTATCCTAAATATACTGTCTAAAGAATGTGCTAATTTGTTACATGATAGGATGTACTTTACTTGGTCATATTATGTCTTGAAAACACATCCGTACGAAGGCGGGGCGGATCGCTAGTACGTAATAAAAGTTGATCATAGTTAAACTTCTGAAATATTTTACACTATGATGTGGCACTGATGTCACAAGAAACGAACGACGCGCGAACTGAGACACGCGGCGGAAGCCACACCTCACCTCTTAAAATCTTACCTCTCGTTGAAATGCCTGGTCTTAAGAAAAAACCGGCCAAGTGCGAGTCGCGCACGATAGGTTCCATTTTCTATAAAAAAAAACGACAAAAAACACGTTTGTTGTATGGGAAATTTCAATCTGTGAATATTTCAAGCGTCTCCCTGTTGCCGTTATCAATATCGAGCAAAAACGAGCAAAAAAAATCACGTTTGTTGTATGGTAGCCCCGTTAAATATTTGTTGGTATAGCGGCAACAGAAATACATCATCTGTGAAAATTTCAACTGTTTAACTATTACGGTTCATGAGATACAGCCTGGTGACAGACGGACGGACGGATACCAAAATTCAACTTCTAATGCGTTCTAGTAATTTGATCAAATAGGCTGGTTCAAACAGTTTTATAAAACTAGAAAGATGAGCTGTCAGATTGCTTTGACACTTCATTTTATTTGATTTGATCAAGCAGTTTGAACCAGCCTGTTTGTTCAATTTACCTGAACGTATAGGTCTAGCCCGCATAAGAGGGTGGAAAGCAAAGTGCCATTTTATCAGCGAATGCGTCTGTCAAAAGGCAAGGTCCACACGGCAATGTTGTCACGATTTATTTACCGTGTTGTCATGATTTATTTAATTTATAAATATTTAAGGCTGCTAAATAATCTGTCTACCAAATTATCTGTGATGCAAAAAGTATATTAAATTTTGAACAAACGGACACCGCAACTCTTTTTGGGGCGCGGTTTTATATATATTCCTAAATCCCTACCTTTCACCTACCACATGAACCGCGAGCGCATTCATTCCGCGGCAGCCGCCAGTCAGACTCAATCGGCTGTCGAGGAACCACCTTACTATCTTTTCTGAACAGTACCTACCTCTGCTCCTCTTACTCCATATACATTTTATCCTAGTAACTAGATACCACCTAGTAACTTTAATTAAATATAACCCATAAAAAGTAAAAAACAATTATCCTAAAAAATAATTAAAGTCTCGGCGGGGTCTCACTAGTTCAGAATCGATATTTCAAGTTTGTTACATAGCGATACCGCGCCGCAACTTTAATTATTTTTACGGCGGATTCCTTAATTTATCTTATTTCAGGATTATCTACAAACTTGGCACCCACTTGGCTCTCAATTCTTTTGTCGCTGAAGTCGCCAATCACGTATATTATTAACATTACACTGGGCTCCCATTTTCAAATTTATGTTTTTGATGGATAAATATTACGTGGACTATGTAAACAGTTTGTTTCGGATCTGGAGTGCTTTCTTTGTCGGTTTTCTTTGCTTCAGAAAACCTCATTCATACATTGAATGGCATTTTGCCAGTGCTTTCTCGAAGCTATAAAAGGTAAGAGATATAAAAGGTATAGCATTCACTTTATTATTACTAATCCGATCTTTTATCTTCATCTAACAAACTCCTTAACTGCCTAAATATTAACCATGGTCTTGCATTATAAAACCATGTCGAGCTGTTGTCGACCGTAGACGTGTAACATGATTAAGAACATGCCGATTACGTGTTGAAATTCGTTTCTGTTTTGAATTACCTAGGTTTTAAAGTTGCAATGTTTTGTTGCTCGCTAGCATAGTGGTAAATTAATGCCGAACCATTTGTATTGTAAGTTACAGAGATCGAAATATTGAACTAACAAATGTGTAAAAGCATTATATCTTTAGACATGGAGCATCTACATTTTTTGACTATCCATGGTGATTTATAAATGAACTACATACTCAATTTTCGTCAGTCTCTTATAACACGTGACAGAATATGGACCACGACGGTTCGCTCCAAAACATGAATAGCAGTCGTGGGTAATAGGTAGCTTGGCTCAAATTTATTTTAGACGGGACACATCGGCCTGTCGGCATGTCACATTCCACTTACGCGGAGAAGTGCGTAGATGTTCAAAGCGGAGAGGAGGCAAGGCATAAACAAGACAACCTAAGAATTTCGTTATTTTCACATCTCGTCTCCGCTTAGCTTAAGTGCCTAATTGACGAAATAAGATTTATGCGCCAGAAAGCACAGCCGCCACACTTTGCCAAACCACTGTTACTCCTGAAAGTCAGATTCAACAGTGACGACCACCAGAAAAACCCCGAGTCAATGAAGCTCCACTTTCTTCCTCATCAAGCAGGAGACAGAACAGAGCTAGGCCAAATACGAGTAGGCAGTGTAGGCACCAAGGGACATATTATATACAACTGGGTTAAGCCCATATACCAAGCACCACGGATTATACATTAACACTAATACTAATGGGTCCTAAATTGTGAGCTACTTTTGATTCCAGTAATAGGTATGGCAAAATTTCTTGAACGCACGAAAATTTGTTCTGGTTTCCAAGATCCGATAAGGGCAAAAATGCTTTAATGTGGCTTATTTATAAGAGATAGATATTTTGTGTCTGACTTTTTTTTAGATCTGCTAAAAACCAATATCTTTGTGGTACATGGTACTTACATATAATTAGCCATTACCGCAGCGCACGGATAAAGCTGTTCAATAGCGCTTTTTCTTGCGACTTACTTTACAAATATCAATATATAATTTTAAGACTAATCAAGAACTTTAGCGTGATGCCTATAATCTTCCTCATAAATGTGGTTATCACATACAAAAAGAATTTTCAAAGTCCGACTGGTACCTAGTTCCAGAGATTAGCGCGTTCAAACAAACAGATAAACTCTTCCGCTTTATAATATTAGTATATATAATATTAGATAGAATGACAAAAAGAAAGTACCTTCTAACCTTTTTTCGCTTTCTTTTTTTGTAATAATTGGATAATTATTAAAAACTCCTTCGAAAACAGTTACGTAGTAGTATAAAAAAGCTTTCATGGAAACCAGTTACGTAGACGTATAAAAAAGCCTTCATGGAACCAGTTACGAAACCCCGGTTTACTTGACGGCCGAAACGTCCATAAAACGCGCTCTACATTCTTATTTCCGCTTTACACAATACCTCGTGCTATTTTTAATATTATAATTATCAGCCGTATCATCGGGAGACTAGCAGTCCACTGTTATACATATTCGAAAACCCGTCCATTTGCACTCTTTATAACTCATATCTGGAATTTTCTTATCTATCTTTTGGCGTCTTTAGACCAAAAGTGTTTGACTAGGTCCAAGTCTGGGCATGTGACTATTGTCAACCGCAACGCCGCTGCCTTCTACCGCCACTAGACATCTCTAAACCGAGTCGTGTATTGTGCCTTTAACGCTTTCTGACTTCTTGTCCTGCTTTTGTTGTGAGAAAATGCCGCTGATATTCAATTAATATTTGTTTCGCAAATGCAAATGAAGTCCTCGATACTTACTCCCTTTGAGAAAAAAATGATAAAAGAATAATGACTGTGCCTTCTCAGTATATTTATTAGAATCTATTGGCATTGTCTTCCTAGCCTTTTGCCAACAGGAACAAACACAATTTTGTAATTCCTAAAACCAAAAGCTCACACGAAAATAGGTTTTACGTTTGGATGCCATGCGTATACGTTTTCAACTTCCTAGCTATTTTAAAGACCTGACCATTAATAAATTCAAAACGTAAGCCATGCATGAAAACTTTAAGAAGGTTAAAAGGGGCTTGAGATTGAGCTGCTTCAATGACGTAACATGGGCCAATTTTTACGAAAGTAAAAAAGTACTTTACAAAGTAAACATACATAATATGTTTACTTTGTAAAGTACCTTTTTACTTTAATTTATTAAGTATTGTGAACGTAAGAACTATGTAGCGAATTCTTGTCCCTGTTTCATGTTCGATGTTGTTAGCCTGTCTAATGGACAACAAGTATATTTCTTTATAATTTGTAATAGAATGATTATTATTTTTAATATTTTTCTAATTATTATTTAATTTATTTTCTTACCATACTTTTTGGTAAGTATTGCACAGTTTGCACAGGTCGAGTCGCCCTGCAAATTCGAGGGTTGTCTTATTTTAGGTTCATCTAATTCCACATTCATTTATTTTCAACACATTTGCTCAAAAATGCATTTACGAAGCCTGTATGCATTGTTCGAAAGTTAAAAATTATGCACCACACAATGGAACGTGCGGTAAAGTAGGTACTCTCACCTAAGTACATATTTTACCGCATCCTCCGTTGTATAGCGCCGTGCGTATTCTTTACGGTTTTTTTTTTAATTTCCATTAAAATTAATAAGAATTCCACCAAGGAGTTTCATCACGAGAATAAATAAGCTGAATGATCGAACCTCCTTGGAAGCGCTTTTGCTATATACGTTTGGTCTCATTTTAATACTAAATAGAAAATGAGAGAAGATAAATAAAAATGAATGAAAGATGTGCGAATTGTTGCGACTTTCCGACTGATTCTTAAAGACAAAAAGTTTATTTCATTACTTATTGTACTGTTTTCTCGCAAATGTGTCGAAAAACGTTGTATGACACACGTGCGGATTTGGTTTTTACAAACTCGTGACTATGGTAACCCCTCGACTTCGTCTCGGGCTTACATTCGTCTACTCGTTTGTAAAAACCAACTTACCGCACTAATATCATAAATAACTATTATCACACACATATTTTCTTTACCACTACATGTAATAGTAAATCTAATAGGACCAAGTAACTTAAACTTCCCATAAGACGATCCACTTACCTAAAATTGACTCACAAACACTGTAAACATTGTCACAATCATTGTTGTAGCACACAATTTGTCGACGCTTAGCGCTCTGTGAAGTTTCTTACTAAACTTAAAGATTCAATATCTTTTGATTTTATGAATCTTTAAGTTTAGTAAGAAACTTCACAGAGCGCTAAGCGTCGACAAACTACAATACTAATAATATAAATATAAATTTTATACGCAAGTTTGCGTAACTCTGTACGACTTACTTTTGTTTATTTCACTCTATATTATGATAATCATGTAGAAGGAATTAGTTTTCATTATGAAATGCAGGCGCCATTTATTGAGCACCGATAAAGAACCTAACTAAGATAAGACGACTAACGAATGCACAGTAATAACACCAACACATCATCATCATCATCATCATATCAGCCGAAAGACGTCCACTGCTGGACATAGGCCTCCCCCAAGTGTCGCCACAACAACCGGTCCTGTGACCAACACATATTGTTGAATTAATTAGGAAAGTTTAATACGTAGCAAGAAAAAAGTGATTCTCGATAGATCGTGTTGTTCATTTGATGTAATTTTCTGAATCGCGCAAAAGATTAACTTTCGCGTACATGCACGATTATTTAGCAAAACATTTGTTTTCATTTTCTTTATCCACAAGTTTCGCGAGTTTTTGTGTAATTAAGTGTAAAACTGTAATTAATTCTTTTAATGGTTTTGGGCACATTAAACGAATTTTTATAATATGCAATATCGAGAAAAAGAAACGTACCTACTTATTTTCGATGTTCTAGTGTAACGATTCATGCAGTACTAAAAATGTCATCACCTGCCTACCCTTTTCCCAACTATGCTGGGGTAGGCTTCCAGTCAAACTGGATTCAGCTGAATACTATTGTTTTACGTGAAGCGGCTGCCTAATTTACCTTCACAACCCAATAACTGGGAAACACGGTAATTCTTGGCAAGACTGGTGTCAGACTTTATGGCTACATGTCTGGCAATCCATAACGACTGGCAATCCATAACGACTGGCAAAACGACCTTCAAATCACAGCCAGAACCAACGAAGGAGTCTCGATTTGTTATAATGGTCACCCATCTACAGGCCGATCTCGGCAAGTGTTGCTTAACCTTTAATATCGACCCGTGTTTTTTTATGTCTGGGAAATCATCAAATTACTTCTTCCGCTGTGGGTGGAGTGGAAGGGAGTGCCAGACTGTTACTGACTGAAACCCATCCGTGTTCCTCCAAATGCCCTTTGCGTTCCAGGGCCGCGGTGACTCTTTCGAACAAATTCCGCAACCCTGAAATCTCGAGCCGCGCTGCTGTTATTATTAAGTCACGAGCTACTCATTCAACCAGTCTCTTCATTCCTCTGTACGTACTGTAGAGCCTCCTTGTCTGCAGCCTCTTGCAGACAAGCATCATCCTTTCTTTGGAAGTGTCCGGTAGGAATGAGATATTATTCAAAATATGAAAATATAATTAGAACGTTTTGGTTGACAGATGTAATTTGGACCTTCGAGCCATGGTGCTCCAATAACATTCCCATATAGTTAAAATACAGATTTTTATTTATAGTTTTTAGTACGTAGCCCCCAGGCCATAGCCGTGTGGTCTACATATTGGTGGAGTGCCGAACGATTACCCGCGTGTGCAAGGTGGTAAACATTGCATTGGTGACACCTTACATGTCAAAATCCGTCCAGCCGTTTAGGCTGTAGGGCGTGCCAAAGAAATGGACGTACATACAAACCGTTACTTCCCCACTAACTTATACCCGTTGATCAACTAAAACTGTACAACTTGGTATTTATAGACTAGTAGATAGGCCCAGATAAATAAAAGAGTGGACTGTATTAAGGTTTAATAAAATTAGTTATAATATAATAGGAGTATTTAAGTTAAGCGTGCGATCGCGGCTGAGGTGTGAGATGGTAATGATCGTCGACGAGCTGTGTTGCGGACGCCGCGCCGCCCGGTCCCCTCGTCGCGCAGGTGTGTGTGTAAGTAGTGTTGATGCTGTGTGCGTTAACATATTCCCGGGCCAACAATGGAGAGGCCAGCCTGGCTGATTGTCTTGCTTCGTGCTCAGACTGATGATCTATCATCCAGCAATGGGCATATTTTATGGAAAGCCCTTCGGATTGTCCCGGTCATTGTCTTGATGTCCGCTACTCGAGCTTCTCCGTCAGGTCCTGAATAGAGCTTCACTATGCGTCCCAGCGGCCATTGCGCCACCGGTAGTGTCTCGTCCTTCACGATGACCAGCGAGCCGTCTGTGAGCGCGCCTTGTGAGCGATGCCAGCGCGTCCTTTGGTGCAACTGGGAAATATATTCCTTATTAAAGCGTCTCCAAAAATGCTGGCGTAGAAGTTCAACTCGTTGATGACGCGGTAGCCGTGCTGGGTCGCAGTCGGACATCTGTGGATGAGGTAGCACAGTTAGAGTACGACCAATTAAAAAGTGAAAGGGTGTGAGAGCTGAGAGATCAGACGGATCGGATGAAAGAGGAGTGAGTGGTCTTGAATTAAGAATGCCTTCTATTTGGACTAGTAATGTATACATTTCCTCATATGTGAGGTGTGCCATCCCTAGTACTCTTTTGAGATGATGTTTCACTGATTTGACAGTGCTCTCCCATAGACCCCCGAAGTGGGGTGAATATGGGGGAATGAAGTGGAAGTTTACACCTTGTTCTGCAGCAGTACTGTAAATTGACTCACTGTGATTTTTGAGAAAGTTGGTGATCACACGAGCTGCACCAACTAGATTTTTCCCATTGTCTGAGTAAATATTATTAGGTTTACCTCTGCGAGAAATGAACCTGTTAATTGCTGCTATGTAAGAATCTGTCGTCATATCTGTAACCAACTCCAAATGAACAGCCTTGACTGCAAAACAAACGAAAATGCAAATGTAAGATTTGATAAGCACACTTCCACGCCCCTTACGGTTGTTAATCATAATTGGCCCGGCGTAGTCGACACCTACGTCACTGAATACAAAGTTTGCGTGCAGTCTCTGTTCAGGTAACTGTCCCATGATAGGTGTTACAGTTTTTCCTTTATACCGTTTGCATGTTACACATGATTGTGTAGTTTTCCTAGCTAGGTTACGACCAGATATTGGCCAGAAAACTTGACGTATGTGTGACAATAACAGTTGTGGGCCAGCGTGTAAAAGTGTGGTGTGATATGTTGAGAATATGATTTTAGTTATGTGATGAGCTGGGTGCAGAAGGATAGGAAATTTTCTATCGTAATTATATGGTGATTGTGCTAACCTTCCGCCCACACGAATGAGTTGATTATCTCCTATGAAAGGATTAAGTGATTTTAATTTATGAGTAGCGGGTAACTGTTTATTATGTAATAATAGGTGGTATTCCGCAGAAAAGAGATCCAATTGTACTATCTTTGCTAACTGGTACCTAGCTAAATTAAGTTCACTAGTTGATAAAGGCTTGACTTCACCTGTGCACACCTGTTGGTGTTTATTTGTACTGATTTTGTTGTTTGAATGTTTATGTTTGCAATGATGAATGAATCGAAGTATGTAAGCTACGATGCGTGTAAGTTTGTTAAAATTGGAATATTTGTAAATAAATGAATTTTTATTAAGTGTATCTTCGTGTGTGAGATGTGTTTGGGACCGGACTTCTGGAAGGTCAGATACGCTGAGATGTCCTGGTTGTTCAGGCCAGCTGTGATTATCATCATTCCTTAAAAAGTTCGGTCCTGAAAACCATAACGGTGTTTGAATTAATTGTTGTGCATTGGTACACTTTGTTATTATGTCTGCTGGATTTTGTTTGGTTGGTACATAGTACCATGACTGTGGATGAGTGTGTTTGAGAATGTCTGTGACTTTGTGTTTGACGAATGTTTGAAGTTTGTGTGCAGGTGAATTTATCCAAGATAAAACAATTATTGAATCACTCCAATAATAACACCTACAGTTGGTTTTATTGCGAAGTGAGTTTAAAACTTTTTTACTTAAATTAACACCGGTATACGCGGCCATTAATTCTAGTCTCGGAACGGTAAGTGTTTTGAGAGGTGCCACGCGTCCCTTGGCTATTAACAATTGAACACTGATATTACCATCGGATGCGTAAGTACGTATGTATACGCACGCACCATACGCCTGTTGTGAGGCGTCGCAAAAAATGTGTAGTTCAATGTTATCGCGCGATGAGTCATGGAATGCACGCCGAGGAATAGATAACTGATTTGTGAAAGACAACGATTCTATAAACTTCGCCCACTGTTGTTGAATTGAAACGGGTATTTCACCGTCCCAACTGATGTTGTTTACCCACATCTGTTGCATTATTAGTTTAGCCTCGAGTATGCATGGGCTAATGAGACCTAATGGATCGAAAATCTGACCTATGGTGGATAAGATTGTGCGTTTTGTGATTTGTTTTTTTTTTTGTGATGCTATATCTGAATGTACTGTATATGAAATTGTGTCTTTGTGTATGTTCCAAAAAATGCCTAGTGTTTTTGATGGATCGTTTGAACTAAGGTTAACTGTTGTGTTGGATGAATCATTATAATCTATTTTTTTTAGAACTGCGGGACAGTTAGACTGCCATTTTCTAAGTGGAAATTGATATTTTTTTAATTCGGAAAAAACTCCTTTGGCAATTTCCAATAGTACCGACTCGTCATCTGTTCCGGTCAAGAGGTCATCACAATAAAAATCATGCAAGATGATTTCGGAGACCAGTTTGTGATCATAGTTTTCTGAATGATTTTGTGTGTTTTTACAGTTTAGGCCTATTTGTTTGATACATCGTGTTGCTAGGAACGGAGCTGATGCCGTGCCATATGTGACAGTGTTGAGCGTGTAAGTTTGTAGAGGTTCCGTAGGATTGTATCGCCATATGATTTGTTGTAGGGGCCGATGATGTTTCACCACTGATATTTGGCGAAACATTTTTTCTATATCAGCTGATATTATGTACTTATGTTGACGAAAGCGTATGAGTATAGAAATAAGATCGTCTTGAACGACAGGTCCTATTAACTGAATGTCGTTGAGAGATAGCTTTGTGGATGTTTTTGCGGAACCATCGAACACTGATCTGAATTTTGTTGTGGTACTTGACTCACGTATAATTCCGTGATGTGGTAGATAATACACAGGTGAGCGCTGTATGTTTGTGTTAGTGCTGTGTGCACTTGATTGTATAATTGATTTGTTGTGTTCTGAATGAATGTTATTTTTATGTGAATGTTTGTTCAAAGTCATGTGACCTAGTTGTATGTACTCTTTTATGAAGTTTGAGTACTGTTGTTTGTATGTGTGATCGGAATTCATGCGATTTTCTATGGAATAAAATCGTTTTTTGGCTTGACAGTATGAATCACCCAAGCATTCAGGAGATTTTTTTAATGGAATAGTGACAACGAATCTGCCATCACTTTGTCTTGTGGTTGTTTGATTAAAAATGATCTCGCATGCATCTGAATCGCAAGGATCGTTGATTTGTGAATTAGATAAGCTGTCTAGCTCCCAAAACCGTGACAACTGATCTGGGTTGTTGTTATTGAAAAAACAACTGTTTGAGTGTTTGTCGGTGTTTGTTGTACACCCAGAAACTAGCCAGCCTAATTCAGTTTCCTGTAGTGTAGGCTGTTGTTTACCTAACTGAATCTGACCGCTGCCAATTATTTGCCAGAATATGTCAGCACCTAGCAACAGGTCAATTGGGGCGGGTTCATAGAACTGTGGGTCGGCGAGTTTTAAATGTTTAGGTAGATTTAAACCTTGTGTATTGATGCGCATGTTTGGTAATGAGTGTGCTATGGTATCAAGTACCAAACATGACAAATTGGTTGTGAATGAATTATGTAATGATTTTATTGGTACATTTGTGCGATGAAATATGTTTGTATGTTGTTGATTTATGCCTGAAACTGAGCCGCAGATGGGTTCGTATGTGAGATTGAGCTTTGTAGCCAGGTTGTTTGTGATGTAACAGGAGGTACTTCCATTGTCCAGTAATGCTCTCGCCAAGTGTGGTGTTCCATCGCTGGCGATGACATGCACTACGGCAGTGGAAAGTAGCACTGATGTGTGTTGAGAACTACTGTTACTGGCGAGTGTGGTGTGCGCAGTGTCCTTGTTCGTTTCCTTGTGTATGTGTAGCATTGTGTTGTGTTTCTTCTGACAATACTTACATTCTCCGCCACGACACGACTTCGTTTCGTGACCGGTATGCAGGCAGTTAGCACAAAAATTTGAAAACTTTGAAACCTTTTCTATCCTCTTTTCAACTGTCATTTGTTTGAATTGTGGACAAGTGAATAGATAATGGTGACCCTTACATAAGGGACAAGGGTTGCGAGATTGTTTTTCTTTATTGTCTGATTTTGATGTTTGTGATTTTGTATCTGATTTATTAATGTTTTTTGTGTCTTCAAGATTTTGTAAAAGAATACAGCGATCGTTAAGATATGTTGTTAAATCTTGAAGTGTGGGCTTTTCTGTTGCATTACTGTTGATTGTTTCTTTCCAATATCTAAGTGTTCTGAAGTCTAATTTGGAGGTAATTAGATAAATTAACATTGTGTCTACTGACGGTTCGCCTAAATTATTAAGTGCTCTGAAATTTTTGTTTACTGTGTCTAGTAACTGTCTGAGTGCTGTTGCAGATTCTTTTTCAATGTTTTTTATGCTGATTAATGCGTGTAGGTGATTGTGTATCAGTTGAGGCGTGTTATTGTACCTGTCTGTGATGAGTTCCCAAGCTACCCGGTAATTGTCTGATGACATTTCTAATGATTTAATCATTTCTGATGCTTCTCCTTGCAGAGATGCACGCAAATAGTGAAACTTTTGAATGTTATCTATTGATTTGTTCTTGTGTATGAGTGATTCGAAAGTGTCTCTGTATTCGAGCCAATTCTGATATTCCCCAGAGAAGTGTGGAAGGTCAATAGTGGGTAGTTTAATAAATGCTTTAGTTGCTGATTCACCTGTATTTGGAGTTGGTACAGACCCGTTAACGCAGGCAGTTTCATTTTCTCGCTGCAGTTTGATGGCGAGCGCAAGTTGATACTGATATTCCGTTTCAAATTGCTCCCGCTCCTTCAGCTGTTCGTCTGAAACCCCAATAATGTCGTCGATTAGGGACTGATTTTTATCGAACTCATTTGCAAGGGACTTGTAGGACTCTAATCGATTACTCAATTGTATTATGTCTAAGTCGGACAACTGTTTTTTGGATTTTAATAATGATTCTATGTAATTTTTAAAAACTGTGACCTTTCCTTTATGACTAGATCTCCTCTTTTTGTATATATTGAGCTGTGGAAAGTCATCATCGGGCTTAATAGATGTTTGGGCTTGTCTGGAATCAGGCATTACTGTAATTTAATTAAAGTAATTTACTTAATTGAAACGATACTTAAGTTGGATCGGAAATGTGGCAGGCACAGTGTGATGTTCACGCAACTTTACCAAATTACCCTCGGTGTGAGGCTAATCCGGCAGGTACGCTGAGAACAAGGCGATGTAATCTGTATGATGTGAAAGAAAAATGTATTAGAAAACGATTGACTAATGAAAATAAATGTTTGGTGATTGGAATTAATCGAAATTCTAAAAGATTTGCAAAGAAATTTTAGAAAAATAAAATGTAGGTAGGCGGTGAGAGAAAAAAAAAAAATCTGATGCAATAATTGCTTATGTTTGAATAATAACGTAGAAATAGAATCTGTAATGGATGAATTTATGCTTGGAAATGGGAATGGATGGCAATTAAGCAAGTTGACTGACTGTTGGATGACACTGAATAGATAGGTAGGTAGGTACTTTAAAGAATGAATTGGTCGTACTCACGAAACTGCTGCTACCAAACCCTTTTTTCGTCCTTTACGACTGATGTGGTCGACGCTGCTTGAGTGGCTGGTTCCAGATGCTAGTAGGCTGCGCTCGCTGTTGCGATGTCCGCTGTTTGACCTCCAGCTGAGTTCTGGACGCGCGATGGTGATTTTCGTGCTGCGTCTGATGTGGGCCACGCTGCTTGACTCGCAGCTTCCAGATGCTAGTAGGCTGCGCTCGCTGCTGCGATGTCCGCTGTTTGACCTCCAGCTGAATGTTCTGGACGCGCGATGGTGACGTGGTTTGCGAACGCGACGCTAAATACTTATTTACTTTCACCTATTAGCTCGAAGGACCATAGATAGGCCCAGATAAATAAAAGAGTGGACTATATTAAGGTTTAATAAAATTAGTTATAATATAATAGGAGTATTTAAGTTAAGCGTGCGATCGCGGCTGAGGTGTGAGATGGTAATGATCGTCGACGAGCTGTGTTGCGGACGCCGCGCCGCCCGGTCCCCTCGTCGCGCAGGTGTGTGTGTAAGTAGTGTTGATGCTGTGTGCGTTAACAACTAGAAATAAAACTCCAAATCTAATAATTTAATATATGCTTCATGCACTACTGAGAAATCTTAAATTTAAAATAAAATTATTTCTTCTGTCTTCTTACAAGATAAATGTCACCGAACTTAAAAAAAAACTAACTGCGTACCTTTAGTATTGACACAAATACTTCGAAATATTTTATTCCGTATTTCGATGTTCCGATTTTAAAAAGTACGAATTTCATTAGACCCAAGAATATTATAATGTCTATTAACAAAAGTCACGAAATTTATTTACCTCAAGGCATAAATACGATACATAGAAAAGTTAGAAATATTAAAATTTTGGAATTATAACAATAGGATGAATCGGGACATAAAATAAATCGGACTTGTTATATATGAGTCCTATAGAATCAAAAGCGGATATCTGCATTTTGACCAAATAGTGGCAATGAAAGAAAAACGTTCGTACTGAATTATTTGGTATTTATTAAAAAATAATTGTTTTTTTAGGTATCTTTAATTATTGATACTATTGGGAAAAATACAAAATACCATGTGAACTCAATATCAAAGAGGTAGGTGACGAACCTTTTTTGCAGACTGCCGTATTGATTCTAAACATTGATGATGGGCGTACTTGTTATTAGGCCTATTGCAGATGGCCATATTTGATCCAAGCTAAATGTCAGATTGCCGTATTTGATTCTAAAAAAACTGAAGTAAATCAAGGGTTGTCAGTAACATACAAATGTAAATTATTATGTTGTAATTCAAAATATTAACGCAAATCAGTTTCAAACATAAAATAAAAGTTTCTTTTTATTAAGTCTACGCGCGTGTAATTTAAATTTTCATGTTAGGTTACGAAATATTGTTTACTTTTTTATTTCAATATTGATATATAATGGTTATGATGAAAAATAATAATAAGAAAATGAAATATGTCAAAAGATAATATTAAACATAAATGAAGCCAATTTTAGGTAAACTGAAAATAATTAAACGACACGTGTACTTAAAAAGAAAGTAACTTTAATAATATCATAATAACCTAAATAACTAGACTAAAATATGCCAAATTATGTACAAACGTGTATAAAAACAAAATAAATCATTGGGCATCAAACAATTCATCCACATCGCTGTCAATGACAAAAGTGCCCAGAACACTGGCAGCATTGCTGCGTTGAATGGCAATGCTGATTCTTTGGCCAAAGAAAAGCCCAGCTTTCTGGTCACGTGAACAGTCGACAAGTTGTTTGTTGATGTACCGAAAGACTCAGTGAGCACTCGGACCCCATGGGCCTAAAGTTTCAACCCCAAACGGCTCAAATATATAACTCCCAATAAGGTTGTCATATTTGGCCATTTGAGATTTTCTGCACCTGCAGCAGCCGCCCCAGCGCAGCCCGCCGCTCTAAGAAGATGGGATGGCGCAAGGCTGTCGACACATGTTGCATCCCACAC
Source organism: Melanchra persicariae (assembly GCA_947386135.1). Classification (NCBI taxonomy): domain Eukaryota; kingdom Metazoa; phylum Arthropoda; class Insecta; order Lepidoptera; family Noctuidae; genus Melanchra; species Melanchra persicariae. The sequence continues at coordinate 33,921,661 of OX376643.1, forward strand.
CAAAGGCCTACCCACCTTCCAAGGCATTATTGTAATCCCATCTGGCCTCTCCCCATCGTCACGTGCCAAGCCATTAGGTTCTAAAACAGCTGGCACCCCGGCGGTGACAAAAGCCCGACGGATGATATCATTAATAATAATATAATAAATTCATTTATTTCAGATCAAGTCCATATTCATACACAAGAAGTTAAAAAAAATAAAACAAAATACACTTCTGGACACATCTATTGGCCCACCTTAGAGTTTAGGTTTCGATGGCCCCTACCGAAATATGATTGCTAGATTGAACAAAAACTGTTGATGCAGTTTTAAACCTGATACATTTTACCATCTTTTTCGATCGTATTGTTTTAAATTTGAATTCAGAATACCATACGACATGGAGCTACGCCTAACAAGTCGGATATACGCCTTGTTAAAGGCAATTATTTTTGAATAAAAAACATGTTTTATCAAATAAAGGTTTAATTTAATAACGCGTGTTGCCTATACAGATTACATACGATTAGGCATAGAGTTTATCAACCGCTCTATGAAATTTTGAGGGATCATCTCCCATTCCTCTTCTATGGCAGTTTTCAACTCCTGCATCGTCTGGGCAACTGGCTGACAAGCCCTAACACGTCTTTTTAGCTCGTCCCACATGTGCTCTATGGGGTTCATGTCTGGGCTTCTGGCTGGCCAGTCCATAACTGTGATGTTCACATCCCGAAGATATTCCCTGACGATGCCGGCCGCATGGGCTCTTGCATTATCATGCATAAAAAGGAAATTTGGGCCCACGTAGTCCGCGTATGGTATCACGTGAGGTTCTAAGCACTCACGAATGTACCTTTCACCATTTAATGTTGGCAGCCGTGGTCCTGTAACAACCTCAAGTTGAGTTTTGCCGCTCGCGGATATACCGCCCCAGACAGTCCATGAGCCACCGCCATAAGCAACCCTCTCTTCAAAGCAGCATTGTGCGAAACGCTCTCCCTTACGTCGGTAGACCTTCTTCCTGCCATCATTGCCATGTAACACAATTTTAGACTCATCAGAAAAGAGTACACGGCTCCAATCTTGCTGTGTCCAATTTAAATGACTGCGTGCGAAATGAAGGCGCGCTGTTCGGTGGGCTCGCGTTAGTTTGGGCCCATTAGCTGGCTTGTGTGGTACCATATCGCGTTCTTTTAACCTTCTCCGAACAGTTCGAGCGCTCACAGATACTCACTGGAAGTCGCGAAGTTGGTTTTGTATCTCAATGGAGGTAAGGTGACGATTTCTCAAGCTGGTCGTCACGATGAATCGATCCTGCCTTTCAGTTGTGACCCGAGATCGTGGCCTTCCTTGGCGACGAACAAAGCCGCCAGTCTCTAGGTACCTCCGATAAACATTTCGGACCGCAGATCGACTTAAATTAAGTTGAGCACTCACGTTTCTTTGGCTGTGTCCGGCCTGAATAAGTGCCACAGCTTGGGCGGCGACTTCAGGTGAAGTATCCATAGATTATTGATAGAACCTCATCTTAATGTTAAGAATAAGTAATGTTTGTTGCAAAACCAAAGATATCAATCACTTTTTCAAGAATTAAATCCAAGTAAACCAATAAAACCAAGTTTTCTTAGTATTCGATTGTTTGATATCAACAAACAGGCTCCAAATTGTCTTTTGTTTCTTTAAATTCTGTGTTCGAAATTCAAAAAAAGACTATTGAACGAAATTGTAAATGTGCCAGCTTCAAAACTGCATAAAAACTTTTTGCTCGACCTAATATAAAATTTTAGCTAGGACCAAACGAAACTGAATATATAAGGTGGGCCAATAGATGTGTCCAGAAGTGTACATGAAAATAACATACAATAAGGAATTCATTCACAACATTACAATTTTAACAACATAAAAAAAAACATTTAAAAATTTTACAGCAACAAACAAAAGCCATCAATTTATAAATAGTGTAATTACAATTTTACAATTAGAAAATAAATAAAATACATTAAAACATTATAAATTCATCTTAGTCTAAATTTCGGTTTGAATCCGGAGTGCTCAACATGCAACCTGGTCCAGTAGCGCATTATTGGGCAATCCAGATCCAGATCCATCCTCCATGCGAATAGCTGAAGGTAGCAGTTGGAACTGCCTCGTATGCGACGCATCAGGGACACAACTCTCTTGCGAATAATTGCCGCAAATCCATCTATATTTGCGTCTGCAAACATACCCGAAGCGCTACAATGGCGAGGCAACCCCATCAGCGCCCTGAATGCATTATTGTAAAGAACTCGCAGGGTGTCACACGATTTTTTAGTATGCTTGACCCATAGGCTGCACGTGTAAAACGATTGGCAAAATGCCCTAAACAACGTAGCTGTAACTTCCGCAGTACAACGCGCGTACCTACGAGCCAACATATTAGCCCTAACAGACAAAGCCCTGCGCTCCCTATCTATATCAATATCATCTACAAGCGTCTCGGTGACCCAGTGGCCCAGGTACTTGAAATTATGCTGGCGTGCCGCGCTAACCGACCAGCGCTTCTACTGCAGTACAGGCCATGGTGTCCGAGGCAGTCGACTGCTTCACCGCATTGACAACGATGTGGAGCTCCGCTAGGAGCACCCAGACGCAGACACGTAGTGATCCGGAAAGTACCGTTACTCAGCATGATACCTTTGTTGGGTGATGGTAGTGCCTGTAGCCAAAGACCCGACTCCCATTCATCCACAGCCAGCAGGCGGGCACGCTCCGCAGTATTGGTGGACGTATTAATGAGGTTATTCCGTAACAACCTGCAGAGCGGCTCGTCCCATTGTCTTTGGGAAAATGGGTTATCCCGCAACGTCGTAACAGGCAAGCCACTTTCCAGGCGCTCACTGCATCGGTAAATCACGGCACTTCACAGTTAACCAAGGATGAATTTAAAATTCGTTTGGTTAACTTTTCAGTGCTGTGGACCGAAGACAGAAATGCCGGCAGGCTTACACTAGAAATTTTGCGGATGCCGAGCCCACCAAAACGAATGGGCTGTGTGGCTTGCAGTCACGCTCGGTCATCTAAAGCCATATTTGAGATAGATGTTAGTATTATTGAATGATTTGATCAATTTTGTCCAAAAGATGTGAATGCTTCCATAAAGGGGAAGAGCGGAACAAATACATAAAATTTGGCCCAAAACAGCAATATTTCATGAGGATGAAAGCCAAAAATGATTTTGGACAGTCTTTTCGAAATATCGTTATAACGTTTGATTTTGACGCCAATGAATGAAGAAAAACTGTCTTCCAATATTGGTGAACCCAGAAGGTGCAGAGAACTCTTTTCTAAAATTTTGATACCTGGGATATTGCATTGAATTTCTGAAGTCATTTGTCATGGTGTCTACGTCACCTCCTAGTGTTCCATCATCTAAATACCAGACGTTAAATTTTGAATTTAATTTTTGAATGATTGGATAGATAGCCAAGCTGCAAATGACTGGCCCGAGAGGGTCACTTTGTTGAACAATAATTTTGAAGGGTACCTGTAGCATTGCCATAACAAGCCGTAAATCTCTGGTAATTCGTTTTTTACTTCAGCCAACAAAGTGTCCCTGTTAACGGAGTTGACGGCGTTTTTAACGTCAACCTTGAGGATTACCTCACTCTTATCGAAATTTAAAAAAGTTGAAACGGCATGTACGGCAGCCTCACAGCCCCCTCTGGATCAAAAGCCAAGCTGTAAGGGCTGAAATTTGTAAGTTAAAGCTTCGCTGTATAATTTACAGCAAATTTTGGCTGCCTTACGCCTGTAGGTGCACCCGACGGCAATGGGACGAATGCCGCAGTCTTTTTTGCGCAAAGCACATAGAATGGCCCCATACAGTACATCGACGACAGCATCGTTACCGACGCAGAGCATTAGGGTGACGAGGGACGAAAGCTCCTTCAAAAGCGACTCAAGCGACTCACCAGCTTCCCCGGCGCCTAAACTTAAAAAGTCCTTCAAGTGCTGAGGAGTCAGGCCATCGAGGCCGCCGGCGGATCCACTTCTGAAGGAGCTCACGGCTGCCATAAACTGGGGGGCTGAAATTTGGCAAAAAGAAGAATCCGGATGGGTGGTGTCGTAGGGGTCAGGGAAGTTGAGGTTATCCGCAGGCGCTGGGTGTTTACTCTCTAGAGCTGAAATAGTATCTGGAGAGTAAGGCGCCACCACATCACTACTGAAAAACAACCTGGCCGCACATCTTATGTCACCTTCACTTAATTTGCATTCCACATATGAACACACGCCTTTTTGGGGACGTTACTAAAAGCGGGTAATTTTGGATCTAAAGTATATGTCGATTTGTTACAATTGTCTTTAATTTGGATAGTTAATGTTTTTTTGTAGCCAAATTTTTTTGGACATTTAGAATCCGATAAGAGAAGGTGAGTAATTCCACCCCGGGCACTTTGCTTGTTCTCTTGTGTTACAAGACGGACCAACAGATCGTCTTGCGTCCTGAGGAACTCTCTTAATCAGCGGTGTTGAATTTTTTAAATATGATATTGTTGTCCAAGGTGCTTCTAAATGAGTTGATGTTTGGGATGTGGCTGGGGGGCATAAAGGTACTAGTGTACCTTTATGGTAGGAGGTACCTGTATGGGAGGCTTGTGAACCTTGCCATAGTGTGTGTATCCTCAACCCCCTTTAACCTTTTAAAAAGCGTGCCTGGGAGCAATGGGGGCATCTCACCAGCTGGGCATCGTGGGATGTGGCAGGTTGACTGGCACAGGTTTTAGCATCGCCACAGCCGGCATTTAACATAAAATAAAATAAAAAAATAAAAATAGTTTATTTCTCACCATTAAAAATTACACTAGAGGTACATGAAAGATCATATTTCTAATTTTCTGTAATAATATTTGACTTACCAGAGAAATAAAACTATGAAAACACGATGTAATAAAATGAATAAAAAAAATATCACCACACAAAAACTTAACACGTATTAATATCACTAAAATAGAAATATTACACTTTTTCAATGACATATAAATAGTATGGACAGGAAACATCTACAAAAAAAGGGTGCCGGTTTTTGTCTCAAAATGTCTCTAAAAATGGCTGCCAATACTAGGGTTGTGTCAATCAGAAAACATAGTGTTACTAATAACTAATATCGAAACTAGTACTATATAATAGTATTACGAGTCTTACTATATATCACGGTTGAATCATAATTACAAATATTCTTACAGTTCGTTGTAACAGAAAACAAATCGTAAGTTTACTTGCCTTCTGATATCTGAGAATAATATTCATTTCAAGTGTTTTTCTGCATAGAATTACATGACGTTTGCGCTTTTGCTTATTTTATATCTGGTCTGTAGTTTTTGCTAGGTATACGGACCCTAGTGAAAACCAAGTTCTTCTATTATGTTAAAAGACAGGTGGAGTAAAAATAAAACAAGTATTTTTTTTTAATTTGTTCATTGGTGTTGTGACTGTCTGTCACTCATACCTATATAATAACAACAATATATTTATTTCAAAATACTGTCCGTGTGTGTGGGTGTGAAACTCACTTAACCGTGCTACAGTAAATTTATGGGGTACATAAGTTAAGGAATAAGTTGAAATGAACAAGTACCAATCTATACAATACAAACTTTATTAAAATCAAACCTTAGGCAGGTACTTACATCAAATGCACAGGCTTATTACCTTATCCCTAAACCCTGTAACACAATTCCAATTCTGGATCCCGTCTCCGTACCGAGGGTACCAGAGTGGGAAAATGTGCATGAGAAGTAAAATATATAAAATCAGGGTCGCTTGAATGGATTCTTGAAGTGAACCGCTAGCAACTTTTAGCTCAACCGAATAAATGGTTATGGATATATCTAGTTGCGCTCAGTGCAAAAAATAAAATAAAACATGTTATACTTAGTGTAGCAACCATTCAATTACTAGATCTGTCTATCCTTAAGTGAACATAAAGTTCACACTCTCTGTCTCAAAACGTAACTTGACATAAAAATAACTTCTAGGTTAGCAAGCTGGTAATTAGTGAGCTATATATCAGCGTTGGCTAGTCAGCCATTTAGCATTTAGCGTTAACGTTAGCGTTAATCTTTTAGAGAACCATCAAATCAGCGGCACAAAGACCCCTTGGCATCGGCTACACGTGACAAAACACGGGTAGACCACACGATGAAGTGTCCTGCAGGGAAGGATGTTGATCCGGAACGAAATATAACAAACGACGTCTGTACCTGATGATTTCCATGGACGATGATCTGATTATGTGTGTCTTTCCACATGGGTAGGTACACTGTCCACCTCCTCAGGTCTACCTTCGGAACACACCAAGACGTCACGTCTTTCAGCGTCCGTCTTCAGGAATTCAGGCTAGTTAAAAGAGCCAGATCTGAAACAATACAACCCCCCTAATCAGAAACACGTACGAGAACCTCGAGAGGGAAACAGAACAGAAAACCACGTGGGTCTTACCTCGGGTAAATTCAGGATCGAAACCTAGATACAGGCAATATTAGCAGCAATTTTTATTTTTTTTATTATGGAATGGGCTTGCTCTTGACCTCGATCACGCCTGATGGAAAGTGATAGATAAGGTCTTTTGGACCTCATTTAGAATCATCATAAAACACTGTGGCACGGTCTCGGTGCTGTGAACCCCGGGGCGGACCTAGCAAAGTTACTCGAACCGATTAGCACACGCATTATAGCGATATCGTTTCAGCACAGCGAAGGAACTAGTATTGGAAACTATTACGGCACCGGTACAACACTATTCCACCATGACATATTATTGTAAACAAACGAATGAAATTATAAAATTTTAAAAGGGTCTGTTGGACGGAAATAAACCCAAATATGAACACTTTAGCCATAAATCCATGATCACATAGCAATTTTTTTATCAAAAGTTTATAATATAAGTAATATTGCATGAAAACCTGCAACTAACCTGTACAAAGACGACTGACGTTGATAATCCTTGGTTTTTGCACCACACTTCACAATATTAACGCAGGAGCATGTTTAACTGCTGTTTTCCAGCATATAAGTGCAGTTATAAACAGAAACTTCTCGTAATTTTCTCACAAATGTTATTAATATAAAAATTAAACAACCATTTGACAGCAGAACTACCTCGAAACTGCGCAACTAATATGGCAGATTCGGCACCCACCTACAACTGTCACAAATTTTTGACAATATGAGCAACAACTGAAACATTGTTGTGTCTTTTTATCAAATACGATTACCACATTAGAAAGAATGAAACAAAACGATATTTCACATTCTGTTTTGTAATTAACCCTGTTTAGAATATCGCGGCGCCTCCATATTTTTTCTATCTCAATGCACTTCTTACACTAAAAATTCTAAAATGTCACTGTCAAATGTTGATTAATTTGGCGCAGTCGCCATCGGGGCCTGGGGCGCCGCGCGCATGAAGGACAACCTTCGTGGTGCTATGGTAGGACTGCAGACGGCGCTCGTTGTTGTAAAGGCCACCTCAGAAGGTCAATTTATTTTTATTCATCAACACGACTTGATTGTTGACGAATTTGGCAAACCGTTTAAAAACAGACTGAGTGACTGACAGCCAATATACAGCCGAAACTACTGGTCATAACCTAAATTAATTAACATCAGTTTTTAATTGAACATTTAAAAAATCTATCGTTTTCCTTTTTCTAAATCCGTAAGTCGTGGCCATCTTCCAATGGTTCCTCACAAAACTCTTCTACTACGGGTGAAACTGTCAGTGTTTCTTGTGAGCTGAGTAACTCTTATAAAATGTTAAAATTTGCAGCTCCATCCATTCGGCCCCAAAATGCTTGGATAGGAATCTGCAAGTTTATTTTTGTTTATCGCCACAACAGAGACGACACGGTTGGCGCAGTGGTTGTGCGATCGGCTGCTGCGCTGCGTGTCGCGGGTTCTATTCCTGCACGGAGCAAATATTTGTATAGCCTACAGATAGTTATTCCGGTTCTGGCTGTTTGTGTATGAGACGATATGTGATGTTTGTGTATGACACGATACGGGAGAAATTCCTAGTATGGGGTAATGTTTTTTAAAAAAAGAAAAATATTTTTTTGCCGTTTACAAACGCGACCAATGGAATCGTTGGTCAGGTATCAGTCATGGTACACAGCGGATGCAAAAAGATTTGAATCTTTGCTGAACTCATTTTCTGTGCACACATAAGCGAAGAAATTTTCTTTCGAGAACGGTTGTGTGGACGATCCTTCCAACATGGTTAGATTATAAAAATATAATTGTCGGCTGTAATATGTTATTAGATCCGTTACCTTAGGAAGCGGAAGATTTTTCTGGCAGTCAAAAGAGATAATTTTAAGCCCATCTGCTTCTTCCCGCAGCTTATCAAACAAAGATTTAGCTCTTAATGAGTGAACCCATTTCTCAGTTATAAGAACACTTTTCTTACTGGCATCAGCCTCATATTTAATTCTGCCTGAAAACTCCAAGCGCTTAGAGCAAACATCAGTCTGCGGGGTGACCCAAACCCAATATTATATTTGTTGTTGAAAATGTTTGATTTTTTTCATATTTGGATGCGAATATTCGCTTCTTTAGTAAATTTCATAGAGTTTTGATAGGTTCAGATCGCAAAGCAGATATTTTCTTTCTGTGTGTTTTGTTTTGCGACAGTAATGTGTTTCTACACAATGAAGATTTTTTATAAAATTGTGGATTGACTGTTTCTGTTCCTTATATTAGTTCCTTCCTTGTATTTGTTTTCTTTGTGGTTTCCACCACGCTGTTCATTAGCAAATTCACCAACAAAATAAACCTTCGCATGACGTACGCCACCCGGTGCTTAGTTATGTCAAATATTTTAAGGAAGTGCAAGGAAGAACTTTTGGCATATGGGCACTTTTTGTTTGTCAATGTGTACTGTGTATTTAATGCTTGTCTGTATTTTTCCTTTAAAACCACACCTAGGCACAATAGGGCAAAATTTTAAAATGAGTGCATCTTGTTTCTGTTTGTTCGGGTGGGCATAAAATTTTGTATGCAATATGTTAATTTGCAACATTGAAGAGCTTTTGTATCGTGTTCGCACCCTTTCTGGCAAAGTTTTTGATGAATACCTGAATTATTTATTTTTTACAGAGGCAATTTGGAAGAGGTGTACGGCCAGCAGTGGCCAGCAATTTTACAAAAACAAAATGAGAGCTTGATTGTTTCGGTGTAGATCTTGTAGGTACCTAATCTACGAGTACCTTCCTACAATTTAGTCTGTATTTTTTAAATAGATATGTTTATCTTTAAATTCAATAAAACAAAATAAAATAACATGTACAAAATATGTAACAATCCAGCAATGCAAGATAATCAAAATAAAAAGTATTAGATTAATAATTTTATAAAAGTGAGGGGTATCCACTTTTACGCAAGGTACTCACCTCTTTCTCTTAGCTATATTTATTTTCCAATTTTCCGGATGTTTAACCAAACAGCAAGTGTAGCGGAAAACACCGCGGTCTAGTAAAAATTAGTTCTATTTTTGTCACTAGATGGCGTTGTGCATTTTGGGTCATTTTCTAGATCGCGGTGTTAAGATTTTCCGCCGATAGTATAAGGGTCCAGGAAGAATATTTTTTAGTCAGTTGAGTTCTAGTTCTGTTAAGTTACGGGTGTAATCAGTACATAGTAATAAAATTAGACTTGGGCCAAAGTGTCCCAAGTTTCTGGAGAACCAACCAACCAGCCTTTTTTTTCAAATCAACCCCCAGTTTTAACCCTCTCGAAGACGAGGGTTAATCATGGTCCTTCGAGCCGGACCAGAGCGCAGTAAACTATTCCGTTCTGGATACCAAGCGTAGAAAGCAGTGGTGGGCCACCACTGAAGCGCTCCGCCTGCAGCAGCGCGGGCCTTCGCAGCGAGTTCCTGGACATCCGAAGTGGAAGTGGCAGCCCAGAAGCCGAGGACTGCGCCCCCCAGGTGTGGGCGTTGGGAACAACTAGAAATCAGCAGCAAGCAAGCTGCAGACGGCTAAGGTCGTAAGGAAGTGAGTGATAGTGCCAAAAAATCGTGAGTACTTTGTGATTTCTTTTATGCCAAGCAAAAGTGAACTTTATTGCTTTGAAGATTCTAACTTTAAAGTTTCGGGTAGAAATTGGGACTTAGACTAAATTAAGTCAAATTGTGTTTAGACGGGGAGCCTATGCCATATGATTTTTTTGTCGAGTTTAAAGTGCCAAACACTTGTAAAATTTTCGAAACTTTTACAACTTAAAAGAAAAAAGTTATTTTGTTTACGTTGACTTGCAAAATATTTTAAAGGTTTTTGGTACTTGTAAAATTTTAAGAAATAATTAGTACTTAGAAAAATTTCTTTGTTTACATCGACTTGTAATTTTTTTTGGAGCAAATTCAAAATGTCTTTGCAATCGCATATTAAGGTGCAAGATGATATTTACGCTCGATTGTCGAAAGCTAAAGTTAATTTTAAAAAGTCGCCGAAGGATAGAATTACTATACCATATTTAGAAACCAGGTTAGAAAATATTGAAGAATTGTGGGCGCAATTTAAGTTAACACATACACTAATTATTAAAGACTTTGAACGTAAGGAGTTGACATCTTCACCATACACTGTGAACGAAGTATATTTTAATACTGAGGAATTATATTTGGATTTTAAATGTGACTTAAAAACTGCATTATGTAAAGTTAAAAGTACTGATGTTTCTCCGGGTGCGGGGTCATCTTTCAATGCTTCAAATAATATGTCTGACCATAAAGGCGTCTCTATAAAATTGCCTAGAATAACAATCCCGACATTTTCCGGGAAGTATACAGAATGGCCGACGTTTCGCGATCTATTTGTGTCAGCAATTCATAAGAACGGAAATATTGATAATGTTCAAAAGTTGCATTACTTAAAGGGTTATTTGGCTGGGGAAGCCGAGCAGCTCCTTCGTCATATACCAATTTCAGAACTAAACTATGAAAAATGCTGGGCTCAGTTGGAGACCAGATACAACAATAAAAAATATTTATCTCATTGTATCTTAACAAGATTACTCAGTCAAAAGAACATAGCGCAAGAGTCAGCTAGTGCTTTAAAGGAATTAATGGATACAACATCAGACTGTTTAAATGCACTAACTAATTTGGATATTGATGTAACTTCTTGGGATATTTTAACCATCCATATTTTAACATTAAAATTAGATCAAGACAGTAGACGGGATTGGGAACTAAAGGTAGCTAGTAATACAGATTCAGATAAGTTGCCTACTTTTGAACAGTTCAAAGAGTTTTTAACAAGCCGTTATAGGGCATTTGAATTCTTAGGAACTAAGCCAATTAGAAATAATGTAAATTTAAGTAAGGCAAAGGTCTTTCACACTGCGGCCAATGCCACTATGGTTTGTCCGTGTTGTAATAGTAACGAGCATAAAATAAGAAATTGCAAGCAATTTGTTAACCAGGATGTGGATATTCGGCGTAAGTTTGTGCAGGATCACAATTTATGTTTTAATTGTCTGGGGCACAACCACTCTGCCAGAATTTGCAGGTGCACAGCTTCTTGTCAAATATGTAAGCGGAGACATCACTCCTTGTTGCACCCTAAAGGTGAGCAGGAGTCAGTAGGAGGCAAGGGAGATTCTTCTACGAATGAACGGACAAGCACAGTCGGAGTAGAATCTGAAAATAACGTAGTAACTTGTTTTTCGAAAGGTATAGCGAATAGCCAAGTCTTACTCGCCACGGCCCTAGTGAGGGCTGTATCGAAAAACGGGGTTATGTTTACAATCAGGGCTCTGTTAGACCAAGGCTCTCAAGCGTCTTTTGTTACAGAACATGCGGTACAGATTTTAGGGTTACAGAAAAAACCAGCTAAAGGTTTAATAACTGGTATAGACGTTCATGCCAAATTATTCTTGAATTCGGTGGTTGAGGTTAAAATTCAGTCCAGGGTCGATCCATCATTTGAATTTGTAGTCAAGGCATATGTTCTCAAATCAATAACATCATTATTACCTGGTAGGGAAACGGTATATTTAGATTGGGTTCAAGCTAGCGATATTAAATTAGCAGATCCTAGATATCATAGACCGGATAAAGTGGATATGTTGTTCGGGTCAGAAGTTTATAGTCAGATTTTACAAAACGGGTTAAGGAAGGCTCCTGATGGTAGCACTGTGGCTCAGTCAACCTCCTTAGGATGGATTTTATCAGGTACTGTAGCTGCTGGTGCTCAAGATTCATCAAAGATCACCGTAATGCATACTCGCCTTGGTGATGACGAAATCCTGAAAAAGTTCTGGGAATTAGAAAAGGAACCAAATCAAATTAAAAATCATATTCTTACCGAAGAAGAACTACGATGTGAAGAAATATTTAAAACTACAACTATAAGAGATGGTGACGGTCGTTATGTAGTAAACTTACCATTTAGAAGTCAAGATCCGAGCTGTCAATATGGCGATACAAGAAAGGCAGCAATTAACAGGTTTTATGCATTAGAAGCTAAACTCAGTAAAGACACAGATTTAAAGATAAAATATCAAGAAGTCATAGATGAATACTTGCAACTGGGACACATGAGACAAATAACCAAATCAGAAGAACAAAATCAACATGCAGTGTATTTGCCTCATCATGCGGTGATACGTAACGATAAAGATACAACCAAGGTTCGGGTTGTCTACGATGCTTCCTGCAAAGGAAAAAATGGAATATCGCTCAACGATGACCTACTAATTGGTCCGAGGCTGCAACCAGATTTGCGTCATTTATTGATTCGTTGGAGAACTCACCACATCTGCCTCGTTTCAGACATTATCAAAATGTACCGAATGGTGCGCGTAGCCGACCATCATACCGATTTCCAACGCATCGTTTGGAGAGACAGCAAACAATCTTCATTAAAGGATTATAAGTTACTTACCGTTACTTTTGGTACCTCTTCAGCGCCTTTCTTAGCAGTTCGATCGATGCAGCAAGTAGCGTACAATGAAGGAGTCAAATATCCACGTGCAGCTGAAAGGGTACTTAAAGATTATTACATGGATGATCTCATGACTGGTTGTGACTCGATAGAAGAAGGCATACAAATCTTTAATCAAATGAACGAGTTGTTAGCAAAAGCAGGATTCACTTTACAAAAATGGTCAAGTAACAGCAGTGAATTACTGGAGAGAATGATCGGGGAAAAACAATCGTTCATGGATCAAGATGGTATAGAAAGAGAAATCAATATAAAACAAGATGAGGTATTTAAAACGTTGGGACTAACCTGGAACCGAAACTGCGACACCTTCCAGTATTCGGTTAAGTTGCCTCCACTACAGGAACCTGTAACGAAAAGAAAGGTATTGTCAGATATAGCAAGACTATTTGACCCTTTGGGATGGGTCGCTCCCGTAATCATTGTAGCAAAAATGTTAATTCAAAAATTATGGGTTTCTGGGATTAGTTGGGATGAGGAAATTCCATATGAAATAAGAAAAGAGTGGTGTACTTACCGACAAGAGTTGCAAGGTTTAACGGAGTTTTCAATACCTCGATGGTTAAACATGAAGCACGGTGACAAGCAGATTGACTTACACGGATTTTGCGACGCGTCAAAATCAGCATATGCTGCGGTAGTGTATGCACGGGTTGTCGATGCTGAAGGTAAGATACATGTCACTTTGCTTACGGCGAAAACCAAAGTTGCTCCTATAAAAACGATTTCTGTGCCTCGATTAGAGTTGTGCGGTGCAGTGCTTTTAGCAGAACTCTTATCCGAAGTCTCAGAATTGATGGGAATAGGTAAACTTAATTTGTACTACTGGACCGACTCAGAGATTGTATTAGCGTGGTTAAATAGTCATCCTAACAAATGGAAAACATTCGTGGCCAATCGCGTTTCTGAAATTTTGTGCATAAGTGAACCACAACAATGGAATCATGTTATGTCAAAAATCAATCCTGCTGATTGCGCATCACGTGGTCTTTATGCGTCAGAATTAGTAAACTTTAAGTTGTGGTTAGAAGGTCCGGGGTTCCTGAAGGATAAAATTATTATACTCAACAAACGCAAGGTGGTACCAACAAATATAGAGGAAATAAAGGTACATGTAGCATCAGAGGATAACTTTATTTGGGATAAATATTCATCACTTACCAAACTCGTTAGAATAGTAGCATATTTAAGACGTCCTATAGAGTTGAGAAAACCGAAAGCGGAAAGAATGAAACATAATTTTATAATTGCAGAGGAAATGAGATTAGCCTTGGAGACATGCATAAAGGTATGTCAAGGTCAAAATTTCGAAGCGGTAATTCTGGATCTGAGAAAGGAAAAGCCTAAAAGAAATTTGTTTAAGTCTTTAAATCTTTACCTCGATTCTGTTAATATCCTGAGGGTGGGCGGTAGATTGGAACGTTCCAATCTTGACAGGGATAGTAAAAATCCAATGTTGATTCCAAGTAATACTCATTTTACCAGTCTTTTAATTGCCGACGCGCATTATAGGAATCTTCATGGCGGTCCCCAACTAATGCTTAATTACTTAAGCACAAAATATTATATTCAGGGTGCTAAACGGTTGGTTACTGCATACGTGCGAAAATGTGTAGTTTGTTTACGTTATGCTGCTTCTACAAAACCTCAAATGATGGGTCAATTACCACCTGCACGGGTTATACCAAATAGGCCGTTCAAAAGCAGCGGGGTAGATTACGCTGGTCCTATCAATTTGAGGACATCAAAAGGAAGGGGTCACCATGCATATAAGGGATATATTTGTTTATTTGTCTGCATGGCGACTAAAGCTGTCCACATTGAGGTCGTTAGTGACCTAACAACAAAGGGGTTTCTTGCCGCTTTTAAAAGGTTTGTGGCAAGACGAGGTCACTGCAAGGATATATGGAGTGATAACGGGACAAATTTTCAGGGTGCTTCTAGGGAATTAGATATATTACTTCGCTCTGAAAATTCAGGTATAGCTAAGGATATTGCTGCAACCTTGGCTAGTGAGGGTACTACATGGCATTTCATTCCACCACATACTCCGAACTTTGGCGGACTATGGGAGGCTGGAATAAAGTCATGCAAGAAACATTTAAATAGGGTAATAGGAAGCTCAACTTTAACTTTTGAAGAGATGTCCACCTTATTAAGCCAAGTAGAAGCATGCTTGAACTCACGTCCCTTGTGTAGGCTGACCGATTCGAACACTTTTGATGCATTAACGCCAGGGCATTTTCTTGTGGGGGAACCAATTGTTAACGCACCGGATCGTAACTATGAAGATGCAAATATTTCTAGTCTGAAGAGGTGGCATTTAGTGCAACAGATGACGCAACACTTCTGGCGTCGCTGGTCTAGCGAATATTTGACTACTCTTTTGCATCGTTATAAATGGTCTAATCAAACCCCGGAACCCAACGTAGGGGATGTAGTGTTAATTAAAGAGGATAATTTACCTCCTTGTCGGTGGCTTCTTGGCAGGGTGGTTGAAAAGCATCCGGGGTTAGACAATCTTACACGAGTAGTCACACTTCGTAGTAGTAATTCTACATTTAAAAGGCCAACATCAAAGCTGTGTGTATTGCCTATTGGCTAAGAATATTCTTTAGCAGATAATGTGTTAATTTTAAGTTTTGTTTGTTAGTGTTTTGTTTAAAGTATTACGATTATTGTAAGCATTGCTTAAGTTTAAGTTTGATGTATATGGGTTATTGCAACTTTTTGATTTGCATAATATAAATAACTGTGTAACATTTAACTTTGGAAGGACATAATGTTGCACAAAATGTCCTTGGTGGGCGGAATGTTTAACCAAACAGCAAGTGTAGCGGAAAACACCGCGGTCTAGTAAAAATTAGTTCTATTTTTGTCACTAGATGGCGTTGTGCATTTTGGGTCATTTTCTAGATCGCGGTGTTAAGATTTTCCGCCGATAGTATAAGGGTCCAGGAAGAATATTTTTTAGTCAGTTGAGTTCTAGTTCTGTTAAGTTACGGGTGTAATCAGTACATAGTAATAAAATTAGACTTGGGCCAAAGTGTCCCAAGTTTCTGGAGAACCAACCAACCAGCCTTTTTTTTCAAATCAACCCCCAGTTTTAACCCTCTCGAAGACGAGGGTTAATCACCGGATCCTTTTAACGTTTTCGGCCAAAACGATTATTCACAGGTGTTTGGTGATAGTTCATGTTTATAATTTCACAGAATCTGTTTATCTTCAGTAGTAGAAACTTTAATAAATCAATAAAATCACACAGTACATCTTAGTAAAACTCGTGTACAGCAATGACAGGACGCAAACATAATGGACGCCTGTGATTGGTCGAGCGAGCAGTTTGCCATATTTGATTTTGAATCTTTACAGAACGCCGGATTTGTTACTAATCTATGTCTTTTGAGTGGATTTTCTATGAAAGATAGATATATCTCTGATACGGACATTAATACGTCAGAAAGTATTTAAAATTTTGATTGTTGCCTTATTCACAGTTTGTTTTTACCAAAAACATGAGTTAGCCGGATTTGATTCTATAGGACTCATCATATATTAGGAATTATGAACCATTCAGAATTATGAAAATCGGTATATTTAAATTCGTACGTGTGAAGTTTTTCGTGTTTATGTAGTGTGTGTGTGTGTGTTAATATACGTCACCCACTACTACGGAATTGTAAAACTGAAATCTTTTATTTCTTCTTTTTCTTGAACGTGTTACTTATGGTAATTTTTCGAGAGCGTGACCAATCGAGATTTCTGAACAAAAGTTGCACTTGTAGGTAATTAATTATATCATTGTTATGCATATACTTCTTTCTTCTCCTATTCGCTGATTTATCTACAGCAAGCACGTCAATGTCAGCTAGTATTTGTAATAATCTTAACAATGTCTTGGTGTACTTCTATGTATAGATTTGTTCATTTTTGAAAGCCAACCTTCAAGCATATTGTTGGTTCTGTGTCGCTCTCTTAACATACTGATTATTTTTATAAAATCCTTTTTCTTTAAATGTTGTCGACATACCAAGTTTCGTATGTTCATATTCGCATTTGATATAATTCCAATCTTTCATGATTTTTTCCTCGCCTATTAATAGCAACACGGAGCAGAGTCGGAACTATCCTTTTTTCGTGTTTTGTTATCTGACAGCCCAATTTTTCTACGTTTTGCCTAATCATTTTAGTCCAGTGGTAGTAGTACAACCTTAAAAAGTAACAGTAGGCCATACTTCTTTTATTGCATTCATCTTCCCAATCTCAAAATCGCAATGAAGTTATTCAATATTTAGTTCTGGTAATTGCGATTTTAAAATAAATATCTATAACTTATTTGTTTTTTGTCAGACATTAAAGCAAATATAAATAGCTTAACATGTACTGATTCCGAAGAACTGTCCATATTCTCATTTATAGTAAATAGTTGTATGAAAGGATCGGAACAGCTGGTAAATGTTCCATCAACAAAAAATTCTGTCACATTTTTAAGATTTTCGTATTTCCATGAGAACAAAACACCAAAATTCGCATTTGATTGTCATGAAAATCAACTAAAAGGAATTCGAGGTATTTTTTCGGCACATCGACCTCATGTATAAATGATTAAAAATGCTCTTTATTTTAATAGTATACTTTTAGCTCCGACCGATTTTTATCTAGCATCGTTAAGATCGTTACCTCCTTTTTATGCCCATCACGTTTCATCTTTAGAATGGCTTCATCATACAATTGAGGAATTGGGCGATCAGAACATATTGCTGCCTTCTTCATTTCATCTTTTTCTACCATTGCTATAATATGGTTGTTAGTTTTTGGACATGAATGATCCGTGGTTTTAAGAATTATTTTAGCCTAAAATAAAGAAGGTAATGATGAAAAGAGAATTTCAGAAATTGTACCGATGTACCAACAATAATAAAAATAAACTCACCTATACAGTTAAGAGGAACATCTTTGAATAGTTTGTAGTCTCTTAGTCTATAATAATAATAATAAATGATTTTTGTAAATCACAGCTTTTCCTCTCGTTGTCCTCGCTTGGTGCTGAACCGTAATAAATAAATTAGTAAGCAACTAAACTATTATTATTATTAAGAGGCTTCTATTTCAAAATTGAATACTAAGTACACATATACGCCTGGCACATGTACACCAAACTTATTATGAAAAGAGTTAGGAAGCTGATATGGACTTTTAAATAACTGGGACAGGTGGCTTCAAAGCAACTTCCCCATATATTAGAAGTAAAGAAAAAAAAAGGAGAAGTGAAGAACACAATCTTTACGCAGAATACGTATAATTTTGTTTGTAAAATAAAAAAGAGCCTAAATTAAATAATTAACAAAATAGAAAAACACAGGTAAACAAAAGCACGTGAATAAAAAATAAAAAAATGTTGAAAGTCTGATGAAATTTATAAAACAAATAGCATATATTTATTGCACGGAAACCATTACGTAAATTTATGTGAATTATTAATCAAACTTTTTCGGACCAAATTAAGCAGATTTAATAATACGGTTGCAACACGTTTTTTCAAAACAGGTAGGTCGTTTCCTAAAAGAAAAAAAAACCGTAATGGTTGGTTCGCTCACAAGAAATTATGAAACCTTATAAAACAACTACCTACGTAAATGTCTTTACATGCGCGAATTGAAGACGACCGACGTTATTCCAAATAGGAATCGTAAAGGGAAAGAACGAACTTCCGAATTTACAAATAAATGAACCTTCCTCTTCGCCTTTTCGCGGCGGCTTAATATGCCGTCTCTCCCCGCACCGCCGTCTGGAACAGTGCCCGGAGCACCTCTCTGCCACTCGCCTCCTGGGTATGAGGCTGCTGGCGCAAGCACCTCTCGAACTCGCCCGCGTAACAAAGGTAATCCTGATCTCAGTCCATGATCTAGTCAGACTAGAAACCACTTTGGGGGGGGGGGGTTTGTATACCGGTAACCGGGTTTCTACGACAAAGAAATGTCTAATTAAAAACCACTTAACAAAAAGTCAACGAAACCTGATCACGAAACAAAATTGCAGTCAATTTAAGAAAAACTTACCAAATAATTGTTGTTAAACGCACGGAAATAACTTAAGCTTACAAAGTAATTTTTAATAAAATTCTCGTTCCGAAAAAATAACGACGTCTCTTGGCCAGAACACTTTCAACATTTGTCCTCAAAACAAATCTAGATTTTACTTGTCAAAATTATCGATTGTCATTCAAAAGCATTCGACCAGAACATGAAAAAATCACCAAGAAGATTCGCGTCTCAATCAGAAAAATAAAAAAGTATTGAGGACCTCCACCTATTATGTAGTGACCACACTCAACTGCAATACGCTCGAAAAAATTACCCTCCTTCTGAAGCAGTCGGGTAAAAACTTTTGGGCAGGACTTAAATGTGCCACCATCGCACAATAATTAAGTTTATCTACACTCACAACGTAATGTTCCAAATATGAGTTCAAAAACGATTGTATAAACACGTACTACTATTTTTTCGTGGATAGGTAAAATTAAAAAAAAACCATTACAGTTCAACATTTTCCTTCGATATTCAAACAACTGCATCATAAAATAACTTTTTATTTTTATAGCACACTTTAATTTATTGGCGCCGGCTCGTTGACTTAAGGTGGAAGCTTCAGGATGCGCGCGCTGCGCATCCACAGACAATGATAAACAATGAGAATATCCCCCATATTGGAATAAACTATTTTTCCACTATTATTTTATTTCAACTGTATGAGTCAAGATAAAGTAGTGTATGCAACGGCACATAAATAGGTATTAAAAACTTGTGTGATACTATCTCGTGTTTTAATAACCCGTTTTATATGACCGTTGCATAAACTACTAGCACTGTACTAAGTATCGGATATTTTTATTACAGAATATTAGAATTCGCTTGTCATCTTCTTCACTAAAATATCAGCTAGAAGGATTGATTGTTGAAACTTTTTTGGAACTAGGATGGCACAAAAAGTTCGAAATTTTAGGCACTCGCAAGGATTTCATCCCTATTATTAAAAAGACCCGTTTTCTTATTTTCGTATAGAGGAATGTCAGCAATGAAATATATTCCTTCACATTCCAATTTATACACCATTTCACTGTACTGTTTTTGATTCGACTCAAAATTAGATCCTATTCGTCTTTTAGTTTATCAAAATCCATCAAAACTTTCTTATGTGTGTGTCTTACACTCATTATGTGAATTGTAACTGTTGACTTTGTTTTATTAATTTTAAGTAATGCTGCTATGGCATCCTTGTTTATAATTACAGCATAGCCATATATGTATTAATTACCATTCGTGTACTTTTTTTTAGATGATATTTGTGTAGGGTAGCAACGCCTTCCCTTTTCGTTGAGATGAATTCAATATCCCTTAAATCCATTTTCATTATTATAACAATAGTCAGAGCAAGCTTAAATTTAAGAAAATTAACGATTGACAATCTATCAGTAGCAAGTGCAACTTTATTATCTGATAGATCACGTCTTTCTAAATGATGAGTGGCCAGACATACCTATAATACGGAAAAGTTTACGTAACAGTTATATCATCTGCCTAGCCTTTTCCCGACTACATTGGGGTCGGCTCCCAGTCAAACCGGATTCAGCTGAATACCAGTATTTTACGTGGAGCGCTGCCTACCAGACATCCACAACTCATTAACTGGGTAACACGGTACTTATTGGCATGAGTGGTGTCAGATTTTCTGGCTTCTGACAATCCGTAACGACTGCCAAAGATCTCCAAATGACAGCCGGGACCTACGGTTTAACGTGCTTTCCGAGGCGCGGAGGAGTCTCGGTATGTTAAGATGCTCACCCATCTACAGACCAACCTCGGCAAGCGTTGCTTTACCTTGAAGATCGTTCCGTGCAGCTGTTATGATTTTGCCACAAGCTCCTCACGTTTACGTAGAAGTATAAATAAAACGTCATGGAAACCAACTGGTTTCCATGACGTTTTATTTATACTTCTCTTCTTCCGATGAAGGCTTTTTTATACGTCTACGTAACTACGTAGACGTATAAAAAAGCCTTCATGGAAACCAGTTCCAAAACCCCAGTTTTCTAGACGGACAAAAAAAAATTTGGACAAGTTAAATAATAAATTAGTAAACATACAAGAACCCTGATAAAAGAAAGGAGGCGACAGAAAAGGCAAAAGTAAACAGCCATTTAATGACGATACGATTTCAAAAGAAATGTGCAGAATATTACAGATTTGTTACTGACGAGGAGAGACGGACCAAAGAAAAGATTGAAGAGTTGTAGTGTAATCAGTTGAGAGATAGTGAGTGATAGCGTGACAGGAGAGAAAGGGAAAGAGAAGTATATATACGAATCACTTTGAGTCGGTAAAAATTAAGTAACATATCATGGAGGAAGTAGAATAAAAATTTATAAATGTTGAGATGACGGCTGTTAGATATTATATAAGAAGTAAGATGACGCGCTGCTCCAACACCAATCAAACCTAAAGAATTAGACAGAGGGATAATGTGTAGGGATTTAAAAAAATAAGGCACAGACCACACTAATTTATTAAAGTTAAAAATTACAAACAATCCGTGATATTATAATATTCGACAATTATATCCAATACATTTTAGACAATTAGGTTATGTGACCAAAGCTTACTTCAATAAGTTTATAGTATATATTATAAGTATATCATGCATGCATACACGTAATGTAAGTAAGTAGGTACGGGAAAATGCTATCAAAGTGATTATTCATGTGATTTTGTGCACCGTCTGCTATGATTGATATTTCTGACTTTCTGAATGAAGATTGAATATTTCAGATTTAATTGTCAATTTCTAAAAATTGGCGCTCAAACATTGGTTGTTTTTACTGTAGATTTTTTATAAAGTTAATTGTTTAAATCGGTTTGTCATTTAAACAATGTTTGTTATTTCAACAATGATACCTTTAAAAAATTTAATTACACCGACATTTTTTTGTAGGTGTTTTTATGATTTTAATTTTTAGGTATAAAATAGAGTTCTTCATTTTTGTAGGACGTCAGTCATAGACCCTGCTAAGTCCCTTTAAAGGGACGGGCGCTTAGCCTAACACTACAGACAGTTTAGCTTTGGGTTTTGCACTTCAAAACTCATGACGATCTTCAAAGTCTTGAAGGATACTAGAAGTAATAAAAATAAATGTTATTAAGTATCCAGATACAGTTCACGATGTCTTCTTTACGGGTTCAACTAAGCAACATGACATGATTTGTATACCTATTATCTAATAAGAAATTGATAAAACTGGCTAAAATCTAGTTTTTCGTAATAATTTCAATAATTTCTAGTCCTTTAAATATTACGAACATTGCAGTGCAATGAGACTACATCGATAATTGGTGACCTAATTCATTCAAGCAATATGAGACACAAGGCCCTGAGAATACCATTACGTTACAGAAACTAAAATGGGACTTCGTAAAAATACATAGCTGCTTAGAGCCTACCAAACATCACTTTACCAAATACAGTTAGAAAGTATTCAAAATTTAATAGGTTATTGAAAATACTATAAAAAAACCGAAGCCCCTCATGTCCTAATCAGGATCTAACCCCTGCCTAACTTAAATACCTGTTACTTTCTAAACATATGAGCGAAGTCATTTGTTATTAAAACTAATCATTGCTATGTTTGTTGAATGCGCGTAGATAATGTTTCAGATTTCTTAAGTTCCTAAAGAAAGCTGCATAAACTATGCAGCTCCTTAATCTAATAGGGGTGCCCTACATATCCCCACTTCTTCTACAGCAAACGTTTTGAATGGGCTTGTTTTATTCATACTTTTGTAAAGCAACAGCGACACAAAAAAAGATTCACATACAAATGTAATTCAATCAACTTCTAAGTGTTGTGTGTCAAAATTGATCAAGATGTGCCTACGGATAAAACAAATTTGAACTTTGTTTTCCTATTGAAAAAAATTGCAGCATTTAATTTACATCGATGCTAAGGATTTTTTTGATGTCCAATTAAATTCCTTTCCCCCATTTTATACCCGCTTGTATGTAATAAAATCACTCTTGTAGATTTGTTTTGGAAATGAATAAATTACTATGATGTTATACAATTAAAATAGAAGATGAATGAAAGAAGCAAGTGTAGGTTTGTATAAATAAAGGTCTGTAGGTTCGCCGCGTTTCTTGAGGTTCCATGCAGTGTTTACTCCAGACCATTCTTCTTGATCAGGTTCTCAATCTGGCGCTCTTTCATTTGCAGTTCCTTTAGGCCTGGCGGCGATTTCTTCAGCAACTCCTTCAGTTTTTCAAAATATGCATCCAAAATACGTTCATTGTCCAAGTACTTTTCCATCATTTCGTCCACCATCTCTTGTTCTTCTTCTTCAGGGACGGGATGAGCGATCTTTTCGCCTGGAATTGAAATAATAAGAATTTATGTTTGTATAATTATCATCCCATCCATACTTAATTTTATAAAGTATGAATTTTGTGAATTTGTGTAGGTATTTGTCCCAACACATACCTGCACAAACTCACTAAATTTATTTCGTTATCACCAAAACCACCATTAGAAAGGTACATAATCCAGTTAAGCTGTACGTACATATGTAAGTTCTTACATGATCATAATTGATCTTTTTTGTTCATAGAATAGATTATTGTAATATTAACTTGTGAGACGGTCTTTGGAGGAATTCATTTTTAAAACCAAAACCCCGGCAAATCCGAGGCTGGCCTCTAGTTAAATAATAAACCAGATGGAACTCTTTGTCAAGAGAATAAAAGCCTAGTTCTCTTACTACCAAACAGCTACATTTGCTCTGCACTCTGCGACCTCCAGATCATGAAGTAAATATTAATTAGGTTACTCACCCAAAGCATTATATTCAGTGAGCGTGATGCGAATAATCTCGTTCATCAGTTGCTGAAAAAGGAAAATAATAAAATGAATAATAGCTAACACAATATTATAACGTAATACGAGTACATAGGTATACATACATAGTTTAATGTGTACTAATACAGTTGCGATATCAAGCAAGTCGCAAGTATACATACGCCTATTGCCTAAGTTAACACGATTTAAATAAAATTGCTGCGGATCGCGCTCGCGTTTTAATACAGGATGCCTTCTAATTAATTGGCAACCGGGGCCGGAATTATACACTTAGAATTATCAACTTTTACAGCGGAAAAAACTGAAATCGCGAAAAATCAACATTTGTTCCATATATTCTAACTCGACAAAATATACTGCACTGGCAAAATGTGTTTTATTAATTTACTGCCAAGGATTGCCATTAAATAATATTCACTTATAATTAGTATAATCATGCGTTTGAATCGATGCAGGAGCGAGCAGTGCTGAATGTTTCTGATCCGCAACACAAATGCGACAAACGGCCGACAATAGCAATGCAGTCGTTGGTTATTGAAACGCAAGCCTGAATCGCTGTAGAAAGTCGCCGAGCGCTTTTTTTTTTAAAACGCAAATCGCAGTCCTTTCTTTGTTAGTCAGTTAGCTCTATTGCCCGTAAATTCATAGATTTTATATTTCATACTTAGGGCCTGTTTCTCTCTCTCAAACACACAAAAAAATGGAAACATTTGTAGAACTATAATAGTTAGAACTTAACCGTAGTTGAAAAGGTTCTAATACGAATGTCTTTTCTAGTTACTGATTTCGTGAAATTATCTTTCGCGCAATTGTCCTCTCGACCCCATGAGTTTTCTCAAAAATATTGGACTTTTCGCAAATGTTGTAATATCTAACACATAGCCTCATCATATGCCTAGCCTTTTCCCGAATATATTGGGTTCGGCTTCCAGTCAAACCGGATTCAGCTGAATACTCTATATTTGAAAAAATATTATTATTATTATTTTACGTGGCGCGGCTGCCTATCAGACCTCCACAACCCATTAACTGGGTAACACAGGACTTGACAAGACTGGAGTCAGATTTACTGGCTTCTTCTACAAATGACAGCCGGTACCCAACGGCTTAAAATGCTTTTCGGGGCACGGAGGAAACTTAGTATATTAAGATGGGCACCCAACCACAGACCAACCTCGGCAAGCGATGCTTAACCTTGAAGATTAATCCGTGCGGCTGTTAGTATTTAGCCACAAGCTTTTATTTTGAACACAAAGCATATCTCTGTTAAATAATATCACTTTGAAATATTTTAAAATAAAGCACATAGTATAACTTAGTGTTTTGTAAATAATATCAAATAGTAGCACGAATAAATCATATTTATAAATATGTATACTACCTATAGATTTAATTAAAATAGTTGTTTATTACTATAACCTAACTTTAAAATTATCTGCAAATTGTTAAAGTTCCTAATAAATTATTAACTAACTGATGATGTGTTATATTTATTATACTAGCCCGGTCAAAATAGACATTAAAGGTTACATTAATTCAAAGAATAGTAGTTTATGCAACGACCATATAAAAAGGGTTATTAAAACACGAGTGTGGGTTTATCACGCGAGGCGTAGCCGAGTGTGATAATAGCATCACACGAGTGTTTTAATACCTAATTATATGCCGTTGCATACACTATTTTATCTTCACTCATACAGTTGAAATAAAATAAGTGGAAAAATAGTTAATTCCAATATGGCGGATATTCTCATTGCGTATTCGAATGACTGCGCAGCGCGCTCAAACATAGACAAAGATAAAAGCTGGCTCATTGACTTAAGTCAATCAGCCCGCGCCAAAAATTAAAAAGAAAAAGTGTGCTTTAAAAATTAAAAAGTTGTTTTATGATGCAGTTGTTTAAAAATCGAAGGAAAATGTTGAACTGTAATGGTTTTTTTTTTAAATTTTACCTATCCACGAAAAAAAAGTATGTATTTATGCATTCGGTTTTGAACTCATATTTGGAACATTACGTTGTGAGTGTAGATAAAACAACTTGTTGCATCGCTATATCTCCGAAATGGTGATTCTAAGGACAATATCGATTAACAATTGGTATAGATAATTGCATGATGAACAATTTTTGTCTCACCTATTTTTATGTTTGATAAAACTTACGTTCAGCAAAAAAATGCAAAAAAAAAAACGATTTTTGCAACATTTGACCTTGAAATGATTTTTGTACTCGTCGGATCGATGAAGCCTTTTGATAATTTATTTGCAATAGTGTTCCCAACATTCAAACCAATTTTCAGCTCTATGCGAATTAATGTAACCTTACCCCTATTTTTGAAGCTAACTTGATCGGGCTATAAGAGTCGATTGCTGCGCCCGAACAGGTTAATGTACCTATTTAGTAAGTTAAAGCATTGCCTTGTAGATTGTACGCAAAAGAAGTAAATAACCGTTTTACAGACTGACGGAAGCGGACTCACTTATGGAGCAACAGTACCAAACTGTTTGTGTTTCTGTTAGTACTATATTTACTAAATACCTTAACAATAAAATAAAGATTTGCTACTCCAAAGATAATAATGCGCAGCTAAAGTCGCAGTACCTTTTCAATTTACAATGTCATGTTTAGCTTTTGATACGCAGATAAGTAAATTTCTCCTTGTTGCTTCGCCAAGGCGCCAGCTTATAGATCCAATTATCAAATACTTTTTACAAAACTGAAATCGCATTCCCAAGTACATACATATTTAAAAAGCAAAATAAATACTTACAGTGGCATTAGCCGTCTCAAAGTCGAAGTTGACCATTTTCGCTGTTTCAGATGACGCGAGTGTTTCTGGAGAAAAAAAAACATCTTATTACTATAATGATGACACATTAAAAGAGTCCACGGATAGTTTACCTAAGCTAAACGGGATTAACCAACCATCCCTTCAAACAAACATTTTGATTAAAAAAAAATCTTCTTTGTACTAAACTAAGTATATACCGCACTTTGTCTCGCGAAAATCGATCGGCCATCGACAGCCAATCACTGCAAAGTTGAATGTCCGGTAAAGCTGCACACGCGTATTGCAATGCGCGGCCATCTGCGTCAATTTTGCATGTAACACTTGACACTGACCACACCTTCAATATACCAATAGTGCAATAATCGACATATTATTATGTTATTGCAGATATTAAAGTAATCATCAACTGTAGTTTGATTAGGAAGTTTTAATTAGCGAACAGCCTACTCTACTACTCAACCGGTGTCATTCAGGGGATAACATTCGTTGCTCAAACAAAGGGTGGTTCCAATGAACCCACACAGAGCCTCCCCGTTTCGCGTCATCTCAACAAGTTCAATTAAAATTAAATAGGAATAAAGAACTCAAAATTCGCACATCATCACACAAAACTCTTCAATTCACAGAAGTAAACCACACCAAGACTTTAATAAAAAACTTACTAGTGTGAAGGAGCTTTGAGAAGATAATGAATTGGTTGTCAATACCGACCGATCACTGAGACAACTCTGGGGGACTGTGGTGCTGGACTGCCAGCCCGGCGCGCCTCTCAAGAGGTCGATGAAATGACGCATGCGCTATGAAGGGCTTTAAGGGTCGACGCTTAAAGCCTCGAAGTTGCTGAGATAATTTTCAGTTGCGCGTTAGTTACTGAAGTACGTGACCTCTTTTTAATGAGGTTTCAGAGCAGTTTTCACTAAAGACTATTTCATTTAGAATGTAAGGCCTTCGGATTAATCCGATTAACCATCCATATAATACTAAAGGTTTTATTTGTAAAACCAAACATGAGTGAACAGTTTATAACTAACACAACTACCATGAGTAAACAGTTTAAATAGGATTTTATAGACCTTTTCCAGGTTGTAATAAGATGAAGGATGTCACTTTTCTTCTTAGCTGGCACACTCTTGAGGGGTCTACTCTCTTTCTCTGAAACGAAACTTCGTAAACGAACGAATTATAAACGAAGTTTCGTTAGTGACCCTACTCTATTTTGTTTTTGTTTTTGTTTTTGTTCGGACACGCAGACGAAGTTCGGATCCATAAACTATTTTCGTGAACGAATGACATGAAAAATATTGTGTGGGTCTTTTAAGATGTCATTTAAAGTAAATTACGGTTTTTACTTTAACTTTAAATTTAAAAACTTTTTTTATTTATTTTGAAATTTTACATTTAAATAATGTGGTTTAATAAATATTTATTGTAGTATTGATGCAGAAACAATAATTAAACAGTTTATTTTTTTATTTTTGGTGGGTTTATTTATTATTTTTGGTTGAATTAACCGGGACACTATAAAACACCCTTTCACGGTCATTGTTAACCGACTAAATTAAAGAGTACTATTTCATGCCACCAAATGGATTTAATATATTATGACAACCAAAATGGTCTGTATATTCACACTCAATCTAATCATAACATGTCAACTTACTTAAAAAATAAATTTACAACCACCTTAATTGTGGGCTCGATTCCATGACACCTTGCGTTTCGAGGTAATAAAAGGTACTATTTCCTGGCACAACTCCTCGAATAATTGCCGACTGAGTCTGTAATTTCCTACAAACTCTAAGTCGGGAATTTCATTAATATTAAGTTGATTGCGCAGGCGACGTCGGTTCCTTCTACGCTCTAAACGTTCTTCACGTAGAGCAGCCTCGATTAAGAGCATTCTTGCAGCCATTTCAACCAAATTAATAACAAAATCCACACGAAAGAATGACAAACGAAAATCAAAAGGTAACACTTTTGGTTTCGTCAATTTGAGTTTAAAATTCCGAACAATCATCTGTCAAATTCAAATTTTTGTTTGCAACATTTATGAATTAGAGTAGGTTTGGAGAATGTAAATGTCAAACAGTTTTCGTTCGAACGAAACTTCGGGAACGAATGGAACTGTAGTAGGAAACAACAATTTCGATCGAAACTTCGTTTTTCGTTGAATAAGAGTAGATCCCCAGGTCGTTATGATGCATGTCAAGTTGTGACAGTTGCGCAATCGATTTTGTTTATTGTTGCGACGGAAGATTTGGCCAAAGGAGGTGAAAACCGTGCTTGGACGATGGAAGACTAAGATGTTTATTGTTTAGCTTTTCAGTCATAGCACCTTACGAGTAGTGGGTTGTTTTCCAGTTATCGATGTTTTAAGATTTTTTAGGAATTTTCTCCACAAATCTCACAAATCTGATCCACTCTGGATAGTCAACTGATACTTTTCTGATAGGTCCCAACAAATGAATCCCTCAAATAACAATTTATAAAAATATTAATAGATATCTTTGGAAATGAAGCGTCGTAAAGTACAAGCTATGAAAATATATTGAAACAACTCTCGGTTATTGAGACAGTTTACTCAAAACAAATGTATGGTACTTGACGTACAAATTAAACGATACACTTTTTTGTTTAATAAGCATTTTAAAAACTTATAATCGTTTTCCGACAAGATAGCATTTTGATGGTACTTGGTAGTACACATTTTTCGATGTACGCCTTGCATAGTGTGGATTCTCTTAATTTCGGTATGTTATGATAGCTATTTCATTTAACGCGACTGGTTCTGGTCGATCAAATGAAGCCAGATCTTTCACCACCAGAAGGTTTTTTACTTATGCTAGTCTTAATCCTGTTTAAATTACGACAATTAAACAAAAGCAAGTCACTGTGTTCGCCGTCTTGTAGCTTAAGTAATGACTTAACTTCGAATAACGATTTTAGTTTTAACCCAACATTTTTAGCCAATATGGATAAAAAAGACTCGCCCATAAACAAGTAGATGACGACGTATCTAGACTTAGTAGGAGAACAAATAAACAGAAGAAGTAACCATTAAAGTTGCGAACAGCTGTGGTTGCTATTCGCAACCTTGTAGTCTAATGTACGGTAAGCCTTAACATGTTTATATAGATGTTCTTCCATAATAACAATTTATGTGGAACCAGGAAAAATCAATATTTCAAGAGATTTGAATTGTGGACATTGCTGTGGATATAGTTTGTACGATTGTTATCATCTAGCAATTGCCCTTTTCTGATTTGTTGGTGGACGGCGTAAGATGTTTTCTTCTTCTTCAATACTTCCATGAATATGTGTGTTATTTGAAGAATTTATATGTTGTTCGTAAGCTATCCGAAAAGTCACAGTGGACTATACAGAGTGAAGCAGATTTCTCACCACTTACAGTTTTTGGTCGCGAGAAAAGAACTTCGTTGAGTCAACAAAATTTAATTGTATGAATTTTGCTCTTTTGTATTTAGTGTGTTACGGCTAATAGCTGAAGACTAAGATACCCGCGAAAGTTTGATTCACATTCACAATTAGGAATATTTGTGGGCTATGATACTCAATCTAAAGCTTTTCGAATACATGACCCTACCACAAGGAAGATTATTGTGAGTCATGACGTGAAGTTAATAAATAAGACAGCGTTTAGACATGAATATAAAGAGATACTTGATGAAGAAGAAGACAATGATGAGAAATAAATGACAGTAAAAATAAATGTGTCTAACGCGGATAACGAAAGAAAGGAAGATAATCGAAGAACATTGAGAATCAGAAGAGATGATAGTACTACAAGAAGATCGTTCAAAAGAGTTATTGAACCAGAAGAAGAAAGAGATAGAAGTCAACAATTAAATAGAAAAAGAAACTCAACAATTGCGTGGGAAAATTTAATAGAACCTTCTAAAAGAGATAGAGGGAGACCTCGCCTAATTTGCACTTGTATGGCAGGTAGACCGCGAAAAGAATATCAGACTATGAGAATAATACAGATAGTGAAAATGAATGTGATGAACCTAATAAAGAGTTATGTGCAGGAATAGCCATAATAGAACCAATGTCGTGGAAAGATATAGGAGAAGAAAGACGACGTGCATTTGTGGAAATGTGCTCTAGAAGATGAGTATTTGTCACAACTAAATAATAAAACCTAGGAAATTGTTCCACGACCAAATAATCAAAAAGTTATTGGAAGCAGATTTGTATATGTTTAGCACCAAGAGTATTGGCAAGAAAGTACGCCTCGTTGCAAAAGGATGTTCTCAATGGCCAGAGGAGGATTTTCATGACACCTCATTTCAACAGGGGGTTGTGAGATCGTCATCGAAAAGACTTATTGCTGCTTTATCAGCTGAAATGGGATTATAATTCCACCAGTTGGACGTAGTAGCTTACTTAAACGGTTCCCTCGATAAAGAGGTTTATATGAAAATTCCAGATCAATTAAGCGATGTTCTAGTGAGAGTACTCGCAAAAGAAAAAGTTGGTTCACAAAATAATGCAATAACGGATAAGAACATACTTCAGACAGCTAAACACTGGAACAAGGCTCTTGACGAATGTGTGGATAGTGTGTTTGTTAATAAAAAATTTATGGCTAGCATCAGTCAGGATTGCAGTGGCATAAGGAATTAGTGAGAAAGTTGAGTCTTGAGAGTCTTTTTAGCTCATCTTAGTTTCTAGATTGTTTGAATGACACTTGTTTTCCTAGATATGACGTACTCTTGGACATATTCAAGGAAGACACTGTTAATTTGTATCGATGCCTGTATACTGTTTGTCATAATTTTTGTTTTTGTTGTGTTTAATTCTAGACCAATTTCGTTGCTGACATAATTAATTTAATTTATCATTGACTCTAATTTTGATGAATGTTGAACTGCAAAGAGTATGATATCATCGGCAAACCTGAGATTACTCAGGGATTGACCGTTGACGTCTATGCCTTTGTTTTTCCAGTTTAGAGTTTTCTTTATGTTTTGCAGAACGGTAATAAAGATTCTGGGAGAGAGAGGGTCCCTTGACGAACGCCTCTACATATATTAATTTCGTGTTGCCTGTTCTGTCTAATATTACTCTACTTGTGCTTTTCTTATGTATGTCTTGTATGAGTTCTATAGTTTCTGTAGGTACATTACATTCCTGTTAGGCTTTCCACATGCTTGGATGGGATATAAAATCAAACGCCTTCGCGTAATCTATGAATGCTAGATAGAGCGGGCTTTTCATTTCTTCGTACTTCTCTATAGTTAGCTCTAATGAGTGGATATGGTCCATGGTTGACAAGGAACTTCTAAATCCTGCCTGCTCTATTGGCTGGTGCTCTTCAGTGTATTTTGCAAGGCGTTTTTCGAGACAAGAAGAAAATAGTTTGTAGAAGTTCGATTGTAGACTGATTGGTTGATAGTTACTTATGTCATTAGGGTTTCCCATCTTGTACAACAGTACCATATCAGATTTTGCCCATTCTGTAGGAATTTTTCTATTGTCTGGTATTTTAGAATTTACCCCGATCTAATAGCTTCGTTTGATATTCCATCTGGACCGTTACTTTTTCCTTTCTTTAAAGAAATTATCTTGCTAAAAATTACTTGAGCAGAGAATCTCTGCAGTACACCCTCATTTTCCTGTAAAGGTAGAGTCGACGATATGCGACGGTATTTTGTAAGCATAGAGATCTTTATAAAATTCGGAGGCTGTTTTTATTATTTCTGGTCTAGAGAAAGTTTTCTTATTACAGGTAGAGTTCTTCTTCAAGCATGGAATCCATTTTTTAGATGATGTCAATTCTTTCAAACCTTTTTTCACACTTCCTGACTTTTTCAGATGATTTTCAATTTTTGTTAGTCTGTAGTTTTGGTATTCTTTCCTGATAATTTTGTGAATGTTTTTATACTTTTTTCGTTTTTCTCTTCTTATGTTAACTGTTTAGAAAGAAAGAAAGAAAGAAAAGAAAAAGCGTTTATTCCGCCAGAAAAGACGCACAAAAATAACTTAAAATAATTAAAACAAAGTTAGCTACAAAACCCGTATCACTGCCACCAGGCTATGTCAGTACCGGGCACGAGTCTTTGGTCATGCCATAGACAAAACAGAACATCGCTCTAGCTTTGTCCATGGCATGACGTCCGGCTCTAACTGTCGACTGACAGTGACAAGTTGACACTGGCAAAATATAAACAAGTAAACACAAACAGTATTAGTACAGTTTCTGTGTACAATAAAAAGATACAAATAATTCTCAAAGTATAACTAAATTCAAGTTGTGCGTCGCATCCCAGCAAGAATCGGTCGTTGCTCAGCATAATGCCGCGACCCTGGATAAATCCCACAATCAACGGCGCTGTTTTGTGTGTATTAATTCGTTTCTTCTTTTCATGAGGTTTTTTGTTCTTTCTGAGATATTGTAGTGTCGTTTTGCATTTGTGTTGTTGTTAAATACAGACTTTAAACTAATATCGATTGTTTGTTTAATTCTTTCATAGTAAGTCTCTACATCGTCATTTTCTTCTAGGTTCATATTGGAAGTATTCAACTTTAAAGTTTTAATGTATTTGACGGCGCGCAGCTAAATTAAAAGTAAATCCAAGATTTAAGATGAGAGACTGATTGTGTTATTTGGTTGAATAGTAATTATTGTTAAATTCAAAATTAAAATGGTGATTTATTTCAATTGGTCGAATATAAATGGCGATTTATAAAATATGAGCGGGTAACCCCGAATAGGGTAGCAAGTTTGCGTCTACGCCGTGACAGCTGGCATTCTTTTGACAGACAGCGTACGAAGTGCACGCGTGCTAACCTATTGGCTCGTAATCTAGTTTCATCTTGTGTTTGCCCGTATATTTTGTTTACAAATGTAATCGAATGAAACGAGGGACTGTTAAGAATCACAAACGTGCTATTATTTCAACGTTTCTTCTACAACACGCCCATGATCGATGACTATCACAAAGATCACTCCGCTGCCCATTCTGATATTCCGTCATCAGGCGTGGGATGTAACCCACATGGCCCACAAGGAAATTCGTGACAATACTAGTGAAATACGAGGCGTTACGTTTTGAAATGCAAAACACATAGTGACAGTGATAGTGAAAATTGCGGTTCTTTTTGAAACGCGTACGCTAATCCAGAAGTTAAAAATTCAATGTGTGCCGTGAAGTGCCCTGAAATTTGATCCGTTAAACCCAAGTTTGACGCCCGATCATAGTGCGGTATCACGGTGGTATGTTGCGTCGAGGATGCAGTATTGTGCAGTGCAGCTTATTTTTGACCATTAGTAAGGCGCTGAAAAGCTTCGTGCCTTCATGCCTGTCGTAGATAACCTATCTGGGTTCAACGTAGGAAAAATTCAAGGAAAATTACGAGGTCAAGATTTCTTTTTTTCGAGTTTTATGCGACTACCCTCATCAACCTGAACAATGGAAAACCAGTCTAAAACGGAGGCAAGCAACTTCACAGCAACTGGCCAGGTCAAGGAGAAGTGTGTGGGGATATTCACGACAATCTGGTGAGCCATTTTCGTTTAGTTATTGCTGTGGAGGTGAGGTGCTAGTTAGTTAACATTTTTCTGTTTGTTTACGGGTGAACATTTTTATGCTGTGGAGACTGACTCACAGAGGGTTACGGTCTCATGATTGACGACTATCGATATTTGACAGTTGACTTGTCGTTTTATTGCTCTACGCTAAAGTGAGGTTGTTATTGTCGTGTTGGCTATCGCTTGAGTGTAGTAGTAGTTTAAACGCTATAGCTTTGACGTTGACTGGTTAAGCGATGCTCTATATAATGCTCATGAAGCGATATTATTTTGCTATCGCTATTTGAGTAATAGACTTGATTGTTTAGTGTTATTGTTGTTGGGAATATAGTGGCGTAAATACCTCCATGGGACAATAAAGCGCTATAGTCTCAATACCGTACCCACCTAACGCTTTTTCTGAAAACTGTGTTATTCGCAATAGCCATGTTTTGATTTACCATTACCTTCCATTGCCCGGGCTTTGCCCACTGCTGGGCGTGGGCCTCTTTTCTTGTGCCAATGTTTTGTTTAGTTTTCGATTTATTGACTTTATTTATTGACTTCTACTACTACCTGATAGCTCTATTTTCAGCCACAGCTTTGATAGAACTTGTACTCTCGTAGTGTTTCTCAGTTTTCAGATATCGTATTCGAAAAAAAAGTGGCAACACTGCCCAAGTGACATGTGAAATTTTTGTTCCGTATTTTAAAATTAAATTTAATTAGTTTATAAGTAAAATAAGGGTGTAATATTGTTTGTGTTAATGTAATATAACCATAAATACCCAGGATTATTGTATTCCTGTAAATATAGCAAGGAAATCAGTTTTTATTACCTACCGGCTGTCACCGGTAACCTAAAAAAACCGCAAGCTGACGATTGAATTAAGGAATTAAACGGGGAAGTATTGTTTACTTTAACTTTTTTTAATAGCACACATTCATCACTTTATCTCAGTAGTACATCCACGCAAAGTTTTGATAACTTTTTCTCCGAATAAGGACTGCATTGAGACTATAACGCTTTGTTTACATCTTAGTAAACATCAAGATTCCTTATTTTTGTTATTTTAGTCCAATATTTTTCAATAATATATAACAACAATAACGCCTATGATCGTTATTTTGCATTGTCATCTATAAACTATTAAATCTTACAAGTATATTTTAATCAAGACATCCTACCCACATTGAGAAAATCAAAATTTAAAGGCAATAAAAAGCGAGAAAACTAATTAAAAAATAGCTTTTAAAGCCAATTCAGCAACCTACCTCAGTTCTCCATTTAAATTGCACTGATTTCTCCCAATTTTTTTATTTTTTTTTATTATTCCTTTCATTTCCCACTGTCTTTGTTTTCTTACCTTTAGATTCTCATAGTTTCTTTTATTCTAATTTCAGTACCTACATAAACCTGAAACCATGCCTGTGATGACCCGTAAGGCAACAGCTCAGGATATGGAGCTTAAACTGAGAACGGCTCTCCACGAATTAAAAGCTTCAAACCTCCAATGTCAACAAATGTTACAGGAGAGAGAGGAAAGTGAGGTGGAGGTAGGAAAAATGGTACATAAAAATACATGCTTAAAACGGGAGCTCGTTGACCTCAGTCAGCAATATCAAGATGTTGTTAATGAACGCGACCAACTGCGGGTGATCACGGATGGCTTCAACAACTGTAGCAACTTGTATGAGGAGGCTTTACGTAAAGTTAGGGACTTAGAGGATGAACTAATTCAGGCAAACAGTTGTATTGTCAAATTGCAAAATGAAAAACAAAGTACTCAGGTTAAGGCAACAAACCACTTATTTAATGAATTGCTAAATTCTAATTGTAACCCTCATTCAATAGTCACAATTGACCTAACTGAAGATTCCTTATTGAAACAGAACTGTAGTTATAAATCTAGTCATAACAAATTGAAAAAATATGCAAAACTGAATAGAATCATAAAAAAATGTAATCAGTTTAAAAAGCAACACAAAAACTTTTCTAAAAGTATTCCACTCAGGAAAGAACGTGTTGACCTGATTAATAAATTAAAGAATTATTACATTAAACTAGAAGACAGCAAAAATATATATGAAATTGATACACAGCACTTACAGTCTGATATAAAAATACTTGAAGCAAAATTGAGTTCTCTTTACAATAAATATGTACAATCTCAGAACCAAATAAAAGAACACATTCTCGCTGCTAATGAGTTAGTCATGTGTCAGTGTACTTGCCAGACAGTATCAAACCCTGATGCTGTACAGCCTGAGGTAACGGTGGTCCCGTCCCAGGCAGAGAATTTGTCTCAAGGCTGTATCATTGAACAAGATAAAATTGATTTTGGACAGGATTCAGTTCAAGTTGAACAGCCTGAAATTGGTGGTTCTTCGTCTGTGAATAGTGGTTATCATTCAGTTATGTTCTCAGACAGTTTTGGAAGAGGTTTAGGTAAATTAGTTAGTAACAACCTGAGTTATTCTACACAGAATTATTGTATGCCAGGCTCAAATTACAAACATATTATGGCGGCATTATTAACAAACAATAATTATAATTCTAATACCAACATTACTGTTTGTATAGGTAATAGTTTAAAAGTAAAACAATCAGATATCACAGACAATGTAACTGAGATGTTACAGTTAAAATGTAATAAAATAATATTGTGTGCATTCCCATATTTTGATAAATTGTCAATTAGACAAAATAATTATATTCATATGCTAAATAAACACATGCATTTCTTAGCAGGTCATTATAGTGACAAGTTTATGTTTTTTGACACAAATAGTTTTGTGGAACACTTAAAATCGACTAGGAATACTGTGTATTTACCAATTAGTTTTAGACATACAATAGCAAGGCTATTAGCTTATTATATTAACTCAGACATAAGTAGTATGTCGAAGTCTTGTGTAATTAAATCCACATTGTTTAGTAATAATACTAAGAATCAGGTGGCGAGCCTAAATAACTGTAGCACTATTGCTATAAATTCTTATACAAATTGTACGAAGGAGGTTCCATGTATCACTATGGAAGATTCATTTACTTATGTGGGGTCTACAAGTAGTTGTAACTCACTGCCAAGTGATGATATTGAAGTCTTGGGCCAAACTCTGAATAATAATTTAAACTAGTTCGTAAGACAACAGAGGATACCGGTAACAGAATAGTTATGTCTACCAATAACAAAGTATCTTCTTGCTCTCTAGTAACTAGATGTCAAAAAGGGCAAGCAGCAAACCTTGAAATTATTTCATCAAAATATTCAAGGTATCTCTTCCAAAATATTAGAAATTGAAATGTTTTTAGAAAAAACAATGTTTGACATTGTTTGTTTTAGTGAACATTGGTTGAAAGATTACCAGATGCTAATTAATTATGAAAATTATAGTGTGGGCAGTTGTTTTAACCGCAAATCTATGTTGCGCGGTGGTTCCCTCATCCTTGTTAAAAAATGCTTAAAATTTAAGCAACGTAATGACATTGTCAGCTTGTCAGTGGAGCATTGCATTGAACTGTCCTGTGTTGAGCTGGATAAGCATGTAATAGTGTGCGTGTACAGACCCCCAAACCCTCAAAACTTTGCTTTATTTGAATCAACAATGGAGGATATCCTTGCGAAACTTGCAGCAGGTAACAAATCCGCGATTATTTGTGGAGATTTTAATATTAATATTTTAGAAAGCAATTCGAACAGCAGCAGATTTTTAAGCCTTTTTAAATCATTTAATTTGTCTAATGTTTTTACTGAACCTACTAGGGTAACACCAACTTCTTCAACCTGTATCGATAATGTATTCTGCGATTGTGATTATTTAGATAAAGCCATAGTTAATTACCTCCCGTCGGATCATAGTGGACAATTGGTAACATTTGAGTTTAAAGCTGCATTGCAAAAAATTCAAATACAATATAGGCCAATTACAACAGGCAAACTAGCTAGATTCAATGGTACCTTACAAAATAAGTTAAATGTTCTAGACCATAATATTGAGGATGCAAATAAATTTTATAATAATTTCTTTTCAGTAGTACTACAGGAATTTAACACAACTTTTGAAAAGAAGTCTAAAGAAACTTTCCCTAAGTTTATATTTAGTGACTGGGCGACTAAAGGTATTAGGATAAGTAGGGAAAGGCTATATGAGTTATATGGCCTTAAGCCTTTCATTAACACCGAATCCTTTAATAAGTATGTAAACAGATATTCTAAAGTTTTCAGAAATACTTGCAAGGTAGCAAAAGCCCTCTACATTAGCAACAAGATCAAATCGGCAGATAATAAAATAAAGACAGTTTGGAAAGTTATCAATAATGAAACGAGTAGGAATAAAGTACGAAATGCTGATTTTTTACTGGAGACTGCACATGGTGCACTAAGCTCTAATTTAGAAGTAGCTCAAGAATTTGTAAATTTTTTCTCCGAAATACCATCAAAAACTACTGAAGCTTTAAATTCTTCACCCGAGGTCTCACTTAATTTATTAAAAGCAAACGTTTCAGGTTGTACGGTTGAATTCCAATTCAAGCATATCAACCCTATGGCAGTTATCAAAGCTTTCCGGCAAATCAAAATCAAATTGACCGAAGACTTATGGGGAATGTCTATGAAAGTGTGCACGTCCATAATTGAGACCATAGCACCATACTTGGCTTTAATATTCAATTTATGTGTGGACCAAGGTGTCTTTCCAGATGTAATGAAATACAGTAAGGTTATACCACTTTTTAAATCCGGTGACAGTAAAGACACCAATAATTATAGACCTGTTTCCGTGTTACCGGTTTTCAGCAAGGTTTTTGAAAAAGTAATGCTCAATCAAATGCTCATTCATTTTAACGTCAATAGGATCTTACACGATCAACAGTATGGTTTCACCAAAGGTCGCTGTACGACTGACGCTGGTGTCACGTTGTTGAAACACATTTATACAACGTGGGAAGAGGCGCAAGATGCCATAGGAATCTTTTGTGACCTCTCCAAGGCATTTGACTGCGTAAATCACGAAACCTTGCTCCTAAAGCTAGAACATTACGGACTAGGTAAACTTGCACTCAGCTTACTGAAGTCTTATTTAAATGACAGACAGCAGCAAAATAAACGGTGTTAAATCAAGGGGTTTAAAAGTCAAAATGGGGGTTCCACAAGGCTCAATATTGGGTCCTTTCCTCTTTTTAGTATACATAAATGATCTTCTCCATCTTTTAAAAAATCAACCACAAATGGTGTTATTTGCTGACGATACATCCTTAATTTTTAAGATAGATAGACGTTCTACAAATCTGGACGACGTAAATAACGCCCTACAGCAGGTCCATAATTGGTTCACTGCTAATAATTTAGTATTAAATGAAAAGAAAACTAAGTGTATCAGATTTGCTTTACCGAATGTCAAAAGTAATCATTGCGACATAGTATTGAACAAAGAGAAACTTGAATTCGTCGAAAACACAGTTTTTCTGGGCATCACACTGGACTCAAGGCTACAATGGGGTCCTCATTTAACATCTCTTGCGGGACGGCTAAGTTCAGCAGCATATGCTGTCAGAAAAATCCGTCAATTTACTGATATAGATACCGCGAGGCTGGTCTATTTTAGTTACTTTCATAGTATCATGTCTTACGGTATCTTATTATGGGGACGAGCTGCAGATATTGAGTCTATATTTATTCTGCAGAAAAGAGCCATCAGAGCCATATATAATCTGGGTCGGTGCGATTCCCTAAGAGAACTGTTTAAAGATATTAACATCATGACGGTACCTTGTCAATACATATACGAAAACATAATGTATGTTCGGAAAAATCTTCATCTTTTTAGTAAGATTAGTGATAGGCATAATTTTAATACTAGAA
The DNA here is from genome assembly GCA_947386135.1 of Melanchra persicariae. Lineage (NCBI taxonomy): Eukaryota > Metazoa > Arthropoda > Insecta > Lepidoptera > Noctuidae > Melanchra > Melanchra persicariae. The sequence continues at coordinate 33,961,725 of OX376643.1, forward strand.
ATAGGAACAAATTAGATCAACCCCGATTCAGATTGGCAAAAGTACACACTTCTTTTATGGGGTACTGTGTTAAATTTTATAACAAAATACCTCTTGAAATTCTAGAACTGAATGAGAGAAAATTTAAAACATGCATAAAACGCACACTATGTAAACAAGCATATTATAAACTTGAAGATTATATACTTGATAAAAATGCTTGGCTAAATGCCGGTCCTGCTCCACAGTCTCAGCCGCTTGGTTCCTCTAGTTAAGATATTTGGAAGAGATGCTCACCCTTCTTTGTGTAGACTAATAAAAATTTCCACTTTTCTTATGTTATGTTTTAAATACTACTTTTCTTTTTCCGTTTTTGAAAATTGATATACATAGTTTTATATAAAGTAGAAGCATTTTTTATTTTAAAATCCTGTAAATGTGAGGACCATGGAGCCTATACTGTTAATAATATAGATGGTTTCCTTGTTTGACATGAGTGAGCAGGGGCAGTTGAGGGTGTGTCATGCTCGCTAGAATGTCTCGCTGATGGTGGCGCGTGTATTTGATCATTCGGTTCCCTTCAAAATGGTTGAGCTGAATGGTGCTGATGCACGCGTCATGTTCGTGAACGGGCGCCGTCAGTGGAGACTGGTCATATCTTAGCTGTCACTGGCTTATTTCTATATTTAATACTTATTGGATACTTGGAATACTTTTATTTTTTTCCTTTCTTTGCATTGTTCTCACATATAGATGCAACAAGTAATGATGTAACCAGGATTTTTGTAAAACATAAAATGGTTTAAAAGAGTGTCCATGGAGTTTCTTGTACGTTCTTCTCCATAGAGATCTACGCTTTGGAACGTGCAAATAGCTTCATGTTTTTGACTGACTGACTTTGACAATTCAAAAGTACCTGTGATTGGTTTATTTGAAATAAATGCTTTGACTTTGACTTTGACTTTGACTTTATTACGGTGGATGAAGTTAGCAAGAGGCTAGCGGTTCGCATGCTGCTATAACTGCTGAGCAGCTGCAACTTCTGAGCAGTTCTGAGCGTGACAAACCAAAGGTCAACAACCAGTTTGCAGACTGCAGTAGCCGAGCATCTTGTCAACATCTGTGGGGTGTAAAAACGTTCAAAGCTGTCTGGAACTGGGTGAGTCGCTCCCATTTTATTTGTATTGTGAGTTTAAAAGTTTCCAAATTCTTCATATGTATTCAGTGGTTGGTTTGATAGTGCAAGGTTATTTTGACATACTTAATACAAAGCGAGTACTTAGTTTTCCCATTGGCGGTAATAGTTTCAACATTTTGTTCAGTGCGTTACTTTAGAATGAGATAGTGCATGGCAAGGTTGCCATAAGGTCATGTTCCGACTTAGACGTTTTTGGTGAAAAATTGGACCCAGGCTTATGTACTAACGTTTTCCAACAGTTAGTGATTTCGATAGTAAGTAAACCATCATGAACAGCAACTTGATTTTAATGACAATGATTAAAGGTTTACAGGCATAGAGAAATCATGCTATTAAAATTTCTAAATAGATTTTTCCATTCTCACTACTGGTTTGCCTACCCGGTATGTGAGTTAATACGGGTGAGATTAAAATAAGATTTATTAATTCAAATTGAACAGTGCAGTTATGACCGTGATGTTCGTAGATTAACGTAGAGTAATTCGTGATCGTAGCTCCTTCACATGAACGTTTAACGCAAACATTGTATCTTTTTGGAAGCTCCAATGTGCATAGCTTATCGGTCGGCATGTTTTAAAATCTCTTTATGGAGAAGAAGACACCCGAGGCAAAGTACCAATAGATGTTGTGAAGTAGATGACGAGTTAGTGGCAATTTAGGTTATGTGAACAGGTTCTGAGTTCTGTGTGTCAGTGACTGTACTAGAGTATCGTAGCAGTATCCCAGAGTGATACTGACGAAGGAATCTGTAACAGGGTTGCGGTAGTTCTTTGTCGTACAAAATAAAACTTACTTGATATTATTCGCATGGGGAAGAGCGACTGTAGTAATTGTGTTGTGTTGAGCTATGATATGATAGCTGTTGACTGTGATGAGATACCTGGTCTTTGATTTTCTTTATTCAAATTCTTGTGAGTTTGGTGACTTTTACCGGTTTTTGGACTTGGTAATCGCGAATCTTGAATCAAACCGCATTTGTTTCAATTAGGTCATATACAGCCGCTCTTGAACTCTCAAACGGCTAACTGACTGACCAACACTAGTTTGTAGACAATTGCCGTAGAATTCAACGACAGCAAATAATGCGTCAAAAATGTTAGCCTTCATCTGTAGAGCGTTTGATTTAAGAAACTGCGAGACCCATAATTGATGTTTGGTTATGTAGGTACTGGAGTCGATTAGATGAGGTCCCTGAGATTTCATAACAGGGTTTAAAACGACGCGTGGTATAAGGTAAAGCTCAATTTGATTGTACATAAGCAGCTAAAGATTTAGTTTTCTGTTAACGATTTCATGTTATTTGAAGATTATGCGTGAAACCTGTTTAGGTTCGTAAAATCTTGAATTAAACGGTCCATTTAAGGATCATCGTAGGATCATCGTTTGGTTATTTACCTAGATAGATACCGACTAAAGGCGCTTAAGTCTTCATGATGTGCAAGATTGAGGAAGATTCCCGATCACCAAGTATTCTCGTGTATTAGATGTCTTAGTCGAAGACAATGATGATAAAACGAAATCTTGTTAAGAATAGCTTGTCTACTCATACTCGAAGCTCTTGAACGCACCTCAGGTGGTGCCAATGGGTCTGACCGCACCCTATGAGTAACAAACACGTGGCGATAGGCATTTACTGAAGGCTCTAATAATAGAGTAGAACCTATAAGTATGCACATGGTCGAATACGACCTATGCCAGATTGCTACGTTCCATTGGAGTTGAACGTACATAGGTTTGAAGGCCTACTAATAGTGTAGAGTCAGAATGTGCCGATAACGGCGCAGGTGAGTTGTGCAGCTGGATTTACTTGTTTACTGTGAAGGCCTTTGCTAATATTAACCATTGGTCACAATAGCCTGTGTGGCACTAGCCTGTGTGGCACCAGCCTGTGTGGCAATAGCCTGTGTGGCACCAGCCTGTGTGGCACTAGCCTGTGTGGCACCAGCCTGTGTGGCAATAGCCTGTGTGGCACCAGCCTGTGTGGCAATAGCCTGTGTGGCAATAGCCTGTGTGGCAATAGCCTGTGTGGCAATAGCCTGTGTGGCAATAGCCTGTGTGGCAATAGCTTGTGTGGCAATAGCCTGTGTGGCAAGAGCCTGTGTGGCAAGAGCCTGTGTGGCAAGAGCCTGTGTGGCAAGAGCCTGTGTGGCAAGAGCCTGTGTGGCAAGAGCCTGTGTGGCAAGAGCCTGTGTGGCAAGAGCCTGTGTGGCAAGAGCCTGTGTGGCAAGAGCCTGTGTGGCACCAGCCTGTGTGGCAATAGCCTGTGTGGCACCAGCCTGTGTGGCACCAGCCTGTGTGGCAATAGCCTGTGTGGCAATAGCCTGTGTGGCAATAGCCTGTGTGGCAAGAGCCTGTGTGGCAAGAGCCTGTGTGGCAAGAGCCTGTGTGGCAAGAGCCTGTGTGGCAATAGCCTGTGTGGCACCAGCCTGTGTGGCGATAGCCTGTGTGGCAATAGCCTGTGTGGCACTAGCCTGTGTGGCACTAGCCTGTGTGGCACTAGCCTGTGTGGCACTAGCCTGTGTGGCACAAGCCTGTGTGGCAATAGCCTGTGTGGCATCAGCCTGTGTGGCAATAGCCTGTGTGGCAATAGCCTGTGTGGCGCAAGCCTGTGTGGCACTAGCCTGTGTGGCACCAGTTTGTTTGGTACTAGCCTGTGTGGCACCAGCCTGTGTGGCATTAGCCTGTGTGGTACCAGCCTGTGTGGCAATAGCCTTTGTGGCATTAGCCTGTGTGGCACCAGTCTGTGTGGAACCAGCCTGTGTGGCAATAGCCTATGTGGCAATAGCCTATGTGGCTCCAGCCTGTGTGGCAATAGCCAGTGTGGCGTTGACTGGCCTGTGTGGCGTTGACTAGCCTGTGTGGCATTGACTAGTCTGAGTAGCATTGACTGACCTGTGTGGCATTGACTAGTCTGAGTAGCATTGGCTGACCTGTGTGGCATTGACTAGACTGTGTGGCATTGATTCGCTTGTGTGGCATTGACTAGCCTGTGTGGCATTGACTGACCTGTGTGGCATTGACTAGACTGTGTGGCATTGATTCGCTTGTGTGGCATTGACTAGCCTGTGTGGCATTGACTAGCCTGTGTGGCACTGACTAGCCTGTGTGGTATTGACGAGCCTGTGTGGCGCCAACCAAACTGTATGACATCGAACAGCTTGGTTGGCACTAACTTGCAGTGGTGGCACTGAGATGTGTTATCTGAGATATTTGGTTATCACTAGTATTGAAAATGATAAATAATCAGATTTAGGTGCCTTATAAGTATTGCTTTAAATATGAGTCAGGGTGACCGAGTGGAGAATAATGTTAATCATTGTGTCTTTCTGTTTGACCGTCGATAGTGAAGATGAGAGCAATACACACGAGGACGTGTGAAGATGCAGGACGGCCGTGACGGCGCGCAGCTAAATTAAAAGTAAATCCAAGATTTAAGATGAGAGACTGATTGTGTTATTTGGTTGAATAGTAATTATTGTTAAATTCAAAATTAAAATGGTGATTTATTTCAATTGGTCGAATATAAATGGCGATTTATAAAATATGAGCGGGTAACCCCGAATAGGGTAGCAAGTTTGCGTCTACGCCGTGACAGCTGGCATTCTTTTGACAGACAGCGTACGAAGTGCACGCGTGCTAACCTATTGGCTCGTAATCTAGTTTCATCTTGTGTTTGCCCGTATATTTTGTTTACAAATGTAATCGAATGAAACGAGGGACTGTTAAGAATCACAAACGTGCTATTATTTCAACGTTTCTTCTACAACACGCCCATGATCGATGACTATCACAAAGATCACTCCGCTGCCCATTCTGATATTCCGTCATATTTTTCTTGCTCGCTTACAGTTTTTAGTGTAAGTTTATTACTTTTATATGATGCTCTGGATTTTTTAGTGCTGGTTACCAATACTGTACTTCTTACAAGTTGGTGCTCGCTCGGGAACGACAGATTGCATATCACTTCAATGTTAGTGATTTTATTTTTTACATTTGACAGTACGTAGTCTATCTGGCTTTTCTTTTTATTCGGGGAAAGCCAAGTCCAAATCTTCTTGCTTTTCTTTTTGAATAGGCTATTGATAACGAATAAATTATTTTGCCAGCAGAACTGAAGTAGAGTTTCTTCTCTCTTGTCTCTTTTTCCGAAGCATGAGTTCCCTCATATTCTATTTTCGCCTTTCATTTTTTGACCAACTCGGGCATTAAGTCATCGCGCACGCGCACTATTGAGCGGTCGCCGATTTTTGCACTAATAATGTCAGTGAACTGTGTAAATACAGTCAAGTGTACGAGCTGTAACATTGTTATCTCGGAGGTTCTTGCCTTCATACAAAATAGGCATGATGTAGTGGATAACGAAAGTTTAATAAAAATATGTGCAACGGCTCTTTACGAGGAAGATGTTGATGAAGCAAAAAAGTTATTGTTTGTTTCTACGAAGACAACTCAAAAACTGGTATCGAGGCGTAAAAACAAAAAGCAGAAAGACCTGGAGGACATGATTACGGTATTTAAAACCATGGATCCCGAACAAATTCCTGTTTATGTGGCGTATGACCTTCATAAATTACCGCCAGTTTGTTTTGATCACGTGGACGTGACAAAATTGTTGAAGGATTTAGTGGTTCTACGATCAGAAATAAACGCAATCAAAAGTGATTATGTGACCAAAGATCAGCTGGAAAACTTGAAATTGCATTATTATACCCGCTGCGAATAACCGACCCATAGGCTGCAGGTGTAGAAAGATTGACAAAATGCTTTAAAAAGCGTGACCTTCACTGAATTCGTACATCGTGCAAACCTACGGGCCAACATATGTATTACAACGGACAGCCAGCGACCTCCGTTCCCTTTCAATGTCTTCATTATCGCTTAAATCATCGGTGACCCAGTGACCCAAATATTTAATTTTAGACACCCTACGCAGTGGAGTGCCACAAAGTGACACATTCGGAAGTGCTGGGTAAGAAAAACCACTTGCTTTAAAGAGCATCAGTTCACTCTTCGTAACATTATATTTGAGCCCATGGTCCACCGCATATGATTCACAAATTGCCACTAGTTTCCTCATGGCACCGATTGATGGACTCAACAACACCATATCGTCTGCGTAACTAAGATTATTGGTACACACTCCGTCAATATGATCCCGACCTTGGTGTTGCTGAGCTCAGCAATCAGCTGGTTCATGTACATGTTGAACAGGCGAGGCGAGCTTAATCCCCCTTGCCTCACTTCGCATTCCAACCGGTACATACTCGATACGGAACCGTTCCACCTTACACAATTGCGTTGATTGCTATACCAATACTTGAATATTGATATAACTTCAACCGGTAAAGAAGTTTCAGATAACAACTTATTCCACAGCACGTCATAATTGACAAGATCGACTGCCTTCGATAGGTCCAAAAAACGGGCAAAGACAGGCGTTTTTCTATCCTTGTAGTACTGCACCGTCTGCTTTAGACACAATATAGCGCTTTCAGTGGACAACCCCGGCCTAAAGCCAAACTGAGCGCCATATAGTTCGAGATGATTGGCCAACTGTGTGTCAAGCAGACGATCCAGCATCTTGGCTGAAACAGTTGCCAAGGATATAGGTCTGTAATTGGAGACATCAGAGGCATCCCCAGTTTTATTTTTAATAATAGGCACCACAACGGTGAACATGAGGCTATTTGGTAAATAGCTGTGACTGACACACAAATTAAACAGCATGGCTAGGACACGTGTCAAGTGCACCCTTATTTCAGATGTTCGATGCTGAGCCCATCATGACCTGGTTACTTTCCTCCTTTCATAGGTTTTACCACTGACGCAACTTCCTTAGGGTAAACCGAACATTAATGTCCCCAGAAATGGCCTCAGCATCGACAACCCGCCCCGTACTTGTAAGTGGTGACTCAATCTTAAAGCGCTGCCTAAATAGGTTTGCTATTTTTGTTGGCTCGTGCACGCCCGCCACGCTCACCGGAAGGCTCGACCGTGGATTTAATTTATTTGTTGCCTTCCAAAATGCACCAAATTGCTTGTCTGACTGATTTTTAGCAATAATATCCATTTTAATTTTTTGCTCATTATCTTGGCAATATTTTAGCTTGTCTTTAAAAACCTTTCTGGATTTGCACATATTTGCGTAATAATACCCCGATGTGGGTTTATTATGTTGCAACCACGTCTGATAATGCATGCAAGCCTCCCTGTGAGCATCCCGCACATGCACATTCCTTCTAACCACATATTTTCTTTTTAAGCGCGCATTTTCATAATATTAATTATGCTTTTCACTCGCGGTGCTAGCAGGTGGCGAAGCACTCGAACGTTCATGACTCATACAATTGTGACTCGCTTGACTCAGTGACGGAGACGGCGCACCGTTTGTTCCTTGAGATACATTCAATAACTCAGAGTTATTGTTTTCAATATACCCTCCGCTTTTAGTGTTCACATTCAAACTTGGTAACGGCGCCGGCGTCGAATTGCCTGCACTTCTATAGAACTTCTATAGAACTTCTATAGAAGCAGCCTAGGTCATGACCAGCGATTAAAATATTCTGTTAAACAAATAATTAAAATTACTATGCGCCACTTGCGCTGATCAATTACGCGGTCATGCCGAAGCCCCGCCGGAGCAAAACCCCCTGAGAAAAGCTCCGGTCACGTCGCGTGATACAAATAATTAATGTGACAATTCACATTAATCCTTAAGGGATTTACAGCTATATTTTACATCATCATAACATTAATTTCCTCGGACGCTATTGTGTTTCGAGAAAAAGAAGGTCATAATCAGATAAAATATCTTCCTATCTTTGAACCTACTCCAGCGATTATCATATACGAATAAAATTCATCAAAGTTTATCTTTACCATCATTAACCATGAACTGTGGGCCACTCAATGTTTGCTGCACCACTGGTGACAACCTGCCACCCTTTGCAAAGGCTATGCCTCGTGAGCAAAGTTGGAACCAAACTTTGTTGTGCGAACCACTCCCCTACTTTCAGGGTGGACCATAGTTTCAAAAAAAAAACTTGTTATATCGCCCTGGAGTAACTTCATCCTACCAAATTCTTAAATATATCACACTATGCCGTTCTCGTACAAGTGACCTTCTCCTTCTCGCCCGGCTGCGTCCCTCAGACACGTACATGTCCGTTTTCATTGTCCACATGAAACAAATAATCCAATTAATAAACTATTTAAAATAATTCACTAAAATAATGTTTTATTTACATGAAAAATGACACACAACTGACATGTACATCAACATTTTACTTTATTTCTACGCGACTCCTAACTGGAATCCTAGCCCTTTTAGTTTAAAGATTATAAAGTATATTTTACAACTATGTTCTAATATAAAATGGTTTCAATCTATTTACATGAACAATGTCTATGAACCTCCTATTTTTGGGCTTTCCTATCACATAGTTTACCTCTGACATCCTCCTAATTATCTTATAAGGCCCTTTATAGAACCTACATAGTTTCATACTTTTACCTATCTGTCGCCTAGGAGTATAAACCATTACTAAATGATTTGCAACAAAATTCCTGACCTTCGATTTCCTATCATAAAAGACCTTCTGTCTAACCTGTGCCTTTTTTATATTGTCTATTGCACATCTTGACAGTTGACATTTCAGATCATGACGTCCTACAAAATCCACTGATTGATCTTGTCCTCTAATATTTACCGATAAATCAGTCTGAAATGATGGTTCTCTAGCATATAACAACATATAAGGTGAAATCTTAGTGCTTGACTGTTCGCTGGAGTTATAAGCATAACACACAAGTGGGACATAACTACACCAATTTCTCTGATCTGCTGCAACATACATGGATAACATTCGAGTCATGGTTCGGTTAAAACGCTCAACCAGACCGTTCGTTGCTAGGTGGAATGCTGTAGTGAAGCGTGACTTTGCCCCAAAATAACCTACCGTTTCTTTCACCAGATGCGATGTAAAAACTGACCCCCTATCCGACACTATCTCTTTTACACCACCATATCTACAGAAGATCTCGTCTATCAAGAACTCACTGTCACAATCCCCTGTGCTGTCACTCTGGGCACCGCCTTACAGACTGCATATCTCGTAGCATACTCCACACTAACAATAATATATTTATTGCCCTTCAATGACTTTCTAAAAGGCTCTAAAACATCAATTCCAACCTTCTCCATCAGCTGATTTACTGCAATAGGTTGTAACTGTGCCAATTGTTTAGATTTTTTCCGTTCCTGACACAATAAACAACTCTTCACATATCCCTCTATTTCCTTTTCAGCATCTTTAATAAAATACCCTGCTTTAAATTTGCCTAGTGTTTTAGCTAAACCTAAGTGACCACCCGACCACGGATCATCATGTAACTCCTTCAATACATCCTTCAGTAAACTTTTCGGGATCACTACTAATTCTCGAACTCTGTTCCATCTCCTGGCCTGTTTATACAGAATACCATCCATCACACTAAATCCTTTCAATACATTTTCCCCACTAGCTGCAATTTTATTGATCCAGAGTCTACAAAACTCATCTACCATCTGCTCCTCTCGAATCCTCACAACTTCTATTCTATACAACTGCATGCCATCCTCAAGCTGTTCTTCTGAAGCCTTTTGTTTCTCCTCTTCCTGTCCTAAGGGATTCCTACTCAAAAAATCCGCTATAACATTCTCATTCCCTGCACAATGAACTATATTAAAATCATATGCCTGGATGCACAGTGACCACCTAGCCAATCCCCCATTCATATCTTTCCTACCCCTCAACCAACACAGTGCCTTATGATCAGTTACTACTTGAAACCTTAAACCCCACAGGAAATGTTTGAAATAATTCAAAGCCCACACTAAGGCGAGACACTCCTTCTCTGTGGTTGAATATTTTTTCTCTCCATCAATCAGCTTCGTTGAAGCATATGACACTGGAAACATAACATCCTCACCTTGCATAAGACAACAACCAACTGCCTCATCGCTAGCGTCAACATACAATCTGGTGATGACATTTTTATTATTTGAATAGAAATGCAAAATTGGTGGGGACTCCATAATCTGTATTATCTTCTGGAATGTGGTGATTTACCAACCCATACTGTGTTATGTTTTGAGTTGTTTCCTTCTCACTAATATCTCTCCCCAACTGCTTGCCAGATGCATCCCTCTTCAATCCCCTCTTATAAACAGTTTTCCTGACCTTAAATCTAGTAACACCTGTCCTTACTTCATCAAACATCCCTTTAAATAAAGTCATTATCTCAACAATTGGGGTTGCGACCATGAAGTTATTTTGATCCCTGATGATTTTACTTTATCTACAATTGTTTGAATGCTTACTTCCTTCTTATTAATAGTAGCCACGTAACCCAGGTATCTTTGATGCCCTGCTTGATCATTTTCCTCCTTTCTCAGACAAGTGTAAACGGTCATCAATACCCCTGAAATTTCATCAGAAATATCAATGTCAATGATTCCCAAAGACATGTCATTGACCACTGATTACCCCAATCCAGCTTCATCCACTATTATTTGTGAAATCTGACGCAATTTCGTTATTTCTTCATCCGTCATATTCTCTTCTGTCTGCTCCTCAGGCTCCTCCTGGATTAGGCTGCATTCCACCTGCTCGTGGCCCAGGTCACTCTCCCGGCAGCTCTGTTCCTCGTTGTCATCATCACGGTCATCATCATTTATTCGTGGGACATCCGTCACCACGCTAGAATTTGAAACTGTATTATCATCCTCATTTATTAAATCTTGCCGTCCACATTCGTCGGATACCTCGGCGGTTATTTGTTCCACATGTAACAAAGTTTTTAGTGCACGTATTTTACATGCAATGCACTTGCAGGGAAATTCATTCCTTATTATCTCGCACAGCAACTCAAAATCAATACCCTCGTGGTATGTATAGTTATAAAAATGCTTAGCTGCGCTATGTAAAAATGCACCCAATATCAACGAATAATCGCTCTCTCGCCATTCACTCTCAGTGGCAACATGTTTGAATTCACTTATGTCTCTCACTCTTCAAAACATACTCGGTCTACGCCGGAAAACATATACATTTTGACGTTTTCTCATACAAAATCTTTATTTTATTAAAAACCACTTAGCTGTGTTCCTCAGGCGTCGCTATTGCGACTTATTATAAAAATCGTGCAATCCTATGGGATGCTTTTATAACTTGGGGGTTTTACCAGCCCATAATACTTTTTTACTTCTTCGTGTAATGTTTCACGCCTTGCACACGCGTTTCGTCTACGCGTTTCGTATACGCGGCGCCTCCACCAATATGTAGACCACAGAACTATGGCCTGCGGTCTACTTACCAAATATTATAAATAAAACTCCTGTATTATGTATTTTATCATGTAATGGAGCACCGTGGCTCGGAGAGTCGAATAACATCTGACTACTTAAACAAAAACCGTTCTACCAAATTCAAATATTCTAATTGTAACCAGCTACTTCCAAAGGAGGTATGTACAGCCAGATGGTAGGAAGGTACATAGTACTGTAAGAGCCTCTTTGCGCAGAAAGAGGCTCTTACAGTACTATGTACCTTAAATTTACACTATAATGATCATTTTGGGTAGGTCTTTGACTTGAATGTACCCTGGCGATTGGGAATGTCATGCTCACTCAAAAGTCTGTCTGATGGTGGCGCGTGCGTTGGATCATTTGGCTCCCTTAAAAATGGTTGAGCCAAATGGTGCTAGCGTATGCGTCATGTTCGTGAACGGGCGCCGTCAGCTGAGACTGGTCATCTCTTGGCTGTCATGGTTTATTTTAATTATTTCTTTGAACTGTTTCTTTTTACTCCGGACTCTTTTATCCTGCACGTCGTTTACATTGTTCTCACATATGTATTATTTCAATATGAATGATGTAACCATAATTTTGTAACAAAATATTATTTTTTAAAAGAGTGTCCGTGGAGTTTCTTGCACGTTCTTCGCTTTGGAACGTGCAAATAGCTTCATCTTTTTGATCGACCGACCTTGACAATTCAAAAGTGCCTGTAAATGGTCTAAATGCTTTGACTTTGACTTTGACTTTGTGCAAACTTAATGGTTTTGTTTAAGTTAATTAAAGTTGTTAATTTAAGTGATATTTACTATAAATTATTGTCCGATAAATCATAACATGATTTATTGAGTACTCGGTGTACATTAGAATTGAGTTTTGGAAACTTATTTCAATAATAGTAATCGTTTGTCTTCATCAATACAAATTATGACATGTTATTTTGATTTTAAAACGATTTACTTTGTTATACCACCATTGTTTATTTACGATAATTAGATTTAGCTAATTTTAGTGATTCGTATCAAGTAAACACGTGACGCACTTCCGTGCGGCAACGGACAGAGTTGTTGTGGAGGGAGAACATGGTATTATAAAAGAGCGTGCACTCTGTGTCAGTTACGGATTAGCCAGTGTTTACGTAATTCTTCGTCACTTAAAGTTTTTGTCGACTACCCACATCCGCACGGACCGCGCTCCCCAACTACCCTACGACTGTGTGTTCGGACCTTGGTTCGCTCGCACAGCCGCAGGAGGGAGCTAATTTTCGCCTCCGGGTTTTTCAAAAACTCAACGGTCGCGGAGAAACACTTTCGCCTAAGAAGCCGCCGAAACCAAGATGCCGAAGCCCGGCGCCCACGGCCCTCCAGGCCGTGGCGGCGCCAGAGAAGAGGACCCGCCGCCCGAACGGGCGAGCCGCCCGGCGCTGGACCGGTCGACGTCGCTGCCGAACATCGGCACCGCGTTGGCCGGTTCCGTGACGGCCGGCCCACCGAGGAAGCAACCGCCGTAGCCAACTCGACTGTCGCCAGCATCGCCACCAACATCGTCGGCAGCGAGCCGACGCCAAGCTGGGCCAGCGCCCCCCGCGGCAGTGAGACCGGGGCCCGCTCAAGCCCCACACCTCGCCGCCGCTTACCAGGTACGAGCGCCGCCGCCGCGCGCCCCCGCGTCTCGTGTGCCTGCGCCCGCGCGCAGTGCTGCGCCACCAGCCCGCGACCCGGCACCCGCCGCGCGCCCCGCGGCGCCACCAGCGCGCACCTACGCGCAGACCGCGTCGCCTACCCACATCTCGGCGCGCCCGCACGCAGCGCCCCGCGCGTCACCACCCGCGCCCGCGCCTACCGCCGCGCAGCACGCGCACACAACTCGCGCTGCCCCGCGCACCACGTCGGCCGCGCCCCGCAGCTTGCTGGCGGGCGCAGCGGCACCCGCGCTTAGAGGGTCCCCGAGAGACCCACGGCTACAGAGGGGCGCCGCGCCGCCCGCGACCCTCTCAACACCCGCCTCACCCGCACCCCCGCGCGCCTCTGCGTACGATGCGCCAGCGACTTACTCGTCCCTATCGTCGCGCGCGGGCTCGAATGTGTCGCTGGCGTCCCTAGAAGAAGAGGCGCACGCGCACCCAGACCAGGAGGAAGAAGACGACGACGACCACGACGGCGACCATATAGACTACGAGCAGCAGGAGGTTCGAGCCCAGCGACGTCGCCGCAGCACCGACGAGGAAGAAGAGGAAGAAGCGAAGCGCTATTGTCTCGACCCGCCGTCGCGGGGCCGAGACGGTCGCTCGCCACTTGCTGACCCGTCGCCGTCTCAAAACTTGGGGGTAAGTCGTAAAAATAATATTTTTACAACTACCCTCAATAACGAAGCAGCCCCCACACCGGGTACGGCCGCGCCTAACGCGCCCCCGGCTCCCAATAAGACCACGAAGAGGCCACGCTACCCTCCGCTGGTAGTGGAAAAGCTACCAAACTGGGCCCACCATTTTCGGGCCCTCACCGCCAAGCTGGGCCGGCCGCCCAACGCCCGCCCTTACGGCTCCGGCGTCCGCTTCTCGCCGGAGTCCTAGGACGAATACCGGCTGGTCCAGCGGTACCTAACAAATCTGGAGAAAGAGGAAGGCATCTCCTGGTTTGCTTACTCCTTACCAGCGGAGAAGCAGATGAAGGTGGCCATAAGGGGGCTACCCTCAGACACTGATCCCCAGGAGATAGAGGAGGAGCTCCGCCATTTAGGCTACGAGCCAACGTACGTGCGCCACATACGCGCACGTCAAGGAAGACCCGGCTGCGTGTGCTACGCCATGCTGAAAAGGACAGCAGACGCAAGAAGCATATTTTACACCTCTGAATTTATGCTGATGAGAGGTGTCAAAATTGAGGCATGGCGTGGAAAACGTGGGCCCGCTCAGTGCCACCGGTGCCAAAAATTCAGGCACTCGTCGCACCAGTGCCACCGCCCGCTCGCCTGTGTCCGCTGCGGAGAAGGGCACACGGCAAGAGACTGCCCACACCCACGCGAAGAGCCCGCCACCTGCGCAAACTGCGGGGGCGCGCACCCGGCGTGCCACATTAATTGCCCCGTGTTCCAGAGGGAACTTCGGAACAGGCGCGCGGGGACTGTCGTTATCACGACAAACTCCTCGCGCCGCCCAGCAAACCAAAACCAAGATGGTGTGAGGCCACAGGAAGAGGCCATGGGCGGCGCAACCTTGATGGCGGCAGCCAACGGGCCCACCACACGCGGCGGAGCAACCTCCTCCACAAAGCGGAGGAAGAGGAAGAGGGGGGGCCAAAGGAAGAGGATGACGGGAGCCCCCCCTGCGATCAAGGGAGAAGAAATTCCCCAGGCCGCCCCTGCCCAGAGCAAGGCGCAGGCACAAAACGCCGAGAAGCGCGCGACCGCTGGCGCCGGCACAGCGCAACAGTCGCGCAACAATCGCGCAATTAGAGAAGCCGCGCCTGAACAAAAACAACAGCAACAAATAACAAACCAACAAATGAAGATCGTCGACACTCGTGCCGGCGCCGGCAACAGGAAAGACTTCAGTGCCTGCGCCATCCAACTGCTGATGGACCTTATCAAGGCCATCAGGCAGGGACAAGACATCGAGCAGGTCATCCTTGACGGCCTAGCCTCCCTCCTAACCCTCTACCATGGCTAGGCCGTTAAGGATTCTCCACTGGAATGCTCGCGGCCTGAGGGAAAAGGTCGCCCCACTCCGCCACCTTCTGAGGGATCAGAATATCGACGTGGCGCTCCTAAACGAGACGCACCTGGGACCCGAAGATAGGGTAAGGTTCCCAGGATACCTTGTTTATAGGAAGGACGAACGGTCGGCACAAAACTATAGATACCGTGGTCTGGCGGTACTAGTGAAACGAAGAGTCGTCCATCAAGAGCTCCCTCCGCCGACGACACTACAGCAAATGTACGCCCTGGGCGTGCAGCTGCACGTAACCGGCGAGGATGTGGAACTATATGCCGTGTATAGGCCGCCCGCACCGAGTTTCGATGCGTCAGAGGTGCGGGCGCTACTAACAAGAACTGAGAACGCAACCATCCTCGCCGGTGACTTGAACTGTAAACACCAGGCGTGGAACTCACAGCGACCAAACCCCGGGGGGAGACGGCTCTTCGCAGACGCGGAGGCCTTCGGCTACTCGGTGTCTGGCCCTGAGACGCCTACCCACTATCCAGAGAACCAAAATTGCCTACCCGACGTGCTGGACATCGTGGTACACCGAGGGCTAAACTGCCAGATCACGCAGCAAGTGATCGACGACGAGCTGCAGTCTGACCAAAATGGTCGCGGCCTTGGCGCGCCTGTTCACGGGGATACTGCGCACGGGGGTGTTCCCAGCCGCCTGGAAGGAGGGGCGCGTCATTCTGCTGCCCAAGGCGGGGAAAAACACTTTGAAACCGGAGAGCTATCGGCCGATCACGCTGCTGCCCACCATCTCCAAGGTGTTCGAGTCTTTACTGCTGCGACACCTCAACCCGCACATCACCGGAACAATTTGGGTTTCGGTCGGAGCATAGCAGGACGCTCCAATTGTCGAGGGTACTGCACCTGCTGTTGTCAACAATGAATAAGAAGGAGTACGCGGTAGCAGTATTCCTCGACATGGAGAAGGCCTTCGACCGCGTGTGGCACGACGGTCTTATTTACAAGCTGGCCACATCCGACGCGCCCCGTCGCGTGGTCAAAGTGGTGCAATCTTTTCTGTCCAACAGGAGCTTCAGAGTGGTGGTCGACGGAGCGCTGTCCGCCCCCCGCCCGATAATGGCGGGCGTGCCGCAGGGCAGCTGTGTGTCGCCGGCGTGTTACTCACGTTACACCGACGACATCCCCATCACGCCGCAGTCGACGCTCGCGCTGTACGCTGACGACGCCGCGTATATCACAACGTCACTCAACGGGAAGCACGCGGCGTTGAAAATGCAGCGCGCGCTCGACCTCCTCCCCGACTGGCTCGCCAAGTGGCGACTGTCGGTTAACGTGGGTAAGACGCAAGCGATTGTTACGGGCTCCGCGCCCCAACCGCCCCCTCTGAAGTTCCAAGGAGTCGACGTCGCGTGGTCGCCCCGGGCCAAGTACCTGGGTGTGACCATCGACCGCCGACTCACGATGGGGCCGCACGTCCACCAGGTCACTGCGCAGGCGAGATCCGCCCGCGCCCGACTCAAACCAGTGCTCTCGTCCCGCCTCCCGGTGCGCGTCAAGCTGGGCGTGTATAAAACCTATATACGCCCGGTTCTGACGTACGCCGCCCCCGCCTGGTTCGTTCTCCCATGTGAGAAGAACCTGAAGAAGCTCCGCGCGCAGCAACACCTCGCGCTGCGGACCATCGTAGCTGCCCCTCACATGGTGAGGAACGACGTCATCCAGCGGGACCTCGGGATTGAGAGCCTGGATGAGTATGCAAGGCGCCTCGCGAAGGTAATGTTCGCGCGTGCCGACGCATCCGCTTGGCCCCCGTCAAGCACCTTGCGCCCTGGCACGCGCGCCCATTTGACGCGAGGCACTTGCCCCGAGACCTGGTCGGGGACGTCGACGGCCCCGTCGCACCGGACTGACGCCGAGTAGGCCGCCCCAGTCTACACGCGGCCTACTCATACAGTAACACTGCTCACCCCACACGCATCTCGGCGCGCAACTTGTGCTAAGTTAATATAGGCAAGTTGCGTACCGAACTCACACATGCATTTCTCCACAGGCGCTTAAACATAACGCACCGAATATGGCAGCGTGGGCTCGCTATTCGGTGCACAAGCACTGGACGGTAGTACACACACTTCATAACCGCCCACACACACACATTGAACGGCTCTGCGGTCCGCGCCGCGACCGGCTAGCTCTGGAAAACGGGGCGGACGGGAGCCTCACAATAGCCGCAGGTTCGCCCACAAGTCGGCGTTCTCGTCGCTGGTCGTTCTCGCTGGGCCTCCCCCAGGTCACTGGGGGTCTCACCTGGCGGGGACTGACCGCCGAGGCGCCGTGAAGAGGCGACACGGAGCTTGCTCGCTAGTCGCCGTGGCGCGCCTGCGGTATACATGCATCTAAACACACGGGCGTGCGTTGCTATTCGTTTTCGGGTAGGCGTGCGCCCGACGAAGCTCCGCTCACTAGGAGCAACACAATGACGGGCCCGTCGTTACGGGCCGAGGGGTGCCCCCGCGGGCAGGGGGCCTAGCCCTGTGACCGCTCGCCACGTCCCCTTGAGGGGACGTAGCGACTGCCAACGAGTGTCAGTTACCTTTGAGTCTTATCTTGGATTCGACTCACTATAGAGCTCTTGCTCCCGACAAAACTGTCGGTTTACCTGGTACAGCATTGCTGTAAATTTACATAGCTGTATTGGCTTGCTGATACACTTTGTACTTGGGTGGCTTAGGCCTCTGTACGAACTGTCACCTTAAAGGTCTGTTTGAGTGACTGTATTTCTATTACTTGTAGTTTATATTATGTGTGTGTTTTTTAAAGTGTAATAAGACTATGTTATTGATATACTGTCTTGTTTATCCCAACAAATGGGGACGCCAATATCCTGACACTATACCTTACCCACCGATCGGAGGAACTCACCTATGTTCCTACATAATATTGCTTAGGTACAAAAACATTATGCACTTTTAAAAAAGTCAGCGTTTAGCCGAGAGCGTGCAGAATAGGTTTTATCTAC
Organism: Melanchra persicariae; assembly: GCA_947386135.1. Lineage (NCBI taxonomy): Eukaryota > Metazoa > Arthropoda > Insecta > Lepidoptera > Noctuidae > Melanchra > Melanchra persicariae. The sequence goes on from OX376643.1 coordinate 33,979,927, forward strand.
ACTCACAACGTAATGTCCCTGTTCGATGCAATCATTGCAATCGACCACGTTTGCTGACCTAGCGATACAATACGGTCGCACTAAATGCGCCGCGAGCTCAGTGCATTACGAACAGCAACCGGGTGCATTCATTTTCATCATTTTAGCGATAGCTTAGCATTAACGTAACCTTGTTAACTCTCAGCAATAAACTCTTGAAAGTTATTTGAGTGTTTAACTTAGCAGCGTAGCGAATCCCACCAGGTACCACTTAGGTCACGCCCCTACATTTTGGTCCTTCGAGCCTCTATCAAGGACTTCGCGGTCGAACTTTAGTTTTTCGGGACTGATGGTTCGTGGAAGTGAACTTGAACTGAACTAGTGAACCTTGAATTGCAGTGTTTTTTAGCTTAGCTTAGCAGTGACTGGTGGTTACCTTAGCAGCGAGACTTTATGAGTGACTTTAGCGGCAGTATATTGAGTTGGAGTGCTTAATATATTCTCTCAGCGGTATCAGCAACAGCGGTGCTCGGAGAGTACCGTTTCAGCAGTGAGTTCACAGCTCACCCTAGCGACACCAGCGGATCGCTGACGTGGGGAGCAACCCTCGTCAGGATAGCAGCGACAAAGGATTCTTCCAAGTAAGATCGTTCAATTTTCTATAAAGCAGCGAGATGGAGAGCCTTTATTTTCTTCAATCCGAGATTGCGGAAGGCATTAGAAAACTCCTTGTCAATCATCTCTCATCTAATATTGTCTTAACCCCTTAGCGTTTAAGCTCACACTCACGTAACTCTTCATTTTGTATAAGCTTATCTCATTAACTCATCTCTTCCCGTCGGGAGCATGTTCGATGCAATCATTGCAATCGACCACGTTTGCTGACCTAGCGATACAATACGGTCGCACTAAATGCGCCGCGAGCTCAGTGCATTACGAACAGCAACCGGGTGCATTCATTTTCATCATTTTAGCGATAGCTTAGCATTAACGTAACCTTGTTAACTCTCAGCAATAAACTCTTGAAAGTTATTTGAGTGTTTAACTTAGCAGCGTAGCGAATCCCACCAGGTACCACTTAGGTCACGCCCCTACAGTCCCAAACATGAGTTCGTGAATAGGTAAAATTAAAAAATAAATCCATTACAGTTCAACATTTTCCTTCGATTTTTAAACAACTGCATCATAAAGTATATATTAATATTAATATATATTTTTATTAATTTTATAGCACACTTTTACTTTTTAATTTAATGGCGCGGGCTCATTGACTTAAGTCAATGAGCCAGCTTTTATTTTTGTCTATGGATGCGCGCGCTGCGCAGTCATTCGAATACGCAATGAGAATATCCGCAATATTGGAATAAACTATTTTTTCAGTTATTTTGTTTCAACTGTATGAGTGAAGTGTTTATTTATTTATTTATTTATTATATGGTCGTTGCATAAACTACTATTAGTGGTAAATGGGTCGAATGAAAACTCTTTACAAAGAATATTAAAGTCCTTACTCACTAGGTATGAGTTACGCCTGTAGTTAGAAGAGGAAAAAGGTATAGAGTTAGGCGGATTAAATCTAACCGATCTCTGTGGGACTTTGAAGCGCAATTTATGCAGGAGATCAGGACAGTCAATCTCGTTAGATATAATTTCTAAAAGAAAAGGGCAATCCGCTAGTCGACGACGATTTATGAGTGGTTGCAAATGAAATTTCTTACAAATATTTAAGTAATTATCAGAATGGTATGGTAGGTATACGTAGCCGAAAACATAGAAAAAGAATAAAATAATCTACTTTGTATACTCTCAATAAAAATATCTTCATATCATCAGCAAAATAAAGTAAATTTGAGTAGTGGAAACACGAGTCGATGTCGCTCACATAAATGATAAAAGGCAACGGACCCATCAAGGAACCTTGCTCAACAAAATGCTCAACAAAAATGCTCAACAAAACGTTTTGCCCTTGCGGTATTCTAATCCTTAATCTTTGAGTACGTAGTCTGGACCACCAGATCAAGACGCCGACATAGTAAGCCAGCAAAATAAAATAGCCCAATTTGAGTAATCCCGTCTACTATAAGCTGCCTAAATCATTACCTAAAACGTTTATTAGTTTCAGCAAATACTCCATATTTATTTATTTATTTATTATACACTTTATTGTACACCAAAACGTAAACAACAAAAGGAAACTTAAAACTAAAACACATACAATGGGCGGCCTTATCGCATTCCGCGATCTCTTCCAGACAACCTGGGATGGACAGTATTTTCCTGGACATGAAATTGGGGCTGTCATAGGTGTAACAATTTTTATTAGATTATAATATAATAGATACACAGATACATACATACGCTTTATAATAGATAGATACATAAATATCAAAATATACTGGCAGCAAAAAAAAAAAATAATAAAGAAGTGAATGACCGATCGATATAATCACAGCGACAGGTAATGATCCTTGACAAGTCGTTTAAAAGCAGGTAACGACTGAGCGCGCCTTACTGGAACTGGCAATGCATTCCACAGACGGGCAGCTTGTACAGTAAAGGATTTATCCAAGAAAGTTGTGGAATGCATTATGCCAATGCATTCCACAACTTTCTTGGATAAATCCTTTCATTCATTCATTCGTAAATTATCTGATGTCCTCAGAAATCTAGTGTAGGAATCACAGAGAAATTGAAAGCGATTCTTAAGGTAAAGAGGGGTGAAAGGGGAAAAAAGGACATTGTATAATATTGAAAGAATATGAGCATTCCGGCGAAGGCGAATTGGTAAACACTTGAGCTTCACGCGAAATTCGGAAACATGGTCATATTTGCGTAAACCGTATATGAACCTTATACAGAAATTTTGAAGCCGCTCAAGTTTATCTAGTTGATCTTGAGTTAGGTCAAGATAGCTGGCATCAGCATAATCAAGGATGGGAAGAAGAAGTGATTGTGCAAGCGCAATCTTGGTGGCAATCGGATGAAAATATCGCAGCCTCCTCAACGATGCAGCAGATGCAAATAGCTTCCGGCTCACTTCTTGCAGTTGGGCAGTCCAAGAGAAGTTTCTGTCAATGAATATCCCCAAGTTTTTAACTTTTTCTGAGAAGGGAATAACTGAGTTATCAAAGAAAAACTTGGGGAAGAGTTGTCCAATCGATCCTTGAAACCATCCTGAAACTGCCCACGACGATAACCTGCGTCTTTACGGGGTTGACCATGAGTTCATACTGCTTGCTCCATTGGCATATACGAGCCAGATCACGGTTGATGGTGACGATGGCCTCAGGCAGATTCCCAAGAGGAGCTTGCGAGTAAATTTGTAGATCGTCTGCATATAGATGGTAGGAAGAAGTTAGTTCATTAGAGATTGAGTTAATAAAAATTGCGAAAAGTAATGGGGATAAAACGCCACCCTGTGGTACTCCGGCAGAAGAACGACACCAGGAGGACAAGGTCTCTCCGATGCATATACGTTGCCGACGACCGAACAGGTAACTACGAAACCAGTCAACCACTGATGGAGATATATTAAGAGAGCCTAGAATGCCAAGCGAAACATCGAAATCAACAGTATTAAAGGCGTTACTGAAATCGAGCAATGCCAGAACCGTTAAATTACTGCTTTCCACGGCTGATCTGATATTTTCAGTAATGTTCAGAAGCGCTGTATTGGTGCTATGACCAGGACGGAAGCCGGACTGGAAGGGGTTAAAGAGATTATTTTTGGATAGGAAAGTACTTAATTGACTGTGGATTAATCGTTCTAGGACTTTGGATAGGAATGGTAAGACGGATATTGGACGGAATTCAGAAAAGGATGTGGGATTGGACTTTTTTGGTAAAGGAATAATTTGAGCATCTTTCCATGAACATGGAAAGACACCGCTAGATGCTGAAAAATTGAGGATGTGGCAAATGACGGGAAGGATTACATCCAGCACTGGGAGTAACATTTTACGGCTAATACAGTCGCTTCCTACTGCATTAGAAGTAATCGATAGTATGCTCTTCTTAACATCACATGCGGAAAATTGACTAAAAACAAATGGGGAATAACTGGGAGTCGGAAGAGAACAAAGATAATCTAAAGTGTTCAATTTTATTGTCCTATCGAAATTGGACGAAGCTGTAAAATGATTATTCATTGCATCGAAGTCTAATTCTTTAGGAATGGACTCTTGTCAGGTTTTACCGACTCCCAATGATCTTAGAAAATTCCAAACCTTGGATACGTCCTCATTTTGGACGGAATTATGAATGTGTTGGCGATTTGCATTCCTACATACCATATTACAGCAATTGCGGATTGAGACATATTTTTCCTTATTTGCATCAGTAGGCCGTCGCTTAAATTTAGACTTTGCCATCCCCTTTTTGTTCATTAATTTTTTGATATCATCTGTTAGCCACGGCGCCGGCAAATGTCTAACTTTGACCGCTCTAACCGGTGCGTGATGGTCATATAGCTCGACAAGTTTATCAGTGAAGATAATAACTTGCTCATCGACAGACGTCGAGGAAAAAAGAGGAGACCAGTCTATATTATCGGCATCCTTGCAAAGACTCTCAATGTTCATACCACCAAAATTGCGTTGCATGATAATTTTAGCTTAAGCCTTAGGTGGGCGAATTTTAAATGAAAGATATATCAGATCATGATAGGAAAAGGCGTCGGCTGAGCATTGACCATGCTTAGCGACTAGATTAGGTGAGGAAACAAAAATCAAATCAAGAAGTGAAGGGGTAGAGTTTGGTAAATGGTGGGTGGCACTTAGTGGAAGAATGGAAAGATTGCTGGATACTGAAATATTAGTCAGAGAAGAAGAGCGATGGTCCTTTTTGAGGAGACAAGTATTAAAGTCACCCATGATTATATTATGACTGTAAGAAGGAATCAAGAGTTTTAAGAGTTTTTCGAAAGACGAAAAGAAATTTATCCGTAAAGAGGGACAGTAATAATCACCAAGAAGTAGTTTTGAATGATGCAGTTCGACCTCAAGAAATAGGTGTTCACCAGCATTTGCTGGCGGTGGCTGCGTTGATACATTGACAACTGAAAAGGGAATATGCGCACGGAGATATATAGCAACACCACCACCACCACCAACTGTTCGGTCATTTCTTATGAGGACAAAACCGGGAAGAGAGTAGCTAGTTGAAGGGAGGCAAGGTTTCAGCCATGACTCGGAAATAAGAATAGCGTGAATGTTTTTACAGTCAAAGCTTGCCAGCATATCGTAGAAATGAGCCGGAATACTTTGGGCATTAATATGAATAACATTAAAATTCTGAGGAACATCAGAGAACTGCGCCGTTAGACTGTCTGCAAGATACGGAATACTCACAAAACTGTCATCACTACTTGTAAGTGAACAAAAACTGTTACTATCACTGCTGATATCGACAGACATAAAAATGATTAATAAAAATATATATAATAATATAATTAATATTAAATAAACTATATAAAATTCTATCTAAAATATTAGTTATAAAAACCAAATATTTGGTTCACCTGCGGGTTGCGCTATTAAATAATAATAAAAAACAAAAATAACTTTACATACAGTCTGGGCAATAAAAATAAAAATCTAATTTTTTTTACCAATAGTATAAAAAACGAGAAATCACAACAAGAAACTACATACAAAATAGCTAGTAGTGTCAGTGTAACGCTACCTAAAACGGAACGCACTTCACTTGCAATATTGACTGTTGACATGAGTTTTGACTGACACTGACAGTGACAGCTTAAAAAAGTAATACAATGTGGAAACATCATTACAAAATAAAACATTATGAAGGTAAAACAAGCAAAACACAATATTACCCAGACATAGAGTAAACATTACTGAGATTACCTCTTTTCAAATTCAAATTCAATTCAAATTATTTATTTCAAATAAACCATTCACAGGCACTTTTGAATTGTCAAGGTCGGTCAGTCAAAAAGATGAAGCTATTTGCACGTTCCAAAGCGTAGATCTCTATGGAGAAGAACGTGCAAGAAACTCCACGGACACTCTTTTAAATAATTTTTCATTACAATTTTATGGTTAGGTACATCATTCCTGTTGAAATTATACAAACATATATGTGAGAACGATGTAGAAAGAAATGCACGTTAAAGTACCCGGAGTAAAAAAAATTAAAAATAAACAACATTTTAAATAACAAATCATTAAAATAAACCGTGGCAGCCGAGAGATGACCAGTCCAAACTGACGGCGTCCGTTCACGAACATGACGCACGCGCTAGCACCATTCGGCTCAACCATATTTAAGGGAGCCAAATGACCCAACACATGCGCCACCATCAGGTAGACTTTTGAGTGAGCATGACACTCCCAACCGCCAGGGCAGTCAAGTCAATAAAAAAAATGAAAGTAGTATAAAATTCACAGTACTCACACATGTGCCGTTAATTAATGAATTTATACAATGCTAATTACATTGAGTCTATACAATGAAAATATATTTTTTACAGTCCTTAACGGGTCCAACAATGTTTGTAAATGCCAAAAGATTAGTTTGTGCGACCTAGTAACTGTGGAGCTGGACCGACATTGAGCCAAGCATTATTATCTTCAAAGCTACAGCTTTAAAGAAAGAAAAGAAAGAAAAAGAGTTTATTTGCGCCAAGCATGACGCACACCATAAAAATAAATGGGTATATATATAAAAGTAAAACGGGATTTTGAGGAAGATATGCATCACATCGGCGCAAAACGGCCATCGCTCAGCATACTGCTGGAACTCGTGTGCGAGACAGAGCCACAGCGCTGGTTTTCAGCGACAGACGGCTCAGACTGAGAGACGTCGACCGGAGCAGCCTAAAGGTAGTTGAATAAAAAAATTATTAAATAAAAAAAAAATAATATGTATATATAGATATGGACAAATAATAAACTGTTGCGCAGACAATCGCAGGTCAAATAGTGACGCACACGACTAAACATTTTTATTTTGTCTATGCGCACGCAAAAACGATACTAGCCAATTCCGAGTTGACATCTTCCCAGCCCTAGTATAGGTGTTCTGTGGTGTTAAGTGGTTTACATAGTCTATGTCCATCCATGCGCACCACCCACAAAATGGCCGAAGATCGACAACGAATCACAATCACAGTGGAAAGATGGAATTCATGGAATGTAGAAAGTTCTTGACCTGCGCAATTCACGTAGTTTGTTTATATATTATGTGTTGCTGGATGAAGCAGTAGTGGGAGGAAGTGTTATTGTGGATTGTTTTGTGAGTTAAAGTGAGTGAGTGGGGTGTAAATACCCATACACAAAGATTACAAAAACACAACCAGATAAGTTCACAGAACAGCAAAAGGGGAATAAAAGCACTAAGTAGTAGGTACTGACTGGGTAAGGGTTTTGAATGGGTATTGTTATTTTAGTCCATAAGCATATCGAGCAAATTGTTTGACTACATAAAACAGTGATTATAATTAAAAATTCATAAAAAACAATAACATTAATTGGTAAGATAAATCTGGCAAATTGGAAAATAATTAAAATTCATAAAGAAAAAAGCAAAAATTGCAAATAAGTCAAAGTATAAAAATTAAATAGTAATCAGTGAAGTCATTGTATACTTACATAAAACTAATTTTAAAAATACAGTAATGAGACAAATGGCATCCAAGGAGACATGTTCTGAGTGGCATAACAAAACAAGCCAGAGGAAAAAATGGGACCACAAAGGTCAGAGCAGCCCGCACCGTTGGAGATCCCAACCAAAGCCTGATGGCCGTGACCCCTGAGGTACAGTACAGAAAAATATTGCAGAACAAAAAAAACTTATGCTTGAGATGATAATTGTTGAAGTATAAGTAACTTCTTAAGCTGGAACTTGAAACACTGTAATGTTTTTAGGCGTCTCAATGGTGGTGGGAGATCATTCCAACAATGCGTGGCTGCAAACCTGAAGCACCCCCTGAAGCAAGCATTCTGAATTCTCTGAATAACTCTCTCCGTTTTGCTGAGTAGACATGGTCCATAGACTATATCACAATAGTTTAACTTAGAAAGCACAAGGCTGTCAACAAGTTGTTTCCGCACCGGTATGCTCAAGTATTTTCGTATCCCATACAAAACCTTCAGCCTATAGAAGCAATTTCTGAGAACATTGGTTATATGGGCCTCAAAGTGCATATCTGGATCCATAAGTAGCCCAAGGTTGCAAGCATGCTCTACTCTGTCAATAATCTCTCCCATGATTACTATCTCAGGTTTGGCCGAGATTATTGAACAGACCTGCTTTCTAGTGCCTAGCACTATAAATTTTGACTTAAGAGGATTTAAGACCAGGGAGTTTTCCTCTGACCATGAGACCACTCTCTCCAAGTCCTCGTTCATCTTCCTCACCGCCAAGGATGTGTCAACAGCCTTAAATGATATGTACAATTGAGTATCATCAGCATACATGTGATACTTGCAGTGTAGAAATGATTTAATAATATCAGCACTGTATACTATGTACAATAATGGACCCAAAATTGATCCTTGTGGGACCCCTCGTGACACGTGGAGGGGGGAAGATGACAAAGTAGATCCATCCTCCCTGCGGATCTCGACGTATTGTGATCTGCCAGTCAAATAACTTTTAAACCACTCCACTGCGCCTCCGTCAAAACCGTAGTAAGCTAACTTTGACAGTAATAAAGCAGTATTAATACTGTCGAAAGTCCGGGAAAAATCTAGTAGAGCCAGAATTGTTCCCTCACCCCTGTCACGTGCCTCAAGGATATTACCCACAACGTCAGCAAGAGCTGTCGCGGTACCTCTTCCCTTTCTAAATCCAGACTGAAGATCTGGGAGAATGGCATTAGTCTCTAGATATTCAATAACCTGCGAGTATACCACACGTTCTAGGATCTTAGATAGGCAGGGGAGAATACTAATAGGCCTCAAATCCCTCATGTTAGCCGGGTTGTTGTTTTTAGGGATAGGACGCACAACCGCTTGTCGCCAGATTTCAGGGAATGTGCTTGTGAGGATAGACTGGTTAATAATGTCTGTTATAGCTTGCAGTGTCGTAGGCAATGTAAAAGATATCATGTCAAGACTTACACCATCTACACCCTGTGCATTTGACCCTAGACTCTTGATAATTTTCAAAACTGATTCCTGATTTGTTGTTGTGAGGGAGAATTTGGCAGAGCTATGTCTGTGAGAGTCGAAGTAGGATAGTTTTAAAGTGTTATTAAGGCTACTACCCGGAACATCCAGAAATGATGCATTGATATTATCCGGATTATCAAAATTTTCAGGAAGCATTCTTTGTTGATGGTCTGGGAGCACATCTGATTTTAAGTTACGCCACAGCAGTTTTGGGTCCCTGATTTGGTCATTGATGCTTTTAGTGAAATATGCCCTTTTTTCATTACTGAGTGCCACAGCAGCTTGGCGCTTAAGCTCTAGATAATATGCTCTATGTTGTTCTTTTGATTTGTGATAAGCAGCCCTGGCTTCATCTCTCAGTTTGAACATAAGACGTATGTTATCAGTTATCCAGGGTGTTGGGCGATTTTTAAAAGTCTTCTCCTTAATAGGAGCGTGTAAATCGAAAAGCTGGATAATATACAGGGTTACTGGTAATTCGACGTATATCCGTCAAGGGCTGATAAGGGGGCCAAAATGCAACAAATTGAACCCCCCATATGTATGGCCGAAATTCAATAGTTTTCGAGATATTTGAATTTTAAGGGTTTTTCGAAATTTACCCAAAATTTGACATTTAATTCCAAATAAAAGAACCCACATACCCATTCAAGGGTACCATTAAAACTGATGTTGTATCTGGCACTTCAATTAAGCTATGGGCATCATTAAAACTACTTAATTTAACAAAATAATTAAAATAATGACCGAAGTAAGAATAATATCTTACCAATATTTTCATTTTACGCTTCAAAAATGTTGTCTCGTCAAAAAAAATTCTATGACATTAATCGTACAAATAACTAAAACAACTTGCCTATTCTGTAGGCTTTCCAAAAAGGTATAAAAGTCAGTATTAAAATACATAATTCGTGGCATGGCATGTGTTTGAACCGGCGCGGGGAGAGAAATCATCTGTGTTCTTAGTTTATCATCCTCGCTAAAACAACCGATTTTACTGGCGAAATTCTTCCTGATGGGGCGAGGTGTGCGGGCGGGGGAGTACACGGCGTTTGCTGCGCTCGCGTCGCCTTCCTTAGTACAGTTCGCGTCAAATAACTATGCCCCTCTGAAGTTAGCCATTTGCAAAGATCGCGTAGGTGCAGTCACGTAGACGGGAGCAAGCGGGACGCAAGCATGCATCGAACGTAAACGAGCGACTGAGACATAAAATCGCGCCGTCATAATCCCCGCCCCGCGCATGCGCAGTTGCAGTTTGTTCATAATTTTGACTACTACGCAGCCACTCGTAGCCAACTTCAGAGGGGCACAGTTATTTGACACGAACTGTAAAAAACGAACAAACTGCAACTGCACATGCGCGGCGGCGCGATTTTATGTCTCAGTCGCTCGTTTACGTTCGATGCATGCTTGCGTCCCGCTTGCTCCCGTCTACGTGACTGCACCTACGCGATCTTTGCAAATGGCTAACTTCAGAGGGGCATAGTTATTTGACGCGAACTGTACTAAGGAAGGCGACGCGAGCGCAGCAAACGCCGTGTACTCCCCCGCCCGCACACCTCGCCCCATCAGGAAGAATTTCGCCAGTAAAATCGGTTGTTTTAGCGAGGATGATAAACTAAGAACACAGATGATTTCTCTCCCCGCGCCGGTTTAAACACATGCCATGCCACGAATTATTTATTTTAAAATTGACTTTTATACCTTTTTGGAAAGCCTACAGAATAGGCAAGTTGTTTTAGTTATTTGTACGATTAATGTCATAGATTTTTTTTTGACGAGGCAACATTTTTGAAGCGTAAAATGAAAATATTGGTAAGATATTATTCTTACTTCGGTCATTATTTTAATTATTTTGTTAAATTAAGTAGTTTTAATGATGCCCATAGCTTAATTGAAGTGCCAGCTACAACATCATTTTTAATGGTACCCTTGAATGGGTATGTAGGTTTTTTTATTTGGAATTAAATGTCAAATTTTGGGTAAATTTCGAAAAACCCTTAAAATTCAAATATCTCGAAAACTATTGAATTTCGGCCATACATATGGGGGGTCCAATTTGTTGCATTTTGGCCCCCTTATCAGCCCCTGACGGATATACGTCGAATTACCAGTAACCCTGTATGTGTTAAAGGTTTGTACCATCAAGTTAACATTTTTCATGGTTCCAATACTTGACCATGGTATCATTCTTAGGTCGGTGTCGAAATGATCCTCCAATATGTCAATATAACTTAGCGTTAATGTTTACTGTAAATTGTATTCCAGTATGCTTTTCTCAAATCTCTAACCGCCTTTAGTTACTCATTTTATGGTATAAATTCTCCGCTTAAAAGACACTAAGCCACATTAATAAATTTGCTAAAAAGACGCTATCTGCTCTCGCCTCTCACGCCGGCGCAGTGGTGTCCCTAGTGTCTAAGAGCGGATCTCACCAATGAAACTGAACGCGATCAGTACATCTAAACTACGTTCAAGGGCTGTCAGTGTCAATATTCCATAGAAAAATAATGACACTGACAGCTCATAAACGTCGTCTATACGCTGATCGCGTTCAGTTTCATTGGTGAAATTTGCATTAAGTCATCGTCGTCGCGGGAGGACGTGTGTCGCTCGCGGAGCGGAAGGATTCCCGCCACATTAACAATGACTGACAAATGCCGAGGTAAGTAAATACTATTTTAAAGTAGTTATTGCAGTAAATAAATAATTTATGGGTCTCATAAGCACAAACCTTCAAAATGGTACCCAGGAACGGAGATTTTTAGAACGTTCCAGTTACTATACGCCATCTCAAATAGATACCTACCAAATAGCTATCGCGGTCGACCGCGGGTTTTCCGCTTTAAAGTTGTCTTTGATGTATGGAATAGGCGTTGTGGGTAGTTATAAAAGTAACACAAAGAAAAAGTAGCTCGTGATTTTAAACTCAATATAATATAATAGAAACAATATTTACGGATATTTATGTCATATTTTAAAAGTTAATAGTTTGTACCTGCTGGTGTAGCGTTATCTTCATATTTTTCCCACTATTTATCATCACAACTTCACAATCATTATGGATTCACTAACAAGCACTCTGAGTGAACTAAAAGAGCTGTTTCATACAAGGATGTCCGTCTTTGAAGAAGAGTTACAGAAGACTCCTCAATCACCCATCACAGCTTCAAGCCTTGCTACGGAGTTCACTATGTTCCGAGCGTTCATCACGCAAGCTCTCAACAGTTTTCAGCAACAGGTGGGTCTCCTGGCGCGAAGTGTGGACCAAGTTGAGATGCGCAGTCGAAGGAAGATTCTGCTGTTGCATGGAGTTGGTGAAGAACAGAATGAGGACACTGCCTCTGTGTGCTAACTGCGCTTGGCACAAAGGTGACCTTGAGGCACGGCCGGCCGGCTAGTGTTTCGAGTTAAGTGAATATTATGATTCATCTTTTGTATTATTGCTAACGATGGATGATAATAATGAGAAAGCGAACTGTAAGTTAGTTTATACTAACTTAACAAGTAATAATTCATTAAGTGAGAATTCTATGTCTGAAGAGATGATAGAACAAAATCAGGAAGACGATAATAATATAAAATGTGAGATGAATACTCTCATGAAAGCAGCGAAAAGGGCAAGGGATGGGACAGAAGTTGATGCAGAATGGACATTAGTTCAAAGAAAGGAAAAGAAAAGAAAAGAAAAAGATAATATTGAGTTGTATATTTCTTAGACTGAGAAGTTGCCAAAACAATTCGCATTGGCGAGAATGTTTAAAGAGGAAGGTATAAAGGACATTATCAAGGTAAAATATGTGAACCCCTATAAAGTACGCATTGAGGCCACAGATGAAATGAGTGCAACGAAGCTGGAAACATGTGAAACTTTGGTCAATAAAGGATGGAGATTTCATAGGGCTATGGAGATGGCCAACTCTTATGGCGTAATAATAGATATGTCTGACAAAGATATTTTTGAGAGCATCTCGTGCCCCAACGAGGTGCAGCTGTTATCAGCGAAACGTCTCAAAAAACGGAACGTTGACAAGGGTATCAGTGAAGAGTTATGGTTGCCGAGCGAAGCGGTTAAGCTTTGTTTTAAGGGTTCCAGTTTGCCGGCATATGTTTATGTAGATGAATTAAGAATAGGGGTTGATCCTTATGTCTTCCCGGTAACGCAGTGCAGTAGATAGCCCGTAATCTTGGGGTGGTATTTGATGAGCAACTGCATTTTGAGGCACACATCATGGAGGCTGTGCGCAACTGTTTCTACCGTCTCAAACTCTTGTACCGTGTCCGACCCTACATAAGTGTGGATATGCGTGTCATGCTCTGTGAGTCTCTAGTTTTATCCAAGCTGAACTACGCTGACACTGTGTATGGGGCGTGCATTCTTGGTAGGAGCGAAAGGCTGATCCAGCGGGTACAGAATGCGTGTGCGAGATTTTGTTTTAATGTCCCTCCTAGATCTCACATTACTCCATTTTTAAATAAGGGTAATTTGATGAGAATGTCAGACCGGAGAAAGCTTCATCTGGCTACCCTGCTATTTGGCATAATTCTCACAAAAAAACCAGACTATCTGTACAGTAAATTAACTTGGTCCCGTGATGTGAACAAAGTGAAAACAAGAGCATCTGCTTACCTTTTGTTAACCCTGCCCCATAGAACTGCTGCATTCCGTGGAAGTTTTAAATTCGCAGCTTCTCGTTGCTGGAACGAACTGCCACCGCCTTTTCGTGCTATTAAAACAGTTGGTACGTTTAGTAGTAAGTTCAAGCAACACCTACAAAGCATCCAAAAGGAAAGTACATAAACTTACCCTGGGTCTGCACGCATTATGTATCGGTGACTTTATGTTCTGGGTTCTCAGCATGGTATTCTTGCGACAAGACACTACACAGCTCACTACTACTCAAAAACATTTATTTAAACAATACGTAATTGCTATTTCAAATGTTTAGTTTAGTTTTTATTTTATTTAGGTATAGTATGTTTGACAGACGACCATAGCCTACCTGCGCTAGATAAATGATACTGGAGCACTGGGCTTTGGTCACTTTTATAATATTTATTGTGTGTATCTATGTATTTCAATTTACTACATAAATTACTATTTATTTATTTTTTTTTACATTTAATTTTATAATAATTATTTTATTTGGATTTATATATTTTCATTATAAAATGTGTTCCGTATAGTGTATCCGTGGCATCACAGGCCCTATCGGAATATCAGCGCTGTGATATTTTCTTTTTTTTAAATATCGCAGCTTATGCTGAGATAGGGACCTTTTTGGCCTCGCACAGAATGTATACCTATCGTTAATTTTATTTTATTGTTTTACTTTTTGTTTGTCTTGTGCGAGTCCCAAATAAATATTTTTCTTTCTTTCTTTCTTTAGATGCTGGAAGTATGGACACACAGCAAAAGTATGTCCATCCAAAAACATTATTTGTCCAAAATGTGGGGGCCACCATCCCAATTGTGAAACCCAAACACTCAAATGTGTCAATTGTAATGGAAGGCTTATGGCATTGATTAAAACATGTCCAGATTACCTAAAGGAAAAAAGAATAAGAGACCTAATGGCTGAATTTAATTGCACATACAGAAGAGCTCAAATGTTGTACGTACCCCCTTGTACTCCTATTCCTGAAAAAAATTAACCTATCAGGCAACCTATACCGTCTACGTCATTTATTACCATACAATCTGAAGATCCCAAATTTTGCAGTTCACCTACATACGCTGACGTCACTAAAGCTGAAGCTACTAGAACCGATAAGGAAATTCCCCGGTATTTTAACCCCATTCAGAGGAAGAAGCCTCGTAGACCTGACACACCAGGGATTGATATAGTGCTAGACTCGGATATGAATGGACCCGCAGGTAGTCACGCACCGAACACTGAATCATCTGAGGGAAATAGGAGAGATATTAACTTTGAGGAACTGTTGTCAAGATTAAAAGAAATAATATTTATGAAAAATGATTCTATACAGTCTAAGTTTCATAACGTGCTTAAATGTTGTATTCAATGGTTGATCATAGTTGTAGTGGACAATATTGCGGACTGGCCTGTACTGAAGAAACTTGTGGACTTATTTAATGGATAAAACCCTTATTACTTATAGACTTAACATTATCTTATCAGTGGAATGCACAAAGCCTTCGCCCTAAATTAGTATCATTTGAAAATTTATTATTACAAGAAAAGATCCATATTGCTGCCTTAAACGAAACGTGGCTAGAGCCGGATAGTTTTTTAAAGGTTAGTGGTTATAACATATTCCGAATGGACAGAGACGATGGTTACGGAGGTGTAGCTATATTTACGCACTCGTCAATTAAAGCACAATTGCAAAGCATCCAATTTAATTCTTCGATAGAAATTATATGTGTTAAAATTTTTAACTGTCTCGACATTGACTTTTTGATCTCAATATACTGTCCCCCTTCAGCACAAATTACTCAAAGTGATTGGGAATATATTTTTTCATTACGTGAGAGGAGAACGTTATTGTTAGGTGATGTTAATGGACATCATAGGAACTGGTCATCCAGAACGGATCGTAGGGGAACACATATTTTTGATGCTTTAGTAGATCATCAATTTATAATATTAAATAAAGGTACGCCCACCCGTATTAAATCCTTTAATAATATTTTACAGCAAACATCACCCGATATATCTCTAGCCTCATCGGACATAGCCCTTAAGTTTGACTGGACGACCCCAAACGAAACTTTAGGTAGTGACCATTGTATGATTAAAATTTCTACAAATTTGAAAGTAAAACCCAACCACATAACGCGAAGAAACTTTAAAAAAGCTAATTGGGTTGACTATAAAATATACTGGAAAATCTTTTCGCTCAGTTTGAACTTTCACAAAATATGCAAAACTGTTACGATGTATTTATTGAGTATATTAATATAGCTGCAGATATATGTATCCCCTTCATAAAAATCAATCAAAATCCCGACACAAAATTTACTCCTAAACCTTATTGGAATGCGGCACTATCAAAATGTGTTGCTGAACGCCGTCTAGCATTAGCCAAGTTTAGACGTAATCCATCTCCTCAAAATTTAGAAACATTACAACTTAAAGTTCGTTGCGCACAAAGATCGATGCGCAATGCTAAAAGTGTAGGGTGGCAATCATTTTGCTCCTCCCTTGACCAAACATCTTCCCCAAGTCTTGTGTGGCAAAGAATGAAGTGGCTAAAGGGTTACCATTTTGGTGGGGAATATATTGACAGAAATAAAGCCAACCAACTGCTTCTCAGCTTAACACCAGATTTTGTCAGTCCTTTGGATTTATCATTTTCTACCCAAAACCCCACATTAGATGTTAGTATCACCAATCAAGAATGGAAAAGGCTATTCGGTCAAAAGACACATCGCCTGGTTTTGATAACATTTCTTATTCAATGTTGAAAAACTTACCTGAAAATGGGAAAAATATTTTACTTTCATTATACAATAAATTTTATTTGCTAGGTTTTGTGCCTAAACAGTGGCGAGATGTTAATATTGTGCCAATCCCGAAACCAGGGCGTGACCCAAGTAGTCCTTCAGCTTTAAGACCAATAGCAATGATTTCTTGTGTCTGTAAAGTTTTTCATACAATTCTAATGTACAGATTAGAATGGTTTATTGAAAAAAACCTTATTTTATCCAATGAAACGACCGGTTTTAGAAAATGTCGAGCGACCTTAGATAACTTAGCTGATCTGGTTTTAACAATACAAATAGGATTTTCGAAAAATCAATCAACCGTAGGATGTTTTTTAGATATAAATGACGCTTATAATAATGTCGATGTAATGAGTTTATTACAAATAATGGATCGACTAGGGATAGGGCGTAGGATGTGCACTTATGTTTGGAATTATCTCAAGGAAAGGTATCTCGAAATCTCTTCCTATAATAACTCTCTATCCCGTAGTACCGTTACTGGACGAGGATTGGCACAGGGTGACCCACTCTCCCCACTATTATTTAATGTAGCTACTTTTTCGATATGCAGAAATATCCGTCATGTAAACATTTCTCAATACGCGGATGACTTTGTTCTGTACACAACTGAAAATGACCTATTATTAGCTGCGCAAAAACTACAAGATGCACTAAATAATTTATCTATTTTATTATTAAATTTGGGATTATGTATGGCTTGATCGCTCGCTTAGGTGGTCTAAACACATAAACGAGACTAAAGATAAGGTAACTAAATATATTAATATTTTTAAAATTCTTACCAGTTCGAAATGGGGGGTGCATCCTATTCATATGAGGCGGTTATATATATCATTGATACGAAGTAGGCTGGATTATGCTTGTGTTTTCTACGATAATGCAGCACGAACACATTTGACTAAACTAGATAAAGTTCAAAATATATTTATGAGATTTATAGGAGGATTTATAAAAAGTACAGCAATACACACCATGGAGAATGAGCTGCATCTTCAACCTTTACACATACGCAGACATTATTTGGCAGGTAAATTCTGGTTAGCATCAAAATCATTCACAAAAAACAAAGTCATGTCAGAACACTTACTGGAGGCGGAGGAAAATACCTCTGTTAGTAACTATCCACGACCACCTCAATACGAGACCAGTTCATGTTAGTTGTCAACTGGAAATGTTTACCTTAGACACCTGGGTCACCAATCTGGATCTTTCGAATGTAATTAGAATTAACTTAGACGTGTTAATGAGAGCAAAACGATTTTATAACGCTATTAACCTTAATGAGATGTGTGTACAGTTTATTAATCAAAATTATTACGATTATTATAAAATTTTTACCGATGGTTCAAAGGATAAGTGCGGAGTTGGTGCGGCGTTTTATGACCCACAAACAAATGATTCAATGCAATTAAAGATTAAATGTAAAATAAACATAATGAACGCAGAACTCATCGCGATTGCCGAAGCCTTATCTTATGTTGATTCATTAGAAAGTGGTAATTATGTTATTTTTACGGACTCAAGAAGTGCACTCCAACATCTGGTTCGATGTACCTCGAAAACTCGAGGCACACCGATAGCCTATGTTATATTACGTGACATTTGTAAACTTATTAATAAAAATAAAAATATAAGCCTTCAATGGGTGCCGGCTCATATTGGCTTGATTGAAAACGAAAGAGTAGATTTATTGGCAAAGGATGCTGTGGTTAATGGACTGAGTTTTCATTTTGTCCCCTATTTTACGGATGCCTTGTATTTAGTTAAAAAACGGTGTAACGAGTTATGGGCAGAATACTTCGATCAAAGGTCATTAACAGAGGGTATCTGGTATAGAACGATACAGCCTAATATCTCCCGATTTACGTGGATTGATCAAGCTAATATGAGCAGATCCAGTACTGTTACAGCGTTAAGACTTCGTTCGGGACATATTCCATTGAACAGTTTTGCATTCCTGATGGGTAAAGTGGATTCACCTAACTGTTCTGTATGTAATATAGTGGAGGATGTACAGCATATTTTAATGGAGTGTGTCCGGAATGAGGCCCAGAGAGTGCAACTATTTTCTAAATTTGATTATAATGTTGGCAAATGTAACAGCATCCTCGCTTATTCCTTATCGGAAGAAGCGAGTATGTTGTATGACTTGGCAATGGTGGCTCTAATTAATAGATTTTAAAATCACTGTATACTTTTTAACGAGGGTGGCATAGTCACTTCGTGACTGAACCCTCTAAAATAAAGAGAAAAAAAAAAACCGTGAGTTGTTATTAGTGTTTCATTTTTTTTTTTTCGTGCACGTGAGTTCATCTCCCTCCTTTTTCATATAGCAGCATAATTTACCACTTACTTGAGGCTCGTCGCCACTGTGGTGTCCTCGTTTGCTTCTGGGTTCGTAAATCAAAGCCATACACTCGTTTCACTAAGGAGCGCATACACGTCCGCACCGGCCGGCGGTTGGGCAAGCAATGCCGTGACGTGCATGCGCCGCTTGTACATATTAATACGTCACAATTATTATTCTCTTTATTTTTTTTACACATACATTTTGTATTTTTAAATATTTCAATAACAAAAAAAAAACAATAAAAAAACATTTAAAAATATAAAAATAGTAGTCCGCCGGTGTCGGGAGCTGGGTCCAAGCTACCGGTGATTAGGGCTCCAGAGAAAGGAACTTCCTCACAATACGAGCCGTATCGAGGAGTACTGCCTTCTGTATCAGGCCCTTTACCCAACTGCGTAACGCCAGCTTCGACAGGTGGTCGTCGAAGCTTTTGGCTATCAAGCCATTGGCCGTAACGACGATCGGCACAATGACAGCCGAGTCCACATTCCACATGTCGACAACCTCGTGCGCTAAGTCATGATACTTGATTTGTTTCTCTTTCTCAGTTTTCACGAGGTTCTCGTCATGTGGAATGGTAACATCGATTATCATTGTGCGGCGCGCTAATCGGTCTATCACCACTATATCGGGCTTATTAGCGACGATAGTCCTATCAGTGATAATAGACCGATCCCAGTACAACGTGACATGGTCATTTTCGAGAACTGGGTCGGGCGCATACTTATAATACGGTACCTCAGAATCCACAAGTTTGTATTTCAAAGCAAGTTGCTGGTGAATAATCCTGGCCACTTGGTTATGCCTGTGCAAGTACTCGCCGTTAGCCAGACGAGAACAACCAGAGATAATAACAGGTCTTTACCTATGAAATTGCCGTTTTCTATGAAAAAATTTAAACGAATTTTTTTCATGTATTTTTTATTTGTATTAATCGAAGTAATCACCCATGCAATCAATGCATCTTTGCCAACGCAGTGGCAGTTTATTGATGCCCTTCTTAAAGAAATCAGCTGGACGGGAGGCAACAAATTCTTCAAAGGCATTTTGTACTGCCTCTCGGGTATTGAATTTTTTTCCCACCAAGAAGTTATCCAAATTCTGGAAAAAGTAGTAGTCTGTAGGCGCAAGGTCTGGTGAGTAGGGCGGATGACGGAGAGCTTCCAACCCCAGTTCTTGCAACTTGGAGACCGTCTGCTGTGCAGTATGAGGTCGCGCGTTGTCGTGCAGGAGCAGCGGAGACGAGCGATTGACCAATGCTGGTTGGAGATGTGCCAGCTTCTCCATCATTGTGTTCAGTTCTTCACAGTACACATCTGCAGTAATGCTCACCCCGTTTGGTAAGAAGCTGTGATGAATCACACCGGCGCTAGACCACCAAACAGTGACCATCACTTTTCTAGGGGTAAGTTTTCGTTTAGGGCATTGTTTAGGTGCTGAACCAGGATCCAACCAACTTGCTGAGCGCTTGCGGTTATCAAACAGAATCCATTTTTCATCGCAGGTAACAATGCGGTTCAAAATTCCTTCATTTGTGTGTCTGTTGAGCAGTGCAAGGCACGTCTCGACGCGTACTTCGCGCTGGCGATCATTGAGTTCGTGGGGCACCCATTTGTCAAGCTTTTTTACCTTGCCAATTTGACGCAAATGGACCAATATTGTTTTGACGCTAACGTCGAAAGCTGCTGCTAATTCAGCCGTGGATTGTGTATCATCAGCTTCCACAATCGCCTTTAATTCGTCATTGTCGACCAAAGTCTTCGGACGACCGCGAGGTTTATTTTTCAGAATTTCAAGAACGGAAGCGAGCAAACCAATAACAGGTGGTGCGTTGGTTTGTAGTGTTAGCTCCGCAAACGTCGTTGATGTTGCGTGCCGCTTGTGCCGCGTTGCTGCCACGACGGTACTCATATTCCATAATTTCTCGAATTTTTAACGTATCCATGATGACGAAAAAGATTGAAATGCGATGAAAATGTAACACTAATCAATAAACAAATGACTACTTTTGAAAAAAAAAACCATGTTTTTAAAATAAATTAATTTGAAATTAGAATTCTTAGCCAAACAAAAATTATTTTGATTTGAAATGGCCAGTACTGCAGAACGGCAATTTCATTGGTAAAGACCTAATATGTCTGATGGACTCACCCGGACGGTGGCATGCCCGACACACGTCAACCGTCCCGTCCTGAAGGACGGGACGAACAACTACCGGAGGCATATTATGAATAATATGCCTCCGGTAGTTGTTCGTCAAGATAACTTCGTCCATAATTGCACAAACAAAACCTTCAGTTTCTCCGAAGAGATCACCGAAACGTAGTGATACTCAGTAGTAGGGTTCACACAATTAAACACGAACTATAATTCACATTCAGTCTGTATTTGGGCAGAGCAACGTTTATAACACTAGTTCACAATATTATGAATGCCTCCCTTTACATACATTTATCCGCCATATTTTAGAATCAACTGTCAGTTAATCAGTTAACCTCTCAAGATCGACGTTTTTGTTTACACCTAATCCTTGAAGCGCGGCGCGCGCGCGCCGGCGCCCGCTTATCGCAGTATCAGATTACAGCGCTCAGTAAAAACGTTATCGCTCCGTATCTATACATTCTTTTTACACACTTGAAACGGTTATGAGTACTTGAGTGATGCTGTTATGATATACAACGTAAACAAGATTCCTATTACAGCTCGAAATATAAACATTTCCTTGTTAAATGAGAGACCTTACTGAAAGTGTTTATGTTGCTGTATTACGTTTATTTCTGACACAACTATTGGACCGATTTACACGAAATTTTGGAAATTAGGTCATAATAAGACAAGTTATCTAGTGACAATGTTGTTTTACGAGATCTGTTATCAAATTTCCGAAATATTCAAACTCAAACATCATAATGCGCGCGCCGTCATTTTGAATTACGTAATGCGTGTTTTTGTAAACGAACATCAAAAATAATCCAATTAGATTCCAATATCAATTGTTTCTAGATTACTAGTCATATATTCACCGACTCATTTGTAACTTTATATCGTTAAAATAGGCCACTATAATTCTGAAATATCAAAATACATGATACGGGAAGAAAGCGGGTAACTTTATTTTGTTTTCTTATTTTCACCCGCAACTTTGATGTTTGAATTTGAATATTGGTTGAAAATGAACAATAACTAAGTAAATAATGAATTCCAATGCATACTTGGCTTACCTTTCATAGAAACAATCCAAAATATCGATCTCACAATGCACTCAAGCGGAACAGATTTTGAGGTTACTTCACAATTATTTTTCGAAATGACACTAACTTTATTTCTCTTTGCTGTCATTTTTGACAGCTAGCTAATATTATCTACCATAGAGAACAATCGTTCAGAAATTAAAATAAACCATAGGAAACAAACAAAAGAAGTTTAAATCAACCGCGACTTGCTGGAACCGATTGGATCCACCCGGACTCAATGACAGTTCGAAACATCCGGAGCCATTTGGACCCGTTAGGTCTAAAGAGGTATTACTAAATATGTTATGAATACTAAATTATTGTTATAAAAATCAAATAAATGACTTATTATGGGAAAACGTCGTTTTCTTCAGCCGCTTGTTCGAAGTCCTGAAATAGAAATAATGTACAGCAGTAACTTGTTGATTGTGATATATAATAATTAATGTTTGTTGATGACTTTGGTTTATGTTTTTTTAATTTGTGATGGGTCCTTTTATGTTCCACTTCTTATCTATCACACAGCCTTAAGATTTGTTTTTATTTGTCCATATAATATAATATATAGTTCCTTTTATAGAATATAGGTCAGACCTCTCGCATTTGGAAGTATTACACAGTTAACTTTACAAATAGAGTTTTGGTCACACAGCTAAGATATGGACTTGGTCACAAAACCGTCCTTACTATGGACTTGATCACAAAGCCGTCCGCATCCCTATTATGGACTTGATCACAAAGCTGTCCCTGTTAAGGACTTGATCACAAAGCTGTCCCTGTCATGGACTTGATCACAAAGCAGTCCTTATCATGAACTTGTACACACAGCTTGATCACACAGCGCAATTGCTTATTGTCTCAATTATTATGGACTTGATCACATAGCCATCCCTGTAAATATTAACTGGATCACACAGCAGTCTATTTTAATAGATTTTAGATCACGTAGTCATAAGAATATACTGATGGACTTGATCACACAGCTGTCCTTACTGACATAGTATCATATCGTCATATTTAAGTACGTGGATTTGTTGCCAATAATTATTGTCACACAGTAAAATTATGAAATTATTATCAATGATAGGTAAATCATGAAATTATTACTATTAATGATAAGTATAATACAGAGAAATAACTATTCACTGTATTGTATTTTAAGGAAACTTTACTTAGTTACACAGGTTTGGTTCACTAAACTTAGCTATAAGATAATACAAGATTAAAATAATGAAGAGTCACACATTTGTAACGATCAGTAATTTGTGTTAATTAACTTTCAAGAAGATCAATCAAGTCGTCTCTGTCTACTTCTCGGTCACTGCCTGAACTTTCGTCCTCAGATATAGTTGGTTAGTATGGCCGAAGAGTTTCTCCACGAACTACTGCGCTAAACTTTTTGTAGCCTTTCATACCCTTTATACTCGAGATTGTATATCGGTCCAACGATTGTTCAGCCTTAGATATTTTGTAGGGACCTGTATATCGCCCAATAAGTTTTCTAGTAACCCCAGTGGTTGCATCTCTAGCTACACCACCTTTCCAAAGAACTAGTTGATCTACGGTGTACTTAATACATTTCCTATGTTTTTTGTCAAATCGCGTTTTCATGGAAGTCATATTTCTATCGATACGGAGCTTAGCAGTTTCCCTATTGGCCTGCAGTTGGTTCTGTTGAGTTACAGAAGTAGAGGGTGCGTCAGACGGAAAGGATGGATACCTAGAATTAGTATGCCCGAACATAAGGTTAAATGGTGAAAAGCCAGTAGTAGCATTGGGTGTATTATTGATTCCCCATACTATATCATCTAGCTTATTATCCCATGTACATTCGCTTTCGGACATGGTGTTAAGACCATTTAATAATGTGCGATTTACTCGTTCGACCTGCCCATTGGAACGTGGACTGGCTATCGCATTTAATATATGTTTGAATTGATTTTCCTCGGAAAATTGTTTGAAGTATCTACTCGTAAAAGCTTTTCCTCGGTCTGTTATTATTCTAACAGGGTAGCCAAACTGCATAATAATTTCTTTTAGTAATTAATAATAATAATAATAATAATAATATTGATGAAGCCAAGGTACTCATCGGCAAACTATACTGCTTCAGGGAGGGCAATTCACGACCACGCGTGATGCGCTTTGTGAGGCGGGCATTTTCGGGGACTGAAATCAGTCCTCAGGAGTACATGTCCCGTATTACAGAGCGCATCGACTTCCTGAAGCAGAAAGTTTGTGCATGGGCGAACCGTATTCGAGTATAAGAGGCGGGTTGATCGATACTCGCAGAATCGCATGTTCCAGAGCGATGAAAGGTGGGTATACAGAGCTTGGGAGCGACCTGAACAAAGTGTGTCGGACGTGTGCAGACCGGACGATATCGCCACGAATACATTCTGGCGAAACATCTGGTCGGTGCCCGTCTGTCATGCCGAGGGTGGTTGGATGCGCGATGTCGAGCGCGTGTGTGAAGCTATACCACCAATGGAACTTATCAACATCACCCCATTGGATGTAGCCAAAGCAGTCCGTCCGTTACCAAACTGGAAATCTCCAGGACCGGACGGACTGCATAACTTCTGGCTAAAATGGTATAGCAGCTCACACGCACTCCTGGCATCTCAATTACAATCATCCTTAGAGTCTGGGTCGCTACCACAGTTTCTAACAACTGGCGTTACCCACCTGCTCCAAAAGACAGGTAGTACCGCGGAACCCAAGAATTATAGACCGATTACTTGTTTGTCGACGGTCTATAAACTTCTTACATCCATTCTGAGAGTGAAAATTAATGATCACATTGAGAATAACTCAATTATGTCCGCTTCTCAGAATGGATGTAGGAAAGGGTCCCGCGGCACTAAGGAGCTACTCCTCATAGACATGGCCATAAGCCAACAGGTTCGTCGATCCCGCAAGGATCTGTCGACATGTTGGATAGATTACAAGAAGGCCTATGACTCTGTGCCACATACATGGCTCATGAGGGTGCTGGAGTTGTACAAAATAGATGCAACTCTACGCGCCTTCCTTGAGTCATGTATGAGGCATTGGAAAACGGTTCTTCGATATCCAGGATGTCGACCGATTCAAGGGAATGATGAGCCTGTATGGATTAAACGGGGAATATTCCAGGGCGACAGTTTGAGTCCACTTTGGTTTTGCTTAGCTCTGAATCCTCTTAGCACACTGCTGGAGGATTCAGGCCTAGGCTATCGGTTGAGAAGAGGTGGTTAAGCCATATCTCACCTCCTTTACATGGATGATCTGAAACTCTTTGCCCCCAACAATTTGCGACTGATGGAGCTACTGAAAGTAACTGAAACCTTCAGTAGTGCCATCAGGATGGAATTTGGTGTGGACAAATGTGCAGTCATGCATGTAAAGAAAGGGGAGATTATGGAATCTGAGGGAATTCAACTCTCGGATTCCATACAGGTTAGATCCCTCAGCTCGACCGAAACCTATAAGTATTTGGGTATGTCGGAAGCGTTGGGCATTAACGGTACTGACATGAAGCAATCGCTGAAGGAGCGCTTCTTTGGCCGCCTGAAAAAGGTTTTAAACAGCCTTTTGTCGGGCGGAAATAAGGTGCGCGCCTTCAACGGTTGGGTCATGCCGGTATTAATGTACTCTTCCGGCATACTCAAATGGACTCAAACCGAACTCGACGCCCTGGATAGAAGGGTCCGTACACTGCTGACTGCAAATCGGATGCATCACCCACGATCGTCGGTGATGAGACTGTACATCCCGCGTAAATGTGGAGGTCGAGGCTTTTTAAATGCTAAGACTCTCCACAACCGCGAGATGTGCAGTCTCAGAGAATATTTTCTCAAAGCCGATGTGGGTATGCACCGAGATGTGGTCACAGTGGACAAGGGACTCACCCCGTTGTCCATGGCGAAAGAGAACTGGCGCAAACCTGTAATACTTACTACAGATGATCGCAAGGAGGTATGGAAAGGCAAGGAGCTTCACGGGCGCTTCTATCGGGCTCTTTATGGGTCCGACGTAGATTTCTCAGCGTCCGTGGCCTGGCTACGTTTCGGTGATCTCTTCGGAGAAACTGAAGGTTTTGTTTGTGCAATTATGGACGAAGTTATCTTGACGAACAACTACCGGAGGCATATTATGAAGGACGGGACGGTTGACGTGTGTCGGGCATGCCACCGTCCGGGTGAGTCCATCAGACATATTATGTCTGGTTGTTCTCGTCTGGCTAACGGCGAGTACTTGCACAGGCATAACCAAGTGGCCAGGATTATTCACCAGCAACTTGCTTTGAAATACAAACTTGTGGATTCTGAGGTACCGTATTACAAGTATGTGCCCGACCCAGTTCTCGAAAATGACCATGTCACGTTGTACAGGGATCGGTCTATCATCACTGATAGGACTATCGTCGCTAATAAGCCCGATATAGTGGTGATAGACCGATTAGCGCGCCGCACAATGATAATCGATGTTACCATTCCACATGACGAGAACCTCGTGAAAGCTGAGAAAGAGAAACAAATCAAGTATCTTGACTTAGCGCACGAGGTTGTCGACATGTGGAATGTGGACTCGGCTGTCATTGTGCCGATCGTCGTTACGGCCAATGGCTTGATAGCCAAAAGCTTCGACGACCACCTGTCGAAGCTGGCGTTGCGCAGTTGGGTAAAGGGCCTGATACAGAAAGCAGTACTCCTCGATACGGCTCGTATTGTGAGGAGGTTCCTTTCTCTGGAGCCCTAACCACCGGTAGCTTGGACCCAGCTCCCGACACCGGCGGACTACTATTTTTATATTTTTAAATGTTTTTTATTGTTTTTTTTTTTGTTATTGAAATATTTAAAAATATAAAATGTATGTGTAAGAAAATAAATAAAGAGAATAATAATAATATCTTGGGACAACTCACACACGGCCATCTGATCCCAAGCTAAGCAGAGCTTGTGTTATGGTAACCAGACAACTGATATACATACTTATATAATTTATAAATACATACATATTATAGATAAATTACACCCAGACACAGAACAAACAATAATGCTCATCACACAAAGTTTGTCCTGGGTGGGAATCGAACCCACGACCTCCGGCTTTGCAGTCAGGGTCACTAACCACTAGACCAACAGGCCAGTCAATTGAATGGTTTCTATTGAACTACAATTTTTAGCTGGTCAGGCAAATACAAATTTAGTAAAAGCGTCGATAACCACCAAAATATAAGTGTTTCCTTTACGAGTTTTGGCAAAAGGACCTAAATGGTCAGCGTGCAACGTATGCATAGGTATGGCTGGCTTGTTAATTGGATATAATTCACCCTCCAACTTACCATAGTTGCCCTTATTAAACGCACATTGTAAACAAGAGTTTATGTATTTTCGTATAAATCTAGTCATGCCTTCAAACCAAAATTGAGCCTTAATTGCATTTTCACATTTTTCAAAACCAGGGTGGCCTATCTGATCATGAAGTTTTTGTAGTACACCGTATTTAGCTAACTTAGGGATGACAAACCGCTCTCCAGCAACAGTTTTCCTGTAGAGTATATTATCTTTTACTATATAATTTACAGATAAATTTGAATCGGAGTTATCACGAAGTCTAGAAATAACGTTTTGTATATTATCATCTTGTATCTGTAGGGTTATTAACCAATCGGAATTTTCAATCATAAGTATTGCATTAGTCGCAGGATTCCTACTTAACGCATCTACGTGCCTCATACGTTTCCCTGGCCTATATTCAATCTCAAGATCAAATTCTTGTATTGTGAGCCACCAACGAGCTATTCGCGGTATTAAATCTCGTTTTACAAGAGTTGTCCTTAATGCTGAGCAGTCTGTAATGACTTTAACTTTAATCCCTGTTAAATATATTCGGAATCGCTTAAGAGATTCAACGACAGCAAGCGTCTCAAGCTCGTAACTATGGTAGTGCTTTTCTTCATTACTTGTCACCCTACTAAAATAAGCAATTGGTTTTAAGCTATTATCTGTTTGATATTGCATAAGGATCCCACCTAAGCCTATTTTGCTGGCATCTGTGTGCAATTCAGTCTTTGCATCAGAGTTGTAAATAGCTAAAACTGGCCTTACAACCAGACGCTGCTTGAGACCTTGAAATGCATTTTCTTGATCAGAACTCCAATGCCACTTGACATCTTTTTTCGTGAGTTCAGTTAAGGGGCGAGCAATTTGGGCAAAATTTTGAATAAATATTCTAAAGTACGACGTCAATCCGATAAATTGCCTAATCTCATGTACATTTCGCGGCCTATTATATTCTGCGACACATTTTATTTTCGCTTGCCCTGGTTGTATTGTCCCAGCTGAAATCTCATGGCCTAGGTACGTAGCGGTACGTTTAAGAAAAGAACATTTACGTAAATTTAGTTTCAAATTTGCCTGGGTCAATAATTGTAATACTTTCTCTAAGAGCACAAACCCTTCCTGAATTGATTCCGTAGGTAACATGACGTCCCCACCGAGTGTGTCCCCACGTTGCCGTCGTGGTGGGGCTTGTGTGTCTCAGTGATCTTGTGAGCTTTGCCGGTAGAGTTACTCATGCCGGAAAGGTCCAAGTGAGAGACCAGACCAAGAGGGACACGAGAGGGGCACACCGTTCGGAGACTTGAGCGGTGTTCGGGTCTTCGGACGGTGTGCGTTTCGGAAGGAAACTTGCTCACTGCTTTCTGGTACGCGTCTGCTTATCAGACGTGACTGTGAAGGCAGTGAGCATGAGGAGAGAGAGAGAGGCCCTGAGAAAGGGCGGAGAACGGGACCGCACCCTTAAAAAGGAACATAATGGAAAATAAGACAAACGAAAGAGAACTACCCCAGGGCGGTACCGGCTGCACAGCAGAAGGAGAATCCGCCACGCGTCAAGCGTCAAGCCCCACGTATTCTGGGGGGGGCAACGTATGTCTTCCGCTTGCCAGTGGCAACATGAGCCGAGGAGGCTCCCGATCCGAGGCATCCTTTGAGGAATTGATCGGTTTTAGTTTTAGTACGCCTGACAAGGTGTCGGGTGGGCGTGGTGTGGGCGCTCCCTCCAAACTTTGGAGGAAGAGCTCGCTGGATCGTCGGGGGAATGCGGGTTCAGATTCTGACTGCACATCTGTCGTCAGTTCGGCGAGCTCTGGACGAGAGGGAGTGGGGGCCACTGCGGAGAAGTTTCTCCGCAAGCGGCCAAGACCGAAGGATGACCGGGGGTCATCCTCCAATGGAGAGACGGTCTCGGCCCGCAAAATCCCTACCAGCGGGCGGGGTAAGGCCCGGCAAGGAGGCCGGGGAAGGGGTCTCGTCTCCCAGGAGGCGACCCAGCAAGCGTCGAGGCTTGCTGAGGAGGGGTGCCACCCTGAAGCGACCGGACAAAGGGCTCCTCCCTCGGCTTCTTCCGGCGGTGAACCGGACACCGCTGGCGGCTCCGACGGTCGTAAGGCTAGGTTCGCGGAGATAGTGGAGGCCGCGGTCCGCGATGTCGCCTCAAAGCGAATTCAGCCGAATCGCAATAGGGCTAGCAGCGCGGCCACGGCCTCCATTTTGGCGGCTGCGGAGGAGGCCTTCGGATATCGCAGATCTCCGCCTGCGGACGAAATGACCAGGCTGCGAGCGGAGGTCACCCGCTTGGCGGCTGCCACGGAGCTTCTCCAAAAGGAGAACGAGAAGCTCCGAGCAGACCTGGCCGGGCTCCGAGGAGCAGGCTCGAAGGAGGCTCCTAAAGGGGGGCGCAAAGGCGGGCAAAGCCAAACCGTGCCAGCGGAGAACCAGGTGCTGGACCTAGTGCGGCAGGAGCTGGCTGCCTTCCGGGAACGGTTCTCTGTCCTGGAGGGCATCGTCCTGCGCCCTCCTCTTGCGGCGAGCCAAAAGCCCTCGAGCCAGAAGGAGGCGGCTTCATACGCGGCCGCCGCAGCAGTCATACCACCGTCGGCGGGTCAGGCTAACCCAGGGGCCGGGCTGGCACCCGCAAAGACTCCTGCACCGGGGAAAACGGCGCCGGCCAAAAAGAAAAAGGGCAAGACGGCTGCACTGAACCGGGCAGCGAAGGCATCAGCGCCAGCGGTGCCCCAGCAGCCCCCGTCCCTGCCTTCAAATTCTCCTGCGACCGAAGCTGGATGGCAAGTGGCCGGAGAGAAAAAGAAGGCGTCAAAGGCAACCAGGGCGGCTAGGAAAAGGCAGAGGAAGCGGCGGCAGAAGGAGCGAAGCGTGGCGGCTGCGCTCCGCGCCCCCAGGACCGCGGCTGTAGTGCTCACACTACAGCCGGAAGCGGTAAAGAGGGGCGTTACCTACAGCGACGTGCTCACCAAGGCGAAGCAGGCGGTGAACTTTGGTGAGCTAGGCATCGTTGGGGGCCTCCGGCTAAGAGTCACTATGACTGGTGCCCGGATGCTGGCGATCCCCGGGGCAGCCAGCGGCCCAACCGCGGACGCTCTAGCCGAAAGGCTCAGGGCGTCCCTGAATGCGGACGATGCCCGAGTGTCCAGGCCCACCAAGTGCATTGACATGCGCATTTTGGGCCTGGACGACTCCGTCACGGAGGAGGAGGTGGTGGCCGCCGTTGTCAGGACGGGGGGGTGCTCTGCCGAGCAAGTCAAGGCAGGCACCATACGTCCTGACCACACGGGCATGCGAACCACTGTGGTGAGCTGCCCCGTAACGGCGGCCAAAAAGATTTCGGAGGGCCGAAGGCTCCTGGTGGGCTGGGTTTCCGCGCAGGTCAAACTGCTGGAACCCAGACCTCTGAGGTGCTTCCGCTGCCAAGTGGGCAACCACGCGGGAGCTCTGTGTACCTCGGAGGTGGACCGCAGCGGTCTTTGCTTCCGCTGTGGTCAGCCCGGTCATAGGGCTGGCTCGTGTAACGCCGCGCCGTTCTGCGTCGTATGTGCGGCAGCTGGCAAGCCGGCCGATCACTGGGCTGGAGGCAAGACCTGCGCTCCACCCGCCACAGCCAGGGCCAGGAGGAAGCCCTCCGCTATCTCCACCGTCACCGCCGTCTCCGCCGCAGCCACCACCACCGTCGTAGTTTCTGCCGCCACCAACGCCGGTACCGCCGCCGCCACCGCCGCCGCCGCCGCTGCCACTGCGACGGCCACAGTTGAGCCTTCACAGGGGGCTCGGGAGGAGACTGTAATGGAGTGTCAATAACGGCCCCATTACGCCTCCTCCAGGCGAACATCAACCACTGCGCTGCTGCTCAGGACCTGTTGCTCCAGAGCATGGCGCAGTGGTCGATAAATATCGCCGTGGTCGCTGAGCCGTACTTTGTCCCGCCCAGGGAGAACTGGGTGGAGGACCTAGACGGCTCAGTGACCCTAATTTCGTCGGCCTCTGCTGGTACTCCGTCCCTCGAGAGTGTCAAAAGAGGACGGGGTTGCGTAGCAGCACGGTTCGGGGAGATTGTCGTGGTGGGAGTATATTTCTCCCCGAACCGAACTCTCGCCGAGTTCCACGTCTCCCTTACGGAGTTGGTTGACGTCGTCGCCGGGTATCGTTCCCTCCCCGTGCTCGTTCTCGGGGATTTCAACGCCAAACACTTGGCCTGGGGTTCCCGTTACACGAGCACGCGGGGCAGGATGGTGGAGGACTGGGCTCTGGAGACAGGCCTGGTCATCCTAAACCGGGGTACTGTCCCCACGTGTGTGCGTATGCAGGGTGAGTCGGTGGTGGACATTTCGTTCGCCAGCCCTGCTCTGTCACAGCGTGTCATTGACTGGCGCGTCTTAGAGGAGGAGGAGACCTATTCCGACCACCGGTATATCCGGTTTGACGTCTCCGCCCAGACCTCGACCGCGTCGGTCCGACAGACCCCGAGTGGTCCGCGGTGGGCGCTGAAGCAGCTGGACCGGGAGCTTCTCCTGGAAGCCTCGATCGTGCAGGCCTGGGTGTCACCACCGGACAGGCCTGCTGATATCAACGACGAGGCGGAGTGGTTCCGGGAGACCATGTCCGACATATGTGACGTGGCAATGCCTCGGGTCCGGCAAGGAAGCGCCCGCCGGCAGGTGTACTGGTGGTCGCGAGAGCTGGCAGCGCTTCGCGAAGCGTGCGTTGCTGCACGGCGCCAGTACACCAGGCACCGCAGGCTCCGCATCCGCCCTCCAGATGCGCAGGCCAGGGAGGCGGAGCTATACGAGGAGTACAGAGTGGCGAAGACCGCCCTCCGAGCGGGGATCCTGCGGGCCAAAGATCTGGCTCGCAAGGAGATGCTGGAGTCTCTGAACGGGGACCCGTGGGGACGCCCTTATAAAATGGTGCGAGATAAGCTCCGCACCTGGGCCCCCCCGCTGACGCAGAGTCTCCGGCCCCAGCTTGTTGAGGACGTGGTGAGCGCTCTGTTCCCTTCGCGAGGGGAGCACACTCCTCCGCCTATGGCTCCGCCACCTGCGGTGCCCGTTGCGGACCATTCCGACGACGACGACGTTCCGGAAGTGACCGAGGTAGACCTAAGAGTAGCGGTCAACCGGCTTAAGGCCAGAAACACCGCCCCAGGACCTGACGGCTTACCTGGGAAAGCCTGGGTCCTGGCCTTGGAGGCTCTCGGGCCTCGACTAAGGGGGTTTTTAAGCGCATGCTTGGAGAGGGGCCAGTTCCCACTTCGTTGGAAGACGGGGAAACTGGTCCTCATTAAGAAGCCGGGGCGCCCTGCGGACTCTCCGTCCGCATACCGGCCCATCGTGCTGCTCGACGAGGTGGGCAAGCTCTTTGAAAGAGTTATAGCAAACCGCCTCGTCGCGCACCTGGTGAGGGTGGGGCCGGATCTGGCAGATAATCAGTTCGGTTTCCGCACGGGGCGCTCGACGGTGGATGCCATCATGCGCGTGAGAGCTCTCACGACGGGGGAAGCAGTATCCCGGGGCAGGGTCGTCTTGGCGGTGTCTCTTGACATCGCCAACGCCTTCAACACCCTTCCATGGAGCTGCATTAGAGAGGCACTCCGGTATCACCGGATGCCGACCTACCTCCGTCGCGTGGTCGAGGCCTATCTGACGGATAGGGCCGTCATCTACCCCGGTCACGAGGGAGAGTGGATTCGGCGAGAGATGTCGTGCGGTGTTCCACAGGGCTCGGTTCTGGGGCCTTGTCTGTGGGACATCGGCTACGACTGGGTGCTGCGTGCCAACCTCCCTAGCGGCGTCAGCGTGATTTGTTACGCTGACGACACGCTCGTCCTGGCTCAGGGGGGGTCGCACCAGGCGGCGGCCGACTTAATGACACGCGGGGTTGCGATAGTCGTTGAGAGAATCCGGCAATTGGGTCTCGAGGTGGCCTTGCACAAGTCCGAGGCCATGTGCTTTCATGGTCCTCGGAACAAGCCACCACCGGGATCCCAAATAACGGTAGGAGGGGTTCACATCGGCGTCGGGTCGACGATCAAGTATCTGGGACTCGTTCTCGATAGCCGATGGAACTTCGTCGAGCATTTCCGACGTTTGGCTCCCAGACTGGGGCGGGCCGGGGCTGCTTTCAAGCGGCTTCTGCCCAATCTAGGGGGTCCAAACGCCTCCTGCCGGAGGCTCTATGCGGGGATCGTGCGGTCCATGGCCCTTTATGGGGCCCCAGTTTGGGCTTTGGAGCTAAAGAAGCGTCCAGCCCGACAATTGAACGCGTCACAAAGGGTCATGGCCATCCGGCTGACCCGGGGATACCGCACGATCTCGGGCGAGGCGGCGAGCCTCCTTGCCGGATTGCCGCCATGGGATCTGGAGGCGAGAGCCCTCGCGCACGTCCACGCGCGGCGCGTGGAGGCGCTACGCCGGGGCGAAACTCCGCTGCCGCGGCAAATTGCAGCGTGGCGGACGGAGCTCCGGCAAGACACCATGGCGGTATGGAGTCAGCGACTGTCGCAACCCAGTGCAGGGCACGCCACAATTGCGGCGATAGTGCCCCTCTTTGAGGAGTGGCTGGAGAGGCGCCACGGCGTCCTCACCTTCCGCTTGACGCAGGTACTCACCGGACACGGTTGTTTCGGTAGGTACCTGTTTCGGATTCGGCGGGAGGAAACGCCCGGGTGTTTTCACTGTGACGATCGCCCGGAGGACACGGTGGAGCATACGGTGGAGGTCTGCCCTGCTTGGGCGGAACACCGCCGTGTCCTCGTCGAGGCGATCGGCGGCGGCGACCTCTCGCGTCCGGCCCTGGTTCAATCCATGGTCCGGAGCGAGGAGGCATGGGAAGCCGTCACCTCCTTCTGCGAAGCAGTAATGCTAGTAAAGGAGGAGGCGGGCCGCGTGAGGGAGAGACAACCCTCACGCCCCAACCGCCGCAACATAGGGAGACGCCCCGGGCGTCGGGGGTCGCTGGGCGATTCCCGGCCACCGTAGGCGCGGGTCTGCGGACGGCGAGTGTTGGGTGGCTCGCCATCCGATCAAAGCCAGGCCCGGGTCGACGGCGCGTTGTGTTCCACGCGCGCCTCAAAGAGATGTCAGCATAGCAGTAGGGGCCCGTTAGGGCCAGAGCCTGCCAGAGTTGCGGACTATGTTCGAAAGAGTTACCGCGGCCCTGGAAAGCAAGGGCACTAGGAGGAGCACGGATGGGTTTTAGTCAGTAAGAGTCTGACACTCCCTTCCGCTCTGCCCAGAGCGGGAGAAGTCATTTGATGATTTCCCATCCATAAAAAAAAAAAAAAAAAAAGGTAACATGACGTCATCAAGGTACAGGGCAATGTTTTGATCGACTCTACCTAGCGTCATTTGAATTAAACGAGAGAATACTGCCGGGGCATTGGCCAGACCAAAGGGCATTTTCAAAAACTCATACTGGCCTGATGGAGTAACGAATGCAGTCTTCGATATTGAGTCTTCATGAAGGCTGACTTGATAGTACCCTTGGGCAAGGTCAAGGGTGGTGAAATAGAACTTGCCTGATAAATTACTAACCTGGTCTTCGATAAGCGGTAAAGGATACCTATCTTTCACAGTATTAGCATTTAATGCCCTATAATCCACACAAAGCCTGTAATCCCCACCCTTCTTCTTAACCAGTACCACTGGACTAGCGTAATCAGACATTGACTCTCTAATGATACCTGCTTCTAATAAATCTTTAACTTTTCCATTAACAATTTCATTTTCTTTATGCGACAATCTATAGGGCTTGCAATAAACAGGCTGGTGATTAATTGTACGAATTTGCATCCTTATAAGATCAGTACAACCTAAATCTTTAGTAGTTCTGGCAAATGAGTGAGCATACTTATTTAAAAGCTCTAGTAATTGTTTGTTTTCATTATCACTAAGGTGGCCCTTATCAATATCTGTTAAGCTAATATGCATATTATTCGTGTCTGGACTATCTATGGCTAGTACTCTAGACTCACTACTAAATGCTGGTACTGTTTTCAACTCCGCTCTAGCTATCAACCTATGAGATTCCCAAACTACATCAACATGACCTAGGTTTACAACTTTCAAATAAGAATGGTTTGAATTAATAATAGCTGAAGGAATTAAATACGTTAAATTACCTAACTGAATCCATACTGTGTGCGTTAAAAATGTGTCCTCTTTTCCAATGTTTTGTCTGTAGCCAACATAAACTTCTATGTATAATTGATTTTGCTTTGGTATTGTAACATTATGCTTTATATAAACTGGAAATTTTTCAATAAAGTCCGTTGCATGTAATTTTATATCCGTAAATATATCCGGTATAGTTTCACTTGGTACAAAACGTACAGAAGAAGCAGAAGTGACTAAACTAACATCCTTACTATTAATCATTGTTTGACCAATTAATAGCTCAATATCTGATGTAATATAATTAACTATTTCGACCACACCATATAATTTTACATTATCTATCAAAACACTTAGGCAACATGAACCGAGTGAGTTTACACATGCTCCTCCAAAACCTTTCATGACAGTTGCACTAGGCTCCATTTTAATTTGCAAGTTTTCAGCTTCTGTGAGACAAAGCATGTTGATTTTACTGCCAGTATCTATGTAAGCTCTGAGCTGGTGTCCATTTACCATCACAGTTCTTTTGTAAATATCAACATAAATATCATAGGTAATACACAGTACTTGACTAACTTTTTGTGGTTGCTGTCGCGAACTCCCGGCGCCAAACCAGCAATCCGCCGTGGTGTGACCGCTGCGCCGGCAGGTCTCGCAGCACAGCCGCTGTCTGCAGTTCCGCGCCTCGTGGCCCGGCCGCCGACACATGTAGCATATCTTCGGCTGGAGCTGATGACCCGATGTTGAGCTTGGCATGGTGCTGCTCGCTCCTCTTCTCCACGTACTCGTCGATTTCCGCACAGTATATGTCTCCACTCGTTTGAAATTTTCCAATGAAGATAGGTAGCCATAGTAAAGTTGTTCAGGAGTTTCACAACTATATGCTTTGGCATTAGCTCTCAATTCAGTAGGCAGTCCACGTATTATGCAGGAAATAGCTCCTTCACCGTCTATGTTGCATTTCTTCAGTAGGGATAATTTTTCATGATAATACTTCGTCATCGTCTCTTTATCTTCCTTTGTCCTTGCCAGCATACGTTCCAATTTGTCCACGTAGTCAGTCGATCGAGGAAAAGCGACCTGGAGCATTTCCTTCCAGCCATCCCATGTCAAATTGTAGTTTTCAAGGTCGTCATACCATTCTCGAGCAGCGCCACGCAACCGCAGTTGCATAATAAATGTTCGATCGGTGTTGTCCCAGCCATACACATCGACTAGTTGGTCTATTTTGTGGAGCCAACCTATAACGTTGCTGTTGTTGTCTTCGGGTCGAAATTTAGGAATAACTTCGGCATCGCTGGGAGCAACATGTCGTTTTTTGGGCGACTTGGTCTAAAGGTCTTCAGAGAAAAAAATTTCACTATTTTCATCTGCCAAACTGTTCTTTTGTTTGCGTTTTCCCAAACCGTGAAAATATGGTCCTGACATTTTATTACGATCCCACTTCTGAAATGATACTCAGTAGTAGGGTTCACACAATTAAACACGAACTATAATTCACATTCAGTCTGTATTTGGGCAGAGCAACGTTTATAACACTAGTTCACAATATAATGAATGCCTCCCTTTACATACATTTATCCACCATATTTTAGAATCAACTGTCAGTTAATCAGTTAATTACTTAATATGTTATGAATACTAAATTATTGTTATAAAAATCAAATAAATGACTTATTATGGGAAAACAAATACAAAGAATATTATTTAGATATTAATGAGAATATTTGAAAGTAATTTAGGCATAATTAAGGAACTACTACGTCATAACCGTCGAGTATCTATTTGGTACTTCTTAACAGTAGCCAGGCCACGGACGCCGGGAAATCTACGTCGGACCCAAAAAGAGCCCGATAGAAGCGCCCGTGAAGCTCCTTGCCTTTCCATACCTCCTTGCGGTCATCTGTAGTAAGTATCACAGGTTTGCGCCAGTTCTCTTTAGCCATGGACAACGGGGTGAGTCCCTTGTCCACTGCGACCACATCTCGGTGCATACCCACATCGACTTTGAGAAAATATTCTCTGAGACTGCACATCTCGCGATTGTGGAGAGTCTTAGCATTTAAAAAGCCTCGACCTCCACACTTCCGCGGGATGTACAGTCTCATCACCGACGATCGTGGGTGATGCATCCGGTTTGCAGTCAGCAGTATACGGACCCTCCTATCCAGGGCGTCGAGTTCAGTTTGAGTCCATTTGAGTATGCCGAAAGAGTACATTAATACTGGCATGACCCAACCGTTGAAGGCGCGCACCTTATTTCAGCCCGACAAAAGGCTGTTCAAAACCTTTTTTAGGCGGCCAAAGAAGCGCTCCTTCAGCGATTGTTTCATGTCAGTACCGTTAATGCCCAACGCTTCCGACATACCCAAATACTTATAGGTTTCGGTCGAGCTGAGGGATCTAACCTGTATGGAATCCGAGAGTTGAATTCCCTCAGATTCCATAATCTCCCCTTTCTTTACATGCATGACTGCACATTTGTCCACACCAAATTCCATCCTGATGGCGCTACTGAAAGTTTCAGTTACCTTCAGTAGCTCCATCCGTCGCAAATTGTTAGGGGCAAAGAGTTTCAAGTCATCCATGTAAAGAAGGTGAGATATGGTTTGACCACCTCTTCTCAACCACTATCGAGACTATGTTCTAGGCTATTGAGCCTAGACCTGAATCCTCCAGCAGTGTGCTAAGAGGAATCAGAGCTAAGCAGAACCAAAGTGGACTCAAACTGTCGCCCTGAAATATTCCCCGTTTAATCCATACAGGCTCATCGTTCCCTTGAATCGGTCGACATCCTGGATAGCGAAGGACCGTTTTCCAATGCCTCATACATGACTCAAGAAAGGTGCGTAGAGTTGCATCTATTTTGTACAACTCCAGCCATGCCTCATGAGCCATGTATGTGGCACAGAGTCATAGGCCTTCTTGTAATCTATCCAACATGTCGACAGATCCTTGCGGGATCGACGAACCTGATGGCTTATGGCCATGTCTATGAGGAGTAGCTCCTTAGTGCCGCTGGACCCCTTCCTACATCCATTCTGAGAGGCGGACATAATTGAATTAGTGTCAATGTGATCATTAATTTTCACTCTCAGAATGGATGTAAGAAGTCAGCGATTGTTTCATGTCAGTACCGTTAATGCCCAACGCCTCCGACATACCCAAATACTTATAGGTTTCGGTCGAGCTGAGGGATCTAACCTGTATGGAATCCGAGAGTTGAATTCCCTCAGATTCCATAATCTCCCCTTTCTTTACATGCATGACTGCACATTATTATTATTATTATTATTCTCTTTATTCATCTTTTAAACATACTTTTTATATTTTTAAATATTTCAATAACAAAAAAAAACACAATAAAAAAACATTTAAAAATATAAAAATAATAGTCCGCCGGTGTCGGGAGCTGGGTCCAAGCTACCGGTGGTTAGGGCTCCAGAGAAAGGAACCTCCTCACAATACGAGCCGTATCGAGGAGTACTGCCTTCTGTATCAGGCCCTTTACCCAACTGCGTAACGCCAGCTTCGACAGGTGGTCGTCGAAGCTTTTGGCTATCAAGGCATTGGCCGTAACGACGATCGGCACAATGACAGCCGAGTCCACATTCCACATGTCGACAACCTCGTGTGCTAAGTCAAGATACCGATCCTTAAAACAACAAATGGCGTAAAAGCCAAAAAGCTACTTTTCAGGAGAGCCAAAAAACTAAAATGAGTAACTTTGTTTCCTCAATATCTCTCAAAGTAGTAAAGCTATAGTAACCAATTAAAGTTGTATTTTCTTAGAATTTTCATGTGTATAATTATAAAAACCTAATATTGTAGGGCCTATGCTAGTTTCCGAGATAGCATGTCTTTTACTACAAAAAATTTTGCTCTAACTGGCCTTTACGCCGTGAATTTTATACTTTGCAAGTTAAACAGGTTATGCGCACTTGGAGTAAAAGACTTAGGGAACATCTATGTTTGGATTTTTGAAGAAATAAAAGACAAATATAATTACCGAATGTATTAATTATTGCAATAAATACAACACAAAATTTTGAAAAAGTACCAGTAAATCTAACATTTCGGATCGATGTAGTTATCTAAATTATGCCATGAACGCTATTTTTAGCGAAGAATGAATTGAGAAATTAAATTCAACATGAACATCAACATCAATTAAACAAACATCAACGAAATTGAAAAAAATCAACGAAAGTATTAAATATTGTAATAAAATAATACAAATTTTGAAAAAAATAAAAAGAAATAAGAAAATTTGAAATTTCGTATCAATTTACTTTCTAAATCGGTACTATAAATGCTATTTTTTAACGACGAAATAAAAAAAAATTGAACATCAACTATTAAAATTTGGATCGAACTTAATCAAACACTTTCACCTCGTACTGATGTTTACAAACAAATCAGTCTTAAATTTACCAATTACAGTTTTAATAACTAAATTGCGATTATTATTATTTTATATAAACTAACTAAAATACCACTATTATTAGAATCAGTCTAAATAATCAGTCCTTGCGGTAGAATTTTAATTAGTCTTAGAATGCAGTTGTACAAGAAAATTAAGTATTAATTACTTACTGCATAAAATATTTAAATAAATGAGTATTTTCTACCAAACTATCTGCTTAAAAGTAGTTAAAAATATAATAGGTAACAGAATTGTGGTACCTAATAGGTAACAAGTTTAATAATTAGTCGACATCATTATTTTCATCATTATCATCTTCTTCATCAGTCTCGATCAGAGTATCTTTCTTATCACCGATGTAAGGTAAGTCTAAGTAGTCTTTATGGAACCTCTTCGGTATTGTCCCATCTAGACATAATTTTTTCAAATCTTTATATTTCAGAGCAGAAATTGGTATTTTTTCTGAATAAGCTTTTGGCAAAGTAAAGGTATTTAATTCTTCCAAGTAAGTTTGGTCTTCATTTTTAGCTTCGGACGCTCTCTTGGCCTTTCCCTTTCCTTTCCCTTTCTTTGTTGGTTTCTCAAATAAAATAACTGTCCTGGCTACGGCATCTTCTTTCATGGAATACTTTATATCAATTTTATTAAGATGCTTTTTCTTGAAAGTAGCTATGCGTATATCTTTGAAATTGATATTTTTACAAGTATCTTTCGTAAAAGTTTTTGACGCAATTTCTTCCCAATTTATAAAATCTGTGTGCTCCAAAACATGAACATTATACGGTCTAACTGTTTTTCTTGCTGCTTCAAAATAGGAACTCCATTGAGTAGGACTCCATACTATAATTTTTCGAACTTCCTTCTCAATTGTGGCGTGTACTGAATCAACGGGCATGTACGTGTGCCCTGGAAGCAGGTAATTTATTTGTATAATCTGTAAATTGACAGACTTTGCTAAAAAGTAATTTAATACGGATAGAACGACTTTATTTTTATTTTGACCTGTACATGAATCACAATACAAAAGAGCAGTTTCAACACCTTGCTTGTCCAACTCTTTAAGGTATAAATATAAACAAGTAGCTATTTCCGTACTGCCTCTTCTTCCGTCACACTCACCCCATGTGAAACAGTAAACATTTCGTGTTAAGCTCTCGTACACAGTTAAATTGAAAACAGCGTATTTTCTTGCGTAGTATAATAACATGGATTCACCATAAGGTGTGTTTAAAACCTTTTGAAGATCGAAACTACTACACATGGTTTTACCATCATTTAGAGCTTGGTGTGCTTTATATCTTCTTTTCATAGCGACTTTCTCTTCCAAATGTTTTTTGTAGATCTCTTTGTCTCTTTCAGTCATTTCATCACACAAATTTTCTGCTTTGAGACACAAAACACACTTATCTTTTTTGGGAGTGTGAAACCCTAAATCATATTCTGTGTTAAATATATGTCTAAAAGTGACTTCGCTCACGATTTCTAGCCCTTGTTTTTTGCAG
The DNA here is from genome assembly GCA_947386135.1 of Melanchra persicariae. Classification (NCBI taxonomy): domain Eukaryota; kingdom Metazoa; phylum Arthropoda; class Insecta; order Lepidoptera; family Noctuidae; genus Melanchra; species Melanchra persicariae. The sequence continues at coordinate 34,021,481 of OX376643.1, forward strand.
TGTTCAAGGTACAGTCTGTACAAATTTGATAAATTTCGCAACTCTTGTGGAAGATACATCCGTTTACTGTTCTTTCTATTGTAATGTGAGGGACAAGCAGGAAGATTTTCTATGTATTTTCGTACAATTATTTTCACAGGTTCTGAATATTTATTGGGAGCATGTCTTTTTCTTGATTCTTTCAGTGACATGCCTTCTTCTGCCTTAGCTATAGTGTATAACAACACTTTTTGCGTTATATCCAAAGTACAAAGTAGAAATTTTTGGCATATTTTTTTGTGATCTTCACCGTCATTAATGTAATAATCAATTGTCAATGATCTTTTGTTAGATTCAACTCTTTTTCTCCGTATGTTTTCCGTATGAGCACAGCGAACCAACCAATCATGTTGTCTTTGACGGTCAAGACTCCAATAAAAGTTAAAAATCGATTGTCTGCGTTCTTCACTTATATTATAACAACCTCTTTTACAAATGCCTTCTACACACGGATTCCTTTTCATAGATTTTGCTGGAACTGTGTCGCCCTTTTTCCTGACATATTCTTTACCTTCTTCTTTAAGTTTTCTATTTAATTTGTAGGTATTTATACGTTTCTCTTTTTTTACTATAGCTATCTCAGCGCTGGACTTAGTCTTTGTTCTTTTTTTCTTCTTCCCTTTTTTCTTAATTTGTTCATCGTCACTGTTAGAAGTACTACTGCCAGTCCAAATGTCAGAACTACCACCAGAAAAATCTCCTTGTTCTTCGTCGGATTTAAAATCCAGATACGATTTTTTCGATGCTTTTGTAGATTTCCGTTTTTCACGACTTGCTTGAATAGAAGTGACTGGCTCTGTATTGCTGCTGTTATCCTCGGGTTCGGTGTACGTATGTTGTTGGTAAGTATCTTCCGCAACCGGTTGATCAAGAGCCCGGGGGATGTTGGTTGCTTCGGTCCTGCTACCATCGAGTTTAGTATAGGTATCATATTGGTGAGTATCATCCTCTACAGCTTGAGTCGGAGTTGAGGAATTGACCGGAGCCACGTTGAGTTCGACACTGGTCTGGTATTGGTGAGTATTGTTCAAGTCAGATAATAATACAGAAGGCGAGATGCTGAACTGAGTTTCTTCGGGTCCGGTGTAAGTATGTTCCGCAACAGGTTGATCAAAAGTCTGAAGATTGTTGTAAGCTTCTGTCCCATTAACATCGACTTCGGTATAGGTATGATATTGATGAGTATCAATCACTGCAGCTGGAATAGCAGATGAAAAGTTAGCCGGTGCTGCGTTGAGTTCGATGCAGGTCAGATGTTGGTGAGTATTATATGAAACAGCTTCAAGAGGAGGTGAATTTACTAGTACTGCTTCGAGTCCAATGCAAGTTGGATGTTGGTGAACACCTTGACTAAGACGCGAGGAACCGGACCGTGTAGCGGTATTAACTTTGGGTCCGATGCAGTCTGGTGGTGTTAATGCAGAATAAGTAATGTACTTAGCAGGTATGGAAGTGATTATTTCACGTTCTGTAGACATTATTTCTTTGTCAGCGACCTTATACGGACTAATGGCAGGACTCTTAAAAAAATTGTGAGATCGTGATAAGCTTATCGTAGACGTATTAATACTTTCATCTGAAGAATCACTGTTTTCAACCCGCACATTACAATGTTTCTGTTGTACTTTGACTGGTGTATCAATGTCGCTATTTTCTATGACATCCATGCTGCTATCTTCTGAATAATTGATAGCTTGTGTTTTAATAGAACATTTGTCCTTATTGACTGGTACACGGATATTGCTACATTCAGGCGGTTGCACGTCCTCAGGAAATGATCTGCAACGATGAAAATAATTGTTGGTAATCATGGCCTTTAAAGTCTACTTTTCTGGATGGAGGAATATAGGTAGGTAGCGTTCGTATATAAAAGATGTCACACGTCGATCTCAAACGGTTTAATTTTTGAGACTAATTCGAAGTAATCAAAGGTAGTAAGGAATAATATTCATAGTAACCTACTATAACTAGGTACAAACAACGAACGACGACGCACTGATGCACCACGGCTAAACAAATGGGTAAAAAGGTAGTACCATTGATACAAAGAAATATTATTATAGGTAGGCAGGTTATACTATATCTAGATTTTAGGTACAAAAACTAGGTACGTCTTTCTACTATAACAATTAATGGGTAGGTACATCACAATTTTTTAAGTACTATTTTATCTACATTGTTTTTAATAGTCCGTCGTCCAGATCTCGACTTTTAGACCGTCTTTACTTTGTTGTCAGACTATAATGTTAATAATGAGCATTTCATAGGTTTCCCCAAATATTGGCATTTAACATTTGGGGACAACACCTAAACAGGATGCGTGTTGATGTAACACAAGACCAAGTTAACTTTCAACTGAACGAAGTCTCAATTTCTTTACAAAAACTAATGTTTATTTTAATCATCACTTTCAAAGGGAAAGGGTCGAGATCAAGGTCAAAATTCATAACATAAGCCTTTTTGATCTCTGACCTCGTCCTTCCTTCAGACTTTCTTAAAAACACTAATGTGAGAAAAGTAAGTGTGTTGAAAGAAATTAACTAAAAACTTCGTTTAGTTGACAACGCATTGAAATTAGGTCTCAAGTTAACTTAGTCGTATGTTTCATCAACACACTTCCGTTTGGCTCAACAGACGCCGATATTTGGAGACATCCATGAGGGGCGCATATTAACATCATAGTCCGACAACAAAGTATAGGCGGTCTAAAAATCGAGGTCTAGACGAACGGACAAGCTACGGACATGTTAACACAATGTTAAGTTTTAACATGTTTCGGAATAATGACGTAATGAACCTATTGTACCTAGATATTGTGATACCATTGTTTTAAAAGCCAAAGAATAAACAATATTAAATGTAAATTTTGTAGTAAAAGCCAAACAAACAACAACATTTAAGACAGTTTTGTGCAGTAAAATGCAATTACATTTTACTTTCAGTACGATAATTTATGATAAAATCGCTTTTTGTTTTAATTAAAAATAATGTTGTACATAACCTCGGACATTGACAGTATATAACACTAGCTGCGCCCCGTGGTTTTGCCCTCGTAAATCTTGTTTCCGCGAGGATTTCGGGGTATAAAGCAGTCTAACTGTGTTAATTCGTCTCTTTCTAATCTACATACCTACCTGCCAAGTTCCATGGAAACCAGTGCAATAGTTTTTGCGTGAAGAGATAAAAAGATACACATAGATACAAACTAATAAACTTTCACCTTTATAATAATATTAATGTGCTAAATCTTTGCTACTAAGTATCTAATCATAATAATATAAAAATAATATCTAATATAAAAATAAAAAAATAACTTAATAGGCACTTACCTTTTGTTACATCTACGACTTTTACGAGATGACAGTATTGATTCCAGCGATTGTTTTCTACGTAGTAAAGAATCTAGTTGACGGCTTTTATCATCCATTTTAATATTTCTAGAGATAACTAGTACAAAACACGTCACACATCTGCTTTGCTCAAACTCATTTTGCAGACTAAACGCGCGCGGCATGGTGAGTACCTACTTGCGTACGCGCGAATCGTCGCGGTGTGTGTGCGTCCACACTGAATGCGTGGCGGGCGCGACAAGCTGGAACGTGCGGTGGCCACACTGATGCGTAATCTTTTGTAGCGGTTTGACGTATCAGATGTCGCAAACAATTAAATCATAAAAAAATATTAATTTTACTAGTTTTTTTATGAAAAAATACATTGAAAACCATTTTCCTACCGTCTTGGTTTTTACGATCAAGAGATAAACACTCGGTTTTAATTATTACGCTAAAAAATTGACGTATAAGCCAATTATAATAAAATATTGTCTTTTACGACATTATTAACATTTTATATTTGTAAAACTTAATTCTATTAAATTGTAGTAAAAGCCTATTTTTAAAAGTCTTGCATTTTAAAACAAGTTGTCTTTGATATTATTTACTTCGATATAATCGTAAAATGTAATATTAACCACATCACTAAGAAATTAAGTCTTTTACGCCCCAAATTTGCAGTTTTCGATTTTAATATTGGTTATAACGACACAAATCATAAAATTATTGGAATTTTTTCTTAAAAAATATTGGATGTAAGAGCCATTTTTTTGCGAATTTGAACATTTCAAATATACAGATCGATAGAGCTTCAAAAACTGAACAAAATGGCATTTATAAGTCATTTTGGCCAAAATGGCTTTTACGCCATTTGTTGTTTTAAGGATCGATACTTGATTTGTTTCTCTTTCTCAGCTTTCACGAGGTTCTCGTCATGTGGAATGGTAACATCGATTATCATTGTGCGGCGCGCTAATCGGTTTAACACTACTATATTGGGCTTGTTAGCTATGATAGTCCTATCAGTGATAATAGACCGATCCCAGTACAACGTGACATGGTCATTTTCGAGAACTGGGTCGGGCACATACTTGTAATACGGTACCTCAGAATCCACAAGTTCGTATTTCAGAGCAAGTTGCTGGTGAATAATCCTGGCCACTTGGTTATGCCTGTGCAAGTACTCGCCGTTAGCCAGACGAGAACAACCAGAGATAATATGTCTGATGGACTCACCCGGACGGTGGCATGCCCGACTCACGTCAACCGTCCCGTCCTGAAGGACGGGACGAACAACTACCGGAGGCATATTATGAATAATATGTCTCCGGTAGTTGTTCGTCAAGATAACTTCGTCCATAATTGCACAAACAAAACCTTCAGTTTCTCCGAAGAGATCACCGAAACGTAGCCAGGCCACGGACGCTGAGAAATCTACGTCGGACCCATAAAGAGCCCGATAGAAGCACCCGTGAAGCTCCTTGCCTTTCCATACCACCTTGCGGTCATCTGTAGTAAGTATTACAGGTTTGCGTCAGTTCTCTTTAGCCATGGACAACGGGGTGAGTCCCTTGTCCACTGCGACCACATCTCAGTGCATACCCACATCGGCTTGAGAAAATATTCTCTGAGACTGCACATCTCGCGGTTGTGGAGAGTCTTAGCATTTAAAAAGCCTCGACCTCCACACTTCCGCGGGATGTACAGTCTCATCACCGACGATCGTGGGTGATGCATCCGATTTGCGGTCAGCAGTGTACGGACTCTTCTATCCAGGGCGTCGAGTTCGGTTTGAGTCCATTTGAGTATGCCGAAAGAGTACATTAATACCGGCATGACCCAACCGTTGAAGGCACGCACCTTATTTCCGCCCGACAAAAGGCTGTTTAAAACCTTTTTCAGGCGGCCAAAGAAGCGCTCCTTCAGCGATTGCTTCATGTCAGTACCGTTAATGCCCAACGCTTCCGACATACCCAAATACTTATAGGTTTCGGTCGAGCTGAGGGATCTAACCTGTATGGAATCCGAGAGTTGAATTCCCTCAGATTCCATAATCTCCCCTTTCTTTACATGCATGACTGCACATTTGTCCACACCAAATTCCATCCTGATGGCACTACTGAAGTTTTCAGTTACCTTCAGTAACTCCCATCAGTCGCAAATTGTTGGGGGCAAAGAGTTTCAGATCATCCATGTAAAGGAGGTGAGATATGGCTTGACCACCTCTTCTCAACCGATAGCCTAGGTCTGAATCCTCCAGCAGTGTGCTAAGAGGATTCAAAGCTAAGCAAAACCAAAGTGGACTCAAACTGTCGCCCTGGAATATTACCCGTTTAATCCATACAGGCTCATCATTCCATTGAATCGGTCGACATCCCGGATATCGAAGGACCGTTTTCCATTGCCTCATACATGACTCAAGGAAGGCGCGTAGAGTTGCATCTATTTTGTACAACTCCAGCACCTTCATGAGCCATGTATGTGGCACAGAGTCATAGGCCTTCTTGTAATCTATCCAACATGTCGACAGATCTTTGCAGGATCGACGAACCTGTTGGCTTATGGCCACGTCTATGAGGAGTAGCTCCTTAGTGCCGCGGGACCCCTTCCTACATCCATTCTGAGAGGCGGACATAATTGAATTAGTCTCAATGTGATCATTAATTTTTACTCTCAGAATGGATGTAAGAAGTATACAGACCGTCGACAAACAAGTAATCGGTCTATAATTCTTGGGTTCCGCGGGACTACCTGTCTTATGGAGCAGGTGGGTAACGCCAGTTGTTAGAAACTGTGGTAGCGACCCAGACTCCAAAGATGACTGGAATTGAGATGCCAGGAGTGCGTGTGAGCTGCTATACCACTTAATCCAGAAGTTGTGCAGTCCGTCCGGGCCTGGAGATTTCCAGTTCGTAATGGACGGACTGCTGTGGCTTCATCTATTGGTGTAATGGCAATAGCTTCCATTTGTGGTATAGCTTCACACACGCGCTCGACATCGCGCATCCAACCACCCTCGGCATGACAGACGGGCACCGACCAGATGTTTCGCCAGAATGTACTCGTGGCGAGATCATCCGGGCGGCACACGTCTGTCACACTTTGTTCAGGTCGCTCCCAAGCTCTGTATACCCACCTTTCATCGCTCTGGAACATGCGATTCTGCGACTATCGATCAACCCGCCTCTTATAATAATAATAATAATAAATTATTTAATCAAGTAACCATGACTCATTTTGTTAGTAACAGAAACTTAAGCTATGTTAGAGAAAAAAAAAAAAAAAAAAAAAAAAACGAAACACACAACATTAAAAGTACGGAAATCACCGCTGCACCATCCCATGAGAAATAGCACAGCAGTGATTCACATATCTGCAGTCCAGTCTGCCTCCTATCATCGTCAGTATGCTGTTGGAGCTCCCTCTCACTCTGCACACCAGGGATGCACACCTCTTACGCATAGTAGTATAAAAACAATCCACCCGCATTTCAGCGAACATCCCCGATGCGCTACAAAAGCGGGGAAGCCCCAACAGCACCCTGAACGCATTGTTATACTGGATACGGAGGGCATTGTAAGCTTTTTGAGTATATCCGGCCCACAGGCTGCAAGAATAAAAGGATGTACAGTATGCTCTGAAAAGAGTAACTTTCACATCACTAGTGCAACGAGCAAACCTGCGAGCCAGCATGTTCGCCCTCACTGACAAAGCCCTCCGCTCCCTTTCCAAGTCAGCATCGTCTCTGAGATCGGGTGTCAAGATATGCCCTAGGTATTTGAGCCTGAAAACTCTTCTCAACGGGGCTCCATTAAGGAAGACAGGCGGAATTCGTTCAGGACTCTTACCCCCGGCCTCAAACACCATGTACTCACTCTTACTAACATTGTAAGTCAGGCCATGACTCTCAGCATACCTTTCACATATAGCGACAAGTTTCCGCAAGCCACAGGGCGACGCACTCAGCAGCGCCATGTCATCAGCGTAGCTAATATTATTAATACATAACCCGTCGATACGGCATCCAACATAGACGCTGCTGAGCTCGCCGTTCAAATCATTCACGTAGAGGTTGAAGAGCGTTGGCGAGGTTAAACCACCCTGCCTCACCCCGCATTCCAACCCAAACGTGTCCGACATAATCCCTGCCCACCTTACACTATTGACTTGGTTTCCATACCAATATTTCAGAATATTCATCATCATCATCATATCAGCCGAAAGACGTCCACTGCTGGACATAGGCCTCCCCCAAGTGTCGCCACAACAACCGGTCCTGTGCGTCTCGCATCCATCGGTTACCCGCGACCCTCACCAGATCATCGGTCCACCTTGTGGGAGGCCTTCCAACGCTGCGTCTTCCGGTACGCGGTCGCCACTCCAAAACTTTTCGGCCCCATTGACTTCAGAATATTAATAGCAGCCAATGGTAACTGCGACTTTTCTAACTTCTGCCATAAGACATCATAGGAAACCAAGTCAAACGCCCTCGATAGGTCAAGAAAACAGCAGAAAACAGACGTGTTCCGCTTCGCATAATAGTTGACAGCATGCTTAAGACACAGTACAGCACACTCTGTCGATAACCCTGAACGAAACCCAAATTGGTTATCATGTAACTTAATGAATCTATTCAACTGTGTATTAAGCATGCCATCAAGTACTTTAGAGACGACAGTGGCTAACGATATAGGCCTATAGTTAGCCTTATCTGCTATATCGCCGGTTTTGTTTTTAACTATAGGCACTACCACAGTCCGCAACATTCCTGCAGGCATATAGCTGTGCGTCAAACAAAAAGAAAACAGCATTGCCAGAACTCTCGACAGATGAGGACCCGCATATCGGAGATGCTCAATACTGAGACCGTCATGGCCCGGGGATTTACCCTTAGTCATTGACTGGATCTTCAGAGCAATATCCTTGGCGCTAAATTTTAAACCCGGGTCCGTGCCAGCCTCAACACTGAGCACCGTCCGAGATGGCCCCAATGGAGATTTCACATGAAACTGCTGCCTAAAGAGATTGGCAATGTCTTTGGGCTCAGTCACACCACCCACACTCACCGGCAGCCCAGGCCTGCACTTTAAATTGTTTGTGTTCTTCCAAAAAGCACGAAAATCATTCTTCGAATGATGCGATGCCAAAATGTCCATTTTTATTTGCATCTCATGATCCTGACACCATTTAAGACGCGACTTGAGCACTTTTCTTGTCTCACACATATCATAATAAATGTGCCCAGAAGCCGGTTTGCCGTACCAAACCCACAATAAAAACTTCTGCTTGGCCTGCCAGTGAGCATCAGCGACATGATTATTCCAGCCCACTACAACCTTTCTCCTCCCTCTCCCACTGCTTTCCCGACCTACCAAAGCAGCCTCGGTCATGGCCAGCACAATGTCATCATATAATTTATCTATAATAAGATTATGTGAGACGTCATTACACATTCTATCACAACAACTACTTAGTTCCTGGGGAAAGTCTACAAGACGCAATCTTTCATGACACTCATGCTGGTAGGTCAGTATTTGTTGAGGTGATCTTTCGCCCCACACAACCCTACTACGACTAATATTGTCATTATAGAGTATCTCCCGAGTAACTAAACTTAAATTACAATGAATGACCAGTGGAAAATGATCCGACCACATTACGTTGTACAACACAGACACACTGTCCACTGTCATTGCCGCAGCTTTGGTCACAACACAGTGGTCCAACCAACGTTTCGACCCATGAGACTCACTTACAAAAGTGAATGTGTTGGACATCAATCCTAACTTAACCGTGTCGATACATGACCACTCTTGATCAGCACAGAAGTCTACAAGTTCTCTATAAAATCGCTCGGTAGGATGTGCATTATAGTCACCAAACATATAAACACAGTTTACACCACAGTTATCAATAATAGCACTTACCGAGCTCAGTACATCAGTGAAATCAACCACATTTACCATCTCGTCCACCGGCATATACACACTCATCACTAAAAACAGTTTATCTTTCGCCATCACTTTTATTGCACAAATACGGGGGTTATCGCATTGAATAACCGACACATACTGGAATACACTCCGTCTCCATAACAGTGCGACTCCTCCATGGGGGCGACCACGTATCATGCCCGCGGACACATCTACCGCTGATACCCCCGTTGAGCTAAAGTCATCACTTATGGTGTCCAACATAGGCAACTCATCAGGTAACAGCCACGTTTCCTGGAGTGCAATCAAATCACTTGTCTTACAAAGGTCCCGAATATCGTAAAGTGAACGCTTCGCATTTTTGCAATTAAAACTAATAAACTTGTATGTTTGCATATCCATTATTATTTATTTAAATTGTCCGTGCCGCCGGCCTCCACATGATGTTTAGGCCTAAAATTAACAAATCTTCGGAAAACAATACCTTGGGGCCATAACTTATCATCCAAGTACAGTGGTAATTTGTGTACAGATACCATAAATTTGTAGGCATCATGCTCACATTGGCGCTTAATAGAAATTTTCTCCAAAGTTACCTTCTCTTGCGTTTTGGATTCAATGTAATCTATAATGTCACGTTCCGAGGTATTCTTGTGTACGTTTGTTATAAACACCGGCAACTTCCTTACCGCTGCTCTAAACTTGTCATCCGGTTTAGTGATAGCTTTGCCCTCCTGACCCAACAGACGATAGTTGGGTATCTTCCTATGTCGCACTTCAGTCCAGCCGGCGTTACAATTCACACCATTATCCACCTTAACAGCACTGGCATACGACCTATTTTGCGGCGTAAACATCCAAGTCGTCAGCTGATCGGTAGGCTCACTATCAGTTAACGGTCGCTGTGACGTAGCGGCCCCGCTTACTCCACCACTGCCTGCGCTCGAGCCGTCCGCTCGTTCGACGTCATCAGCGCTGACGTCAATACGGCCGTTACTCGCTAGACTCAACAACGGTTGACTCCTACCCTCACTACTGATTGTATTCGTAATCCTCTGAGTCATATTTATTTCCTTTTGGGGTGTTAATTCACTATTTATTTTATTCGTAAAATCCGTATTATGCTCATTTAATATTCTCATGGAGCTGCAATCTACAAATGCACCTTCACTCACGTTTTCTTTTTCAGTAGACAGGGGCAACAACGCAGTTTGAGCATTGACAACTCGTTTCTTCACATCCTCTAGCTGATCTATTGTTACATACGACAGTTTAATTACCTCAATCTCAGATCTCACGATTGCCAAATCCTTAAGAAGTTTGGAAACGTCCAAGTGGTCGATAGTTAGTGGCGGTAATTTGTCTAGGTCCCGCGCCACAAAAACTGGAATTACATCCGGATCAGTTCCTTTGAATAAGCCAATTATATCTGACAATATCCGATTCTCCTTTCCCTTGCCAACCCTTGCCTTCCGATTTCCTTTTCGAAGATCAGACGGTAGGGACTCAAACAGCAGCTTATTTGATTTCTCGATCTGATCACCCGAGAAAGATGATGCACAGATTTTCACTAACGTATCCTCATCAGACACCGAGATTTTATTCTGTATATAAGCCAAAAGCTCATCTATAACAATATTGCACACGTTACACTTTAACGTACTTGACGACATTTTGCAAACAGCGACACATCCAACGCGGAAGGATGCGCGCGCGCGACTGTACTTATACCGTCGAATACGGTTCGCCCATGCACAAACTTTCTGCTTCAGGAAGTCGATGCGCTCTGTAATACGGGACATGTACTCCTGAGTACTGATTTCAGTCCCCGAAAATGCCCGCCTCACAAAGCGCATCACGCGTGGTCGTGAATTGCCCTTCCTGAAGCAGTGTAGTTTGCCGATGAGTGCCCTAGCCTCATCGATACGCCGCTCGATCCTGCACTGCCAGGCTGGTACAGCAGATTTTGGTCGGATAGCCCCTCGTTACAACTTGGAAACTTGACGTTTGCTATACGACATGCCGCAACAGCCCCGCAGTACAGGATTGAGTGCGTATCAACGAGGTTCTCGCTGCTTTCAAAAATATTCTCAAGCAGCTAGTCCAAGGCACACACCAGCGCCCTATTCTTTTTGTGCATAGGCAACCGTGGAATTCGAGGCCTAAGTTCAGTCGGAATGGATCTGTACTCGCGAAGCGCATCCTCCAGCGCGCTCCTCAGTCGGTCGTTGCACTGGCTACTGTGACAACCCTATCATCTACCTCATCACAAACATTATTGGGCCGCGGTGTAATTGCGCCACTAGCTGGCGCCTGTACCACGGACTGTGTCGGGGTCGAGATGATAAGGTTGTTCAGTACCGCTGAGCGCAGCCTATCAAGTGCGGCATCGTCCAACTTGTGATTACGTTGGATGACCCGCACCTGATCCGACAATCGTTGGGCCGAGACGTTCACAGTTGGTTCCAGGTCCTGAAACAGAGACAGCATCCTGACACGGTATGCAGTGAGGTTAGTTCCCCCCTCTGTAGACCCGTAATATGCGCGCATGACGTTCTCGTTCATGGACTGAGTCCATCTCATGCGCTGCACACAACCACCGGTAGCGGGGACCCGGCTCGGGGCCGGTTGGCCCCTAGGTCCCAAGCCCCTCGGTGGCCGGCCTCTCCCCTGCCGACGCACAGTTGTTGGCGACGTCGGCGGGGAAAAATACTCGTCGCTGGAGCTCGACGCGACTGCAGCCGCCGGTGACACTGGTGATCCTATGTCCGGCGGCAGCGAGGCGGAGCTGAGCGACGAGTCCGGGGGTGGTGAGCGTGCGCGTCGTGAAGCTGCTCTCGTAATCATCTCCAAGTTTTTCTTCATTCATCGTAATCATATTGTTTTCATGCATTTTTGAGTACGCTTAGCGTAATATTGTCACAATGACATATGTCAGTTTGCACTTAAAATTTTTCATTTCAATGTTGATCATTTTAATGGTCTAATCGGATTTTGTACTTTTATATCAATATTAAGGTTTGTTTAGTAGAGTTTGGGCGAAAGATATGTGCAAAAATGTTATCAAAAACTGTTATTTAAATTAAATTTTGCTTGAATGAATTTGTGACTTGTGCTGTCATCGAGTGTTGCCAGCTTATTATTATTATTATTGTATGAGTCCTACGCTAAAAAGACGTTAGCAGACTTTAACGTCTTTCTAGTGTAGTGTTTGGATGTGTTCCGGTGTGATCAACCTTTTGATGAGTTTTTGATATTTGAAATAAAACATAGTGATGTCGAAAAATGGTCGTTAGCGAATGTATTCAATATTTTGTTGTACAGCGATCGAGGGAAAAAAGGAAGGGAACAAACGGGCCAATCACAGCAAGCTATCGCGTCATTTAGCTGTGCTATGATTGGCTTACGGTGATGCGATATAATTCCGTTTGAATATTCATTCCAAACATGCCCGCGGCCTTGAAAGCTTCAGCTTACAATTAAGTGCACTAGTCCTCGACCAGAGGGCAAATCTTTGTGTATGGCCGTCTCACGATGCCTGATAATGTCCGAATGTCTGCCACTCGCGAGACACCATCGTTGCCAGGTATAGTCTTCATGAACCGACCCAATTGCCATTTCAACGGCGGAAGGTTGATTTCTTAATAATGACAAGCGTTTCAGGTTTCAGGTCTGCCATGTTTTTCCTCTATTTGATTCTAGTTTGTAGTTCCGAGATGTATTCTTTTGCCCAGCGCGACCAGAACTGCTGCCGGATTTGTTCCACTCTTTGGTAGCGGGTCAATCGATGAGCAGGTAAGTTTCGCAGGTCATCTTCACAGACTGGTGCGGTGAGTGGTCGTCCAATCAAGAAGTCTCCAGGGCTAAGGGAAAGATAATGCAGCAACATGACTCTTGCGAAAACCTATTGAATGGAAAAATGTATCGAGTATAGTATCTTTCGCTAATAATGAGTTTAGTAGAGTAGAGTAGAGTAGGGACTCCCGTATCCGCACTTAGACTCTCATTCGGTCCGTTGTGCGTAGATGTCCTGGCTAAATTAGCCAGCCTAGCTCCGCCCAGAAGCACAAAAGTTTCCTGGGAGCTTCACAGGCTTCGCGGAGCGACCTCACCGTTCCGAGGATTTGTTCCCGTTGGGTAGCCACGGCCTCGCATTCCAGGATGACGCGGGCGGCTGATTCTTCGGCGACAAAACAGCCCCTGCAGAGTGGGCTGTCTGTGGCGCCTATGTTATAGAGATGTTTGTTTAGGGGGCAACGGCCCGTTATTGTCCCTATTATTGTTCTGAGGTCATTTCTACTCAGGTTGAGTAGTCGTTTTGTTAATCGCGGTTGTAGACTTGGCATTGCCATTTTTGACTGCCTACAGTCAGTGGACCGTGACCATTTGTTGTTATGGAGTTCAGTTGATCTCTGGCGAATCCATGCACGAAACTGCGAGAAAGGTAGGGGAAGGAGTGGGTAAGGGCCTAGAACTACCATCTCGGAACCTCTTTTCGCAAGCTCGTCTGCGGCGTCGTTGCCCAGGGATCCACTGTGTCCCTTGATCCACTGGAGGGTGATCCTGTTAGTCAGCGATATACTCTCCAGGGCGAGGTGACACTCATAAATTTGTTTACTGTTGGTTTGTTTGTTCTCTAGGGCTTTGAGCACAGCCAGGCTATCAGACACGAATCTGATTGCGTAGCTGTGTATCCCTAGACGCTTTACGGCTGTTGCGGCTTGTGTTAGGGCGACACACTCGCATTGGAATATCGAGCTGTGTTCGCCTAGTGGTAAGTGAAAGTTAATATTGAGGTCTAGGGAGTGTACGCCAGCCCCTGAACCCTGTGGAGTTTTTGAGCCATCCGTGTAAACGCGTACTTCATTAACTCCTGACTGATCCCTCTCTTCCTCTGTTGTTTGTATGCTATAGTTTTTGTTAAACATGTGTTTATTCGGTGTCCTATCACACGGGGCAGCGATGAGAGGTTGATACTCGATCGCCCGGTCCAGGATGCCAGCGTGAGGACTGATATGGTTCTTGCCCCATATGCCTAAGTGCATAAGCCTGATGGCTGCTAGTGCTGCCTCCTGCTGTATGTACATGTCGAGGGGAGTTAGATGTAGGGCTATCTCCATTGCTGTAGTTGGGGTTGTCTTCATGCAGCCCGTGATAGCGGAACAGGCTAACCTTTGGAACCGCTGGAGCCTAGAGACGGTGGTCGAGAGTTCAGTCCTCGTCCACCAAACCAAGGCACCGTAGGTCAGCATTGGTCTGATCACAGCTGTGTAGAGCCACAGCGTGATCTTTGGAGAAAGCCCCCACGTTTTTCCTAGCATTTTTTTGCATTGGTAAAGTGCGATTGTGCTTTTGTTTAATTTGTAGTCAAGATACTTATTCCAGAGTAATTTGCTATCAAGGATTACTCCTAAGTACTTGACTTCTTCTTTGAGTGTTAGTTCGGTGTTGAAAAGTTTAGGTAGTTTGTGAGGTCCAAGGACTCTCTTGTTGGTAAACATTATTAGTTCTGTTTTAGAGGGGTTGACCGATAATTCGTGTCTTGTACACCAATTCTCGATTACTTTTAAAGCTTTCCTCATGAGGTCACATAAAACGCCTTCAAATTTCCCTGTGATTAGGATTGCTATGTCATCTGCGTAACCCACCGAGTACAGACTGCTAGCGTTGAGCTCAGCGATGAGCTCATTTACAACTAAGTTCCACAGTAGTGGTGACAGCACCCCACCCTGCGGGCAGCCCCTACTTACGATACCTCGTGTGGTGGTGTTTACGGTAAATTGAATAGCGCGGTGTTTCAGCATGTTGTGTATCCATTGTATAAGCGTTGGCGCCACACCGTGCACGGCTAGTGCCTGGCCGATGCTGGCGAAATTTGTTTTGTCAAAGGCACCTTCTATGTCGATGAAGGCGCCCAGTGTTGGGTTTTTAGTTTTGAGAGCATTTCCTATGCGTGTTACTACGCAGTGGAGTGCGGACTCAGTTGATTTGCCTGCACAATAGGCATGTTGGTTTGGGTGTAAGGGTTTCAGTAGCGAAATTTGGCTCCTGATCTCCCGATCCCCAAGCCTCTCCAGCGTCTTCAGGAAAAACGAGGTGAGGCTGATGGGTCTGAAAGATTTGGGCTGAGTGTAATCGCTTCGACCTGGTTTAGGAATAAAGATTATTTTTACTTCTCGCCATATCAAGGGGATGTAGCGGTGAGCCAGACAGGCGCGGAATATATTGACAAGGTATTCAGCTAGCGAGTCACCACTCCATCTGAGCAGAGCTGGAAAAATACCGTCCAACCCTGCTGCCTTGAAAGGTAAGAAGCTGTTGATTGCCCATATTATTTTATCTTTGTCTATCACTTCTGAAGCCACCTCCCAATCCAGGCTTCTCGTTGCCCTTTCCCTATGCGGTTCCCAGCTCTGCTGGGTCGCAATTCAGCAGCCTGGGAAGTGGGTGGTAAGAAGTAATTCGCTGGTTTCTGCATGGTTGGTTGTGTAAGTGTTGTCTGGTTTTTTGAGGCATCCTATTGAAAGTTCTGTCTCAGTGGCGAGACAAGTTTTGACCCTCATTGCCTGGTTGCTATTCTCAATGTTGGTACAGAAACGCCTCCATCCGTTCTTGCCTCTAAGGCGTATTAGTTTTTTATAAGTTCTGCGGGTTGATGTATATCTGTCCCAGTCTCCTGGTGACCGAGTGTTCATGGCTTTGTTAAGCAGCCTTCTCAGCCTGCGACGGTGTCTCTCTAACTCTGGACCCCACCAGGGTTGCCTTGCTCCCTGCCTAGGCACGGTGAGTGGGCATGACTGCTCAAAGCTGGTTGCAAGGATTGATGTTAAATTATTTACGTTTTCGTCTAGGTTGGTTATGGGAATTTCAGCTGGTAGGGCGGGTAATTTACTAAATTCTGCCTTGACTAGCCTAATAAACTTGGGTTGACTAATCCACGGCTCTTGGATGAGGGCGATGGTCTTTTGCTGTTGGTTGTCTAGCACTCTGCGCAAGGTAGCCGACGCAGTTTGGCTGTGCTGGAGGTTGGTCTGCAGGATTCTAGTTTCCCCGCATGGGAGAAGAGCAGAGGCTGCTGCCATCGTCCTCACTCTCCTCCCCTGCCGGAAAGCAGTCCTCGTCCGAAGTTAGTCCGGGCGAGGGTGGATCCTGTGGTGGTTCTATGTTGGTTTCCTCCATCACAACCGGGGAAGAAGCCCGCTCCCCCTCCTCCTCGACGGTCTCCATCGCGGTAGGCGACGGGGACCGCACAGGCGACGGCGGATCAGGCTCCGAACCAGGTGCGACGGGGGATGCTGTGGTTTTAGGCGCAGTACCCTCCTCACTAGTGACACCCTCGTCCAGGAATCGGATGTGGATGCTGCCCATGAGGTAGTACACGCGCCTACTCTGGTCTTTAATTATTTTGACCATGGACTCTGGCACACGAAAGAAAAGACAGGTACCCGGGGGCTCCTGTCTAGCCCTCTCATGTGTCAGGGTCCAGGTGTTGATTAGCAGGTTGGGATTCTGGCGTGTAAGGAGCTTGACCAGTGCCGGAGTGTCTTCGGTGTTCTCCGGCACGAACAGCATACATAACGCCTTTTTAGGTATTTCGGCTTGTGGCCGAACGGTTAAAATGGTCCCTGGAATCGGGGACTGCATGGTCGTTGCGATCCGCTTGAGCCAGGCCAGAGTGAAGTCGTCCTCGCACCAGGTCTTGAGAACTCCTTCGGCGAAGTGGGCCTTGCCTCGGAAGTGGATCGCCGTGTTTACTGTTGGGTTGGCCGGGTCCGGGTCTGCCATAAGCAACGCCCGCAGTTGTTTTTCAATTTTTTGACGGATCCCCTCTGCCTGTTCTTGCGTCATGTCCTCGAAAGGTTCCGTCATGACGGCGACGCACAGCTCGTTGCTCCTGTACGACGCGGCAGCTTCGGCGTAGCTCACCAAAGAACCGTCTACCATGTGGGAGCGAGCAGGCTTGCTCTTCTTGCCTATCCCGGTTGGTGTAACGGAATCCTCGGGTCGCTCACGCTTCTGCGCCCTGGCAGGAAGTTCCCCGTCGTTGGTTGGGTGTTTTTTCTGTCCCCTTGGTCTTAAGCTGCGCTTACGCTTAATCGCCGTGGCTGCCGCACCTGCTGGTGTCGATGTTGTTTCCAACACTTCTGCAGGGGCCGCCACAACGTCTTGCTGCGCAGTCTTGACCGGTGCAGACAAACGCCTCTTAGAGGACGATGTTTTGCGGGAGACGGTGGTCCAGGTTTGTTTGACCGGAGATTGAATGGCGTCTCTAAGAGACGACATGTCGATCCCGATCGTGTTGGTTGTCCCTGCCGATATGGCTTCGGTCAGACTCGTTAGGTCCCTCTCCGAGGCTCCTGACGCTGACGCAGCCCTAGTGGGCGCATCCACGCCAGCAGCCGTCTTTGAGTCGCCTTGTGCGAGAGCTGCCCTAGGCCTTACGAACAGGGTTGTGTTAGGCAGCGCATCCTTGGACGCAGATGAGGTTGGCGTTACCTTCGACGCAGCCTGGTTTGGCGCATGCCCGGCGATTGCCTTGCCCATCGCATCCTTGGACGCAGCGGAGGGTTTGTGTTTGTGTTGTCTGTGGGCATCCGAGGACGCAGCCTTAGGCGGTATTCGCTTAGGCGCATCCTGGGACGCACCTCTATGTTTGGTAGTAGTTGGCGCATCAGAAGACGCAGCCGTGGATGGTTTGTTGGTAGTTTTGTTTGGCGCATCAGAGGACGCAGCCTGAGTGTTGGTTTGGTGTAAGGTCTCGTTGTCCATAGGTTTGGATTCAAAGTTTTCACCATCGGAGCTCTCCACCCGCCACGGAGCCCTCAAGTGGGGGACGCCACTCGCTCAGCGAGTGGACGCCAGAGCTACTCCTTCGGTATAGGACCAGCTTATGGAGAAGTAGACGAGCCCGCACGCAGCGGAGGATCGCGAGACTGTAAACGACACGAGACTATGCCGCCACTCATCCTGCAACCCCACGCCACGCCGGCTGCCCCCCCTCCTTAAACCGGCCCTCGCTTGACAACCCGCTTATGGGACGCCACAGCCGATTGATCGTGGGTACTACCCCACAGCCTCCCGTGTGAGAGGAAATCCAGACCAAAGTGATGTGTTGTGTGCAACCTGCTCCACTCAATCACCAGGATTCCTTCATCCCTCCGTACGGGTCCCCGCGCACGGCACAAACACGCGGGAGGTCATTGCTATCCACCATCTGCTCTTATTTGATGATGGACACCCAGGGGCATGACCTCGTCACCCCTGTGATATTCCGCCCGGTGGTTTCAGTTGCGTCTAGTTCTGAGGGAATTAGACCAAAAACGGGGCGGCAACCTCGGGAAGGTACACCACCAGACTTGCTTTGAGGATCTACACGACCGTTGCGCTCTCCCTCAAAACCCCGCCACCCTACCGCCTCTGAGGGAGGAGGTAGAGTAGGCCTGTATCTACACTACCAAGCCAGCAAAGCATGTCGTTGTGCAACCGCAAAAGCATAAATACAGGGCCCTCCCCAAAAGGCTCAAAGCTAATGTTATAATGAGTTTATAACATTAGCTTTGAGCTCCGGTAACTCTTTAGGCAAGATGTCATTAAAATTCGAAATTAAATGCGAAGAATCGCTATCAAAGTCGAGGCTATGCATAAAGGTAGGACCTTTCCACCATAATGTCGATGAAGACAAGTCTTCAAGACTCATGCCACGCGTAACCAGGTCAGCGGGGTTATCTTTTCCACTTACATGTCGCCAAGAAAATTTACTCGTAAGTTCGTGTATTTCAGCCACTCGGTTTTGCACAAAAGTTTTAAGCAAATTAGGTGCCATGCGTAACCAACCTGACACGATAGTCGAGTCGGTCCAAAATATGACGTCATCAAAGTTACGAGTAAGTGAACTGTTAATCCTGTCAAACAGCCTAGCTCCCAGCAACGCACCGCACAGTTCCAAACACGGTACACTAACGGGTTTTAATGGAGCTACTTTACCCTTAGAAATAAGCGATCTCACTGTCACCTCACTAATACCTACACTACGTACATAATAGAATAGAATAGAATAGAAAACATTTCGACACAGACACAACACAACAGCCAACAATAACATAATAAAAAAAAGAGAACAGTAACAAAACATACACAATAAAATGGTGCTGCGTGTGCCCAGCCGAAAGTGTTACCATCTCAGCATTTGCTGGGCGTCAGATACCCAGTGCTGGTTTTGAGTTGGCACCCCGCAGTGACACACGGAAGTGGGTAAATAAAATAGATATATATTCTTGCATTTTAATAATAAATATTGTTTTAGAATACACATAAATAAATGATTTAATATAGTGTTTTTTATGTGTGCTACACTGGCCATAGAAAAATTTCAAAGTACCTCCCAAAGACTACAATAGTATACTGGCTAGTACCTCCGAACCTACAACATAACATAACGCGGGCCGCTCGACGCGGAAAAAAGAGAAAATTAGTGATCCGGAGCCTTGTGGTTCCTGGAGACATACCCCACCACATCCAGCTCAAAATAAGGTTAGTTTATATACTAAGCGATTATAAAATAACAATAAAGGAGACATACTTAAATTGATGATTGATTGAAAATAAATGATCACATTAATTATAAATAAATAGTGTAAAAATAATTATTGGATTAAATAAACAGTTTATCAATGTTGATATAATAAAATTCGATTTGTGAATTCAAAATGTATTTCTTAAGTCTAGCCTTAAATGTACTAACGTTTTTCAGGTCCCTAATGGGTGGGGGAATGTTGTTCCAACATTTGGAGGCCGCGTAACGGAAGCTTCCTCGGAAGGCCACAGTACGGTGATGCGGTGTAGCCAGCTGTTGAGCACAACGCCTGGCCTTGCGCTGCCGGTGACTATTTACCCACGCAAGTTTCGAGTCACTTGATAACACCGAAAAGAAGACAGGCTAAGTGTAACTTACGACGGGATTTCATTTTTAAAATATTATTTTTGTTTAGAAATGGTGTAATGTGGCTCCTTGGTGGTACATTAAAACAAAATCGCGCGCAAGCATTTTGAACCCTTTGAATAAGTCGTACGGTACGTGCTAGAAGTCGAGGTCCTACCACGGTATCGGCATAATTTAACTTAGATAGAACCAGACTTTCAACCAGCTGCACACGTAGGTCTTCGCTTAAATACGGACGCATCTTATATAATACTTTAAGACGGTAGAAACAGTTTCTTACACAATTTGCAGTATAAGCCTCAAAACGTAAATCCTGATCCACTATCCAGATCCAGATCCAGATTCGACGATCACGTTAGTCAAATTTGTATTTATTTTAGCCAGTTGGCCCTTAGACCCGAAAATCATAAATTTAGTTTTGGTCGGGTTGAGTAATAAGGAGTTTTGTTTCGACCAGTCCACGATCCTGTCCAGGTCCTCATTTAATAATTTGACTGCGGTTTCATAGTTTTCGGGTTTGAAAGAAAGGTATAATTGGATGTCGTCAGTATAAATATGAAATTTAGCATTTTTTATAACATTAACAATATCTGCAGTATACAAAATGAATAAAGGGGGGCCCAGTATAAATCCCTGTGGAACACCCCTTTCTACTGGACTCATATTTGATAAAGTACTGGATCCATTGGCATCTTGTATTTCAACCAGCTGTTTTCGATGGCTAAGATAACTCTTGAACCATGCAACCGAAGGTGTGTGAAAACCGTAATACGTCATTTTAGATAGCAAAAGAGATAAATTGATAGCATCAAATGCCCTAGAAAAGTCCAGTAGAACTAACAGCGTACGTAATATATTGTCCGTAACATCCAACAGAGCTGTTGCAGTGCTTCGACCCTTCCTAAAACCTGATTGCACCTCCGGTAGGATGTTATTTCGCTCAAGATATGTAGATAATTGGGCATTTACTACTTTTTCAAGTACTTTTGACAAGAAGGGTAAAATGCTTATGGGCCGTAAGTCTTTTATAGTGCTTGGGTTCACAACTTTAGGTATAGGACGCACAACAGCAATTTTCCAAAGGTCAGGAAAGGTCGACGTAGAAATTGAGCAGTTAATAATAGAAGTCAGGATTTCTAAGGTATGAGGGAGAGTCATAAAAAACATGTCAAGCGTGATGTGGTCAAAACCCTCTGCATTGGATTTACATTTTGATAAAAATTTAATAATTGCAGATTGGTCTACAGTATCAATATAAAAAACACCCTCGCCAAATTTATGCGACTCGTAGAAAGCAAAACATGATGCTGGTGCCACACTATCACCGGGAACATTTAAGAAATGGAAATTAATCTTATCAGGGTCATTCAAATGAGAGGGTAATTCAGACACATTTTTGAAGGTAATAATGTTGACTTTAGATTTTTCCATAGAATTTTGGGATGGTGTATCTTACTATTAATATTATGTTCAAAATAAGCCAATTTTTCATAGTATAAGGACTTGTTAACTAAACCTTTAAGCTCCTTGTAATACAATTTTTTGCTCTCTGAAACAGAGTTTCTACATCGCATGTGTGCCTGATTGCGCAGGCTCATCATAAGCTTGATGTTATCTGTTATCCATGTATACGACCTTTCTTTAATAACTTGAGTCTTACGTGGAGCATATTTATCAAAAACCGTGGTGATATTATTGTTGAGTTGAGCCACCATAGTGTTTACATCACCTGACACAGTTGTTGCAAGCCAATCCACTGAGACCAAGTCTTCCTTAAACTTGTCTAATGGTATTTTTTGAAGTTTCTATGAGTTATAACAATTGGCGGTATTTTATCCTTTTTAAAAAGAAAAATTGCTGTTATCAAGGCATGCGCACCAAGAGCACTAATCCAGTTCACCTCAATGTCGCGCGCCTTTGCATCTGTGCACACTAGGTCTATGAGAGTCTCGCTAGTGGATGTAAAATGAGTAGCAGATTGCACTAGTTGACTTAGACCGAGAGTTTCAAGAAATATATTCAATTTGTTCGTTTTCGTATCTATTTGATTCCGACAATTAATATTAAAGTCACCCAAGAGAATAGTCTGAGTGCAAGACGTCATAGAATTAATTGAACAAGTAAGCGCCCGCGCTTGATGTAAAACCCAACGCCCCCGCCGCGGCCGCCGCGCACGCTCACCGGGCGCGACACGTGCCGCAGCCGGTACCCGGGCACAACGGGCGCGCGCCCCTCCTCACCCGGCCTAAGCCAGGTCTCATTTATTGCTATTATACTGACATCATGATGCTCCAATGCAGCGATAAAGTCATCTTGGTTAGTGCCTAATGAGCCAGGGTTAAGGAATCCAATTTTAAAATACTTTGCACTCATTACAGGGGATAAGTATTACCAATCAACACAATGATAAACACAAAACGCTGCCGTTCAATGAGGTACCAAATAGTACATGGATTTTCGCAGTAATAACAATGACTTAATTTTAATGTAGCTTCATGAAAAATGCAAAATAATGTCAAAAAAGGCACACATACGAGTAAAATTTCATTAAAAAATATCAATATTGTGTCAATTTGAAGTGTGAAAGTAGGTATTATATATGAAATGGAACATGGGGAAGTTAAATAAATAACACATTACATACGAGTAAATATAATAAAAATTTGTAACGGTGGTGGAAGATGGGTACCAACAAACCTGCGCCACTACGGAAAATACCAATCAAAACAATGCACCCTTTAGGCTGGGCTAGCTGCAGCCAGCAAAACACAAAACTTATAGTAAAGAAAAATACAATAACAGACACAGATAGAAAACAAACATAACGTGCGAAACATCGAACATGAAATTTGAAAAATATTTTAAAACTAAACAGTATTCCTTTCAAACTGAACCATTGCCAAAAATTCTGATCATGTCGAGGCCAGAACGAACACGCTGTGGGGGCATATCATCCTCTTTCTTCACATATATGCGGCTGTCTTTGGTCCACACATACTTAAACTTATGCCTCTGCCCAGCCTCACGTGCATTAAAAAACAACTTGCCGTTAGTCGGCGTTAGTCGCTCGTTCACATAGAACCGTCTCGCAGGCACGCGCAAGTCGAGGTCCGCCGTGGTCAGGCCGCGTCGCACGCGTGCCGCTCGCAACAGCTGATCGCGGGCAGCGCGGCGCGACAGTCGCACAGCAAGCGCGCGCGGCCTCGCCTGCGCCGCCGCCGCCGCGTCCGCACCGCCGGTCACGGTAAAGTTGCGGCGCACCATGCCAATACGCTCTGCGTTTACTATTTCGCGTTCATCAATGCTAATTCCCAGCTTCAAAGAAACCAAATGCACCAAGTGTAACGGGCTCTCATCTATTGTTTCCGGTATACCCGTTATTATGACGTCATTGAGCAGAAGATCCTGATCGCGTTCATTCAGCTGTAATTTCAGCTCCGCTATAGTCTCCTCGAGGTGGTCAGCAGATGATGGGTCCTTCTCCTCAAAACGTTTCTCGAGATGGGAAACCTTGTCCTCAACCACATTCATGCGTTTCCTGCATAACCCGACATCAGCCTTCAAACTCGTCATTTCGTCCTGGAACTGCCGCAACTCCACTCTCATAGCACTAAGTTCCTCACGAAAACAGCGAATCTCGTAGGCTACGTTCAGCTCCCCAGAGCCCGTTTTTGTTAGGGGCCGAATAGGCTGGTTGAATACTGATTCTTCAGTTACTTGCTCAGCCACTGTACTCTGGTTAACTGCTGGAGACTGAGTTTTAGAAGAAGGCTGGATGGAGCTTGACTGGCTGTTTGTTATGACACCGTCTGATGGGCCTTTGACAGGCGTGGCCGAGTTGTCCTTTCTCGGAATCTTCGCCTTACAATCAGGGCACAACCAATTAGGCGAAACCTTTGCTGACGTAATGCCAATGCAAGTGGGATGATAGTACAGCGTACACACTCAGCCCTCGCCATAACTTGACCGCAGCCGCCACAGTTCGCCATAATTGCGGACTTTGTTTTTGTGGTGTACGTTCGTAATATAGATTCACAGTCGGATTTTACAGTCTGTAAATAGAGTATAGTACCACAGATGGCGTTAATAACATGTAATGTTGAATTTAACTGTTAACTTTTAGGTCGTTAACAATACTGTAACGTTCTCTAAATACATCAAAACACTGTCTTGCTAGGCCCTCTGCACACCGTTGCACTTTAGGAATGTATGTTTTTAAAGTTTTTAGCACTAAGTTTTTATTTGTATAAAGTTTCGGGTAGGTGGTAAGCACTGATTTTATTTTGGTTTGGTTTTTTTTTGGTTATTACTAATGTTTTAGTTATCACTGTCACTGCACTACAATATTATGTGAATTATTGTATCAAGTTCCAGTTATTTATCAATAAATATCATATAAAAACGTTGTGTTTATATTTTAAAACTCGTAAGTATATAGCAAGCTAGTCAGCTGTTACCGACGTCCGTGACGTCACTCCCAAAGCGCTCCATAAGCGCACGCGCCATATGCAGTTTGTGAAGCGTCTGTAAAAATGTGTAACTCAGTACGAGTAGAATTACATTGAAAGACGTGTCGTGGAACTTTGATAGTGCGAAGAAAAGAAAGATTGTCAACAAACCGGTTCCACGTTCGCACGACATTGGTAGGAAGCGGATCGTCCCAATCTAATTTTAACAGCCAAAGTTTTTGCTATAATACCTTGCCGACGATAACAGAAGGGCTCAACAATCCGAATGGGTCATATATCTGAGAAACAGTTGACAGAATAATGCGCTCGGTAACAGGATTGTTGCCATTTTGAAATTGCGTATGGAAATTAAACATGTCCGCGACGCTACACCAACCTATACCTAATGTTCTACATTGAATATTATCACCTAGATTTAAGTCATGAAATATGTATGTGTAAAATTTTTGAGAAAGTTATTCTTAATCAAATGCAAAGATATTTTAATAAACACAAACTATTACATAATAAACAGTTTGGTTTTACAAGGGGTCGTTCAACAACCGATGCTGGTGTTGAACTTTTAGGACATATTTATAACGCATGGGAGGACAAATGCGATGCTTTGGGAATTTTTTGCGATTTATCCAAGGCGTTCGATTGTGTTCTCCATGAGACATTAATCAGGAAGCTCCACTATTACGGAATCCGGGACGCCTCGTTGAATCTTCTTACTTCTTACTTGAGTGATAGGATTCAGAGAGTCGATGTGAACGGTACAAGATCTCCCGGGTCTGTAGTCAAGATGGGGGTCCCCCAAGGCTCAATTTTAGGTCCTTTTTTATTTCTAATTTATATAAATGACTTGCCGTACCTCATAAAGGATAAGCACGATATAGTGTTGTTTGCAGACGACACTTCACTTTTATTTAAACTCAAGCGTCAGCAGCTGGTTACTGACGATGTTAATAGTGCCATCGCAACTGTAGTTAACTGGTTTAATATTAATAATCTTCTGCTTAATGAAAAAAAAACCAAATGCATAAAGTTCACGTTACCACATGTTCGACAAGTGAACACTGGTGTGTCAATAAAGGGGGAAGAGTTGAAACCCGAAGATACCACTGTGTTCTTAGGCATAACTTTGGATGCGAAGCTACAGTGGGGCCCCCATATAGATAAACTGTAAAAAAAAACTTAGCTCTGCAGCATACGCCGTTAGAAAAATTCGTGGTTTAACTGATTTAGAGACAGCGCGTTTAGTATACTTTAGTTACTTTCATAGTGTGATGTCATACGGCATTCTGTTGTGGGGAAATGCCGCCGATATTCAGACAGTATTTGTATTACAAAAAAGGGCTGTTCGTGCAATTTATAAATTAAGTCCTAAACACTCCCTCAGAGACAAATTTAAAGAGATTAATATAATGACTGTGCCCTCTCAGTATATTTATGAGAATCTTTTGTATGCACATAAAAATATTAATCTATTTAAAAGATACAGTGATATCCATAACGTAAATACTAGGAACAAACACAATTTTGTCATTCCTAAAACCAGGCTCAAAAAAATAGGTGGTTCATTTAGATGCCAATGTATACGTTTTTATAATAAACTCCCTAGCCATATTCAAGACCTTAGTATGAATAAGTTCAAATTATTTATAAAACGTAAGCTATGCCAGAAAGCTTTTTACACAATTAAAGACTATCTTGAAGACAAAAAGGCTTGGGATTGAGCTGCTTCAATGATGTACATGGCCTAATGTTATATACCTTTTTAATTTTTAGAAATTGTCTTTTTTCTTTTTTTTAAGCTCTGTTGTATACTTTTCTTTCATCTCGTTGGTAAATTTTGACATGAATGTTTACTTTATTAAGTATTCTATTTTATTATTTTTGACATGGAATATTTACTTTGTAAAGTAATATATTTTATTTTTATTTTTTTCAATTTATTATGTTTGTCATGAATACTTACTTTGTAAAGTATTATTTTTTTTATTATTATTATTATTTAACTCATTTTGTGAATATGGGGACCATGTGGGTTATTTTCTTCTTATTTTTCTCTTCTTTGAAATACTTCTTCTTTGAAGTATTTTTAACGAGGTCTGGCAGTTTGAGTACTTAAATGCGGCCTACACAAATGTCCTTTCTTTGGCATGTTCGTCGGTTCGTTGAGCTCCTTTATGGTTCTAAGTTGAGCTACGCGACTACTGACCAAAGCTTGCACTGACTGGACGGGTCCACTCAAATCTGTGTGGTTCTTTCCTCAAAAGACCATTTCAGACACTGATCTGCATGATCCTCATATCGTATTGTGAATGTGGGGACCATGCAGATCGCTATGATAGGGGTTCATTTCATGTTAGTCAACAATGTCTGGCAGTTTGAGATTTTTTTTATGCGGCCTACCCAAATGTCCTTACTTTGGTATTGTTCGTCAAATCGTTGAGCTCCTTAAAGTTCTAAGTTTGAGCTCCATAATAACTGACAAATGCTTGCACTGTCTGGACAGGTCCACTCAAATCTGTGTGGCACTTTCCTCAAAAGGCCACCTCAGACATTAACCTACATGGTTCTCGTATGATTTGACCAGTACAATTTGTATGGACTTCAAAAGAGACTGTGACCTCTGAGTTTGTTTCGGTGTTTCTTCTCAGGGTAGTCAGCTAGGAAACACCGGCCTCATCTAGCTTAAAATGACCAAAAAATATTGACGTGTAAAAGTGTTATGTTTAACCTACTTACAAAATAAATATCATTTATCATTTATCATTTATCATTTATCATTTACTGTGATCAGACTGTGATGTCGTTGGAGCTGATGTACCGTCGAGTTAAAAAGTTAAAGGTCCATTTGCGTAGCGGAAAGCAGCCAGACGTAAGAATGTCTGATGTACGTTCGCAAATGTCAAGTAGTTTGACCTTGTGGTCACACGATTTCAAAAGGTCATCCACGTAAAAATCGTTACTTTTAACCTCGGGGTCCGTACACTCGGCTCCCAATTGCTTAAGACACCTGACACTGAGAAAGGGCGCCGACGCTGTGCCGTATGTTACGGTATTCAGCTGATAGAACTTGAGCTGTCTTGCCGGATCATCACGCTACATAATAAGTTGCAAGTCACGTTGAGAAGGATCAACAAGGACTTGACGGTACATCTTCTCGCAGTCTGCAATTGCTGTGAATTTAAATCGTCTATACCGTAGCAAAATACCCAGCAAGTCTCCCTGAATGCTGGATATCGTTGAGAGATTTACTGTTACTAGTCGCGGCACTGGCGTCGAACATTACACGAAGCTTCGTAGTTGCGCTATGGTCTCGAAAAACGCCGTGATGCGGCATAAAATAGTTAGGACTCGTATAAGAATCAATCTGAGTCATGTGTCCCAAGTTGACATATTCGTGTATAAAATCAATGTATAATTTCTTATAACTAGTAGGTGCGCGTAATAACCTACTTTCTAAGGACAAAAAACGCCGCTTTGCCTGGGTAAATGATTCACCCAAAGCATCGGGCGACTCTTTAACAGGAATGTGAACACAAAATCGTCCATCTTTATTGCGCGTAGTGGTTGTGATGAAAAACTGTTCACAGGCCTGTTCATCGACTGTGTGTGCATCCCGAAGCTTGGATAACTCCTCCAGCTCTCAGAACTGACGTAGCTTATTGTCCATGGATTGAATGAAGTTACATTGGACATGTCCATTATTATGAGTTGTATTATTAATAGGACCCGATATTATCCAACCTAACTTCGTGTTCTGTAAGAACGGACCGTTCGGTAAACCCATCTTGCCATCGATAAGCAAGTCCCAAAATCGATCCGCGCCTATTCAAACATCTATCTTTTGCGGCCCTAAAAATGTTGAATTTGCCAGCTGCAGGTATTCAGGAATCCTAAACTGTGTGCTTTGTGTCTATAGCAGGCAATGTGGCCGTTATTTCAACATTTAATGTGAATTGAGTAGGAACTAATACGTGATTTAACTTCTAGATTACACGTTTGTGTACAATGCGATACCAAATTATCTACTCCTCGAATTTCATGAGTAGACTGTATTAGCGGAATATCTAACAATTCGCAAAACGATTGTGTAACAAAGCAGCTCTAGCTACCACTGTCAAGTAATACACATGCGACATGATAATTATTATGTTTATCAGGAATCTCCACTAACGCAGGAGATAAGAGAACCGGTTGCACATCTAAGCATTGCGTGCGTGTGTGTGTATCAGTGTGAACATTGCTAACTTGAATGAATGGCTTTCCGTTATTGGGATCATGTACTGTCTAAGCGACGCGCGGTGGGGGCGCGCATGGTGCGCTAGCCACTGCCGCCGCAGTCGTCGTACTTGTCACGGTACAGCTATTGGCTGGAATCATTAGGATGAATGAGTGAATTATGTTTCATGTTACATTGTTTACAAGGTCCCCACAAACAACCGCCTAAAGTGTGTCCGGAGCGCAAGCAATTTTCACACAAGTTATTGTCTTTAACAATATTTAATTTGCTTTATAGGTTCATATTAATGAATTGTGTACAAGTGTAAATTGGGTGTTTACCTTTGCACACCACGCGCAATCTACGTGTTTTACGGCCCGGTGTAGACGGTGGGTTACTTGAGGAAACATTGCTCTGACATTCTTTGTTTCTGTGTTGTTGGTGATCTTTTGTGTGTGATAATGCTAATGTTTCCAACAAATCAGCCTTACTTTTGAGGAAATTAATCAAACCGTCAACCTTCAATTTAGTTCTGGGAGGGGTGTTTGCCAACAATAAACCTCTGTTTTGTTCACACTCTCGTTCAGTGGTTTTATCTAACTTAGAAACAACTATGTATATTATAAGCGTATCCCAGTGGTCTGTTGCCTCGTCAAGGTTTTTTAAAGCGCGTAAATTGTTTATAATTGTATCTATAAGTTTTCTAATTAGTGATGGTGACTCTTTCAATGGTCGTATTGAGAACAATGCTTTTAGGTGACTATTCACTAATATAACTTTACTTTATAATTTCATGCATTAACGGCACATGTGTGAGTACTATGTAGGTACCTCAAATTTAAACTTTAGTGATCATTTTGGGTAGGTTTTGACTTGAATGTACTCTGGCGATTGGGGATGTCATGCTCACTCAAAAGTCTGGCTGATGGTGGCGTATGCGTTGGATTATGTGGCTCCCTTATAAATGGTCGAGCCGAATGGTGCTAGCGTATGCGTCATGTTCGTGAACGGGCGCCGTCAGCTGAGACTGGTCATCTCTCGGCTGCCATGGTCTATTTTAATTATTTCTTTGAATTGTTTCTTTTTTACTCCGGACTCTTTTATCCTGCACATCTTTTACATCGTTCTCACATGTATGTATAATTTCAATATGAATGATGTAACCATAATTTTGTAACAAAATATTATTTTTTAAAAGAGTGTCCGTGGAGTTTCTTGCACGTTCTTCTCCATAGAGATCTACGCTTTGGAACGTGCAAATAGCTTCATCTTTTTTTTTGACCGACCGACCTTAACAATTCAAAAGTGCCCGTAAATGGTCTAATTGAAATAAATGCTTTGACTTTGACTTTGACTTCGAATAATCTCTCATTATCGTACCTATTTAGGAGTAATTCCCATGCCACAGAGTAGTTAGCTGCAGAAATCTCTAGCGCATTTACAACTAATTCGGCACTTCCTTTGAGTGAAGATTTTAGATAATGGAATTTTTGAATGTTGCTTATGTCAGTTGAATTGTGCACCAAAGATATAAATGTGTCCCTATATTCGAGCCAGTGTTCATACATGACGTCGAACGTAGGCAACATGATGGTTGGTAATTTAACGGACACTGGCCTGTTCATATGCTGACACGGTTTGGAACATTCAGTGACCTCTTCACTGACGCTAAGAATGGATTCAGCTCGGGCAATAGTACCATAGGAGTCTTCGAACTGTTGGCGCTGATGTAACTGGTCATCTATATCACGCAAAATTGGAATGTAATAGAACTTGCAACAAACCTCAGTGAGCAAATGATGTAGGTGTAAGTACAAGTACAACCGTAGCTACTACTACCTTATTCTCGACAATATAAGATTTAACATTTTAATGTACCTATAACATCTTCTTCAGCAGGTTTGTGAAAATGGTTGCAGCACCTATTCAAATGGCAAGAACTATACAATAAGCCGCATTCTACAAGTCTATCGATGATGGCTAGAGACCCGTGCTTACCAAGGGAGAAAAGCAGGACGAATATGAAATAGAACACCTTCGCAGCGTGACGATTGGTTTATTGAAAAGACCTGCCATCGTAACCGACGTCTTATCTACTGTCGGTACCTACACCGTACTGCTAGCGCACTGTGAGAGACTCCTTCGAAAATAGTTTATCAAATCCTAGATCAAATCATCCCGCAGGCAAGGCTTGCGTACCGCTACCTTTTGTAATAAATGAAAGGCTTGTTTGTTAAATCAATTTGTATTTTGGATCCGACTATTAATGTAATACATTAAGAAAACCTGAATAAACAGAAATTAGAAGGTAAAATTGTTTGTTTTTAAGTTCCTTTGTAAAGGTAGTCTCTGGAAGTCAGGTCCGATCTTCGATCACTATTAAAGGCGATCGAAGGGTCTGATTATGATAATTCTTTTTCTGCTAAAAAGCTACACTAATGTTGCTTTTTTATCACGGAAAACAAACAGTTTTATTTGGGCTAGCCTCGTCAGCAAAGCAGTGGTGAATGACGAGTACTTGTTGTAAATAATAAATCCAGTAAACGGCCCCGACTAGGCCCGTGATCTGACATAGGTCGATGTTCTAAACCCAAATGCTTGGTGTTATTTATTTTATCATTGCTAATCTCAAAGCAGCTAAGGACGTCGCGTCGTGGGGACACTGTTATATCCTAGAAGAAAAAAATCGAAGACATGTGAAATCCAGCTAACCCTCACTGGGTCCGCGTGATGGATTGTGGCCGACTCGCCCTCATAGAGAAAGCCTGTAGCCTAGCAGTAGTAGGAACTTGGTGTGCTGATGAAGCTTATGCCAGATAAAATTCTAAAAAATCTTTTGCAATTAGAAATTACCATTCACTATGTATATTATAAGCATAATGCATTGATGAAATAAAATATCGATTTACATTTAAACAAAACTTTATATTTCATGTGTCCTAAATAGAGGTACCTACACGGATCTTATTGAATTGGTAAAGCTGTTAGATATCAAACATGTTTGGAGCACCTATGAGCTATGGCTTATAGACCGTGCTCCAAACACCTGAAATGGCAGGAACAGCAGATATTCCAAACATGGTTGACATCTTAGCAGCTTGAAATTAGCACTTTTGAATCATCAGAAGTTACAAAAGATTCCCCCAATCGCTTCGTTGAATGCCCTGTTGTCGTGGTCTTTGAAGAAACTCAGTCACAGACTAGTAGACGCTCGTGTAAGCGATTGGAATGGTTTGCCTGCTCTTGGTCGCAATGCTGTTTTATATTGTTGCAATGTGGTGCCGGCAAAGGCTCTTGGCTAGAATCTGAAATAATCTACTTTTCATCTCCTGTTGATAAAAGAAGTAGTTATAACAAAAATCAAAGATTGTGAAACATGAAAAAGAATTGGTCGTGCAAAGTGTTATTGGTCTTTCTCAGTAACAGCCCTACATGAAGTCTCATTCTGTGTGCTGTGTACGGCAATAGGCTCACCTCATACTCCATAGGAACCAGCATAACAGGCGCATTTGGCATTGCTGCATGAGTATGAGCAATAAAAGTGTAGATTACAAAATTTTATAAAAATGCTTACTTTTCTATGAACTTCACCTTAAGGACGGTTTGACTAAAGCTTGTTCTTGTTGACTTTGTTAATTATAACATCTTGGTACCGTACAGCACACAGTTTTCTTGTATAAGCTGGTGAATTACAATTATTATTTGAAATGACAACAAACAACAATATAGACGTTACGCCTTATTAGGGTAAACATACACCGAGACGCAACGTCACCACCACCATTTACAAATGGCGCTATTAAAAATTTCAAAAGTAACCAAATCCTCCAAATTAGGAAGAAATCATTGCAAAGTATATATTTGTGTAATAATATAACTTGTGTAATTATTATTTCTATCAAGTGAATGATTATTTGGGAAATTTTGGTTAGTAATAATATAGGTAGTATTCCATCTAACTACCATTACTATGTCCAAAGGAATTAGGTACTTACTAAGGCCTGGTAAAGGTGTGAGCGTGCTGCAAGCGCTTTTATCAATTTTTAAGTTCGCTAGCGCAAGAACTTCACAGCTCCACGCGTTCGCATCAGTGTGCTAACGGTTTTATATTTTTGTCATTTGCAGGAAAACGTCAAACGTGAAATGCAATCTGTCAAATGTCATGTGTTACACCGTTCGAAATCGAACAATTTATCATTAATTTCATCATTATTAAACTGACATTTTTAATTTTATATGAAAAAAAGAATTTATAAAAATGATAAACTTGTTTTAACATTTATATAATATTATTTTTTTTTTATCTTTAGTATTTTTTAGGCTCTAATTGAATCAAAACAGAGTTATCGGTTTTTTGTCTTCATTTTCAGAACGCACCATTCACTTTAAACCATTCTAATCGCTCTTGGATTCTCGGCCTAAATTAACCATCGTTCAAATAGTATCTTCGAGTTGTCGCAAGACGTTTTTTGGAGTTCGTGCTACCAATATAACATGTCGCTGTAGCGAGTACGTAATTGTCTGGTATTTATTTACCATATCGATACGATTTCGCAAGAATTTCGTGCTTAGCCCACAGTAGTGTAATAAAATTGTCTTTTATGATTAGTGAGTTTTAAAGTTTTAATTAGTGTTGATTAATTAAAGTGTCATTTTGGTTATTTTATCGGCTGTTTTTATTGCCACGAACCCTAAGCTCGTAACAATTGGTGTCAGAAGAGTGGATATTTAAACTATGCCGATTCTACCGAAGGACGACACGGAGGGTATCCGTACCCGAAGTCAACGCCAGCAAGAGAAGGACCAGAGGCGTTTTGGAGGTGCAACGCCGTAGACGTTGGAGGGCCAGTTGCCGACCATGGAGCCCGGCCCATCCACAGCAGCTCCAGCATCTGCAGCACCAGACCTTGGAGCTCTGATGATGATGCTGCAGGAACAGACCCGCCGACAGGAGGAACAGGTCCGGTGGCAGGAGGAAAAGGCTCGCCGGCAGGAGGAACAGGCTCGCCGGCAGGAGGAACAGGCTCGCCGGCAGGAGGAACAGGCGCGCCGCCAGGAAGAACAGATGCTCTTCATGAAGGAC
This sequence comes from Melanchra persicariae, assembly GCA_947386135.1. NCBI lineage: Eukaryota > Metazoa > Arthropoda > Insecta > Lepidoptera > Noctuidae > Melanchra > Melanchra persicariae. The sequence continues at coordinate 34,055,489 of OX376643.1, forward strand.
CTTCGCGCGGCCTTCGGGAAAGACATGAAGGAGGTGAAGGAGAAGGTTGCCTAGCATGACAACCGCCTGTCAGAAGCTGAAACCCAGATCAGCAAGTTTAATGACGTCATTGCTGATGTAATTGCGGAATCATTGATGGAATGCCAAAGGCATGCCAGCGCACGTGCCCCGATTTGCACGATTGCACGGAATTACGGGAAACGAAAATTTTTGCACGAATACTTTTATTTTTTTTAATAATCTTTACTAAATGTCAAAAAATCTACTAAAAATTATGTTATTTTTTGTGGAGAAATTTCCTCTTTTTTTTTTTTTTTATTGGTGATGGGTTTGCTCTTGACTCTAGTCAATGTCAGATATGACAGAGACAAAGTCTACAATGGAGCGAGCTTACCCAGAAGGAGCCTGTTCACTCTAACTTTGAAAGATTAGGGCTGTAAGCTTTTGGAAACACAGACGCAGGCAGAGAGTTCCACTCCTTTGCTGTGCGCATTATAAAAGACGTTTGGAAACGCTTAGTGCGAATTGGTGGAATAGCTACAAGGTAGGGATGGTAAGATGCAGTGCGTCTGGATGTCCGATGGTAGAAGGGGGCCGGTGGGATGAGGTCGTGGAGTTCTTGGGCACACTCACTGAAGTACAATCTGTAGAAGACCGATAAGCAGGCAACCTTGCGGTGATGAGCCAAGCTATGTAGCTTGGCATCCACCAGTTTTGCGTCACCGATGAGCCTCTTAGCTCTGCGTTCCACTGAGTCAAGCGCGGCAAGCTGATACTTAGCTGAAAATTAAGTGTACGAAAAGATACGCATACAGATGCATCAAAGTTAGTTCTAACATTTTCGTTCACAAATTGAGGTCTACTAAGTTGGCAATACTGTAATGTTGCGATTAGGTATTTGTGCAAACGCCGACGATGACGTCTGATATTGGTTGGAAGGGGTTGTAGGTACGCGGTGAGTTCGATGAATTCTGTAGCTAGGCAGAAAGTGAACAGCTGATTTCGTGCATCGATCGTTACCGTTTTTAGAACCCGGACATACATTTTTACCCAACGACACGGACTTTTCAAAAATTGAGACGTGCCTAAAAGGTATACAAAGACTTTACACCGTAGAAGAGTACATGGACGTCATGAAGCATTGTAAAAAACAAAATCCGTTACAGGTAGTGAAAATGAAGTCAGATTTGTTTTTAAGCTGCAGTGATATTGAGATGTATATAGTTAATAGAAAGATGTTTGTAAATAATACTAAAGTTAACTGGCTGGCGACGAAAGAAATTCTCTTAAAAAAGGATCACCACTACTCAATTTTATGAGAAGCGGTTTTGATGAAGAGTTTCAAGACCTCGACATGAAAAATCTGTAAAAGGAGTACGTGTCATGAAAATTGACAAAAAGAATATGGGTTCACTATGGCCGCATGGGAAAGAGATAGCTCAGGCAAAGCTGGCTGAAATCAAGTCTATGATGCATTTAGTCCCAGATGACTGTAAAAAATTCTACAAAAAAATTAAAGGGAACAAAAAGGTAACTGATGATGTTGACGGATTTGGGACCTTTGATTTTTACATTGCGATTTCGTTTTTTTTTTCTCCACAAATATATTATGTACCTCATTAAAAAAAATAGTTTTATTATTCATAGTCACTCTTTATATGAAAAACCTACGTAGATATTAAACTGATAATGGAAGTGATTTGGATCATTATTCCAAAATTAATTTTGACAGTGTCATACAAATTTATTATTTGCTGAAATGATCCAGACTATATTTCTCTCAATATCTTAAAAAGTAGCAGCGGCTGTATATTGTAGAACATACTATTAGAAACCATGTTCAATATTCCAAATATTGATACCTTCATATGTAACAAAATCGGAATGTTTAAATGGAAAAACTTTGTCTGAATGTTTAAACTGAAATAACTCAAAATGTGTTCATTGTGGGGTGGAACATTTTGGCACAACTCGGTCCAATGGGTGACGTCAATGCTGGAGCTTTAACTGCGAGCTTCTTCTTCTTCGTGTGGGTGGTAAGGTCTAACGACACCACACACCCTTCTGTAAGTGTTTCTAACTGTGAGCTTACTTATTGCAGTATTGAGAAGAAACTATTCACACCGGAGCAACTATCAGAACAAATGCATTACATTGCAGGTATTATACCGAAAAGGTTAACACTACCAATCAAAACCAGCAATGGATCTAACAACAAAAATATTTAAAAAATTATTTATGTCAAAACCCGGATTACCGAACAGTATCTTCTTTACGAACTACATAATTATCCCGTTACTAAGCGATGACGAGTTTACATTGTATCGCAATATAGCTATACCTATACACCAAACTGCTAACCAATGTCAGGTGAAATAAGAAGTGGACACTCATCGAGCAACCTTCTACAGCAATCAGCAATTGAAAGAAGATTTAAACTTTGAATTATTATTTAAGAATGTATGTACCTAATTACTGGCTTATTGTTTACATTCTACATACTTTTGTTTTTATATCATTTTACATGTCTATTTTACTTGTAACGCTAGTGATCTGGGTACGCATATCTTTCCCTCGAGAGCGTACGAGCCAATAATGCTTATACAGCAAAAGTACGCTATTTAAGTACTGTACATATTAAGTAAAATCAGTCGAAATTAAAACTCCATCACACGCTAATTTGCGCGTTGACGTAACTCAACATTAAGTGTGGCTCAGGTTACTAGAAGCAACCTAAAACTGTGTCCATAATAATAAATATTTGGAACATAACAGTGGTTTGGTGTTAAACTAACTTCTACAACTACCGGGTTACTCGTCAACGACGAGAAAACCCCAACAAATACTGAGTAACACCACCTTCCGGATCGCTACATGTCTGCGTCTGGGCGCTCTTAGGGGCGCTTCACATCGCTGTCAAAGTGGTGAAGCAGTCGACGCGCGGGCCGGATAGCACGGCACGCCAGCATTAATGACATCATCCGTCGGACTCTTGTCACTGCCGGGGTGCCAGCTGTATTAGAACCATATGGCTTGGCGCGAGACGATGGGATGAGGCCAGTAGGGATGAACATAACGCCTTGGAAGTTGGGTAGGCCTTTGGTGTGGGATGCAACATGTGTCGACACCCTTGCGCTATCTCATCTTCTTAGCAAGGCAGGTTGTGCTATAGCGGCTGCTGCGGGTGCAGAAAATCTCAAACGGCGCAAATACAACAACCTTATTGGGAATTATGTATTTGAGCCGTTTAGGGTTTAAACACTAGGGCCATGGGGTCCGAGTGCTCATCGAGTTTTTCGCGAAATCAGCAAGCAGTTAGTCGACTCTTCACGTGACCAGAGGGCTGGCCTTTTCTTTGGTCAATGAATCAGCATTGCTATTCAACGTGGCAATGCGGCCAACGCGCGCCTCAAAGAGATGTCAGCATAGGAGATGGGGCCCGTTAGGGCCAGAGCCTACCAGGGTTACGGATTTTGTTAGAAAGAGTTACCGTGGCCTTGGAAAGCAAAGAGCACTAGGAGGAGCACGGATGGGTTTTAATCAGTAAGAGTCTGACATTCCCTTCCGCTCCGCCCAGAGCGGGAGCAGTCGTTTGATGATTTCCCATCCATAAAAAAAGTGAATAATTTTTGTTTGGGCATTTCATAGATAAAACCAAAACTATTGTTTTTTGTGTTCAGCACAAACAATTCTCAGTTATTGGATGTATCCAAAAGGATTATGGACGGGACTTTTCGATGTTCCAGAGTTGTTTTATCAAATCTGCCGTCCATTAACAAGAAAGGCGTTAATCCTCAGATGGTCTTTTTGAGGTTTCAGCGCCATCGTACGTAGAAAAAAAATCTCTATCGATCTGTTAATCATACAGTATGTAAGGGACAGCTCTCCGCAGACTGATAGGGTGCATTAACTATTTACTGACGATATAGATCGGTCATAGTATCAAACGATAGAAAATCAGAAATATATCACGAAAAAGCTATTAATGACACAGTCACCCAAAGGAGAATGCCAGGGTTGCCTACAAGACTCGGCCCGAACCGACAAAGATGAACTATATTTCATAAAATAGGAAAAATATTATAGAATTTGATAGCATAACTAGTTTTCTAGTAGAGGTACACCAAAAAAAGTTATAGTTCATTGAAGGTGGCCACTTAATACTTCTGATATTAACGATAACATAAAATAAACTAATTAATCGAAATAAAGATTTTAGCACATTACCTTCGCATATTATGTTTTTATTAACCGACTTCCAAAAACGGAGGAGGTTCTCAAATCGACTGTTTTTTTTATACTCTTGTTCAGCGATATCTTCGCCAATTGTCAACCGATTTAGATGATTTTGTTTTTGTTTCGAAGAGTATCTTCCCAGACTAGTCCAATTACGATCTGGAGAAGATCTGATGAAAGAACTTTGGAGATAGGTAACGGCCGGACCTCTTCAATAAATGATAGCAAATCTGCCGGGATTGCTGAAATCGCATGTCTATTTATTATTTACACTAGTTCAAAACAGAACATCACGCCGGTACGCTGTGAAGGGGTACGCAGATACGTGTGTACGTGTGTACGCAAATAGATAACCATGGTTGACTTGTACACTCAACCACCCCTTTATGTAGTAAATTGAAAATTTAGCATATAACCTCAAAACATTAGGATTATCGATTCCTCCACAAGGAAGAAGCCCAGAGAAACCGTTAATCAATAAAGATTTAGTGACGACACTGAAACGAACCTGTATTGCTTTATTTTTTTTTTGTGACGGCCCCTTTATATAGTAAATTGAAAATTTAACATATAACCTCAAAACATTGGGATTATCGATTCCTCCACAACGAAGAAGCCTAGAAGACTCGTAAAACCCCTGATGTGTTATAGGTTGTCAGTGCAATGGTGTCAATATTTTTGTTGATTCAAGATTAATCTATAAAAATGCAGTATGGCGGATAGCGACTGAAATAGGGTGATCATGTATTCCAACGAAACAAGTATTTATCGAGTAGGTACCTATTTATCAACTGAATGAAGTAAAACACGTCGAAATAGTTGAAATAAGGTGACGATGTAGGTAGGTATTGCAACAAAAGAAATAGATACGCGGACGGAGGAATATGAGTAGGAGTGCAGGTAACTAATATAATATGCATTGGAAATAAATTGTTATAAAAAACATTACACACACCACCATGCGTTATGATGTGGCCTCTTTGCTACTAATTTTTATTAATTTTCTGTCTGTCACTGTCACAAGAATAAAAATAATTTGAAACTATCGATCGAATTTCGACTAATAGGCCACTAGTTTTGCTTCATTCAGTTACGGCCGCTTTCTATAATATATCTTTATCCCAATCTTGATCCAATCAACGGCCGAGTTTGTCAATCTGAGCCCGTTACGATAGATTGGCGTGCAATGGAAGGAACGCGCTTACCATAGATGCATTTTCGATACGTCACACCTACGTAACAAGGTTCGTTTTTGTGTGGAATGTCAGTTAGCGAGTGTATGTTTTGGAACACAGAGCCAAAATATTTGTTTTCCGTGTATTAACTATTATTATAACGGTGTGGCCGGTGGATGGATGTGGCGTAAAGTGCGAGCTGTCAAATCGATCTATCTTCTCTCGTGGTGAAGCAATTTAACTGTAGGTAATTCTAAAAAGTACAAATTATTATGTACCTAACTACCTATCGCTTTTTTTGGATGATTGATTACAAATAAAGCATTTTTAATTTGTGTACCTATTTATTTAAGTATTCTTGTACTAAGTCAAATTCCCCAATCTCCAATGTCACTTTTCCACTTTCGTTTGCTTTTAGCCAAAATAGACTCGACTAATATAACAAAAACTTCACAAGTGGACACTGGTATGCAGGCATCAGCTCAACGTTGCTTGTACCTTGTACCATTGTTTAGGTAATTAAGTACCTACTCGATAAATACTTGTTTCGTTGGAATACATGGTCACCCTATTTCAGTCGCCATCCGCCATACTGCATTTTTATAGATTAATCAAAGTCAAAGTCAAAGCATTTATTTCAATTAAACCATTTACAGGCACTTTTGAATTGTCAAGGTCGGTCAGTCAAAGAGGTGAAGCTATTTGCACGTTCCAAAGCGTAGATCTCTATGGAGAAGAACGTACAAGAAACTCCATGGACACTCTTTTGAATCAATTAATTATTACAAAGTTGTGGTTACATTGTTCTTGTTGAAATTATTCATAGACATGTGAGAACGATGTAAGAAGACGTGCACGACAAAAGCAAAAAAGGAACAATTCAAAATACTAACAAATTAAAACAAACCGTGGCAGTTGAGAGATGACCAGTCCCAGCTGACGGAGCCAAATGATGAATGATACACAAACTGCACCATCAGAGAGACTTGAGTGAGCATGACACTCCCAACAGCCAGGGCACATTAAAGTCTTACCCAAAAATGATAGTTTGACTTGAAGGTACACAGTACTCACACATGTGCCGTTAATGCATGAAATTATACAATGCAAAATTAGTTCGAGTCTATACAATAAAAAATCTATGTTTTTTCAATATTCAGCGGGTCTCACAACTGCTAAAAATAAAAATAAAAAATAATTAAATAACTAATTTGTGCGCCCTAGTGGCTGTGGAGCAGGACCAGCATTGAGCCAAGCATTTTTATCATCAATGTAATCCCCCAACTTATAATATGCTTGCCTGCATAGTGTGCGCTTAACACAAGATTTAAATTTTGTTTCATTTAATTCTAATATCTGGGGAGGTATTTTATTGTAACATTTTAAACAGTACCCCATGAAAGATGTGGCTACTTTAGCAAGTCTGAAGTCTGGTTGAACTAATTGATTCCTATTTCTAGTGACATAGTTATGCCTGTCGCCTCGTTTATTAAAAAGATGAACATTCTTTCTAACGTACATAATGTTTTCATAGATGTATTGACAAGGTACCGTCATGATGTTAATATTCTTGAACAGTTGCCTTAGAGAATCGCGCCGGCGGAGATTGTATATGGCCCTTATGGCTCTTTTTTGCAGAATAAAAATTGACTCGATATCTGCAGCCCGTCCCCATAGTAAGATACCGTAAGACATTATACTATGAAAGTAACTAAAATAGACTAGTCTCGCGGTATCAACATCCGTAAGTTGGCGGATTTTCCTAACAGCATACGCTGCCGAGCTTAGCCGTCCTGCAAGAGATGCTAAATGAGGACCCCATTGTAACCTTGCGTCAAGCGTAATCCCCAGGAAGACCGTTCTATCGACGAATTCCAATTTTTCCCTGTTCAATACTATGTCACAATCACTACTTTTGACATTAATTGCTAAGGCAAATCTTATGCACTTCGTTTTTTTTCCATTTAAAACCAAATTATTAGCAGTAAACCAATTATGGACCTGCATAAGGGCGTTATTTACGTCGTCAAGATTATTACTGCGTCTATTTATTTTAAAAATCAAAGAAGTATCGTCGGCAAACAAGACCATGTTTAGTTTGTTTAGCAATAAATGGGGTTGATCATTAATATAAACTAAAAATAAGAAAGGACCCAAAATTGAGCCCTGGGGCACGCCCATTTTTACGTTTAATCCCGAGGAATTGACACCGTTTATTTGAACCAATTGCTGTCTATCGCTTAAATAAGATTTGACTAATTTTAACGCTATTTTGCCTAGTCCGTAATGCTCGAGCTTCAGCAGCAATGTTTCGTGATTAACGTAATCAAACGCTTTAGAAAGGTCGCAGAAGATTCCTATGACATCCTGCGCCTCCTCCCACGCATTGAAGATATGTTTTAGTAAAGTTACACCAGCGTCAGTTGTACAACGTCCTTTGGTGAAACCATACTGTTTATCATGCAAGATGTTATTCGTGTTAAAATGATTAAGCATCTGATTAAGCATAACCTTCTCAAATACCTTGCTGAATACTGGCAACACGCATACTGGTCTATAATTATTCGTGTCTTTACTGTCCCCGGATTTGAAAAGTGGTATCACTTTACTAAATGTCATTAAGTCTGGAAAGACTCCTTGATCCACACACAAATTAAATATTAGAGCTAAGTAAGGCGCTATAGTCTCAATAATTGAGGTACAAACTTTGATAGACAACCCCCATAGATCCTCGGTCAATTGGGTTAATCTTGAATCAACAAAAATATTGACACCATTGCACTGACAACCTATAACACATCAGGGGTTTTACGAGTCTTCTAGGCTTCTTCGTTGTGGAGGAATCGATAATCCCAATGTTTTGAGGTTATATGTTAAATTTTCAATTTACTACATAAAGGGGCCGTCACAAAAAAAATAAAGCAATAATAATTCGTTTCAGTGTCGTCACTAATTCTTTATTGATTAACGGTTTCTCTGGGCTTCTTCCTTGTGGAGGAATCGATAATCCCAATGTTTTGAGGTTATATGTTAAATTTTCATTTTACTATTTAGAGGGGCCGTCACAAAAAAAAATAAAGCAATAAAGATTCGTTTCAGTCTCGTCACTAAATCTTTATGCATTAACGGTTTCTCTTAGGTCCTCAGTTATGGAGATTACGTTTGCCGAATGTCCTGATGTTCCAGGAACTAAAATTAATTTTACTATTAACCGGTGGCATTACGAGTAAAAGTAAAGCATTGGTTGTTTGTCACCAAATCGTCACTAAATCTTTATTCAGTAACAGTTTCTCTAAGGTCCTCCATTATGGAGATTCAGGTTGGCCGAACGTTCTGATATCAGGTCGTTCGGCCATAAATAAATGCTTCCAACTTTCGAACTGTTCTGTCACAAATTCTTTGGCTGGCATCTTTATGCGTCACTTATTCGTCACTAAAAACTGGAGCAGCAGCCAGCTCCCTATCTCGACTGGCCGAACGTTCTGATATACATCAGATTTTGGTCGTATAGCCCCTCGTTACAACTTGGAAACTTGACGTTTGCTATACGACATGCCGCAACAGCCCCGCAGTACAGGATTGAGTGCGTATCAACGAGGTTCTCGCTGCTTTCGAAGATGTTATTATTATTATTATTATATTCAAGATGTAACTTACATCCGTAAGAGCATTTTGGCGCTGGATCAGTTGATGAATCTCTTCAGTCTCAGTTTCTAACGAGTATCGTCGCATCCAAAAGGCATTTACTCCACAGTTGATGCAGCGAATCATGGTTGTTAATGTTATTAAGAGGCGTATCACAAAAAAAACGCGAAATTGCAAGTTTTTGGCGTTGAAATTTTACGTTTTACGTTCGTTGTATGAAATAAAAATCATTAGTTAAAATAGATCGTTTTCTCTAGTACCTCAGAACCGATTTTTTCAAATCAATCTACAGAGGCCTTAAACTACGTAACAATGAAATTGGGTAATTTTTCCATTGTAACAGAACTCTCATCCTATGATGGTGAAATTGGGGATGACCATTTGCATGGAAGTACGTCATATTAACAGTACGAGACAAAAAGCTTTTGAAAGTCTAGAACCATACCCATTTTTCTTTGGATGTGAAATCATCAAATGACTTCTCCCGCTCTGGGCGGAGCTTGAGGGCGACTGCTGACGCACAGGGCGTCTCCTTCGGCGGCTGGGACGTGAGGATTGCCTCTTCCTCACCCATCTCGCCTCCTCCTTCGCTTGCATTTCTGTATTGCAGAAGGAGGTGACTGTTTCCCATGCCCTTTCTCTCACACCGGACCATGGATTGGACCAGGGCCGAACGCGAGAGGTCACCGTGTCCTCATTACGATCCACACAATGGTGACAATTGGGTCTCGTACCGTGTCCGGTGAGGACCTGCGTCAGATGGAATCCGAGGACGTCGTGGCGCCTCTCTAACCACTCCTCAAAGAGTTGACTTTCTCGCCACGATTGTGGTGGGCCCAGCGCTGGGTTGCGATTACGACAGCAGTCGCTTATTCCATACCACTATGAGATCGCGTCGGAGCTTGCTCCACCATTCTGTTATTTTAATTTAGTTTGTACGTTATTTTTTTTATGGTTAAATCTATAGAACTCCCTTTAGCATTTTAGGTTGTAAATTGAAGCAAAGATAACACTGAAGACAAGCAAAATTTTTTTTAACTGCCCCCAACCTGGCTGTACAGCTGCAGCTGTAATCAATGACAATCACTGTTGCAACACTATTACATTTATTCAACCATCATCCTTATGGCTGGCCAGAAATAACAGGGCTTGTCCTACCTAAACTACCGCTGTGGAACATTGAACTGGATATGACTGGGCACTGCACTTCTCAACGGTGTCGATACCCTGGCTGATGATACCCTGGTGACGGCCCGGGGGCAATGACATTGGCAAACGATAATACTGGCCAGAGAGATGCAGGTCGTAGGAAGAATCCGGCGTTTGGGTCTCAAAGAGTGGCTTTGCTTAAGTCCGAAGCCCTCTGTTTCCCCATGGAAACCTAGGAACAAGCCACCTCGGGATTCACATATAGTGGTCGGTGGAGTACGCATCAGTATCGAGCTGATGATGAAGTATCTAGGACTCGTCCTCGAAAGCCGATGTGACTTTGAGCCGCACATTCAGCGGCTGGTCCCCAGGTTGATGTGCATTGTAAGTGCTCTTTTGTGGCTTGTACCTAATTTAGCAGGGCCGAACGCTTCCTGCAGGAGACTATATGGGGATCGTGCGGTCCATTGCCCGCCCGCCTGCCATTATGGGGCGCCTGTCGCTCACACAGGCGCCCCATAATGTAAATGTAAACCTAATAGCCCGAAACGCCGTGGCACTACGAAGACCGCAGAAAGCGATGGTTATTAGGTTCATGAGTGACTGGATAAGCGACATGGCGCCCTCAGTTTCCAGCTGACTCAGGTGCTTACTGGATACGGATGCTTTGGGAAGTACCTGCGTCGCATGAGTCGGAAGCGGATGCCCGTTTGTCACCAATGCGTGGAATGTCTCGCGGACACCGTGCAGCATACGCTGGAGGAACGTTCAGCGGGGACGCTGGGGGTGGTCTAGTGGTCTATCGCTTCCGTCTTCGTGGAATGCCGTCAAAGATACATTCAAAGGAGACGTCGGAGAGGGAAAGAGAGCATACCTCTCACTCCACCTGCACCAGAAAGCCAGCCGTGCCTCGACGGGAGCTCAACGATCTCAGGGCACCATGAGGAGGGGATACCATGAGGAAAGGGGCGTCGAACTTTGGGCGGAGTCGTTGCCTGACCAGTGAAGCCTAAAGAGCCATTGAGCAATATGTTACATGTATGCCTTTTATGTGAGTTTATACCATATTAACATAATGAGACTCCTCCGTGCCTCGGAAAGCACGTTAAGCCGTTGGTCCCGGCTGTCATTTGTAGATCTTTGGCAGTCGTTACGGATTGTCAGAAGCCAGAAAATCTGACACCAGTGTTACCAAGAAGTACCGTGTTACTCAGTTAATGGCTTGTGGAGGTCTGGTAGGCAGCCGCTCCTCGTAAAATACTGGTATTCAGCTGAATCCGGTTTGACTGGGAGCTGACCCCAATATTGTTGGGAAAAGGCTAGGCAGATGATGATGCCTTTTATGGGAGTATGTGCTGCTGCGGTCGTTGGATCTGCCACATTAGGTGATGGTGTGCGACGATGATAGTCGGGGGTGCGCTTGAATAATATTGTCTTTCGAGCTCCTGAATTATGGTAGCAGTTAGTTCTCCTCTCCGTTTGAGCAGCAGCTGCATGACATCACCATGACTATGTATTGCTATGAAATATCAACGAAAAGCACTCAGAGTTTCAATACGCTACAAGTAACTGATGAAGAGTTGTCTCACATGGAGACAATTCCAGCAGTAGCTGCAATAACATAACCATAACAGATGTATTACTATGAAATTTTAAAATCAACAAATAGCACACAAAGTTTCAAGACGATACAAGTAACCGTTGAGGAGACAATTCCAGCGAAAGCTTCATAAAATCACCATGATTATAATATTTTTATATCACACTTACATTTTGAACGTTTGTCAGTTAAAATCAAATTAGGTCCTCTGATGGTACTTAAATCAAGAAATTGACGTGTGTGAATAGAATTGCCTACATAAAGATAATTCAAATATTATTACGGTATAATTATAAGTGTGTTAAAAGTTTGTATTGGAAATTTTCACAAGGTCCTCGCTTTGTACACCGTCTACTCGGAAAAACGTCCTCGTACTGTACATGAAAAGTCAAATACTGCGTCCTCACATTGTACAAGAAATGAGAAAAAGTGTGTTAAATTAGGTCCTCGCATTGGTGTCTCTGGTCAGATGGTTAAGGTCCTCGTTTGGCTCACACACAGGTCCTCGGATGGTACTTCCCAGGCGGGTTTTCGAATGTATTTAGGTCCTCGCATTGTTCATAGGAAGTCATACCAAAAAAAGATTGAGATAGCACTATACGACTAAACTCATCAACCTAAATATTGTTTTCTCTTTCTTTCTGTCTTGTTAATAAAGTCGTAAGTCGTCGTTAACCTGGTTTTCTAGAAGGTCCTCGGATGGTGACTTACAGCTATAGTCCTCGTATGGGTGTCTGTACAAGTAATGGTGTGTGTGTGTGTAAGTATTTTGCTGTTGTCCTACGGCCCGCTTTCTTACATGCCTGATCGCGCCAGGCCAGGCTTTTATTGCTATATGGTATTTAAGCGATGCTTGGAGAATGAATATTTCTCGTCCGCTGAGGACTTAAAACTCCTTGTAAAATAGGTCTTTCTACCTAAATGGATTTTTTAGTGTAACTTTGATCAGAGCCCGATATCTCTAGCGTAAAATATAATAACTGTCCTTTTACCAGCGCAACCACATCCCTAATCAGAATTGAATTTAACGTGTTCTGAGCGCCAAGGACTTGAAATGAAGTCAAAGAATGACGTCATGAAACAATTAGAGATGTACCTCATTTCTTATGGCTCTAATTGAGTTACGTATTTGTTTCTTTGATACTTATAATTTATTTTGTTTTTTCTTAATATTGATACTGTGAAATAAAATAAATATGGAAATAGTTAATCAGTTTTTATTTATATCCGTAAAATTATAAATAAAACATAACTTCATCGATATGACGCTACCCTCATCACTACTGTTTACTATATATTTCGTTATACGTGTATAGCTTGGCGCTAGGCGAGGCATCGCGTTCTGTGTACGCTGGCGGTGAAAAGGTTAAACCAACGGACTATGAGATCTGTTGACAATTGATTAAAATAGCCGATAGCTTAGCTCCCTGAAACGGTTCCACATCAGGTGCTCTAGATCTTAATTTTTTTATGTCGACAGACAGTACTCATCATGTTGACCAACTATTCCTTAAGCGTTATATTAATATCTCTTATAGATTAGCCGGGCTGCTAAGGTTCCACGTCTTGTGTTCAGATCTTCAAAATAAATTATAGCCTATATGTTAGCGAGGACTGATAGCTATACAACAAAAAAAGTTTCATCAAAATCCGTCCAGTGGTTTTGGCGTGAAAGACGAACAACAGACAGACAGACAGACAAAAAAAAAACATATTTTCGGCTTCTACTGCTTGTATGAAGCACCCTCGGAGTATTTTTTTTTATATATTCAATGTACAGAATTGACCTCTTGTACAGTTTTATTATATGTTTAGATTATTAAAACAAAAAAAATACTATTGTCCCTAAACAAAACCAATTTGTTGTAAAAATTTCTATTTTTTTTCATTTTGGTTGCTTATGCATTTATTTACATAATGAATTCTGTTCGCGCAACCGCTCCGCGCAGCTTGGTGGCAAATAACTTCAATGATTTAGATAGACAAATCAATTTTATTTGTAACACAACACAATGTTTATTGTAAATTTCGGTTCTTAATTAATTAGTAAGATGGCTTCTTTGCCAGTCAAATGATATGTTAGGACGCGTGCGCTACGCACCACGATCCTTGTTACACCGGCGGAAGCCCGGAAGGAAGTGCGCTCGCGTCGACGCGCGCTAGTGACGTGCCACGCGAATAGTGATGTGACAAATAGTAACAATTGCATGAACATTCCCAGGGGCCCCAGCAACAAGGTTGGGAAACCTAGTCCTCCCCTACAGGTAACTTAAATAACTTACCAACTGGCCTAACAAGGTCGCCAGATTGGGTCTTTAACCTTACAGATCTTACAACATTATCCTTACCCCTATGTAACTCTAACACCCTACCTAGCTTTCAGTGTAGTGGTGGAGTATTTTCATTTTTAATGAAAACCAAATCATTAACATTCAAATTATCAACATCATGATACCATTTATTTCGCTATTGTAACGTGCTAAGGTACTCGAGATGCCAACGAGCCGACACGTTCTGATAGAGCTTCTGCAACATCTGAAATCGAGATAAACGTGACATATTAGTTTCCGACCAATTAACCGCAGGCACTGCTACCAATGGCTGACCAATAAGAAAATGTCCTGGCGTCAGGACTTCTAAATCTCCAGGATCTTCAGACATCGCTACGAGAGGCCTGGAATTCAAGATAGCTTCTATCTTGCACAAGAGCGTCGATAACTCCTTAAACATCATTATAGTATCACCTATTTCCCTTTTTAAAAGCTACTTCACGCTCTTGACTGCTGCCTCAAACAGTCCACCCATGTGTGGAAAGGCTGGCGGGTTGAACTCCCAATGTATATGCTGCCTCCTGAACTGCTCCTTCAGAATGTGTTCCTTTTCCAACAGGAACTGATTAACCTCCTTGAAGTCTTTGTTGGCACCAACAAAATTCGTACCTTTGTCTGATCGTATCAAACAAGGTAGTCCGCGTCGACTCACAAACCTAGTCAATGCAGCTATATATACCTCGACTGATAAACTAGAGACCAACTCCACATGGACGGCTTTTGTAGCTACACAAACAAAGACGCAAAAGTAGGCCTTCACTGACTTTGCGTTTCTTAATAAACTTGATTTTCCCAAATAGGGTCCAGCGAAGTCTGTAGCGACTCCGTCGAAAGGTCGTGCGCGACGCATGCGGTCCGCGGGTAGGTCTGCCATGCGCGGAGGTTGTTCTGCCACAGAAAACCGAAAACACCTCTTACACCGCCGGATGGTCCGCGCTGCCTGCTTCCGAACCGACGTTACCCAATATTCCCTACGAAGAATTGCAATTAAACCATTGGCACCAATGTGACAATAAGTTTTGTGATAATGCTCCATTAACAACTGGACAAATTTAGTGTCTTTAGGTAATAACACGGGGTGCCTTGCCCCATATGTGAGTTCCGAATGTCTAAGTCGGCCTCCGACTCTGATGACCCCCTCAGAATCCAAAAACACACTCAGCTTCTGAAGTGACGTTATGACTCGTTTATGTTGCTTCAACAATTTTATTTCTTTCCCATATTCCAATTCTTGAATTCTCTTAGTCCAATACTTGACAGCATCTCGCGTCTCTGCTATTTAGAGTATACGACTCTCGGGCCGCGTCGCCTTATCTGTCCTCAGATTCCTAATAAATCTCAATACGTATCCAGTAGTATTGATGAGTTTGGTAAAGCTGCTTACCCTTTCCAATAGACTAATATCCCACGATTCCACCTGAACAACATTGGTGTTAACTACCCTTTTGAATCCTGGTAGTTCTGTGGGTCGTACATATTTGCTAGGCCACCTAACTTCCTCCCTTCCCAACCATTGTACTGTCCACCATAATGGATGGTGAATTAAATCTTCGGCTGTCACGCCACGTGATGCACAATTTGCCGGGTTCCAATCCGATGGGACATGTCTCCAATTCAACTGTCTAGGTGAATTCTGTATATACTGTACCCTATTACACTCGAAGGTCTGCAAACAGTGTGGCTGTGTCTCTACCCACGCTAGTACGATGGAACTATCTGACCAAGCATAAAGGTTATCAATCTTAATCGATTTTTCATAACCATCCGCTACATGGTTAAGCAGTTGACAAACAAGATGCGCTGCGCTAAGTTCTAGCTTCGGGATGGTTTGTCGCGTCTTAATAGACGCTACTCTAGACTTAGCCATAACCAGACTAACCTTCACGTGCCCTCGTGCGTCCTCGCTGCGGAGGTAAATACATGCTGCGTATCCTGTCTCTGAAGCATCCCCAAAACCGTGCAGCGTGTAAGACACTGCGTTTGGTAATGCGAGACACCTAGGTATCTTCAGTCTTTCCATATTGTATAGATCCTCAATCATATACTTCCATTTTTCTATTATCGCCTTTGGCACTGCCTCGTCCCAATGAAGGCCGTCCATGAACAACTCCTGCAATAGATGTTTGAATCTTATTACCACCAGTGTACAATAGCCACACGGATCATATAGTCTCGCTATAGTACTTAGTATTGACCGCTTCGTCACTGCCTTGTCTGAAGGTATGTTTAACTGATAGGACATCGTATCTGACGTTGGTCATTTGCATCACTCCCTTGGTTGGTTGTTCACAATGGTTTTCTGGTAGATCTCTCAGTAAATATGGCTCGTTCGTGGACCACTTACGTAGTTCATAGCCTGCGCTTCGCATTAGCTCGATAAGTTCTGTCTTCAAGGCTTCCGCTTCCTCTATGGAGTCCGCTCCAGTCAGGATATCGTCCACAAATACCGCAACCCTCACGACATCAGCTGCCTTTGAGTTAGGATGTGCCTCCACCCATTGCGCCGCCAGCTCCAGCAGCGTACGTATTGCTACATACGGACTGGACCTTAGTCCATAGGTATTTGTGTTTAATTCGTATACCTTGAGTTCTTGCGACGGATTACTCCTCCAAAGTATAAGCTGATACCTCCTGTCTTCAGGGTGTATCCAGGTCATCCGTCATAAACACAACTTGATGTCGCCTAAAATTTATCAAGATTTTTGTAATGTCATTCTGTAATGCCTCACCAGAATGTAAACACTGGTTTAACGAAACCCCCTTGGTTGTCTTACAACTCCCGTCGAATACTACTCGGATCTTGTCCGAATCCCGTTTAAATATACCGTGATGTGGTATCAAGTTAAATTGAAAGTCTGACTCAGACATATGTCCAAATTGCTCATAGTCTTTCATAAACTCTTTGTATTTCTGCGCGAATAATGAATGCCTCCCCATCTTTTTCTCGAGCGCATAAAATCGCCTGGTTGCAGTATCCAAAGAATTTCCCAGCTCCGGTCGGTCAGATAATAAAGGCAAACGTACCATGAATTTTCCATCAGCTAGCCTCACTGTGGTGGATTTGTATAACCTCTCACATAATTCGTGGCGAGGATCCTTTGGGGTGGGTGTCGGCGGCTCCTCCGACGTCCAGAAGCGCTTGATGGCTTCTATCAGTGTTGTGATGAAGACCGGCTGCGGTACGTCGGAATTGTATCCGTCCACTGATCCCATTATAGCATGTCCGAAGCACGTTCCGTAGGCTGCAGCACCGCCTGTTCCAATATCAATTTTAGAACCATCTAAAATATAATGTAATACATCAGCTCCGAGGATTATATCTACCCCATGTGGTAGTGTAAAGTACTTGTCTGCAAGATTTAATGTGGGCGGGGCCTGCTTCAATATTCCCTGAGGTGGAGTCTTCTCCGCTGGTAAATTTGCTGTCAGCTCCGACATAACTATTGCTACAGTGTATATTACAGGTACTTGCTTATCCAAACTATATTTACTTGATTGGCTAATGTCTTCACTGTGGTATTTCCAATGCCAACTACTTGCACTGAGCTCTTCTGTCAGTGTAGCCGTAGACGTTCCACTAAAGCCTCTTAAATGGCAGTCATACTAGCCCCAGTATCTAATAAGGCACGAGCCTCCTCGTATTCACCCTTGTGATTCCTTATACCTAATGACACTGTAGGATTTAGGCAGTTTTTAAAACCGCTACCTATGGACTCAGTGACACCGACAGGAGCTTCGCGTCAATATTCATCTTCGTTTCGTCCCCGCTTCGGAGTAAAGACAGTTGGCTATACCTCATCCTGGGGTTGAGCTTGTTGGTACCTGGTACCAGCCGGTCGCCTCTCCTGCTCCAGGGGGTACGGCTGCGGTTGCTCCTGCTCCGTAGCACGTGGCTGCGACGGCAGCAGCCGGTTGGGTTCTACCGAATTGGAGCGGCGCGGAGGCGTCTTCGCACGCTGCGGCAGCGGCGTCCTTTTCTGGTCTGGGTGCCTGCTGTGTCGCGTGCCTCGTGGGTTCTCCAGCTGCAGTACATAAAAGGGTATGGTGATATTCAGATCCACACAATTCGCATCCAGTCCCCTCTGCACATTCCCGTGCATAATGTTGCCCCAGGCATACGAAACACGCCCCGTTACTTCTTGTCCATGTCTTACGGGCGGTACGGTCCAGACGCTTGAACTCGTAGCACTTTGCTACATTGTGGCCGGTATGAGTACAATAAATGCACCTTACCACTACTGCCGCAGTGGCTACTTGACCACGGATCCTGTTTGATAATGGCGGGTGGCGTCCACCCACTGGTGTGGTGCCCCTGCGCGGCGTATTTGTGGGCGACCTCGGTGGCCGCGACGATTTAGCTCTCTCCTGTTCCATGTTTGATGCAGCCATGAGTTGCCTCCTGCACACTTCGTCGAGGAAGGTCATCAATGCCGAGAAGGATGGCAGTTCCCCTGGAGCTGTTCCACTCCGCTCCCCGAACTGATTTCTTAGGCGAGAGGGTAACTTCTGTAAGAGGATAAAGAGTAATAAATAGGACCACTCTACTATAGGCAGCCCTAACTTCTGAAGAGCCTGCGTCGACTCCAGCAAAGGATTGTAGAAGGACTGCCTCAGTCCCTCCATCGTTGAGGAGATGTTAGGCAACGACACAATCTGCTCCAGGTACGTATCTGCTAACAATCGGGTATTTTGATACCTGTCCCTCAACAGGCCGAGAGCTACCTCATAATTCTAGGCATCGACAGGCAGGTGCTTAAACAACGTCAATGGCTCCCCTGATAAACAGCTACGTAGGTAGTAATGTTTTTCCGTCTCTGGAAGGTTTGGTCTGTCGTGGACCAATGACAGAAACAAATCATAAAAACTCACCCAATCCATGGGGTTACCATTGATCTGTCCAGTTGAATGAAAGGCAGTTTAGCCGCTAAGCTGCCTCCTTCTTGCGAGGCACTTGCAGAAATCACAGACTTAACCAGTGGTGTGGATCCGACCTCGCTCTCCTCCACCTTAGTTTCCACTGAAACTAGCAAGCAATTAATTGCGGAGAACTCATGCCCCAAGTCCTCGATATCATCAACTCCACTGGCTACCAGCTCTTCATAGGCCTGTAAGAAATCTATATAATATTTATCGAATTGCCGTTTAATCACCCTCACAGCAATCGAGATTCTGTTGGCAACACTGCCCGGTGACATGTCTAATTGTGTTCTGTATTTTAATAATTAGATTTAATTTATATTTAAGTGAAATTAGGGTGTCATTATTTGTGTAAACATAACTTAACTGCGTAAATACTCAGGATTATTGTTATCCTGGAAAAATAATCAAGCAAAACACGACTTTTTGGTACCGGTTGTTACCGGTAACCTAAAACGATCAGCTGACGTTCGAAGCTTGAAACTGGAAATATACGGGGAGTATTGTTAACTTATTAATAGCACACATTCGTATCTTTAATTTGTAACACGCTCTCGCTAAGATTTACATGAATAACTTTGCTGGTTTAGCATTGTATAGCGTCTAAACTCAGACCAACAAAAAAAGGTAGACAGCGCACCGCGAACATCAAAAGTGAAGCCACAAAACCGTGCTCCTTCAAGTAAATACACAAGCTCACCCACACACGTACACTAAAACCATACTCATCGCTCTTAGTACTTCACGAGCCGTCGTCTAGAAAACATTAATAGAAAAATATAATTATGCCTTCCTGTGTAGTAAAAATTTGTAAAAAACAATAGCAAATCACATAAAAAGTCTCACGGAATCACTTTTCACTTGTAAATACTTGAAATAACATCGTTTTTATTATAAATTAACTATGAATTTTAGGTTACTTGGAACAAAAACGTCAACAAACGAAAGCAGTGACATAAAGTGTGAGGGTTGCCATAATACGATTAAATATTTTCCCATTCGATTATACAAATATATATGATTTCTTTCTTCGAGTTATATTCCTATTTTCTTTTTTTTTAATATATAAAATATTTTAGATTTGAAGTTTTTCAACACATTTGCGAGAAAACAGTACAATAGGTAATGAAAAAAACTTTTAGTTTTTAGATAGTCAGATAGTCGCAAAAATCTTTGACGTTTGTAGTACGAAAATAGCGCGAATTTGCAAATGGAACTACATCTTTCGTCTCATTTTCTCTTTAGTGTTAAATTGAGACAAACGTATTGTGCAAAAGCGCTTCCAAGTAGGTTCAATCACTCAGCTTAATATTTTATTCTCGTACTTATTTATACTCCTATAAGAAAATTAAAAAAAAAAACTGTAAAGGATACGTAGGTACGGCGCTATTCAACGGAGTATGCGGTAAAATATTTACTTAGGCGAGAGTACCTATTTTACCGCACGTACCATTGTGTGGTGCGTTATATTTAACTTTCGAATAATATATAGTCTTCGTAAATGCATTTTTTTGAGCAAATGTGTTGAAAAAGACTTATTTGTTCATGATAAATAATATTTATTTTGTAAGCATGTTAAACATAACATTTACACGTTATTGTTTCGTTTGTTATGTTTCATCTTGATATTACCTACTTTTTCTTTAGTCAGTGATTTTGATAAGGTGGTCTTTTTTAATTTATTAAAGTTGATTAAAAATGTAATTACCTATTTTATTTTAAAACAATTAACATAATGACTTACGCTTGTTACGCTTCGACAACCTTTTAAAACTTAACTAGTTTACATAATTGAATGTAGGTATGTGTGATGTAAAAATTTGTTTTTTAGGTATAGATCTTTCTAAAAAACTAAGTAACAATGCCATACTCAACAATATCTTACTTGTGCTGACTTGCACAATATTAGCTTACCCATAAAATATTATTTCCCAAGTTATAGGGAAAAAAAATAAAAAATGGCAACCCTTCGAGACACACATAGATAAAAAGATGGCTTCATCTTTGATATTCGCAGTGCGCCGTCTACCTTTTTTTGTTGGTCGGAGCGTCTAAAGCGTTTTGTTTACATATTGGAAAACGAACCTAAGTTCAGATTTATTCCATAATTCTGTTTTATTCATGTGTTCATATCTCTGACATACTTGTCAATAACTTTTAATATCATTACTTTTTCACAAATAAAATTTAAACTGTTAATTTTTACATTTACTTATGCTCTGGGCATCCTACCCACATAAAGAAAAAGTAAGTTCATAAGGCAATTAAAAACAACTTAATACAATAATCAACAGCATTGCATATACCTAATGCAGCTGCCTACCTCATTCCTCCACTGAAATTGACTAATTTTTCCCATTTTGTTTATTTAACTACCTATTTATTTTTTCCCTCCATTCTAACTTCTTTTTATTTTTATTCTTTTTGGTTCCCACTGTTTCTTTATTTCAACTTTCAGTAACTTATCCTGAAACCATGCCTGTGATGACCCGTAAGGCTACAGCTCAGGATACGGAGCTTAAACTCAGAACGACCCTCCAAGAACTTAAAGAATCGCAACACCAATGTCAACAAATGTTGCAGGAGAGAGAGGAAAGTGAGGTGGAAGTAAGGAATATAGTTTATAAAAACACATGCCTTAAACGGGAGCTAGTAGAACTAAGTCAACAATATGAAGATGTTGTTGATGAACGCGACCAACTGCGGGTGATCACGGACAGTTTCAATAACTGCAGTAACTTATATGAGGAGGCACTATGTAAAGTTAGGGATTTAGAAGATGAGTTAGTTCATGTTAAAAGTCATAATTTCAAATTGCAGAGAGAATTGGAACATACTCAGGTTAAGAAAACTAATCATTTATATAATGAATTATTAACTTCTCATTGTAACCCACATTCCATATTTACTATAGACTTAACTGAAGATTCCATGTTAAAACAGAGAAATAGCTATAAAGTTAGTAATAAGAAAATAAAAAAATATGCTAAACTTAATAGAATAATAAAAAAATGTAATCAGTACAGGAAACAGCATAAAAACTTTTCCAAAATTATTCCACTCAGGAAAGAACGTGTTGAGTTAGTTAATAAATTACATAACTACCAGATTAAATTAGAAGATAGCAAGAAAATCTATGAAATTGATACAAATCGATTACAAACTGAAATTCAGGTACTTGAAGACTCACTTAGTTCTTTGTATAATAAATATGTGAGCTCTCAATTCCAAATTAAAGAACACATACTGGCTGCAAATGAGTTGGTGATGTGTCAGTGTAGATGTCAGACAGTATCAAACCTTGATACTGTCCAGCCGGAGTCAACGGAGGACCCGTCACAGGCTGAGAGATTGTCACATGACTGTGTGACAACTGGTATTGCACATAATTTGTTTGAAATGGACCAGCCTGAGATTGCTAGCAGTCCATTTAATAATAGTCATGATTGTGTTCATTCAGTTATGTTCTCTGATAGTATAGGAAGAGGTTTAGCAAAATTATTAAATAACAACCTGAGTTATTCTACTCAGAATTATTGCATGCCTGGGTCAAACTACAAGCATATAATGAAATTAGTTACTAGAAATGTATATAAACCAGATACCAATATTACTGTGTTTATAGGAAATAGTTTAAATGTTAAAAAAAGATGATATAACAGACTGTGTCGCTGAGTTGCTAAAGATAGATTGTAAAAAAATTATATTGTGTGCTTTCCCATATTTTGAAAAATTGTCAAGTAAACAAAACAATTATATTCATATGCTTAATAAGCATGTACAGTCAGGCCGCAAAAGTCCATAGGAACGCTAAAGATTATTTTGCTACGAACCGAGCGAGCGCGATACTTCCGTGCGTATGTGTGCCCGTGTATGAGTATCCACATGCAACAGATAACACACACTAAGGAACTGTCGTCACACTGAGCTTAAAAACATCATTATTATTTTTCTGTGCCATTGAATACGCATCACACAGTCACAGAGGCGACTTGTTCTTACCATTGTATTGATAAAATTCACGCAAATATGTCATGTGCTGGTAGCCGTATGAACTAAGTGTTGGATTCGCAAATAACGTAGCCCGAGTTCAAATCATGGTCGGTCCGTTGCGGTTATTTCTTACTTTGAAAATTCCCAATCTATATTAATATTGTTGTTTTTTATATTTCTATGAAAAATACTATTGCATTTTTTGCACTAAATTGTTGCAAATTACGAATATGATCTATTAACTACAAGAAGAATCACATTCGTTGTTTACATTATTTAGTTGTTTACATCTTATCGATGTTGTAAGGTGGAAATAAAAAGACGTGTTTAATAAAAATGTTTATTCTTTTTATTTACAAATTAAACATTTATGAGAATTGTGACGTCGAATTGTTACCTAGACAAAAAAGTTATCTTGTAACCGTTATCTATGTTACGTGTAAGATTGTTTGTTATGAGTATACCCACTTAGACCATTCATAATATGAATAACGTAACAATGAAAGGATATTAAAATTTTAATAAAATAAAATATAATTGTTTATATCCAGTTATTTATTGAAAAGTCATATATGTATAAACATTTTATTTTTATGTAACGTCACAATGAATGTTTTGAGGTCATAGCTTAATTGTTCATTTTCTTGACGAAAAGAAGATTGAAACTAAACCTCAATTTCTGTTAAAAGAACTTTAGTTCTCACAAGATAATCGTCAATTAGATGAGAAAAATAAATTGAACTATTATGTTAGAACAGTGCGGGTAGAAGAATAAAAAACAAAATAGAATCATGATTATTGTCAACAAAATTGATAGCGAGTTCACTGCATTCTTAAGATAAGGCGATGGCACAAGTTAAAAGATATAGCTATTTTAAACGAAAGTAAACACAATATAATACAGTGTTTGTTAACGAATAATCACGGATATGTTAAAATAAAATGGCCTACTGATTTTACTAAAACTTAATATTTTGTATAACCCCCATTATTTTCGATACAGTCAAGTAGACGTTTGCGCATGGACCCAACAATATTACTGCATACTTCGCTCCCTCTAAAACTTTCCCACACCTCCATGCAATGGGTTTTTAATTGTTCCGTAGACCTCTCATTCCGCGAGTCCCACCTTTGCACCATCAAACCCCATAGATTTTCTATGGGGTTGAAGTCGGGTGATCGCGCTGGCCATGGAATAACAATTACTTCCGGGTGATTGTGAAACCACTCACGCACAGTACTCGCTCGGTGAATAGGACAATTGTCCTGGACAAACGGAAATTCTGCTAACTCATCAGCTGGGTAAATGTTGCGCACAGTAGGTAGCATAATTGAGTCTAACACTTCCACATAAGTTGAACTGTTTGCGCGTGGAGGAATGAAAGCCAGTTCTCCTGGTCCTGCTGCACTCATCCATCCCCACATATTAATTGTGATTCGACCTGATTCGGTGTTAGGAATGACGTTGTTATCACACCAGCGAGTGTTATTCTTGCGCCATAAGTGAAGCCTGCCCTTTTGACTGGATTTAAATGTTTTTTCATCTGAAAATACCGCAGTATTCCAGTCAAAATCTAAATAATTACGTGCGAAACGTAATCGTTCTTGTTTGTGCCTCTCTGTCAAGTACGGCTTTTTAGCTGGTTTTCTGTGATGCATGCCTTCAGCGTGAAGTGCACGGCGAACAGTATCCATCGAGGTGTCATATAATTCCGCAAAATGTCTCGTTGGTGCGAAACCATTCGTTTCGTATATGTCCACCATATGTCGGCGCTGTGCCTCGCTAATAAGCTTCGGTCTCCCACTTCTCTTTCGACTAGCAAGGCTACCTTCTTCTTCATATCTTTTTATACAAAGACTTACAGTATTTTTCTAAAATAAAAAAAATATATATATTAGGCAGCTATACCTTCTTGACTTCATTTTCATTATATAAAATGTTAATAATCATTATTGAATATAATTTTAAAATAAAACTGCATTTATAAATCCAATAACCAACCCAATAAACCCAAGGATTTATGTTCTCTTCTAAACCTCATAAAGATACGATGGATGGATTCATAAATGGCATACATTTTAATTAGAAGATTAATTTATAATAAAGTTACAATTCATTAATAGCTATTATACTCAGTGAGTTACACACTTATAATATGTAAATGTCTACCACTGTTATGTTTATTTCTAGTGTGTAATTGTTTGTTTTCCCAAATGAATAAATAAATAAAATAAAAAATAAAAATACTCACATTCAGTCCGGTTTCTTCAGATATTTGTGTTTTATTAAGACCACTTTTATGCAGCCCAATGATAGTCGCCCTCACTTCAATACTAATATTAGCCTGCATTTTGCGAATATTACAATATTGTTAACCACACGTCACTAACCAACAACTACAACCAAACGACAGTTCATTTCGGTCAAGTTAAAACTCATGTCTACCTCGCAGAAATCTAATTCTTTATTTAGTTTTTTTTGTGATCTACCTTTTAACTCTAAGAAATGTGTGAACAAGTTAAAGAATAATTTAATATAATAATATGTAATGCTAATCCATAACTTCCAATCGGGTAAGAACTTACAAAAAGTCAACAATTGCGTGGGATTTGAACTTGCAGCGCACTGATTTGCGCTTCAATCTGTGTGCTCTATACCACTGGGCCATCTTGACTTATGCTAAGTTGATGAAATTGAGGATTACAATCAATTGTTGGCGATAACTTGAAAATTGAAGGTCGTAAGTCAAACTAAACGTCAAACTAATACGTTGTGAGAATTCTTATCGACTTTTGCTGGTGACCGTACATTTCTTAGTGAGTCATTATAGCGACAAACTTGTTTTTGCGGATATCAACAATTTTGTTGAGTCGACTAGGAATACAGTGTATCTACCTATTAAATTTAGACACCATATAGCTAAGCTATTAGCATATAATATAAACTCAGACATAAGTAGTATGTCGAAGTCACGTTCTATAATTAACACCACAATTATTAGTAATAATACTAATGTTCAGGTGGACACACTAAATAACTGTAGCGCTGATGCTATACATATTTACAATAATTGTACGAAGGAGGTTCCATGTGTCTCATTGCCTGGTGATGGCATGGGACTCTTAGGGCTCACTCCAGATGTAACTTTAAACTAATTTGTAAGACAACAGAGGATATCAATAACAGTATAGCCACATCTACGATCAACCAGGTATCTTCTAGCTCTCACACAGCTAATTATAATAAAGGAGCTAAGCTGAAATGCTTGAAATTATTTTATCAGAATATTCAAGGTTTTGCTTCGAAACAACTCGAAATTGAATTATTTTTAGAAAAAACAATGTTTGACATTATTTGTTTTACTGAGCATTGGCTAAAGGATTTTGAAATGCTCATTAATTATGAGAATTATAATGTGGGAAGTTGTTTTAACCGCAAATCAATGCTACGTGGGGGTTCATTAATCTTAATCAAAAGTTGTATTAAATTTAAAACTCGTAGAGACATAGTTGAGCTGTCAGTTGAACATAGCATTGAACTCTCCTGTGTTGAGCTGGATAAGCATGTCATAGTGTGCGTTTACAGACCCCCTAATTATCTGAACTACTCTATATTTGAGTCAGTGATGGAAGATGTCTTGGCAAAACTTGCAACTGGTAATAAATTAGTAATTATCTGTGGTGACTATAATATTAATATTTTAGAAAATAATTCAGATAGCAGTAGATTATTAAATCTCTTTAAATCATTCAATTTGTCAAATGTTTTCATAGAACCAACTAGAATAACTACAGCTACTGCTACATGTATAGATAATGTTTTTTGTTGCTGCAACTATTTAGAAAAAGCCATTGTAAATGAGCTCCCTTCAGATCACAGCGGGCTAATGGTATCTTTTGAGTGCAATATACCTATTCAACAAGTGCAAATACAATCCAGACCAATAACATCCGGTAATTTAAATAAATTTAGCAACACTTTAATTACCAAGTTAAGTGATCGGGACTTCACAGTGAATAATGGTAATATTTTGTATACAGAATTGTTTTCAGTAGTCCAAACTGAGTTTAATAATACTTTTAAAAAGAGAACTAAAACTATTTGCCCTAAGTTTTTATTTAGTGACTGGGCGACTAAAGGACTGAGAATAAGTAGGGATAGACTTTATGAGCTGTATGGCCATAAGCCATTCATTATGACTGAAACTTTTAATAAATATGTTGCTACCTACTCAAAAATTTATAAAATTTCTTGTAAGGCAGCTAAGGCCTTATATATTAGCAATAAGGTTAAAGCATCAGAAAATAAAATAAAGACGGTTTGGAAGATAATTAATAATGAAACAAAGCGGAACAAATGACATAATACTGATTACACATTGGAGACTCCTCATGGTCTTATTAGCGATAACAAGAAAGTTGCTCAGGAATTTGTAAATTTCTTTACCAGTATCCCTATTGAAACAACTGAAGCCTTAAACTCCTCGCCTTCGCTGGCTTTTGATTTATTACAGGCCAACGTGTCAGCCTGCCCAACTAAATTTGAGTTTAAACATATAAACCCCATAACAGTACTAAAGGTTTTTAAACAAATCAAGATTAAATTGACAGAAGACCTGTGGGGATTGTCTATCAAAGTATGTACCTCAATTATTGAGACTATAGCGCCGTATTTAGCTTTAATATTTAATTTATGTGTGGATCAAGGAGTATTTCCGGATCTGATGAAATACAGTAAAGTTATACCACTTTTTAAATCCGGGGACAGTAAAGACACAAATAACTATAGACCGGTGTCCGTATTGCCAGTATTTAGCAAGGTATTCGAAAAGGTAATGCTTAATCAAATGCTTAATCATTTTAACACAAATAACATCTTACACGATAAACAGTATGGTTTTACCAAAGGACGTTGTACAACTGACGCCGGTGTCACCTTACTAAAACATATCTTTAATGCGTGGGAAGAGGCGCAAGACGCCATAGGCATCTTCTGCGACCTATCTAAGGCGTTTGATTGTGTAAATCACGAAACATTACTCATGAAGCTCGAGCATTACGGACTAGGCAAAACAGCGTTAAACTTAGTAAAATCTTATTTGAATGATAGACAGCAATTAGTCCAAATAAACGGTGTTAATTCGTCGGGATTAAACGTGAAAATGGGCGTCCCGCAGGGATCGATTTTAGGTCCTTTCTTATTTCTAGTTTATATCAATGATTTACCCCATTTATCGCAAAACCAACTAAACATGGTCTTGTTTGCCGACGATACTTCTTTGATTTTTAAGATAAACAGACGTAGTAATAATCTTGAGGACGTAAATAACGCCCTTCTGCAGGTCCAAAATTGGTTCACTGCTAATAATTTAGTTTTAAATGGGAAAAAAACTAAGTGCATAAGATTTTCCTTACCAAATGTCAAAAGTAGTGATTGTGACATAGTGTTGAACAAGGAGAGACTGGAATTCGTCGATAGAAAAGTTTTCCTGGGGATTACGGTTGACTCTAGGCTACAATGGGGTCCTCATTTAACATCTCTTGCAGGACGGCTAAGTTCAGCGGCATATGCTGTTAGAAAAATCCGCCAATTTACGGATGTTGATACCGCGAGATTAGTATATTTTAGTTACTTTCATAGTATCATGTCTTATGGTATTTTACTATGGGGACGAGCTGCAGACATCGAGTCTATTTTTATTCTGCAGAAAAGAGCTATAAGAGCGATATACAATCTCCGCCGACGTGATTCTCTAAGGGAACTGTTTAAGGATATTAACATCATGACGGTACCCTGTCAATATATATATGAAAACATTATGTACGTTAGAAAGAATCTCCATCTTTTTAGTAGACGAGGCGACAGACATAATTATATTACTAGAAATAGGGATCAACTAGTTCAACCAAGTTTCAGACTAGCTAAAGTAGCCTCATCTTTCATGGGGTACTGTTTAAAATGTTATAATAAAATACCTCCTAATATATTAGAACTGAATGAAACAAAATTTAAATCTTGTATCAAACGCACACTATGCAAGAAAGCATATTATAAGTTGGGGGATTATATTGAAGATAATAATGCTTGGCTCAATGCCGGTCCAGCTCCACAGTTACTAGGCCGCACAAACTAATCTTTTGGCATTTATAAATATTGTTGGACCCGTTGAAGACTGTAAAACATTATATTTTCATTGTATAGACTCAATGTAATTAGCATTGTATAAATTCATTAATTAACGGCACATGTGTGAGTACTGTGAACCTTATACTACTTTTATTTATTTTTTAATTGACTTGACTGCCCTGGCGGTTGGGAGTGTCATGCTCACTCAAAAGTCTACCTGATGGTGGCGCATGTGTTGGGTCATTTGGCTCCCTTAAATATGGTTGAGCCGAATGGTGCTAGCGCGTGCGTCATGTTTGTGAACGGACGCCGTCAGTTTGGACTGGTCATCTCTCGGCTGCCACGGTTTATTTTAATGATTTGTTATTTTAATTTGTTGTTGATTTTTATTTTTTTACTCCGGAT
This sequence comes from Melanchra persicariae, assembly GCA_947386135.1. Classification (NCBI taxonomy): domain Eukaryota; kingdom Metazoa; phylum Arthropoda; class Insecta; order Lepidoptera; family Noctuidae; genus Melanchra; species Melanchra persicariae. Next base: position 34,085,066 of record OX376643.1, read on the forward strand.
ACTTTAACGTGCATTTCTTTTTACATCGTTCTCACATATATGTTTGTATAATTTCAACAGGAATGATGTAACCATAAAATTGTAAAGAAAAATAATTTAAAAGAGTGTCCGTGGAGTTTCTTGCACGTTCTTCTCCATAGAGATCTACGCTTTGGAACGTGCAAATAGCTTCATCTTTTTGACTGACCGACCTTGACAATTCAAAAGTGCCTGTGAATGGTTTATTTGAAATAAATAATTTGAATTTTTGAAATCGATGAGGAGGTAGCTTCAACTGAGCTATAGAAATCCCGAAGCATCTTAGCTCATACCTTAAAATTATGTCTAGCTACTTTGACATACATTTTGATATGTACTGATGAAAGTACTCCACTTACAATATTCAAAATTCAGTATAACATAAAATAAACAAAACAATTGTATATGTCGTAGGATAATTTGATACTTCGAATCTTCGCGGAAATCCTAGGGGTTTTGCGAAAACGCGGATAATTAGACATAGGCGAAAAATTATCAAATCTTACTGGACAAAGTCAGGATTTTTGCGAAAATACTCGTTACTATAGTAAGATTTGATGTGCTCAACACTGATTGGCTACAATTTTGCTGGCTGACTTCTAATTGGTTCCTAGTTTGCCGATGATTAACTTCAAGTATTGTATCATAGAGTTATGAAGGTTTAGAATAGGTGAGAAAGGAAAATCACTAAATTTAAGTCCAAGTAGGTACACTATTTACGATAAAAAACAAAACACTTCTGCAATTTAACTCAGACACAAACGTAAACAAATAACGTGCGGCAACAAATGATTGACATTTAAGACGTCAACCAATCAGAGGCGATCTCTTATTGAACGCGCTGACCGACCAATCAGCGTTCTTATTTCATAACAGCCAGCGTTTCGTTTCGCAATATTGCTATAATAACGAGTATTTTCGCAAAAATCCTGACTTTGTCCAGTAAGATTTGATAATTTTTCGCCTATGTCTAATTATCCGCGTTTTCGCAAAACCCCTAGGATTTCCGCGAAGATTCGAAGTATCAAATTATCCTACGACATATATATTACAGTAGGTATTCGCAATTCAGTAATCAGTTTTCATTAACAAAATAAACATGTACTCCACAAATAGGTTTTTACAATGACATCGATGCTGTCGACTGATCTCAACTTGACCCATATCATATTTTCATAACTTGAGTTATGAAAATATGAACAAAACCTAATACTTCTGTAATTTAATCTAATTTACAATTTGATTTGACACAATTGTATCAGATAAACTTACTTTTCTTTACTGAATAAGAAAAAACAATGAACACTGCTTGTGTTTCAAACATTCAATAAGCACTAAACCTCTATGTAAACATAACTAGGTAGGTTAATTGCGGCAATTGCGACGATATTATTATGAACAACACAATTTTGACGAGACAACATATTAATGTCATACAATTATTATAATTTGGCAATTATAATAACTGACTTACGAGTTAGGGTGTCCGTGATCAGTGACACTTAAAAAACATATCAAAACACAGTTTACTGACGTAAGCACTTTATGCTTCGATTCACGCACGTTGCTGGCTGCTAACACTTTATCAGACGGCGGTAGAACCGCCGCTTCCCGCCGGTTGATGGTCGCTCCGTCGTCGACTCGTAAACAGTCCGGTTACCTTTAAAAATAAATAGGTCTAGTCCAGACCAATTATGTAGGTAGGTAAATGCCGGCTTTGCTTCGGTTATGGAATCTTGCTCCTTAATACCGCATTTACACATTCGTGCGAATCGCGAGGCGAATGGCGAGGCGAATAACGAACACGCATATGTAAACAGGGCGCTCGCTATTCGCCTCGTGTTTCGCCTCGCGATTCGCGAGTTCGCGTTGGGAGCGGTTTCTCGGACGCGAATCAAAGGACACGAATGGCGAACACGAACTTACTGTTTACACATTCGCCTGCATTCAGTTGACAGCTAGCGCCCGACCCAACAGGACGTATAGACAAAATGGAGTGGAGTAAAGTGCGAATTTTAGAATTCCTAGAACTTTATCAAAAGGAAGAGCTCATTTGGAACCCAAAACATTGCAATCATAAAAATGGACAAACGATTAATGGAACCGTATATCAACTGATACGGGATTGCCCCTTTATTCCCGTTGTCCCGTATACCATATCCCCGTCACGGGGACAGCGGGACGTGATTAAATTTATTTCCCGTTCAAATTCAAATTCAAATTATTTATTTCAAATAAACCATTCACAGGCACTTTTGAATTGTCAAGGTCGGTCAGTCAAAAAGATGAAGGTATTTGTTAGAGACTATCTAGCTATATGCTAGTTGTCCCCATAACGTACATTACGAAACGTATTTCTGGGTGGTTTAAAAAAACCCAAGTCGGGGTGCCCCAAGTCCCGAGCTCGTTTACCAACATAATTTGAAAAGTATATTTAATTCTTACAATAAATTAACGGGACAACGAGAAATAATTTTAATTATTTAAATTCCCTTTGTTTCCTTTAACGGGGACATGGCCTACGGGGACAACGGGAGTATACTGGATTGCCAGTCAGCAATTTAAAATTAAAGAAGAATTAATTAATGGCCTGTTTCCGTAGACATCTTCGAAATTAGAAATAGGTATCTATCATCCACCATCGTCTGCGTCGACGGTTCTTTTTTACTTTTTTGGTCAGGATATTTAAATAGTTGTATAAATTCATTAAATGTAGCGCGCATGCCGCCATTATTTTCACGTCCTCCATGTTCGTGTGCGAATGTCAAAATAATTCACCTCGCGAATGTGTGAACAGTAGTTCGCGACAGCATTCGTATACGAATGTTTCGTCGAAATGTTCGTCGAGTGACGAGGCGAATGGCGAACTGGAATGTGTAAATGCGGCATAACACAAGATTATAAGGTCGAGATTCGCTTGATGACACCAGTGGCGTGACCATGTAGGGCGATGCGTTTCGCGATCTTTTAGGTCAGCTCCTGCACCTCGCGCTCCGCAGAGGTACTTCAGTCACTTGTTTGGTTGCAACACAAGACACGACTGAGACTTTCAAAGTTGAGAACAGCTTCTCTTCACAGGTAGTGGCTCCTTCCCCTCATGGACCACCAAAATGTTCGCGCAACCGCTCCGCGCGGCTTGGTGGCAAATAACTTCAATGACTTAGATAGACAAATCAATTTTATTTGTAACACAACACAATGTTTATTGTAAATTTCGGTTCTTAATTAATTAGTAAGATGGCTGCTTTGCCAGTCAAATGATATGTTAGGACGCGTGCGCTATAGGCATGGGTTCGATGTATCAAAACGTAACTTATATCGGATATGTGTTTATTATCATACCATATCGATATCTAAATATATATAACCGTTTTCACAAAAACTTCATCGAGTTATGGTTTATCCAAAGCGCAACAACGAGAACGAACTACGAATAACGAGTGATATGACATCGATGGTTTTTATTCGCTTTGTCTCTGTCTTACCATTCAATTTTTTACTGGCGTAAAAGTGATGAAGCGAATATTACGTAACTTCGGCTAGTGATTGGTTATTTGGTTAATAATAGTGCGTGCGTAATATCTATATCTTAACGCGCTAGTAATAAGGTCTAGTTTCTATTTATTTAGTTACAACAAAGATTCCATAAGTTATAAAACTGTGAGTTTGCGTTTGTCGTTAGTTTGCGTTTCGTTCTTTTCACAGTTACTTGTGCAAATCGTACTACTAATATCGATATCTGAAAACGGTTTTCGATATCGATATGAAAACTGAATATCGGTTACATATCCGTTTGCGACTAAATACGAAAACGCCCATGTCTAGTGCGCTACGCACCACGATCCTTGTTAACTTGTTACACCGGCGGAAGCCCGGAAGGAAGTGCGCTCGCGTCGACGCGCGCTAGTGACGTGCCACGCGAATAGTGATGTGACAAATAGTAACAACCCCACCCACACGCACAAAGCGTTTTGGGACTACATTCATTGTGCGTACCGCTAAGGAGTGGAATTCCCTGCCGGAATCTGTGTTTCCTTATAGCTACAACCTGGGAGTCTTTAAGTCAAGAGTGAATAGGTTACTTCTAGGCAAGCGTGCTCCATCTTCGACCACATCGTCGCTTACCATCAGGTGAGATAGTGGTCAAGCGCGTGCCTATCAATAATAAAAAAAAAAAAAAAAAAAAAAAACAATTGCATGAACAAATTCTAACTTCAAAATATCTATAGGCAATTGCCTTTAATAATAAAATTAAATGATTATGAAAGGGACTTTGTTCGGATATATGTTCCCTTAAACTGGGAAATAAAGGTTTGCCTACAATTTTTTTTACTACGATTAAAATCATTTTAGGCATCACCTTTTCTTTGCCTAGAAACGATGGGTCGTGTTCAGCCAAAAAAGATCTTAGAATATTTTCTGAAAATAAACAGATGTTTACCACATCCTGATGGATAGTGAAGGCCTCCGACATCTTTATGTGCCACAAGTCCGCTATATTTTTCAAAAGATATTAAAGAGGCAAGGCATTCTTCACACTTTATTATTTTAAACATTTTCGTCACAATGAAACCAGCAATATATTTGGTGACTTCAGTGGGAAATTCCGTTAAATTGTTATTCACCAAATAGTCGTGTGTAGCTGGAACGTCAATATCGTCTTGAGCACGCAAATCTACATCTACATCATTAATTGAAATTAATCTATTTCCAGTATATATCTAGTATATAATTAGTCTATATCATCATCTACATCATTAATTGAAATTAATCTATTTCTAGTGCTATTAATTTTTCTATTTATTGCAGAATTACTACAGTTTAAAATATTTACTGAATCAAGGGGTATACGATTCCCAGTCTTTATATTATTTAACTTTCCGTGAATCAGTAGCCGTTTATATGCAGCTTGAAATTGTATCGCTGTTGGGTTATTATTAAAACCACCTTTTGATCGGATGGCACCAAAAAAAAGTTCTAGATGGTCTTAACTAAGTTTATATGTGGGCAAATATTTTAGATTGTCTGATAATATTAAAACTTCATAAATAATCTGCAATGCTTTAATACAAAGCAACAGCCCAATGAAACCCGTCTTTCGCCCTGATCTTAGTATTAACTCCCCATTTGTTAAGTCATCAGTTAACTCGGCGCAATCTGAGCGAGAGACATTAACCATAAGAATTTCATCAGGCGTTAATCTTACTGTCCTTGGACAAATTGAATGTCAGTCTTGTCAAAAAAAAAAATAAAAGTTTGATCACTGTGTGCTACATAGGTACATCCTGAGTTATTTTAATTCCCTAATTTCCCAAGAAGTTCCTCCAGTTTATATACATGGTCCATACGAACCGGATTATTATTCTTCATACTAGCAAAGTGGAATGAGCTGGAATTGGATATTCTGGAAATTGGATATTGAATAAGTACCGGAGTGACGAGGTAACGAACATGTGCTTGGAAGAAAAGTGGATCGAACATTAAGTGAAATAAAACAGGAAGCGTTTAAGCATTATTATATTAATTAAATTCACCCAACACTCATTAATAATAAATCAGGTAAAATAAAATATAGGAATTAAGTATTGATAATAAGAACTTAAATAAGGTTAGTAACATATTTTTATATTATATTCACAAAGTCTTGTATTTACTGAGGTATTTACTTGTTTTCAATCTTTTTGTAAACATATTTACAAGGAATTATTTACAGAGCATTAGGTTAAATCACAGTTGTAAGATATACTTAGTTAACGCGTACTTAAAATACAGTACAGTAGTGTTATTGTTAACCTACATTAGTTAACTTTTTATTTTTCAATATTGTACAACTATTATTTTCTAATTTAAACCTTTAAAATTAATTGTTTTTTTGTAAACCTATAACAGAAAGATAATTAATTTGTTTGTTACGATAGTTCTTTATAGTAAACGTTACATACTTTCCTATGGTAGTCATTATTATTATTTGCAGTGATACAACTTAAAAGTCAAACTTGTACAATTAATAACTTTAGTTAGTTAGTTTTGCTAACATTCTTATTATTAGTCACCACAACAGGTATTATTTATTGTTACAAACAGTTTCGTTATTCAACATTATAATTGTATAATTACAGGTCTACGACACTCTCCACTCGAAATGACTGATATTAAAGAACTTAAAAAGAAGCGAAGCAGTTATAAAGGAAGATTAACAGTATTTGGAACCTATTTAAATAATCTAAAAGATGCCGAGGTAACCCCCTTTCAGGTAATGGAGTTGCAATTGCGAATCAACAAATTAGATGATCTTTTTAGTGAGTTTCACGAGGTCCAATTGAAATTAGAATGCTTGTGTAATAATGTTGATACTGAGACACTCGAAAGAACTACAGTTGAATCTCAATATTATGGGTTGCTAGCTCAAGCTAAAATTATGTTAGCTAACTTTTCAAAACCTGAGCAAGATGAAGTTAAATCAAATTGTAGTAATGGTAAGCGTCAGTTCGTCAAGTTGCCTACAATCCAATTACCCAAATTCGCAGGATCATATGATAACTGGCTCGAATTTCGCGATACCTTTACAAGTCTCATTCATGGCAATGACGATATAGATGAGATTAATAAATTCCATTACCTCAGGTCATCATTAGCGGAATCTGCTGCTGTCGTGATCCAGTCAATTCAGTTTTCTGCTCAAAACTACAACGTGGCATGGGAGCTTCTTTGTGAGCGATTCGATAATGAAAGATTATTGATTGAGAATCACGTTACGGCGTTGTTCAGTGTCGAGTCAATCACTAGGGAATCCTCAACTGCATTAAAAGGTATTGTGGACAATGTTAACAAAAATATTAGAGCGTTAAAAACATTAGGCGAACCTGTTAATAGTTGGGACACATTACTTATCCATATAATTCGACAAAAACTTGATACTACAACATTCCGAGAATGGGAGGAATACAAAGGGCGTATCGATAAATCTAAACGAATCACTTTTGATCAGTTCATTGAGTTTTTGCGTGATCGCGCTGATTTAATAGAAACACTGGAAAAGTCACGTCATCATACAACTAATACAAAACAAAACAGTAAAATAAAAGCCTTAGTTACAACACAAAACACTAATAGTTCTTCTTCACATAGTTGTCCAAAATGTAAAGGCGATCATAACCTTAATTCATGTCCACAGTTTCTATCATTAAGTGTCAACGATAGAATGTCTTCACTACCTAGTTATAAGGTATGTTATAATTGTTTGCGTCACGGTCACTATCCCAACAATTGCAAGAAACCAGGGTGTAAAATATGTAAACGCAAGCACCATACGCTTATTCATAACACAGATTTCAAACCAAAACCTGTTTCAAGCAAATCAGCTGACGGTACGACCGATAAGGCTAAGGTTGAGTCGTCCTCCACTGTCGACGCAAACAATAGTCACGTGACGCTCTCAGCTAATATCTCTGCGCATTCGCATACGAGCAGCACAGGCGACATCCTATTGTCAACTGCGTTAGTTAGGTGTTACGATGTCAATAATAAAGAACACATCGCTCGAGCTCTTCTCGATTCTGGTAGTTCGTCGTGTTTAATGACAGATAGTTTATTTAATAAGTTAAATCTGCCCCATTTAAACACAGACAAATCTATACAAGGCATAAATAAGTCTATATCGCATGTGGAGAAAATGTGTCGTGTGCACATTAAATCATTGCATGAAACGTACGCTAATGATTTAATATGTTTTGTCTTGCCCACAATAACTGATAACGTTCCCGCTAGACAGGTACATGTGAATATACCGTCAAACATTAACTTAGCCGATCCGTATTTCCACACACCGGCTTCTATTGACATTATTATAGGAGCAGACGTATTCTGGAGTTTATTAGGATCTGATAAGATTTTACTAGGTGATGGGAAACCAACACTTTATCAAACTAGACTTGGTTGGCTAGTTTGCGGCCCAATTAACGGCGGCTGTATTAAAAATTCATCTCAAACATCAATTAAATGTAATTTTACTAATGTTAACGATTATTATGAAACTTCTTCCAGTTCGATTGAGTTAGATGACATCCGAAACCAATTGTCGCGTTTCTGGCAGCTCGAGGAAGATTGTCATGAGTCATCGACTTATTCAGCTGAGGAGAAGATGTGTGAAGAACACTTTACAAAAAACACAACACGCTTGGCAGATGGCCGATTTAGCGTTAGAATACCGTTGAAGCAATCTTCGAATAATTTAGGCGATTCTTATCATCGTGCAAAACGATGTTTTCTGTCATTAGAGCGCAGAAATCTCAGTCAACCCTCACTCGATAAAATGTACAAAGATTTCATGACTGAGTACATTTCTTTAGGTCATATGTTCGAGTGTAATATTCAAGAAGATCAGCTGTCATATTTTATTCCTCATCACGGAGTATTGCGCGAGAGTAGTAGTACAACCAAATTACGGGTAGTTTTTAATGCTAGTGCACCCACTACCTCTGGTCTTTCTTTAAATACAATACAGATGGTGGGGCCTACCGTCCAGGACGATCTGACTGCAATCCTTCTTAGATTTAGAATGCATAAGTACGTCCTCTCTGCTGACGTAGAAAAAATGTACAGGCAAGTGTCTGTACATCCTTCAGATAGGCACCTGCAGCAAATTGTTTGGCGTGATGATGCTTCTAGTCCTCTTAAAGTCTACCAATTGCATACAGTAACTTACGGTACGGCTAGTGCACCGTTTCTCGCTACTAGGTGCCTCAAACAGGTTGGTCTGGAATGTCAGGATCAAAAGGTCGCAGAAGTTATTCTTCATGATTTTTACGTGGATGACCTTTTGACTGGGACAGACATATTTGAGGAGGCTCAAATGTTGCGTCATAAGGTAACTGATGCTCTTGTTTCTGCTTGCATGCCTTTAAGGAAGTGGAAATCTAACGAACCTAGCTTAATTTCAGAACCATCTAGTGATTCTTATTTTGATTTCCACAAGGAAAGTTATGTTGTCAATAAAACACTAGGTCTTAGTTGGCAAACTAACACAGATGATCTGTGTTTTCCTATAAATATTCCTGAATGCAAAGAAAATACTAAGCGTGGCATGTTAGCAGTAATCGCACGAATATTTGATCCTCTAGGGTTGTTAGCACCGTGTGTCGTGAGCATGAAGATGTTGCTTCAGAAACTTTGGCTGGAGGGGTTAAAATGGGATGACCAGTTATCACCTGAGGTTGGAACAATATGGGCAAACATAATTAAAGCCTTGCCTTGCCTTCATAACTTACGCATTTCACGTCGTGTGGTCTGTGACGCATACAAACAGGTTGAATTTCATGTTTTCACTGACGCTTCGGAGCGAGCTTACGGCGCCTGTTTGTATATTCGCAGTATCAATGAGCAGGGTGATGTCGACGTGCGATTGTTAATAGCTAAAAGTCGTGTAACTCCTATTAAACCATTAACGATACCGCGACTTGAGCTCTGTGCTGCTGTGCTCGGTGCACGTTTATATCAAAAGGTTGCTAGTTCTCTTCGCATCAAACCAGTTAATGTAGTTTTTTGGACTGACTCCATGATAGTGCTGGGTTGGTTAGAAATGTTACCTATTAAATTAAATACTTTTGTTCGCAACCGTGTTGCCGAAGTATTAGAGCTATCCGTAGCAGGCACCTGGAGACATGTGTCGACACACGACAATCCAGCTGACTTAATAACCCGCGGAGCGGAACCTACCGCTATGCAATCACTGGATTTGTGGTGGTTCGGTCCATGTTTCTTAAAGGATGACAGTACTACATGGCCACATCCTGTTATGAATCCAGGAACTTTACCAGACATTAAATCTAGTATTTTAATTAATTTAGCTCATGATCATGCAAACGAAGATTTATTTAAGGCAGTAATCGAGTTTAATCGTTTTTCCAATTTTACAAGATTACAGCGTTCTATTTGTTACGTTTTTCGTTTTATTAATGCATGTAAAAGGCGTTCAGCAAATACGTCCTATTTAAATATTCAAGAATTACAAAATTCATTAAACTTTATTATTATTCAAGCTCAAAGGGAGTCTTTTCCTGAATACGACTTACTATTTAATAATAAAAAGTTACCAAATAAAAACCGGTTATTAAGCTTAAATGTGTTTCTAGATGAAAACAAGATTATTCGTATAGGTGGTAGATTGCACAATTCCGAATATTCATTTGAAAAGAAACACCCAATCTTATTACAGTCCACTCATCACTTTGTGAAACTTTTATTTAGATATGAGCATATCAGATTAATGCACGCAGGTCCTCAGTTATTACTAAGTACAATTAGAGATACTTACTGGCCACTGGGTGGTCGCAATTTAGCCAGAGCCTGCTACCGTCAGTGCATTCGATGTCAGCGTCTAAAACCACAAGCTGTTGTCCCTCAGATGGGTAATCTTCCATTGAGCAGACTCTCACCAGCAGACTTTCCTTTTCAAAGCGTAGGAGTTGACTACGCTGGCCCTATAACCTCGTCTAGTCGTCAAGGTCGTGGATGTAGATTGGTTAAGGTTTACATCGTTATTTTCGTGTGCTTCACTACAAAGGCCATTCATTTAGAGTTGGTGGGTGACTTGACGAGCAGTAATTATTTACAGGTTTTACGTCGGTTTATGTCTCGAAGAGGAAAACCTCCCAACATCTACTCCGATAACGGAACGTCGTTTGTAGGAGCCTATAATGAGATAGCTGATTTTTTGAAACGCAATTGTGACTCCATAACTGATAGTGCGGCTCAAGATGGTATTAAATTCCATTTTATTCCTGCTTACGCTCCACATTTTGGTGGTCTTTGGGAGGCGGGTGTCAAATCGACCAAATTTCATTTGTTGCGAGTGTTGGGCAATTGTAATTTGACTTACGAGGAGCTTAACTCCGTATTGGTTCAAATTGAAGGAATTTTGAATTCGCGGCCGCTCACACCGTTATCGTCAAATCCAGAAGACCTGTTGCCTCTCACTCCAGGTCATTTTTTAATTGGACGGCCTCTCACGTCTCTTCCTGTAAAGGATATACGGGACTACTCCACTCATCACCTAACGCGCCATCAACGTATTGAGCCGTTGCGGCAACATTTCTGGTCGAGATGGAGCAAGGAATATGTCTCTGAGCTTCAGCAACGAGTAAAGTGGCGTACCAGTAACAACAGCCTGAACCTGGACTCCCTCGTTGTCATAAAGGAGGATAACCAGCCACCGATGAAGTGGAAGTTGGGCCGCGTTGTTGGTCTTCATCCTGGCACAGATGGCATAACTAGAGTTGCCGACATCAGGACTCAAAATGGGACTATCAGACGGGCATTTTCCAAGATCTGCCCGTTACTGGAAGACAACTGTTGAAAGGCGAGCTTTCAACGGCCGGGGGCATGTTAAGTCATCAGTTAACTCGGCGCAATCTGAGCGAGAGACATTAACCATAAGAATTTCATCAGGCGTTAATCTTACTGTCCTTGGACAAATTGAATGTCAGTCTTGTCAAAAAAAAAAAAAAAAGTTTGATCACTGTGTGCTACATACATCCTGAGTTATTTTAATTCCCTAATTTCCCAAGAAGTTCCTCCAGTTTATATACACCATTCTCAAAATGCAAACTATTAATATATGTTTCAAATTGTTGGAAATACGAGTTGATCGTATTGAAGTTCTCTCTACTGATAGGTTTTTCGAATTTATATGAATATAATTTGCGACTGTTTAGTATGTCAAAAATATTATTTAATTGAGTGACAAAGTTGATAGTTGCACCGGCTCAATGAAGTTTTCTAACTTTAACCCTTTATAAGGCAGAAGAAACGACTGAAGGTACAGAAATGAAACTTAGTGGTATATGTCATTTAAGAGCACTTTATTGAAATTTCGAAAAAAAAAGTATATATATATAAAAAGGTACATGGTGTCCATTATTTGGACAGAGCCGTACTACGGCTTGTGGAAGTTGGCAAAACATGGAACAATACATAGGGCTACCTCGCAACGTATGCATTGTATCTTCGATTTTTTACTGTTAACATTGCTGCTACAAGCCCTGCATCGTCTGTAAGAGTCTAGTGGACCAGGGAGATGGGATCCAACGTCTGAAAGCCGTAGATCATCTGGAAGACCATACTTTGCCTTCTGTCGGCTATCAACTTTTGGTCTTTTGCATACAAAAGATGGTAAGTTCGATACCCTCTTCCTTCTGCTCGTAAAAGAGCCAATCAAGTTTCTTCCGAGAAGTGTACGAAACTGTAAAGTAGACATTGGGTAGCGCACTTTGTGAGCATACAAAATGTATGCATTCGTAATTGCTGCATCCACCATAAAATAAAATAGTCTCATCCACCACCTCCTGCTCCTCCTAGCTACAGGATAAGTGCCTCGCTTTTGATCAAAGCGATCGACACCCCCCATCCTTTTGGTGTACTCCACAACACCCAGAGGGCAAGGCACTTCTTGTTTCCTTCCGTCTTTTTGCGTTCTCATGCACGTTACTTTTTCCTTAGGATGAAAGGCGGTACTAAGAATGCTGACTAATTTTGTGTCCATCCATGTAAAGCATGCTACATTTTGGTTAACCCGCCACTTATATTGACCCCTAGAAAGTTTAGGTTTACCTTTCTTGGCCATTAGATGTTTTAGTGTCCGGGGTAAGTTAGTTCTATTGGATCTAACTTATATTTTTCTCATACAAGCTTTGCATTAGTTGGGTGGAAGCAAAGAAATTATCAAATGTAACATGTGCGTTTTCTATCTTTTCTTCAAAAAGTACTTTGCAAAGGCTATTTACCACAGCTGCTCCTAAACCGAATTCAGTATCGTTATCTTTTTTTCCCGTATACACCTCAAATTCAAATAAATAACCCGTGCTACTGTCACATCTCGCCCATATCTTGAAGCCTCTTTTTATCGGCTTATTTGGTAAATATTGCTTCAATGTACTGCGCCCTTTGAACTTTACCATACATTCGTCAATACTTTGGGATGACGAATTCCTAGCTCCCTTTTGAAAAGCAGTGTTCATTGCGGTTATTAGTGGCCGAATTTTGTAGAGTTTATCATACTCAGGCTCTCCTCTTTGGGGCATTTTCGTGTTGTCGTTTAGATGTAGATTTTTCATTATCATTTTAAATCTTTTTACAGTCATTACGTCTGCTATTTCTCTCACACAAAAAAATGGATCTGTTGACCAAAACAAATCAATATTGGGTAGAGGGTGCACCCCCATCAAAACCAACATTCCTAAAAAAGCTTGTATTTCCTTATTTGAGACATCTTCCCAGTTTTTTTGTTTGTTTTGGGCAGCATATAAATTTGTCTGCTCTGCAATTAGAGTTAAAACTTCGTCAGTAAAAAAAAAACGAAAATAAATATGCGGTCCACTTTTGTTGGGAATATTCTGGTGAGTTTTTAGAGGAATATCATCAAACTTGTTTCTTGGTACATCGTGACGGAAAAGTACTTTCTTCCAATCTTCATCTTCAGAATCAGAAATGGATAACGAGAAAATACAAACCCTTGATTATTCGTTGAAGTCTCTGTATAATAAATATGTGAGTTCAAAAAATCAAATTAAGGAACATATCCTTGCCACAAATGAGTTGGTTGACAGAGTAGACTCACTGACTCTCAGCAACACCAAGTGCACCTGTCAGAAGACATGCAACCTCAATGCCCTCCAGCCTGTGGTATCGGAGGACCCGTCCCAGGACATGAGTATTCAGGATTGTATCCCCATTCAAGACATTCCTATTATTGTGCAAGAATTATCTCCAGTGGTACATTCAGTAAATAGTAGTTTATCAACTCCTAGTAGCAAGGTTTGTTGTCAGTCAATTATGTTTTCAGACAGTATAGGAAGAGGGTTAGGGAAATTGGTTACTAACAGCCTTCCTTTTGTAACTCAAAACTATTGTACACCTCAGACTTCCTACCAAAGCATACTTTCATCGATAACTGAGAATGAATATGATCCAAATGCCATAATTACTGTATTTGTAGGGAATAGTTTAAATGTAAAAATAGATGATATCACTAATAATATCACTAAACTTTTGAAAATCAATTGTAAAAAGATAATTCTGTGTGCTTTCCCATACTTTGAGCACTTATCTAATAGGCAAAATAACTACATACACATGCTTAATAAGCATATGCATTTTTTAGTTAGTCACCATAGTGACAATCTTTTATTTTTTGACATCAACAATTTTGTTGATAAACTTAAGTCGACAAGGAATACTGCGTATCTGCCCATTAGTTTTAGACGTCAAATAGCGAGGCTATTAGCTTATAATATTAACTCAGACATAATTAGTATGTCGAAGTACTCTGGTATTAGCACCACAATTAGTAATAGTACTAATGTTATGGTTGCTTCAAATAATTTAAACTAGTTAATAAGACAACAGATGGTACCATAGGCAATTTAGCTCAACTTAATATCAACCAGGTATCTTCTAGCACAAATAAAAAGGGGGCTAAGCAGAAATCCTTTAATTTATTCCTTCAGAACATTCAAGGCTTTTCTTCGAAACAATTGGAAATTGAATTATTTTTAGAAAAAACAATGATGGACATTATTTGCATTACTGAGCATTGGTTAAAGGATTCTGAAATGTTAATAAATTATGAGAATTACAGTGTGGGCAGTTGTTTTAACCGAAAAACACTCATCTTAATTAAACGGTGTATTAAATTTAAATCTCGTAAAGATATAGTTGAACTGTCGGTTGAACATAACATTGAACTGTCCTGTGTTGAGCTAGATAAGCATGTCATAGTGTGCGTTTACAGACCCCCAAATTATCAAAACTATTCTATTTTTGAGTCAGTAATGGAAGATGTTTTGGCAAAACTTACTATTGGTAATAAACTTGTGATTATTTGTGGTGATTTTAATATCAATATTTTAGAAAGTAATTCAGATAGCAGTCGCTTATTGAATCTCTTTAAATCATTTAATTTGTCAAATGTGTTTATAGAACCAACTCGCACCACTTCAACAACTGCTACTTGTATTGATAATGTATTTTGTTGCTGCAACTACTTAGAAAAGGCAATTGTAAATTATCTTCCTTCTGATCACAGTGGGCTAATGGTAACTTTTGAGTCCAACATACCAATACCGCAAGTGCAGATTCATTCCAGACCAATAACAGCAGGTAAATTAAATAAATTTAATAGCACTCTTAGCATCAAGTTAAGTGATCGAAATCTCACAATAGACAACGGTAATATTTTATATAAAGATTTTTTTTCTGTAGTCCAAACAGAGTTCAACAATATGTTTAAAAAGAAAACTAAAACTATATGCCATAAATTTTTATTTAGTGACTGGGCGACTAAAGGACTCAGAATAAGTAGGGAAAGACTTTACGAGCTGTATGGCCTTAAGCCTTATATTAACACTGAAACTTTTAATAAGTATGTAGCTACCTACTCAAAAATTTATAAAAATACTTGTAAGGTGGCTAAGGCTTTGTACATAAGCAATAAGGTTAAATCAGCAGAAAATAAAATAAAGACGGTTTGGAAAATTATAAATAATGAAACAAGCAGGACTAAAAGACCTAATACTGATTACACATTGGAGACTTCTTATGGTCTTATTAGCGATAATCAAAAAGTTGCTCAAGAATTTGTTAATTTTTTTTACCAGTATTCCAATTAGAACTACTGAAGCCTTAAATTCCTCGCCTTCGCTGGCTTTTGATTTGTTACAGGCGAATGTTTCAGCCTGCCCGACGGAATTTAATTTTAAGCATATAAACCCCATAACTGTAATAAAAGCTTTCAAAGAAATCAAGATTAAATTGACCGAGGATCTATGGGGGTTGTCTATCAAAGTTTGTACCTCAATTATTGAGACTATAGCGCCGTACTTAGCTCTAATATTTAATTTGTGTGTGGATCAAGGAGTCTTTCCAGACTTAATGAAATTTAGTAAAGTGATACCACTTTTCAAATCCGGGGACAGTAAAGACACGAATAATTATAGACCAGTATCCGTGTTGCCAGTATTCAGCAAGGTATTTGAGAAGGTTATGCTTAATCAGATGCTTAATCATTTTAACACGAATAACATCTTGCATGATAAACAGTATGGTTTCACCAAAGGACGTTGTACAACTGACGCTGGTGTAACTTTACTAAAACATATCTTCAATGCGTGGGAGGAGGCGCAGGATGCCATAGGCATCTTCTGCGACCTTTCTAAAGCGTTTGATTGCGTTAATCACGAAACATTGCTGCTGAAGCTCGAGCATTACGGACTAGGCAAAATAGCGTTAAAATTAGTCAAATCTTATTTAAGCGATAGACAGCAATTGGTTCAAATAAACGGTGTCAATTCCTCGGGATTAAACGTAAGAATGGGCGTGCCCCAGGGCTCAATTTTGGGTCCTTTCTTATTTTTAGTTTATATTAATGATCTACCCCATTTATTGCTAAACAAACTAAACATGGTCTTGTTTGCCGACGATACTTCTTTGATTTTTAAAATAAATAGACGCAGTAATAATCTTGACGACGTAAATAACGCCCTTATGCAGGTCCATAATTGGTTTACTGCTAATAATTTGGTTTTAAATGGGAAAAAAACGAAGTGCATAAGATTTGCCTTAGCAAATGTCAAAAGTAGTGATTGTGACATAGTATTGAACAGGGAAAAACTGGAATTCGTCGATAGAACGGTCTTCCTGGGGATTACGCTTGACGCAAGGCTACAATGGGGTCCTCATTTAGCATCTCTTGCAGGACGGCTAAGCTCTGCAGCGTATGCTGTTAGGAAAATCCGCCAACTTACGGATGTTGATACCGCGAGACTAGTCTATTTTAGTTACTTTCATAGTATAATGTCTTACGGTATCTTACTATGGGGACGGGCTGCAGATATCGAGTCAATTTTTATTCTGCAAAAAAGAGCCATAAGGGCCATATACAATCTCCGCCGGCGCGATTCTCTAAGGCAACTGTTCAAGAATATTAACATCATGACGGTACCTTGTCAATACATCTATGAAAACATTATGTACGTTAGAAAGAATGTTCATCTTTTTAATAAACGAGGCGACAGGCATAACTATGTCACTAGAAATAGGAATCAATTAGTTCAACCAGGCTTCAGACTTGCTAAAGTAGCCACATCTTTCATGGGGTACTGTTTAAAATGTTACAATAAAATACCTCCCCAGATATTAGAATTAAATGAAACAAAATTTAAATCTTGTGTTAAGCGCACACTATGCAGGCAAGCATATTATAAGTTGGGGGATTACATTGATGATAAAAATGCTTGGCTCAATGCTGGTCCTGCTCCACAGCCACTAGGGCGCACAAATTAGTTATTTAATTATTTTTTATTTTTATTTTTAGCAGTTGTGAGACCCGCTGAATATTGAAAGAACATGAATTTTTCATTGTATAGACTCGAACTAATTTTGCATTGTATAATTTCATGCATTAACGGCACATGTGTGAGTACTGTGTACCTTCAAGTCAAACTATAATTTTTGGGTAAGACTTTAATGTGCCCTGGCTGTTGGGAGTGTCATGCTCACTCAAGTCTCTCTGATGGTGCAGTTTGTGTTTCATTCATCATTTGGCTCCGTCAGCTAGGACTGGTCATCTCTCAACTGCCACGGTTTGTTTTAATTTGTTAGTATTTTGAATTGTTCCTTTTTTGCTTTTGTCGTGCACGTCTTTTTACATCGTTCTCACATGTCTATGAATAATTTCAACAAGAACAATGTAACCACAACTTTGTAATAATTAATTGATTTAAAAGAGTGTCCATGGAGTTTCTTGTACGTTCTTCTCCATAGAGATCTACGCTTTGGAACGTGCAAATAGCTTCACCTCTTTGACTGACCGACCTTGACAATTCAAAAGTGCCTGTAAATGGTTTAATTGAAATAAATGCTTTGACTTTGACTTTGAGACAGGACTATTGTTTATCGCCACATTGATGTTTGTACCATTGGCTGTTTCACTAACTGAAGGGAGTACGGAATCCTCTGGTTCAAAATTGGCGGCATTCCCGTTATTTGAAGACGACGGAGAATCTAAAATATTCTCAAGGTCCGATGAACTTGGTGGCAAGAATATGGCCTCACTTTCCCTTTCATCACTTTCGTGACCATCTTCAGACTCCTCGCCATCCGATAACGCAAAAAGACTCTCTAAAGTTTCCTCAATTTTGTCTAAAGGAATCACTTTTCTCTGTAACCATAAAAAAAAATGTTTGACTCAGACGGGCTCTGGGCAATATATGGACGTCATAACAAACCTCCAAATTAGTATGAAAAAGATTCGTAATCGCAAAATTATACTGTATTACATCAAATTTAGAATAAATCTAACAAATTTTAATTCAAGTCTTACCTGTCCACTCATTTTTTTCGAAGATTTTTGTAGATTTACGTAGCACTATTAAAATCGACACAATTTTGACAGATAACATCAATCATCTGTTTGTGAACTTGGCGCCATAATTTTTTTTTTCTACGTTCCGTTTCTCAATACATAGAAGAATAAATCACTGCTAACGACAAACTGTGTTGCCAAATTATTTTTTAAGATATTTCGTCCAATGTATGATGTCCAATATATGGCCAGAGCCTTATAAAGGGTTAATACATCTTTTAAAAAAGAAAGAGAATCAGCAACAGACTTACTGAATGTTTGCGTAGCTAATCGAACTTTCATTATTTGTTTTTTAAATTCAATGTGGCTTTTTCTTAATTTATTCCCTAACTGAAGTCCTTCAGACTCTTGCAAGCTGTGCAACTTTTCAATGTACTGCCAAGATATAGCACCATTTCCATCTAAAATAGTATATTTTTCCGCTAAGCAATTACTCACTAATTTAATCATAATCAAGGATCAGGGAAAATGACAAAACGTTGACCTTCAACTGTAATTCTAGGGTCTAAATTTTATAGGTTTTCTAATTTAGCTCCCAAGTATTTTGCCATTGCAAAATTTGCAGGACAACCATCAAATGTCACAGAAGATACTGTGATGCTGCAATCACTTAAAAGGCTGACACAATTTTTTAAAAGAGCGCTTCTTTGCTACCCTTTCACTCCATTAGTGAAAAAATATCCTATCGGTAATTTCCATCGATAATTTATAGCAGTAACCATAAAAACAAGCGCATCTTTAGCTAACAGCCTATGTATTTCTAAATTGTTGCCAATGTTTACATAGCCGACTGATCTTTTTCCATTCCATTGAACATGTTGCCTAATTGACATTTCATCTAAACTAATAGCACAAATAATTTTTTCGGTGGACTTTTTAGTTAATAATTTAAGTGCTTCAAATGCCTCTGTGGTAAAACCCGGTTCGCAATCTATACAACAATACCATCTGAACAATGTTTTCGGATGCGGTAAACATGTGTCAAATTGATTTCTGACAAAATTGTAGGCTTTTGGACTTATGAAGTGCAAACAAAGTGCAAATTTTCGCAATGAGTTGCAATATTTTCTGGGACAATTACTTTTATCCACTAATCTTTTTAAAAAAATCACATATGTGTTATCTATGTTAGCTAGAAGATCTAGATCTTCACTATTCATCTTCATTTTACACTGCAGCTCTGTTAATCTGTAGATGGGCGTTTTTCTTAATCAATCGTCGTTTGGCTTCTCGTGCGGCTCGTAATTTAAGCAACCTTTTTGCAGATAGTTGCTTTGATCTTTGCAATTTTATTTTTAATAACTTCTCTTTGCGTGGAGTTGATGGTGCAGTCTAAAATACAATTGAAAAATTATATATTTGTTTTAGTGAAGTAGAAAGTTATAAGATATAAAGTACTATTAACAATATCAGGGTTTTAAACAGGGCATTTAATTTAGGATGATTGTGCTGTTTTTTTTAAATTCTTTAAATTATTTTTACTTTTTGTTGATTTTAATTATTGATAATAAATGATGCATACATACCATGCACAGCTTCTTTCGTGGGCTTCTTGGCGATATTGATTTATATTTCCTTTTTCTGGTAGGTGTGGTTACTGGTTCACTTGTTTTATGGCCCATGCAATCTTGTCTAGAATGCGCTACTGCGGATGAGGTGGATGGAACTACACTTATTGTTTCCATCTGGTCTGATGAAACAACAGGAGCCTTTAAAGAAAATGATAATATTATACACTTAAATCATTATTATTTCTTCCAATATAATTGTTTTTTGATATATATACATATTAGGTAATATTTTTTTTCAGTTTCAATTTTATTCATTATTTAAAATTAACTTTAAATACTACTGTCTTATAAACACTAATGTCAATAAGTTTATTTTGTAAAAGAAAGTTGTAAAATTAAAAGCAAAAAAACTTAAAAAAAGCTTTTATTTAAACACTCTAAAAGGAAGAAAATATTTTTTTCCTGAAAAAATTTAACTATTAACTTATAACCTCATTATATACAATTTATATGATAATAAAAGCTTGTCCCGCGATTCGTAAATAGACTAGTACTAATTAATTTTATGTAAATTGATCTGCTAAGTTTATTATATTTTCAATTTCAATTTAATTAAATACTGATAGGTAATTAGTCTTAGCATATAAATCTATACTTCTATACTAATATTATAAAGAGGTAAAATTGGTAAGTTTGTAAGTTTGTATGTAGGGGGTAATCTCTGGAACTAATGATCCAATTCTAAAAAAAATTTCACTGGTAGAAAGCTACATTATTCCTGAGTGCTATAGGCTATAAATTATTTTTATAACATGTATATTAACCGAGCTATCACAGGTGTAGGGTAGGTGTAGGGTAGGTATAGGGTAGGTGTAAGATAGGTGTAGGGTAGGTGTAAGGTAGGTGTAGGGTAGGTGTAGGGTAGATGTAGGGTAGGTGTAGGGTAGGTAGCCAGTTGATGGGAGCGAAGCCGCGGGGGACAGCTAGTTGTATATAATATATCAATACACCCACACATAGATTCACACACACCCTCTCTCTCACTCACACACACACACACTCACCATTACACACACACACCCACATACACATATACCACTCACGCTCACAAGCAATCACTCACACACATGCATGTTTTCAATTATTAAGTTGTAGTATTCAAAAATAAGAAATAATTGTACTTTAACAGCTGTTGTTACTTCTTGTAAGGGACAGGGACTGTTGTTCCTTAATACAGGTTATTCCGTAACCTAGCTAGGACAGCAGAACTTCACCCACCAGATTGTGATTGAAATTGTACAAACCAATATGTTTAACTCTGTGTATGCCTCATGTACTATAATCTCCCAATTATGAAATAAATAAATTTATTATTATTTCCTTTATTCATTTAACAACATATTATTTACATTTTTAAATATTTCTACAAAAAATAAAAAAAACATTTAAAAATATAAAAAAATAGTAGCCCACCGGTATCGGGAACAGAGACCAAGCCACCGGTGGTCAGGGCTCTTGAGAGAGGAACCTCCTAACGATACGTGTCCAAGAGAACTGCTTTCTGGATCAAGCCCTTGATCCAGCTACCCAACGAGAGCCTCTTGAGATGTTGGTCGAGGCTCTTGGCGATTACGCCATTGGCCGTGACGATTATCGGCACAATGACTGCTGTGTTCACATCCCACATGTCGACAACCTCGCGAGCCAAGTCAAGATACTTTGCTTGTTTATCTTTCTCAGACTTCACGAGGTTCTCGTCATGAGGGACTGCTATATCAACAATCATTGCGCGACGCTCTAGTCGGTCTATCACCACTATATCAGGCTTATTAGCCACAATAGTCCTGTCAGTGACGATAGACCGATCCCAAGTGCAATTGCCATTTCGAGAACTGGGTCGGGCACATACCTATAGTACGGTACTTCCGATTCCACAAGATTGTATTGAAGAGCAAGTTGCTGGTGGATAATCCTGGCTACAAGGTTGTGCCTGTGCAAATAGTCTCCGTTAGCCAGACTAGAACAACCGGAAATAATGTGGCGGATGGATTCCCCGGGCCGTTGACATGCCCGACATATGTCATCCGTACCATCCTTCACAATGTATTTCCGGTAATTGTTCGTCATCATAACTTCGTCCATAATCGCACAGACAAAACCTTCGGTTTCCCCGAAGAGGTCCCCAAAACGCAGCCAGGCTACGGACGCTAAAAAGTCTACATCGGGCCCATGTAGGACCCGATAAAAACGTTCGTCAAGCTCCTTGCCCTGCCATACCTCCATGCGGTCATTAGTATCTAATACCACAGGTTTGCGCCAGTTCTCGTTAGCCAAGGAGAGCGCGGTAAGTCCTTTGTCCACCGCTACCACATCCTGATGCATACCCACGTCGGCCTCTAGGAAATAGTCCCTAAGGCCGCATACCTCGCGGTTGTGCAAGGGTCTTAGCATTTAAGAAGCCACGACCCCCGCACTTCCGCGGGATATACAGCGTCATCACCGATTACCGTGGGTGATGCATCCGATTTGCGGTAAGCAGTAAGCGTACCCTCCTAACCAGGGCGTCAAGTTCCGTCTGAGTCCATTTGAGTATGCCGAACGAGTACATCAATACCGGCATGACCCAACCGTTGAAGGCGCGCACCTTGTTTCCGCCTGATAAAAGACTGTTAAGTACTTTGTTCAGGCGGCCAAAAAAGCGCTCCTTCAACGATTGTTGTTCTTTTCACTTTGTTTCCCATATCAATTTCATCATTATTAAAATGAATGGAGCAAATTTTTGAAGACTTGCTGGGTTGCCAATTCTGCCTACCGGTAGCTTCAATCCAAACTTTTCTTAAATTGATATTCTTAGGAAACCTGTAAATCATATTTTACAAAGAAAAAAATCAAACTTGTCAGAGTTATTGTAAAAAGTAACCTCAGAAAAAGTGAAATTGTAGTTTTGTTTATGTTTAGACATCAATTCATAAGCAGCAGTCTCAATATGGGAACTGAAGAATAATTTATCTTGAAGAACAGAATAAGAATAAGAATAATTTATTTTGTCATAAACATGGTTACAGGGTGTTACACACTGAGAAATATACTGACTACATTTTGTCGCATTTGATTTTAGTACACAAATGAGAAGGGCTATTTTATAGTGAACTAGCTGTCCCCCGCGGATTTACCCATTCCTGTGGGATTTTTGGGATAAACACTATCCTACGTCCTTTCTCAGGCTATCTCTGTACCAAATTTCATTTAAATCGGTTCAGTAGTTTGGGCGTGAAAGCGAGACAGACAGACAGAGTTACTTTCGCATTTATAATATTAGTATGGAATATATAGTGTCCTTTAAAATTCAAAGTAATCTGGTGAACAATTATTTATTTTACTATTTTTTTTTATATAGTAACATTCAAAAGAACTATGATTAACTTTATTAAACAATAATAATTAATACATATAAATATCTATACTTAATAAAAACATAAATTATAATATGTACAAAACTTATAAATAATCTATACATATAATAAAATTTTAAAAAAGAAAAAAAAAATAAATAAATTAAAAAGAATACTTGAAACAATTGTTTTACAATCGATACCGAAGCCAAAAACATAGTTTTTAGAATTTTTGTCTGTCTGTTTGTTTGTATGTTTTTTCCGGGATAAATTCCAAAAGTACTGCATAGATTTCATTCAAATTTTGCATGAACATTGCTAAGAGGTCGGGTCAACACACTATCACCTTTGTGGGATGAACAATTACCTCTAACTATAACTCTATACTAACTCTTATATCTATTTACCAAACCGTAACAGTACATCTATATATATCATCTATATGTGTAGATGAATGAAATCTATGCGGACGATAACGCGGGCAGCAGCTGGTACTATAATAAATATAAATATACAATTTATATAAAAAGGGTACCTCACAGGACATCAGACAACTTATTAACTAACTAATTCAATTGATTAATTAACTACTTGCAATTTTTATTCCAGAGTTAGGGGAAAAATGGAACCGAGGTATGGGAACACAACGAATAACATGGAATAGGTTATGTGGATAGAAAAATAAACGATTTCGCTAGAAATGTACCTAATTTTGATCAAAAGCCATGTCATTACATATACACAAACGTATTTATTCAATCAGTGCACAATAACTATTAATATTTGCATACTTACGAGTGAAAAGTAACATTCTCATCTTCCTTTCTTTCTATGCGGCTTTTGCAACCTAAAATACTGTACCCTCCCATTATATAGCACAGAAAATACACTAAACACTTAACTACTGGAGTCTATTTCTCATACACACAATAAAACTATTACTTTAAGTGCCGAAATTGTTATAAAAACATAAAAACTAACGCGAGCCGACCTTTCAGTGACAGTGACGGGTATTTGTTTGGCCAACCAACAACATTTCAAATTAAATGTCATTGAATCAAAGACATAATGTCTATGGAGTTGACGGATACAATCAAAGACCTAGAATTTCTATACTCTATACTACACAAGGAACTTCTATTACAACCTGGAATGTGCACAGGCTGTCGATACGCGGTCCGAGGGAGATAGCTTCGCGAGAGCCCTCTGTCCCTTTCATTAGGGTGACCAACCAATATAATGTAGGTTGAGACTAATATAATAGGATATAATATATTAACCAATAATTTGATTTCATAAGTTAATAATAATTATGCTTTAAGGAAGGATTAAAGTAAAACGCTATGTTTTATTATATCCTGGGGCCTGAAATGAAGACTGCAAATAACGGAATAATTTTTGATATTTGAATGACTTGGAATGACATCAAGCCATTTTTTCTCCTTGATTCTTCTCCAGACAGTCTGAAATTATATTTTTTAAATTTATTTCAAATATACGAAGTGACACACCTAAATCAGCGGTTAATATGGGAAGTTGAAACTTTTTTGCCATTTCTCTACAATGTTCCTCGGGAAATGTGAAATTTCATGATCACGTTTTTTAAGTATTCGGTACACCATTCCATAAAAAGTTTTATTATGCTTACGTTGAAGACTACCTCCTATTTATATGCTGCATTGTGTAAATAATCGTATAATTTCGTTCATTATGGGCACCCTACTTCAAGAATTGCAATATACTTACTTGAAGAAAGAAACACCGCATCCTGCATAGGATTCGCTTTTGCAACCGAACAGCTTTTGAATCGCACACTTTTTAACCATCTTTATTACATCCGAATAAAGAAATTGATTGTTTTACAACAAATAAATATGGCTGGTGGGTCTAACTTATATAATTATATATTCTACTAATAATCTTTTCTTTTTTAATTACATTTCAATATAGTATCTAAATTATTACTAAAAAATGTTCTCATTCTAACAGATAATTTAAAAATATATCAGAACGAAAGTTAATGTTTTTTTAATAAGACACGACAAAATTATTTTTTCCTACCATTCCTACTAAATTCAGGAATAATCCTCCTGGCAACACTTTAGAAAGGGACACAGGGCTCTCCAAGCGCTTTCTCCCTCGGACCGGATTTCTCTTTGACCAAGTGATTGTCTGTAATAGAACTTAACTTCATAATCATAAGGTTTATTTTTATATTGGTGTCAAATTGACAATATGCTTATTCCAGGTTGTAATAGAAGTTCCTTGAATACAACAGACTAGTCAAAATCAAATGTCAACTGTCACTGTCACTTTCTTCTATTCTATTTTTTTTTTAAAATTGACCAAAATAGAATAGAAGAAAGTGACAGTGACAGTTGACATTTGATTTTGATGTGAAAAGAATAACAAAAGAAACGGACTTACCTACGTATACGAACAAATTAAATTAACAAAACGGGACATTGTTTATGTCAAGTTGCGAAGGATTGAAAAGTAACTACTGAAAGCAAACAAAAACCTACCTACACCTGGACTACATAAAAGAAAACGAAAACAAAACAAAGAAGATTTCATTTTCTGGCTACAGCACGCTTGGTTTTAACTGCAGAGACCTTTTCTACTGCGACGGGTTGGACGATGCCAGTCTCCGGCTATCCTGCTAGCTGCTCCGGCTGCTGCACGATCTTATTGAGATCGGCAAAGGAAGTGACTCAATGCCTGGATCCTTTTGAGTCAAGGACGAAGACTGTGCCTTCTGCAGTTCAGCATTGGGTCACACCAAAACGGTCCCGCGCCGCCATGAAAACGTGCTTGGTTTTTCATAGGAACTCTGAAAAAGTGATGCCAGACTCCTTCAGCTTAGTTTTGCCAATCCAAATTTTGTCCCAGAGAGCCACATCGTGCAATTTGAAGAGGATAGGTCGGGGTTTCTGAGATGTGCTGCGCCCCATCCTGTGACACCGCTTGATGCCGAACGTAGTCAAGTCCAACTTGAGATGCTGCTTGACAATTTGAACCACCACCTGTGCAGTCTCCTTGTCTTGCTGCTCCGACACTCCATGCAACAGCAGGATTTTTCCGCATCTCCATGTTATCTAGACTTTGTGCTAGAATGCCAACTTGCTGCTGAAGAGTACCGAGTGCCTGAACAATAAATGTCCGGAAAGATGCAAACTCTGCTGCCAAAACTGAGGTTGCGATTGAGGTTGTGGTACACGGACTTTTCTGCAACTCCTTTTCAAATTCCGACATCCTGTGACTGAACATATTACTCATATCAGAGATTGTGCGGTTGATCGCCTCCATTGTGTTGTGTAGTTATAAATAATTTTGTGTTTTGGAGCTGAAAACACTTCACTGGCAGGCAGAGATATCTATCTAATGTTATATCATTTAGGTATAAAACTGATTACTTTATTATTTAATTTAAATTTTAAAGTGAGAGATAAAAATGTTACTGTTTCACTTTTGACTACCTGACTTTTTTTTGTATGTATGTGTATAGTGCCTTTTTTTTTAACAAGAAGGAAGAGCCATTATTTAACAAGTGGGCCTCAGAGAGATGCAATATTCAATGTCATTGCCCCAAGACAGGTAACTATTATTTTCAATTGATTTACATCAATGTACTTTACTTAAATTATTGGACCATAACAAAAATTTTAGTAACACTAACAACTTCATTATAATAATTTCAGATACCCGATGGTGGAATTCTTTGCCACCGATGCTGGGTACGTGCCTGCAGGCTGGTGGATGTAGCAGCATCTTATTCTGGACAATCACAACATATTTGTGTTTGGTGTAGACATTCTCTCTCTCAGAGAAGAACTTGCAGTATTCCACATGGTCCTGAGAGAGATGAAATCATAACGCGGATAGCTCCACGACAGGTCTGTTATATACCACTATCTTTATCTATGACCATGTTCGGACTATAATTAAAGTGGTCCTGCAAAAAACTGATTGATGTAATAATAGGGTGATGATCATCAATTACGCTTTGGGGAAAAATAAATATTAAAAGTATGAAAATGTTTACGTAATGTTCCATTGTTTATGAGCTGTTCTTAAAATTATCTGTTTATAATGATATTTCATGACCAACAATCATAACAGATGTGTTATTTTTTAGATACTCCCTGGAGACCAAGTATGTTACGCATGCTGGGCATCTGCTAGAAGGAATGTACAGGGAGCAACAAATCGTCACCTAAATAGTAGGAATGTTTGTGTTGCATGTTCAACTTCAACAGTAAGACGGCATACACATTTATTACTGAATGTACCAGAAAGAGTTGTCATTTCAAGAAGAATGTACCCCAGACAGGTGTGTAAAATAGTTGTGTAAATCTATAAAGTATGTATCTGTTAATGAGTGTGTAAGTTTATTTTATACTGTTTTTACAGGTCACTAATCATTCATTGGTGTGCAATGACTGTTGGACTTGGGCTCAAGATGCTGTTGAAAATGAACAACCTGTTGAAGCTGAACCTGATGAAGAAGATCCTCCGCAAGTTTTGGATATGCCCCATAATATAGCATTACAAATACAAAAAAAATTGTATGTCTAGTTCCAGGTGTTTTGTACCAGGGTGTACAAACACAGAACGTCACATAGTGCCTAGGTACTTAAGAGAAATGTACAAACACAGAACGTCACATAGTGCCTAGGTACTTAAAAGAAAATATTTTATCGAACTATTAAATATACATCGTTGAAAACGCAAGGGTTTGCTTAGTTCGAGAAGCTTTATTGATACAATATGTTCCTCGTCATTTAGGTTTAGGGCACATAAGTCGTGAAACTATAATCAATAAAAACTTAACAATACCGGAGGGCTGGTTCGTTAACAGGGAAGATCGGAAACCTATAATCATTTTTGATGGCACATGTAGAAAGAAGTCATCAAATTATCTGTATCAAAAATTGACTGACAGCCTCCACAAATACCGCAATTTAGTTCAAGCATTTTGTGTATACAATAGTCTGGTACCTTGTTTGGGCTTGACATCAAAATAATGTTGTGGCACCAGCATCATTCCATGATGATGTTTTAGTAAGGGAAGAAGAATAAAGTTCAGAAAGCTGATTTGTTCTTTCATTTATTTTTACGTAGGATACCTAGTTGTTTTACAGTTACGTTTTTACTTTTCAACTACTATCATACCAATCCATCCAATCATTACAGTTTCAACATAACATAATGTCCTCAATTTTGAAGGTGCCTATAATATTAGACAAACGGGGACCGATGACCTGGTGAGGGTTCACCGGTAGCCGATAGATGTGAGACGCACAGGACCGGTCATTGTGGCGACACTTGGGGGAGGCCTATGTCCAGCTGTGGACATCTTTCGGCTGGAATGATGAAGAAAAATAAGACCCCATTTTTTTAAGGATATGACTGTATATTGAAATAAACATTATGTTTGCCTCCAGCATGGATTCAACACAGTACCTAGGTATCTACTTATAAACTGTTATAACCATCAATATAATCATCGAGATGAGCTGAAACACTACTTAGAAATTATTCATAAGATTTGATTGTGGCTCAACACTACTTTTGTCTAATATTTTATTAGAAAGATCATAGTTCATTAACAATAATATTAGGTAGGTATAATCAGGGCTTTAAATACTGGTAAAAATAAATAACGTTACCTTGCATTGACAGGAGTTAACGTTATATTAAAATAACGGTAATAGGTTTAACGTTATTTATGCACCATTTTAACGTTATTCTTTAATAACGTTATTTGTAGTTTAACGTTAATTTTATCGTTATTTTTAAACGGTTATATCTGTGAGGTGGTGCAATGTCAGATTGTATCTTGATCAAAATATGATTCACGACAGTAAAAAATATGTAACTAGGTACATAATTATAACCATAATTACATTTTTTTTCTCTTAGCTAGATTTCGGAAATCTAGTTATTATACACATCAAATCTAAGTTCATGATGATGAGTAAATGATTCTTATGGTTACATCTATGTAAATACATAGTTGTTATTGTTGCGCATCACATTTTGATTAAATTACAACCTGACACTGACCTTCAAATAGCAAAAAATACAAGAAAGTTCGCGGGCTATAATAACACTAATTATTTTACCGTTAAAACGATATTTCTCGTATTTTACGTTAAAATAATTGTTAAAGAAGTTATCAACTTTTTCTAACATCTCAGAAATAAAGTCCTCATCTCTTATAGGGCCTACATATTATAGGGCCTTAAACGTATAAACAATCAAATTATAGAATGATCTATTAGTACAGTATTGCTGACCCAGTATTGCTGATGATGTCCTGATACATGCTAGAGTGAGGAGGATCATCGTGCCTTTGAGTTCCTGTGTTTCTAAAGTAAACATTCCGGTCATACAGCTCTAATCTGTAAACAAAACAAGAGTTCAGTCTTGATAGAAAAATCTTAAAAAGCACTAGCTTGAAAGCTTATATTTTCGATAAAACGTTTTGTATCAAAGTACATTAGGTAAATGAGAGTCAAGCTAGCAATCACTCTTTCAAAATCATGTATTTAGAAGGGAAAATTTGTGATTTATGGTTATAAGGTTATACCTGTCGACTAGGTCTGCTTTCCTTCCTCGTAAAGATGCACCTCGTTTCTTCAATTCAGCTTTCAACCCACTTATCCGCCATGTCGAATACATGTTTCGTTCACAACAGTTCTTTCAATATTATAAAAAAAACGCACTCAGCAAGTAAATCCAAAACACAACACAAACTTGACAGGTGAAAGCTATGCTAGCGCCATCTACCTAAAGCTTTCACCGGCCAACCCCATTAAATGGTACATTGTCTAGCCTCCTGAGACCACAGAATAAGTAGAAATAGCTAAGTAATTAATGGAAATCGTTGTGCCTATATTTCCAAAACTAACCTTTATAATGATTATATAACCAGTATATGGGGCGTTGAACTTTGTGGAGTATCTACTAAATCCGCGCGGACGAAGTATCTTATATTCGAGTAACTCCGACTCGCTCCAACCGAAGTTGACCGAACGGAATGACGGCTCCGCAAGTCCGCTCGGGTGCCACCGAGATAATTTCCGGAAGGACACGAAGATTGAGTAAACTGTGCCCGCTAATAGTTTCTCTGTTATTATTTAATGTTAAGGTTGCATTTTTTACGACAGAAATATTCTTATTAACCATTTCGCGGATATACCAGACGTTCAAAAGTGCCGTATAGCCTATTCTATTCTATTTTTGTTTATGGCAATGACGCCGATCGCCGATGTCGACAATTTCGCCAATGTCAGCAGATGTGCTATGGAAAAACGTGATTGAAATAAACGTTTTGACTTTGATCAATTTCGAGAAAATTATCATTATAACAGATACCTACCTGACTTTTCGCTTCATGCCGTAACGTGGATCTATTTGGAGATTTCACCTTTGTATGGGACTTCGGCCATAACCTGTACCTTTTAGCGAAGCTGAGAAACCTACCCCTGAATAGAATAAGTAGCATTTTTTTATAATAGCAAATATTTATAATGTACAAAATAAAAATATTAAAAATGTTTGACGCTAAGGTTTGACGTTTGTCGTGTAGAGCTATGACGGCCATGACAGGTAGAATGTAGAGATGACGTTTACTTAACCTAGAAATTGATATTTAATAATACCCAGGGCTTGTTAACGTTACCAAATAACAAAATAATAACCGTTACATAACGTTAATTTCAATTGTGATACCATAGTAACGTTACAAAATTTACCGGTATTTGATAACATTACCAGTAATATAACGTTAAGTAACATTTAAGTAAATATTTAAATACCAAAATTATTAATTATTTAAAAAAACATAATTAATTATAAATAGGCTGTAGATAGGTTAGGATACCTGTGATAAGATTTTCAGATTTTTTTGTTCTTGTTTTCTTTAGTGTATTATTTGTTATTTTATTAGGGTGTAAAAATAAAACTAATAAACATAACTATTTGAATTTCTTTTTATTATTTACAATCCTTACTCTAAAATTACACAACATTAATCATATAAAAAATATTTCGGATGCCACATAAAATGAGACTAAAGGTGTCTGGAAAATTTTATAAGTTTCTGATAAGCCTATTAATCTTTCTATGTGTACTCTTTGACTTGCAAGTTTCTGATCACCTGGCAACTGTGATCTGCCTTTCAAGAAAGCAGGTATATTAATTGACACATTTTTCACTGCAAACAAGTCCTGGACATTAAATTAAATCCTCTCAGCCATGACACCTTCACAATATCACCTTCATCACACAAATTAATCAACGAGCTGCGTTCAATCATCATCTTGGGTAGAAGAAATATATACATTATCGGGAAGAATCAAATCTTCTGAACTGGTAGTTTGCACAGCTGATGTGTCTATCTCTTCAAAGAGTGCTTTTCTAATATTTCGGTTTGATAACTGCTCTTCTCGAGCTTAAGCTTCTTGAGAAAGAGTTTTAGTAGTCCAGGGAAACAATGTTGGGACTGCTGATTTTTTCAGGTAACGGTGCTTGTTTTCAATGCCTTGAAACAACCAAAAAGGATAAAGAACACATTTTTATTATGATGCCGAATATTTTTAGAATACAATTAATGTGACATACCTGTATAAATACTAGTTTTATGGTAATCTGTTTCCAAAAATGTTTACGACATAACCTCGAATTTTTTCCGGCTTGAAGTTTTGTCTCCTTATGGTTTTTAGCCACTTTTTTGTCATTGCTGTATCTTTAGGAAACTGATGCGCACCTATTTCCTTACAAAAGGGTTCTTCACAGATCTTTGGAATTGTGAAAATAATTAGTTATACAAAATGTTCATAGAAAATTCTTATATTTTGGTTAAAGCTATGCTAGCGCCACTTTGACAGTTGCCAACCCCATTAGCGAATGCTGCGACTGTCGAAATGCCAAAATGTAGGAATTTGATCACGTGACATTTCGATAGCATCTGTCAATCCCATACATTTTTGACGTATTGATGCTACCGCCATGCTACCGCCAACAGAATGTCACTTTCTCGAACCCAGGTTCAGCGCAACTGTTCAACCCGTTCAGCCCGTCAGGGGTTGATTATTCAAAAATTGTTAGGTACATCTGTTTCAACTATCCCACTTTTAGTTTGTTCATAGAATTCTGACGTAAATTAAAGCAAGTAATAATGTCCTCCCCTAACCCCCACCCCCCTCCCCTTCACCCCTTATTATGTATATACCTACCTAGTTTATTTTCGAAAAATCCTAACATTTGTTATTCTTACTGTTTTATCTAAATCATTTTCAACTTCATCGGACCAAGCATTGATACGATTCTCTCCAGCTCGCTCAAGTCGCGACATTTTTCTTACTTCGAGCATGTTTATTACTGTCGTAACTTTTGAACGAAAGGTCCGATTTGAATAATTTAAAGTGTAATTTACACGGACATAATGAACCTTAATTATCAAACCATTTAAATGGATAAGGATTAATATCATGACACCGAAATCACCATTTTTTCATATCACCAAGGATTTGCTTGAATAATTTAAACAAAAAGCGGTCATGGTGACTTAACCATAATAGTTAGACATATGGTAGCGGGTACTTTTTTGTAGACATTGATGACCTCTATAAAACTGTAGTACATCAAATTGCTCTATTGTCAATAAATTCCGCAGCGTATGCGATATAAGGATTTTTTCACACCTTGGGTTACATTTTAGAGGTTTTCATACGTGGCTGTGACCATCACGGATAATGTAGGATTCTATTAGTGAAAGAATTTTTCAAATCCGGTCCGGTAGTTTCGGAGCCTATTCATTTCAAACAAACAAACAAATCTTTCCTCTTTATAATATTATTATCATTGTTGATATTAATTTGTTTGAAAAGGAAGGAGTTGATAATATTATGTGTCTGCTTAAAGATATAGGTACTTATATCTGAAGATTTAGATGTGTCCAGAGTTACCCATGCCTACTTAGCATTTATTTCAATATGATAGGTACAGAATTTTTTTTTTAGTTTGCTAATACTCTTCAGTTAAAAAGTTTTTTTTTTTTACGGTAATTGGACTTTTAACACCAAAGTTACAGTGCTTTTCGTATGGACTCTCTTCAGTTATTGAAAGTTTTTTTTACGGTAAATGAACTGTTAATACCAAAGTTACAGGGCTCGTTAAAATAAAGCAAGCTAGGTGGTAGTTCCTTTCAGTTTTTACAGTCCGAAACTAGACACATTGAATAAATATCGAATAATTAAATTGAATGGAAATATGTGGATATAATAATCGAAATTTTCCGCAAATCCCTAGCCCAGACAGCGGCAGGCAGGTGAGGCAGGCAGTGACAAATAATATAATAATAATAAGTAGCTTCCCAAGCTCGATCCCCTTCATCGGCTTCATCTAGATCTACTCAATAGGGTAGACCTATTCAATAGGGTAGCGTGTCGTAACTCGTACAGTCACAGAGTACTTTTCATATAAGTAGGTAGGTGTGTCTCTTCGCTTGGTCACAGTATAAATAAGGATTGGTTGGGGTTAGACGTGAGGCATAAATATTGGATTAGGTATGTTGATTAGGTATTTTTCGATGCGAGTCCGTACCTAATCCAAAGCGTCGAGGATTAGGTATGGCATAAAATATTTATACAGTCTACTACACACACAGAAGATATTCCGTACCTTAAAATGTGGGGTTAAGTTTCAAGTTTAATTAGCACTGCCGCCAGCGCAATCTATGTAGAATACCACTGGACTTGTTAGTGTTCTAGCGATGTATGTCGTAACGAATATACGTCGAAATACACCTTTTGTGTGAATCTACACAAGATGACAGTCCTAAGCCTGTGAAAATGACTAATAGGCGACATTTTAAGATTCTCCGCCGCACCATCATTAACACAATGTGCAGGTGCATCTTTAAGTATGAAGGGTAATTTTGATCGCTCTAATAGACGTTATAAACAAAGTTAGTATTCACGTTGAGTAACGTTTGCCCATAAAAATACGAAATTTATTCCACCGTTCCACAATTTATCAGAAACGGAACGTCCATAATCCATGCCGAATATTTCTTACCCAATCCACATACGGTACTTAATATCGGTAACAGGCCAGTGGATTGAATAAAATTAAATATTCGATCCATGCAGAGTATATCTTACCCAGTCCACATACGATACATAATATCGGGAACAGGCCAGCGGCTATATTGAATAAATATTAGGATTAGGTAAATGGATTAGGTATTTTTAAATACTAGGATTAGGTGGATTAGGTATCGTTTTCACCTAATCCAACCCATGTCTAGTTGGGGTGAATCGCAATTAGGGATGGGCAAGTGAAAAAAAAGAGAAAATATATCGATATTTATTATCGAGATTTTTAAACACTCGATAATTTTCGAGTAAAAATATCGATAAATTGATATATCGTCAGTTTTTGCATGATGCGTTGAAAAAATATCCGAAAGCTATTAAGAGGGCGCCGAGCGCGCAGTAGCGCCCACATCGTTTGTTTGTTTATTTCTTTTATTTATGAAAATGCAAAAAATAAGCACGTTAAGTTGTGCTCCACAAGATTATACGTTAATTTTATTATAAATGGTAGTTTTAAATTGTTTAGTTTTATTATAATCACTAAAACGGAAAATAGTGATTATAATAAAACTAAACAATTTTTAACTACCGTTCTCTCTCTCTCACTCTCAATTAATAATAATAATGTTCGGCGGACCACTCTACACACGGGCGGATATGGTCCGGGAGCGTACCAAATCCGTGGTCCACCCGTACCAAATCCGAGCGTCTGTTACGGCTATTAGCCAGCCATCGGCGGCGTTTAATTTGAAAATGAGTTTTCGTTTTGCGAGTTTCTTTCATTTAAAAACATTATAAAATAGTACTGTTTTAGCAGTGGTTTTAGTGGACAGACACTGAGGAAGACAAGAAGCGACTAACCTAACTTGCTTGCTGTATGTACGTATCGATCCGTTTTTCTTTTTGATCAAAAGTCTGTTTACACTTTTTGTTTTGATGTTTGATTATTTTGATATTTGTCTAAAACTGAAGTGCGTGCGCTTCGTACTTACTGAATTAAAATAAACTGTATGGATGCGCGGAATACAGATGGATGGGTTGGTTGGTTAAGTTTTGGCCTGTATTTATGTAAGAAAACAACAAAAGTGCCTAGTCTAGTCATGAACCTAATAACTTAGTAACATAGGTAACCAATTCAACCGATACATGCTTTTCTACAAACCTGTGTTTGAAATTAATGTTGTATGAATAGCTGTTTAGACATTGTTAATTGATTAAATTAAACTAAATTGTAATATGAGCCATCTATAAAAAAATTTTGGAACGTAGCTCAGCTTGAACAGTTTTTTTTTGTAGGAAGGTAGTACCAGCGGTGCTATTGCGTATCTCAGCTGACAGCTCATAGTGAAGATCACTTGGCAAAGTGTTCAACGATTAACTGTCAAACAGCTAGTTTCGTATTGGCTATCTTCAGTGACTAACAAGGATGACGTCATGAGCACCCAGTATCGCCGATAGTCACCGTAACATATTTTGACAGATGTTAACGTATCGATACTTGTAAGATTGCGATTGTGTAAGCTTTTAAAGCTTAGAGTGGACATCAAATTGATAATCACGTAACTTGTCACACTTCTCGTGAAAGAAACTACTCGTATGTAGTGTTTTAAGAATTCTAGTGATTAACACCGAAGCCGAGTGTTGGGTAAAGTAGAGTTAAAAGTTTTTTCGTGTTTGATAAGTGATAAATTATTGTGATTTGTGTTAGTAAAGAGGAATGGCACGTCTAATATTGTTGGGACATGCTGAAGAACAGCGAAAACAAAGCCAATTGCGAATTGAGAGGCGCCGCTTGCGTGACGCTAGTAATCCCTTGCAGTTGCCAGAGAGAGAGTTTATTGCGAATTTTCGTTTGAATAAAACTGGATTCCAACAGGTATTAGAAGAACTCCGCCCAAACCTGCCACAAGCTCGACGAAAAACGGCTGTCCGCAATGAACTTAAAGTAAGTACCTGTGTTGTTGTGAAAATATAATAGTAGGTATAAAGTACTTATCAGTTTTGTTGCCTGAGAAATCTAATGAAATTCATTTTTTATTGCAGGTCTTGGCTGCCTTAAGTTTTTTTGCCAATGGGTCATACCAACGCAATGTAGGTGCCTCCTTTCTATGCAATATGTCCCAGCCCACATTTAGTAAGTGTCTACATGAAGTGACTGATGCACTCAATGTCAGGGAAGTACTCCTTAAGTACATAAAGTTCCCTATGTCTCAGCAACAGAGGGAAATCATTATGAAAGGGTAAGAGTCTTGTGTTTTAGTGGTACGTACTAAAAATTTGAAAAAAAAATTAAGTTGCTTATTTCATTTCAAGGTTCATGGAAAAATTCAGATTTCCCGGCATTATTGGGTGCATTGATGGTACACATGTGGCCTTGATACGACCGATAGACCATGAGGAGGCATATTTTAATAGAAAAAATTATCATTCTTTGAATGTTTTAATAGTAAGTAATAAGTACTATTACAAAACTACCAAAAGTTTTTGTTTTTAACCAAAGTTAATATTGAGAACCTAAAATAAAACTCTTGTTTCAGATTTGTGATTCCAATCTAAATGTAATGCATGTTGATGCATCATTTGGTGGTGCATCACATGATTCTTATGTCTGGAATCAATGCCACTTAAAAGCTCATTTAGAAAGACTGGAAAGGAATAGAGAGCGCTGTTGGCTATTAGGTATGACATATTATTTTGGCTGGCTGTGTTATGTGGAATGTAAACATAACCAATTTGAAATATTTATATTTTTCATATTTTAGGTGATTCTGGATATGCGCAGCGCCCTTGGATGATGACACCTATCTTAGGCGCGGCTCCGGGTTCACCTGAAGAACACTATACTGAACTTCATTGTAAAGTCAGAAACACTGTTGAGCGTTGCATTGGAGTTCTAAAAGGACGTTGGCGGTGTTTGTTAGCACACAGGGTACTGCACTATGATCCTGTAACAGCAGCTAAAATAGTTAATGCATGTGTTGTTCTACATAACATAGCCAATGCACGGAATGTTCCAATGCCCGAGCCTCACAGTGATGATTTTGACAATGACCAACAGAGCCAAGTCCTTAGAGAGGTACCAAGAGTTGAGGCAATTGCGGTTGACAACTCAAGGGATATGTTAGTCCAAAGATTATGGAATGCTAGAGCTATCTAGTATTCATTAATCTTTGGATTTAATATTGTGTGTGTAAAATTGTTAATAATATTATAAGATTTATTTTCTTGTATTTATTTTAGATCTTTTTATTAATGTCAGAGGTAATAATATAATATATAGGTTATATACAAGAATTGTGTATTTTTAATTTTATTGTTATTTCTTTATTTGAATATTTGTTTTTTTATAGGTAAGTAGAAGTTTTTATTAACATCTCATCTTAATTTTATTGTTACATTTTTATTTCAATAAGTACCTACCTATATTGTTGCTGTAACCTAACAGGGTCCAATATCTGTACCTAAGAATAAAAGCCCCTTTTGTAACATTATACATGGTGACTTACACACTGAATATAATAACATGAATAATATTATCAGTCTTTTATTAACTTCATTTAATACTTACATAAAACTACAATTTGGTTTGTGAATAATGTTGAAAAAATAACAATGAATAACCTATACTTACTTATTTATTTATTTTACTTTAAATTACACTAAACTAATACATAAATAAACTAAAACATAGCATCCAAAAGTATAAAGTTAGTACCTAATCTAAAGTTGATAAATTATTGAGGGAGATTTAAATAACTACGTACATCATTCCTTATATCTCTAATTAAATTGACCAGCGCTTTCATTGCATCTGCATGACGCTCCTCAGCAGCAATACGTCGAGATTCCATTTCGTAGGCCCAGCGTGGCGTCCTCTCATCTCTATGAACTGTAATTTATAAAAATTTATATTGATTTCAGTTTAAAAAAAAATCATGAACTACCTACTTTATAATACGATGTAAGTACTAACTTTGTCTGTGTGACCTCATTCTTCCGGCTGGTGCAGTGGAGCGCTGAGCATACCCTAAAAATAAAAATAAGTTTTATCATTTGGTTTTTCTA
Organism: Melanchra persicariae; assembly: GCA_947386135.1. Lineage (NCBI taxonomy): Eukaryota > Metazoa > Arthropoda > Insecta > Lepidoptera > Noctuidae > Melanchra > Melanchra persicariae. The sequence continues at coordinate 34,123,575 of OX376643.1, forward strand.
CAATACTTTTTTTTGTTTACACACCACTGATCTATCATCGCATTAAATCTGTTACTGGAATTTTAAAATTTTCTATCAAAAATCTATGATTGTCTTACTATCATCTCTTGACGTAATCGGGGGCTGCTGCTCGGCGGCCTGTACCTCAGTGGAGAGAGGCAATGCAGGCTGTATTTGTGTGGAGGCTGGCGATGCAGGCTGTGTTTGTGTGGAGGGTGGGAATGCAGGCTGTGTTGAAGCAGAGGGTGGGAGGTCAAAGGTGTGAGAATCAGGTAACTCTTCATCAAGCCATTCCTCATCCATGGGCTGGGGCTCTAAAGATATAGGATCAGGAGCTGAGGACTGAGAGATGGGTGTCGATGTACTGGGATAGGATACTGGATCATAGGATACAGGATCGGGTGCTACAACTCCAGAATCAACAGGGGCCTCAATCTCATCTGCTGATGGTATCTGTAAAATATAAAAAATCATTTTACCAAAATAAGGCTTAGATATAGGCTATACATGAAAGATTTTAGTATGATTAATCATATGTCTATAAATACCCATAAAAGCATTTAATAATTAATAATTATGAAACTAACATCAATAGGAAGGCGTACTCCAGGCAATCCCTCCACCGCTACTGGGCCTAATATTGCCAACACTCTCTTCTCTAACTCATTCAGAGGAACAAGCTTGTTAGGCCCTCCACCGGTTGCTGATGCAATCCTCCTCGAGTCTGCAGCTTTGCCCTTTGTCTTGGCCTTAAACTCTATCCAGTACTTGATAGAAAAAAATAAAAAACATTTTGAAACTATGTTAGAAAAATATACCTTCATGACATTAAATACTATCCTAAACCAAGCTACTTCTAAGAACATAAACAAGACAAACTTAAAATGCAAGCTATTTTTAGAGTAATTTTTTATCAGAGGTACTTGAGTGATTTGTGATTCTTGAGTGGTGAGACTTCATAAGTGGGGCAAAAGGGATCACGGATAATGTAACAAAAAATGCAAAAGAATGCAGCATTAAAATACCTATTTTTAGTAAAGATGAAAAGAATGGAAAGTGTATTAATATTTAGGTAGGTAGTGTATTTTCAGAGGATAAGTATATTAAAATGTAAACTTACTCTTCGCCATTGGTCTGGTGTTTTAGTAGTTCCCTCTGCCACTGAGTTTAGTTGAACTGCTATTGTTTCCCATACTTCGCGGGTTACTCTAACAGCCTGTGGCCCTCCCGGAAAGCGGCCCAATGCAATATCGGGATTGGACTCAGCAAACTCCACAAGTAACTCCATTTGCCTTATGGAAACTCTTCGTCGTGCAGGCATCTTAAATTAAATATTCTACATCAATAAAGTATAAGGTAGCTATCTATTGGTCACTTGGCTATAACTACCATAGGGTACCTATTTACATTTTTTTAATAACACCATATATAATTATATAAATGATACGAGTTGTTTTAATAAGTTGAAGTTTAAATACCACTTAGAAATTGGTCTCCTATCGAAACAAACTCTCATACAAAATTTCAAATAATAATTAATAAACTTACTCGATCTATCGGGAATATTTAGTGGTTTTACTTACCTTTAATTTAAGAATATAATTTCACAAAACACTAGTAAACACAGTATGTCATTAATTAAATCCGCACAACTCGCAAGTTTAAGCAATTACGAAAGAATGGACCCAGTTTGTTTTTGTTTGAGTTGGCGCCATAAAAATATGTCAACAGTATTTTATAAACCGCTTAAAATAAAATGTTCTCTAAAATATAGTATTGTAATGCTCAAAAGGCGTTCTTCAACTAAGCAGCATAATAGTCGATAAAAAATAGAGGCGTCAAGTGCTGTTACGAAGAGCACCGTTCCCCGTCTATAAGTCACCGTAACATGAAATCCACTTAATGTGATACGCAATACCAATGTTATGAAATTCTCAGTTGTCATCAAAGTTCGGTGTACAACTGAAGCCAGTTAGTCACTGACGATGAAAAAGATAGCCAATAGCCCTGCAGGTCTTCTTCTTCGTGTCGATGGCACGACAGTTGGTCAGATTTGGGTGGCCCAAAACGTTGCCACCTCCACAGCATCGTTGGTAGCCGCACACAGGTCACTCTGGCTGCATGTCTTGGGGCACAGAGGGCAAGATAGCAGGTGGAGCATGGTCTGTGACTCCGCTCCACATCCACACCCTGCAGTTGATGTCACGGTAGCCCCACTTAGCGAGGTGACGCGGTTCAGGGACTTTCAAGTGGACCAAGGAAGGTTAGAGAAGGTAGTACCAGGTAGTTCGTACAATACAGCTACTTAGCCGCTTGTATGACACCATTATGATACGAGTAAATAACAGCTAGCTAGACCGTAGACTTCGATGACTGGATCCTACTGGATGGCAATGAGTTCAGAAATCAAAGATGTCGCTAAGTTTGAGTTGACCAAAGACATACAAGAAACAATATTTAAAATATTGAACATCTTCAAAAATTCATCATAAAAAAACTTCACTCTATTTGTTTGCCCTAAAAATATAACAGTACTCACGTCCTTTTAGGTACTTGCACTTTTTTGTCATTCAATCGTAATAGTTATTTATGATATTAGTGCGGTAAGTTGGTTTTTACAAACGAGTAGACGAATGTAAGCACGAGACGAAGTCGAGGGCTTACCATAGTCACGAGTTTGTAAAAACCAAATCCGCACGTGTGTCATACAACGTTTTTCGACACATTTGCGAGAAAACAGTACAATAAGTAATTAAACAAACTTTTTGTCTTTAGAAATCAGTCGGAAAGTCGCAACAATCTTTGACGTTTCTAATATAATTATATGAAAATGGCGCGAATTTGCAAAGGGCGCCACATGCGCGTGGTGAAAATTAGAACCACGTCTTTCATTACCTAATTTTATTTATCTTCTCTCATTTTCTCTATAATATTAAAATGAGACAAACGTACAGCAAAAGCGCTTCCAAGGAGGTTCGATCATTCAGCTTATTTATTCTCGTGATGTGAAACTCCTTGGTGGTATTCTTATTGATTTTTATGGAAATTAAAAAAAAAACCGTAAAGAATACGCACGGCGCTATACAACGGAGTTTGCGGTAAAATATGTACTTAGGTGAGAGTACCTACTTTGCCGCACGCTCCATTGTGTGGTGCATAATTTTTAACTTTCGAACTATGCATACAGGCTTCGTAAATGCATTTTTTGAGCAAATGTGTTGAAATAGTTATTTATGATATTAGTGCGGTAAATTGGTTTTTACAAACGAGTAGACGACTGTAAGCACGAGACGAAGTCGAGGGCTTACCATAGTCACGAGTTTGTAAAAACCAAATCCGCACGTGTGTCATACAACGTTTTTCGACACATTTGCGAGAAAACATTACAATAAGTAATGAAACAAACTTTTTGTCTCTAGAAATCAGTCGGAAAGTCGCAACAATCTTTGACGTTTCTAATATGAAAATGGCGCGAATTTGCAAAGGGCGCCACATGCGCGTGGTGAAAATTAGAACCACATACTTTATTTTTTTATTTATCTTCTCTCATTTTCTCTATAATATTAAAATGAGGCAAACGTATACAGCAAAAGCGCTTCCAAGGAGGTTCGATCATTCAGCTTATTTATTCTCGTGATGTGAAACTCCTTGGTTGAATTCTTATTAATTTTTATGGAAATTAAAAAAAAACCGTAAAGAATACGCACGGCGCTATACAACGGAGTTTACGGTAAAATATGTACTTAGGTGAGAGTACCTACTTTGCCGCACGCTCCATTGTGTGGTGCATAATTTTTAACTTTCGAACAATGCATACAGGCTTCGTAAATGCATTGTTTGAGCAAATGTGTTGAAAAAAATATTTTTTTCTTCATGCGTCCTTTTTGTCCAAAAATCGTCCCATTTCAGTCAGTGAATCGTCCGAAAGTCGACGCAACGCAGGCACTAGGCCTGGGTCGTATCGCTTTTTTTGAGAATCGTATCTGAATCATATTTCGAGTTTCAATATCTGATTTCAAATCTATATATTTCAATATCTTACTATTGTGCGTAAGTACGCGTACAGACCTACATATTTGGATAGGTACCTAATCCGATACCCTGTTTTTTGGATACAACGATATTCGAAATCGAGATTTACAAATCTACAATACCGATTTTATCATCGAATATAAATTAAATATCTACCTACCTATACTATTGTGCGGACGCGTAGGTATGTATTTTCAAACCATCCGATACGCTGTTGAGTTTGGATGTGGACGGTGTTCGATGAGAATCGGTATCTACTGTAGGTTTGTTAATAAATAGGTACTTATGTTTTAGTTTTTGTACTGATGCGATGTCGGATCGGATACTATTTAAACTAGTCAGAGATGCGGAGCGAGCGGTACGTCAATATATAGATTTTGTAATACATAGTTTTCGAACGTACCAGTAAGCGGTTTTTAGATATTGTACCGATTTATATATTTCGTAACTATATACGGTTTGTATCGCCCACCACTAGCAGGCACTGCCCACTGGCAACACTGGTGGTGAACTATCGAATATCGATCGGTCAATCAACGGACAGAAAGAAGCTGTCGCTCTACTGAACGGGCATAGTCGAACTATGTAATTATATTGTTTAATATTGTACCCTTAGCTGACTTGGCTGTCGGCTCTGTTCTCAGAGCCTGTTTTGTTTCGTTCTGCTGTCATATAAATAAGGGGTTATTGATTATTGTCGTACCCCTTGTGGACATTTTGTGAAATTCGTTGCGACGCGCACCTGACGCCTCAGTCAGTTTGAAGTTTACGGGACTCCAGAAGCTAGGATTCTACTGGCGTCTTCCCATTATGTAAGTTAATTTATTTACTTAAACTTATTGTAAGCTATACCTATTATGCTGAGTGGTATGGTATCCCGAAAAAATATTTCGGTTCCCACGGAATAACCCGGAGTGACGCTGCGAGAAAAGGCCAGTTAGCATTAAAAATCACGGTAATGAGAAAAAGTGTATTTACTTAGGTACCCAGTTTTTTTAGTAGCTGTCTGTAGATTTTTTTTTGTAGTAAGCACGCAGGAAAACCACGGTCAGTCGCCTTAGGGGCGGCACTAATGTAAAAATATTCTGTTCACAAAATAGTTGGCTGTTATTCTTTATTACATGCTGTTTTTTTGTGATTCTAGTTGTGCCTGAATACTCAATATTATAGAAGAGAACATGATGCAAAAGCATCATAGAAAAAGTCACTTTCATGTTTTAAATTCCTACCCCTAACCTTGCTTTTTAGTTCATACATATTTCTGACCACCCGTCAGAAATATGTACTTATTGACAAAAAAATGCCAGGCAAGCTCTTTCAAGTGATGCGCTTACCAAAGTACAGCAAATTGTAATCTAAATAGATTGGTATGCAAAGCTTGTGGCAATAACAAAAGCCTCATGACCCATGTGGCATGATTGCTGATGTCAGTCCGTGGATGGGCTCAGCAGCCATTTCAACATCTTTATCAGTTGTTTCGGTAGTCAGAAGCCATCAAATCTTCCACCAGTCTTGTCAATGGGTTATTGTTAATAGTATAATCCAGTTACTGAGTGTTGAGGTCAGAAAGGCAGTCCCTCCTTGTAAAATTCTGGGATTCAGCTGCATTTGGTTAGATTCCAGGCTGACCCAACATACTTGGGAAAAGTGTAGGCAGATTGATTTATTGGTGTATAGTGAAGCCCTGTGGCCGCGAAGTCGCTATTCAAACAACTGTTTTCCCAAATACTTGTTTAAAACATTTAATAAATATGTTCTAGTTGTGGCCCGATTCCCAACAAACAGGACTTATTTACACAGACCATTAGGGACTTTTAAAATAAAACCTTGCGGCAAATCAGTGGCTATATAAAATCTTTCTCTTAGAACTTGGATTATTAAGAGTATGAAAAAACAATCAAGGTAACCAGTTACTCATATCTGTGTAGGTTATTAACATGGATATACCGCTCAATTGGAACTTTACTCATTTTGCCCAAAAGTGTAACAACGCATCAGTGGTCAAAATATGTAGTTATTATACAAATTATTGACTTTTCATAGGTCAATAGCAGCTACTTCGTCCACTACTTCGCGCCCATGGAGCTGAACTTCTCCACTGAACAAGTTCATGGTGTTTCGTGCTGAACACTTCGGGCTCCATGATGGACCGCAAGATCATCCAGCTGCCATGCAGACCTTCCTCGGGGAGCTCAACGAGGGAGACTGCTTCTGCATCGTGGAGTTCATGTCCACTGTTACGGTATGTAGCTAAGAAATGTTGTCCACTTGCAATAGTTAAGAACGATTACCATAGATTTATTTTATTACTTACTATTTATACTACTTACTATATTTTCCTAAAATCAAACATTGTGGTCCTCTTAAACTAATTTATTTGTAAAATTACTGCAAGTTCCTGTTTTTTTGTGATTCTAGTTGTGCCTGAATACTCAATATTATAGATTAGCTGACCGGACAGACGACATTTTTCTGTTCAAAGAAGAGAACATAATGCAAAAGCATCATAGAAAAAGTTACTTTTATGTTTTAAATTCCCAAGATATTTTTGAAAATTTCTACCCTTAACCTTGCTTTTTAGTTCATACATATTTCAGACCACCCATCAGAAATATGCATTGACTTAAAAATGTCAGGCAAGCTCTTTCAAGTGATGCGTTTACCAAAGTACAGCATATTGTAATCTAAATAGATTGGTATGCAAAGCTTGTGGCAAAAATAAAAGCCACATGACCCATGTGGCATGATTGCTGATGTCGGTCCGTGGATGGGCTCAGCAGCCATTTGAACATCTTTATCAGTTGTTACGGTAGTCAGAAGCCATCAAATCTGCCACCAGTCTTGTCAATGGGTTATTGTTAATAATATAATCCAGTTACTGAGTGTTTATTATTAGAAAGGCAGTCCCTCCTTGTAAAATTCTGGGATTCAGCTGCATTTGGTTAGATTCCAGGCTGACCCAACATACTTGGGAAAAGTGTAGGCAGATTGATTTATTGGTGTATAGGGAAGCCCAATGGCATCAGTCGCTATGAAAACAACTGTTCTCCCAAAATAAAAATTACATTAATAGATACTAAACTCGGGCGCCAAGGAGATTACAGTACAAAATATAATAAAAGGTTGCCGGAAAGAAGTAATCGGAAGAGTCAGACTTTTAATCTGCCGGTGGGAGGCTAAACAAAGAAAATCAAAACAACTGTTTTATCTTTTCTCCATTTAATGGCCCGTAGCTTTTAAATTTTTAACCAATAAACTAAAAATTATAATAGTTATCCTAAATTAATGGCTATAATAAATTAATACATTAATTAGGAATGTGATATTATTGCATCTTGCACTAAATGAGTTAAGATTTACTAGAAATAAAAATCCTACCAGATTGCTGGTTTTAAAATTAATTAAAATGAAACCATAGACGCGATGATGAAAGCAGGATGGCCATAGTCTCATAGTCTTCCAAAAAAATAAGTAATAATTTCGGATAAGTATTTCAAATCCAAAATTAACAGAAAATAAAACTAATCTGGAGAAAAAAAAAACTGGAGAAGAAAAAAACGCCAAAAGGGGGCTGTAACAAAATATTAAAACGTTAAGAAAAGTCATTAAAATGCGATCACGTGTAAGCGTGCGTTTGGGCTAAAACTTACCGTTTTCTTCTATTAAATTTACTTTGATGCGCATACGCAGCCAATCCTATAGTATGCATGCGAGCGAAAACCATCAAAATCTGAAAATTAACAATTTCGTCTAATAAGATTCTATCACGAGACGCAGACATTACAATGTCCTGAAGAACTCAAACTTACCGAAAATTAAGGTCAATCCTTCTCACAAAATCGTTCTAGGAGTTTTTTTACCTCGTCACATGCTTTATGGTTTTAGCCGATTTCCGAACGACAATAATCTAGTTTTGATGTAAGCTGTCAGCTGTCACTTTTGACATAGGCACTCTACGATCTTGATTTTAGAATGGCATGTAATTAAATCGATATCTGTATATCCTTTTTTCGAACAAAATATTTCAAAGTTAAATCAAAAATACTGACTTGCACACAAATTATGCACACTAAATAAATCATATTAGATATACTGTTTAATGGTATTTGCAGAACTGTTTTACTGAACGAATATTTGGCTAATGATATTTCTGGGTGGTTTAAAAAAAAATAACCACGAAGGGGATGGCGGGGTCTGTTCGCTCGCTTCGCTCGCTCACTTGACCCCGCCATCCCCTTCTAACCTAACCTGTCCGAGTCGGGGTGCCCAATGACCGGCTACTATTGTAACCATGATAACCACCTGCTATTTCAGGGAAGTGCAATTTAGAGTGCAAGTTAGTATTTTTGATAAACAATTCGTATTTTTGTTTTATAAATCATAAATCCGATGTATGAACCACATTTTTGGTGTGAATTCGATAAAAAGGTCATCTCGTTTTGGATGATTTTTTTAGTTTTTTTTGTAAAACATGTTTTCTAATCAATTGGGATTTTTTGCACAGCATTATTTTTTCTGGTATGCATTAAAATTATACAGATGTGCATTTAAAAATATCCCTTTAAGAATGGCCGGTCGATAATTTTGAATCGCTCGCCAATATTTTCTCTAATCCGTATTTATCTCGGATATTTTGGCCTATATGAAAAGGCAATGATTTTCAAACGGACCTAGAATGATTTTGTGAGAAGGATTGACCTTAATTTTCGGTAAGTTTGAGTTCTTCAGGACATTGTAATGTCTGCGTCTCGTGATAGAATATTATTAGGCGAAATTGTTAATTTTCAGATTTTGATGGTTTTCGCTCGCATGCATATATTGAGATTGGCTGCGTATGCGCATCAAAATTTGTTTAATAGAAGAAAACGGTAAGTTTTAGCCCAAACGCACCCTTACACGTGTTCGCATTTTAATGACTTTTCTTAACGTTTTAATATTTTGTTACAGCCCCCTGTAGACGTTTATTTTTTCTTCTCCAGTTTCTTTTTTTGTGTCAATTTTGGATTTCAAATACTTATCCGAAATGATTACTTATTTTTTTTGGAACACTACGGAAATCCGGCACTCATCATCTCTTCTATGGTTTCGTATTAATTATTTTTAAAGCCAGCAATCGGGTAGGATTTTTTATTTCTAGTTAATCTTAACTCATTTAGTGCAAGATGCAGTAATATCACATTCCTATTTAATGTATTGATTTTTTATAGTCATTAATTTAGGTTAACTTAAACCATATTATAATTTAGTTTGGTTAAAATTTTGAAAGCTACGGGCCATTAAATGGAGAAAAGATAAAATAGTTGTTTTGATTTTCTTTGTTTAGCCTCCCACCGGAAGATTAAAAGTCTGACTCTTCCGATTACTTCTTTCCGGCAACCTTTTATTATATTTTGTACTGTGTGAATCTCCCTGGCGCCCGAGTTTAGTATCTTTTAATGTAATTTTTATTTTGGGAGAACACATCATTAACCTTATTGTATTAAAACACACATATCAGGTGACAGAAAATGAAAAAACAATCAAGGTAATCAGTTACTCATATCTGTGCAGGTTATTAAGATGGATATTACTGCTCAATTGGAACTTTACTCATTTTGCCCAAAAGTGTAAAGCATCAGTGGTCAAAATATGTAGTTATTATAAAAATTATTGACTTTTCATAGGTCAATGGCAGCTACTTCGTCCACTTCTTCGCGCCCACGGATCTGAACTCCTCTACTGAACAAGTTCATGGTGCTTCATGTTGAACACGTCGGACTCCATGATGGACCGCAAGATCATCCAGCTGCCATGCAGACCTTCCTCGGGGAGCTCAACGAGGGACACTGCTTCAGCATCGTGGAGTTCACGTCCACTGTAACGGTATGTAGCTAAGAAATGTTGTCCACTTGCAATAACATGCATATTGTTATGAGCTTAGGGTTCGTGACAATAAAAACAGCCGATAAAATAACCAAAATGACAGTTTTAATTAATCAACACTAATTACGACTTAAACTCACTAATTATAAATCACAATTGCACTACTGATCACTTTATTCGCAGTCGAAGTTCGCTCTCGAAGTTGTCGCTTGTATCGCAAATTCAATACTGACCCCATCGCAGGCTATGCGGGCCTTATATAGGTCGGCAGATAATTCCAGAACCTTCTAGTATAGAAACATCTAGAAAGTTCGAGTACATACCGGTCCGGACCAACCAGACATCGAAAACTCTAGAATGTTCTAGCATAGAAAAGTCTAGAAGGATCTTGACTCTACTAGTTCTGCTACTCGATACTAGATGGCGCTAGTAGTAACTTTTATCTTTATGTACCCGGCATTAATTCTGGCGCGTAACAATGTCTACGTTTTTTTAATCAGCCCACAAACTGCAATTTAACTCGATATTAATTATACTATTATACTAATATTATGAAGAGGTAAAGTTTGTGAGGTTGTAGGGGATTATCTCTGGATCTACTGAAACAATTTTGAAAACTCTTTTTGTTTATGATAGGCACATTCATGAGGAAGGTTATAGGCTGTACGGGAATGAGAAATTCCAACGGGAACGGGAAATAACGGGATATACGCTACGAAGTCGCGGGTAAAAGCTAGAAAATCATAAAGAGACTTGTCACAAAGTCTTACCAACAACGAGGGTGTTTTTATTTATAACCTAGCTGCCGCCCGCGGCTACGCTCGCGTGCATATAAAAAATTATCCCAAGGGAACATACTACCGGGATAAGAAATACTTTGTGTGTGTTTCCTATGTGTTATTCCAGACTATAATCTACCTCTGTGACAAACATCAAGAGCAATTATCAAAATACAGGAATTCATTTTTGTTTTTATGGATGGTTTGGAATTTAAGGGTGTCCACAAGTCCCTATCACCATCAGTTAGAGGACATGGTTGTTTTATTTTTGTAATGGACCAGAAGATGAGACTTGAGGGACAGTTCTATTCCAGACTGGCTGCAACTCCCAACGCTAAAATAGACTAAATCTAGTATTTTAAATAATTGATGTTTCCCCTATTGAAGACTGCCTTGTTGGTCTATTAGTGGTTGATGGTGGTGGTAGACTTGGGCTCCATTCTGGTTCCCAGTTCGGGCAAAGGAGTTTTTCAATCTGGATTTTCTCATTAGCTGTCCTGGAGTCTGGACTTGCACTTATGCTTGATTAATAGTTAAGAGTTCACCTCCTGTTACATAAAAACTCATCATAACTAGCTTAATGTAGGTGTTCTATAGGTTCACTTATGGCTAACCCTCCGGGAAATATAGGCGTGATTCTATGTGTAGTAGTTTTATGTTTGTTCTTTTACCAGAAACTTACTTACTTTTGCTTTCTTTTGTCCACAGATAATATCGGAAACAGACTGTACTCGCTGCTAAACATGGCCAAGAAACTTCAAGATATCACATGTAGACATTTTAACCAGGAACCATATGACCGTGGCTACGTAAATGCAAGATGAAGAATATCCAATGCTTTATTAAAGCATTGGCTTGCTCTGATGACTTTTCGCCTCCTCGACCTCACTAGGATCTGCACTTAATCATTTTGATAAAACATAATCTGTTAAGTAAAGGCTGATGTCTTTGAAAGTCTAAAACGGTCCTTGAGAAAAAAAAACAATGAAGCTTGAAAGCTGAATTGAAAGGAGCCTCATATTCCAACTCTTGAACGTCTTAGATAAAAGTCATTCTATTGAGTTTTACTCAACTCGTTGTGTGTAATGTGTTTGAAAGCAAAAAGATCATTGAAAATAAAAGGAAACACTAAATCAGAATTGCTAGAAGCCTCGGATTCCAAGTTGTCACTTGTCTTGGTATAACTCATTTTATTGAGAAAAGTTGATATCTTATTTATTTATCATGAATTGCTAGGAGACTCATATTCCAACTCTTAAAAGTTTTTGATAAAAATCATTCTGTTGAGTTTTAACGCAAATCGTCGTATTGCGTTTGAAAGTCTAAAAAGATCATTGAAAGTAAAAGGAAACACTAAAGCAGAATGCTAGAAGCCTCGGATTCCAATTCGTCATTTGTCTTGGTATAACTCACTTTATTGACTAAAAGTTGATGTCTTAATGTGTTTGAAAGTCTTAAAAGGTCCTTGAGAAAAAAAACACTGAAACATGGAAGCGAAATTGCTAGGAGCTTCATTTTCCAACTCTTGAACGTTTTTGATAAAAGTCATTCTGTTGCGTTTTGTCACAACTCGTCGTATTGTGTTTGAAAGTCTATAAAGATCATTGAAAGTAAAAGAAATCACTAAAGCTGAATTACTAAAAGCCTCGGATTCCAACTTGCCACTTGTCTTGATATAACTCATTTGATTGAGAAAATTTGGTCATATTTATTTATTTTATGTGTTTGAAAGTCTAAAAAATACTGAAAAACGAAAGCTGAATTGCAAGGAGCCTCGTATTCCAACTCTTGAGTTTTTGATAAAAGTCATTCTATTGAGTTTTTACGCAACTCGTCGTATTGTGTTTGAAAGTCTAAAAAGATCATTGAAAGTAAAAGGACACACTAAAGCAGAATTGCTAGAAGTATCGGATTTCAATTCGTCATTTGTCTTGGTATAACTCACTTTATTGACTAAAAGTTCGTCTTAATGTGTTTGATTGTCCAAAAAGGTCCTTGAGAAAAAAAACACACTGAAACATGAAAGCGAAATTGCTATGAGCTTCATATTCCAACTCTTGAACGTTTTTGGTAAAAGACATTCTGTTGCGTTTTTGCACAACTCGTCGTATTGTATTTGAAAGTCTAAAAAGATCATTGAAAGTAAAAGGACACACTAAAGCAGAATTGCTAGAAGTATCGGATTTCAATTCGTCATTTGTCTTGGTATAACTCACTTTATTGACTAAAAGTTCATGTCTTAATGTGTTTGATTGTCTAAAAAGTTCCTTGAGAAAAAAAAACACACTGAAACATGAAAGCGAAATTGCTATGAGCTTCATATTCCAACTCTTGAACGTTTTTGGTAAGTCATTCTGTTGCGTTTTTGCACAACTCGTCGTATTGTGTTTGAAAGTCTATAAAGATCATTGAAAGTAAAAGAAATCACTAAAGCAGAAATGCTAAAAGCCTCGGATTCCAACTCGTTACTTGTCTTGATGTATCTCATGTTATTGAGAAAAATTGATGTTTTATTTATTTATTTATTTCAAGTGTTTGAAAGTCTAAAAAAACACTGAATCATGAAAGCGAAATTGCTAGGAGCTTCATATTCCAACTCTTGAACGTTTTTGGTAAAAGTCATTCTGTTGCGTTTTTGCACAACTCGTCGTATTGTGTTTGAAAGTCTATAAAGATCATTGAAAGTAAAAGAAATCACTAAAGCAGAAATGCTAAAAGCCTCGGATTCCAACTCGTTACTTGTCTTGATATAACTCATGATATTGAGAAAAAATTATGTTTTATTTATTTATAGTGTTTGTAAGTCTAAAAAAACACTGAATCATGAAAGCGAAATTGCTAGGAGCTTTATATTCCAACTCTTGAACGTTTTTGATGAAAGTCATTCTGTTGCGTTTTTGCACAACTCTTCGTATTGTGTTTGAAAGTCTATAAAGATCATTGAAAGTAAAAGAAAACACTAAAGCAGAAATGCTAAAAGCCTCGGATTCCAACTCGTTACTTGTCTTGATGTAACTCATATTATTGAGAAAAATTGATAAAAAAACACTGAATCTTGAAAGCGAAATTGCTAAGAGCTTCATGTTCCAACTCTTGAACGTTTTTGGTAAAAGTCATTCTGTTGCGTTTTTGCACAACTCGTCGTATTGTATGTTTTTTTTTTCTTCTTTCTTCTTCTTTCTTTCTTTTTAAAAAAACGTTGCCCCACACTAGGAATTTCTCCTGTATCGTGGGTGCGTTTACAAACATATAAACTCACATACACAAACAGCCAGACCCGGAACAACTATCTGTAGGCTTTACAAACATTTGTCCCGTGCGGGAATCGAACCCGCAACACGCAGCGCAGCAGTCAATCGCTCAACCACTGCGCCAACCGTGTCGCCTTGTCGTGTTATTTATTTAAAGTGTTTGAAAGTCTAAAAAAACACTGAATCATGAAAGCGAAATTGCTAGGAGCTTTATATTCCAACTCTTGAACGTTTTCGATGAAAGTCATTCTGTTGCGTTTTTGCACAACTCTTCGTATTGTGTTTGAAAGTCTAAAAAGATCATTGAAAGTAAAAGAAAACACTAAAGCAGAAATGCTAAAAGTCTCGAATTCCAACTCGTTACTTGTCTTGATGTAACTCATGTTATTGAGAAAAATTGATGTTTTATTTATTTATTTATTTAAAGTGTTTTAAAGTCTAAAAAAACACTGAATCATGAAAGCGAAATTGCTAGGAGCTTCATATTCCAACTCTTGAACGTTTTTATTAAAAGTCATTCTGTTGCGTTTTTGCACAACTCGTCGTATTGTGTTTGAAAGTCTATAAAGATCATTGAAAGTAAAAGAAATCACTAAAACAGAAATGCTAAAAGCCTCGGATTCCAACTCGTTACTTGTCTTGATGTAACTCATGTTATTGAGAAAAATTGATGTTTTATTTATTTATTTATTTAAAGTGTTTGAAAGTCTAAAAAAACACTGAATCATGAAAGCGAAATTGCTAGGAGCTTCATATTCCAACTCTTGAACGTTTTTGGTAAAAGTCATTCTGTTGCGTTTTTGCACAACTCTTCGTATTGTGTTTGAAAGTCTATAAAGATCATTGAAAGTAAAAGAAATCACTAAAGCAGAAATGCTAAAAGCCTCGGATTCCAACTCGTTACTTGTCTTGATATAACTCATGTTATTGAGAAAAATTGATGTTTTATTTATTTATTTATTTAAAGTGTTTGAAAGTCTAAAAAAACACTGAATCATGAAAGCGAAATTGCTAGGAGCTTCATATTCCAACTCTTGAACGTTTTTGGTAAAAGTCATTCTGTTGCGTTTTTGCACAACTCGTCGTATTGTGTTTGAAAGTCTATAAAGATCATTGAAAGTAAAAGAAATCACTAAAGCAGAAATGCTAAAAGCCTCGGATTCCAACTCGTTACTTGTCTTGATATAACTCATGTTATTGAGAAAAATTTATGTTTTATTTATTTATTTATAGTGTTTGAAAGTCTAAAAAAACACTGAATCATGAAAGCGAAATTGCTAGGAGCTTTATATTCCAACTCTTAAACGTTTTTGATGAAAGTCATTCTGTTGCGTTTTTGCACAACTCTTCGTATTGTGTTTGAAAGTCTATAAAGGTCATTGAAAGTAAAAGAAAACACTAAAGCAGAAATGCTAAAAGCCTCGGATTCCAACTCGTTACTTGTCTTGATGTAACTCATATTATTGAGAAAAATTGATAAAAAAACACTGAATCTTGAAAGCGAAATTGCTAAGAGCTTCATGTTCCAACTCTTGAACGTTTTTGGTAAAAGTCATTCTGTTGCGTTTTTGCACAACTCGTCGTATTGTATGTTTTTTTTTTCTTCTTTCTTCTTCTTTCTTTCTTTTTAAAAAAACGTTGCCCCACACTAGGAATTTCTCCTGTATCGTGGGTGCGTTTACAAACATATAAACTCACATACACAAACAGCCAGACCCGGAACAACTATCTGTAGGCTTTACAAACATTTGTCCCGTGCGGGAATCGAACCCGCAACACGCAGCGCAGCAGTCAATCGCTCAACCACTGCGCCAACCGTGTCGCCTTGTCGTGTTATTTATTTAAAGTGTTTGAAAGTCTAAAAAAACACTGAATCATGAAAGCGAAATTGCTAGGAGCTTTATATTCCAACTCTTGAACGTTTTCGATGAAAGTCATTCTGTTGCGTTTTTGCACAACTCTTCGTTTTGTGTTTGAAAGTCTAAAAAGATCATTGAAAGTAAAAGAAAACACTAAAGCAGAAATGCTAAAAGTCTCGAATTCCAACTCGTTACTTGTCTTGATGTAACTCATGTTATTGAGAAAAATTGATGTTTTATTTATTTATTTATTTAAAGTTAACCTTAATAGGGCATGGGCAAACTGTGGGTGTTTGAAAAAAAAACGCAGTCAATTTGGCATTATGGGTGTATAGTGTTGTCGGATAGTAAATCATTTGCTCCCCAAGTGTTTTCAGTTTTTCAGGAAAATGTGTGGGAAAATAATTCCTCTTGCCCATTTAGATCAACACATGTAAGTGCTATGTGGGAAATTATTTCCCTACTTATGAGAAATATATTACATACACATCCAATAGTAGGGGCAAGAAACTAATATATTGTGATTATTTTTATTACAGGATAATTATTTTATGTAAATAAAACACAAATAAATGTAATAAAATAATGTTTATTTATTGGTGGAACATTTCAAAGCAAGGAGCAGCGCACAAAGAGACCTTACAAATTTTGCAAATGTATTTGCTGCGCTGTTCCTTTGCACGTGTACTGCACATCCTACACCTCCGAAATTTAGATAGCTCTGGCATGTGTGTTCCAACATCCGCTTTTCTTAGTTCCTCAGGTACTGCAGTGGCACCTCCTTTTTTGGTTTTGAATACTGGAGCAATTTTTTTTCGTGACGTAAAATTATTTATTAGGCCCCGGCCTAATCGCAGACGAAATTCTTTATGAGTATTTCGCCGTTCCGAATGAGTTGTCATATAAACAATGTATGCATTGATCACAGCTGCCTCCAGCAAAAACCAAAAAAGTCGATGCCAATTCTTTCGAGATTTGCGCCCAAGTGGGTATGAAGCTCTAAAGTGATCAAAATGATCAACTCCTCCCATAAACTCAGTGTACTTCTTGATTGAAAGAGGGCAAAACATTTTTTTTTTGGTACCATCTTTTTGTTTCCGCTCAATCATTTCCACAGCTCGAGGATTGAATGCAGTAGTTGCAACAAAAACATCTTTTGTATCTTTCCATTTGATAACAGTTATTGGTCCATCACACTGGTATATAAATTCTCCCGGTTTCAGGACTGTTTCCTTTCTCTCTTCACTGTTTAGATTTTTTCCTGTCAATAAATCTGGTAAACCCTTGCGGTTTATTCTTACGGTTCCAACACTATAAATATGTTTCTCAAATAAAATCTCTAATAATGGAAGGCTGGTAAAAAAATTGTCAAATGCTACCAATGTGTTGCTTGGCAAAGATTCACATAAATCTAATATTACTCTAGCGCCTAAGTTCTCTTCTGTTCCACTATCGACTTTCCCAGAATAAAATTGGAATTCATATAAGTACCCTGTTTTTGAATCAGCCCTTGCCCAACATTTATATCCTCTCTTTATAGGTTTCTTGGGCATATATTGTTTCATGTGGCTGCGCCCCTTGAATCTTATCATACTCTCATCTATTGAATTGAATGCAGAAACTTGTACATTATCTTTGAATGTTTTGTTCAGTATTTCAATAGCAGGTTTAATTTTTCCTAATTTATCATAATCAGGAGAGTTTCTTGGTGCCTCTGTTGTAATGTTTGATATGTGTAGATTTTGAGATATTTTTTTAAACCTTTTTGATGGCATCACTTTACAAATGACTGGGTTTCTGAAAAACTCATCCGTTGACCAATATGTATTTATATCGGCTAACGGATTTATACTCATAAGTATAATCAAACCAAAGTATGCTTTCATTTCTTGTTTTGTGACATCTGTCCAAGCTTTAGAATGTGTGTAATTTGCATACAAATTTGTGTTTTGAACAATAATATCAATTAGTTCTTCTGGAAAATAATCAATGAAATATTCAAGTGGTTGAGTTCTGTTAGTGTACCTCTTTTTTACTTGCATTTCTCTGTCAAAACTAGGCCAAGTACCATTTTCATGTATAAAGGACCAATTCCTTGATTTATCTTGCAATGGTCTAAATGTATCTCGAGAGAAAGACAATGTAGTTTGTGCATTATTTTGTTCATCAGACACAGTCACTTCAGGTAGTGGAAGAGAAGTTGATGTTGAAGCAGCAACAGAAATTTCAGGGATTGAACATATAGCTTCCTCATGGACTTCAGCCATAGTGACATCTTGTGAAGTAGTAGTATCTTGAATAAGTGATAAATCTGGCTCACCCTCCAATAAACTGTGCAATGCTTCTGTAGAAAGATTTTGTACTTCATCCAAACGCTGATCAAAATCGATATTGTAGGAGTCAGAGACAAAATAACCAACTGCTTCATCATCAAATTCCTCATCCTCTGACGAACATAACAGCGCGGACAGTTGGGCTTCAATATCTGAATCGCGAAGATGTTTCTGAAAGAAAAAAACACTACCATCAGTCTGATTGTGAAACATAAACATTCCTTGCAGGAAAACCTTTCCCACAATATAATAAATATTGTTTACCTAAACGGGCAACAAGCTAATATTTCCCACATAGTTTTGAGTGCTAAATTTCAGTCACTCATTGTTTTTCATAATAATGAACTACATAAACAAGTAACGTGACCCTTTATCTAATAAAATAAATCAATAGTCAACACTTACCGGATTTTTTTTCGGCATTATCACAATTTTTATCCGAAATCACACGAAAATCTGTTATCCGTTTGAAAAAATATTGAAAGTAAAACTTTGACAGCACCTTTTTTTTACTTCGTTCGTTTTGGAAACGTGTCTTTTGGCTCATGTTGTAGGTTACCTCATAAATAAGAAAATGACAGTGACATTTTGTGGGAACAGTGACACATTTGACCGTTTACGACAACAAAATGATGTGGGAATAATGTTCATCTGGCCCTATTAAGGGTTAAAGTCTAAAAAAACACTGAATCATGAAAGCGAAATTGCTAGGAGCTTCATATTCCAACTCTTGAACGTTTTTGGTAAGTCATTCTGTTGCGTTTTTGCACAACTCGTCGTATTGTGTTTGAAAGTCTATAAAGATCATTGAAAGTAAAAGAAATCACTAAAACAGAAATGCTAAAAGCCTCGGATTCCAACTCGTTACTTGTCTTGATATAACTCATGTTATTGAGAAAAATTGATGTTTTATTTATTTATTTATTTAAAGTGTTTGAAAGTCTAAAAAAACACTGAATCATGAAAGCGAAATTGCTAGGAGCTTCATATTCCAACTCTTGAACGTTTTTGGTAAAAGTCATTCTGTTGCGTTTTTGCACAACTCTTCGTATTGTGTTTGAAAGTCTATAAAGATCATTGAAAGTAAAAGAAATCACTAAAGCAGAAATGCTAAAAGCCTCGGATTCCAACTCGTTACTTGTCTTGATATAACTCATGTTATTGAGAAAAATTTATGTTTTATTTATTTATTTATAGTGTTTGAAAGTCTAAAAAAACACTGAATCATGAAAGCGAAATTGCTAGGAGCTTTATATTCCAACTCTTAAACGTTTTTGATGAAAGTCATTCTGTTGCGTTTTTGCACAACTCTTCGTATTGTGTTTGAAAGTCTATAAAGGTCATTGAAAGTAAAAGAAAACACTAAAGCAGAAATGCTAAAAGCCTCGGATTCCAACTCGTTACTTGTCTTGATGTAACTCATGTTATTGAGAAAAATTGATGTTTTATTTATTTATTTATTTAAAGTGTTTGAAAGTCTAAAAAAACACTGAATCATGAAAGCGAAATTGCTAGGAGCTTCATATTCCAACTCTTGAACGTTTTTGGTAAAAGTCATTCTGTTGCGTTTTTGCACAACTCGTCGTATTGTGTTTGAAGGTCTATAAATATCATTAAAAGTAAAAGAAATCACTAAAGCAGAAACGCTAAAAGCCTCGGATTCCAACTCGTTACTTGTCTTGATATAGGGTTGCCATACGTCCGGAATTTTCCGGACAAGTCCGGAAATATAGGTCTTTGTCCGTAATGCGGGGGGAATCTTAAACCGTCCGGAATTTCTACAAATAAGTGAAGAGTGAAAAAAAGTTGAAAAAACCAAATTATTTATTAATTATTTTTATTCTAAATCAAAGTATGGGTACTACATTACTTCTGATATTTCATGCTCCCAGAAATATTGTTCAACATATCTGAATCTTTAATAATAGTTTTGTAGAACACTTCGCAAGTCATATTTTTTAAATTATATTGAGTTGAGAGAATCGACTTGACAGACTACACAAAGCCTGTTTCTTTCCTTTGACCATTCTTTTCCCTTTTAGGAAAAGACCCTTTCAACATTGGCATTTTGTGCCTGCATCGCAAATATCTTACTTAATCTCTACTTATCTTTATAAATGGATAGTTTAGGTTTCCTCTTTTTCGGGATTTCGTTTTTGTGTATCTTTCTTTTTGGGACTTTGGACATCGTTTCCAGGGCGTGTCATCAGGTTGACTTTTAATTTGTGATTTCAAGCCATTCGATCCATCTACATGTTTGTTTGTGATGTCGTAAATATTTTAAGTGTACGTGCTCAGTTTAGATAGATTTCTCAAAAGTCCTGACTGAAAAAAAAACATGTTCTGTACACCTACCGGCACGGATCTTGAGCGCTCGGCTGTAGATTGGGGATCGCTTTGCGCATCGTACACTGGCACAAGTCCATATAATTTTTGGCCAAGTCCTTTAAGTAAGTTTGTCAAGGTATGACAAACTACTTCAAAGCCACAGCTTTTTCTGGTTTTCAGGAGTTAGTATGTTAGTAAGTATAGAGAAAAAAATACTCACTCTAGGTTAGGCCTGTGTTCACGCACATGCCTTACAAACGTATCGAATTTTTTGGAAACCCTATTGCAGTCAATGCACTGGAAACAAAAGCATCAACTGTGGACGTCCTTCAGGTGGTTTCTAAGCACTAACTGATCTGCAACAAATCTGCAAGCTAACTCTCGATCTCAAATGAAATTGGAAATTGGGATCGAGATAATGTCATTTGGCACTCTTAAATGCTACACAGCTCACGATTAGAATCGAATTAGGTGGATTTTTGTGGAACTAAATGACATCGAGTTTACTCGAACGTTGCCGTTTTTCGACACTCTTGACAAGATTTTGACGTTGACAAATCGAGTTTGAATTCGTGTTTACGATCTAATTTGAACAATAACAAAAAGTCTACTTTTTCGGGATCGAGTTTGTTATTGTGTTTGTTTTGTGAAGTTTTTATTGTAAATAATGGCACGTTACGACGGAATTTGAGGCGAATGTCGCGTTATGTAGGGTTCACACGGGTCGATTTTTGCCGTGCGGCTAGTCGCTTCACAAATTGTGCCGACGCCGTGACGCAGGGTTATGGCCCTGGGGAATGAGATTCCGCAAATCTCACACGCATAGTCCCCGACATTTAAATGTTTTCTTCAGGCTCCGGAGTCCTAATTTTTGGACTAAACTAAACCAACCATCGGTGAGGTCAAACTTTACCACGTCAATCTGCAAAAAACTGACGTCTGAAGGCCAATTTCTCGTACTAAACAGTTTGCGAATGCTATTTTCTAAATTTAAGTAAGTTTGTCAAGGTTTGACAAACTTCTTCAAAGCCACAGCTTTTTCTGGTTTTCAGGAGTTAGTATGTTAGTAAGTATAGAGAAAAAAACACTCACTCTAGGTTAGGCCTGTGTTCACGCACATGCCTTACAAACGTGTCGAATTTTTTGGAAACCCTATTGCAGTCAATGCACTGGAAACCAAAGCATCAGCTGTGGACGTCCTTCAGGTGGTTTCTAAGCACTAACTGATCTGCAACAAATCTGCAAGCTTACTCTCGATCTCAAATGAAACACTCACTCTAGGTTAGGCCTGTGTTCACGCACGTGCCTTACAAACGTGTCGAGTAGGATGGTTTGGCAATGGTATGACGGTCAACGCAGACTGCAAAACGATTGCATTTAAAAGATTTATCATGAAAATCCTCGTGTTCTGTTAACTTTTCAAACGTCCTGAAGGGTTTTATTGCAAATCTCTAATTTATGTGGGCTTATTTCAATCGTTGAATTCGTGGTCGTCTAAACTACGCTTTTGGAAGATGATTCAACAGAGGTGGCAACCATGTTTTATCTTGCTATGGATCGTTGTTTTGTGCCGATGCGGCAACGCAGGGTTGTGGCCCTGGGGAATGACAATCCGCAAATCTCACACGCATAGTCCCCGACTGTTAAATGTTTTTCTTCAGGCTCGTCGTATGAGCCGTCCCCAGGTTATAATATCACACGCATAGTCCCCGACTTTTAAATGTTTTCTTCAGGCTCCGGAGTCCTTATTTTTGGACTAAAATAAACCAATTATCGGTGAAGCCAAACTTTACCACGTGAATCTGCAAAAAACTGACGTCTGAAGGCCAATTTCTCGTACTAAACAGTTTGCGAATGCTATTTTCTAAATTTAAGTAACTTTGTCAAGGTTTGACAAACTTCTTCAAAGCCACAGCTTTTTCTGGTTTTCAGGAGTTGGTATGTTAGGAAGTATAGAGAAAAAAATACTCACTCTAGGTTAGGCCTGTGTTCACGCACGTGCCTTACAAACGTGTCGAGTAGGATGGTTTGGCAATGGTATGACGGTCAACGCAGACTGCAAAACGATTGCATTTAAAAGATTTATCATGAAAATCCTCGTGTTCTGTTAACTTTTCAAACGTCCTGAAGGGTTTTATTGCAAATCTCTCATTTATGTGGGCTTATTTCAATCGTTGAATTCGTGGTCGTCTAAACTACGCTTTTGACTGATGTTTCAACACAGGTGGCAACCATGTTTTATCTTGCTATGGATCGTTGTTTTGTGCCGATGCGGCGACGCAGGGTTGTGGCCCTGGGGAATGACAATTCGCAAATCTCACACGCATAGTCCCCGACTTTTAAATGTTTTCTTCAGGCTCCGGAGTCCTTATTTTTGGACTATAAAAAACCAACCATCGGTGAAGCCAAACTTTACCACGTGAATCTGCAAAAAACTGACGTCTGAAGGCCAATTTGTCGTACTAAACAGTTTGCGAATGCTTTTTTCTAAATTTAAGTAAGTTTGTCAAGGTTTGACAAACTTCTTCAAAGCCACAGCTTTTTCTGGTTTTCAAGAGTTGGTATGTTAGGAAGTATAGAGAAAAAAATACTCACTCTAGGTTAGGCCTGTGTTCACGCACATGCCTTACAAACGTGTCGAATTTTTTGGAAACCCTATTGCAGTCAATGCACTGGAAACCAAAGCATCAGCTGTGGACGTCCTTCAGGTGGTTTCTAAGCACTAACTGATCTGCAACAAATCTGCAAGCTTACTCTCGATCTCAAATGAAACACTCACTCTAGGTTAGGCCTGTGTTCACGCACGTGCCTTACAAACGTGTCGAGTAGGATGGTTTGGCAATGGTATGACGGTCAACGCAGACTGCAAAACGATTGCATTTAAAAGATTTATCATGAAAATCCTCGTGTTCTGTTAACTTTTCAAACGTCCTGAAGGGTTTTATTGCAAATCTCTCATTTATGTGGGCTTATTTCAATCGTTGAATTCGTGGTCGTCTAAACTACGCTTTTGGAAGATGATTCAACAGAGGTGGCAACCATGTTTTATCTTGCTATGGATCGTTGTTTTGTGCCGATGCGGCAACGCAGGGTTGTGGCCCTGGGGAATGACAATCCGCAAATCTCACACGCATAGTCCCCGACTGTTAAATGTTTTTCTTCAGGCTCGTCGTATGAGCCGTCCCCAGGTTATAATCTCACACGCATAGTCCCCGACTTTTAAATGTTTTCTTCAGGCTCCGGAGTCCTTATTTTTGGACTATAAAAAACCAACCATCGGTGAAGCCAAACTTTACCACGTGAATCTGCAAAAAACTGACGTCTGAAGGCCAATTTGTCGTACTAAACAGTTTGCGAATGCTTTTTTCTAAATTTAAGTAAGTTTGTCAAGGTTTGACAAACTTCTTCAAAGCCACAGCTTTTTCTGGTTTTCAGGAGTTGGTATGTTAGGAAGTATAGAGAAAAAAATACTCACTCTAGGTTAGGCCTGTGTTCACGCACGTGCCTTACAAACGTGTCGAGTAGGATGGTTTGGCAATGGTATGACGGTCAACGCAGACTGCAAAACGATTGCATTTAAAAGATTTATCATGAAAATCCTCGTGTTCTGTTAACTTTTCAAACGTCCTGAAGGGTTTTATTGCAAATCTCTCATTTATGTGGGCTTATTTCAATCGTTGAATTCGTGGTCGTCTAAACTACGCTTTTGACTGATGTTTCAACACAGGTGGCAACCATGTTTTATCTTGCTATGGATCGTTGTTTTGTGCCGATGCGGCGACGCAGGGTTGTGGCCCTGGGGAATGACAATTCGCAAATCTCACACGCATAGTCCCCGACTTTTAAATGTTTTCTTCAGGCTCCGGAGTCCTTATTTTTGGACTATAAAAAACCAACCATCGGTGAAGCCAAACTTTACCACGTGAATCTGCAAAAAACTGACGTCTGAAGGCCAATTTGTCGTACTAAACAGTTTGCGAATGCTTTTTTCTAAATTTAAGTAAGTTTGTCAAGGTTTGACAAACTTCTTCAAAGCCACAGCTTTTTCTGGTTTTCAAGAGTTGGTATGTTAGGAAGTATAGAGAAAAAAATACTCACTCTAGGTTAGGCCTGTGTTCACGCACATGCCTTACAAACGTGTCGAATTTTTTGGAAACCCTATTGCAGTCAATGCACTGGAAACCAAAGCATCAGCTGTGGACGTCCTTCAGGTGGTTTCTAAGCACTAACTGATCTGCAACAAATCTGCAAGCTTACTCTCGATCTCAAATGAAACACTCACTCTAGGTTAGGCCTGTGTTCACGCACGTGCCTTACAAACGTGTCGAGTAGGATGGTTTGGCAATGGTATGACGGTCAACGCAGACTGCAAAACGATTGCATTTAAAAGATTTATCATGAAAATCCTCGTGTTCTGTTAACTTTTCAAACGTCCTGAAGGGTTTTATTGCAAATCTCTCATTTATGTGGGCTTATTTCAATCGTTGAATTCGTGGTCGTCTAAACTACGCTTTTGGAAGATGATTCAACAGAGGTGGCAACCATGTTTTATCTTGCTATGGATCGTTGTTTTGTGCCGATGCGGCAACGCAGGGTTGTGGCCCTGGGGAATGACAATCCGCAAATCTCACACGCATAGTCCCCGACTGTTAAATGTTTTTCTTCAGGCTCGTCGTATGAGCCGTCCCCAGGTTATAATCTCACACGCATAGTCCCCGACTTTTAAATGTTTTCTTCAGGCTCCGGAGTCCTTATTTTTGGACTATAAAAAACCAACCATCGGTGAAGCCAAACTTTACCACGTGAATCTGCAAAAAACTGACGTCTGAAGGCCAATTTGTCGTACTAAACAGTTTGCGAATGCTTTTTTCTAAATTTAAGTAAGTTTGTCAAGGTTTGACAAACTTCTTCAAAGCCACAGCTTTTTCTGGTTTTCAGGAGTTGGTATGTTAGGAAGTATAGAGAAAAAAATACTCACTCTAGGTTAGGCCTGTGTTCACGCACGTGCCTTACAAACGTGTCGAATTTTTTGGAAACCCTATTGCAGTCAATGCACTGGAAACCAAAGCATCAGCTGTGGACGTCCTTCAGGTGGTTTCTAAGCACTAACTGATCTGCAACAAATCTGCAAGCTTACTCTCGATCTCAAATGAAACACTCACTCTAGGTTAGGCCTGTGTTCACGCACGTGCCTTACAAACGTGTCGAGTAGGATGGTTTGGCAATGGTATGACGGTCAACGCAGACTGCAAAACGATTGCATTTAAAAGATTTATCATGAAAATCCTCGTGTTCTGTTAACTTTTCAAACGTCCTGAAGGGTTTTATTGCAAATCTCTCATTTATGTGGGCTTATTTCAATCGTTGAATTCGTGGTCGTCTAAACTACGCTTTTGGAAGATGATTCAACAGAGGTGGCAACCATGTTTTATCTTGCTATGGATCGTTGTTTTGTGCCGATGCGGCAACGCAGGGTTGTGGCCCTGGGGAATGACAATCCGCAAATCTCACACGCATAGTCCCCGACTGTTAAATGTTTTTCTTCAGGCTCGTCGTATGAGCCGTCCCCAGGTTATAATCTCACACGCATAGTCCCCGACTTTTAAATGTTTTCTTCAGGCTCCGGAGTCCTTATTTTTGGACTATAAAAAACCAACCATCGGTGAAGCCAAACTTTACCACGTGAATCTGCAAAAAACTGACGTCTGAAGGCCAATTTGTCGTACTAAACAGTTTGCGAATGCTTTTTTCTAAATTTAAGTAAGTTTGTCAAGGTTTGACAAACTTCTTCAAAGCCACAGCTTTTTCTGGTTTTCAGGAGTTGGTATGTTAGGAAGTATAGAGAAAAAAATACTCACTCTAGGTTAGGCCTGTGTTCACGCACGTGCCTTACAAACGTGTCGAGTAGGATGGTTTGGCAATGGTATGACGGTCAACGCAGACTGCAAAACGATTGCATTTAAAAGATTTATCATGAAAATCCTCGTGTTCTGTTAACTTTTCAAACGTCCTGAAGGGTTTTATTGCAAATCTCTCATTTATGTGGGCTTATTTCAATCGTTGAATTCGTGGTCGTCTAAACTACGCTTTTGACTGATGTTTCAACACAGGTGGCAACCATGTTTTATCTTGCTATGGATCGTTGTTTTGTGCCGATGCGGCGACGCAGGGTTGTGGCCCTGGGGAATGACAATTCGCAAATCTCACACGCATAGTCCCCGACTTTTAAATGTTTTCTTCAGGCTCCGGAGTCCTTATTTTTGGACTATAAAAAACCAACCATCGGTGAAGCCAAACTTTACCACGTGAATCTGCAAAAAACTGACGTCTGAAGGCCAATTTGTCGTACTAAACAGTTTGCGAATGCTTTTTTCTAAATTTAAGTAAGTTTGTCAAGGTTTGACAAACTTCTTCAAAGCCACAGCTTTTTCTGGTTTTCAAGAGTTGGTATGTTAGGAAGTATAGAGAAAAAAATACTCACTCTAGGTTAGGCCTGTGTTCACGCACATGCCTTACAAACGTGTCGAATTTTTTGGAAACCCTATTGCAGTCAATGCACTGGAAACCAAAGCATCAGCTGTGGACGTCCTTCAGGTGGTTTCTAAGCACTAACTGATCTGCAACAAATCTGCAAGCTTACTCTCGATCTCAAATGAAACACTCACTCTAGGTTAGGCCTGTGTTCACGCACGTGCCTTACAAACGTGTCGAGTAGGATGGTTTGGCAATGGTATGACGGTCAACGCAGACTGCAAAACGATTGCATTTAAAAGATTTATCATGAAAATCCTCGTGTTCTGTTAACTTTTCAAACGTCCTGAAGGGTTTTATTGCAAATCTCTCATTTATGTGGGCTTATTTCAATCGTTGAATTCGTGGTCGTCTAAACTACGCTTTTGGAAGATGATTCAACAGAGGTGGCAACCATGTTTTATCTTGCTATGGATCGTTGTTTTGTGCCGATGCGGCAACGCAGGGTTGTGGCCCTGGGGAATGACAATCCGCAAATCTCACACGCATAGTCCCCGACTGTTAAATGTTTTTCTTCAGGCTCGTCGTATGAGCCGTCCCCAGGTTATAATCTCACACGCATAGTCCCCGACTTTTAAATGTTTTCTTCAGGCTCCGGAGTCCTTATTTTTGGACTATAAAAAACCAACCATCGGTGAAGCCAAACTTTACCACGTGAATCTGCAAAAAACTGACGTCTGAAGGCCAATTTGTCGTACTAAACAGTTTGCGAATGCTTTTTTCTAAATTTAAGTAAGTTTGTCAAGGTTTGACAAACTTCTTCAAAGCCACAGCTTTTTCTGGTTTTCAGGAGTTGGTATGTTAGGAAGTATAGAGAAAAAAATACTCACTCTAGGTTAGGCCTGTGTTCACGCACGTGCCTTACAAACGTGTCGAGTAGGATGGTTTGGCAATGGTATGACGGTCAACGCAGACTGCAAAACGATTGCATTTAAAAGATTTATCATGAAAATCCTCGTGTTCTGTTAACTTTTCAAACGTCCTGAAGGGTTTTATTGCAAATCTCTCATTTATGTGGGCTTATTTCAATCGTTGAATTCGTGGTCGTCTAAACTACGCTTTTGACTGATGTTTCAACACAGGTGGCAACCATGTTTTATCTTGCTATGGATCGTTGTTTTGTGCCGATGCGGCGACGCAGGGTTGTGGCCCTGGGGAATGACAATTCGCAAATCTCACACGCATAGTCCCCGACTTTTAAATGTTTTCTTCAGGCTCCGGAGTCCTTATTTTTGGACTATAAAAAACCAACCATCGGTGAAGCCAAACTTTACCACGTGAATCTGCAAAAAACTGACGTCTGAAGGCCAATTTGTCGTACTAAACAGTTTGCGAATGCTTTTTTCTAAATTTAAGTAAGTTTGTCAAGGTTTGACAAACTTCTTCAAAGCCACAGCTTTTTCTGGTTTTCAAGAGTTGGTATGTTAGGAAGGATAGAGAAAAAAATACTCACTCTAGGTTAGGCCTGTGTTCACGCACATGCCTTACAAACGTGTCGAATTTTTTGGAAACCCTATTGCAGTCAATGCACTGGAAACCAAAGCATCAGCTGTGGACGTCCTTCAGGTGGTTTCTAAGCACTAACTGATCTGCAACAAATCTGCAAGCTTACTCTCGATCTCAAATGAAACACTCACTCTAGGTTAGGCCTGTGTTCACGCACGTGCCTTACAAACGTGTCGAGTAGGATGGTTTGGCAATGGTATGACGGTCAACGCAGACTGCAAAACGATTGCATTTAAAAGATTTATCATGAAAATCCTCGTGTTCTGTTAACTTTTCAAACGTCCTGAAGGGTTTTATTGCAAATCTCTCATTTATGTGGGCTTATTTCAATCGTTGAATTCGTGGTCGTCTAAACTACGCTTTTGGAAGATGATTCAACAGAGGTGGCAACCATGTTTTATCTTGCTATGGATCGTTGTTTTGTGCCGATGCGGCAACGCAGGGTTGTGGCCCTGGGGAATGACAATCCGCAAATCTCACACGCATAGTCCCCGACTGTTAAATGTTTTTCTTCAGGCTCGTCGTATGAGCCGTCCCCAGGTTATAATCTCACACGCATAGTCCCCGACTTTTAAATGTTTTCTTCAGGCTCCGGAGTCCTTATTTTTGGACTATAAAAAACCAACCATCGGTGAAGCCAAACTTTACCACGTGAATCTGCAAAAAACTGACGTCTGAAGGCCAATTTGTCGTACTAAACAGTTTGCGAATGCTTTTTTCTAAATTTAAGTAAGTTTGTCAAGGTTTGACAAACTTCTTCAAAGCCACAGCTTTTTCTGGTTTTCAGGAGTTGGTATGTTAGGAAGTATAGAGAAAAAAATACTCACTCTAGGTTAGGCCTGTGTTCACGCACGTGCCTTACAAACGTGTCGAGTAGGATGGTTTGGCAATGGTATGACGGTCAACGCAGACTGCAAAACGATTGCATTTAAAAGATTTATCATGAAAATCCTCGTGTTCTGTTAACTTTTCAAACGTCCTGAAGGGTTTTATTGCAAATCTCTCATTTATGTGGGCTTATTTCAATCGTTGAATTCGTGGTCGTCTAAACTACGCTTTTGGAAGATGATTCAACAGGGGTGGCAACCATGTTTTATCTTGCTATGGATCGTTGTTTTGTGCCGATGCGGCAACGCAGGGTTGTGGCCCTGGGGAATGACAATCCGCAAATCTCACACGCATAGTCCCCGACTGTTAAATGTTTTTCTTCAGGCTCGTCGTATGAGCCGTCCCCAGGTTATAATCTCACACGCATAGTCCCCGACTTTTAAATGTTTTCTTCAGGCTCCGGAGTCCTTATTTTTGGACTATAAAAAACCAACCATCGGTGAAGCCAAACTTTACCACGTGAATCTGCAAAAAACTGACGTCTGAAGGCCAATTTGTCGTACTAAACAGTTTGCGAATGCTTTTTTCTAAATTTAAGTAAGTTTGTCAAGGTTTGACAAACTTCTTCAAAGCCACAGCTTTTTCTGGTTTTCAGGAGTTGGTATGTTAGGAAGTATAGAGAAAAAAATACTCACTCTAGGTTAGGCCTGTGTTCACGCACGTGCCTTACAAACGTGTCGAGTAGGATGGTTTGGCAATGGTATGACGGTCAACGCAGACTGCAAAACGATTGCATTTAAAAGATTTATCATGAAAATCCTCGTGTTCTGTTAACTTTTCAAACGTCCTGAAGGGTTTTATTGCAAATCTCTCATTTATGTGGGCTTATTTCAATCGTTGAATTCGTGGTCGTCTAAACTACGCTTTTGGAAGATGATTCAACAGAGGTGGCAACCATGTTTTATCTTGCTATGGATCGTTGTTTTGTGCCGATGCGGCAACGCAGGGTTGTGGCCCTGGGGAATGACAATCCGCAAATCTCACACGCATAGTCGCCGACTGTTAAATGTTTTTCTTCAGGGTCGTCGTATGAGTCGTCCCCAAGTTATAATCTCTTATGAGGAGACTCGCCAGAGCCTCGTTTGTATCTTCAGCAGGATGCGCCGCGGACAGGTGAGGTTGACGCAGGTGTTGGTAGAGCCACTTACACTCCATCCAAAAATCTGTAGAGGTAACATCCAGCCCATTCAGGTCACCTAGCCTTGACTGTGACTGGATAACATAGTATCCCTTGTGAACGCTGACGTCAAATATTTTCGAGACTGTCAAAGATCTACAAATGACAGCCGGTACTAACAGTTTTTTCTTTCCATGTTATTTGGCACCATGAATTGTGTCTGGTCTAAGATAGTTTCTGGGTGCGTGTTGATGTAGTTAGCATTATGAGTTTTTACATTGCAGACCGGACAGAATTCACTGAAAGGTAAAATCAGGAGCTAACATTAGAGATTTTTAAGACTGAAGATTTATAAAGCCTGTATTCTCTTAACCCTGTATCCGCCAAGTTTTGCTACCTTTGATTTACCAAAAATACGTAAACATGTGCTTGTAAGTGACGATTTCAATACTCGGGAGATAGGCACGTTGTTCGTTCTTCTGTTGGTGAGAACTCTCCACGAGCACGTTGTATTAAATTAATAATATTTATGTAAACTTCTGAGCGTATTTCTGGCCGCATAGTTTCCAGCTCAAAAGCTATTAGAGACGCGAAGTTTTAATTTCGTGGATCACTTGATCTCTGATCAATAAATGCGTCCGGCAGGTTTACTAAAGCAGTCACATCACCATCTTCTAACTGAGCACAATTTGGTTTGGTCATAATTTGATTTCAATGCATCTCTGGTACGAGTCTGGTTTTTATACCGCAGCACAACTTGTACATTTGCGACACCAGACCTAGATATCGTCACGACAGTGGACCCAGTAAAGAGCAGAGGTGACATTTTGAATTGTTTTTTATTAAGTGTCATATTAAGTGTTATTTGGGGTCAGCGAAGTATGTGGTACTTTCCTTCTATATCTACACTTTCAGTTGTCATCTCTGTATATGTTCACTCCATCCATTTTGAATGTGTTAAGTATTAAAAGTTAAACATGAAGCTGCTAAATTTCTTATTTTATTAATCTACTTAAACAAATAACTTAATAATATCCGGATAAATACACCTAAAAATAAACTGCCTCTTCATTATGTAACTAAAACAGGGCTCAATCAAAGAATTAAAAAAATACTAGTACTTTTCTGAAATATTTAAATGACTATTTATCCGTTCCGTGTTGTCCTTACTGCGGTAGTGATCAAACCATGCTTGTTTATAGCCCGCCACACCACATTCCCAAACCACTGCAACTTCTGAAAGCCAGAAAAAACGCCGAGTCAATGAAGCTCGACGAGTCCCGGAAAAATGATTCAACAGCGGAGGAGTAAGAAAAAAAGTATAATTTCCACTTCCCTCCTTATTAAGCAGGAGACAAACCATGCTTGTGGAATGACTGCAAACAAGCGCAATATTTGATCGCGCTCGTGGTCAACCTCTATCCTTTGAGTCTCCTGCTCATGAAGCTGCCTGTCCCGTTTCTCTTTTACCCGAAGACGTTATTATTCGATGGCAACGAACTCGCTCGTCTCTCTGTCAAATGGCGTGAGAGTACGTCTTTGATGTGCCCTTAGTGCCATGCATAAAGGGGGAAGCCCCACCATTACCCGAGACCGCGGAGTGGGTGGGTGGTAACTGTTGCCTTCTGGTCAACGGAGGGGTAGAAGATGCAGGCAGAGTAAGTGGCACCCTTGAACGTCTCCTCGCAGATAAATACCGATGCGGTGTCGGTCGATGCCTGAGCGTTAATGTTGGTGAGCGGTGGCTGCCAGCTGGTAGATGGCGGAGGAGTCGCTGGTACGGGTGGTGAAATTGCCACAGATCATGGAATCAAAATAATTCTACTTCTCTTTTGACTTTTTCCTTGTCTACTTTCAATTTTTATTATCCAATTCATCCTCTGTGTCGGCTAAACGCATTTCCGCCCTGACGTCCAATATCGAAACTGACTCGTTTCGCCTTAGTTTTATGGCTAAGCGGTCTGTCTGCCATTACGGTAGGATGGTTTGGCAATGGTATGACGGTAAACGCAGAATGCAAAACGATTGCATTTAAAGGATTTATCATGAAAATCCTCGTGTTCTATCAACTTTTCAAACGTCCTAAAGGGTTTGATTGCAAATCTCGCATTTATGTGGGCTGATTTCAATCGTTGAATTCGTGGTCGTCTAAACTACGCTTTTGGAAGATGTTTCAACAGAGGTGGCAGCCATGTTTTATCTTGCTATGGATCGTTGTTGTGTGCCGACGCGGCGACGCAGGGTTGTGGCCCTGGGGAATGACATTACGCAAATCTCACACGCATAGTCCCCGACTGTTAAATGTTTTTCTTCAGGCTCGTCGTATGAGCCGTCCCCAGGTTGTAATCTCTTATGAGGAGACTCGCCAGAGCCTCGTTTGTATCTTCAGCAGGATGCGCCGCGGACAGGTGAGGTTGACTTTGGCTCTGCAGGTGTTGGTAGAACCACTTACACACCATCGGTGAGGCAGGCGCCAAAACTGGAAGCAGCTGTGTTTTGGCTGCGGAGGTCAGCCGTCTTCAGTGATGGGGGCACTCGGACACCGACGACCTGAAAAATGGAAAAAGTTTTATAAGAATTTGAAAAGCAACGCCGCAGAACCACAATAGTTTATTCCTGTAAAATATCTGTGGTGTATGAATGATTTTTCATTGAAATCTTTACGTTTAAGGTGACCCAATTGACAACTTCATGTAATTTATTGAACAATTAATGAATGAAAAAAAATTGCTCGTGAATAAAAAAAAAATTAAGTTATCGATAAATTAATGAATTTAATTATTAAAGGAAAAAAGTAATGAATGGACGAATCTGTAGAGGTAACATCCAGCCCATTCAGGTCACCTAGCCTTGACTGTGACTGGATAACATAGTATCCCTTGTGAACGCTGACGTCAAATATTTTCGAGACTGTCAAAGATCTACAAATGACAGCCGGTACTAACAGTTTTTTCTTTCCATGTTATTTGGCACCATGAATTGTGTCTGGTCTAAGATAGTTTCTGGGTGCGTGTTGATGTAGTTAGCATTATGAGTTTTTACATTGCAGACCGGACAGAATTCACTGAAAGGTAAAATCAGGAGCTAACATTAGAGATTTTTAAGACTGAAGATTTATAAAGCCTGTATTCTCTTAACCCTGTATCCGCCAAGTTTTGCTACCTTTGATTTACCAAAAATACGTAAACATGTGCTTGTAAGTGACGATTTCAATACTCGGGAGATAGGCACGTTGTTCGTTCTTCTGTTGGTGAGAACTCTCCACGAGCACGTTGTATTAAATTAATAATATTTATGTAAACTTCTGAGCGTATTTCTGGCCGCATAGTTTCCAGCTCAAAAGCTATTAGAGACGCGAAGTTTTAATTTCGTGGATCACTTGATCTCTGATCAATAAATGCGTCCGGCAGGTTTACTAAAGCAGTCACATCACCATCTTCTAACTGAGCACAATTTGGTTTGGTCATAATTTGATTTCAATGCATCTCTGGTACGAGTCTGGTTTTTATACCGCAGCACAACTTGTACATTTGCGACACCAGACCTAGATATCGTCACGACAGTGGACCCAGTAAAGAGCAGAGGTGACATTTTGAATTGTTTTTTATTAAGTGTTATTTGGGGTCAGCGAAGTATGTGGTACTTTCCTTCTATATCTACACTTTCAGTTGTCATCTCTGTATATGTTCACTCCATCCATTTTGAATGTGTTAAGTATTAAAAGTTAAACATGAAGCTGCTAAATTTCTTATTTTATTAATCTACTTAAACAAATAACTTAATAATATCCGGATAAATACACCTAAAAATAAACTGCCTCTTCATTATGTAACTAAAACAGGGCTCAATCAAAGAATTAAAAAAATACTAGTACTTTTCTGAAATATTTAAATGACTATTTATCCGTTCCGTGTTGTCCTTACTGCGGTAGTGATCAAACCATGCTTGTTTATAGCCCGCCACACCACATTCCCAAACCACTGCAACTTCTGAAAGCCAGAAAAAACGCCGAGTCAATGAAGCTCGACGAGTCCCGGAAAAATGATTCAACAGCGGAGGAGTAAGAAAAAAAGTATAATTTCCACTTCCCTCCTTATTAAGCAGGAGACAAACCATGCTTGTGGAATGACTGCAAACAAGCGCAATATTTGATCGCGCTCGTGGTCAACCTCTATCCTTTGAGTCTCCTGCTCATGAAGCTGCCTGTCCCGTTTCTCTTTTACCCGAAGACGTTATTATTCGATGGCAACGAACTCGCTCGTCTCTCTGTCAAATGGCGTGAGAGTACGTCTTTGATGTGCCCTTAGTGCCATGCATAAAGGGGGAAGCCCCACCATTACCCGAGACCGCGGAGTGGGTGGGTGGTAACTGTTGCCTTCTGGTCAACGGAGGGGTAGAAGATGCAGGCAGAGTAAGTGGCACCCTTGAACGTCTCCTCGCAGATAAATGCCGATGCGGTGTCGGTCGATGCCTGAGCGTTAATGTTGGTGAGCGGTGGCTGCCAGCTGGTAGATGGCGGAGGAGTCGCTGGTACGGGTGGTGAAATTGCCACAGATCATGGAATCAAAATAATTCTACTTCTCTTTTGACTTTTTCCTTGTCTACTTTCAATTTTTATTATCCAATTCATCCTCTGTGTCGGCTAAACGCATTTCCGCCCTGACGTCCAATATCGAAATTGACTCGTTTCGCCTTAGTTTTATGGCTAAGCGGTCTGTCTGCCATTACGGTAGGATGGTTTGGCAATGGTATGACGGTAAACGCAGAATGCAAAACGATTGCATTTAAAGGATTTATCATGAAAATCCTCGTGTTCTATCAACTTTTCAAACGTCCTAAAGGGTTTGATTGCAAATCTCGCATTTATGTGGGCTTATTTCAATCGTTGAATTCGTGGTCGTCTAAACTACGCTTTTGGAAGATGTTTCAACAGAGGTGGCAGCCATGTTTTATCTTGCTATGGATCGTTGTTGTGTGCCGACGCGGCGACGCAGGGTTGTGGCCCTGGCGATTGACATTCCGCAAATCTCACACGCATAGTCCCCGACTGTTAAATGTTTTTCTTCAGGCTCGTCGTATGAGCCGTCCCCAGGTTGTAATCTCTTATGAGGAGACTCGCCAGAGCCTCGTTTGTATCTTCAGCAGGATGCGCCGCGGACAGGTGAGGTTGACTTTGGCTCTGCAGGTGTTGGTAGAACCACTTACACTCCATCGGTGAGGCAGGCGCCAAAACTGGAAGCAGCTGTGTTTTGGCTGCGGAGGTCAGCCGTCTTCAGTGATGGGGGCACTCGGACACCGACGACCTGAAAAATGGAAAAAGTTTTGTAAGAATTTGAAAAGCAACGCCGCAGAACCACAATAGTTTATTCCTGTAAAATATCTGTAGTGTATGAATGATTTTTCATTGAAATCTTTACGTTTAAGGTGACCCAATTGACAACTTCATGTAATTTATTGAACAATTAATGAATGAAAAAAAATTGCTCGTGAATAAAAAAAAAATTAAGTTATCGATAAATTAATGAATTTAATTATTAAAGGAAAAAAGTAATGAATGGACGAATCTGTAGAGGTAACATCCAGCCCATTCAGGTCACCTAGCCTTGACTGTGACTGGATAACATAGTATCCCTTGTGAACGCTGACGTCAAATATTTTCGAGACTGTCAAAGATCTACAAATGACAGCCGGTACTAACAGTTTTTTCTTTCCATGTTATTTGGCACCATGAATTGTGTCTGGTCTAAGATAGTTTCTGGGTGCGTGTTGATGTAGTTAGCATTATGAGTTTTTACATTGCAGACCGGACAGAATTCACTGAAAGGTAAAACCAGGAGCTAACATTAGAGATTTTTAAGACTGAAGATTTATAAAGCCTGTATTCTCTTAACCCTGTATCCGCCAAGTTTTGCTACCTTTGATTTACCAAAAATACGTAAACATGTGCTTGTAAGTGACGATTTCAATACTCGGGAGATAGGCACGTTGTTCGTTCTTCTGTTGGTGAGAACTCTCCACGAGCACGTTGTATTAAATTAATAATATTTATGTAAACTTCTGAGCGTATTTCTGGCCGCATAGTTTCCAGCTCAAAAGCTATTAGAGACGCGAAGTTTTAATTTCGTGGATCACTTGATCTCTGATCAATAAATGCGTCCGGCAGGTTTACTAAAGCAGTCACATCACCATCTTCTAACTGAGCACAATTTGGTTTGGTCATAATTTGATTTCAATGCATCTCTGGTACGAGTCTGGTTTTTATACCGCAGCACAACTTGTACATTTGCGACACCAGACCTAGATATCGTCACGACAGTGGACCCAGTAAAGAGCAGAGGTGACATTTTGAATTGTTTTTTATTAAGTGTCATATTAAGTGTTATTTGGGGTCAGCGAAGTATGTGGTACTTTCCTTCTATATCTACACTTTCAGTTGTCATCTCTGTATATGTTCACTCCATCCATTTTGAATGTGTTAAGTATTAAAAGTTAAACATGAAGCTGCTAAATTTCTTATTTTATTAATCTACTTAAACAAATAACTTAATAATATCCGGATAAATACACCTAAAAATAAACTGCCTCTTCATTATGTAACTAAAACAGGGCTCAATCAAAGAATTAAAAAAATACTAGTACTTTTCTGAAATATTTAAATGACTATTTATCCGTTCCGTGTTGTCCTTACTGCGGTAGTGATCAAACCATGCTTGTTTATAGCCCGCCACACCACATTCCCAAACCACTGCAACTTCTGAAAGCCAGAAAAAACGCCGAGTCAATGAAGCTCGACGAGTCCCGGAAAAATGATTCAACAGCGGAGGAGTAAGAAAAAAAGTATAATTTCCACTTCCCTCCTTATTAAGCAGGAGACAAACCATGCTTGTGGAATGACTGCAAACAAGCGCAATATTTGATCGCGCTCGTGGTCAACCTCTATCCTTTGAGTCTCCTGCTCATGAAGCTGCCTGTCCCGTTTCTCTTTTACCCGAAGACGTTATTATTCGATGGCAACGAACTCGCTCGTCTCTCTGTCAAATGGCGTGAGAGTACGTCTTTGATGTGCCCTTAGTGCCATGCATAAAGGGGGAAGCCCCACCATTACCCGAGACCGCGGAGTGGGTGGGTGGTAACTGTTGCCTTCTGGTCAACGGAGGGGTAGAAGATGCAGGCAGAGTAAGTGGCACCCTTGAACGTCTCCTCGCAGATAAATACCGATGCGGTGTCGGTCGATGCCTGAGCGTTAATGTTGGTGAGCGGTGGCTGCCAGCTGGTAGATGGCGGAGGAGTCGCTGGTACGGGTGGTAAAATTGCCACAGATCATGGAATCAAAATAATTCTACTTCTCTTTTGACTTTTTCCTTGTCTACTTTCAATTTTTATTATCCAATTCATCCTCTGTGTCGGCTAAACGCATTTCCGCCCTGACGTCCAATATCGAAACTGACTCGTTTCGCCTTAGTTTTATGGCTAAGCGGTCTGTCTGCCATTACGGTAGGATGGTTTGGCAATGGTATGACGGTAAACGCAGAATGCAAAACGATTGCATTTAAAGGATTTATCATGAAAATCCTCGTGTTCTATCAACTTTTCAAACGTCCTAAAGGGTTTGATTGCAAATCTCGCATTTATGTGGGCTTATTTCAATCGTTGAATTCGTGGTCGTCTAAACTACGCTTTTGGAAGATGTTTCAACAGAGGTGGCAGCCATGTTTTATCTTGCTATGGATCGTTGTTGTGTGCCGACGCGGCGACGCAGGGTTGTGGCCCTGGGGAATGACATTCCGCAAATCTCACACGCATAGTTCCTGACTGTTAAATGTTTTCTTTAAGCTCCGGAGTCCTAATTTTTGGACTAAACTAAACCAACCATCTGTGAGGTTAAACTTTACCACGTGAATCTGCAAAAAACTGACGCCTGAAGGCCACTTTCTCGTACCAAACATTTTGCGAATCAATGCTGTTTTCTTAATTTGAGTTCCTATCTACCCAAGGGTAGTTGTCATGTTGATATTCTGCCATAAAAAATACCGCCCCTTAGGACCAACTATATACAACATGACAACGCCCAGAAATTGGAAAGAAAATATTACTGTATATAAAAATAAATAAAATACTATTACATTCTGATGTAATAGATAAATACCTGTTATAATGGTATGATATGATAATTTCTTACGCTAAATTGAAGCGCAAATAAGTCAACGGCCCACCTGATGTAAAGTGTTTGCCGCTGCCTAATTGCATCTGGTGCGTTACTGGAGCTTACCCTACTACAACTACTAATAATTAAAAATACGTATGCGGGTGGAATTGGAATTAAGGCATGTAGAAAAATAATCTTAATGTCGATGCAGCAATTTTTTTTTCAAAGTAAGGAATTGTTGTTTTTATAAGTAAGTATGAAAGACAGAACAGCATCAGTGGTCAACATGTAACATGAAACTGCGACGCGTCACATTAACGCAAATTCTGAAACTAGAGTTTTTTCTCAGAGTAGATCGCGGACCTATAAATTTCCGGCTTTCTAATTAATTCTTATAAAAAGAAAACAGGCAGTCAAACTTTTCTTTTCCAACATATAAAAGACAGTGCAAAACAATGCTCGGTTATTAATACAGGTGGAGTTTGACAAACAAAAAACTACCTTAATGATTGCACTGTTCCATTGTCAACACTCAGCGCTGAGCGGAAGCCGCGCTTTACTTAGGCAGTATTTTAGCTTTCACCTAGTGTCAGGGAAAGCCTGTAAATGATCAAGATTTAATTAAGTTAGATTTGTCAAATGTTAATTTAATTAGGTTATGGTGCAATATAGAAGGAGTATGGACAGTAAGAAAACACCGATAATTAATAATGCCACGAAACCGTTTACTTGAAAGAGAAAAATCAAAAGCCTAAAAATCTGACATATCAAATTCTAACATGCTTCAAACATCCGAGCAGAGACACATAACAATGAGGTCGGTACTAGATATATTAAAATGAAAAGAAGTCGAGGTTGTTTATCATTAAAGACGAAACTATGTGGTAGGAGTGAACCCTACAAGGTGATAAATTAATTTTAAAGGCAAATAAAAAGTTGTATTTACCGCCAAAAAATCTTAGACTACATTATCATAATTATGTTGTTAAGTAGATGTGGACAGCTAATTTTGAGTAAAGAATGTTGGCCGAATCGGACCTCAGGTCCCGTAATCCTGACACTTTTTTAATGTTGTTTGAAACTTCTTTGTAGTTTTGACACACTGATTTTGATACTTTAGTTTCTATTTTAACATGGAGTTTAACTCCATCTATAATCTAAAGGAAAGTATTTATAATATTATCGTTGCCTATTTTATTATGAAACCTACACCTATTCATTGTAGTCCAGCAATAAATATGTACATTGTTTATATAGCAGTACCTGCAACTACTTTTTTATCATTTTGCATTATCCTACTGTACAGCTAAGATAGTCATCAATGTCCAATATGTATAATAAGCCGTGGATTATCGTGAGTTACACCCACCCCATAACTATTTTTAATGGGTCACACGTATTTCACGCGTGCTCCAGTTTACCTACAGTTTTAATTTTTTAATAACTAAAGGCTTCAAGTATCCTTTAGGCTACGCGCGTCAAAACCGTTTTGAAATTAGAAACCGTTTTTAATGTTTTTTGACTTGGGGCCACAAAAAAGATGTTTAAGGGCTTTGAACACCATCACGGAAAAAATTGCCACCATTTGGACATTTGTAGTCCTTTTTGTGTCCAGTTATATGGACAACGTATTGATCGGGGTCGCTTAACGCAAAGTCGCAGTATTCATCTCAATCTGGAAATAACAAATTAATTATTAGTAATTATATTTGTTGTAACAAGCCGAAAAAACAGATATTCCATTAAATTAACTGGCCAAACTTTACTCATCATCATCATATCAGCCGAAAGACGTTAAATATTCCGCCAAATGGGGGGCGGGCGGGTTGCCATAATCGCTACGCTTGGCAAGCGGGTGGGCGATCGCAGTGTAGCTGTAGCAATTCACCTACAGAGAATGCTGCTGCCCATTCTCTGGTGAGTCCGTTAGTCGC
The DNA here is from genome assembly GCA_947386135.1 of Melanchra persicariae. Classification (NCBI taxonomy): domain Eukaryota; kingdom Metazoa; phylum Arthropoda; class Insecta; order Lepidoptera; family Noctuidae; genus Melanchra; species Melanchra persicariae. The sequence continues at coordinate 34,164,141 of OX376643.1, forward strand.
TTCTCACGAGACCCACGGGAAGTGATGGGATAAACTTTACTACGTGAAGTTAACATCTGTGAATTAAACCAACCATCTGTGAGGCCAAACTTTACCACGTGAATCTGCAAAAAACTGACGCCTGAAGGCCACTTTCTCGTACCAAACATTTTGCGAATCAATGCTGTTTTCTTAATTTGAGTTCCTATCTACCCAAGGGTAGTTGTCATGTTGATATTCTGCCATAAAAAATACCGCCCCTTAGGACCAACTATATACAACATGACAACGCCCAGAAATTGGAAAGAAAATATTACTGTATATAAAAATAAATAAAATACCATTACATTCTGATGTAATAGATAAATACCTGTTATAATGGTATGATATGATAATTTCTTACGCTAAATTGACGCGCAAATAAGTCAACGGCCCACCTGATGTAAAGTGTTTGCCGCTGCCTAATTGCATCTGGTGCGTTACTGGAGCTTACCCTACTACAACTACTAATAATTAATAATACGTATGCGGGTGGAATTTGAATTAAAGCATGTAGAAAAATAATCTTAATGTCGATGCAGCAATTTTTTTTTTCAAAGTAAGGAATTGTTGTTTTTATAAGTAAGTAAGAAAGACAGAACAGCATCAGTGGTCAACATGTAACATGAAACTGCGACGCGTCACATTAACGCAAATTCTGAAACTAGAGTTTTTTCTCAGAGTAGATCGCGGACCTATAAATTTCCGGCTTTCTAATTAATTCTTATAAAAAGAAAACAGGCAGTCAAACTTTTCTTTTCCAACATATAAAAGACAGTGCAAAAAAATGCTCGGTTATTAATACAGGTGGATTTTGACAAACAAAAAACTACCTTAATGATTGCACTGTTCCATTGTCAACACTCAGCGCTGAGCGGAAGCCGCGCTTTACTTAGGCAGTATTTTATTTAGCTTTCACCTAGTGTCAGGGAAAGCCTGTAAATGATCAAGATTTAATTAAGTTAGATTTGTCAAATGTTAATTTAATTAGGTTATGGTGCAATATAGAAGGAGTATGGACAGTAAGAAAACACCGATAATTAATAATGCCACGAAACCGTTTACTTGAAAGAGAAAAATCAAAAGCCTAAAAATCTGACATATCAAATTCTAACATGCTTCAAACATCCGAGCAGAGACACATAACAATGAGGTCGGTACTAGATATATTAAAATGAAAAGAAGTCGAGGTTGTTTATCATTAAAGACGAAACTATGTGGTAGGAGTGAACCCTACAAGGTGATAAATTAATTTTAAAGGCAAATAAAAAGTTGTATTTACCGCCAAAAAATCTTAGACTACATTATCATAATTATGTTGTTAAGTAGATGTGGACAGCTAATTTTGAGTAAAGAATGTTGGCCGAATCGGACCTCAGGTCCCGTAATCCTGACACTTTTTTAATGTTGTTTGAAACTTCTTTGTAGTTTTGACACACTGATTTTGATACTTTAGTTTCTATTTTAACATGGAGTTTAACTCCATCTATAATCTAAAGGAAAGGATTTATAATATTATCGTTGCCTATTTTATTATGAAACCTACACCTATTCATTGTAGTCCAGCAATAAATATGTACATTGTTTATATAGCAGTACCTGCAACTACTTTTTTATCATTTTGCATTATCCTACTGTACAGCTAAGATAGTCATCAATGTCCAATATGTATAATAAGCCGTGGATTATCGTGAGTTACACCCACCCCATAACTATTTTTAATGGGTCACACGTATTTCACGCGTGCACCAGTTTACCTACAGTTTTAATTTTTTAATAACTAAAGGCTTCAAGTACCCTTTAGGCTACGCGCGTCAAAACCGTTTTGAAATTAGAAACCGTTTTTAATGTTTTTTGACTTGGGGCCACAAAAAAGATGTTTAAGGGCTTTGAACACCATCACGGAAAAAATTGCCACCATTTGGACATTTGTAGTCCTTTTTGTGTCCAGTTATATGGACAACGTATTGATCGGGGTCGCTTAACGCTAAGTCGCAGTATTCATCTCAATCTGGAAATAACAAATTAATTATTAGTAATTATATGTGTTGTAACAAGCCGAAAAAACAGATATTCCATTAAATTAACTGGCCAAACTTTACTCATCATCATCATATCAGCCGAAAGACGTTAAATATTCCGCCAAATGGGGGGCGGGCGGGTTGCCATAATCGCTACGCTTGGCAAGCGGGTGGGCGATCGCAGTGTAGCTGTAGCAATTCACCTACAGAGAATGCTGCTGCCCATTCTCTGGTGAGTCCGTTAGTCGCCTCTCACGAGACCCACGGGAAGTGATGGGATAAACTTTACTACGTGAAGTTAACATCTGTGAATTAAACCAACCATCTGTGAGGCCAAACTTTACCACGTGAATCTGCAAAAAACTGACGCCTGAAGGCCACTTTCTCGTACCAAACATTTTGCGAATCAATGCTGTTTTCTTAATTTGAGTTCCTATCTACCCAAGGGTAGTTGTCATGTTGATATTCTGCCATAAAAAATACCGCCCCTTAGGACCAACTATATACAACATGACAACGCCCAGAAATTGGAAAGAAAATATTACTGTATATAAAAATAAATAAAATACCATTACATTCTGATGTAATAGATAAATACCTGTTATAATGGTATGATATGATAATTTCTTACGCTAAATTGAAGCGCAAATAAGTCAACGGCCCACCTGATGTAAAGTGTTTGCCGCTGCCTAATTGCATCTGGTGCGTTACTGGAGCTTACCCTACTACAACTACTAATAATTAATAATACGTATGCGGGTGGAATTTGAATTAAAGCATGTAGAAAAATAATCTTAATGTCGATAGTTAGGTTGTGGGCGGAGCCGAAAGGCTTTTTAAAAAGACAAGTGTTCAGCTTGAAGAACGGATTAAGACTGACTTTATTAAATGATAAGAATCTTATATACTATTGGTTTACAATGGGTCCTTATTCTAAGTGCTTTCCTGTTATCTTTATGATACCAGGAAAGTGTACGTGCTATCATATTTATTACCTAATTAACAATAAAGGTTATTGTCTAATAGCCTTGATAAGTGTATACAGTTGAGGTTACGCTTATATAACTCCTCCCCCCTTAAGATGAAGGCGCGCCGAAGGCTGCGCCTGAAGTTGGACTGCATCGTCTTCAGGATGTTGCAGGACTTGGTGATGCGCTGACCTTGGTATCCACCAGAACTTATAGATTGCTGCTCCACTTCCTGTTACTATGATGATTATGTATAGTGATATCGATGACCAGCTAGGTGTATTAGTGATGATTACAGGATCTATTATTGAAGACTCCACTTCTTCTGATTGTTGAATGGCTTTCTTCAGGTTGTCTAGTTCGATGTTTTCTAGTTTAATTTTTATTGGTAGGGCTTTTGGGGTTTGGTGTGCACGTGGTAGTGGTATGGTTTCTTTCACATTTATGTACCTTTGATGCGTTGTAAGAGTTCTATCCATGACTTGTACTTTGCAGTTGTTGTCCGTTGTAATTAGGAAGACGCCCTTGTTGCGTTGATATTGCACGTCGTTACCGCAGGTTGTTTTGATGACTTCTTCCTGTTTCATGATGACTATCCAGCTGTTATCCTTGATTTGCTCAATGATGTTATTTTCGAAGGTTGCAGTAGCATAAGTGCAGTTGTGTGGTTCTTGATGTTGTATGAGTTGAGCTAGGCAATCGTCTGAGTGCAGTAGAGTGTTCCATTCCAGGTGTTTGCAGATGACTTCGTTTTCCACTATCTTCGTGCATGCCTCGTGAGGATAGGCAAACTCATTATTTCCCAAGACAAGGAGAGGATTTTTAGGTATCAGGATAGTATTATTACTGTTAGGGATGGAATAGAGGTGTAGGAGGTTATAGGGTTGTTCAGCAACTATTGGTATATCTAGTATGAAGTTAATAGTCTCATTGGTACTATATGCTTTTACTGTAATAGCTTTTTCCCATAGTTGAATGTTATTTAGATTTGGGGCGAAAGCCAAGTTTCCGGTTATTTCGTTTTGGATATTATTTAACTCTTCCATTAGATATGAGGGGTCGATAATGCTAGGGTGCATTTTTTCTAGATGTGCAAATGTTAATGCGTTTTCTAAGGTGTCCAATCTATCGTAAAGCTGTTGAAGTGAGCTTGCAATGTTATTAAAGATGCTGGTTGTCAGGTAGTTGGTTTCAAATTCAGTTTCCTGGATTGAGTATCTGTCTATTGCTCTATATATTTTTTCTTGATTATCTTTAATGTGTTTTAGATTATTTTCGTATCCCTTCATAAAGTCTTGCATGATACTAATAGTTTTTCTTTGGTTAACTCTATTGTTGTTTAATGAAGCTCGGATTGATTTAATTTCATTATCAAATTTTGTAGCATCGTCCTGATCTAAGTTACCGGTGATGGCTTTTACTACAGTGCCTAAACCGTCTATAAGGCCACGTTTATATCTATATCCTAATCTAAACCCTATGGTTTCTAAACCTAAGTATATTAACTTACTTTCTATAGTATCTATACGGTAATCTATTTGTTTAATCAGGGCTGTTATGTCTGCAGAGCTATTTTGTTTTAATTTCATGGTATAAAAATTACTGCAAATGTCCATGAAGACTTCTCTCAATTTCGTTGTGTTATAGACTACTGCTAGGTGGTATGTGTCTACCTGATACTGGGCTTTAGCTTCTGTGATTACTAGAATCCCATTGTGATTGTCTATTGGCTGTATGACTGCTGTGGCAGCGACGAGCCGGAGCACTGCGACGAAGGCGATGGCGTTCCTGAAACATTTTCGGGACGCCTTAGTAGGCGGAAGTGAACTCTTATTGTTTTTGCGTTCACATGTTTGCCTACTATCTCCGCTATTTGTTCTGGGTGTAAACGAACTATTGTGTAAGGTCCTAGATATTTAGGTTCTAGTTTATTACTCCTAGCTGTCTTTGCTACTTGTTTGTAAACAACGTCGCCTATTTTAAATTGTGCTATTTCTTTGTCTTTATTAAATCTATCTATTACTTGTTGTTTGTCTTGTGTAATTTTGTTATTGATTAATTTCTGTGTGTTTTCCATTATTTGCCTATGTTTAATTACGTATTCTTGATAAAATTCTTTAGGGCAGTGTAGCTCTAAAGGGTTTCTACTATCGGTGTGTCCGTAAAGTAATTCAAAGGGTGTGAAGCCTGTTGACGAATGAATGGTGTTATTGTACGCTATCATGGCGTATTTCATAAGGTTTGTGGTGTCATCTTTATCCGATATTCTTTGTACTCTTATGATTTCGGCTAACGTGGAGTGTAGTCTTTCTATTGGTGAGTTTGAGTTGGGGTTATAAGGTGTTGTGAAATGTATTTGTATGTTATGCATTGCGCATATTTCAGCAATAACTTCGTTATCGAATTTCGTGTCGGAGTCCGTTGTAATTTTCTTTGGTACTCCTATTACTGAAAATAGGCTTAGTAAAGCTTCAGCAATGTGTATGCTAGTTGAAGCGGCGAGTGGAATTGCTTGTGCATATTTAGTGAAGTTGTCTATTATGGTCAGGAAGGTTATACCTCCACTACTATAAAGGTCCATGAACATATGTTCCATTGGTCTATGTGGTGTGTCAGTTAAGGATAAAGGTAGTTTCAACGGGTTTCGTTCATATTTGCTTTTTAGGCATTTGTCACATTTATTAATGAATTTCTGTATTGAAGCTAACATGTTGGGCCAGTGATAATTTCTATGAATATGTTTATAGGTTTCCTGGATTCCTCTGTGTATTGTTTTACCTTCATGATATTTCCTTATTAAATCTGTTTGTTCGGAAATATTTTCTATAAGTGTGACTCTATTCATACATCTGATTAATTTTGGTCCACGATCACTGAATATTGTTTTGTATACTTCGCAGAACAGTGGATAGTATTCTTCGTGATGGAAAAAACAATGGAAAACTCTGTCTGGAATTGTGTGTTCTTTTAAGAATTGGATTATTTGGTTTTTAGTGTTATTTATTGGTATCCAGACATCTTTGATAATTGTTTTACCTTTGGATCTTTCTTCTACTCTGTATGCGTCACCGGGTGTCTTTCTGATGTGGAATTGTTTTAATTGTCTATCGATTGCATCATCTATCTGTGGTATTAGGTCTAGTGTGGATTCTAATTTGTTACCGTCCGTAGCTTTTTCCGTGTTATCTGGAACTTCGGGTGTAAGTGTTACTTGTGGCTGAATTACATTATCCGGGGTAGTAGGTAAACCTAATAGTGTGCGAATGTCGATGTCTGCTATGTCTATATTATCATTAGATGTGCTTGGTTGAGGATTGTCGCTAAGTTCATTATGATGTAGTATTTGAACTCTGGAAAGTGCATCGGCGTTTGTGTTTGCTTTTCCTTTTTTATACTGAACATTATAATTATATTCCGCTAATCTTAGGCGCCAACGTGTGAGTTTAGAGTTCGGATCTTTAATTGACATAATCCATGTAAGTGGACGGTGGTCTGTATATATGGTAAACTGTTTACCGTATAAATAAGGGCGAAAGTATTTAATGGCCCATACGATACTCAATAATTCTTTTTCTATGGTTGAGTATCTTTGTTCTGTTTCTGATAGTGTACGTGAAGCGTACGCTACTGGTTTATCTGAACCTATTTCTCCTTGCGATAGTACCGCGCCTATAGCTACATCCGAAGCATCTGTAGTTAATATGAAAGGTTTTTCGAAATCTGGATACTGAAGTATTGGTGCATTGATTAGTACTTCTTTACATTTTTCAAATGCTTGTGTATACTCAGGTGTAAGTGTTATCTTACTACCCTTTTTTAGGCATTTTGTTAGTGGTTTAGTAAGTTTTGCGAAATCCTGTATGAATTTTCTGTAGTAACCTACTAATCCTAGGAAGGATTTTATTTCTTTCTGTGTTTTAGGTAAGGGAAATTTTTTTACTGCAGCGATTTTGTCTTCGTTTGGCTGGAGGCCTTTATCTGTCAGTGTGTGTCCTAGAAATTTGACTTGTTTTTGTAAAAACTCCGATTTATTAAGTTGGATTTTGAGGTTATGTGTTCTGAATCTATCAAATACCTGTTTGCACTTGTCCAAGTGTTCCTGTAGGGATGTGGAATATATGATTACGTCATCTAAATATGTTAATACGTTGTCTAGGCCTCGTAATACTGAATCCATCAATCTCTGGAATGTACTTGGTGCGTTTTTCAAACCAAATGGCATTCTGAGAAATTCGTAGTGTCCGCGATCTATGGAGAATGCAGTTTTTTCAACGTCTTTTGGGTGCATTTCTACTTGATGGTAACCTGATGCTAGGTCAAGTGTGGTAAAGTATTGGGCACGACCTAATTTGTCTAGAATGTCATCAATGTTAGGTAGGGGATATTTATCTTCTATGGTCTTATCGTTTAGTTTTCTGTAATCTATAACTAGTCTATACTTTTGTTCCCCTGTAGCGTCTAACTTTTTGGGTACTATGTGTACTGGGCATGACCATGGTGAGTTACTCTGCTGAATTATGTTATTCTCCAAAAGTTGATTGATTTGTTTTTTAATTTCCTCTTTTTGTTTTGGTGCTTGTCTATAATTACGTACGAAAATAGGTTTATCGTCTGTTAATCTTAACTGATGTTTAATTTCGTGAGTAAATGTTAGCGGGATTTCTTCGCAATGAAAAATATCTCTATAATTATAACATAATTTTTTAATTTCTCGGTATTCTTCCGCGTTCATGTGATTTGTTCGCAATTTTTCTAAGTTTTGTTTCTGTAATCTGTCCAGTTCCTTACTATTATTTTTATTTGATTCTGGAGTCCTACTTTTTATTTTTAATTTCTGAAAGTTTAGGTGACAACTGTTTCTAAAGTTTATACTTTTATTAGAAGTGTTTATTACCGTCATTAGTGTGTTTCCTTTCTTTACTGTGATTAATGCCGGAGGGAAAATTAAACCATTTTTTGTTGTTTTTCTTTCTGAATAATATTCGCCTTCTTTATAATTACATAATAGGTTAATTACTTGCTCACATTTGGGTTTTATTTTCGTTTGTGATTTTATATCGTCTTTAATTGGTATATTTGCTTTATTGGTTCTGAGTACCATATTTTTAATATCTATTTTACATTTTAGTGGGACTAGTAAATCTAGACCTAGTAGTCCCATGAAGTCCGGGTCAAAGTTGAACATTAGAAATTTATGGGTAATTTCTTCTTTAAATAGGTTTATGGGAAGTTTAATATATGCTACTTGCTTATGTTTTGAAGTTGCGTGTGCTGTTTTTATGAAATGTGTCTCGTTTTTAATTTTTATGTCTATATTTGTTTTTTCTTCTAAAATTCGCGGATTTATTAAAGATTGTGAGGCACCTGTATCTAGTAAAAATCTGCCGCCTAGTTCGCTAATGTAGATGTAAGGGAGACGGTTATAGTTTTGAATGTTATTCATAAACACTATGTTGTTAGCTGATTTTCCAGCTCCGTGAGAAAATTTTCATCTTCCACTATATCGGACGCGTCTTCTGATTCTTGTTCTGGAGTTGCATCATCTATCTCATTTTCTTCTACTTCGTTTTGGAAATGAAGTTTTTTATGTTGATCTGAGTTATTACTGTTTTTATTGAATGGTTTCTTTTGAGGGACGGCCGGTTTGTTGAATTTACTATTCGAGTTAGGTTTGTAGCTATTTTTATTTTGTTCGCTACGTCTAGCCCTGAGTTTGACCTCTTCTTGTTTAGCTACCGTGATAGCCTGTTCTAGATTTTGTACACATTTTAGTTTTATTAGAATAGCTGTAATTGGATTTAACTTGTCTAAGAAAGTTTCTAGAGCCATTTGCTCATAATAATCTTTTTTGTCTGGATTAGCCGATATGAGAGTACTCATTAAGGACCTGATCTTGTCACCAAACGTGTCTATTGAATTATTATCACGTTTAATTATTATCACGTTTAATTATTATCAATTCTTGGACCAACTGGATTTCGGTCCTAAATTCACCGAATTTTTTTTGTAGGACGTATTTGATGTCCTCCCAGGATTTTGTACCGGGATTTTCGGATAAAGCTTCAACAGCTTTACCTGTGAGTTTATTTCTTATTAGACACGCTATGCACGCATCGTCTTTATTAGTTATGAGCCCCAGTGCATTTTCTACACCTTCTATGTAAAATGCTAGTGTTCTCCTGTTTCCGTCATAATTGGGTAACAGTTTCGAGAACGTAGAGTAGTCGGTGGGAATCGACTTCTCTTCAATCATAGGTTTCTCATCAAGTGTCTTCTTATCTTGAGCCATTTTAATCTCTTGAATCAGTTGACAACTATGTATGAGAGACAGCGATAAAAAGTTGTATTGCAGTGAATACTAATACTCCAACACAGATACACACAAAAAGTTGCTTATTGTTTAGTGTTTAGGAATAGAAAAAAAAAGGAATCTCGGGAATAATCAGATTAAATGCTTACCCCACGAGCATAGCCGATGAGAGGCTATTCGATGGTAGATGAGTCGTCCACGTCTTCTTGCTTCTGGTTTTGCTTTTTCTGCTGCCCGTCGTCTCTGCGAGCTGCCCACGGTAGGTTCTTGATCACGCCACGGATTCTAGGATTACGGAAATCTTCCTCTGGAACCGAAGAACGCGACGTACCGACTGCGCCAGTTAGGTTGTGGGCGGAGCCGAAAGGCTTTTTAAAAAGACAAGTGTTCAGCTTGAAGAACGGATTAAGACTGACTTTATTAAATGATAAGAATCTTATATACTATTGGTTTACAATGGGTCCTTATTCTAAGTGCTTTCCTGTTATCTTTATGATACCAGGAAAGTGTACGTGCTATCATATTTATTACCTAATTAACAATAAAGGTTATTGTCTAATAGCCTTGATAAGTGTATACAGTTGAGGTTACGCTTATATAACTCGATGCAGCAATTTTTTTTTTCAAAGTAAGGAATTGTTGTTTTTATAAGTAAGTAAGAAAGACAGAACAGCATCAGTGGTCAACATGTAACATGAAACTGCGACGCGTCACATTAACGCAAATTCTGAAACTAGAGTTTTTTCTCAGAGTAGATCGCGGACCTATAAATTTCCGGCTTTCTAATTAATTCTTATAAAAAGAAAACAGGCAGTCAAACTTTTCTTTTCCAACATATAAAAGACAGTGCAAAAAAATGCTCGGTTATTAATACAGGTGGATTTTGACAAACAAAAAACTACCTTAATGATTGCACTGTTCCATTGTCAACACTCAGCGCTGAGCGGAAGCCGCGCTTTACTTAGGCAGTATTTTATTTAGCTTTCACCTAGTGTCAGGGAAAGCCTGTAAATGATCAAGATTTAATTAAGTTAGATTTGTCAAATGTTAATTTAATTAGGTTATGGTGCAATATAGAAGGAGTATGGACAGTAAGAAAACACCGATAATTAATAATGCCACGAAACCGTTTACTTGAAAGAGAAAAATCAAAAGCCTAAAAATCTGACATATCAAATTCTAACATGCTTCAAACATCCGAGCAGAGACACATAACAATGAGGTCGGTACTAGATATATTAAAATGAAAAGAAGTCGAGGTTGTTTATCATTAAAGACGAAACTATGTGGTAGGAGTGAACCCTACAAGGTGATAAATTAATTTTAAAGGCAAATAAAAAGTTGTATTTACCGCCAAAAAATCTTAGACTACATTATCATAATTATGTTGTTAAGTAGATGTGGACAGCTAATTTTGAGTAAAGAATGTTGGCCGAATCGGACCTCAGGTCCCGTAATCCTGACACTTTTTTAATGTTGTTTGAAACTTCTTTGTAGTTTTGACACACTGATTTTGATACTTTAGTTTCTATTTTAACATGGAGTTTAACTCCATCTATAATCTAAAGGAAAGTATTTATAATATTATCGTTGCCTATTTTATTATGAAACCTACACCTATTCATTGTAGTCCAGCAATAAATATGTACATTGTTTATATAGCAGTACCTGCAACTACTTTTTTATCATTTTGCATTATCCTACTGTACAGCTAAGATAGTCATCAATGTCCAATATGTATAATAAGCCGTGGATTATCGTGAGTTACACCCACCCCATAACTATTTTTAATGGGTCACACGTATTTCACGCGTGCACCAGTTTACCTACAGTTTTAATTTTTTAATAACTAAAGGCTTCAAGTACCCTTTAGGCTACGCGCGTCAAAACCGTTTTGAAATTAGAAACCGTTTTTAATGTATTTTGACTTGGGGCCACAAAAAAGATGTTTAAGGGCTTTGAACACCATCACGGAAAAAATTGCCACCATTTGGAGATTTGTAGTCCTTTTTGTGTCCAGTTATATGGACAACGTATTGATCGGGGTCGCTTAACGCTAAGTCGCAGTATTCATCTCAATCTGGAAATAACAAATTAATTATTAGTAATTATATGTGTTGTAACAAGCCGAAAAAACAGATATTCCATTAAATTAACTGGCCAAACTTTACTCATCATCATCATATCAGCCGAAAGACGTTAAATATTCCGCCAAATGGGGGGCGGGCGGGTTGCCATAATCGCTACGCTTGGCAAGCGGGTGGGCGATCGCAGTGTAGCTGTAGCAATTCACCTACAGAGAATGCTGCTGCCCATTCTCTGGTGAGTCCGTTAGTCGCCTCTCACGAGACCCACGGGAAGTGATGGGATAAACTTTACTACGTGAAGTTAACATCTGTGAATTAAACCAACCATCTGTGAGGCCAAACTTTACCACGTGAATCTGCAAAAAACTGACGCCTGAAGGCCACTTTCTCGTACCAAACATTTTGCGAATCAATGCTGTTTTCTTAATTTGAGTTCCTATCTACCCAAGGGTAGTTGTCATGTTGATATTCTGCCATAAAAAATACCGCCCCTTAGGACCAACTATATACAACATGACAACGCCCAGAAATTGGAAAGAAAATATTACTGTATATAAAAATAAATAAAATACCATTACATTCTGATGTAATAGATAAATACCTGTTATAATGGTATGATATGATAATTTCTTACGCTAAATTGAAGCGCAAATAAGTCAACGGCCCACCTGATGTAAAGTGTTTGCCGCTGCCTAATTGCATCTGGTGCGTTACTGGAGCTTACCCTACTACAACTACTAATAATTAATAATACGTATGCGGGTGGAATTTGAATTAAAGCATGTAGAAAAATAATCTTAATGTCGATGCAGCAATTTTTTTTTTCAAAGTAAGGAATTGTTGTTTTTATAAGTAAGTAAGAAAGACAGAACAGCATCAGTGGTCAACATGTAACATGAAACTGCGACGCGTCACATTAACGCAAATTCTGAAACTAGAGTTTTTTCTCAGAGTAGATCGCGGACCTATAAATTTCCGGCTTTCTAATTAATTCTTATAAAAAGAAAACAGGCAGTCAAACTTTTCTTTTCCAACATATAAAAGACAGTGCAAAAAAATGCTCGGTTATTAATACAGGTGGATTTTGACAAACAAAAAACTACCTTAATGATTGCACTGTTCCATTGTCAACACTCAGCGCTGAGCGGAAGCCGCGCTTTACTTAGGCAGTATTTTATTTAGCTTTCACCTAGTGTCAGGGAAAGCCTGTAAATGATCAAGATTTAATTAAGTTAGATTTGTCAAATGTTAATTTAATTAGGTTATGGTGCAATATAGAAGGAGTATGGACAGTAAGAAAACACCGATAATTAATAATGCCACGAAACCGTTTACTTGAAAGAGAAAAATCAAAAGCCTAAAAATCTGACATATCAAATTCTAACATGCTGCAAACATCCGAGCAGAGACACATAACAATGAGGTCGGTACTAGATATATTAAAATGAAAAGAAGTCGAGGTTGTTTATCATTAAAGACGAAACTATGTGGTAGGAGTGAACCCTACAAGGTGATAAATTAATTTTAAAGGCAAATAAAAAGTTGTATTTACCGCCAAAAAATCTTAGACTACATTATCATAATTATGTTGTTAAGTAGATGTGGACAGCTAATTTTGAGTAAAGAATGTTGGCCGAATCGGACCTCAGGTCCCGTAATCCTGACACTTTTTTAATGTTGTTTGAAACTTCTTTGTAGTTTTGACACACTGATTTTGATACTTTAGTTTCTATTTTAACATGGAGTTTAACTCCATCTATAATCTAAAGGAAAGTATTTATAATATTATCGTTGCCTATTTTATTATGAAACCTACACCTATTCATTGTAGTCCAGCAATAAATATGTACATTGTTTATATAGCAGTACCTGCAACTACTTTTTTATCATTTTGCATTATCCTACTGTACAGCTAAGATAGTCATCAATGTCCAATATGTATAATAAGCCGTGGATTATCGTGAGTTACACCCACCCCATAACTATTTTTAATGGGTCACACGTATTTCACGCGTGCACCAGTTTACCTACAGTTTTAATTTTTTAATAACTAAAGGCTTCAAGTACCCTTTAGGCTACGCGCGTCAAAACCGTTTTGAAATTAGAAACCGTTTTTAATGTTTTTTGACTTGGGGCCACAAAAAAGATGTTTAAGGGCTTTGAACACCATCACGGAAAAAATTGCCACCATTTGGACATTTGTAGTCCTTTTTGTGTCCAGTTATATGGACAACGTATTGATCGGGGTCGCTTAACGCTAAGTCGCAGTATTCATCTCAATCTGGAAATAACAAATTAATTATTAGTAATTATATGTGTTGTAACAAGCCGAAAAAACAGATATTCCATTAAATTAACTGGCCAAACTTTACTCATCATCATCATATCAGCCGAAAGACGTTAAATATTCCGCCAAATGGGGGGCGGGCGGGTTGCCATAATCGCTACGCTTGGCAAGCGGGTGGGCGATCGCAGTGTAGCTGTAGCAATTCACCTACAGAGAATGCTGCTGCCCATTCTCTGGTGAGTCCGTTAGTCGCCTCTCACGAGACCCACGGGAAGTGATGGGATAAACTTTACTACGTGAAGTTAACATCTGTGAATTAAACCAACCATCTGTGAGGCCAAACTTTACCACGTGAATCTGCAAAAAACTGACGCCTGAAGGCCACTTTCTCGTACCAAACATTTTGCGAATCAATGCTGTTTTCTTAATTTGAGTTCCTATCTACCCAAGGGTAGTTGTCATGTTGATATTCTGCCATAAAAAATACCGCCCCTTAGGACCAACTATATACAACATGACAACGCCCAGAAATTGGAAAGAAAATATTACTGTATATAAAAATAAATAAAATACCATTACATTCTGATGTAATAGATAAATACCTGTTATAATGGTATGATATGATAATTTCTTACGCTAAATTGAAGCGCAAATAAGTCAACGGCCCACCTGATGTAAAGTGTTTGCCGCTGCCTAATTGCATCTGGTGCGTTACTGGAGCTTACCCTACTACAACTACTAATAATTAATAATACGTATGCGGGTGGAATTTGAATTAAAGCATGTAGAAAAATAATCTTAATGTCGATGCAGCAATTTTTTTTTTCAAAGTAAGGAATTGTTGTTTTTATAAGTAAGTAAGAAAGACAGAACAGCATCAGTGGTCAACATGTAACATGAAACTGCGACGCGTCACATTAACGCAAATTCTGAAACTAGAGTTTTTTCTCAGAGTAGATCGCGGACCTATAAATTTCCGGCTTTCTAATTAATTCTTATAAAAAGAAAACAGGCAGTCAAACTTTTCTTTTCCAACATATAAAAGACAGTGCAAAAAAATGCTCGGTTATTAATACAGGTGGATTTTGACAAACAAAAAACTACCTTAATGATTGCACTGTTCCATTGTCAACACTCAGCGCTGAGCGGAAGCCGCGCTTTACTTAGGCAGTATTTTATTTAGCTTTCACCTAGTGTCAGGGAAAGCCTGTAAATGATCAAGATTTAATTAAGTTAGATTTGTCAAATGTTAATTTAATTAGGTTATGGTGCAATATAGAAGGAGTATGGACAGTAAGAAAACACCGATAATTAATAATGCCACGAAACCGTTTACTTGAAAGAGAAAAATCAAAAGCCTAAAAATCTGACATATCAAATTCTAACATGCTGCAAACATCCGAGCAGAGACACATAACAATGAGGTCGGTACTAGATATATTAAAATGAAAAGAAGTCGAGGTTGTTTATCATTAAAGACGAAACTATGTGGTAGGAGTGAACCCTACAAGGTGATAAATTAATTTTAAAGGCAAATAAAAAGTTGTATTTACCGCCAAAAAATCTTAGACTACATTATCATAATTATGTTGTTAAGTAGATGTGGACAGCTAATTTTGAGTAAAGAATGTTGGCCGAATCGGACCTCAGGTCCCGTAATCCTGACACTTTTTTAATGTTGTTTGAAACTTCTTTGTAGTTTTGACACACTGATTTTGATACTTTAGTTTCTATTTTAACATGGAGTTTAACTCCATCTATAATCTAAAGGAAAGTATTTATAATATTATCGTTGCCTATTTTATTATGAAACCTACACCTATTCATTGTAGTCCAGCAATAAATATGTACATTGTTTATATAGCAGTACCTGCAACTACTTTTTTATCATTTTGCAGTATCCTACTGTTCAGCTAAGATAGTCATCAATGTCCAATATGTATAATAAGCCGTGGATTATCGTGAGTTACACCCACCCCATAACTATTTTTAATGGGTCACACGTATTTCACGCGTGCACCAGTTTACCTACAGTTTTAATTTTTTAATAACTAAAGGCTTCAAGTACCCTTTAGGCTACGCGCGTCAAAACCGTTTTGAAATTAGAAACCGTTTTTAATGTTTTTTGACTTGGGGCCACAAAAAAGATGTTTAAGGGCTTTGAACACCATCACGGAAAAAATTGCCACCATTTGGACATTTGTAGTCCTTTTTGTGTCCAGTTATATGGACAACGTATTGATCGGGGTCGCTTAACGCTAAGTCGCAGTATTCATCTCAATCTGGAAATAACAAATTAATTATTAGTAATTATATGTGTTGTAACAAGCCGAAAAAACAGATATTCCATTAAATTAACTGGCCAAACTTTACTCATCATCATCATATCAGCCGAAAGACGTTAAATATTCCGCCAAATGGGGGGCGGGCGGGTTGCCATAATCGCTACGCTTGGCAAGCGGGTGGGCGATCGCAGTGTAGCTGTAGCAATTCACCTACAGAGAATGCTGCTGCCCATTCTCTGGTGAGTCCGTTAGTCGCCTCTCACGAGACCCACGGGAAGTGATGGGATAAACTTTACTACGTGAAGTTAACATCTGTGAATTAAACCAACCATCTGTGAGGCCAAACTTTACCACGTGAATCTGCAAAAAACTGACGCCTGAAGGCCACTTTCTCGTACCAAACATTTTGCGAATCAATGCTGTTTTCTTAATTTGAGTTCCTATCTACCCAAGGGTAGTTGTCATGTTGATATTCTGCCATAAAAAATACCGCCCCTTAGGACCAACTATATACAACATGACAACGCCCAGAAATTGGAAAGAAAATATTACTGTATATAAAAATAAATAAAATACCATTACATTCTGATGTAATAGATAAATACCTGTTATAATGGTATGATATGATAATTTCTTACGCTAAATTGAAGCGCAAATAAGTCAACGGCCCACCTGATGTAAAGTGTTTGCCGCTGCCTAATTGCATCTGGTGCGTTACTGGAGCTTACCCTACTACAACTACTAATAATTAATAATACGTATGCGGGTGGAATTTGAATTAAAGCATGTAGAAAAATAATCTTAATGTCGATGCAGCAATTTTTTTTTTCAAAGTAAGGAATTGTTGTTTTTATAAGTAAGTAAGAAAGACAGAACAGCATCAGTGGTCAACATGTAACATGAAACTGCGACGCGTCACATTAACGCAAATTCTGAAACTAGAGTTTTTTCTCAGAGTAGATCGCGGACCTATAAATTTCCGGCTTTCTAATTAATTCTTATAAAAAGAAAACAGGCAGTCAAACTTTTCTTTTCCAACATATAAAAGACAGTGCAAAAAAATGCTCGGTTATTAATACAGGTGGATTTTGACAAACAAAAAACTACCTTAATGATTGCACTGTTCCATTGTCAACACTCAGCGCTGAGCGGAAGCCGCGCTTTACTTAGGCAGTATTTTATTTAGCTTTCACCTAGTGTCAGGGAAAGCCTGTAAATGATCAAGATTTAATTAAGTTAGATTTGTCAAATGTTAATTTAATTAGGTTATGGTGCAATATAGAAGGAGTATGGACAGTAAGAAAACACCGATAATTAATAATGCCACGAAACCGTTTACTTGAAAGAGAAAAATCAAAAGCCTAAAAATCTGACATATCAAATTCTAACATGCTGCAAACATCCGAGCAGAGACACATAACAATGAGGTCGGTACTAGATATATTAAAATGAAAAGAAGTCGAGGTTGTTTATCATTAAAGACGAAACTATGTGGTAGGAGTGAACCCTACAAGGTGATAAATTAATTTTAAAGGCAAATAAAAAGTTGTATTTACCGCCAAAAAATCTTAGACTACATTATCATAATTATGTTGTTAAGTAGATGTGGACAGCTAATTTTGAGTAAAGAATGTTGGCCGAATCGGACCTCAGGTCCCGTAATCCTGACACTTTTTTAATGTTGTTTGAAACTTCTTTGTAGTTTTGACACACTGATTTTGATACTTTAGTTTCTATTTTAACATGGAGTTTAACTCCATCTATAATCTAAAGGAAAGTATTTATAATATTATCGTTGCCTATTTTATTATGAAACCTACACCTATTCATTGTAGTCCAGCAATAAATATGTACATTGTTTATATAGCAGTACCTGCAACTACTTTTTTATCATTTTGCAGTATCCTACTGTTCAGCTAAGATAGTCATCAATGTCCAATATGTATAATAAGCCGTGGATTATCGTGAGTTACACCCACCCCATAACTATTTTTAATGGGTCACACGTATTTCACGCGTGCACCAGTTTACCTACAGTTTTAATTTTTTAATAACTAAAGGCTTCAAGTACCCTTTAGGCTACGCGCGTCAAAACCGTTTTGAAATTAGAAACCGTTTTTAATGTTTTTTGACTTGGGGCCACAAAAAAGATGTTTAAGGGCTTTGAACACCATCACGGAAAAAATTGCCACCATTTGGACATTTGTAGTCCTTTTTGTGTCCAGTTATATGGACAACGTATTGATCGGGGTCGCTTAACGCTAAGTCGCAGTATTCATCTCAATCTGGAAATAACAAATTAATTATTAGTAATTATATGTGTTGTAACAAGCCGAAAAAACAGATATTCCATTAAATTAACTGGCCAAACTTTACTCATCATCATCATATCAGCCGAAAGACGTTAAATATTCCGCCAAATGGGGGGCGGGCGGGTTGCCATAATCGCTACGCTTGGCAAGCGGGTGGGCGATCGCAGTGTAGCTGTAGCAATTCACCTACAGAGAATGCTGCTGCCCATTCTCTGGTGAGTCCGTTAGTCGCCTCTCACGAGACCCACGGGAAGTGATGGGATAAACTTTACTACGTGAAGTTAACATCTGTGAATTAAACCAACCATCTGTGAGGCCAAACTTTACCACGTGAATCTGCAAAAAACTGACGCCTGAAGGCCACTTTCTCGTACCAAACATTTTGCGAATCAATGCTGTTTTCTTAATTTGAGTTCCTATCTACCCAAGGGTAGTTGTCATGTTGATATTCTGCCATAAAAAATACCGCCCCTTAGGACCAACTATATACAACATGACAACGCCCAGAAATTGGAAAGAAAATATTACTGTATATAAAAATAAATAAAATACCATTACATTCTGATGTAATAGATAAATACCTGTTATAATGGTATGATATGATAATTTCTTACGCTAAATTGAAGCGCAAATAAGTCAACGGCCCACCTGATGTAAAGTGTTTGCCGCTGCCTAATTGCATCTGGTGCGTTACTGGAGCTTACCCTACTACAACTACTAATAATTAATAATACGTATGCGGGTGGAATTTGAATTAAAGCATGTAGAAAAATAATCTTAATGTCGATGCAGCAATTTTTTTTTTCAAAGTAAGGAATTGTTGTTTTATATAAGTAAGTAAGAAAGACAGAACAGCATCAGTGGTCAACATGTAACATGAAACTGCGACGCGTCACATTAACGCAAATTCTGAAACTAGAGTTTTTTCTCAGAGTAGATCGCGGACCTATAAATTTCCGGCTTTCTAATTAATTCTTATAAAAAGAAAACAGGCAGTCAAACTTTTCGTTTCCAACATATAAAAGACAGTGCAAAAAAATGCTCGGTTATTAATACAGGTGGATTTTGACAAACAAGAAACTACCTTAATGATTGCACTGTTCCATTGTCAACACTCAGCGCTGAGCGGAAGCCGCGCTTTACTTAGGCAGTATTTTATTTAGCTTTCACCTAGTGTCAGGGAAAGCCTGTAAATGATCAAGATTTAATTAAGTTAGATTTGTCAAATGTTAATTTAATTAGGTTATGGTGCAATATAGAAGGAGTATGGACAGTAAGAAAACACCGATAATTAATAATGCCACGAAACCGTTTACTTGAAAGAGAAAAATCAAAAGCCTAAAAATCTGACATATCAAATTCTAACATGCTTCAAACATCCGAGCAGAGACACATAACAATGAGGTCGGTACTAGATATATTAAAATGAAAAGAAGTCGAGGTTGTTTATCATTAAAGACGAAACTATGTGGTAGGAGTGAACCCTACAAGGTGATAAATTAATTTTAAAGGCAAATAAAAAGTTGTATTTACCGCCAAAAAATCTTAGACTACATTATCATAATTATGTTGTTAAGTAGATGTGGACAGCTAATTTTGAGTAAAGAATGTTGGCCGAATCGGACCTCAGGTCCCGTAATCCTGACACTTTTTTAATGTTGTTTGAAACTTCTTTGTAGTTTTGACACACTGATTTTGATACTTTAGTTTCTATTTTAACATGGAGTTTAACTCCATCTATAATCTAAAGGAAAGGATTTATAATATTATCGTTGCCTATTTTATTATGAAACCTACACCTATTCATTGTAGTCCAGCAATAAATATGTACATTGTTTATATAGCAGTACCTGCAACTACTTTTTTATCATTTTGCATTATCCTACTGTACAGCTAAGATAGTCATCAATGTCCAATATGTATAATAAGCCGTGGATTATCGTGAGTTACACCCACCCCATAACTATTTTTAATGGGTCACACGTATTTCACGCGTGCACCAGTTTACCTACAGTTTTAATTTTTTAATAACTAAAGGCTTCAAGTACCCTTTAGGCTACGCGCGTCAAAACCGTTTTGAAATTAGAAACCGTTTTTAATGTTTTTTGACTTGGGGCCACAAAAAAGATGTTTAAGGGCTTTGAACACCATCACGGAAAAAATTGCCACCATTTGGGCATTTGTAGTCCTTTTTGTGTCCAGTTATATGGACAACGTATTGATCGGGGTCGCTTAACGCTAAGTCGCAGTATTCATCTCAATCTGGAAATAACAAATTAATTATTAGTAATTATATGTGTTGTAACAAGCCGAAAAAACAGATATTCCATTAAATTAACTGGCCAAACTTTACTCATCATCATCATATCAGCCGAAAGACGTTAAATATTCCGCCAAATGGGGGGCGGGCGGGTTGCCATAATCGCTACGCTTGGCAAGCGGGTGGGCGATCGCAGTGTAGCTGTAGCAATTCACCTACAGAGAATGCTGCTGCCCATTCTCTGGTGAGTCCGTTAGTCGCCTCTCACGAGACCCACGGGAAGTGATGGGATAAACTTTACTACGTGAAGTTAACATCTGTGAATTAAACCAACCATCTGTGAGGCCAAACTTTACCACGTGAATCTGCAAAAAACTGACGCCTGAAGGCCACTTTCTCGTACCAAACATTTTGCGAATCAATGCTGTTTTCTTAATTTGAGTTCCTATCTACCCAAGGGTAGTTGTCATGTTGATATTCTGCCATAAAAAATACCGCCCCTTAGGACCAACTATATACAACATGACAACGCCCAGAAATTGGAAAGAAAATATTACTGTATATAAAAATAAATAAAATACCATTACATTCTGATGTAATAGATAAATACCTGTTATAATGGTATGATATGATAATTTCTTACGCTAAATTGAAGCGCAAATAAGTCAACGGCCCACCTGATGTAAAGTGTTTGCCGCTGCCTAATTGCATCTGGTGCGTTACTGGAGCTTACCCTACTACAACTACTAATAATTAATAATACGTATGCGGGTGGAATTTGAATTAAAGCATGAAGAAAAATAATCTTAATGTCGATGCAGCAATTTTTTTTTTCAAAGTAAGGAATTGTTGTTTTATATAAGTAAGTAAGAAAGACAGAACAGCATCAGTGGTCAACATGTAACATGAAACTGCGACGCGTCACATTAACGCAAATTCTGAAACTAGAGTTTTTTCTCAGAGTAGATCGCGGACCTATAAATTTCCGGCTTTCTAATTAATTCTTATAAAAAGAAAACAGGCAGTCAAACTTTTCGTTTCCAACATATAAAAGACAGTGCAAAAAAATGCTCGGTTATTAATACAGGTGGATTTTGACAAACAAAAAACTACCTTAATGATTGCACTGTTCCATTGTCAACACTCAGCGCTGAGCGGAAGCCGCGCTTTACTTAGGCAGTATTTTATTTAGCTTTCACCTAGTGTCAGGGAAAGCCTGTAAATGATCAAGATTTAATTAAGTTAGATTTGTCAAATGTTAATTTAATTAGGTTATGGTGCAATATAGAAGGAGTATGGACAGTAAGAAAACACCGATAATTAATAATGCCACGAAACCGTTTACTTGAAAGAGAAAAATCAAAAGCCTAAAAATCTGACATATCAAATTCTAACATGCTTCAAACATCCGAGCAGAGACACATAACAATGAGGTCGGTACTAGATATATTAAAATGAAAAGAAGTCGAGGTTGTTTATCATTAAAGACGAAACTATGTGGTAGGAGTGAACCCTACAAGGTGATAAATTAATTTTAAAGGCAAATAAAAAGTTGTGTTTACCGCAAAAAAATCTTAGACTACATTATCATAATTATGTTGTTAAGTAGATGTGGACAGCTAATTTTGAGTAAAGAATGTTGGCCGAATCGGACCTCAGGTCCCGTAATCCTGACACTTTTTTAATGTTGTTTGAAACTTCTTTGTAGTTTTGACACACTGATTTTGATACTTTAGTTTCTATTTTAACATGGAGTTTAACTCCATCTATAATCTAAAGGAAAGGATTTATAATATTATCGTTGCCTATTTTATTATGAAACCTACACCTATTCATTGTAGTCCAGCAATAAATATGTACATTGTTTATATAGCAGTACCTGCAACTACTTTTTTATCATTTTGCATTATCCTACTGTACAGCTAAGATAGTCATCAATGTCCAATATGTATAATAAGCCGTGGATTATCGTGAGTTACACCCACCCCATAACTATTTTTAATGGGTCACACGTATTTCACGCGTGCACCAGTTTACCTACAGTTTTAATTTTTTAATAACTAAAGGCTTCAAGTACCCTTTAGGCTACGCGCGTCAAAACCGTTTTGAAATTAGAAACCGTTTTTAATGTTTTTTGACTTGGGGCCACAAAAAAGATGTTTAAGGGCTTTGAACACCATCACGGAAAAAATTGCCACCATTTGGACATTTGTAGTCCTTTTTGTGTCCAGTTATATGGACAACGTATTGATCGGGGTCGCTTAACGCTAAGTCGCAGTATTCATCTCAATCTGGAAATAACAAATTAATTATTAGTAATTATATGTGTTGTAACAAGCCGAAAAAACAGATATTCCATTAAATTAACTGGCCAAACTTTACTCATCATCATCATATCAGCCGAAAGACGTTAAATATTCCGCCAAATGGGGGGCGGGCGGGTTGCCATAATCGCTACGCTTGGCAAGCGGGTGGGCGATCGCAGTGTAGCTGTAGCAATTCACCTACAGAGAATGCTGCTGCCCATTCTCTGGTGAGTCCGTTAGTCGCCTCTCACGAGACCCACGGGAAGTGATGGGATAAACTTTACTACGTGAAGTTAACATCTGTGAATTAAACCAACCATCTGTGAGGCCAAACTTTACCACGTGAATCTGCAAAAAACTGACGCCTGAAGGCCACTTTCTCGTACCAAACATTTTGCGAATCAATGCTGTTTTCTTAATTTGAGTTCCTATCTACCCAAGGGTAGTTGTCATGTTGATATTCTGCCATAAAAATACCGCCCCTTAGGACCAACTATATACAACATGACAACGCCCAGAAATTGGAAAGAAAATATTACTGTATATAAAAATAAATAAAATACCATTACATTCTGATGTAATAGATAAATACCTGTTATAATGGTATGATATGATAATTTCTTACGCTAAATTGAAGCGCAAATAAGTCAACGGCCCACCTGATGTAAAGTGTTTGCCGCTGCCTAATTGCATCTGGTGCGTTACTGGAGCTTACCCTACTACAACTACTAATAATTAATAATACGTATGCGGGTGGAATTTGAATTAAAGCATGTAGAAAAATAATCTTAATGTCGATGCAGCAATTTTTTTTTTCAAAGTAAGGAATTGTTGTTTTATATAAGTAAGTAAGAAAGACAGAACAGCATCAGTGGTCAACATGTAACATGAAACTGCGACGCGTCACATTAACGCAAATTCTGAAACTAGAGTTTTTTCTCAGAGTAGATCGCGGACCTATAAATTTCCGGCTTTCTAATTAATTCTTATAAAAAGAAAACAGGCAGTCAAACTTTTCTTTTCCAACATATAAAAGACAGTGCAAAAAAATGCTCGGTTATTAATACAGGTGGATTTTGACAAACAAAAAACTACCTTAATGATTGCACTGTTCCATTGTCAACACTCAGCGCTGAGCGGAAGCCGCGCTTTACTTTGGCAGTATTTTATTTAGCTTTCACCTAGTGTCAGGGAAAGCCTGTAAATGATCAAGATTTAATTAAGTTAGATTTGTCAAATGTTAATTTAATTAGGTTATGGTGCAATATAGAAGGAGTATGGACAGTAAGAAAACACCGATAATTAATAATGCCACGAAACCGTTTACTTGAAAGAGAAAAATCAAAAGCCTAAAAATCTGACATATCAAATTCTAACATGCTTCAAACATCCGAGCAGAGACACATAACAATGAGGTCGGTACTAGATATATTAAAATGAAAAGAAGTCGAGGTTGTTTATCATTAAAGACGAAACTATGTGGTAGGAGTGAACCCTACAAGGTGATAAATTAATTTTAAAGGCAAATAAAAAGTTGTATTTACCGCCAAAAAATCTTAGACTACATTATCATAATTATGTTGTTAAGTAGATGTGGACAGCTAATTTTGAGTAAAGAATGTTGGCCGAATCGGACCTCAGGTCCCGTAATCCTGACACTTTTTTAATGTTGTTTGAAACTTCTTTGTAGTTTTGACACACTGATTTTGATACTTTAGTTTCTATTTTAACATGGAGTTTAACTCCATCTATAATCTAAAGGAAAGGATTTATAATATTATCGTTGCCTATTTTATTATGAAACCTACACCTATTCATTGTAGTCCAGCAATAAATATGTACATTGTTTATATAGCAGTACCTGCAACTACTTTTTTATCATTTTGCATTATCCTACTGTACAGCTAAGATAGTCATCAATGTCCAATATGTATAATAAGCCGTGGATTATCGTGAGTTACACCCACCCCATAACTATTTTTAATGGGTCACACGTATTTCACGCGTGCACCAGTTTACCTACAGTTTTAATTTTTTAATAACTAAAGGCTTCAAGTACCCTTTAGGCTACGCGCGTCAAAACCGTTTTGAAATTAGAAACCGTTTTTAATGTTTTTTGACTTGGGGCCACAAAAAAGATGTTTAAGGGCTTTGAACACCATCACGGAAAAAATTGCCACCATTTGGACATTTGTAGTCCTTTTTGTGTCCAGTTATATGGATAACGTATTGATCGGGGTCGCTTAACGCTAAGTCGCAGTATTCATCTCAATCTGGAAATAACAAATTAATTATTAGTAATTATATGTGTTGTAACAAGCCGAAAAAACAGATATTCCATTAAATTAACTGGCCAAACTTTACTCATCATCATCATATCAGCCGAAAGACGTTAAATATTCCGCCAAATGGGGGGCGGGCGGGTTGCCATAATCGCTACGCTTGGCAAGCGGGTGGGCGATCGCAGTGTAGCTGTAGCAATTCACCTACAGAGAATGCTGCTGCCCATTCTCTGGTGAGTCCGTTAGTCGCCTCTCACGAGACCCACGGGAAGTGATGGGATAAACTTTACTACGTGAAGTTAACATCTGTGAATTAAACCAACCATCTGTGAGGCCAAACTTTACCACGTGAATCTGCAAAAAACTGACGCCTGAAGGCCACTTTCTCGTACCAAACATTTTGCGAATCAATGCTGTTTTCTTAATTTGAGTTCCTATCTACCCAAGGGTAGTTGTCATGTTGATATTCTGCCATAAAAAATACCGCCCCTTAGGACCAACTATATACAACATGACAACGCCCAGAAATTGGAAAGAAAATATTACTGTATATAAAAATAAATAAAATACTATTACATTCTGATGTAATAGATAAATACCTGTTATAATAGTATGATATGATAATTTCTTACGCTAAATTGAAGCGCAAATAAGTCAACGGCCCACCTGATGTAAAGTGTTTGCCGCTGCCTAATTGCATCTGGTGCGTTACTGGAGCTTACCCTACTACAACTACTAATAATTAATAATACGTATGCGGGTGGAATTTGAATTAAGGCATGTAGAAAAATAATCTTAATGTCGATGCAGCAATTTTTTTTTTCAAAGTAAGGAATTGTTGTTTTTATAAGTAAGTAAGAAAGACAGAACAGCATCAGTGGTCAACATGTAACATGAAACTGCGACGCGTCACATTAACGCAAATTCTGAAACTAGAGTTTTTTCTCAGAGTAGATCGCGGACCTATAAATTTCCGGCTTTCTAATTAATTCTTATAAAAAGAAAACAGGCAGTCAAACTTTTCTTTTCCAACATATAAAAGACAGTGCAAAAAAATGCTCGGTTATTAATACAGGTGGATTTTGACAAACAAAAAACTACCTTAATGATTGCACTGTTCCATTGTCAACACTCAGCGCTGAGCGGAAGCCGCGCTTTACTTAGGCAGTATTTTATTTAGCTTTCACCTAGTGTCAGGGAAAGCCTGTAAATGATCAAGATTTAATTAAGTTAGATTTGTCAAATGTTAATTTAATTAGGTTATGGTGCAATATAGAAGGAGTATGGACAGTAAGAAAACACCGATAATTAATAATGCCACGAAACCGTTTACTTGAAAGAGAAAAATCAAAAGCCTAAAAATCTGACATATCAAATTCTAACATGCTTCAAACATCCGAGCAGAGACACATAACAATGAGGTCGGTACTAGATATATTAAAATGAAAAGAAGTCGAGGTTGTTTATCATTAAAGACGAAACTATGTGGTAGGAGTGAACCCTACAAGGTGATAAATTAATTTTAAAGGCAAATAAAAAGTTGTATTTACCGCCAAAAAATCTTAGACTACATTATCATAATTATGTTGTTAAGTAGATGTGATTGTGATTGTCTATTGGCTGTATGACTGCTGTGGCAGCGACGAGCCGGAGCACTGCGACGAAGGCGATGGCGTTCCTGAAACATTTTCGGGACGCCTTAGTAGGCGGAAGTGAACTCTTATTGTTTTTGCGTTCACATGTTTGCCTACTATCTCCGCTATTTGTTCTGGGTGTAAACGAACTATTGTGTAAGGTCCTAGATATTTAGGTTCTAGTTTATTACTCCTAGCTGTCTTTGCTACTTGTTTGTAAACAACGTCGCCTATTTTAAATTGTGCTATTTCTTTGTCTTTATTAAATCTATCTATTACTTGTTGTTTGTCTTGTGTAATTTTGTTATTGATTAATTTCTGTGTGTTTTCCATTATTTGCCTATGTTTAATTACGTATTCTTGATAAAATTCTTTAGGGCAGTGTAGCTCTAAAGGGTTTCTACTATCGGTGTGTCCGTAAAGTAATTCAAAGGGTGTGAAGCCTGTTGACGAATGAATGGTGTTATTGTACGCTATCATGGCGTATTTCATAAGGTTTGTGGTGTCATCTTTATCCGATATTCTTTGTACTCTTATGATTTCGGCTAACGTGGAGTGTAGTCTTTCTATTGGTGAGTTTGAGTTGGGGTTATAAGGTGTTGTGAAATGTATTTGTATGTTATGCATTGCGCATATTTCAGCAATAACTTCGTTATCGAATTTCGTGTCGGAGTCCGTTGTAATTTTCTTTGGTACTCCTATTACTGAAAATAGGCTTAGTAAAGCTTCAGCAATGTGTATGCTAGTTGAAGCGGCGAGTGGAATTGCTTGTGCATATTTAGTGAAGTTGTCTATTATGGTCAGGAAGGTTATACCTCCACTACTATAAAGGTCCATGAACATATGTTCCATTGGTCTATGTGGTGTGTCAGTTAAGGATAAAGGTAGTTTCAACGGGTTTCGTTCATATTTGCTTTTTAGGCATTTGTCACATTTATTAATGAATTTCTGTATTGAAGCTAACATGTTGGGCCAGTGATAATTTCTATGAATATGTTTATAGGTTTCCTGGATTCCTCTGTGTATTGTTTTACCTTCATGATATTTCCTTATTAAATCTGTTTGTTCGGAAATATTTTCTATAAGTGTGACTCTATTCATACATCTGATTAATTTTGGTCCACGATCACTGAATATTGTTTTGTATACTTCGCAGAACAGTGGATAGTATTCTTCGTGATGGAAAAAACAATGGAAAACTCTGTCTGGAATTGTGTGTTCTTTTAAGAATTGGATTATTTGGTTTTTAGTGTTATTTATTGGTATCCAGACATCTTTGATAATTGTTTTACCTTTGGATCTTTCTTCTACTCTGTATGCGTCACCGGGTGTCTTTCTGATGTGGAATTGTTTTAATTGTCTATCGATTGCATCATCTATCTGTGGTATTAGGTCTAGTGTGGATTCTAATTTGTTACCGTCCGTAGCTTTTTCCGTGTTATCTGGAACTTCGGGTGTAAGTGTTACTTGTGGCTGAATTACATTATCCGGGGTAGTAGGTAAACCTAATAGTGTGCGAATGTCGATGTCTGCTATGTCTATATTATCATTAGATGTGCTTGGTTGAGGATTGTCGCTAAGTTCATTATGATGTAGTATTTGAACTCTGGAAAGTGCATCGGCGTTTGTGTTTGCTTTTCCTTTTTTATACTGAACATTATAATTATATTCCGCTAATCTTAGGCGCCAACGTGTGAGTTTAGAGTTCGGATCTTTAATTGACATAATCCATGTAAGTGGACGGTGGTCTGTATATATGGTAAACTGTTTACCGTATAAATAAGGGCGAAAGTATTTAATGGCCCATACGATACTCAATAATTCTTTTTCTATGGTTGAGTATCTTTGTTCTGTTTCTGATAGTGTACGTGAAGCGTACGCTACTGGTTTATCTGAACCTATTTCTCCTTGCGATAGTACCGCGCCTATAGCTACATCCGAAGCATCTGTAGTTAATATGAAAGGTTTTTCGAAATCTGGATACTGAAGTATTGGTGCATTGATTAGTACTTCTTTACATTTTTCAAATGCTTGTGTATACTCAGGTGTAAGTGTTATCTTACTACCCTTTTTTAGGCATTTTGTTAGTGGTTTAGTAAGTTTTGCGAAATCCTGTATGAATTTTCTGTAGTAACCTACTAATCCTAGGAAGGATTTTATTTCTTTCTGTGTTTTAGGTAAGGGAAATTTTTTTACTGCAGCGATTTTGTCTTCGTTTGGCTGGAGGCCTTTATCTGTCAGTGTGTGTCCTAGAAATTTGACTTGTTTTTGTAAAAACTCCGATTTATTAAGTTGGATTTTGAGGTTATGTGTTCTGAATCTATCAAATACCTGTTTGCACTTGTCCAAGTGTTCCTGTAGGGATGTGGAATATATGATTACGTCATCTAAATATGTTAATACGTTGTCTAGGCCTCGTAATACTGAATCCATCAATCTCTGGAATGTACTTGGTGCGTTTTTCAAACCAAATGGCATTCTGAGAAATTCGTAGTGTCCGCGATCTATGGAGAATGCAGTTTTTTCAACGTCTTTTGGGTGCATTTCTACTTGATGGTAACCTGATGCTAGGTCAAGTGTGGTAAAGTATTGGGCACGACCTAATTTGTCTAGAATGTCATCAATGTTAGGTAGGGGATATTTATCTTCTATGGTCTTATCGTTTAGTTTTCTGTAATCTATAACTAGTCTATACTTTTGTTCCCCTGTAGCGTCTAACTTTTTGGGTACTATGTGTACTGGGCATGACCATGGTGAGTTACTCTGCTGAATTATGTTATTCTCCAAAAGTTGATTGATTTGTTTTTTAATTTCCTCTTTTTGTTTTGGTGCTTGTCTATAATTACGTACGAAAATAGGTTTATCGTCTGTTAATCTTAACTGATGTTTAATTTCGTGAGTAAATGTTAGCGGGATTTCTTCGCAATGAAAAATATCTCTATAATTATAACATAATTTTTTAATTTCTCGGTATTCTTCCGCGTTCATGTGATTTGTTCGCAATTTTTCTAAGTTTTGTTTCTGTAATCTGTCCAGTTCCTTACTATTATTTTTATTTGATTCTGGAGTCCTACTTTTTATTTTTAATTTCTGAAAGTTTAGGTGACAACTGTTTCTAAAGTTTATACTTTTATTAGAAGTGTTTATTACCGTCATTAGTGTGTTTCCTTTCTTTACTGTGATTAATGCCGGAGGGAAAATTAAACCATTTTTTGTTGTTTTTCTTTCTGAATAATATTCGCCTTCTTTATAATTACATAATAGGTTAATTACTTGCTCACATTTGGGTTTTATTTTCGTTTGTGATTTTATATCGTCTTTAATTGGTATATTTGCTTTATTGGTTCTGAGTACCATATTTTTAATATCTATTTTACATTTTAGTGGGACTAGTAAATCTAGACCTAGTAGTCCCATGAAGTCCGGGTCAAAGTTGAACATTAGAAATTTATGGGTAATTTCTTCTTTAAATAGGTTTATGGGAAGTTTAATATATGCTACTTGCTTATGTTTTGAAGTTGCGTGTGCTGTTTTTATGAAATGTGTCTCGTTTTTAATTTTTATGTCTATATTTGTTTTTTCTTCTAAAATTCGCGGATTTATTAAAGATTGTGAGGCACCTGTATCTAGTAAAAATCTGCCGCCTAGTTCGCTAATGTAGATGTAAGGGAGACGGTTATAGTTTTGAATGTTATTCATAAACACTATGTTGTTAGCTGATTTTCCAGCTCCGTGAGAAAATTTTCATCTTCCACTATATCGGACGCGTCTTCTGATTCTTGTTCTGGAGTTGCATCATCTATCTCATTTTCTTCTACTTCGTTTTGGAAATGAAGTTTTTTATGTTGATCTGAGTTATTACTGTTTTTATTGAATGGTTTCTTTTGAGGGACGGCCGGTTTGTTGAATTTACTATTCGAGTTAGGTTTGTAGCTATTTTTATTTTGTTCGCTACGTCTAGCCCTGAGTTTGACCTCTTCTTGTTTAGCTACCGTGATAGCCTGTTCTAGATTTTGTACACATTTTAGTTTTATTAGAATAGCTGTAATTGGATTTAACTTGTCTAAGAAAGTTTCTAGAGCCATTTGCTCATAATAATCTTTTTTGTCTGGATTAGCCGATATGAGAGTACTCATTAAGGACCTGATCTTGTCACCAAACGTGTCTATTGAATTATTATCACGTTTAATTATTATCACGTTTAATTATTATCAATTCTTGGACCAACTGGATTTCGGTCCTAAATTCACCGAATTTTTTTTGTAGGACGTATTTGATGTCCTCCCAGGATTTTGTACCGGGATTTTCGGATAAAGCTTCAACAGCTTTACCTGTGAGTTTATTTCTTATTAGACACGCTATGCACGCATCGTCTTTATTAGTTATGAGCCCCAGTGCATTTTCTACACCTTCTATGTAAAATGCTAGTGTTCTCCTGTTTCCGTCATAATTGGGTAACAGTTTCGAGAACGTAGAGTAGTCGGTGGGAATCGACTTCTCTTCAATCATAGGTTTCTCATCAAGTGTCTTCTTATCTTGAGCCATTTTAATCTCTTGAATCAGTTGACAACTATGTATGAGAGACAGCGATAAAAAGTTGTATTGCAGTGAATACTAATACTCCAACACAGATACACACAAAAAGTTGCTTATTGTTTAGTGTTTAGGAATAGAAAAAAAAAGGAATCTCGGGAATAATCAGATTAAATGCTTACCCCACGAGCATAGCCGATGAGAGGCTATTCGATGGTAGATGAGTCGTCCACGTCTTCTTGCTTCTGGTTTTGCTTTTTCTGCTGCCCGTCGTCTCTGCGAGCTGCCCACGGTAGGTTCTTGATCACGCCACGGATTCTAGGATTACGGAAATCTTCCTCTGGAACCGAAGAACGCGACGTACCGACTGCGCCAGTTAGGTTGTGGGCGGAGCCGAAAGGCTTTTTAAAAAGACAAGTGTTCAGCTTGAAGAACGGATTAAGACTGACTTTATTAAATGATAAGAATCTTATATACTATTGGTTTACAATGGGTCCTTATTCTAAGTGCTTTCCTGTTATCTTTATGATACCAGGAAAGTGTACGTGCTATCATATTTATTACCTAATTAACAATAAAGGTTATTGTCTAATAGCCTTGATAAGTGTATACAGTTGAGGTTACGCTTATATAACTCGATGCAGCAATTTTTTTTTTCAAAGTAAGGAATTGTTGTTTTTATAAGTAAGTAAGAAAGACAGAACAGCATCAGTGGTCAACATGTAACATGAAACTGCGACGCGTCACATTAACGCAAATTCTGAAACTAGAGTTTTTTCTCAGAGTAGATCGCGGACCTATAAATTTCCGGCTTTCTAATTAATTCTTATAAAAAGAAAACAGGCAGTCAAACTTTTCTTTTCCAACATATAAAAGACAGTGCAAAAAAATGCTCGGTTATTAATACAGGTGGATTTTGACAAACAAAAAACTACCTTAATGATTGCACTGTTCCATTGTCAACACTCAGCGCTGAGCGGAAGCCGCGCTTTACTTAGGCAGTATTTTATTTAGCTTTCACCTAGTGTCAGGGAAAGCCTGTAAATGATCAAGATTTAATTAAGTTAGATTTGTCAAATGTTAATTTAATTAGGTTATGGTGCAATATAGAAGGAGTATGGACAGTAAGAAAACACCGATAATTAATAATGCCACGAAACCGTTTACTTGAAAGAGAAAAATCAAAAGCCTAAAAATCTGACATATCAAATTCTAACATGCTTCAAACATCCGAGCAGAGACACATAACAATGAGGTCGGTACTAGATATATTAAAATGAAAAGAAGTCGAGGTTGTTTATCATTAAAGACGAAACTATGTGGTAGGAGTGAACCCTACAAGGTGATAAATTAATTTTAAAGGCAAATAAAAAGTTGTATTTACCGCCAAAAAATCTTAGACTACATTATCATAATTATGTTGTTAAGTAGATGTGGACAGCTAATTTTGAGTAAAGAATGTTGGCCGAATCGGACCTCAGGTCCCGTAATCCTGACACTTTTTTAATGTTGTTTGAAACTTCTTTGTAGTTTTGACACACTGATTTTGATACTTTAGTTTCTATTTTAACATGGAGTTTAACTCCATCTATAATCTAAAGGAAAGTATTTATAATATTATCGTTGCCTATTTTATTATGAAACCTACACCTATTCATTGTAGTCCAGCAATAAATATGTACATTGTTTATATAGCAGTACCTGCAACTACTTTTTTATCATTTTGCATTATCCTACTGTACAGCTAAGATAGTCATCAATGTCCAATATGTATAATAAGCCGTGGATTATCGTGAGTTACACCCACCCCATAACTATTTTTAATGGGTCACACGTATTTCACGCGTGCACCAGTTTACCTACAGTTTTAATTTTTTAATAACTAAAGGCTTCAAGTACCCTTTAGGCTACGCGCGTCAAAACCGTTTTGAAATTAGAAACCGTTTTTAATGTATTTTGACTTGGGGCCACAAAAAAGATGTTTAAGGGCTTTGAACACCATCACGGAAAAAATTGCCACCATTTGGAGATTTGTAGTCCTTTTTGTGTCCAGTTATATGGACAACGTATTGATCGGGGTCGCTTAACGCTAAGTCGCAGTATTCATCTCAATCTGGAAATAACAAATTAATTATTAGTAATTATATGTGTTGTAACAAGCCGAAAAAACAGATATTCCATTAAATTAACTGGCCAAACTTTACTCATCATCATCATATCAGCCGAAAGACGTTAAATATTCCGCCAAATGGGGGGCGGGCGGGTTGCCATAATCGCTACGCTTGGCAAGCGGGTGGGCGATCGCAGTGTAGCTGTAGCAATTCACCTACAGAGAATGCTGCTGCCCATTCTCTGGTGAGTCCGTTAGTCGCCTCTCACGAGACCCACGGGAAGTGATGGGATAAACTTTACTACGTGAAGTTAACATCTGTGAATTAAACCAACCATCTGTGAGGCCAAACTTTACCACGTGAATCTGCAAAAAACTGACGCCTGAAGGCCACTTTCTCGTACCAAACATTTTGCGAATCAATGCTGTTTTCTTAATTTGAGTTCCTATCTACCCAAGGGTAGTTGTCATGTTGATATTCTGCCATAAAAAATACCGCCCCTTAGGACCAACTATATACAACATGACAACGCCCAGAAATTGGAAAGAAAATATTACTGTATATAAAAATAAATAAAATACCATTACATTCTGATGTAATAGATAAATACCTGTTATAATGGTATGATATGATAATTTCTTACGCTAAATTGAAGCGCAAATAAGTCAACGGCCCACCTGATGTAAAGTGTTTGCCGCTGCCTAATTGCATCTGGTGCGTTACTGGAGCTTACCCTACTACAACTACTAATAATTAATAATACGTATGCGGGTGGAATTTGAATTAAAGCATGTAGAAAAATAATCTTAATGTCGATGCAGCAATTTTTTTTTTCAAAGTAAGGAATTGTTGTTTTTATAAGTAAGTAAGAAAGACAGAACAGCATCAGTGGTCAACATGTAACATGAAACTGCGACGCGTCACATTAACGCAAATTCTGAAACTAGAGTTTTTTCTCAGAGTAGATCGCGGACCTATAAATTTCCGGCTTTCTAATTAATTCTTATAAAAAGAAAACAGGCAGTCAAACTTTTCTTTTCCAACATATAAAAGACAGTGCAAAAAAATGCTCGGTTATTAATACAGGTGGATTTTGACAAACAAAAAACTACCTTAATGATTGCACTGTTCCATTGTCAACACTCAGCGCTGAGCGGAAGCCGCGCTTTACTTAGGCAGTATTTTATTTAGCTTTCACCTAGTGTCAGGGAAAGCCTGTAAATGATCAAGATTTAATTAAGTTAGATTTGTCAAATGTTAATTTAATTAGGTTATGGTGCAATATAGAAGGAGTATGGACAGTAAGAAAACACCGATAATTAATAATGCCACGAAACCGTTTACTTGAAAGAGAAAAATCAAAAGCCTAAAAATCTGACATATCAAATTCTAACATGCTGCAAACATCCGAGCAGAGACACATAACAATGAGGTCGGTACTAGATATATTAAAATGAAAAGAAGTCGAGGTTGTTTATCATTAAAGACGAAACTATGTGGTAGGAGTGAACCCTACAAGGTGATAAATTAATTTTAAAGGCAAATAAAAAGTTGTATTTACCGCCAAAAAATCTTAGACTACATTATCATAATTATGTTGTTAAGTAGATGTGGACAGCTAATTTTGAGTAAAGAATGTTGGCCGAATCGGACCTCAGGTCCCGTAATCCTGACACTTTTTTAATGTTGTTTGAAACTTCTTTGTAGTTTTGACACACTGATTTTGATACTTTAGTTTCTATTTTAACATGGAGTTTAACTCCATCTATAATCTAAAGGAAAGTATTTATAATATTATCGTTGCCTATTTTATTATGAAACCTACACCTATTCATTGTAGTCCAGCAATAAATATGTACATTGTTTATATAGCAGTACCTGCAACTACTTTTTTATCATTTTGCATTATCCTACTGTACAGCTAAGATAGTCATCAATGTCCAATATGTATAATAAGCCGTGGATTATCGTGAGTTACACCCACCCCATAACTATTTTTAATGGGTCACACGTATTTCACGCGTGCACCAGTTTACCTACAGTTTTAATTTTTTAATAACTAAAGGCTTCAAGTACCCTTTAGGCTACGCGCGTCAAAACCGTTTTGAAATTAGAAACCGTTTTTAATGTTTTTTGACTTGGGGCCACAAAAAAGATGTTTAAGGGCTTTGAACACCATCACGGAAAAAATTGCCACCATTTGGACATTTGTAGTCCTTTTTGTGTCCAGTTATATGGACAACGTATTGATCGGGGTCGCTTAACGCTAAGTCGCAGTATTCATCTCAATCTGGAAATAACAAATTAATTATTAGTAATTATATGTGTTGTAACAAGCCGAAAAAACAGATATTCCATTAAATTAACTGGCCAAACTTTACTCATCATCATCATATCAGCCGAAAGACGTTAAATATTCCGCCAAATGGGGGGCGGGCGGGTTGCCATAATCGCTACGCTTGGCAAGCGGGTGGGCGATCGCAGTGTAGCTGTAGCAATTCACCTACAGAGAATGCTGCTGCCCATTCTCTGGTGAGTCCGTTAGTCGCCTCTCACGAGACCCACGGGAAGTGATGGGATAAACTTTACTACGTGAAGTTAACATCTGTGAATTAAACCAACCATCTGTGAGGCCAAACTTTACCACGTGAATCTGCAAAAAACTGACGCCTGAAGGCCACTTTCTCGTACCAAACATTTTGCGAATCAATGCTGTTTTCTTAATTTGAGTTCCTATCTACCCAAGGGTAGTTGTCATGTTGATATTCTGCCATAAAAAATACCGCCCCTTAGGACCAACTATATACAACATGACAACGCCCAGAAATTGGAAAGAAAATATTACTGTATATAAAAATAAATAAAATACCATTACATTCTGATGTAATAGATAAATACCTGTTATAATGGTATGATATGATAATTTCTTACGCTAAATTGAAGCGCAAATAAGTCAACGGCCCACCTGATGTAAAGTGTTTGCCGCTGCCTAATTGCATCTGGTGCGTTACTGGAGCTTACCCTACTACAACTACTAATAATTAATAATACGTATGCGGGTGGAATTTGAATTAAAGCATGTAGAAAAATAATCTTAATGTCGATGCAGCAATTTTTTTTTTCAAAGTAAGGAATTGTTGTTTTTATAAGTAAGTAAGAAAGACAGAACAGCATCAGTGGTCAACATGTAACATGAAACTGCGACGCGTCACATTAACGCAAATTCTGAAACTAGAGTTTTTTCTCAGAGTAGATCGCGGACCTATAAATTTCCGGCTTTCTAATTAATTCTTATAAAAAGAAAACAGGCAGTCAAACTTTTCTTTTCCAACATATAAAAGACAGTGCAAAAAAATGCTCGGTTATTAATACAGGTGGATTTTGACAAACAAAAAACTACCTTAATGATTGCACTGTTCCATTGTCAACACTCAGCGCTGAGCGGAAGCCGCGCTTTACTTAGGCAGTATTTTATTTAGCTTTCACCTAGTGTCAGGGAAAGCCTGTAAATGATCAAGATTTAATTAAGTTAGATTTGTCAAATGTTAATTTAATTAGGTTATGGTGCAATATAGAAGGAGTATGGACAGTAAGAAAACACCGATAATTAATAATGCCACGAAACCGTTTACTTGAAAGAGAAAAATCAAAAGCCTAAAAATCTGACATATCAAATTCTAACATGCTGCAAACATCCGAGCAGAGACACATAACAATGAGGTCGGTACTAGATATATTAAAATGAAAAGAAGTCGAGGTTGTTTATCATTAAAGACGAAACTATGTGGTAGGAGTGAACCCTACAAGGTGATAAATTAATTTTAAAGGCAAATAAAAAGTTGTATTTACCGCCAAAAAATCTTAGACTACATTATCATAATT
Source organism: Melanchra persicariae (assembly GCA_947386135.1). Lineage (NCBI taxonomy): Eukaryota > Metazoa > Arthropoda > Insecta > Lepidoptera > Noctuidae > Melanchra > Melanchra persicariae. Next base: position 34,201,437 of record OX376643.1, read on the forward strand.
ATGTTGTTAAGTAGATGTGGACAGCTAATTTTGAGTAAAGAATGTTGGCCGAATCGGACCTCAGGTCCCGTAATCCTGACACTTTTTTAATGTTGTTTGAAACTTCTTTGTAGTTTTGACACACTGATTTTGATACTTTAGTTTCTATTTTAACATGGAGTTTAACTCCATCTATAATCTAAAGGAAAGTATTTATAATATTATCGTTGCCTATTTTATTATGAAACCTACACCTATTCATTGTAGTCCAGCAATAAATATGTACATTGTTTATATAGCAGTACCTGCAACTACTTTTTTATCATTTTGCAGTATCCTACTGTTCAGCTAAGATAGTCATCAATGTCCAATATGTATAATAAGCCGTGGATTATCGTGAGTTACACCCACCCCATAACTATTTTTAATGGGTCACACGTATTTCACGCGTGCACCAGTTTACCTACAGTTTTAATTTTTTAATAACTAAAGGCTTCAAGTACCCTTTAGGCTACGCGCGTCAAAACCGTTTTGAAATTAGAAACCGTTTTTAATGTTTTTTGACTTGGGGCCACAAAAAAGATGTTTAAGGGCTTTGAACACCATCACGGAAAAAATTGCCACCATTTGGACATTTGTAGTCCTTTTTGTGTCCAGTTATATGGATAACGTATTGATCGGGGTCGCTTAACGCTAAGTCGCAGTATTCATCTCAATCTGGAAATAACAAATTAATTATTAGTAATTATATGTGTTGTAACAAGCCGAAAAAACAGATATTCCATTAAATTAACTGGCCAAACTTTACTCATCATCATCATATCAGCCGAAAGACGTTAAATATTCCGCCAAATGGGGGGCGGGCGGGTTGCCATAATCGCTACGCTTGGCAAGCGGGTGGGCGATCGCAGTGTAGCTGTAGCAATTCACCTACAGAGAATGCTGCTGCCCATTCTCTGGTGAGTCCGTTAGTCGCCTCTCACGAGACCCACGGGAAGTGATGGGATAAACTTTACTACGTGAAGTTAACATCTGTGAATTAAACCAACCATCTGTGAGGCCAAACTTTACCACGTGAATCTGCAAAAAACTGACGCCTGAAGGCCACTTTCTCGTACCAAACATTTTGCGAATCAATGCTGTTTTCTTAATTTGAGTTCCTATCTACCCAAGGGTAGTTGTCATGTTGATATTCTGCCATAAAAAATACCGCCCCTTAGGACCAACTATATACAACATGACAACGCCCAGAAATTGGAAAGAAAATATTACTGTATATAAAAATAAATAAAATACTATTACATTCTGATGTAATAGATAAATACCTGTTATAATAGTATGATATGATAATTTCTTACGCTAAATTGAAGCGCAAATAAGTCAACGGCCCACCTGATGTAAAGTGTTTGCCGCTGCCTAATTGCATCTGGTGCGTTACTGGAGCTTACCCTACTACAACTACTAATAATTAATAATACGTATGCGGGTGGAATTTGAATTAAGGCATGTAGAAAAATAATCTTAATGTCGATGCAGCAATTTTTTTTTTCAAAGTAAGGAATTGTTGTTTTTATAAGTAAGTAAGAAAGACAGAACAGCATCAGTGGTCAACATGTAACATGAAACTGCGACGCGTCACATTAACGCAAATTCTGAAACTAGAGTTTTTTCTCAGAGTAGATCGCGGACCTATAAATTTCCGGCTTTCTAATTAATTCTTATAAAAAGAAAACAGGCAGTCAAACTTTTCTTTTCCAACATATAAAAGACAGTGCAAAAAAATGCTCGGTTATTAATACAGGTGGATTTTGACAAACAAAAAACTACCTTAATGATTGCACTGTTCCATTGTCAACACTCAGCGCTGAGCGGAAGCCGCGCTTTACTTAGGCAGTATTTTATTTAGCTTTCACCTAGTGTCAGGGAAAGCCTGTAAATGATCAAGATTTAATTAAGTTAGATTTGTCAAATGTTAATTTAATTAGGTTATGGTGCAATATAGAAGGAGTATGGACAGTAAGAAAACACCGATAATTAATAATGCCACGAAACCGTTTACTTGAAAGAGAAAAATCAAAAGCCTAAAAATCTGACATATCAAATTCTAACATGCTTCAAACATCCGAGCAGAGACACATAACAATGAGGTCGGTACTAGATATATTAAAATGAAAAGAAGTCGAGGTTGTTTATCATTAAAGACGAAACTATGTGGTAGGAGTGAACCCTACAAGGTGATAAATTAATTTTAAAGGCAAATAAAAAGTTGTATTTACCGCCAAAAAATCTTAGACTACATTATCATAATTATGTTGTTAAGTAGATGTGGACAGCTAATTTTGAGTAAAGAATGTTGGCCGAATCGGACCTCAGGTCCCGTAATCCTGACACTTTTTTAATGTTGTTTGAAACTTCTTTGTAGTTTTGACACACTGATTTTGATACTTTAGTTTCTATTTTAACATGGAGTTTAACTCCATCTATAATCTAAAGGAAAGTATTTATAATATTATCGTTGCCTATTTTATTATGAAACCTACACCTATTCATTGTAGTCCAGCAATAAATATGTACATTGTTTATATAGCAGTACCTGCAACTACTTTTTTATCATTTTGCATTATCCTACTGTACAGCTAAGATAGTCATCAATGTCCAATATGTATAATAAGCCGTGGATTATCGTGAGTTACACCCACCCCACAACTATTTTTAATGGGTCACACGTATTTCACGCGTGCACCAGTTTACCTACAGTTTTAATTTTTTAATAACTAAAGGCTTCAAGTACCCTTTAGGCTACGCGCATCAAAACCGTTTTGAAATTAGAAACCGTTTTTAATGTTTTTTGACTTGGGGCCACAAAAAAGATGTTTAAGGGCTTTGAACACCATCACGGAAAAAATTGCCCCCATTTGGACATTTGTAGTCCTTTTTGTGTCCAGTTATATGGACAACGTATTGATCGGGGTCGCTTAACGCTAAGTCGCAGTATTCATCTCAATCTGGAAATAACAAATTAATTATTAGTAATTATATTTGTTGTAACAAGCCGAAAAAACAGATATTCCATTAAATTAACTGGCCAACCTTTACTCATCATCATCATATCAGCCGAAAGACGTTAAATATTCCGCCAAATGGGGGGCGGGCGGGTTGCCATAATCGCTACGCTTGGCAAGCGGGTGGGCGATCGCAGTGTAGCTGTAGCAATTCACCTACAGAGAATGCTGCTGCCCATTCTCTGGTGAGTCCGTTAGTCGCCTCTCACGAGACCCACGGGAAGTGATGGGATAAACTTTACTACGTGAAGTTAACATCTGTGAATTAAACCAACCATCTGTGAGGCCAAACTTTACCACGTGAATCTGCAAAAAACTGACGCCTGAAGGCCACTTTCTCGTACCAAACATTTTGCGAATCAATGCTGTTTTCTTAATTTGAGTTCCTATCTACCCAAGGGTAGTTGTCATGTTGATATTCTGCCATAAAAAATACCGCCCCTTAGGACCAACTATATACAACATGACAACGCCCAGAAATTGGAAAGAAAATATTACTGTATATAAAAATAAATAAAATACCATTACATTCTGATGTAATAGATAAATACCTGTTATAATGGTATGATATGATAATTTCTTACGCTAAATTGAAGCGCAAATAAGTCAACGGCCCACCTGATGTAAAGTGTTTGCCGCTGCCTAATTGCATCTGGTGCGTTACTGGAGCTTACCCTACTACAACTACTAATAATTAATAATACGTATGCGGGTGGAATTTGAATTAAAGCATGTAGAAAAATAATCTTAATGTCGATGCAGCAATTTTTTTTTTCAAAGTAAGGAATTGTTGTTTTTATAAGTAAGTAAGAAAGACAGAACAGCATCAGTGGTCAACATGTAACATGAAACTGCGACGCGTCACATTAACGCAAATTCTGAAACTAGAGTTTTTTCTCAGAGTAGATCGCGGACCTATAAATTTCCGGCTTTCTAATTAATTCTTATAAAAAGAAAACAGGCAGTCAAACTTTTCTTTTCCAACATATAAAAGACAGTGCAAAAAAATGCTCGGTTATTAATACAGGTGGATTTTGACAAACAAAAAACTACCTTAATGATTGCACTGTTCCATTGTCAACACTCAGCGCTGAGCGGAAGCCGCGCTTTACTTAGGCAGTATTTTATTTAGCTTTCACCTAGTGTCAGGGAAAGCCTGTAAATGATCAAGATTTAATTAAGTTAGATTTGTCAAATGTTAATTTAATTAGGTTATGGTGCAATATAGAAGGAGTATGGACAGTAAGAAAACACCGATAATTAATAATGCCACGAAACCGTTTACTTGAAAGAGAAAAATCAAAAGCCTAAAAATCTGACATATCAAATTCTAACATGCTGCAAACATCCGAGCAGAGACACATAACAATGAGGTCGGTACTAGATATATTAAAATGAAAAGAAGTCGAGGTTGTTTATCATTAAAGACGAAACTATGTGGTAGGAGTGAACCCTACAAGGTGATAAATTAATTTTAAAGGCAAATAAAAAGTTGTATTTACCGCCAAAAAATCTTAGACTACATTATCATAATTATGTTGTTAAGTAGATGTGGACAGCTAATTTTGAGTAAAGAATGTTGGCCGAATCGGACCTCAGGTCCCGTAATCCTGACACTTTTTTAATGTTGTTTGAAACTTCTTTGTAGTTTTGACACACTGATTTTGATACTTTAGTTTCTATTTTAACATGGAGTTTAACTCCATCTATAATCTAAAGGAAAGTATTTATAATATTATCGTTGCCTATTTTATTATGAAACCTACACCTATTCATTGTAGTCCAGCAATAAATATGTACATTGTTTATATAGCAGTACCTGCAACTACTTTTTTATCATTTTGCAGTATCCTACTGTTCAGCTAAGATAGTCATCAATGTCCAATATGTATAATAAGCCGTGGATTATCGTGAGTTACACCCACCCCATAACTATTTTTAATGGGTCACACGTATTTCACGCGTGCACCAGTTTACCTACAGTTTTAATTTTTTAATAACTAAAGGCTTCAAGTACCCTTTAGGCTACGCGCGTCAAAACCGTTTTGAAATTAGAAACCGTTTTTAATGTTTTTTGACTTGGGGCCACAAAAAAGATGTTTAAGGGCTTTGAACACCATCACGGAAAAAATTGCCACCATTTGGACATTTGTAGTCCTTTTTGTGTCCAGTTATATGGACAACGTATTGATCGGGGTCGCTTAACGCTAAGTCGCAGTATTCATCTCAATCTGGAAATAACAAATTAATTATTAGTAATTATATGTGTTGTAACAAGCCGAAAAAACAGATATTCCATTAAATTAACTGGCCAAACTTTACTCATCATCATCATATCAGCCGAAAGACGTTAAATATTCCGCCAAATGGGGGGCGGGCGGGTTGCCATAATCGCTACGCTTGGCAAGCGGGTGGGCGATCGCAGTGTAGCTGTAGCAATTCACCTACAGAGAATGCTGCTGCCCATTCTCTGGTGAGTCCGTTAGTCGCCTCTCACGAGACCCACGGGAAGTGATGGGATAAACTTTACTACGTGAAGTTAACATCTGTGAATTAAACCAACCATCTGTGAGGCCAAACTTTACCACGTGAATCTGCAAAAAACTGACGCCTGAAGGCCACTTTCTCGTACCAAACATTTTGCGAATCAATGCTGTTTTCTTAATTTGAGTTCCTATCTACCCAAGGGTAGTTGTCATGTTGATATTCTGCCATAAAAAATACCGCCCCTTAGGACCAACTATATACAACATGACAACGCCCAGAAATTGGAAAGAAAATATTACTGTATATAAAAATAAATAAAATACCATTACATTCTGATGTAATAGATAAATACCTGTTATAATGGTATGATATGATAATTTCTTACGCTAAATTGAAGCGCAAATAAGTCAACGGCCCACCTGATGTAAAGTGTTTGCCGCTGCCTAATTGCATCTGGTGCGTTACTGGAGCTTACCCTACTACAACTACTAATAATTAATAATACGTATGCGGGTGGAATTTGAATTAAAGCATGTAGAAAAATAATCTTAATGTCGATGCAGCAATTTTTTTTTTCAAAGTAAGGAATTGTTGTTTTATATAAGTAAGTAAGAAAGACAGAACAGCATCAGTGGTCAACATGTAACATGAAACTGCGACGCGTCACATTAACGCAAATTCTGAAACTAGAGTTTTTTCTCAGAGTAGATCGCGGACCTATAAATTTCCGGCTTTCTAATTAATTCTTATAAAAAGAAAACAGGCAGTCAAACTTTTCGTTTCCAACATATAAAAGACAGTGCAAAAAAATGCTCGGTTATTAATACAGGTGGATTTTGACAAACAAGAAACTACCTTAATGATTGCACTGTTCCATTGTCAACACTCAGCGCTGAGCGGAAGCCGCGCTTTACTTAGGCAGTATTTTATTTAGCTTTCACCTAGTGTCAGGGAAAGCCTGTAAATGATCAAGATTTAATTAAGTTAGATTTGTCAAATGTTAATTTAATTAGGTTATGGTGCAATATAGAAGGAGTATGGACAGTAAGAAAACACCGATAATTAATAATGCCACGAAACCGTTTACTTGAAAGAGAAAAATCAAAAGCCTAAAAATCTGACATATCAAATTCTAACATGCTTCAAACATCCGAGCAGAGACACATAACAATGAGGTCGGTACTAGATATATTAAAATGAAAAGAAGTCGAGGTTGTTTATCATTAAAGACGAAACTATGTGGTAGGAGTGAACCCTACAAGGTGATAAATTAATTTTAAAGGCAAATAAAAAGTTGTATTTACCGCCAAAAAATCTTAGACTACATTATCATAATTATGTTGTTAAGTAGATGTGGACAGCTAATTTTGAGTAAAGAATGTTGGCCGAATCGGACCTCAGGTCCCGTAATCCTGACACTTTTTTAATGTTGTTTGAAACTTCTTTGTAGTTTTGACACACTGATTTTGATACTTTAGTTTCTATTTTAACATGGAGTTTAACTCCATCTATAATCTAAAGGAAAGGATTTATAATATTATCGTTGCCTATTTTATTATGAAACCTACACCTATTCATTGTAGTCCAGCAATAAATATGTACATTGTTTATATAGCAGTACCTGCAACTACTTTTTTATCATTTTGCATTATCCTACTGTACAGCTAAGATAGTCATCAATGTCCAATATGTATAATAAGCCGTGGATTATCGTGAGTTACACCCACCCCATAACTATTTTTAATGGGTCACACGTATTTCACGCGTGCACCAGTTTACCTACAGTTTTAATTTTTTAATAACTAAAGGCTTCAAGTACCCTTTAGGCTACGCGCGTCAAAACCGTTTTGAAATTAGAAACCGTTTTTAATGTTTTTTGACTTGGGGCCACAAAAAAGATGTTTAAGGGCTTTGAACACCATCACGGAAAAAATTGCCACCATTTGGGCATTTGTAGTCCTTTTTGTGTCCAGTTATATGGACAACGTATTGATCGGGGTCGCTTAACGCTAAGTCGCAGTATTCATCTCAATCTGGAAATAACAAATTAATTATTAGTAATTATATGTGTTGTAACAAGCCGAAAAAACAGATATTCCATTAAATTAACTGGCCAAACTTTACTCATCATCATCATATCAGCCGAAAGACGTTAAATATTCCGCCAAATGGGGGGCGGGCGGGTTGCCATAATCGCTACGCTTGGCAAGCGGGTGGGCGATCGCAGTGTAGCTGTAGCAATTCACCTACAGAGAATGCTGCTGCCCATTCTCTGGTGAGTCCGTTAGTCGCCTCTCACGAGACCCACGGGAAGTGATGGGATAAACTTTACTACGTGAAGTTAACATCTGTGAATTAAACCAACCATCTGTGAGGCCAAACTTTACCACGTGAATCTGCAAAAAACTGACGCCTGAAGGCCACTTTCTCGTACCAAACATTTTGCGAATCAATGCTGTTTTCTTAATTTGAGTTCCTATCTACCCAAGGGTAGTTGTCATGTTGATATTCTGCCATAAAAAATACCGCCCCTTAGGACCAACTATATACAACATGACAACGCCCAGAAATTGGAAAGAAAATATTACTGTATATAAAAATAAATAAAATACCATTACATTCTGATGTAATAGATAAATACCTGTTATAATGGTATGATATGATAATTTCTTACGCTAAATTGAAGCGCAAATAAGTCAACGGCCCACCTGATGTAAAGTGTTTGCCGCTGCCTAATTGCATCTGGTGCGTTACTGGAGCTTACCCTACTACAACTACTAATAATTAATAATACGTATGCGGGTGGAATTTGAATTAAAGCATGAAGAAAAATAATCTTAATGTCGATGCAGCAATTTTTTTTTTCAAAGTAAGGAATTGTTGTTTTATATAAGTAAGTAAGAAAGACAGAACAGCATCAGTGGTCAACATGTAACATGAAACTGCGACGCGTCACATTAACGCAAATTCTGAAACTAGAGTTTTTTCTCAGAGTAGATCGCGGACCTATAAATTTCCGGCTTTCTAATTAATTCTTATAAAAAGAAAACAGGCAGTCAAACTTTTCGTTTCCAACATATAAAAGACAGTGCAAAAAAATGCTCGGTTATTAATACAGGTGGATTTTGACAAACAAAAAACTACCTTAATGATTGCACTGTTCCATTGTCAACACTCAGCGCTGAGCGGAAGCCGCGCTTTACTTAGGCAGTATTTTATTTAGCTTTCACCTAGTGTCAGGGAAAGCCTGTAAATGATCAAGATTTAATTAAGTTAGATTTGTCAAATGTTAATTTAATTAGGTTATGGTGCAATATAGAAGGAGTATGGACAGTAAGAAAACACCGATAATTAATAATGCCACGAAACCGTTTACTTGAAAGAGAAAAATCAAAAGCCTAAAAATCTGACATATCAAATTCTAACATGCTTCAAACATCCGAGCAGAGACACATAACAATGAGGTCGGTACTAGATATATTAAAATGAAAAGAAGTCGAGGTTGTTTATCATTAAAGACGAAACTATGTGGTAGGAGTGAACCCTACAAGGTGATAAATTAATTTTAAAGGCAAATAAAAAGTTGTGTTTACCGCAAAAAAATCTTAGACTACATTATCATAATTATGTTGTTAAGTAGATGTGGACAGCTAATTTTGAGTAAAGAATGTTGGCCGAATCGGACCTCAGGTCCCGTAATCCTGACACTTTTTTAATGTTGTTTGAAACTTCTTTGTAGTTTTGACACACTGATTTTGATACTTTAGTTTCTATTTTAACATGGAGTTTAACTCCATCTATAATCTAAAGGAAAGGATTTATAATATTATCGTTGCCTATTTTATTATGAAACCTACACCTATTCATTGTAGTCCAGCAATAAATATGTACATTGTTTATATAGCAGTACCTGCAACTACTTTTTTATCATTTTGCATTATCCTACTGTACAGCTAAGATAGTCATCAATGTCCAATATGTATAATAAGCCGTGGATTATCGTGAGTTACACCCACCCCATAACTATTTTTAATGGGTCACACGTATTTCACGCGTGCACCAGTTTACCTACAGTTTTAATTTTTTAATAACTAAAGGCTTCAAGTACCCTTTAGGCTACGCGCGTCAAAACCGTTTTGAAATTAGAAACCGTTTTTAATGTTTTTTGACTTGGGGCCACAAAAAAGATGTTTAAGGGCTTTGAACACCATCACGGAAAAAATTGCCACCATTTGGACATTTGTAGTCCTTTTTGTGTCCAGTTATATGGACAACGTATTGATCGGGGTCGCTTAACGCTAAGTCGCAGTATTCATCTCAATCTGGAAATAACAAATTAATTATTAGTAATTATATGTGTTGTAACAAGCCGAAAAAACAGATATTCCATTAAATTAACTGGCCAAACTTTACTCATCATCATCATATCAGCCGAAAGACGTTAAATATTCCGCCAAATGGGGGGCGGGCGGGTTGCCATAATCGCTACGCTTGGCAAGCGGGTGGGCGATCGCAGTGTAGCTGTAGCAATTCACCTACAGAGAATGCTGCTGCCCATTCTCTGGTGAGTCCGTTAGTCGCCTCTCACGAGACCCACGGGAAGTGATGGGATAAACTTTACTACGTGAAGTTAACATCTGTGAATTAAACCAACCATCTGTGAGGCCAAACTTTACCACGTGAATCTGCAAAAAACTGACGCCTGAAGGCCACTTTCTCGTACCAAACATTTTGCGAATCAATGCTGTTTTCTTAATTTGAGTTCCTATCTACCCAAGGGTAGTTGTCATGTTGATATTCTGCCATAAAAATACCGCCCCTTAGGACCAACTATATACAACATGACAACGCCCAGAAATTGGAAAGAAAATATTACTGTATATAAAAATAAATAAAATACCATTACATTCTGATGTAATAGATAAATACCTGTTATAATGGTATGATATGATAATTTCTTACGCTAAATTGAAGCGCAAATAAGTCAACGGCCCACCTGATGTAAAGTGTTTGCCGCTGCCTAATTGCATCTGGTGCGTTACTGGAGCTTACCCTACTACAACTACTAATAATTAATAATACGTATGCGGGTGGAATTTGAATTAAAGCATGTAGAAAAATAATCTTAATGTCGATGCAGCAATTTTTTTTTTCAAAGTAAGGAATTGTTGTTTTATATAAGTAAGTAAGAAAGACAGAACAGCATCAGTGGTCAACATGTAACATGAAACTGCGACGCGTCACATTAACGCAAATTCTGAAACTAGAGTTTTTTCTCAGAGTAGATCGCGGACCTATAAATTTCCGGCTTTCTAATTAATTCTTATAAAAAGAAAACAGGCAGTCAAACTTTTCTTTTCCAACATATAAAAGACAGTGCAAAAAAATGCTCGGTTATTAATACAGGTGGATTTTGACAAACAAAAAACTACCTTAATGATTGCACTGTTCCATTGTCAACACTCAGCGCTGAGCGGAAGCCGCGCTTTACTTAGGCAGTATTTTATTTAGCTTTCACCTAGTGTCAGGGAAAGCCTGTAAATGATCAAGATTTAATTAAGTTAGATTTGTCAAATGTTAATTTAATTAGGTTATGGTGCAATATAGAAGGAGTATGGACAGTAAGAAAACACCGATAATTAATAATGCCACGAAACCGTTTACTTGAAAGAGAAAAATCAAAAGCCTAAAAATCTGACATATCAAATTCTAACATGCTTCAAACATCCGAGCAGAGACACATAACAATGAGGTCGGTACTAGATATATTAAAATGAAAAGAAGTCGAGGTTGTTTATCATTAAAGACGAAACTATGTGGTAGGAGTGAACCCTACAAGGTGATAAATTAATTTTAAAGGCAAATAAAAAGTTGTATTTACCGCCAAAAAATCTTAGACTACATTATCATAATTATGTTGTTAAGTAGATGTGGACAGCTAATTTTGAGTAAAGAATGTTGGCCGAATCGGACCTCAGGTCCCGTAATCCTGACACTTTTTTAATGTTGTTTGAAACTTCTTTGTAGTTTTGACACACTGATTTTGATACTTTAGTTTCTATTTTAACATGGAGTTTAACTCCATCTATAATCTAAAGGAAAGGATTTATAATATTATCGTTGCCTATTTTATTATGAAACCTACACCTATTCATTGTAGTCCAGCAATAAATATGTACATTGTTTATATAGCAGTACCTGCAACTACTTTTTTATCATTTTGCATTATCCTACTGTACAGCTAAGATAGTCATCAATGTCCAATATGTATAATAAGCCGTGGATTATCGTGAGTTACACCCACCCCATAACTATTTTTAATGGGTCACACGTATTTCACGCGTGCACCAGTTTACCTACAGTTTTAATTTTTTAATAACTAAAGGCTTCAAGTACCCTTTAGGCTACGCGCGTCAAAACCGTTTTGAAATTAGAAACCGTTTTTAATGTTTTTTGACTTGGGGCCACAAAAAAGATGTTTAAGGGCTTTGAACACCATCACGGAAAAAATTGCCACCATTTGGACATTTGTAGTCCTTTTTGTGTCCAGTTATATGGATAACGTATTGATCGGGGTCGCTTAACGCTAAGTCGCAGTATTCATCTCAATCTGGAAATAACAAATTAATTATTAGTAATTATATGTGTTGTAACAAGCCGAAAAAACAGATATTCCATTAAATTAACTGGCCAAACTTTACTCATCATCATCATATCAGCCGAAAGACGTTAAATATTCCGCCAAATGGGGGGCGGGCGGGTTGCCATAATCGCTACGCTTGGCAAGCGGGTGGGCGATCGCAGTGTAGCTGTAGCAATTCACCTACAGAGAATGCTGCTGCCCATTCTCTGGTGAGTCCGTTAGTCGCCTCTCACGAGACCCACGGGAAGTGATGGGATAAACTTTACTACGTGAAGTTAACATCTGTGAATTAAACCAACCATCTGTGAGGCCAAACTTTACCACGTGAATCTGCAAAAAACTGACGCCTGAAGGCCACTTTCTCGTACCAAACATTTTGCGAATCAATGCTGTTTTCTTAATTTGAGTTCCTATCTACCCAAGGGTAGTTGTCATGTTGATATTCTGCCATAAAAAATACCGCCCCTTAGGACCAACTATATACAACATGACAACGCCCAGAAATTGGAAAGAAAATATTACTGTATATAAAAATAAATAAAATACTATTACATTCTGATGTAATAGATAAATACCTGTTATAATAGTATGATATGATAATTTCTTACGCTAAATTGAAGCGCAAATAAGTCAACGGCCCACCTGATGTAAAGTGTTTGCCGCTGCCTAATTGCATCTGGTGCGTTACTGGAGCTTACCCTACTACAACTACTAATAATTAATAATACGTATGCGGGTGGAATTTGAATTAAGGCATGTAGAAAAATAATCTTAATGTCGATGCAGCAATTTTTTTTTTCAAAGTAAGGAATTGTTGTTTTTATAAGTAAGTAAGAAAGACAGAACAGCATCAGTGGTCAACATGTAACATGAAACTGCGACGCGTCACATTAACGCAAATTCTGAAACTAGAGTTTTTTCTCAGAGTAGATCGCGGACCTATAAATTTCCGGCTTTCTAATTAATTCTTATAAAAAGAAAACAGGCAGTCAAACTTTTCTTTTCCAACATATAAAAGACAGTGCAAAAAAATGCTCGGTTATTAATACAGGTGGATTTTGACAAACAAAAAACTACCTTAATGATTGCACTGTTCCATTGTCAACACTCAGCGCTGAGCGGAAGCCGCGCTTTACTTAGGCAGTATTTTATTTAGCTTTCACCTAGTGTCAGGGAAAGCCTGTAAATGATCAAGATTTAATTAAGTTAGATTTGTCAAATGTTAATTTAATTAGGTTATGGTGCAATATAGAAGGAGTATGGACAGTAAGAAAACACCGATAATTAATAATGCCACGAAACCGTTTACTTGAAAGAGAAAAATCAAAAGCCTAAAAATCTGACATATCAAATTCTAACATGCTTCAAACATCCGAGCAGAGACACATAACAATGAGGTCGGTACTAGATATATTAAAATGAAAAGAAGTCGAGGTTGTTTATCATTAAAGACGAAACTATGTGGTAGGAGTGAACCCTACAAGGTGATAAATTAATTTTAAAGGCAAATAAAAAGTTGTATTTACCGCCAAAAAATCTTAGACTACATTATCATAATTATGTTGTTAAGTAGATGTGGACAGCTAATTTTGAGTAAAGAATGTTGGCCGAATCGGACCTCAGGTCCCGTAATCCTGACACTTTTTTAATGTTGTTTGAAACTTCTTTGTAGTTTTGACACACTGATTTTGATACTTTAGTTTCTATTTTAACATGGAGTTTAACTCCATCTATAATCTAAAGGAAAGTATTTATAATATTATCGTTGCCTATTTTATTATGAAACCTACACCTATTCATTGTAGTCCAGCAATAAATATGTACATTGTTTATATAGCAGTACCTGCAACTACTTTTTTATCATTTTGCATTATCCTACTGTACAGCTAAGATAGTCATCAATGTCCAATATGTATAATAAGCCGTGGATTATCGTGAGTTACACCCACCCCACAACTATTTTTAATGGGTCACACGTATTTCACGCGTGCACCAGTTTACCTACAGTTTTAATTTTTTAATAACTAAAGGCTTCAAGTACCCTTTAGGCTACGCGCATCAAAACCGTTTTGAAATTAGAAACCGTTTTTAATGTTTTTTGACTTGGGGCCACAAAAAAGATGTTTAAGGGCTTTGAACACCATCACGGAAAAAATTGCCCCCATTTGGACATTTGTAGTCCTTTTTGTGTCCAGTTATATGGACAACGTATTGATCGGGGTCGCTTAACGCTAAGTCGCAGTATTCATCTCAATCTGGAAATAACAAATTAATTATTAGTAATTATATTTGTTGTAACAAGCCGAAAAAACAGATATTCCATTAAATTAACTGGCCAACCTTTACTCATCATCATCATATCAGCCGAAAGACGTTAAATATTCCGCCAAATGGGGGGCGGGCGGGTTGCCATAATCGCTACGCTTGGCAAGCGGGTGGGCGATCGCAGTGTAGCTGTAGCAATTCACCTACAGAGAATGCTGCTGCCCATTCTCTGGTGAGTCCGTTAGTCGCCTCTCACGAGACCCACGGGAAGTGATGGGATAAACTTTACTACGTGAAGTTAACATCTGTGAATTAAACCAACCATCTGTGAGGCCAAACTTTACCACGTGAATCTGCAAAAAACTGACGCCTGAAGGCCACTTTCTCGTACCAAACATTTTGCGAATCAATGCTGTTTTCTTAATTTGAGTTCCTATCTACCCAAGGGTAGTTGTCATGTTGATATTCTGCCATAAAAAATACCGCCCCTTAGGACCAACTATATACAACATGACAACGCCCAGAAATTGGAAAGAAAATATTACTGTATATAAAAATAAATAAAATACCATTACATTCTGATGTAATAGATAAATACCTGTTATAATGGTATGATATGATAATTTCTTACGCTAAATTGAAGCGCAAATAAGTCAACGGCCCACCTGATGTAAAGTGTTTGCCGCTGCCTAATTGCATCTGGTGCGTTACTGGAGCTTACCCTACTACAACTACTAATAATTAATAATACGTATGCGGGTGGAATTTGAATTAAAGCATGTAGAAAAATAATCTTAATGTCGATGCAGCAATTTTTTTTTTCAAAGTAAGGAATTGTTGTTTTTATAAGTAAGTAAGAAAGACAGAACAGCATCAGTGGTCAACATGTAACATGAAACTGCGACGCGTCACATTAACGCAAATTCTGAAACTAGAGTTTTTTCTCAGAGTAGATCGCGGACCTATAAATTTCCGGCTTTCTAATTAATTCTTATAAAAAGAAAACAGGCAGTCAAACTTTTCTTTTCCAACATATAAAAGACAGTGCAAAAAAATGCTCGGTTATTAATACAGGTGGATTTTGACAAACAAAAAACTACCTTAATGATTGCACTGTTCCATTGTCAACACTCAGCGCTGAGCGGAAGCCGCGCTTTACTTAGGCAGTATTTTATTTAGCTTTCACCTAGTGTCAGGGAAAGCCTGTAAATGATCAAGATTTAATTAAGTTAGATTTGTCAAATGTTAATTTAATTAGGTTATGGTGCAATATAGAAGGAGTATGGACAGTAAGAAAACACCGATAATTAATAATGCCACGAAACCGTTTACTTGAAAGAGAAAAATCAAAAGCCTAAAAATCTGACATATCAAATTCTAACATGCTTCAAACATCCGAGCAGAGACACATAACAATGAGGTCGGTACTAGATATATTAAAATGAAAAGAAGTCGAGGTTGTTTATCATTAAAGACGAAACTATGTGGTAGGAGTGAACCCTACAAGGTGATAAATTAATTTTAAAGGCAAATAAAAAGTTGTATTTACCGCCAAAAAATCTTAGACTACATTATCATAATTATGTTGTTAAGTAGATGTGGACAGCTAATTTTGAGTAAAGAATGTTGGCCGAATCGGACCTCAGGTCCCGTAATCCTGACACTTTTTTAATGTTGTTTGAAACTTCTTTGTAGTTTTGACACACTGATTTTGATACTTTAGTTTCTATTTTAACATGGAGTTTAACTCTATCTATAATCTAAAGGAAAGGATTTATAATATTATCGTTGCCTATTTTATTATGAAACCTACACCTATTCATTGTAGTCCAGCAATAAATATGTACATTGTTTATATAGCAGTACCTGCAACTACTTTTTTATCATTTTGCATTATCCTACTGTACAGCTAAGATAGTCATCAATGTCCAATATGTATAATAAGCCGTGGATTATCGTGAGTTACACCCACCCCACAACTATTTTTAATGGGTCACACGTATTTCACGCGTGCACCAGTTTACCTACAGTTTTAATTTTTTAATAACTAAAGGCTTCAAGTACCCTTTAGGCTACGCGCGTCAAAACCGTTTTGAAATTAGAAACCGTTTTTAATGTTTTTTGACTTGGGGCCACAAAAAAGATGTTTAAGGGCTTTGAACACCATCACGGAAAAAATTGCCCCCATTTGGACATTTGTAGTCCTTTTTGTGTCCAGTTATATGGACAACGTATTGATCGGGGTCGCTTAACGCTAAGTCGCAGTATTCATCTCAATCTGGAAATAACAAATTAATTATTAGTAATTATATTTGTTGTAACAAGCCGAAAAAACAGATATTCCATTAAATTAACTGGCCAACCTTTACTCATCATCATCATATCAGCCGAAAGACGTTAAATATTCCGCCAAATGGGGGGCGGGCGGGTTGCCATAATCGCTACGCTTGGCAAGCGGGTGGGCGATCGCAGTGTAGCTGTAGCAATTCACCTACAGAGAATGCTGCTGCCCATTCTCTGGTGAGTCCGTTAGTCGCCTCTCACGAGACCCACGGGAAGTGATGGGATAAACTTTACTACGTGAAGTTAACATCTGTGAATTAAACCAACCATCTGTGAGGCCAAACTTTACCACGTGAATCTGCAAAAAACTGACGCCTGAAGGCCACTTTCTCGTACCAAACATTTTGCGAATCAATGCTGTTTTCTTAATTTGAGTTCCTATCTACCCAAGGGTAGTTGTCATGTTGATATTCTGCCATAAAAAATACCGCCCCTTAGGACCAACTATATACAACATGACAACGCCCAGAAATTGGAAAGAAAATATTACTGTATATAAAAATAAATAAAATACTATTACATTCTGATGTAATAGATAAATACCTGTTATAATGGTATGATATGATAATTTCTTACGCTAAATTGAAGCGCAAATAAGTCAACGGCCCACCTGATGTAAAGTGTTTGCCGCTGCCTAATTGCATCTGGTGCGTTACTGGAGCTTACCCTACTACAACTACTAATAATTAATAATACGTATGCGGGTGGAATTTGAATTAAGGCATGTAGAAAAATAATCTTAATGTCGATGCAGCAATTTTTTTTTTCAAAGTAAGGAATTGTTGTTTTTATAAGTAAGTAAGAAAGACAGAACAGCATCAGTGGTCAACATGTAACATGAAACTGCGACGCGTCACATTAACGCAAATTCTGAA
Source organism: Melanchra persicariae (assembly GCA_947386135.1). Lineage (NCBI taxonomy): Eukaryota > Metazoa > Arthropoda > Insecta > Lepidoptera > Noctuidae > Melanchra > Melanchra persicariae. The sequence continues at coordinate 34,219,091 of OX376643.1, forward strand.
ACTAGAGTTTTTTCTCAGAGTAGATCGCGGACCTATAAATTTCCGGCTTTCTAATTAATTCTTATAAAAAGAAAACAGGCAGTCAAACTTTTCTTTTCCAACATATAAAAGACAGTGCAAAAAAATGCTCGGTTATTAATACAGGTGGATTTTGACAAACAAAAAACTACCTTAATGATTGCACTGTTCCATTGTCAACACTCAGCGCTGAGCGGAAGCCGCGCTTTACTTAGGCAGTATTTTAGCTTTCACCTAGTGTCAGGGAAAGCCTGTAAATGATCAAGATTTAATTAAGTTAGATTTGTCAAATGCTAATTTAATTAGGTTATGGTGCAATATAGAAGGAGTATGGACAGTAAGAAAACACCGATAATTAATAATGCCACGAAACCGTTTACTTGAAAGAGAAAAATCAAAAGCCTAAAAATCTGACATATCAAATTCTAACATGCTTCAAACATCCGAGCAGAGACACATAACAATGAGGTCGGTACTAGATATATTAAAATGAAAAGAAGTCGAGGTTGTTTATCATTAAAGACGAAACTATGTGGTAGGAGTGAACCCTACAAGGTGATAAATTAATTTTAAAGGCAAATAAAAAGTTGTATTTACCGCCAAAAAATCTTAGACTACATTATCATAATTATGTTGTTAAGTAGATGTGGACAGCTAATTTTGAGTAAAGAATGTTGGCCGAATCGGACCTCAGGTCCCGTAATCCTGACACTTTTTTAATGTTGTTTGAAACTTCTTTGTAGTTTTGACACACTGATTTTGATACTTTAGTTTCTATTTTAACATGGAGTTTAACTCCATCTATAATCTAAAGGAAAGTATTTATAATATTATCGTTGCCTATTTTATTATGAAACCTACACCTATTCATTGTAGTCCAGCAATAAATATGTACATTGTTTATATAGCAGTACCTGCAACTACTTTTTTATCATTTTGCATTATCCTACTGTACAGCTAAGATAGTCATCAATGTCCAATATGTATAATAAGCCGTGGATTATCGTGAGTTACACCCACCCCATAACTATTTTTAATGGGTCACACGTATTTCACGCGTGCACCAGTTTACCTACAGTTTTAATTTTTTAATAACTAAAGGCTTCAAGTACCCTTTAGGCTACGCGCGTCAAAACCGTTTTGAAATTAGAAACCGTTTTTAATGTTTTTTGACTTGGGGCCACAAAAAAGATGTTTAAGGGCTTTGAACACCATCACGGAAAAAATTGCCACCATTTGGACATTTGTAGTCCTTTTTGTGTCCAGTTATATGGACAACGTATTGATCGGGGTCGCTTAACGCTAAGTCGCAGTATTCATCTCAATCTGGAAATAACAAATTAATTATTAGTAATTATATTTGTTGTAACAAGCCGAAAAAACAGATATTCCATTAAATTAACTGGCCAACCTTTACTCATCATCATCATATCAGCCGAAAGACGTTAAATATTCCGCCAAATGGGGGGCGGGCGGGTTGCCATAATCGCTACGCTTGGCAAGCGGGTGGGCGATCGCAGTGTAGCTGTAGCAATTCACCTACAGAGAATGCTGCTGCCCATTCTCTGGTGAGTCCGTTAGTCGCCTCTCACGAGACCCACGGGAAGTGATGGGATAAACTTTACTACGTGAAGTTAACATCTGTGAATTAAACCAACCATCTGTGAGGCCAAACTTTACCACGTGAATCTGCAAAAAACTGACGCCTGAAGGCCACTTTCTCGTACCAAACATTTTGCGAATCAATGCTGTTTTCTTAATTTGAGTTCCTATCTACCCAAGGGTAGTTGTCATGTTGATATTCTGCCATAAAAAATACCGCCCCTTAGGACCAACTATATACAACATGACAACGCCCAGAAATTGGAAAGAAAATATTACTGTATATAAAAATAAATAAAATACTATTACATTCTGATGTAATAGATAAATACCTGTTATAATGGTATGATATGATAATTTCTTACGCTAAATTGAAGCGCAAATAAGTCAACGGCCCACCTGATGTAAAGTGTTTGCCGCTGCCTAATTGCATCTGGTGCGTTACTGGAGCTTACCCTACTACAACTACTAATAATTAATAATACGTATGCGGGTGGAATTTGAATTAAGGCATGTAGAAAAATAATCTTAATGTCGATGCAGCAATTTTTTTTTTCAAAGTAAGGAATTGTTGTTTTTATAAGTAAGTAAGAAAGACAGAACAGCATCAGTGGTCAACATGTAACATGAAACTGCGACGCGTCACATTAACGCAAATTCTGAAACTAGAGTTTTTTCTCAGAGTAGATCGCGGACCTATAAATTTCCGGCTTTCTAATTAATTCTTATAAAAAGAAAACAGGCAGTCAAACTTTTCTTTTCCAACATATAAAAGACAGAACAAAAAAATGCTCGGTTATTAATACAGGTGGATTTTGACAAACAAAAAACTACCTTAATGATTGCACTGTTCCATTGTCAACACTCAGCGCTGAGCGGAAGCCGCGCTTTACTTAGGACTGCCTAAGTAAAGCGCGGCTTCCGCTCAGCGCTGAGTGTTTTAATTTTAGCTTTCACCTAGTGTCAGGGAAAGCCTGTAAATGATCAAGATTTAATTAAGTTAGATTTGTCAAATGTTAATTTAATTAGGTTATGGTGCAATATAGAAGGAGTATGGACAGTAAGAAAACACCGATAATTAATAATGCCACGAAACCGTTTACTTGAAAGAGAAAAATCAAAAGCCCAAAAATCTGACATATCAAATTCTAGCATGCTTCAAACATCCGAGCAGACACATAAGAATGAGGTCGGTACTATTTATATTAAAATGAAAAGAAGTTGGGTTGTTTATCATTAAAGATGAAACTATGTGGTAGGAGTGAACCCTACAAGGTGATAAACTAATTTTAAAGGCAAATAAAAAGTTGTATTTACCGCCAAAAAATCTTAGACTACATTATCATAATTATGTTGTTAAGTAGATGTGGACAGCAAATTTTGAGTAAAGAATGTTGGCCGAATCGGACCTCAGGTCCCGTAATCCTGACACTTTTTTAATGTTGTTTGAAACTTCTTTGTTGTTTTTACACACTGATTTTGATACTTTAGTTTCTATTTTAACATGGAGTTTAACTCGCATCTATAATCTAAAGGAAAGTATTTATAATATTATCGTTGCCTATTTTATTATGAAACCTACACCTATTCATTGTAGTCCAGCAATAAATATGTACATTGTTTATATAGCAGTACCTACAACTACTTTTTTATCATTTTGCATTATCCTACTGTACAGCTAAGATAGTCGTCAATGTCCAATATGTATAATAAGCCGTGGATTTTCGTGAGTTACACCCACCCCATAACTATTTTTAATGGGTCACACGTATTTCACGCGTGCACCAGTTTACCTACAGTTTTAATTTTTTAATAACTAAAGGCTGCAAGTACCCTTTAGGCTACGCGCGTCAAAACATTTTGGGTGAATTTTACCAATGAGACTTGACACTCAGTTTTTAAATTCAAAATTGGAAGTAGTTTTCTTTGGAACAAAAATCTCAGTGTTCCACATGTTCAAAAAGCGAAAATAGAAGTCGCGTTTGCGTAAACCAGCTATCGCTTAGCATATTGCTGGGGCTCGTGTGTGAATGCGACGCTTGCATGAGTTTTTTTATTACGAAGCAGATGCAAAACTGTACTCTAAAGGACAACTATAATTTTTCGAATGGATAAGCCATATGTTAAATCCCTATTTTTAATGGGTCACACGTATTTCACGCGTGCACCAGTTTACCTACAGTTTTAATTTTTTAATAACTAAAGGCTGCAAGTACCCTTTAGGCTACGCGCGTCAAAACCGTTTTGAAATTAGAAACCGTTTTTAATGTTTTTTGACTTGGGGCCACAAAAAAGATGTTTAAGGGCTTTGAACACCATCACGGAAAAAATTGCCACCATTTGGACATTTGTAGTCCTTTTTGTGTCCAGTTATATGGACAACGTATTGATCGGGGTCGCTTAACGCTAAGTCGCAGTATTCATCTCAATCTGGAAATAACAAATTAATTATTAGTAATTATATTTGTTGTAACAAGCCGAAAAAACAGATATTCCATTAAATTAACTGGCCAAACTTTACTCATCATCATCATATCAGCCGAAAGACGTTAAATATTCCGCCAAATGGGGGGCGGGCGGGTTGCCATAATCGCTACGCTTGGCAAGCGGGTGGGCGATCGCAGTGTAGCTGTAGCAATTCACCTACAGAGAATGCTGCTGCCCATTCTCTGGTGAGTCCGTTAGTCGCCTCTCACGAGACCCACGGGAAGTGATGGGATAAACTTTACTACGTGAAGTTAACATCTGTGAATTAAACCAACCATCTGTGAGGCCAAACTTTACCACGTGAATCTGCAAAAAACTGACGCCTGAAGGCCACTTTCTCGTACCAAACATTTTGCGAATCAATGCTGTTTTCTTAATTTGAGTTCCTATCTACCCAAGGGTAGTTGTCATGTTGATATTCTGCCATAAAAAATACCGCCCCTTAGGACCAACTATATACAACATGACAACGCCCAGAAATTGGAAAGAAAATATTACTGTATATAAAAATAAATAAAATACTATTACATTCTGATGTAATAGATAAATACCTGTTATAATGGTATGATATGATAATTTCTTACGCTAAATTGAAGCGCAAATAAGTCAACGGCCCACCTGATGTAAAGTGTTTGCCGCTGCCTAATTGCATCTGGTGCGTTACTGGAGCTTACCCTACTACAACTACTAATAATTAATAATACGTATGCGGGTGGAATTTGAATTAAGGCATGTAGAAAAATAATCTTAATGTCGATGCAGCAATTTTTTTTTTCAAAGTAAGGAATTGTTGTTTTTATAAGTAAGTAAGAAAGACAGAACAGCATCAGTGGTCAACATGTAACATGAAACTGCGACGCGTCACATTAACGCAAATTCTGAAACTAGAGTTTTTTCTCAGAGTAGATCGCGGACCTATAAATTTCCGGCTTTCTAATTAATTCTTATAAAAAGAAAACAGGCAGTCAAACTTTTCTTTTCCAACATATAAAAGACAGTGCAAAAAAATGCTCGGTTATTAATACAGGTGGATTTTGACAAACAAAAAACTACCTTAATGATTGCACTGTTCCATTGTCAACACTCAGCGCTGAGCGGAAGCCGCGCTTTACTTAGGCAGTATTTTATTTAGCTTTCACCTAGTGTCAGGGAAAGCCTGTAAATGATCAAGATTTAATTAAGTTAGATTTGTCAAATGTTAATTTAATTAGGTTATGGTGCAATATAGAAGGAGTATGGACAGTAAGAAAACACCGATAATTAATAATGCCACGAAACCGTTTACTTGAAAGAGAAAAATCAAAAGCCTAAAAATCTGACATATCAAATTCTAACATGCTTCAAACATCCGAGCAGAGACACATAACAATGAGGTCGGTACTAGATATATTAAAATGAAAAGAAGTCGAGGTTGTTTATCATTAAAGACGAAACTATGTGGTAGGAGTGAACCCTACAAGGTGATAAATTAATTTTAAAGGCAAATAAAAAGTTGTATTTACCGCCAAAAAATCTTAGACTACATTATCATAATTATGTTGTTAAGTAGATGTGGACAGCTAATTTTGAGTAAAGAATGTTGGCCGAATCGGACCTCAGGTCCCGTAATCCTGACACTTTTTTAATGTTGTTTGAAACTTCTTTGTAGTTTTGACACACTGATTTTGATACTTTAGTTTCTATTTTAACATGGAGTTTAACTCTATCTATAATCTAAAGGAAAGGATTTATAATATTATCGTTGCCTATTTTATTATGAAACCTACACCTATTCATTGTAGTCCAGCAATAAATATGTACATTGTTTATATAGCAGTACCTGCAACTACTTTTTTATCATTTTGCATTATCCTACTGTACAGCTAAGATAGTCATCAATGTCCAATATGTATAATAAGCCGTGGATTATCGTGAGTTACACCCACCCCACAACTATTTTTAATGGGTCACACGTATTTCACGCGTGCACCAGTTTACCTACAGTTTTAATTTTTTAATAACTAAAGGCTTCAAGTACCCTTTAGGCTACGCGCGTCAAAACCGTTTTGAAATTAGAAACCGTTTTTAATGTTTTTTGACTTGGGGCCACAAAAAAGATGTTTAAGGGCTTTGAACACCATCACGGAAAAAATTGCCCCCATTTGGACATTTGTAGTCCTTTTTGTGTCCAGTTATATGGACAACGTATTGATCGGGGTCGCTTAACGCTAAGTCGCAGTATTCATCTCAATCTGGAAATAACAAATTAATTATTAGTAATTATATTTGTTGTAACAAGCCGAAAAAACAGATATTCCATTAAATTAACTGGCCAACCTTTACTCATCATCATCATATCAGCCGAAAGACGTTAAATATTCCGCCAAATGGGGGGCGGGCGGGTTGCCATAATCGCTACGCTTGGCAAGCGGGTGGGCGATCGCAGTGTAGCTGTAGCAATTCACCTACAGAGAATGCTGCTGCCCATTCTCTGGTGAGTCCGTTAGTCGCCTCTCACGAGACCCACGGGAAGTGATGGGATAAACTTTACTACGTGAAGTTAACATCTGTGAATTAAACCAACCATCTGTGAGGCCAAACTTTACCACGTGAATCTGCAAAAAACTGACGCCTGAAGGCCACTTTCTCGTACCAAACATTTTGCGAATCAATGCTGTTTTCTTAATTTGAGTTCCTATCTACCCAAGGGTAGTTGTCATGTTGATATTCTGCCATAAAAAATACCGCCCCTTAGGACCAACTATATACAACATGACAACGCCCAGAAATTGGAAAGAAAATATTACTGTATATAAAAATAAATAAAATACTATTACATTCTGATGTAATAGATAAATACCTGTTATAATGGTATGATATGATAATTTCTTACGCTAAATTGAAGCGCAAATAAGTCAACGGCCCACCTGATGTAAAGTGTTTGCCGCTGCCTAATTGCATCTGGTGCGTTACTGGAGCTTACCCTACTACAACTACTAATAATTAATAATACGTATGCGGGTGGAATTTGAATTAAGGCATGTAGAAAAATAATCTTAATGTCGATGCAGCAATTTTTTTTTTCAAAGTAAGGAATTGTTGTTTTTATAAGTAAGTAAGAAAGACAGAACAGCATCAGTGGTCAACATGTAACATGAAACTGCGACGCGTCACATTAACGCAAATTCTGAAACTAGAGTTTTTTCTCAGAGTAGATCGCGGACCTATAAATTTCCGGCTTTCTAATTAATTCTTATAAAAAGAAAACAGGCAGTCAAACTTTTCTTTTCCAACATATAAAAGACAGTGCAAAAAAATGCTCGGTTATTAATACAGGTGGATTTTGACAAACAAAAAACTACCTTAATGATTGCACTGTTCCATTGTCAACACTCAGCGCTGAGCGGAAGCCGCGCTTTACTTAGGCAGTATTTTAGCTTTCACCTAGTGTCAGGGAAAGCCTGTAAATGATCAAGATTTAATTAAGTTAGATTTGTCAAATGCTAATTTAATTAGGTTATGGTGCAATATAGAAGGAGTATGGACAGTAAGAAAACACCGATAATTAATAATGCCACGAAACCGTTTACTTGAAAGAGAAAAATCAAAAGCCTAAAAATCTGACATATCAAATTCTAACATGCTTCAAACATCCGAGCAGAGACACATAACAATGAGGTCGGTACTAGATATATTAAAATGAAAAGAAGTCGAGGTTGTTTATCATTAAAGACGAAACTATGTGGTAGGAGTGAACCCTACAAGGTGATAAATTAATTTTAAAGGCAAATAAAAAGTTGTATTTACCGCCAAAAAATCTTAGACTACATTATCATAATTATGTTGTTAAGTAGATGTGGACAGCTAATTTTGAGTAAAGAATGTTGGCCGAATCGGACCTCAGGTCCCGTAATCCTGACACTTTTTTAATGTTGTTTGAAACTTCTTTGTAGTTTTGACACACTGATTTTGATACTTTAGTTTCTATTTTAACATGGAGTTTAACTCCATCTATAATCTAAAGGAAAGTATTTATAATATTATCGTTGCCTATTTTATTATGAAACCTACACCTATTCATTGTAGTCCAGCAATAAATATGTACATTGTTTATATAGCAGTACCTGCAACTACTTTTTTATCATTTTGCATTATCCTACTGTACAGCTAAGATAGTCATCAATGTCCAATATGTATAATAAGCCGTGGATTATCGTGAGTTACACCCACCCCATAACTATTTTTAATGGGTCACACGTATTTCACGCGTGCACCAGTTTACCTACAGTTTTAATTTTTTAATAACTAAAGGCTTCAAGTACCCTTTAGGCTACGCGCGTCAAAACCGTTTTGAAATTAGAAACCGTTTTTAATGTTTTTTGACTTGGGGCCACAAAAAAGATGTTTAAGGGCTTTGAACACCATCACGGAAAAAATTGCCACCATTTGGACATTTGTAGTCCTTTTTGTGTCCAGTTATATGGACAACGTATTGATCGGGGTCGCTTAACGCTAAGTCGCAGTATTCATCTCAATCTGGAAATAACAAATTAATTATTAGTAATTATATTTGTTGTAACAAGCCGAAAAAACAGATATTCCATTAAATTAACTGGCCAACCTTTACTCATCATCATCATATCAGCCGAAAGACGTTAAATATTCCGCCAAATGGGGGGCGGGCGGGTTGCCATAATCGCTACGCTTGGCAAGCGGGTGGGCGATCGCAGTGTAGCTGTAGCAATTCACCTACAGAGAATGCTGCTGCCCATTCTCTGGTGAGTCCGTTAGTCGCCTCTCACGAGACCCACGGGAAGTGATGGGATAAACTTTACTACGTGAAGTTAACATCTGTGAATTAAACCAACCATCTGTGAGGCCAAACTTTACCACGTGAATCTGCAAAAAACTGACGCCTGAAGGCCACTTTCTCGTACCAAACATTTTGCGAATCAATGCTGTTTTCTTAATTTGAGTTCCTATCTACCCAAGGGTAGTTGTCATGTTGATATTCTGCCATAAAAAATACCGCCCCTTAGGACCAACTATATACAACATGACAACGCCCAGAAATTGGAAAGAAAATATTACTGTATATAAAAATAAATAAAATACTATTACATTCTGATGTAATAGATAAATACCTGTTATAATGGTATGATATGATAATTTCTTACGCTAAATTGAAGCGCAAATAAGTCAACGGCCCACCTGATGTAAAGTGTTTGCCGCTGCCTAATTGCATCTGGTGCGTTACTGGAGCTTACCCTACTACAACTACTAATAATTAATAATACGTATGCGGGTGGAATTTGAATTAAGGCATGTAGAAAAATAATCTTAATGTCGATGCAGCAATTTTTTTTTTCAAAGTAAGGAATTGTTGTTTTTATAAGTAAGTAAGAAAGACAGAACAGCATCAGTGGTCAACATGTAACATGAAACTGCGACGCGTCACATTAACGCAAATTCTGAAACTAGAGTTTTTTCTCAGAGTAGATCGCGGACCTATAAATTTCCGGCTTTCTAATTAATTCTTATAAAAAGAAAACAGGCAGTCAAACTTTTCTTTTCCAACATATAAAAGACAGAACAAAAAAATGCTCGGTTATTAATACAGGTGGATTTTGACAAACAAAAAACTACCTTAATGATTGCACTGTTCCATTGTCAACACTCAGCGCTGAGCGGAAGCCGCGCTTTACTTAGGACTGCCTAAGTAAAGCGCGGCTTCCGCTCAGCGCTGAGTGTTTTAATTTTAGCTTTCACCTAGTGTCAGGGAAAGCCTGTAAATGATCAAGATTTAATTAAGTTAGATTTGTCAAATGTTAATTTAATTAGGTTATGGTGCAATATAGAAGGAGTATGGACAGTAAGAAAACACCGATAATTAATAATGCCACGAAACCGTTTACTTGAAAGAGAAAAATCAAAAGCCCAAAAATCTGACATATCAAATTCTAGCATGCTTCAAACATCCGAGCAGACACATAAGAATGAGGTCGGTACTATTTATATTAAAATGAAAAGAAGTTGGGTTGTTTATCATTAAAGATGAAACTATGTGGTAGGAGTGAACCCTACAAGGTGATAAACTAATTTTAAAGGCAAATAAAAAGTTGTATTTACCGCCAAAAAATCTTAGACTACATTATCATAATTATGTTGTTAAGTAGATGTGGACAGCAAATTTTGAGTAAAGAATGTTGGCCGAATCGGACCTCAGGTCCCGTAATCCTGACACTTTTTTAATGTTGTTTGAAACTTCTTTGTTGTTTTTACACACTGATTTTGATACTTTAGTTTCTATTTTAACATGGAGTTTAACTCGCATCTATAATCTAAAGGAAAGTATTTATAATATTATCGTTGCCTATTTTATTATGAAACCTACACCTATTCATTGTAGTCCAGCAATAAATATGTACATTGTTTATATAGCAGTACCTACAACTACTTTTTTATCATTTTGCATTATCCTACTGTACAGCTAAGATAGTCGTCAATGTCCAATATGTATAATAAGCCGTGGATTTTCGTGAGTTACACCCACCCCATAACTATTTTTAATGGGTCACACGTATTTCACGCGTGCACCAGTTTACCTACAGTTTTAATTTTTTAATAACTAAAGGCTGCAAGTACCCTTTAGGCTACGCGCGTCAAAACATTTTGGGTGAATTTTACCAATGAGACTTGACACTCAGTTTTTAAATTCAAAATTGGAAGTAGTTTTCTTTGGAACAAAAATCTCAGTGTTCCACATGTTCAAAAAGCGAAAATAGAAGTCGCGTTTGCGTAAACCAGCTATCGCTTAGCATATTGCTGGGGCTCGTGTGTGAATGCGACGCTTGCATGAGTTTTTTTATTACGAAGCAGATGCAAAACTGTACTCTAAAGGACAACTATAATTTTTCGAATGGATAAGCCATATGTTAAATCCCTATTTTTAATGGGTCACACGTATTTCACGCGTGCACCAGTTTACCTACAGTTTTAATTTTTTAATAACTAAAGGCTGCAAGTACCCTTTAGGCTACGCGCGTCAAAACCGTTTTGAAATTAGAAACCGTTTTTAATGTTTTTTGACTTGGGGCCACAAAAAAGATGTTTAAGGGCTTTGAACACCATCACGGAAAAAATTGCCACCATTTGGACATTTGTAGTCCTTTTTGTGTCCAGTTATATGGACAACGTATTGATCGGGGTCGCTTAACGCTAAGTCGCAGTATTCATCTCAATCTGGAAATAACAAATTAATTATTAGTAATTATATTTGTTGTAACAAGCCGAAAAAACAGATATTCCATTAAATTAACTGGCCAAACTTTACTCATCATCATCATATCAGCCGAAAGACGTTAAATATTCCGCCAAATGGGGGGCGGGCGGGTTGCCATAATCGCTACGCTTGGCAAGCGGGTGGGCGATCGCAGTGTAGCTGTAGCAATTCACCTACAGAGAATGCTGCTGCCCATTCTCTGGTGAGTCCGTTAGTCGCCTCTCACGAGACCCACGGGAAGTGATGGGATAAACTTTACTACGTGAAGTTAACATCTGTGAATTAAACCAACCATCTGTGAGGCCAAACTTTACCACGTGAATCTGCAAAAAACTGACGCCTGAAGGCCACTTTCTCGTACCAAACATTTTGCGAATCAATGCTGTTTTCTTAATTTGAGTTCCTATCTACCCAAGGGTAGTTGTCATGTTGATATTCTGCCATAAAAAATACCGCCCCTTAGGACCAACTATATACAACATGACAACGCCCAGAAATTGGAAAGAAAATATTACTGTATATAAAAATAAATAAAATACTATTACATTCTGATGTAATAGATAAATACCTGTTATAATGGTATGATATGATAATTTCTTACGCTAAATTGAAGCGCAAATAAGTCAACGGCCCACCTGATGTAAAGTGTTTGCCGCTGCCTAATTGCATCTGGTGCGTTACTGGAGCTTACCCTACTACAACTACTAATAATTAATAATACGTATGCGGGTGGAATTTGAATTAAGGCATGTAGAAAAATAATCTTAATGTCGATGCAGCAATTTTTTTTTTCAAAGTAAGGAATTGTTGTTTTTATAAGTAAGTAAGAAAGACAGAACAGCATCAGTGGTCAACATGTAACATGAAACTGCGACGCGTCACATTAACGCAAATTCTGAAACTAGAGTTTTTTCTCAGAGTAGATCGCGGACCTATAAAGGACATGGCTAAATGAAGTATGGACGATTGCCCTAGCAATGTATAAATATCTCAACTAGTAATATGTAATCCTGAATAGCTGAATATTAATATTTCGTATGAAAAAAGTTTCAGGAACTTTTCATACTGTCACAATCCTGAAAATAAAATCGTAGAAACTCCTACATCAATAGGTATACAAACATGTAAGTGAAAAACATTTTGCTATGATACTTTAGTAAGGCGTTTAGAAGTGCTCGTGGCTAAATAATGACCGCAGCAGCAGGGGTCGATCTTCAAGGTTAAGCAACGCTTGCCTAAGTCAGTTCGTGGATGGTTTACCATCTTCACACAGCGAGTTTCCTTTGTGCCTCGGAAAGCTCGTTAAGCCGTAAGCTTCGGCTGTCATTTGAAGATCTTTGACAGTCGTTACGAGTAGTCAGAAGCCTGCAATCTGATACCAGTCTTGCCAAGGGTTACCCAGTTACAGGGTTGTGGAGTTCAGATAGGCAATCACTCCTTGTAAAACATTGGTACTCAGCTGAATCCAGTTAGACTGGAAGCCGACCCCAACTTAGTTGGGAAAAAGCTAGCCAGATTGAGGTTTTTTTTTTACAAACTTCAACAAATAGGTAAAAATATACAATATTGAAATAAGATAACAACAACGGTATTCATTCATTTATTTTATCGGTACATTTTGTTCATTCTGTTAATCTGACAAGTAAATTATCTAAAAATAAAGCCGGAGCAGACAAAATGTTCTGGTATCTTGCCCACCCCAAATACCAGATCACTGACATGACGTGACAGCAGCATCCAACAGTTCTGTTACCCACAATACAGCTGCAGTAATAAGTTAGTATATCCTCTAAGGGATTACGTGTACTTTCACTTTCATATAATATATACACATAATAAACTTTTTGGCTGATATGCCTCGATTTAATTCGGCCTCTTAAGAGTTGAGGTCTGGTTCCACCTAAATGTATGATTCTATCAAGGTCCGGGCACACTTCAATTTCATAAATACCATTTGCTCTAATATGCTCTCCGTAGTATGACCGGGCTTGCTTAACTTGATAAGGTCCTAATGCCAACAACAATAAGTCATTATGTTCCAAAATTGGAAAATTCTGCAATTGGGGCAGGTTTCCATCCACTCTTGAAAAAATTGTGTGTGTGTTCTTTGCCTGTTTAGATTGTTTTCCCTAACAAAGGTTCCTAAATGATTAGGCAGCTCCATATACCGTAAAACTCTTTGAATTACTTCACCTGAGTTTGGACCATCCTCTATAAGAATGTGGTATTTATTCGTTAGAGCTGCAGCTATTTTAAAATCTTCCATGAGGTGGGGTGTAGCTATATTGAAAAATCGTTGCCGAAATAATTTAAAATCAGGTTTGAAGCGTCCATTGACCACTTCTACCACCCACCTGCATAACGTTACTTTTCTGCTTTTATTTGCTTGCTCAGTTGACAATTGCGTTTGACCAGGGTCCAGTGACTCAGGTTTATGAATCTGATATCCTAATCTTTCTAATAGTGGTATGGCGTCCCTGAACCCTCTATCTAAAATAAAAATATCATTATTCTGAAAGAGCTGACGATATTCACTATCATCCGCATGAAACAAATTAATCATAATCTCGGCATCAGTTTGAGTAGCAGCAAATGGTCCAACAACATCAATAATGTGCCCATCACATGAAACAATCATAAATGGTTTGACTAAATTATCATATTTATGCAAGCTGTAAGTTTTTTTTTGGAACAGGTAATTCGAACTTTTTTGTAAGTATATATAAGTGCCATCAAATATGGCTATGGCAACTCTATTTTCAAACGAATTACGAAAAAGAGCATTTGGTATGCTTAAATTCCTGTTCACAATATCGATATGGGTCATATGGTGTGGGCCTATATAGTTAGGTACTAAATATTGCAATAAGCACTGTCTGATTTTTTTCAATATATTTGTTATGGTGGGGCGTGACACTACAAAAATTGTTGAGAGTCGTCTGTCAGTTTCACCGGTTCTTAATTTCGCTAAATAAATAGCCAAAGCATTTTTAGGCCTCTTGAAAGTGAGAGGAGGCGAAATATTAAATAAGTCCAAAAAATTGGTAACTGTTAAACCTGTCCAATAGTGACATATCACATTTTTCATTTGAGCAACCTTTTCAAAATCAAATGTTTGTTTGTCCGACTTTGCAATAGATATTATATCTTCGATTTGATTTGCAGTGAAATTCGAGTATGTATTGTTATTTTCGAGCAAAATGTGCCAAACATTCAGAGTCACATGTGTCTCACAAACCCTAGTACTGCGGGGAATATACAAATTATGCTTTTCAATAAGCATCTTTTTTATAAATCCTGGGATAACATGTAACTGTTGTTCAAAGACACAACCATTAAACACACAGTGTGTTGAGGTGTTTGCAGCCCGCCTATAATTTGGTAGATTTATTTCACGTTCTGGTATAGGCTCAGGTGCTGGTACAGGTCCAGGTGCTGGCACACGACCGGGTGCTGGTACAGGTTCGGGTGCTGGTACAGGTCTAGGTGCTGGTTCAGGTTCACGTCTTGATTCAAGTCCAGGTAGATTTACCCGATTTAGATCCTGATTTGATTGCCGTTGATGTCTCACCCAACAGGCATGACATGCATAGTTCATAACCTAAAAAAAAGTCAATATCACAAACATTATATCATGTGATGTAGTTAAATAAGTGTTGGTCTGGGTGTGAGCTCTACTTAGTGTGAGACTACATGGTGCTGTGTAAAATGTCTCAAAGATTTATTGTTAATAAGAATATCATGAAATACGCATTGAATCTATAGAAGAAAAAATAGCCTCTCTATATGTGTTTTCTTATATTGATTCTATCAGGGACAAAACCGACTATTTGCAGGATGATGAACTGATTGTCCGAATAGAAAGACAATCCATCCATGCATCGGATGGGCATTTAAATATGAAGGAACATTTGTGTTTAAACATCATTTTAATTACCTGATGGAAAGCGTGATGCGACCTCGGTAAACTCTAAATCATTGAATTGATCCTTTCCACTGCATGGCGTTGTACACTTCTCACAGAATGGCCACAAGTGATGCACACCATTGTATGCCCAAATAACCGAACATCACCAGCTATTTCCGAACTCAGAAGTTCAAAACATGGATGACAAACGTTAGCATCCATTGGAACCTAGAACAAACTTCATTACATGAGAAATATGTAACAAATACCTACACAATGTAATAATTATAATATCTAAAGCAATAGTTTGTCATTGTGACTATATTTCACAAGATGACCGAGTCTTTCTGATCCATTGCCATTGAGTTCATATTAGATTTTGAAAACTGGTACCCGCAAATCCATTTGCACTTAGTTGCTTCTCATATTATTATTTTTTTAGAATAATTTCAGCCAACTGTAGATTACTTACCTCGATTGTTAACCATCGTGCTAAGATAGTGAGTAGAAGACCAGGCAAAGAAGAGGTGATATGCCTCCGCAGTCTTTGCGTGGCTACACCACAGTTTATGCATCTCATGATGAATCGATCCGCAAGGCAAGTCCGTGCAGAGTAGCGGAAGGTCAGTAGGTAGGCGAGCACACACAATGAGTCCGATAAGCAAGCGAGGGTCAAAAGTAAATATCCAAATAATACTGAGAAAGCACAACGAACGAACAAACGGCAGAGCGATCAAACGACGTCTAACCAGGGCCTGATTTACCCACAGGCTAATAAGGCTAGAGCCTAGGGCGCGGGGCTGAATTGAGACTTACATAGGTATTAATATTTGGTAATTTTGGGAAAATACGTGCCTTAAAATAAAATTCTGGAGTGGCGACCGCGTACCGGAAGACGCAGCGTTGGAAGGCTTTCCACAAGATGAACCGATGACCTGGTGAGGGTCGTTGGTAGACGCACAGGACCGGTTGTTGTGGCGACACTTGGGGGAGGCCTATGTCCAGCAGTGGACGCCTTTTGGCTGAGATCATGATGATGATGATGATTCTTTCTTTCATTTCGTTTGACACTCAGGTGAGAGTGCGGTAGTGGGCTAGGTGGATTGAGTAAGAAAAAGAGTGATCATTAGGTCAGTGAGAAGTTACTGTTTATGATTACATAATAATATGCGTAATCGTCTTTACTAAATAGTTGTCACTATGTATTGTTGATAATCGCACGTTCGCGTCTCTCGCGACTTGATTTAGATTGATATATTTTTCTTTACGTTTTCGTTAATTTTGTTTTATTGTAAAAAAATGGTAGGTATGGCGAGTACATCGACTGCGAAAAAGCCAAGTGTCTTCCGTTAACCTTTGATTCAAAGATGTTAGGTTACGTAAGCTCTCTTCTGTACTTGTAATTTAATTAGTTGCACCTGTAAGTGAATGAAGAGGTAGGACAGGACAGGCTAGAGGGCGCATATTCATAGTTAGCCTAGGGCGGTCCGAACTCTAAATCAGGCACTGCATCTAACCACAGACTACTGTAGAGATATGCGTCAAACAATAGATAATATTGTAGGTCGGAACGTCTTAATCCTCCTTGTCAAACAAAAACATGAAAAAAACTTTTAAATATTTAATTAATTCACGAAAGTGGTAGAAGAATAATAAAACCGTAATAATTCATTAACGAATATTTGAATGTTACGAGCTAGTGAGAAATTTCTATACATGCTAAGGGCAGTCGTTTAGCCATGTCCTTTCCGGCTTTCTAATTAATTCTTATAAAAAGAAAACAGGCAGTCAAACTTTTCTTTTCCAACATATAAAAGACAGTGCAAAAAAATGCTCGGTTATTAATACAGGTGGATTTTGACAAACAAAAAACTACCTTAATGATTGCACTGTTCCATTGTCAACACTCAGCGCTGAGCGGAAGCCGCGCTTTACTTAGGCAGTATTTTATTTAGCTTTCACCTAGTGTCAGGGAAAGCCTGTAAATGATCAAGATTTAATTAAGTTAGATTTGTCAAATGTTAATTTAATTAGGTTATGGTGCAATATAGAAGGAGTATGGACAGTAAGAAAACACCGATAATTAATAATGCCACGAAACCGTTTACTTGAAAGAGAAAAATCAAAAGCCTAAAAATCTGACATATCAAATTCTAACATGCTTCAAACATCCGAGCAGAGACACATAACAATGAGGTCGGTACTAGATATATTAAAATGAAAAGAAGTCGAGGTTGTTTATCATTAAAGACGAAACTATGTGGTAGGAGTGAACCCTACAAGGTGATAAATTAATTTTAAAGGCAAATAAAAAGTTGTATTTACCGCCAAAAAATCTTAGACTACATTATCATAATTATGTTGTTAAGTAGATGTGGACAGCTAATTTTGAGTAAAGAATGTTGGCCGAATCGGACCTCAGGTCCCGTAATCCTGACACTTTTTTAATGTTGTTTGAAACTTCTTTGTAGTTTTGACACACTGATTTTGATACTTTAGTTTCTATTTTAACATGGAGTTTAACTCTATCTATAATCTAAAGGAAAGGATTTATAATATTATCGTTGCCTATTTTATTATGAAACCTACACCTATTCATTGTAGTCCAGCAATAAATATGTACATTGTTTATATAGCAGTACCTGCAACTACTTTTTTATCATTTTGCATTATCCTACTGTACAGCTAAGATAGTCATCAATGTCCAATATGTATAATAAGCCGTGGATTATCGTGAGTTACACCCACCCCACAACTATTTTTAATGGGTCACACGTATTTCACGCGTGCACCAGTTTACCTACAGTTTTAATTTTTTAATAACTAAAGGCTTCAAGTACCCTTTAGGCTACGCGCGTCAAAACCGTTTTGAAATTAGAAACCGTTTTTAATGTTTTTTGACTTGGGGCCACAAAAAAGATGTTTAAGGGCTTTGAACACCATCACGGAAAAAATTGCCCCCATTTGGACATTTGTAGTCCTTTTTGTGTCCAGTTATATGGACAACGTATTGATCGGGGTCGCTTAACGCTAAGTCGCAGTATTCATCTCAATCTGGAAATAACAAATTAATTATTAGTAATTATATTTGTTGTAACAAGCCGAAAAAACAGATATTCCATTAAATTAACTGGCCAACCTTTACTCATCATCATCATATCAGCCGAAAGACGTTAAATATTCCGCCAAATGGGGGGCGGGCGGGTTGCCATAATCGCTACGCTTGGCAAGCGGGTGGGCGATCGCAGTGTAGCTGTAGCAATTCACCTACAGAGAATGCTGCTGCCCATTCTCTGGTGAGTCCGTTAGTCGCCTCTCACGAGACCCACGGGAAGTGATGGGATAAACTTTACTACGTGAAGTTAACATCTGTGAATTAAACCAACCATCTGTGAGGCCAAACTTTACCACGTGAATCTGCAAAAAACTGACGCCTGAAGGCCACTTTCTCGTACCAAACATTTTGCGAATCAATGCTGTTTTCTTAATTTGAGTTCCTATCTACCCAAGGGTAGTTGTCATGTTGATATTCTGCCATAAAAAATACCGCCCCTTAGGACCAACTATATACAACATGACAACGCCCAGAAATTGGAAAGAAAATATTACTGTATATAAAAATAAATAAAATACTATTACATTCTGATGTAATAGATAAATACCTGTTATAATGGTATGATATGATAATTTCTTACGCTAAATTGAAGCGCAAATAAGTCAACGGCCCACCTGATGTAAAGTGTTTGCCGCTGCCTAATTGCATCTGGTGCGTTACTGGAGCTTACCCTACTACAACTACTAATAATTAATAATACGTATGCGGGTGGAATTTGAATTAAGGCATGTAGAAAAATAATCTTAATGTCGATGCAGCAATTTTTTTTTTCAAAGTAAGGAATTGTTGTTTTTATAAGTAAGTAAGAAAGACAGAACAGCATCAGTGGTCAACATGTAACATGAAACTGCGACGCGTCACATTAACGCAAATTCTGAAACTAGAGTTTTTTCTCAGAGTAGATCGCGGACCTATAAATTTCCGGCTTTCTAATTAATTCTTATAAAAAGAAAACAGGCAGTCAAACTTTTCTTTTCCAACATATAAAAGACAGTGCAAAAAAATGCTCGGTTATTAATACAGGTGGATTTTGACAAACAAAAAACTACCTTAATGATTGCACTGTTCCATTGTCAACACTCAGCGCTGAGCGGAAGCCGCGCTTTACTTAGGCAGTATTTTAGCTTTCACCTAGTGTCAGGGAAAGCCTGTAAATGATCAAGATTTAATTAAGTTAGATTTGTCAAATGCTAATTTAATTAGGTTATGGTGCAATATAGAAGGAGTATGGACAGTAAGAAAACACCGATAATTAATAATGCCACGAAACCGTTTACTTGAAAGAGAAAAATCAAAAGCCTAAAAATCTGACATATCAAATTCTAACATGCTTCAAACATCCGAGCAGAGACACATAACAATGAGGTCGGTACTAGATATATTAAAATGAAAAGAAGTCGAGGTTGTTTATCATTAAAGACGAAACTATGTGGTAGGAGTGAACCCTACAAGGTGATAAATTAATTTTAAAGGCAAATAAAAAGTTGTATTTACCGCCAAAAAATCTTAGACTACATTATCATAATTATGTTGTTAAGTAGATGTGGACAGCTAATTTTGAGTAAAGAATGTTGGCCGAATCGGACCTCAGGTCCCGTAATCCTGACACTTTTTTAATGTTGTTTGAAACTTCTTTGTAGTTTTGACACACTGATTTTGATACTTTAGTTTCTATTTTAACATGGAGTTTAACTCCATCTATAATCTAAAGGAAAGTATTTATAATATTATCGTTGCCTATTTTATTATGAAACCTACACCTATTCATTGTAGTCCAGCAATAAATATGTACATTGTTTATATAGCAGTACCTGCAACTACTTTTTTATCATTTTGCATTATCCTACTGTACAGCTAAGATAGTCATCAATGTCCAATATGTATAATAAGCCGTGGATTATCGTGAGTTACACCCACCCCATAACTATTTTTAATGGGTCACACGTATTTCACGCGTGCACCAGTTTACCTACAGTTTTAATTTTTTAATAACTAAAGGCTTCAAGTACCCTTTAGGCTACGCGCGTCAAAACCGTTTTGAAATTAGAAACCGTTTTTAATGTTTTTTGACTTGGGGCCACAAAAAAGATGTTTAAGGGCTTTGAACACCATCACGGAAAAAATTGCCACCATTTGGACATTTGTAGTCCTTTTTGTGTCCAGTTATATGGACAACGTATTGATCGGGGTCGCTTAACGCTAAGTCGCAGTATTCATCTCAATCTGGAAATAACAAATTAATTATTAGTAATTATATTTGTTGTAACAAGCCGAAAAAACAGATATTCCATTAAATTAACTGGCCAACCTTTACTCATCATCATCATATCAGCCGAAAGACGTTAAATATTCCGCCAAATGGGGGGCGGGCGGGTTGCCATAATCGCTACGCTTGGCAAGCGGGTGGGCGATCGCAGTGTAGCTGTAGCAATTCACCTACAGAGAATGCTGCTGCCCATTCTCTGGTGAGTCCGTTAGTCGCCTCTCACGAGACCCACGGGAAGTGATGGGATAAACTTTACTACGTGAAGTTAACATCTGTGAATTAAACCAACCATCTGTGAGGCCAAACTTTACCACGTGAATCTGCAAAAATCTGACGCCTGAAGGCCACTTTCTCGTACCAAACATTTTGCGAATCAATGCTGTTTTCTTAATTTGAGTTCCTATCTACCCAAGGGTAGTTGTCATGTTGATATTCTGCCATAAAAAATACCGCCCCTTAGGACCAACTATATACAACATGACAACGCCCAGAAATTGGAAAGAAAATATTACTGTATATAAAAATAAATAAAATACTATTACATTCTGATGTAATAGATAAATACCTGTTATAATGGTATGATATGATAATTTCTTACGCTAAATTGAAGCGCAAATAAGTCAACGGCCCACCTGATGTAAAGTGTTTGCCGCTGCCTAATTGCATCTGGTGCGTTACTGGAGCTTACCCTACTACAACTACTAATAATTAATAATACGTATGCGGGTGGAATTTGAATTAAGGCATGTAGAAAAATAATCTTAATGTCGATGCAGCAATTTTTTTTTTCAAAGTAAGGAATTGTTGTTTTTATAAGTAAGTAAGAAAGACAGAACAGCATCAGTGGTCAACATGTAACATGAAACTGCGACGCGTCACATTAACGCAAATTCTGAAACTAGAGTTTTTTCTCAGAGTAGATCGCGGACCTATAAATTTCCGGCTTTCTAATTAATTCTTATAAAAAGAAAACAGGCAGTCAAACTTTTCTTTTCCAACATATAAAAGACAGTGCAAAAAAATGCTCGGTTATTAATACAGGTGGATTTTGACAAACAAAAAACTACCTTAATGATTGCACTGTTCCATTGTCAACACTCAGCGCTGAGCGGAAGCCGCGCTTTACTTAGGCAGTATTTTATTTAGCTTTCACCTAGTGTCAGGGAAAGCCTGTAAATGATCAAGATTTAATTAAGTTAGATTTGTCAAATGTTAATTTAATTAGGTTATGGTGCAATATAGAAGGAGTATGGACAGTAAGAAAACACCGATAATTAATAATGCCACGAAACCGTTTACTTGAAAGAGAAAAATCAAAAGCCTAAAAATCTGACATATCAAATTCTAACATGCTTCAAACATCCGAGCAGAGACACATAACAATGAGGTCGGTACTAGATATATTAAAATGAAAAGAAGTCGAGGTTGTTTATCATTAAAGACGAAACTATGTGGTAGGAGTGAACCCTACAAGGTGATAAATTAATTTTAAAGGCAAATAAAAAGTTGTATTTACCGCCAAAAAATCTTAGACTACATTATCATAATTATGTTGTTAAGTAGATGTGGACAGCTAATTTTGAGTAAAGAATGTTGGCCGAATCGGACCTCAGGTCCCGTAATCCTGACACTTTTTTAATGTTGTTTGAAACTTCTTTGTAGTTTTGACACACTGATTTTGATACTTTAGTTTCTATTTTAACATGGAGTTTAACTCTATCTATAATCTAAAGGAAAGGATTTATAATATTATCGTTGCCTATTTTATTATGAAACCTACACCTATTCATTGTAGTCCAGCAATAAATATGTACATTGTTTATATAGCAGTACCTGCAACTACTTTTTTATCATTTTGCATTATCCTACTGTACAGCTAAGATAGTCATCAATGTCCAATATGTATAATAAGCCGTGGATTATCGTGAGTTACACCCACCCCACAACTATTTTTAATGGGTCACACGTATTTCACGCGTGCACCAGTTTACCTACAGTTTTAATTTTTTAATAACTAAAGGCTTCAAGTACCCTTTAGGCTACGCGCGTCAAAACCGTTTTGAAATTAGAAACCGTTTTTAATGTTTTTTGACTTGGGGCCACAAAAAAGATGTTTAAGGGCTTTGAACACCATCACGGAAAAAATTGCCCCCATTTGGACATTTGTAGTCCTTTTTGTGTCCAGTTATATGGACAACGTATTGATCGGGGTCGCTTAACGCTAAGTCGCAGTATTCATCTCAATCTGGAAATAACAAATTAATTATTAGTAATTATATTTGTTGTAACAAGCCGAAAAAACAGATATTCCATTAAATTAACTGGCCA
The DNA here is from genome assembly GCA_947386135.1 of Melanchra persicariae. Classification (NCBI taxonomy): domain Eukaryota; kingdom Metazoa; phylum Arthropoda; class Insecta; order Lepidoptera; family Noctuidae; genus Melanchra; species Melanchra persicariae. Next base: position 34,242,075 of record OX376643.1, read on the forward strand.
ACCTTTACTCATCATCATCATATCAGCCGAAAGACGTTAAATATTCCGCCAAATGGGGGGCGGGCGGGTTGCCATAATCGCTACGCTTGGCAAGCGGGTGGGCGATCGCAGTGTAGCTGTAGCAATTCACCTACAGAGAATGCTGCTGCCCATTCTCTGGTGAGTCCGTTAGTCGCCTCTCACGAGACCCACGGGAAGTGATGGGATAAACTTTACTACGTGAAGTTAACATCTGTGAATTAAACCAACCATCTGTGAGGCCAAACTTTACCACGTGAATCTGCAAAAAACTGACGCCTGAAGGCCACTTTCTCGTACCAAACATTTTGCGAATCAATGCTGTTTTCTTAATTTGAGTTCCTATCTACCCAAGGGTAGTTGTCATGTTGATATTCTGCCATAAAAAATACCGCCCCTTAGGACCAACTATATACAACATGACAACGCCCAGAAATTGGAAAGAAAATATTACTGTATATAAAAATAAATAAAATACTATTACATTCTGATGTAATAGATAAATACCTGTTATAATGGTATGATATGATAATTTCTTACGCTAAATTGAAGCGCAAATAAGTCAACGGCCCACCTGATGTAAAGTGTTTGCCGCTGCCTAATTGCATCTGGTGCGTTACTGGAGCTTACCCTACTACAACTACTAATAATTAATAATACGTATGCGGGTGGAATTTGAATTAAGGCATGTAGAAAAATAATCTTAATGTCGATGCAGCAATTTTTTTTTTCAAAGTAAGGAATTGTTGTTTTTATAAGTAAGTAAGAAAGACAGAACAGCATCAGTGGTCAACATGTAACATGAAACTGCGACGCGTCACATTAACGCAAATTCTGAAACTAGAGTTTTTTCTCAGAGTAGATCGCGGACCTATAAATTTCCGGCTTTCTAATTAATTCTTATAAAAAGAAAACAGGCAGTCAAACTTTTCTTTTCCAACATATAAAAGACAGTGCAAAAAAATGCTCGGTTATTAATACAGGTGGATTTTGACAAACAAAAAACTACCTTAATGATTGCACTGTTCCATTGTCAACACTCAGCGCTGAGCGGAAGCCGCGCTTTACTTAGGCAGTATTTTAGCTTTCACCTAGTGTCAGGGAAAGCCTGTAAATGATCAAGATTTAATTAAGTTAGATTTGTCAAATGCTAATTTAATTAGGTTATGGTGCAATATAGAAGGAGTATGGACAGTAAGAAAACACCGATAATTAATAATGCCACGAAACCGTTTACTTGAAAGAGAAAAATCAAAAGCCTAAAAATCTGACATATCAAATTCTAACATGCTTCAAACATCCGAGCAGAGACACATAACAATGAGGTCGGTACTAGATATATTAAAATGAAAAGAAGTCGAGGTTGTTTATCATTAAAGACGAAACTATGTGGTAGGAGTGAACCCTACAAGGTGATAAATTAATTTTAAAGGCAAATAAAAAGTTGTATTTACCGCCAAAAAATCTTAGACTACATTATCATAATTATGTTGTTAAGTAGATGTGGACAGCTAATTTTGAGTAAAGAATGTTGGCCGAATCGGACCTCAGGTCCCGTAATCCTGACACTTTTTTAATGTTGTTTGAAACTTCTTTGTAGTTTTGACACACTGATTTTGATACTTTAGTTTCTATTTTAACATGGAGTTTAACTCCATCTATAATCTAAAGGAAAGTATTTATAATATTATCGTTGCCTATTTTATTATGAAACCTACACCTATTCATTGTAGTCCAGCAATAAATATGTACATTGTTTATATAGCAGTACCTGCAACTACTTTTTTATCATTTTGCATTATCCTACTGTACAGCTAAGATAGTCATCAATGTCCAATATGTATAATAAGCCGTGGATTATCGTGAGTTACACCCACCCCATAACTATTTTTAATGGGTCACACGTATTTCACGCGTGCACCAGTTTACCTACAGTTTTAATTTTTTAATAACTAAAGGCTTCAAGTACCCTTTAGGCTACGCGCGTCAAAACCGTTTTGAAATTAGAAACCGTTTTTAATGTTTTTTGACTTGGGGCCACAAAAAAGATGTTTAAGGGCTTTGAACACCATCACGGAAAAAATTGCCACCATTTGGACATTTGTAGTCCTTTTTGTGTCCAGTTATATGGACAACGTATTGATCGGGGTCGCTTAACGCTAAGTCGCAGTATTCATCTCAATCTGGAAATAACAAATTAATTATTAGTAATTATATTTGTTGTAACAAGCCGAAAAAACAGATATTCCATTAAATTAACTGGCCAACCTTTACTCATCATCATCATATCAGCCGAAAGACGTTAAATATTCCGCCAAATGGGGGGCGGGCGGGTTGCCATAATCGCTACGCTTGGCAAGCGGGTGGGCGATCGCAGTGTAGCTGTAGCAATTCACCTACAGAGAATGCTGCTGCCCATTCTCTGGTGAGTCCGTTAGTCGCCTCTCACGAGACCCACGGGAAGTGATGGGATAAACTTTACTACGTGAAGTTAACATCTGTGAATTAAACCAACCATCTGTGAGGCCAAACTTTACCACGTGAATCTGCAAAAAACTGACGCCTGAAGGCCACTTTCTCGTACCAAACATTTTGCGAATCAATGCTGTTTTCTTAATTTGAGTTCCTATCTACCCAAGGGTAGTTGTCATGTTGATATTCTGCCATAAAAAATACCGCCCCTTAGGACCAACTATATACAACATGACAACGCCCAGAAATTGGAAAGAAAATATTACTGTATATAAAAATAAATAAAATACTATTACATTCTGATGTAATAGATAAATACCTGTTATAATGGTATGATATGATAATTTCTTACGCTAAATTGAAGCGCAAATAAGTCAACGGCCCACCTGATGTAAAGTGTTTGCCGCTGCCTAATTGCATCTGGTGCGTTACTGGAGCTTACCCTACTACAACTACTAATAATTAATAATACGTATGCGGGTGGAATTTGAATTAAGGCATGTAGAAAAATAATCTTAATGTCGATGCAGCAATTTTTTTTTTCAAAGTAAGGAATTGTTGTTTTTATAAGTAAGTAAGAAAGACAGAACAGCATCAGTGGTCAACATGTAACATGAAACTGCGACGCGTCACATTAACGCAAATTCTGAAACTAGAGTTTTTTCTCAGAGTAGATCGCGGACCTATAAATTTCCGGCTTTCTAATTAATTCTTATAAAAAGAAAACAGGCAGTCAAACTTTTCTTTTCCAACATATAAAAGACAGAACAAAAAAATGCTCGGTTATTAATACAGGTGGATTTTGACAAACAAAAAACTACCTTAATGATTGCACTGTTCCATTGTCAACACTCAGCGCTGAGCGGAAGCCGCGCTTTACTTAGGACTGCCTAAGTAAAGCGCGGCTTCCGCTCAGCGCTGAGTGTTTTAATTTTAGCTTTCACCTAGTGTCAGGGAAAGCCTGTAAATGATCAAGATTTAATTAAGTTAGATTTGTCAAATGTTAATTTAATTAGGTTATGGTGCAATATAGAAGGAGTATGGACAGTAAGAAAACACCGATAATTAATAATGCCACGAAACCGTTTACTTGAAAGAGAAAAATCAAAAGCCTAAAAATCTGACATATCAAATTCTAACATGCTTCAAACATCCGAGCAGAGACACATAACAATGAGGTCGGTACTAGATATATTAAAATGAAAAGAAGTCGAGGTTGTTTATCATTAAAGACGAAACTATGTGGTAGGAGTGAACCCTACAAGGTGATAAATTAATTTTAAAGGCAAATAAAAAGTTGTATTTACCGCCAAAAAATCTTAGACTACATTATCATAATTATGTTGTTAAGTAGATGTGGACAGCTAATTTTGAGTAAAGAATGTTGGCCGAATCGGACCTCAGGTCCCGTAATCCTGACACTTTTTTAATGTTGTTTGAAACTTCTTTGTAGTTTTGACACACTGATTTTGATACTTTAGTTTCTATTTTAACATGGAGTTTAACTCTATCTATAATCTAAAGGAAAGGATTTATAATATTATCGTTGCCTATTTTATTATGAAACCTACACCTATTCATTGTAGTCCAGCAATAAATATGTACATTGTTTATATAGCAGTACCTGCAACTACTTTTTTATCATTTTGCATTATCCTACTGTACAGCTAAGATAGTCATCAATGTCCAATATGTATAATAAGCCGTGGATTATCGTGAGTTACACCCACCCCACAACTATTTTTAATGGGTCACACGTATTTCACGCGTGCACCAGTTTACCTACAGTTTTAATTTTTTAATAACTAAAGGCTTCAAGTACCCTTTAGGCTACGCGCGTCAAAACCGTTTTGAAATTAGAAACCGTTTTTAATGTTTTTTGACTTGGGGCCACAAAAAAGATGTTTAAGGGCTTTGAACACCATCACGGAAAAAATTGCCCCCATTTGGACATTTGTAGTCCTTTTTGTGTCCAGTTATATGGACAACGTATTGATCGGGGTCGCTTAACGCTAAGTCGCAGTATTCATCTCAATCTGGAAATAACAAATTAATTATTAGTAATTATATTTGTTGTAACAAGCCGAAAAAACAGATATTCCATTAAATTAACTGGCCAACCTTTACTCATCATCATCATATCAGCCGAAAGACGTTAAATATTCCGCCAAATGGGGGGCGGGCGGGTTGCCATAATCGCTACGCTTGGCAAGCGGGTGGGCGATCGCAGTGTAGCTGTAGCAATTCACCTACAGAGAATGCTGCTGCCCATTCTCTGGTGAGTCCGTTAGTCGCCTCTCACGAGACCCACGGGAAGTGATGGGATAAACTTTACTACGTGAAGTTAACATCTGTGAATTAAACCAACCATCTGTGAGGCCAAACTTTACCACGTGAATCTGCAAAAAACTGACGCCTGAAGGCCACTTTCTCGTACCAAACATTTTGCGAATCAATGCTGTTTTCTTAATTTGAGTTCCTATCTACCCAAGGGTAGTTGTCATGTTGATATTCTGCCATAAAAAATACCGCCCCTTAGGACCAACTATATACAACATGACAACGCCCAGAAATTGGAAAGAAAATATTACTGTATATAAAAATAAATAAAATACTATTACATTCTGATGTAATAGATAAATACCTGTTATAATGGTATGATATGATAATTTCTTACGCTAAATTGAAGCGCAAATAAGTCAACGGCCCACCTGATGTAAAGTGTTTGCCGCTGCCTAATTGCATCTGGTGCGTTACTGGAGCTTACCCTACTACAACTACTAATAATTAATAATACGTATGCGGGTGGAATTTGAATTAAGGCATGTAGAAAAATAATCTTAATGTCGATGCAGCAATTTTTTTTTTCAAAGTAAGGAATTGTTGTTTTTATAAGTAAGTAAGAAAGACAGAACAGCATCAGTGGTCAACATGTAACATGAAACTGCGACGCGTCACATTAACGCAAATTCTGAAACTAGAGTTTTTTCTCAGAGTAGATCGCGGACCTATAAATTTCCGGCTTTCTAATTAATTCTTATAAAAAGAAAACAGGCAGTCAAACTTTTCTTTTCCAACATATAAAAGACAGTGCAAAAAAATGCTCGGTTATTAATACAGGTGGATTTTGACAAACAAAAAACTACCTTAATGATTGCACTGTTCCATTGTCAACACTCAGCGCTGAGCGGAAGCCGCGCTTTACTTAGGCAGTATTTTAGCTTTCACCTAGTGTCAGGGAAAGCCTGTAAATGATCAAGATTTAATTAAGTTAGATTTGTCAAATGCTAATTTAATTAGGTTATGGTGCAATATAGAAGGAGTATGGACAGTAAGAAAACACCGATAATTAATAATGCCACGAAACCGTTTACTTGAAAGAGAAAAATCAAAAGCCTAAAAATCTGACATATCAAATTCTAACATGCTTCAAACATCCGAGCAGAGACACATAACAATGAGGTCGGTACTAGATATATTAAAATGAAAAGAAGTCGAGGTTGTTTATCATTAAAGACGAAACTATGTGGTAGGAGTGAACCCTACAAGGTGATAAATTAATTTTAAAGGCAAATAAAAAGTTGTATTTACCGCCAAAAAATCTTAGACTACATTATCATAATTATGTTGTTAAGTAGATGTGGACAGCTAATTTTGAGTAAAGAATGTTGGCCGAATCGGACCTCAGGTCCCGTAATCCTGACACTTTTTTAATGTTGTTTGAAACTTCTTTGTAGTTTTGACACACTGATTTTGATACTTTAGTTTCTATTTTAACATGGAGTTTAACTCCATCTATAATCTAAAGGAAAGTATTTATAATATTATCGTTGCCTATTTTATTATGAAACCTACACCTATTCATTGTAGTCCAGCAATAAATATGTACATTGTTTATATAGCAGTACCTGCAACTACTTTTTTATCATTTTGCATTATCCTACTGTACAGCTAAGATAGTCATCAATGTCCAATATGTATAATAAGCCGTGGATTATCGTGAGTTACACCCACCCCATAACTATTTTTAATGGGTCACACGTATTTCACGCGTGCACCAGTTTACCTACAGTTTTAATTTTTTAATAACTAAAGGCTTCAAGTACCCTTTAGGCTACGCGCGTCAAAACCGTTTTGAAATTAGAAACCGTTTTTAATGTTTTTTGACTTGGGGCCACAAAAAAGATGTTTAAGGGCTTTGAACACCATCACGGAAAAAATTGCCACCATTTGGACATTTGTAGTCCTTTTTGTGTCCAGTTATATGGACAACGTATTGATCGGGGTCGCTTAACGCTAAGTCGCAGTATTCATCTCAATCTGGAAATAACAAATTAATTATTAGTAATTATATTTGTTGTAACAAGCCGAAAAAACAGATATTCCATTAAATTAACTGGCCAAACTTTACTCATCATCATCATATCAGCCGAAAGACGTTAAATATTCCGCCAAATGGGGGGCGGGCGGGTTGCCATAATCGCTACGCTTGGCAAGCGGGTGGGCGATCGCAGTGTAGCTGTAGCAATTCACCTACAGAGAATGCTGCTGCCCATTCTCTGGTGAGTCCGTTAGTCGCCTCTCACGAGACCCACGGGAAGTGATGGGATAAACTTTACTACGTGAAGTTAACATCTGTGAATTAAACCAACCATCTGTGAGGCCAAACTTTACCACGTGAATCTGCAAAAAACTGACGCCTGAAGGCCACTTTCTCGTACCAAACATTTTGCGAATCAATGCTGTTTTCTTAATTTGAGTTCCTATCTACCCAAGGGTAGTTGTCATGTTGATATTCTGCCATAAAAAATACCGCCCCTTAGGACCAACTATATACAACATGACAACGCCCAGAAATTGGAAAGAAAATATTACTGTATATAAAAATAAATAAAATACTATTACATTCTGATGTAATAGATAAATACCTGTTATAATGGTATGATATGATAATTTCTTACGCTAAATTGAAGCGCAAATAAGTCAACGGCCCACCTGATGTAAAGTGTTTGCCGCTGCCTAATTGCATCTGGTGCGTTACTGGAGCTTACCCTACTACAACTACTAATAATTAATAATACGTATGCGGGTGGAATTTGAATTAAGGCATGTAGAAAAATAATCTTAATGTCGATGCAGCAATTTTTTTTTTCAAAGTAAGGAATTGTTGTTTTTATAAGTAAGTAAGAAAGACAGAACAGCATCAGTGGTCAACATGTAACATGAAACTGCGACGCGTCACATTAACGCAAATTCTGAAACTAGAGTTTTTTCTCAGAGTAGATCGCGGACCTATAAATTTCCGGCTTTCTAATTAATTCTTATAAAAAGAAAACAGGCAGTCAAACTTTTCTTTTCCAACATATAAAAGACAGTGCAAAAAAATGCTCGGTTATTAATACAGGTGGATTTTGACAAACAAAAAACTACCTTAATGATTGCACTGTTCCATTGTCAACACTCAGCGCTGAGCGGAAGCCGCGCTTTACTTAGGCAGTATTTTATTTAGCTTTCACCTAGTGTCAGGGAAAGCCTGTAAATGATCAAGATTTAATTAAGTTAGATTTGTCAAATGTTAATTTAATTAGGTTATGGTGCAATATAGAAGGAGTATGGACAGTAAGAAAACACCGATAATTAATAATGCCACGAAACCGTTTACTTGAAAGAGAAAAATCAAAAGCCTAAAAATCTGACATATCAAATTCTAACATGCTTCAAACATCCGAGCAGAGACACATAACAATGAGGTCGGTACTAGATATATTAAAATGAAAAGAAGTCGAGGTTGTTTATCATTAAAGACGAAACTATGTGGTAGGAGTGAACCCTACAAGGTGATAAATTAATTTTAAAGGCAAATAAAAAGTTGTATTTACCGCCAAAAAATCTTAGACTACATTATCATAATTATGTTGTTAAGTAGATGTGGACAGCTAATTTTGAGTAAAGAATGTTGGCCGAATCGGACCTCAGGTCCCGTAATCCTGACACTTTTTTAATGTTGTTTGAAACTTCTTTGTAGTTTTGACACACTGATTTTGATACTTTAGTTTCTATTTTAACATGGAGTTTAACTCTATCTATAATCTAAAGGAAAGGATTTATAATATTATCGTTGCCTATTTTATTATGAAACCTACACCTATTCATTGTAGTCCAGCAATAAATATGTACATTGTTTATATAGCAGTACCTGCAACTACTTTTTTATCATTTTGCATTATCCTACTGTACAGCTAAGATAGTCATCAATGTCCAATATGTATAATAAGCCGTGGATTATCGTGAGTTACACCCACCCCACAACTATTTTTAATGGGTCACACGTATTTCACGCGTGCACCAGTTTACCTACAGTTTTAATTTTTTAATAACTAAAGGCTTCAAGTACCCTTTAGGCTACGCGCGTCAAAACCGTTTTGAAATTAGAAACCGTTTTTAATGTTTTTTGACTTGGGGCCACAAAAAAGATGTTTAAGGGCTTTGAACACCATCACGGAAAAAATTGCCCCCATTTGGACATTTGTAGTCCTTTTTGTGTCCAGTTATATGGACAACGTATTGATCGGGGTCGCTTAACGCTAAGTCGCAGTATTCATCTCAATCTGGAAATAACAAATTAATTATTAGTAATTATATTTGTTGTAACAAGCCGAAAAAACAGATATTCCATTAAATTAACTGGCCAACCTTTACTCATCATCATCATATCAGCCGAAAGACGTTAAATATTCCGCCAAATGGGGGGCGGGCGGGTTGCCATAATCGCTACGCTTGGCAAGCGGGTGGGCGATCGCAGTGTAGCTGTAGCAATTCACCTACAGAGAATGCTGCTGCCCATTCTCTGGTGAGTCCGTTAGTCGCCTCTCACGAGACCCACGGGAAGTGATGGGATAAACTTTACTACGTGAAGTTAACATCTGTGAATTAAACCAACCATCTGTGAGGCCAAACTTTACCACGTGAATCTGCAAAAAACTGACGCCTGAAGGCCACTTTCTCGTACCAAACATTTTGCGAATCAATGCTGTTTTCTTAATTTGAGTTCCTATCTACCCAAGGGTAGTTGTCATGTTGATATTCTGCCATAAAAAATACCGCCCCTTAGGACCAACTATATACAACATGACAACGCCCAGAAATTGGAAAGAAAATATTACTGTATATAAAAATAAATAAAATACTATTACATTCTGATGTAATAGATAAATACCTGTTATAATGGTATGATATGATAATTTCTTACGCTAAATTGAAGCGCAAATAAGTCAACGGCCCACCTGATGTAAAGTGTTTGCCGCTGCCTAATTGCATCTGGTGCGTTACTGGAGCTTACCCTACTACAACTACTAATAATTAATAATACGTATGCGGGTGGAATTTGAATTAAGGCATGTAGAAAAATAATCTTAATGTCGATGCAGCAATTTTTTTTTTCAAAGTAAGGAATTGTTGTTTTTATAAGTAAGTAAGAAAGACAGAACAGCATCAGTGGTCAACATGTAACATGAAACTGCGACGCGTCACATTAACGCAAATTCTGAAACTAGAGTTTTTTCTCAGAGTAGATCGCGGACCTATAAATTTCCGGCTTTCTAATTAATTCTTATAAAAAGAAAACAGGCAGTCAAACTTTTCTTTTCCAACATATAAAAGACAGTGCAAAAAAATGCTCGGTTATTAATACAGGTGGATTTTGACAAACAAAAAACTACCTTAATGATTGCACTGTTCCATTGTCAACACTCAGCGCTGAGCGGAAGCCGCGCTTTACTTAGGCAGTATTTTAGCTTTCACCTAGTGTCAGGGAAAGCCTGTAAATGATCAAGATTTAATTAAGTTAGATTTGTCAAATGCTAATTTAATTAGGTTATGGTGCAATATAGAAGGAGTATGGACAGTAAGAAAACACCGATAATTAATAATGCCACGAAACCGTTTACTTGAAAGAGAAAAATCAAAAGCCTAAAAATCTGACATATCAAATTCTAACATGCTTCAAACATCCGAGCAGAGACACATAACAATGAGGTCGGTACTAGATATATTAAAATGAAAAGAAGTCGAGGTTGTTTATCATTAAAGACGAAACTATGTGGTAGGAGTGAACCCTACAAGGTGATAAATTAATTTTAAAGGCAAATAAAAAGTTGTATTTACCGCCAAAAAATCTTAGACTACATTATCATAATTATGTTGTTAAGTAGATGTGGACAGCTAATTTTGAGTAAAGAATGTTGGCCGAATCGGACCTCAGGTCCCGTAATCCTGACACTTTTTTAATGTTGTTTGAAACTTCTTTGTAGTTTTGACACACTGATTTTGATACTTTAGTTTCTATTTTAACATGGAGTTTAACTCCATCTATAATCTAAAGGAAAGTATTTATAATATTATCGTTGCCTATTTTATTATGAAACCTACACCTATTCATTGTAGTCCAGCAATAAATATGTACATTGTTTATATAGCAGTACCTGCAACTACTTTTTTATCATTTTGCATTATCCTACTGTACAGCTAAGATAGTCATCAATGTCCAATATGTATAATAAGCCGTGGATTATCGTGAGTTACACCCACCCCATAACTATTTTTAATGGGTCACACGTATTTCACGCGTGCACCAGTTTACCTACAGTTTTAATTTTTTAATAACTAAAGGCTTCAAGTACCCTTTAGGCTACGCGCGTCAAAACCGTTTTGAAATTAGAAACCGTTTTTAATGTTTTTTGACTTGGGGCCACAAAAAAGATGTTTAAGGGCTTTGAACACCATCACGGAAAAAATTGCCACCATTTGGACATTTGTAGTCCTTTTTGTGTCCAGTTATATGGACAACGTATTGATCGGGGTCGCTTAACGCTAAGTCGCAGTATTCATCTCAATCTGGAAATAACAAATTAATTATTAGTAATTATATTTGTTGTAACAAGCCGAAAAAACAGATATTCCATTAAATTAACTGGCCAACCTTTACTCATCATCATCATATCAGCCGAAAGACGTTAAATATTCCGCCAAATGGGGGGCGGGCGGGTTGCCATAATCGCTACGCTTGGCAAGCGGGTGGGCGATCGCAGTGTAGCTGTAGCAATTCACCTACAGAGAATGCTGCTGCCCATTCTCTGGTGAGTCCGTTAGTCGCCTCTCACGAGACCCACGGGAAGTGATGGGATAAACTTTACTACGTGAAGTTAACATCTGTGAATTAAACCAACCATCTGTGAGGCCAAACTTTACCACGTGAATCTGCAAAAAACTGACGCCTGAAGGCCACTTTCTCGTACCAAACATTTTGCGAATCAATGCTGTTTTCTTAATTTGAGTTCCTATCTACCCAAGGGTAGTTGTCATGTTGATATTCTGCCATAAAAAATACCGCCCCTTAGGACCAACTATATACAACATGACAACGCCCAGAAATTGGAAAGAAAATATTACTGTATATAAAAATAAATAAAATACTATTACATTCTGATGTAATAGATAAATACCTGTTATAATGGTATGATATGATAATTTCTTACGCTAAATTGAAGCGCAAATAAGTCAACGGCCCACCTGATGTAAAGTGTTTGCCGCTGCCTAATTGCATCTGGTGCGTTACTGGAGCTTACCCTACTACAACTACTAATAATTAATAATACGTATGCGGGTGGAATTTGAATTAAGGCATGTAGAAAAATAATCTTAATGTCGATGCAGCAATTTTTTTTTTCAAAGTAAGGAATTGTTGTTTTTATAAGTAAGTAAGAAAGACAGAACAGCATCAGTGGTCAACATGTAACATGAAACTGCGACGCGTCACATTAACGCAAATTCTGAAACTAGAGTTTTTTCTCAGAGTAGATCGCGGACCTATAAATTTCCGGCTTTCTAATTAATTCTTATAAAAAGAAAACAGGCAGTCAAACTTTTCTTTTCCAACATATAAAAGACAGAACAAAAAAATGCTCGGTTATTAATACAGGTGGATTTTGACAAACAAAAAACTACCTTAATGATTGCACTGTTCCATTGTCAACACTCAGCGCTGAGCGGAAGCCGCGCTTTACTTAGGACTGCCTAAGTAAAGCGCGGCTTCCGCTCAGCGCTGAGTGTTTTAATTTTAGCTTTCACCTAGTGTCAGGGAAAGCCTGTAAATGATCAAGATTTAATTAAGTTAGATTTGTCAAATGTTAATTTAATTAGGTTATGGTGCAATATAGAAGGAGTATGGACAGTAAGAAAACACCGATAATTAATAATGCCACGAAACCGTTTACTTGAAAGAGAAAAATCAAAAGCCCAAAAATCTGACATATCAAATTCTAGCATGCTTCAAACATCCGAGCAGACACATAAGAATGAGGTCGGTACTATTTATATTAAAATGAAAAGAAGTTGGGTTGTTTATCATTAAAGATGAAACTATGTGGTAGGAGTGAACCCTACAAGGTGATAAACTAATTTTAAAGGCAAATAAAAAGTTGTATTTACCGCCAAAAAATCTTAGACTACATTATCATAATTATGTTGTTAAGTAGATGTGGACAGCAAATTTTGAGTAAAGAATGTTGGCCGAATCGGACCTCAGGTCCCGTAATCCTGACACTTTTTTAATGTTGTTTGAAACTTCTTTGTTGTTTTTACACACTGATTTTGATACTTTAGTTTCTATTTTAACATGGAGTTTAACTCGCATCTATAATCTAAAGGAAAGTATTTATAATATTATCGTTGCCTATTTTATTATGAAACCTACACCTATTCATTGTAGTCCAGCAATAAATATGTACATTGTTTATATAGCAGTACCTACAACTACTTTTTTATCATTTTGCATTATCCTACTGTACAGCTAAGATAGTCGTCAATGTCCAATATGTATAATAAGCCGTGGATTTTCGTGAGTTACACCCACCCCATAACTATTTTTAATGGGTCACACGTATTTCACGCGTGCACCAGTTTACCTACAGTTTTAATTTTTTAATAACTAAAGGCTGCAAGTACCCTTTAGGCTACGCGCGTCAAAACATTTTGGGTGAATTTTACCAATGAGACTTGACACTCAGTTTTTAAATTCAAAATTGGAAGTAGTTTTCTTTGGAACAAAAATCTCAGTGTTCCACATGTTCAAAAAGCGAAAATAGAAGTCGCGTTTGCGTAAACCAGCTATCGCTTAGCATATTGCTGGGGCTCGTGTGTGAATGCGACGCTTGCATGAGTTTTTTTATTACGAAGCAGATGCAAAACTGTACTCTAAAGGACAACTATAATTTTTCGAATGGATAAGCCATATGTTAAATCCCTATTTTTAATGGGTCACACGTATTTCACGCGTGCACCAGTTTACCTACAGTTTTAATTTTTTAATAACTAAAGGCTGCAAGTACCCTTTAGGCTACGCGCGTCAAAACCGTTTTGAAATTAGAAACCGTTTTTAATGTTTTTTGACTTGGGGCCACAAAAAAGATGTTTAAGGGCTTTGAACACCATCACGGAAAAAATTGCCACCATTTGGACATTTGTAGTCCTTTTTGTGTCCAGTTATATGGACAACGTATTGATCGGGGTCGCTTAACGCTAAGTCGCAGTATTCATCTCAATCTGGAAATAACAAATTAATTATTAGTAATTATATTTGTTGTAACAAGCCGAAAAAACAGATATTCCATTAAATTAACTGGCCAAACTTTACTCATCATCATCATATCAGCCGAAAGACGTTAAATATTCCGCCAAATGGGGGGCGGGCGGGTTGCCATAATCGCTACGCTTGGCAAGCGGGTGGGCGATCGCAGTGTAGCTGTAGCAATTCACCTACAGAGAATGCTGCTGCCCATTCTCTGGTGAGTCCGTTAGTCGCCTCTCACGAGACCCACGGGAAGTGATGGGATAAACTTTACTACGTGAAGTTAACATCTGTGAATTAAACCAACCATCTGTGAGGCCAAACTTTACCACGTGAATCTGCAAAAAACTGACGCCTGAAGGCCACTTTCTCGTACCAAACATTTTGCGAATCAATGCTGTTTTCTTAATTTGAGTTCCTATCTACCCAAGGGTAGTTGTCATGTTGATATTCTGCCATAAAAAATACCGCCCCTTAGGACCAACTATATACAACATGACAACGCCCAGAAATTGGAAAGAAAATATTACTGTATATAAAAATAAATAAAATACTATTACATTCTGATGTAATAGATAAATACCTGTTATAATGGTATGATATGATAATTTCTTACGCTAAATTGAAGCGCAAATAAGTCAACGGCCCACCTGATGTAAAGTGTTTGCCGCTGCCTAATTGCATCTGGTGCGTTACTGGAGCTTACCCTACTACAACTACTAATAATTAATAATACGTATGCGGGTGGAATTTGAATTAAGGCATGTAGAAAAATAATCTTAATGTCGATGCAGCAATTTTTTTTTTCAAAGTAAGGAATTGTTGTTTTTATAAGTAAGTAAGAAAGACAGAACAGCATCAGTGGTCAACATGTAACATGAAACTGCGACGCGTCACATTAACGCAAATTCTGAAACTAGAGTTTTTTCTCAGAGTAGATCGCGGACCTATAAATTTCCGGCTTTCTAATTAATTCTTATAAAAAGAAAACAGGCAGTCAAACTTTTCTTTTCCAACATATAAAAGACAGTGCAAAAAAATGCTCGGTTATTAATACAGGTGGATTTTGACAAACAAAAAACTACCTTAATGATTGCACTGTTCCATTGTCAACACTCAGCGCTGAGCGGAAGCCGCGCTTTACTTAGGCAGTATTTTATTTAGCTTTCACCTAGTGTCAGGGAAAGCCTGTAAATGATCAAGATTTAATTAAGTTAGATTTGTCAAATGTTAATTTAATTAGGTTATGGTGCAATATAGAAGGAGTATGGACAGTAAGAAAACACCGATAATTAATAATGCCACGAAACCGTTTACTTGAAAGAGAAAAATCAAAAGCCTAAAAATCTGACATATCAAATTCTAACATGCTTCAAACATCCGAGCAGAGACACATAACAATGAGGTCGGTACTAGATATATTAAAATGAAAAGAAGTCGAGGTTGTTTATCATTAAAGACGAAACTATGTGGTAGGAGTGAACCCTACAAGGTGATAAATTAATTTTAAAGGCAAATAAAAAGTTGTATTTACCGCCAAAAAATCTTAGACTACATTATCATAATTATGTTGTTAAGTAGATGTGGACAGCTAATTTTGAGTAAAGAATGTTGGCCGAATCGGACCTCAGGTCCCGTAATCCTGACACTTTTTTAATGTTGTTTGAAACTTCTTTGTAGTTTTGACACACTGATTTTGATACTTTAGTTTCTATTTTAACATGGAGTTTAACTCTATCTATAATCTAAAGGAAAGGATTTATAATATTATCGTTGCCTATTTTATTATGAAACCTACACCTATTCATTGTAGTCCAGCAATAAATATGTACATTGTTTATATAGCAGTACCTGCAACTACTTTTTTATCATTTTGCATTATCCTACTGTACAGCTAAGATAGTCATCAATGTCCAATATGTATAATAAGCCGTGGATTATCGTGAGTTACACCCACCCCACAACTATTTTTAATGGGTCACACGTATTTCACGCGTGCACCAGTTTACCTACAGTTTTAATTTTTTAATAACTAAAGGCTTCAAGTACCCTTTAGGCTACGCGCGTCAAAACCGTTTTGAAATTAGAAACCGTTTTTAATGTTTTTTGACTTGGGGCCACAAAAAAGATGTTTAAGGGCTTTGAACACCATCACGGAAAAAATTGCCCCCATTTGGACATTTGTAGTCCTTTTTGTGTCCAGTTATATGGACAACGTATTGATCGGGGTCGCTTAACGCTAAGTCGCAGTATTCATCTCAATCTGGAAATAACAAATTAATTATTAGTAATTATATTTGTTGTAACAAGCCGAAAAAACAGATATTCCATTAAATTAACTGGCCAACCTTTACTCATCATCATCATATCAGCCGAAAGACGTTAAATATTCCGCCAAATGGGGGGCGGGCGGGTTGCCATAATCGCTACGCTTGGCAAGCGGGTGGGCGATCGCAGTGTAGCTGTAGCAATTCACCTACAGAGAATGCTGCTGCCCATTCTCTGGTGAGTCCGTTAGTCGCCTCTCACGAGACCCACGGGAAGTGATGGGATAAACTTTACTACGTGAAGTTAACATCTGTGAATTAAACCAACCATCTGTGAGGCCAAACTTTACCACGTGAATCTGCAAAAAACTGACGCCTGAAGGCCACTTTCTCGTACCAAACATTTTGCGAATCAATGCTGTTTTCTTAATTTGAGTTCCTATCTACCCAAGGGTAGTTGTCATGTTGATATTCTGCCATAAAAAATACCGCCCCTTAGGACCAACTATATACAACATGACAACGCCCAGAAATTGGAAAGAAAATATTACTGTATATAAAAATAAATAAAATACTATTACATTCTGATGTAATAGATAAATACCTGTTATAATGGTATGATATGATAATTTCTTACGCTAAATTGAAGCGCAAATAAGTCAACGGCCCACCTGATGTAAAGTGTTTGCCGCTGCCTAATTGCATCTGGTGCGTTACTGGAGCTTACCCTACTACAACTACTAATAATTAATAATACGTATGCGGGTGGAATTTGAATTAAGGCATGTAGAAAAATAATCTTAATGTCGATGCAGCAATTTTTTTTTTCAAAGTAAGGAATTGTTGTTTTTATAAGTAAGTAAGAAAGACAGAACAGCATCAGTGGTCAACATGTAACATGAAACTGCGACGCGTCACATTAACGCAAATTCTGAAACTAGAGTTTTTTCTCAGAGTAGATCGCGGACCTATAAATTTCCGGCTTTCTAATTAATTCTTATAAAAAGAAAACAGGCAGTCAAACTTTTCTTTTCCAACATATAAAAGACAGTGCAAAAAAATGCTCGGTTATTAATACAGATGGATTTTGACAAACAAAAAACTACCTTAATGATTGCACTGTTCCATTGTCAACACTCAGCGCTGAGCGGAAGCCGCGCTTTACTTAGGCAGTATTTTAGCTTTCACCTAGTGTCAGGGAAAGCCTGTAAATGATCAAGATTTAATTAAGTTAGATTTGTCAAATGCTAATTTAATTAGGTTATGGTGCAATATAGAAGGAGTATGGACAGTAAGAAAACACCGATAATTAATAATGCCACGAAACCGTTTACTTGAAAGAGAAAAATCAAAAGCCTAAAAATCTGACATATCAAATTCTAACATGCTTCAAACATCCGAGCAGAGACACATAACAATGAGGTCGGTACTAGATATATTAAAATGAAAAGAAGTCGAGGTTGTTTATCATTAAAGACGAAACTATGTGGTAGGAGTGAACCCTACAAGGTGATAAATTAATTTTAAAGGCAAATAAAAAGTTGTATTTACCGCCAAAAAATCTTAGACTACATTATCATAATTATGTTGTTAAGTAGATGTGGACAGCTAATTTTGAGTAAAGAATGTTGGCCGAATCGGACCTCAGGTCCCGTAATCCTGACACTTTTTTAATGTTGTTTGAAACTTCTTTGTAGTTTTGACACACTGATTTTGATACTTTAGTTTCTATTTTAACATGGAGTTTAACTCCATCTATAATCTAAAGGAAAGTATTTATAATATTATCGTTGCCTATTTTATTATGAAACCTACACCTATTCATTGTAGTCCAGCAATAAATATGTACATTGTTTATATAGCAGTACCTGCAACTACTTTTTTATCATTTTGCATTATCCTACTGTACAGCTAAGATAGTCATCAATGTCCAATATGTATAATAAGCCGTGGATTATCGTGAGTTACACCCACCCCATAACTATTTTTAATGGGTCACACGTATTTCACGCGTGCACCAGTTTACCTACAGTTTTAATTTTTTAATAACTAAAGGCTTCAAGTACCCTTTAGGCTACGCGCGTCAAAACCGTTTTGAAATTAGAAACCGTTTTTAATGTTTTTTGACTTGGGGCCACAAAAAAGATGTTTAAGGGCTTTGAACACCATCACGGAAAAAATTGCCACCATTTGGACATTTGTAGTCCTTTTTGTGTCCAGTTATATGGACAACGTATTGATCGGGGTCGCTTAACGCTAAGTCGCAGTATTCATCTCAATCTGGAAATAACAAATTAATTATTAGTAATTATATTTGTTGTAACAAGCCGAAAAAACAGATATTCCATTAAATTAACTGGCCAACCTTTACTCATCATCATCATATCAGCCGAAAGACGTTAAATATTCCGCCAAATGGGGGGCGGGCGGGTTGCCATAATCGCTACGCTTGGCAAGCGGGTGGGCGATCGCAGTGTAGCTGTAGCAATTCACCTACAGAGAATGCTGCTGCCCATTCTCTGGTGAGTCCGTTAGTCGCCTCTCACGAGACCCACGGGAAGTGATGGGATAAACTTTACTACGTGAAGTTAACATCTGTGAATTAAACCAACCATCTGTGAGGCCAAACTTTACCACGTGAATCTGCAAAAAACTGACGCCTGAAGGCCACTTTCTCGTACCAAACATTTTGCGAATCAATGCTGTTTTCTTAATTTGAGTTCCTATCTACCCAAGGGTAGTTGTCATGTTGATATTCTGCCATAAAAAATACCGCCCCTTAGGACCAACTATATACAACATGACAACGCCCAGAAATTGGAAAGAAAATATTACTGTATATAAAAATAAATAAAATACTATTACATTCTGATGTAATAGATAAATACCTGTTATAATGGTATGATATGATAATTTCTTACGCTAAATTGAAGCGCAAATAAGTCAACGGCCCACCTGATGTAAAGTGTTTGCCGCTGCCTAATTGCATCTGGTGCGTTACTGGAGCTTACCCTACTACAACTACTAATAATTAATAATACGTATGCGGGTGGAATTTGAATTAAGGCATGTAGAAAAATAATCTTAATGTCGATGCAGCAATTTTTTTTTTCAAAGTAAGGAATTGTTGTTTTTATAAGTAAGTAAGAAAGACAGAACAGCATCAGTGGTCAACATGTAACATGAAACTGCGACGCGTCACATTAACGCAAATTCTGAAACTAGAGTTTTTTCTCAGAGTAGATCGCGGACCTATAAATTTCCGGCTTTCTAATTAATTCTTATAAAAAGAAAACAGGCAGTCAAACTTTTCTTTTCCAACATATAAAAGACAGTGCAAAAAAATGCTCGGTTATTAATACAGGTGGATTTTGACAAACAAAAAACTACCTTAATGATTGCACTGTTCCATTGTCAACACTCAGCGCTGAGCGGAAGCCGCGCTTTACTTAGGCAGTATTTTATTTAGCTTTCACCTAGTGTCAGGGAAAGCCTGTAAATGATCAAGATTTAATTAAGTTAGATTTGTCAAATGTTAATTTAATTAGGTTATGGTGCAATATAGAAGGAGTATGGACAGTAAGAAAACACCGATAATTAATAATGCCACGAAACCGTTTACTTGAAAGAGAAAAATCAAAAGCCTAAAAATCTGACATATCAAATTCTAACATGCTTCAAACATCCGAGCAGAGACACATAACAATGAGGTCGGTACTAGATATATTAAAATGAAAAGAAGTCGAGGTTGTTTATCATTAAAGACGAAACTATGTGGTAGGAGTGAACCCTACAAGGTGATAAATTAATTTTAAAGGCAAATAAAAAGTTGTATTTACCGCCAAAAAATCTTAGACTACATTATCATAATTATGTTGTTAAGTAGATGTGGACAGCTAATTTTGAGTAAAGAATGTTGGCCGAATCGGACCTCAGGTCCCGTAATCCTGACACTTTTTTAATGTTGTTTGAAACTTCTTTGTAGTTTTGACACACTGATTTTGATACTTTAGTTTCTATTTTAACATGGAGTTTAACTCTATCTATAATCTAAAGGAAAGGATTTATAATATTATCGTTGCCTATTTTATTATGAAACCTACACCTATTCATTGTAGTCCAGCAATAAATATGTACATTGTTTATATAGCAGTACCTGCAACTACTTTTTTATCATTTTGCATTATCCTACTGTACAGCTAAGATAGTCATCAATGTCCAATATGTATAATAAGCCGTGGATTATCGTGAGTTACACCCACCCCACAACTATTTTTAATGGGTCACACGTATTTCACGCGTGCACCAGTTTACCTACAGTTTTAATTTTTTAATAACTAAAGGCTTCAAGTACCCTTTAGGCTACGCGCGTCAAAACCGTTTTGAAATTAGAAACCGTTTTTAATGTTTTTTGACTTGGGGCCACAAAAAAGATGTTTAAGGGCTTTGAACACCATCACGGAAAAAATTGCCCCCATTTGGACATTTGTAGTCCTTTTTGTGTCCAGTTATATGGACAACGTATTGATCGGGGTCGCTTAACGCTAAGTCGCAGTATTCATCTCAATCTGGAAATAACAAATTAATTATTAGTAATTATATTTGTTGTAACAAGCCGAAAAAACAGATATTCCATTAAATTAACTGGCCAACCTTTACTCATCATCATCATATCAGCCGAAAGACGTTAAATATTCCGCCAAATGGGGGGCGGGCGGGTTGCCATAATCGCTACGCTTGGCAAGCGGGTGGGCGATCGCAGTGTAGCTGTAGCAATTCACCTACAGAGAATGCTGCTGCCCATTCTCTGGTGAGTCCGTTAGTCGCCTCTCACGAGACCCACGGGAAGTGATGGGATAAACTTTACTACGTGAAGTTAACATCTGTGAATTAAACCAACCATCTGTGAGGCCAAACTTTACCACGTGAATCTGCAAAAAACTGACGCCTGAAGGCCACTTTCTCGTACCAAACATTTTGCGAATCAATGCTGTTTTCTTAATTTGAGTTCCTATCTACCCAAGGGTAGTTGTCATGTTGATATTCTGCCATAAAAAATACCGCCCCTTAGGACCAACTATATACAACATGACAACGCCCAGAAATTGGAAAGAAAATATTACTGTATATAAAAATAAATAAAATACTATTACATTCTGATGTAATAGATAAATACCTGTTATAATGGTATGATATGATAATTTCTTACGCTAAATTGAAGCGCAAATAAGTCAACGGCCCACCTGATGTAAAGTGTTTGCCGCTGCCTAATTGCATCTGGTGCGTTACTGGAGCTTACCCTACTACAACTACTAATAATTAATAATACGTATGCGGGTGGAATTTGAATTAAGGCATGTAGAAAAATAATCTTAATGTCGATGCAGCAATTTTTTTTTTCAAAGTAAGGAATTGTTG
This sequence comes from Melanchra persicariae, assembly GCA_947386135.1. Lineage (NCBI taxonomy): Eukaryota > Metazoa > Arthropoda > Insecta > Lepidoptera > Noctuidae > Melanchra > Melanchra persicariae. The sequence goes on from OX376643.1 coordinate 34,263,873, forward strand.
TTTTTATAAGTAAGTAAGAAAGACAGAACAGCATCAGTGGTCAACATGTAACATGAAACTGCGACGCGTCACATTAACGCAAATTCTGAAACTAGAGTTTTTTCTCAGAGTAGATCGCGGACCTATAAATTTCCGGCTTTCTAATTAATTCTTATAAAAAGAAAACAGGCAGTCAAACTTTTCTTTTCCAACATATAAAAGACAGTGCAAAAAAATGCTCGGTTATTAATACAGATGGATTTTGACAAACAAAAAACTACCTTAATGATTGCACTGTTCCATTGTCAACACTCAGCGCTGAGCGGAAGCCGCGCTTTACTTAGGCAGTATTTTAGCTTTCACCTAGTGTCAGGGAAAGCCTGTAAATGATCAAGATTTAATTAAGTTAGATTTGTCAAATGCTAATTTAATTAGGTTATGGTGCAATATAGAAGGAGTATGGACAGTAAGAAAACACCGATAATTAATAATGCCACGAAACCGTTTACTTGAAAGAGAAAAATCAAAAGCCTAAAAATCTGACATATCAAATTCTAACATGCTTCAAACATCCGAGCAGAGACACATAACAATGAGGTCGGTACTAGATATATTAAAATGAAAAGAAGTCGAGGTTGTTTATCATTAAAGACGAAACTATGTGGTAGGAGTGAACCCTACAAGGTGATAAATTAATTTTAAAGGCAAATAAAAAGTTGTATTTACCGCCAAAAAATCTTAGACTACATTATCATAATTATGTTGTTAAGTAGATGTGGACAGCTAATTTTGAGTAAAGAATGTTGGCCGAATCGGACCTCAGGTCCCGTAATCCTGACACTTTTTTAATGTTGTTTGAAACTTCTTTGTAGTTTTGACACACTGATTTTGATACTTTAGTTTCTATTTTAACATGGAGTTTAACTCCATCTATAATCTAAAGGAAAGTATTTATAATATTATCGTTGCCTATTTTATTATGAAACCTACACCTATTCATTGTAGTCCAGCAATAAATATGTACATTGTTTATATAGCAGTACCTGCAACTACTTTTTTATCATTTTGCATTATCCTACTGTACAGCTAAGATAGTCATCAATGTCCAATATGTATAATAAGCCGTGGATTATCGTGAGTTACACCCACCCCATAACTATTTTTAATGGGTCACACGTATTTCACGCGTGCACCAGTTTACCTACAGTTTTAATTTTTTAATAACTAAAGGCTTCAAGTACCCTTTAGGCTACGCGCGTCAAAACCGTTTTGAAATTAGAAACCGTTTTTAATGTTTTTTGACTTGGGGCCACAAAAAAGATGTTTAAGGGCTTTGAACACCATCACGGAAAAAATTGCCACCATTTGGACATTTGTAGTCCTTTTTGTGTCCAGTTATATGGACAACGTATTGATCGGGGTCGCTTAACGCTAAGTCGCAGTATTCATCTCAATCTGGAAATAACAAATTAATTATTAGTAATTATATTTGTTGTAACAAGCCGAAAAAACAGATATTCCATTAAATTAACTGGCCAACCTTTACTCATCATCATCATATCAGCCGAAAGACGTTAAATATTCCGCCAAATGGGGGGCGGGCGGGTTGCCATAATCGCTACGCTTGGCAAGCGGGTGGGCGATCGCAGTGTAGCTGTAGCAATTCACCTACAGAGAATGCTGCTGCCCATTCTCTGGTGAGTCCGTTAGTCGCCTCTCACGAGACCCACGGGAAGTGATGGGATAAACTTTACTACGTGAAGTTAACATCTGTGAATTAAACCAACCATCTGTGAGGCCAAACTTTACCACGTGAATCTGCAAAAAACTGACGCCTGAAGGCCACTTTCTCGTACCAAACATTTTGCGAATCAATGCTGTTTTCTTAATTTGAGTTCCTATCTACCCAAGGGTAGTTGTCATGTTGATATTCTGCCATAAAAAATACCGCCCCTTAGGACCAACTATATACAACATGACAACGCCCAGAAATTGGAAAGAAAATATTACTGTATATAAAAATAAATAAAATACTATTACATTCTGATGTAATAGATAAATACCTGTTATAATGGTATGATATGATAATTTCTTACGCTAAATTGAAGCGCAAATAAGTCAACGGCCCACCTGATGTAAAGTGTTTGCCGCTGCCTAATTGCATCTGGTGCGTTACTGGAGCTTACCCTACTACAACTACTAATAATTAATAATACGTATGCGGGTGGAATTTGAATTAAGGCATGTAGAAAAATAATCTTAATGTCGATGCAGCAATTTTTTTTTTCAAAGTAAGGAATTGTTGTTTTTATAAGTAAGTAAGAAAGACAGAACAGCATCAGTGGTCAACATGTAACATGAAACTGCGACGCGTCACATTAACGCAAATTCTGAAACTAGAGTTTTTTCTCAGAGTAGATCGCGGACCTATAAATTTCCGGCTTTCTAATTAATTCTTATAAAAAGAAAACAGGCAGTCAAACTTTTCTTTTCCAACATATAAAAGACAGAACAAAAAAATGCTCGGTTATTAATACAGGTGGATTTTGACAAACAAAAAACTACCTTAATGATTGCACTGTTCCATTGTCAACACTCAGCGCTGAGCGGAAGCCGCGCTTTACTTAGGACTGCCTAAGTAAAGCGCGGCTTCCGCTCAGCGCTGAGTGTTTTAATTTTAGCTTTCACCTAGTGTCAGGGAAAGCCTGTAAATGATCAAGATTTAATTAAGTTAGATTTGTCAAATGTTAATTTAATTAGGTTATGGTGCAATATAGAAGGAGTATGGACAGTAAGAAAACACCGATAATTAATAATGCCACGAAACCGTTTACTTGAAAGAGAAAAATCAAAAGCCCAAAAATCTGACATATCAAATTCTAGCATGCTTCAAACATCCGAGCAGACACATAAGAATGAGGTCGGTACTATTTATATTAAAATGAAAAGAAGTTGGGTTGTTTATCATTAAAGATGAAACTATGTGGTAGGAGTGAACCCTACAAGGTGATAAACTAATTTTAAAGGCAAATAAAAAGTTGTATTTACCGCCAAAAAATCTTAGACTACATTATCATAATTATGTTGTTAAGTAGATGTGGACAGCAAATTTTGAGTAAAGAATGTTGGCCGAATCGGACCTCAGGTCCCGTAATCCTGACACTTTTTTAATGTTGTTTGAAACTTCTTTGTTGTTTTTACACACTGATTTTGATACTTTAGTTTCTATTTTAACATGGAGTTTAACTCGCATCTATAATCTAAAGGAAAGTATTTATAATATTATCGTTGCCTATTTTATTATGAAACCTACACCTATTCATTGTAGTCCAGCAATAAATATGTACATTGTTTATATAGCAGTACCTACAACTACTTTTTTATCATTTTGCATTATCCTACTGTACAGCTAAGATAGTCGTCAATGTCCAATATGTATAATAAGCCGTGGATTTTCGTGAGTTACACCCACCCCATAACTATTTTTAATGGGTCACACGTATTTCACGCGTGCACCAGTTTACCTACAGTTTTAATTTTTTAATAACTAAAGGCTGCAAGTACCCTTTAGGCTACGCGCGTCAAAACATTTTGGGTGAATTTTACCAATGAGACTTGACACTCAGTTTTTAAATTCAAAATTGGAAGTAGTTTTCTTTGGAACAAAAATCTCAGTGTTCCACATGTTCAAAAAGCGAAAATAGAAGTCGCGTTTGCGTAAACCAGCTATCGCTTAGCATATTGCTGGGGCTCGTGTGTGAATGCGACGCTTGCATGAGTTTTTTTATTACGAAGCAGATGCAAAACTGTACTCTAAAGGACAACTATAATTTTTCGAATGGATAAGCCATATGTTAAATCCCTATTTTTAATGGGTCACACGTATTTCACGCGTGCACCAGTTTACCTACAGTTTTAATTTTTTAATAACTAAAGGCTGCAAGTACCCTTTAGGCTACGCGCGTCAAAACATTTTGGGTGAATTTTACCAATGAGACTTGACACTCAGTTTTTAAATTCAAAATTGGAAGTAGTTTTCTTTGGAACAAAAATCTCAGTGTTCCACATGTTCAAAAAGCGAAAATAGAAGTCGCGTTTGCGTAAACCAGCTATCGCTTAGCATATTGCTGGGGCTCGTGTGTGAATGCGACGCTTGCATGAGTTTTTTTATTACGAAGCAGATGCAAAACTGTACTCTAAAGGACAACTATAATTTTTCGAATGGATAAGCCATATGTTAAATCCCTACATATTTTTCGTAAGAGAGGTCAGGTAATACACTGCACTGATTGTTCAACAAGGAAGCAGCTGGACCTCATTAGACATGACATAACGCGTAGCTAGACGCACGCAGTACATACAGCCTGTACTGGCCTGAAAAATAGAAACCCCTTCCACAATATGTACGTAACTTTTCCAGGGCATAATTACTTTAATAATAATTGATTACAGCAGGTTTTGCCAGTTGCGCGAGTGCCTATATTTACAAAGACAACATAGTCTACCTACGACCAACTGCTTTGCAGTTTTTTTTATATTTAAACAAGTTCGGTTTAAATAAATATTAAATAATAACTGCTAAATTCGGCGTAAAATTTCCTATCTACCCAAGGGTAGTTGTCATGTTGATATTCTGCCATAAAAAATACCGCCCCTTAGGACCAACTATATACAACATGACAACGCCCAGAAATTGGAAAGAAAATATTACTGTATATAAAAATAAATAAAATACTATTACATTCTGATGTAATAATAGATAAATACCTGTTATAATGGTATGATATGATAATTTCTTACGCTAAATTGAATAGCAAATAAGTCAACGGCCCACCTGATGTAAAGTGTTTGCCGCTGCCTAATTGCATCTGGTGCGTTACTGGAGCTTACCCTACTACAACTACTAATAATTAATAATACGTATGCGGGTGGAATTTGAATTAAGGCATGTAGAAAAATAATCTTAATGGCGATGCAGCAATTTTTTTTTTCAAAGTAAGGAATCGTTGTTTTAATAAGTAAGTAAGAAAGACAGAACAGCATCAGTGGTCAACATGTAACATGAAACTGCGACGCGTCACATTAACGCAAATTCTGAAACTAGAGTTTTTTCTCAGAGTAGATCGCGGACCTATCAATTTCCGGCTTTCTAATTAATGCTTATAAAAAGAAAACAGGCAGTCAAACTTTTATTTTCCAACATATAAAAGAGAGTGCAAAAAAATGCTCGGTTATTAATACAGGTGGATTTTGACAAACAAAAAACTATCTTAATGATTGCACTGTTCCATTGTCAACACTCAGCGCTGAGCGGAAGTCGCGCTTTACTTAGGCACTATTTTAGCTTTCACCTGGTGTCAGGGAAAGCCTGTAAATGTTCAAGATTTAATTAAGTTAGATTTGTCAAATGTTAATTTAATTAGGTTATAGTGCAATATAGAAGGAGTATGGACAGTAAGAAAACACCGATAATTAATAATGCCACGAAACCGTTTACTTGAAAGAGAAAAATCAAAAGCCTAAAAATCTGACATATCAAATTCTAACATGCTTCAAACATCCGAGCAGAGACACATAAAAATGAGGTCGGTACTAGATATATTAAAGTGAAAAGAAGATGAGGTTGTTTATCATTAAAGATGAAACTATGTGGTAGGCGAATGGGATCTCAGGTCCCGTAATCCTGACACTTTTTTAATGTTGTTTGAAACTTCTTCGTAGTTTTTACACACTGATTTTGATACTTTAGTTTCTATTTTAAGAGGCCGTGCATAAAATTACATCATTTTGAACATTTTTGAACATCGTTTGTGACAAAGGTGAGAAGAATTTGAACCTACTTGTTTTAGATGATAAAAGTCAAGTCCTTATTCTCTCAGATGGCTTGAGAATTTTTCAAAAATAATTTATGTATTAATGGTAATTACCCATATTCAAAACCCTTTTATCGCAAACGTAACGAGCGAGTGATGTTTGGTTACGTTTTACACAAAACTACGACAGATTTATAACATTTAAAAAAATATTACTACCATCATTGTATTGTCAACAATCAGATGCGTTGAAAACATTATTGACTTCAATAGAAAATATGGCAGAAAAAAAGTTGAAAAAACGGAATTCTTGGAAAACATCTATACAAATAAAAAAATTTTTCTATACCTTAGAAACACTTTTAAGAAAATTTAAAAATTGCACAATAATCTTAAGTTAACCTTTTAATAGAATCTAAAATTTATTTTATAAATAAACAATAACTTCATTTCGTGAATTACAAGCAAATTGAGCTATATTAGTGAGCGCGCAAACTCGATCGCGTCAGTACCGATCGGGCTCTCCCTGCGTCAGTACGTACTACTTTGTTTCGCAGCCGCTCGATTGTTTTACGTAAATACATTTACAAATATGTACGCCGACTACCACATTTTGAGTCAGTATTATTTTTTATATTTTGTTTGTTTATTAGGACTGATTATATTTTTTTCACCTTTATAATAATTAGAGGTAACGGTTGTATGTTTGTATGTAAAAGTAAATCTGCGGAATTACTCTACTACTACTATTAAATTAAAATACTTTCTCTAATGGCATCATTTGATACCGTATTAATTCCTATTCTCATCTCACGCCTTCAGAATGCAGGAATCAGAGGTATTCCACTTCTGTGGTTTCAGAACTATTTATCTGGAAGGCAACAGTGCATTAGGATTGGAGAGGAGGTTAGCGACAGCGATGACATTGCATATGGCGTTCCCCAGGGGAGTACACTCGGACCAAGCCTATTTTTACTCTACATTAATGAGCTTTGCAACATCAAAATTGATAAAGCTGAATTAATTATGTTCGCAGATGATACAGTTATTCTGTTTCACGATACTTCATGGGACTCAATAAGGACTACTGTTGAAAAAGGGCTACGTATCGTAACGCGGTGGTTAGAAAAAAGCCTGTTAAACTTAAATGCGGGGAAAACAAAATATCTTTGTTTTAGTATTACCAAATCAGGCGCCCCAAAGGATACAATTACAATTAAGAGTCACACATACCCATGCAACAGGAATCCTTATCTAGATAACGATACAAGTTGCACGTGTCCCATTTTAGCTAAATCAAAAACCATTCAAGTATTTAGGTATCATAATAGATGATAAACTGAACTGGGGTGCACACATAAATTCGGTAGCGGCCAGGACAAGGAAATTAATAATCGCGTTTAAAAACCTGCGTGATGTGGCTGGCAGAGATCTTGTGGTACAAACATATCTTGCTCTTGGTCAAAGTGTTATTAACTACTGCATCAGTGCCTGGGGTGGGGCATTGTTCTTGAGCGCGCACAGAGATCATTGCTAAAAGTCGCATTTAAATTTCCCTATCGTTATCCCACTAAAGATCTTTACGAAGAAATAAATGTCTTGAGCGTTCGTAAACTTTATGTTTATGAAGTCTTACGTAGATACCATAGACGGGTCATTCCGATGTTACCCAAGTTGAATAAAAGAAAAGTGCAGTGTCCAGTACCTAGAGTCAACACAAAATTTGCTAGCAGAATTTACAACGTCCAAGCTCCACGGTTATACAATAAATTATCACAGTCCATTCATCACATCAGATCATGCAGTAATAATCAAGTCAAAAGTAAAATTATTGCATGGTTGAATGACATGCACTATGAAAAACTTGAATCTCTTTTTGTTGTAACGGTATGAAATACACACTTAATCACACACACGCTCACTCACACACATATACACACACTTTTCATATATTCACACGCACACAAACACACACACACACATTTCCTTTTCTTTTTTGTTTTTTTTATTTTTATTCTCTAATTTTAGTTATATTGAAATCCAGTAATATATTTTTATTTTTATTTTTTTATTTTTGTTTGCTGGTCTAAGACATAGATATATAAGATAAAGAAAAAGAAAAAGGATAGCCTACGTTAAAATTATGGACATATTGTACTTGTAGTTTATAACACGTTTGTGAAGGGAAGGAACTGACCTTCAAGATACAGTATTTTACTAGCTTGAAGGTCAGGGTCTCACCTCAAAGATACCCTGTAAGATGTTCATAATAAAGATTATTATTATTATTATTATTATCTACAATGGTTAATTGCAGCTATATTATCATCCACAGAATGTTGACATTTTTTATGGTTACTTATACCACAATATAAATATGGACAGTAGGGAAACTGCCTACAAACGCTCGAAACGGCACACTCACACAAACATGCACACCGACGATACTCCTAAGGTGAATTCGCGGGACTCGCTACTGCTAGAGTAGCGAGTGCCGCGTCAAGACGAGTGGTCACGTTTAACTTTATCTCCGCGATCGTTTTGAAAATGCCAGGAAAGTATTGCGTAGTACCTATACGGCTGTTTGAACTCGGCTTCATCAAAACCGGAGCTATCGTATTTTAAACTTCCTGCTGATATTGAAAGGTAAGAATGATTTCTAGTTATTGTTATTTAATTGTTATCGAATTACGTATAAGTCCGTGTGATCGATCATAATGAATTCGTGAACTTACTTGTAAATCATTAATGCGGTGGTTTTGAGGGTATTTTAAGCTGATAGTGCAATAGTGATAGTGGTAACAATAAGTACATCCAAGATGGCGACTGCAATAGGTATTTTATATCAATATTTTCGTCATGGGTGTCGTTTTCATGGAAGTCGATTCGAAATAAACACATGTGAGAGTAAAAAACCGAATTGGACGTTAACCATAGCGTAGTTTCGGGTATTGTTGGTATCGGTTGTGGTCGGGCCAACTTGAACGAGCTAGCAGCATCCATTAATTTGCCACTTATTAGCAAACCGACCTACCAGAAATGTCACGACAACTTGTATGACTGGTGGAAGACTACGGCTGAATCATGTATGATTGCTGCCGGTAAAGAAGAAGCTTCTATGGCTATGGAAAAAGGTAGTGTGAGTCCGTCCGTCCGTCACAATACTTGTCTTCTACCAGAAGTAGTAGATCCGAGAAAAACTCGCTCCATGCCTGAGGGACACAACATTTTAAGATTTTTTTAGGATTTGGTTTAGGCACTCTTTGGATTGTGGATGAAGTAATGATGATGATTAACTTCTGGAGATTACTTGCATAGACACAACCTTGTAGCCAGGACTATTTTCCCTCAATTTGCTCTAAATTAGAGCCTTGTGGGATCGGCAGTGCCATATTGTAGGTATGTGCCCGATCTAGTTCTCCACGTGCCTTTGTCCGTTAGATCATACTGGTTTTGATGTACTCTATGAATTATGGATAACCTTATGATGATAACTAACTACCGGAGATTACTTGCATAGACACAACCTTGTAGCCAGGATTATATACCAGTAATTTGCTCTAGATACAGCCGTGTGGGATTGGAAGTGCCATATTATAGGTATTTGCCCGATCTAGTTCTCCAAAATGGTAATATCACATTGTACTACAGTCAACTCATCATCACTGACAGGTCTATTGTAGCCAATAAACCTGATATAGTGATGGTGAATACCTGGACTCTTGTTCAATTTCGTTTTTTAAAATATGGCGTACTGAGGTCGTGTAGAATTAAATGAAATAACTGTGATATAACAGCGTGCTGGATACGATTTTTTTTCTTTTTAATTATGCGATTTCCGCGTACTAAATTTGCCGGAATTAATTAAATTGCTTAGTTCTGTTGCTACTTAATGAATAATAATTGAGCCGTGCAGTTTTATAAGGATATTAACTTCGACTTTCCTATTTTTAGCATAGTGATAGTTCATACAAGCGTGATGGTAACCAAAGATATGCACCGGACTGTTTAAGATACTTATTTTTTATAATCTGCTCGGTAAGAGCCAAATACTGCGCTTTTAGAAACCTTATTACTCATTTGCCGATCGAGTAAAGCCTTTTATGATCGGTGATTGCCATTTCGAATTTTTCCGTCGTAGCAGGTAAAGGGCTTGTTCACTTTAATGTTCTGCTTCCAATATCTTTTTAAACGTTTTATACGTGACTTTACCATCATCATCATCTGCTATCAAATCGCCGGATTTCACGTTTTGCCTCCCAGTTGAACCTTCGACTATGACGCCTTGCACCGTACTTGTTGAAAATCCGATATGAAGTTTGCTTGGTCATACACGACACAATTCTTATTTTTAATAGTCATGTAGTGTTGACCAGTTTTGTTTTCAATAATGTTTGCGACACTCGGCAATGCCAAATAGCTAGTATTGTAGGTGAGGTTGCCAGTATTTCACAAATAACCCTGTATATTTTAGTATTTTTATTTCCTTTTTTAACGACAACCTCAACTTTGTATTGTTTTGTCAAAGTATTTTTTCACAAATGGTTGCACTGACTGAACAGGTCTACTCTAATGTGCATGATTCCATCCTCAAAAAAACATCTTAGACATTAGTTTATACCAAGATTACAATATATCAGAATAAAAGAGAATTCTCGTAAATATGTCCGTATGGAAAGTGTTTTTTTGTGCAACCATTTTACAAAAAACAAATATCATTGTATTGTATCGTTTTTTTATTTATCATTTTGTTAAATGTCTCAATGTATCAACATCCATCTAACACAAAATTGAATAAATTTAATGGGAATTGTGATAAATATACAATATACAGACGTTACAGATTTTTATTTATAAACCTTACTACTATATAATTTTGTAACTTAAAATAATACCTTCTAAAGAATCAACATTATTAAAGTGCTCACTAAGCTCGATTTTTGCGCGCGTGTGCGTGTAGCTGCATGAACGATGCACAGTAGTGTAGGTATAGTATACAATCAAAAAACAGAATTTAACCTCTCAAGCACTCGCACTCTAAATGTCAACATCCGTCAAGCCCCGCCCGCTTTTTTGCGGCGCGATAAGCTTACGACGCTGTTCAGTAAAAATGGTTTATTGATGCTTGTATTGGGTCTAGCTACTTACTGTAAACTGTTTTGTGTTCTTGAATAAACAGAGCGTCATCTATAATGTAAACAATACTCGTATTACGAGACTTGTATTATAAAAAAATTATGTTTTCAAAGAACTAGTTGGAATAGTGTGTTCGTTCCCGTTTTATATCGATTTCTGATAAAATTACTGTATCAATTTACTCGAAATTTTGCATGTTACACTATGAATAAACAAGTAATCTAATAACAGTGTTTTTTTTTTGAGAGTGCTATATAAAATTTTCGTAATATTCATGTGGGATTGTAAGACAAAATATACGACAAAACGCTTTGAAACTATTTATTAGCTGAACACCGTAATTAGACACGTTACACCGTACAATACGTCCGCCATGAATTCCCTTTCCCTTTTTTCCTCCCTCTCACTCGCACACATACTTCTCTTTCATTCATCCGCTGCGTTCCGTTTTAACAATATTCAGCTGCATTCATACTTAATGTAATAGGTACAGTATTTTTATCCCACAGTCGGCCATCCTGATCCATGTCTGTCCTCAGACATCCATACAAACATTCATCGCTAGCTTTCAACTTAAATTTAACTTAACTACTAGTACAACATTACAACATCCATGTAACAACATAACATCTTTCTGTTTTATTTTTAAAGAGACAACATAAAATAATGACTAAACATAACATTATCCGTGTTTCTTGAGAAACATGTTTACAAAATGACCCTTAACATTGTAGCAGGTATAGTACATATACAGATCTCTTACTTAATTACCTTAAAAAAAAAACTAAGCCGACATAACAATACATGATGTCAATGAAACTTTGCACACAACCTTTCACACTCAAACCTGGAAATAAACAAAGTTAAGTTAACAAGCAGCCCACCTTTTAGGTTATACAGTTGACTGCTGGCCACACCTTCATGTAATCTGCTGAACTGGAGGTTACCCCAGGGCCTTCAGTATTAGGGTCGAGCTTTTTCACGTCATATCTGTTGTTCCTCTTTACTTTTACAACTTGGTAGGGTCCTAGATATTTGGCTTTCAGCTTCATTCCCGTGCCAAACTGCGTGCGTTTTATTGCCACTAAATCTCCTTCATTGTACTTCATACTTTCTTTTATCTTCCTATTGAAATTTCTTATGTTTTCTTCTTGAACTTGTAGAATTTGTTCTTTAGCTTTCTCTCTAAGTTTTTCTCTTTCCTCTGTATAGCTTTCTCTTTCTTCTTCTAGAAGCAAATCATAAATCTCGATGTCTTCCTTCATTCTCATTTTAGTCCCAATCAATAGTTGATAGGGTGTAGTATTTATGCTTCGCTGAAAGGTACTATTTAGAGAACGCTGTAATCTACTTACATGCCTGTACCAAAGAGCAGGGTTTTCTATACACATCTTTGTAAGTACAGAAATTATAGTACGATGAACTCTTTCCACTTGCCCATTTCCTCTAGGCACTCCCGTCGTAATTTTGATGTGTTGGATGTTCTCGTTTTTACAATACTCTTGAAACTCAGTGCTTGTGTAAGCCGTTCCTCTATCAGTTATAAATCTGGTCGGATTGCCATAATGTTGTTGGTGAATTTTCAACTTTTCAATCGTTTCTTTACTTGTAGTACTTTTAGTGGGAAATATCCAAGTAAACTTCGTAAATGCGTCCACAATCGTGAGAATATGGTTGTACTGCTTCTTCGTCTCAGTCATTGGACCAAGGTGATCCAAATGGAGCGTGTGTAGCGGTGACTCTTCCTTTTCAATCGGAGTTAGGAATCCTTCTTGTTTTCCCTCTTTACGCGTAGCTAATAAACATGGAATGCAACTTGTAATAAATTCTTCAATTTTCTTATCAAGGTTCTTGATAAAATAGTCTTTACATATTAATTCTATCATCTTTCTTTTTGAAAAATGTCCATTTGCATGAGCCCTTTTTATGATTTCATTTTCCATAGACTTCGGGATTACTAAAAGCTTTTCCAATCCTTTGTACAGTAATCCATTATCAATATAATAATCACCATAAGTTCTCTCCTGTAAAATCTGTACTATAGCTTTCAGACCATCATCCAACTGTTGTGCTCGTCTGATCTCATCATGCAGAGTTACTATTGCGACATATGGGTTTCGGCTTAATGCATCAGTATGCTTCATCCTCGTTCCTGGCCGATGTTCAACCACAAAATCAAACTCCTGCAGAAGCAATGCCCATCTTGCAACCCTCGTACTCAAATCTTTTTTCTTAAGTGTCATCTGAAATGCTTGGCAATCAGTTATAATTTTAAATCTTATACCATACAAGTAGTGTCTAAATTTTTTTACCCCTTCTATAATAGCCAGACTTTCCAGTTCATAACTAGTGTACTTCTTTTCTGCATCATTTGTTTTACGACTCATGAAATACACTGGATGTAGTCCACCGTCATCATCAGATCGCTGCATGAGTATAGCAGCGTAAGCTAGACATGATGCATCTGTATGCATTTCTGTCTCCAGTCTTGGATTAAATATTCGTAAAACTGGTTTAGTAGTCAAACGTTCCTTCAAACAATTAAATGCACACTTTTGCTCCTCGTTGAATTCAAAGTTGACATCTTTCTTAAGTAAATCTGTAAGCGGTCGTGCTATAGATGCAAAATTCTGGATATACTTCCTAAAATATGATGCCAACCCGATAAAACTTTGCAACTGCTTAACTGTTTTGGGCTCTGGAAACTTTGTAACGGCATCAATCTTTTCACTTGCAGGCCTTACTTGCCCATTCTCAATCGTATGACCCAAATAAGTTATGCTTCGACATATCAGCTGTGCTTTCTTCCAATTTATTTGCAAACCATATTCAGAGGCCACTCTTAAAACTTCTCTTAATCTATTAACGGCTTCTTGTTCGTCTTTTGCTGGAATAAGAATATCATCGACAAATATTAAAACAATCCCTTTAGATATTAATTCTCTGAAGATTATGGTCACAAATCTCATGAAATAGTTTGGGCAAACAGACAAGCCAAATGGAGCTTTCAAAAACTCGAACTGCCCATGGTGTGTAACAAATGCGGTGTACTTTACCGACTCACTGCTGACATTCAGATGGAAAAATCCATTCTTTAAATCCAGTACACTAAACACTTTTGCCTCAGCCAATTTGTCAATGTAATCCTCAATAATCGGCAATGGAAACTCATCTTTTATAATTTTACTATTTAATTTTCTATAGTCTACACACACCCTTATAGCACCATCTTTTTTGCGAACAAGAACTAATGGACTAGCATATTCAGAGTAACTTACGCGTACAATTCCTTGCTCAAGCCACTCAGCAACTTGTTCTTCAACTACCGTCTGCTCCTTCAGTGATATGCGTCGTGGACGTTGCACCACCGGGACGTCATCTTTCACAATTATTTTCAGCTGGATAGGAGCTTCTTTAATTTGGCATGGTTGATAGCTCTCAACCATCTGAACAACCTCTTCTTTAAGGTAGGTATTACTTACGTGACCAACTTCAACACTGCAACTAAAACAATTGATCTCATTCACCCATTCTACAGGTTTCAACCATACAGCACTACCATTCATAACCATTATAACATTCTTAAGAAATTCGTGTCCTATGATTACATCAAAAGGCATACAGTCTTTAGGTACCACGTAGAATAACACATCGTCGTATTTCGTACTGTCGATCACAACATTTGTTGTTATACAACCTAACGACTCCACTTTAGCGAAACCAAGTCCAGACAGAGTTATGTTATTGTTCATCACTTTACTGACATTAGCACAAAACTCAGAAGATACCAAGTTCACATCACTGCCCGAATCAATAAGCGCACTTGTCGTTTTTCCGCATAACTCTACGATCTTCAAAGGTTTTTCCAGTCGCGATTTATTGTTTACATCGTTGACGTCAAACTCGATATGACTTTGACGTTTGCCATCTCTAACGTCATCTCTCTTGTCACTGTCATTCTGTGAGTGTGACGTATCCGCGTTGTTGAACGATGATTGACCGAACATTGCTTGCTTGCTCGCACGTTCGCCGCTCCCGCTCCCACTTGTCGATGCGCCGTTGTGATCTTTTCTATCGCCGGAAGTGTCGGAACGACGCTGTCTTGATGTAGTCAAACTAGAATCTTCCTTACGGCCGCCTACCGCCATATTTTTTCTATGCGGGCACTTCGGTGAAATATGACCATATTCGTTGCAGTTAAAGCACTTTGGACCTTGTGCCTTCTGCGGACAGTCTTCTGACACATGATCGCCGTCACCACAGTTATAACACCTTTTCAACGTTTTTTCGTGACGTACTACGTTGCCGCGTTTTTCGTTTCTGTAGGTACTTTTAGAATGTTCCAGTTTTATCTTTTCTTTAACAGTCTCGTAGATTTTAAACTTCTCTTTAAGATCAGGATACGTAGTTACGCCGTATAGCATGATTTTATTGGTCTCGTGGTCGACTATGCCATCAACAATGTATTTAATGGCCACGTAATCGGGTATCTTTCCTCTTTTCCCCAATTCTTTCATGACCATCATATAATCGATGCAACTCTCGTCACGTTTCTTCTTTCGTTGGCTCATAAGCTCGTGAATTACTTTGATGTCGACGGTGTCAGGGAACACTTTACTTATGGCTGCCTTAAGATCTTCCCATGTTTTGTGAGGGCGTTCAGCTTGCATGCCTTAAGATCTTCCCATGTTTTGTGAGGGCGTTCAGCTTGCATCCAAAGCTGTGCGGTGCCTGATAGGGATCTCCGTGCCATCAGCAGCTGTTGTAATGGTGTCCAACCACATATTTCTCCGTTTTCTTCTACGTCTTGTATCCATCGCGTCACTGGATACGTTTTATCTCGACCGGTGAATTTAGGTATTAGTTCCGAAGTTAGGTACAACATTGAGCTTAGCGTACGTGATTCGTCTTTCGTCATTTTCGTAATCGTGTCTTCGTTAGCGTCAGCTCACCGTTTGCCGATATCGTCGTAATCAGTTTCGGCCGCCGTTGTTCTTTTTGAATAGGAATGCCACCGTTCACCACACCACGTGCCGGTCTCCGTCGTACGTCGTCGCGTCGTTAAATATCGATGACCGTGTGTCGTTATTTTGCCAATCCCGGACGAGCCCCCAAATTTTGTGGGATTGTAAGACAAAATATACGACAAAACGCTTTGAAACTATTTATTAGCTGAACACCGTAATTAGACACGTTACACCGTACAATACGTCCGCCATGAATTCCCTTTCCCTTTTTTCCTCCCTCTCACTCGCACACATACTTCTCTTTCATTCATCCGCTGCGTTCCGTTTTAACAATATTCAGCTGCATTCATACTTAATGTAATAGGTACAGTATTTTTATCCCACATTCATACTCAAACTTCATAGTCCGCCGAGCAGTTTTTATGAAATTGCGCAATAAAATGCATGACTTTGTAAACGCTCATCCCAGTTATATTGAGTAGTTTCTAATAAAAAATGTAACTAGGATACTACTTATACCTTTATTGATTGATTTAGCTACCTTTATGTCGTAAAAATATGCCACTATTATTGTCATGTCATAAGATTTCCTTGAAGAGGGAATTAATCGGCAATATTTTTGTGTTAGCTAATTTCACATGTTATATTAGGTTTTAGAATTTGAATATTAGTCAAACCCACACAAGATTGAGCTATATTTTCATATTACTCTAAATACCTACACATTTAGATGAAAAAAAAACACAGATACCAACCTCTGAATTCACCTAAAAACACGTATGGAGTGCGAGAGATGTCGTAGTGATGGGACACACCACTAGGATAAAATATCGATAAGGTTGGTCTAGAAGAGAAAATTAAAATAATAACACATTTTAGTTTATTATTTTTCATTATTTATTTTTATATGTTTTGTGTTATGTACAGTACATAAAATAACATACACACAGTATGTTATTTTATGTACTATGTTTACATAGGGCAGAAAAATAATACACATTATTCTTGAAAAATACGTATTTTATTTTACGATAAACCGAAAGGGTACATGTACTACACAGAAATATATGGTAAAGTTATGGTTTTTATAGACAACATAGAAAGATAAAATACAGAGGTGCTGCCTATTTCTAAATTTATAAAAATATTTATTTACTACAAATTCAAACATATAAATAGTGATCACGCTTATATTATAAAGGTGAATGTTTGTGTCTTTTTATGTTAGAAGTTACTTCTTCATGCCCAAACGGCTGGACCGATTTGGATGAAATTTGGTATGTAGATGCTTATACCCTGGATTAACATGCGGGTGAAACCGAGGGGTGCTCCTAGTAATAATATAAAGTACAAAGGTGCTTACTTCTATAAAAACAACTGCATGTGGATTTTATACACAGAAAAATACATGAAAAAGGCTGTTAATACCAAAGGTGCTGCTTACAATCTGCTAGCAAAACTGCGATTTGGATAATGTAGAAACATGATACAGTGTGTAACTTCGTACTTAGCTGCAGTGATCATTGATGAAATAGGCAAAATATGCAGCAGAGTGACAACCAACGAAGCTGTACGGTAAGTTTTGTTTGAGAACTAATACAGATATAATATGTGCACCTTCACAACTTTCAACAATATTTAGCCTAGTGTCCCACTGCTGGGCATAGACCTTATTCTATATAGTTTTGGTGACCCCCAGTCTAGCACTCATCACACACACAAACACGGCGCTTAGACAGAAAAGATTGTATGACCGAGAAAAGGAGTGACTCTACTAAATGTGCGTCTGTCTGTCTGTTAGACTTTGTGGCAAAGGTATACTCTTCTAGGAAAACTGTCAACATACATAAAGTCAGTCAGTCTGTATGTCCACCAAGCTATACTACATATAAATAAATATGTGTGTGTATACATAAATAAATAGATAAAACTAAATAACTGCTAATGTCGTCTGTATGTTAGTCACGCTGGAAATTAAAGATGCCAATGGAAAAGAGTTTACTTGTATGGTATAACTCGAAGCAGGGCACTATACAAAGGGAGACCTCGCAACCTGAGCAAACAAACGGAGTACTTGCTCGTTTGTGCTGCTGGCTGCACCAAGCACATTGCCGACGCAAATGGCGGCCACCAGTTGCGAGTTGGTCTGACTTTCTAGGAAAATGTGGCACTTGAGGCCGTGAATAGCTCAAACTGCTGGACACGGGATGGGCGGGTGTAATTTTAGGGACACGTTGAAGGTGGTGACACATAATTTGATCGACTTACTCCAATCGAAACACTATGTGTTCCTTCGGAGTAGTCGCCGAATTTTGAAAAAGGATGCGGGCATTCGAAAAAGAGCAGTTGAGCAGATGTTTGAAGAACTTGACATTCCATTTCCGGCCTCTTTTTCTTTCCAGCAGGTATGGTTCCAGCATTTGATCTTTACGATCAATGCCTCCCATACCCTTATTGTAATCTAAAACTACTTGAGGTTTGTACTTAGTTGGGCGATATGGCCTCTCCTCTATCTGGTCTTGTGAATCACCGTGGTAGGTACTGATGGTGGAGATCTTACGCTTCTTGTCCTGAAAGGCCAAGACCACCACATCGCCGGAATGACGTGCTACAAACTGGCCATCTTTCAGCTTACACAGCGACAAGAGTGGAGGCACATCGGTGCGGTTAGCACGCAAGGTTCCTACACAGTCGGTTTTGCGTGTTTTCAGAAATCTGGCCAGTAGGGGGCTATTGAACCAGTTATCCATGAAAAGAGTATAACCTTTGTTGAGGAGAGGTTTGATGAGGTTGAGGACGGTGGTAGTGGATTTCAGGGTACAGGGTGGGAGACCGGGTTCATAGGAAGTGCCAGCACCTCGGTAGATGAAAAATGACCAAAGGTAGCCCGTACTTGACTCACAAAGCTCATAAGTTTTGATGCCGTACTGGGCTGCCTTGGACTTGATGTACTGGCGGAAGGATAGGTTACCTTTCCACAAAGTTAAGGATTCGTCAATACAAATATTTTGGGATGGGATGTAGGCTTTTTGAAAAAGGACATTTAAACGATCTGCGATCGGACCAAGAGCATACAGAAGGTCAGTCGAGTCAGTCGGTCTGCTACTATTGTCAACCAAATGGAAAGCGCGGCAAAGATTCTCGTAGCGTTGTCGGGAGAACATCTGCCTAAAGATGTTGGCCTGCAAAAGGGGGTTTGTGGTGAAGCAGGACTTAATGGAGGGCATCCGGATGATTCCGATCATCATCCAGAAGGAAAAAAGGACCAAAATTTCGTGAATATTCGTGTCATACCAACCACGGGCGAAGGCAGCGGACGAACCAATAAGCCTTGCGGCATGTCGATTCGTCTCAGTGACGATGTGCGTCAGCATGTCTTCATCCCAAAACTGCCTTAACGCCCCATACGCGTTTTCGGAAGCGACAACCGCCCCCGTTTGTTGAGGAAGAAATTGCTCCCTCTCGCCTCGAAAGTCAGCCATGTTAGCTGACCATTCGAATTGACTGGAAGTTCCTTCAGCAGCAAAGAAGGACTCGACCTCGCCATCATCCGCATCTACAAACTCTTCATTCCCTTCTCTTTCTCTTCTCTCTCTGTTAACCAAACGCACTCTCGCAGCTTCTCTCGCATTCACGACACGCATGATGTTAATCCTCATATCCTCTGGCACATCATCATCATCTACATACACCTGCACCAGACGTTGCCCAATTACCCACTCGGGGTCACCAATTGGCGCCCCACGCCCCCTTCCTCGGCCACGCTGCGCAGCACCACCACGCCGCGCTGCACCACCACGCCGCACTGCACGGCCGCGCTGCGCTGCGCCACGTCGCCGTGGACGACGCTGCTGAAGCTGCTCTGCCGCCACGTCTTCTTCCACGTCTTCCACCTGCTGGAACAGCCCATGTTCATCAGCAAGATGGAAGACGTGGTCCTCCTCCATCGCGTCGTCGAAGGGGGCCGTGACGACAACGTTGAACCTAAGATAAAAAAGGGAAATCAATATTTTGATATTTGTTAGTAAAATATACATACACACACACAATAATAAACATCACCAAATTTAAAGTTCATAGGTCAATGGGAAGTAAAAAATCTTCAGAAGAAAGTTTTGTGACAGACGGCGAACAGACAGACATACAGACACAGAAAGACAGACAGACGGACGGACACGTGAGTGACAGCATTAGGGCTCCGTTTGGACCCTTTGGGTACGGAACCCAAAAAATAGTAAATACAATTATGTACGTGCAAATCACGAAGATTCATTATACAAGGCTAATGAATACAAGTTATACTTACGGCAGAAGGGGCGGCGAGCTTGAGCCATCAGCAGCAGATGGAGCCCGTGGCAGCGGCGATCTTGACCTCGACCTTGACCTATCAAACAAAAGGTTTTCATTTTATATACAGAAAAAAAAGGAAAAAAAAAACGAGAAAAATACCAAAATTACTTACGTCATGGGCAATGGGCTACCATTCTCGTCCCACATCGACGAGATCCGGCAAGGCTGGCCGCTGACCGCTGCGGGCTCGTTATACTGAAAAATAAGAGCATAAGTACAGAAACTACTATTCAGAATATTAGATTAGACCTCACATAAAATAGCACCAACAAAACACAAACCACACCAAAGCTGAAAAACAAATAAATAACCCATGTGGCAAAAAACAAACCAAACCCAAACAAATAACATTACCCTCCTGCGTTCAGTCGGACAAATAAATAACCCATGCGGCAAAAAACAAACCACAACAAACCAAACCCAAACAAAAAACATTACCCTCCTTCTGCGTTCAGTCGGTTAAATACTTATCCATTAAGAGCGTTTACGCGGTACGGCTTTTCATACAAACTTTCAAATCATAATTCTTCAAAATGAATGAACCGATTTTAACGAAACTTGGTACGCAAACGCTAGATATCCAGGTCTAAATAGTTATCAGAAAACATTTTTGAAAAAGTTTTCAGAGGGAGAGAGAGAGCGATTTTAAGTTTTCTATAGAAAGTGAAAAATCACTATATCCTTCCCCCTGAACTCTTTTTCAAAAATGTTTTCTGATAACTATTTAGACCTAGATATTTAGCGTATGCATACCAAGTTTCGTTAAAATCGGTTCATTCATTTTGAAGAATAAGGACTTGAAAGTTTGTATGAAATGACATACGGCGTACACGCTCTTAAGTTTGCTAGAAAAAAGAAAAATCCTTGATTAGTACTGACATAGTAGTAATTTCAGTCTTGTACAGTGTTACCCAGTTAATGGGTTGTGGAGGTCTGGTAGGCAGCCGCTCCACGTAAAATACCGGTTTGACTGGGAGCCGACTCCGATATAGTTGGGAAAAGGCTAGGCAGATGATGATGAGTAGTAATTTCACATTCATAATATTAGGATGGGAGTAATTCAAATTATAATTACCTCGATGGGTTCGGTCTCCTCGGCCTGGAAGTGCCCCCTCCCCTCAACCTGGAGGCACTCAGGCTCGAGGAATTCTTCCTCGTCTTCCTCCTCCTCCTCCCTCTCGCTGGGCTCCGGGCTCTGGGAATACACCTCCAACCCCTCGGAATCCTCATAGTCCTCGTCGTTGAGGATGTCGAGGAAGTTGGAAGGGGCATCCCCATGTCCGCTCCAGGAAGCCATCTTTATCAATGAAAATAAATAGCCATGTGTTAGTTGTTGTGTCAAAAAAAAACAAAAAATACGTTGCAAAGCATTTGCCAGTAACATATAAAATTTATATTTTATATGTTACTGGCAAATGCTTACTACTACTACACTATATCTACTATACTATATCTTACAATTACAACCTGCGGTCTCAGATAATACTTTACTGTTAGCGTTCACACTAACGATTAGTACAAACTGTATGCCAACGACATTACCTGCGAAGAGAATTGTCAAATGACTCATGTCCAGGTAATTCTCTCCACAGGTAATGTCATTGCCATACATTTTGTACTAATTGTTAGCATGAACGCTAACAGAAAAGTATTTTGTCTCAAGCCCCTGTGCACGCAACAACAACACAACTGGTGAAATGCCACCTCTGCCTGCCCATCAAGGAATACAAGCGTGATGTTATATGTTTCCAATATGTGCAAAATTGTTTCATCAATTAGGGACATTAGTGCTACGCGAAATGCATTCGAAATGAGAACCTTCTTTTTTTTCAATTCGGTCAAATTTTCGAATAAGTAAATCACGAAAACACCGACTTTATCGATAAAATCTATCGACATATACAGATATGACTGGACAGCATAGTAGGTGTCATTACTGTCAACGGTCAATGTACTTTTTGGGACTCATCATGCAAATAATCGAAATATAAATTATATACTATGAAATACACCTCAAATGATGATGGTAATGAATGATTATTACTTTTAGAGCTTCACAAATCCTACAGATACAGTATTATATGTAAAACGAGTAAAAATTCTCGAAAGCAAGACGAGCTACGTGACCCGTTTTCAAACTATCAAAAATAGTATATTTATGATGCTATTTCGTGCACACATTCTCTACAAGGATCTAGTATGTACTTATAAATGAATATTCATCTACATAGCGACGATTATAACCAAAAGCAGTCAATATTCTCGAGAACAAAAGAAAAAAGTAACGGTTTTTTCACGGTACATTTCTTTGCCAAATTAGGTCTAATCATGACGTATTTTAGTAAAACATTGTATAAAACTATGTAATAACTACTTATTTATGAATGTTTATCCATTTAACGATGATTGCACACCAAAAATAGTCAAATTTCATCATAAATAATGGCTGCGCGAACTGCGACTTTTACACGTAACTTTACTTTGATCGTAAAAGTATTTTTATGATGATATTTCTTGCAAATGTTATATAAAACGATGTGTTATTTACTTAGAAATAAACATTTGTTTACTTACTGTTGAATTAATCACACAAACCTTATTTTTTTCACTTAACAAACAGGAGCACGCACTCGCGACCACAAAGTTTCCAAGCGTCTGTTTGAGATTTTTTTTCAGTGCTACCAACATATATTTTTTGTCGGAGACGGCCTTAGACGATCAATAATGTCTATGCCTGAGTGTGTAAACCTTGCCACAGTATAAAATACCTTGCGTTTTGGTAATAATAGAGATTTAACGCGCGACACACCGGTGTGTTGCCGGGGCTCAACGGATTTTTCTATACAACATGCTTGAGCGGAATCAATTTAATGTGATTTATGACACTAATTCCAACCTATGTGATTTCAAGGTACCCGCAGGTACTTATGTACTAATTAAAAAATTAAACCTTAACGTTACAAATGGCCTTCGCAAAAGTATAGCTTTCGTTTTCTGTACTTAAGGGTCTATTGTAATGATTGGCAAAAACACTAGAACCTGGTGACCAACCAGCAGATTTAAATATACTATCTAATGTTATGCCTTTCCTACACGCCAGAGACGTGGACGCATGGCGCGTTGAGTGAGGTGTAAACTTCTTAACATCAATACCACACTCAGCCATAACTTGCCTTATCCAGCGACTAATTGTTTGGTTATTGGCACAGTTATATGGTTTTTTATAACATATAAATAATTTATCTGAGTTAGTTGTGTCTACTCTTCTGAGTGACCTAGTCTGGTCTATATAGTGTCTAAGTGCCGATACAGGGCATATTTCCAGATTCGTATCCAAGGAAGGAAGCTTTATTACGACTTGATCCTTACATGGAGTCGTAGTTTTTAAAAGGTCGGTAATTGTTATTTTTACACCGTTGTCCGTAAACTCTATGTTGCTTAATCGGATAACTGACAATGTTTGAATACGTTGAGCAGTTGTGAGAGCTAACAAAATAACCAATTTCTTGGTTAATTTTTCTAAGCTAAGGCTACTGTTTGGTGACCAATCTTGGATATAATTCAGGACAACAAATGGATCCCATGTGTCATTATACTTAGGTCTAGAGGGTTTTAGTTTGAAAACTCCCTTAAAATATCTCTTAATTTGTATATCTGTTCCTAAGCTTGTATCTATGATAAGAGACAGCGCTGAACGGCATGTATTAAGAGTAGCGTACGAAGCGCCTTGTGATAATATTTCTGTAAGAAATTTTAAAACTTTAGGTATTGACAACTCATATATGTTTTCTCCGTTACAAAATGACCACCATTTTTTAAGGGCTGTTGTATATTGTTTGATAGTGTTTTGTGATAAAGAGGCTACCATGACTTCTATTGTTTCGTCAGGAGTTAGTTTTCTCCGGAATGCTTCCCTGATAAGATGCAGGCTCCCAGGGAAAGACTGTTGTACAGGGGTTGTAGTGTTCTGAAAGGTGATATTAACAAATCCTTTGATGGTTTGAACTGTAAAACTTCTGAAGTTGCTAATTCAGTTATAAAAGGATACCAGGGTTGTGAGGTCCATAGAGGGAAAACTATGATACCTGTTGCCTTATCACAAATAATTTTTTGTATACATTTTGGAATCAAAGAAAAAGGAGGAAAAGCATAAAATAAGTTGAATGTTGACCAGTCTACAGTAAAAGCATCAATATTCTCTGCATATGGATCTCTATGCCAAGATATATATCTATGGCATTTTTTGTTTGCTCTGGTTGCAAACAAATCTATATCCGGTTCTCCAAGTGATTTAGTAATATTTAGAAAAGTTTTGTTACCTAATTCCCACTCTGAGTCTATATTTTTTATTCTGGATTCTTGGTCAGCTTCTTTATTTTCTTTTGATTTTATATAAGAGGCAAACAACCATATTCTACGGACCTCACACCACTGCCATATACTCCTAGCTAAAGAATTAAGTTTTGGAAATTGTATACCTTACCATCCTATTTATGTATGCAATTGCAGTGGTATTATCTATTCTCAACAATATCTGACAAGAGTGTAAATCTTTGGCAAAACATTGTAGGCCTAGAAAAGCAGCTAAAAGTTTAAGGAAGTCAATATGGTTTTCCTGATATTTTAAAGTCCAAAATCCATTTGCAACTTAGCATGCTCCCCAGCCTGTCCTAGATGCATCTGAATTTATTTCTAAGGAAAAATTGTACTGTCTTATTAGATTTTTTGATATTTTAATTTGATTTTGCCACCATTTTAAATCATTTTTACTGTCATCATTGATGTTCATAATTGCATCAAAGTCATTGTTTGTTACACATAAAGCCTGATATTTTTGCTGTTCAAGTGTTTTAGTGTACAAAAAACCATAGGACACAGCTGGGCAACATGCTACAAGGGTGCCAATAAGTTTCGCAAATTCTCTTATTGGACACTGATCCATTTTTATATATTTATTAATCAATAAAGAAATTGCTTCCCTCTTTTTAGAAGGCACTGACAACGACATTTCTCTTGTGTTTACTATGAAACCTAAAAACTCTGCAATCTTGGTTGGCACAATGACACTCTTTTCTTTATTTATAATAAAACCTAGGCATTCTAGTAAACTTATGGTCATTTGACAAATTTCTAGGGGATATTTTTAAATGCACATCTATATAATTTTAATGCATACCAGAAAAAATAATGCTGTGCAAAAAATCCCAATTGATTAGAAAACATGTCTTACAAAAAAAACTAAAAAAATCATCCAAAACGAGATGACCTTTTTATCGAATTCACACCAAAAATGTGGTTCATACATCGGATTTATGATTTATAAAACAAAAATACGAATTGTTTATCAAAAATACTAACTTGCACTCTAAATTGCACTTCCCTGAAATAGCAGGTGGTTATCATGGTTACAATAGTAGCCGGTCATTGGGCACCCCGACTCGGACAGGTTAGGTTAGAAGGGGATGGCGGGGTCAAGTGAGCGAGCGAAGCGAGCGAACAGACCCCGCCATCCCCTTCGTGGTTATTTTTTTTTAAACCACCCAGAAATATCATTAGCCAAATATTCGTTCAGTAAAACAGTTCTGCAAATACCATTAAACAGTATATCTAATATGATTTATTTAGTGTGCATAATTTGTGTGCAAGTCAGTATTTTTGATTTAACTTTGAAATATTTTGTTCGAAAAAAGAGAAAATACAGATATCGATTTAATTACATGCCAATTTCTAGACATTCCTGATAAGAATTACCAATACATATAATGTCATCAAGATAAACAACTGATTTGTAACCTTTTCTTCTAAGAAAGTTTATAACTGGCTTCAATAACTTAGTAAATGTGAATGGAGCAGTACTTAGACCAAATGGTAAGCAGTTAAACTCATACATTATATTCTGAAACCAGAACCTTAGGTATTTTTTATCTCCACCCATTGGGACCAAGAAATATGATTCTTTTAGGTCAATGGTACACATAAAATTATTTTTTGAAATCAATTTACAAAGTGTTCTCATGTCTTCAATTTTAAAATGATCTGTTGAAATAAATCTATTCAAACATTTTAAATTTAAAATAAATCTAACTTCCCCGTTTGATTAAGGCACAGTAAAAATCTTTGAAAATTTAAATTAAGGCACGTAGAAAAATAATCTTAATTTCGATGCAGCAATTTTTTTTTTCAAAGTAAGGAATCGTTGTTTTAATAAGTAAGTAAGAAAGACAGAACAGCATCAGTGGTCAACATGTAACATGAAACTGCGACGCGTCACATTAACGAAAATTCTGAAACTAGAGTTTTTTCTCCGAGTATATCGCGGACCTATCAATTTCCGGCTTTCTAATTAATTCTTATAAAAAGAAAACAGGCAGTCAAACTTTTCTTTTCCAACATATAAAAGACAGTGCAAAAAAATGCTCGTTTATTAATACAGGTGGATTTTGACAAACAAAAAACTATCTTAATGATTGCACTGCAAAGAAAGATAAAAATAATTCAAAAATAAATACAACTTTTGAGATTTGAACCCACACCAAGTCTAATGAAAGGCGGTGTCTAAACCGACAGTCTATTTGTACGGTTGAAAACTGTTTCAAATAGCCGACCTTATTTATGTCAAGGTTTTTAGCTGCTCAGCTTCCCGAAATTCCCGAAAGTATAGCGTCATTGCTAAGGTTATATTAATAAGAAATAGATTGGAATATAACAATTTGGTCCTCTGGACATTTTAATTTCCAACCATTTTTGAATAAAACGACATCTAGTGGTGTCGAAAGTTACTACTATTTACTTTGCATGTGTGTGTAAAGAGTAAATTCATGCGGCTAAATCTTTATTCTGCTGTAATCTTTGTATGGTAGCAGTTAACAAGCATAGTGATTATCTAAAAAAATCAAGTTAATGCCCTAGGTGGCGCCTATAATAAAGTTGTCTATTAAAACTTTCTATGTTAGGTGTAAAAATTGAAAATGTTCGAAATTGTGGATGTGTCGCCATCTAGCGACAAAATGGCAGTGAGAGCATTCATCCATTCACCTTAACAAGTCATTATCTGAGTCAAACATCGCCATGACGTGTACTGACACTCCACATACTCCACCCAGCTTTGTCTCACAACGGAACAAGCGACCGCGAGAGCACGACTACGAGTCTGACTTTAGCAACTTCAAAGAAGAAGTCAAAACACTCATATCATCGTTGATAGCGAAACATAGTGAGGAAATAAAAAAAATCTCGTCTACATTATTGGAAATTAGGACTACAAATACTAGTATAGAAAGCTCTATGGCTTTTCTCACCTCTCAAAATGAAGAACTAAGGAAGAAGATTGAGGTAATGTCCAACTCGGCAACTCGAAGATTGACACTTTCACTCATCTTATTCATAAAAATAAATCTGACACGTCCCGGACAAGGACGTGTGCGAACGAGTTCATATAAAATGTACCCACCGATATTTGTTTGAGCTCCAGACGGCCCACGGCTCGCATATGTGTGTGGGTCAGCCTTGGTCTCTAGTCATCCAGGTCCTCATGGTCTGTCTCAGGGTATATAATTTCTCCTTGAGCGTTGGTCGGCCTCCCGTAGCTAGACGGGTATAGAGGCTCCTCTTCCGCCTCCTCCAGTTCCGGCTCCGATAATGTTTCTTGGCCTGTTTGTTCCGACCCTGCTAATGTTTCTTGAGCCACTAGTTCTGACTCCGCTAACATTTCTTGAACAAGTAGTTGTTCTGGCCCCGAAAATTGTTCCGTTGCAGCTACAAAATGGCTGCTTTGTTCATCGTCTAATAACAACTCGCTTTGAAGAATTTTAATAGTTTTAGGTATATATTCAGCTGCTTCGGCAATGAGGTCTAGAAGCTTTGGCCAAACAGCTCTCTGCTGGTCGTAGTTTAAATTAGTGAACATTGTACATAAAGTGTCCGCTCTTTCAGGGTTTTTAGGGTGAATAACCTCGTTTCGGGTGGAGTATAATCACTATATATACCTTCGTTAATGTTCGGGGAGGTATGGGCAAAATTTGATATTGCAGGGGAAATGTTTTTTCTGCCTTCCATAACACCAAGCTCGAAGGAAAACACTTGTGAAACTGATAGTCTTGGTACATTTGAAAGGTTATCCGCAATATTACCTGGTTGATCGATATGAGTAGAAGTGGTTGGAGTCGGTTCTGTATTTCGAAACGGCACTTTGTGTTTGTGGTGCAGCTTTTGACTTAAGTTGATCCGCAGCCGCATGTTTTCGAACTCCTCCGTTATTCTCTAAGAGCTTCTTGAAGAAGGGCTCGCGTAATTGCGCCCAATTTTTCTGCATTCTGATTGCTGTAAAAGAAATGCACAACTACTTAAAATCGTGTACTCTTCGCGCATGCCTTTATGTCGTGGGAGAATAAGAGCGTGGGATAGGCAGGTACTGTTAATATGTTTGATAAAGATGCCAAATATATGCCAATATACACATAATCAATTGCCATTTGCAAAGCCCGATTCAGTTTAACAAAGACATTTTACTCAAAAATCCACATTTTCTTGGCCTATCCAGGAATCGAACCTGGGCATTTCCGCGGAATGAGTTTCCGCGGAAAATGACTTAGCGGTGTACCCTACATTGGAAAAAAGGTTTGCTGAGGTTCAATCGATTTTTAATTATTGTAGTACTTACTACTTACTTATTACTATGGGAATCACACAACCATATTCTGTTACAAAATGAAAATATTTAATATAATTGGTTCGGTTAATGATTAATAGGGTGACGTTTTGACGTTCGTACTGGTGGGTTCGGTGTCTGATTTATTACGATTATAAAATTAAAATACGACGTTACCTATAGTGATAGAAAAGTTTTTAATAACGTGTTTAGTAACATAATAAGTGTCATAAAGTATAGGGAAATCCCGTGATTGCTCCTAAGTGCGTTATTTTGGTATAAATAAATACCAAATCATCACCAAACTTATATATCTACCCACAAGTTTCCTAAATAATTAGGTAGTGACAGCTGTTAACACCTGTCGGTTACATACCAGTCAACGTCTACTTGGAGAGCGTCAAACAGTCAGTGTTGGATTGTTTTGTTCAATAGTTCATTGAACTTGCATCAATCCCAACGAAAACAATGCCGGAAAAGTGTGGTGGATGCGGCAAGTTTGTGTCGGCAATTGACACGACAAGGTGCACGAAATGTGGCGGCGTCTTTCACCGTACGTGTGTCGGCCTCCACCTGTGCGTGGGTTGGTGGCTGAGCTACAAAATGAAGAGCCGGCGGACGCGCCTTTGTCAACGCCGCCACCGATGACGACGTCGGCGCCTGTGACGCCTGCGTGCATGACGCATCTGGTGCATCCGATGACGCCTCCGTCAGCGGCAGGCTCGATTCCCGAGTTCCCGCAGGACGTGGGCTCTGCATTGTAATTGGTAGTAGAGGAACTACGCACGTTACGTTTTGAGGTCTTGGAGCTTCGGAGAGACGTTGCTGAATTGAAGACGTCCAACGACTTGTGTCATACTCGTATGGACGGGATAGAGTCCAGGTTGGAGGTGCTCGAAAAGCGTCAGTGTGAAGGATGCGCTCCGACAGCAGATTCGGGTGTAGTGGAGAGCGTAGTGGAGCAGCTGAAGCGGGACCTGAATGACAGGGATCAGGAGCTGATGGCAAACGACTTGGTCATCGCAAACGTGCCTGAAGCTCAAGGGGAAAACCCATCACATCTCTTGCTGCTAATTGCCACAAAGCTAGGGGTCGCATTAGATGATCGCGATATAGTGAGTGGGAGGCAGACACATCAAAGCGACAAGACCTACTGCGTCAACAGAGCCCCTCCCTCGTCCTATCCTGGTGCGCCTTGCTAGACGTGACCAGCGTGACGCCCTGTTAAATGGCGCTCGCGTGCGGCGTGGCGCTACGACGGAGAATCTCGGTCTCGCGGGGAAGCCTGTACGCTTCTACATTAACGAGAGGCTGACCAAGCTGAACCAGCAGTTATTTCGCCAAACAAGGGCTGCTGCAGGTGTTCACGGCTGGCGCTTCGTTTGGTCGAAGCGGGGTCGCATCTTGGTCCGAAACAAGCCCGGAGACCCCACTCACAGGATTGCATCTGAGGAAGACATTGGGAAGATTATTGAACCATACTCGGAAAACAGTAAATAACCTTTTGTTTGGTGCTGTTCATTTTATTCTAGTACTTAATTATAGCTCTTTTAGTATAGGCTTCCTGTTTAACAAGTTTGTGCGTCGTATCTGTCATGATATGAGGAGGTGGGTCTATGAAAGTGAGTACTTTACTGTAATAACACAAACACTATAAATACATAGAAAACATATTTATACATTACCTTATTCATGTATGTTACGGGCAATTTGATAAGTCCGGGCACTATTAATAATGGCCGGTCTGTATTCATAACGCCCGACTCCATTGGGCAATGTGATTAAAACAGCATGATTAATCGCTTTTCCCGGCCATTGTGAATAATGCCCACCCTATCTTGGGCAAAGTAATAAAATAGGTGAACTGTAGTGTTTTTGTTTATTAAATGAAATTAGACTTACAAAATGTTCATGAAAAGTTAAAAAAAATAAACTGTTGAACATAGTAGTCAAAAAATAAACAGTTAAAAATGTAATAACATCAGTAGTTACCTACTTTTATTTTGATAAAAGTATTACTTTAGAACAATAGTTTAAAAATTAGTAAACTGAGAAAAATCAACAGAAATATCTAATAATTAAGGACTGTGCAAGAAAGTTATTAAGTTTAGAATTATTTATTCTTGCAAGATAAGCTTTTGTGACATTTGGAATTGCAAATAATGTTTGATTTCTTGCATTTACAACGTTTTGAATTGCAGTCACCACTACAGTTACAATGCTGGAAGCCTTGTCCATCAAAATGAGAGTCTCTTCGAGCACATTCTCGAAGAGTAATATCAACTTTTGGAACATCGTCGATCGAAATGAACTTTTCTTTACACACAGTAAACTCATTTCTGGAGTACAGTTGGTTTAAAATACCGTGTTTAATTCCAAGTTTGTAAAGTTTTTCTTTTTCGACAGATATAATAATTGCAATTATATTACGACTATCCGTCTTGGCTCGATCTACATCTGGTATCCTTACTTGAACGCTTTGGCCTATTTCTGCAATAGGAAATTTTGCATTTGAACGCGCCAACATTATTTCGGCTTGCTTATCAAGTGATACTTTAGCTGCGTTACGAGCCTTCCGAATTTCGTTTGATTTTGCGTTGAGTAAGGATGCAGCCTTTTCATTATCAGAATTTTCCTTTTCATTACTCATATCGGCAGAAGGCTTTTGATCGGCTGCTCGCGGGTTTTCATTTATTATGTCCACACTCACAGTGGGTTGCTGATTTTCTGGTAGACTATCGGCAGATTGTTGTTCCAGTTCAGAAGAAGCCTGTTGATCGTCTGGTCGAGGGTTTTCATTTATTATGTCCACAGTTGGTTGCTGATTTTCTGTTTGAATATCGGCAGATTGTTGTTCCAGTTTGGAACGGGGTTCAGGTTCAATCGTAACAGAAATAGAACCAGTAATAGCGGCTGAGTTTTTATCTGTGTTATCGCTGTCTTCGTTTACGGCATCATCCGCTCTGTCCACAATTACGTTTTGACCTTCACCGGAATCACCATCTTTTAACATTGCCTCAAGGTCATCTTAATTTACTATCTCCGCTAACCCGTCAAATGATGGCAAGACTGATTTTAAACCTACTTTGGGTTTGCAGCCAAACATAGCTTCGTAAGGACTGCGATCGATGCCAGAGTGGTAAGCTCTATTTTTCATGAACTGTATGAATCTTAACCCTTCCGACAATTTTGTGGTTTCATTTGTCTCCAACCATGTAAATACCACCTTTTCTATATCCTGATTTGCTCTTTCTACTGAACCTTGAGATTGGCTATGACGGGGTTTGACGTGTACAATTTTGACTTCTTCCCACATTTGGCACAGTTCGACAATAACTTTATTTACGAATTCCCTGCCATTATCACTGTGCAAAATACATGGAGCTCCAAATATTGTGAAGATATCCAGCAAATGATATGCGACTTCTTCGGCTCGTTTTGTTTTTAATGGTCTAAGAATCACAAACTTGGTGAGGTGGTCTTGATACACCATGATGAACTTAAAATCATTGTCTGCTTGTGTTTGCATGTCGATTAGGTCGACTTGGCATCGTGAGTTTAATTCACTACTTTTTATAGGCTTAACGACTAGCCCGTTTTTTGGAACACTTATTTTTTTTTGACATGGTTCACACAAAGCCAAATACAACGCCACAAACTCTTTAGTAATATTTTTGTACTTCGGTTTGAGCTCTTTCATCATCCTATTTCTACCTCCATGCCCGATAGAAATGTGTGAATAATATCAAATGTTTCTTCCAAATAACAGTAATGTTGAATTGGTTCTTTGTCATTTTTCACTGGTACGACTAATTTTTGAACTGTTCCGATCTTCACTATGTCATACCTCGACAATCGCTGAAATTCCTCCGGAGTTCTGCCTGCGATCTAGTCTTTTGTCACTTGCACTTTGGTTAAAAATGAATAATACTCATCGCGAGAAAATAACTGAGTGTTTTTCCCCTTCGTTAATTTTAATTTATGAATTTCTTCGTTAAAACGTCTTTTCATATCCATCATAACCATGGATGCCGCCATTTTGCGAGATAAACGTACTCAATGCACTCACGTGTTCTCGTTCCGAAGTATTACTGCGAACTAATACGTCGCTGCGTGCGCGCGCGGCCCTCCCAATGTACTCACGTGTTCTCGTTCCGAAGTATTAAGGATGATTCACGGTACACCGTGTCGCGACCGGGCCGGTCCTCGGCCGGGACACGTCCACCGTGCGCCGGCCGGGACAGTGATTCATGTTACACCGGGCTGTTTGGGTGTACGCACGTACGTGTTTGCACGACTATGTCTGTTTTTGTCAGCTAGTGATTTCATCTGTCGATAGACTAGACGCTTAAGTAATTATGCAATTTTCACAATTTGAATTGGCAGCTATTGCAATTGCCATCGATGACGAAGTATTAGAAAAACGAAGCGAAAGTACTAAAAGAAGATGGGGTGTACATCCAACCTGGAGAAAGCGAGAAGCAGAAGGGGAATTTTCTTTGCTTTACAAAGAATTAATAGACGACGAGAGCAAGTTTTATGGTTATTTTAGAATGTCTAAAGAATGCTTTACTTATTTACTTGAAAAATTAAAACCAGATCTAACAAAAAAATTACAAGATTTCAAAAGCCTATATCTCCCATCGAATGATTAGCAGTCTGCCTCAGGTAAATAATAAATTGATATGTAAAAATCACACAGTATTTATCGTACATAGAAAATTGCATTGTGAATGTAAAAAAGAAAATTGCTAAATAATTTACATAATATTTATTCATTACATTAGTCTGCCGTGAACTCTGCAAACAAGGTAGACAAATTATTAGGTTCCAAAGGCGTAAGTTCTGAAGGTGTAGGCTCCGCAGGCGTTGATTCCGGTGTTGGCGTTGGTGTAGTCATCGGAACCGGTGAATTAGTAGACGATGCCGACATTGTTCCACTCATTGGAGATGTGTAAGAAGAAGGCTCTGTTGACAATTGCTCCCACTCTAAATCTTGTACTACTGCAAATATTCTTCCTTTTGCAAGGTGCTGATAATACGGGGAAAAAGATTTAATAGTGGGTGCCAAACCATTGAAAAAAGCATCAATAGGATGAATGTCATGTGTGTTGGACTTTTCTTTATTTTTTAAAATGTACTCCATTAATGCGCTTGACGCAGAGGACTGGGATTGTGGCACTATACGACGGCGATTGTGTGCAGGTGCAATGGTTTGATTGCGATTGCGCTTGCCGGAACCAGTGAATTGTGCAGTTGATTGGGGATTTGTATTTGGATTCGGTGGCGTAAAATTTGGTTCATGAATAGCTGGTGAGCGATCTTCCTGCCGCTGCTGTTCATCGGTGTTAATTGTTTCGTCGGGCGTAGTAACTGGCGAAGTAACCGTTTCGTGTTGCGTCTCTTCGTTCTCAGACTCGATACTTGTTATTGTATTTCGATCCTGTATATGAGGCAGTAAAAAATTCAGGCTCTCTTCGTATTTATATTTTTTTATAGCAACAGCACCGTGTCCACTCTTGGTTTTACGTTTGTTTCTGTGTTTTTTGAACTGGTCCCGTATGTTTGCCCACCTTTTTTTACATACATCATCTGCAAAAAGATAGTATAGAATGAACACGTTTAATAATTTTCTTTACACCCTGTATAAATGGTACGGTTAATACGCAATAGCTCACTGTGGTACATAGATACCCCGAAATCAAACCATTATTATTTTTTCAGGTTCCTGGCTACTGGGGATTCGTTTAAAACTATTTCGTTCAGTTTTCGATTGGGCCATTCAACTGTGGCCGAAATCGTGCATAGCACATGTCGCTCTATCGTTAAAAGACTTAAGAAAGACGTTATGCCACAACCAACAGAAGAAATGTGGCGTAAAATTGCTGAAGATTTTGAAAAGCTTAGAGGATTTCCAAATTGTATCGGCGCATTGGATGGAAAACATTTTGTTATTGAAGCCCCAGCCAATAGTGGTTCTATATATTTTAATTATAAACACACATTCTCAAATGTTGGCGCTTACGGACGAAACAGTGATGGTGGCATTTTCGCACAATGTAATCTTGGAAAACGTTTAGAAAATGGGACGCTTCGTGTACCTATGGGTAAAAATTTACCCTGTTCCTCTACGTTTGCACCATATGTAATAGTTGGTGATGAAGCTTTTCCTTTGAAAACATACCTAATGCGACCGTATCCAGGACACCAAGCAACAGATGATGCTAATAAAACGAATTTCAATCATAGACTGTCATTAGCCCGACGACTAGTTGAAAATGCATTTGGTATTTTGACACAAAGATTTAGAATATTTCAAAGAAGAATAAAACTTGCTCCAAAAAATGTTGATTATATTATTCTATCTACATGCGTACTGCATAATTATTTATGTGAACAAAAAGATTACACAGGGCTTGTCAATCATAGTGCACAAAATGCGCAACCGCATTTATTAAATCCATTGAACGTTCAACCAGGAAGGCCAGCTAATGATGCATTTGCGGTAAGAGAAACTTAAAGAATATTTAGCGTCAACAGCGGGACGTAATTTAATAAGGCAACAGTATCAGGCATAAATACCTACTTAGACTAAAATATACTTCTTATCAATTACCTAACATATTCTAAAATACCTACTAAAACCGATAATCCCACTCACATTGCACTTAAATATTGTCGTTAAGTAATTAGTGACACTTCAATAACTATCTATACTAATAATAATATTATAAAGAGGAAAGATTTGTTTGTTTGTTTGTTTGTTTGGTTGAAATGAATAGGCTCCGAAACTACTGGACCGATTTAAAAAATTCTTTCACCAGTAGAATCGTACATTATCGATAATAATAATAATAATAATAAAATAAGCTGGCAACTCTGACTGTCAAAACAATTTTTTTTGTCGTTCTCGCAGTTTTTTATCAAAGAAAATTAGTTTTTAACTTTTTACATGCACAATTATTATAATAGAAGCCCACAAGAACCAAGCAAACCATTTGAAACAACAAAAACCTACAAAAACCTGATACTGTCCATATTGTATAGACAAAGAAGAAAAAATATAGGACCGATGACACAATATGTCACGTCAGAAACTGAAAAAACAGAAATCCAAAATAAAATGATGAACGAAATAAAAATTTGATGATGATCACAAGAGCAGCATCGCAACGTGCACGCCCACCACCCCCGGACCCGTCGCTCAGCTCCGCCTCGCCGCTGCCGGACATAGGATTACCAGTGTCACCGGCGGCTGCAGTCGCGTCGAGCTCGAGCGACGAGTATTTCTCTCCGCCGACGTCGCCAACACCTGTGCGTCGGCAGGGGAGAGGCCGGCCACCGAGGGGCTTGGGACCTAGGGGCCAACCGGCCCCGAGCCGGGTCCCCGCTACCGGTGGTTGTGTGCAGCGCATGAGATGGACGCAGTCCATGAACGAAAACGTCATGCGCGCATATTACGGGTCTACAGAGGGGGGAACTAACCTCACTGCGTACCGTGTCAGGATGCTGTCTCTGTTTCAGGACCTGGAACCGACTGTCAACGTCTCGGCCCAACGATTGTCGGATCAGGTGCGAGTCATCCAACGTAGTCACAAGTTGGACGATGCCGCACTTGATAGGCTGCGCTCAGAGGTACTGAACAACTTTATCATCTCGACCCCGACACAGACCGCGGTACAGGCGCCAGCCAGTGGCGCAATCACACCGCGGCCCAATAATGATAGTGATGGGGTAGATGATAGGGTTGTCACGGTAAGTAGCCAGTGCAACGATCGACTGAGGAGCGCGCTGGAGGATGCGCTTCGCGAGTATAGATCAACTCCAACCGAACTTAGGCCCCGATTACCACGGTTACCTATGCACAAAAAGAATAGGGCGCTGGTGTGTGCCTTGGACTCGCTGCTTCAGAATATCTTCGAAAGCAGCGAGAACCTCGTTGATACGCACTCAATCCTGTATTGCGGGGCTGTTGCAGCATGTCGTATAGCAAACGTCAAATTTCCAAATTGTGACGAGGCTATACGACCAAAACCTGCTGTACCAGCCTGGCAGTGCAGGATCGAGCGGCGTATCGATGAGGCTAGGGCACTCATCGGCAAACTATACTGCTTCAGGGAGGGCAATACCCGGCCACGTGTGATGCGCTTTGTGAGGCGAGCGTTTTCGGGGACTGGAATCAGCCCTCGAGAATACACCTCCCGTGTCACAGAGCGCATCGACTTCCTGAAGCAGAAAGTTTGTGCATGGGCAAACCGTATTCGGCGGTATAAGCGGCGGGTTGACCGATACTCGCAGAATCGTATGTTCCAGAGCGATGAGAGGTGGGTGTATAGAGCTTGGGAGCGACCTGAACAAAGTGTGACAGACGTGTGCCGTCCGGATGATCTCGCCACGAGTACATTCTGGCGAAACATCTGGTCGGTGCCCGTCTGTCATGCCGAGGGTGGTTGGATGCGCGATGTCGAGCGCGTGTGTGAAGCTATACCACCAATGGAACTAATCAACATCACTCCATTGGATGTAGCCAAAGCAGTCCGTCCGTTACCGAACTGGAAATCTCCAGGACCGGACGGACTGCATAACTTCTGGCTAAAATGGTATAGCAGCTCACACGCGCTTCTGGCATCTCAATTCCAATCATCCTTAGAGTCTGGGTCGCTACCACAGTTTCTAACAACTGGCGTTACCCACCTGCTCCATAAGACAGGTAGTCCCGCGGAACCCAAGAATTATAGACCGATTACTTGTTTGTCGACGGTCTATAAACTTCTTACATCCATTCTGAGAGTGAAAATTAATGATCACATTGAGAATAACTCAATTATGTCCGCTTCTCAGAATGGATGTAGGAAAGGGTCCCGCGGCACTAAGGAGCTACTCCTCATAGACATGGCCATAAGCCAACAGGTTCATCGATCCCGTAAGGATCTGTCGACATGTTGGATAGATTACAAGAAGGCCTATGACTCTGTGCCACATACATGGCTCATGAGGGTGCTGGAGTTGTACAAAATAGATGCAACTCTACGCGC
Organism: Melanchra persicariae; assembly: GCA_947386135.1. Classification (NCBI taxonomy): domain Eukaryota; kingdom Metazoa; phylum Arthropoda; class Insecta; order Lepidoptera; family Noctuidae; genus Melanchra; species Melanchra persicariae. The sequence continues at coordinate 34,301,800 of OX376643.1, forward strand.
CTTCCTTGAGTCATGTATGAGGCAATGGAAAACGGTCCTTCGATATCCAGGATGTCGACCGATTCAAGGGAATGATGAGCCTGTATGGATTAAACGGGGAATATTCCAGGGCGACAGTTTGAGTCCACTTTGGTTTTGCTTAGCTCTGAATCCTCTTAGCACACTGCTGGAGGATTCAGGCCTAGGCTATCGGTTGAGAAGAGGAGGTCAAGCCATATCTCACCTCCTTTACATGGATGATCTGAAACTCTTTGCCCCCAACAATTTGCGACTAATGGAGCTACTGAAGGTAACTGAAAACTTCAGTAGTGCCATCAGGATGGAATTTGGTGTGGACAAATGTGCAGTCATGCATGTAAACAAAGGGGAGATTATGGAATCTGAGGGAATTCAACTCTCAGATTCCATACAGGTTAGATCCCTCAGCTCGACCGAAACCTACAAGTATTTGGGTATGTCGGAAGCGTTGTGCATTAATGTTGCTGACATGAAGCAATCGCTGAAGGAGCGCTTCTTTGGCCGCCTGAAAAAGGTTTTAAACAGCCTTTTGTCGGGCGGAAATAAGGTGCGCGCCTTCAACGGTTGGGTCATGCCGGTATTAATGTACTCTTTCGGCATACTCAAATGGACTCAAACCGAACTCGACGCCCTGGACAGGAGAGTCCGTACACTGCTGACTGCAAACCGGATGCATCACCCACGATCGTCGGTGATGAGACTGTACATCCCGCGGAAGTGTGGAGGTCGAGGCTTTTTAAATGCTAAGACTCTCCACAACCGCGAGATGTGCAGTCTCAGAGAATATTTTCTCAAAGTCGATGTGGGTATGCACCGAGATGTGGTCGCAGTGGACAAGGGACTCACCCCGTTATCCATGGCTAAAGAGAACTGGCGCAAACCTGTGATACTTACTACAGATGAACGCAAGGAGGTATGGAAAAGCAAGGAGCTTCACGGACGCTTCTATCGGGCTCTTTATGGGTCCGATGTAGATTTCCTAGCGTCCGTAGCCTGGCTACGTTTCGGTGATCTCTTCGGAGAAACTGAAGGTTTTGTTTGTGCAATTATGGACGAAGTTATCTTGACGAACAACTACCGGAGGCATATTATGAAGGACGGGACGGTTGACGTGTGTCGGGCATGTCACCGTCCGGGTGAGTCCATCAGACATATTATCTCTGGTTGTTCTCGTCTGGCTAACGGCGAGTACTTGCACAGACATAACCAAGTGGCCAGGATTATTCACCAGCAACTTGCTTTGAAATACCAACTTGTTGATTCTGAGGTACCGTATTACAAGTATGTGCCCGACCCAGTTCTCGAAAATGACCATGTCACGTTGTACTGGGATCGGTCTATCATCACTGATAGGACTATCGTCGCTAATAAGCCCGATATAGTGGTGATAGACCGATTAGCGCGCCGCACAATGATAATCGATGTTACCATTCCACATGACGAGAACCTCGTGAAAGCTGAGAAAGAAAAACAAATCAAGTATCTTGACTTAGCGCACGAGGTTGTTGACATGTGGAATGTGGACTCGGCTGTCATTGTGCCGATGGTCGTTACGGCCAACGGCCTGATGGCCAAAAGCTTCGACGACCATCTGTCGAAGTTGGCGTTGCGCAGTTGGATAAAGGGCCTGATACAGAAGGCAGTACTCCTCGATACGGCTCGTATTGTGAGGAGGTTCCTTTCTCTGAAGCCCTAACCACCGGTAGCTTGGACCTCGCTCCCGACACCGGCGGACTACTATTTTTTATATTTTTAAATGTTTTTTTTTAATGTTTTTATAGAAATATTTAAAAATGTAAAATATATGTGAATCAATGAATAAAGAGAATAATAATAATAAATGGACTCAAACGGAACTTGACGCCCTGGATAGGCGGGTTCGTACACTGCTAACTGCACATCGAATGCATCACCCACGGTCGTCGGTAATGAGACTGTATATCCCGCGAAAATGTGGAGGTCGAGGCTTTTTAAGTGCTAAGACTATCCACAATCGCGAGATATGCAGTCTCAGGGAATATTTCCTTGCTGTCGACGTGGGTATGCATCGAGATGTAGTGGCGGTGGACAAGGGACTCACCCCGCTCTCCTTGGCAAATGAGAACTGGCGCAAACCTGCAGTGCTTGACACCAACGATCGCAGGGCGGTATGGCAGAGTAAGGAACTTCACGGACGCTTTTTCCGGGCCCTACACGGGCCCGACGTGGATCAATTAGCGTCTGTAGCCTGGCTACGGTTTGGTGACCTCTTTGGGGAAACCGAAGGTTTTGTCTGTGCAATTATGGACGAAGTTATCATGACGAAAAACTACCGGAGATTTATTGTGAAGGACGGCACGGTTGACATATGTCGGGCATGTCACCGTCCGGGAGAATCAATTCGCCACATTATCTCTGGTTGTTCTCGTCTTGCTAATGGAGAATACTTGCATAGACACAACCTTGTAGCCAGGATTATCCATCAGCAACTTGCTCTGAAATACTCTCTTGTGGAATCGGAGGTTCCGTACTACAGGTATGTGCCCGACCCAGTTCTCGATAATGGCAGCATCACATTGTACTGGGATCGGTCCATCATCACTGACAGGACTATTATTGCGAATAAGCCTGATATAGTGGTGGTGGACCGAATCGAGAGGCGTGCAATGATTGTAGATATCACCGTTCCGCATGACGAGAACCTCGTGAAAGCCGAGAAAGATAAACAAATCAAATATCTTGACTTGGCTCGCGAGGTTGTCGACATGTGGGATGTGAATTCGGCAATCATTGTACCGATAGTCGTGTCAGCCAACGGCTTAATAGCCACGAGCCTCGACCAACATCTTAGGAGGCTCTCGTTAGGCAGCTGGATCAAGGGCTTGATTCAGAGAGCAGTACTTCTGGACACGGCTCGCATCGTTAGGAGGTTCCTCTCTCTGGAGCCCTGACCGCCGGTAGCTTGGACCCTGTTCCCGATACCGGTGGGCTACTATTTTTTACATTTTTAAATAATTTGATATCTTTGTATTTTAATATTTAAAAATGTATTTTATATGTATGTGACTTAAATAAAGAAAATAATAATAAAACTGAAGGTTTTGTTTGTGCAATTATGGACGAAGTTATCTTGACGAACAACTACCGGAGGCATATTATGAAGGACGGGACGGTTGACGTGTGTCGGGCATGTCACCGTCCGGGTGAGTCCATCAGACATATTATCTCTGGTTGTTCTCGTCTGGCTAACGGCGAGTACTTGCACAGGCATAACCAAGTGGCTAGGATTATTCACCAGCAACTTGCTTTGAAATACAAACTTGTGGGTTCTGAGGTACCGTATTACAAGTATGTGCCCGACCCAGTTCTCGAAAATGACCATGTCACGTTGTACTGGGATCGGTCTATCATCACTGATAGGACTATCGTCGCTAACAAGCCCGATATAGTGGTGATAGACCGATTAGCGCGCCGCACAATGATAATCGATGTTACCATTCCACATGACGAGAACCTCGTGAAAGCTGAGAAAGAGAAACAAATCAAGTATCTTGACTTAGCACACGAGGTTGTCGACATGTGGAATGTGGACTCGGCTGTCATTGTGCCGATAGTCGTTACGGCCAATGGCTTGATAGCCAAAAGCTTCGACGACCACCTGTCGAAGCTGGCGTTACGCAGTTGGGTAAAGGGCCTGATACAGAAGGCAGTACTCCTCGATACGGCTCGTATTGTGAGGAGGTTCCTTTCTCTGGAGCCCTAACCACCGGTAGCTTGGACCTCGCTCCCGACACCGGCGGACTACTATTTTTTTATATTTTTAAATGTTTTTTTTTATTGTTTTTATAGAAATATTTAAAAATGTAAAATATATGTGTATGCCAATAAATAAAGAGAATAATAATAATAATAGATGTAGCCACAGCAGTCCGTCCATTACCGAACTGGAAATCTCCAGGCCCGGACGGACTGCACAACTTCTGGCTTAAGTGGTATAGCAGCTCACACGCGCTCCTGGCATCTCAATTCCAGTCATCCTTGGAGTCTGGGTCGCTACCACAGTTTCTAACAACTGGCGTTACCCACCTGCTCCATAAGACAGGTAGTCCCGCGGAACCCAAGAATTATAGACCGATTACTTGTTTGTCGACGGTCTATAAACTTCTTACATCCATTCTGAGAGTGAAAATTAATGATCACATTGACACTAATTCAATTATGTCCGCCTCTCAGAATGGATGTAGGAAGGGGTCCCGCGGCACTAAGGAGCTACTCCTCATAGACATGGCCATAAGCCAACAGGTTCGTCGATCCCGCAAGGATCTGTCGACATGTTGGATAGATTACAAGAAGGCCTATGACTCTGTGCCACATACATGGCTCATGAGGGTGCTGGAGTTGTACAAAATAGATGCAACTCTACGCACCTTTCTTGAGTCATGTATGAGGCATTGGAAAACGGTCCTTCGCTATCCAGGATGTCGACCGATTCAAGGGAACGATGAGCCTGTATGGATTAAACGGGGAATATTTCAGGGCGACAGTTTGAGTCCACTTTGGTTCTGCTTAGCTCTGAATCCTCTTAGCACACTGCTGGGGGGTTCAGGTCTAGGCTATCGGTTGAGAAGAGGTGGTCAAACCATATCTCACCTTCTTTACATGGATGACTTGAAACTCTTTGCCCCCAACAATTTGCGACTGATGGAGCTACTGAAGGTAACTGAAACTTTCAGTAGCGCCATCAGGATGGAATTTGGTGTGGACAAATGTGCAGTCATGCATGTAAAGAAAGGGGAGATTATGGAATCTGAGGGAATTCAACTCTCGGATTCCATACAGGTTAGATCCCTCAGCTCGACCGAAACCTATAAGTATTTGGGTATGTCGGAAGTGTTGGGCATTAACGGTACTGACATGAAACAATCGCTGAAGGAGCGCTTCTTTGGCCGCCTAAAAAAGGTTTTGAACAGCCTTTTGTCGGGCGGAAATAAGGTGCGCGCCTTCAACGGTTGGGTCATGCCGGTATTAATGTACTCTTTCGGCATACTCAAATGGACTCAAACTGAACTCGACGCCCTGGATAGGAGGGTCCGTACACTGCTGACTGCAAACCGGATGCATCACCCACGATCGTCGGTGATGAGACTGTACATCCCGCGGAAGTGTGGAGGTCGAGGCTTTTTAAATGCTAAGACTCTCCACAACCGCGAGATGTGCAGTCTCAGAGAATATTTTCTCAAAGTCGATGTGGGTATGCACCGAGATGTGGTCGCAGTGGACAAGGGACTCACCCCGTTGTCCATGGCTAAAGAGAACTGGCGCAAACCTGTAATACTTACTACAGATGACCGCAAGGAGGTATGGAAAGGCAAGGAGCTTCACGGGCGCTTCTATCGGGCTCTCTATGGGTCCGATGTAGATTTTTTAGCGTCCGTGGCCTGGCTACGTTTCGGTGATCTCTTCGGAGAAACTGAAGGTTTTGTTTGTGCAATTATGGACGAAGTTATCTTGACGAACAACTACCGGAGGCATATTATGAAGGACGGGACGGTTGACGTGTGTCGGGCATGTCACCGTCCGGGTGAGTCCATCAGACATATTATCTCTGGTTGTTCTCGTTTGGCTAACGGCGAGTACTTGCACCGGCATAACCAAGTGGCTAGGATTATTCACCAGCAACTTGCTTTGAAATACAAACTTGTGGGTTCTGAGGTACCGTATTACAAGTATGCACCCGACCCAGTTCTCGAAAATGACCATGTCACGTTGTACTGGGATCGGTCTATCATCACTGATAGGACTATCATAGCTAACAAGCCCGATATAGTGGTGATAGACCGGTTAGCGCGCCGCACAATGATAATCGATGTTACCATTCCACATGACGAGAACCTCGTGAAAGCTGAGAAAGAGAAACAAATCAAGTATCTTGACTTAGCACACGAGGTTGTCGACATGTGGAATGTGGACTCGGCTGTCATTGTGCCGATAGTCGTTACGGCCAATGGCTTGATAGCCAAAAGCTTCGACGACCACCTGTCGAAGCTGGCGTTACGCAGTTGGGTAAAGGGCCTGATACAGAAGGCAGTACTCCTCGATACGGCTCGTATTGTGAGGAGGTTCCTTTCTCTGGAGCCCTAACCACCGGTAGCTTGGACCCAGCTCCCGACACCGGCGGACTACTATTTTTATATTTTTAAATGTTTTTTTATTGTTTTTTTTTTTGTTATTGAAATATTTAAAAATATAAAAAGTATGTAAAAAAAGATGAATAAAGAGAATAATAATAATAATCGTTTATTTATACAACAGGGCACATTTGCAATAAAATATCTTACAATAAATTTTACAGAACACAGTTGCTGATTTGCCTGAACTAGATTGAAATCTGTGTTTCAGGCTAGATAGCGCTAATGTAAAATTAATAATAAAATAACAATTTATCAACTACCTATGATAAAAACTTAAAATTAAAGGACACATAACAATTTTATTTACACACAAAAAGGAGGTCTTCTGTCTCTAAGTACGAGATGCTTAATAAATATTGAACAATTATCTTTTTACAGCTATAATAATTTAACTTATATATATTTAGATCCTTGTTCAGTCTATTGTATAGAAATGGACCTAAAAATGTAAAAAATCTTTTTATAAAAACAAATTTTGAGAATGAGTTGGACTCGCAGACAATATCATTCCGTCTCTTATTGGTCTTTTCGGTGCTGTAAGTAAGCATGGTGTGCTGTTTTAATACCAGTTGCATAAAGAAAAGCTGGCGAACAGTCAGTACGTTGCAGGATTTGTATAGGAGATCTGTGGGATATAGAAAGGGATGGAAATTGGCTACTTTTAAGATGGCTCTCTGAGCTCTTTCAAGAGGGAGTAAGTAAGTTTTGGATGCTCCACCCCATGAAGTGATACAGTACTGGATTACGGATTGCCCTAGGGCCAAATAAACTTGTGCGATTACTTTTGGATCCGCAATAGTTCGCAGTTTTTTAAAGACGTAGATTAATTTGCGCACTCTTTTAACCAGACTCTCAATATGTGGTCGAAAAGAGAGGGTATCGTCTATTATTACTCCGAGATATTTAATGTTGCTTGTTTGAAGGATAAAAGGACAATCACATGTACTGATAGTGTGGAGTGCACATTTATGAGCAAACAGATGAGGATGAGTAATGTTAGTATGAGGCTTGCGCATGGAGAACTGAATATATTTAGTCTTGTCAGCATTTAATGTTAGTAAATTACTTTGAAGCCAGTTAGTCACCTTATTGAAACCTAATTGAGCGTATTCGTACAATTCTTTACTGGTTTTGGCGGTAAATATTAAGGCCGTGTCGTCGGCGTATGAAACAATTTTGCCATGTTGTATATTCAAATTGCACAAATCATTAATATAAATGAGGAAAAGGGTTGGGGCCAAAATGCTGCCTTGGGGAACACCAAAACCAGTACTTTTTTGCTCATCGCTCGTAATATCGTCTATTCTAACACATTGATATCTGTCGCCTAGGTAGTCAGCAAATAGTTTCAGCGGGGTTCCCCTTATTCCCATAGTCTCTAGTTTGTTTAGGAGCTTAGAAACAGACACTGTGTCAAAAGCTTTCGCTAGATCAAGGAAGACCCCTAACGTCTGGTTTCCTTTGCCAAGTTCCTCTGAGACATAATCAGTCAGGTGGTGCACCGCATCGGCTGTGGATAATTTGGCTCTAAAACCAAATTGCGTAGATGATAGTAAATTATTTTTTTCTAAATAATTAACTAACCTGCTATTTAAGATTTTCTCAAGAATTTTAGAAATTGATGAGAGTAATGATATTGGCCTATAATTATTAACCAAAAGTTTGTTCCCGGATTTAAATATAGGGATTATAACTGCTTTTTTAAGGCATTTAGGAAAAATGCCTTCAGAAAAACAGATACGAAAAATATAGGTCAGGGGAGGTACCAAGATATGCTTGAATTGTTTGAGGATCTTACTGCTAATATTATCCCATCCAACAGCACAGTCATCTTTTAGTCCACTAATAATTCGTGTTATTTCGTCTTCGTCAGTGTCAAGCAGTCCGAACGATTGTAGTGCGTGCTTATTATTCAATGCTTGGGAAGGTGGTTGATCACTGTAATGCTGGGGTATCTGTTCGGCAAGACTTTTCCCAACATTGACGAAAAAGTTATTGACATGGTTGGCTGATGAAAGAGGCGAACTATTAGTTAACAATAAACTCGAATTTGATTCACGCTGTTTTGACATGTATGTGACGTTTTTAATATGTTTCCAAAGTTGCTTGCTATTGTTTCCTGCTCTGACCAATTCATTTTTATCATAATTCCTTTTCAAATTCTTTAAGAGATTGTTACAAAAATTCCTGTATCTTTTATAAGTCGTATTAATGATACTATTACCTGGGTCTCTCCTAGATGACTGATGAAGTTTGTCTCTGTGTCTTATACACCGGATCAGGCCAGGAGTGATCCAAGGTTTAATATTATTAAGTTTCTTGTTTATTGTAATAACAGTGGTGTTACGTAATATTGCTAATTGCACTTGTTTTATTAAGTACGATAAAGCAAAATTTGCGTCAGCAGAATTGTAAACTGGGCTAAAGTCAAGTTTGCATAAATCATATTCGAGTTTGTTAGCATTTAATTGTGTTTTGGTCTGGGGACGATTCAGCTTAGGCAGCATTAAGTTTAAGGTTAGTAGAACAGCGTGATGGTCAGTAATTGTAGAGTTAGTAACAAGCGTAACATATGATAAACTGGATTTGATGATCATATGGTCGAGGCAGGAACCACTATCATGAGTAGGCAAGGTGTGCGCAGGTAGAAAACCATGGAAGGAGCAGATATTCAGATACTCTTGGGTCCCTGCATCGCAGTTATCAGCATTTATGTTTATATTTATGTCACCTGTTAGTATGACATTATTAAATGCGCTTAGGTCTACAAAAATTTGGTTTAAGGCAGCGTTAAAGGAATCCAAGTTTCTAGCGGAAGGGGATCTATACATGGCGACTATTGCTGTAGTTGTACCAATTTTGATGATCAAACAGTTACTCATACAGTCTTGAAGAGTAGGTTCTTCCACTGAGACCAATAGTGATTCCTTTGAATAGACCACCACTCCAGCGTTTTGGTTATTATTTAGCTTGGTGTACAATAAGTTATAGCCTGGCATTACTGGGAGGTTATCCTGGCGATCGGATAGCCAGCATTCGGTTAAAACCATTACATCACAATTAAAATTAAGTCTACTAAGAAAAATGTTGAAGCTATCGATATTCTTAAAAATACTGCGAATGTTTTGTGTTAGTATGGTCAGTGACTTTTTATAATCGGAAAGATATTGAATGCAGTCCTCAACCTGGCATGCCTTTGCATCAGGCACAAAAGTGTAATCTATATCAGTAATTAAATTATTATCCATACTAGTAAAATAAGAGTATAAAGAGTAAGTTAAGTCTAAAAATATAAACAAAATGTGGCGCTCTTAGGCGCCTTCATAGTCAACCGAGTTAAGGTACCTGTTTTCGGCAGCTTTTTTAGCAGGACACTCCAAGTCTCCCGTCTTGTGGTTTGCTGGTTTCTTGAAGCGCAAACATGTGGCACATCTCGGCGCAACGGCTTTTTTGGGGCAATCTTGAATGGTGTGCCCTTCTTCACCGCAGTGTCCACATGTAGGGGAAGCTATCTTGCACGTCTTAGCTGCATGACCGTACTGCTGGCACTTGTAACACCTCGTTACCAGTGTGAAGTCTCGAACCGGGCAGGACGTCCAATTTATGAATAATCTGTCCTGTGTGATGAGAGCCTTACGTATATTTGCTGGAACTTCTATGATGTAGTTACAGTTCTCTGCATCCTTTCTGCCGGATTTGTGGCTTAGCTTAATTGAGGTCAAAATTGATTCTTGAGAGATGGAGGGCAGTTTGTCGGCCAAGTTTTGTTCATAAATACATTTAAAAACCTCATTTTCAGCCATAGATGCAGGGACCCCTATAACTATTATGCGTGGTTTGCGCTTTCTAGGTTCATCGACGGTGAGAGCTGTCGTAGCCGATTGGACCGTTTGTTTGAGCTTTTCTAGGTCTTCCTTAGTCTCTGTGCTGATTATAAGCCCACCTTTTCCTATTTTGCGTACACTTCTGACTTTTAGTTTCATGTCACCAGGGCAAACGATTTGTTGGACTATGTTTTTGGTTTCGTCACAGGTCTTAGAATTGTCGCTAGGGAAAATCGCCACGGAGCTAAAAGTATTAGGACGAACATAGCTGTTAGACCCCTTCTTCACCATATCTGCAAACGATGTTGTTCTCGTTTCTTGCCTTGCACAGGTTTCCTTAATGGTCCGGTTCATCTCCATTACGTAGTCCTTAAGGTTGCGGTCTTCATTAAATTTGTTCAGGGAGTTGTGGGTCTTGTATACATATTGCTTAAGGGACTGGTATTGAACAGCCATTTGCGAAACTCCATGTCCAATTTTACGGCAAAGAGTGCTAATTTTAAGCTTTTGCTCTGAATTGAGCTTCCCATCAGAAGAAATTGTACATACCTCTTGCAAACACTGTTCAATAGAGGTCATCCAGTTCTGAATCTCGGGAGTCGAAACTGTCGCCATTTCCTCGTTTCCTACGGCTTGGTCACATCTGTGTGGTTGGGGCTGAGTCGGTGTAGGTGTTGGGGGAGGGCTGCGCCGCGTCAACCCACTCCGGTTAAAGGGGCTGCCTTCCATATTTCAGATTATGATACTCGTATATGATCAAATCAGTCCATTTTTGACTAAACAGCACTTAGAAAATTGTATTAGTTACACGTCAGTAGGTACACTAAAAAAGTAGGTCACTGTTAATGCAACTGTTAATTTATTATATTTAAATTAATATACATTGATTAGCACGTCTGTTTGCGTTGAGTGCAAAAAAAAGTTTTTGATCATCGATGATGGACATAAGCTATAGAATATTTTCAAAAAAGTTAGGGATCCGTATGAAAACTTCGATAATGTAACCCAAGGTGTGAGAAAAAATCCTTATATCGCGTACGCTGCGGAATCTATTGACAATAGAGCAAAGTGATGTACTACAGTTTTATAGAGGTTATCAATGTCTACAAAAAAGTCCGCGATACCATATGTCTAACTATTATGGGTAAGTCACCGTGACCGCTTTTTGTTCAAATTATTCAAGCAAATCCTTGGTGATATGAAAAAATGGTGATTTCGGTATCATGATATTAATCCTTATCCATTTAAATGGTTTGATAATTAAGGTTGATTATGTCCGTGTAAATCACACTTTAAATTATTCAAATCGGACCTTTCGTTCAAAAGTTACGACGGTAATAAACATGCTCGGAGTAAGAAAAATGTCGCAGCTTGAGCGAACTGGGAAGAATCATAACAATGCTTGGTCCGATGAAGTTGAAAATGATTTCGATAAAACAATAAGAATAACAAATGTTTACATTGTTCGCAAATAAACTACATACCTACATAATAAGGGGTGAAGCAGGGGTTGCAGCAAGTTTTTAGGGGAGGACATTATTGCTTGCTTTAATTTACGTCGGAATGCTATGAACGAACTAAAAATGGTATTATTGAAACTGACGTACTTAACAATTTTTGCATAATCAACTCCTGACGGGGTGAACGGGGTGAACAGTTGCGCTGAACCTGAGACCATAGAATAAGTAGAAATGGCTAAGTAATAAATGTAATTAATGAAAATCGTTGTGCTTCATTTTCCAAAACTAACCTTTATAAGGGGGTATAGGGGGCGTTGAAGTTTGTGGAGTTTCTCCTAAATCCGCGCGGACGAAGTCGCGGGCGAAGTGCTAGTTATAAATATAAGTTGAAATTAAAGTCTTTACTTACCAGATTGTTTTATTTCGTCCGAAATGGTTTTCCATATAATATTTTTGTATTTGTTATCTAAATACTTAGGATGGCTCATGTCGTAAATCACAGGGTACTTGCGTACACATTCTAATAATTTTTCATCGTCCATTTTGCTGTTGAGCTGCAGACCTCACTAAGATTTGACGTTGACTGCTCTGCGGGTGCCCGGGCGCCTACGTTCATGTTACGACGTGTCGGGGCCGGACCGTGCCGGAGCCGGGAAACAATACCCACCGACATACAATACAACAATACACACGCCGTGCCCCGGCCAAGTCCCGGCGGCGCACGGTAAGGGCACGGCCGAGCCACGGTCAGGCATGAATTACTTCATACAAAAGTATATCATTAATGTTAGACCGTGCCCCGTCCGGGGCACGGCCCGGTCGAGACACGGTGTAGCGTGAATCATCCTTTACTGCGAACTAATACGTCGCTGCGTGCGCGCGCGGCCTTCCCCCCGCACGTACGCGCCCCTCGCATGTTGCAAGGCATGGCCGCGGTCCAATTTATCACATTACCCGGCTACAAGTAGGGAATTATTCATACTGCCCGGTCCAAGTGATAAATTCAAGCTATCACAAACACTGACTTATTACATGGACCACGGGCCATCGGGCATTATTAATATTGGTCGGTCAATGTGATAAATTAATCACTTTGCCCGTCGCTCTTGGGCATTATTAATAATGGCCGGTCCTTATTAATAATGCCCAGTTAATCACGTTGCCCGTAACATATATACATACAAATATATAATATATTTACACAAATAGTGCAAAAACAAAGGATTTAATGGAATCCCTAAATTACACTAGTCTGACTGAGGTGGTTAAGTCGCCTACGCATTTTATTGGAGATAGTAGTACCCTGATAGATGTCATCTGTACTGACATAGGAGTGCGTAATGTACGGGTTAGACATACCAGTGAACTTGGCCATCACTCGTTTATTGTATGTGATACTGTAGTTAAGAAGGTAAAGATTAAACCTAGGTTGGTGGCATATCGACCTCTAAGGGATATTCTGGAGGACTACTTTGCAGCTGATTTGGAAACAATGCCATGGAAGGAAATAAGCTCACTGCCAGAAGTGGATAGCATGGAAGATTATTTTAACTTCCTTACTACCCAATTATTTGACTTACATGCACCCTTAAATGGTCAGAGACCGTCCCACGCCTTGGATTACAGATAATATTAAATTAATGTTTCAGTTAAGAGAATAAGGACAAACAAGATACTACAAAAAATATTATTTGGACTTAAAAAGACAGGCTTGTGCTGCGCTGATGCAGGAAAAGAAGATTTACTTTGACGGGCACATTAATAGTCAGTTGAAAAACCCAAAAAGCTTTGGAAAAATCTTGGTCTCTAGTCATCTAGGTCCTCATGGTCTGTCTCAGGGTATATAATTTCTCCTTGAGCGTTGGTCGGCCTCCCGTAGCTAGACGGGTATAGAGGCTCCTCTTCCGCCTCCTCCAGTTCCGGCTCCGATAATGTTTCTTGGCCTGTTTGTTCCGACGCTGCTAATGTTTCTTGAGCCACTAGTTCTGACTCCGCTAACATTTCTTGAACAAGTAGTTGTTCTGGCCCCGAAAATTGTTCCGTTGCAGCTACAAAATGGCTGCTTTGTTCATCGTCTAATAACAACTCGCTTTGAAGAATTTTAATAGTTTTAGGTATATATTCAGCTGCTTCGGCAATGAGGTCTAGAAGCTTTGGCCAAACAGCTCTCTGCTGGTCGTAGTTTAAATTAGTGAACATTGTACATAAAGTGTCCGCTCTTTCAGGGTTTTTAGGGTGAATAACCTCGTTTCGGGTGGAGTATAATCACTATATATACCTTCGTTAATGTTCGGGGAGGTATGGGCAAAATTTGATATTGCAGGGGAAATGTTTTTTCTGCCTTCCATAACACCAAGCTCGAAGGAAAACACTTGTGAAACTGATAGTCTTGGTACATTTAAAAGGTTATCCGCAATATTTGAACAATCAAACTAGCTTACCTGTAAGCGCCGTTCGATTGTGATTATTCCTTTTGTTGTATCGTCCGAAGATGATGAAGCAAGTTACATGTAGTAATTTCCATGTTACCTGAAGGCGTCACATAAAGTTTAAATCTTCAAAATAAAAAAATTGTATCCGAACGCTCCAATTCTCAGCTCACTGTTCTATTATCTATGGATTTCATTTAGTTATCAACCAAAAAAGTATCTGATTGCTGCAACAAAAAATAACAGGGGCCACAAGGGTGGGTGGGACTCATCATCTTCGGACGATACAACAACAGGAATAATCACAATCGAACGGCGCTTTCAGGTAAGCTAGTTTGATTGTTCAATTATACCTGTTGTTGTATCGTCCTCGATGATGAAGCAAGTTACAAGGTAGATGTTTAAAGACTGTTGTACAATCAGATCTTTTAATTAAACTTCTGTTAAGTTACAGCTGTTACTTAATAGACAATAGTTTTATGCTTTTAAATGCTAAAGTTTGCTTCAGTGAAGCTTTCGCTACGTACAGGCCTGTTATAAAACCTAGCGAAACAAGTTGAGCTGTCAGTCCAGCCAGCAGTTCTTCGGATCTCGTCGATCGACACACCCTTCCGAAAAGCCGCAGAAGTAGTTGCATGTCGAGTGCTGTGTGCAAAGAACGTGTTAATATTTATGCCACTTTCTTGCAGCACGGATTTTATCCAATGGCTGATTGAACTAACAGTTACAGGTTTGTATGGTTTTTTATAAGACAAAAATAGGTTTTTAAAGTTACCTCTAATGTTTTTAGTGATATTTAAATAATCAATAACAGCCTTGGCTGGGCAAACATGTGGTCGATCAGTGAAAAAAGGCAACTTAATGAAAGGCTGCACTCTATTCGGTGCAGATGTTTTGAGTATTTTATCTATTTTAATAAACACAAAATCAGATTCTATTTTAATATGATCTATATCAATGGCGCATATTGTTTGGGCTCTATGGCCTGTAGCTAAGACTAAAAGAGTTACAGTCTTTTTTGAACATACTTCTAAATTATCACAATCTATAAATTTATTTTCCATATAATTTAATACCTGAGACACATCCCATGTATAGTCATATTTAGGCTGACTTGGCCTTAACTTAAAGAAACCTCTAAACAGTCTTTTGATATTGCGATCTGTACCAACATGAGGAACTAACAATAATGACAGTGCTGCCCGGGTAGAGTTCAAGCTACCATATGATAAACCCTCTTTAAATTTAATTGTAAGGTAAGATATAATTTCTGGTATACTAGGTTTTGATGTACTTAACTGGTTTATATAACAGTATGTTATCCAATCTTTTATGTAAGAGGAATATTGCTTTAGAGTGTTATTTGAGATTGAGTTAACCATTATATTTGCAGCTTCTTGATCTAAACCTGCTTCAAGAAAGCTGCGCCGCAGAGCTGTCCTACCATCAACGTTAGGCTCCCATGTAGTGGATGAGATGACCTGGAATTACATAACTTTAGTAAACTTTTATTTGGTTTAAATAACAATGGTTTACTTATTAGCAATTTCTGAAAAATAGGGTACCATGGCTGTGTTGGCCAATCTGGTACAACCATGATACCTTTAGCTTTATCCACTATATTTTTTTCAATACTTTTAGAAATCATTGAAAATGGTGGGAAAGCATAAAAATACACGCTAGACCAAGAAAACGTAAATGCATCAACTTTAAATGCATCTGGATCAGGGTGCCATGATACATATTTTTCGCATTTTGTGTTTGTACGTGATGCAAATAAATCTATTTCAGGGTTTCCAAACCTGCTAACTATTGTTTTAAAGTACCTAGAACCAAGTTCCCATTCTGTGTGTCCTAATTCCTTTCGCGACTGAAAATCTGCAATTAAGTTATCCTTAGTATTAATGTATGATGCATAAATCCACATGTTTTTGGATTCACACCATTGCCATATTGATTTTGAGATATTATTCAAATCAGGGTGTTGGATCCCGCCTAAACGATTTATATATGAGATTGCAGTGATGTTGTCAATTCTCAACAGTATTTCACAATCATATATATTTTTAGCAAAGCTTTTTAACCCTAAGAATGCTGCATGAAGTTCCAGCATATTAATATGGAGTTTTGTCTCTTCTTGTGTCCATGGGCCACTGGCAGTTTTGTTACCACACCTTGCACCCCATCCTGTAAGAGACGCATCAGTCTCAATTTCTAAACTAAATTTATTTTTCCTTATAGGACATACAGCTGTTTTTAAATTTGTAAGCCACCACATTATATCTCCTTGGCAACTATTAGGTAATGTTATGATCCTTTCATAATTATCATTACTCGACAGTAGTGACAAATATTTAATTCTTTCTAAATGTTTAGTATATAGCATGCCATATTTAATAGCTGGGCAAACAGAAACTAGTGTTCCTAAAACTTGAGCTAAAAACCTAATTGAAATATCATGTTTAAGTTTTGAGAATAACTCTAAACATTTCTGTCTTTTGTCCTGATCAATAGAAATGATCATATCTTTACTATTGAAAATAAATCCTAAGAATTTGCATTCTATTTTTGGAGTAAGTATGCATTTTTTGTAATTTACTAAAAAACCCAGGCTTTCAAAAAGATTAAGTATGTAATTGACCTGATTTTTACATTCTAAATAAGATTCTGCAATGACACAGGTATCATCAAGGTATTGTACCATTCTTATTCCTCTTTTTCTAATTACAGAGAGTATGGGTTTGAATATTTTTGTAAATAGAAAAGGGGCTGTACAGAGGCCAAAAGGTAAAACCGTAAACTGGTACAATTTGTCATCAAAATAAAATCGGAGGTATTTCCTGGAGTTATGGTCTATGTTTATCATATAATATGCAATTTTCAAATCAATGGTTGCCATATAATCATTTTTCTGTATTAATTTACAAACTGTACGATAATCTTCTAACTTGAAAAGGTCAGGCAGCATAAACTGATTTAGTTTTTTAAGATTCAAAATAAACCGATACTCTCCATTTGGCTTTTGTAATAAGAAAATGGGTGAACAAAAAATGGTCCTTTGTTGGCATACAACTTTCAACAGCCTTAATTCTAAGCAATTCATCAACTTCCTTTCTAATAAGAATTGTCTCAGATTGAGAAAATTTGTTATTAAGTGGGGTATCCCCCTGAAATAGTGGTTTAATAAAATTAAGAGTATATCCAGACACCCAAGTCAGAATTACAGGGTCGTCTGTAATGGTTTCCCATACTTTTTTAAAATAGGGTAATCTGCCTACCTCTTTCTCATTCATTTGCGAGGGTTGAGGGTCCGTTTGCGCTGATGCTGAGGTGGTTGTCGCATTTTCTTCTGAGAATAAGGCTTCTTCCTCCCTCCACCCTGTTGGTTGTCGCTCCTTGTTCTGTTGAAATTCGAGCGTTTGTATCCTGGATGAGGAGAGACCCGCGAGTTTAAAGGACGCTGATTGCTATGAATGTTATTCTGTTTAATATTTGTACCCAGGTCCTGTGCAGACTTCTGGACTGCCTTGGCTGCCTTTATTCTCTCTGAAAGGCCGGCCCCAAAAAGGAATTCATCAGGGTTTGCTTGTAAGGAATTCTTCATTTCCTTGTTTATAACACTTAAGATGAGAGCTCTTCTGCTTTGGGTTTCATTGTAAAGTAATTCACATAAAATCTTAGCAGCATCATTGATTCTTTTAATTCCATCGACTTTATTGTAGAACATAAAACATTCTAACCCACGGCCAACGGCTGCTAAGGCAGCAGCCACATTTTTCTGTCTGTATTGTATGATAATATCCCTCTTCTTCACAGGTTCTGATACGGCAGCTGCTAGCTCTGGATTTAATTTTGGAGGAACCATGGACGGTATGTTGTGGAAAGGAATGTATTCCTTTAATAAGCCAGCCTTATCCTCTTTACTCAATCCTTTGCATGGGATTGGTGCCCAGCGTTGAACTTACTATTTCATTGTGTGCTGAAGGGCCATTTACAGGATCCTCCTCCACAGCGCCCATGGCTGATAAAATTTCATTATCAATTTGTTGTACCTCCTGCTCTGTTGTTTCAGGGACTTCATCCACCAACATCTGTGTTTCCATGTTAGGGGCATTTGAGGGCTGGCGGGTATGCTGATCTTCAGGCTGTTGTTGTTGCACACTAGGAGACCGAGTGTAGTGTTGTACGCTGGGTGATCGGGTGTGGCGCCGTACACTTGGCGATCTGTTGTAGCGTCGTGTACTTGGCGATCTGGTATGGCGGCGTACACTTAGTGATTGGGTGTGGCGGCGTGTACTTGGTGATCGGGTGTAGCGCCGTACACTTGGCGAACGGGTGCGGCCACGTGACTGGTGTCGCGGCCGGGAACGGGACGCGGAAAAAGTACTTGATGACCGGTGTCGCAATCGGGGACGAGCATTTGGTGATCGGGTGTAGCGACGGTCCCTTGTGAAGACCCTGTATCCAGAACAATGATGGAAATTACTCCCTTGCCGTGTTGTCCGATACTCTGACAGTATAGCAACAACAGGAAAAAATAAGGGAAACAAAGTTGCAAGATCACTCACAATACGCCTAGTTGTTCGATACTCTGACAGTATAGCAACAACCATGTGAGACTAGCATGCAAAATTTACCTATACTTGTTCGATACTCTGCCAGCATCGCAACAAAATTCGTCAATTTGCAGTTTTTCAATAAACTGGATGAAACTGGTTAGGTTTCCTACCGTTCGAATTTATCGTGGGAAAGAAAATTTTTCGGTACTCGTATCAGTACAGCAACAACTATCAAATTATTCATTGTATGAATACCCATTACTTTGAAAAATAATTTTTATAAGGTAAAAATTGGCGCCATTGGCGTCTACTAACTAACCTCTGGTTTTTTCTTCCAATTCTTCAATTTTCCTCTTTAATTTTCTTAATAATCTTTTGTCCTTGTGTTTTCCCATTATTTGAAACTGAGATTCGGTAAAATAACTGTAAAAAAGCACTATAAAACACTAAATAGAAATTTGTTTTAGCGGGAGCGGTGACGCCTCGCAGTAACATAAGAAACGAATGAAATCCACAGATAATAGAACAGTGAGCTGAGAATTGGAGCGTTCGGATACAATTTTTTTATTTTGAAGATTTAAACTTTATGTGACGCCTTCAGGTAACATGGAAATTACTACCTTGTAACTTGCTTCATCATCGAGGACGATACAACAACAGGTATAATACCTGGTTGATCGATATGAGTAGAAGTGGATGGAGTCGGTTCTATATTTCGAAACGGCACTTTGTGTCTGTGGTGCAGCTTTTGACTTAAGTTGATCCGCAGCCGCATGTTTTCGAACTCCTCCGTTATTCTCTAAGAGCTTCTTGAAGAAGGGCTCGCGTAATTGCGCCCAATTTTTCTGCATTCTGATTGCTGTAAAAGAAATACACAACTACTTAAAATCATGTACTTTTCGCGCGTGCCTTTATGTCGTGGGAGAATAAGAGCGTGGGATAGGCAGGTACTGTTAATATGTTTGATAAAGATGCCAAACATATGCCAATATACACATTATCAATTGCCATTTGCAAGGCCCGATTCAGTTTAACAAAGACATTTTACTCAAAAATCCACATTTTCTTGGCCTACCCAGGAATCGAACCTGGGCATTTCCGCGGAATGAGTTTCCGCGGAAAATGACTTAGCGGTGCACCCTACATTGGAAAAAGGTTTGCTGAGGTTTAATAGATTTTTAAATATTATAGTACTTACTGCTTACTTATTACTATGCGAATCACACAACCATATTCTGTTACAAAATGAAAATATTTAATATAATTTGTTCGGTTAGTAATTAATGGGTTCGGTGTCTGATTTATTACGATTATAAAATTAAAATACGACGTTACCTATAGTGATAGAAAAGTTTTTAATAACGTGTTTAGTAACATAATAAGTGTCATAAAGTATAGGGAAATCCTGATTGCTCCTAAGTGCGTTAATTTGGTATAAATAAATACCAAATCATCACCAAACTTATATATCTACCCACAAGTTTCCTAAATAATTAGGTAGTGACAGCTGTTAACACCTGTCGGTTACATACCAGTCAACGTCTACTTTGACAGCATCAAGCAGTCAGTGTTGGATTGTTTTGTTCAATAGTTCATTGAACTTGCATCAATCCCAACGAAAACAATGCTGGCAAAGTATGATGGATGCGGCAAGTTTGTGTCGGCAATTGACACGACAAGGTGCACGAAATGTGGCGGCGTCTATCACCGTACGTGTGTCGGCCTCCCTGCAAAGGGTCCCACTGCCACTATCGCACAGTGCCCGGAGTGCAGGAAAAACGTCCGCAGAGACAATAAGGCCGAAACACCTGTGCGTGGGTTGGTGGCTGAGCTACAAAATGAGGAGCCGGCGGACGCGCCTTTGTCAACGCCGCCACCGATGAAGACGTCGGCGCCTGTGACGCCTGCGTGCATGACGCATCTGGTGCATCCGATGACGCCTCCGTCAGCGGCAGGCTCGATTCCCGAGTTCCCGCAGGACGTGGGCTCTGCATTGTAATTGGTAGTAGAGGAACTACACTGAAAAAAACATGATTACTTTAATCAAGATATTGTTAACTGTAATCATACATCATGACTCCATATGAGCCTGTCAAGATCATGATTTCTGTGACTAAGACAAATTTGTTAAATTTCTCTTATTTTTGTTAGTCAAGTACTGTATTGCCTTTATAAAGTCTAGTTATTTAGTTTGATTCATATATTGTCCAGTGCGAACATGAAACATTACTGAGTTATTAAAGTTCGATTGTAAATTCAAGTAATCTCACAGTATTATTAACTAAGATAATAGTTGCTAGCAACTTATCCATGTTCAATGTAATTATTATACTACTTTCGATCAAAGAATATATTTAGTACATTCAACCATGGCGTTTAGTTGCGTCTAACTAATTTTTTGCTAGCCTTATGAATAGATTGCTTCATTCAAACAAAGCGCTACGTTACGTCTAACGATTTCTTTACTGGCCTGGTAAAGACAACTTAGTCATCTTGATTATATCTTGTTCAGTGCAAGCATGATCCCCTATTAAAACAACAGAGTTCTATTATAAAATCAACTCAAGATCCCATGCTATTATCAACTAAGATAAAAGTTGACTGAGCAATGGAAATGATTAATTTTAGATTAATTCTTCTCTAGAACAGATAATGTATTTTCCTTCATACAACTAAGATCTAGGTCCATTCTGACAAAACTAATTACTGTATCTACTAAGAAAGGTTGTTGAAGTAGTCATGGTAGGTAATACATTCAAATAAGATCTTTTTTCATCCTACACTTGATTATTCGTCGTATTAACTAAGTGTAGATACCAATTCAAGTAATGTACATAGTTGCGCTAACATGTATCTATGTTAATACTTTTGTAATTCACGATCATATTATACATAGGTACTGCATCGTTCATGAATGAATTACAAAATTATTCACATTTTTTACCTCACGCATCGGATTCGTTGATAAAACTAATGTGAATAACTTTGTATAATTATAATACATTACTTGAATTGGTATCGACTACGACAATAAGACAGTCATGTATATCCCTACCTACAACTCTACTGCCTATCTATGTACTATCTAGGAAAGAATTTGCAGGTGTAAATAAAATATAGATATGTGCATTTAAACGTTTATTTTTAGTCATCAGTCATCAGTTGCTGCTCGCTAACAGGGCTTACAGGTGTACAGCTAGTATTCAAATCTACCACGTTAGATGACTGTAATACAACATCGTTATTAATGTTAGAAAAATGTTCGCGCACAATATGCCTTCTAAAAGAATTAAACAATTGAAATTGACGATTAATACATATGTAAATCCGTAATTCTTCAAAGCTATGCAACAATGCAAAGTGCGACCTAAGAATTTTAATATTTAGTAAGTGTAGTCTGTATACAAAACAAGTCAACATCTCAGTAAAATTAGGAAAAAAAACATTTAGAAACAAATATTTTTAATACTACAACATAACCACTTTGGACAAAGTAACATAGAGATCACCTTAGTTATTATATTATACGCAGGGACCTATTTTATTGCATAAAAATTCAACAATAGATACCTTTTCGGTCGTAGTTTCTTCTTCAAACAATCAACACTTAAAGATAAAAATGTAACATATAAGTACCTTTAAACTTGGTATAACTATTAATATTTTTAAATATCTCTAATATATATTTAAAAAAATCTATAGAATTATTTCAAGATGGTAACAAACTAACTGATTGACATGATTATGTAGCTATCCAACCGCACATATAAACAAAGCTTCCTAGGAAGAGAACGCTAAAAATTACAGTCTGTCAAGAGAGATTCAGCCGTGGTAGAGCCCCTGTCGAATTTAGAGGTCATTTTATATAGGCCTCGTTGTAAAAAGTACCACACAGCATAGGAGTCACACCCATACTCCAGATTTAACGACCAAACAACCTTGTAGCATGTGTCTATAGCTTGCAAAATATTGGTCATTTGGTATATGACTGATGCATTTACAATAACAAAAATCGTATTGATGTCTGCCAGTGACTCACCGACTGTCATCACATAAGGCTGGGGTGTGACTCCTTTAATTTTCAGCGTTTTCAGCCGAAGTTATATTGCCTGACAAATTTCTGCATCTGATCTTACATGCTTAAGAGCGCTGTTACAAATGGGTAGTCAAATCATTACTTTTTAACACAAAAGTATGTTTATGAAATAAAATTCTTTGCAATCTTAAAATGTTTTCTGAGCGTTTTGTTGATAGAAGTGCATGGTACGATTCTGAACTATAAATATAATTTTAGATAGGTACTGTTTC
Organism: Melanchra persicariae; assembly: GCA_947386135.1. Taxonomy (NCBI): domain Eukaryota; kingdom Metazoa; phylum Arthropoda; class Insecta; order Lepidoptera; family Noctuidae; genus Melanchra; species Melanchra persicariae. Next base: position 34,324,568 of record OX376643.1, read on the forward strand.
TCAATAAATGTACCGAAATGATTTTTTTTACCTCGGTACATTTATTGAGAAACTGTACCTATCTTGCCAATTAGTGATATAAAAAAAAACTTACTAGGGTATATCCTTGCGGAGTCCTTAAAGCGGGGTATGTGTTTATGTAAGATTCAACTGTGTGTTGATTGTCCTGATTATGATGTAAGTTACGAATTCGTTGTTTGGCCGTCTCTTTCCATTTTTTCTCTACTAGGTTCCAAGGTTGAGTGGAATTTTTTAACCACAATATATCTTCTTCCACATTTTTTATTAGAAAATCACTTGTATTTATGCTGTCAGGCAATGGTCTCAGGGAAGAAGAAGATGGCCCAGGACTTTCTTCTCTGTTTCTTTTTTTAGTGGTCAAAGTCCGTAATTGTTGCAGACGTCGCCTCTTGTTCAATACTTGGTGTACAAGTTTACCTCGTGCTTGCAATATCACTCCAGACGCTGTTGTACATGCAGGGATATAGTACGTTGTTGTCCGTTCACCAGGAAAGAGTTCATTGATCCATTTTGTCCACTTGAAGTATATTTGTCCAACTATTGGTGAATTTCTGTATTCATTTAATATTTCTTTAGCAATCACGGATGCTAATAAATTACGAGTAGCATCACCGTCTAAGGTACCACCCTTATATATTAAGAGTGAAGAAGTCTCGAGGGATTGCTTTAACAAGTTCTCAAGTGTCTGAAACAAAAGATAAAACCATATTGAATATGTGATTAAAGTAATACCTTACCTACTTATCAACTTGACTCAAAAATATTCAAATACTTTAATATGTACTAAAATTTCTTGTATTCTATTGATCTACTCAGAAGCTTATAACCCAAATGTCAAAATAAAACTTGAAACAATTACATACACAGGGTTATTTGTAAAACACCAACAACCTTTCAGGGGGTGAAAGTACTTATCATTATAAACAACTTTTGCTATGAGACCAACCCTGAAAAATCGAAAAAAAAATCTGCTGTTTCATACATTTTCATCAGGTGACTATTGCATTTTGTATGAAACAGCTGTTTAATTTTTGATATTTCAGAGTTGGTCCCATAGTAAAAGTTTTTTATAATGATGAGTACATTCACCCCCTGAAAGGTTGCTGGTGTTTTAAAAATAGGGTAGAGCCACCAAAAAGTGCGCATTTTATAAACTTTTATTTATTAAAAAATCAATTTAAAAATTACACTTTGTACTTCTTATTAATTATAAGCTTTGGTCATTCAGGAATACAATTTTAAACTTTAATCTAAGGTAACCAGTCTCAAATAATTTTTAATAGTGTCAAACATAATACTCGTCCCGTGCGCACTCTTAGGGTGTTCTGCTGCAAAGAGTACGCAGTGACAACCCTTCATACAAGCTAAGAGTGCGCAAGAGAGCGAAGTTAAGACATCAACCCTGACAATTATCACAAGTGAAGGCCCCAAATCCAATGTAGTCTGTGCATTCATCATGCCACCAAGCAGTACATCGGCCACACTGGATCCAATCTTCTGGCGGCGGCTCAACGTAGACTTCAAGACAAAGTGGACATCTTATAATTTCTTGACCTGTATTTGTATTCAACAGTTGTGGATTACTTCTGGTAGTCCTGTTTATTTTTTTTCTCTTATCTGCTGCTGTCTTATTTTTATTTCTTTCTGCTTTCTGTTTTTCTTCTTCTAGTTGTTTTTTATACGGTGTGCTTGTTAAAATTTCAGATTTCTTCCGTTTCACATTTCTCTTTGACTGATGGGTTGCCTTTGGCAGAGGCCGAATGTCAGAAGGTTTTGTTAATCCTGATGTGGATGGTGTTGGCTCATTAACTGGTATATTTGGACGAAAACCTGATGTGGAAGGTGTTGGCTCATCAGTTAATATATTTTGACGAACACCTGATGTGGACGACGTCGGCTCATCTGCAGACATATTTTGAAAAACATCATGAGTACCATAAACATCATCAGGAAGGTCTGGAGTTTTTTGAGTGCGATGTACGAATTCTTCCAAGCCTTCAACAGAGAATGTAAGTAGCAACGATGGAGATAATTGTGCATCAGGAGCTTGGATATCAATGGTTTCAGTCGGTTCTTCAATATCTTGAACACCTGATGTTTCCGATGGTCTTGGAATTTCCAAATACAGGGCATGGCTTTCAACTGTTTCTGCATTTAAATATGGACGATCTGTTACATCTGCCGGAGCAAAATCTTCGTCAGTGAACACTTGGTCATTAAATGGCCAAATACCACAGGATTCAAATGACTTTTGGGCTCTATGAATTGAAGCAACCTTTAAATATGCTGTGCCGAATAACCTGGCAACTTGAAATTGCGTAATAGCGCGCCCAGGATTAGAAACTTGCCAGTTGTCGATAGCAACAGCATAGGCTTTTTTTAATGGACCAAAAAATCCTGTATCCAGAGATTGCATGCGATGGCTCGTATGTGGTGCCAAACTTAGGAGAACTACTCCATTTGCACGTGCTAATTCAATTGCAGCTAAACTCAAATGGGACGAATGATTGTCCAAAATTAAAAGAACTGGCGTGTCGTTACATGATTTCACCATCTCAATAAAGTGCTTCAGCCACAAAACAAATAAATCAGAATTCATATATCCTGAATCTGAAACAAGCAGCAAAGAGTCTTCAGGTGCTCCATCGAGCAGTTCTTGCTTTTGTCGCTTTCTAGGAAATATTAATGCTGGCGGCACAAACGATCCAGTGGCACCCATACAGCATACAGCAGTCACTGTCTGTCCTCTTTCAGCGGACACTATTTTCCCAACTATTTTCTTCCCCTTGGTGGCATAAACTTTGGGTAGTTTGTTAGGAACCGTTTGTAGACCAGTTTCATCCATATTGAAAATTTGTCTGCCAACGAATTTATACTTATTCATAACCTCCTTTAAATTGTCATAAAACCGCTGTACTTGAACACGGTTAAAGCCAGCAGCACGTGCCAAACTGGTCTTTTCTGGTTGACGAAGACTAAGTTGGTGTTTTGTTGCGAAACCTTCCACCCACTGCTTGCTGGCCTGTTTCTTTTCTCTATTAAATCTATGATCAAGACCATTTTTTTCCGCCAGATCGTATGCAATTCTTCCTAATTCTTTTTTTGTGAGTCCATAGAAACATGCGTCTAATTTTCGGCAATGGCCTGCCAAGCTTTTTTCTAAGTCGCGGCCAAACACGCTCTTGAATCTACCGAGGGACACGGGAACGGTGTCGGCTTTTAGTCTTTTCCTTAATGTTGCTTCAGGAATATTCAATGATTCCGCAACAGACCTCTTACTTTGACCTCTTGCTATTTTTTCTTTAATTTCTTTTAAGATTTCCTCAGTAAAAACTAATTTTCTATCAGATTTTCTTTTATATTTCCCCATCTTGTTCGTCCTGTAAAATAAAAATTAAAAATCTAAAAATCCAAGCGTGCTGTTTATTTTAGCTTCATACAAGGTAAGAGTACGCATGCGTACTCTTTAGGTGCGTACTCTTAGCTAAAACGCATTATTGGGCATGGACCGTATTATTTTAGAAAGCATGTATAATGGCGACATAACCTCATAAAAGCATCAAAGTTAGAAACACAAATGTCTAGTAAAATACCAGTCGATGGATGCAAATTAATCACAACCCTTACAAATCATGGTTTAAAATGTTGAAAATTAAGATCAAACACCTCAAAAATCTATTTTTAGCTATAAAATTCGTAATAAATACCTTAGCGATGCAATTTGTCGTCCTTCACCTTGACACAACAGATACCACTGACATGTGGCAGTGGTGTTGCCATTTCAAGAAAAAATAAACCTACAAAAAGAGTCCGCGTACTCTTTGGTGGCTTTACCCTAACCCTGTATAGTTTTAAAACTATAAAACACCTAGGGTATATATTATAGGTAAGTACATAGGTACTCAATATACCTAAGTAAATGTGTATGTTCACATCAAGTGCAGTTTACATTTAAATATCACTTGCTCCACATGGTGAAAGAAAACATCATGAGGAAGCCTGTGAGTCGGAGAAGGTTTACACCCTTCAAAGACAATTTACACTACCATGGTGGACTTTGGCCTATACCCTCTTCTTAGGGTGCTCTTCCACTATAATTAAGCTGTGTAGCTGTGTTTAAGATCCACCAACCAAGTCTTTATTATAAGAAGGTGAGGCCTAGACAAAATAAAGGCTAGCTTGAGATTAGCTCTAGTTAAAAAGCACCCTCAGAGGAGAACAGTGCCCAGCAGTGTGACACTTATGGGTTGATGCCATGAGACAATTTATGCCTGGGATTAATAGTTGTCTATATACCTATCTGTGAAAACTTTGAATTTGCTTATTTAAATAGTTTTTCAAGGAATTCCTCTAATTTATTAAATGAGAAAGTATGTGTATGTCTGTTAATGAAATTTGATATGGAGGTAGATACATATTTATAATATTTAACTTACACCGCTCTTAGAATCCAAAGTTGACACTGTTTCATTGTTATTTTCCTTTTGCAGTGTAATTGGTGCATTTTGTTTTCCAATTAGTGTCTCAGACTCGCAGTCCTTTAATGGTATCACAACTAAAGGAAAGGAAAGGGAAGAGTCTTTGGGGTCACTTTCACAATCATTTTGCAAATCCAGATCAAACTGTACATTTGAAAAATTGAGGCCCTGAAACCAACAACACACAAGATTTCATTACACTAATATTATTAATATTTTTGATATGATAAATCTCAGAATACTGAAAGTATTACTTAGTAGTATATGATTATACCTACTTAGACAACATTATTTCATCCCAGAAAAATGCAATATCTATTACACCTTTTGCTGTCATTATTATTGGTAAAAGCAGATAGGTACACTGATTATAATGACAAAATGATAATTAAGCTTACTGATAAAGATGATATATTGTAGGTGCTGTCACTGCCTGTTGGCAAAAACTCTTTCTTCCAGGTACGCCAACACCTTGTAAATAGAACCCTTGGTCCTGTTTGGGGGATTAGATCCTTCAGGTCTTCGTGTGTAAGGGCCGATAAGGCCTGGACTGTTATCTGCTGTTCTAAAAAAAATCTCTTTTTAAAAAATATCTCTCTTAAAACCTACATCAATAATGGATCTAGAACAATTCCATGAGCGCATGCAACATACACGCTAAGTAGGTAAAACCTTAATTGTGTTTTTTTTTTTATGTAACGATGACGAGATTAACGAAAGTACCTACACCTGATGGTAAGTGAAACGCCTGTCCATAACAGTAACAGCGTCAGATGTTTGATCTTGCGACCAAGATTTTAAACGACACTGCACTGCGATCGTCACCTTGAGATAGGTTTAAGATGGTACAACAGTATTTCCCTGGTAACATTGTCCTTCAAACCGGAACACAGTAATGTTTGCACACAAATGCTTGACGGCAGAATACCTGGCAAAGGTGTGGTAGGTACTTTCCCAGATAGCGGCCCCCGGCATGATGCCTGTGGTGTCCTCGTTTGCTGCTGGGTTCGTAAATCAAAGCCAAACACTCGTTTCACCAAGGAGCGCATACACGTCCGCACCGGCCGGCGGTTGGGCAAGCAATGCCGTGACGTGCATTCGCCGCTAGTACTTTATTAATACGTCACACCTCTTCCTTTACATAAGAATTTAAACAAACAAATATAATAACTGATTAATTATTTTAATTATACTTAATTATCAAATAGTTAATTAATTCTCCACATTCTATAATTTCCAACAAGGTAAAATTTATCTTCCACTTAATACTTATTATACAATTTAACAGAGTTATTTATCTATTCTTTTGCTTCTATCGAATCACTTTTATCCTCTGGATCATCTGTTTGATAATAATTTTTCCCCTATTTCCAGGTATATACCACACTTTTCCCTTTTTCCTTCACTTGCTTTCCAAACTGTCTTTTATAAAAGTCTAAGTCAAAACGTTCATTTCAATAAGGCCATCAAACGGCTCTTTTGAACGTCATCATTTACATCCAAATACTATGTATACAAAATAAGGTGACTCTACTGTCCGTTCGCAAAGGTAGATTCTTATGGAGGAGAACGGACAAGAAACTCCATAGTTACTCTTTTCAAATAAATGTTTTACAATATTTTGAATACACACATTAACTTTGATATATGTGAGGTTGATGCACCTAGAGTATACTACTTATAGAAATCAAAGTATCACCAGCAGAGGTAAACTTTTTCATTTTCTTAATAAGTACATGGTACTCACATATTTACAAATATTGGAACCATTAATAAAACAGTGTGTGGGTTAATAGAAAAATAAAAACTCAAAAAAAAGAAAGAATACATCTATAAAGTTAATACAAAAATTGACCAGTTTGATTTTGTCTACACTACACCCTTGGTTGTTCTATACAGCAGCGAATGGCGTAGTCATTTATACCGTAGCGCCATGAATCCGCGACACTGCCATCCGTGACTAGCACCCATCCTCGGGTGTAGTACCATATCCAGTCATGAGGGCTTCGTGCACAGCACTCCCCGCACAACATTACTCAACGGAAAGATATCCGATCAAACAAAATAAAGGAGATTGACACGGAGCAGGTCCCTTTTGTGGTATCGTGTGCCTGATTGAAATAATAACCTAAAAATATTATTTATTTTTTTGTGTACAGAGTATTTTTTATACAATTTCTTTCACCCTGGGAAAAAAGTTAAAGTTAATTAATAGTTAAACATTACGTCGACATCCGTTGGATTCAATGTAGTCTGTGGTGTGATTGCTATGCAAAAAAAAGTTGCCAGGTATCAAAGAATTCAATAATAATGATGACGTCTTTTAATCAATTGAGTAATCGATATCACAATAAAACGATAGTTAAATAATACAAAAACAATTATTTTAATTATATTATATAACCTATTGGCAGTTTACATCTTAACATTTAGATTTAGATCTAAACATTTGACAACTTCACGCTACTGTGCAGCTGTGTTAGCATTTTGTTTTCACGACGATAAGGTAGAATGATGTTATCTTTGTCCTTTTTATACGTATTATTGTACCATGCAATTATCTAGAATGAACAAATATAGGTGTACGCTAAATATGAGTTTATGTAAAGTATTCTTGATGAAAAAAACGATTGTATTAACAGTGCTCATAATCGATGCGAATAAAACCGATGGAACAATGACAAGTATAGGTTGCATAAATTCATAATAAGCCTACATTGATAAATAATAATGTTCACAAAAGCAATAAACACAAACATAATAGCCATATTTATTTAGAAAACGACTTACAAAATAATTTTTATCAATTGATCGGTAACGATTTATTAATCGATTTTTAAAAATAGATCTGGCAACATTTACTTGCGCATGTCACAGCACAGCACAGACTTTGTTCTGTGGTTCGTTACGTGCTACGGACGGTTACCTACGTGCGTGATTGCTTTGTTTAGATACGTTGAGTTTTGAATTCCGTAATCTTTAACTTAGTTATTATTACGATACGTGCTTTTTGTCCTACTACCGAGTTGAGCTAATAAGTTCCTCGAGTGCATTACGTTTTCTGAGATATTTGACTCTTCTTAGTGCTGTTTTTGTGAGATACTTGACTCTTAGTGCTATCCTTGGTGAGATATTGGACTCCCGAACCGATATTGTGAGAGCCATGTCTACCCCAATTAGAAGTCGGACACAGCGTCTGCGTTCCCGACGCTGTATTAACTGTTCGATTTTATTATCACCTAATTTACGCCGGTATACAGTTGAGGAGTTGAACGAGCAAATGACAGTTCTTTTACGAACCTGGACAATGCCTACACCAGTAAGTCTTTATTTTTCGTATGCTTAAACAATTATTGTGGACTTTAATAACTGCATTGTGCAAATTCAAAATGACATTTCCAAGTCAAAACACTTCTTAACAATAATAATAATACTTCAAGTCCTTTTTGAGTTTATTTTAGGTAAATACAATTTTTGCATGTCGTTTTCAGTCAAAACGTAATTCAAAAGACACACCGATATGTCAAATTAACACAACATGCAAAAAGATATTTTTTAAATACCTAATTATTTCATCATTGAAAGTAACACTTAAGTAAATAGACTATACAACTGCCTGCCTACAATACATACAAACATTAAATGTCAATAAAACAGTTATAAATATTGAAAAGTAATGATTTTATAATCTTTTTCAGATAGCGTTGGATGATATCCTGTGTATTGAATGTTATTTGCTGTTGCAAGAACATATCTTGTCAAATATAACTGGATCCCACGAGGATATGTCACCTGCATATGGCCACTTGAATGTTTGTTATGGATGTGGTATCTCTATTGCAAGTCGGAGTAGAGTTATAGAGTTGAGTTAGACTGCCCACAACGGAGCATGATTTTAAGATGGACTCCAGCACACCTGGTCAGTATATTTTGTAATAACAACATAACATCACGCTTATAATCTCCGAAGGGTTAGGCAGAGGTGTACCTAATAGTACACCCACATTTTGCCAGTTAAGTTCCATGTAATAGGGGGCGAGCCTATTGTCATCAACCGTGCACAAATCCAGACTCCATGGCTTGAGAAATTCCTAATGGAAAAATCCAGTAACACTGCCCGACCCAGAAATCGAACCCGGGATCACCGCTGGACCGGGTACCGGGGCTGAGCATGAGCTCAGCAGTCGCGCTCACAACGACAACGGCCAAGGAGATATTTTTTTTTAGATAGATTTTCTAATACATTATAGAAAAACTGTTTTTCTGTTTCTTTGTTCTTATGGATAGCCTTTTTAAAAGCTTTTATTTACCTAGACTTGTAATTCACATTTTTGCAATAACATTATAGTAATCACTTGCCGAGCTTCTTCTATACAAAGTCTCAGTTTGGTGTATATTCTGACATTCACTAATATCAACTGTATTGCATTTTAGGCTACACATTTAGAAAGAGTGTGCATTCCTTGCTGGTTAGCAGCAACTCGGGAAACACGACGGTTGGAGGTTCAAGATACAAACAGACCTGACAGTGTCATGGATGCAGCTTCACCTTCTTTAGAAGATACTGGGATACCTGAAGCACCTCCAATGCCGGCTTCTACACACCAATCACAACAAGTGCCACAACAACAATCTAAAATTAATTCACAAAAGTATAAACGAGTTGCTGCAGCTTCTCGTCATTGCATGTTTGTAGGATGTGAAAATAGTGAACGTCTTTTAGTGCCTATGACTATCAAGGAATTGTTGTTATTGCAGTATAATATATATATACCCTTAAATGCTAGAATCTGCCATCACCACTTAAATAGTAATCAGTGGGATGAACTGAATGCCACTTTAAATGACTTTACTGGCTTTCAAGTCGATGATATATTTTACATCCTGGAAAGAGCTTCCCAAAGGACTTTAGATTTTAATAATATTGCAGCAATGGATTCACATTTACGCCATTATTGGCTGGGACTGACAGAAGTGCAATTTAATGAACTATTAAATAGCATTCCGTCATTAAATAACAAGGTTACAAAGCCTAGCCTTGCATTGAGCATATTTCTCGTAAAGCTTAGGACAGGGGACAGCAACCAAAGACTCGCAACTCTTTTCAATTGCCACGATCTACATTAGAGAAAAAAATGAAGATTGTTCGAGAATGTTTAAAAGAACATTTTGTACCAATGCATTTGGGACTTAATCATACAAGTATACAAAATGTGGCCTCACGTAACCGGACTATTCCTGAAGGTCTATTTGGAAATAGTAGCATGACTTCAGATACTAAACCTGCCATTGTCATATGTGATGGTACACATGTTTATGTACAGAGTAGTAGTAACTACACATACCAGAAACAGACATATAGTCTCCATAAATATGCCAATTTGGTTAAACCATTTTTAATCACATGTTGTGATGGATATATTTTAGATTGCATTGGACCTTATGAAGCAACAAAAAATGACTCAACAATCATGAGTGATCTATTTAGTAATGAAAGTGGTTCAATGCGGTCATTTTTTAGACAGGGGGACGTATTTATATTGGATAGGGGATTTAGAGATGTGATCCCTGAATTGGAAAGCTATAATTATAAAACATACATGCCCGAGTCATTATTGGAAAATGAATTTCAATTGACAACTGGCCAAGCGAATAGATCCAGATGTGTGACTATGTGTAGATGGGTAGTCGAAGTAGTAAATGGTCAGGTTAAAAGAGACTACAAACTCTTTCGACAAGAATATTTTAACAGAGCATCAACACACCTTATGGATGATTTTAAAATAGCTTGTGCTCTTTTGAATAAATTCTACCCAAAAATAGAAGACAGGCCTGATGCTGTGGAGTACTTACGTATTGCTCAGGCGAGATTAAATACTAGGAATTATTTAGGGGAATTTATTCAAAGGGAAAACATCAATAGGAGACGTACGGTTTTCCAAAACATAGACAGCAGTGCTCCTCATTTAGACCATTTTCCTAGATTAAGTTTAGATGATTTAAGAAGATTTGCATTGGGATCCTACCAATTAAAACAGGCGCGATCCTATTATGGGGAGCACATAAGAAGTAATGGTACTTATAAAATTGAAGTAAGCAATGATATTTTGGAAGAGGATTTGCCCTTAATATTGGGTCAAAATAATTATTTAATAAGGGCTAGAATTAAGTCCCGCCATGTGAGCAATAAAACTTATTACTCTTATTTATTGTTAAGTAAAGATGAAAATCGGGCAAATACTTTAGATTGTATCATTGCTTACTATTGTAACTGTCTAGTTGGTAACCGTACAGTAGGGTGTTGTGCTATCTGAGCTGGGGCCGCTTCAACAATGTAAGTGCTCCAGCTCAATTCTTGGACGACATATTTAATGAGGAATAAAATGGTTTATTCATGTTTTGATTTGTTTTATTTCCTTTGATACTTAGACATGAACTACCTATCAATAACGTTAATTATGAAAGTCCAGTGGTGAAGACAGCGGTGTTAACTAATAATACATTTTTTTATCATATTTAAACGTCAATTCTACACCATCTATGAGTCTTTTTACTGTGCTGCTATCGTATGTACTACATTAAGTAATAGAGACATAATCTCATAGTGATGTATAGGATAGTTAATAGAAGTAGGTAGGTACTTCATCTAAATAGAATATGGAGGAAATGTCAATGTCAATTTCTAATTATAACCTAGATTTTTACAACATAAAAACGATGATATCTCTTGACCCAGGGTGAATAAATGAAAAATGGTTTCTGATTATGAAAATACTATGTTTATACTATTATTTAAAATAAAAATCATCTGGGCACAACAATTTTCCACTGGGACCCAGCTTTCCTTACAAGTCGGGCAATCTCCTTTCTGAAATGCATACTCACTCATGAAAATTCCGTTATAATCTGTGCACCAACACAGACCAGAATCGCACCAACAATTTGAAAATATCTAGCACGATATGTGCAACAACACATTAAGCGCTACGAGTATGTACTTGGTGCACAGACAGAAGTCGTACCAACGATTCCTTGGAGACCCATCGCCTCATGTCATTCATGAGGTGCGATCAAGCGATTATTCCCGATGTCCACCACTTGTCTGGCCACCACTGGGGGACAGCGAGACAACTTTAAAATATTATTCTCGTTGTCCACCACTGGGGGACAGCGTCACAACTTTGTAAATTATTTCCATTCGCCACCACTGGTGGACAGCGACACGGATTTTTTAACATTCCCTATGGCCGCCGTTGGGGGACAATGGCACAACTCTTTTGATCCGATTCCCACCGGCCATCAATTTAAATTGTTTAATCTAAAGACCGGTAAAGGATAGCTTAATATACTTACGGATTTGATTTTTAGCAGGGCTAAGGGTAAGACTAATTTAAATATTTATAAATTATATGGTAGGTAAATAATAGTCATATTCTTGAATCAACTTTTATTAAATGTTTCACTCAAGTATTAAAAAATGATCCTACTACTTAGTATTATATAATATAGCTTTGATTGCTTATTTTTTATTGAAGTGGGTAATTAACCGACTTAATTTCCACAGCTGGTTGACAGGCTACAATTTTTAAAATCGACTAGAACATTACAATCATAATCACAGTTTTATTATCCTATTCCTCGACGGAGGAATAAAAATTAAATATTATAAATTAATCAACAGTTTTAAAAATCACATATGTAGTTAAACAAAAAGGCAATAATAATTTATCACAAAATCTAAAAATTGGCCGACAGATATGTACTAATCAACAGTTTTAAAAATCACATATGTAGTTAAACAAAAAACAATTATAATTACTCACAATATCTAGAAATTGGCCTTTACAAGACCCATTTGGGTTTCTTGAATTAAACATAATGTAGGTACTACTCAAAAGTCTTAAACACCACATAGTTAAACAAAATACAATAAGTACTTATTAGTTTCTCATAATTTCTAAAAATTGGCTTACAGATATTTGGCCGTTTACAAGTTCCATTTGGGTTTCTTGAATAAACTGATCGCTGTAAACATACTTTTTTTTTCGTTTGTTGGACGGTTCTTTTTTTTGACTTATTTGCAATTTTTTCACAAAGAAAAAACATGCATCTTCTCGAAGAACGCTTAAAGCGTGCATTTTGTTTGGGTTTTTCTTGCTCATCGCTGAATTTAGTTTGTGGTGCCACCCACTAATATTTAATTTTTATTCCTCCGTCGAGGAATAGGATAATAAAACTGTGATTATGATTGTAATGTTCTAGTCGATTTTAAAAATTGTAGCCTGTCAACCAGCTGTGGAAATTAAGTCGGTTAATTACCCACTTCAATAAAAAAATAAGCAATCAAAGCTATATTATATAATACTAAGTAGTAGGATCATTTTTTAATACTTGAGTGAAACATTTAATAAAAGTTGATTCAAGAATATGACTATTATTTACCTACCATATAATTTATAAATATTTAAATTAGTCTTACCCTTAGCCCTGCTAAAAATCAAATCCGTAAGTATATTAAGCTATCCTTTACCGGTCTCTAGATTAAACAATTTAAATTGATGGCCGGTGGGAATCGGATCAAAAGAGTTGTGCCATTGTCCCCCAACGGCGGCCATAGGGAATGTTAAAAAATCCGTGTCGCTGTCCACCAGTGGTGGCGAATGGAAATAATTTACAAAGTTGTGACGCTGTCCCCCAGTGGTGGACAACGAGAATAATGTTTTAAAGTTGTCTCGCTGTCCCCCAGTGGTGGCCAGACAAGTGGTGGACATCGGGAATAATCGCGATCAAGAGTTTAGTAAACAAGCCATCAGACTTGATTTCATTATCACTGTCATCAACTATGTCATCTAAGTCTCGAGGCAGTGATCGGGGGATTTTCTCACACGATCATGGAGGTATTTATACATTCGCTTAGAGTCAAGCGCCCTTAGTCGGTATATCCAGGTCCATCTCCTTGATAATGGGCATTGTTCATATTTTTTTAAATGTTGTGATTGAAAAACCATTTCGAGGAATAGCGTTACTGATCATTACGGATTAATTAATTATGACAAATATTCATATTTTATTGATATTTTTGATAAAATACGATTGACCTTCTTTGCCCTTCAAATTACGTCAGCTTTGGCCGTACAATTTTGTATCGTTACCTCAGAAAATAAAAAGTAAGTGGCAAAATATTGTCTTCAATCTGTCAAAGTGTCAAATTATGATATAAATGTCAAAAATATAAACATTGCGACTTGCCTCATTTTAACATTTTATTCTCGTTTAGATCTCATTACTTACATTATTTCAACGCTCGACAATATTTAAAATATTGGAAGAGTTATGGAATACAGGAAGTGCTTTGTTCCAACTTGCAGCAATAATAGTAATAATAGTCCAAACAAAATTTTTGTTCGTGTTAGAGAAGATTTGCGAGAAAAGTGGTGTCGTGATGTAGGCGTGGAATATTGCAAGGTTTATACAATGTATTGTTGCGAAGATCACTTTGATGTAAGTATTTCAGAAGCAGTTAGATTTCTTTGTATGGTATTGATCATTAAACATAATGCCAACCCTACTTAACAAGTTTTGCTCTTTTTTACAGCCTAAAAACGATTTGAAGAATTATTATCAACATAAGTTAATGAATCAAGAGCCACGCCTTAAACCTACAGCTTCTCTCTGCTATATTGCACCTAATAAAAGTGAAGACTCAACAGAATTAACTAAGCTGTTATTGCACCATCCTACCACCCGCAAACCAGTTAAAAGGAAATATGAGGATACTATAATGCCCAGTACATCTTCATATTCCACGATACCAATGAAGGTAATAGTAATAAAAAAGATCACCTATACCTATAAATACACTATGTAACACAACAATGAGCAAACCTTGAAACTGGTTGATGAATAGGCGAAATATAGTTCAATCATACACTTTTAATCACTATGTATTATTTTTGTTTCTCATAAAGTATGAGAAACTTTAGAAACTTTCTGATTTGTAGTTGATTAACATAACTAGCATCATCCTGCAAGATCAGCTGTACATTGTAAACAAGTTGGAAATCAAAAATTTCTCCAAACCCTTAATATAAAATGTAATGAAGATCATTGACAAAAATCTATGATTGTATCATACTTCACATAATTACCTAAAAACCAGTAAGGTACAAGGTTTGCTATGATGTGTTGGTTACTGGAAAAAAAAATTACTCATTATTTTTGTTTTTAGATTGATGCCTCAACCCAGTTTAAGGTAAATATGATAGACAAGAGCACAAACTATAGAGTAAGAAAAGCTACTAGTGTTGTTAGACTGGAAGTGCTATCTTCACAAGAAACTTCTTCTGCAGCAACTCCATCTCTATTTGGATGTACATCAGAAACAGAAGAATCATCAGTGCTTGAACCAAATAAGAAAGAGTTGCAGCGTAGAAAAAATATGTTAGACATCATATCAGATAAACCAAAAATGTATTTAGGATTGCCAAAACAGTACCTATGGCTTATAGATTACATTGCACAAAGAAACTTAATAAAAATTGACTCTATTTATCTTATTATAACTTTACTCAAAATTAAGCAAAATGATTCCATAGAAAGAATAAGTGACCAGTTTCAAATATCAAGAACTAAGTTGTCATCTGTGATATTAACAGGGATTGAAGTCCTATGTAATTTTTTTCAAAATTTTATTTATTGTCCGCAGCCAAAACAGATAAAACAAAACCTACCTTTAGTTTTCAAAATAAGGTATTCTGATGTACACATGATAATAGATTGTTTCGAAATACAGATTGCAAAACCAAATCCAGTAAAGCAAGCACAGACATGGTCTCAATACAAAAGTTGCAATACTGTAAAGTATTTGATAGGCTGTACCCCTAATGGTTTTGTAAGCTTCATTTCAAAAGGTTATGGAGGAAGAATATCTGACAAAGCCATAGTTGATAAAAGTGACTTATTAAATGTTTTGCAACCAAATGCTGTTGTTGTAGCTGATAGAGGATTTAAAGAAATTGAATCTGTGTTAAGTTCACGTGGTATTAAACTCTTGAGGCCACCAAGTGTCTACTCAGGTACCAAACAAACTGCTACCGAAGTTATACAAAGCAAAGTAATAGCAAGCTTAAGAGTCCATGTTGAAAGAGTTATCAGGCGTGTAAGAGAATTTTCCATACTCAAACCACACTATGTTGTAAATTATAAATATGTTTCATGTTTAGATGAACTTGTTGTCATAGCTTGTGGCCTAATTAATTTACAGGGAGAAATAATAAAAACTTATTAAGAGTATAAACTGATTAATTATTTTTTAACACTTTTAAGTAATTTTGGAAATACATATTGACTCCAAAAAAGTTCAGCTTTGTTGATAATTTCATCAATATAAACTTCGTTAAAATCAACCCAGACTACATGAATATTTTTAGTAGTCTCAAATAAAGGATCTGCAACACAGAATAATCCTTTAGATGTCTTACAAGCTAGCATTTGACATAATATTCGTGTTTTATATTTGTTATTAACAATATCATTCTTAATATATGATTGAACAGCTTTCTCCGAGGCTGGAAATTTTATTTCCACGACAAAATTCTCACCAACTCCATCTGGAGATGCTCCCAATATACCATTAATAAGCATGAAGCCTGATTTTTCTATTTTAACACCTATTTTATCTTGGATAACTTGAAGCACTCTGTTTTCTAACCTCCTTCCTCTTAGTATAGCTTTTGTTTCTGGCACTTTGTAACCTCCTAATATATGTTCCACTAACGTTCCATCTGTCTTACAATGTGCAGTTTCATATAATTTAGAAGCTGTCAATCTTCCTTGGCGTATACTATACCAGTACTTGCTTTCAGACTGCCCTAGAGATTTTGTATTAATTTCGAGGATAATCTCATCATTTATCACTTTCTTCAAATAATCTCTGAAGTTGATAAAGGTATGTACAGTTTCTATATCAATAAATTGTAACATGATATCAAAAATATTTTTCGAATCTGATTTATTTCTTTCACAAAATTTTAAAATCAGTGAGTTTCCAATATTCCTTCGTTTGCACTCTTCTTCAAATTCAGTTAAGATAGTACTATCTTCAGGGGTTTAGGAATTTTTGCTTTTCTAAATATTTCTTTGCTTGCGACTAGTTCTGTGTTCGCACTTGATAGTGTAGGCTTGTTCCAGTAGCATTCAACTGCAGTTGATGATGGTTCTGAACTTTTCTTTGCCAGCCAAAAAAGAAGTAGTAATGAGTGTTTGCAACCACCTATAAAGAAGAAATAAGGTATTTGATCAACATAGTTTTAAGCCATAAAAAGCAATATTTTATAATACTTAAAAATGTTTTTAAAAGAAATTACCTGCAGATGCTGCACAGTCTTCACACACAGAATCAATAATAACATCATTACACTCATCAATGTTACATGTAACAGTGTATAGTTTCTTGCTGATTCTGTGTTCTGGCACAATTTTGGCTTTAACTATGCACTCACTACCCATTCTACTAACTTTAACGTACCCTACTGCAGTATCTATGTACGAATCTCGAGATGACCTGAAACAATGAAAAAATATACTGATTTGGGTACGTGGGTCGTCTTAGGGGCGGATTTCTGATTTAATATGAACAAAAAACACGTTTTAATCGGAAGTTATTTTAAGTTGTATGCATTACTTACATTAGAATTTTTGCTCCCCTTATTTCAGCTACGCTATGATGGCTGCTAGTAGAAATATATTCTAATATCATAACGGTCTCAACTTTAGGCAGGTTTCGCGAGTCAGCTTTAACAAAAGTATCGCTCATTGTGGTCATTTGTGGTTCAGGAAAACGAACAATAAAACAATATGGCCGCGTGCGTTATTATTCTACTTAGAAGTCGCCGCGTCGATTGTTCTAGTGACGACAGAGAGTAGTTTATTCCTTGGATGCAACTTACTCTTAAAAAACCGTAAATAACTACGATGATACTAAGATAGGATTCGATTATTTACGACGTATTGACGTATATTGACACTTTGACAGATGTGAGCTGGATGACGTTGTGTTGACAGATTTAAATTTTTAATTGTGTACCAGTGAGGCAATGGCACTTAATCTTTTGTGCCATTGATGACGTCACTTACCTTAAAAATTTAACATATTTAAATAATTTATAAAAAAAAAACTATTAAGCCAATCATCAAAATATTCAGTTTAGTTTCTCAAAATGCTCTAAATTTTTAAAAAATTAAATTAAATCTAATGTATAGAAATTTTGAACAATTCCCATTCTTAAATGAACCTTTGAATTTAGGATTTGAATTAATCCAGTTTCACTCTTAGTTTGCTAATAACACGAAATCGTTCACGGATATTTTTGTTTTTTTTTTTAACTTCTGTGCAATCAAATTGAGCTTTACGTTATACCACACAGCGCTTAAAACTCTCTAATGAAATCTCACGGACCTCATCTAATCGTCTTTAGTATCTAAATCACTAAACATCAACAATAACGGTATCGCAATTTCTACAGATTCCTTTTACGCAATATATTGCACCTATTACGTCTTGTTACGATTTGCTATCGTTAATCTCTACGGCTTGGTCTACAAACTTTTCATGTTACAGAGCTATTCCATGTCACTCTAATTTCGTTCAGTCGGTAAACCTTTGACAGACCGACAGTGGCTGTAAATGGTTTCATTGAAACAAATGTTTTAGGTTTGATCCGCGATTAGCTAGTATTCGTGATTACCAAGTCCAAGCACCAGTAATAGTCATCGAAATCACATTAATTTGAACAAAGAAAATAAAAACCAGGTATCTGACTCTACGTGTAAAATTGTACGTGATTTTACATTAGACTTTACATTCAATTCTACATTCGACTTTACATTTGACGCTTTTCAGTGTTTTGGTCGATAATATACTCCTCTTCGTTATGAAATTGACCTTTTCCGGCATGATTTCTCAAGCTTAATAAAATCGTTAAAATGTTTCTACTTCCTCCTGTTTTCTTTTTCTGTTAGAAAATATAAATTTCGTTAATCCGACTTTGTTTCGAACTTAAGGAACTGTCTCATTTCTTTAGAGCTAATGCATAGACATCGACACCTTCCCCTTCTTCAGCATGAACGTTGACTATAATCTTCCCGGAAGATTATAGTCAACTTCTTGTTTGTAGTGCTATTCCCCCAACGTAGTAGAGAGTAGCTCGTTTCTTCGCAGGATTGTCGATGTTGACAGGCAATGTGTTAAATTCAAGAGCCCTCTTCCATTTCTCCCTGCGAGTGTCGACAATTATTCTGATCATCTTCGCAATCAGGAAGTTTGGGAGTGTGGATAACGAATGAGTCATTTTGAGTTTTAATAAAATTGACTCTTACTTTTGCGTGGCTTTTTACTGAAAATCATTAACAGAAACACACAACTGCGTAGCCCTAATATAAAGATGCAAGTACTCTTTACGTGGCCCTTTGTGTGTTATTTACTCTTTGCGTGGCCCTTTATGTGTTATTTACTCTTTGCGTGGCCTTTTGTGAGTTATTTACTCTTTGCGTGGCCCTTTGTGAGTTATTTACTCTTTGCGTGGCCCTCTGTGAGTTATTTACCCTTTGCGTGGCTTCTTAAGTCATCACTGGTTTAGCCCTTTCCCAACTAAAGATGGGTTAATACCGATATTTATCAGTATTGGCCAATAAGACTATATTAGTCTAGAAATATTATAATATTTTAACTAACATTTATATCAGTAATATTTAACTAATATTTATTAATACGTATCACTTCACGAATGTCAGAATGATTGAGTGAGTCTAATCCCACCGATCCGTGTCAAGTGAATGGAATCCCAGATTATGATAAAGATTACTGTACATGTTAGTAATCTGTGGATTATGTGAATATTAAATATTAGCATATATGAGTCGGATTACTGATACGTGAATCCATGGAATATTACTAATCTCTTAACTAATACCAATATGTTCGTTACACTCCTATTCCCAACTACATTGGGGTCGGCTCCCAGCCAAACCGGATTCAGCCGAATACCAGTATTCTACGTGGACCGGCTGCCCACCAGACCTCCACAACTCATTAACTGGCTAGGTAATACGGTACTTCATGGCAAGACCGGTGTCAGACCTTTAGGCCTCCAACAATTCGTAACGTAACTGCCAAAGGTCTACAAATGACAGCCGGGCCCAATGGCTTAACGTGCTTTCCGAGGCACGGAGTAGTCTCGGTATGTTAAGATCCACAGACCAACCTCGACAAGCGTTGCTTTACCTTGAAGATTGGCCCGTGCGGCTGTTATAATTTAGCCACGAGCTCCTTGCTCCTTTAGGTAAACCTTTAATAAAACTATGATTCTCTCAATATAAATTGTGCTAGTATACTATTAGACAAGTAGGTACCTAATCGCTAAATCCTACCATTGCCCGTTTTTTTAATGGTACTCGTATAATGGAGTGTGCTAGCTGACATGTTGTAAATACTATTTAAGTTTATGATTTCCATGTTGTTGGATACATATTTATTTTTTGTTCCTGTGTCTTAAAATACTTTGCGTACTATTGTTTAATTCAAGTTCTTAAAACGTAACAGCCAGATGTGTTGCTGGGGAGTTAGTAGCGCCACTTCTTTTTCCCCCCTAAAACACTAGGAAGTGGTGACGGGTGGGCGTTTTGGGGCACTGTCTTTATGTATGTAAAATTTGACGTTCAAAAAGTGCTGGCTCTCAGCCTAATTTGAATAAATGACTTTTGATTTTAATTTCAATATTGTGATGTAATTGTCGTTAATAATATAATAAAAGTAATCATGAAAATAATACATCTTTCATACCTTGTCCAAACCCAATTGAATTGTTAAAAAACGTAAATATTTTTTTTTTAATGTGGGTAGGTATGATATATTTTTAATTGACTGTAAATACGCTACTCGACATTATGTCAATGTATAAGTAGACTAAGATAAAACTATGAGTTTTATATGTGTGTGCCAAATAAACTCATTTTCTTTCTTTCTTGGAACAACCTTTGCATTGCAAGGGTTCTGCCGGTGGTAAATTGGACATTTTGAGCGACCTGAAACAATGTCAATTTGCCTTTGTATTGCACCCTTGGCGCCATTGATTTGCCTTTGTATTGCACCCTTGGCGCCATTGGATAAGGTGTTTCGTATTTTATTTATGCTTTCAGTAAAATACAAATTACTGGTCATAAATTTCCTCATAATATTTTTATTAGCAATCTGTAACCCAATCTTTTTTTTTTTTTATTTGTGATGGGTTTGCTCTTGACTCTAGTCAATGTCAGATATGACAGAGACAAAGTCTACAATGGAGCGAGCTTACCCAGAAGGAGCCTGTTCACTCGAACTGTTTTTACAAAATTACTATCTGAAATGTGCCGTGTGCAATGTGTGTGAAGTGTACCATGTTCTCACACTGCAAAATCCTAGATAAGTCCTAGATATATTTTACCACGATGACTGTATAACGAATAAACTACAATATATGTCTAATTTACACATTATTATGTACCTGAATTGAATTTTATTGTAACTTTTTTTTTTATTTATTTTTTTTAGCTAGATGCGGCGTGAATGGACAATAATAGAATGAGTATTAAAGTGGCTTAGCATGGGTGTCAGCCGCCCCCTTGTTTAGGTTTTAAAGGGGCCGCCCGGGGCGGGTCGCCCCTCGCCCCTACTACGCTACGCCACTGGAGTGATGCAAATCTTTATTACGCGAAGTAGATATGGGTTATGCCGGTGACATTTACTACATTAGGTTTAGTGATATTTAATGTTGCTAAAACTTCAAAATGACAAAGGAATCAATCAATTGATCCATGTAATTTGCATTTTTTATGGATATATATGCCCTTGGCAAAATTACACCTTAATGCTCCTTGGTACCTTGATTCACCTTGGAAAAATACTACTTTGTGCTCCTTGGCACCTTATTGCACCTTGGCAACATACACTAATACACTTTGGTGCATTTGTTATGATAGCATATTGTATTACCTACCTATATCAATAAGTAGTACATGTACCTATTGCGCTGATTGATTGCATGCATTTGACTTATCTGCTTTAATATTACTAACGACATTTGCTTTAGGTACCTCAACTTTAAAACATCATTTAACTTAAGGGAACGCGATGAATAGTGAGGAATTATAATTTTGCACTGAAAATTCTTATTACCTACGTAGGTATTTAAATAAATAATGTCACTGGATAAATTACATTAACGCGGACTTACACGGTATTTCTTATTACAATTTCTACTAATAGGTACCTATGTCGAAATTATCGTCACAAGATATAAGAAGACTGTTACCACCGAGTAGGTACTTATTTTCAAATTTTAATTTTAACTTATTTTAGAAATATCCACGGCTATAGTCAAGAATATAACAATAATTATGATAGAAATTATTTTTAGAAAAGTATTCATTGCTTTTTGCATGACAATGATAATAATAACCTATCATTGATCGTTCAGACAAATAACACTGTATTTGTTATTTGTAATGTCTAGTCATTTGTTTTAATAGTACTTGGACAGATAGATACATATACCACTTAATCGATAGCACCATAAAACCGTGAGGTTGTTATTAGTGTTTCATTTGTTTTTTTTTTTTTTTCGTGCACGTGAGTTCATCTCCCTCCTTTATCATATAGTAGCATAATTTACCACTTACTTGAGGCTCGTCGCCACTGTGGTGTCCTCGTTTGCTGCTGGGTTCGTAAATCAAAGCCATACACTCGTTTCACCAAGGAGCGCATACACGTCCGTACCGGCCGGCGGTTGGGCAAGCAATGCCGTGACGTGCATGCGCCGCTTGTACTTTATTAATATGTCACAATGCCTATTACTACTTGGCTACTGGCTATGTAGGTACAGAATGTAATAGTATTTAGGTATTATGTTGAAGACATAGGTAGGTAGTGAATTCGTTTATCTCTGATCAAGTAAACATTTAGGTACCTATGTATTTCATACTCACCTTCAAATACAGGTATAAGATTGGGAAGTTCCCATGTTTTCAAAAGTTCTGCCACATCGTCCATGTCCACAAAGCACTGTTTCAATGTAACTTAAAAACAACACGAATATCACCACAACTAGGTACCTAATTCTGCGCGTAACAAAAAAAATGGCAGTAGCTGCTACGCGCGCACCCACATCGGCATCGCACCCTCCGCAGGCAAGGTACAGGAAGGAAAAGGACAGGTCAAAACTTGTAAAATATTAAATAATGGCCGTGGCGCGGTGTGGGAGGGCGCGCGGGTGTGTACATAGTCACGCGAATGCCGCATTTACACATTCGAGTTCGCCATTCGCCTCGTCACTCGACGAACATTTCGACGAAACATTCGTATACGAATGCTGTCGCAAACTACTGTTCACACATTCGCGAGGTGAATTATTTTGACATTCGCACACGGAACATGGAGGACGTGAAACTAATGGCGGCATGCGCGCTACATTTAATGAGTTTATACAATTATTTTAAATTGCTGACTGGCAATCCAGTATACTCCCGTTGTCCCCGTAGGTCATGTCCCCGTTAAAGGGGACAAAGGGAATTTAAATAATTAAAATTACTTCCCGTTGTCCTGTTAATTTATTGTAAGAATTAAATATACTTTTCAAATTATTATGTTTAAATATACTTTTCAGTTGTTGTTTAACTACAAAAGTGAACAGACGTAAGATCGCGCGCGTGTGCTCTAGTTAAGAGTATTCTGCAGACGCAGCACCACACCGTCGTCGCGGTGCACCTACGTCGTCGCTCTATCGGGGTCAGTGCCATGACCTAGTTACAAGTGCGGAAATCATGAAGTGTTTACAATAATTTATTGTTTAGGTGTTAAACTCACCTTACTGCAAAATAATGGCTACACAGTCTATTAAAATAAAAACTGACCTGGAAAAACGGTTGTATGACTGTTACATCCAGGAGAAAACTGACAGAGAAAACCTGCAACTTATGGTACGTAATCTGAATGATCACATCAATAGCTTACAGGAACAGGTACAAGCCCTTCAAGGAGAATTAAATTGCTTGAAGGATAAAAAAGAAACTATAGAACCCTTAGAAAAACAGGAAAGGGAAAAAACAATATTTGCCCAGCGTACTAAAAGTGACGTTGAATATTGCACAGATGAGGATGAACTCGCTAAAGAGACTGAGTGGATTAGGGCCAAGAGCAGGAAGAAGAGGAAGCTTAATACCTCCCTCTCTCCAAAACAACAACCCGGAACAAGCACTCAACAAGAAAAACAACAGAAAAATGCGAAAGAGGCTTCCATCAAAAAAGTGCCTCCACCACCGCCAATCATAATAGACGAAGTTAAGAACTATCAAGCGTTCTACGACTCGCTAACTGAAACAATACCAGCAGATTCATTTACCGCGAAAATGATGAATGGGGATTGTGTTAAGGTTAACGCCAAAACAGAAGACTCTTATAGAGTAACTGCCAGGTTTTTGACAGAAAAAGATTACCGTTGGCATTCGTATGAGAATAAGCAAGCTAGACCAATTAGAGTTGTTGTAAAGAAGTTACATTCTTCTTGCCAACCTGATCGAATCAAAGACGATCTAACGACACAGGGACTCAAAATAGAAAAAGTAGACAACAAATTGAGCTGGAAGAGTAAAGAACCACTTAACTTGTTTGTTTTATCATTTAATAATGACGAAGATGTCAACAAAATCTATGGCATAAAGTACATTTTAGGGTGTAAAATTGAAATACACCCACTTAAAACTCCAAAACTTATTCCCCAATGCAAGAGATGCCAGGCATATGGCCATACTCATAAATACTGTAGAAAAGAGCCAAGGTGTGTAAAATGCACTGGCAAGCATCTTACAGCCGACTGTACCAAATCTCCGCAAGAGAAGCCAAAATGTATTCACTGTGGTCTACCTCACCCTGCCAACTATAGAGGGTGTGAAGTAGCTAAACAAATGCAAATAATTAAAAATAAAAATATTAAAAAGAAACATGTGGTACCAACTACTCAACAGTCTCTTCCCTTACAAAATCTTGACAAACAGGTACAGAAAGCAAGTGTCCAGTCAACTGTAAAACCCATGCAAGTAACCAACACTGGTTCCTATGCGGAAGCTTTAAAACAAAGATCACAGCCTTTGAATCTAGAGGATAAGATTAATCAGATCTTAAAGTGTATTACCACATTTGACAAGAGATTAGAGAAACTAGAATCCGGCACTAAAATAGCTGTTCTAAATAATCAAAAATGAATAACACCCTTAAAATAATGGCGTGGAACTCTAATGGGCTCCTCAAACATCAACATGAGTTGCAGGCGGTCCTAGACACAGAAAATATAGACGTGTGTTTGGTCTCCGAAACGCACTTCACCAAGCAATCTTTTGTCAAATTTAGAGGATACATGGTATATAATTCGCTCCACCCCGATAACTCTGCCAGAGGAGGTAGCGCGGTTATAATCAAAGACAACATTAGTCACTACATGCAGTGTAAATATGAAGAACAAGACATTCAAGCCGTGGCAGTATCTGTTAAAACCAAATATTGTCACGTGTCCATTGCGGCCGTATACTGTCCTCCACGGCACATGATAAGAAAAGAGCGATATTTACATCTCTTTGAACTATTAGGCCAGAGATTTATCCTAGGCGGTGATTTTAATGCTAAGCATACGCATTGGGGATCACGACTTACTACAACTAAGGGAAGGCAGCTCTTAAGTGCAATTAAAGATACACATTCCGAAGTTATGAGCACAGGTAAACCAACGTACTGGCCCACTGACCACCAGAAAATACCGGATCTTATAGATTTTTTTATATGCAAAAACATTTCCGCTAATTACGTCAGTTTGGAGGATGGTTTTCATATGAACTCGGATCACTCTTCGATTATACTAATGCTTAGTCAAAAAGTTCTACTCAAAGAAAGTCACTTAACCCTGGTTAATAAGTACACAGATTGGGAAAGTTTTGCCCTAGATCTAGATAATGTTATCGACCTTAAAACTCCGATAAAAAAGCAAGATCAGCTTGACTCAGAAGTAAACAAATATATTGTTAATATTCAACAATGTGCGTGGAACAACACACCGCAATTAAAACGTAAATATAAGGGATTTATCTATCCTAAGGAAATTGTGGATTTACTATCTGAGAAAAGAAAACAAAGGAAGCAGTGGCAGCGAACAAGGTGCCCGCGAGATAAAACATCACTAAATAACCTAACTAAAAGGTTAAAGAGGAAAATTCTACATTTTGAGGATGAATCTTTGAATACCAACCTTCTGCAGCTAACCAATGACAAATCAACGGATTACTCTCTTTGGAAAGCGACAAGAAATCTGAAAAGGCCGATTACACAAATACCGCCCATCAGACGGAGCGACGGAAAATGGGCTATAAGCAATGACCAAAAAGCGTTAAGGTTTGCTCAACACTTAGAAGAAACTTTTCAACCCAATGAAAGTTCGATAGAAATTTTTGAGAATGAAAATTTATCGCAAAACCAAAGAATTAAGCTTGTGACTCCTAAAGAAGTAATGAGAGAAATTCAAAATAACATTAGCTCAAAAAAGTCTCCGGGTTACGACCTCATTACAGGTGAAATTCTAAAACACCTCCCGCGCAAAGCCATTGTTAAGCTGACCAAGCTTATCAATGCTGCATTTATCTTAAAACATGTACCTGAGTCATGGAAGGTTGCTGAAGTCATTATGATTGCGAAGCCTGGGAAACCACCCCATGAAGCATCATCTTATAGACCTATTTCTCTGTTGCCCGTGTTATCAAAGCTATTCGAAAAACTGTTATTGAAACGGTTAAAACCAATAATAGAAGATAAAAACCTCATTCCAAATCATCAATTTGGCTTCAGGGAAAAACACTCAACAATAGACCAGGTACATAGAATAACTAACATAATTGAAAAAACGCTTGAAAATAAGGAAGTCTGCGCTACCGTGTTTTTAGATGTCGCGCAAGCTTTTGACAAAGTTTGGCATAAAGGTTTAATATTCAAGCTCAGACGCATGCTACCAGAATTTGCGGATATCCTAGAGTCGTATATAACTAATAGAATGTTTAGAATACGGCAGGAGGACGCATATTCCGAGCTAAAAGCTATAAAAGCTGGAGTACCACAAGGAAGTGTGCTTGGCCCAATTTTGTACTTGTTGTACACATGTGACATCCCAGAACTGGAAAACAACACCATTGCGACCTTTGCAGATGATACTGCTATAATGGCCACCGGATCAAGCCACAGAGAAGCAGTAGAAAAAGTTCAACTAGCTGTGAACAAAGTTTATGACTGGACACAAAAATGGAAGATCAAACTGAATGAGTCAAAATCAATTCACATTGACTTCACAAACAAACATTTGGACTATCACCCAATCTACATAAATGGCATGCAAGTGCCTTATGCTAATACAGCCAAATACCTTGGCATAACTCTCGACGCCAAGTTGCGTTGGAAAGCTCATGTCAAAAAGAAAAGGCAGGAACTCGAAATACGATATAAAAGTATGTATTGGTTACTCGGAAGGAAATCCTGTCTATCAATACATAATAAAATTACCTTATACAAGCATATTCTCATGCCAATTTGGACGTATGGTATCCAACTTTGGGGCTGTACTAAACAAAGCAACATCAAAATAATCCAACAATTCCAAAATAAAGTACTCAGGGATGCTGTCAATGCACCCTGGTACATAAGAAATGACGACCTTCACCGTGATCTTAAAATTGAATTCGTCACCAACATTATTCAAAAATTTGCTGAAGCCCACGAACACCGACTTCACCGACACGTGAATGTTGAGGCAATTCAGCTTCTAGACAACACAGACTTAGTGCGTAGGCTAAAAAGAACTAAACCTTTTGAATTAGTGTAGTGTAAAAAGTGAATTAATAATAGTAACAATGATGTGCTATACATATAACACATGAACTTAGTGTTTTTATAAATTTATCAGACTCTAAGAAAGTGCTACGGACTTGTGTAAAAGTGCAAATGGATACTATTCTTAGTTTTAAAATAATCTATCACGTAACGTATTAAGTTAGAGTTAAATTGCTTATTAGTCTTTTAGGCTAGATCGTAATTAATTATTAAGAATTTTGTTCTTACTAATAAAACACAAAAAAAAAAAAAAAAAAAAAATTATGTTGGTAAACGAGCTCGGGACTTGGGGCACCCCGACTCGGGTTTTTTAAACCACCCAGAAATACGTTTCGTAATGTACGTTATGGGGACAACTAGCACATAGCTAGATAGTCGCTAACAAATAGCTTCATCTTTTTGACCGACCGACCTTGACAATTCAAAAGTGCCTGTGAATGGTTTATTTGAAATAAATAATTTGAATTTGAATTTGAACGGGAAATAAATTTAATCACGTCCCGCTGTCCCCGTGACGGGAATATGGTATACGGGGACAACGAGAATAAAGGGGCAATCCCGTATCAGTTGATATACGGTTCCATGCATCGTTTCAATGTTATGGGTTCCAAATGAGCTCTTCCTTTTGATAAAGTTCTAGGAATTCTAAAATTCGCACTTTATTTATTTATTTTTTACTCCACTCCATTTTGTCTATACGTCCTGTTGGGTCGAGCGCTAGCTGTCAACTGAATGCAGGCGAATGTGTAAACAGTTAGTTCGTGTTCGCCATTCGTGGCCTTTGATTCGCGTCCGAAAAACCGCTCCCAACGCGAACTCGCGAATCGCGAGGCGAAACACGAGGCGAATAGCGAGCGCACTGTTTATACCGCATTTACACATTCGTGCGAATCGCGAGGCGAATGGCGAGGCGAATAACGAACACGCATATGTAAACAGTGCGCTCGCTATTCGCCTCGTGATTCGCCTCGCGATTCGCGAGTTCGCGTTGGGAGCGGTTTTTCGGACGCGAATCAAAGGGCACGAATAGCGAACACGAACTTACTGTTTACACATTCGCCTGCATTCAGTTGACAGCTAGCGCCCGACCCAACAGGACGAATAGACAAAATGGAGTGGAGTAAAGTGCGAATTTTAGAATTCCTAGAACTTTATCAAAAGGAAGAGCTCATTTGGAACCCAAAACATTGCAATCATAAAAATGGACAAACGATGCATGGAACCGTATATCAACTGATACGGGATTTCCCGTTGTCCCCGTATATACACCATATCCCCGTCACGGGGACAGCGGGAGGTGATTAAATTTATTTCCCG
Organism: Melanchra persicariae; assembly: GCA_947386135.1. Lineage (NCBI taxonomy): Eukaryota > Metazoa > Arthropoda > Insecta > Lepidoptera > Noctuidae > Melanchra > Melanchra persicariae. The sequence goes on from OX376643.1 coordinate 34,353,332, forward strand.
TTCAAATTCAAATTCAAATTATTTATTTCAAATAAACCATTCACAGGCACTTTTGAATTGTCAAGGTCGGTCAGTCAAAAAGATGAAGCTATTTGTTAGTGACTATCTAGCTATGTGCTAGTTGTCCCCATAACGTACATTACGAAACGTATTTCTGGGTGGTTTAAAAAAACCCGAGTCGGGGTGCCCCAAGTCCCGAGCTCGTTTACCAACATAATTTGAAAAGGGGTTTGGGGTCGAAACGCTTGGGTCATGGGGTCCGAGTGCACGTCTCCTTTTCTAGGATATATCTCGCCGACTGATCGACACTTTGCGTGACCAGAGGGCTGGCTCTTTCTTTGCCCAAAGAATTAGCATTGCCATTCAACGTGGCAATGCTGCCAGCCTTCTGGGCACGTTTCCGGATGACGGCGATGCGGAGGAATACTTCGACGCCTGAGTTTATTTTATTTTCATATATTACTTATTTTGTTTGTTTTGGTTTTGTTTCAAGGAATAATATATATTTTTTTAAATAAAAAAAAAAAAAAATTTGAAAAGTATATTTAATTCTTACAAAAAATAACGGGACAACGGGAAGTAATTTTAATTATTTAAATTCCCTTTGTCCCTTTAACGGGGACATAGCCTACGGAGACAACGGGAGTATACTGGATTGCCAGTCAGCAATTTAAAATTAAAGAAGAATTAATTAATGGCCTGTTTCCGTAGACATCTTCGAAATTAGAAATAGGTATCTATCATCAACCATCGTCTGCGTCGACGGTTCTTTTTTACTTTTTTGGGCAGGATATTTAAATAATTGTATAAACTCATTAAATGTAGCGCGCATTATTTTCACGTCCTCCATGTTCGTGTGCGAATGTCAAAATGATTCACCTCGCGAATGTGTGAACAGTAGTTCGCGACAGCATTCGTATACGAGTGTTTCGTCGAAATGTTCGTCGAGTGACGAGGCGAATGGCGAACTCGAATGTGTAAATGCGGCATTACATATGCGTGTTCGTTATTCGCCTCGCCATTCGCCTCGTGATTCGCACGAATGTGTAAATGCGGTAGAACGATCACCGTACTTCGAAATATTTGTATGCCCTATTGAATCTAATAAGAAACTTGTTTAGTACTACATTAATTTGATTACAACTAATAGTTTAAATTGATGAAAAGAACTTTTAACGTTTGTAAATGCTATCATTATTTTCAAACAAGCAAACAATTAATAAGTTTGATTTAGCTTAGTTTAATGTATAATATAACGCAATCATTACTGCAACAAATATATAAATTAATTGCTACAACTTTAAAAAAGTCGTTGATGCTATCACAGGATACTATAGGTTTTACTTTTTAGCTTGTTTAATTCGACAAATTAACTAATTTCATGTAACGTGTCCAATGACTAATACGACATTGCGCCTTGTTATAATAATAAACACTTATAGCTAATGCACACACAGGTTCTTTGTTAGTCAAAATAAAATACACTAATTGATTTAACAGGGATTATGGAAGTAAGGATTATTGAATTAAGGATTTGGTAGTAGTTTTTATAATGACCTAATATTGAATTAACAATTTACTTATGTTGTTTTTCAAACAAATTCAGCTTGCTATTGCAACAACTTCATCTTGTTTTTAGTAATCATTACTAACATCATTCCAAATATTTTGGCGCCAACTAAGAGAAAACATTACTTAGTTGGAGTATATTTTTTTCAGTGTACGCACGTTACGTTTTGAGGTCTTGGAGCTTCGGAGAGGCGTTGCTGAATTGAAGGCATCCAACGACTTGTGTCATACTCGTATGGACGGGATAGAGTCCAGGTTGGAGGTGCTCGAAAAGCATCAGTGTAAAGGATGCGCTCCGACAGCAGATTCGGGTGTAGTGGAGAGCGTAGTGAAGCAGCTGAAGCGGGACCTGAATGACACGGATCAGGAGCTGATGGCAAACGACTTGGTCATCGCAAACGTGCCCGAAGCTCAAGAGGAAAACCCATCACATCTCTTGCAGCTAATTGCCACAAAGCTAGGGGTCGCATTAGATGATCGCGATATAGTGAGTGGGAGGCAGACACATCAAAGCGACAAGACCTACTGCGTCAACAGAGCCCCTCCCTCGTCCTATCCTGGTGCGCCTTGCTAGACGTGACCAGCGTGACGCCCTGTTAAATGGCGCTCGCGTGCGGCGTGGCACTACGACGGAGAATCGCGGTCTCGCGGGGAAGCCTATACGCTTCTACATTAACGAGAGGCTGACCAAGCTGAACCAGCAGTTATTTCGCCAAACAAGGGCTGCTGCAGGTGTTCACGGCTGGCGCTTCGTTTGGTCGAAGCGGGGTCGCACCTTGGTCCGAAACAAGCCCGGAGACCCCACTCACAGGATTGCATCTGAGGAAGACATTGGGAAGATTATTGGACCATACTCGGAAAACAATAAATAACCTTTTGTTTGGTGCTGTTCATTTTATTCTAGTAACTTAATTATAGCTCTTTTAGTATAGGCTTCCTGTTTAACAAGTTTGTGCGTCGTATCTGTCATGATATGGGGAGGTGGGTCTATGAAAGTGAGTACTTTACTGTAATAACACAAACACTAGAAATACATAGAAAACATATTTATACATTACCTTATTTATGTATATATACATACAAATATATAATATATTTACACACTTATATAATTATTATTACAACAACTTACACAGTTTTATTTCTATAATTATTATATATATACAATTTTTTCACATAAAATTAAATGCCTAAGACAAAATCATTGAAGTTTGGCTTGTTTAATGCTGACTCACTGGCAACTAATCAGGATGAGTTCCTTATTGCCATGTCACAACACTCAGTGGACATAATGGCAATTAACGAGACATGGCTGAGACCTGGAGAGGAAGGCCGCGCGCCTAAGGTTTCGGGATATAGGCTGAAGCACGCGCCACGCCCTGCGACTATGCGCGGGGGCGAGGTGGGGGCGTAGCTTTTTATATAAAAACGGGACTAAGGGCGCGCGTACGACCACATTCAGAACATTCCGGTGTGGGACAGATGTGGTTAAACCTAACAATCAATGGCAAAAAGTTATTGATAGGCACTGCGTATAAGCCGCCCTGGTTTGAACTGTCAACATTTTTGGATGGGTTGACTGACAGTATTAGTGCATTGGCACCTTGCGATCATTTAGTGGTGTTGGGGGATTTCAATGCTAATGTATTGGACACAAATAGTGCAAAAACAAAGGATTTAATGGAATACCTAAATTACACTAGTCTGACTCAGGTGGTTAAGTCGCCTACGCATTTAATTGGAGATAGTAGTACCCTGACAGATGTCATCTGTACTGACATAGGAGTGCGTAATGTACTGTAGTTAAGAAGGTAAAGATTAAACCTAGGTTGGTGGCATATCGACCTCTAAGGGATATTCTGGAGGACTACTTGGCAGCTGATTTGGAAACAATGCCATGGAGGGAAATAAGCTCACTGCCAGAAGTGGATAACATTGTAGATTATTTTAACTTCCTTACTACCCAATTATTTGTCTTACATGCACCCTTAAATAGTCAGAGACCGTCCCACGCCTTGGATTACAGATAATATTAAATTAATGTTTCAGTTAAGAGAATAAGGACAAACAAGATACTACAAAAAATATTATTTGGACTTAAAAAGACAGGCTTGTGCTGCGCTGATGCAGGAAAAGAAGGTTTACTTTGACGGGCAAATTAATAGTCAGTTGAAAAACCCAAAAAGCTTTGGAAAAATCTTGGTCTCTAGTCATCCAGGTCCTCATGGTCTGTCTCAGGGTATATAATTTCTCCTTGAGCGTTGGTCGGCCTCCCGTAGCTAGACGGGTATAGAGGCTCCTCTTCCGCCTCCTCCAGTTCCGGCTCCGCTAATGTTTCTTGGCCTGTTTGTTCCGACGCTGCTATGCTTCTTGAGCCACTAGTTCTGACTCCGCTAACATTTCTTGAACAAGTAGTTGTTCTGGCCCCGAAAATTGTTCCGTTGCAGCTACAAAATGGCTGCTTTGTTCATCATCTAATAACAACTCGCTTTGAAGAATTTTAATAGTTTTAGGTTTATATTCAGCTGCTTCGGCAATGAGGTCTAGAAGCTTTGCCAAACAGCTCTCTGCTGGTCGTAGTTTAAATTAGTGAACATTGTACATAAAGTGTCCGCTCTTTCAGGGTTTTTATATAACCTCGTTTCGGGGTGAGTCTAATCACTATATATACCTTCGTTAATGTTCGGGGAGGTATGGGCAAAATTTGATATTGCAGGGGAAATGTTTTTTCTGCCTTCCATAACACCAAGCTCGAAAGAAAACACTTGTGAAACTGATAGTCTTGGTACATTTGAAACGTTATCCGCAATATTACCTGTTTATTACCTACTCCGCAATATTACCTATTACTCATATCGATCAACCAGTGATCGATATGAGTAGAAGTGGATGGAGTCGGTTCTATATTTCGAAACGGCACTTTGTGTTTGTGGTGCAGCTTTTGACTTAAGTTGATCCGCAGCCGCATGTTTTCGAACTCCTCCGTTATTCTCTAAGAGCTTCTTGACGAAGGGCTCGCGTAATTGCGCCCAATTTTTCTGCATTCTGATTGCTGTAAAAGAAATGCACAACTACTTAAAATCGTGTACTCTTCGCGCGTGCCTTTATGTCGTGGGAGAATAAGAGCGTGGGAAAGGCAGGTACTGTTAATATGTTTGATAAAGATGCTAAATATATGCCAATATACACATTATCAATTGGCATTTGCAAGGCCCGATTCAATTTAACAAAGACATTTTACTCAAAAATCCACATTTTCTTGGCCTATCCAGGAATCGAACCTGGGCATTTCCGCGGAATGAGTTTCCGCCGAAAATGACTTAGCGGTGTACCATACATTGGAAAAAAGGTTTGCTGAAGTTCAATCGATTTTTAATTATTGTAGTACTTACTACTTACTTTTTACTATGGGAATCACACAACGATATTCTGTTACAAAATGAAAATATTTAATATAATTTGTTCGGATATTGATTAATGGGATGACGTTTTGTCGTACTGGTGGGTTCGGTGTCTGATTTATTACGATTACAAAATTAAATGCGACGTTACCTAGTGATAGAAAAGTTTTTAATAACGTGTTTAGTAACATAATAAGTGTCATAAAGTGTAGGGAAATCCCGTGATTGCTCCAAAAAATAAATACCAAAACTGACATAGTTTGGTGATGATTTGGTATTTATTTATACCAAATTAACGCACTTAGGAGCAATCACGGGATTTCCCTACACTTTATGACACTTGATATGTTACTAAACACGTTACTAAAAACTTTTTGGAAACTTGTGGGTAGATATATATCTAGATTAGATTAGATTAGATTAGATTCATTTATTTGCCTGAAATATGGTTTTCACAGATTTTATCATATAAGTATACAAAAGTTCTTCATATTCCGCCAACTTAATTCGGCATGCAAATTTGTTGACAATAGTGACTCCATTTAAACAATAGGTACAATTTTATATCCATGTCAAAAAATAAATAAAATAGGTACTAAGTCAAGAATTGTCTACATATTATCAGATTACAAATGTCATAGAAAAATAATTAAATTACAAATTGTCTACATGTCAAAGAAAACTAAGTAAATTACAAATGTCAATATCTTATAATAAAAATGTCAAATTTAATTTTCACTCATATCACGCATCTTTCCCATTTGTCCTAGTGTTCATAAATTCCTTAATAGTATAAAAACAATTTTTGATAAGCCATTCTCTGAGATGCTTTTGAAATAAGCTGGTTCGCAGTTCTCTAGTAACCTTCGGTATATTATTAAATATCTTTATTGCCATTCCACTAGTGTTTTTATGGCAGTACGCTGTTGTACATCTTGGCATTGCCAACTTTGTTGGAACCCTTGAGATTTTGCCCACCTTATAAACATTGTCACTATCGGCTTTCCTAAATAGGTTAGGATGTTTTTTTACAAATACTCCCATTTCCAGTATATATAAGCTTACTAATGTTAATAATTTATGCTTTTTAAAAATGGGTCTGCATGAATCTAATGGGTCTGCACCAAACACAGCTCGTAAACATTTTTTTTGCACAATAAAAGCCTTATTGCTGTCAGTAGAATTACCCCATATTATTAAGCCGTATCTTAACACAGTTGAGACATATCCATGATAAGCCAATAGAGCAGCATTACGACCAACAGTTTTCCTGAGATTTCTAAGTGCAAATGCAAAGCTGTTTAGTCTGTTGCATACATTCTCAATATGTTTTTTCCAATTACAATTTTTATCAATTACTTTGCCTAAAAATTTCGTATGGTCAACTTCTTCAATTTCATTATCACATCCTATTATATTCATTAGTTCATTTGTCATTTTGTAATTAGAGAAATTAATATATTTTGTTTTGGTAACATTCACAGATAAATTATTTTGTTCAAGCCATTCTATTATATCTTTTACGGCAGCATTTATTTTATTCTCAAATTGTTCATTTTTATTATTTTTGTTCATTATCAATGAGATGTCGTCTGCAAATAACACGCACTTATTCTTCGTCACTGTTGGCAAATCATTTATGTATAGAAGAAAAAGCAATGGTCCTAAAATACTTCCTTGAGGCACGCCATATTTATTGGTCCTGTTTTGAGATTTATACCTTGTCACTTCTCTGTCTTTATTAACGCCTAAGATCTCAACCCGTTGTTGTCTATCTACCCACAAGTTTCCTAAATAATTAGGTAGTGACAGCTGTTAACGCCTGTCGGTTACATACCTGTCAACGTCTACTTTGACAGCGTCAAGCAGTCAGTGTTGGATTGTTTTGTTCAATAGTTCATTGAACTTACATCAATCCCAACGAAAACAATGCCGGCAAAGTGTGGTGGATGCGGCAAGTTTGTGTCGGCAATTGACACGACAAGGTACACGAAATGTGGCGGCGTCTATCACCGAACGTGTCGGCCTCCCTGCAAAGGGTCCCACTGCCACTATCGCACAGTGCCCGGAGTGCAAGAAAAACGTCCGCAGAGACAATAATGCCGAAACACCTGTGCGTGGGTTGGTGGCTGAGCTACAAAATGAGGGGTTGTTCCCATTCGTCCACACCCCGTCATCCACACTGCGGACGACTGGGAAAGATGCGTTCTGTTCGTTCACAGTGTAGACAAACAGAACGCAACATTCCCAGTCGTCCGCACCTCGTTTCATGTCTAGTTTAAGAGTCAGTATAAAGTCGTCAAAACTGATAAACGGAGTGCAAAGACTATCTTTTGTTGGAGGATCGACAGGGTGCAGTTGTAATAGTTAAGTATATCCAGGCGATTGTAGCTTTAAAACTTTTTACATATTAATTGCATTTAAACTGATATTGGTACAATACCCAATGTGTTAAATTAAACTGTGAAACATTCTTATGCTATAAGTACATTTAGTATATGTAAAATACGCAAAAAAGCTTTAAATTTACTAGGTATGTACTTTTAAAGTATTTGCCTTACTAAAGTAATAAAGCTAAGTACATAATATTTTAAAAGTATGTTTATTATATAAGGAAATACTGTCATCATATTTTCTTTATTAACTCTTAGACTAGACGTGAGATGACGGGATGTGGACGACTGGGAATAATGCGTTCTGATCGTCCACAGTGTAGACGAACAGAACGCAACATTCCCAGTCGTCCGCAGTGTGGACGACGGGGTGTGGACGAGCGGGAATGACTCAAAATGAGGAGCCGGCGGACGTGCCTTTGTCGACGACGTCGGCGCCTGTGACGCCTGCGTGCACGAAGCATCTAGTGTAGTGCATCCAATGACGCCTCCGTCAGCGGCAGGCTCGATTCCCGAGTTCCCGCAGGACGTGGGCTCTGCATTGAAATTGGTAGTAGAGGAACTACGCACGTTACGTTTTGAGGTCTTGGAGCGCTAGCGCTGAGCGCTCGCAGCGGCTCGCTAACCAAAATGTCATAACATCGCAGGCCCGTGCTCGGGAATCTAGCGCTGAACGTGCGCAGCGTCTATCTGATTTAAGGCAACATGTCTCTGAAACAAGGGATAGGGCGCCTAGCAACAGAAAGACAGCGAGCAGCTACAGTCAGAGCACGTAATCGGAATTTAGCTCAAGGAAATAGATCAGCCTTCAATTACGATGCCAATATAGATTATGCTCAGCAAAGCACTGTGAAAATAGGCGAAATGAATAAAACATGTCCTAAGTGTTTTGCGAATAAATGGAGCGATGAACCAAATGGTATGTGTTTTGCTGCAGGAAAAGTGGTTCTTCCTGATATCCAGGTACTGCCACAACCAATAAGAGATTTATTAATGGGCAATCATCCATTATCTGCGCATTTTTAAAAAAAACATACGCAAGTATAATACACTCTTTCAAATGACGTCGTTCGGTGTTAAAGAAATTTGCGAAGGGAACTTTATGCCTACATTTAAAGTAGAAGGGTAAGTTTATCATTTGATTGGTAGTCTACTTCCTTCGTCAGGGCAAAGCCCGCAGTTACTACAAATTTATTTCATTTCTGATGCCGACCAACTTTCTTTGCGGTCTAATATTGCTCCTAACCTAAATATTGATTTAATCAATGATTTACAGACGTCGTTAAATAGACATAACATCTCGCATAATATTCGCAGTTTCAAATACAATTTAGAACATAACTCTTCATCTGAGAACTTAAAGTTCACGCTGATCGCACTCCACAAAATCAACATCGTGGAAGATACAATTCACCTACAGCAAGCGAAGTTGCAGTATTATTGGTGGACGAAGATAAGGGACCTAGAGATATAGTCCGTCATTGCAAAGATGGTCAACTGAAAAGAGTTTCTGAATTACACAGAGCTTACGATCCCTTACAATACCCTTTGATGTTTGTTAATGGTGAAGATGGTTATTATTTGACTATCCCTGTACAAAGTTCAGCGCGAAATAAAACAGTTTCGTGTATGCAATTTTATATGTATAGATTGATGACTAGGGCCAACAGTTTTAATCCCCTTTATTATTATAGGGATTTGTTTAGTCAATACTGTGAAGACATGATGGCTAAAATGATAACAGAGAGACTAAATTACATAAGTCGCAATCAACAACAACTGAGAGCTGACGACTACATCCATTTAAGAGACGCTTTAAATCAGGATGCTAATGTCAACGCTGCAAATATTGGCCAACATGTCATCTTGCCTTCATCTTTCACCGGCTCTCCGCGTTACATGCATGAAAAAACCCAAGATGCAATGACGTATGTACGCAACTATGGAAGACCCGATTTATTCGTGACGTTCACTTGCAATCCGGAGTGGCCAGAAATTAAGAAAGGGCTATTTGCTGGCCAACGTTCTTTCGACTGTCATGACATCATTGCTAGGGTTTTTCATTTAAAGATGAAGAAAATGATCAAGTTGTTCACTAAAGACGAGGTATTCGGCAAAGTCAAATGCCATATGCTTAGTGTTGAATGGCAAAAACGCGGACTACCACACTGTCATATGCTGTTTTGGTTTGAACAAAAAATACAACCAAAAAAAATATAATAGTTGCCGAACTACCCAACAAAGATGATGACCCAATATTATTCAATATTATCACCAAAAATATGATCCATGGACCTTGTGGGGAGCACAATTTATCATCACCGTGTATGAAGAACGGTATATGTTCAAAGAAATATCCTCGGCGATTCGTCACCGATACTAGGCGAGGATGGTTATCCTGTATATCGTCGTCGTGATGCTGGAAATGGTGGTCAGGTCGGAACTGTGAACATCAGAGGGAGGCCGATTACAATAGACAACAGATGGATTGTGCCATACTCTCCAAATTAAATCTTATAAACTAAATCTTCCAAGTTTACGTGGATTTCGTAAAAGATGGTGCTAGTATCTTTGTGAAAAATTGGACGCCTACCTCAAGTACGGCAGTGTCCCCCCCCTGGGCGGTCCCTAGACCTACAATAACATTGTGCAATACATTTTATTGTACAATAAGATTGAAAGATGCCTTGCATCCAAACGATCAATTGTATTGCACAAAAATACGAAGTGCTCAATGTTTTCGTGTTCAGTTGGAGCAACATGTCCGAACAAGATGCAGCTGCAGCTGTAGTGTTGTTGCTTATGGCTAAACGTAAACGTAAACGTCGGTGGTGTAAAGAGTGGTACAAGAAAAGACAGAAATACACTCACGAAAATCTTTTAAAAGACTTGAGGTTAAGTGAGAAAGCGGACTTCAAAAACTATGTACGATTGGACTTGGAACAGTTTCAAGAACTATTAGAATTGGTGACGCCATTGATTGAGAAAAAAAATACAAACATGCGGGAAGCAATACCACCTTTTCAACGGCTTTCAATAACATTAAGGTACCTAGCGACTGGAAATACTTTGGAAGATTTAAAGTTTCATAGTGCTATTTCCCCACAAAGTCTTTCTTTAATCATTATGGAAACCTGCGATGCGATAATATGTGTGTTGAAGAAATTAATAAGGGTAAGAAAAGAATATCTCTTTTTATTTATTTATTAAACTTAATATATTGACATAGTGAATCTTCGTTTAACATTGCATCATCAGCATCATTTCCCTCTTGAAAATTGTTCATGTTTTACTCATTATCTCTCATATAATATGTGCTACTTCCAACAACAGGATAATTCTGCTGGTTACGTGGCAGCTGCTCAGGTGCAAGTTGGGAATTTTGCTGTTGAGAATAGTTTATAAGATACTGAGGCGATGGTGTGCTGCTGTAATTTATTGGAGTTGGCGGCGTGGATCTGGTGTATGTTGTAGTTGGAGTTATCGTAACTGTTGGACTATTAATTTTTACCGAATGGCGGTGTAAAAGTCCTAATTGTCCTTCCATGATAATGTCAGCTATGGCTTTTTTAGCAAATATTTGTTGGTTCCATTTTCTTTAAATCTGCAGCACAAGACAAAGCCCAGTTTTGATACTCGTCTGGTTTCTCTGTAAGACGGTTAGCTGCTAATTCCACAAGGTCATCTTCAAATTTTCTCTTTAAATTCCTATTTTTAGTCTTCGGAACTGCAAAGGATGTAGATGGTGCTTCATCTGTTCCAACAGATGTAGTACCCTCCTGAAAAAAAAAAAAATTATTTTAATTTGAATTATACGCATTTTATTTTTATTTATTTATTTTTATATTTCGTTTTCAGTTGCCACAAACAGCCGGGGAATGGGAGCAAGTTGCTAAGGATTTTGAGGTCAAGTGGAATGCCCCTCATGTAATCGGTGCTATAGATGGAAAACACGTGGAATTAAAGAAACCTTCTGGTTCTGGATCATACTATTATAATTACAAAAAAACATTTAGTATTGTGTTGATGGCGGTTGTTAATGCGAACTACCAGTTCATTATGGTTGATGTGGGGACAAATGGTCGTGTATCAGATGGAGGTGTGCTGCAGAATGCAACATTTGGAAAGCAATTACAAAATAATGCTTTAAATATCCCACCACCTTCATTATTACCTGGAAATTCCCGAAAACTCCCATACTTTTCTGTCGGAGATGCTGCTTTTCCAATGTCTCAAAATTTGTTAAAACCATATCGCCAAACTGGATTAACAAAAGAGAGAAGAATATACAACTATCGAATATCACGAGCTAGAAGGATGGTTGAAAGTGTTTTCGTTATACTAGCTACTCGATTTGGAGTATTTCAAAGAGCATTTCCTTTTGATCCTATAAAAGTGAGTAAAATAGTTTTAACTTGTTGTTATCTACAAAATTTTTTGGCAAAAAAATCACGTTCTTATTTATCTCCATCATTTATGTATCGGTGAAGATTGCGAAACAGGAATTATACAACCACCATCTCAGGAAGTATTCCAATTGACAATATTGGAAAATATCAATAAAAAAATTCTCGCGAAACAAGCACGGGAGGAATACAATAAATTTTGTAACATTGAAGGTGCAGTTCCATGCCAAGAGAAAATGATCGCTTTAAACGTATAATGTATTATTAATTTACATAAATAATAAATAAATTGAAATTACCTGTGAATAATTATTGTCCACGCTGGAATGTTCACTCTCTCCACCCGGACTTCCTATAGTAGACTGAGTATCCATACTAGACTGTGAATCAGATGTGGATTCATGATCTTGTAAAAAAAACATTTCATTAAAATACCATAAAGTAGGTTGGTATATATCGACTATACTAAGGTAAGAAAATAAATACATTTAGTAATTTATTTATTTATTTATTTATAGGCCGTGTCTATATTTGCTACTACAAAAGACCTATTTCTCTATTCTTTAAATGTAGATATGTATTGCAATAAAAGAGAGTTTTCATTTCCTTCTGTATGATTTACAACAAACGTAGTAGTCTCATCAAAATTCTCTGAGCTATGTTCCATAGCAGGTAGCTGATTGTCGATTCGCACTGATGGCTGGTTAACATATCTTGGTACATGCGATGGTCTTGCTGTAATTTGTACTAAAGATGGGTCAACATATGTTGGTAAAGGCATTGCGCTAATATGAACTGGAGATTGGTTAACGTACGATCTTGATGGAGTTGAGTTTGCGGAAATATGAACTTGAGATTGGTTAACGTACGATGTTGATGCAGTTGAGTTTGCGGAAATATGAACTGGAGATTGGTTAACGTACGATGTTGATGGAGTTGAGTTTGCGGAAATATGAACTGGAGATTGGCTGTATTGAATATTGTGCGTAAATTCGTTAATTTTTACAGAATTACGGTGTAGCTGTCCTAATTGAACTTCCATTAGGATTTCAGCAATCGCTTTTTTAGCATAAATTTGTTGCGGTCGATCCATTTTTCGTAGATCTGCGGCGCAAGCCAGAGCCCAATAGGTGTATTCGTCTTTTTTTTCACTGAGATGCTCATATGCCAAATTCATAAGTTTTTCTTCATTCTTGGCTTTTGTAGAAGCATGCTTCTTTAAAATTTTCCGAGGAGCCGTGTTATCATTATCATTCTTGCAATCATCATTATCATCCAATGTAGAAGTTTGACTAACCTAGAAATAAAAAAAATAAGTATTTTATATATTCTGTGTACATATTCCTTTCCAGTTACCACAAACAAACGAAGAATGGGAAGAAGGGTTTGAAATCAGGTGGAATGCTCTTCACAACCTTGGTGCTATAGACGGCAAGCACGTGGAAATAAACAAACCTCCTGGCTCGGGATCAATTATAAAAAACAATTCAGTATTGTGTTGATGGCTATTGTAAATGCCAATTATGAATTTATTATGGTCGATGTTGGAACGAATGGTCGAGTATCAGATGGAGGTGTGTTACAAAATACCAAATTCGGACAAAAATTAAGGAACAATGATTTGAATATCCCAAGACCTGCAGTTGTGAATAGTACTCGAAATCTCCCATATGTCTTTGTAGGAGATGACGCCTTCCCAATGGGGCCAAATTTATTAAAGCCGTATAGTCAAACTGGATTGACAAAAGAAAAACGAATATTTAATTATCGATTGTCACGTGCAAGGCGGTTAGTGGAAAGCGCATTTGGAATACTTGCAACTCGTTTTGGAGTATTTCAAAGATCATTTTATTTACACCCTGTAAAAGTACAGAAGGTTGTACTAGCTTGTTGCTATCTTCATAATTTCTTGAGAAAATCCACATATTTTTCTTACAAGTTAATTCCTAATGAAGATGTAGATACCGGGACTGTACATCCACCAGCCGAGAAAATAACTGTGTTGACTCCCTTGGAAAAATGTAACCAGAAAAATTCGCTACAGATTGCTAAGCGAGCAAGGGACGACTACTGTGAATATTTTAACAACGAGGGTGCAGTTTACTGGCAGGATAAATTTGTTACTATGTAATTACATAGGTACTTTTCGAATAAAATGTTATAAACATACCGTGTTTTGTTCCACATCATCTTCAACAGAATTTTGTGTGTCAGAATTTTGGGTAATATCCATAGAAGATTTAGAGTCACACGCCATTTCTTGATCATGTAAAAAGTTCATGTCACTGTAGTACCACAACGTTGGTTCATATATAGAATCAGCACTTGCCCCAGATTTCATAGAATCCATGTATTTTTTTAATTCTTTCCGATAGTTTGTTCTCAGAGCATTAAATTTTTTTTTCAAGTCGTCTTTATTTGCTTTAGTAAACATCTCTTGGTACTTGCTAAGCAACAAATCATTAGCCATACTCTTTTTGTCCCGGTCGTGGTACAATTTACTTTTAACATTCCACAAAGCAGGTAAATCACGATATAATTGAATGCACTCGATAATGAATTCTCGTTCCTTTTCTTTCGCTGAAATTTTTTGTGCCATTTTCGCTGCAAAAATACACGCGTGCGTGCGCGACCGCTCCGAACTGTAGACAAAATATTGGGCAATATACCATACACAAGACACAATAAATAAATATTGTGCAATAAAATTTAAAAGTCCTCAATCTTTTGCTCAATCATTGCGCAATCTTCAATACTACCCCTATATGTTCAATAATATTGTGCAATCATCAACATTGCGCAATATTATTGAAGGTGTATGGGTCGCCTTAAAAATGAATTTAGAGAAGGTATATTTACATTCCCTTTTACGTGATGAATTGTCGTATGAGGTTGCCATTCGTTCTGAAACACCAGAGAATACGGTGGCAATGCTTCGAAAACAACTTAAAACGATCAGTTTAGGTTTTGGTCCTTCCGAATTTGTCGATGAAGACTTGGAACCAAGTGAGGAGTTAGACGCGATCCAAGATAAGCTTCAGGAGTTGCAAACCAAGGTGGATAGTGCTAGGGAGGCAAGGAGAGATTGCCCGCCTCCAAGGTGGCTGGCCAGCGAGCCGAGGAGCTCGTCGCTGACGGACGACCCCCCGTAGAGGGCGGTCGCGGGGCACCTGAGTCCTCCGGCGGTGAGCCGGATGACTCCGGACAGGAGCGGGTTCGGAGGGCCGGGTTTGCGGAGGTGGTGGAGGCCGCGCTTCGCGATGTGGCCTTGAAGAGGAAGCTTTCCTCTAAGAACAAGGCCATAAGCGAGGCGATGGCCTCCATTCTGGCGGCAGCGGAGGCTAACAAAGGTGGGCCTCCGCCGGACGAGATGTCCGAGCTGCGGGCGGAGGTCGCCCGCTTGGCTGCCGCCACGGAGCGTCTCCGAAAGGAGGACGAGGGGCTCCGCGCAGATCTGGCCAGGCTCCGGGGAGCCAGCCCACAGGGAGGACGGCCGGCCCGTGCCGCAGGAGGGCCAGGTGCTGGACCTGGTGCGGCAGGAGTTGGACCTGGTGCGGCAGGAGTTGGCTGCCTTCCAGGCGCGGTTCTCCGTCCTGGAGGGCATCGTCCTGCGCCCCCCGCTAGCGAGTGCGGCGGCGAGTGGGAAGGCCCCCCCAGGCAAGAAAAAGGCGGCGTCGTACGCGGCCGCCGTGGCTGCCACACCGGGGTCGTCCGGCCAGGACAAAGGGTCCGGGCCGGCACCCGCGAAGCCGGTGCCGGGAATACCGGACCCGGCCCCGGGAAGGAAGAGGAGGGGTGGGGTTGCTGCGCGGACGGCGAAGGCTCCTGCGCCGTCTGTGCAGCAGCTCCCCCCGGCGAAGGCTCCTGCGCCGTCTGTGCAGCAGCTCCCCCCGGCTTCCTCGCCTTCTGATCCTCCCCCGGCTCAAGCCGAATGGCAAGTGGCCGGGGAGAAGAAGAAGGCGGGCAAGGCAGCCAGGGCGGCCAAGAGGCGGGAGAGGAAGCGGCGGCAGAAGGCGCGAAGCGTCGCGGTTGCGCTCCGCCCCCCGAAAACCGCGGCTGTAGTCCTCACACTACAGCCGGACGCGGCGAAGAGGGGCGTGACGTACGCGGACGTGCTCACCAAGGCGAAGGAGGCGGTGAACCTTGGTGAGCTAGGCATCGTAGGGGGCCTCCGGCTCAGGGTCACCATGACTGGGGCCCGGATGCTGGAGATCCCCGGGGCAGCCAGCGGCCCAACCGCGGACGCTCTAGCCGAAAGGCTCAGGGCGTCCCTAAGCGCGGACGATGCCCGAGTGTCCAGGCCCACCAAGCGCATCGACATGCGCATCTTGGGCCTGGACGACTCCGTCACGGAGGCGGAGGTGGTGGCCGCCGTCGTTAGGACGGGGGGGTGCTCAGCAGAGGAGGTGAAGGCGGGCACCCTACGTCCTGACAACACGGGCATGCGCACCATTGTGGTGAGCTGTGCCGTGTCGGCGGCCAAGACCATCTCGGAGGGCCGTAGGTTTTTGGTGGGTTGGGTTTCCGCGCAGGTCAAACTGCTGGAACCCCGACCTCTGAGGTGCTTCCGGTGCCAGGTGGGCCACCATGTAGGAGCTCAATGCACCTCGGAGGTGGACCGCAGCGGTCTATGTTTCCGCTGCGGTCAGCCCGGTCACAGGGCCGGCTCCTGCGACGCCGCGCCGCACTGCGTAGTCTGTGCGGCAGCTGGCAAGCCGGCCGACCACTGGGCCTGCGCCCCACCCGCCAAAGCCGGAAATAGGAGAAAGCCCTCCGCCACTGCCGTCTCTGCCGCGACCGCCGCCACCGCCGCCGCTTCCTCCGCCGCCATAGCCGGTTCCACTGCGGCTGCTGCTACTGGAACAGCCGCAGTAGAGCCCCTACAACGGGCTCCGGAGGGGGCTGAAATGGAGTGCCAGTAATGGCCCCATTTCACCCCCTCCTGTTGAACGTCAGCCACTGCGCCGCCCAGGAACTGATGCTCCTGAGCATGGCGCAGTGACTGATGCCTGTGGACGGCGAGCAATGGGTAGCTCGCCGTCCGATCAGAACAGGCCCGGGTTGACGGCGCGCTGTGTTCTACGCGCGCCAAGCCAGCAGTCGTCAGCATGAGTCAGGGCCCGTTAGGGCCAGAGCCTACCAGGGTTGCGGATTTGTTCGAAAGAGTTACCGTGGCCCTGGAACGTAAAAGGCACTAAGAGGAGCATGGGTGGGTTTTAGTCAGTCAGTCAGTGGGTGTTAGAAGTCTGACACTCCCTGCCGCTCCACCCAGAGCGGGAGGGGTCATTCGATGATTTCCCATCCATAAAAAAAAAAAAAAAAAAGGTGGATAGTGCTGAGAAGACTCGTGACAAGTATAGTCAAGCGCGTGCTAGGGCTTTGTATTGCCATTTGTATCATCGCCTACAGAGGCTTATTTGTGAAGAATCTAAGGATTGTACCTTGCAGGTGAAGTTAAAGAATTCATTGAAGGGATATGGAAGTACACTCGACAAGATATTTAGTCGAACAGAAACTGAAAAGCCATTGTCAGAGGTAGAAAAGCTACAGTTGGATGTGGAAGATAATTCGGATTGTCATAGTAATCGTATGGTAGTTAGTAAACATATTTGTAAGTGGAATGTCAGTTTTGATGGCAAGACGTGCCCATTTTTGTTTTTACATTTTTCACGTTCAGGTTTTGTACGTTTTTTTGTAGTTACATGCTGTTTTTAAAATACACGTTATTGTTTCCACTTCGCAGAGCAACTAGTGCTCTAGTAGCAAAAAACTTTGAGAATTATGTTCTTCTCGCTCACGGGATTCCTGAAACCGTAATTACCGATAATGGGGTTCAATTCACGGGATCAGAATTTCGTAGCCTATTAAAGAAGTACAACATACCTCGAGTGCATTATGGGCCTAGGTATACGCTCCACAAGTTAACATGGTAGAAAGGTACAATAAAACGGTAATGACAGAGTATCGTCTTATGTTAAAGAAGATCATAGGACTAGGGATCTTAATTTAGCGAAAATACAATTTGCTTTAAATAGTGCAGTGAATGAAACAACAGGTTTCACTCCATTTTTCTTGGTCCACGGCCGTGAACCCATAGTCAATGGCACGTTTTATAAAAACGAGGACGACTGCGAATATGAGGTAGCTATGCCTCGGGAAGAATATGCAGCCGAGTTAGGAGTTCTTAAGGATATTTTCGAAAAGGTGCGTTCTAATCTTGTGAAAGCTCATGCCACCAACGCCAAATATTATAACTTGCGTAGACGCCACGTCACTTTACGCGAAGGTCAGCAAGTTTGGCGTAAAACATATATCCAAAGCGACGCAGAAATGTATTGGCTCCTAAATACGAGCAGTGCATAGTGAAGAAGGTTCTTTCACCTTTAGTTTATGAGCTGGTAGGGTTAAATGGTAAACCATTGGGCTCTTGGCACATAAAGGATATTAAAATAATCCATTAATGCCAATCTCTCTTTACAGTCGTTCTAGCCAGGGTTTATGTTTATTAGCCGTAGTCCGTATGACACGTGTTGTTGGGAGATAACTCCAACAACGACGACAAGGCGTATGCATGTTTTGGTTATTTCTTAATATGGCTAATGTCCATATTTTGGTATGAAGCGGGTAGTGACTTCTAAAATAAGCCTACACATTGGTAATAATCACCGAATTACTGGTTGATTTTGTTTTGGTACTGTATTTAATATGTTTCAGTCCATGTTTGCATATGAAGCGGATAGTGACTTTACCAGTGATATTTACCAGGAGAATCGTTTGAAAAATCATTAAAACAATAGAGTTCCACTGGTATACAGGAGGAATTCGGGGGAACTGAATGGAGTGGCTTCTTGCGAATGTAATGCAAGTTGCCACAGATTGAAAGAGAGGTATGACTGGGGAATGACTGTGGAATGAATAAAAGATTGGGGAGGGTTAAGCCCGGATAGTAGGATGTTTGTAGGTAGAAGATGTTTCCTGGCAGTGGGATTTTTTAGGTTTAATTATTACTATTTGTAGGACACATTTTATCTAACTTGCTTTAAACCTTCAGTTTAATAGTAGGTTGGTACCTTTCCTTTAAGGTATTTCTTTGCGATTTTGCTAATTCCTTTTGGTAGTTTTAACACCGAGGGCGGTGTGCGGTTTTCCGCATTCGCAAAAACCTTTTTGTGGGAAAGGGGACATTGTGACGTTGCAAAATTAAAATTCATGACGGCTAGCGACATCTCTTATGATTGAGTGA
This sequence comes from Melanchra persicariae, assembly GCA_947386135.1. Classification (NCBI taxonomy): domain Eukaryota; kingdom Metazoa; phylum Arthropoda; class Insecta; order Lepidoptera; family Noctuidae; genus Melanchra; species Melanchra persicariae. The sequence goes on from OX376643.1 coordinate 34,372,344, forward strand.
TTTGTCAGTATTGACATATCGTGTATCTCATCGTTCAGCAAAGAGATGGCGCAAGAGTCGTAGGAAATTAAGGAGTAAGAAACTACATTAAAAAAAAAAAAAAAAAAAAACATTTAAAAATATAAAAAATCGTAGTCCATCGGTGTCGGGAGCGAGGTCCAAGCTACCGGTGGTTAGGGCTTCAGAGAAAGGAACCTCCTCACAATACGAGCCGTATCGAGGAGTACTGCCTTCTGTATCAGGCCCTTTATCCAACTGCGCAACGCCAACTTCGACAGATGGTCGTCGAAGCTTTTGGCCATCAGGCCGTTGGCCGTAACGACCATCGGCACAATGACAGCCGAGTCCACATTCCACATGTCAACAACCTCGTGCGCTAAGTCAAGATACTTGATTTGTTTTTCTTTCTCAGCTTTCACGAGGTTCTCGTCATGTGGAATGGTAACATCGATTATCATTGTGCGGCGCGCTAATCGGTCTATCACCACTATATCGGGCTTATTAGCGACGATAGTCCTATCAGTGATGATAGACCGATCCCAGTACAACGTGACATGGTCATTTTCGAGAACTGGGTCGGGCACATACTTGTAATACGGTACCTCAGAATCAACAAGTTGGTATTTCAAAGCAAGTTGCTGGTGAATAATCCTGGCCACTTGGTTATGTCTGTGCAAGTACTCGCCGTTAGCCAGACGAGAACAACCAGAGATAATATGTCTGATGGACTCACCCGGACGGTGACATGCCCGACACACGTCAACCGTCCCGTCCTTCATAATATGCCTCCGGTAGTAGTTGTTCGTCAAGATAACTTCGTCCATAATTGCACAAACAAAACCTTCAGTTTCTCCGAAGAGATCACCGAAACGTAGCCAAGCTACGGACGCTAGGAAATCTACGTCGGACCCATAAAGAGCCCGATAGAAGCGTCCGTGAAGCTCCTTGCCTTTCGGTACCTCCTTGCGTTCATCTGTAGTAAGTATCACAGGTTTGCGCCAGTTCTCCTTAGCCATGGATAACGGGGTGAGTCCCTTGTCCACTGCGACCACATCTCGGTGCATACCCACATCGACTTTGAAAAAATATTCTCTGAGACTGCACATCTCGCGGTTGTGCAGAGTCTTAGCATTTAAAAAGCCTCGACCTCCACACTTCCGCGATCCTGGGTGATGCATCCGGTTTGCAGTCAGCAGTGTACGGACTCTCCTGTCCAGGGCGTCGAGTTCGGTTTGAGTCAATTTGAGTATGCCGAAAGAGTACATTAATACCGGCATGACCCAACCGTTGAAGGCGCGCACCTTATTTCCGCCCGACAAAAGGCTGTTTAAAACCTTTTTCAGGCGGCCAAAGAAGCTCTCCTTCAGCGATTGCTTCATGTCAGCAACATTAATGCCCAACGCTTCCGACATACCCAAATACTTGTAGGTTTCGGTCGAGCTGAGGGATCCAACCTGTATGGAATCTGAGAGTTGAATTCCCTCAGATTCCATAATCTCCCCTTTCTTTACATGCATGACTGCACATTTGTCCACACCAAATTCCATCCTGATGGCACTACTGAAGTTTTCAGTAGTTTTTATTATTATTCTCTTTACTAGCTTCTACCAGCTGCGGCTTCGCCCGCGTTAATATCGGAAATAGCAAGGTTTCCTGATTTGTATTGTACAACCTACCCAACACCTACCTTACACCTACCCTACACTTACCTTACACCTACCCAACACCTACCTTACACCTACCCTACCCTACACCTACCCTACACCTACCCTAAACCTACCTTACACCTACCTTACATCTACCTTACACCTACCCTACACCTACCTTACAACTACCTTACACCTCCTACTCTACACCTACCTAACATCTACCCTACACCTACCCTTCACCTACCCTACCTACATAATTATACCAGCCCAAAAATACTGTGACATGTTTCTGGTCTCCTGGTACTTGATGTTTCTGGTCTCCTGGTACTTGTGAATCTGAAGTACTAAGGCAGCAGCGGCTCTGAGTTTCCACTTTCTCCTCAGTCTTCATTAATCCACGCCACTTACCGGGATAAAAAGTAGCCTATTTTTTATTCCAGGTTATGAACTACATGTGTGCCAAATTTCATCCAAATCCCTTCAGCCGTTTTTGCCTGATTGTTACACAAACATACAAACATACAAACATACAAAAATTCACCTTTATAATATACTAGCTTCTACCAGCTGCGGCTTCGCCCGCGTGCATATCGGAAATAGCAAGGTTACCTGATTTGTATTGTAATTTTTTTACTCAGGAAACACCCACCGCCACCCTACACCTACGCTACACCTACCGTACACCTACCCTACACCTACCTTACACCTACCTTACACCTACCCTACACCTACCTTACACCTACCCTACACCTACCCTACACCTACCCGACACCTACCCTACACTTTCCCTACACATACCCTACACCTACCCTACCTACATAATTATACCAGCCCAAAAATACTATGACATGTTTCTGGTCTCCTGGTACTTGATGTTTTTGGTCTCCTGGTACTTGTGAATCTGAAGTACTAAGGCAGCAGCGGCTCTGAGTTTCCACTTCCTCCTCAGTCTCCATTAATCCATGCCACTTACCGGGATAAAAAGTAGCCTATTTTTTATTCCAGGATATGAACTACATGTGTGCCAAATTTCATCCAAATCCCTTCAGCCGTTTTTGCCTGATTGTTACACAAACATACAAACATACAAACATACAAACATACAAACATACAAACATACAAACATACAAACTTTCACCTTTATAATATTAGTAGGAAGTAGGACTAGCTTCTACCAGCTGCGGCTTCGCCCGCGTGAATATCGGGAATATCAAGGTTTCCTGATTTGTATTGTAAATTTTTTACTCAGGAAACACCCACCCTACACCTACCTTACACCTACCCTACACCTACCTTACACCTACCCTACACCTACCTTACACCTACCCTACACCTACCCTACACCTACCTTACACCTACCTTACACCTACCCTACACCTACCTTACACCTACATTACACCTACCCTACCTACATAATTATACCAGCCCAAAAATACTATGACATGTTTCTGCTCTCCTGGTACTTGGTGTTTCTGATCTCCTGGTACTTGTGAATCTATAGTACTAAGGCAGCAGCGGCTCTGAATTTCCACTTCCTCCTCAGTCTTCATTAATCTGTGCTACTTACCGGGATAAAAAGTAGCATATGTCTCATTCCAGGATATGAACTACATGTGTGCCAAATTTCATCCAAATCCCTTCAGCCGTTTTTGCCTGATTGAAACACAAACATACAAACATACAAACATACAAACATACAAACATTCACATCCTACTAATATTATAAACTAGCTTCTACCAGCGGCTTCGCCCGCGTGAAAATCGGAAATAGGGAGGTTTCTTGATTTGTATTGTAACTACACCTACTCTACACCTACCTACACCTACCTACACCTACTCTACACCTACCCTACACCTACCCTACACCTACCCTACACCTACCCTACACCTACGCTACACCTACACTACACCTACCCTACATCTACCCTGCACCTACCCTACACCTACCCTACACCTATCCTAACCAGCCCAAAAAATACTATGACATGTTTCTGGTTTCCTGGTACTTCATGTTTTTGGTCTCCTGGTACTTGTAAATCTGTAGTACTAAGGCAGCAGTGGCTCTGAATTTCCACTTCCTCCTCAGTCTTCATTGATCCATGCCATTTACCGGGATAAAAAGTAGCATATGTCTCATTCCAGGATATGAACTACATGTGTGCCAAATTTCATCTAAATTCCTTCAGCCGTTTTTGCCTGATTGAAACACAAACATACAAACATACAAACATTCACATCCTACTAATATTATAAACTAGCTTCTACCAGCGGCTTCGCCCGCGTGAAAATCGGAAATAGGGAGGTTTCTTGATTTGTATTGTAACTACACCTACTCTACACCTACCTACACCTACCTACACCTACCTACACCTACTCTACACCTACTCTACACCTACTCTACACCTACCTACACCTACCTACACCTACCTACACCTACTCTACACCTACTCTACACCTACTCTACACCTACCCTACACCTACACTACACCTACCCTGCACCTACCCTACACCTATCCTAACCAGCCCAAAATATACTATGACATGTTTCTGGTTTCCTGGTACTTGATGTATTTGGTCTCCTGGTACTTGTAAATCTGTAGTACTAAGGCAGCAGCGGCTCTGAATTTCCACTTCCTCCTCAGTCTTCATTGATCTATGCCACTTACCGGGATAAAAAGTAGCATATGTCTCATTCCAGGATATGAACTACATGTGTGCCAAATTTCATCCAAATCCCTTCAGCCGTTTTTGCCTGATTGAAACACAAACATACAAACATACAAACATACAAACATACAAACATACAAACATACAAACATACAAACATACAAACATACAAACATACAAACATTCACATTTATAATATTAGTAGGATGTGAATGTTTGTATGTTTGTATGTTTGTGTAGGGTAGGTGTAGGGTAGGTGTAGGGTAGGTGTAGGGTAGGTGTAGGGTAGGTGTAGGGTAGGTGTAGGGTAGGTGTAGGGTAGGTGTAGGGTAGGTGTAGGGTAGGTGTAGGGTAGGTGTAGGGTAGGTGTAGGTAGGTGTAGAGTAGGTGTAGTTACAATACAAATCAAGAAACCTCCCTATTTCCGATTTTCACGCGGGCGAAGCCGCTGGTAGCAGCTAGTTTATAATATTAGTAGGATTCATTATCCTACTAATATTATAAAGGTGAAAGTTTGTATGTTTGTATGTTTGTGTAACAATCAGGCAAAAACGGCTGAAGGGATTTGGATGAAATTTGGCACACATGTAGTCCATAACCTAGAATAAAAAATAGGCTACTTTTTATCCCGGTAAGTAGCATGGATTAATGGAGACTAAAGAGGAAGTGGAAATTAAGAGCCGCTGCTGCCTTAGTACTTCAGATGCACAAGTACCAGGAGACCAGAAACATCAAGTACCAGGAGACCAGAAACATGTCATAGTAGTTTTTGGGCGGGTTAGAGTAAGTGTAGGGTAAATGTAGGGTAGGTGTAGGGTAGGTGTAGGGTAGGTTTAGGGTAGATGTAGGGTAGGTGTAGGTAGGTGTAGGGTAGGTGTAGTTACAATACAAATCAAAAACCTCCCTATTTCCGATATTTTCACGCGGGCGAAGCCGCTGGTAGAAGCTAGTTATACATATATTTTACATTTTTAAATATTTCTATAAAAACAATACATCAAAAAAACATTTAAAAATATAAAAAATAGTAGTCCGCCGGTGTCGGGAGCGAGGTCCAAGCTACCGGTGATTAGGGCTTCAGAGAAAGGAACCTCCTCACAATACGAGCCGTATCGAGGAGTACTGCCTTCTGTATCAGGCCCTTTATCCAACTGCGCAACGCCAGCTTCGACAGATGGTCGTCGAAGCTTTTGGCCATCAGACCATTGGCCGTAACGACCATCGGCACAATGACAGCCGAGTCCACATTCCACATGTCGACAACCTCGTGCGCTAAGTCAAGATACTTGATTTGTTTTTCTTTCTCAGCTTTCACGAAGTTCTTGTCATGTGGAATGGTAACATCGATTATCATTGTGCGGCGCGCTAATCGGTCTATCACCACTATATCGGGCTTATTAGCGACGATAGTCCTATCAGTGATGATAGACCGATCCCAGTACAACGTGACATGGTCATTTTCGAGAACTGGGTCGGGCACATACTTGTAATACGGTACCTCAGAATCAACAAGTTGGTATTTCAAAGCAAGTTGCTGGTGAATAATCCTGGCCACTTGGTAATGCCTGTGCAAGTACTCGCCGTTAGCCAGACGAGAACAACCAGAGATAATATGTCTGATGGACTCACCCAGACGGTGACATGCCCGACACAGGTCAACCGTCCCGTCCTTCATAATATGCCTCCGGTAGTTGTTCGTCAGGATATCTTCGTCCATAATTGCACAAACAAAACCTTCAGTTTATCCGAAGAGATCACCGAAACGTAGCCAGGCCACGGACGCTAAGAAATCTACATCGGACCCGATAGAAGCGCCCGTGAAGCTCCTTGCCTTTCCATACCTCTTTGCGGTCATCTGTAGTAAGTATCACAGGTTTGCGCCAGTTCTCTTTAGCCATGGACAACGGGGTGAGTCCCTTGTCCACTGCGACCACATCTCGGTGCATACCCACATCAACTTTGAGAAAATATTCTCTGAGACTGCACATCTCGCGGTTGTGGAGAGTCTTAGCATTTAAAAAGCCTCGACCTCCACACTTCCGCGGGATGTACAGTCTCATCACCGACGATCGTGGGTGATGCATCCGGTTTGCAGTCAGCAGTGTACGGACCCTCCTATCCAGGGCGTCGAGTTCAGTTTGAGTCCATTTGAGTATGCCGAAAGAGTACATTAATACCGGCATGACCCAACCGTTGAAAGCGCGCACCTTGTTTCCGCCCGACAGAAGGCTGTTGAAAACCTTCTTCAGGCGGCCAAAGAAGCGCTCCTTCAACGAATGCTTCATGTCAGTAACACTGATGCCTAACGCTTCCGACATACCCAAATACTTGTAAGTTTCGGTTGGAGAGAGGGATCTCAGGTTTATGGAATCCGAGAGTTGCGATCCCACGGATTCCATAATCTCTCCATGCTTTACATGCATGACCGCACATTTGTCCACACCAAACTCCATCCTGATGGCACTACTGAAAGTTTCAGTTACCTTCAGTAGCTCCATCAGTTGCAGATTACTGGGGGCAAAGAGTTTCAGATCATCCATGTAAAGGAGGTGAGATATAACCTGACAACCTCTCTTCAACCGATAGCCTAGTCCTGAATTCTCCAGCAATGTGCTGAGAGGATTCAAGGCTAGGCAAAACCAAAGCGGACTCAAACTATCGCCCTGAAATATACCCCGCTCGATCCTAACCGGTTCGCTATTCCTCTGGATATTTCGACATCCTGGATAGCGAAGGACTGTCCTCCATTGCCCCATACATGACGTCAGGAAGGTGCGTAGCGTTGCATCAATTTTATACAATTCTAGCACCCTCATGAGCCATGTATGAGGCACCAAGTCATAGGCCTTCTTATAGTCTATCCAACATGTCGACAGATCCTTTCGGGAACGCCGAACCTGTTGGCTAATGGCCGTATCAATGAGGAGTAGCTCCTTAGTACCGCGGGACCCATTCCTACATCCATTTTGAGAGGCAGACATGATGTTATTGCTGCTAATGTGATTATTAATTTTAGCTCTCAAAATGGATGTAAGAACCTTATAGACCGTCGGTAAACACGTTATCGGTCTATAGTTTTTGGGTTCCGCGGTGCTACCAGATTTATGGAGCAGGTGGGTAACTCCTGTGGTAAGGAATTCGGGCAGCGAGCCGGACTCCAAGGCAGTTTGGAACAGAGACGCCAAACGAACATGCGACCCAAGTAACCACTTAACCCAAAAGTTGTGCAGTCCGTCCGGCCCTGGAGATTTCCAGTTAGGCAACGGACGGACTGCACGGGCTACATCTTGGGGGCTAATTGTGATTGCCCCCATTTCGGGTATTGGGTCGCATGCTCCTTCGACTTCTCGAATCCAATCTCCTTCGGTGTGACTAACAGGCACCGACCAGATGCTGCGCCAGAATGAGAACATGGCGTCATCTTCTGGCAGGCGCGTGTCAGTCACACCTTGTTCCGGTCGCTCCCAAGCCCTGTATACCCACCTTTCATCACTTCGGAATGTGCGATTCAAGGTGTATCGCTCCACTCGCCGCCTATACCTACGAATACGGTTTGCCCATGCATACACCTTCTGCTTCAGGAAGTCGATGCGCTCTGTGACATAGGTCATATAGTCTTGGGGACTGATATCAGTCCCCGAAAACGCCCGTCTCACAAAGCGCATCACTCTAGGGCGAGTGTTGCCCTCCCTGAAGCAGATCAGTTTGCCGATTAACGCTCTGGCCCCACCGATACGACGCTCGATCCTGCACTGCCAGGCCGGTACGGCTGGTTTTGGTCGTGTAACTCTGTCCTTGGTTATTTTGACGTGAGCTACACGACATGCCGCTACAGCCGCGCAGTACATTATCGAGTGTGCATCAGTGATCGTGAATATCGGGAATATCAAGGTTTCCTGATTTGTATTGTAAATTTTTTACTCAGGAAACACCCACCCTACACCTACCTTACACCTACCCTACACCTACCTTACACCTACCCTACACCTACCTTACACCTACCCTACACCTACCCTACACCTACCTTACACCTACCTTACACCTACCCTACACCTACCTTACACCTACATTACACCTACCCTACCTACATAATTATACCAGCCCAAAAATACTATGACATGTTTCTGCTCTCCTGGTACTTGGTGTTTCTGATCTCCTGGTACTTGTGAATCTATAGTACTAAGGCAGCAGCGGCTCTGAATTTCCACTTCCTCCTCAGTCTTCATTAATCTGTGCCACTTACCGGGATAAAAAGTAGCATATGTCTCATTCCAGGATATGAACTACATGTGTGCCAAATTTCATCCAAATCCCTTCAGCCGTTTTTGCCTGATTGAAACACAAACATACAAACATACAAACATACAAACATTCACATCCTACTAATATTATAAACTAGCTTCTACCAGCGGCTTCGCCCGCGTGAAAATCGGAAATAGGGAGGTTTCTTGATTTGTATTGTAACTACACCTACTCTACACCTACCTACATCTACCTACACCTACTCTACACCTACCCTACACCTACCCTAAACCTACCCTACACCTACCCTACACCCACCCTACAACTACGCTACACCTACACTACACCTACCCCACACCTACCCTGCACCTACCCTACACCTACCCTGCACCTACCCTACACCTACCCTACACCTACCCTGCACCTACCCTACACCTACCCTGCACCTACCCTACACCTACCCTACACCTATCCTAACCAGCCCAAAAAACACTATGACATGTTTCTGGTTTCCTGGTACTTGATGTTTTTGGTCTCCTGGTACTTGTGAATCTGTAGTACTAAGGCAGCAGCGGCTCTGAATTTCTACTTCCTCCTCAGTCTTCATTGATCCATGCCACTTACCGGGATAAAAAGTAGCATATGTCTCATTCCAGGATATGAACTACATGTGTGCCAAATTTCATCCAAATCCCTTCAGCCGTTTTTGCCTGATTGAAGGAATCTTCTAAATATCTCCTCATCTTCTTCAGTAGCTTACTTTATTCGGCAGTAGTTATCATGGGTTGGTTGGCAGACATCGGCAGAAGACAAAGTTTGTTCACAGCTCGTCTGATGGTTCCCTTGGCTACGTAGACGTCCGCCACTCTGGGTATGCCGTCTCTTCCTGGATATAGTTTGGTAACTCTCCCCATTCTCCATTGCAGCGGCATCAGGTTGTCCTCCTTCACGACGACCAGGTCTCCTACTTGCAGGGGCGGGCAGTTCTTCTTCCATTTGCCTCGCTGTTGGAGCTCAGCCATGTACTCCCGGCGCCATCGCTCCCAGAATTGCTGCCTTATTTGTTCGATACGTTGGTATCTGTTCGGGTTCTTGGTGTTGATAGGCGGTGACGGGAGCGATATCATTGGCGACCGTGACAGGACTTCGAGGGCTTGCAGAGCATCAGAGGTCACCGAAAGGGAGTAAGCCCGTTCCTTTAAACACTTACATTCCTTCCAATAATTTCGTATACCTACTTACTATTTCCCAACTTCTATTTGCTGAGCTAAGTGCATGCTAACCGATCAAAGCGTAAGAAGGTATCTAGCTTAACGCGTATCTTCCTATTGTACTTATTATGTAACGGTAAATCACGCTTAATAGTCAGCTATCGTAATAATTTCAATTTGAAATTATTAACTATCAATAACGGCCGGCCGATTCACGTTCACACTTCATTTTTCCATTAATTAGTAATGCAGTCTACTTATTTTGCAAAACCATTTGTTGAAAATACCTAATAGCCGAGAACTTTTCAACTCCTAATTTGCTGCCCTAGCTTACCCAGTTTGCAACTAGCTTTCTTTCATTGTTTCTGCCTACTCCTGTCGCTAAATACTTATTAACTAATAATTAAACCAACTCGTAAATTATTTATTACTAGAGACAGGCTAGTTCTTTGTTCAATTTAATAAAAATTACCTACCCCTTTTATAATATAAAAAAAAAAATTGTGTGTTATTTAGAAATTTCTACGAACTTCGATCGGCATTGCCGACCCTACGTCCGTGCTCGAGCGGGTGCCCAGTGCCCGCGCTGTGTCCTGTGCTCCGCGCTCTCGCGCGTGGGTTCCCTAGCGCGGCCGGTGTGTTGGCGCGCTCGGCGCCTCTGCCTGCACCCACGCACCGCGCCGGTTTCTCGTGCGCTGCTCCCGGTTGACGGGCTCGGCAGCGGCTGTGAGGTTTGAACTACTGTCTACTGGATTGTTTTAAAAATTATTTGTAGTCCCTTTTATTTTGCCCCACTCATTTAAGTATTAAAATGGCTGAAAAGGACACGACCACTAAAGTCAGAAGTCCGCTTCCACTATTAAAAATAGATTCGACCGGTAAGCCCGATGTTAAGGATTATTTAAAGTCGTTAATTAAAAAACGTGCGGGATTTCGAAGTCGGCTAACAGTTTTGAAAAATTTTATGGAAAAATATAAAATTTCTGACATTACCAGCGTATCGAACGTGGAGATGAAAGAAATTTCTTTAAGATTAAATCAACTCAAAGATTTAATGTGTAACTTTGATCGCGTACAAGCAGAGATTGAAGAATATTCTGAAAATTTGGATGAACAGATTTCAGAACGAGATATCACCGAAACTGAGTTTTTTACACAAATAGCTTTCGCTCAAGAGTTGGTCGAGTTGTTTTCAACTAAAATTAAAGAAAATCACGCCTCTAACGGAGCAACCTCAGGTTGTTGTCATGTTCATAATAATAATTCAATTCGGCTTCCAATTATTAATCTACCCACCTTCGATGGTACTTATGCAAAATGGCTTGAATTCAGGGATACTTTTAAAACCCTTATCCATGACAACGACTCGATTGCGCCTATCAATAAATTTCACTATTTGAGAAATTCTTTACAGTCGGGGGCCAGTGTCGTAATTAGATCGTTGGAATTTGTCGCGAGGAATTATGAGCTTGCGTGGGATACATTGTGCAATCGATACAACAATAAGAATATTTTGATCAATAATCACTTGAACGCATTAGTAAACCATAATACCATACAAAGGGAATCTTTCAAGGCTTTGCGGTATTTAATTGATCAGGTGTCTAAAAACTTAAATGCTTTAAATACGTTGGACGTTTCCACTGAAAATTGGGACCCGCTGGTGATATTCTTGGCGGCAACGAAGCTGGATTCTAGTGCTAGCAATAGGTGGGAGGAATACAAAGGCAGATTGTCTAACCTACCCACTCTAGATGATTTTAAAAAATTCATAGAAAATAGGGCCAATGTTTTGGAAACTGCTAACTATCGCAATTCAGAAAACAAGTCTACCCAAGGTAATAATAATAACAAAGAAAGCAGAACCACTAAATCTTTTGCCACCTTCTCGAATGCTAAGGGCACGCCGCAAAACAAAACCTGTCCCGTTTGTGAGCAGTCTCACCTCGTGCACCAATGTAACAAGTTTAGAGAGTTGAGTGTTGAGAATAGGTTAGGCGAGGTTTCAAAACACAAGTTGTGTACAAATTGTTTGCGAGGTGGACATTCCAATGCCCAGTGTAGTTTAAAGGGGTCTTGCCGTTCCTGTAAAAAAAAACATAACACATTATTACACAAGGGTGACACAAATAAAGAACTTACCGAGTGTTGCGAGTCTTCTAGTCTTCCTGTTAGCTTAGCTGCGGTTTCCTACGGACAAGTCCTTCTATGTACTGCACAAATAGAAGTTATTAATAAACAAAATAAAACTACTTGCCTTGCTCGCGCGTTGCTAGATACTGGTAGCCAGTCATCATTCGTCACGAAGAACCTAAAAGAGAAATTAGGCCTATCAACTGAAAACATAGATATAGTAAACGTGTCAGGCATTAACGGAGTGGCTTGTCCTATAACAGAGCGGTGTCAGGTGAACATAAAATCACGCACTAGCCCATTCGTAAGAAATATCAATTGTTTTGTTATTCCGAAGGTAACTGGCAACTTACCTAATGTTGAGGTTGATGTTAAGAGGTTAGCCCTACCCGATAATGTAACTTTAGCCGACCCAACGTTTTATAAACCTTCGGAACTGGATATTTTGCTAGGCGCTGATCATTTCTTCGACATTGTCTCGTCTAACAGAATTACACTGGGTCCAAATAACCCTATCTTGCTAGAAAGCGTCTTTGGATGGCTAGTAGCTGGTCCAACAGGTCATTTAAAAAAAAACAATATACAATGCAATTTTGTGCAAACCCAATCGTCACTTCAAGACATCCATAATTCTATACAAAAATTTTGGGAAGTGGAAGAGCTACCCTCGGAAAATGATACTTCTTCGATAGATGAACAGTTTTGTGAATCGCATTTCGTAACCAATACCCATCGCTTATCAGATGGCCGATTTTCAGTCATGATGCCACTTAAAGAGTCTGCTGAGGAGGCTCTAGGTAGTTCATTTCCAATGGCTATGAAACGTTTTTTATCGCTAGAAAAGAAATTAGATAAGAAGCCAACTCTAAAACAACAATATTCTGAATTTTTGAGGGAATATGAAAACTTAGGTCACTTACGAGAAATCGACAGACCTCCATTTGGCTGTTACTTACCCCATCACGGCGTAGTTCGAGAAAATCATGAAACTACAAAATTAAGAGTAGTTTTCGACGCGTCCGCTAAGACTAGCACATCAAAATCTTTAAATGACATTCAAGCTGTAGGCCCAGTAATACAAAGTAATTTGTTTTCGATTCTTATTCGCTTTCGTATTTATCCGTTTGTACTGACTGCAGATATCGAAAAAATGTACCGGCAGGTCAATTTAAACGAATCGCAGCGCCATCTACAACTGATATTGTGGCGAGAACATGCTCATGATCTTATAAAAATAAAACAATTAAACACAGTCACTTATGGCATGGCATCGGCCCCGTTCTTAAGTACTAGGTGTCTTGTCCAGCTTGCACTCGAATGTCAAGACCCAATAGTGGCCAATGTTATCAGATCTCATTTCTACATCGACGATCTAAATACTGGTAGTTTCACTGAGCAAGAATTAAAACATATTTACACAAATGTAACCAAAGTGTTAGCCTCAGCAGGATTTCCGTTGAGAAAGTTCAAGACGAACTGCCCACAAATATTTGATGATTCAACCAGCCCCCTTGATTTTAAAACCAACCCATCGCCACTTGAGTTTAGTACTGAAGGTAATGTATTGGGTTTGAAATGGGCACCTAAAGAAGACAGCCTTCAATTCCCTAATAGTATTGAGATTAATCCAAATGTAACTAAAAGAATAATTATTTCTACCACATGCAAACTGTTCGACCCTCTAGGCTTGGTGTCGTGCTGTATCATTCTACCTAAAATGCTCATGCAAGGCTTATGGAATGCAAAATTGGACTGGGATGATCCAGTTCCACAACCGTATGTAAAGCAATGGTTCAATTTTATAAAGAACCTGCACCATATCTCACAGTTATCCTTACCTCGCCATGTGTTGAGTGACTGCTCCGCGAAGCCGGTAGACTTGCATATCTTTGTCGATGCTTCTCAGAACGCTTACGCTGCTTGTTGTTACGTGCGATCTTCCAATGCAGATAACAGTATTAATGTTACGTTGCTTTGTGCCAAAACAAGAGTAGCACCCATTAAAAGCCTGACGATTCCGCGCTTACAGTTGTGTGCGGCGCTACTTGGTAGTCAGCTATGCTCAAGGGTTTTAGAAGCAATACCGTGCAGTGTCAGAGATACGTTCTTATGGACCGATTCAACAGTGGTGCTTTACTGGCTAAAATCACAAAGCAAAACACTACCAGTTTTCGTACGCAATAGAGTAAATAAAGTCAATATGCTTACTCAGGACTTTCAATGGAAGCATACTCCTACCAATTTGAATCCAGCCGATTTAGGTTCAAGGGGTGTTGAGCCACAGCATCTGCGTTCGTGTTTGTTGTGGTGGGAGGGTCCTTCCTTTTTAAAGAAAGACACTTCGGATTGGCCGACCCAACCTCATCTTAGCCCTCATGACTTACCTGAAGCTGAAATTCAAGTTCATTTGACGGTTGATGACACTTCCAATATGCAAACCATAATCACATTTGAAAATCACTCCAACTATCTGAAATTAAAAAGAACCTTTGCCTACGTTCTACGTTTTATTAATAACAGCACACCAAACACAGACAAGCTTAGCGGCCCCTTAACAACAGCCGAACTGGAATCCTCACTGACACTTTTACTAAAGTTCAGTCAATTGGCATCTTTCCCAAATGACATATCCTATCTCAAACAAGGAAAACCAGTTCCCAACAAAAGCCGACTATTACCTTTGAATCCGTTTGTTGACGGTAACGGTATAATTAGGGTAGGAGGTAGGTTAGAACAATCTGCTTTCGACTATAATAAAAAACACCCTATCATACTTGATGCGAAGCATCATCTTACTAAGTTAATGCTGCAATATGAACACAACAAACTATTTCATGCAGGTCCCCAGCTCCTCCTTTCCTCTTTTCGTGAAAATTTCTGGCCTTTAGGAGGCAGAAACTTGGCTCGAGCTATCAGTAAACAGTGTACTATCTGTACCCGTATGAGCGCCAAAACAATACAGCCTATAATTAATGGTTAAACAAACTTACCTGAAGTGAAGTTTGACCACAATTACACGAGTCGCTGCATCCGAAGAGATTTACATGATTCACTAGGTAGTACACTCCTCAATGTACTAGGCATCGCACAATTTTTAGAAAAAAAACTAAAAAATAAATAAATAAAATTAGACCTTAAACGACTACCGCAGTACCTGCAGTGGTGGGGCGTGCGCCGCCGCACCCGGCCATCTACGTTCGTTTGCATGTCATTCATTTAAGAGTGCTATTTATCTTGAACTATAATTAATAACGGGATTTCTTGCAAATAAGGGTTGGGCGGGTTTGTAAATCTCTTCGGATGCAGCGACTCGTGTAATTGTGGTCAAACTTCACTTCAGGTAAGTTTGTTTAACCATTAATTACACATCGTCGCTGCATCCTCGAGATTTACATGATTCACTAGGTAGATGTTCGGAGTTTTAAGATAAATAGCAAATCATTAGTGGTGAAGAAAATAAGCACATCTAATGATATTGTTTTATTTTGAACACTGATATAATTTTATTAGATTATATCAACGAAGTGATTATACTAAAAACATAATCATAGTAATATTAACAATATTTATGCGTTATTTTCATAAACAGCGCGAGCAAAATCATCCGTTTCCTCTGTACTCAAAAGTCTTATAAAATTTGCCAAATACTAGAGAACTACCGGACCAACCAGCTGTCTTTTTATTGACATCTATAGAAATACCTCTACGGCCAGCTGCTGATGTAGCCGCGTGGCGCGTGCTATGTGACGTAAATATTGTGGTGGTGTCTGGGTGTAATTTATCTATAATATGTATGTATTTATAAATTATATAAGTATGTTATCAGTTGTCTGGTTACCATAACACAAGCTCTGCTTAGCTTGGGATCAGATGGCCGTGTGTGAGTTGTCCCAAGATATTATTATATTATTATTATGCCACTGTCTGCAAGCGTCTGTTATATCCAGCGTCTAATCGTAGAGGAGCTGGCATTGTGGACTGGTCCCTTAGTAGTTAATAATAACCTTTCGGTATTTGGTTCATTTCTAAATGTATCTGTAACATTAATATATATGAACATAAAGTCCTTCCTGGGCATATCTCTATTTTATTAGGAAGGAATGGGATATTCAAACGGGGTGCATGTCTACTGGGTGCAGAGTTTTTAAAAAAAATCATCAATTATTATTATTATGTTTGTATCACAAATATTTATATTAGATAGATGAATAAGAGATAACGTCTGCACGCGTTGTGCAGTCGAAAACGCAAGCAAAGTTACCTGTTTTTTTTTTTTTTGTTAATTTATTTAAACACAGGTTTTTATTGGGAAAATAATTGAACAAAAAATCTAAAACTACATTAGTATCTCAAGTAGACTGATATCGGGGGAAGACTGGTTTCAGTCTAAATACACCTATCATAAATCTGCTAACGATATCATTTGTACTTAATTGTTTACCTATAACTAACCCGAGCGCCGAACGATAAGTGTTCAATGTAGCATACTTGGCTCCGGTTTCGAATTCTCTGGATAAAAAATTGCAATACCGATTGAATAGATGCGGTGTAGCAGTCTACCTCATGGGTTTGACAAAAGTGCCACCATTTTCTGTAAGCGACATTATATTGTTTTAATGTATTTTTGATAAAGAAGCAGTGATAATTTGTATAGTTTCTGGAGTCAATGACTTTCGAGAAAATGCTTCCCTGATAACAGGCATGATACCAGGGTAAGTTTCGTCCAAAGGGGGTGTTGCGTTCTGAAAGGAGATAAAAGGAGATCACTACTTGGTCCGTGATAAACAGGTTCCCTTATCTGAAAAGATTTAAACAGTGGATACCATGGCTGACTAGGCCAATATGGGACTATGAGCACTCCTGTGGCCTTATCAGCAATTATCTTTCGTAAGCACTTGAGAATCGACGAAAAAGGCGGGAACGAGTTAGAATATAAGTAGCTCCGATCAAGAGTAAACGCATCAATATCGAAAGCGTATGGATCTCGTTTCCAGGACACATATTTATGACATTTCGCATTCAAACAAGTTGCGAATAAATCAATCTCTGGAGTACAATAATGAAGGACTACGTCATGGAACGCTGAACGAGATAATTCCCACTCGGTGTCGACATTGCAAGCAAAAATGAAGAGACGACGCTCTTCACACCACTGCCAAATCTCACGTGCCATATCATTAAGGAGTATATTGAACACCACCCATCGTTTTAATATATGAGATTGCAGTAGTGTTATCTATTCTTAAAAGAATCTCTTTGTCAACAAGGTTCTTGGCAAAACATTTCAAACCAATGAATGCTGCTTTAAATTCCAATAAGTTAATTTATGGTTTTGTTCCTGAGACGTGCTCCAAAATCCACCGCTCGAAAAAAAATTCTAAGTAGTATTTATTTTGACGGATTGGACAAAACGAATTCATGATGTTTGTCTTCCACCACGAGAAATCAGCGTTGTAGGTTATTAGGAATGATCATATTAAAATCGTAATATCCATTTGATTTCTGAAGCGCAAGATATTTAGTTCTTTCAAATCGTTTCGTATAAACCCACCTATAACTAACAGCTGGGTACGATGACGACAGCAATCCCAAAAACTTTGCAAACTCTATAGATAAAGAACGTTTGTTAGAGTATCTATCAACCATCTCAAGAACCTGCAATCGTTTCTTTAGTGGCAATATTAAAGTCATATCCGTTGAATTTAACTCAAAACCTAAAAACTTTTTGATTTGGCTGGTAATTAAATCACTTTTATTCATGTGTATCACAAATCCGAGCTTCTCTAACAGGTCGGTGATTATTTTTACGTCATGAGAGCAGCTTTCAAATGTTTTGTGAATACACAACAAATCATATAATTAAATAACCAGTATAATCCCTTTTTCTCTGAGGAATTTCATCACTGGCTTTATTAGTTTAGTAAAAATCAACGGTGCTGAACATAAACCAAAGGGTCAACACTGAAATTCGTAAGTCTGTTTGAAAAAAAAAAAAAAAAAAAAAAAAAAAAAAAAAAAAAAAAAAAAAAAACCTAAACCGTAAATATTTTTAATATTTTCATAAATTGGGATTTAAAAAAAAAAAATTATAAGCCTCCTTCAGGTCAATATGGGCCATGTAATATGAATTATATAATAATTTAGAAGCCGTTCTTAACATCTTCCATTTTAAAGTGCTGTGAATCAATATAATATTTATTATTATTTAATTTTTTAAGATTAAGAATAAACCTATGGGTACCGTAACTTTTAGGTACCAAAAAGATATTCGAAATGAACTGATCATGAGTGTCTTCGCATTTTACTATTGCACCTGATAATAAAAGCTTTAAAATTTCAGTTTTAAGACTATTAACCTCTTGGAGAGAAAACTATTTATTAACTGGTTCTATATACTGAATAACGGGTCGATTACAACGTATTTTGTAACCCTGACATATACACTGTAATATTACAGGATCTTTAGTTATGCTTTTCCAAGCTGTTACAAAGTGTCCTTTAACCGACCAGCATGCATTTAATTACCTCTATTCTGGCTTCGGGGGCCGTCTTAGATGCTTTGATTTTATCACCCAAATTCTCTCCGAAGAGAAAAGTATCTCTCTTAACTCCTTGGACAATATATAATTATTTTTTGTAAAGACTGTATGTAATTAACTTCCTTCGGTTAGCAGTATTTTGACAATGTAAATCTCACAATATTTGGGCTGTATCTGAGTCTTTTTATAATATCAGCTTTCTTAAAATTACCGTCAATTACGGATGACAGCAGGCTAGTGATACCCGCTAAACCAATGCCTAGATTGTTTTGTGTCCTTTCAAGACGCTTATCCCTGTTTCTGGAGGTTTCCGTTAAGATAGAGGATATTTCTTGATTAAGTTTTGGTACCTTAATAAGTTGAAAGTTCTCAGGGATTAAAATATCATTAAACAGCTTTTGTTTCTGTTCTTTACCTACCTACCTTCCATAATAATCTTTCCCCAACGTTTGGAGATCCCTTCTTTAATTTTTGGCCCAAAAACTTCATCTTTTTCCCTAGATTCTCCAAGAACCTCTAATATATCTGGCAGGAGGGGCACCTCCACAATTTCTGGTGTTTGCGCCACCAATAACGGTATCAAAGATAGTGTGTTGTGGAACCGTTACCACAGATCGAAAGTTTGGCTGATTTCCATCTGACTGGTAATGCTCAGAGGATTCGTAGATGGAAGGTAAGGAGGCAGGCCTTGAGTGGTCAGACTCAACATCAGGAACAATATTTCGATAAAATAAAGCATTGCACTTACTCAAATGTGGCTTCAAACAATGTCAACAAAAGGATTTGATCGCATCAAACCACTTGACAATAATAGTCACTTACTACAGGCGGTCGTAATCGCGTCACGACACTTGGCTACTTATAGTTATTTTAACTTGACCGGGATCTCATCACGATACTTGCAGAATACGCATAAGACGGTAGGTACACACCTACCTATTTACAAATATTTTTCATATATATAAATGATGGAACGACTGCAATCTCGTCGCAGTACACATCGTCCAATGAATTTAAATAATTTATTATAAAACAAGGTAGTATCGATGCAAAAAGTTCCTTCTAAAACATTATAACGGAACGACAAAACAAAGTCGTGAGTCATGCCGCACGTGTGCGAACAACAAGACATTTGAAACGATGAAAAAATAAAATCATAATAATTGAACTCGGTAACTGATAAAAAACAGGTTTGAAAAGATTAGAAATAACACCGTTAGTACTCGTACTACGATAAATTGCACTAACCTTCATCACTGGATTAGTGTTCGCGTTGTCTTTGTAAACGTTTTTCCAGTCGCCTTATTCCCTGGATCATCTTCATGACGCCTTCTCCGTCCCATGGTCACAAAAACACGCGGATTTGATAAAATCGGATAAAATATTTTTAACACCAACGATATTAATGTTGCGATGCCAGCACAAAAGAAGCGAATGACAAGCAAACGAACGTAGATGGCCGGGTGCGGCGGCGCACGCCCCACCACTGCAGGTACTGCGGTAGTCGTTTAAGGTCTAATTTTATTTATTTATTTTTTAGTTTTTTTTCTAAAAATTGTGCGATGCCTAGTACATTGAGGAGTGTACTACCTAGTGAATCATGTAAATCTCGAGGATGCAGCGACGATGTGTAATGGGTAATTTACCGGATGTTAGAGTAAATGAGAGTTTTCCCTTTAGTGCCTGCGGGATCGATTTTGCGGGTCCCTTTATGATCTCCTCCAAAAAAGGTAAAGGAAACCGTGTCACAAAAGCGTATTTGAGCATTTTTGTTTGTCTAGCCGTCAAAGCCTTGCATCTTGAGGTAGTCAGCGATCTTTCAACCGCGGCATTTATTATGTGTCTACGCAGGTTCACGTCACGTCGAGGCAAGCCTAACATTATCTATTGCGACAATGGCAAAAACTTTGTAGGCGCAAACAATGAGTTGGGCAAAATGTTACGATCCAGTTGCCAGTCAGTGTCGGACTTCGCAGCGAATGAAGGCATAAAATTCATTTTTAGTCCGGCCTATTCACCCCATTTCGGAGGTATTTGGGAGAGCGGAGTTCGTTCCTCAAAGAACCTTTTAAAACGCGCAACTGGCAATGCCTATCTTACCTTCGAGTAGTTGACTACACTTTTTTCACAAATAGAAGCTATACTCAATTCTCGACCGCTCACCCCACTTTCATCCCATCCCATGGACTTAAACCCTCTCACTCCAGGGCACTTTCTGATCGGTCGACCAATGATATCGCTCCCGTCACCGCCTATCAACACCAAGAACCCGAACAGATACCAACGTATCGAACAAATAAGGCAGCAATTCTGGGAGCGATGGCGCCGGGAGTACATGGCTGAGCTCCAACAGCGAGGCAAATGGAAGAAGAACTGCCCGCCCCTGCAAGTAGGAGACCTGGTCGTCGTGAAGGAGGACAACCTGATGCCGCTGCAATGGAGAATGGGGAGAGTTACCAAACTATATCCAGGAAGAGACGGCATACCCAGAGTGGCGGACGTCTACGTAGCCAAGGGAACCATCAGACGAGCTGTGAACAAACTTTGTCTTCTGCCGATGTCTGCCAACCAACCCATGATAACTACTGCCGAATAAAGTAAGCTACTGAAGAAGATGAGGAGATATTTAGAAGATTCCTTCAACGCGGTGGAGGATGTTCGCGCCGCAAACCAGTTCCGGGCGCGGGGGCGCCTCCACACCGAGGGGGGATCGTCGTCGCCGCGGACACACAGGCGCGGGCAGGCGCGCGCGCGCGGGCAATCGGCCACCAACGGCGAGTGTGAGCGACCACGTACCATTCATTGTCTCAACTTACTGTAAACCGTACCTAAACCTACGAAATAAAAAATAACCAAAAATCTGTGTTTGGACTTCGCCCGAACAAACACAAACATACAAACATACAAACATACAAACATTCACCTTTATAATATTAGTAGGACTAGCTTCTACCAGCGGCTTCGCCCGCGTGAAAATCGGAAATAGGGAGGTTTCTTGATTTGTATTGTAACTACACCTACTCTACACCTACCTACACCTACCTACACCTACTCTACACCTACCCTACACCTACCCTACACCTACCCTACACCTACCCTACACCTACCCTACACCTACGCTACACCTACACTACACCTACCCTACATCTACCCTGCACCTACCCTACACCTACCCTACACCTATCCTAACCAGCCCAAAAAATACTATGACATGTTTCTGGTTTCCTGGTACTTCATGTTTTTGGTCTCCTGGTACTTGTAAATCTGTAGTACTAAGGCAGCAGTGGCTCTGAATTTCCACTTCCTCCTCAGTCTTCATTGATCCATGCCATTTACCGGGATAAAAAGTAGCATATGTCTCATTCCAGGATATGAACTACATGTGTGCCAAATTTCATCTAAATTCCTTCAGCCGTTTTTGCCTGATTGAAACACAAACATACAAACATACAAACATTCACATCCTACTAATATTATAATATATAGTGTAGGGTACGTGTAGGGTAGGTGTAGGGTAGGTGTAGGGTAGGTGTAGGGTAGGTGTAGGGTAGGTGTAGGGTAGGTGTAGGGTAGGTGTAGGGTAGGTGTAGGGTAGGTGTAGGTAGGTGTAGAGTAGGTGTAGTTACAATACAAATCAAGAAACCTCCCTATTTCCGATTTTCACGCGGGCGAAGCCGCTGGTAGCAGCTAGTTTATAATATTAGTAGGATTCATTATCCTACTAATATTATAAAGGTGAAAGTTTGTATGTTTGTATGTTTGTGTAACAATCAGGCAAAAACGGCTGAAGGGATTTGGATGAAATTTGGCACACATGTAGTCCATAACCTAGAATAAAAAATAGGCTACTTTTTATCCCGGTAAGTAGCATGGATTAATGGAGACTAAAGAGGAAGTGGAAATTAAGAGCCGCTGCTGCCTTAGTACTTCAGATGCACAAGTACCAGGAGACCAGAAACATCAAGTACCAGGAGACCAGAAACATGTCATAGTAGTTTTTGGGCGGGTTAGAGTAAGTGTAGGGTAAATGTAGGGTAGGTGTAGGGTAGGTGTAGGATAGGTGTAGGGTAGGTATAGGGTAGGTGTAGGGTAAGTGTAGGGTAAATGTAGGGTAGGTGTAGGGTAGGTGTAGGGTAGGTTTAGGGTAGATGTAGGGTAGGTGTAGGTAGGTGTAGGGTAGGTGTAGTTACAATACAAATCAAAAACCTCCCTATTTCCGATATTTTCACGCGGGCGAAGCCGCTGGTAGAAGCTAGTTATACATATATTTTACATTTTTAAATATTTCTATAAAAACAATACATCAAAAAAACATTTAAAAATATAAAAAATAGTAGTCCGCCGGTGTCGGGAGCGAGGTCCAAGCTACCGGTGATTAGGGCTTCAGAGAAAGGAACCTCCTCACAATACGAGCCGTATCGAGGAGTACTGCCTTCTGTATCAGGCCCTTTATCCAACTGCGCAACGCCAGCTTCGACAGATGGTCGTCGAAGCTTTTGGCCATCAGACCATTGGCCGTAACGACCATCGGCACAATGACAGCCGAGTCCACATTCCACATGTCGACAACCTCGTGCGCTAAGTCAAGATACTTGATTTGTTTTTCTTTCTCAGTGTTCACGCCTACCGCTAGCGCCACCTGCCGACAAGGTGCTGCTCGGTGCGTGAGCGCTGCGGTGAAGACATTCAACGCCGCCTGGTTCGTCCACTGGCCGCCGCGCGCACTGGCGCTGCGCGCTGCTGCGTTCATTCCACGCTCCGTTCACTCAGTCATCGCTCATTCACAACGTCTATAAAAGCTTTTGTTTGTATAAAATCATTCCTTTTTACCTCACATCCACCATCCAGTACAGACCCCAACCCAATCTGCAGTCTGTAATTGCATTTTTATTCAATATAATGTAAAACCATAACGATAGCTTCATTTAAACAACCGGGAACAGACCTCATCCTAAACATTTTGGTCCTTCGAGCCGGATGTTTAATCATACCAGCCGGAAGAAGACTCCACATACACGGTGCCGACCACGTTGCGGGCACGTTGCGGACCTTCGACTCGGACTGGAGCCGGGCGCTGAAGACGTTAGCTGGCTGTGAAGACGATCGACCGAGTGCAGCGATCATCACAGCTGGTCCAGTGACCCAGCAATAACTTCATACAAGAGGAAAAGGCGAAGGCGTAAGAAACATAACGGTCAGGTCTCTGTTCCCGTCCCGTCCGTCCCATCCATTCAGTTGCGATTTGTGTTAAAGCTGTGTTTCGTTTCAGTTCACGCGAGTGTGGCAGCCACGTGGTCCAAGTGATATTTGCATGTAAGTAACTACACCACATCACACCACACCACATAACGCTCATCCATATTCCGTCAGAATGTCGGTTAAAGCAGTAGACGAAGTTTTGTCCGAATTAAAGAAACGAAGGGGTAACATTAAGGGTCGGTTAACCCAGTTTAAAAATTACGTAGAATCGTTCGCGGGAGCTCACTTAACAGCCTTACAAGCAGCGGAGCTAACTTTGCGTGTTCAAGCCGCGAGTGAATTATACGATAAATTCGACAACGTAGAAAATGAAATCGAACTACTCCTGCCGGAATCAGAAACAAACGCAAATTTACAATACATAGAAGCATTAGAGGCAATATATTTTACGGCAATAGCCAGTGCGAATTGTTTGATTAAAAACGCGGAAATTAAAAGTCGACTTCCAATTGCATCAGAACCACGTGTCAATATTAAATTACCAGACATAAAATTACCTGCTTTCGATGGAGCCTATGATCACTGGCTAGAATTTAAACATTCATACGTAACCATGATTCACAATCGTTCCGATCTAGACGAGATTCAAAAGTTCCATTATTTGCGGTCAGCCCTTGGTGGAAGCGCGTTACAGGTGATAGCAGCTTTAGAATTCAGCCCTGCCAACTATGTTCATGCATGGGAGTTATTAGAAAGCCGTTATCACAACGAGAGGTTATTAATTAATAATCACGTAAAAGCGTTGCATAATATTCCGTCATTAAAACAAGAATCGCCATCGCAAATAAGGAAATTAATTGATACTATTTTACGTAATCTGCGCGCTTTAAGTTCACTAAATGAACCCACAGTTAATTGGGATACATTAATAATTTATTTAGTGGTCAGTAAGCTGGATTCGTCTACGGAACGCGAATGGGAAAGTCACATCGGAGCCACGTGTTTGGGTTCACGAGAAAAAATAAAACTTAGCGATTTAATAACGTTCCTCCGAAACCGAGCGGACACGTTGGAAATGATCGGCGCGAACCACGTCAAAGATAAAACGCCTCATAGCGATTTTAAACATCAAAACGCAAGCGAGAAGCGTAATTCACATCGCGTACATAGCTACACATCTACTAAAGCGACGCGCTATAATAATAACCGTGGTGATACAAATAATAAATGGGATTTACCCAAGTGTGTCCTATGCAAAAGGGAACACTCATTGTACTCGTGTATAGCCTTCCTTAACATGTCCGTGAGAGACAGAATTAAATTGATTAACGATAATAAGATGTGTGCAAATTGCCTACGAACCGGTCACGCGTTAAATCAATGTAGATTCGGGTCGTGTAAACAGTGTTCAAACAAACATAACAGTCTGCTACATGTGGAAGAGGTTGAACGCGCACACAGTTTAGCGACATCAACCTTACATTCCAACGACTCGAGCAGCACTGTCACGTGTGAAGCAAACACTACCGAATTTAAATTAATAAGTACTGTTTTGCTTTCTACGGCGTTAATTGAAGTAGCTGATCATAATAACGTGTATCATACGGCTCGCGCGCTTCTAGACAACGGAAGTCAGAACTGCTTCATAACAGAAAAACTAGCAAAGAAAATAAATGCGTTATATATACAGTCCACTATTCAAATCTCGGGTGTGGGACAATCGGTCTCGCAATCACAGCATTCATGTGACGTCACAATACGTGCAAAATTAAGCGATTTTAATACCAAGCTTCGTTGTTTGATCTTGCCATGCATAACATCCAGTTTGCCTACGATGAACATCGAAGCCGGTAATATACGTATACCTGAGTTCTTACAATTAGCAGATCCGACGTTTAACGTTAGTTCGGAAATTGACTTGTTGATTGGCGCGGATAGATTTTGGGATCTTCTAGAAACGGACAAAATACGTCTAGCGAGTGGTCCATTCCTACAAAACTCAAAATTAGGGTGGTTGTTATCTGGTCCTGTGTTCGCGAGGAACCCAAAGCCTGCTCACGTTCGTTGCCACTTCAGTCAGGAAATCGATAAACAACTCCGGCTGTTTTGGGAACTCGAAAACATTCCTTCATCATCATGCGTACCCCTAACAGATGATGAACGCACATGCGAAGAAATATTCAATAATACAACAAAACGCGTTGAAAACGGTAGATTTTCGGTTCGTATACCGTTGAGAGAAGCACCAGATGCGTTGGGTGATTCTTATACGTCAGCGACGAAACGATTTCTGACCTTAGAGCGTAAACTCAATCGTTCACCAGAATTTAAACGTTTATATTCTAACTTCATGCGTGAATACAATGACTTAGGTCATATGTCCAAGTTAGAGATTTGTAGTCAACCAAACTATTACCTTCCACATCACGGTGTTGTTAGGGAATCTAGTTCAACTACGAAACTACGCGTTGTCTTCGATGCTAGTGCCGTTACTAGCTCGAATAAATCGTTAAATGATATTCAGTATCCGGGACCCGCGTTACAAAACGATATTCTCTCGATTTTGTTACGATTCAGACAATATAAATACGTAGCTTGTGCAGACGTGGAGAAAATGTTTCGTCAAGTTCTTCTCCAGCCTGACCAAAGGTCACTGCAATTAATATTGTGGCGGGATAACCCTTCAGATCCGTTATATACATATCAACTGAATACAGTCACGTACGGAACTGCGTCAGCTCCATACTTAAGCATGCGCTGTATTAGACAGTTAGCATTAGAATGCGATGATGACGTCATCGCTCGTGTCATCACGGAGGACATATTCGTGGACGATCTCATCACCGGTGATGATGATCTAAATAAATTGCTTCGAATATGTCAAAAAACATCAGACGTGTTCCAGTCGGGGTGTTTTCCTTTGCGCAAGTGGACCTTTAACTCAGAAGCATCTCAAAATAAAGCCACAGAACGTTTCATAGGCGAACATGCTCAAACCAAAACACTCGGATTGGGTTGGCACAACACTAGCGATGAGCTACACTTCGTTACAAATATTGATAACTATGAAAACAATTCATATTTAACTAAGCGAGTAATGTTATCAGTAATATCACAAATATACGATCCATTAGGTCTTCTTTCACCTGCAGTCATAATTTCAAAAATGATTCTACAAAAATTATGGCTGAGTAAAATCGACTGGGATACTTCGGTTTCTCAGGAAATTGCTAACAGTTGGAAACACTTTATTTTTACGTTGAGATTTCTAAACGACATTCGCATCCCTCGTCACGTGAAAGGTGATCATACCCAATATTCAACACGAAGACATAATCAACTTCAATAAATACGCGTCATTCACTAAACTTATACGAATAGGTAGCTACGTACTTAGATTCATAAATAACTCACGCCTCAAGTCAGCTGACCGAGCCAGGCGACAAACCGGTTTCTTATCTGTTGACGAGTTGAACGCCGCGCAAAGAACGTTAATTAGACTCGTACAAAGGAATTCTTTTCCAGATGTTTTAAATAACTTAGTTGCTCAAATTCCTATCAAGCGAAGTTGTAAACAATATAATAGGATTTCAAGTCTAAATGTTTTTATTGATGAACATAAAATAATTCGGGTTGGCGGTAGACTATGTAATTCGTCCGATTTTACCTACGATAAGAAACATCCGATTCTATTATGTAGTAAGCATCCATTTACAATTCGTTTATTTAAATACGAGCATGTACGATTATTACATGCCGGGCCTCAACTTCTATTAGCTACTATGCGTGAATGTTGGTGGCCGTTGAACGCTAGAAATCTCGCTAGAAAAATAGTACACGAATGTGTAACGTGCACACGTAATCGGGGTAAGACATTAGCACCTATCATGGGCAACTTACCTCCCGAGCGCTTAGAACCTGGCTACCCGTTTATGCGAACCGGTGTAGACTATGCGGGGCCAGTTTTCATATTATCCAGAAAGGGCAGAGGTTCTAGACTCACTAAGGCATACATCTGTCTTTTCATTTGTTTTACGACTAGAGCCATGCACTTGGAACTCGTCACTAGTTTATCTACAAATGACTATATATTAGCATTAAAACGTTTTATTAGTAGGCGAGGTACGCCTCGCACTATCTTTTCTGATAACGGTAGAAACTTCGTGGGCGCGGAAAAGGAGTTTCCTTTATTCTTAGAGAAGGAATCGGAAGCCATCATTAATTACGCTTCCAATAATAGCATTGAATTCCGATTTATTCCTCCTTATTCTCCACATTTTGGCGGTCTATGGGAGGGCGGGGTGAGATCATGCAAGTATCACCTGAGACGCATAGTAGGTAACGCGCGACTAACTTACGAGGAATTTTCCACGGCTTTGACACAAATCGAAGCTGTCTTAAATTCCCGTCCAATGTCACCTCTTTCCTCAGACCCTTCTGACCTTACCCCCCTCACCCCCTCACACTTCCTCATTGGCCGACCGTTAACGTCGCCACCTTCAAGGAATGTTCCAGACCAGCCAACTTCGAGTCTGACACGCTACGAACGCATCGAGCAACTGCGGCGGCACTTCTGGCGGCGCTGGTCCACAGAATACGTTTCGGAGCTGCAACTGCGAACCAAGTGGAAGACCAGGCAGGAGGACATCACATTGGGCAGCCTTGTCCTCATCAAGGATGACCAGTTGCCACCATTAAAGTGGCGGCTCGGTCGCATTCTGCGTATACTTCCAGGAGGAGACGGCGTAGCTCGAGTGGCTGACATCCACACGGCTTCTGGGACGATCAGACGTGCCTTCTCCAAGATCTGCCCGCTGCCTTCACAACCTGTGAGCGACGACGCCTGACTCCGTGCCGGGAACCATTTTGGAAGCAGCGCTTCCAAGGCCGGGGGCATGTTCACGCCTACCGCTAGCGCCACCTGCCGACAAGGTGCTGCTCGGTGCGTGAGCGCTGCGGTGAAGACATTCAACGCCGCCTGGTTCGTCCACTGGCCGCCGCGCGCACTGGCGCTGCGCGCTGCTGCGTTCATTCCACGCTCCGTTCACTCAGTCATCGCTCATTCACAACGTCTATAAAAGCTTTTGTTTGTATAAAATCATTCCTTTTTACCTCACATCCACCATCCAGTACAGACCCCAACCCAATCTGCAGTCTGTAATTGCATTTTTATTCAATATAATGTAAAACCATAACGATAGCTTCATTTAAACAACCGGGAACAGACCTCATCCTAAACACTCAGCTTTCACGAAGTTCTTGTCATGTGGAATGGTAACATCGATTATCATTGTGCGGCGCGCTAATCGGTCTATCACCACTATATCGGGCTTATTAGCGACGATAGTCCTATCAGTGATGATAGACCGATCCCAGTACAACGTGACATGGTCATTTTCGAGAACTGGGTCGGGCACATACTTGTAATACGGTACCTCAGAATCAACAAGTTGGTATTTCAAAGCAAGTTGCTGGTGAATAATCCTGGCCACTTGGTAATGCCTGTGCAAGTACTCGCCGTTAGCCAGACGAGAACAACCAGAGATAATATGTCTGATGGACTCACCCAGACGGTGACATGCCCGACACAGGTCAACCGTCCCGTCCTTCATAATATGCCTCCGGTAGTTGTTCGTCAGGATATCTTCGTCCATAATTGCACAAACAAAACCTTCAGTTTATCCGAAGAGATCACCGAAACGTAGCCAGGCCACGGACGCTAAGAAATCTACATCGGACCCGATAGAAGCGCCCGTGAAGCTCCTTGCCTTTCCATACCTCTTTGCGGTCATCTGTAGTAAGTATCACAGGTTTGCGCCAGTTCTCTTTAGCCATGGACAACGGGGTGAGTCCCTTGTCCACTGCGACCACATCTCGGTGCATACCCACATCAACTTTGAGAAAATATTCTCTGAGACTGCACATCTCGCGGTTGTGGAGAGTCTTAGCATTTAAAAAGCCTCGACCTCCACACTTCCGCGGGATGTACAGTCTCATCACCGACGATCGTGGGTGATGCATCCGGTTTGCAGTCAGCAGTGTACGGACCCTCCTATCCAGGGCGTCGAGTTCAGTTTGAGTCCATTTGAGTATGCCGAAAGAGTACATTAATACCGGCATGACCCAACCGTTGAAAGCGCGCACCTTGTTTCCGCCCGACAGAAGGCTGTTGAAAACCTTCTTCAGGCGGCCAAAGAAGCGCTCCTTCAACGAATGCTTCATGTCAGTAACACTGATGCCTAACGCTTCCGACATACCCAAATACTTGTAAGTTTCGGTTGGAGAGAGGGATCTCAGGTTTATGGAATCCGAGAGTTGCGATCCCACGGATTCCATAATCTCTCCATGCTTTACATGCATGACCGCACATTTGTCCACACCAAACTCCATCCTGATGGCACTACTGAAAGTTTCAGTTACCTTCAGTAGCTCCATCAGTTGCAGATTACTGGGGGCAAAGAGTTTCAGATCATCCATGTAAAGGAGGTGAGATATAACCTGACAACCTCTCTTCAACCGATAGCCTAGTCCTGAATTCTCCAGCAATGTGCTGAGAGGATTCAAGGCTAGGCAAAACCAAAGCGGACTCAAACTATCGCCCTGAAATATACCCCGCTCGATCCTAACCGGTTCGCTATTCCTCTGGATATTTCGACATCCTGGATAGCGAAGGACTGTCCTCCATTGCCCCATACATGACGTCAGGAAGGTGCGTAGCGTTGCATCAATTTTATACAATTCTAGCACCCTCATGAGCCATGTATGAGGCACCAAGTCATAGGCCTTCTTATAGTCTATCCAACATGTCGACAGATCCTTTCGGGAACGCCGAACCTGTTGGCTAATGGCCGTATCAATGAGGAGTAGCTCCTTAGTACCGCGGGACCCATTCCTACATCCATTTTGAGAGGCAGACATGATGTTATTGCTGCTAATGTGATTATTAATTTTAGCTCTCAAAATGGATGTAAGAACCTTATAGACCGTCGGTAAACACGTTTTCGGTCTATAGTTTTTGGGTTCCGCGGTGCTACCAGATTTATGGAGCAGGTGGGTAACTCCTGTGGTAAGGAATTCGGGCAGCGAGCCGGACTCCAAGGCAGTTTGGAACAGAGACGCCAAACGAACATGCGACCCAAGTAACCACTTAACCCAAAAGTTGTGCAGTCCGTCCGGCCCTGGAGATTTCCAGTTAGGCAACGGACGGACTGCACGGGCTACATCTTGGGGGCTAATTGTGATTGCCCCAATTTCGGGTATTGGGTCGCATGCTCCTTCGACTTCTCGAATCCAATCTCCTTCGGTGTGACTAACAGGCACCGACCAGATGCTGCGCCAGAATGAGAACATGGCGTCATCTTCTGGCAGGCGCGTGTCAGTCACACCTTGTTCCGGTCGCTCCCAAGCCCTGTATACCCACCTTTCATCACTTCGGAATGTGCGATTCAAGGTGTATCGCTCCACTCGCCGCCTATACCTACGAATACGGTTTGCCCATGCATACACCTTCTGCTTCAGGAAGTCGATGCGCTCTGTGACATAGGACATATAGTCTTGGGGACTGATATCAGTCCCCGAAAACGCCCGTCTCACAAAGCGCATCACTCTAGGGCGAGTGTTGCCCTCCCTGAAGCAGATCAGTTTGCCGATTAACGCTCTGGCCCCACCGATACGACGCTCGATCCTGCACTGCCAGGCCGGTACGGCTGGTTTTGGTCGTGTAACTCTGTCCTTGGTTATTTTGACGTGAGCTACACGACATGCCGCTACAGCCGCGCAGTACATTATCGAGTGTGCATCAGTGAGGTCTTCGCAGTCATCAAAATAATTTGACAACTGCGAATCCAGAGCTGCCTGTAAGGTTGTCGGTCCAGGATGATGATTTAAACAAGTGCCTTCATTGGAATCTCGTTTATTACTGCCAAGATTATAGAATACACACACATAAGTCTTACACACTACACGCCCACTGGCTTAATAAAATAAAAATAATGGTTACATTTATTTTTATTTTTCGGTTATATGTTTATAGGTATAATATTTTTCTTAGATTAAATATACATGAGTAAAATAATAATAAAAGAATATAGTATTTGGTTACACACAATTTCATTATCATAACAAAATTACAATCAATTTATATTTCACCCAATGAACTGCTTATCAAAAATTAAGAATCATTTTATATGTGGTCTTGTTCTATTTTTATGTACTACTAGCTGTCCCCCGCGGCTTCGCTCCCGTCAACTGGCTACCTACCTACCTACCCTACACCTACCCTACACCTACCCTACACCTACCCTACACCTACCCTACACCTACCCTACACCTACCCTACACCTACCCTACACCTACCCTACACCTACCCTACACCTACCCTACACCTACCCTACACCTACCCTACACCTACCCTACACCTACCCTACACCTACCCTACACCTACCCTACACCTACCCTACACCTACCCTACACCTACCCTACACCTACCCTACACCTACCCTACACCTACCCTACACCTACCCTACACCTACCCTACACCTACCCTACACCTACCCTACACCTACCCTACACCTACCCTAAGGATTCTTAAATTTTCTAATTTTTTTTTTTTTTTTTTTTTTTTTTTTCATAAGAACCTTCTCCTGACAATAACAAACACAACAAAAAAAGAATTATCGAAATCGGTTCAGCCGTTCACACGTGATGCCGTGACAACGCGAAACGGGTTTCATTTTTATATATATAGATTAATTCTTTTCCTTTATACAGTATTTTTAAATTAGGATTACAATCTTCTATTACTTCGTATGGTCCTATATATAGCGGATCGAATTTACTTACAGTTTGTTCATTTTTAAGTAGTATCATGTCACCAGTACTGTACGTAACAGGGTTGGTGTACAAATCATATTTATTTTTTCTGACATGTTTACTAATAATTAAATTTTGTCTTGCGTCATACTGTGATTTTTGAAGTCTGTATTTGAGTTGTTGTGGATAGTCACAATCGTTATATAGCGGTTCTATATCTGTTGTTAAATTACTTGGTAAATTGCACTGTTTTCCAAACACGAGTTCGTATGGAGTGTATTTAGTTTCTGTATGTATAGTCGTATTAAAAGCAAAGCACCAGTATGGTAGCCATGAACTCCAATTTTGGGGTTGGTTGTCTGTTTGTATGCGAAGGAATGATAGTAAATTTTTATTTATTTATTTATTTGTTTTATAATTTATGTACACACAGAAAAACAGTTGCAGAAATAACATAAAAACTAATAGTACAAAGGTACTGCTTATTTCTTAAGAAATTTCTTCCAGCAGACCTGCGAAAGGAGAAATATAGAAGAAATGTAGACAATAGTGTGTAAGAAAGAGCAAGAGAAAAGGGTATGTGAAGCCTTAAACTAAAATATAGATAAACCTACATAAACATTGTAATTATAATATACTATAATATATACAAATAAATGTTTAATAAATAAATATATTATATACATACATATCACAGTACAGAGGAAAGTTAGTGCTCTTTAAGACGAGTTTTAAAAAGAGAAATAGTTTTCAAATCTCGAATGCTAGGCGGAAGTGAGTTCCACAGTCTTACTGCATGGACAGAGAAAGAGTGGGAATAGTAGCTGGTTTTGTGTGGATGGGATTTAAGGAGGGATCTAAGGTGTGATCTGCAGGGTACGTTACTAGGGCGATCGTAAGTAATTCGCTCACGTAGGTAGGAAGGGTAAGACGGGTTGTGTAAAATATTAAAAAGGAGACATATAATCCGAGTGTTCCTACGAAAACGGATCGGGAGCCACTTGAGCTCCTTGCGAAGATGAGAGACATGATCATACTTACGCAGACCAAAGACGAACCGGATGCAAAGGTTTTGCAGACGCTCAAGCTTGTTTAATAGCTCCTCAGTAGCATCCAGGTAGCAGGCGTCGGCATAATCTATAATCGGCTGAATAATTGTTTGAGCCAAGGAAATTTTAGTTCTCAACGGCAAGAGACCCTGGAGGCGTTTCAGAGAATGAAAAGAGAAATAAACCTTCCGACTGACCTCGTTGACATGCGTACGCCATGAAAGATTGGAGTCAATAATAACACCCAGATCTTTGGCAGTTTCGGCATAGTCAATACGAACGCCATCGATTTTTAGATTTTTATGTGTATTTTCTAAGCCTCCTATTGTTTGGTGATGGTATGGCAGTTGATGTTTTTTGTGTTATTTTTAGTATTTTACACACTTCATTCATTACTTTTGAAACGAACTCCGTACCGCGATCTGATATAATATTTCTCGGAATGCCATAGCGTAGTACAAAATTATTAATGAAAGCCGTCGCCACTGAAATTGTATCCTTATTTATAAGTGGATAAGCTTCTACATACTTACTAAGATCACACTGTAGTGTGAGTATATACTTATAATTATCACTATCCTTACTTAAGGGCCCAACTAAATCTAAAAATACTCTATCGAATGCCGAATGACCTGTATCAGTCAGGACCATTGGCTGTTTTATGTGCCTAAAATGTTTTTGTCGCTGGCATTTATCGCAGCGGTTTACAAACTCCGTGACGTCATATTCTAATTTTGGCCAAAAATAATGGCGTTTTATATTGTTAATCATTCGCCGTATACCGGCGTGGCCGCTACTCGGTAATAGGTGATAGTCATTTAAAATTATACGTATTGTATCGCGATCATTTATAACTTTTACACCTTTTATAATATATAAACGTGGTCCGGACCAATTAGGTGTACTATTTATACTTTGAATTTAATCTTTTATTAACGCAATGTTTTCATTATATCGTACAATGTACACATTATCAAGTTTCATTTGTTTACAGTAATTAGCCAA
This sequence comes from Melanchra persicariae, assembly GCA_947386135.1. Lineage (NCBI taxonomy): Eukaryota > Metazoa > Arthropoda > Insecta > Lepidoptera > Noctuidae > Melanchra > Melanchra persicariae. The sequence goes on from OX376643.1 coordinate 34,406,849, forward strand.
CTCCCGTACAAAGGCATCTCGTGCGCATTGTAATGCGCAAGATGGGTTTACTCTTAGTATACAATTTGATGCATCATAATTAAATAATGTATTTGATTGGTTATTCCATTCGTGTTCATTCACAAACCTTAATTCAATGCGATCCTTCGGTTTTCTAAGCAACTCCATAACTCTTGGGTGATCAGACCAGTCGTTTGTAGATTGCTTATCAACCATAGGGTTGTCCCTTATACCTTGTGCACTTCGTTCACACATACGCTTTTTCTGACCTCATCGCTTGTTATCCGGATACGTGACAAGGCATCTGCAGCTGCATTGTCAGTACCTCGAACATATTCTATTATGTAATCGTACTCTTCTATTATTAAACGGAATTTAGTCAAACGACTAGATGGTTTTGTTTGATTAAATAAATAAAATAATGGTTTATGATCGGTTTTGATAACAAATTTTCTACCATAAAGATATGGTCGGAAATACTTTACTGACCATACGATAGCGAGTAACTCTTTTTCTATCGTGGGGTACCTTAATTCTGCTTTATTTAGACTTCGACTTGCATAAGCAATTGGTCCGTTATCACCATTACATAGCACGGACCCGATTGCATAGCCGGACGCGTCTGTTTGTAATACAAAAGTATTGTTTTCATCGAAGTTGGGATATTGTAATATTGGTGGTGATATTAATGACTCTTTTAGGGATTCGAAGGATTTCTGACACTCATGCGTCCATTCAAATTTTACGTTTTTTTGACATAGTTTGTTAAGTGGTAAAGATTTTGCGGCAAAGTCAGGTATAAACTTTCGATAAAAGTTGACGAACGCTATGAACCTTTTTGTTTCGTCTGCATTTTTGGGCACGGGATAATTTTTTACTATGTTTACTTTCTCTAAATCTGGTTTAATTCCTTCAGATGTAACGACATGTCCTAATAACTGCATTTCTTTTCTTAAGAAATCGCACTTTATTGGATTTAGTTTCAAGTTAACTTTGCGCAATCTAGTTAAAATATCTATTAGGTTTTTATTATGTATTTGTAAATTACGCCCAAAACAGATCAAATTATCCAAATATACAAATAATTTATCATATGCAAGTCCAGACATGGCAATTGTCATTAGACGAGAGAATGCACTTGGGCTTATTTTTAATCCCATAGGTAACCGGGTCATTTGATATTGACCTGAAGGCGTAGTGAATGCTGTATACTTTCTGCTCTCTGGTTTTAATTATTTTGCTTGATAATAAGCTTGTGATAAATCTAATTGTGAAAAATACATCGAACCGGATAAGGAATCTAAAATATCGGTTATGTTCGGAAGTGGAAATTTATCGTCTGTAATTCTAGTATTTAATTTACGAAAATCTATAACCAGCCTCCATTTCTTAGAAGTGTCATCAGATTTTTTGGGTACCAACAATATAGGGCTTGACCACTCACTTTTTGCGGGTTCAATGATCTTTTCAGAAAGCATTTTCTTAACTTGTGCTTCAATTTCCTTACGCTGTGAAAAGGGCAACCTGTACTGTCTAGTACAAACTGGATCAGTGTTTGGTTTTAACTGTATACCTTGTTCATAAAGGTTAGTGGTAGATAATTTATCATCTGGCAGATGAAACACATCCGAAAATTTTGCGCATATGTTTTCGAATGACGACCTTTCTTCATTGAAAGAAAAGAAAGAAAGGAAAAGAGTTTATTTACGCCAAGCATGACGCACACCATAAAAATAAATGGGTATGATGCATTGGTTAGATGACCTAATTTTAAAAGAGAAAACATAGTGCGTACTCTCTCTCCATCAATTTTACTATCCCTTTCAAAGTTACAGATGTCGTAGTCTGATAATAAATGTATTTCCGGTCTAAAATAATTAATATCTACTTGCGCTTCGCGGGTATTTATTATTTGTATACTAATTTGTCCATTGTTTGGTTTACAAATACTTCCAGCTATAAAAACTCCATCGCATAATTGATTCGGTAAAATCACACAGTCTTCGGTAAAATTACTATCTAACATAAATATTTTCTCACATCTAGGTGGTATAGTTATAAAACTCGTTTTGTTTGGCGAGCTATTAATCATGGGCAGTGTTAAATTATTGTCGTTTTTCTGTAAAGTTATCGTGTTATTTTCATAATTCAAAATAGCTTTATATTTGCTCATAAAATCTCTGCCGATTATACCATGTTGTAGACCAGGTACGGTGCATAATATAAAATTTGTGTACAAATTCCTGTCCATTTGCGATCATTGTAACATAAACATGGCCTGATGTTAGTACTTTGCCCCCAATGCCATTTATATAGATGCGTTCCGTTTGGATTGGATTATTCCAACGTGCTACAGTTTCGTATTTCAATACTGATATTGATGCCCCTGAATCTATAAGAAACCCATATTTGGCATCTTGTACTAAGAATTCTACAGAGCTGTTATTGTTACAAGCAAATATAAAATGGTTATCGAAAAAACTGTAATGGTTCAGGAATGTGTCTTTCTGTGTGTTGGGGCGTTTGATTTCGGTCTGTTAAATCGATTCTATTTATGCCATTTTCTATAGCATGCACATTACCACTGCGCGTGAAAATCCGTCTAGGCCTACCGCGAGATGAACCCCGCATGTGACCACGATTGTTGCTGAACTGTTGCTGGATTCTTTGGTTTTGCCTAGGATTATGAAAATATCCTCTACTATTCCCTCTCTGCATAAATCGGTTGTTGTTCGATCGATTAGGACGGCTGTTGTTACCGTAACTATATCCGCGATTTCTAAATGAGTTGCCTTGGTATCCGACATACACAGAAGCGTCTGAATTTTGCCGACTGCATGATAATTCCTCATCCTTAGCTGCTCTTATAGTATCTTTCAATGTTTCATAATTACGCGCTGCTAAAATAGTGCGGATTTCGCGGTTGCGCAAGCCATCAATAAAGCTTTTAATCGCAATTTTTTCATTTTGGGGCCGTAATATTTTATATGCAGTTTGGTCCTCACCTGCTTGCGCGACCGTCAAATCCACAAAAAGCTGCTCGACCTTGGACCCATATTTTTCTATAGAACAACCGTTTTGGTTGATTTGTGTCAACTCCTTGTGTATTGCTGTACTCGACTTCTTTGTAAGAAGGTGTTGACGCATTTCGATAATAAGCGACTCGCAACTGTCATAAGAGGTAGACAATCTTAATTTAGCATTCTCGTTTAATCTGGTTTTTAATATAAACTTAACTAGCATTTTGTGATGAAGTTGTGAGTGAAGAACTATATAACTCTATGGTATCTATTAAACTTTTCGTGACATTTTCATCACCATTCATAACCGGTAGTAATGCTACGGCAGTTCTATAATTAAAAGCCTCCATATTGTCTACTTCGGTTCTAGTTTCGACTATACACTCGACACTTGGTTGGGAATATATTTTGGAGCAAAAATTTTCTATTTGGGCAAAAGTATTTTTAAATAAATCACAGTATGACTGAATTTCCTGTAATACACTTGTACTTAATTGTTTCTTTTCTATTTGTATTGCTACGGATTTTAAACATTCATCAAATTGACATTTTATTAATGTTGCTTCCTCTAACTTTTGTTTAAGAACAGTCTCCGTCCTTCTAGGGTAACTTAGTTTTTTCAAACTATGTTCAATATTTGTTAATTGGTCATATAATAGGCCAAGGTCATTTGCCATTACCAAATTTAATAAAGAATTTTCCACATGGAAACTGATTATCCTATGATTACATTACAATACACGTATAAAATAATAATAATAAGCTATTAGCCAAATAAACCAGAAACTCCACTCATAACCGTAACGTTACTTTTTGTGTTTCACTTGAATAGATTACAACTCACTACACTTTTCACTATTATTTTCAATCACTTACTGCGGTTTCTGGCCTCTGACACCCGCTTCCTGGCGAGTCTCCTGGCGCTGCTGGCGGCACTCGTAACAAACACGAGTCTCCGGGTGCGGTCGACGGAACGAACGTGACAGGTTTTGTGCGAAAACCTCATTCCTTATCCACGAATGGTGACAATTTCGGTACAGTTTATACACTGCATAAAGTCCGGCGATTCCGAGCAAGGTGCAAATAATAAACATTACGATACTAATGTTTGATAGGTGATATTCCTGTGCAGAAGCCGAATTTGATCCTCCCGATGCACTCTGCGATATAAAAACGTCCTCTTTTTCTACATTTGATCGGCACATTTTAGTCATCAAATTAAAATATCACTGTTATAGAAAAATAATTCACTTATCATAGTTCACTAATCAAGTTACGCGACCGAACTCGGCACCCGTCTCAAATGGCAGGGTCGCCATGTAAGGTTGTCGGTCCAGGATGATGATTTAAACAAGTGCCTTCATTGGAATCTCGTTTATTACTGCCAAGATTATAGAATACACACACATAAGTCTTACACACTACAGCCACCAGCGCCCTGTTTTTGTTATGCATGGGCAAACGAGGTAAGCGTGGTCTAAGTTCAGGCGGCGTGTAGCGATATTCTCGAATAGCACACTCCAAAGCACTCCTCAATTCGTCATTGCACTGGGTACTTACGTTTGTAACCCTGTCATTACTATCCTCGTCAGCGTTGCTGGGTATTTGGGCTGACTGTGGTGGTGCCACAGTCTGGGACGGAGGAATAATGACATGGCCACACATTTCAGTTCGGAGGCGATCAAGCACACTGTCATCCAACATACGGTTACGCTGGATGACGCGCACCTGATCCGACAGTCGTTGCGCCGAAACGTTGACCGCTGGTTCAAGTACCTGAAACAGAGAGAGCATCCGACCACGGTGCGCAGTCAGGTTGTTTCCCCCCTCTGTAGCCCCATAGTATAAAACATGAGCCCACCTTACAACATTAACTTGATTGCTGTACCAGTAATCAAAAACATTAACGATCTCCACGGGGAGTGAGGTGGCCCTCAGCTTCTCCCAAAGATGTTCATAAGACACCATCTCGAAAGCCTTTGATAAATCAAGGAAGCATCCATAAACTGGAGTCTTCCTGTCCGTATAGTACCGGACAGTATGCTTAAGACACAAAATTGCCGTTTCCGTAGATAGTCCGGCTTTGAAACCGAACTGTGCATCACTAATTTTTAGGTGTTTACATAATACTTGATCCAGCATACTGTCCAGCACCTTAGCTACAGTGGTGGCTAGCGAGATGGGTCTATAGTTTGAGGCATCCGAGGGGTCACCTGTCCTATTCTTGATTACTGGCACAACAATAGCTTTCGTGCACTCGTCCGGTATGTACGAGTGTCTCATACAAAAAGTGAAAAACATAGATAACACTCTAGGCAAATGTACACCAGCATGCCTCAGGTGCTCAATGCTAATTCCGTCATGTCCAGGGGACTTACCCCTCGTCATCTTACTGATAGTGGAAGCAACTTCTTTAGTAGAGAAACTTACAGATGGTAACGTAATCGACTTCCGACAATCTGCCTTGAGCACCCGCGGCGACACAGGCGGACGAACAGATGGCACTATTTTAATTTTATCAACAAACATATTAGCAATATGACTCGACTCACCGAAGCCGTCAACGCTGAGAGGGTGTACGGTCGTGGATTAAGCTTGCTGGTCTCCTTCCAAAAGCTTTTAAAGCTCTTCTTCGCATGCTGTGTGGCCAGAACGTCCATCCTTATCTGCTCAGCGTTATTCTGACACCATTTTAGTTTTGATTTAAAAATACGACGAGTCTCTGTCATTTTATCGTACACTGGTCCAGTACGCGGTCTTCCCAGTGACAATCACAACTGAAACTGAACACGCGCTTCTTTATGTGCTGGATAAACATGTCTGTTCCAGCCCACAACACACTTTTTATGGGATCGAAATTTACGATCAAAGCCATCCACGGCCGCTTCACTTAATATATGAATAATATTAGAGTACATTTTGTCAATCACTGATCTATGTTCCACCTTGTCACATAAGCCATCACAACAGTGACTCAGTTCTGCGGGAAAATCCACGTCCCGAAGTTTAACATTACAAAACTTGTGATAATGCTCAATTTGTTTAATATCCCTATTACCCCATAGAACTTTATTACAACTTACTTCATTTAATTTATAATGAGGTCTCAATACATCTAAGCTACAAGTAATCTCTACGCCAGATGGTCAGACCAAGATGAGTCATAGTTGCACCTTCACATCTACAACCGACTGCCTGGCAGCCTCAGTCACTACGCAGTGATCAAGCCAGCGAGTGGTTCCGTGAGCGTCGCTTATAAAAGTGAAGGCACTACCTAACTTCTCGGTGTCTATACATGACCATAGTTGGTCACAACAGAATCTTTTTAGTACTCTGCCGAACCGCTCACCTGGATGAGCATTATAGTCACCCAGCATATAAACCGACGCCACTTGTGTATTTTCTATGATTGAACTCATCTCACTAAGACATTCAGTAAATTGAATTAGATTGTCCATTAAGTCCACAGGCATATACACAGAGAACACTACAAATGATCGGTTCTTAACACTCACTTTTATTGCCGAAAGCCGCACACTATTCGTTTCAAGCACTGTCACAGAATCGAAGGCAACCTTCCTCCACAGTAATGCTACGCCGCCATAAGGTCTGCCTCGTATTATGTCAACAGACGTGTCAATAGCAGACTTGCCCGTAAACCCAAACTCGTCACTAATCTTCCCAAGGACAGCTAAGTCATGTGGAAATAGCCAGGTTTCTTGCAAAGCCACAATATCGGCTTGTTTACATAAAGATTGCACGTAGTCCATCGAACGGGTTACAGACTTACAATTATAACTAAAGAATTTACTACTTAGCTGTGTATCCATGTTATTTATTTATTGCGTGCTTATCATGACTAGCTCGAAAACCGGTTGGTTTATCACCCATATTCATGAACCGTCTGAAAGTTATTCCAGATGGCCACAAGTTATTATCTAAGAAAACGCCGATTTTGTGTGCAGTAACCGAGATTTTATAAGAATTATAATCCTTTGGTATTTTCATCTTTATTTTCACAGGCGATACCCTCCCTCTCTTTAGTTTTATCATAAATATATTCCACAATATGAGATTCTATAACGTCCTTGTGTACATTCGAAACAAATAACGGTACCTTGGTTACTGCTGCCTTAAATTTACAACTTGGATCCAATGTGGCCTTGCCCTTATTTCCAATAAATTTATTTGTGAACCGTCTATTCTGTACAACAATCCATTCATCACTATTTTTAGCTTTCAGCCACTCATCTCCATTCCCAGCCATTTCAGCGAAAGAAATCTTTCTAGCCGTACGAATCTCAGCGGTTTGTTTACATTTATGCGAACGCGCCGCTTTCGACGCTGTCGTCCCGCTCGCACTATTGATAACGATAGTTGAGTTATCATACACACTACTCGACGTACGTTCCAAGTCGTGATCATTACGCTCAGATAGATAATCGGGAGCGCATGTTTTCACCAAGTGCTGCTCGTCGACTTGCATGTTGTTTTGCCCAGGAGACGAAGTCATACTACTAGACAAGGCCATGAAAGGTGTACCACTAGGAATGTCGTCACATACACCCATAACAGACTTATCGGTAGGCAATGGGCTAACCGATTCTCGTTACAACAAATAATAATAATAATAATAAGAATCTGTGGCTCGCCTGTCAACGCACTGACACGAATTTTTTCTCGTCCAATTTTAACTATTTTTATTTCACAATTTATCCATATTTATCCCTAACTACAATAGAAAATGCAAATACCAAAGAAGAAAAAAAAAAAAACAAATAGATGTGTGACACAAACAGTGATCGAACAATGAAATATACCGACGAACGATAAAAATACAAATGTTGACAAGAGCCGCAGCTCGACGAGCACGCCCACCACCTCCGGCCTCGTCGCTCAGCTCCGCCCGCCTCGCCGCCGCCGGAACCCAGCCCCACCGTGAGTGCTGTGACACCGGCCGTGGCAGTCGCGTCGAGCTCGAGCGACGAGTACTTCTCGCCGCCCACGACGCCACCACCTCCACGTCGACGGAGAGTACGCCGGCCGCCGGACGGTTTAGGACCTCGAGGCCCACCGGCCTCTGATAGGGTCCCAGCTCCCGGCGGAAGTGTGCAGCGCATGCGATGGACACAATCCATCAACGAATACGTCATGCGCGCATACTGTGGGGCTACAGAGGGGGGGGCCAACCTGACTGCGCACCGTGGTCGGATGCTCTCTCTGTTTCAGGTACTTGAACCAGCGGTCAACGTTTTGGCGCAACGACTGTCGGATCAGGTGCTTGTCATCCAGCGTAACCGTATGTTGGATGACAGTGTGCTTGATCGCCTCCGAACTGAAATGTGTGGCCATGTCATTACTCCTCCGTCGCAGACTGTGGCACCACCACAGTCAGCCCAAATACCCAGCAACGCTGACGAGGATAGTAATGACAGGGTTACAAACGTAAGTACCCAGTGCAATGACGAATTGAGGAGTGCTTTGGAGTGTGCTATTCGAGAATATCGCTACACGCCGCCTGAACTTAGACCACGCTTACCTCGTTTGCCCATGCATAACAAAAACAGGGCGCTGGTGGCAGCTCTGGATTCGCAGTTGTCAAATTATTTTGATGACTGCGAAGACCTCACTGATGCACACTCGATAATGTACTGCGCGGCTGTAGCGGCATGTCGTGTAGCTCACGTCAAAATAACCAAGGACAGAGTTACACGACCAAAACCAGCCGTACCGGCCTGGCAGTGCAGGATCGAGCGTCGTATCGGTGCGTTAAGCGGCAAACTGATCTGCTTCAGGGAGGGCAACACTCGCCCTAGAGTGATGCGTTTTGTGAGACGGGCGTTTTCGGGGACTGATATCAGTCCCCAAGACTATATGTCCTGTGTCACAGAGCACATCGACTTCCTGAAGCAGAAGGTGTATGCATGGGCAAACCGTATTCGTAGGTATAGGCGGCGAGTGGAGCGATACACCTTGAATCGCACATTCCGAAGTGATGAAAGGTGGGTATACAGGGCTTGGGAGCGACCGGAACAAGGTGTGACTGACACGCGCCTGCCAGAAGATGACGCCATGTTCTCATTCTGGCGCAGCATCTGGTCGGTGCCTGTTAGTCACACCGAAGGAGATTGGATTCGAGAAGTCGAAGGAGCATGCGATTCATTACCCGAAATGGGGGCAATCACAATTAGCCCCCAAGATGTAGCCCGTGCAGTCCGTCCGTTGCCTGACTGGAAATCTCCAGGGCCGGACGGACAGCACAACTTTTGGGTTAAGTGGTTACTTGGGTCGCATGTTCGTTTGGCGTCTCTATTCCAAACTGCCTTGGAGTCCGGCTCGCTGCCCGAATTCCTTACCACAGGAGTTACCCACCTGCTCCATAAATCTGGTAGCACCGCGGAACCCAAAAACTATAGACCGATAACGTGTTTACCGACGGTCTATAAGGTTCTTACATCCATTTTGAGAGCTAAAATTAATAATCACATTAGCAGCAATAACATCATGTCTGCCTCTCAAAATGGATGTAGGAATGGGTCCCGCGGTACTAAGGAGCTACTCCTCATTGATACGGCCATTAGCCAACAGGTTCGGCGTTCCCGAAAGGATCTGTCGACATGTTGGATAGACTATAAGAAGGCCTATGACTCGGTGCCTCATACATGGCTCATGAGGGTGCTAGAATTGTATAAAATTGATGCAACGCTACGCACCTTCCTGACGTCATGTATGGGGCAATGGAGGACAGTCCTTCGCTATCCAGGATGTCGAAATATCCAGAGGAATAGCGAACCGGTTAGGATCGAGCGGGGTATATTTCAGGGCGATAGTTTGAGTCCGCTTTGGTTTTGCCTAGCCTTGAATCCTCTCAGCACATTGCTGGAGAATTCAGGACTAGGCTATCGGTTGAAGAGAGGTTGTCAGGTTATATCTCACCTCCTTTACATGGATGATCTGAAACTCTTTGCCTCCAGTAATCTGCAACTGATGGAGCTACTGAAGGTAACTGAAACTTTCAGTAGTGCCATCAGGATGGAGTTTGGTGTGGACAAATGTGCGGTCATGCATGTAAAGCATGGAGAGATAATGGAATCCGTGGGATCGCAACTCTCAGATTTCATAAACCTGAGATCCCTCTCTCCAACCGAAACTTACAAGTATTTGGGTATGTCGGAAGCGTTAGGCATCAGTGTTACTGACATGAAGCATTCGTTGAAGGAGCGCTTCTTTGGCCGCCTGAAGAAGGTTTTCAACAGCCTTCTGTCGGGCGGAAACAAGGTGCGCGCTTTCAACGGATGGGTCATGCCGGTATTGATGTACTCTTTCGGCGTACTCAAATGGACTCAAACGGAACTTGACGCCCTGGATAGGCGGGTTCATACACTGCTAACTGCACATCGAATGCATCACCCACGGTCGTCGGTAATGAGACTGTATATCCCGCGAAAATGTGGAAGTCGAGGCTTTCTAAGTGCTAAGACTATCCACAATCGCGAGATATGCAGTCTCAGGGAATATTTCCTAGCTGTCGACGTGGGTATGCATCGACATGTAGTGGCGGTGGACAAGGGACTCACCCCGCTCTCCTTGGCAAATGAGAACTGGCGCAAACCTGCAGTGCTTGACACCAACGATCGCAGGGCGGTATGGCAGAGTAAGGAACTTCACGGAAGCTTTTTCCGGGCCCTACACGGGCCCGACGTGGATCAATTAGCGTCCGTAGCCTGGCTACGGTTTGGTGACCTCTTTGGGGAAACCGAAGGTTTTGTCTGTGCAATTATGGACGAAGTTATCATGACGAAAAACTACCGGAGATTTATTGTGAAGGACGGCACGGTTGACATATGTCGGGCATGTCACCGTCCGGGAGAATCAATTCGCCACATTATCTCTGGTTGTTCTCGTCTTGCTAATGGAGAATACTTGCATAAACACAACCTTGTACCCAGGATTATCCATCAGCATTTTGCTCTGAAATACTCTCTTGTGGAATCGGAGGTTCCGTACTACAGGTATGTGCCCGACCCAGTTCTCGATAATGGCAGTATCACATTGTACTGGGATCGGTCCATCATCACTGACAGGACTATTATTGCAAATAAGCCTGATATAGTGGTGGTGGACCGAATCGAGAGGCGTGCAATGATTGTAGATATCACCGTTCCGCATGACGAGAACCTCGTGAAAGCCGAGAAAGATAAACAAATCAAATATCTTGACTTGGCTCGCGAGGTTGTCGACATGTGGGATGTGAATTCGGCAATCATTGTACCGATAGTCGTGTCAGCCAACGGCTTAATAGCCACGAGCCTCGACCAACATCTTAGGAGGCTTAGGAGGCTCTCGTTAGGCAGCTGGATCAAGGGCTTGATTCAGAGAGCAGTACTTCTGGACACGGCTCGCATCGTTAGGAGGTTCCTCTCTCTGGAGCCCTGACCGCCGGTAGCTTGGACCCTGTTCCCGATACCGGTGGGCTACTATTTTATACATTTTTAAATAATTTTGTAACTTTGTATTTTAATATTTAAAAATGTATTTTATATGTATGTACCTTAAATAAAGGAAATAATAATAATAAAAGCTGGCAACTCTGACTGTCAAGCCAAATTTTTATTTCGTTCTCGCAATTTTATTTCAAAGAAAATTAGTTTTCAGCCTTTTACATGCACAATTTTTACAACAGAAGTGCACAGGAATCAAACAAACCATTAGAAACTCAAAAACTACAAAAACCTAATAAATTATGAAGAAAATGAAAATTAAACCACCGACCAATGACATATGTCATGATGTCATGTAAGGAATAACAAAATGATAATGAACGAAATTGAAATTATTGGATGATGATAACAAGAGCAGCATCGCGACGCGCACGCTCACCACCCCCGGACTCGTCGCTCAGCTCCGCCTCGCCGCCGCCAGACATCGGATCACCAGTGGTGTCATCGGCGGCTGCCAAAGAGATTTAAAGATACAATAGAGCGGCTATCAGAAGAAATGTCATAGAAAAACTGTGATCCCCTACCTCAGTGACGCCATCTGACTTTGAATAGCAAACATACGAATTAAATGTATAAATTCAGCTATCACTCGGTAGATGTCCAGTCAGTTATAGGGATGTTAACAGCCATTTAGGTATTAGGGATCGACTATCGATAATAAAAGTTGTCAATTTTTCTTCACATTGGAAAATATTGAAACTAGGTAATGCCAAAAAAAAATGCAGCAATTTCAGTGCGTATTATTTATTGGCATTTTTTTTTTCATTTAAATTACCTACTATATCATTACAAGTTACTAGCTTTTGCCCACGACTTCGTACGCGCAATCCCGTTGTTTACCCGTTCGCCCATCCGCATATAGCCTTTCTCATGACTGACTATTATATACAAAATAATTTTCCAAATCCGACCGGTAGTTCCAGAGATTCAGAACTTACTAGGGTTGCGTAGAGCCTGCCAGCGGTTGCGGATTTGTTCGAAAGAGGGCAGATTATAAGGAGGACACGGATAGGGTTTAGTCAATAAGAGTCTGACACTCCTTTTCGCTCCACCCAGAGCGGAAGAAGTCATTTCATGATTTACCATCCATAAAAAAATCCAGAGATTAGCGCGTGCAACCAAACAAACAAACAAACAAACGAGCGAACGTTACGGCAGTTAATTAAGGTTGGTGTAGTACGTGTAAATTACACTTTAAATTATTCAAATCGGACCTTTCGTTTAAAAGTAACGACGGGTATAAAAATGCTCTAAGTAAAGAAAATGTTGCGGTTTAAGGGGATTGGAGAGAATCTTAATGGTTCTTTAAGTTGAAACACGGCATTTAATGATTTTGATAAGAATAACAAATGTTTGGAATTTTCGAAAATAAACCCCTTTTCTATGGAAATCATCAAATGACTCCTCCCGTTTTGGGCGGAGCGAAAGGAGTGTCAGACTCTTACTGACTAAAACCCAACCGTGCTCCTCGTAGTGCCCTTTGCTTTCCAGGGCCGCGATAACTCTTACGAACAAAATCCGCAACCCTGGCAGGAAAATAAACCCCTTAAGGGGTGAAAAGGTGTGATAAAGTTTTTAGGGGAGGACATTATTGCTTGCTTCAATTTACGTGGAAATAAAAGTGGGATAGGTAATGGCAACAGATCTAAAATTTTTTGCATAATCAACTCCAGTCGGGGTGAACGGGGTGAACAGTTGCGCTGATTCTGAGACCACAGAATCAACAGCAGAAATGGCTGGGTAATTAATGAAAATCGTTGTGCTCAATTTTCCAAAACTAACCTATAAAAGAGGGTAAAGGTGATGTTTGTGGAGTATCTACTAAATCCGCGCGGACGAAGTGCTATTATTATATTGTTAGGTTAATTTTTGCGATTTGTCGTAAACAAGTTGCCTGGCAACCTGTATACAAGCAGTTGCGCCCGCACGTGTGTCCTTACACAGACGTGCGTTGCTATTCGTTTTCGAGTAGCCGCGGGCCCGACGAAGCTCCGCTCACTAGGAGCAACCAGCGGGGACGTAGCGACTGCCAACAAGGCTCTGCCCTTTTCTTTGCCGGATTTCGTTGAGTAAGGTTGTCTAAGTGGTGATCGGCACTGTTTGCAATAAGTCGTAATTATTCCTTGATTATTTTTGTGTGTATTATTGCGTGTGTTATTCTTTTGTATTATTGCGTGTGTTATTATTTCGTTTGGAAGTGATGATTATTTGTTAATTCGTTTTCAAAGTAATTAAATTGATGTAAATCAGCTGTAAAGCTAGTGTTTTTTTTAAACAGAATCCTCCTTCGGGTTCTAAATAATTATATTATTTTATAATTTTATCGATAAAAAAATCGACAAACATCATTAGGTACATCTCTTACAAAGCAAGGTTAAACTATTCGTCAAAAGAGGGCGTATTTTACAAAATTAGCAAATTTTCTAGAACTTATTATGAAAATTATTGAATTTTAATTAATTACCGAGTAAATGCAAAAAATACCAACGAAAATAAACCAAAATTAGGTCCAGTCATTTTACCGTATCTAGATTTGCAATATCGTAATGCGCAACTCGGCATGTTTTCTCAGTAAATTAATTTTCTTTTGGTGGATTGAGTGGACATAAATACGAGGTGTCATGCAGGGGTGTCACACTAGACTGAGCGACTTTTAACCACTAGGACATAAGTATTGGATTACGATTTTGTTCGCTATGTCCTGTCTATTGCTAGTATAAATTTAATGTCTTTGGCGGCTGCAGTCGCGTCGAGCTCGAGTGACGAGTATTTCTCTCCGCCGACGTCGCCAACACCTGTGCGTCGGCAGGGGAGAGGCCGGCCACCGAGAGGCTTGGGACCTAGGGGCCAACCGGCCCCGAGCCGGGTCCCCGCTACCGGTGGTTGTGTGCAGCGCATGAGATGGAACGTCAGTCCATGAACGAGAACGTCATGCGCTCATATTACGGGTCTACAGAGGGGGGAACTAACCTCACTGCGTACCGTGTCAGGATGCTGTCTCTGTTTCAGGACCTGGAACCGGCTGTGAACGTCTCGGCCCAACGATTGTCGGATCAGGTGCGAGTCATCCAACGTAGTCACAAGTTGGACGATGCCGCACTTGATAGGCTGCGCTCAGAGGTACTAAACAACCTTATCATCTCGACCCCGACACAGGCCGTGGTACCGGCGCCAACCAGTGGCGCAATCATACCGCGGCCCAATAATAATAGTGATGAGGTAGATGATAGGGTTGTCACGGTAAGTAGCCAGTGCAACGATCGACTGAGGAGCGCGCTGGAGGATGCGCTTCGCGAGTATAGATCAACTCCTACCGATCTTAGGCCCCGATTACCACGGTTACCTATGCACAGAAAGAATAGGGCGCTGGTGTGTGCCTTAGACTCGCTGCTGCAGAACATCTTCGAAAGCAGCGAGAACCTCGTTGATACGCACTCAATCCTGTACTGCGGGGCTGTTGCGGCATGTCGTATAGCAAACGTCAAGTTTCCAAACTGTGACGAGGCTATACGACCAAAATCTGCTGTACCAGCCTGGCAGTGCAGGATCGAGCGGCGTATCGATGAGGCTAGGGCACTCATCGGCAAACTATACTGCTTCAGGGAGGGCAATACAAGACCACGTGTGATGCGCTTTGTGAGGCGGGCGTTTTCGGGGACTGGAATCAGCCCTCGAGAATATACGTCCCGTGTCACAGAGCGTATCGACTTCCTGAAGCAGAAAGTTTGTGCATGGGCAAACCGTATTCGGCGGTATAAGCGGCGGGTTGATCGATACTCGCAGAATCGCATGTTCCAGAGCGATGAAAAGTGGGTATACAGAGCTTGGGAGCGACCTGAACAAAGTGTGACGGACGTGTGCCGACCGGATGATATCGCCACGAGTACATTCTGGTGAAACATCTGGTCGGTGCCCATCTGTCATGCCGAGGGTGACTGGATGCGCGATGTCGAGCGCGTGTGTGAAGTTTTTCCACAAATGAAAGCTATTTCCATCACACCATTAGATGTAGCCACAGCAGTCCGTCCATTACCGAACTGGAAATCTCCAGGCCCGGACGTACTGCACAACTTCTGGCTTAAGTGGTATAGCAGCTCACACACGCTCCTGGCATCTCAATTCCAGTCATCCTTGGAGTCTGGGTCGCTACCACAGTTTCTAACAACTGGCGTTACCCACCTGCTCCATAAGACTGGTAGTCCCGCGGAACCCAAGAATTATAGACCGATTACTTGTTTGTCGACGGTCTATAAACTTCTTACATCCATTCTGAGAGTGAAAATTAATGATCACATTGACACTAATTCAATTATGTCCGCCTCTCAGACTGGATGTAGGAAGGGGTCCCGCGGCACTAAGGAGCTACTCCTCATAGACATGGCCATAAGCCAACAGGTTCGTCGATCCCGCAAGGATCTGTCGACATGTTGGATAGATTACAAGAAGGCCTATGACTCTGTGCCACATACATGGCTCATGAGGGTGCTGGAGTTGTACAAAATAGATGCAACTCTACGCACCTTTCTTGAGTCATGTATGAGGCATTGGAAAACGGTCCTTCGCTATCCAGGATGTCGACCGATTCAAGGGAACGATGAGCCTGTATACATTAAACGGGGAATATTTCAGGGCGACAGTTTGAGTCCACTTTGGTTCTGCTTAGCTCTGAATCCTCTTAGCACACTGCTGGGGGATTCAGGTCTAGGCTATCGGTTGAGAAGAGGTGGTCAAACCATATCTCACCTTCTTTACATGGATGACTTGAAACTCTTTGCCCCCAACAATTTGCGACTGATGGAGCTACTGAAGGTAACTGAAACTTTCAGTAGCGCCATCAGGATGGAATTTGGTGTGGACAAATGTGAAGTCATGCATGTAAAGAAAGGGGAGATTACGGAATCTGAGGGAATTCAACTCTCGGATTCCATACAGGTTAGATCCCTCAGCTCGACCGAAACCTATAAGTATTTGGGTATGTCGGAAGCGTTGGGCATTAACGGTACTGACATGAAACAATCGCTGAAGGAGCGCTTCTTTGGCCGCCTAAAAAAGGTTTTGAACAGCCTTTTGTCGGGCGGAAATAAGGTGCGCGCCTTCAACGGTTGGGTCATGCCGGTATTAATGTACTCTTTCGGCATACTCAAATGGACTCAAACTGAACTC
Organism: Melanchra persicariae; assembly: GCA_947386135.1. NCBI lineage: Eukaryota > Metazoa > Arthropoda > Insecta > Lepidoptera > Noctuidae > Melanchra > Melanchra persicariae. Next base: position 34,423,533 of record OX376643.1, read on the forward strand.
GACGCCCTGGATAGGAAGGAGGGTCCGTACACTGCTGACTGCAAACCGGATGCATCACCCACGATCGTCGGTGATGAGACTGTACAGCTCGCGGAAGTGTGGAGGTTGAGGCTTTTTAAATGCTAAGACTCTCCACAACCGCGAGATGTGCAGTCTCAGAGAATATTTTCTCAAAGTCGATGTGGGTATGCACCGAGATGTGGTCGCAGTGGACAAGGGACTCACCCCGTTGTCCATGGCTAAAGAGAACTGGCGCAAACCTGTGATACTTACTACAGATGACCGCAAGGAGGTATGGAAAGGCAAGGAGCTTCACGGGCGCTTCTATGGGGCTCTCTATGGGTCCGATGTAGATTTCTCAGCGTCCGTGGCCTGGCTACGTTTCGGTGATCTCTTCGGAGAAACTGAAGGTTTTGTTTGTGCAATTATGGACGAAGTTATCTTGACGAACAACTACCGGAGGCATATTATGAAGGACGGGACGGTTGACGTGTGTCGGGCATGTCACCGTCCGGGTGAGTCCATCAGACATATTATCTCTGGTTGTTCTCGTCTGGCTAACGGCGAGTACTTGCACAGGCATAACCAAGTGGCTAGGATTATTCATCAGCAACTTGCTTTGAAATACAAACTTGTGGATTCTGAGGTACCGTATTACAAGTATGTGCCCGACCCAGTTCTCGAAAATGACCATGTCACGTTGTACTGGGATCGGTCTATCATCACTGATAGGACTATCATAGCTAACAAGCCCGATATAGTGGTGATAGACCGATTAGCGCGCCGCACAATGATAATCGATGTTACCATTCCACATGACGAGAACCTCGTGAAAGCTGAGAAAGAGAAACAAATCAAGTATCTTGACTTAGCGCACGAGGTTGTCGACATGTTGAATGTGGACTCGGCTGTCATTGTGCCGATAGTCGTTACGGCCAATGGCTTGATAGCCAAAAGCTTCGACGACCACCTGTCGAAGCTGGCGTTACGCAGTTGGGTAAAGGGCCTGATACAGAAGGCAGTACTCCTCGATACGGCTCGTATTGTGAGGAGGTTCCTTTCTCTGGAGCCCTAACCACCGGTAGCTTGGACCTCGCTCCCGACACCAGCGGACTACTATTTTTTATATTTTTAAATGTTTTTTTTTATTGTTTTTATAGAAATATTAAAAATGTAAAATATATGTGTATGTCAATGAATGAAGAGAATAAGAATAATAATATCTTGGGACAATCAACACACCGCCATCTGATCCCAAACTAGTCAGAGCCTGTACTATGGCAACCAGACAACTGATAAACACTTATATATTTCTAAATACATACATATTATAGATAAATTACACACCCAGATACAGAACAAATAATCGTACTCATCGCACAAAGATTTGTCCTGTGTGGGAATCGAACCCACGACCTCCGTCCTAGCAGTCAGGGTCACTAACCACTAGACCAACAGGCCACCAACATGACTTTGAACTGTGTCAGTTGCGCTTTGAGTACTTTGAATATTGGGCGATAATGTTTCTACCGCTCCAATGTCCATGTACCCTCTTCTGTTCATCAAATTCTGGTTTATAAATTTATTTTCTAATTCATCCACCGATTTTGTGGTAGCATAATTTTGTTCCTGCACATCTAATTTCAGTCTAACAATATCTTTTAACAATGATGATACGTCTACGTTATCGAAAGTCACAGGTAGAGGACAGACAGGAGTTTATTTAATTCTCTCGCCACGATAATGGGGACTGTATCAGGATCCGTATCTTTAAAAACAGCTATAATATCCTCCAGATCTCTTTGGATTTTCCCATCCTTTCTTCTAGATATATTGCGCTTGTTAGTTTTTATCGTGTCGAAAAGCAAAGCTTTCGCCTTTTCAACTTCGGCCACGGTAAACGCAGATGAACATATTCGCACCATACTTTCATTGTCCATAGTGTCAATCTTATTTTGCAAATAAGACAACAATTCACTTATTACAATGTTGCAACTCGCACATTTCACTGTTTTCGATTTTATCGACATTTTTCGCTACGATCGGTCACTGACCTCGCGCGCGCACACTCAAGACCGCGGACCAAGCGCGACTGATGATACAATGATTAAAACTATTTGTCTATGGATTATTAGAGTCTATGGATTATTAAAACCTATTGTGGGTAGGTTGACTGGTTTGAATAGAATCTTCGAGAGGCCTGGAACGGTTGTGCTTCGCGCCGATTTAAGCTCGTGGCAGAAGGAGCTTGATGGTTTCGTTGTGACGAGAACCTGTTGCTGGCAGCCGGCGTATCGCGATCGATGGAGTTGCTGCCTATATTGCCTAATTAGTTTTCGTTCCTGAATGTGCCCGAGGTAAGCCCCTTGTGGTTTTCTGTTCCGTTTCCCTCCCGAGGTTCTCGTGCGTGTTTCTGATTAGGGGGATTGTATTGTTACAGATCTGGCTCTTTTAACTAGCCTGAATATCCTGAATAGCCTATTTTCCTGAGGACGGACGCTGAGAGACGTGTCGTCCTGTTGTGTGCTGAGGTCAGACCAGACGAGGGTGGATGGCGTGCCGACCCATGTGGTATGATACACATGATATGACCATCGTCCATGGAAATAACCAGGTACAGACGACGTTCGTTATATTTCGTTCCGGATCAACATCCTTCCCCGCAGGACACGTCATCGTGCGGTCTACCCGTGTTTTGTCACGTGTAGCCGATGCCAAGGGGTCTTTGTTCCGCTATTTAACGCTATATGACGATAAAGCTAAAAGACTGATCTGATAGTCTGCTAATGTTAAATGACTAAAACAGTCATTTAACATTAGCAGACTATCAGATCAGCTAATGCTGATAGAAGTTACTTTATGTCAAGGTACATTTTGAGAGAGAGAGTGTGAACCTTTTGTTCACTAAGGATAGAAAGATCTAGGTAATTGAATGGTTGCTACTTGCTATACTTTAAAGCATATTATAACATGTTTATTTTCTGCACCAAGCACACCTAGATATATTATTCATAATTGCTTATTCGGTTGAGCTAGAAGTTGCTAGCGGTTCACCTCACGAATCCATTCAAGCGACCCTAAGAGTATTTATATATATTATTTCTCATGCACATTTTCCCACTCTGGTGCACCTTGGTACGGAGACGGGGTGTTCCAGAATTGGAATTGTGCTACAGGGTTTAGGGATAAGACAGAAAACTTGTGTATTTGATGTAAGTACCTACTTATGGTTTGATTACCCTCTCCAGTTCGCCCTATAAATGATGCAATAGATACAATGTTGGTACATCCGCACAACATCAGTGAATTGGCTACTTTTTTAAATGAAAATTTACCCAAGTTAGTGACAGATCAAAAACAGGCTTTTGATGCAATTATTGACAGCGTAACGAATAATACAGGAAAAATATTTTTTTGGACGCCCCAGGAGGCACAGGAAAAACATTCCTCGCTAATTTAATATTAGCACATGTTAGGCAATCCGGGAAAATAGTTCTGGCAGTGGCTTCTTCTGGAATTGCGGCTACTTTATTGAGCGACGGTAAAACTGCGCACTGTACCTTCAAGCTCCCATTGACAGTTTCATTGGAGCAACAGTCGGTATGTTCGATACGCAAAAATGGGCCCATTGGTTGGTCAGTTGTTACAGAATACGTCGTTGATAATGTTGGACGAATGTACCATGAGTCATAGAGCTCATGTTGAAGCAGTGGATCGAATACTTAAGGACTTGAGAAACTCAGTCGCTGTCATGGGTGGTGTCACTTTTTGTGTTTGCAGGTGACTTTCGCCAGACACTTACCGTCGTCACAAAAGGGACACGTGCGGACATCATACAGGCATCTAAAATCATCGCCTCTATGGAGTATAATTCAAACTTTAAAGGAGATTGCCCGACTTGTAAGGAAAGCTGGGTCCCAGTGGAAAATTGTTGTGCCCAGATGATTTTTATTTTAAATAATAGTATAAACATAGTATTTTCATAATCAGAAACCATTTTTCATTTATTCACCCTGGGTCAAGAGATATCATCGTTTTTATGTTGTAAAAATCTAGGTTATAATTAGAAATTGACATTGACATTTCCTCCATATTCTATTTAGATGAAGTACCTACCTACTTCTATTAACTATCCTATACATCACTATGAGATTATGTCTCTATTACTTAATGTAGTACATACGATAGCAGCACAGTAAAAAGACTCATAGATGGTGTAGAATTGACGTTTAAATATGATAAAAAAATGTATTATTAGTTAACACCGCTGTCTTCACCACTGGACTTTCATAATTAACGTTATTGATAGGTAGTTCATGTCTAAGTATCAAAGGAAATAAAACAAATCAAAACATGAATAAACCATTTTATTCCTCATTAAATATGTCGTCCAAGAATTGAGCTGGAGCACTTACATTGTTGAAGCGGCCCCAGCTCAGATAGCACAACACCCTACTGTACGGTTACCAACTAGACAGTTACAATAGTAAGCAATGATACAATCTAAAGTATTTGCCCGATTTTCATCTTTACTTAACAATAAATAAGAGTAATAAGTTTTATTGCTCACATGGCGGGACTTAATTCTAGCCCTTATTAAATAATTATTTTGACCCAATATTAAGGGCAAATCCTCTTCCAAAATATCATTGCTTACTTCAATTTTATAAGTACCATTACTTCTTATGTGCTCCCCATAATAGGATCGCGCCTGTTTTAATTGGTAGGATCCCAATGCAAATCTTCTTAAATCATCTAAACTTAATCTAGGAAAATGGTCTAAATGAGGAGCACTGCTGTCTATGTTTTGGAAAACCGTACGTCTCCTATTGATGTTTTCCCTTTGAATAAATTCCCCTAAATAATTCCTAGTATTTAATCTCGCCTGAGCAATACGTAAGTACTCCACAGCATCAGGCCTGTCTTCTATTTTTGGGTAGAATTTATTCAAAAGAGCACAAGCTATTTTAAAATCATCCATAAGGTGTGTTGATGCTCTGTTAAAATATTCTTGTCGAAAGAGTTTGTAGTCTCTTTTAACCTGACCATTTACTACTTCGACTACCCATCTACACATAGTCACACATCTGGATCTATTCGCTTGGCCAGTTGTCAATTGAAATTCATTTTCCAATAATGACTCGGGCATGTATGTTTTATAATTATAGCTTTCCAATTCAGGGATCACATCTCTAAATCCCCTATCCAATATAAATACGTCCCCCTGTCTAAAAAATGACCGCATTGAACCACTTTCATTACTAAATAGATCACTCATGATTGTTGAGTCATTTTTTGTTGCTTCATAAGGTCCAATGCAATCTAAAATATATCCATCACAACATGTGATTAAAAATGGTTTAACCAAATTGGCATATTTATGGAGACTATATGTCTGTTTCTGGTATTTGTAGTTACTACTGTTATTTATTATCTATGGCTGTATAAAAATAATACCTTTGCCTGCAAACGCCACCTAGCGTTGCAAGTTAATTTTTTAATAAAGCGTCAGTACTGTTACGAGCTTAGGGTTCGTGACAATAAAAATAGCCGATTAAATAACCAAAATGACACTTTAATTAATCAACACTAATTACAACTTTAAACTCACTAATTATAAATCACAATTGCACTACTGATCACTTTAATTCGCAGTCGAAGTTCGCTCTCGAAGTTGTCGCTTGTATCGCAAAATCAATACTGACTCGGTCACAGGCTATGCGGGCCTTATATAGGTCGGCAGATAATTCCAGAACCTTCTAGTATAGAAACATCTAGAAAGTTCGAGTACATACCGGTTCGGACCAACCAGACATCGAAAACTCTAGAATGTTCTAGCATAGAAAAGTCTAGAAGGATCTTGACTCTACTAGTTCTGCTACTCGATACTAGATAGCGCTAGTGGTAACTTTTATCTTTATGTACCCGGCATTAATTCTGGCGCGTAACACTGCCACCTCCTAAGACATGCTCGTCCCGAGCATTATCGGTCCCATAATAACGCGCCAGTCGATCCACATGGACGATCTTAGGAGCACTTCTTTTACCTTTCTGTATGCGGTAGGTTACGTCATTGATTTTCGTCACAATCCGGTACGGCCCGTCCCATTTAGCTTGAAGCTTAGGAGATTTCCCTTTGCTGCGAACTGGATTGTGCAACCACACTAGTGAACCTTCGTCGAATCCTTTATTGTTCATTTTGCGGTCATAACGGGTTTTCATCTTTTCAGACATTTGCTGACCCGATTGTCTGACGTGCTCATAGATGTCATTCATTTTATGCCGCAAGTCATTCGCATAATCGGTTATACTGCGTGGGGCATCAGGTGGTATTCCGGTAATCAGGTCTGCAGGCAGCCGTAATTCCCTACCAAAATTTGCGAAAGCTGGTGTCACTGATGTGCTTTCGTGAACAGCACTTCGGTATGACAGCAAAAACGGTTGTATATGCTTGTCCCAATCCCGTTGCCGATTCTCCACCACTTTTGCCAGGTATCTCTCCAATGTCTGATTAAATCGTTCCACCATTCCATCCGATTGTGGGTGGGATTGTGGGTGGTAAGAAGTTGTTCTCGTTTTATGAGTACCCATAACTCGACAAGTTTCCTGGAATGTTTGGGACTCAAAATTCCTTCCTTGGTCGCTGTGAATCTCCAAGGGTACTCCAAAACGACAGAAGACTTCATGAACTAGTTTATCTGCAACTGTTGAAGCTTCTTGGTTTGGAATGGCGAAGACTTCCGGCCACTTAGTGAAGTAATCCATTACAACCTAACTCTATATTTGAATCAGTGATGGAAGATGTCTTGGCAAAACTTGCAACTGGTAATAAATTAGTAATTATCTGTGGTGACTTTAATATTAATATTTTAGAAAATAATTCAGATAGCAGTAGATTATTAAATCTCTTTAAATCATTCAATTTGTCAAATGTTTTCATAGAACCAACTAGAATAACTACAGCTACTGCTACATGTATAGATAATGTTTTTTGTTGCTGCAACTATTTAGAAAAAGCCATTGTAAATGAGCTCCCTTCAGATCACAGCGGGCTAATGGTATCTTTTGAGTGCAATATACCTATTCAACAAGTGCAAATACAATCCAGACCAATAACATCCGGTAATTTAAATAAATTTAACAACACTTTAATTACCAAGTTAAGTGATCGGGACTTCACAATGAATAATGGTAATATTTTGTATACAGAATTGTTTTCAGTAGTCCAAACTGAGTTTAATAATACTTTTAAAAAGAGAACTAAAACTATTTGCCCTAAGTTTTTATTTAGTGACTGGGCGACTAAAGGACTGAGAATAAGTAGGGATAGACTTTATGAGCTGTATGGCCTTAAGCCATTTATTATGACTGAAACTTTTAATAAATATGTTGCTACTTACTCAAAAATTTATAAAATTTCTTGTAAGGCAGCTAAGGCCTTATATATTAGCAATAAGGTTAAAGCATCAGAAAATAAAATAAAGACGGTTTGGAAGATAATTAATAATGAAACAAAGCGGAACAAAAGACATAATACTGATTACACATTGGAGACTCCTCATGGTCTTATTAGCGATAACAAGAAAGTTGCTCAGGAATTTGTAAATTTCTTTACCAGTATCCCTATTGAAACAACTGAAGCCTTAAACTCCTCGCCTTCGCTGGCTTTTGATTTATTACAGGCCAACGTGTCAGCCTGCCCAACTAAATTTAAGTTTAAACATATAAACCCCATAACAGTACTAAAGGTTTTTAAACAAATCAAGATTAAATTGACAGAAGACCTGTGGGGATTGTCTATCAAAGTATGTACCTCAATTATTGAGACTATAGCGCCGTATTTAGCTTTAATATTTAATTTATGTGTGGATCAAGGAGTATTTCCGGATCTGATGAAATACAGTAAAGTTATACCACTTTTTAAATCCGGGGACAGTAAAGACACAAATAACTATAGACCGGTGTCCGTATTGCCAGTATTTAGCAAGGTATTCGAAAAGGTAATGCTTAATCAAATGCTTAATCATTTTAACACAAATAACATCTTACACGATAAACAGTATGGTTTTACCAAAGAACGTTGTACAACTGACGCCGGTGTCACCTTACTAAAACATATCTTTAATGCGTGGGAAGAGGCGCAAGACGCCATAGGCATCTTCTGCGACCTATCTAAGGCGTTTGATTGTGTAAATCACGAAACATTACTCATGAAGCTCGAGCATTACGGACTAGGCAAAACAGCGTTAAACTTAGTAAAATCTTATTTGAATGATAGACAGCAATTAGTCCAAATAAACGGTGTTAATTCGTCGGGATTAAACGTGAAAATGGGCGTCCCGCAGGGATCGATTTTAGGTCCTTTCTTATTTCTAGTTTATATCAATGATTTACCCCATTTATTGCAAAACCAACTAAACATGGTCTTGTTTGCCGACGATACTTCTTTGATTTTTAAGATAAACAGACGTAGTAATAATCTTGAGGACGTAAATAACGCCCTTCTGCAGGTCCAAAATTGGTTCACTGCTAATAATTTAGTTTTAAATGGGAAAAAAACTAAGTGCATAAGATTTTCTTTACCAAATGTCAAAAGTAGTGATTGTGACATAGTGTTGAACAAGGAGAAACTGGAATTCGTCGATAGAACAGTTTTCCTGGGGATTACGGTTGACTCTAGGCTACAATGGGGTCCTCATTTAACATCTCTTGCAGGACGGCTAAGTTCAGCGGCATATGCTGTTAGAAAAATCCGCCAATTTACGGATGTTGATACCGCGAGATTAGTATATTTTAGTTACTTTCATAGTATCATGTCTTATGGTATTTTACTATGGGGACGGGCTGCAGACATCGAGTCTATTTTTATTCTGCAGAAAAGAGCTATAAGAGCGATATACAATCTCCGCCGACGTGATTCTCTAAGGGAACTGTTTAAGGATATTAACATCATGACGGTACCCTGTCAATATATATATGAAAACATTATGTACGTTAGAAAGAATCTCCATCTTTTTAGTAGACGAGGCGACAGACATAATTATATTACTAGAAATAGGGATCAACTAGTTCAACCAAGTTTCAGACTAGCTAAAGTAGCCTCATCTTTCATGGGGTACTGTTTAAAATGTTATAATAAAATACCTCCTAATATATTAGAACTGAATGAAACAAAATTTAAATCTTGTATCAAACGCACACTATGCAAGAAAGCATATTATAAGTTGGGGGATTATATTGAAGATAATAATGCTTGGCTCAATGCCGGTCCAGCTCCACAGTTACTAGGCCGCACAAACTAATCTTTTGGCATTTATAAATATTGTTGGACCCGTTGAAGACTGTAAAACATTATATTTTCATTGTATAGACTCAATGTAATTAGCATTGTATAAATTCATTAATTAACGGCACATGTGTGAGTACTGTGAACCTTATACTACTTTTATTTATTTTTTAATTGACTTGACTGCCCTGGCGGTTGGGAGTGTCATGCTCACTCAAAAGTCTACCTGATGGTGGCGCATGTGTTGGGTCATTTGGCTCCCTTAAATATGGTTGAGCCGAATGGTGCTAGCGCGTGCGTCATGTTCGTGAACGGACGCCGTCAGTTTGGACTGGTCATCTCTCGGCTGCCACGGTTTATTTTAATGATTTGTTATTTTAATTTGTTGTTGATTTTTATTTTTTTACTCCGGATACTTTAACGTGCATTTCTTTTTACATCGTTCTCACATATATGTTTGTATAATTTCAACAGGAATGATGTAACCATAAAATTGTAAAGAAAAATAATTTAAAAGAGTGTCCGTGGAGTTTCTTGCACGTTCTTCTCCATAGAGATCTACGCTTTGGAACGTGCAAATAGCTTCATCTTTTTGACTGACCGACCTTGACAATTCAAAAGTGCCTGTGAATGGTTTATTTGAAATAAATAATTTGAATTTGAATTTGAATTTGAACCATGAAATACTTGTTACCACTTTCACTTTCCGGAAACGGTCCCGCAACGTCTAGGGCTATCCTTTCCCATGGTGCACCAACATTGTACAACTTCAATGCACCTCTACTACGAGTCTGTGGTCCTTTTACAGCCGCACAAGTTCTACATTTACGACACCAGTCCTCGACATCGTCACGACAGTGGACCCAGTAAAACCGTTCCCGTATCTTTAGTAGAGTCCGTTTAACTCCCATATGGCCTCCTGAACAACCATTATGGTACAACTCTAGAACATCCGGTACTTTAGCTTTAGGGACAACCATTTGCAAATGACAGCTGTCTCCCCGAGCATTTTCCCATTTACGGCACAGGACTCCATCCTGAATCACTAAGCTGTCCCATTGGGCCCAATAGCTTTTTGTGATCGAACTCATCGCTGAGACGTCGCTCCACGTTGGCTTAGGAGCACTGGCCTTCATCCATTCCAGAATCGGCTTATGTCTAAATCTTCCTGCTGTGCAAGTTGTAGGCTTTCCTTCCACTCGTTGCAGAGATATGTCTTGAGCATTCTCACAGGTACGACTTCTTTACCCTCTTGCCTAGTACAATGTTTGCAGTCTTCAGGGCAAGGTCTTCTTGACAATGCATCTGCGTTGCCATGAGTTCTTCCGCTGCGATGTTCAATCTCAAAGTCGTATTCCTGCAGTGGTTCAATCCATCTCGCAACTTGTCCCTCTGGATTTTTAAACTGCAATAGCCATTTCAGTGCAGCATGGTCAGTTCGCAAGTGGAACTTCCGACCCAGCAGATATTTGCTAAAATGCTGCAATGTCTTTACTACAGCAAGCAATTCTCGTCTTGTTACACAATAATTCCTTTCAGGTTTCGACAACGACTTGCTAAAGTACGCTATCACAACCTCTTGATCACCATTCCGTTGAGATAATACACCGCCAAGTCATATGTCACTTGCGTCTGTGTCAACTATAAATTCCTTGCCCGTATCAGGATACCCCAAAATAGGTGTTTTGCACAGACGGTCCTTTAGCTCCTGGAAGGCGATGTCGCAACTTTTATCCCAGCAGAAATGTCGCTTCTCCTCGGTTAGCTTGTGCAGGGGTTTGGCTATATCTGCAAAGTTCTTGAAAAATCGCCGATAATAGGAGCACAAACCCAAAAATGCTCTGACCTGCGTCTTGTCTTTTGGAACTGGCCAATTCTTGACAGCGGCAATTTTCTCTGGATCCGTGCGGATACCTTCTTCCGACACGACGTATCCCAAAAAACTTACTTGCCGTTTGAAAAGTGAACACTTCTTAGGACTCAACTTGAGGTTGGCACTCTGGATCTTCATGAGCACACGTTCCAGGTTTTGAAGATGTTCTTCAAACGTACGACCTACGATGATGATGTCATCCAAGTAGACAAGACAGGCATCACCAATTAACCCGGTTAGTACAAGTTCCATCAACCTTTCAAACGTTGCCGGAGCGTTACACAATCCAAACGGCATAACTTTAAATTGCCATAGACCCTTTCCTGTCGAGAATGCAGTTTTCTCTTTATCCTTTGGGTCGATTTCAACTTGCCAGTAGCCACTTTTTAGGTCTAGCGTGCTAAACCACTTCACTCCAGTAAGCATGTCCAGCGTGTCATCAATTCTTGGCAAAGGGTAGCTGTCCTTCTTTGTCACGTCGTTCAGACGACGATAGTCAACACAAAACCGCATGCTGCCGTCCTTCTTTCTCACCAGCACTACAGGAGAACACCATGGACTTGTTGAAGGTTCTATGATACCGTCCTTCACCATTCCCTCAATCATGGTTTCCACTTCCTTTTCACGTGCTACCGGTAATCTTCTTGGCCGCTGACGGATAGGCAATTCTTCTCCTGTGTTTATTTTGTGTTGAACTAAGCCAGTCTTTCCGATGTCAGCATCGTTTGAAGAGAAAACATCGGCGTACTTGAATAACATCCTCTTCGCCTTGATCATTTCATTGTGAGACAGAGCACTGCGACAGTCTTCTAAAAGTGAGGTCACTTTTGTTTGTGCCTCCTTGGTAATAATGGTCCCAGTTGATTGATATTGGCATTGACGCAACCAATCCACTTCCTCGCAAGTACCAATCAGCGAGCCTTTTTCTATCATCTGTTCCGTATCACAAAGGTTCAGCACAAGTACCTTTGAGATTTCAGTGTCTCTGACCAAAGTTCGTGCCACTTTCCATGGAAGATCATTGTCAACCCTTTCCACGAGTACACAACGATGAGTCTGCCCAGGATTCCGAGGAAGACTAACCGGCACAATCGTTTCCGATCTCGGAGGAAGAACAATCTTCTTCAAGCTGTACACATTTCCTGGTAAAACCCCTTCCATGAAAAGTTCCTCTTGTCCACATTTCAAAACTCCTTGCTTAACGTCGATCTCACAACAATTCTTCCTCATAAAGTCTAGAAGGATCTTGACTCTACTAGTTCTGCTACTCGATACTAGATGGCCCTGGGGGGAACTTTTATCTTTATGTACCCGGCATTAATTCTGGCGCGTAACAGTACGTTCCTAACCGCTACACGAGTTTTATTCATCAACTACTACTCTGTACATAAACATATGTACCATCACATATGACAATGGCAGGTTTAGTATCTGAAGTCATGCTACTATTTCCAAATAGACCTTCAGGAATAGTCCGGTTACGTGAGGCCACATTTTGTATACTTGTATGATTAAGTCCCAAATCTTCATTTTTTTCTCTAATGTAGATCGTGGCAATTGAAAAAGAGTTGCTAGTCTTTGGTTGCTGTCCCCTATCCTAAGCTTTACGATAAATATGCTCAATGCAAGGCTGGGCTTTGTAACCTTATTATTTAATGACGGTATGCTATTTAATAGTTCATTAAATTGCACTTCTGTCAGTCCCAGCCAATAATAATAAATAAATAATAATAAATAATGGCGTAAATGTGAATCCATTGCTGCAATATTATTAAAATCTAGTCCTTTGGGAAGCCCAGGATGTAAAATATATCATCGACTTGAAAGCCAGTAAAGTCATTTAAAGTGGCATTCAGTTCATCCCACTGATTACTATTTAAGTGGTGATGGCAGATTCTAGCATTTAAGGGTATATATATATATTATACTGCAATAACAACAATTCCTTGATAGTCATAGGCACTAAAAGACGTTCACTATTTTCACATCCTACAAACATGCAATGACGAGAAGCTGCAGCAACTCATTTATACTTTTGTGAATTAACTTTAGATTGTTGTTGTGGTGCTTGTTGTGATTGGTGTGTAGAAGCCGGCATTAGAGGTGCTTCAGGTATCCCAGTATCTTCTAAAGAAGGTGAAGCTGCATCCATGACACTGTCAGGTCTGTTTGTATCTTGAACCTCCAACCGTCGTGTTTCCCGAGTTGCTGCTAACCAGCAAGGAATGCACACTCTTTCTAAATGTGTAGCCTAAAATGAAATACAGTTGATATTAGTGAATGTCAGAATATACACCAAACTGAGACTTTGTATAGAAGAAGTTCGGCAAGTGATAACTATAATGTTATTGCAAAAATGTGAATAACAAGTCAAGTTAAATACAAGCTTTTAAAAAGGCTATCCATAAGAACAAAGAAACAGAAAAACAGTTTTTTTATAATGTATTAGAAAATCTATCTAAAAAAAATATCTCCTTGGCCGTTGTCGTTGTGAGCGCGACTGCTGAGCTCATGCTCAGTTGTGGGCAGTCTAACTCAACTCTATGGGTTCTCCGACTTGCAATAGAGATACCACATCCATAACAAACATTCAAGTGGCCATATGCAGGTGACATATCCTCGTGGGATCCAGTTATATTTGACAAGATATGTTCTTGCAACAGCAAATAACATTCAATACACAGGATATCATCCAACGCTACCTGAAAAAGATTATAATATCATTACTTTTCAATATTTATAACTGTTTTATTGACATTTAATGTTTGTGTGTATTGTAGGCAGGCAGTTGTATAGGTAGTCCATTTACTTAAGTGTTACTTTCAATGATGAAATAATTAGGTATTTAAAAAATATCTTTTTGCATGTTGTGTTAATTTGACATATCGGTGTTGTAGTGTATGCATACATGAATAACCAATAAATAAATAGTAAAATATAACTTAATTAATTATCGTTATAATATATTAGCATTGGCTGTATATATATATCTACTGTCGTCTCCGGTTATGTACTACACGGGCTTAACTGACGTGGGGGCTGGTCGCATGACAGCTGTCAGGGAGTGAAGACGTGGTGCATGAACTAGTGAGCCGATATTTATATAATTATGTATATTTAATTATCTAGTGTACATCAGAACACTACATTGGCGACGAGGATTAACTGTATGTAATTGTGTTTTTCATATTACATGTTGTTTTCTTTGAAATATACACAATAATTTTCATTTTTCCAAGGAAAATATTGAAGTACAATGTTCATTGCTTGGCGAAATTGACAAAAGAAAAAGTAGTACATTCTAGAGATAGGAGGTGTAATAAAGCAGGGTGTGTTTTCCAATCAAATGCTTCTTTATATTTTCACACCAAAAAGAATCAATCCAATTAACAAAATAATATTGAACATTCAATGGCGGGAAAATTAGCCGCCATTTAGAAATCATGTTTATTCATTTTATGTACTCCAAGTTCAACTACTTTCAAAAATGGAAACACCGGAATTATTTTGGGGCAGCATTAAATTGCGAATATTATTGTATGGAGGGCCCTGGTCCGGGCAGCATTAAATTGCGAAAATTATTGTATGGAGGGCCCTGGTCCGGGCAGCATTAAATTGCACATATTATTGTATGGAGGGCCCTGGTACGGGCAGCATTAAATTGCAAATATTATTGTATGGAGGGCCCTGGTCCGGGCAGCATTAAATTGCGAATATTATTGTATGGAGGGCCCTGGTCCGGGCAGCATTAAATTGCACATGTTATTGTATGGAGGGCCCTGGTCCGGGCAGCATTAAATTGCACATATTATTGTATGGAGGGCCCTGGTCCGGGCAGCATTAAATTGCATTAATTTTAGGAGAGCCCTGAGCTGGGCAGTATAAACGACTTTTGTTGATCTCTGAAAGCCCTAGTACCGGGCGGTAAATCATAATCTTCATTATTTTAGGTTGCTCTAATAACGGCCAGTAATTAATATAGGTACTTTCATATGATTAGTAACTCAGAGGTAATTATTTTAAAAAGATAACATAAATTACTTTGAACCTAATACAGATACTCAAGTGTCAACACAGTTTAGATTGAAAAGACAAGGCTTTGGCAGTAGGTGCTAAGTTTAGTCGGCTAGGTATGAAATATCCTGCTAGAAATAAATATTGTTTGATATGTGTGACAGTGCAGGACAAAACAACCAACAAAAGAAAACTGTGTTGTGGTGAGACATTCAACAAACGTGGCAATGATGACAGTACTAAAAGATTAAAAAGGAACAAAAATGTAAGAGATGTTAAAGAGGCTCAAACTAAATCTATGCATTACATATACATATTGTAAATAGTGACGAGACGTTACCTACTTGCGAATACGTTGAATAGATATAAAGGTATTAGTAGACTGGTAACAACCAAAACATACTCACGGATAAAAATGGGAAATACGAAATCGAAAAGACGTAGATAGAGCTGACAAAACAGAACAAAAATACAAATAAACATTTCACGGCCTACGGACGTAATTAATATTATGACTTTTTGAAACAAAAAATTAAGTTGCTGTTAAAAATGGGAAACCCATTTCTTATGAAAACGTTAGTGGTACTTGCGATCTTTTGGGTAGAAAAGTATATGTCGGCAGTGAAAAATTCTGGGAGCCAACTACTCGTACTACTGCAGGGTTACAGAGGATTTAGAACTTATAAATTTTGTTAGCAAATCGGATTATCGATATAATCGGATATTTGACTATTATTTCCGAACTAAGTAGCTAGGTACTTAAATGGTTACCTACTTCGAAAAAAAAACCGTTTGGAAATTTTCGTGCAGCAGTTCACGTGCAAATTTAGGACGAGACACCAACGATTTTGTCCTGGAAATAGAACTTTGAGTGAGGGCGTCGATATTGTCAGACTACTAAAGAAGCGCTTTCGTTAGGTGTGGGCTAGTGAACATTTTAATAAGTTTCTTTATGTTAAGAAGTTTGTTAATTACGGTTACCGACAATAAACTGTTAGAATTTTTAGAATTTATAAATGAAGAAAACTAAATTGAGCATTGGGTTTAAGGCTGCAGTCCTAATAAAGGATAGGCCTGGCAAAGTAAAACGTAGCAAAGTGCAAATTGGCGTCAAATCCATTGACGATATTCGGAGACCATATTCACAGGTGGTAGAGCATTCTAAACGCATTAATATACCGCCTGGAAGAAATTTTTGAATAGTCTCAACTGGACCATGAGATAAAAAAAAAGTTAAAGAGGATTTGTATAAGTAACGGGAAATTGAATTATTTTGTAAAACTTAGAAGATACCTGATTTCAAAATGAATTATGTTTCTACGATGACATAATGTTGAGGGGGGCTTGTTTTACCATCCAAGCTGCGATCAGATGTTCTTAGTTTTTAAAGCTGCGCATTGAGGCCACCCTAACAAAGTGTAAATGAGAGCTAGTTTAACATCAACTTTGGTGGCCCAAATGTGACAAAGTCACGGAAAATATCTGTTAGGTGCGTAAAGGCTGTACCTACACTGGTGTCTGCAGCTAATCCACCGAATCCGTTAAAAACACGTGAGATGGCCACGGTGCCTTGGATTGATATAGCAATCGATTTGACGGGGCCGTCGCCATCGCCCTGTAATAATTACTATATTTTCGTGGTGATAAACTACTGTAGTCGCTATATGTATATTCCCCTTCTTATGCTGCACTTTAATAAGTGCTGATATAATTGGACATTTGAAGGAAATATTTAGTAGACTGTAAAATGTAGGTAGTCACTATCACAGCAGACAGTGGAAAACTATTGATCCATAATAAGTTCAAACAATTTTGTGTGGTACATAACATAAAACTAAATAGAACGTTAAAACAGGGACACACTAAAAGCTTAAAATATCAGACAAGCCGAAAAGAAAAATTGGAAAGAGGCTCTAAGAGAACATTGCCATATAACACAAGAGATGAAGATTTAGAAAATAAATAAAAAGAAGAATAGAATGGAAGAGAAAATTATGTATGTAGATCGGAAACTATTAAGTTTTCTGTGATCGGATACTATTATGATTTCTGTGATCGGAAACTACTATGTTAAATTTTCTGTGATCGGAAAAGACGGGTTCAGAAGCGTGACTTGGCAGGTGACACGTTTGTCAAGTATACAGAATATTCATAAGACTATTAACTTGTGTCTAACTTCTCATACGGTTCTCTCTCAGTCTGAAATGATGAGCCAGGATATAAGGCAATCGAGGTCAAGTACAAAGTTTTAGATATTAGTATTGCTGATTGCATTAGGGCTGAAGGGGATAAAATGAAGCAGAAGAAAATGAGCAATAATTGAAAATGACATTAAATGTTTGGAAATAGTATGAAAGGTAGGTTTGTAAAAATATTAATATTATCAAAGGTTGTTCCCAAAACAAATATTTGAAAACTTTATCACAATTATTTTGTTATTGTTTTTAATTTATCATGTTTGCACACAGTAAAAATACAGTTGCAAACAGAGGACTTTGGCTTAGTGGGTACATTACCCTGTTGGGGCGCAGCAGTAAACTTTAGTTACTATAACTATAATAAAATTAATAACAATATTTTCAAACTAGTAGAAATTTAAAATATCATAGGTCTTCTAATCTTCTATGCTAATCTTTTATTTTTTTAAAAATGACAAGGGAGGGATGTAGTGTATGCATACATGAATAACCAATAAATAAATAGTAAAATATAACTTAATTAATTATCGTTATAATATATTAGCATTGGCTGTATATATATATCTACTGTCGTCTCCGGTTATGTACTACACGGGCTTAACTGACGTGGGGGCTGGTCGCATGACAGCTGTCAGGGAGTGAAGACGTGGTGCATGAACTAGTGAGCCGATATTTATATAATTATGTATATTTAATTATCTAGTGTACATCAGAACACTACAGGTGTGTCTTTTGAATTACGTTTTGACTGAAAACGACATGCAAAAATTGTATTTACCTAAAAGAAACTCAAAAAGGACTTGAAGTGTTTTGACTTGGAAATGTCATTTTGAATTTGCACAATGCAGTTATTACAGTCCACAATAATTGTTTAAGCACACGAAAAATAACAAGACTTACTGGTGTAGGCATTGTCCAGGTTCGTAAAAGAACTGTCATTTGCTCGTTCAACTCCTCATCTGTATACCGGCGTAAATTAGGTGACAATAAAATCGAACAGTTAATACAGCGTTGGGAACGCAGACGCTGTGCCCGACTTCTAATTGGGGTAGACATGGCTCTCACAATATCGGTTCGGGAGTCCAATATCTCACCAAGGATAGCACTAAGAGTCAAATATCTCATAAAAACAGCACTAAGAAGAGTCAAATATCTCAGAAAACGTAATGCACTCGAGGAACTTATTAGCTCAACTCGGTAGTAGCAGAAAAAGCACGTATCGTAATAATAACTAAGTTAAAGATTACGGAATTCAAACTCAACGTATTTAAACAAAGCAATCACGCACGTAACCGTAGCACGTAACGAACCACAGAACAAAGTCTATTCTATTCTATATTTTAATATGGCGAGCAAAGCCGATGTCGACTATTCTGCCAATGTCTAAAGTGGATTGGTAAAGCAAGTGTGTGATATATGAACGGTAGGCAGAGATTTAATTTTTATTCTTCGATTGGTCGGTACAGTTGGACACTTGTTGGGTTAGTATGGGACTGAAACAAACAGAAAATAGAAATACATAAATATTATAATAAAATTGTTAAAACATAAAAAAAAAAAAAAACATTAAATGCCACATCCACATAGACGGTGATTTGGGGGTTGGATATGACTCAAAGTTTTATATTATTGCGACTGATGAAAATCATCAGCGCCACAAGCAGTTCTGGAGAGGAATATGTTAAAAGGGAGGGAAAGTTAATCGGAAGAGGGATCTTAAATTTGGGGAGCCGGCTATATAAATTGAGTGAGGGGATGTTATTAGAACATTCGAAGAATATATGGTCCAAAGTACCCTCTTCCATTCCGCACTCGCAGAGAGAGGAATCGCGTATACGTATTTTTTGCAGAAAAACGGGGGTGCAACAGAAACCCAATCTGATTCTGCAAAGGACAGATATAACAGTTTTGGAAACCTTTCTGAAACCAAAGAACCATGGTTTGGGTTTTATTAATGGTTGAACAGCATAAAAAAACCTACCTTTCTTTTTGCTGGACAAATTCCACTGTTCCTGCCATGAACACTGGAGGTCGGATTTTGGAAGGGACAACAGATCATGACTCAGATGGGCGTTGTGTGAAAGATCAGCCATTATAGATGAACAGGCGTCTTTAGCCAAAGCATCAACACATTCGTTACCCTTGATGCCACAATGACTAGAAATTCAAACTAACTGAACATTCTTTTGACTGTTAGCACAGGAAAGCAAGGATTGTTTTATTCTTAAAATAAGGGGGTTGTGCAGTTTGCTTTTAAAAGGACTTTGGTTTAAAGCTTGCAGACAGCTAAGGGAATCCGTGAAAATTACTGCTTTTTCAATGTTAGTGTGTGACTCTATAAAAATACAAGCTTCTAATATAGCCACACACTCACCAGTGAATACAGACGACTCCTTAGGGCATTTATATTGGAGTATGATTCTGGAAATTTGGTAATTCACCGCGGCTCCAGTGTTATTGTCTTTATTCAATTTAGAAGCGTCAGTGAAAAATAATTGGAAATCATTCCAACGTTCGCCCACAGCCGCATTGAAGGTCGAATTCGCCGATGGGGATTTTTTGGAAATACCAATATTATAAAAATATTTTGGGGGTAAAACATAAGACTTCGTAAGAGAAGTTAAATAGAGGCAATCTAGGATACTGGACAATGGGACATGCTAAGTTTTTAATTTTTCGAAACGCTTTAAGTAATAAAGGAATTTCTTTATTTTTCCAGTAATTTGATCTTCTGTTTAGGGCGTCCAGCTCATTTAATCTAGCTATAAGGGGATGGGACGATCTAGAAAGTAACCTAGTTAAAAAACGGGAAGCCAAGAATTGCCGCCTAAGGGCCAGGGGAGGTTCAGCGCATTCGACCTGCAACACGTTGACGGGAGAAGATTTCATACAGCCAGAGATGATCCGAAGACATTTGGACTGAACCCTATCCAGTCCCGCCAAAGCACCTTTGTTGCATGGGATCAGGTGGTAAGTTCCGAAGTCCAGAACGCTACGGACTAAGGCGTTGTACACCAATTTCATGGTGTAGGGGTGAGCACCCCACCAAACACCCGCAAGAACTTTTAAAATAGAAATAATTCGTTCACATTTTTGGATCAGATGATTTATGTGAGACTTGCCAGTAAATTTCGAATCTAAAAAGACACCTAAAAATTTTGTTTTGTTTACTATGGGAATATTATGGCCTGAAATACTCACTGAGATAGGAGGTATTAGTCTTTTTCGAGAGAAAATTACTGCCGAACTTTTTGGTGCAGAAAGTGATAGGCCATGGCTTGAAAGCCACTGGTTCAAAGAATCCAAAGAGAGGCATAGAGATGATGCAGCGTCAACGATGGAGGGATCTGTCACATAAAGAGCAATGTCATCAGCGTATTGTAAAATCTGACAGTTATTATTTAAGCAGGATCCAATATCTGCCGTGTATAAATTATAAAGTAGTGGACTGAGGACAAAGCCTTGAGGGAGGCCCCTCCACGTATGCCTTTCATCAAATTCCTCTCCCTGGACTCTCAGAACCATGGACCGAGATGAAAGGAGACCACATATACATTGTATCATCTTAGCCGGGAGACTCAGCTGGTGCAGTTTTTGCCTGAGTACGGGAAGAAGTACGTTGTCGTATGCGGAGGAGATGTCGAGGAAAGCTGCAACAACCGATTGATTTTTGGAAAAGGCTATATGTATATCCGTAACTAGAACACCGACGCTATCCATTGTACTAAGCCCTTTCCTAAAACCAAATTGGCAATTCGGCAGTAAATCTCTCGATTCAACTAACCATTCGAGACGATTTTTGATTAGATGTTCTAGTAGTTTGGTCAGGACTGAGGATAAGGCAATTGGTCTAAGGCCGTTCGGATCATCTGCATGTTTGCCGGGTTTCAGTAAAGGAATAATGATCTGTACCTTCCACTGGTCTGGAACCCAACCATGACTATAACAAAAATTTAATATGTTTAGAAAGTATGTTCTAGCCTTAATGCTGCAATGAGAAATAAAAGAATATGGTATGCCGTCAATCCCAGGAGCTGAATCCCGGACATGTTGCAGTACCACATTCAGTTCATCCAAAGTGAATGGAGCATCAAAGGGATCTTCTGGTGTATTAAGTAGAGGTGCATTTACACATTCTGATAGGATTGGAACATATGGTGGTGCTATTTTGTCAAAAAAAAGATCAGCTGTTTCTCTAGTTATTGGAGAGGTAATTGAAGGGGAACACCCACGTCTGAACCTATTGATGTGCTTCCAGACAACTGAGATTGGAGTAGACGGGGACAACAAATGAATATATGACTTATGACTTATGACTTATGACTTATGACTTACAAGGAGGTACAGAATTTCACCCAACCTGCACGTTTCTTTTTACGAAGGAGACGTTTGACTCTGGCATTGCATTGAAGGTATGCCAAGAGATTTGCAGTGCTCATATTTACATTGTAGTCCAACTCAGCCTCATTTCTAATTCTAACTGCAGCAGTGTATTCTGGATCCCACCACGGAGGTGAGGGGATTTTATTTCTGGCACTGTTTTTTAATGGAAAGGTAGAATCAGCACTAGAGACAACAGCAGTGATGAAACCCTCATAGCAACTTTTGGCATGGCAGTGATCAGAGGTATCTGGTTGAAATGAATTTAAATTTGGAAGATGGTCAATTTTATCCTCCAATGATGATGCAAACTTAGACCAATCAGGTTTGGACAAGTTATATTTCAAAAGTGGAGGAGAAGTTTTTTCTAAATAGGTTTTATTAATTAAAGATGTGACTATAGGATAATGGTCACTACCATGCGACAAAGTTGTGCATTCCCACAAAGCGGATGCTGCTAATTCAACCGAACAGAAAGTAAGATCTACACAGCTTTTTTGTTGTCCGGGAAGCGATCTACGAGTTGAACAGCCGTTGTTCAGGATACAGAGGTCTAAGTCATCCAGGATGTCCACTAGTGCTACTCCAAAGGCATCACAGCGCTCAGATCCCCATCTGTAATGATGGCAGTTAAAATCGCCCATTACTAACAAAGGTCCATGAGTGTTAGTAAAAATGTCTTTCAAGATACTTAGAAAGTTAGGGTGGGGGTGTGCAATATAAATGGAAAACACTGTAATGCCTTCAAACCTACCTGCTGCAATACTCAAATTACCGTCGAGTCTGGGAAAGGATAAGGGGGAAAGTGGGACCCGACTGTTTACGAAAAGAGCTGACCCTCCGTACCCATCGGATCTATCACATCTGAGGATGTTAAAATGTGGCATACGAAAACTAAGATTTGGGGTGAGCCAAGTCTCAGCTATGGAGCAAGCCAATGGCTTGTACTTATTAAGGAGAAATATGAGGTCGTGCTTCTTATGCCACACGCTCCTCACATTCCACTGGAGGAATACTAGACGGGAAGCCATTTTTAATGTCTACAAGAAGTGAAACAAGTTGATTGGCAACGTTGGACGGTGATTGGGAAATATTGGATGATGTGGAAAGGATTGTTGGTAAAAGTTTAATCAATAGTTCAATGATAGTAATTATATTGTTGGAAGGGATGTTGTTGTTATTTAGAGCGCAGCCATTAGGCTGTGAGTGTTGGGGAGTACTAATTATTTGCTGGTGAGCAGCTTTGTCAAAGGATGCGGAAAGGGGGGCATGGGTCTTGGGTGGTAGGGTTACGGTTTTCCTGTAGGAGGTTGGGGTTTTAGTTGCGTTGGCATAATTCCTAGTTGCTATTGGAACCACTTTACTAGCAACAGATTTTATTTGACCTGTCCAGTCAGAACAAGCATTTGTGAGTACTCGTGTAGCTCAACTTAGGACTACTAAAGCGCTTTAACAGTTTGACAAACAGTACCGAGTATTAGCATTTGGGTAAGCCATTGAAATACTCGCATTGCCAGATACACGTCAAAATAATTGAAAAAAAAAATATTCACAATAATAAAAAAACTTTTCAAAGTTTAAACTAATCCATTTTAAAAACTAGTGATTAAGATACTGACAACAATCACTGGTTTTTAAAATGGATTAGTTTTGTATAAATATGACGAATACTTTTCTGGGGGTTTGATTTTTTCATCAAGAAAGAAATTCGTCTATCAGCATATTTTTGCATGATTAATCTTGCTAGTTCCAAGTTATGATTTGTAAAATCATTTTCGTGTGAATGATAACTGATTGAGGGAAATAAGTCTTTGCCAATAAACTTTTTTAAGAGCGTGTCACGACTTCATGTGTGGTACAAGATCGTGTAGGTTTATTGTCGTCACTTAAGTGTTTTCTTATTTCTTTTTCACAAATCCGGTATTATAATATCCGGTATAGTAATTATAATAAAAGTATCACCTCTTTTGAGGCATACAGTAACTTTCCTTTGCTTTTCTGATGAATTAAACTTTTTTCATCAAGCGGGCCAAGCAAACCTTTGATGCACGTATCGCATTTATTTTTTTTTTTTGTTGAGAAAATAACATCCAGCTATATACTCGACAACTTTTTCCGCAAAGGGGAATAAAAAAGTTAGAGCTTCAATCTCATCAACCAAATCGTCAATAAAATTTGTAAAATTGACTTCGTCAGTAGCGTCGCTGCTATTAAAAAATTAAATTAAATTAAATTATAATAATAATAATAAAAATAATCTGTGGCTCGGCTGTCAACCGAAGTGACAGAAAGATCTTGTTCTCCGAATTTTCAACGAAAAATAAATGCAAATAATTAAAATGAAACCACCAAAAAGAAAAAAAAACAGGCAAAAATAAAGTGAAATTATACGGACAATAAATAAGCAATAGAAACATGACCTAATCGCTGAACAAGAATAAGAAAAAATGTTGACAAGAGCCGCAGCTCGACGAGCACGCCCACCACCTCCGGCCTCGTCGCTCAGCTCCGCCTCGCCGCCGCCGGAACCCAGCCCCACCGTGAGTGCTGTGACACCGGCCGTGGCAGTCGCGTCGAGCTCGAGCGACGAGTACTTCTCGCCGCCCACGACGCCACCACCTGCACGTCGACGGAGAGTACGCCGGCCGCCGGACGGCTTAGGATCTCGAGGCCCACCGGCCTCTGATAGGGTCCCAGCTCCCGGCGGAAGTGTGCAGCGCATGCGATGGACACAATCCATCAACGAAAACGTCATGCGCGCATACTATGGGGCTACAGAGGGGAAAACAACCTGACTGCGCACCGTGGTCGGATGCTCTCTCTGTTTCAGGTACTTGAACCAGCGGTCAACGTTTCGGCGCAACGAATGTCGGATCAGGTGCGCGTCATCCAGCGTAACCGTATGTTGGATGACAGTGTGCTTGATCGCCTCCGAACTGAAATGTGTGGCCATGTCATTACTCCTCCGTCCCAGACTGTGGCACCACCACAGTCAGCCCAAATACCCAGCAACGCTGACGAGGATAGTAATGACAGGGTTACAAACGTAAGTACCCAGTGCAATGACGAATTGAGGAGTGCTTTGGAGTGTGCTATTCGAGAATATCGCTACACGCCGCCTGAACTTAGACCACGCTTACCTCGTTTGCCCATGCATAACAAAAACAGGGCGCTGGTGGCAGCTCTGGATTCGCAGTTGTCAAATTATTTTGATGACTGCGAAGACCTCACTGATGCACACTCGATAATGTACTGCGCGGCTGTAGCGGTATGTCGTGTAGCTCACGTCAAAATAACCAAGGACAGAGTTACACGACCAAAACTAGCCGTACCGGCCTGGCAGTGCAGGATCGAGCGTCGTATCGGTGGGGCCAGAGCGTTAATCGGCAAACTGATCTGCTTCAGGGACACTCGCCCTAGAGTGATGCGCTTTGTGAGACGGGCGTTTTCGGGGACTGATATCAGTCCCCAAGACTATATGTCCTGTGTCACAGAGCGCATCGACTTCCTGAAGCAGGAGGTGTATGCATGGGCAAACCGTATTCGTAGGTATAGGCGGCGAGTGGAGCGATACACCTTGAATCGCACATTCCGAAATGATGAAAGGTGGGTATACAGGGCTTGGGAGCGACCGGAACAAGGTGTGACTGACACGCGCCTGCCAGAAGATGACGCCATGTTCTCATTCTGGCGCAGCATCTGGTCGGTGCCTGTTAGTCATACCGAAGGAGATTGGATTCGAGAAGTCGAAGGAGCATGCGACCCAATACCCGAAATGGGGGCAATCACAATTAGCCCCCAAGATGTAGCCCGTGCAGTCCGTCCGTTGCCTAACTGGAAATCTCCAGGGCCGGACGGACTGCACAACTTTTGGGTTAAGTGGTTACTTGGGTCGCATGTTCGTTTGGCGTCTCTGTTCCAAACTGTCTTGGAGTCCGGCTCGCTGCCCGAATTCCTTACCACAGGAGTTACCCACCTGCTCCATAAATCTGGTAGCACCGCGGAACCCAAAAACTATAGACCGATAACGTGTTTACCGACGGTCTATAAGGTTCTTACATCCATTTTGAGAGCTAAAATTAATAATCACATTAGCAGCAATAACATCATGTCTGCCTCTCAAAATGGATGTAGGAATGGGTCCCGCGGTACTAAGGAGCTACTCCTCATTGATACGGCCATTAGCCAACAGGTTCGGCGTTCCCGAAAGGATCTGTCGACATGTTGGATAGACTATAAGAAGGCCTATGACTCGGTGCCTCATACATGGCTCATGAGGGTGCTAGAATTGTATAAAATTGATGCAACGCTACGCACCTTCCTGACGTCATGTATGGGGCAATGGAGGACAGTCCTTCGCTATCCAGGATGTCGAAATATCCAGAGGAATAGCGAACCGGTTAGGATCGAGCGGGGTATATTTCAGGGCGATAGTTTGAGTCCGCTTTGGTTTTGCCTAGCCTTGAATCCTCTCAGCACATTGCTGGAGAATTCAGGACTAGGCTATCGGTTGAAGAGAGGTTGTCAGGTTATATCTCACCTCCTTTACATGGATGATCTGAAACTCTTTGCCCCCAGTAATCTGCAACTGATGGAGCTACTGAAGGTAACTGAAACTTTCAGTAGTGCCATCAGGATGGAGTTTGGTGTGGACAAATGTGCGGTCATGCATGTAAAGCATGGAGAGATAATGGAATCCGTGGGATCGCAACTCTCGGATTCCATAAACCTGAGATACCTCTCTCCAACCGAAACTTACAAGTATTTGGGTATGTCGGAAGCGTTAGGCATCAGTGTTACTGACATGAAGCATTCGTTGAAGGAGCGCTTCTTTGGCCGCCTGAAGAAGGTTTTCAACAGCCTTCTGTCGGGCGGAAACAAGGTGCGCGCTTTCAACGGATGGGTCATGCCGGTATTGATGTACTCTTTCGGCGTACTCAAATGGACTCAAACGGAACTTGACGCCCTGGATAGGCGGGTTCGTACACTGCTAACTGCACATCGAATGCATCACCCACGGTCGTCGGTAATGAGACTGTATATCCCGCGAAAATGTGGAGGTCGAGGCTTTTTAAGTGCTAAGACTATCCACAATCGCGAGATATGCAGTCTCAGGGAATATTTCCTAGCTGTCGACGTGGGTATGCATCGAGATGTAGTGGCGGTGGACAAGGGACTCACCCCGCTCTCCTTGGCAAATGAGAACTGGCGCAAACCTGCAGTGCTTGACACCAACGATCGCAGGGCGGTATGGCAGAGTAAGGAACTTCACGGACGCTTTTTCCGGGCCCTACACGGGCCCGACGTGGATCAGTTAGCGTCCGTAGCCTGGCTACGGTTTGGTGACCTCTTTGGGGAAACCGAAGGTTTTGTCTGTGCAATTATGGACGAAGTTATCATGACGAAAAACTACCGGAGATTTATTGTGAAGGACGGCACGGTTGACATATGTCGGGCATGTCACCGTCCGGGAGAATCAATTCGCCACATTATCTCTGGTTGTTCTCGTCTTGCTAATGGAGAATACTTGCATAGACACAACCTTGTAGCCAGGATTATCCATCAGCAACTTGCTCTGAAATACTCTCTTGTGGAATCGGAGGTTCCGTACTACAGGTATGTGCCCGACCCAGTTCTCGATAATGGCAGTATCACATTGTACTGGGATCGGTCCATCATCACTGACAGGACTATTATTGCAAATAAGCCTGATATAGTGGTGGTGGACCGAATCGAGAGGCGTGCAATGATTGTAGATATCACCGTTCCGCATGACGAGAACCTCGTGAAAGCCGAGAAAGATAAACAAATCAAATATCTTGACTTGGCTCGCGAGGTTGTCGACATGTGGGATGTGAAATCGGCAATCATTGTACCGATAGTCGTGTCAGCCAACGGCTGAATAGCCACGAGCCTCGACCAACATCTTAGGAGGCTCTCGTTAGGCAGCTGGATCAAGGGCTTGATTCAGAGAGCAGTACTTCTGGACACGGCTCGCATCGTTAGGAGGTTCCTCTCTCTGGAGCCCTGACCGCCGGTAGCTTGGACCCTGTTCCCGATACCGGTGGGCTACTATTTTTTACATTTTTAAATAATTTTATATCTTTGTATTTTAATATTTAAAAATGTATTTTATATGTATGTACCTTAAATAAAGGAAATAATAATAATAATAATAGCTGGCAACCCTCAATGTCATGCAAGGTTTTTCATTCACGCAATATAACCGTTTTATAAAAACACGTTTGTGATATCCATTTCAGTTTCCCATAGGCTCCATTTAACTCCATTATCAAACAATAATATTTAAAGTACAAACTCAAATAACTATACGGCGGAAAAACCAAAGAAAATTGAAAATGCTTATGCACCCCGGACAGGTGACAGATGTCACTCATGATTTATGACAAAAATAAAATCCGATGAATGAAATAATGCAATGATAACGAGAGCAGCTTCACGACGCGCACGCCCACCACCCCCGGACTCGTCGCTCAGCTCCGCCTCGCCGCCGCCGAACATCAGATCACCAGTTTCACCTGCAGTCGCGTCGAACTCCAGCGACGAGTATTTCTCCCCGCCGACGTCGCCAACACCTGTACGTCGGCAGGAGAGAGGCCGGCCACCGAGGGGCTTGGGACCTAGGGGCCAACCGGCCCCGAGCCGGGTCCCCGCTACCGGTGGTTGTGTGCAGCGCATGAAATGGACTCAGTCCATGAACGAGAACGTCATGCGCGCATACTACGGGTCTACAGAGGGGGGAACTAACCTCACTGCGTACCGTGTCAGGATGCTGTCTCTGTTTCAGGACTTGGAGCCAACTGTGAACGTCTCGGCCCAACGATTGTCGGATCAGGTGCGGGTCATCCAACGTAATCACAAGTTGGACGATGCCGCACTTGATAGGCTGCGCTCAGAGGTACTGAACAACCTTATCATCTCGACCCCGACACAGTCCGTGGTACAGGCGCCAGCTAGTGGCGCGATTACACCGCGGCCCATTAATGTTTGTGATGAGGTAGATGATAGGGTTGTCACGGTAAGTAGCCAGTGCAACGACCGACTGAGGAGCGCGCTGGAGGATGCGCTTCGCGAGTACAGATCAACTCCAACCGAACTTAGGCCTCGAATTCCACGGTTGCCTAAGCACAAAAAGAATAGGGCGCTGGTGTGTGCCTTGGACTCGCTGCTTGAGAATATTTTTGAAAGCAGCGAGAACCTCGTTGATACGCACTCAATCCTGTATTGTGGGGCTGTTGCGGCATGTCGTATAGCAAACGTAAAGTTTACAAATAGTGAAGTGAGTAGCTATGCGACCAAAGTCTGCTGCACCAGCTTGGCAATGCAGGATCGAGCGGCGTATTGATGAAGCCAGGGTACTCATCGGCAAACTATACTGCTTCAGGGAGGGCAATTCACAACCACGCGTGATGCGATTTGTAAGGCGGGCATTTTCGGGGACTGAAATCAGCCCTGAGGAGTACATGTCCCGTATTACAGAGCGCATCGACTTCCTGAAGCAGAAAGTTTGTGCATGGGCGAACCGTATTCGGCGGTATAAGAGGCGGGTTGATCGATACTCGCAGAATCGCATGTTCCAGAGCGATGAAAGGTGGGTATACAGAGCTTGGGAACGACCTGAACAAAGTGTGACAGACGTGTGCCGCCCGGATGATATCGCCACGAGTACATTCTGGCGAAACATTTGGTCGGTGCCCGTCTGTCATGCCGAGGGTGACTGGATGCGCGATATCGAGCGCGTGTGTGAAGCTATACCACAAATTGAAGCTATTGCCATCACACCAACAGATGTAGCCACAGCAGTCCGTCCATTACCGAACTGGAAATCTCCAGGCCCGGACGGACTGCACAACTTCTGGCTTAAGTGGTATAGCAGCTCACACGCACTCCTGGCATCTCAATTCCAGTCATCCTTGGAGTCTGGGTCGCTACCACAGTTTTTAACAACTGGCGTTACCCACCTGCTCCATAAGACAGGTAGTCCCGCGGAACCCAAGAATTATAGACCGATTACTTGTTTGTCGACGGTCTATAAACTTCTTACATACATTCTGAGAGTGAAAATTAATGATCACATTGAGACTAATGCAATTATGTCCACCTCTCAGAATGGATGTAGGAAGGGGTCCCGCGGCACTAAGGAGCTACTCCTCATAGACATGGCCATAAGCCAACAGGTTCGTCGATCCCGCAAGAATCTGTCGATATGTTGGATAGATAACAAGAAGGCCTATGACTCTGTGCCACATACATGGCTCATGAGGGTGCTGGAGTTGTACAAAATAGATACAACTCTACGCGCCTTCCTTGAGTCATGTATGAGGCAATGGAAAACGGTCCTTCGCTATCCAGGATGTCGACCGATTCAAGGGAATGACGAGCCTGTATGGATTAAACGGGGAATATTCCAGGGCGACAGTTTGAGTCCACTTTGGTTTTGCTTAGCTCTGAATCCTCTAAGCACACTGCAGGAGGATTCAGGCCTAGGCTATCGGTTGAGAAGAGGTGGTCAAGCCTTATCTCACCTCCTTTACATGGATGATCTGAAACTCTTTGCCCCCAACAATTTGCGACTGATGGAGCTACTGAAGGTAACTGAAACCTTTAGTAGTGCCATCAGGATGGAATTTGGTGTGGACAAATGTACAGTCATGCATGTAAAGAAAGGGGAGATTATCGAATCTGAGGGAATTCAACTCTCGGATTCCATACAGGTTAGATCCCTTAGCTCAACCGAAACCTACAAGTATTTGGGTATGTCGGAAGTGTTGGGCATTAACGGTACTGACATGAAGCAATCGCTGAAGGAGCGCTTCTTTGGCCGCCTGAAAAAGGTTTTAAATAGCCTTTTATCGGGCGGAAATAAGGTGCGCGCCTTCAACGGTTGGGTCATGCCGGTATTAATGTACTCTTTCGGCATACTCAAATGGACTCAAACCGAACTCGACGCCCTGGATAGAAGGGTCCGTACACTGCTGACTGCAAATCGGATGCATCACCCACGATCATCGGTGATGAGACTGTACATCCCGCGGAAGTGTGGAGGTCGAGGCTTTTTAAATGCTAAGACTCTCCACAACCGCGAGATGTGCAGGCTCAGAGAATATTTTCTCAAAGCCGATGTGGGTATGCACCGAGATGTGGTCGCAGTGGACAAGGGACTCACCCCGTTGTCCATGGCTAAAGAGAACTGGCGCAAACCTGTGATACTTACTACAGATGACCGCAAGGAGGTATGGAAAGGCAAGGAGCTTCACGGGCGCTTCTATCGGGCTCTTTATGGGTCCGACGTAGATTTCCCGGCGTCCGTGGCCTGGCTACGTTTCGGTGATCTCTTCGGAGAAACTGAAGGTTTTGTTTGTGCAATTATGGACGAAGTTATCTTGACGAACAACTACCGGAGGCATATTATGAAGGACGGGACGGTTGACGTGTGTCGGGCATGTCACCGTCCGGGTGAGTCCATCAGACATATTATCTCTGGTTGTTCTCGTCTGGCTAACGGCGAGTACTTGCACAGGCATAACCAAGTGGCTAGGATTATTCACCAGCAACTTGCTTTGAAATACAAACTTGTGGATTCTGAGGTACCGTATTACAAGTATGTGCCCGACCCAGTTCTCGAAAATGACCATGTCACGTTGTACTGGGATCGGTCTATCATCACTGATAGGACTATCATAGCTAACAAGCCCGATATAGTGGTGATAGACCGATTAGCGCGCCGCACAATGATAATCGATGTTACCATTCCACATGACGAGAACCTCGTGAAAGCTGAGAAAGAGAAACAAATCAAGTATCTTGACTTAGCACACGAGGTTGTCGACATGTGGAATGTGGACTCGGCTGTCATTGTGCCGATAGTCGTTACGGTCAATGGCTTGATAGCCAAAAGCTTCGACGACCACCTGTCGAAGCTGGCGTTACGCAGTTGGGTAAAGGGCCTGATACAGAAGGCAGTACTCCTCGATACGGCTCGTATTGTGAGGAGGTTCCTTTCTCTGGAGCCCTAACCACCGGTAGCTTGGACCCAGCTCCCGACACCGGCGGACTACTATTTTTATATTTTTAAATGTTTTTTTATTGTTTTTTTTTGTTATTGAAATATTTAAAAATATAAAATGTATGTTTGTAAGATGAATAAAGAGAATAATAATAATATTTATTGACATAAAAGTATGTTACATTTATATATGGAACCCTGACTCCTGCGCTAGGTTGTAACCTGTGTTACAGGAATCAGTGTCTTCTCCCAGTAGTTTTATACAGATATTATGCCTTAAATAAACACTTAAATTAAACAATACCTACTTGAGGTGTATGTGTGAGGATGGGCGT
Organism: Melanchra persicariae; assembly: GCA_947386135.1. Lineage (NCBI taxonomy): Eukaryota > Metazoa > Arthropoda > Insecta > Lepidoptera > Noctuidae > Melanchra > Melanchra persicariae. The sequence continues at coordinate 34,455,646 of OX376643.1, forward strand.
GTGTCCGTGTGTGTGTATGTGTAAGCGTGTGATGATGTTTGTGTGTGTGTGAGTGTGTGTTTGTGTGAGAGAGAGCATGCGTGAACTTACGTGTCGTATCGTGGTGTATGATGCTGGCCATTACAGGGTTTATGTTATTAATTTTTCAGTCTGTATGTAGTCCATTGTTTGTAGCCAGGTGTTTATTTTCTTTTTAATTTCATTTTTAGAGAATGGGTTACTCAGTAGGGCCTTGTTTATCTTGTTATAGATATGCGTAGCAAGGAAAAGATGTTGCCGTCTAGCTGAGGCAGTCTTGCATTTGACATATTTACAAACATTAGTGATTGTGCGTTTACTTTTGTAACTGTTGTCTTTAGGCGTTATTAGGTGTTGCTTCAATGTAATGTTGAGAAGATACAGCTGTCTCACTGTGAGCACTTTACACTTTTGGTACAAAGCTGTGGTCGGGAACCGATACGGTTTGAAGGTCAGGACTTTGAGCAATGATCTTTGAGCTCTTTCAAGGTGGATCATAATTGTTTTACAGGCTCCTCCCCACACCGGGATACAGTAACCAATTATTGACTGGGCTAGAGAAATATATATAGTGCGAAGAAGATTAAAATCCGCTACTTGTCGAAGTTTCTTGAATGCCCAAATAAGTTTCCTAACTCGAGAGGTAGTTAATTCGACTTGGGGCCGCCAACTTAGTTTTTCGTCCATTATTACACCTAAGTATTTTATATTTGTTTTTTGTGATATTGGTAGACATGAGCACTGGAGCCTACTTTCTAGGAAATTGCACGAGTGCACCTTAAGAGTTAATGCCACAGGTTTGGTTCGGGCGAACCTGAACTGCAAGTATGAGGTTTTAGCAATGTTAAGGGTTAGTAAGTTTTCTTCCAACCATTTACCTACTTTACAAAGTCCCAGCTCAGCCATGCGCTGCGCCTCCTCCCAAGTCTCTCCATGAAACACAAGTGCGGTGTCATCAGCGTAGCTAAATATTCTACCCTTAATAAGTTGTTGCTGACACAAATCGTTCACGTATATCAGGAAGAGACTCGGGGAGAGGGCACTACCTTGTGGCACACCACAGGTAACGTTGGCTTCGGTACTGACGATTCCACCTATCTTTACCCTTTGCGTCCGATCACTCAGAAATTGAGTAAATATACTTAGAGCTTCTCCCCGAATTCCTATGTGTTCTAGTTTGTTCACAAGAGTGGGAATAGAGACGGTGTCAAACGCCTTCGCGAGGTCGAGAAAAACCCCTATGCATTTCTGTTTAGCATCGACCTTCTCAGCAACGTGATCAACGAGTTGACTAACTGCATCTTCTGTGCTTTTTCCAGACCTAAAACCGAATTGACCTTCAGATAGTATTTTGTTTTTTTCTAAAAAACTCATAAGTCTTGTATTTAAAAGCTTTTCTAGTATTTTTGACAGTGCCGGTAGGACTGATATAGGTCTGTAGTTCTTGACTTCATCACGATTCCCGCTCTTGTGAACTGGCGTGATGAGAGATTTTTTAAAGACTTGGGGGAAGACTATGCTCAAAACAAAGCCCAATGAGTTTCGTGATCGGGGGGATAAAAATTGACTTGCCAGTTTTAAGCAGTTTCGCTGAGATAGTGTCCCATCTTGTAGCGCAGTCTGTTTTTAGATTGTTAACTACAGATTCGACTTCAGTCTCATCAGGGGAAAGTATAACAATAGAAGTCGGTGTTGGCGGTGAATTAAAATTATATGATCCAGGGAGGGATCTTCGATTTTGACTGACAGTATCTGCAAGTTGTTGGCCTATATTAGCAAAATACTTATTCACAGTCTCAATTTCTTTCGATGCATCCTTTGTAGCAGGTAATAGATCAAGCGCCTGTGTTTTTTTTTGACTTGAATTAAACTTTATTTCAGACTATAAGGTCCATAATTCTATTGTATTGTATTCTATTGTATTGTCGTACGGTTGAAGCATTAATTATGTCAAGTGCAGATGTGCAATTGAGTACCTATTGTAATTTTTTCCAGCGGAATACAGTTCGTTCCGTTTCCCGTTTGTGTTAATTCTGTATTAACAAGATTTTTTTTATAAATTGCTTCAAACTGTGAGCTTGAGGGATTATCGCAATAACCATCCACCATATGGAAAAAAAAAGTTCGATATGATCTTGGCTTATCCTGTGTAGTGGCATATATTTGAGGCCATTTTGTTGACTTTGTATTAAATCTTGGAAGATAGATTTAGTACTCTCTATGCATATCAAAATTCCCAAAACACCTGTGTATCGTGGAGAATCTACTAATTTCATTTTACGCGAGTCGCCATTGCGTTGTTTTACAAAAGTTGATAAGCTCAATAAAAGCTTTTCAGCTTCGTCCATTCTCTGAAAAGCCTTTTCGAAGTTTCCAGAGTTTAATGCTCTTTTATATCCAATTTGACGTGACCGGGAATCCAATATATCAAAAACGTCGTTAATCAGTGAAATAAACTTCGAAGTTGCAGTTGATCCATGAAACTCCGGCAAATGTAATTCTTGTTCACAAAATAAAAGTGCATCCGCAACACTTGCGCTGAACAATTGTGCTGGGAGGCGAACATTCATTATTTTCGTTTTATAATAAATATGATTTGCTTTCAACTTATTAGCCATGTAAAATAATTCATCTTCCTGGATTTTATGTAATGCTTCCGCAAATAACCATTGAATTTTATTTTCATTATCGTCCTAAAGGGCAATGGAGAGGGCAATGCTCGGAGTTTCTTTGCGTGATCGAATCAGGAATGATGATATCCGCAAGAGAACCAAGGTTACCGACATAGCCCGAAGGATCGCCAAATTGAAGTGGCAGTGGGCAGGGCACATTGCTCGCAGAACAGATGGTCGATGGGGCCGAAAAGCTTTGGAGTGGCAACCGCGTACCGGAAGACGCAGCGTTGGAAGGCCTCCCACAAGGTGGACCGATGACCTGGTGAGGGTCGCGGGTAATCGATGGATGCGAGACGCACAGGACCGGTTGTTGTGGCGACACTTGGGGGAGGCCTATGTCCAGCAGTGGACGTCTTTCGGCTGATATGATGATATGATGATGATCGTCGTAAAAACACTTGTAGTCACAAAAAGTGTTTCTAATTAATTTTAACATGTGACTTGGATCTAAAAAAAAGTAAACTCGTTGTCCCGTTGTAGGATCTAATATGGTAGTTTGCAATTTATTTGCCACTAAGCAGCAACCCAGTTCGGTAGTTATCGCTAAATTTGCCTTTGCGCCATCACACGTTAACGCTTTTATTTCTATTCCAGTTTCATGTACTAATTCAAATGCTTTAGTTACAAGTTGAGCTTTTAACTTAGCACTTGTACCTTTTACTAAAAAATATCCAATTGGTACTTTCCATGGAGTATTAATGCCTACCAATAGAAATACTAGGACATCTGTTGCTTCATCTGTATTATCAGTTATCAAATCGAAACCATAATCAATATACCCGAATCGTCTGTCACCACTTGGATTGTCATGTGATTGTGTCTTTTTTTCCATTTCGTCGAAAACCAAAGTACAGTAAATTTTTCTATGTGGATTGGCATCGGCTTTATATTTTAAAGCCGCCAAGGCTTCTTTGGTAAAACCAGGCCGTCCATCAATATTACTATACCATTTTGTTAAAGTCCGTGGAGCTGGTAAACATGTCCCAAACGTTTTACGAACATACTTGTAAGCTTTGGGGGAATAAAAGTTGAGAGTCAGAGCAAAACACCTCAGTTCTGGTGAATACTTAGCTCGTGAGAGCTTCCCACTTTTACACTTCTTTAGTTGACGCTTAATAAGCTCTGCTTCTTCAACGCCAATTTTTTCCAAGACCATCCTTTCCTCTTTATCAATCAAAGCTTTTTCATCTAGACTCTGAAGAATTTCTTCTAGCCCAGCAACTTTTTTCTTTAAGAAAAGATTTTTACCTTTTAATATTTTTTTTCTGATAATCTAATTGTTGCTGCATTTTTCTTTTTCTTGGTGTAAGTGCAGTAGTGGGAATCAAAGTAGATTTTTTAGATATTTCGTTTGACTGAACCTGAAAAACAAATAATTATGCTCTTATCATATTTTTTCATAACTTACTTAATCTCAATAGTAAAATAGTAGAAATGACCATTTTATCAATATGCGATTCTACAATAAACGATTTAAAAGCAACTCACATTTTGAGGAGTTGATGATCTACACGGATATGTCAATGAATTAGGAATTGTGCAAGTGTCATTAATGGCACCATAAGATGATATTCTCTCATCTGGTATATTGAATGATTGTTGATGGTTCTGGAAAAATTAGATTTAATATCCTTAATTTTCAAAATCTACGCTTTATTTCACTACTATGACTAAGGTCAACTAAGTACATCATGAGGAATGTACGCTTGTTTACCTTGTCCATGAATGAAAAAAACTTACGGAACAAATACAATTCTGCGTCAGGGTTGGTTTGGCGCCATCGACTAATCTCCTCCTATTGTTCGCCAACACTTGAAAGTCAGAAGTCATAAAATGATTTGAGCAAATGACACTATTTCTTGTGGGAATCCAAGTTAGTCTGTTATTACAAAATGTCTTCCATGTACTTATTTCTTAAAGGAGTCAATTTTTTTTGTTCGGAGAATAGGCCCCACCACAAATTGTGGCGTATAGTAATAAAATGCATGTTGGTTTATTCCTTATAATCTCTAGATTATAGTGGTAATATTAGCAAGTCTTTATGTAACCGGAATACTGTGAAATACGACAGTCAAAACATTACTCTCACTATAACCTTAAAACCAACAAAAGCGATCGTCTAATGAGTGAATCGGTCTTATTGGTATTTTTAAAGTTAAAATAGTGTACTGTTCAATAATTAATAGTGTAAAACAACGTCACGTCTGTACTACGTGTTAGATTTTGATAAGATTTTCATGATTTGATAGACTGATTCACGAAAATGGATGTAGATGTTTAGTTTAATGTTATGCTGGTTGTGTAAGGAGAAAAAAACACTAGATCATCATCATCATCATATCAGCCGAAAGACGTCCACTGCTGGACATAGGCCTCCCCCAAGCGTCGCCACAACAACCGGTCCTGTGCGTCTCGCATCCATCGGTTACCCGCGACCCTCACCAGGTCATCGGTCCACCTTGTGGGAGGCCTTCCAACGCTGCGTCTTCCGGTACGCGGTCGCCACTCCAAAACTTTTCGGCCCCATCGACCATCTGTTCTGCGAGCAATGTGCCCTGCCCACTGCCACTTCAATTTGGCGATCCTTCGGGCTATGTCGGTAACCTTGGTTCTCTTGCGGATATCATCATTCCTGATTCGATCACGCAAGGAAACTCCGAGCATTGCCCTCTCCATTGCCCTTTGGGTGACTTTAAGCCTTCTGATGAGGCCCATTGTGAGCGACCACGTTTCGAGTCCATAGGTCATCACTGGCAACACGCACTGGTCATAGACTTTCGTCTTGAGACACTGTGGTATGTGAGACGAGAAGATACCGCGCAACTTCCCGAACGCCGCCCAGCCGAGTCGGATTCGACGGTTGACCTCCTTCTCGAAGTTAGCCCTACCTAGCTGGATCGTTTGTCCCAGGTAGACGTACTCATCAACAACTTCGAGTGCAGAGCCTCCAATCTTGATAGGAGTGGGTGCTACATGGGTATTTACCATGACCTTGGTTTTGTCCATGTTCATTTTAAGACCCACTCTTTCGGAAGCTCTACTGAGGTCATCGAGCATTGTACTGAGGTCCTCCGTGGTCTCAGCCATGACGACTATATCGTCGGCAAATCGAAGATGAGTGATGTACTCGCCATTTACATTGATGCCTAGCCTTTTCCAGTCCAAAACCTTGAAGACGTCCTCCATTGCGGCCGTGAACAGTTTCGGAGAAATTACGTCTCCCTGCCTCACACCCCGCTGCAGGAGGATAGGTTCTGATGTCTGATCCTGAAGTCGGACTGACATGGTGGCGTTTTCATACAAACACTTCAGCACCTCGATGTACCGATAGTCGATCTGGCACCGTTGGAGAGACTGCAGCACAGCCCAAGTCTCGATCGAGTCGAAGGCTTTCTCGTAGTCCACAAACGCTAAGCAGAGGGGCAGATTATACTCTTCGGTCTTCTGTATAACCTGCCGCAGCGTGTGTATGTGGTCTACGGTGTTAAAGCCTTTTCGGAATCCGGCTTGTTCGGGAGGCTGGAAGTCGTCAAACCTGCGTGCGAGACGGTTTGTGATGACTCTGGAAAACAGCTTGTAGACATGGCTCAGAAGTGAGATGGGCCTGTAGTTCTTAAGCAGGGCATTGTCGCCCTTTTTAAAGAAGAGTACCACTACACCTCTGCTCCACGCTTGTGGCGTTTTCCCCTCGAGTATGACGGAATCGAACAGTTTCTGAAGGGCCTTAAGGACTGGTTTTCCACCCGCCTTCAGGAGTTCGGCCGTAATTCCGTCCTCACCCGACGCCTTGTTGTTCTTAAGCTGCTTCAGAGCCATCCTAATCTCATACAGGCTGACGTCCGGGATGTCTTCGGTATAATGCCGGGTCAATCTAGCTCTTGGGTCGTTCGCTAGATTTGCTGCGGGTTTGGTCATTGACGTGTATAACTGTCCATAGAATGTCTCTATCTCCCTCAGAAGCTCCGATTTGGCGGATATGGTTCTGCCATCGTCGGTCTTCAGTTTTGTGAGCTGGCTCTGCCCAATAGACAAATCTCTTGCAAAGACCTTGGAGCCCTTATTCCGCTCTATCGCGTCTTTAATCTTTTCAGTATTAAAGCGGCGGAGGTCGCTTTTCAAGGACTTGGAGATCCGTCCATTGAGCTGCCGGTACTTGCACGCATCGTCTGAAGACAGCAGAACCATCTCCCGCCTCTCCTTCATGAGCTTGAGAGTTAGATCAGAGAGCCTCTTGGTCTTATCTGTACGGCGAGTCTTGAAGAACTTAGACCCGACCGTATGAACAGTTTCCACGAACCCATCATTGTATTCGTCCACGGAGCTCCCTAGGCACTCGAAACGATTTTGAAGTTCGAGCTGAAAGCTTTCGGAGTTTTGGATCTGGATCTGTGCTGGACGGAGCGTAGACTTCATCAGTCGAGACCTTTCCAGCTTGATATTTAGATTCAATGTGCCTCTTACCATGCGGTGATCACTTCCGGTTTTCACCGCGTTGATCACGGAGACATCATTGAATATCTGCTTCTTCGTCGACATGATGAAGTCAATCTCATTTTTAGTTGCACCGTCGGGGCTCTGCCAGGTCCACTTCCTGTGCTCACGTTTTCTGAAGAAGGAGTTCATCATATAGAGGCCCTCCTTCTCCATAAAACTGGCCAGTAGGTGTCCCCGGTGGTTCCGACGTCCATATCCAAATTGCCCCACTCGCAGCTCGTCACCGTCACGTTTGCCCAGTTTCGCGTTGAAGTCCCCCATGACCACGGTGAAATGAGTTTTATGACCATGCATGGCTCTGGATATATCCTCATACATGGTCTCTATTTCGTCGTCGGGGTGTGTTGAGGTTGGGGCGTAAACCTGTACGACCTTCAACGAATATCTTGACGATATTCTGACTATAAGGTACGCCACCCTGGTCGACACACTCTCGATCCTCACCACATTGGACACGAGGGACCTGTGGACGAAAAACCCGACACCACCCTGGGACTTCTGGTCACCCTCCCGGAAATAGAACAGGTTGCCGGATTTGAGAATTGTCGTGTCCTCCCCCTCTCTTCGGACTTCAGACAATCCCACAACACTCCATCGCAACCTGCTCAATTCCTCCTCAAGTTCGGTGATCTTCTCGTCGGTCCGGAGTGTTCTCGTGTTTAATGTTGCCAGGTCCAGTCGTCGGTGTTTTTTACGGTAACCGTATACACTCCGGGGATTCTTAGCACCCCTTGCATCGTCATAACCTTGACCGGTACCGGAGTCAAGGGTAGACGCGCTGCCAGGCACTAGGGGCCATTTTTTTGTTGTGCTCATCATTTGGGGGGGGGTTTGCCCTAATCGCCACGCTTGGCAGGCGGGTTGGCGATCGCAGTATAGCTGTTGCAATGTACCGAAAGAATGCTGCTGCCCATTCTCTGGTGAGTCCCTTAGTCGCCTCATACGACACCCACAGGAAGCGATGGGATGGTGCTATTCTTTTGCGCCCCGGCACCATACGGATTTAGATGTTTAGTTTAATGTTATGCTGGTTGTGTAAGGAGAAAAAAACACTAGATATACGTAACAAAAAGTATTTATTATGTAGGTACTATTAATCATCATCATTTTCAAAGTCATCTCTTAAAAGTAGAATTTCATCTAAAAAAGATGCAGGTGGCTCAATCTCACTTTGATGCCGTGCCCAAGATAAAAACCATACGACAGACATCACGTGTGCACAGCAGCCGACATTGCGTCTGCCCACTAAACAATTACAGCAATATCCAGCAAGCGCAGCCCTAGTGTTAGAAATTGATGGGGTGGTGTCAACTAGTATATAAATATGTCGGAGACGGTTATCAAATACAACTATGGGTAGTTGTCAAATCTTAATAAATACAACTGTGGGTAGTTGTCAAAATGTGTTATTTTATACAAAACTGAATTGTTTTGTTTGTGTTATTTAATTTAAGTGATTTTAATATCAATTACTGTCTGATAAATCATAACATAATTTATTGAGTACTCGTAGTACACTAGAATTGAGTTTTGGAAACTTATTTCAATAATAGTAATCGTTTGTCTTCTAAAATACAAATGATGACATGTTATTTTGATTTAAAACGATTTACTTTGTTAAACCACTATTGTTTATTTACGATAATTATTATTGTACAATTTGATTAATTTGCAATGCAAGTCTTATTAGATTATGCTAATTTTAGTGATTCGTATCAAGTAAACACGTGACGCACTTTCGTGTGGCATTGGACAGAGTTGTTGTGGAGGGAGAACATGATATTATAAAAGAGCGTGCACTCTGTGTGCCAGTACACTTTTTAGTCTTATCTTGGATTCGACTCACTATAGAGCTCCTGCTCCCGACAAAACTGTCGGTTTACCTGGTACAGCACTGCTGTATATTTTCATAGCTGTATTGACTTGCTGATACACTTTGTACTTGGGTGGCCTCTGCCTATGCCTCTGTACGAACTGTGACCTTAAAGGTCTGTTCGAGTGACTGTATTTCTATTACTTATTGTTTTTATTGTGTGTGTGTGTTTTTAAAGTGTAATTAGACTCTGTTATTGATATACTGTCTTGTTTATCCCAATAAAATGGGGACGCCAATATCCTGACACTATACCTTACCCACCGCTCGGAGGAAAACTCGTCCATTGTTCCTACATCATAAGCGGGATGCAACTCAAATGGCCCACATGGAGATACGTGAAGGTATGGCGCTGAAGAGCTTCGCGCTTACATGCAAGAAGCATTCCATAGTCCAATTCCTATTCGTCGAGTTTTCTTCGGCTACCCACATCAACCTGACATATGAAAAACCAGTCTGGAACGGAGGCAAGCAACCTCGCAACAGCTGGCGAAGTCAAGGAGTAGCATATGGATATGTGTGTGAATCTTCACGACAATCTGGTGAGACATTTTCATTTTGTAATTACTGAGTTGTTCGCTATTAACATTTTTTTATTTTGTTAACGAGTGAACAATTTTATGCTGTTAACACTGACCTATATAAGACCACGATCTCATTATTATGATGACGATGATCGATGTTTGATAATTATTGACTATGACTGTTATTTTCATGTTTACTACACTTGATAAGCTTTAGTGTAGGAGTGAGGCGTATTTATTGTAACAGAATCTGTCACTTTAATAACAGACTAAAACTGTTACCGTGGCCATTAGCCATGTCGACAAATACAGAATCAATCAATCTGTCTAGTTTTTTTACATGACGTTGACTACAATTTAAATAAACGTAATTGTTACTTTGGTCAAGTTATATCCAGTATGGAAGTTTAGTATTTAAGCGACCAGGTTTTTATACTTGGTAATTACTTGCAAATACCGACCAAGTATTTTGATATTCTCGCTCCATCGACATTCGATGCGATTCTGCTCCTTATTTGTATGAATTTACGGATCGATTTTCAATGCAAAAAGAAAATACTTGAAGCAATGACCAGCCCTGGTTTAGGACGCTGGTGTACTTTGAAGCGCCTGGTACTCGATTTTGCAAGTAGGACTCATGTCTAAAGTGCAGTACCAGTTCAGAGCTCTTATGTGATATAGTCGTAAAACTGTACCTACCTAACACTTTTAAAATTATGATAACTGCAAATACTAGCCCGACTTGGTCCACTACTGGGCATAGGCCTGTTTTATGCCAATGTTCTGATTAATTTTAGATTTTGATTGACTTTGATAAAATGTGGTTATTCCCAACAAAACTTTGATTGCACTTGTACTCTCGTAGTGTTTCTCAGTTTCAGATATTGTATCACGGTGGATGAAACCACCAGGAGGCTAGCGGTTTGCATGCGGCTATGATGACGTGATGTGCAGCTTCCATCTTGCCATCTTCTGAGCGTGACAGACCGAAGATCGTCTGAGCAGTTCTGAGCGTGACAGACCGAACTAAGAAGAACTAAGAAGGTTAAGGGTGTTCAATTGGCTCATAATGGTAAAATTAATAATGTTACTAAATCTAGTCCTTTAGAATTGTTTATTGGTCGAGGTGCTACACCTCTAGATTTGTTTTGAATGGTGATCGATTTTTGTTATAATCATATGCCCATGATCGTGTACGAAAAATGCCTGAATGTCCAGTTACTGTTAGTGATGATGTCAATACTGACACTGATGATGATTCCTCTGCTGCTGACATACTATATCTGAATTTTGACTCTTGTATAGCTTGATGCTTAATCGGATGTCTATGTTGACTCCTGGATTTGGATGTTGATCTTGACGCTTATGCGGGTTGTCTATGTTGACGCCTATGCGGGTTGTCTATTTGACTCCAAATTACTTGTCGAATCCCATGGTGTGATTTCGGCTGGGAGACTATGTCTCTACTTTAATTGAGCTATGTATTGTCAGTAACAGTATGGTAATCTTGAATGGTTGCGATGCAACTACTATTGATAATAATTTGATTTGGCTAACTCAGGATTTTTCATATCAACATACACGTTTTGATAAGGCTGTTTTTTTGTCAGAAATATAGATCGATATTCACTTAGAAATTCCCATGGTGTGATTTCGGCTGGGAGACCATGTCTCTACTTTTATTGAGCTATATATTGTCAGTGACAGAGTTGTTGTTTTGAATGATTGCAATTGAATTGCTGTGAGAATAATCTTAATTGACTAAATTAGTCAATTAAGATTATTCTCACAGCAATTCAATTCAATTCAAAATTCAAAATACACCTTGTGTCAACGCTGTTGTTTGGCAGAAAGGCCGATCGATATTCACATGTCTCTACTTTTGTTGAGCAAAAGTATGGTATGGTTCAAAAGTACCTGTAAATGGTTTATTTGAAATAAATACTTTGAATTTGACTTTGTATTTTAAGTAACAGTATGGTTATTTTGAATGATTCCAATTGAATTGCTGGGAGCATAATTTAATTGACTAATACACTCATTTTGGCTGGGACACTATGTCTCTGCTTCTGTTGAGTTATGTTTTGTAAGTAACAGTATGCTTATTTTGAATGATAACAATTGCTGTGAGAATATTTTCTTGTGTTAAGGCTGCTATATTTTGTCAGAAAGGCCGATCGTTACTAATCTAGAAAGTTACATTTTTTTGAGGACACGAGGTCGTGTAGAACGTCAGTTCTGGCCGTGTCGGAGACGGTTATCAAATACAACTATGGGTAGTTGTCAAATCTTAATAAATACAACTGTGGGTAGTTGTCAAAATGTGTTATTTTATACAAAACTGAATTGTTTTGTTTGTGTTATTTAATTTAAGTGATTTTAATATCAATTACTGTCTGATAAATCATAACATAATTTATTGAGTACTCGTAGTACACTAGAATTGAGTTTTGGAAACTTATTTCAATAATAGTAATCGTTTGTCTTCTAAAATACAAATGATGACATGTTATTTTGATTTAAAACGATTTACTTTGTTAAACCACTATTGTTTATTTACGATAATTATTATTGTACAATTTGATTAATTTGCAATGCAAGTCTTATTAGATTATGCTAATTTTAGTGATTCGTATCAAGTAAACACGTGACGCACTTTCGTGTGGCATTGGACAGAGTTGTTGTGGAGGGAGAACATGATATTATAAAAGAGCGTGCACTGTGTGTGCCAGTACACTTTTTAGTCTTATCTTGGATTCGACTCACTATAGAGCTCCTGCTCCCGACAAAACTGTCGGTTTACCTGGTACAGCACTGCTGTATATTTTCATAGCTGTATTGGCTTGCTGATACACTTTGTACTTGGGTGGCTTAGGCCTCTGTACGAACTGTGACCTTAAAGGTCTGTTCGAGTGACTGTATTTCTATTACTTATTGTTTTTATTGTGTGTGTGTGTTTTTAAAGTGTATTTAGACTCTGTTATTGATATACTGTCTTGTTTATCCCAATAAAATGGGGACGCCAATATCCTGACACTATACCTTACCCACCGCTCGGAGGAAAATTCATCCATTGTTCTTACAAATATAATAAGTTTTTCTACTAGAGTGCCTTGATTGTATCCTACCTCGTAGAAGATAATTATTTGGACCAAACTCATGAACAGGTTGCCGGTATACCTCGATTTTGTATTGTCCAGAGGCCCTGACATGCTCACCATAGTAGGAACGAGATTGCTTAATTTGATAAATTCCTAAAGCAAATAGTATTAGGTCTTGGAATGTCAATTGCGGAAAATTATCCAGCTCTGGAAGATTACCATCAATACTGGCAAATTGCACCCTCACTCTGCTCAAATTGTGCATTTCCACGTAGGAGGCTAAATGGTTTGGGGTGTTTAGTTTTGCTTGAGCAATCGCTAGTATCTCTTCAGCATAAAAATTATCACGGATTAATGTATGAAATCGATTTATTAATGCAGCTGCTATTTTAAAGTCAAGTATCAGGTGGGTGGATGCTGTATTAAGGTATTCCTGACGGAACAATTTGAAGTCCCGTTTAAATCTGCCATTTACGACTTCAACCACCCACCTACACAAGGTCACACATCGGGACTTGTTGGCTACAATGGTCGACAATTGATATTCACCAGCCTAAAACCTCTATCAAGAATGAAAATGTCGTTTTCTCTGAAAAAGCTCCGCAGTGGACTATTGTCAGTGAACAACCTAAGCATAATAGACGTATCTGACTCTGTAGCAGGGTATGGTCTAACGACATCAAGGATATAACCAGTACAGCACACAAGTAAAAACGGTTTAACCAAGTTGCGAAACTTATGCAAACTGTATGTTTGCTTTTGGTACAAGTAATTACTACTTTTTTGTACGTAAATGTATGTACCGTCACATATTACTATGGCTGGCATAAATTCAGGATCCATGTATGGATTACCAAATAAGCCATTTGGTATTGTCAAGTTGTATTGAGCAACTTCCTGAATACTTATATTATTTGTCCCTAAATGCAATTGAATGAATTGGTCTTCAAAACACTTCCTAACAATATTAAGGTTTTTAAACACAGTTGATGAAGCTACATTAAAAAGAGAAGCTATACGTTCATTACTATCTCCTGTACGAAGTTTCATTAAGAACATAGCCAGACTTCTTTTAGGAGATTTAACCCTTTCACTGATAGATGGAATCTCAATTAATAATCGTTCAAATTGATAGTGGGTAAAGCCTAACCAATATTTGCATAATGTGGCATTATTTTGAATGTTGTTTTCAATATTATAATTTCGAAATGCACTACTTTTAAGTAGTGAACATAAGTCGTCGATTTGAGATGCAGTGAAATCTGAACAGTTACTGATTGTGTATAAATTATTCCAATCATTATGAGGTTCATTCAAATGGTATTCACAAATACGAGCACAACGGGGCACATAAAATGAGTGATCAATCAGTAATCTTTCCTTTAGTAGAATAGGTACTAAGAACCTTGATGTATTTTCACATAACCTAAAAATACAGTGGCGGGAAGTAGAAGCAGCACGCTTGTAATTGGACATAGTAATTGTTGGTACTGCTCTGTAAATAGCAGGCGTAACAGTCATAGGCATAGGAGGTGGTTGTGGTATGTTACTGCTGTGTTCAACATCAATTGGCTGAATTTCCATATTCCTGATATCATCCAGTTGCCTGTGTCTGTGTACAGCTCGAGTAGCTCTCAACCAACAAGCCATACATGGTGTAATTTATCTATAATATGTATGTATTTATAAATTATATAAGTATGTATATCAGTTGTCTGGTTACCATAACACAAGCTCTGCTTAGCTTGGGATCAGATGGCCGTGTGTGAGTTGTCCCAAGATATTATTATTATTATTATACAGACTTGTTCTAAACGTTCCACCTGAAAAACATTGATAATTAGAATTGCAAATAAAATCTATCTTAATATGTCTTAGTCCAAAAGGCAGCTTTAATGCTTTTTTTTTGTAGTTGTGTGTGACTTTGTTTGTTTACTATTTTTGAGACAGAAAAAAATTTACATAAACGACTTCCCGGGTAGAACCAATTAATTGCAAATTGATTTAAACTTAAATTCCATTTTATTTCCAATTCCAATTTACGGTTTATTTTATTTTTTTTTTATTTTCATGATGATTGGTTCCCCCCTACGATAGAGGTTTATATTTATAACTAGCTTCTGCCCGCGACTTCGTACGCGATTCCTGTTGCTTATGCCAGCGACAACGGGGTCGTCAAAATCGAAGATCTGAAACGTCTGATGTAGAATTCTAAGGCCAGGGGACGGGAAAACAACGGGATGAGCGAGACGATTGGAGTCGTTCCAGATCTTTCATTTTTGTATGTCAACAGAAAGTGCCCACCAGACTAAACAACTTTTGCTAAGACTTCATTCCTTAATATGTTATTATAGTGTCGCTGGGCTTTGAAGTTCCACAACAGGTGTTCCAGATCTTCAAATTAATTCTCACAGCAGAAAATGCTCTTCAAGTGGAATATTTTCTGCTATGGCACCATTTTTATATCTCTTATTAAATACTTAAGCTAGTCTGTTGTTGCATCAGGGGTTCATTTTCCAAAATAAATAATAGCCTATATATTGCCCAGACTTAATACCTATACAACAAAAAACTTTTATTCCCGTTACTCCGCAGCGGATCCCAAGGGTACACTGAATTACTTAACAATATTGCAAATAACTTTTAAAAAAATTCTTTATATACTATATTTGGGGTTTTTCCTTCAGGAGCTAATATATAAAGAGCGGAAGCGTTGCTGACCCTTGAAAAAGCAACATAGAGTTGGCCATGAGAAAAACAGCCGGTTGTCAGGTCAACACCAGCGGCTTTAAGCGTCTGCCCTTGTGACTTGTTTATTGTCATGGCAAAGCACGTAGTCACAGGGAACTGCGTGCGCTTAAATTGAAAGGGGAAATTGTTGGGGATGAGTGGTATGCGCGGTATGAACACAGTCTCACCGGCACCACACCCAGTGAGTATTGTAGCAACAATTATATTCCGTTGTAAAGCGTTGACAATAAGACGGGTTCCGTTGCACAGTTTTGGCGGAGTTAAATTTCGCATCAGCATTATGGGAACACCGACTTTAAGTCTTATTTTATGAGCAGGGAGACCACTCGCTGTTAGTGAATTAAGAAACTCAACTGGATAATTAGTGGCGTCGTCCTGATCGACAACACTGTCAAAAGAAGTGTAAACCACTTCATCCCCTACAATATCCGCCAAAATTTTTTGATTAATTTTTGCAGCTTCATTTTTTGGGGTCAATATGGCGCGTTCACATAACCATGAATTTTCGTGGTTTAGTATACTCTGAATGTTCCCAAATACCGATCGTATCAGTTCCTCTTCAGAGGCAACAATTTTCCCAAGTATTTCAGGAACATTCACCAGACCATTTTCTTCAGGAAGGAGACCTTCCCCAACTTTCAATAATACTCCCGAAAACTCTTGGGCATGTGAATTACCGCCAAGTTGGGCTCTCATATTTATGGATAATTTGAGCTTTTGTATTTGAGGCCATAGATGTGAATGTTTTAATGAGGCATTAATCTCATCTGCCCTAGTTCCCCGGCTTATGACTGGAAGGGTTTGTCGAAAATCTCCCGAAAACAAAAGAGTTACGTTACCCATCGGCCTGTCATCTCGACGAATGTCTCGTAGTGTTCTATCCACAGCCTCTACTGCCTTTTTGTTTGACATAGTACACTCATCCCAGACGATTAGACAGCAATCCTGAAACACTCTCGCTTTGTCACAGTTTCGTGTTACAGAGCAGGTTGGTGTTTCACATCTGTCTAAATCAATTGGGATTTTAAACATTGTATGTGCCGTCTTTCCGCCTGGAAGTAATGTGGCAGCAATTCCTGATGATGCTACAGCAAGAGCGATCTTATTTTGTCGTCTAATTTCAGCAAGGATTGCTCTCGTCAGGTAAGTTTTACCGGTGCCTCCTGGAGCATTTAAAAAAAACATCTTCCCTTCGTTGTTTAAGACTTTGGACCACTGTATTAAATATTTCCCTCTGTTCTGTTGTGAAATTTGCCCTGCTGTCATTAACTACGGTGGCTAAATCTGTAGAACGGTAGCTTGTTTCAGCGATATACTCCCGATTAGTGCGTGGCTGATTGGGTTCTGCTTGGGGAACAGGTAGGCCGTAAGTGCTAAGAGAGTTGCCTCCAATTGAATGAACAGTATCTTGTATAGAACAAAGGGAACTATTCAACACTCTTTCATCTGTTGGACTTATAGTGTCTTCCGCATTGCATCTCAGAATGCGTAAAAAGTCTTCAGCGAAAAATGTCTTGTACTTTTCCCACAATCTCAAAGGGTCTGAGAGAGCACAAAATACTAACATTATGGCAAACAAATTTCGTAAACTACTGGGGCTGTCGCTGGCACAGGCTTCTTCGAGGGTGTTGTCCCAGTGTTGATCATCATCAAGGAGGTTAAGTGCCCTGCAAGTTGCTTGAAACGAAAGATGCTCTACACCATCAACAGTCTTTAAAATAGAAAAAGAAGTTGGTCCATGAACAATATGGAGCAACAGGCGCAAGAAATAACATTCTCCATTGTTAGGATGCACTGTGTACACTCTGCCCAGAGCAGCGTCTTTGAAAATCCCTGGAAATCCATCAACTGGTTGACCACGTCGACGTCGATTGAAAGTACCTCTCTGTTTATCGTAGGTATAATAAGATGGCACCTGGTCATAGGTCAAAGTTTTTGCAAAGTCGTCTTCTTGACATAACTTGAAAAATGCCAATAGTGTCGTTTGACGTGGATTTTCTATACGGTCTCTAACATTATTGGGATCAAAATAAATGCGCTGGCCATTTTCCAAGTGAACGTCTAGATGCATGACCGTGGGATGGCGTTCATGGATAGGAAATCCCAATATTCGCCAAATACCTTCAGAAGTACTTATGTATCGACCGGATTGGTACCTGGTTACTTCATCTCGGTCCATTCCCTGTAAAGCAAATGTAGCTTGGTCACTCCCTTTGTTAACATACTTACATATATATTTAATGGATTCTACACTACTGCAAATTTCCACATTTATGTGTGCACTAAATATTTTTGACAAAATTGGTGAATAGGGGACGACCCAACTATTATTCACAGAAATCTGTTGCCCACGTACCCTGACTTCTGCAGTGAATCCACCCTGTTGTGGTGAACGTCGTCGATATAATGGATATCCATTTTCACCTGTCACTGTTTGTTCTATTATTGCACGGGGATATTTCTTCGCACAACGATTACCTTGCATGCATGGAGAGTCCCTGTTTATAGTGCCGCAGGGGCCATGCACCATGTGTGTTTTAACAATAGCATACAATAGAGGATCTTCATCTGGATTTGGAAACTCTGCACTTATTAACTTGTCGATGTCGTTGGGACGCACTTTTTCAAGCAACCAAAGTAGAATAAGTGCATGTGGCAAACCACGTTTCTGCCATTCTACGCTGTACATGTAACACAGAGCCGTTCCAAATATGCTTTCTTTAGTTAATAGGTCCATCATTAACTTCAATTTTAAATGGAAAACTCTTGCTATTAAATCATGTCGATCGAACGACACTTGTCCTGCACATAGTTCTCGAGTAATTTCATCCCTTTTTGGATTTGTCGTGAACGTTATAAAAAGATCAGGTCGACCATATTTCCGAACGTAGCAGAAAGCGTCTTGAGTACGCTCGTGCATATAACGGGGACCACCGGTGAAACTGGAGGGCAGAATAACTAAACGGCCTAAGTTTTCTATTTCTGTATCCTGCTGCATAGCGTCCCGCAAATGCACGTATTCTTCAGCTCGTAAACGCCTCTGGTTTGTGCGTATATATACCAATCGCTCCGTTTCAATTTTAGCGTACATGTCAACAATAAACTGGCTAAATAGACCTCGAAACCTTTGTAGATAAATGAAACGATTGAGTCTGATTTGTAGAAGATAAGAATAAAATTGTTGAGCTGAAACTTTTTTATTTAAATTTATTTCTCTTGTGGCAGGTTGAACTTGATTAATGGCGAAGTTATAACCATCATCTCCATGGCAATAAATTAGAGGGTACTGCAATACATCGTAAGATCGATGTGTTTCATAAATGCGTTGCAGGCGATTATCTTGTGTACGTAACACTATGTCACGCCGCTCACATTCTTGATCAGCCAAAACCACCGCAACTTCATTTGTTACTGGAGCATTGTATCTGCCACGATGTCCAGTTGCGGGTCGTTTATCAGCATCAATCACAAATTTATAACTATTGCTTTGTCCAGGAGGGATAGATTCTAATGCAGATTTAAAACTGTGTACGTAGGGATTTACTTCATGCAACATACTTTGAAGCAGTGAAATCAGACTATTGTTCAATTGTGGAAAGTTTTGGTTTCTAATATTTGCCTGATCTTGATAATTCGATACGAAATATATTTGGAGAAACTTGGGGTCATTTTCAGGCAATAATGAACCAATAAGGTGGTAAACTTGGCCTTGCACTTCAAATGTTGGCATAAATGGGCCTTCTGAAATCTGTTTCGCACCAAAAGACGTCATTTGAAATGCATTATTGTATGAACGGATGTTGTCCAAGAAATGTTTTGACTGTGGATGGTCACCGATTAGCAGTGATCTTAATATTTCTGGAGGATTTTGTAATATTTCAATATGTACTTTCCCACCTGAGCAGCACATACCGTTTTGTTTCATTTTGCCATTTAACAGCTTCACAAAATGTACAATTTTGAACCATACCTCCGATAGCGGAATATGTGGCGTAGTCAATCATAGGAGTATACGTAAATGCACTCCGTTCCTTATCAACCCAAGGAAGGTCGCCATGCCCTACGGCGATATCTTGAGACACATCCGATTCTTCAGATGATATCGACGTTCTGTTCAGAGAATGTCGAAGGCGATCAGAATTCAAACGTTCGTTGCGCTCTTCTTCTGTCTCTTCATGCCGTACTCCAGCAATTCTTTCTCTCTCACTTTCTAACTGATTATGAATATTTTGTTGTGTGCGTGTTCGAGACAATGTATGATAATCTCGATCAGCAGTTAGTCGCGCATCACGTTCATCACTCGTTTCAAAAGACCTGTTAGTAGATGTGCGAATTCGCTGAGAACTCAATCGTGATTCTGTATCGGTAAACGTTTCCGATTCGCGAGACAATGCATGTCGCTCACGATCAGCAGACAGTCGCGCAACACGTTCTGCACTTGTCTCTAGAGACCTAGCAGCAGACGCGTAGATACGCTGAGAACTCAAGCGCAATTCTGTATCCGTGAACGTCTCCGACTCGCGAGACAATGCGTGACGTTCACGATCAGCGGACAGTCGCGCATCATGTTCCTCACTTGTCTCTAGAGACCTTGAAGCAGATGCGTAGATACGCTGAGAACTCAAGCGCAATTCTGTATCCGTGAACGTCTCCGACTCGCGAGACAATGCGTGACGTTCACGATCAGCGGACAGTCGCGCATCATGTTCCTCACTTGTCTCTAGAGACCTTGAAGCAGATGCGTAGATACGCTGAGAACTCAAGCGCAATTCTCTATCCGTGAACGTCTCCGACTCGCGAGACAATGCGTGACGTTCACGATCAGCGGACAGGCGCGCATCATGTTCCTCACTTGTCTCTAGAGACCTTGAAGCAGATGCGTAGATCCGCTGAGAACTCAAGCGCAATTCTCTATCCGTGAACGTCTCCGACTCGCGAGACAATGCATGACGTTCACGATCAGCGGACAGTCACGCATCATATTCTTCACTGGTCTCTAGAGACCTGGATGTACATGCATAAATACGCTGAGAACGCAAGCGAGCTTCGCGATCCGAAGAGGTTTCTACGGAGCGAGTTGCAGCCTGATGTTCTCGAACAGCATCAAGTCTATCCTGACGCTCTTCGGTAGATTCTTGGGATCTTATGATCCTCAATCTTTTAGCTCCTTTGGGACGTTGGGAAAGATTTGACCTCTTTCTAGGCATGGTTATAGTTTTATTCTAAAGATTCTAAAGAAGATACCTGATCAATTAAAATCTAAGTGACTGCTCCCCTGCGTTACCGGGTAGGCTACCGTATCACGAAGATAAATGAAAAAGGAAATTAAACACTCAAATAACATAAGCCCGAAGGCATATTTATTCGATAAAATAAAATAATAAATGGGAGTTTTAGCCAGTAGAGTCAAATTTTCAATGATTCATAGAATTTTCATCGAAAATCAGTGCTAAACTGTTACCGCCTTCACCGCGTGGAGGTACTCCCAGCTTATGTTATTTTTTTTATATACGAAATTAACCCTTGCCTAACTCTTCAGGGATAACAGGCGTGATGTTGTGTATACGAAATTAGTGATAGCTTTAATTTCCACATCAGGTGTTCCAGATCTTCAAATTTTATACGACAACAGAGAGTGCTCACCAGACTGAACAACTCTTGCTAAGACGTCATTCCTATATATGTTATAGTGTAGCTGGGCTCTTGGAGTTCCACATCAGCTGTTCCAGATCTTCAAATTTTATACGACAACAGAGAGTGCTCATTAAGCTGAACACCTCTTGCTAAGACGTCATTCCTATATATGTTACAGTGTAGCTGGGCTCTTGGAGTTCCACATCAACTGTTCCAGATCTTCAAATTTATTCTCTTAACAGAAAATGCTCATCACGTAAAACAATTTCTGCTATGGTACCATTTTTGTATCTCTTATAGTTTAGCTGGTCTGTTGCGCTTCTGCATCAGGTGTTCAAGTTTCCAAGATAAATTATAGCCTATGTGTTGCCCAGACTTAATAGCTATACAACAAAAAAAAATCATTCAAATCCGTCAAGTAGTTCCGAAGATTAGCGTGTACAAACAAACAGACAAACAGACAAACAGACAAATTTTTTTTTTGGTTTCGTGGTCTATTACTGTTTCTAAACCCCCCTCAATTATTATTTTTTTAATATATTCAATGTACAGACACAGTTTTTTTACTGTTTTATTATATGTATAGATTTAACTAAATAGTATATTGTTTGACTTTTCATTTTCACAGATTTATTATTTAGAGTAAAAATGATTATTTTAATATTACCTGGTGCAACGGTATCCACTGTAAAATAATATTCCTTTCTGCAGAGTCAACATGCACAGCATGTGTTTGGTGTGCTCTTAAAATTGAAGATCCACATGGAATGCAAATATTCCTATAACCAAATCTTCTCACTGAATGAGCAGTTTGAACACATTCTTGCAATATCAGTAAGCAGTTTCCACAAACTGCATCTAGTGGATGTAACTGAAAAAAAGTAGGTAGGCATGTTACATACATCCATGTTACAATACAAAGTCGCGAAATAAATATAATTAAATTCTTCGCATTTTCAAAGCTAAAACCTCAGATTGTAGAGTTGAAACACTCACCTCACGAGAAACCCACGTACATAAATAAGCTGGCGCACGTCTGCAGATGTCTCGGACAGTAACTGTCTTCGCACATTGCGTTGAAATCTTACTGCACAATTAACACAACAGCTTTGTGGATTATGCCCTGTACCTACAGATGCCATTTTCAAAAATCTTTCGAATAAAAATACGAAAAGAACCGAAGAAACACTTTCACGCTTTAAAGAAACGGAAAGAATTGTTGTTGTGAGTCTGTCATCTGTCAGTGTCAACTGTCATGTAAAACAACAGACTTTTAATACGTTTCGTTCCACGGAGATTTTAAAACCACGTTACGCGATATTTGCGATAAGCCGATAGCTTTTTAAAACAGCATTTAAAAACAAGTTTACGGTTCCTTTCATATCTTTTGACACATATAGCCGAAACTATTACCACTGCGCACCGTAGTAACATTTTTTCATCTTTAAGTAAACGACAAAACGCCCCTCAACACGCATTTTTTGTCGTAACACATTTTTATTATTATTTCATAAATCCGGTTAGATTTTTGTTTAATTTTTGGTCAGTGGTGTCTTTTTTATGTGTAATATGATTAATATACGTTATCATTTACCAGTGGGCCCAAAAAAAACGATCTCCTTTGGATCTTTAGGAAACCTGTAATAAATAAATAAAAATACATTATAGTTGACGTTCACACTGAGTAATTTTAATAAAATGTGCTAATACGCGTGAGTATTATATTATGTTTAATTATAAAAAAAATAAAGCCATCAATATGATGGGTATTTAAATCACAAGCATTTCTTTTCCATTTTTATCGATAACTATCTGTCTATAAACAAACCGGCAACAACACTATCGCTCGTCAACAGCG
The DNA here is from genome assembly GCA_947386135.1 of Melanchra persicariae. Classification (NCBI taxonomy): domain Eukaryota; kingdom Metazoa; phylum Arthropoda; class Insecta; order Lepidoptera; family Noctuidae; genus Melanchra; species Melanchra persicariae. Next base: position 34,478,574 of record OX376643.1, read on the forward strand.
ATTTCTAGGAAAAAGACTCGGATCTGTCGCACTACTGATCTATCGATTCAATGAATTCGTGCGGCCTTTGTTGGTAAACAAATCCGAAACAATACGATTAATATTATTGTAGTTTTCTAATTTAAAGGTAGTAAATAGCAATAATGTGACTAAAAATTACTTAAATATGAAAGGTTACGCCATCTTTTTGTAAATTTGACGTGGCAGATCTCTTTTTGCAACAAAAAACAGAACAATTCGGCATTTTTTTACGACGACGTCGATTCAGACACGCAACTAGATTTAGTCTAGTGATTTGCAACTAGTTTTATTGTACGCGTAGGTCCATCTGGACTTGTACTTTGACAGAGGGGAACGTCTGCGTATGGCTACTCCCCTCCGGTTCGCCGGTGGCCCGTGTTGCTCTATGGCACTTCCCACATCATACCAATACTTTGCTTTAATTTCTCTGTTTCGATACTCGGCCAACTGAACATCGTAAAGGGCAGGTCTCTCTCTCACTAGTCCAGTAGCCAGAAGAATATGCCCTTCGATAATTCCAAAGTTTTTTATTTTCGCGGAGTGGATAGGTTTAGTGAATTCATTGCTATGTACAAAAATGCTAACAGTTTAGAGTTAGGCAATAGGAGATAAGCAGGTATTTCCTATTATTTCGTGTTATAACAATATTAGAATATTTAAATGAAAATTCTATGCTGGTTCTTTGTAAGTACTATCTAAAGGATATATTAGTGAAAATGCTAACATATAGGTACTGTGGAACAATGGAAATCTGAAAATGTCCCTTAACTTATTCAATAAAAAATTTAAGTTTTCAAATCATTTCTTATACACATAAAAGGGATTAGTTATACCTTACAACAAAAGTTCTAACAACTAAGTAATATGGATCACAAGTAATTGTATTTTTACTTTGCGATTAACGAAATATTGAATTTAAGTTTATAAGTTTGCGCCTACATATTAGTAATAATAAACTCTACTACCATACAAAAGTTTCAACAAATGCATATTATGGCTTTTGTTTAAATTGCAAATAACTATTTTCGCTACCGAGCCGCGTAGGTACGGCGCGTGCGATCGCAACACTCCAGCTCCGATCGGGGATGTAGGTACCTAGCTCCGTATACTGACCGCTCTTGTTCATTCTTGTTTAATTTTCTCCCTGGCGTTTGCATTGCACGTCACGTTTGAATATTGTTTTTAATCATTCTGTGTGTTGTGTTGGTTTATAAATGTTTATAAAGCCTTGAGCACGAGCGATTTACTTTAAAATGAGTGAAAAATGTGCGGTTTGTGACCTTTTTCTAAATTCCGACGTAGTGACTGTAAAACTACGGGCACTACACACAGTAATTACCGCTAGCCATAAGCGAGAAGACTGGAAGCATGTTATTTTCCAAGGAAAAGAAGAACTGCAATTGCATAGAAAGTGCCGAATGATGTACTTACATCAATGAAAAATGTATCATAGCCCACAAGAAGCGTAAAGCGGTGCAACAGATACAGAGAGAACCAAATGACCCCACCAGTACAACATACGTACCTGGAAACTGCATTTTTTGCAATGAAACTGCGGATCAAGAGTTTATTAACTCGCAACAAAAATACTCCGCTGACAAAAGAATTACGGTTTCTCAAGTTAGAAGATCAGATACACAAGTGACCATATTAAGGGCTGCAGAAATACATAACGACGATTGGAGCCAACGAGTAAGTTCTAGTTCTATTTATAAATTCCTACTAACTGTACTCCATCTACATCACCGCACAAGAACGTCTCGAACATAGTAAAGTAAACTTTCTGTAAATTAATTATGTTGAGGGTATTAAGAGGCCGTGCATGAAATTAAATCATTTTGAACATTTTTGAACATCGTTTGTGACAAAGGTGAGAAGAATTTGAACCTACTTGTTTAAGATGATAAAAGTCAAGTTCTTATTCTCTCAGATGGCTTGAGAATTTTTCAAAAATAATGTATGTATTAATGGTAATTACCCATATTCAAAACCCTTTTTTCGCAAAAGTAACGAGCGAGTGATGTTTGGTTACGTTTTACACATAACTACGACAGATTTATAACATTTAAAAAAATATCACTACCATCATTGTATTTAGAAAACATTATTGACTTGAATAGAAAATATGGCAGAAAAAAGTGTTGAAAAAACGGAATTCTTGGAAAACATCTATACAAATAAATATTTTTTTCTATACCTTAGAAACACTTTTAAGAAAATTTAAAAATTGCACAATAATCTTAAGTTAACCTTTTAATAGAATCTAAAATTTATTTAATAAATAAACAATAACTTCATTTCGTAAATTACAAGCAAATTGAGCTATATTAGTGAGCGCGCAAACTCGATCGCGTCACTACCGATCGGGCTCTCCCAGCGTCAGCACGTACTACTTTGTTTCGCAGCCGCTCGATTGTTTTACGTAAATACATTTACAAAATTGTACGCCGACTACCACATTTTGAGTAAGTATTATTTTTTATATTTTGTTTGTTTATTAGGACTGATTATATTTTTTTCACCTTTATAATAATTAGAGGTAACGGTTGTATGTTTGTATGTAAAAGTAAATCTGCGGAATTACTCTACTACTACTATTAAATTATAATACTTTCTCTAATGGCATCTACAATGGTTAAGTGCAGCTATATTATCATCCACAGAATGTTGACATTTTTTATGGTTACTTATACCACAGTATAAATATGGACAGTAGGGAAACTGCCTACAAACGCTCGAAACGGCACACTCACACAAACATGCACACCGACGAGACTCCTAAGGTGACTTCGCGGGACTAGCAGTAGCGAGTGCCGCATCAAGACGAGTGGTCACGTTTAACTTTATCTCCGCGATCGTTTTGAAAATGCCAGGAAAGTATTGCGTAGTACCTATACGGCTGTTTGAACTCGGCCTCATCAAAACCGGAGCTATCGTATTTTAAACTTCCTGCTGATATTGAAAGGTAAGAATGATTTCTAGTTATTGTTATTTAATTGTTATCGAATTACGTATAAGTCCGTGTGATCGATCATAATGAATTCGTGAACTTACTTGTAAATCATTAATGCGGCGGTTTTGAGGGTATTTTAAGCTGATAGTGCAATAGTGATAGTGGTAACAATAAGTACATCCAAGATGGCGACTGCAATAGGTATTCTATATCAATATTTTCATCATGGGTGTCGTTTTCATGGAAGTCGATTCGAAATAAACCCATGTGAGAGTAAGAAAACGAATTGGACGTAAACCATAGCGTAGTTTCGGGTATTGTTAGTATCGGTTGTGGTCGGGCCAACTTGAACGAGCTAGCAGCATCCATTAATTTGCCACTTATTAGCAAACCGACCTACCAGAAATGTCACGACAACTTGTATGACTGGTGGAAGACTACGGCTGAATCATGTATGATTGCTGCCGGTAAAGAAGAAGCTTCTATGGCTATGGAAAAAAGTAGTGTGAGTCCGTCCGTCCGTCACAATACTTGTCTTCTACCAGAAATAGTAGATCCGAGAAAAACTCGCTCCATGCCACTGAGGGACACAACATATTCAGATTTTTTTAGGTTTTGGTTTAGGTACTCTTTGGATTGTGGATGAAGTAATGATGATGATTAACTTCTGGAGATTACTTGCATAGACACAACCTTGTAGCCAGGACTATTTTCCCTCAATTTGCTCTAAATTAGAGCCTTGTGGGATCGGAAGTGCCATATTGTAGGTATGTGCCCGATCTAGTTCTCCACGTGCCTTTGTCCGTTGGATCATACTGGTTTTGATGTACTCTATGGATTATGGATGACCTTATGATGATAACTAACTACCGGAGATTACTTGCATAGACACAACCATGTAGCCAGGATTATATACCAGTAATTTGCTCTAGATACAGCCGTGTGGGATTGGAAGTGCCATATTATAGATATTTGCCCGATCTAGTTCTCCAAAATGATAATATCACATTGTACTACAGTCAACTCATCATCACTGACAGGTCTATTGTAGCCAATAAACCTGATATAGAGATGGTGAATACCTGGACTCTTGTTCATTTTCGTTTTTTAAAATATGGCGTACTGAGGTCGTGTAGAATTAAATGAAATAACTGTGATATAACAGCGTGCTGGATACGATTTTTTTTCTTTTTAATTATGCGATTTCCGCGTACTAATTTTGCCACAATTGATTAAATTGCTTAGTTCTGTTGTTACTTAATGAATAATAATTGAGCCGTGCAGTTTTATAAGGATATTAACTTCTACTTTCCTATTTTTAGCATAGTGATAGTTCTTACAAGCGTGGTGGTAACCAAAGATATGCACCGGACTGTTTAAGATACTTATTTTTTATAATCTGCTCGGTAGGAGACAAATACTGCGCTTTTAGAAACCTTATTACTCATTTGCCGATCGAGTAAAGCCTTTTATGATTGGTGATTACCATTTCGATTTTTTCCGTCGTAGTAGGTAAAGGGCCTGTTCACTTTAATTTTCTGCTTCCAATATCTTTTTAAACGTTATATACGTGACTTTGCCATCATCATCATCTGCTATCAACTCGCCGGATTTCACGTTTTGCCTCCCAGTTGAACCTTCGACTATGACGCCTTGCTTGATGAAAATCCGATGTGAAGTTTGCTTGGTCATACACGACACAATTCGTATTTTTAATAGTCATGTATAACAGTTGAACCAGTTTTGTTTTCAATAATGTTTGCGACACTCGGCAATAACAAATAGCTAGTATTCGCTGAGGCTATGTTCGTGTGCATCGTTCATGCAGCTAGCATGAACGATGCACACGAACATAGCCTCAGCGAATCTAACAAGTGAATTTTATGCACGGCCTCTTGAAAATTTAAAAGCACCATCTGTTTGACAGATCGGAATAGGTAGACAGCATTTGTTATAGTATCAGAGACAAATATTTAGTGACTTCCATGCGACAACTTTTTTTTCAGGAAATTGTTTCGAGTATCGGGATAGGTATCACTAAGTGTACATTAAATTAATAATGAAACAAAAACAGGTGCCTACTTATTGAATCCAATTATTTTATTGCTTTGTTATAATTATTTTTGTACCTACTTAAGTGATGTCCCAAAACCCGGGACAGCTATCCCGGAAAAATATGTTGTAATGGAATCTCCACTTTCTGTTTCTGTTCCTCTATCCATATAACAAGTAGATAATAATAATAAAACTATAGTCAACATATTGCGATCTTGGTAGGTAGGTATTAAATTCTTTGAAATAAACTATCAACAACGTATTTTCAAAACAGATTTTTTAAACAGCAGTGACGGGATTTTCATAATTACACGTGGGCGAAGTCACGGACTGGAACAGAGTAAGTACGTACCTAGTAATTTGTGAGATGTGACAATAATTAAATGATTTCGCGCCTCATTCAATAGGTACGTTTGCAGTGAGTTTGGTTCGAAGTGTTACCGCGCCGTGGCCCGTGCTGCACGAATTGCCGCGTACCTACACTGCGCCCCAATATTCAAATTGTATTTTATTTATTAAACAAAAGGCATAGCATGTATATGTTGAAACTTTTGTATGGTGGCAGAGTTTATTAATACGAATATGTAGGCGCAAAATTATAAACTTAAATTCAATATTTCGCTAATCGCAAAGTAAAAATACAATTACTTGTGATCCCTAATACTTAGTTGTTAGAACTTTTGTTGTAAGGTATAACTAATCCCTTTTATGTGTATAATAAATGATTTGAAAACTTAAATTTTTTATTGAATGAATTAAGGGACATTTTCAGATTTCTATTGTTCCACAGTACCTATCTGTTAGCATTTTCACTAATATATCCTTTAGATAGTACTTACAAAGAACCAGCATAGTATTTTGATTTAAATATTCTAATTTTGTTATAACACGAAATAATAGGAAATACCTGCTTATCTCCTATTGCATAACTCTAAACTGTTAGCATTTTTGTACATAGCAATGAATTCACTAAACCTATCCACTCCGCGAAAATAAAAAACTTTGGAATTATCGAAGGATTTGTGGAAAAAATATTGTATCCCTACTGGACTACACTTCAAGTATAAACTTTTCAATGTCAAACATTGTACTATTGTTTAAAAAGTTTCTCGAAACGTCGAAACGCCCGCTGCGCGCTTGTCGCGAGAGCGCCGGGACCGCTGCGCGAGCGCGCGGCGGGCCCGCTTCGGGCTAGCGACGATGTAATGACGTTTCGCGCGCTCGTTGCCACGCGTCGCATCGCGGCGATAATATCGCCGTGTGGAGACGGTTCCATAGAGAGTGTATAGAAATACGTGGCACGACGATAATATCGCCGCGATTCTCTCGCTCGTGGAGACAGCGCCTAAGAGTGCGCAGTTTGTCGCCAGCATTTGCAAGTTGTATTCCCAGAAATAAAACACAATACAGAGTTCACTATATTTATTTTTAATTTAAAAAATACTGATACACACGCTTTGCCTACACAAGTAGGTATAACGTAAACTAGACACGCACAGTCGCACACATCAAAGACAACAACACACAACATTTAAATGATTAATATACACACTATTTTATAACAATCGCGTTTTCGTCAGAGACGTCAGTTGAAAAGTTATTAGAGAAAATAATTTATTTATAAAGTTTAATTCCTTAACATTTGTAGGCTAACCTGTTAATTTTTTGAGCAGCGGATTCTGCGTATTTTTTTCCCAAATGATTTCTCAACGATTTCTAAAAAATTCATTGACTCATTTCCGTTTAAGAAGTCAAGACGAAAAGAGGACCTCCGGGCATAGTCTTCGTGACATTCTTATGCGATAACGTCTGCCCCGGATATAGTACGAGAGCCCACGACCAAAATTTTTGTCTCATAGCAATACAGCCAAAACCGCATCAAATCGATAGATACGATTATCCTGAACTCGAAAATACCAATATCAGACATTTTCCGCGTAGCGTTTGATCTGACCGAATTTTCAAAATTGTCAAAGAATTTTACCGAACTGCATCATAGCAATATGTCTGATTTGCAGACTGTAGTTGAATGATAGTTCTGAGATACCGGAAATTTATTTTTCAGACGTTAGTGGTGTAGCGCAAACCCGTAAAATCACTTAAAAAAATTAAAAATGAGACAAAAAAAATGTCTCATAGCAATACGTCTGAAAATCTTTTTTATTAGTAAATTTTGGTTATTTGATGCGAACAAAACAATTTTCAGACGGAAATGTGAACGCATTAAATTTTGAGACCGTTTTGAAAATGTTAACAAATTTTACCGATCGGTATCATAACAATATGTCTGAAAATTGTTCGACATTATAAAATAAGTTGTCCACATGTGCAAAAAATTTATATCAGACAAATTAAGTGTAGCACCTTCTCTGTCAGACAACTTTTCGATACTCAGATATCATTTAAAAATCGTATTGAGGCATCTTGAATTCTCTGTTACAAACCAATGAATACGTTGCGACCCTGAATTTATTAGATGATAATTAACAAAGAATTTACCCGAAACCGTAACATTGAAGTTGAAGGACTGAAATAAATCGCACAAAAGAAAACTGGGATGAAGTTGAAAAAAAAACGGTTTATTCAAAGTTACAAAATATTCTCGTATTCAATCGCTGTCGGATTCGGAATCGTCGTCTTCGAAATCACTCTCGACGTCGCTCGGGAGATCTTCAACGTCCTCTTCTGTAAAATAAACATCGTTAGTAAAAATCACGAACTTATTTATGAAATTAACAGCAAAAGCCATGTAAACTGTACCTGTTGTGGATGATGATTTGTCGTCCAAAATAACGTTGCTCAACTCAGGTAGTTGGTTGCCAGAGAACCACGAAAACTGAAATCGTCCCTCGTCTTCATACCATCCGCAATCTGCAGGGTTCAGTTCGGTTGGCGTTTTGGTATGAGCGTTGCTCCAGACTTGTGCAATATATTTTTTTCGTAATAAATGTTTCTCCAATTCCGTTTTGCATGGTGGCAGATTGCAGGCGTCGTAATTGGATAACTGGAGATTCAGAGTTGTCGAAGCCTCGTCGTTTTTAATTAAATATGTCTTCGAAAAAATGTTGAGTCGAGCTAAATCGACGTTATTAATTTTTTTTTCGTTGTACAATCTGCACGTGAATTCTTCCAAAACGGGGAATACCTTGTCACTATCAGAAGTATAGCTGCCCAAATCACCGAAAGCTTCTTCATAGCGTTTCGAATTTTTCAGCATCGTCAATGGTCTTTTTTTACCCTTGCGATATAACGCGGGATTATAATCGCAGCCGGTCATTGCATGGAAAGCAGGTAAAGATTTTGCCAGAGTGGATCCCAATGTCTCGTATAAACGTGAAACATCAATGTAACGCCGGGAATTGCCAACACCAACATCCATAGCCGGCGCGCCCGTGACGTCACTCGCGCTCTCGCACGACCAGAAGTACGTATTACATTATCAACCTTCACGCTCGCGCCGCTCTACGCCTTCCCACCAGCCGGAAAGACAAAAGATATAAGTAATGACATCTGTCATCTGTCAAAGTACATATAATAGACAAGGGAGATTCTTGAATATCTATGAAGGCTGTAAATTTAAAAAAACATTTAACAGAGGCGTCGGCCAGGCGACTCCGAAACGTTATTTTCGTTTTTGGGAGTATATGCTACACTTAAAGTGTCTGAAAACAGGTTTTTGGTAATCATGGCAGCAATACGAAAAGTTAAAAAAAAAAATATCCGTATTGCTATGATACAGGTCGGCTAAATTTGTTGACATTTTCAAAAATGCGCTCAGGCTATGTGCTACGCGCAAAATGTCTGAAAACAAACTTTTTCGTAAAACAATTATAAAATCTATGTACATTTTCACTATCAGACGTATTGCTATAATACCGACTGCCTTTTTTTTTGACACAGCAGAAATGGCCTCCCACGCAGTTGCTACACTTTCGACCGTTACTACACACCTAGTCGGGTTCAGAATCATACAATCTAACGATTTTATAGGGTTTTTGCCGTATTGCTATGAGACATGGTTTTGGTCGTGGGCTCTCGTACTAATAGGAAATATCCCAAAATCTTCATAAATAGTAATGATATCTTAAATAATAGTTTTTTCTTTCGAAAAATAACGAAACATTTCGGTGGAACATAAATCAATCTGATACGATATGGACTTTTCGACAATTTTAACGCAACTCGAAGATTGACACTTTCACTCATCTTATTCATAAAAATAAATCTGACACGTCCCGGACAAGGACGTGTGCGAACGAGTTCATATAAAATGTACCCACCGATATTTGTTTGAGCTCCAGACGGCCCACGGCCCGCATATGTGTGTGGGTCAGCCTTGGTCTCTAGTCATCCAGGTCCTCATGGTCTGTCTCAGGGTATATAATTTCTCCTTGAGCGTTGGTCGGCCTCCCGTAGCTAGACGGGTATAGAGGCTCCTCTTCCGCCTCCTCCAGTTCCGGCTCCGATAATGTTTCTTGGCCTGTTTGTTCCGACGCTGCTAATGTTTCTTGGCTTGTTTGTTCCGACGCTGCTAATGTTTCTTGAGCCACTAGTTCTGACTCCGCTAACATTTCTTGAACAAGTAGTTGTTCTGGCCCCGAAAATTGTTCCGTTGCAGCTACAAAATGGCTGCTTTGTTCATCATCTAATAACAACTCGTGTTGAAGAATTTAAATAGTTTTAGGTTTATATTCAGCTTGCTTCGGCAATGAGGTCTAGAAGCTTTGGCCAAACAGCTCTCTGCTGGTCGTAGTTTAAATTGTCCGCTCTTTCAGGGTTTTTATATAACCTCGTTTCGGGTGGAGTATAATCACTATATATATACCTTCGTTAATGTTCGGGGAGGTATGGGCAAAATTTGATATTGCAGGGGAAATGTTTTTTCTGCCTTCCATAACACCAAGCTCGAAGGAAATCACTTGTGAAACTGATAGTCTTGGTACATTTGAAAGGTAATCCGCAATATTACCTGGTTGATCGATATGAGTAGAAGTGGATGGAGTCGGTTCTATATTTCGAAACGGCACTTTGTGGTTGTGGTGCAGCTTTTGACTTAAGTTGATCCGCAGCCGCATGTTTTCGAACTCCTCCGTTATTCTCTAAGAGCTTCTTGAAGAAGGGCTCGCGTAATTGCGCCCAATTTTTCTGCATTCTGATTGCTGTAAAAGAAATGCACAACTACTTAAAATCGTGTACTCTTCGCGCGTGCCTTTATGTCGTGGGAGAATAAGAGCGTGGGATAGGCAGGTACTGTTAATATGTTTGATAAAGATGCCAAATATATGCCAATATACACATTATCAATTGCCATTTGCAAGGCCCGATTCAGTTTAACAAAGACATTTTACTCAAAAATCCACATTTTCTTGGCCTATCCAGGAATCGAACCTGGGCATTTCCGCGGAATGAGTTTCCGCGGAAAATGACTTAGCGGTGTAATCTACATTGGAAAAAAGGTTTGCTGAAGTTCAATCGATTTTTAATTATTGTAGTACTTACTACTTACTTTTTACTATGGGAATCACACAACCATATTCTGTTACAAAATGAAAATATTTAATATAATTTGTTCGGATATTGATTAATGGGATGACGTTTTGTCGTACTGGTGGGTTCGGTGTCTGATTTATTACGATTACAAAATTAAATACGACGTTACCTATAGTGATAGAAAAGTTTTTAATAACGTGTTTAGTAACATAATAAGTGTCATAAAGTGTAGGGAAATACCGTGATTGCTCCAAAAAATAAATACCAAATCATCACCAAACTGACATAAGTTTGGTGATGATTTGGTATTTATTTATACCAAATTAACGCACTTAGGAGCAATCACGGGATTTCCCTACACTTTATGACACTTAATATGTTACTAAACACGTTACTAAAAACTTTTTTTTTTCTTTTCTTTTTTTAGGAAACTTGTGGGTAGATATACAGGGTTATTTGTAAAACACCAGCAACCTTTCAGGGGGTGAAAGTACTCATCATTATAAACAACTTTTACTATGGGACCAACTCTGAAATATCAAAAATTAAATCAGCTGTTTCATACAAATTGCAATAGCCACCCGATGAAAATGTATGAAATAGCAGATTTTTTTTCGATTTTTCAGGGTTGGTCTCATAGCAAAAGTTGTTTATAATGATGAGTATTTTCACCCCCTGAAAGGTTGTTGGTGTTTTACAAATAACCCTGTATATCTACCCACAAGTTTCCTAAATAATTAGGTAGTGACAGCTGTTAACGCCTGTCGGTTACATACCTGTCAACGTCTACTTTGACAGCGTCAAGCAGTCAGTGTTGGATTGTTTTGTTCAATAGTTCATTGAACTTGCATCAATCCCAACGAAAACAATGCGCGCAAAGTGTGGTGGATGCGGCAAGTTTGTGTCGGCAATTGACACGACAAGGTACACGAAATGTGGCGGCGTCTATCACCGAACGTGTTTCGGTCTCCCTGCAAAGGGTCCCACTGCCACTATCGCACAGTGCCCGGAGTGCAGGAAAAACGTCCGCAGACACAATAAGGTCGAAACACCTGTGCGTGGGTTGGTGGCTGAGCTACAAAATGAGGAGCCGGCGGACGTGCCTTTGTCGACGACGTCAGCGCCTGTGACGCCTGCGTGCATGAAGCATCTAGTGTAGTGCATCCGATGACGCCTCCGTCAGCGGCAGGCTCGATTCCCGAGTTCCCGCAGGACGTGGGCTCTGCATTGAAATTGGTAGTAGAGGAACTACGCACGTTACGTTTTGAAGCTCAAGGGGAAAACCCATCACATCTCTTGCAGCTAATTGCCACAAAGCAAGGGGTCGCATTAGATGATCGCGATATAGTGAGTGGGAGGCAGACACATCAAAGCGGCAAGACCTACTGCGTCAACAGAGCCCCTCCCTCGTCCTATCCTGGTGCGCCTTGCTAGACGTGACCAGCGTGACGCCCTGTTAAATGGCGCTCGCGTGCTGCGTGGCGCTACGACGGAGAATCTCGGTCTCGCGGGGAAGCCTGTACGCTTCTACATTAACGAGAGGCTGACCAAGCTGAACCAGCAGTTATTTCGCCAAACAAGGGCTGCTGCTGGTGTTCACGGCTGGCGCTTCGTTTGGTCGAAGCGGGGACGCATCTTGGTCCGAAACAAGCCCGGAGACCCCACTCACAGCATTGCATCTGAGGAAGACATTGGGAAGATTATTGGACCATACTCGGAAAACAATAAATAACCTTTTGTTTGGTGCTGTTCATTTTATTCTAGTACTTAATTATAGCTCTTTTAGTATAGGCTTCCTGTTTAACAAGTTTGTGCGTCGTATCTGTCATGATATGGGGAGGTGGGTCCATGAAAGTGAGTACTTTACTGTAATAACACAAACACTAGAAATACATAGAAAACATATTTATACATTACCTTATTCATGTATACATACATACAAATATATAATATATTGACATTTTCTATAATTATTATATATATACAATTTTTTCAAATAAAATTAAATGCCTAAGACAAAATCATTGAAGTTTGGTTTGTTTAATGCTGGCTCACTGGCAACTAATCAGAATGAGTTCCTGATTGCCATGTCACAACACTCAGTGGATATAATGGCAATTAACGAGACATGGCTGAGACCTGGAGAGGAAGGCCGCGCGCCTAAGGTTCCGGGATATAGGCTGAAGCACGTGCCACGCCCTGCGAGTATGCGCGAGGGCGAGGTGGGGGCGTAGCTTTTTATATAAAAACGGGACTAAGGGCGCGCGTACGACCTAACCCTTTGATTTCAAAGGCAACCCAGTACACTCCCGCTCGCATTAGTAAGATTCGCCGTCCTCGGCATACACTCGTCGAGTCCGACGACGAGATAACAAAGATTCAGGAAACCTGTAGGGAAACCAGCACCCTTAGAATAAACAGATACAGACCGCGTTCCGTATACCGACCTCGCCGTCGAGGTCCGTCGCGACGACCCATTCAAAACCCTCCCCGACTTTTGCCAACGAGCCAGCCCGCGCCGCTGAGCCTTTAGCTTTAATAACCCCTAATTAATGAAACGACCCAGCCTGATTGTCCCTTGCTGTCCCTAACTGACGCCGCTAAGCCGAGGTCGTATTCCACAGGGAATGCCCTTAGCGAGCGGTCAGTAGTTTTAGTTTGTAGCTAGTTCTGTTGCCTTGGCTGGGGGCCTTAAATTGATTTGAGGCCACCACAGGTTAGTCCGGCTAAGCAGTTGATATCCCAAGTGTGTTAACTTGCTAGTGATCATACCGAAAAAAAAAAAAAAAAAAAAAGCGCGTACGACCACATTTCACCACATTCAGAACATTCCGGTGTGGGACAGATGTGGTTAAACCTAACAATCAATGGCAAAAAGTTATTGATAGGCACTGCGTATAGGCCGCCCTGGTTTGAACTGTCAACATTTTTGGATGGGTTGACTGACAGAATTAGTGCATTGGCACCTTGCGATCATTTAGTGGTGTTGGGGGATTTCAATGTTAATGTATTGGACACAAATAGTGCAAAAACAAAGGATTTAATGGAATACCTAAATTACACTAGTCTGACTCAGGTGGTTAAGTCGCCTACGCATTTTATTGGAGATAGTAGTACCCTGACAGATGTCATCTGTACTGACATAGGAGTGCGTAATGTACTGTAGTTAAGAAGGTAAAGATTAAACCTAGGTTGGTGGCATATCGACCTCTAAGGGATATTCTGGAGGACTACTTTGCAGCTGATTTGGAAACAATGCCATGGAGGGAAATAAGCTCACTGCCAGAAGTGGATAGCATGGTAGATTATTTTAACTTCCTTACTACCCAATTATTTGACTTACATGCACCCTTAAATAGTCAGAGACCGTCCCACGCCTTGGATTACAGATAATATCAAATTAATGTTTCAGTTAAGAGAATAAGGACAAACAAGATACTACAAAAAATATTATTTGGACTTAAAAAGACAGGCTTGTGCTGCGCTGATGCAGGAAAAGAAGGTTTACTTTGACGGGCACCAAATAGTCAGTTGAAAAACCCAAAAAGCTTTGGAACAATCTCAAGTCCGATGTTCTGTCTGAACATAGTGCTGGCGTGCTCCCCGGACAATTTAATGACCCAGATGAGATAAATAGGGCATTTCTCAGTGTACCCGGTCAGAATACTGTGTCCAAATCACAACAGTAATATTTTAATTCGAACAGATTTGGGGATGCATTTCGAGCTACGAAATGTTAACAAGGACGAAATTGCTAAAATTATTAAGAGTTTGGGGTCGAATGCTAAGGGAATAGATGGCTTGAGTCTTAATATGATTATGCTCACGTTACCAAGCACCCTCCAGGCCATCACCACTATAGTAAATACGTCAATTGATATCAAGACTTTCCCTCACTTATAGAAATGTGCTATAGTGCGTCCATTACCAAAAGTCAGCAATCCAAGTACTTTTAAAGACCTACGCCCAGTAATCATTCTGCCTTGTTTGTCTAAAGTTTTGGAGAGGGTAGTTTACAACCAATTAATGGAGTATCTGGAAGCTAACAACATGCTCCCCGACCTTAAGTCTGGTTTTAGGAAAGGTTGTGGGACGGCCACAGTTCTTTCCGATGTAGTAGGAAACATCCTAAAAGCATGGGATAGAGGGGAGGGAACAATCCTTGCACTCCTTGATTTTTCGCGCAATAACCGCGTGCCTTCGATGCAATTAACACCACTCCGTTACTTTCCAAGTTAGCCTACTATGGTTTTACTACGGAAACAATAGAGTGGTTTGCTAGGTACTTACAAAACAGGTCACAGCTCGTGGAAGTCCAGGGGGGCGATGGATCAACTAAGTCTTCCTCTCCTCGTCATGTGTCACGTGGTGTGCCCCAGAGATCAATTTTGGGGCCCCTTTTATACATTCTTGACAGTGCAGATATTGTTAAATCCTTCCATCATTGCAAGTATCATATGTATGCAGATGACATTCAGCTATATATTTCTTTTAAGCCAGCAGATATGAAAGAGGCAGTGGATGAAATCAATGCAGATCTGGAAAGAGTGGCGGAATGGTCAGATGCTAATTCACTGGTTTTAAACCCATTTAAGTCCAAATTCATGGTCTTAGGAAGTAGAAAAATGATCAGTGCAATACTGTCAGCCAATCCAGAAGTTCTTATCAAGGGGATAAAATAGACAGGGTAGAGACGGCATGTAATCTGGGTTTGACTATGGACCCAGAACTGAGATTTGAGAAACGCATCAGCAATGCCATGAGAAATTGTTTTTATAGGTTAATACTTCTTTACACAATAAGAGCCCATCTGAGTGTTGATCTGCGCAAACAACTGATGGACAGCCTAATTTTATCACGGCTTAATTATTGTGACACAGTGTTTGGGCCATGCCTGTTAGCAAGAACCGAAATGCTAATACAACGTATACAAAACGCATGTGCACGGTTTGGTGTTACCATACCACATAGGAGTCATGTTACGCCTTATATCAATGGACATAATATCTTAAAAATGGCAGCGAGGAGAAAGATGCATTTGGCTAGCTTACTGTTTGGAGTTGTCACTACACAGACACCACAATACTTATTTGAGAAACTTAGTTGGAGGCACAGTAAATATGAACCACGTCTCTCCACATACCCTCTTTGTACACCTCATCACAGGACCGCAGCATTCAGAGGGAGTTTCCGCCACGCACTGTTGGAATAACCTTCCTCCACCATTCAGAGTCCTGAAAACAAAAAAAACATTTTATAAACATTTTAAAGAAACATTTCATGCAAAAACAACAATCCACATAGCTTGTAATGTATAGCTTACCTCTGGGTCATGGCCTACAGGCAATGGATATAGTTTTCCACAGTGCTGGTGGTATTGGGCTGATTCCACCTTCTTTAGGCTCGGTCTTCTTGTTCTCAAAGTGTAATGGTATTGTAATGGTATAGTGGAGCAGTCACATATTTGCGGAGCAAGATTGCTGCATGTTTTTTAAACTTTAAAGAGGAGGTTGGGCATGGCGTGTCGTGGGCGACGGGTCCCCGTGTCACTTACGTCTGCTGTTTCGATCGACACGCGAACCATTCGGCCTATAGCACCATATTATCACAGTTTTAACACCTCATCTCATATAATATATACACAATTATATTTCTATTTCTCCACTTTCTGACTAAGGGATTCTGAAAAGATACGATCTGCGGTCCAGCACGGTTTGCTTTGCTGTTGCCAAATAAATTTAATGTCTTTGGCTGTTGCCAAGCCAATATGCAAATGGCCGCCATCATACAATGGTGAAAACTGTAAATGATGGCGTATTGTTTGCCGTCGATAAAGAATGCTTCCTGCATCCTGCATAGACAATAAAAGTTGTGATTATAACTAACATATTCCTAGTTATTTATAAGATTGATAAGTGGTTTATTAAAGAATATTGTATTTGTGTAATATTATTAATTCAATTTTTGTTTTGTTTTGTAATGTTGCTACGTATTTTTAATTTTAATGGGATAGAATATGACTTGGTCAGTGGGTCGTCTTAGGGGCGGAGTGACTTGGACAAATTTGTTTTTTTTAAGTACCTATCATTCGTTTTTTTTTTATTGCATTTTATTAATACTAGTCTAGTAATTATTTAATTGTTAGTGGTGTTATAAATAATATGAAATTACCTGCCTTGTTTACACTACCGGGGGGACGCCAAAATGTCACTCAAACGGTGGTTGCTGAAAATCAGCGCCGTTGATTGTTTTATTTATCCAGGGTCGCGGCATTATGCTGAGCAACGACCGATTCTTGCTGGGATGCGACGCACAACTTGAATTTATTTATATTGTAGAATTATTTGTATCATTTTATTGTACACAGAAACTGTAATATTGTTTACTTGTTTATAAGTTGCCAGATGTCAACTTGTCACTGTCAGTCGACAGTATAGACCATAGACATATAAAGTGCCGGACGTCACGCCATGGACAACGCTAGAACGATGTTCTGTTTTGTCTATGGCATGACCAAAGACTCGTGGTAGCTAATGTCCGGTCCTGACATAGCCTGGCAGTGATACGGGTTTTGTTTTAGCCAAGGAACTTCTACTACAACCTGGAATGTGCACAGGCTGTCGATACGCGGTCCGAGGGAGATAGCTTCGCGAGAGCCCTCTGTCCCTTTCATTAGGGTGACCAACCAATATAATGTAGGTTGAGACTAATATAATAGGATATAATATTTAACCAATAATTTGATTTCATAAGTTAATAATAATTATGCTTTAAGGATGGATTAAAGTAAAACGCATTAAACTATGTTTTATTATATCCTGGGGCCTGAAATGAAGACTGCAAATAACGGAATAATTTTTGACATTTGAATACTTGGAACGACATCAAGCCATTTTTTCTCCCTGATTCTTCTCCAGGCAGTCTCAAATTATATTTTTTAAATTAATTTCAAATATACGAAGTAACAGACCTAAATCAGCGATTAATATGGGAAGTTGAAACTTTTTTGCCATTTCCCTACAATGTTCCTCGTAAATGTGAAATTTCATGATCACGTCTTTTAAGTATTCGGTACACCGGTATACGGTACATATAATGTTTTATTATGCTTACGTTGAAGACTACCTCCTATTTATATGCTGCATTGTGTAAATAATCTTATAATTTCGTTCATTACTTCAAGAATTGCAATATACTTACTTGAAGAAAGAAACACCGCATCCTGCATAGGATTCGCTTTTGCAACCGAACAGCTTTTGAATCGCACACTTTTTAACCATCTTTATTACATCCGAATAAAGAAATTGATTGTTTTACAACAAATAAATATGGCTGGTGGGTTACCAGTCTAACTTATATAATTATATATTCTACTAATAATCTTTTCTTTTTTAATTACATTTCAATACAGTCTCTAAATTATTGCTTAAAAAATGTTCTCATTCTAACAGATAATTTAAAAATATTAGAAATATATCAGAACGAAAGTTAATGTTTTTTTAATAAGACACGACAATATTATTTTTTCCTACCTGTTGTGGACTGTATTGGGTTCTTGAGAATGAAACACTTTTCTTCATTGGTTTCTTCAGATTTATTCTTGATGATTCTTCGGAGTTGTTCTTGATGTTTCTTCCTGGAGAGCTGGAGACCGACTGTGTCTCAACACTAAAAAGAGCCTATCTTTATACAAAATTCTTAAAACTATTGCCGCCCCTTTGTTCCTGGTGGGGTTGAAAATGTAAGGCCGCTCATTGGCCGACCAATCACAGGCGTTTCTTAATTACCAATTAGAACAAAGGGGCGGGGCTTACTAATTTCGGCGCCCACGCTAAGGTATCGCGTAACATTACCGTGACGAGAGCGTTGCATTCGTAGCTCAAGCCAAGGCATGTCATAACTTTACCTTAACGGGAGCGCCGCGTGATTCTATCCTAACTAACTTTACATAATGTCTACATTTCCTTATCCTACATGCTCCTATCCTACTTTAAAATATCCTACGAGATGACTTTATTTACATGACTTAACACGTAGTAACAACATATATTAGTCTTATATTATAGGCATGCTCGGCGTCCATCACAGTTCTCCCCCCGGCGCAGCTTGCGTAGCCTCCTCCTTCACCGACACGACGACGAGCTTGCTCACGGGGCGCCGAAAGATGCCCGTCCTGGTGCGCACCTCGACGACCCTGATGCCGCCGTCCGGTCCACGATGCGTGCGTTCGACGATTCCCATTGGCCACGTATTCCGGGGTAGCGTGTTGTCGACCACGAGGACCACGTCGCCTGCTTGCATCGGTCGCACGTCGTTCCGTGGCTCGCCGCGAGGTACCAATGTGGGAAGGTACTCGCGTAGCCACCGTCGCCAGAAGTGATCAGCGAGCGCCTGACTAGCTCGCCATGTCCTCCGGTCCGCCTCGTCGCATGGGCCTGTCGTTGGTAGCCCTTCTGATGACCCCAACAGGAAGTGGTTGGGTGTGAGGGCCTCGGGGTCGCGTGGGTTCACGCTGACGTGGGTCAGCGGTCTCGCGTTGATGGAAAACTCGGCCTCAGTGAGCAGAGTCCTCAGTACTTCTTCGGCCGGCGCCTTTTCCCGTAGAGTCACGCTGAGTGCCGTCTTCACGGAGCGCACCATACGCTCCCATGCGCCACCTTGGTTGGGCGCGCCTGGAGGGATGAAACGCCACTCCAAACGATGAAGCAGCCCCTCATCTTGCAGGGCCGGCATCCACTCGGCGTATGCGTTGCGTAGCTCTTGATCAGCTCCGCGGAAGTTGGTCGCATTGTCGGAATACATCACTTTTGGCCATCCTCTGCGTGCGGCCATCCGTCTCAGCGCCATGATTGCTGAGTCGGTGGAGAGTGATGCGACGAGCTCGATGTGCACGGCACGGGAAGTGAGGCACGTGAACAGTGCACCCCACCTCTTCTCTCGACGGCGCCCCACCTTGACCATCATTGGCCCGAAGTAGTCCACCCCGCAGTTAGTGAACGGGCGGTGGAAAGGGTCCAGGCGGGCGTGTGGCAGGTCTCCCATAGCTGGTGTTTGCGGCGTCGCTCGCCGCCTCTTGCAGAAGGCGCAGTTTCTCTCTACAGCGCGTACTGTGGGTCGCAAGTGAATAACCCAGTACCGCTGTCGCAGGTCGTTCGTCACTCGCTCTCTGTTGGCGTGGCCCGCAGCGCAGTGCTCCTTTAGTACGAGGAGCTTGGTCAGCTGATGACGACCGTCGAGGATAATCGGTCGCTTCATCTCCGTCGGTGCGGGTGAGGCCTCGATCCGGCCCCTGACCTTCAGGACATCGTCTTCTAGTACTGGGTCCAGCCTGTACAGTCGGCTCGCCTTCGTGAGAGGGCGAGCGGACTGGATCCTCTTCAAGTCTTCCCCAAAGCTGTCTTCTTGTGCCTGTCGAATCAGTGCAGCTTCGGCATGCTGGACATGGCGATGCTCCATCCTCGTTGCTCTTCGTCGGCAGATGTCGATGAAGGCTAATACTCGAGCGGTAGCCCTCACCAAAACTTCGTATTTTGAGAAGCGGGCTGGGTTCGGTAGCCAGCTGTCTCTATCCGTCTTCTCGCCTATGTGGAGGACCTCCTCCTCTTCTGGATCGTCCATTGTGGTCGTGGGCCACTGCTCTTCTGGTAGGAGCAAGAAGTCTGGCCCTTGGAACCATCGATCCGTAGCGCTGATGGGCGCGTCGACAAGTCGAGTGGCGTCATCCGCCACATTGCACGCGGTGGGTAGCCAGCGCCATTCCTCTTTCTGAGTCAGCTCTGCGATTTCTCCCAGCCGATGCGCGACGAACGGCGTGTAGCGTCGCATGTCGTGATGGATCCAGTGTACCACGGTGGATGAATCGGTCCAATACGTTGTCTGGCCGATCTCGATTCGGTGCTCCTTCCTTATGGTGTCGGCGAGTCTTGCTCCAATCACTGCGGCTTGCAGTTCCAGGCGTGGGATGGTCTGTGCTCGACGAGGCGCCACCTTTGCTTTGGCGGCCACCAACACGACGTTCAGGCTCCCATCGACGTTTCTAATTCTCCAATAGGCCACAGTTGCATAGGCCTGCTCGCTGGCGTCGCATAAGACGTGTAAGTCGACGCGTTCGTATTTCTGCGTCACATAACAGCGCGGTAATCTCAGCTGAGCGAGTTCGGTCAGGCGCGCGAGCCATGAGGCGAAGAGTTCATTCTCTTCTGCTGGGATTGGTTCGTCCCACGTCGTCTGAAGGCGCCACAAGCTCTGCAGGATGATCTTCGATCGTATCGTGTAGTGGCTCAACAGTCCAAGCGGGTCGTAAATGGACATCACGGCGCTGAGGGCTTCACGCTTGGTCGGCGCGCGGGTTCTCGCTCGTACTTCGGCCGGGACACGGTTCATCGATGTGTTGAACCCCAGCTCGTCGCGTTCCGCGTTCCAATGTAGCCCCAGAATCTTGCTCTCAGGCTTTTCTCTCCCCAGTTGCGTAGGAGAGGTGGCGTGTAGCTCGGTAGGCACGTCCCGTAGCACAGTTTTGTCGCTAGAGCTCCAGCCTCGCAGCGTGAATCCCGCGTGTGCGTGCACCTTTCTTGTTTCCTCGACCGCTTTCCACGCTTCCTCGGTGTCTTCGTAGCTGGCCACCAAGTCGTCCATGTAATGACTTTCCTTGATGGCCTCCAGCGCCCTCGGGTACTCCTGCCCATGCACGTCCGCGTTGTGATTTCGGACAAAGTGGGCCGTAAACGGGGAGCTTGCGGCGCCGAATATCATACTGGTCATCTTATATTTCCTGGGAGGCTGTTCTCGTTCGTCGCCTCTCCACAGGAACTGTTGCGCTGGTTGGTCAGCCGGCCTTATTCTGATACGCAGGAACATCTCTTGCACGTCGGCTGTGATCGCTACCGTCTTCTCACGGAATCTGAATAAGATCCCTGGCAGCGATAACAGTAGGTCGGGTCCCTCCAGCAGTTCGTCGTTCAGGCAGATGCCGTTGCTCTTGGCTGCTGCGTCGAACACCAGCCTGTGTTTGCCGGGCTTGTTCGGGTTCTGCACGGCAAAATGTGGCAGATACCAACAGATGGCGCTTGCTTCTTCTGACCCGTCGCATGGTTTCGCGTACCCCTTTTCTAGTAGATTGTTAATCTGCTTCGTGTACTCTGCTGCGAACTGCGGGTCTGCGTCCATCTTCTGCTCAATTCTCTTTAGCCGGCGGAATGCTTGACCGTAGCTAGGCGGCAGGGTGACGTCATCTCGTCGCCATGGCAGCCCAACTTCGTACCCGGAGTTTATTTTCTTGATTGTTTTCTTGACGATGTCGATGGCCCGTTGATCTGTCGCCTTGACTCTCGGCTTCCCTTGAATGCCGAGCGCGTCGATCTTGAAATGGGTCTCGACCAACTCGTGGAGTTCTTGGCTGCCTGTCCCCGTGGTTCGGTCGGGCGTGTATACATGCAGCACGTTTTCGTGTTGATAGATGGCACCACGTGGTGCGGTTCCATGCACCACCCAGCCCAGTTGCGTTCTTGATGCGGCCGGTTGGTCAGGGCCGCCTATGCGGAGCTCACGGGACACAATGCACTCCCAGTGGTCTGTTCCCACCAGAAGTCCGGGGCGCGCCAGTTCGTAGCACACCTCTTCTGGTGTCAGGTCCCTCAGGTGCTCGTAGTCCAACATAGTGTCGGGAATGGACTGTTGGTGAAGCCGGAGGTTTCTCATGGTCCTCGCTCTGACCCTGTAGCTCTCGCCACTCTTCAGTCCTCTTACTGTCATATTGACTAGCTGGCTTCTCATCTCTAGCTGCGACATGTTGACCCCACTCAGGTGAAGAGGCTGTGCTGGTCCTTCTGCCCCAATGCTCGCTGCCAGTTCTTCGTCGACGAGGGTGATCGTGGCTCCTTCATCTAGGAGCGCGTAGGTCTTCACCTCCCCCCGTGGTCCGGAAACGATGACTGGGCACATCTTTAGCAGGACTGCTCGCGGTCCGGTAGCTGTTTGGTTAGCTACGGATAGGACCGCTTCCTCCTTCTGAGGTTCAGCCTTCTCCTGGTCTTCATTTTTCACCTCGCGTGTCTGGTGAAGAGTTGCATGATGCGGGCGGCGACATTGATCCACGCCGCACAGCTTTGCTTTACAACTCATGCGCCTGTGTTGCTTCTGGGCGCACTTGAAGCAGATCTTCTTTTCTTTTAAATAGCTCCACCGCTCTTCTACGGTAAGTGCCTTATATTTCGGACACTGTGTTAGCACGTGAGCTTGTTCGCACTTGGGGCACTTGTCTTTCTCCTCTTCCGTTCCCTCGGCCGTTGTGAAGACGCTCACCTTTTTCTTCAGTGTCACGGTGGGTCGAGTTTCCTTTCTCTGGATCACGGCGCTTGTAGACGGAGCGTAGGTGTACCGTAACGCTCGGTCTGCCTCACGCATCAGGAACCGTGACATGACGACTATCTCTGGATCCGATGTTCCCTCATGGTCGTAGGCGTAGTCACACCAACGGGATCGGAGATGCGGGCTGAGCTTGTCCAATACCTCTCGTGTCATCAGGGGGTTGAACAGATAACCTCTTCGATCTATTGTCTTCAGCACGCAGATGATATTTTGCAGCTTGACAGCGAAACTGTTAAGTTCCGCCGCTGATGTACCCGGTTTCGGGAGCTTCTTGAGGTCTTCCAGTGCTCGGTCGATGATGACTTCCGGCCTTCCGAAACACTGCTCAAGGGTCTTCATTACGACGTCTGGATCGGTGGCCGTATGCAGGAGAGCGGCCACGGCATCTCTCGCTTCCCCTTTGAGGCAGCTCCTCAGTCGTTGTATATTCTCGGCTGCTGTTATTTGATACATGTTTGTTGTATCTCTCATTGCTGCTTGGAACGGAAGCCACTCGTTAGCTGCTCCGGAGAAGGTAGGTAGCTCGGTGTGCCTGAGTCTAGGTCTGGCTATCTTCTCGATTGTTGCTGCCAAGTGCTCGATACTGTTCTTTGCTCGTGTCGGGGTCGGCGATCTTGCTCTAGATGCTTCGAAGCGTATCTGTCTTGGCGCCTCTCTTGGCCCCTCCTCCCCCCGTGAACCGAGGGGGTTCGCCCGCAGCCAGTCGTCCACCTTTCGGTGAGGTTCTTCACGTGGAGGAGCGGGCTCTTGATCTTCGTGTACGCTTTCTTCATCGTTGATCACTGACACCTCGACCGCTAGTCTCTTCTTGACTAGTTCTTGCTCTAACTCCAGTTCCTTTCTCCGTATGACTGCCAGCTTCTCGGCAGCATCTAGTTCCGCCATCCGTAACCTCGTTGTGACGCTTGTTGTCGATCGCTGCGACCTCATTGATCGGGTCGGTGATGTCACTCTTCGTTGAGTCGCAGTGGTTGTCAGTTGAGTTCCGGACGGCCCCGCTGTACTGGTGTCCGCCATCTTGGATTGTTGTGGTGATGCTGGTGGTTCGCGGGAGAGCCTTCTTATCCGCTCTCGCTCGATCTGCTCCGCTTCTTGGCGGCGCGCCTCTCGTTCTTGGGCGCGTCGCACTTCTTGTTCTCGTCGCTGATCTTCTATTTCGGCCGCGTCCCCTTGGCTTCTTGTGATCACCATCTTGCGTTGTTCGGCACGTTCGGTTGACACGACGGGTTGGTACCTCTTCGTTTGGTACTACGGATGAAACCGGTCGGCTCGGTTCGGTGAACCGATCGGTTAATGTCGGTCGGTTGTTTAGAACGGGCGGTCAGGGTTGATCCGTTCCGTTCCGCACAGCCGGGTTCCGTTTTTCGCTCTTCTCGCAGATCTTCCTACTTCGTCTGCAGTTCGGTGAGCTTGGTTGTCTTGACGCGGGTTCTTCGTTCTTGAATCCGACGCTCGAAGGACCAGAATGTTGTGGACTGTATTGGGTTCTTGAGAATGAAACACTTTTCTTCATTGGTTTCTTCAGATTTATTCTTGATGATTCTTCGGAGTTGTTCTTGATGTTTCTTCCTGGAGAGCTGGAGACCGACTGTGTCTCAACACTAAAAAGAGCCTATCTTTATACAAAATTCTTAAAACTATTGCCGCCCCTTTGTTCCTGGTGGGGTTGAAAATGTAAGGCCGCTCATTGGCCGACCAATCACAGGCGTTTCTTAATTACCAATTAGAACAAAGGGGCGGGGCTTACTAATTTCGGCGCCCACGCTAAGGTATCGCGTAACATTACCGTGACGAGAGCGTTGCATTCGTAGCTCAAGCCAAGGCATGTCATAACTTTACCTTAACGGGAGCGCCGCGTGATTCTATCCTAACTAACTTTACATAATGTCTACATTTCCTTATCCTACATGCTCCTATCCTACTTTAAAATATCCTACGAGATGACTTTATTTACATGACTTAACACGTAGTAACAACATATATTAGTCTTATATTATAGGCATGCTCGGCGTCCATCACACTACCATTCCTACTAAATTCGGGAATAATCCTCAACACTTTAGAAAGGGACACAGGGCTCTCCAAGCGCTTTCTCCCTCGGACCGGATTTCTCTTTGACCAAGTGATTGTCTGTAATAGAACTTAGCTTCATAAACATAAGGTTTATTTTTATATTGGTGTCAAATTGACAATGCTCATTCCAGGTTGTAGTAGAAGTTCCGTGGTTTTAGCTAACTTTCTTTTATTTTTTTTGAGTTATTTTTGTGCGTCTTTTCTGGCGGAATAAACCTATTTCTTTCATCTTACGCGGGTCAAACGTGTACCATTCGGGAAACATACATTCACAGATGGTAAACCACTGTTTAGTATGGCCACCTTGGTACAGTATTCATTTAAAATCTTTGTTATAAATGTGCGCACTTTTGAACTTCGGCTATAAGCTTTTCTGCGTTGATAAAGCCGGTTTTCGTCCTCGGTAGGCTGGTCACCATTGGGCTCGTCACCGGTGGGCTGGGCACTGGTAGGCTCGTCACTGGTCTGTCTGCCTGAAGGGGATGGTTCCGGACGTTCCTGTAACTGGTCCAGGTCGGCCATGACACTAGCCCCGGGCTGGCTGGTACCGGCTGACGGCTCTAGGTCTGGCGCCGCTGAAGGCTTCACTACGTCACAAACACGACCGTATTCGGTCATGTTCCCGACTGAATGCCGCGCGTCCCTCGCTAATTGCAACACTAGGTATGCACTTGAAAACGGCGGGAAATTATAACTAATATAACTAGGTATGCAATCACTTTGCGATGTTATGACTTGTCACAAAAAAGAACCACTGCGTAATTTCAATTTAATTTTTCGTCAGCTTTATTGTTTAGAGCAAATAAATTGCCATGTTTCCATGTCGTATAGTCTTGAAATATTGAGATAAACTGGACAATAACGGGGTTCTCGTAGCTCACGTGTTGCGTAGGTCGGGCTTAGTACGCAGGCGCGGGCTGGCCCCGAACTTAGATTAGCCAATCAGAAGCAGGTGAAAAATGGGCGCGAACTTTTCTTTTTAGGTTAGGTATCTGTCAAATATTTATTGTTGTTTTGTTTTGTGATTATTTGGGTCCTTTGTTAGATATTTACTTGAACTTAGGTCTCACGTGTGATGGCATGCATGGATAAAGTTTGTGTGTGTGCTTGTGTATTTGTTTACAACAGATAGATTACAATAAATACTTAGGTACGTTTTGTATGTTGTCTTTTTAATGATAGCAGCATATCGTCGCCTTAGTAGTGAAGGGAGCTATTCCACACTAGATCGGTTCCAAGATATAGACAATTAAAAAAAGGAGGTACCTACAAAAAAAATATTTTCGTTGTATCTCTTATAATTGAATCCAGATTTCCATAATTTTTTGTAAGAAGGTAATAAATTAAGGTGTTTAAATTTCGAAAGTTCGATTAAGTATGCTCATATATTATTTTCGAAGTTATTGACAATATTTTGCTTAGCTCTTTTCACCACATAAAAAAAAAACAAAAACAATGTACAATTCAGGTACCTATGTGAATGAATCTAAGCCTCTTACTATGTATTCACAACAAAGAAAAAATTGTAGGTTTTGTTTGAAGGAGTAACGTTTGTCAAGAGAGTTATCCTATTTATTTAGTTTTAAAGAATTTAAATAAACTATTATCTCGATTAAATAAGTAGTATAAGGTAAAGAAAATGGAACATGAGTTATCTTACCATGTTTTTAATCTCTAGGACAGATAATAAAACAATAGACATTAATTAACAATTCTCCAAATCTTCAACTTCTGACTCGTCAGATGCACCATCATTAACTGACGACTTTAAAGTTTTCATGTAAAAATCATGGTAGGCAGACGGAATAGTTCCATTTATGCAGAGTTGTTGCAGGTCTTCAAGTTTTTTTTTCTCAATTGGTAACTGATTCTTGTAAAGAGGAAGTACTATATTATTATCAGCTGCAGCATTAACTTTTCTAATAGTTCTTCGGATGGTAAGTTTCTTGAACTCAAGTTGACTTAATTGGGTTTTGTAAAATATAGCTGTGTTGTCATTTTTACGGAATTGTAACCACTTTACATCCAACCATCTCATTACTTCTCCGTCTTCTGCTTTATTTTTATTTGTTTTTGACTGTAGGTTTTGAAATCCAGAAACTCCTTATAATGCATTTCGTTGACTTTATATTTTGGTGGATCGATTTTAGCAGTCCTTGCGACTGTGTACCATCCTTCAGGTACAAAAATGCTTGTATGTTTAGCTCGGCCTTCTATGGTGGAATGTACACTATCGCACTCCATGTCGGAATGCCCCGATTCCATGAATTTTTGATTGATTGTTTGTATTGGTAGATCTCGAACAGCCCGTAAAAACATTGCTGCTAGTATGGAATTGCGATTCTGTCCTGCTGCAGTATCAGAAAAGAATGTTACTTCAATTACTGCAGGATCCAGATTCTTAAGTAAATTCCAAAGACATGTTGAAACTTCGGATGCGCCTTTTGTGCCATTTGCTTCGTGCCACATATAGTTAATGGCTTGCTTGTCTGCTAGATTATATACCGTGAAATTAAAAGTTTTTAATTTTCTTTTATAATAAAGTTGCCCAACTTCTAAATGTGGTGTCAGTAGTATCTTTTCCATGTCCATTGTATAAACATGAAATGTTGGGTCATTTTTAGCATGTTTCTTGTCTTCTTTTTTATGATCGCGGGCTTCTTGCTTCCGTGTAAGATGCAGCTCATGTTCAGCTTTAGCTTCTAGTTGCTCATTTACAGATTTATTGCTGAACTGGGTGCAATAATCACACATGTCTTTCTTTGGTCGATGGAAACCATAATTAAACTCGTTGGTAAAAATATGTATGTAATAGGAAGAGTTCACTGGTTCCATGTCATGTTCCTTGCAGAATTCAACATAGTCCTGGTACAAACGCATCTCACTTAAGCCAGAGGGAAGGTATTTTCGCTTGGTACCACTTCTACAATAATGTGAGTCAGTTACAGGTATAGACTTGATATGGTTTCTAACCACATCTTTTCTTTCTTCTGAAATACGATTTGGAGCTGGATTTTTGCCACGTTTATCTGCCTCTACAACACCGCTTGAATCTAACTTTCTTATTGCTGTTTCTACTTTTTTCCCACAAATATCTAGCGTTGCCAAAAAAAAAAATTTGCATACTCGATGCTTTTTTCCAGATATTGTTAAACTATAGGCGAAAGTGAATTTTTTTCTTGAAACATTGGTATTGTCATTACTGTGTTCATTAGTACCAGTTTTTATCTGTAGGTAATGCCTTTTTGGTTCATGTTTAGTAATACAACTGCTGATAAAGCTCCATCTAGATCTTTCATCAGGAAGGCTTAAATAGTCATCAAATATTTTCTGCCTGTCTGACAAAGAAAATATTTCTCCACATTTATAATGGCAATGACACTGTACTTGTTGTACTGATTTTCCTCTCACTACATTTCCTTTTTGCGACAAGTGTTCTTTCCCTTGAAGTCTTAACAACTTTTGTTTATTTCTTTTCCAAGAAGCAGGTGTGCATTTACGTTTTCTTGTTAAAATTTTCTCCTGCTCGTGTTCATCTGAATTCAGAGGATCGCTGGCCTTTTCAGTCTCAGGATGCATCACATGGTGGGTTTCTTTGTTCTGAGAATGGTGAGTCTTGTTATTTTCAGAGCAGTGGGTCTCTGGATGGCCAGGTTCATCATTCACACCCGGCTCATCACTGTCTGAATAGTGCGATGTAGATGTTTCAGGTACATACATAGGATCCGCAACGGAATCTGTATCTGAGAAGGGATCTTCATCACTATCTTTGTTATCATCTGGAGCAATAAACATAGATTATATTACTTTTGCAAGCAACATGTATAACAGGAACCTTTTTTTTCCTATTACTGAAAAATCTTAATTATCCAAGCTACTTTATTTTAGACGGGCTTAATAATAGTGCAACAACAGTGGCTGAAAAAAAGAAACATTGTGTGATGCCAGGGCTTGGTTACAGCAGACTCAGTTGAGCTAGTGTCTACTACTACTGAAATTTTATTAGCTTTACAAGCTTATTAAATTTATTAAAATAACAGTTTCTAAACCTGTGCTATTAATAAAAAAACTTACGGGTTAACATTGTGCCTGATTTAGGTTGATGTTCTGCAATCAATTGGAACAGTTGAGATTCTAGTACATAGTCCTCTGGTATTTCGGTTTCATTTTCTACATGGACTACTGCAGAGCCTGTAGACATTTGATGTGTTGATCCTAGCTGAAATGGTCTAGACTTCATTTCTTGTTCTTGCACATTAGGTATTTCCATGTAGGATTCATCTGTACCTGCAAATAAATTACAAAAAATAAAGTAAACTGACATGAATGGGTTAGGTTGACTTGAACGATGAATACTAAGATTCTAACACTGTTGTTCGTGGGTCGTCGTGAGTATCACTAAGACGATATAAAATTAAAACGATGAATTATGTTCACAAAGTATAAATAATTTTAAGATGTCCTTACTTTCAAGTTTATTGTGATCCTTCTACATAGTTTTCTCCCAAAACACTTGACATAAGCTTTTCAGTTCGACATCTTATCGGCGGCATGTTTGACGAGATTTATGTAAGTCTTTGCGAGTCACTCATTAAAATTCAACAGCAATAATAACTTTATTTAAGTAATTATAGTAGAAGATAGAAGTACAACTTAGCGTAAACGCGCGAACGATATTGCAAAACAAAAATGATAAAATGTCACCTGTCAAACAAATGTCATAAAAAGGCGCTATTTCATTCAAAAGTGTTGCCAGAAATGGCGGATTGTTTGGAAGAATGCTTATGTGGCATACCTCTTTTCACTGCTTATTTGATTGAACTATTTTTATGATACGAATAAAAAGTGGTGAATAAATCTATGCAGCTAGCACTACATTCACCACTTTATTTTTTGTTCCTAGTTTCATATAGCTCCTTTCACGTTTTAATGAAAAACCAACTTCTAGTTTGAGCTATTACTTAGATCTCTTCACCACTAGAATCTCCGATTAACGCCAAGTATGGTGGTGTTCTTAACTCAATTCAGTAAAAAGTGTGGCTTAGCTCTTTTCACCACCAAGGCGACGATATTAATTACTCACTGTTTGATGAGTTCCAAAGACTTAAATTCATCCGCCGTGGGATCTGGAGGCGAGAGCCTTCGCGCACGTCTACGCGTGGCGCGTGGAGGCGCTACACCGGGGCGAAACTCCGCTGCCGCGGCAAATTGCAGCGTGGCGGACGGAGCTCCGGCAAGATACCATGGCGGTATGGAGTCAGCAACTGTCGCAACCCAGTGCTGGGCACGCCACAATAGCGGCGTTAGTGCCCCTCTTTGAGGAGTGGCGGCTCTCCGTGGTCCCGAAACAACCGTGTCCGGTGAGTACCTACACTCCCTCCCGCTCCACCCAGAGCTGCAGAGGGATTGCAATCGAATATTCGAATTATTCGAATATCCATTTGAAAAAAAAAAAAAATCAAAAAAAAAAAATTCAAATTCATATTCGAATAGTAAATTATAAATATTCGAAAATTCGAATATTACCTCAACAATTAAGGTCACAACTTTATTTTCTTCATTACGAACGCGACGTCTAACGCGTGGTCCTCAAATCTCGGACTTTTGGAATAGATCAGCACTACTACGATTGACGGTCATTCGACCAATCAACGGCCTCCATTCCTCTGCTGACTACAACTTGCTCGCCGGGCGCTTTCCGCCGAGTTCACAAGACAACAGTAGCGTGGTTTTTACAACAGAGCCGTGCATTTTGTTATTTTGTAAAGAGATTTTGGACATTACTAGCTGTCCCCCGCGGCTTCGCTCCCGTCAACTGACTACCTACCGTACTTATCTACCCTTCCCTACGAAACCCAGGAACATTTTGGGAGACAAATCCAACAAATTTAAAACCATTAAAATCGGTCCAGCAGTTCTCGAGGTTTAAGTCTTGTAACAAACCTGACTTTGTTTTATGTATTAAGATTACTTGTATTATTTAACTTCAATAACTTTCAATGGAAGGTAAAAGGATATACTTGTTGCATTGTTTTAGCTAATAACATAAGATTTTAAGTTTTGGTTGACAATTTGAAAGTATTTTTTGTTTGTTTTATTTCTAAAATTTTGATTTTCTGGTTAAGGTCGAAGATTATTTTTTTTATTGAGGTACGGGCTTGCTCTTGGCCTCGATCACGCCTGATGGAAAGCGATAGATTTCTTAAAGCGATAGAGGTCTTTGATGGAGCGAGCGTGCCCAAAAGATGCCTGTTCACCCTTGCCTTGAAGGCAGATGGGTCATATGTGGAAAAGAACGCAGACTTTGGTAGAGAGTTCCACACTTTAGCTGTACGCATAATAAACGTGGAGGAGAAGCCCTTACGACTAGTTGGAATATCGACCAAGTGCGGATGGTACCCAGCAGTACGTCTGGTATTCCGGTGGTAAAAAGGCGATGGTGGAATGAGGTCGTGGAGTTCCTGTGCACACTCTCCGAAGTACAGTCTGTAGAAGACCTACAGGCAAGCAACATTACGCCGATAAGCTAGGCTGTGAAGCTTAGCCACCAGCGTATCGTCGCCTTAAATAAGTCTTTTTGCTCTGCGTTCCATCGAGTCCAATATAGCAAGCATGTATTTTGCTGAGCCGTCCCATAACTGGCTGCAATACTCCATACAGGAATGAACTTGGGCTTCGTACAGACTCAGAAGCTGTCCAGATGTGAAGTATCGTCTGATTCTATTTAAGGTGCTCAGCTTCTTGGCTGCAGTCTGTGCTTTTGACTCGATGGTTGAGCCGAAGTTGAGATTAGACGTCAGCTCCATGCCTAAAAGCTCCAGGCGATCAGTAACAGGTACAACTCGGAAAGTAGGAGATAACTGAAA
Source organism: Melanchra persicariae (assembly GCA_947386135.1). Lineage (NCBI taxonomy): Eukaryota > Metazoa > Arthropoda > Insecta > Lepidoptera > Noctuidae > Melanchra > Melanchra persicariae. The sequence continues at coordinate 34,510,398 of OX376643.1, forward strand.
CGGACTCCTTTTGACAGTGAAAAGACACGCCTGTTGTTTAGAGCATTGAATTTGATCAGATTTGAAATGAGATTTAAAGTCAAATTCATTCACTGTACCATGGCCTCTCTAAGAGTAGCCGTTTCCTCTCTGCTGGCACCTGCACTGGATAGGTATCTTTCTGAGGGTTCCCTATCCATTTGCATACAATTTTAAGACCTAATATAACTTAGCATAATAAATAACATATTAATATAATATAACGTATTGAACAATTTTGTGGGTTTTTTTTCGCTGTATGAAGCATGAAGCAAGCAAGCATACAGCATGCAAGCAAGCATACAGCATGCAAGCAAGCATGCAGCATGCAAGCAAGCATGCAGCAAACAAGCAAGCATGCAGCATTCAAGCGAGCATGCAACATGCAGCAGGCAGGGTTTCTGTCACGACTCCGGCGCTGCGGGCCTCCGGCGGCCCCACGCGCCTACGCGATTTAAAATTACACTCTAGGGGTAGGACAAACAAGACTACGTGGAGTCGGTTTTGCAGCAATTCGGTTCTGTCACTAACTTTTGTTGCACAGCACATTAAGCCTACTTACGTTATGCTAATACTCATTAGGCCTACTAACGTTATGCTAATAGTCATTAGGCCTACTAACGTTATGCGAATCAAATTTATGCCAAAACAAATTAGTCGTTTAAGATGATTATGCCAACATAAAATGTATGCCTAAAAAAATTATGCCGAAGTATTATTATGCCAAAACAAATTGTGCCAAAATCGTTATGCCGAAGTATATTAGGACAAAGAACATTAAGCGAAAAGAAGGGATCCTCTTTCTGAGACTGTGCTGTCATCGGCATAACCGACCGGCACCTATTTGCAGCAGGTCGTTGATGAGCAGCAGAAATAGAATCGCAGAACGATCAGACCCCTGAGGAACAGCGGCATCAATAGCCATATGATCCGACTTTAATCGATTGCTCACTGAGGAAGTCGGAAATCCAATTGCAAAAGTCAGCAGGGATGCCGTACGCGGGAACCTTACCCAACAGACTAGCATGCCAGACCTTGACAAAGGCCTTTGAGATATCATATTACTTCTAACTTTATTAAGAATTTGTTAAATTATTTTTGATTAACAGTTTGATGTTTAAAAATTGGTTCTGATTGGGATGTTACGCCTAATTACATGAAAATATGTTGAAGTGTAGACGGGGTAAAATAAGTTACAACGCGCGTGAGTTTAGGTTTTTGTATTTTAATTACCACGTCTCTTCTTTATAACATGTAATGTTACAAATAAATATCATTTTAAGACAAAACACTGTTTTATTGATTACGAGCACAATACGGACAAACAAGTAACAATTAAGGGATCTAGGTTTTAGCGGGAACCTAGATTTCGCGAAGGAGATTTGGCGTGCGATCAGGTAAGAGGCTATGTTCGCACTAATGAGATCGGCCTTTGGACCCGCTATTAAAAGCGCCGCGCGCCGGTCATTGCAGCCATATGGGTGCGTTCCGTCGATGCGCACACGCCATATCCCGAACGCACTATTTACTAAAACAATAATGTTACTATTTAAGATTTGTATAGTGTAGATATTGGTAAGTATTGTTAATTTATATCATTAAATAATGTGTGCTATGTAAACAAGTTCTAACGTGAATACCTACGGGAACGGGAATTCCACCGGGAAAAAACGGGATATGCGCGTACGAAGTCGCGGGCAACAGCTTGTATTATATAAAAATGCGGGCGGGGCTTGACTGTTGTTCTGTGTTTCGCGCTTGCAATGCCTGACAGGTTAAAAATAAGTAGGTAGGTACCTACGTAATATTATTGCGGGATTATACCTATTAATTGTGGTTTGAATAAATGCAAACAAGAACAAACGAAATTCTCGTCTCACACTACAAACTACCTACCTAGAAAATAAAAGGTACCTACCTACACATATAGAAACAAGTTCGAATAAGAGACTGCAACTTTTGAACAGCTGAACCAACTTTCATCAAATAACTAAGTATTTACATGGCTGTCATAAACACTGTATGCACTGGAATCTGTACATAGCAGATATAGACAACTTTTAGGCTTTCGGCGTCGTCGAGATGTAAGTAACAAAATACAGTTGTCACTGGAACCTATATACCTACCTTCCAACAGATAACATTTTCATGAGGTATTTTATTAGGAAATACTTACCTTGTTTATCTTTTAATCATTCTCACTACTGGCTCAATAAGTAAGTATGTCACAGTCACTTACACTATGTCAATAACCGAGTCCAATAGGTACATAATATTACGTTGCGACAAAATAAACAGCGCATACGCACGTTGTCCTTGGGTGCACATTTGTGACTGATAAACAAAACAGAACAGGAAGCGCGCGCATAACTACTACCCGTACGCGTTAACTTGGCACCTGGCTCGACACATTTCGAATGACGTTTTAATTATAATTGAACAATTCAATTTCGATGTACCTAAATAATATAATCGCAATGGTAACAGTGATGCCAAGTAAAGCGTTTCGAAACGTATCGAGCCAGGTCAAGAATTGAACTAATTTGTCACAATGTATTGTTGCCAGTTGTAAAGAAAAATTACCCATAATACAGTAGGCACTAACGGGGGGCCGACCGCCGACCAGTCTTTCATGGGTGTCATTTTCGTGTGTGTATTCCCAGCGGAAAAAGGTCGATTTTCTTAATTTCAGTTAAGCAGATATTTAGTGTATGACGTCGTGTAAATGTGTATGGTAAGTACGAATTTGTGCATCCAACCATTGGGGAGTTATTCAACAAAAACTGTTTCCGCTGGAACTACGTCATCCCAGCGGCACTTTTTTTTTCCTATGGACGTACAAGAAAAAAATACATGCAATAATTTAGTGTGTGACGAGAGGTAAATGTGTATGTTTAAATGAAATTTGTGTGTCTTAAAACTTCGAAGATATTCAAGTTTCCGCTGCGCTGACGTTTGGCTATTTGATGGAAATCATATAAATCGGTTTAGTGCAGAGTCGATTTTTTTTACGCACGTTGCTATGAATTTGTTGTAAAGGTGAAATATGGTTATTAGGTCCAAGTACTTAAAATAGGAACTTTAGAGCCTAACTTTTAACGTTTATTTGTATCTTGTAAGGGTCTACAACGTCTTGCCAAGTTTCATTTATGTGCGCTTAGTAATTAATGAGCAATGGCGTAATTTACTACGAATGGACCATTATATTTTGTGACATCCGATTGTAGGACTCTTTAATGGAAAAGTAAAATAAAACATATTCCAATATTTAGTGTATTAATTCAACTATTCATATGTAAAATTTCAGCTCATTACGCTACATAATTAAAGAGATATAATAAAAATACCAAAACAACCGAATTACATGGATAAACCGACCAAGTTTGAATGGCTACAAAAAAGCGGCCGTGCAGTACATAGAGCTAACGTTCTAGAATTTCCAGTATAGTATCATTATCGTGTTTAATAGATTCGTACAGGCGCGTACACAATCGTTTCGCAGAAAATAAAACAACTGCAATTAACTTTGTACTCTTAAAAGTATTTATTAGTTACTGACTATTAAAATTAAAAAACGTTATTAACAAAGTAATAATAACATCAAATAAAATCAAATTATTGTTAGATTTATTGTGCCGCTAACAACGCCACCACACATTGATATAAAGAATCTGTCTTTTATAAATAAGAAACACGTTGCCTACTGTAAAAGCTCAAATACTTATGTATAGGTAAATCTTAGGTATTAAGTACCTACTAGTAAATTTTCGGAAGTTGATCTTCTCGTTCGAGCTTTTACAGCAACAAATAAGTATGTCTTACAATCACAGAATCACAGATCAGTACTAAGTAATTGACTCAATTTGAAGGTAGGTTTATAGTGTAGTGCAGTACCGACCTACTTACCTACGTTCTAGCGCAAATTCTTACGGGAACGTGAATACCTACGGGAACGGGAATTCCAACGGGAAAAAAAGGGGAAATGCGCGTACGAAGTCGCGGGCAGCAGCTTGTATTATATAAAAATGCGGGTGGGGCTTGACTGTTGTTCTGTGTTTCGCGCTCGCGATGCCTGACAGGTTAACAATAAGTAGGTACCTACGTAATATTATTGCGGGATCATACCTATTATTGTGGTTTGAATAAATGCAAACAAGAACAAACGAAATTCTCGTCTCACACTTCAAACTACCTACCTAGAAAATAAAAGGTACCTACCTACACATATAGAAACAAGTTCGAATAAGAGACTGCAACTTTTGAACAGCTGAACCAACTTTCATCAAATAACTGTAAGTATTTACATGGCAACATACAACAAGATATTATACAATAACATATTACAAGTAACATAATACAGTTGACACTTGAACCTATATACCTACCTTCCAACAGATAACATTTTCATGAGGTATTTTATTACGAAGTACCTACTTACCTTGTTTATCTTTTAATCATTCTCACTACTGGTTCAATAAGTATGTCACAGTCACTTACACTATTTCAATAACCGAGTCCAATAGTTACATAATATTACGTTGCGGCAAAATAAACAGCGCATACGCACGTTGTCCTTAGGTGCACATTTGTGAGTTGACTGATAAAGCGCGCTAAGAAGACACATAACTACTACCCGTACGCGTTAACTTGGCACCTGGCTCGACACATTTCGAATGACGTTTTAATTAAAATTGAACAATTCAATTTCGATGTACCTAAATAATATAAACGCAACGGTAACAGTGATGCCAAGTAAAGCGTTTTGAAACATATCGAGCCAGGTCAAGAATTGTGTGCCGACCTGTACTAGTCCAATAATGGTAAAACACTGGAAATTCTAGAACGTTAGCTCTATGTAGGTGCACGGCCGCTTTTTTGTAGCCATTCAAACTTGGTCGGTTTATCCATGTAATTCGGTTGTTCTGGTATTTTTATTATATCTCTTTAATTATGTAGCGTAATGAGCTGAAATTTTACATATGAATAGTTGAATTAATACACTAAATATTGGAATATGTTTTATTTTGCTTTTCCATTAAAAAGTCCTACAATCGGATGTCACAAAATATAGTGGTCCATTCGTAGTAAATTATGCCATTGCTCATTAATTACTAAGCGCACATGAATGAAACTTGGTAAGACGTTGTAGACCCTTCCAAGATACAAATAAACGTTAAAAGTTAGGCTCTAAAGTTCCTATTTTAAGTACTTGGACCTAATAACCATATTTCACCTTTACGTGTATATCTTCTAAACGGTACGCTTTTTTCAAAATCTGTTTTCACAAACATTATACACACATTGATAGCAACGTGCCTAAAAAAAATCAACTCTGCACTAAACCGATTTATATGATTTCCATCAAATAGCCAAACGTCAGCGCAGCGGAAACTTGAATATCTTCGAAGTTTTAAGACACACAAATTTAATTTAAACATACACATTTACCTCTCGTCACACACTAATTATTGCATGTATTTTTTTTTCTTGTACGTCCATAGGAAAAAAAGGTGCCGCTGGGATGACGTAGTTCCAGCGGAAACAGTTTTTGTTGAATAACTCCCCAATGGTTGGATGAACAAATTCGTACTTACCATACACATTTACACGACGTCATACACTAAATATCTGCTTAACTGAAATTAAGAAAAACGACACTTTTCCGCTGGGAATACATACACTTCGACCTTATTTACAAGTATTGCATAAATTTTTAACATCAAAACACAAGTTTACAGTTTAGTCTGTATCATTTTATTTAATACTAGCACTTCGCCCGCGACTTCGTCCGCGCGGATTTAGTAGGTACTTCACAAACTTCAACTGTTCACCCCGTTCAACCTGTCAGGGTTTGATTACGCAAAAATTGTTAGGTACATCTGCCGGTCGATTCTGTCGACATCACCTAGGCGAAGTGAACGACAATTGAGCTGTCATTCCATCTTATTTGTATTATTTGACAACTCACCCGTCGTGCAACCTGCCCAAGTGTTCACTACGACATGTTTACAGAATCGCACTGCTGTTTCAATTATCCCGCTTTTAGTTTGTTCATAGCATTCCGACGTAAATTGAAGCAAGCAATTATGTCCTAAAGTCTTAATCACCCCTGCTTCACTCCTTATTATGTATGTTGTTTATTTTCGAAAAATCCAAACATTTATTATTCTTATTGTTTTATCGAAAACATTTAAATGCCGTGGTGTTTCAACTTCATCGGACCAAGCATTGATACGATTCTCCCTAGTTCGCTCAAGCCGCGACATTTTTCTTACTCCGTGCATGTTTATTACCGTCGTAACTTTTGAACGAAAGGTCCGATTTGAATAGTTTAAAGTGTAATTTACACGAACATAATCAACCTTAATTATCAAAACATTTAAATGGATAAGGATTAATATTATGATACTAAAATCACCATTTTTTATTTCACCATGGAATTTGCTTGAATAATATGATCAAAAAGCGGTCATGGTGACTTATCCATAATAGTTAGACATATAGTATCGTGGACTTTTTTGTAGATATTGATGACCTCTATAAAACTGTAGTACATCACTTTGCTCTATTGTCAATAGATTCCGCAGCGTACGCGATATAAGGATTTTTTCTCACACCTGGGGTTACATCATCGAAGTTTTCATACGGATCCCTAAATTTCTTGAAAATATTCTATAGCCTATGTCCATCACCGATAATGTAGGATTCTACTGGTGAAAGAATTTTTCAAATCGGTCCAGTAGTTTCGGAGCCTATTCATTTCAAACAAACAAACAAACTAATCTTTCCTCTTTATAATATTAGTGTAGATGTATTATTTCAGTTTAATGAAATAAACAAAGAAATGGTTAGGAAGAGAGATTTTGGTTGAAGGCAGACAGATCTGACAATAAGCTACACTATCGGCAAAGTTGTAAAATAATAATTAAAGCATAATAATCAGCCTATAATGTTCCCACTGCTGGGACACACGCCTCCTCTCTGTGAGAGGGAGTGGGCTGTAAACCACCAAGCGGGCCCAGTGCGGGTAAATCTGCCCTAAAAAGAAAAATGAACATAATCTATTCACATATAATTACTTGTCCTGACTAACTGACTGCACATTAACGCAAAACAGGAGGTTTCTTCTGTGACATAGACATCCACTAAGAAAAGATTTTGGAAATTCTAACCCTTTATGGTGAAAATAGAACAGAAGTTTACATGAAAGTGCGTCACTTATTGAGTAAAATCAATGAAAATTCGTATTTGGACAACAATGAAACAAGTTTTTCAGCGATTTTGGAAACTTAAACCCCAACGCGTGAATTGAAAGTTTGTATGAGAATCTGTTGGTTTTTAGATAGAGAATTGAATATGAATAGTTAAGATTATTTAATACAAATTAAGAAATAGGTAATGTATTATCATCTCGGGTGAAGTCTAAAATCCAGGCTGATGAATTCGTGGACAAAGTGCTAGTTGTACATCTATTTATGCATAATTTTGTTCATTTTTCTTTTAAGTGCAGATTTACTAGCCTCTTCAGAAAACATCCTGTTTTTTAGAATACAGTATCTCTTAATTGTAATGTGGAAGACACTATTGATTATGTAACTTATATTTGATTCTTTGTGCTCCACGCAATCTTCGAGGAAGTCATAATTTATAGTCCTTTAAAATTTGTCTTATTTTCATTTAAAAAATCTCTTTTTACGCATCTTTTTCTAAAAATATATTTATAATGCTTGCACTTTTCTCTACACAAGCTATTAAATTCTTTGAGGCGTATGTAAGAGATTGTTTTACATTTTCATAATTTTTGAACTCTATAAAACTATTCACTCCCTCTGGCGTTTCGGAGACTAGAATTTTTTTACAATTATTGCAATTATTATTGTTTTTTTTTTTTTGATAATGAAGCCACAGACATAAGCACATGCTTGTACTTCGCTACTTCCTTCCTTCAAGTTTTCTTCCAGAGAGGAAGTTATATTTTCTCCAATTTCTTTTTCTAATATTCGTATTCATATTCGGATTGCTCTATAACAGTGCTTATGTCTGTGGCTGGTGTCAGCAATGTTTTAAAATTTATTATAATAGCACTGTTGCTATCTAGCTCACAATTGCCTGAGCTTGTGTGTGCCATGTTACTAATCACAGCAGTTTTTAACCCGGCTACAAATTGTCCAACTGTTGGGTTGCTATTGGACCCGCAGTTGTAGCGTATGCAACCAAATAAATTTTCCAATGGGAGCTGGAGTCTTCTCGTTGACAGACTTTTGATTGATTTATATTTGGCACTAAGTATTCTCCAAATCATTTCTATTCCATTGAGGGTCCAAATCCACCCATCTTTTGATGGTGGATTACCCCTGCATTCCAAAAATTGAGATGTTTAAAAAAAAAAAACATTTTATTGAACATTCGCAGATGTTCTGTGGAATTTTTTATGTTTGTGGAAAAACTTTTTCCTCTTCGTAGATCTGGTGTCGACGCGTTTACACCATCAAACAGTTCATCTATATCACTTATCAAATTAGCCGTTGCCACTGCTTCGGTCGGCATGTCTCCTGAAAATTAACAATAAACAAATCAAATCAATACAAGTACGCATATTTTCTGGCTAGTTTTTTTTAACCATTTTTAAACCTTTCTCACACCAGGATTAAGTAGTTAACAATGACAATATAACTACTAGATGGTTTTACCCTTTATAAAAGAGTCAACCCCACCCCACATTGACTTGTTGTTAAATGTTCATAAGTATAATAATAATAATAATATGACCTGTGAGAATAAATGAGTTTGACTGTGACATTTAAGTGAATATTATTATGTCAATGTCTTACCTTTAGCTATTTTGGAATATATTCCTGCTGCAACTGAATGGCTTAAAACTTGTGCTGCAAGTTTTACCCTCATTTTTTGCTTGGTATTGGGGTCAAGGTGTTCTTTCGTTAAGAGTGGTGCATATGTCGTAGGATAATTTGATACTTCGAATCTTCGCGGAAATCCTAGGGGTTTTGCGAAAACGCGGATAATTAGACATAGGCGAAAAATTATCAATTAGGGCACCCCGACTCGGGATTTTTTTTTTCGCAAAAATCCTGACTTTGTCCAGTAAGATTTGATAATTTTTCGCCTATGTCTAATTATCCGCGTTTTCGCAAAACCCCTAGGATTTCCGCGAAGATTCGAAGTATCAAATTATCCTACGACACATACACAAAATTGGGATTATTATTGTCAAATTCCTAGAATTACCTGATGTGGCTCTATTTAGCGATTCCTGTGTAGGCATCTGTACACTTGATTTAAATTATTTACATTATTATATTTATCTATGTCTTAAACTTAATCTAATATTTACAAACCAATCACTGAATACTAACATACATACTTCCTTACCAGTTGATCGATAAATTTACTATCGATAGTCGATGGTCATAAACTATCGAGCGAACCATCATCACTAATTACCAATATCCGTACAACTATCAATAGCTATATACGGCCGGCTACGGCTGCGCGGGCGCATGCCTTTTACCGCACAAGGTCAAACCAGTCAGGATCACACCTCGACGCGGAGCGCACGCTTGTCGCCTCAATATTGTAAACACGCGGTATCGCGAATTACCTTTGCTTTTTCATGTAATCTCATTTTCAACCATACTTCGTCTGTCTATCAATCTTCTACTTTCATCCTTCCGCTACTCTATACTGTGCTTGTGCTTGTGCTTATGAACTTGTGCCTATTGTGCCTTCTGAACTTTGTGTACACGTGTAAGGACTTGTGGACAATAAAATATCGTCTATAACGTGAGTTACTTATTATTTATACCACGACCCATACCACGTAACCATACTGGTGACCCCGTGAAGAACAATGGAAAGCGATATGTTTAAAGACGCACAAGGCGCGGCAACGTTACCGTCACCTAGCACTAGTGATGGGGGGATGTCGATAGATCCCAGCAATGTTTTTAAAGTCGGCGTACGAGTGCCCCCGTTTTGGGCTGAAGAGCCAGAGATTTGGTTTGCCCAAGTCGAAGGCCAATTTAGTATAGCTGGAATAACCAGCGATGTCACTAAATTTAATTATGTCATCGGACATCTCGATAATCAACACTCCAGAGAGATAAAAGATATAATTATTAGCCCGCCTGCCACTAACAAGTATGAAAGACTGAAGACCGAGCTAATCAAGCGACTCACCGTGTCTAATGAGAAGAAGATCAAACAGTTGTTGATGCATGAGGAGCTTGGCGACCGCAGGCCATCACAATTTCTTCGCCACTTGAAAAGCCTAGCAGGCTCAAACGTTCCTGACGACTTCTTGAGGACGATATGGGTTAGCCGCTTACCGTATGGCATCCAGACAGTGCTCGCAGGTCAACCAGGGGCAACTTCTCTCGAGGATCTAGCTGACTTAGCCGACAGAGTGAACGACCTGGCTACGACAACTCCGAAGGTTGCCGCTGTGAGCGACGCTGTCCCTACTTCAGGTCTGAACGAACTAACTAAGGAAATAGCTGAGCTTCGTCGACAGTTCCAGCAGATGTCAGGTCGGAACAGCCGTTCACGCTCCCGTTCCACCAGAAACACTCGCAGCAGTTCGAGGCAGCGCTCTCTATCGAACTACAAAAAGTTCCCCAATTGTTGGTACCACAACAAATTCGGAGAAAAGGCCAACAAGTGTATCCGGCCCTGCGACTACAAGGCGGAAAACTCCAAGGGCGGTCGGTAATGGCGACCGACGATTGCCCTTTGCCCGCTTCTGGTCGCCTGTTTGTTACTGATCGATCTTCGAAGACGCAGTTCCTGGTCGACACAGGGAGCGACCTCTGCGTGTTCCCACGGTCAGTGCTTCATGATCGTCGTGCTCGTACGGACTATAGTTTGTGTGCAGCTAATGGTTCTAGTATAGCTACATATGGTTGTATAAATTTAGAATTAGATTTTGGTTTACGCAGAACCTTTCAATGGCGTTTCATTGTAGCTGATGTTACGAAGCCAATAATAGGCGTAGATTTTTTAAACTTTTATAATCTCATAGTTGATTGTCGTAACAAGCGCCTAATTGATAAATTAACTACTATTTCTACTATTGCTGCGGTAGCTAATTGTAATAACATTTCTTCAGTAAAAGTCGAGACTGGTGAGACTCGGCATCATAAAATTCTCAGCGAGTTTCCGGAAATTACTCGACCAGCTGGTAAGCCACACTGCACACCACACAAAACAGTACACCACATACGCACGACACCAGGCCCTCCAGTTTGCTCTTCACCTCGTCGTTTAGCACCGGACAAGCTTAAGGTTGCCCAAAAAGAGTTCCAGTCTATGCTGACCCTTGGTACAGCTAGACCTTCTGAGAGCCCGTGGGCATCACCGCTACACCTAGCGCCAAAGAAAAACAACGGCTGGCGTCCTTGCGGCGATTACCGTAAGTTGAATGCCCGTACCGTGCCTGACAGGTATCCGATTAAACATATCCATGACTTTACTCATAGTATAACTGGGTGTAAAGTCTTCAGCACGCTAGATTTAGAGAAAGCATATAATCAGATACCTGTCAGCCCCGAGGACATTCCTAAGACCGCCATCACAACGCCATTTGGATTATATGAATTTCCATTTATGACGTTCGGTCTTAGGAATGCGGGCCAAACTTTTCAGCGGTTCGTGGACGAAATGACGAGGGGATTAGACTTCGTATATTGTTACCTGGACGATTTTCTCGTGTTTTCTAGAAGTCCAGAGGAGCACGAGGATCACCTACGTCAGGTCTTTAACAGGCTGAAGGAATATGGCATGTTGGTGAACACTTCGAAATGCGTTTTCGGTGTGAAGGAGGTAACGTTTCTAGGGTACCGGATTACCGAGAGTGGTACTAAGCCACTTGATGCTAAAGTTCAGGCGATCAAGGATTATCCACCACCAACCAATGTTCGCCAGCTAAGAGGCTTCCTAGGCATGATTAATTTTTATAGGAGATTTCTCCCTCAAGCAGCCGAAATTCAAGCCCCACTTCACGCCTTACTAACAGGCTCCGCCAAAGGCTCACAGCCAATTTCCTTGACAGGCGACACACTAGCTGCTTTCGAAGCCTGCAAAGAAAGCCTGACCAACGCTGCTCTTCTAGCTCATCCGGACTGCACCGCTAAGCTTGCAGTTGTTACAGACGCCTCCGACATGGCCATCGGAGCGGTCCTGCAGCAGTTCAAAGATGATGCGTGGCAGCCCTTAGCTTTTTTTTCAAGGAAACTGAGTCCTTCGCAGGTTAAATACTCACCATATGACAGGGAGCTTCTAGCAATTTATGAGGCCATTAAATATTTTAGGCACATGCTAGAAGCTCGCCATTTTATAGTCTATACTGACCATAAGCCAATTAGTTTTGCCTTCAATGAAAGGAAGAACAACTGTTCGCCTAGGCAGTATAGGCACTTAGATTTTATTTCCCAATTCACGACAGATATCCGCCACATTTCTGGTAAGGATAATGTGGTTGCAGATACCTTGTCGCGAATTGAAGAGCTAGCAGACCCCGTAGACCTCGAGAAACTAGCTCAAGCTCAGACTTCTGACTCAGAACTCTGTAAGCTCTTGAGCGAAGGTACTTCTCTGCAGCTTAAAAAAATAACTGTCCCAGGAAGCCGAATTCCCCTGTACTGCGACGTCAGTACTTCAGCTTCCAGGCCATACGTACCTAAACCATTTCGCAAGCAAATCTTTAATAGCTTGCATTCTTTAAGCCACCCTGGCAGCAATGCGTCGGCCAAGCTGATAGCCGAGCGGTTTGTATGGCCGGGCGTGCGAAAAGACTGTAGGGACTGGGCGCGTGCTTGTATACCGTGTCAGAGGACGAAAGTCAACCGTCACGTGACTTCTCCTCTTGGCACTTATAACTTACCGCGCGCCCGGTTTAAGCAGATCCATATTGACCTGGTTGGTCCTCTCCCACTTTCCCAAGGTTATCGGTACTGCTTAACAGCCGTGGATAGATTTACACGGTGGCCAGAGGCAGTACCGATACAAGATATTACAGCGGAAACGGTGGCCAAGGCTTTGCTGTCCATTTGGATATCTCGGTTCGGTTGCCCTACAGACATTGTAACCGACCGTGGTCGACAGTTCGAATCGGCCCTGTTTCAATGTCTCTCGAAGATAGCCGGATTCGAACATAAGCGGACGACAGCCTACCATCCGGCATGCAATGGTTTGGTTGAACGGTTTCACCGCCAGCTGAAGGCCGCGATCGTCTGCCATGCAAACGATAGATGGACGGAATCTTTACCATGGGTCTTATTAGGCGTAAGATCTGCCTTTAAGGAAGACCTCCAAGCCTCTTCTGCGGAAATGCTGTACGGGGAGCCACTAAGGTTACCCGGAGAATTTTTTGAGCCAACAGTCAACGGTACATCAGACACAGCTGAATTTACTGCGAGGCTTAGAAATTTCGCCGAGAAACTGCGACCGGTACCAGCTTCCCGCCACTGCAATCCCAAAGTGTTTGTATATAAGGAGCTAGAAACTTGCGGTCACGTTTTCCTCCGCGAAGACGCATTGCGGGGTGCTCTCCAGCCTGCTTATTCTGGGCCATATAAAATCATCACACGAGGGGACAAGATCTTTAAAATAGTCGTTAAAAACAAAGAAGTTACAGTTTCCATTGACCGACTGAAGCCTGCCTTCATTCTGTCTGACCAGGTGGAGGAACCCTCACCAGTAGTGCCGCCGAGTTACACAACACGTTCCGGGAGGCGAGTTAAATTTACTGACTTCTATCGCCCTTGACGGTCTCTGGAGGGTAGTGGTGTAGGCATCTGTACACTTGATTTAAATTATTTACATTATTATATTTATCTATGTCTTAAACTTAATCTAATATTTACAAACCAATCACTGAATACTAACATACATACTTCCTTACCAGTTGATCGATAAATTTACTATCGATAGTCGATGGTCATAAACTATCGAGCGAACCATCATCACTAATTACCAATATCCGTACAACTATCAATAGCTATATACGGCCGGCTACGGCTGCGCGGGCGCATGCCTTTTACCGCACAAGGTCAAACCAGTCAGGATCACACCTCGACGCGGAGCGCACGCTTGTCGCCTCAATATTGTAAACACGCGGTATCGCGAATTACCTTTGCTTTTTCATGTAATCTCATTTTCAACCATACTTCGTCTGTCTATCAATCTTCTACTTTCATCCTTCCGCTACTCTATACTGTGCTTGTGCTTGTGCTTATGAACTTGTGCCTATTGTGCCTTCTGAACTTTGTGTACACGTGTAAGGACTTGTGGACAATAAAATATCGTCTATAACGTGAGTTACTTATTATTTATACCACGACCCATACCACGTAACCATACCTGTAAAGTAATCATTAAAAGTATTATTATCTCGTTTATTCATTTATATACCTACTGTTTACATTTTTAAATATTTCTATAAAAACAATTAAAAATATAAAAAATAGTAGTCCGCCGGTGTCGGGAGCGGGGTCCAAGCTACCGGTGGTTAGGGCTTCAGAGAAAGGAACCTCCTCACAATATGAGCCGTATCGAGGAGTACTGCCTTCTGTATCAGGCCCTTTATCCAACTGCGCAACGCCAGCTTCGACAGATGGTCGTCCAAGCTTCTGGCCATCAGGCCATTGGCCGTAACGACCATCGGCACAATGACAGCCGAGTCCACATTCCACATGTCGACAACCTCTTGTGCTAAGTCTAGGTACTTGATTTGTTTCTCTTTCTCAGCTTTCACGAGGTTGTCATGTGGAATGGTAACATCGATTATCATTGTGCGGCGCGCTAATCGGTCTATCACCACTATATCGGGCTTATTCGCGACGATAGTCCTATCAGTGATGATAGACCGATCCCAGTACAACGTGACATGGTCATTTTCGAGAACTGGGTAACTTGTAATACTGTACCTCAGTATTATAATTATTAAGTATAAACTACGTACATATTTATTGTTAAACATTTTTTTAAAACTAAAAAGAATGACTTACCAATTCCTTGTTTGTTATCTGATGTTACATTGGTCCTAAACTTAACATCATATTTCATGAAGAGATTTCTGAAGCACTTCAGCAAGTGTGGTGTGTCAAAAATTGTGATAATTTTGTGATTGTTCACTTCTATAAGCGCATATATTAAGGCCCGCATTGAAGCAACAATTTAATACCTGAAAGTATTTTAAGGCAGATTAGTGACATAGTTTAGCTTATTTAACATAATGCATGCACATTCAAAATGAAGAAGAAATACATACCTCCTTAATCAAAGCAGATAGTCTGTCAGCTGTGACAAACCCACTTGATAAATAATAAGCCACTGGATTCAGTAATCTGTGCCACTGGCTGCTTAATTGGCTTCCTAACTCCAACCACCATAAATACAAGGGCATATGAAGCTGCCTGTTGAGATCTACCATGTGTGGCATGGTCTTGGAAGCCCTCAATATGATCCACCTTCGAGTTGAACCAGAATTTTTTTCTTAAGGACATTTCATCCCACAACAATATGTACTCTCGTTCGGATTGCCCAAAGTGTTTTGTTATGTTTTTCAACACTGTAAGTGTTGCTTTGTGTGTCCCCACATTCATCTTAAATCTACTTAAGAGGGATTTTAATGTGCTGGGTGCTGGTAAACAAATCATTCTCCTCAATAACTTATAGCATGTTGGTGACCTTTTGTAGAGCCTCAATGCTATTATTAATAGCTTCCATGTTCCACCTGCGCCCAGGTTTCTTCCTCTTATAATTCTGCAGTTCTCCTTGCAGTAACAGTGCGAATGATGAACTCATTTTTTTATTGAAGATTTTTTTTAGTGTATGACTGTTACAGATTTCATTTAAAAAGGCTTCATTTTTTAAATGTTTTACAGTCCTTTGTAATCTATATAGTTTGTTCATACTATTATTCAGTTTCCTTCTCATGATTTTGTTTTTCTGGTCACCTTCTTGTTTTGAAGACTCTCACACAAACATTCCTGAGTAATTGGCTGGAGTGATAATGTTTGCATTATGTTCTCTTAAAGGATAAATTCTGGATGGACCAGCAACAGGTTCAAATATGGCAAGTTGATTAGAAATTGTTGTATCCTGAAAATGAAAGGTTAACATAATTATTATTAACTAGCTTCTACCAGCGGCTTCGCCCGCGTGAAAATCGGAAATAGGGAGGTTTCTTGATTTATATTGTAACTACACCTACTCCACACCTACCTCCTACTAATATTATAAATGTGAATGTTTGTATGTTTGTGTTTCAATCAGGCAAAAACGGCTGAAGGGATTTGGATGAAATTTGGCACACATGTAGTTCATATCCTGGAATGAGACATATGCTACTTTTCATCCCGGTAAGTGGCATGGATCAATGAAGACTGAGGAGGAAGTGGAAATTCAAAGCCGCTGCTGCCTTAGTACTACAGATTTACAAGTACCAGGAGACCAAAAACATCAAGTACCAGGAAACCAGAAACATGTCATAGTATTTTTTGGGCTGGTTAGGATAGGTGTAGGGTAGGTGTAGGGTAGGTGTAGTGTAGGTGTAGCGTAGGTGTAGGGTAGGTGTAGAGTAGGTGTAGGGTAGGTGTAGGGTAGGTGTAGAGTAGGTGCAGGTAGGTGTAGGTAGGTGTAGAGTAGGTGTAGTTACAATACAAATCAAGAAACCTCCCTATTTCCGATTTTCACGCGGGCGAAGCCGCTGGTAGAAGCTAGTATTACATAAAGTCTGTATTTCTCTGCAATGTAAATAGCTTTAAATATGCTTTTCAAGTGTTAATGTACTAACCTTATAGCATTGAACACCAGGTACAGCTGTTCTGAACAATTTCTTCTCATTAAAGCATGTGCTTTCAAAATGTTTGTTGCAAAGCATCTTATGTTTTGAATGGAGTTCATCCTGGAATTTTGGTGAAGACCAGGCTTTGTTTGGAAAGCAATACTTTGCCCATAATTCACAGCTGGAAATGAAAAAATATTAAAATAAAATAATGATCTACACTTTCTGTATTTCCTTTATGATTCAAAGAGATGTGTAGGATGTAATGTTAAATACGGGAACGATGTAAGCAAGAATAGTTAAGTACTTACCTAATGATTTATGGCAACGAAAGTTGGGACTTTATCATGAAACAGGACAATTTCATGAAATGGTTGACCACATCATGAAGTGATCAATTCTATGATATAGCCACGACATATAGGTACATATTACGTTAGTATGTGGTAGTTAGAAGCTGTATAAACAAAAATATGGTATTGTATGTCGTTTAGAACCAATAGCATGGAAAGTACTTATGTATGTAGGTACTTATCGCAGAGCATTTTTTGAGCCAGGCTTCGGAAACCGATGCAAAGTGATGCTGGAATCTTTAGAAGGTGAAGATTCACACATGCTACAGATTCTAGTGTTTTCTTTTTGCGAACTCATCGCGAAAAATAAACACAAAATCAAACAAGAGTCACTGTCTCACCGAGTCTATATCTCACAAACACAAACTTAATTTCACCATATAATTTGTTCATATCCTGCAATAAAAAATAGGCTACTTTTTATCCCGGTAAGTGGCATGGATTAATGGAGACTGAGGAGGAAGTGGAAACTCAGAGCCGCTGCTGCCTTAGTACTTCAGATTCACAAGTACCAGGAGACCAGAAACATCAAGTACCAGGAGACCAGAAACATGTCATAGTATTTTTTGGGCTGGTTAGGGTAGGTGTTGATGTCACCGGCGCCATCTATGAGCGGCCAACCACACTAACCGACGTGACGTCAACAACAGGACGGTGGAGGGTGGCTCGAACGACGCGACACCAGCGCGCGCGCGGCGGTTACTTCATCTTGATCCTTGTGACGCGACGACGAAAACCAATATTTTTATATTACGTACGGAAACCACAAATTGTAACAAGTAAACTGAATTACACATCATCACGAACAGCCTTGGGTCTCATTTCATATCCACGACGAGTACCTTACACAGAAAACCCAAACATATTTGGACCTTCGAGCCGAACGTTCATCCGGAGCAGCACCTTCTGGGACAACCTTCTGGAGCAACGGTCAGGCCAATCCACCCATTTACTTCCCAAGCCCTACCTAAAATGTGCGTCCACCTACCTACATCGCAAACGCGCGCACGCCTGTGTACTGTAAGTACTTGATCCTTCTCTTTTGCAAACCACCAATATGATCAGCAATAAAAGACATTCTGTAGTAGAAATCGAAAGCAGTGAAGATATAATTCGCAACTTAGTAAAAAAAAGGGGAATCGTTAAAAGAAAATTAACTTTGTTTTCAAAATATGCTCTGTCATTAGATGATTCGCAAGTAACGGGCGCTCAGAAAGCGGAGTTAGACGAACGGTTTCAACATTTTAAACCATTAATTGATCAATTTGCTTTAATTCAAGATGAACTAGACTCCTATGTCTCAGATAGTGATCTAGACGGGGAATTGCTAGAGAGAGAAACGTTTCAAAATCAGTATTATGCTATTGTGGGCAAGACTAAATGTATTTTAAAGGATAATACCACTCAAAATTCCGGAGGTCAAAGTCGAAATCCTAATTATATGAAGCTACCCACAATTTCATTGCCGAAATTCGACGGTTCATATGACCAATGGCTCGAGTTTCGCGACACTTACTTATCAATGATACACAACAGTGACAATCTAGATAATGTTCAGAAGTTCCACTACTTACGGTCAGTTCTTACAGGTGACGCACTACAAGTAGTTAAGGCGCTGGAGTTTTCCTCCGAATATTCCTTAGTTGCTTGGAGTCTCTTAGAGAATAGATTTAATAATGACAATTTGCTAGTTAGTAATCACGTCAAAGCTTTATTCTATGCTCAATCAATGAATAAAGAATCAGCTGCTGAAATTCGTAGGTTAATAGATACAGTTTTGAGAAATATTCGGGCGTTAAAAACCTTAGAAGAACCTACAGATACCTGGGATACCTTAATTATCCACATAGTAACTTCAAAGTTAGATTCTTCAACCGATCGCGAGTGGGAAAGTCACAAAAGTACCCTCCCGAAAGTAGGGAAATTAAAGCTGTCCGAATTAATAAAATTCCTCACGGATCGTGCTGATTTTTTGGAATCGATTAAGCCTCAAAGCAAACAATCCTCAGACACACACACAAAGAAACAGTTGGTCACAAAATCACACAGCCATGTTATAACACGCAAAGATAACAATAACAAAAAAACATCTAATCCCCGTTACAAATGCGCTCAGTGCGGTTCCAACCACCCAGTGTATTCCTGTGAAGATTTTCTTAATCTATCTCTTAAAGATAAGCTAAACTTCATTGAGGAGAAAAAGTTGTGTCGTAATTGTTTACGGTCAGATCACGCTATTAACGAGTGTTGGTATGGGCCGTGTAGGCATTGTAACAAAAAACATAACACACTAATTCACATCGATAATGTTGTAGACACTCGTACATCATCAGCTGTTGCTCAAATCACGCAAATAGTGCCACAGTCTGAATCATGTGATGCGAATGCTTCACACACGCAAATGCCGCTTACCACTTCTAACAAATCACACACAATTTACCAGGAAGATAATAATATCAAGGCGCACTTTCTAAATCCAGTATTATTGTCGACCGCATTAGTGGAAATAGCGGACTCGGATAATAAGTATCACACAACGCGAGCTCTCCTCGATAACGGCAGCCAACATTGCTTCATATCCGAATCGCTTTGTAAAACACTTAACCTTCCATTGATACAGTCCACTGTTCAAGTTATAGGGGTAGGTGACACTATCTCTCAATCCACGCAATCATGTCGTATCCACATGCGATCCAAAACGAACACGCGCTTTAATTGTTTAGTTTTGCCTCGTATAACGGCACAATTACCTTCACTAGCTGGTAATCATAACATAGAAATACCAGGCAATGTTCAACTTGCCGATCCCGAATTCCATCTGTCTAGTGACATTAATTTATTGTTAGGTGCAGATAGGTTCTGGGACCTTCTTAGTGATGGTCTGATACGGTTGCCGAATGGTCCATATCTACAAAACACACAACTTGGTTGGGTCATATCGGGAACAGTATATAATGAAAAGGTTTCACGCGTTAACATAACTCATTGTAATTTCACGCAAACTTTACATTCAGAACTCAAACGATTTTGGGAACTGGAAGAAATACCTTTAACACACAACACTCTCACTAAAGATGAAAGTGCATGCGAAAATTTATTCAGAGATACGAATTTACGCGACGATAAGGGCCGTTTATCTGTGCGCATTCCACTCAGTCAATCAGCTGATGAGTTACATGACACATTTTCTATGGCAAAAAACAGGTTTCTTGCACTCGAACGCAAACTAATTAAGAGCGCACCTAGCTATAGACAAATGTATCAAGATTTTATGCGTGAATATTTACATCTAAGTCACATGAGTCGCATAACTGAATACTCTTCACCTTGCTATTTTTTACCACATCATGGTGTTTATAGGGAACACAGTTCAACAACCAAACTTAGAGTTGTCTTTGACGCTAGTGCAAAGTCCACATCGGGCAAATCATTAAACGACATACAACACATTGGGCCTACGTTACAAAATGATTTGTTTTCAATTTTACTCCGTTTTAGGCAATTTAAATATGTTGCATGTGCCGACATTGAAAAAATGTATAGGCAAATATTAGTTCAGCCTGATCAGAGAAATCTACAACTAATACTTTGGAGGGAAGATCCATCTGAGCCGCTCGGTGTTTTTCAACTTAATACCGTCACTTACGGGACGGCGTCCGCACCTTATCTCAGTATTAGATGTTTAAAACAACTTGCGTTAGAATGTAAGGATGACGTCATCGCACAGGTAATTAATGACGACTTCTACGTTGATGATCTAATAACGGGACATCAGGATCAACAAAGGTTATTAGAAATATGCAAAGATGTTTCTGAAGTATTGGAATCAGCTTGTTTTTCCCTTAGAAAGTGGGTATTTAATTCATCAATCCCACAAACCGAATCATTGTCCGCGTCTAAGGAATTTGCACTAGGTGACAACTGTCATACCAAAACACTAGGCATGGGATGGTATCATTCATCTGATGAATTGTATTTCAGTACAAAATGTGATCATTGTTCGGTTTAGGGGTTTGAATAATAAACTGAGTAAGAATTCTAATAAATCGTTTTATTCAAACGCTACAACTATCACACCGTTACATGACAGCATTCAAACGACACAACAGTGTTGCAACTATGCGACTACAAAACTTACTAAACTATAATTAGTTTATGGTAACACCTTTAATATTTAACCTCAATCCTCCCACTTAAACTTAAAGGTGTACTAACAAAGAAAAATACGCACTTAACAAACTTAAAACATCTTATTTTGTTTTCTGCTTGCCCAAGTGACAGGTCCACCGTTCATTAAAAATAAGTAACCAGTAGTTGACTTTCTAGAGTCTATATCACCTGCAAAGTCAGAATCTGAATAACCTATCAATTCTGTATTGCTGTGATATACAATTGACATCCCTTTTGTATGAATTAAATAGCGAATTATTCGTTTTACAGCACTCACATGAGGTTTTCCTGGGTAACTAACATATCTACTCACTAGATTTACTGCAAAACTTATATCTGGTCTAGACACCAAAGATAAAAATAATAGCGCTCCCACTGCTACTCTATATGGAAAGTTAAAGTCAATCTTTTTATTTCAAAATTCTTTCCTAAATCTTTCAATATTATTGACATAACCTCCTTACTTTTTGAAAATAATAATCCATCATCGACGTAAATTATTAACAAAACTTTGACATTATTAAAATTGCCTACAAAGACGCAATTATCTGCATTACATACTTTAAATCCATATGTAGTAAGAAATGAACTAAACTTTTTGTTCCAACAACGTGAAGATTGCTTGAGGCCATATAAAGATTTATTTAACTTACATACTTTAGATGAGTCCACTTTAATACCCTCTGGCACCTCCATATATATTTCTTCTGCGAGCTCCCCATACAGGAAAACCGTCTTCACGTCAAACTGTTCCATTTCTAAATCGTCTCTTGCTGCTATGCTCAACAACAATCTAATTGAATCATACCTGGTAGTAGGTGAGAATGTCTCCTTATAATCCAAATCCTTAACCTGAGTAAAACCACGGGCACACAAACGCGCTTTGTACCGCTCTATTTCTCCTTTACTATTTTTCTTGATGCAGAATACCCATTTAGATGTTATAGGCTTCTTTTCTGTTCTGTTTGTGATTGTCCATGTGTTGTTGTCCTCATGGGATTTAAGCTCACTTTCAATGGCTTTCTTCCAATTATGTTGGTTAGATCCATTAACAGCTTCTTTATAAGTACTTGGTATTTCCACTTCAATTAAGTTCAGTTCCATATTCCTTTGTACTCGAGGTCTTAGAGTTACATTTCTGGTTTCTTCTATTGTCACGCCTCTAGGTGGACAATATGTCTCATCACCATCTTCTAAACTTACCATACTATCAGAAGATGAAGTGTCTACAGAATCAGGTCTATTCGATACATTTTCTTGAGGTAACGGCACAGGGTCGTTTGCCACTTCAATTTCATTTACCTTTACTTCAACGTAGTTTTGCTTTGATTCCATAGCATTGTTGTGTTCATCAAAATGAACATCCCTTGACACAGTTATCCTCCTTGTGTTTTGATCATACATTCTATAGTTCTCTTGCTCATATCCCACCAATATCACTTTCGTACTTTTTTTATCTAACTTCTTTCTTCTTTCTTTTGGTACATGTACATATGCCACTGAGCCAAATATTCTGATATGTTTCAAGCTTGGTTTTTGATTAAACCAATATTCATAAGGTGTAACATTTATGGATTGACTTGATGAACTTCTGTTTAATAAATAAACAGCACAGCTGACAGCTTCAGCCCACAAATTCATATGAACATCTTTTGCATAAAGCATTGACCTTGCGCTTTCCATAATTGTTCGTAATTCTCTTTCAGCTCTCCCGTTCTGCTGTGGAGTATAAGGGGCAGTACACTCATGAGTTATTCCTTTACTTTCCAGGAAATTCTTAAATTCATGGTTCACATACTCTCCGCCATTATCTGTGTGTAAAATATGTACATCATGGTGGAATTGATTGTTCACTATAGCATTGTATTTAATGAAATATTCAAGAACCTCACTCTTGTGTCTAAGGAAATAGACATGACGGTAACTAGTCGCACCATCCTTAAACAAAACAAAATAACGCTTTCCTGAGACTGAAGGCTCTTCAATAGGTCCACAAACATCGCTATAAACTATATCTCCTGCTTGATATGTGCCTCGCTCTGATTTTTTAAATGGCAGCCTGGCTTGCTTGCCATACTGGCATGCCTCACAAATAAACTTATCATTACCTGTCAATGTTACAGGTATTGCACCAGCTTTACTCATATTTTGAATTTCTTTGACATTTAAGTGCCCGAGGCGCTCATGCCACACTTTGATATCTGACTGGACAATATTACAGCTTTCTTGCACAACTGTTTGAATTTCCAACTCAAAAAGATTGTTTTCTTTGAGATATGCACACATGACTACTTCATTGTTTCTCATTATTAAAGCAGATTTGTTATCTTTCATGATTACATAACCACGTCTGGTTGCCACTCCCTCAGAGAACAAATTTCTTCGTAATTCAGGCACATATATTACATCTTCTAATATGCTTTCTTTCCACTGTTTTTTTTACTTTTCTTCTAATTAATATTTTACCTTTACCACAAACTTGAACATTTTGCTTGTTTCCAAGTTTAACGGTTCTGTTCTTATCATCACTATGATATTCATGAAATTCACAGAAAAAATCACGTCTGTACGACATGTGAGCCGACGCTCCGCTATCCAAAATCCACACATCATTTTCATGAACACATGATGTGGTCTTCTCTGCATTAAATGCTAACATATTAAGCTGTTCTTGGTACTTACCACCAGACTTCTTAGGTGCTCTACAATCTCTTGCGAAATGACCTCTTTTGTTACAGTTGTAACACACAAATCTATGACTAGAGCTCATTGCATTGCTCGTGGTGGCATTAACAGGCTTCCCATTACGTTCAACATGTTTTGAATTTTTCTTTGTAATCACTAAAGCAGTCTCATCTTTCTCATTATTCTCTAAACTTGCTTCTTCATCAATTAATCGCGATGTTAAATTTTGTATGGTCTGATTATCTGGGTCAAGTGATAACCACGCTTGCCGTAGAGAACGATATGCAGGTGGTAGTGTACTCAATATTTTGGTCATCACAGCGGTATCACTCAACTTTTCACCACATTCTCTGAGTTGCTTTGCTAAATGGCGCAACATGTTTCAAAAGTTGAGAGTCTCTCAACTTTTGAAACATGTTGCGCCATTTTGTCACTCGAACAATATGTATATTGGTAGAACTTTTCGTGAATAATCATCTTATTGAATTCTGATTTATGCTCATATATCGTTTCCAACTTACTCATTACATCCTTAGCGTTATCGCAGTTTTCTATTAAAGCAATTTGGTCAAGATTCATTGACGATGTCAAAATGAACATCGACATGCCGTCATCTTTGTTCCATTGCAATTGTGCTAAATGTTCTGCAGGTTTAGGAGAATATATATCTAAACCTCTCGCTCGCAATGCGCATTTCATTTGGAATTTCCACTGTTTGAAATTATTTCCATTAAATTTCTCAACTTTCATTGAATTTGAGACTTCCATGTTCGAATTTTTTCTGACGTTTGTCACAGAATTTTTCGACTTCTCAAATTCCTGCTCTTTACTCAATTTTACAAACCATCAGCGTTTCCAACGTTCCTGGGCCCATAACCTGTTCGGTTTAGGGGTTTGAATAATAAACTGAGTAAGAATTCTAATAAATCGTTTTATTCAAACGCTACAACTATCACACCGTTACATGACAGCATTCAAACGACACAACAGTGTTGCAACTATGCGACTACAAAACTTACTAAACTATAATTAGTTTATGGTAACACCTTTAATATTTAACCTCAATAATCATGACATAACTCACGCTACTAAACGCAATATTCTCTCAGTTATCGCACAGATTTATGACCCGTTAGGGTTACTTACACCAACCATAATTATAGCTAAAATCATATTACAAAAGATGTGGTTATGTAAGATAGGATGGGATGACGTAGTTCCAAAACTTTATTTTATTAATAAATTGTCCAATTTAAAAAACATACGCATTCCACGTTATGTCATTGGAGAAAACACACGGATTATTGAGTTACATATTTTTTGTGACGCCTCGCAAGACGCATACGGCGCTTGCGCATATATACGCAGCTACACAGATGCGCAGCTGATAACAGTGAAGTTGTTGTGTGCGAATAGTAAGGTCGCACCGGTCAAACCAGTCAGCGTGCCGCGCTTAGAACTATGTGGCGCGGTAGTAGCTGCAAAGTTGTTTACAAAAATAACAAACTCATTAAGATTAACTTTTAATAACGTATACTTCTGGTCAGACTCAACAATAGTCTTAGGATGGCTGAAAATGTCGCCTGACTTATTGAAAACATTTGTGCAGAACCGTGTTGTACAAATTAATGAACTCACAGGTGATAAGCTTTGGCTTCACGTAGCCGGTAAACACAATCCAGCAGATTTGTTATCGCGCGGTGTGCATCTAGATACACTTAAAACATATGAAATGTGGTGGCACATGGCCATCATTTTTACACATTCCTAACACACAATGGGAACATGATATTAATTCTAGTAATGTTAATCACAATGAATTACCTGAATTAAAATCCATTAAAACGTCATTACTTGTTCAAGTAAATTCAAATTCTTTTCTATTCGATAGGTACTCATGTTTAAAACGCTTGCGTCGCGTAGTGGCGTATGTAATGCGTTTTGTCAATAACAGCCGTATAAAACAAAAAACACAACGTCTTACAGGTTGCCTATCCATAGATGAACTTAATATTGCTATTAGAATTTTAACTCGAATTGCACAACAACAATCGTTCTTGGATGTTTATGAAACTTTAAAACATAATCGTCAAGTAAAGAGCCCACGTAGTATTTCTAGTTTAAACGTATTCCTAGATGAACACGATTTAATCAGAGTAGGTGGCAGATTATCATACTCAGACACGTTTTCTTATGATAAAAAATATTAATGATAAAATATATTTTAATTAATGATAAAATATTAATGTGTGTTAATGTGTATTACCGCACAACAGTGCGGTAATACACATTAACACACATTAATATTTGAGCATCAGCATAAAGAATTGTTACACGCAGGGGCTCAGTTATTACTGGCCACAGTTCGAGATACTTGGTGGCCAACTCGAGGGCGTAACTTGGCTAAGCAAGTGGTTCACACCTGTATGAAGTGTAAGCGTATGCGAGCTAAACCATTAAACATACAGATGGGTAACTTACCCACTGAACGATTAGAGCCAGGGTACCCATTCATTCGTTGCGGCGTGGACTACGCTGGGCCGTTGTTCATGTTGAACCGCGAAGGAAGGGGAGCAAAGCTAACGAAATGTTACATCTGTCTTTTTGTATGTTTTACTACGCGCGCAATACATTTAGAATTGGTCACAAGTCTTACTACTAAAGCATACTTGCTGGCGTTGAAACGTTTCATTTCTCGATGCGGCAAAGCAATGCAGATTTTCTCCGACAATGGTACGACATTTGTAGGAGCCTTAAAAGAAATTTCAAAATTTTTAAATACATCACAATCCGACATTATAGATTTCACAACTGAAAATGCTATAGAATTCACATTTATTCCTCCGTACTCGCCTCATTTCGGTGGTTTGTGGGAGGCAGGGGTCAAGTCCTGCAAGTTTCATTTATGTCGCATTGTAGGCAATGCACATTTTACATACGAGGAGTTGAGTACGATATTGGCACAAATTGAGGCTGTCCTCAACTCCCGACCTATATACCCAATGTCCACAGACCCGAACGACCTGCTTCCTTTAAGTCCTGCTCATTTCCAGATTGGCCGACCGCTCACTGCACCAGCCAGCCGGGACCTCACCGCAACAGCTACACAGCATCTACCACGATACGATCGCGTGGAACAGATGAGACAGAACTTCTGGCATCGCTGGTCAACCGAGTATATCTCAGAACTCCAGAAGAGAACGAAGTGGCAGCTCAACCAGGACACAGTTACCCCTGACACTCTCGTCGTAATCAAAGATGACAACTTACCGCCCCTGAAGTGGCGCCTCGGACGAGTGCTGCAAGTATTCACCGGCAAGGATGGCATTTCACGCGTGGCCACCATCAAAACAGCGACGGGCGTTATACGGCGATCATTCCCAAAAATCTGCCCACTCCTGCATCGGGATGACGATCGAACAAGCAGCAGCTCAGCCTCATTGGAACCTGGTGCTCCCAAGGCCGGGGGCATGTTGATGTCACCGGCGCCATCTATGAGCGGCCAACCACACTAACCGACGTGACGTCAACAACAGGACGGTGGAGGGTGGCTCGAACGACGCGACACCAGCGCGCGCGCGGCGGTTACTTCATCTTGATCCTTGTGACGGGACGACGAAAATCAATATTTTTATATTACGTACGGAAACCACAAATTGTAACAAGTAAACTGAATTACACATCATCACGAACAGCCTTGGGTCTCATTTCATATCCACGACGAGTACCTGACACAGAAAACCCAAACAGTAGGTATAGGGTAAGTATAGGGTAGGTTTAGGGTAGGTGTAGGGTATGTGTAGAGTAGGTGTAGGGTTAGTAGGTGCAGGGTAGGTGTAGGTAGGTGTAGTTACAATACAAATAAAAAAACCTCCCTATTTCCGATTTCCACGCGGGCGAAGCCGCTGGTAGAAGCTAGTACATTTATATACAGGAAAACTATTTGTACAAAGTAAAGAGAGTATTGAGGAAGGAAAAGGAATACCAAGGGATAAGAGGTTACTGAAAAAGGAAGAACGGTCGTATAAGGGACAGGAGAAAAAAATGTGATTTAAGTCGCCTACATCTACCCATGAAAGGGTTGGGCCTAGCACCTTTAATACAAGTTGTCTTGTCAACTTAGCAAGGGTGCTAGAGTCTCCAAACATAATGTATAACGTCTCCATCTGTTTGCTTGTAACCTAATGTTGTTTAAATGTACACCTTTTTATTGCTAATAAATCATTATTATTATTATTATTATTATTATTATCTGTGCCACACAAGCAAATGGGGTCGTCAATTATATGAAATTTGGCATGATGGGCTGGGGAACAAACATGACCCATTCTCATCCGTATTAAAACGGAGGTCTCCTTTTTGCCAAATTTTGCCCTGCCAAACCATGGTTTATCCGGAACCTCAGGTTGAATAAGAGAAAAATAATGTCCCTTCGTTCTGTTACTGATATCCCAAGCTACCTTCCAGGTGTCCCGAAGAAATCCCTTGGGCAACGTTACTAGGTCATGAGTAAAATTTTTATATGGGACTAAATCCCCACAATGTACCGCATCACCGGCCAGAGCGTCAGCCACTTCATTGCCATGTATTCCAGCGTGAGCCGGAATCCATGCAAATTGCAGTGAGTTACCCTCAGTGATAATTCTGAACGCAAATTCTCTTATTGAATAAATTATAGCAATCTGCAACTTGCTTTCGTAAGGGGATTTATTGATGGCTAGAAGAGCGCTTCGAGAATCAGAAAAAATTATAGCTTTTTTAAGCTTTAAAACACGAATATATTCTATTGCTTTCAAAATGCCGAAGCATTCCCCTGTAAAAACCGAAGTCTCCGGAGGTAGTTTTATTTTTTGTGCGATGTTGTATTGAGAATGGTAAGTACCTATCCCAACACAACCCGTCTGGGTACGTTTAGCAGCATCGGTAAAAATGTGGTGGTAATCTAAATGTTCAGTCAGAAAATGGTTAAAATTTGAATGGCAATCGGGATCTGATTTACTCACACAGTCGAATGTTATGATGGGACTGAATTGTAAACTCTCATAACTACTGCTGAACATGGGGAGTTTAATGGAACTGTGAATAGGAGACGAAAGAGAAAGGATTTTTTTATAGCTGACAACTAAACAAGGAGCACGTTTATGGGACCAGTAATCTGATGATTCCATCTGTAACATTAAAGAGTTCAGTTTAGGAATGAGAGGATGAGTTGAGAACTGAAGAATGCGGAACAAGTATTTGTCAGATAGGAATTGTCTTCTAAGATATAAGGGAGCATCCCCGCATTCGACTTGGAGTGCATTTATGGGACTTGACTTCATAGCACCCGAAATGATGCGTAAGGCATGCGCGCATAAGGATGCGATCCAATTTTTAAAAGCCATGACACTGCCAGGTTCTAGAACGAACAATCCATAATCCAAAGTGCTTCTGATGATTGCGTTATAAATAAGTTTTAAAGAAAAGGGATGAGCGCCCCACCACACACCAGAAAGGCATCGAAGCATGTTTAAGTGGTTTTCACATTTGTTAACAATGTAGTCACAATGGGGAACACTGCTTAATTTAGAGTCAAATATTACACCTAGATATCTGAATTTATCTTTTACTGGAACAGGTATTCCTCTATACATCAGATGTACTAAAGGTATATTTTTTTTTTCGTCATTCCGCCTCGAGCTCCCGTTCGAGTCGCACGCCTCCCCACCTCCATGCATCTCTCCGCTACGACCGTAGTAGCCGACCCCCGGCGCTACACCCCCGTAGCCTCGCGCCACCGCCCCGACCGCTACGCGCACCGCAGCTGGGACTCCGTGTCGTCACAGCGTCGTAGGTACGTTAGCTCGCCTACGCGTGCTACGTAGCTCCGCCCACTTCGTAGCAGCGCTACGAGATCTGCTACGCAGTCTCTAGCGTGCTACGTAGTGACTCGTTTCGGTTGCAAGTGACTTTGTTGGCTTGCTACCGATAGAGTTTTGCCCTTCAGGTTAAATCCACTGATTGTGGTACTTGGTGGATACCTTACGGTGCCAACGAAGCCAAGTGGTGTTGACCCACCAAGCCCCTTCAGGGCTTGGTAAAGTCGGAAGGGTTTAGGAGCGCGGCCTTGGGGGATCTCCTAGTCGCGCTCTAAATACTAACCCCGCTCCCTTTCAGTGTGCACCTGGTGACGGCTGGGTGTGTCTACCCCTACGTCACCAGCTTGGTCGAAAGACCCATAGGGCCCCACTGCACATTAAGATTGGCGGTGGGTTTACAAGCTTAGGGCTCACCCTAGGTACTCACCTCCCTGACCGAACCCGGCAGGGAGGGTACTCATCCCCGGGAGCTCCCACCCGGGGAGTTAGGCTTAGTGGCTCTTCAGGCCGAAGACAGTTGTGCTGCCGGAGAGTTTGTTTGGGCTTTCTTCTCCCCGGCTAGAGCACTAGGAAACGCTCAAGGGAAGGGCTTCTTTTGGGGAACTGTCTTAGGGACAGGAGCTTAGCTCCCCCCCCCCTCTCTCAGCATGGACGCCTCGAGCGCCATGCCTACCCCTCCCCCCTTGATAGCCTGCTTCCTTAAGGAGCAGGCCGCTGCCCTTCCCCCCCTGCTCTATCAATTGGCGACCTTTGCAACGCCATGCTGGCCACCTTTAAGGTGATTGCCTCCCAACTCGGTGACCCAGTCATCACTGCGTCCCTCAACTCCTTCCAGGAGCAGTTAAGGGTTCTCTCGCCCCCTCAGGGCCCCACCCCTATACCCCTCAGGGTTTCACCCCCATGCCCACTGACTTCGCTAATTTCAGCGATTGTCTGGACAGCCAGCTCGACGCCGAGCAGGCTTCCCCCCCCCCATGGACTTTGAGTCCGAGACGGAATCCGACTCGGACTCCAACGCCTCCACCTCGGCCTCCTCCTCCTCTGACAACTTCACTGTTGTCCAGGGAAAGAGGAAAAAAAAGAGGATGGGGTCTGCAGCTCAGGCAGCCCCTAAAAAGAGGGTTACAAAGAGGGCCTCTCCAGGCCCTGGTTCCCCCATACCACCCCCTTCAGCCCCCATCGCTCGCCCCGCTGGTACCTCCCAGCAATCGAGCCGCCCTTCGAGCCCTATGGCGATTGCCACCTCGGCTGCCCCCCCCCCCCCCCAAGACCAAGCCCCCTCCCCCACTTTTCGTCCACGACAAGACGAAGTAGACGGAGCTGTCTGCGGCGTGTAACAAACGCCAAATTCGTTACACGCGCGCTCACCCAGTCCACCTGGGTGTTAAGATTACTGTGCCAATGGCTACTGATTTCCGTAGCCTGCATAAACTCCTCAGGGAGCGGAACATTCCGTTTCACTCCTTCTCCTTCCAAGAGGAGAAACAGGTACGTGTGGTCATCCGCAACGTACCGAAAGAAATCACGGTGCAGGAGGTCCTCAGCGACCTCAAAGCACAAAAGATTCCGGTGGCCGAAGTCCACCGCATGCACCGCCGCGGAGGCGCTGCATTTGATATGGTGTTGGTCGTTTGCGACCCCACCGAGGGGCATAACCCCATCTTCAACATCTCCACCATATGTGGACTGTCCCCAGACAGTCTACGAATCCCAATTCGTACTGAGAATCCCAACAGGAGTGGTGCAGTAGGGCAGTGCCATCGCTGCCAATTATATGGCCACTCCCAGCAGAACTGCTACGGCAAGCCCCGCTGTGTGAAGTGCCTGGGCGACCATGGCACTGCAGATTGCTCCCGTCCAAAGGACAGAACCCTCTGCGTTGACCCACCCAGCTGTGTGCTGTGTGGCGAGACTGGGCACCCGGCGAACTACCGAGGTTGCCCAAAGGCCCCCAAATCCTCCTCGCCCCAACTGGCTAAGCGGTCAAACGTGCGCCAGAATAGGGAACGCCCCTCCCCCGCCAACAACGCCCCCGCGACGACCCAGCAACGCCCCAACCCCTGGAGTGCAGCGAACCACAGGGCCCACTTCCCGGCCCTGAGGACCACTGGCTCCCAGGCCTCTCAGGCCCCTCCGGCCTCCCCCAGCGCTTCGCCCGCTACGGCAATCACACCACTTATGGATGTAGCAATACCTCCATTTTCCCCGCCTACGGCCACTCGCGCGGCGCTCGCGCAGGCTAAGGCCCCCTCAACCCAGGCTAAGCCCCAAGGGCAAAAAACACCTCCCCCTCCCCCCCCACCAAGGCTGTAGAAGCCAGGGTTATGCAAACAAAACCCTAATGAAGGTGATAATGGGGTAAACTACGAGGCATATCTAGCCTTCTTCTCCCCTAGGGCCCTGCAAATGGCAGAGGCATTAAAGAATGGTGGCAAACCCTCCTCCATCTTCAAAGAGTTCGGCGACGTACATCGGCATATAAATAATTACCACTCCCTAATTAATGGATAAGTCCATTAACCGTAGGCTCAAACCGAAAGCCCTCCGGATAGAGCTTTTCAATGCAAATGGCCTTTTGAGCCAACGTGATGAGATCGCCACTTTCCTCCTCGACCATCACATAGACGTCCTTCTGGTCCAAGAGACCTTCCTCAAGCCCCAACACCGAGACCCTAAAATTGCCAACTACCGAATGGTTCGCAACGATAGGACCCGGTGTCATAAGGGAGGTACCCTCATTTATTATAAAAATTCCCTCTATTGCATCCCTGTGGATCCACCCACACTCAAACAAATAGAGGTCTCAATCTGTCGGCTGGGCATGACGGGCCATCAGCCCACCACTGTCATCTCAGCATATATCCCCCCTCCTAGCGCTAGTAACACGGCAATCAACACCTCCGAAGTCAACGATGATCTCTCAATACTTCTTGGCTTGAGCGACTCCGTCATAATGGCGGGGGACCTTAATGCCAAACATCCATCATGGAACAGCCTCACTACCAACCCTAGAGGCAGAGTCATCTTTGAACTCTCCGGTCCCATTAACTTTGATGTCATCGCTCCGATGCATCCTACCCACTTCCCCCATGACCTCAATTGTCGCCCCGATGTACTCGACATCGCTCTCATTAAGAATGTCAGCCTTCGGCTACATTCAATGGAAACAGTGGACGAGCTTAACTCGGACCACCGTCCCGTAATTCTGGAACTAGCTCCCAGATCGGGACCAATGGACCCCTCACAACCCCCTCCTTCTCGAGTGATCACAGACTGGAGAAAAGTAAGCGAAAAGCTGAAAATCGCCACGTCTCCTCACTTGGATAAGATTCCAGATCTCATCGAGACCGCCGCCGACACGGCGGCTGCGGTTGACTCGTTCACGGATCACATTCAAGCCGTCCTGAGCGAATGCTCCAAAGAGGTTCCAGTGATGAGCGATCACCGCTGGAAACTCCCGAACGAAGTGCGTGCTCTGCTGACCGAGAAGAACGCGGCCGTTCGTGCCTATTCATCCTTTCCCTGCCACAGTAACAAAGTTCACATGCGCTACTTACAGCGTAAAGTAAGTCGCGCCATCTCTCTCTGAACTGCGTAACAGTCGCTGGGATAAGATGCTTGGCGACCTCGAACCCAACCACCAGGTCTTCTGGGAACTCCAGAGGAAGTTACGCGCCTCTGAGGTTTCAACCATGCCTCCTCTCACCCGCCCTGATAACACCATCGCCTTCGATGACGATGAAAAGGCAGAGTGCCTGGCCGACAGCCTAGAGACTCAATGCTCCCCAAGTACCTACCCGGTTGACCCGGTTCACCTCGCCAAGGTGGACGCTGAGGTCGAGCGTAGGACTTCTCTCCCCCCCGTTGAGGACCCCGAGGACCCCCTCCCCCCCATCACTCCAGATGAGGTGAAGGATATAATCGGGAAACTCAAACCCAGGAAAGCCCCTGGGTCAGATGGTATCACCAACAAGGTGTTCCGTTTTTTCCCAGCTTCCCTTATCATGTTGATGACTGCCATTTTCAACGGCGCTCTGTCCAGCAACATGTTCCCACAATCGTGGAAAGAGGCTACCGTCATCGGTATTCCTAAACCGGGAATGCCAAAGTCCTCCCCTACCAGTTACCGTCCCATCAGTCTGCTCAAGGTCCTAGGTAAAATCTATGAGCGACTTATCTATAAGAGACTCAAAGGTTATGCCGAGGCTAAGGGCCTCCTAACTAACGAACAGTTTGGCTTTCGAGCTAATCACTCATGTGTCCAACAGGTTTACCATATCGTTGAACATATCAGCCGCCGCACTCAACGCGGTTTTAAAAAGGGAGTTCTTTGATATAGCGAAAGCTTTCGACAAAGTCTGGCACAATGGCTTAATTTATAAGCTATATAAACTTGGAGTGCCGGACTGTCTCGTGCTCATCATACGAGACTATTTGTCGAACCGCAGCTTTCGGTATCGTATCGAAGGTGCGCTTTCCTCCCCCCACCCTATACGAGCCGGCGTCCCTCAAGGCGGCGTGCTCTCCCCTTTATTTTTCACGCTGTTCACTAGCGACATCCCAAAGAATAATAAGACGCAGTTAGCTCTATTTGACGATGATACGGCCATCTATTGCTCCGGCAATAGTGAAAACGCAATAGCCAAAAATCTTCAAAAGGCGGCCAGCGACCTAGGCACTTGGTTCCGTCTCTGGGGATTTGAGGTTAATCCCGAAAAAAGCCAGGCGATTTTGTTCTACAAACCGCGGGCGAAATTCATTCCCAATCCGCCGAGTCCGATCACCATGTTTGGTAAGCAGATCCCTTGGGAAAAGCGAGCCAAATATCTAGGTGTGATATTAGACCATAGACTCACCTTTGCTGAGCACATAAGTGCGGTACGTTCGCGTGCTGCATTTGCTCTGGGTAGACTCCACTCCATGCTGAATGCACGCAGCAAGCTATCCCTTAAATGTAAACTGCACATCTACACTACGTGCATACGACCGATAATGACTTATGCGTGTGCTGTATTCGCACACACAAAGCCAAAGCAAATCCACAGGATGCAAGTAATCCAAAACAGATTTCTCCGAAAAGCCACGGGCGCCCCGTGGTATGTACGGAACGAACGACTTCATGTCGACCTTAAAATCACGACCCTAAAACAGTTTATGAAGCGCCTTACAAAGCGTTTCTTCGAATCCGCTGAAAGCACCAAAACCCTTTGATTTCAAAGGCAACCCAGTACACTCCCTCTCGCATTAGTAAGATTCGCCGTCCTCGGCATACACTCGTCGAGTCCGACGTCGAGATCACAAAGATTCGAAAGCACTTTTAAACGTGGATAAATCCAAGTAGACATGGGTTGGATTAGGTGAAAACGATACCTAATCCACCTAATCCTAGTATTTAAAAATACCTAATCCATTTACCTAATCCTAATATTTATTCAATATAGCCGCTGGCCTGTTCCCGATATTATGTATCGTATGTGGATTGGGTAAGAAATATTCGGCATGGATCGAATATTTAATTTTATTCAATCCACTGGCCTGTTACCGATCGACTCCGGCCCCGACATGTGAAAATTCCCAAATAAAAAATAAATCTTATGTAATTGGTAAACAAACACTAAATTCGCGATTAATTGGGCGCACACCGGTGTGTTGCCGGTGCTTGAGCGGCTGTGGATTGGGTAAGAAATATTCGGCATGGATTATAGACCTTCCGTTTCTGATAAATTGTGGAACGATGGTATAAATTTCGTATTTTTATGGGCAAACGTTACTCAACGTGAATACTAACTTTGTTTATAACGTCTATTAGAGCGATCAAAATTACCCTTCATACTTAAAGATACACCTGCACATTGTTGCTGATGGTGCGGCGGAGAATCTTAAAATGTCATCTATTATAATAGTCATTCTCACAGGTTTAGGATTGTCATCTTGTGTAGATTCACACAAAAGGTGAATTTCGACGTATATTCGTTACGACATACATCGCTAGAACGCTAACAAGTCCAGTGGTATTCTACATAGATTGCGCTGGCGGCAGTGCTAATTAAACTTGAAACTTAACCCCCACATTTTAAGGTACGGAATATCTTCTGTGTGTGTAGTAGACTGTACAAATATTTTGTGCCATACCTAATCCTCGACGCTTTGGATTAGGTACGGACTCGCATCGAAAAATACCTAATCAACATACCTTATCCAATATTTATGCCTCACGTCTAAATCCAAGCCATTTAAATGTAACCATGACTCCAGAGTAGACAAAGCAGAATTAACATTAAAGCTAGCTTGCTCAACAGAGTGACTTGACGAATACAGTAACAAATCGTCGGCGTATTTTTTTTTTATTAGGTTCTTCACGAGTCCATATCAAAAGTGTAAATGTTGTATAGAAGGGGACTGAGCACAGATCCCTGTGGGAGACCTCTCCATACAAGACGAGATACTTCATGATCTCCTATTTGCATATTAAAAGAGCGTGCAGTCAGGATATTTATAATGAAATTTGACAAATTCGATGGAACCTGTAAGGCTTTTAATTTATTTTGTAAAATTGATAATACAACATTATCATAAGCCGCATTAATATCAAAAAAAGCTGCTACGGTGGAATGGTTATTAGAGAAGGATAATCGAATATCTGATGTTAAAATACTTAAAACAGTCAGTGGTACTTTTAACTTTTCTGAAGCCATATTGAGATTCTGCCAAAAGGCCAGGCCCTTACTTTCAACATACCATTCTAGACGATTTTTTATTAAGTGTTCCGCTATTTTCATTAGAATTAAAGACAAAACTATGGGACGATACGAAGAAGCATCAGATGGTGTTTTATTTGGTTTAAGGAATGGCAACACCATTTGACGTTTCCATTCATCAGGGATGTGTCCAGTAGTCATAACAGAATTAACAAGATTTAAGGATTCGAAGGGAAAAGGCGGGAAAGAAAGGCGCGTTTTTTTTTCTGTTTCGAATTTTTTCGATTTAAGTGTGTTTTATTAGTGTGAACTTCAATCGAAACTATTCTTTGTGTTTGTGTTTCATCGCAAGGTTTGATTCAGCATAATCTGTAAGTCTATTTAAATATTTTACGAAGTAGGTATCCACAATGGATCACAAAAAACCTCCTGACCCTCCTGATCCCTTCGAATATTCCCCGATTTTAACCATAACTCTCCCCAACGACAATGTAATTGACACTGAATCAGTTAGTAGGAAAAGAGTAGCTACTTCTTCCCCGACCACAGTCACTAATCCCCGAAAACTAATTAAAAAAGAATATGGTAGACAAACCTACACATTAAGGGATAATCCGCCTTACGTTGTTCATGTATCTTATAAAGATGGCCAAACGGCCAAATTTGGTATATTTTTAAAACAAAACAATTACAACAACATAGTCGTAGGTAGTATGAAACGTCTCGGAAGGAACAAGCTCTCGCTCGAGTTTAGGTCCCGCCTGGACGCTAACAGCTTTCTTATTAGTCATACTTTAGAAAAAAATAATTATGTGGCTTCTATTCCCCAATTTAATATTACACGTATGGGTCTCGTTAGAGACATACCAACAGAATGGTCAGAAGAAGAAGTCATAGAGAATATTAAGGTTCCTGATGGATGCGGCCCAGTTATAAAGGCTAGGAGAATGAACCGGAAGAAGACTTCTCTTGGTATTACAGAGTGGAAACCCACACAAACTATCGTTCTCACATTTGATGGACAAATATTACCGAAAAGAGTATATTGTGCTTACTCAGCCCTTCCAGTTGAGAGGTACATGTATCCTACAGTTCAGTGCTTTAACTGTTGCCGTTTTGGCCAC
The DNA here is from genome assembly GCA_947386135.1 of Melanchra persicariae. NCBI lineage: Eukaryota > Metazoa > Arthropoda > Insecta > Lepidoptera > Noctuidae > Melanchra > Melanchra persicariae. The sequence continues at coordinate 34,548,108 of OX376643.1, forward strand.
ACAAGAACCCTATGTCGTTCTAAACCCAAATGCTTTAAATGTGCGCAAGAACACCCAGGTGATGGATGCCAAATCACTCCTGAGAATGCTTTATGTTCATCTTGTAGTGGCAATCATTATGCAACTGATAAGGCTTGCCCTGAGCTGGGTAGGCAGAAGGGCATTAAGGCCCTGATGGCTGAAAAGTCAGTCTCATATGCGGAAGCTAGTCAAGTCCTCCCTCCGGTTTCTAGATCATATGCTGAGGTTTCACGAGTCACACGAAAAACAAAACCAGTACCCAGTCCATCTCCTACTTTCCGTCCCGCTCCCCAAACTTCAACCTCATACCATAAAACAGTATTTTTAAAACCCAACGCACATGCCCCTCTGTCTCCAAGCTATGATAAGCAAGCTCATCAAGCTCTTATCCAAGATTTCTCCTTTTCCCCTTCCCAAAATGGCTGTGCCTTCCCTAGAGAAGCTGCAAGCAGCCCTGTCAATTCTGAAAACATTTTAAATATTATTTCCAACATGCTATGACAATATTAGCCAATCCTGCACATTCTGTACCTGACCACGTTGCCAACAAACTGTCTTCAATTGTCCACTACATTCATAATGGCTCATCCCCAGACATACCTTCAATGGAACGTGAGGAGTATTTCTCCTAGGAAACCTGATTTACTCTTTTTAATTAATAAGTTCAAACCATCGGTCTGCAGCATCGCTGAGACATGGTTACGTACTGATAGCAACTTTAGAATTCCATGTTTCAGCGGTGTCCGTCATGACAGATCAGATGGATATGGAGGATGCGCTTTTTTCATCAATAACAAAGTGCCATTCTCCCCTATTCCTCTACCCTCTATAGGTGATAACATCAATGTTGTTGCTGTTAAGGCTGAGGATATATATTTTTTTAGTTTTTATGTTGCTCACCCACACATTGACGATCTTGTTTTGATAAAAAACTTATTAAGTAGTGTACACGGCTCTATACTTGTGATGGGCGACTTTAATTGCCACCACTATAGGTGGGGATCAGAGGTCTGCGACAACTTTGGTGATGGACTAGCAAATATATTAGATGAACTGAACCTATGTATCATAAATGATGGCAGTGCCACACGCAGGTCCACACCAGGACAGAATCCCAGCTGTGTTGATTTGACATTTTGCTCATCTGATATAGCCAGTCTGTTAAATTGGAAACGCTTGAATATGACTTATGGTAGTGATCACTATCCTGTCATGGTGGAAATTCCCTCTAAATCTTTCCTTGAAAAAACTCTCCCTCCCTTGTTGAAATATCAGTTAAACTCCGTCGATTGGGATCTATACTCCAAAATTTTAGACTTACGAGTTTCCTCTCTTCCACCCATCAATGCCCAAAATGCTCAGGAATGCTTTTCGTCATTTTCCAGCACAGTATCGTGTTCAGCAGATGATTGCTTCCCTTTAAAAAAACCGACTACAGGCAAAATTCCGTCCCCGCCATGGTGGGATAGGGAATGCACTGCCGTGATCAGAGCTAGGAATGAGGCCGAAATTAATTTTAATGCTGACATGAACTTGGAAAACATAGTTGCTTTTCAACACGCATTGGCTAAGTCCAAGAAATTGCTTAAGAAGAAGAAGAGAGAAGGTTGGCGGAAGTACTGTGACTCGCTGAGTCCATCCACTCCAGCGTCAGTTGTATGGCGCACTCTGAAGTCCTTCAGAAAGAGTCTAGGGCCGTCCACCGGGGGCAAACTGACTGAGGAAATGAGCAATCAGTTTCTCTCTAGGCTGGCCCCGGTGTATGTTCCTGGTGCAGACGAATGTGTATCTTCCAACTCCCAACTAATATCAGACAATCTTCTCGACTTACCATTTACCCTGGAAGAACTTAGAACGGTACTTGCCTATGTGAAGGATTCGGCTCCTGGAGTGGATGGGTTCCCCTACTCCTTTATTTCTAAAGCTGGCGACAAGACTCTTCAGTACTATCTGGACTTGGCCAATTATTGTTTTACTTCCGGGTATATTCCTCCTGATTGGAAGGTTCAGGCTGTTATCCCTATTCTAAAGCCCGGTAAAGATCCTAGTGATCATACTTCTTACAGACCAATTGCCTTATCGTCCATACTTATAAAACTATTAGAACATTTAATTAAAAACCGTCTAGAGTGGTTTATAGAAAACGGAAAACTACTTCCAATGACTCAATTCGGCTTTAGGAAAGGCTTGGGTACAGCTGACAGTGTGGGTACCCTCACATTAGAGATCCGGCTGGCCCTTAGCAGGAATGATTCTGTGGTAGCCGTTTTCCTAGATATTTCTGCTGCCTATGATTCTGTCCTCCTCCCAGTTCTCAGGCAGAAGATGCAAGAGCTGAGAATCCCGGCTAGGATTCGTCAGATCATATGTAGTATATTTTCTGAACGTAGCGTCCAACTCAGAACTCCTGGGGAAAACTCAGAACCGAGATGGGTTTGGCGAGGATTACCCCAGGGATCTGTACTTAGTCCTATTTTATACAATATTTATACATTTGATCTTTTTTCTTGCTTAAATTTTAACTGTAAAATTTTCCAGTATGCCGACGATATTGCGTTGTTGGTCTGTGGTAGTTCCATCGAGGATACCGCGCACTCAATGAACATCTCTTTGACTTCATTAAACCAATGGCTCCTTGATCACGGGTTATCTTTAAGTGCTCCAAAGAGCACAGCAGTTGTCTTTACCCGTAGACGTCTGATCCCACAAGTGGAAATTAGTATTGATGGTCAAGATATTCCAGTCAAGGAGAAGGTCAGGTTTCTAGGCGTTACCTTGGATTCCAGGTTGTCGGGGTAGACCACATTAATAACACTGTTAGCAAATGTGAACGATCAGTTTCTGTTCTCAAAGCTTTGGCAGGTGTTTGGTGGGGAGCTCACCCATTCACCTTAAAATTGGTATACAATGCTCTGGTCAGAAGCGTTTTGGACTATTGCAGCTACTTAATCGAGCCATGCAACAAAGCAGCTCTGCGTAGATTACATTCTGTTCAGGCCAAATGTTTGAGAATCGTTATTGGTGCCATGAAGTCTTCCCCGATAAATGCTCTCCAGGTAGAATGTGCGGAACCCCCTCTTAACCTCCGAAGACAATACCTAGCAGATCGTTTCCTTTCAAAAGTTTTCTCACTTTCGTCCCATCCCCTACTCCCCATTTTGGAACAAACTTATCTATCACTACATGCCTCTTCCTATTGGAATAATAAATGCTTTCCATTGATGAATAGGTACAGGGAGCTTAAACAGCTCTCTTCACATATTTGTCAAAACCCTATTCTTCCGGTCTTCTCTTCCGCATATGAGGTGGTCCAGTTCAGGCCAAAGGTTGTCTTGGGACTTGGCATCTCCAAAAACTCTCAGGACGTAAAAGGCGACTTCTATCAGGCCATTAAAAGGTAATGAGAAGGTTGGAACCTTGGTTGTTCTTTTCAGACGCGTCTAAACAATCTCCATCGGGGTGTACCGATGTCTCAACGTATTTCCAGAATTCAAAAATTGCACTTTTATTTAAATGTCCGCCAGAGACTACAGTATTCACAGGTGAATGCGTTGGTATTTTGGAAGCCATCCTTTTTATACAACACCACAACATTCAAAATTCTGTTATTTTTTCCGATTCACTCAGTAGTATTCAGGCTTTAACACAAAATCAATTTAGATCTAAAACCCATAGCAAAATTATTATGGATATTAAAAATTCACTCTTTTATTGTTTAAAATTGGACTTAACATAGAGATTGTTTGGGTTCCTGGTCATTCAGTTATAGTAGGCAATGAGTGCGCTGATTCTCTGGCAAAGTTTGCCTCCACTAACCCTGTCGATCAGAAACACTACACTGTCCATGGCTACGACTTACGTTCGGACTGCAGACGTCAGTTGTTTAGTTCATGGTCAGCAGCGTGGAAGGCAAGTTCAAAACAGAAAGGAGCCTACTACGCAAGTATACAAGCCGACATTCAGCGGAAACCTTGGTTTTTTAAATGTTTGAAATTATCGAAAAGAACTGTTTCGTCCTTGTGCAGACTTAGACTCGGTTTCTGTTCCAGTCCAGTGTTCCTCTTTAAGATTCGCGTCCGTGACAATTCTCTGTGTGAGTGTGGTCTCGATGATGGAACTCTGGATCATATCTTCTTTTCATGTTCCCTAAATTCCCAATCCTTTGACTTGTACCGTCAGCTTCCCAAAATTAAAATTCCCCTTCCTATAAACTTCAGTTCCCTCTTGACCTACTTTTCCCCCAGACTAATACAAACCTTAACAGTTTTTTTAAGTACAAACGATATTAAAATGTAGTGGTGTCTGTAAACATGTAATTGGTAATTTGTACATAGTTTGTAAACTGGTAATCTGTACTAGTAATTTGTGATGTTATTTTATAATTGTACTTACTTTAAGATTTATAAAAAAAAAGGCATTGAAAAAAAAAAAAAAAGAAATATGCTAAATAAGGAAAATTCCTAAAAAGAAAAACAAAAGTGTCCTTTCAGCTCTACTAACACTACATCTACCGCAATGTGCAAAGTCGACGGCTCACTGCTGTCACCAAGTCACCACATGACATTGGCAGAATAGTCGTCATCGGCTCAGTTGCCAAAGAAGAAAAGAAAAAAAAAAAAACATGATTTAAATAATAAATGAGGACGTCGTCATTTAAATTAGCAAAAAATGAATACGGAATTCCGTCAATGCCCGGTGCGGAGTCCTTAGTTTTATGAATAACAGCCTTTAATTCAATGAGGGTGAATGGCAGCTCCAACCTTACAAACAAAAGTATCATGATTACTGGATACAAGAGGCATATTAAGTTCAATAGCCTCAGGCCCAAGGAGGAGCCAATTTATTTAAAAAGTCACTGGCTAAAGAATCGGGAATAGAAGCAGAGTTATTATAATTGGACCTAAATCTACGAATATTACGCCAGAGGACGATTGTATGGTGTGTATTCGGTGAAATTGACGTGCAAAAATTACGCCAAGATTCAAATTTTTTCTTCTTGAAAAGTTTACTACATAGTTTTGTTAATTAGGTTAGTAACGAGTTCAAAATTATCATCAGACATAATTATCCAAGTTATAATTGTATTCAGCCTCTTTACGTTTGTTAATCAATTCTGTGCACTCCGAGCCCCACCATGGAGGCAAAGGAATTGAATTAATATTTTTATTTTTTAGAGGAAAAACTTCATCTGCCGCTTGATACATGCTAAAAGACAATACCAAATAGAATATTGGCTTTATTCAACATTAAAATACAATATGAGAAAATAACAGATGGTGACAAAACATAGAGTATGACAATCTATCATAAATCTTCCAAATAGGCAAGGAGTTCATATCATTCACCTCCCCTAAGAAGAAACGTAATCCTGGAGGTAACCTGGAGGTCTACGATCGCGTGCAGAGCGAAGCACTTGAGAGCCACTCGCTTCTAGGTTATCAGGCGGGTCTGTACCCGCAATGGGCTGCTCAGGCTCCTCTTCATCCGACAGATCATCGTTTAAGGTCCTTGGCAGTGGTGCTAGAGACCTGTTAGAGACCGTCGTTTGACGCCCATCTGGTAAACGAACAAAGGAGTATTCAGGATTGCTTTGTAGTAGCTGAACTTCTTCTACAGCTGGGTCGTATTTAGAGGTCCTTACGTTTTTCTTCATATAAACAGGTCCAGGCGAATGAAGCCAAGATGGTAAAGATTGGCCATTTATCGAGCGGCGAGGATGGTTGAACATACGCTCATGCAGGGTCGCATTGGTTCCTGTACACAAAAGAGATCTAATGGAATGCAGCGCCGGTTGTATAGCTTTCTCCCAGTTTGCGATATCCTCGTTATTGGATCTGAGATGTAGTTGGATTGTGCGCCACAGTGTACCATTTAAGCGCTCTACCAAGCCGTTTCCTTGAGGATTGTAGGGCGTTGTGCGACTACAAGATGTACCGAGTGAAGTTAAGAATTGTCTTAATTCGTCAGATAAGAATGAGGTCCCTCTGTCCGAATGAACGTAAGCTGGAGTGCCGAACGTAGAGAATAGGTCTTTCAGACATCTGATTACTGTTTCGGAGGTCATATCTTTACAGGCATAAGCAAAGGGGAACCTGCTATATTCATCGATAATCGTGAGGATGTATCGGTTTTGAGTGTTAGAAGGGATTGGCCCCTTGAAGTCTAAGTTCAATCTTTCGAACGGTGCAGTTGCTTTTATGAGGTGTCCTCGACGACCAGCATAACGTGGTTTAATTTCGGCACAGATTGGGCATGCTGCCGTAATTTTCTTTACTTCTTCAATCGAGTATGGCAAATTTTTCGATCTGACCCAGTGAACCATACGAGTGATACCTGGGTGGCAGAGAGAACGATGGAGCTCGACGAGTCTGGAGTGAGAGGTCGCAGTGTCTATGTGCATACATACTCGCGAGAGTGCGTCAGCAACTAAGTTCTGTTTACCAGGTCGATAAACAATATCGTATCTAAAACATGACAATTCTAAGCGCCATCTTTCAATTTTTTCATTTTTAATTTTATTTGAATGCGTTTGGTTGAACATAAACGCAACTGACTGTTGGTTAGTAATTAGTAGAAAGTGTCTTCCGATTACGAAATGTCTCCATTTGCGTAAAGCTTCAACAATTGCGCTTGCCTCCTTTTCAATTGTGGGCTGTCGTTTTTCAGAATCGTTAAGAGATCGTGAAAAGAACGCAACAGGACGTCCTTTCTGTGACAATGTCGCTGCGATTGCGAAGTCCGAAGCGTCGGTTTCAACAGAAAATGTCTCGTTATCGTCTATTCCAGCCAAGGTAGCCTCGCAAATATCAGTTTTAAGATTGTTGAATGAATTGATAGCGTCTTCAGTTAAAGGTAGAGTAGCTTCAATTAGTGGTCTTATTTTGGAAGAAAAGTTGTAGATCCACTTTGAGTAGTGAGCAAATAATCCAAGTGATCTTTTTAAAGTAGCAGTATCGTTTGGGATTGGAAGATTCATCAGTGGATCCAAACGAGATTTGTCAGGTTTGATAATGTTACGATGAATGGTGTAACCAAGAAGATTGATCGAGTCTGTTTCAAAGGTGCATTTCCTAGTATTCAAAGTGAGTTTGTATTTCTTAGCGGCTTCCATGAATTTATGAAGGTTTGTGCGGTGATCTTCCTTATCTTTTCCACAAATGGTTACATCATCAAGATAAGCATATGTGCCTTTTAGATTTTCAGAATCAATAATATATTGCAGAGTTCGCTGAAACGCCGCTACACCATTCGTGACCCCAAACGGTATTCGGGTGAATTGATAGAGGTTAACGCATGCTTCAAAGGCGGTGTATCTTTTCTCTTTAAAAAGAATGGGTACTTGATGATAGGCACTTTTGAGGTCGATTTCGCTAAAGACGTTATATTTAGCGACTTGCGTTATGATAGAGTCAATGCTCGGGAGGGGATATGCGTCTAGCTCTGTGAATCTGTTTATTGTTTGTGAATAATCGATTACAAGGCGCTTCCGATGATGACCTCCTCCGGCAACGAGTACTTGAGCTCGCCAAGGTGAAACACTGGGTTCAATGACTTTGTCTTTAAGTAAATCATTTATCTCGTTAGATATGAATTCTTGGTCTTCTTGAGAATGCCTTCTCGAGCGGATAGCTATAGGTTTGATATTTGGCGCAAGGTTAGTAAAAACTGATGCTGGTGGGACAGATGCCTCCATTACATTGCAAATTTTCAGGGGTTGTTTATCTCCTCCGAACTGGAGCTCTACTGACGAATGTGTTTTCAGTATATCATGCCCGATAATTACGTCAGCACACAGATTAGCAATAATGAGTAGAAGTCGACGTTGATATTTGTACTCACCTATTTGAATGTTAGCGAAACATAGCCCCTCTACATATGAAATGTTGCTTAGAGATGCTAGAGTTATTACTTGTTTGCATGGCTTGCGTTTTAGATTCATAGTTTGAGCAAGATTCTTATCGATAAAGCTGAGAGAGCTTCCAGTATCGAGTAGAGCATCCACACGTAAGTTATTTAAAGTGATATGTATAGTTGCTTTATGCAGGCTTGTTGGAGCAGCAGCAGAGATAGTCGACAGATGAGAACTAGGGGCTTCAGATTGAGAGTTATCGTCGTTCGTACTAATAGCGTTTGCGGCGCGTTGACTTTGTCCGATGCTACGACATACGTTGGCGAAATGTCCTTTTTTGGAGCAAAGCTGACAGTCAGCGTTTCTAGCAGGACATTTGAGTCTTTGGTGGATATTACCGCCGCAGAAAAAGCATCGACGGCTATCTAGTATAGGCCTATGTTTAAAATTGTTTTGAGTGTTGGAGGCTGCTAGATTTTGCCGTATTGACGTTTCTTGAGTTTCAGAGACTGCATTGACAGGAGCAAACGACATAGAAGGACAAGGCACTGTTAATAGTTGGGAGGTATTTTCAGCTGTTTCTAAAGATATAGCCAAATCCAAGGTTTCTTCGAGAGTCATAGTGGATTTCTCTAAAAGTCTTTCTTTAATTTTTTTTGACGAGATTCCAGCAATAAATACATCGCGCACAGTTTCATTTTGGTGCCCATTGGCAGTTACTTCCTTAAAGAGGCAGTCACGAGCGATTATATTAAGATCTCTCGAGTACTCCGCCAACGATTCGCCAGACTGTTGTTTTCTAGTGTTCAAGCGGTGACGAGCAAGAATAATATTTCGCCTCTTTTCGTAGGCGGTGTTCAGAGTAGTAATTGCATCATCGTACGTAGCGCAGGTGCGGATATAGTTAAATATCGATGGCGATAAATGGTTGACAAGAAGTTTATACTTAAGGGAATCGTCTGCCGAGGATGCTTCTAGTGCGATAAAGTTCTCGAACGAATACTTCCAGTGAGCCCACTTCAAGTCCGAGCCAGGACAACTTAAAATGTTACAAATTAGAATATTTATGTAACAAATTAGAATATTAATTATATGTCATTGTATGATATTTTTATTTATTTGGTTACATAAGTTATTTGTGTTTTTTTTAAATGAACGCTTTTTTAAAAACACTGAATATCTAAAATATTTTAGGAACAAATATATATAAGAATGCAGCGCCATCTGTAAAAAAAATGAGTACTAATGATAGTTTTCGTTACACACCCAATTAACAGATGGAGCTACCATCTTTTAGAAATGTCATTTATTAGGCTCCACAGAGTACATTATTATAACTGGTATAGAGTCTTCAGTCGCGGTCTCCTACTAGCGACATCTATTACGCAATGTTCGAACTACAACTCATTACCTACTTACCTAGAGAGCGTTCTCCCAGGGCTTTGCTACCAGTTTTATTCAATTTCTAGGTGTACGTTACCCCAACAAGAAAGTGTCTCCTAGAGTTATATGAGTAGAACGTATTATTGGTGCCTTATCTGTTGTAAATGTGCCCCCACATAAAAAATGTGTGCCCCCTGTCGTTTTGGAAAAAAACGGAAAAAACGATTCTTGCTGGGGTAACGTTTTTCTAGCAGGAAAATTCTAAACGAATGATCGGAGAGAGAAAAATTGTGCATAGCCAGAGAGCTTATATGTGTGCCAAAATGTGCCCCCAAAAATAAAATCTGTGCCCCTTCAGGTTTTCGAGATATTGCATTTCCTGCTGGAGTAACGTTTTGATGAATCGTATATCTCTAAAACCATTGCATGTGCCCCTGTAGAATAAACATACACGAGTAGCTCTTAATGTGTGCCCCTTTGTGCCCCAATTAGATTTAAGAAAATATTTATAGTTTTCAAGTTATCGCGGTTTTATGAAAACCCGAAAAAACATCGCAGCGCCTAAATGAGACAAGGCATAACTTCGCTGAAAACTGTATTCGGTTCTTCTTGACGCTAATAATAACCATACAAAGTTTCAAAACTGTTCATGCATGCGTTTTTGAATAATCATGCTAAAAGTAAAAACGATGGTGTCATAACTTTGACGGCAAAATACAAGGAACTGGCACAATCCCAGATGTGTAGGTGTAAACCAAAATCTTGTGCCTTTAGTCAAAAATATATGGTGAAAATATTGAGCTTCAAATGTTACGCATTAAGTAAATATAAACAAAAAACCATAATATGTAAACAACGGCTGGTTATCCGACCAAATCTGAATGACTACTAAAAAGCGACGGATTCATACATATCGATGACCTTCTTTACTTTACTCACTAACCGGTTCACACGTGTTGTGCCTGAGTACACTGAAGTAGAAAAGTAATATCTAATAAAATAAAGTTGTTATTGGATTATATTTTAATAGCTGTTTCTATGACCTTACACATGATTAAGTACATTTATAAGAGCCATTTTCAAATAAAATGTACATGTGACTAACATGCTCAAAATCGTGACCAAACTGTTTTGTGACATACCTGTATTATGTATTATATTTGTATTATGTATTATACTAATGTAAGTCACATTTATTGTAAAGCAGAGTTTACATGTAACTATGTCCTACTGCTCAAATTGAGCAGGGTTCGGCAGGGAGCTAAAATGCAGGTTTAATGATCAAATTCAGCATTTATTCGAAACCTCCAAATTATTATTTTAAAAAATTACACTAAAACTCTTTTATATCTATTTTCCGTAAATGTCAGATTTATTTATTAGTGAAACGTTTTGTATGGAGATAACACCGGACGCCGCCGGCATATAATTTGTTAAAATTTTCAGCCGCAGTGTAAACATGTTTTAACTTAACACGTAGATGTGAGTTACGTCATATGAGTGACGAAATGTGACTCATATGTGTAGCATTTTCGTGAGAAACAACCTCAATTAGCCACAATATCAGAATAACTTGTAATATATAGATAAAGACGATACATACATGAATTGTATTAATAGGTTAATGCTATGAAAATAATACTCGCTTCTTTATTTGGAAATGCACTGTTATTCACACGTATTTTTTTTGTACAAATTGCAGCGACGTTTCGTGACAACAAATAAACTGACACTAAATATGTTCGTACTAAATAAAGGCGTAGGAAAAAAGAAAAAACAGAAAAACTCATTCCTACATATTTATGAACTTAGAGCATTGTATTGATGATATTGATGATTATAATTTTGTATCTACATATGTCTTACAGCCGCGAATAATATTTTAATCAACATACAACCAAGCACTGGCCTGCAAATTGCAAAAAAACTTAGGAAAATTCGAATTTCGCAGGCTGGTTGGAGCATTTACCTTAATAGAAGATTCCCTTTTTTCGCCTCCCCACACCGCTACATACATCTCTGGCCCCGCGGCGTCCGCTGACGTCGTCACGCAAGGAATCGCTTTGTCTTGCTTAGAGAAAGTGAGACAGCTAGTACGCGTACGGTGTTAGTGTGACAGAGACAGTTACGTGTAACGTCGCTCTATTATGAATAATGGGTACAAAGTGTTTATTGACTAGGAAGTGCGTTTGGATTATTACTTGGTATTGGTAAACAGTTGCAGTTATGTTACGACGCCAAGGACACTGTTACGTTGAGTCACGCAGTTGCACTGATACTGTTTGTTTACTTTTTTTTAAGTTGGTTGAAAGTGGCGTATAAGCATTTTATAACAATTATGTGGTTGTAGGGGTGGTGAATTTTATGGCACGATCTGCGGTGGTAAGTATTTAATGGCATTGTTTGACTTATTTAAAAATACTTGTACCTTACAAGCACTTGGATTTTTTTTTCATTACTTTACCTATTTATTTATTTTTTAACTAATATGTTCTAAATCATGTTTGTTTTGTTTTCATCTGAAAGGATATACATACTTTCCGATTGGTCCAATAGAAATTTCGTCAAAAGCGATTCAGTAATTTGTTTACTTTTTTTGTATAATACGTATTTAATTCTCTTCTTGTGCTAGGTTGATGACATATAATCCCTTAATAACTTCTAGTTACTATGTAAAAAAATAATTCATGACAAGAATTCATGTCTCCAAAACTAAGACTCGACCACAATCCGTCAACACTCAACATGTCACAGTCACAGGGCTGTATCTTTTTAGCCGAAACAACTAAATAATTGATTTGATTTTTACTGAATGTTCTATGGCAGCCATATGTGTATATATTTTTTTATTAGCCCTCAAAACTTTTGAACGCGACTGTACGGACAACAGCTTAGGTATAATACGTCCAATAAAGAAGGTCATCGATATGTATGAATCCGTCGCTTTTTAGTAGTCATTCAGATTTGGTCGGATAACCAGCCGTTGTTTACATATTATGGTTTTTTGTTTATATTTACTTAATGCGTAACATTTGAAGCTCAATATTTTCACCATATATTTTTGACTATTGGCACAAGATTTTGGTTTACACCTACACATCTGGGATTGTGCCAGTTCCTTGTATTTTGCCGTCAAAGTTATGACACCATCGTTTTTACTTTTAGCATGATTATTCAAAAACGCATGCATGAACAGTTTTGAAACTTTGTATGGTTATTATTAGCGTCAAGAAGAACCGAATACAGTTTTCAGCGAAGTTATGCCTTCTCTCATTTAGGCGCTGCGATGTTTTTTCGGGTTTTCATAAAACCGCGATAACTTGAAAACTATAAATATTTTCTTAAATCTAATTGGGGCACAAAGGGGCACACATTAAGAGCTACTCGTGTATGTTTATTCTACAGGGGCACATGCAATGGTTTTAGAGATATACGATTCATCAAAACGTTACTCCAGCAGGAAATGCAATATCTCGAAAACCTGAAGGGGCACAGATTTTATTTTTGGGGGCACATTTTGGCACACATATAAGCTCTCTGGCTATGCACAATTTTTCTCTCTCCGATCATTCGTTTAGAATTTTCCTGCTAGAAAAACGTTACCCCAGCAAGAATCGTTTTTTCCGTTTTTTTCCAAAACGACAGGGGGCACACATTTTTTTATGTGGGGGCACATTTACAACAGATAAGGCACCAATAATACGTTCTACTCATATAACTCTAGGAGACACTTTCTTGTTGGGGTAACGTACACAATTTCTAGGGTTTAATCTAATTAAAACACTCAAATGAGATAAATATCATTTATTTCCTCTTCTTTTATTGTAATAATTAAAAGCTTCTACTTGAATGGAGTCTTCAGAATCAAAGTGTTTGCTGATACCGCTTAATAATTTATTTGTGGCCTTACACCAACTGAATGAAAGAAATCTGCACGTAAAATGAAAAAAGAACTCTATCAAATCTCTTTTATGATTTGGACAATTAATAAATTTAGTGTCTGCTATTACATGTAACAAAGTTTTAATGTAATTGTTTGTGTTTACAATATGACTTTTATTTTTTAAAATGTTATGAATCACATCCTGTAAACATGAAAAAAATATTTTCATATTCGCACTAGGGTACGACAAAAATTTTCTATTTTTTTTATATTCTCGACAACTTATATACATGTTTTCTTTTTCATTTTTTTCAAATAATGTTGTCTCACAATTTTTACAATTTTTAATGATTTTTCTGCTTTTCCTTAACAAATAACCAGTTACATACTCTAGTTGAGCCTTCAAAATGGGATTGTTTTGCTTTTCATTATAATCAATTATGTGATCACCTAACATGATATCTTGAAAATCAATTTCATTTACATCTACAGCGTCACTTTGTTTTTTAGAAAATATTTCATCAAAAGTATGAAAGACTGAACAAAAATCTTCCTCGCAATTCGACCCAACTGCATAATTGCTACTTAAGTTATTGACTAATAGTGAGGCAAATGCGGCTTCAAAGGCAGCACATGTAGGCGAAACATTTCTTAGACCGTGACTACGTATGCTGCCAAAAAAATTTTCCAAAGGGTCTTGGTTCAAATGCCTACACCACAAAGATTTCATGTTATGTTCATTAAACAATTTGTCTCTTAATAGCTCCATATTTTTTACAGTATGTAACCAGTTATTTATAGATGGCACAGTACCAGTAGATCCTGTGACAGATACAAACTTCATTGATTTTAATACATTTTTTGATTGAGTCCATACATTTTTGTGCAGAGAATTTGGTGTTACATTTCTTAATAATTCTTTGCCACTGCGGGTTTTTGAATTTTGAAAACTTCCATTCATTGAATCAAATAAATTATCTATAAAGATTATTAAGTCTGCTGTATCCTTTGCATCCTCAGGAAGAATTCCATTCTCTGAAAAAAAAAGGAAAATATATTTAGTTACCCAAGATGTGCCAAAAAAAGTTTATTAGCTTAGGTAGACTGACTAATTTATTAACTGCAGTAAAGTGTATTTTGTATGTTAAAGAAAAAAAAAACAAATTAAAAAGTTACACGACTGCCGCGGTTTCAATCGCATCCAACTACTTCATGCACCCGGATGAATGAAAACTATCCTATTTACCCCAGGTTTCAATCTATGTCTACACAGAATTTTATCTCAATCGGATCAGCCGTTTTCCCATGAAAGCGTAACAGACAGGTTACTTTCACATTTATAATATTAGTAAAGATCGTAACAGTATTCATTCATTTTTAAAATACGTATCTGAAGGTATCATACTAAATATTCAATAATAAAACAGCTTACCAGCTAAATAACCCATGGTTTTGCCAACTGTTTGGCTAAACAATTGGGATGCAAATTTGACTTTCATTTTTGGTATCTTATCTTTATTGCAGTGATTCTCAGACAATTTTTTTATAAGTTTCAGTCCTTTGTAGGTTGGGTTGTTGCTATATAATAATTGTATGTGTTCCCACTTCGCAACTTTTTCTTGGCCATCCATGGAGTATTTCAAATTTTTTGTGATAAGATTGTTTCGTAACCCTTTCAATAAATGAGGGAGGTCATATAATGGAATCACAGACTTCCCTTCAACCTCAAATATTGAGTGTTTTAAAATTTCATTGTTTCTCAAGTAGTTTCGTCGAGTGTCTTCAATTAAATAATTGATTGCGCTTACATTTGATGTTCCCTGGTCACAAACAGTAGCCATAACAGTAAATCCTATTCTGTTCAATTCTCCGATTATTTTTTTAATCAGTCGCACCAAAACTTCTTTTAGTGTACTCCCAGCAGAAAATGAGTAATAAATCGGCTGTTTGTAGTTTTTCACAATGCCTCTGATCATAAATACCAACACATGATCCGCTATTTTTCTTACTGATTCTCCTTCATAATTTACAAATCCCGTTATTCGGTCTTTTCTTCTGTTGTAGTCAAAATGTGGAGTGACAGCCATCTCATCAAATATTAATGTACACAATTTTTCATGTTCTTTCATTCCTTTTAATTTTTCATGCAACTGGTTAAAAATGTTTTCATTAAACCCAGGCTTTAAACCAGCTTTTGAAAGAAGCCTACTCAAAGTTACTGAAGATGGTAAGATGAAAATTTTGCTGAGCCATCTATAAGCTCGAGGTCCTCGCTTGTACATAGACAGTGCCATTATCTTTTCTTCTTTGGTAAATCTCCTCCCCATTTTAGGTTTATTTATTTCTCTAAACTGCATTACTGTAAAAATAGCAGCTAGTGTTTTAAATTTCTTTAAAGCATTTTGAAATGCAGAATTTGTACTGAGCTTTTTGGCTTTTTTTAACCGTTGTTGAAAAGAGTCTTTATCTTTTTGCAATTTCTTTATTTCTCTACGTAGTTGTTGCTCACTGGCACCTGGACATTTTTTGATGATCCCTAAAACAGAATAAGTAAAGTAATTAGCAGCAAATAATTTTTATGCTACAGAGTTTTTTCTATAATAACTCTTTTTAGACATATCCATTTTTTTTTAAATAAAATGAGTGAGTTAATAATTATGTTATATCATTTTTAAATAAACTACAGAGCTCTAGATAATTTTCGCACTTACTTGATTTCACAGAATGGACAGTTTTCTTCTGTAAATCATCATTATCAATATCCATAGGTTCATCTTGTCTTTGGGATTGTTCACCTGTTAAATAAAAAAGGGTAGATAGAATAGTCTACTTGATAAAATTCATCACACTGACTGATTGACAGACAACACACAGCAGTGGATCTAGAAGCATGAAACTGTGCTCAGAAGTGCTTTGTATAAAACTGCTGAGTAATGTAAAATATTTTTTACAGATGTTAATATTTAATATTAACATAATACAAGAGCATCTTTATCCGGAAACTATGAAAATCAATCATTACCTGATGTTGAAGGTGTAGCAGGAGGCATATTCAAAACTTGGTTAGTAATATCCATTAAGCAGCGTTTTCCAACAGAAGAAAGCCCTGTAAACAGAATTTATTACATTTCAAAATACCTCTCATGTACCTCTCACCTCAACTAACAAAGTATCAATCACAGCACAGTAGTTTTTATCAAAAGAAGTGTATTCATTCATATTGTTTGAGATGCCTAGAACACTTAAATTACATGAACAAAAATTAAAATTTACCTGATGTTGAAGGAGCAGCAGGAGAAACATCTAACATTTGTTGAGTAGTATTTCTGTGGCAGTGTTTTTAGACAGAAAGCCCTGTAAAAGATGTAATTCTAAATATTATACTTACAACACTCCCTATGTGGTCAATGTGTTAGTTTTCAATTTTATTGATTTAACATACCAACAGACATGGAAATAATCATATAATTTGACTTTGTCTGTAGATATGTTTGTTTGTTATAGATGAAGTTTAGTTTAAGACTTTTTACCAATTTTGTACAGAATCCAAAAAAATATAAATTTCTTACTAGATAACATAAGTGTGGGAACAGCATCAATTGAAAGTAGTTTGTTTCTGGTGTGATATTTGCTCTCAAAATGTGAGTGGCATACTCTTCGGTACTTAAAGATATATTCATTATCCTTTCCCAAAATGTCACCTCCAACATTATATAACCAGGTTCTAAAGCGATCAATATCTTTATTAGGGTTAGGAAATTTGTGAAGTATTTCATTAGCCAAACCTGAAAACAAAGTATAATTGAGACACTACAAAAAATTAATTGAAATTTTGCTATTAAACTAGCTTTTGTCTGCGGCTTTGCTTGCCTTTTCTCCCCTTTTCCCTAAAGGAAATTTAACAAGATACATTAACCAAAAGATACAGTAATTGTCATTAAATATTTTGGTTAACCCAAATAGATATCTAGCATTAACGTAGAAAGTTATTTTCCCACTTTAGAAATTAACAACATAAAAACCTATTCTTACTCTATTAGTTATTATTCACTCACCACAATTTGGCACACAACACTTTTTTTCTGCAGCCATTGCAGCAAATCGGAGTCCATGAAATGTAGCCGGGTTCGGATTTAAAACCTCAGACCAACAAAAAAAGGTAGACAGCGCACCGCGAACATCAAAAGTGAAGCCACAAAACCGTGCTCCTTCAAGTAAATACACAAGCTCACCCACACACGTAAACTAAAACCATGCTCATCGCTCTTAGTACTTCACGAGCCGTCGCGTCGTCTAGAACACATTAATAGAAAAATATAATTATGCCTTCCTGTGTAGTAAACATTTGTAAAAACAATAGCAAATCACATAAAAAGTCTCACGGAATCACTTTTCACTTGTAAGTACTTGAAATAACATCGTTTTTATTATAAATTAACTATGAATTTTAGGTTACTTGGAACAAAAACGTCAACAAACGAAAGCAGTGACATAAAGTGTGAGGGTTGCCATAATACGATTAAATATTTCCCCATTCGATTATACAAATATATATGATTTCTTTCTTCGAGTTATATTCCTATTTTCTTTTTTTTTAAATATATAAAATATTTTAGATGAAGTTTTTCAACACATTTGCGAGAAAACAGTACAATAGGTAATGAAAAAAACTTTTAGTTTTTAGATAGTCAGAAAGTCGAAACAATCTTTGACGTTTGTAGTATGAAAATAGCGCGAATTTGCAAATGGAACTACATCTTTCGTCTCATTTTCTCTTTAGTGTTAAATTGAGACAAACGTATTGTGCAAAAGCGCTTCCAGGTAGGTTCAATCACTCAGCTTAATATTTTATTCTCGTACTTATTTATACTCCTATAAGAAAATTAAAAAAAAAACTGTAAAGGATACGTACGGCGCTATTCAACGGAGTATGCGGTAAAATATTTACTTAGGCGAGAGTACCTATTTTACCGCACGTTCCATTGTGTGGTTCGTTATATTTAACTTTCGAATAATATAATAGTCTTCGTAAATGCATTTTTTTGAGCAAATGTGTTGAAAAAGACTTATTTGTTCATGATAAATAATATTTATTTTGTAAGCATGTTAAACATAACATTTACACGTTATTGTTTCGTTTGTTATGTTTCATCTTGATATTACCTACTTTTTCTTTAGTCAGTGATTTTGTTATGGTGGTCTTTTTTAATTTATTAAAGTTGATTAAAAATGTAATTACCTATTTTATTTTAAAACAATTTACATAATGACTTACGCTTGTTACGCTTCGACAACCTTTTAAAACTTAACTAGTTTACATAATTGAATGTAGGTAGATGTGTGATGTAAAAATTTGTTTTTTAGGTATAGATCTTTCTAAAAAACTAAGTTACAATACCATACTCAACAATATCTTACTTGTGCTGACTTGCACAATATTAGCTTACCCATAAAATATTATTTCCCAAGTTATAGGGAAAAAAATAAAAAATGGCAACCCTTCGAGACACACATAGATAAAAAGATGGCTTCATCTTTGATATTCGCAGTGCGCCGTCTACCTTTTTTTGTTGGTCTGAGTTTAAAACAGAGTTGTCGGAGTCCAAAACAAAGCACAGGTCAAAGAAATGTAACAGAGCCACCAAAGTCCATAAAACAAAGCCAAATCGTCGTGAGAAAATACAAAATAACGCGAAAACCACCATGAGCACTTCCGAATCTCAAAAAGAAAAAAAACGGAATAAATTTTGACACATGTAATTTGATTACTTGATTGTTGTCACTTGTCACTCTTGTCAGAGATGTTGACGTTCCGTTCCAACAAGTACGCGCAAAATTTATTTTATACTATTTACACATCCCGAAGACTTTTGAGACTAAAATTCATATAAAATAAGTGATATCTTTACATTTGTCATGTTAAATATTATTCAAAGATCATACAAGAGGAAAATTCTTACAAATTATCAAGTAACCTCTTAATACTACAGTAGAACGAAGCGTTATAAATTGCAATTTTCGGTTAAATACTAATAAGTTAATTCCATCTTTTTTATGCAATAGTTTGCTTTCAAAATATTATTTACATTATTTGAGTTCATTATTAAAAATAAATTTCTTACTATTTCACGTATTTATCATTTTGTTAAAAATGCATTACAGGTGGTGCCATCTAATAGCGAACGTTCGAACTATTCCATGTTCACGATTTTGTACTGGAGTTAAAATGTACTGAGTGAAATGACCCTGTTAGGCTCTGTCCCCCCCCTGCTACAAACTCTTACAGTAATTTCGTGTGAATCCGACTTTGCCAAAATGTGAAAAGGCCCAACATGTGAAAATTCCCTAATATAAAGTAAATCTTATGTATATGTAAATAAACATTAAATTCGCGATTAATTCGCGACACACCGGTGTGTCGCCGGGGCCGGACAGGTATTGCAACAGGTTATTGGCCCAGTAGCCTTGTTAAATGTGAACACAGTGTAAAAAAAACAGTGCATACAGTACATCACATGCCGGTATAAGCATAACCTCAAAGTGTGCGTCGGTTTTTCAGACTGTGAAATAACTTTCAGTTCGTCAAAATATCGCTCAAGAAATGACGTCAAGTAATCCTCTCGTGATGATCGAAAAGTTAGGTAACTGGTCGGGAAAACTATTCCACATGGAAATTTGCAGTTAAAACATATCTCCAATATGAGGAACTGTGGGACTGTGTCGAACCTGTGCTCGGCGTAACTGTCGACGGGACAAAAGCAAAATCCAAAATAATTTTGCTTGTGGACTCAGTAAACTATGTCCACATACATACAGGATGCAACGTCTGCAAAGGAGGTGTGGGACTGCTTACTCGGGGCTTACATGCCGTGTGGGTTTATTACGAGACTTATGCACAACTAATCACGCCGGATGTTCCAACGTAGAAGAACACGTAAGCAAGATCATGACCACGGTTCACAAACTTCGCAATATCGGTTTTAAAGTAGATGACGAGTGGCTCGGGACCCTGCTCCTCTCCCGTCTACCTGAATTATACAAACCTATGATCATTGCCATAGAAAGTTCAGGAATGAAAATAAGTGCAGACTCTGTAAAATCAACAATTCATCAAGATGAGTGAAAGTGACACATCTGCTTTTGCTGCAAAACATAAAAATAAAGGGAATACGGGTTCCAAGAAACAGTTTAAAAAGGGACCACGTTGCTATAGTTGCAATAAATATGGCCATGTCGCTGCTGAGTGCAAGTCAAATACCAAAAAGAAGAACCAAGAAAGTTCAAGCTTTGCGGCTGCTTTTATAGCTTCTACAACAAACCCTTACGAAGATCTGTGGTATATAGACTCTGGTGCTTCAGTGCACATGACCAAACATAAGAATTTATTGCAAGATGAGACAGTTCCACTTATCAAGACAATCAAGGTAGCAAATGACAAGTCATTATCAGTTCATAGTACTGGACAGTTGATTTTATATGTGTGCAATAATAAAGGTCAGTACAATAAAATTCTGTTTCAAAATATATTGTATGTACCAGAGCTGGCAACCAATCTGCTGTCAGTCAGTCAGATCATAAAAAATGGAGGTCAAGTAAAATTTAACAGTAAAGGCTGTCTGTTATTAAACAAAAACAATGTGAATATGTACAGGCTGGATGTGAAAAGTGAACATGCATACATATCCGATGTTGATGAGCAAGAAACATACCTCTGGTATCAACGCATAGGCTATTTAAATTTTCAAGATCTGGAAAAATTTGCAGATTACACTGAAGGTGTAAAACTTACAAAGAAAAATGATAAATTAACATGTGTAACATGCTTGCAAGTTAAACAAACACGCTTACCTTTGAAACAAAGTGTAACTCAATCCTCAAAGTTACTTGAACTGGTGCATTCCGACATCTGTGGTCCGATGTAGACGAGTTCGCTAGGTGTTGCAAAATATTATATGAGTCTAATTGATGACTACTCAAAGAAAGTTTTTGTTTATTTTTTGCTGAAGAAATCTGATGCTCTATATAAATTCAAAGAATTTTAAAGTCAAGTGGAGAAACAACTAGAATGCAACAAAGTGTCTTCGCTCTGACAATGGCCTTGACTATGTTAACTATGACTTTTCTGAGTTCCTTAAAAGTGCTGGTATAGTTCACTAAACCACCACCCCATACACTCCCAAACAAAATGGAGTTGCTGAGCGAATGAACAAACCATTGGTAGCATGGACCAATGTATGGTACCATGGACGCTAATAATGACACATTACAATCCACAAACACTGACTATTTCTCTGAACCAGATAACAGTACAGACAGTGAATACTTACCAAGTGAGAACATTAGAACACCATCTCCATCAAATATAACTCTGAGACCTAGAAATAAAGACATATTTTCTAAGTATAAAGATAATCAAGGAAAAGGTTACCTGTGCTGCAGTGAAGATACACTTGTACCATTGAATTACAATGAGGCTATAACATCAGCTGATTCTGAAAAATGGAAAATATGAATAGAGAAAGAACTGGAATGTCATCAGAAAAATGGAACTTGGATATTGGTAGAGAAACCTCAGAATGCCAAGCCAATTGGAAACAAATGGGTTTTCCGGATCAAAGACAAATCCACAGGTCTTCGTTACAAAGCCCGATTGGTTGCAAAGTCAATTCCTTCTTATGCACAGAAAGAAGGAATTGACTTTGATGAGACATTCTCACCAACAGTTAGGTACGACTCCATTAGGTTATTATTATCCATTTCAGCTCAAGAGAACTTAGAATAATCCAATTTGATGTAACCACTGCTTTCCTATATGGTGAATTGAAGGAAAACATATTGATGACAGTACCTGAGGGACTAGACTGCAAGCCTAACATGGTATGTAAACTTGTTAAATCATTATATGGTCTAAAACAGGCACCCAGGTGTTGGAACACAAAATTTAGTTCAGTCCTTAATAAATTTGGCTTTGTGAAAAGTAAAGCAGACCAGTGTGTTTATATTGGAACAATAAATGGTTTCAAATGTTATCTGTGTCTCTATGTTGATGATGGACTTATGCTTTGTAAAGATAAATCCACCATGATGGAAGTAATTAACTATCTACAAACAAACTTTGAAATAATAATAAGTATGCCCTGTATTAACCAATTTTATTGGTATGCAAATTGAAAAGAATGAAAACTGTATTTTTGTACATCAGACAAAATACATTGATCAATTGTTGAGGAAATTCAACATGCATGATGCCAGCCCTAACTGTGTTCCTGCTGATCCAAATGTGAAGTTGCAGAAGGCTGATGATGCTCTGAAGAAAAACGCTATACTTACAGAGAAGCAGTAGGATCACTAATACATGCAGCTACTGTAAGCAGACCTGATATTATGTTTGCTGTTAGTCAGGTAAGTCAATGCTTACATTCATATGATGACTCCCACTGGAATGCTGTAAAGAAAATATTAAAATACCTGAAAGAGACAAAAAGTTATGGATTATGCTACACATCCAACTGTGACAGTACTGAGCTAATTGGATATAGCGATGCTGATTTTGCAAATGACATAGTAACCAGACATTCGATAACTGGCTATGTATTCCTTAAGAATGGTGCTGCTGTCACCGGCAGGCCTAGACAAAAAACTTTTCTGTAGCGTTAAACGCCAGATGCTGACGACAAAATGTATGAGAATGAAATTAGGTGTGGAAAGGAAACGTAACGTCACGCTAAGTTCGTAGACAAATAAAAACTTGTAACAATACGCTACCGCTACCGCAGCGTTAGCGTGGTTTTTCTCATACAAAGTGGTAGACAAGTGATGTTTTTGACAAACGCAAACGCTACTTTGAGCGTTTATCGTTCACCCTCGCTAGCGGAGGCTCGGACTCTGCCGCTAAGTCGATAAGTGCTGTCAAAGAGTATTAGTTTGAAGTGTTGTGGAGTATTTTAATTAAGAAGAAAGCGTTTATTTTTTGTTTAAATGCATTGCCTGAGGCTGTTATGGGCGGCAAATAATGAGGAAGCGTGGATTAAGCGCCGAATAAGACTAAATCGGCGAAATGTGGAGGTTATCGCCGAAATATCTGAATTGGACTTTATTCAACGTTTTAGGCTGGATAAACGAACATTTTGGAATCTGTGCAGTGATCTAAGGCGCCTAACTTCTCTAAAAGAAACTAGGGAAATTTCCCTGGAAGTTAAGGTAGGGGCAATAAAGCTATTCTTACTTTCCAAAAATGCAATTTTGTGCACTTATGTGTAGGGTGTGTGTAGGTTTCTAACCTAATTTGTAATTTTTGTTTGTTTAAGGTTCTTTGTACTCTTAGCTTTTTAGCAACGGGCTCGTACCAACGGATTGTTGGTCTCACACAACACATCATACAGAGGACAGCCAGTAGATGTATTGACCAAGTTGTGACTGCACTTAACCATCCTGCAATTTTAGGAAAATGGATTGTTTTTCCTCAATCCCAACAAGAAAGAGGTCTTCTAAGAATTGAGTAAGTTTGAAAATAGGTAGGTACCTAAAAATGGGCCAAGTGCGAGTCAGATTCGGGCATAAGAATTCCATACTAGTTACCTACCACTTTTATTTTGTTGTAATATTGGGGGTTTGTGTATACTCTTTGGTTATTGAACCCCTAAAATTATTAAAATCTTAAATCTACCACACAATTCCTGGAATAAAGGAACTATGTTTACTTAACTAGGTTATTTATAAAATTACAGGTTTCAAAGAAAATTTAGGCTGCCAGGGATAATTGGCTGTGTAGATTGTACACATGTAGCCATCTATAAGCCTAGCCAAGATGAGCATTTATTTTATAACAGAAAAGGCTACCATTCATTGAATGTTCAAATGGTAAGTTGAATTAATATGTATTTGGGGTTGGGTTTAGAATCGAGTCCTCTGAATTTGAGGATTCTGTCACTGTGTGGGAGTCAAGGGGGCTTATCCCAAGCACCTCCATGCAATTTCGGCTGCGAAATATTTTTTAAAAATATTTGTAAATCACTATTAATATGTGAATTGAAACTATATTTAAACTAAATTACTACACTTTAGTATTACTTTGGCGGAGGGAGGACACACCGCCCTTCCCCTGCCTCCCTATTAAAGCGATTTCTCAGAAATTATTCAATAAAAATTCAAACTTCTAAAATTAATACATAAGTAAACCATGAACCTCCGGCGGCGGGAAGTGGTGGGGGGCTACCCTACATCCCCCCACCCCTAATAAGACGACTCGATTCTAAACTTTAACCTTTCTCAAAACTCTTAATCTTTTATGTAAGTATTACCATTGAATAATAAGTAAAAAAAATGTGTCTATTTTACAGGTATGTGATACTGATTTGAAAATCATGAATGTGAATGCAAAATTTGGTGGGGCAACTCATGATTCTTTCATTTGGGCATCTAGCAGAGTGGAATCTTTCTTGTGAGAGCTTCACCAAAATGGAGAGCAAGTATGGTAAGTACCTAAATAGTTATTTTCAATACTTATGCCTTTCTTATTGATTGTTAAATCTGAAGTGGATATGCTAGAGCTAATAATACAGCTAATAGTGCTTTACTATGTACGTTGAATGTTAACTTAATTGAAAGAAAAAAATATGTAAACTTGTATTAATATAAATATGCTATTAGTTTAGAATGTATAGGTGAAGTGATATTAATATGATTCTTTTGTTTTAGGTGACTCTGGGTATCTTCTACGGCCATGGTTGCTAACACCTATATTAGATGCAGGACCTGGCTCTCCACAAGACACTGTAACCTGATATGTGTGTTTTAATACAATAAGGTAAATGATGTGTTCTCCCAAAATAAAAATTAAATTAAAAGATACTAAACTCGGGCGCCAGGGAGATTCACACAGTACAAAATATAATAAAAGGTTGCCGGAAAGAAGTAATCGGAAGAGTCAGACTTTTAATCTGCCGGTGGGAGGCTAAACAAAATCAAAACAACTATTTTATCTTTTCTCCATTTAATGGCCTGTAGCTTTCAAATTTTTAACCAATAAACTAAAATTATAATATGGTTTAAGTTAACCTAAATAATGGCTATAATAAATACATTATGAATGTGATATTACTGCATCTTGCACTAAATGAGTTAAGATTTAATAGAAATAAAAAATCCTACCAGATTGCTGGCTTTAAAAATAATTAATACGAAACCATAGAAAAGATGATGATTGCCGGATTGCCGTAGTGTTCCAAAAAATAAGTAATAATTTCGGATAAGTATTTGAAATCCAAAATTGACACAAAAAAGAAACTGGAGAAATAAACGCCAACAGGGGGCTGCAACAAAATATTAAAACGTTAAGAAAAGTCATTAAAATGCGAACACGTGTAAGCGTGCGTTTGGGCTAAAACTTACCGTTTTCTTCAATTAAATAAATTTTGATGCGCATACGCAGCCAATCTCAATATATGCATGCGAGCGAAAAACATCAAAATCTGAAAATTAACAATTTGTCTAATAAGATTCTATCACGAGACGCAGACATTACAATGTCCTGAAGAACTCAAACTTACCGAAAATTAAGGTCAATCCTTCTCACAAAATCGTTCTGGGTCCGTTTGAAAATCATTGCCTGTTCATATAGACCAAAATATCCGAGATAAGTACGGATTAGAGAAAATATTGGCGAGCGATTCAAAATTATCGACCGGCCATTTCTAAATCAAGATCGTAGAGTGCCTATGTCAAAAGTGACAGCTGACAGCTTACATCAAAACTAGATTATTGTCGTTCGGAAATCGACTAAAACCGTAAAGCATGTGACGAGGTAGAAAAAACTCGTTACAACACATACACCCAACGTCATATTCAAGCAAGAAATTGCATTGAGCGCTGCTTTGGATTGCTCAAATCATGCTGGAGATGTTTATTAAGGCACCGGACTTTGCATTACCATCCTGTCAAAGCTGGTCCTGCATAACATGGCCATAGAAGCAAGACTACCTCCTCCAGCTACTATAGAAGTGGACGAGATTACAAGTGAAGAAGTCCCAGAGAATTTCTCCAGTGTAGGAAGTCAAAATGAACTAATCCGGGGCAGAACTTCACGAAACAACTTAGTATTAAGGTTACAATAAGTACTAAGTTTTATATTCGCTAATCTTCCTAAACTTAAGTACTAATGTTGTGTTGTGTAGTGTCGATTTCTTTTGACAAATGTACCACCTACCTACAACAAAGTGTTTAGATTAAATTAATCTAAAATCTTTAACAAAAATTAAAAACAATCAGTTTGGGTACTTCAGGTATTTGCATATTAAATATAAATTATATCTAAACACTTTTTGTAGGTAGGTAGACACATATGTCAAAAGAAATCAAAATAATCATACTAATATTATAAACTAGCTTCTACCAGCTGCGGCTTCGCCCGCGTGAATATCGGAAACAGCAAGGTGTCCTGAGTGCGATTCTGTAAACATGTCGAAGTGAACACCCGGGCGGGGCGCACGACGGGTGAGTGGTCAAACCATACAAATAAGATGGAATGACAGCTCTTTTGTCGTTCACTCCGCCTGATTTGTATTGTAATTTTTTTACTCAGGAAACACCTACCCTACACCTACCCTACACCTACCCTACACCTACCTTACACCTACCTTACACCTACCCTACACCTACCCTACACCTACCTAACACCTACCTTACACCTACCTTACACAGCACCGGCAATATTTTCACTTGTTTCTGTTCTCCTGGTACTTGATGTTTCTGGTCTCTTGGTACTTGTGAATCCGTTGTACTAAGGCAGCAGCCGCTCTGAAGTTCCACTTCCTCCTCAGTCTCCTGGAATGAGACATAATTATGCTACTTTTTATCCCGGTAAGTGGCATGGATCAATGAAGACTGAGGAGGAAGTGGAAATTCAGAGCCGCTGCTGCCTTAGTACTACAGATTTACAAGTACCAGGAGACCAAAAACATCAAGTACCAGGAAACAAGAAACATGTCATAGTATTTTTTGGGCTGGTTAGGATAGGTGCAGGGTAGGTGCAGGGTAGGTGTAGTGTAGGTGTAGCGTAGGTGTAGGGTAGGTGTAGAGTAGGTGTAGGTAGCTGTAGTTACAATACAAATCAAGAAACCTCCCTATTTCCGATTTTCACGCGGGCGAAGCCGCTGGTAGAAGCTAGTAAAAAATAAGGCTACATTTTATCCCGTTAAGCAGCACGGACTAATGGAGACTGAGGAGGAAGTGGAAATTCAGAGATGCTGCTGCCTTAGTACTGCAGATTCACAAGTACCAGGAGACCAGAAACATGTCAAAGTATTGCTGGGGCTGGAATTGTGAGTGGTTTGGATTCAAAAGTACCAGGAGACCAAACATGTCAAAGTTTTTTTTCACCTCCGTCCATTACATCCATCAGGAAACATTACTATTTCCGATATTCACGCAGGCAAAGCCGCTGGCCGAAGCTAGTATATTATTTATATTATGATTTTAAATGTATGCTTTTAGTGTTGTATGAGATTTAAATATAAGATTGGATAATTGAAACAAGTTTATTTTCAAGTATTACCTAGTTTATTAACTAAATAAACATTTAAAAGAGAAACAATTGTAATAAGATAAAATGAAACAAGCAAAACATAAAATAACAAAACTATTAATGTCATACTTACTTACTAAAGTTAAATATGAAAATCCTTATTAAATAATCAGTCAATATGTATTGCTTAGAATGCAATCTAGTAGAGTTAGTCCCTGACAAGCCGTGACTGTGATAATAACTCCATTATATTACATGCTGCATCAGCTATTCTTTGTAGAATATCATTTCGCCTTTCTTCCATTGCAATCCTGAGAGATTCCACTCTTAACTGCTCCATATCTCTCTCGTGCTGTTTTAAAACCCTAGTTTCCTCCAACCGTAGCCTGCCCTCTTCTACACGGACAAACTCTGATGTCGCTTCTTCAAACGGCGTGTGATGACGCCCTCTGCGTTGTCCGATAACACGGCGTCGACGGGCGGACGGGCCAGCTGAAGTGGATTGAAACTGAAAACCAGATGTTTGTTTTAGAATGTATAGAGAATAAAATGGATTGACTTCGCTGTTCATTTATAGGCTTTTTAAAGTTATGTTTTGTACCTTCTCTTGTATGAGAAATCACAGGCGCAGCGTGACGGGTTGAATCCACATTCAAGGTGCTAGTAAAGGTCTGTGGCTCAATGGTATGCAGAAGTTCCACTTGTTCACTCCTAGTCACTTCTAGGACCACTGGTGGAGATGGTGCCTGCTGAGGAGATGGTGTCCTCTCAATAGTCTCAGAGGAAGGTTGTACCTGAAAAGCATATAAAATACACCTTAAGTTTAGTTTTCATTAAGTCACATTGCAAGTTAACATTACATAAACAGCAGTACTTACTTCAAAGCCTGCTTCCTGTATCTCTTGTTGCCCGACTATAGATCTAAGGCCAATAATCCTCAGCAACCTTTCCTCTAAGGGATTTAGTGGCCTGGCTCTACTTGGTCCTCCACCAGTGCCTTGTGTTTCCCTATTAATTAGGGAAGCCTTCTTTTTTGATTTGGTCTTCCAGTCCACTCCCGACCCGTGGTACAACTGCGATGTCCAACTGGTTGTACTACGGAGAAGTAAATAAAAAAAATAACCACGAAGGGGATGGCGGGGTCTGTTCGCTCGTTTCGCTCGCTCACTTGACCCCGCCATCCCCTTCTAACCTAAACTGTCCGAGTCGGGGTGCCCCAAATCTCGAACTCGCTAATTTACTTCTCCGTAGTACAACCAGTTGGACAATCGCAGTTGTACCACGGGTCGGTCGCTTTCCAGTCAGACCATACCTAAAATTAAAAAAATATTAGTGCCTATTTGCCTAAACTTCGAAGAACAGAGACAAGAAACGGAGACTTCCTTAGGACTAAATTTTTTCCGGGACATCTGTCCCGAAATTCGGGACAACACTTAAATACATTAAAAAAATATGTTATTTGGAATAAGTAATTCGACTATATTTACCTAAAGTTTGCGACTAGACATAACATAATAAATAACATACACAGTCGTTACAACCATAAAATTTTCTAAAAAATTTTTTTTTTGGAGATCAGTTTGTAAATGACTTGTTTAATACTATGAATCACAATGTTTGTATAAGGAGCCGTAGGTACACGTTTCGAAGTAAATATCTTCTTTCTAGCTCACTCTCGACTACGTTTAGTGAGATTTCTAAAGTTCAAGTGTATAATTAAAAAAAAAAGACATTTTGTCTTTAAAATAATAAAACGGTAATTTTTATCATTTTAGCATTCTCTATAGTAGGATGAATTAATGATTTCAAAAACAAAAGTTATTTGAATTTTATCTTAATGAAATATATTTCTAAAGTACATTTAAAAATGTGCATGATATTAAAATAATGGCCGGTATCACATTGTTTAGTGACACTTTAAAAATCTTTGAAAACATCAATTAATCTTTATTGCATCGAAAGTACAATACGACTTTTACGGCAGCGCATTTCGTTATCTATTCTTAGAAATTACAAAAAGAAACCGCCATTTATGTTCTACTTTATATCTAACTTACTTAACATACAAATACCTTTTGTTTTTGAAATGATAAATTCGTCCTACTATAGAGAATGCTAAAATGATAAAAATTACCGTTTTATTATTTCAAAGACAAAATGTCTTTTTTTTTCAATTATACACTTGAACTTTAGAAATCTCATTAAGCGTAGCCGACAGTGAGCTAGAAAGAAGATATTTACTTCGAAACGTGTACGACTCCTTATACAAACATTGTGATTCATAGTATTAAGATCAACAAGTCATTTACAAAATTTAGTCCTAAGGAAGTCTCTGTTCTTCGAAGTTTAGGCAAATAGGCACTACCTATTCCTATCACTGATTATAAGGCATAAAAACACCTTGTTACCACAAACAAACATTTAAGCGAAGGGCATGAGCCCTTTGCTTAAATGTTTGTTTGTGGTAAATGAGTGAGGTCATGATTCCTGGGGCTCGAGTCTGCTATTGCAATCGTGTCTCAAGGACCGGTCAGTGATCGAATATTTGACAACTTTGACAGTTTTTGTATGGGAAATGTGTCATAAGTTTGACGTTATACGTCAAAAATCGATCATTGACCGGTCATTGAGACACGATTGCAATAGCAGACTCGACCCCGATTGCCTGTTTTTTTAAGAATAAGGTCGAAAATACGGAATACGTTGTTTTAGAACATTTAAGCCACTTATACAATAGTGGCTTTGAGAGCTACACTTGAACAAAAATGTCTTGTGTAAACCAAAAAACTCATATTTATACGAAATATTAATTGCGAATTTCTACTTACCTTTCCATAAAATCTAGCATTATTGAGAATTGTTCTGGGCTCGCACGTAATAGCCGTAACAGACGCTCGGATTTGGTACGGGCGGACCACGGATTTGGTACGCTCCCGGACCATATCCGCCCGTGTGTAGAGTGGTCCGCCGAACATTATTATTATTAATTGAGAGTGAGAGAGAGAGAACGGTAGTTAAAAATTGTTTAGTTTTATTATAATCACTATTTTCCGTTTTAGTGATTATAATAAAACTAAACAATTTGAAACTACCATTCATAATAAAATTAACGTATAATCTTGTGGAGCATTTTCATTAATAAAAGAAATAAACAAACAAACGATGAGGGTGCTACTGCGCGCTCGGCGCCCTCTTAATAGCTTTCGGATATTTTTTCAACGCATCATGCAAAAACTGACGATATATCAATTTATCGATATTTTTACTCGAAAATTATCGATTGTTTAAAAATCTCGATTTAATAAATATCGATATATTTTCTCTTTTTTTTCACTTGCCTATCCCTAATTGCGATTCACCCCAACCAATCCATATTAAATATGGATTGGTTGGGGTGAATTGGGGTGAATGTGTCTCTTCGCTTGGTCACAGTATAAATTTTATACTGTGACCAAGCGAAGAGACACACCTACCTACTTATATGAAAAGTACTCTGTGCCTGTACCAGTTACGACACGCTACCAAATTGAATAGGGGATCTAGATGAAGCCGATGAAGGGGACCTTGGGAAGCTACTTATTATTATTATTATATTTGTCTCTCTGCCTGCCTCTGTCTGGGCAAGGGATTTGCGAAAAATTTTGATTATTCTATCCACATATTTCCATTCAATTTTATTATTCGATATTTATTCAATGTGTCTAGTTTCGGACTTGCTTTATTTTAACGAGCCCTGTAACTTTGGTAATAACAGTTCAATTAACATAAAAAAAACTTTCAATAACTGAAGAGAGTCCATACGAAAAGCACAGTAACTTTGGTGTTAAAAGTCCAATTACTGTAAAAAAAACTTATTGAAATAAATCTTAGCATTTATTTCAATTTATTATGATAGGTACAGAATTTTTTTTTTAGGCATGGGTAACTCTGGACACATCTAAATCTTCAGATATAAGTACCTACCTATGCAGACACATAATATTATCAACTCCTTCCTTTTCAAACAAATTAATATCAACAATGATAATAATATTATAAAGAGGAAAGATTTGTTTGAAATGAAGGCTCCGAAACTACTGGACCGATTCGAAAAAGGGGAGGACATTATTGCTTGCTTTAATTTACGTCGGAATTCTATGAACAAAACTAAAAGTGGGATAATTGAAACAGATGTAACAATTTTTGCATAATCAACCCTTGACGGGCTGAACGGGTTGAACAGTTGCGCTGAACCTGGGCTCGAGAAAGTGACATTCTGTCAGCGGTAGCGTGGCGAAGGCGATTGTCAATACGTCAAAAATATATGGGATTGACAGATGCCATCGAAATGTCACGTGATCAAATTCCTACCTACGTTTTGGCATTTCGACAGTCGCATTCGCTAATTAAATGGTACATTGTCTAGCCTCCTGAGACCACAGAATAAGTAGAAATGGCTAAGTTAATGGAAATCGTTGTGCTTAATTTTCCAAAACTAACCTTTATAAGGGGGTATAGGGGGCGTTGAAGTTTGTGGAGTATTTACTAAATCCGCGCGGATGAAGTGCTAGTATCTTATATCCGAGTAACTTCGACTCGCTCCAACCGAAGTTGACCGAACTGAACGACAGCTCCGCAAGTCCGCTCCGCAGGCCTAGACAAAATACATCTGACTGA
Organism: Melanchra persicariae; assembly: GCA_947386135.1. Lineage (NCBI taxonomy): Eukaryota > Metazoa > Arthropoda > Insecta > Lepidoptera > Noctuidae > Melanchra > Melanchra persicariae. The sequence goes on from OX376643.1 coordinate 34,580,421, forward strand.
ACGTTAGCGTTAGTGAAATGGCAGACAAAATAGCAAGCTCACTCTTGACGCTGATTCCGCAGCGTGGGAAGGAAAAGTTATAGATTCTCTATGGAAGTTAGCGTGAAAACGGAAAAAAAACTCAATCGTCAAATTCGTCAATGTCAAAGTGAAGTCAAACGTCATACTCGCGCGCTCATTTCAATAAGAAACCATTTCAAAAAGTCGGTAAATGTAACAAGAAATACTTATTATTATTTATCAGTGAATGTTAATGCATGAAAAGCGGTAAAAAATGGATTTTAGACTACGGGCGAGCCCAGAACAATTCTCAATAATGCTAGATTTTATGGAAAGGTAAGTAGAAATTCGCAATAAATACTCATATGTCATATAAATATGAGTTTATTGGTTTACACAAGACATTTTTGTTCAAGTGTAGCTCTCGAAGCCACTATTTTATAAGTGGCTTAAATGTTCTAAAACAACGTATTCCGTATTTTCGACCTTATTCTTAAAAAACAGGCAATCGGGGTCGAGTCTGCTATTGCAATCGTGTCTCAATGACCGGTCAGTGATCGAATATTTGACAACTTTGACAGTTTTTGTATGGGAAATGTGTCATAAGTTTGACGTTATACGTCATTGCTACCTAGACCATAGACTTCGATGACTGGATCCTACTGGATGGCAATGAGTTCAGAAATCAAGGATGTCGCTAAGTTTGAGTTGACCAAAGACATACAAGAAACAATATTTAAAATATTGAACATCTTCAAAAATTCATCATAAAAAAACTTCACTCTATTTGTTTGCCCTAAAAATATAACAGTACTCACGTCCTTTTAGGTACTTGTACTTTTTTGTCATTCAATCGTAAAAACTATTTTTTTCTTCATGCGTCCTTTTTGTCCAAAAATCGTCCCATTTCAGTCAGTGAATCGTCCGAAAGTCGACGCAACGCAGGCACTAGGCCTGGGTCGTATCGCTTTTTTTGAGAATCGTATCTGAATCAGATTTCGAGTTTCAATATCTGATTTCAAATCTATATATTTCAATATCTATCTATTGTGCGTAAGTACGCGTACAGACCTATATATTTGGATAGGTACCTAATCCGATACCCTGTTTTTTGGATACGACGATATTCGAAATCGAGATTTACAAATCTACAATACCGATTTTCATCGAATATAAATTAAATATCTAGGTACCTATAATATTGTGCGGACGCGTAGGTATGTATTTTCAAACCATCCGATACGCTGTTGAGTTTGGATGTGGACGGTGTTCGATGAGAATCGGTATTTACTGTAGGCTTGTTAATAAATAGGTACTTATGTTTTAGTTTTTGTACTGATGCGATGTCGGATCGGATACTATTTAAACTAGTCAGAGTTGCGGAGCGAGCGGTACGTCAATATATAGATTTTGTAATACATAGTTTTCGAACGTAGGTACCAGTAAGCGGTTTTTAGATATTGTACCGATTTATATATTTCGTAACTATATACGGTTTGTATCGCCCACCACTAGCAGACACTGCCCACTGGCAACACTGGGGTGAACTATCGATCGGTCAATCAACGGACAGACAGAAGCAGTCGCTCTACTGAACGGACATAGTCGAACTATGTAATTATATTGTTTAATATTGTACCCTTAGCTGACTTGGCTGTCGGCTCTGTTCTCAGAGCCGGTTTTGTTTCGTTCTGCTGTCATATAAATAAGGGGTTATTGATTATTGTCGTACCCCTTGCGGACATTTTGTGAAATTCGTTGCGACGCGCACCTGACGCCTCAGTCAGTTTGAAGTTTACGGGACTCCAGAAGCTAGGATTCTACTGGTGTCTTCCCATTATGTAAGTTAATTTATTTACTTAAACTTATCGTAAGCTATACCTATTATGCTGAGTGGTATGGTATCCCGAAAAAATATTTCGGTTCCCACGGAATAACCCGGAGTGACGCTGCGAGAAAAGGCCAGTTAGCATTAAAAATCACGGTAATGAGAAAAAGTGTATTTACTTAGGTACCCAGTTTTTTTAGTAGCTGTCTGTAGATTTTTTTTTTGTAGTAAGCACGCAGGAAAACCACGGTCAGTCGCCTTAGGGGCGGCACTAATGTAAAAATATTCTGTTCACGAAATAGTTGGCTGTTATTCTTTATTACATGCTGTTTTTTTTGTGATTCTAGTTGTGCCTGAATACTCAATATTATAGAAGAGAACATGATGCAAAAGCATCATAGAAAAAGTCACTTTCATGTTTTAAATTCCCAAGATGTTTTTCAAAATTTCTACCCCTAACCTTGTTTTTTAGTTCATACATATTTCTGACCACCTGTCAGAAATATGTACTTATTGACAAAAAAATGTCAGGCAAGCTCTTTCAAGTGATGCGCTTACCAAAGTACAGCAAATTGTAATCTAAATAGATTGGTATGCAAAGCTTGTGGCAATAACAAAAGCCTCATGACCCATGTGGCATGATTGCTGATGTCAGTCCGTGGATGGGCTCAGCAGCCATTTGAACATCTTTATAAGTTGTTTCGGTAGTCAGAAGCCATCAAATCTGCCACCAGTCTTGTCAATGTGGTATTGTTAATAGTATAATCCAGTTACTGAGTGTTGAGGTCAGAAAGGCAGTCCCTCCTTGTAAAAATCTGGGATTCAGCTGCATTTGGTTAGATTCCAGGCTGACCCAACATACTTGGGAAAAGTGTAGGCAGATTGATTTATTGGTGTATAGGGAAGCCCTCTGGCAGCAAAGTCGCTATGAAAACAACTGTTTCCCCAAATACTTGTTTAAGAACATTTAATAAATATGTTCTAGTTGTGGCCCAATTCCCAACAAACAGGACTTATTTACACAGACCATTAGGGACTTTTAAAATAAAACGCTGCGGCAAATCAGTGGCTATAAAAAATCTTTCTCTTAGAACTTGGATTATTAAGAATATGAAAAAACAATCAAGGTAATAAGTTACTCATATCTGTGTAGGTTATTAACATGGATATTACTGCTCAACTGGAACTTTGCTCATTTTGCCCAAAAGTGTAAAGCATCTGTGGTCAAAATATGTAGTTATAAAAATTATTGACTTTTCATAGGTCAATGGCAGCTACTTCGTCCACTTCTTCGCGCCCACGGAGCTGAACTCCTCCACTGAACAAGTTCATGGTGTGTCGTGCTGAACACATCGGGCTCCATGATGGACCGCAAGATCATCCAGCTGCCATGCAGACCTTCCTCGGGGAGCTCAACGAGGGAGACTGCTTCAGCATCGTGGAGTTCACATCCACTGTTACGGTATGTAGCTAAGAAATGCTGTCCACTTGCAATAGTTAACAACGATTACCATAGATTTATTTTATTACTTACTATTTATACTACTTACTATATTTGCCAACAATCAAACATTGTGGTCCTCTTAAACTAATTTATTTGTAAAGTTACTGCAAGTTCCTGCTTTTTTGTGATTCTAGTTTTGCCTGAATACTCAACATTATAGATTAGCTGACCTGACAGACATTTTTCTATTCAAAAAAGAGAACATAATGCAAAAGCATCATAGAAAAAGTCACTTTCATGTTTTAAATTCCCTAGATATTTTTCAAAATTTCTACCCCTAACCTTGCTTTTTAGTTCATACATATTTCTGACCAGCCGTCAGAAATATGTATTGACTAAAAAATGTCAGGCAAGCTCTTTCAAGTGATGCGTTTACCAAAGTTCAGCATATTGTAATCTAAATAGATTGGTATGCAAAGCTTGTGGCAAAAATAAAAGCCTCATGACCCATGTGGCATGATTACTGATGTCGGTCCGTGGATGGGCTCAGCAGCCATTTGAACATCTTTATAAGTTGTTACGGTAGTCAGAAGCCATCAAATCTGCCACCAGTCTTGTCAATGGGGTATTGTTAATAGTATAATCCAGTTACTGAGTGTTGAGGTCAGAAAGGCAGTCCCTCCTTGTAAAATTCTGGGATTCAGCTGCATTTGGTTAGATTCCAGGCTGACCCAACAAACTTGGGAAAAGTGTGGGCAGATTGATTTATTGGTGTATAGGGAAGCCTTCTGGCAGCAAAGTCGCTATGAAAACAACTGTTTCCCCAAGTACTTGTTTAAGAACATTTAATAAATATGTTCTAGTCATGGCCCAATTCCCAACAAACGACTTATTTACACAGACCATTAGGGACTTTTAAAATAAAACCCTGCGGAAAATCAGTGGCTATAAAAAATCTTTCTCTTAGAACTTGGATTATTAAGAATATGAAAAAACAATCAAGGTAATCAGTTACTCATATCTTTGTAGGTTATTAACATGGATATTACTGCTCAATTGGAACTTTACTAATTTTGCTCAAAAGTGTAAAGCATCAGTGGTCAAAATAGGTATGTAGTTATTAAAAAAATTATTGACTTTTCATAGGTCAATGGCAGCTACTTCGTCCACTTCTTCGTGCCCACGGAGCTGAACTCCTCCACTGAACAAGTTCATGGTGTTTCGTGCTGAACACGTCGGGTTCCATGATGGACCGCAAGATCATCCAGCTGCCATGCAGATCTTCCTCGGGGAGCTCAACAAGGGAGACTGCTTCAGCATCATGGAGGTCACGTCCTCTGTTACGGTATGTAGCTAAGAAATGTTGTCAGATTTATTTTATTACTTACTGTTTATACTACTTACTCTATTTGCCAACTTACTATATTTGCCAACAATCAAACATTGTGGTCCTCTTAAACTAATTTATTTGTAAAATTACTGCAAGTTCCGGTTTTTTTTGTGATTCTGGTTGTGCCTGAATACTCAATATTATAGATTAGCTGAACTGACAGACATTTTTCTGTTAAAAAAAGAGAACATAATGCAAAAGCATCATAGAAAAAGTCACTTTCATGTTTTAAATTCCCAAGATATTTTACAAAATTTCTACCCCTAACCTTGCTTTTCAGTTCATATATATTTCTGACCAGCCGTCAGAAATATGTATTGACTAAAAAATGTCAGGCAAGCTCTTTCAAGTGATGCGTTTACCAAAGTACTGAATATTGTAATCTAAATGGATTGGTATGCAAAGCTTGTGGCAAAAATAAAAGCCTCATGACCCATGTGGCATGATTGCTGGTGTCGGTCCGTGGATGGGCTCAGCAGCCATTTGAACATCTTTATAAGTTGTTACGGTAGTCAGAAGCCATCAAATCTGCCACTAGTCCATTACCATAGATTTATTTTATTACTTACTATTTTTACTAATTACTATATTTGCCTACAATCAAACATTGTGGTCCTCTTAAACTAATTTATTTGTAAAATTACTGCAAATTCTTCAAAACTTATGGAGATAAGTGACCTTCAGATATTTATGTGAAATGTTTGTGGAACATACCTATCATATTTAAATCTCAAGAAAGACTTCCAACTAATGGAGTATAACATGCATATCTACGTTTTTTTAATCAGCCCACAAACTGCAATTTAACTCAATATTAATTATACTATTATACTAATATTATAAAGAGGTAAAGTTTGTGAGTTTGTAGGGGATAATCTCTAGATCTACTGAAACAATTTTGAAAACTCTTTGTTTATTTATTTATTTAAACTTTATGTACTTACAATAAAGTTTAAATAAATAACATACATGGGCGGACTTAATGCAAAAAGGTATTCTCTACCAGTCAACCTTTGGGTTAAAAAGACTACACTGTGGTAGGTGTACAACAAATAAATAAGATTTAAAATAGAATTTTGTTTTGGAAATAATAAACAATAATATATAAAATATATATATATTTTATGATATGTTTATGATAGGCACATTCATGAGGAAGGTTATAGGCTGTACGGGAATGGGAAATTCCAACGGGAACGGGAAACAACGGGATATACGCTACGAAGTTGCGGGTAAAAGCTAGAAAATCTTAAAGAGACTTGTCACACAGTCTAACCAACAACGAGGGTGTTTTTATGTATAACCTAGCTGCCGCCCGCGGCTCCGCCCGCGGCTCCGCCCGCGTGCATATAAAAAAATATCCCAAGGGAACATACTACCGGGATAAAAAACACTTTGTGTGTTTCCTATGTGTTATTCCAGACTATAATCTACCACTGTGACAAACATCAAGATCCATTCAGTAGTTTTTGCATGAAAGATTTACAAACAGCCATACGTACAAACTTTCGCGTTTATAATATAAGTAATGATTGTATGCTCCTAAAACATTTTTTATCTAAGAATGTAGGTTAAGGGAACATAAAAAAAACCGAGATGGAGCAACCATTTTTTATGCAATTATCAAAATACAGGAATTCATTTTTGTTTTTATGGATGGTTTGGAATTTAAGGGTGTCCACAAGTCCCTATCACCATCAGTTAGAGGACATGGTTGTTTTATTTTTGTAATGGACCAGAAGATAATGAGACTTGGGGGACAGTTCTATTCCAGACTGGCTGCAACTCTCAACGCTGAAATAGACAAAATCTAGTATTTTAAATAATTGATGTTTCCCCCTATTGTAGACTGCCTTGTTGGTTTATTAGTGGTTGGTGGTGGTGGTAGACTTGGGCTCCATTCTGGTTCCCAGTTCGGGCAAGGGAGTTTTTCAATCTGGATTTTCTCATTAGCTGTCCGGAGTCTGGACTTGGACTTATGCTTGATTAATAGTTAAGAGTTCGCCTCCTGTTACATAAAAAACTAACTTAATGTGGGTGTTCTATAGGTTCACTTATGGCTAACCCTTCGGGAAATATAGGCGTGATTCTATGTGTAGTAGTTTTATGTTTGTTCTTTTACCAGAAACTTACTTACTTTTGCTTTCTTTTGTCCACAGATAATATCGGAAACAGACTGTACTCGATGCTAAACATGGCCAACAAACTTCAAGATATCACATGTAGACATTTTAACCAGGAACCATATGACCGTGGCTACGTAAATGCAAGATGAGGAATATCCAATGCTTTATTAAAGCATTGGCTTGCTCTGATGACTTGTCGTCTCCTCGACCTCACTAGGATCTGTACTCACTCATTTTGATAAAACATAATCTGTTAAGTAAAGGCTGATGATGTCTTTGAAAGTCTAAAAAAAACGGTCCTTGAGAAAAAAAAAACAATGAAACATGAAAGCTGAATTGAAAGGAGCCTCATATTCCAACTCTTGAACGTCTTAGATAAAAGTCATTCTGTTGAGTTTTACTGAACTCGTTGTGTGTATTGTGTTTGAAAGCAAAAAGATCATTGAAAATAAAAGGAAACACTAAATCAGAATTGCTAGAAGCCTCTTATTCCTAGTCATCACTTGTCTTGGTATAACTCATTTTATTGAGAGAAGTTGATATCTTATTTATTTATCATGAAAGCTGAATTGCTAGGAGACTCATATTCCAACTCTTAAAAGTGTTTGATAAAAATCATTCTGTTGAGTTTTTACGCAACTCGTCGTATTGTGTTTGAAAGTCTAAAAAGATCATTGAAAGTAAAAGGAAACACTAATGCAGAATTGATAGAAACCTCGGATTCCAATTCGTCATTTGTCTTGGTATAACTCATTTCATTGACTAAAAGTTGATGTCTTAATGTGTTTGAAAGTCTTAAAAGGTTCTTGAGAAAAAAAAACACACTGAAACATGAAAGCGAAATTGCTAGGAGCTTCATATTCCAACTCTTGAACGTTTTTGGTAAAAGTCATTCTGTTGCGTTTTGTCACAACTCGTCGCATTGTGTTTGAAAGTCTATAAAGATCATTGAAAGTAAAAGAAATCACTAAAGCAGAATTACTAAAAGCCTCGGATTCCAATTCGTCACTTGTCTTGATATAACTCATTGGATTAAGAAAAGTTGGTCTTATTTATTTATTTTATGTGTTTGAAAGTCTAAAAAAACACTGAAACATGAAAGCTGAATTGCTAGGAGCCTCATATTCCAACTCTTGACAGTTTTTGATAAAAGTCATTTTGTTGAGTTTTTACGCAACTCGTCGTATTGTGTTTGAAAGTCTAAAAAGATCATTGAAAGTAACAGGACACACTAAAGCAGAATTGCTATAAGCATCGGATTCCAATTCGTCATTTGTCTTGGTATAACTCATTTTATTGACTAAAAGTTCATGTCCTAATGTCTTTGAATGTCTAAAATGGTCCTTGAGAAAAAAACACACTGAAACATGAAAGCGAAATTTCTAGGAGCTTCATACTCCAACTCTTGAATGTTTTTGATAAAAGTCATTCTGTTGCGTTTTTGCACAACTCTTCGTATTGTGTTTGAAAGTCTAAAAAGATCGTTGAAAGTAAAAGAAAACACTAAATCAGAAATGCTAAAAGTCTCGGATTCCAACTCGTTACTTGTCTTGATGTAACTCATGTTATTGAGAAAAATTGATGTTTTATTTATTTATTTATTTATTTATTTAAAGTGTTTGAAAGTCTAAAAAAACACTGAATCATGAAAGCGAAATTGCTAGGAGCTTCATATTCCAACTCTTGAACGTTTTTGGTAAAAGTCATTCTGTTGCGTTTTAGCACAACTCGTCGCATTGTGTTTGAAAGTCTATAAAGATCATTGAAAGTAAAAGAAATCTCTAAAGCAGAATTGCTAAAAGCATCGGATTCCAACTCTTCACTTGTCTTGATATAACTCGTTGAAAAAAATTGATGTTTTATTTATTTATTTATGTGTATGAAAGTCTAAAAAGGTCCTTGAGAAAAAAAAGCACTGAAACATGAAAGCGAAATTGCTAGGAGCTTCATATTCCAACTTTTGAACGTTTTTGATAAGTCATTCTGTTGCGTTTTTGCACAACTCTTCGTATTGTGTTTGAAAGTCTGTAAAGATCATTGAAAGTAAAAGAAAACACTAAAGCAGAATTGCTAAAAGCCTCGGATTCCAACTCGTCACTTGTCTTGATATAACTCATGTTATTGAGAAAAATTGATGTTTTATGTATTTATTTATTTAAAGTGTATGATTTGAAAGTCTAAAAAAACACTGAAACATGGAAGCGAAATTGCTAGGAGCTTCATATTCCAACTCTTGAACGTTTTTGATAAAAGTCATTCTGTTGCGTCTTTGCAGAACTCGTCGTATTGTGTTTGAAAGTCTATAAAGATCATTGAAAGTAAAAGAAAACACTAAAGCAAAATTGCTAAAAACCTCGGATTCTAACTCGTTACTTGTCTTGATATAGGGTTGCCATACGTCCGGAATTTTCCGGACAAGTCCGGAAATAAAGGTCTTTGTCCGGAATGCGGTGGGAATCTTAAACCGTCCGGAATTTCTACAAATAAGTGAAGAGTGAAAAAAAATTGAAAAAACCAAATAATTTATTAATTATTTTTATTCTAAATCAAAGTATGGGTACTACATAACTTCTGATATTTAATGCTACCAGAAATATTGTTCAACATTTCTGAATCTTTAATAATAGTTTTGTAGAACACTTCGCAAGTCATATTTTTTAAATTATATTGAGTTAAGAGAATCGACTTTACAGAGTACAGAAAGCCTGTTTCTTTCCTTTGACCATTGGGTTCCCTTTAAGGAAAAGACCCTTTCAACACTGGCATTTTGTGCCTGCATCGCAAATATATAAGAGCATATCTTACTTAATTCCGTAACTTTTCCTGGTCCAGCTGCCTTTAGAATAATGGTCCATTGATTATTGGCATTCAACTCAAAAAAAATTGATTTTTGATTGTGAAATCACTGTTTTTCAAAACTGTGATTTCATCAAACAATTTGCTATCATCCAATTTTTTTTCCAATGAGAAACTTGATGGAATAATTTAGTTGTAATCAATAGTATTGTCTTTTTTTATTAACATCCATTCAAAAATCTCCAAGTCCATTAAAGGCTGCCGCCATTTGTTTAAATACTCCCGACAACATATATTATAAGATTTTTGGATGTCATTCAAAAACTCATCTTTCTTCTCCTGGCCTGGAACGAATTTCGCATCTTCTCTTGCTTTCAGGGTGTCGATAAGTGTTTGCAAAATCTTTGCGATGTCCATGATAGATTTTTTTTCCTTTTCAATTTCTAAAATTTTTGTGCGCGGGCGAACGCAGGCGACAGAGGCGCTTCCCCCTCACCGCTCACCATTTCACCGCGCGCATGTCAAAATTGGAACGATTTGGCAATCGATTTGGTCTGTTTATTCACTTGCACGATGCGTAACGATTTTAATATAAAATTGACAACAAAGTCCGGAAATTTCATCGATTGTCAGGAATTTTCTCCGGATTTTTGATATTTTGATCTGGGAACCCTATCTTGATATAACTCATGTTATTGAGAAAAATTGATGTTTTATTATTTTATGTGTTTAAAAGTCTAAAAAAACACTGAAAAATGAAAGCTGAATTGCTAGGAGGCTCATATTCCAACTCTTGAACGTTTTGATAAAAGTCATTCTGTTGAGTTTTTACACAACTCGTCGTATTGTGTTTGAAAGTCTAAAAAGGTCCTTGTGAAAAAACACACTGAAAACTGAAACCGAAATTACTAGGAGCCTTATGTTCTAACTAGGGAACGTTTTTGAGAACAGTAAATCTGTTGAGTTTTTATGCGACTCGTCGTATTGTGTCTGAAAGTCTAAAGAGATCATAGAAAATAAAGGGAAACACTAAATCAGAATTGCGCCTCGGATTCCAACTCGTCAGTTGTCTTAATGCAACTCGTTTTATTGAGTAAAAGTTGATGTCATAATGGGACTGAAAGTCTAAAAAGGTCCTTGAGATAAAAAAAACATTTTAAAATGAAAGCAAAATTGCTAGGAGCCTCATATTCCAACTCTTGAACGTTTTTTGTTAAAGACAATCTGTCAAGTTTTTACTCAACTCGTTGTAGGTAGTATTGTGTCTTAAAGTAAAAAAAAAGAAAACAAAACAAAAAAATAACATTAAAGCTAAATTGCTAGAAACCTCCGCTTCCGATTCCAACTCCTTACTGTCATAACACTTTCCATGCATTACATGTAATGCACTGATGAGTTAGCTCCGTACGTCCGTGCATGACATACAATACACTATTAACCACCAAGAATAGTGTTGTTCACGAGAAACTTGAAAAATCAATCAAATAAAAAAAACATAATTCTTTCAACCTGCCAAGTACGTAATCTGGCCGTATCTAATATGCAGGTTGCCATATCTAATATGTAAAAAAATTAAAAGTAAAACTTGGTACGAGTACATTATATTTTAATCAAACAAAAATAAAAATGGTTTTTCTTATTAAAATTCAACTTAAATAAAACTTTTTTTTTATTTCTTTGGGGGTCTACGCTAATAAACTTTTCTTGAGACATAATAAGTCACCTCCACAGTAGATACAATATACTGCATTAAGTGCCACACAATTAACTTTGTATCGTGGCACTATGTCACCTAAATCGTCAATGGCAACAAACGTATTTTTACAATCCTCACATTTGCCTGAAAACATTAATCCCTCGTCGTTTAAGTACACCATTGTGTGTTTTGGTAAAAATTTAAAAACAGTTTTGTTCTCATAATTATTGGTAGACCCAGATTGATTAAGTCACATTTTAGATCATGTACCTGAATTAAAAAAATACTTGATCAACTTGGTAAGCTATATTATAGCTACTCGTAAATAAACACAAAAGTCTTAAATGCCTTACATTGCCCAATAATGACACTTCATATTTTTCCAAACTGGCGTCGACGTACGGTTTCAATAATTGGATGACTTTCGCAAAGCACAAACTATTAAGGCGTTTTGGGTCGTTTCTTTTACGAAATAAGGACTCCACTATTTTTTTATAATCCATTTTTAAACTATCTTAATCCACAATACAATGGCTCAATTTTCGTAATGGAGATAAAATTTTCATTTATTCTTTTTTCAAAAATCATTATTTTTTTTATTCTGACATTCCGATTTAATAATGAACCTCATTGTAACATGAAAGACAAAAAACTTTATTACAAGCATCTGTACATTCAGTTTGTACTAGCTTCGCTCCTTTTCGGGCATTAGAAGCAGTCGTTTGACTAGTCATTTCTTTATAGCAACCAGTACATCGTCGCTGCACTATCCTTCCGTTGGGTTTTCGTGGTATATTTGTTAATTTATGTGTCATATTCAGTACTGGCTGTGTTGGTGATGGATCTCGTATGTTCAACAACTTTTCCACAATCATTTCTTGACCTTTCAACATTGTCATTGTTGTTGTATTTAATTCATTGAATATAATTATTGAATTTACAATTGCAATAGAAATAAGATCTATTGCGATCTTTTTATACCAAATGCAAGACTTGCGTTCTGGTGAGTTATAACTAGCAAGTTGGTCGGACAGGTCTATTCCTAATTTTCCCTTGTTATAGTCCATGATCATTTGCGGTTTCATAATAATTGGTCTGAAACCTTTTGTCATTTCCATCTCCTTACCATGGCAAGTCGAGAGCATGACAACGTCTCTTTTATCATGCCACTTTAGAACAGTCATTTTGCATTATGGCAATTTCACCCGTTTTTAGTATAGCTTGCGCAACATCTTTTGGCAGATGTCGTCTGTTCCTGCGAATGGTGCCAAGAAAATCCGTGCTTCGCTCTTTAAGATATCTTGCCAATGATACACTGGTGTAATAATTGTCAGTTATAAAAATTCTCCCTTCATTTAGTAAATCCTGTCCTAATTGTACTACTAACGAACCAGGTTTATCAAGACAAGCTGTGACTTCATTATCTCCTGCTAAAACTTTATAATTCCATGTGTACCCTTTGTCTGTACACAATTTATGAATTCGCATACCGTATTTAACGGATTTGTTTGGATTATATGTTCTAAAAGTCAGTCTTGCTCTGAATTTCACTACAGATTCGTCAACTGCAACTACTGGTCCTGGTCAAATTTTTTGTATGTTCCAGTGACATAAAATTTCAAAACCAGTCGCTAATTTGTTTTGCATCAACAGGTAATACTTTTTCTTGGATTTGATTAAAAACTGCGGGGATTTCAGAGGCTGGTATATATGGCAAAGCTGAAATATGTTTTATATTACAAAAAAACCTTTTTCTGTAGCAAAATCATTTTAGTACTGAAAAATGAAATGGATACAATTCCGTTACTAAGCGGAATAACATACGTTACTCACATGTCTAATAAATAATCAAGAAAACTTATTTTAATGTTTATGTTACAATTTAAATTATCTGAAGAAATGATTAAAGTGTACAAAGATTTGTTACTGGTTATAATTAAAAATATAGTTGATTATTTTTTATGTTTTTATTCTGTTCCTAAAACCGTAAAGCGAAATTCAATTATTATTTTCACATTTCAGAGCAGTAGGTATTATTTCGAAGGTATGTTCCGTCGAAATAGAGATCCGCCGAACAAGTGCATATCGAAGAAGGGTTCTGTCGAGGTAGTGTTTTTCGAACGTGTGTGTTGTCGAAGTATGTTCTGTCATACTAATGCTTGTCGAATATATGTTTTGTCGAAGTAATGAGTAGTCAAATTACTGTTTTTCGAAATTGGGACCGTGTCGAAATAATTAACTGTCGAAATTCAGGATGACATCCATTCGTGTTATCAACGAAATGCCAGCATCTCAAAATAAGACAAAACCTATTATAAGACATGTGGATATTGTGAAATAATGGATGATAGTAAATTTTTTTATTTTCCAATATGATTCTATTGTAGGGAACGGAATCAAACCAGTTAATAATATAATGCCCAAATATGATCTCATTTCGGTCCTAGTCACCGGCGTCCATCTTTTTATACGCGAATAAGTTGAAAGATTTGCTTGTTGCAAAAGTTGACTCGCATACGTAGTTGTTTCCGCTATCATGAAATCGATTATATCATCTATCAAGACTTGAAAAAAAAAAACAGTCCACAAATCGGAATCGGCATTGAAATTATGAAATTGTCGTTTACTCAAATAGCCTGTGAAGCAGTCTCTTTCTAAAGGTAGTATATTCATGTTCCAAGTAGAAGACGCCGCGAAATTATTTTCCATTAAATTATTTTAATTTATAAATTCATTAATGGCTTCAATAGTTTCTTCAGGTCCATATATTTGCAAATTCTCTAATCGTCTAGTACCTCATCTTCACCTTAAAATATCATCTTCACTTTTAAAATACGCACTAAATCATCGCCTGATACAATCCGAGTCATGGTTAATTTCGATTGATTGTCGTAAAACAATTAAACGGGTTTAAGATCAATATTTTAGAAATGCATACATAGATGTACCATTAGATTTTTGGAGAACACAAAAATATTATCCTATAAAAATAAATAAAATACTATTACATTCTGATGTAATAGATAAGTGCCTGTTATAATTGTATGATATGATAATTTCTTACGCTAAATTGAATAGCAAATAAGTCAACGTCCCACCTATGCCTAATTGCATCTGGTGCATTCCTGGAGCTTACCCTAACTACAACTTCTAATAATTAGAAATACGTATGCGAGTGGAATTTGAATTAAGGCATGTAGAAAAACAAACGTGTCGAATTTCTTCGAAACACGGTTTCCAGTGCAATCAATGCACTGGAAAAACAGCATCAGCTGTGGACGTCCTTCAAATAATTTCTAAGCACTAACTGATTTGCAAACCTTGTGTTACAGACCTGGCAACCCCAGGGATACTCCTTCCAGCTGTTAATTTTCGTGTGAGCATTGGTCCCAATTGTTTCTGGGTGCGTGTTGATGTAGTTAGCATTATGAGATTTTATATTGCAGACCGGACAGTATTCACTGAAAGGTGAAATCAGGAACTAATATTAGAGATTTTTAAGATTTTAAGACTGAAGATTTAAAAAGCCTGTATTCTCTTAACCCTTTAACCGACAAGTTTCCAAAATTTCCTATCTACCCAAGGGTAGTTGTCATGTTGATATTCGGCCATAAAAAAATACCGCCCCTTAAGACCAACAATATACAACAATCATAATTTGGCACAAAGGGCTCAGGGGTCCATGGGGGAGGTAGTTGTTCCGTCAAACCATTTTGTAAAAAATTCTTATATTTTTTTCCTAAGAGAGGTCAGGCACTGACTGTTCAACAAGGAAGCAGCTAGACCTCATACAAATAATACTTTTGTTGATTAGTGCTGTTTTCCCATATGGTACATCAATTTCCAATCTTTTTTTGTCACGTAATTGTCTATAGTAGCTTTTAAAAGCAGTCTTATAATAATTCGGATTTAATTTTACAAAAACATTAAGTTCATAAATGTATAACGAAGGCAGTGTCAGAATCTTTAAGCTTTTAAAGTATGGTTGACAGCTGGTAGTGTTGTCTACATTACACATTGCTCTAATGTATTTTTTTTGAGCTCTAAATACAGATTCCTTATCAATTGAGTTGCCCCAAGATATAATACCATATCTTAGGACAGGTGCAACAAGACCATGATAAGCAGCTAATACGGCATCTTTATTAACAATTTTGGAAAGTTTGTACAGAGCAAATAAAGACTTATTAATTCTTTTGCAGACATATTCTAAATGTGTTTTCCATGTCAGTTTATTATCAAGGTGAATTCCTAGAAACTTTGTATCTGACACTGGATGTACTATTTCGCCTTGGTAACTAACGTTAGTATTTGTCAGTTGTTTTCTCTGGTGAAAGTGTATAATTTTCGTTTTGTCCATATTTATTTTCAGATTAGTATCGGTTAACCATTGTATTATTGTATTTAATGTTTGGTTAATAACGTGTTCGTAATCATTTTCTTTGTCGCTTTTTATTATGACTGTGCTATCATCTGCAAATAGTACCATTGGTTGATTAATATGGTTCGGAAGATCATTGATTTATATCAAGAACAATAAAGGGCCCAGGACACTCCCTTGAATTGAGCGAGTGGAATTTGAATTAAGGCATGTAGAAAAACAAACGTGTCGAATTTCTTCGAAACACAGTTTTCAGTGCAATCAATGCACTGGAAAAACAAAGAATCAGCTGTGGACGTCCTTCAGATGGTTTCTAAGAGCTAACTGATTTGCAAACCTTGTGTTACAGACCTGGCAACCCCAGGGATACTCCTTCCAGCTGTTAATTTTCGTGTGAGCATTGGTCCCAATTGTTTCTGGGTGCGTGTTGATGTAGTTAGCATTATGAGATTTTATATTGCAGACCGGACAGTATTCACTGAAAGGTGAAATCAGGAACTAACATTAGAGATTTTTAAGATTTTAAGACTGAAGATTTATAAAGCCTGTATTCTCTTAACCCTTTAACCGACAAGTTTCCAAACCAATGAATTAGCACTTACTACCGTGTCAGAAAATGTTTTTTCAGTACCTACTTACATACAGTAGAAAGATTTTTAAATCTTTAGGTAGGTACTATTTATTTAAAGTAGATAAGTAATACAATAATTACATTAGTATTGTATCTGTGTAAACCAAAGGCAGATCGCAGATAATTGTTTTCACTTTCTAACATTATTTCTCATTCCCTAATGAAAAACATTTTATCAATCATAAAATGTAAAATCCGCGGGTAAACCCGCGCGCTGGCGTTAACTTGCTAGAAACACTATTTTGACACACTATCACGCATGGACTGGAACAATTTGGCAACACGCGTTGTTGCCAAATTGCGTCTTGAATGGCAACGTCGCACATACGTAGATTTTGACGATTTACGCGGCCAAAACTATTTTACAGCTAAATTCTCTTCTATGTTCAATAAGATTAAAAAATAATAGTTTTTCTTAAAAAACAAACGTATATTTCACTTATTTTGAAAATAAAAAGTGCAGTCACGGACAAAATTCTAAGGTTTACTTAAAAAAAAATACAAACACGGTAATACATTTTTTTTTTCATTAAGAACTTAACAATAACATGTAACAGTAACAGTATAAAATATCATTCAGATTCTAAAAAACTATCACCCTTCTCGGGCCCAGAGCATTCATCTATTGTCTCCACGTTTGGGTCAGCAGGTAATATAAGTTCAATAGTTTCATGGAGGAATGCTTTGCGTGAAGGTCTTTTAATTTGCCTCATGCAACTAATCAGAGGGTCGGAACTTAATAAAAGCCTATTATAAATATCTAAATTACATTCCTCCCTTGAAAACTTTCTGGCAAAATTAAGGCGGTATGAACGGAAATGCTTATTCCGGGCTTCTGCAGCCTCTTCTGATAGCTGTCCAATAGGAAGCAGAGATTTTTTTATAATTTGGCCTCCATGTACCAAAATCTTGTGCATGGTTGGCGTCATAGGATGCCAACCATACAGTTCCACGTACAATTTTGCCGTGTCAAACGCATATTTATCATATTTTTCAATATCAATTTCGTGATTACTCGAAATCGTTTCTAAAATCACCTTGAATCTGCATATCAATTCCAAGTTAATCCCTGTGATATCTGAGGCCAGTTCGGGATTCTCAAAAAACCTTCGGCTAGTATTGCCATCATTGGTATTACCAAAATTAGCCTTTGGCATATCAATGAGAAGACCGGTTTCATTCCGAAATCTGTCTTGAATTTCAGATTTCCTTCGGGCTTCTAATGCCTTTCATCGCTTTTTCTCTCTCTATATTTCTTCACGGGCAGTTTATATGCAAGGTGTATAATGCTTTCAAAAATTCGAATTCTCGCATGTAATACGGACAACCCAAATTCTAAAGCTTGAGTGCTTATAACGTTTGTTTTCGACAAATCATTAAAGGTCTTCGAAGTAGCTCCGCAAATGTAGCATTGAGATGTTGACTTTATGTCCATGGCTGCGTTGCACACCTTTCCATCAACCATAGTCAATTTGAGTTGGTGTCCAAACGAAAACTCTTGTTCATTTAAAGTAACAATAGTATTGTTTAATGGAGTCTTGCACATATCTTATCTCTTCTTTAGTAATATCTGTCGTTTCCTTTACAAAACGAAATCTAATTGGACGACAAAACCGTGGCGATGAAGGTGTCGGATTTTGCCAAACAATTTTACTGCCATCCTTTCCACAAACAATGCGCAAAGGTACAAAGGAACTCATAAAAATGTTTGCATCTGAATCAGTGTCATTATTAAAACTTTGTTTGAATTTAGATTGCTGGGACCCGTCACAACCCCATTTACAGATCATCATTAAGGACTTTCGATCTTCTTCGTTAAGCCGCAATAATACGTCTTCTAAATAATATGTTAATCGTTTCACAGTAAGGTCCATTAGGCATTGTATATTACTTTCTGCGCAGGTCGCCGTAACTCTAACAGATTCTTTCGGCGGATAGCATTCTTGTTTTGCTTTCAAGACAAGATCATAGCAAGGGTAATGTCTTGGATTGGTTGCTCTTACTATCTCATACTGCCGTCTGGTAAGATCGGCTTCAACAAACATCTGGAGTGCTTGCAGAGGTGTTAATGGAGGTACCTCATCGTTGTCGGCAACTTTACTGTAGGCCTTTCGATATTTACTGGCCCGAGTTGGTGAGCTAGTAATATCTTTTAGCACTTTCGATGCGGTCCTATGACCTGTTGTCTGCAACACCGATTGAGCAGCGTGGACAAGAACGTCATCACCTATAGAGGCGCGTATTTCTTCGGTTTTTCTTCTTTTACTCCTCTCACTTAATTCCTCAAAAGTCTTGGATGGTCGACCTAACGGGGTGGATGATTCAGTGGGAATCTCGAAAGTTCCCTCTAACCAGGATTGGTTTTTTTTAAGGAAAACATCTTGATGTTTATTTGCTTTCGCCCATCGTTTCTTGATTTCGAATTTCACATAAGAAAATCTTTGTTTTATGGCCTTCTTAACCTCTTCATTGAGCCCATAACGATTAAGGAGAAAATTTTCATAGTAGTCAAGTTTTTCATTCAAAGTTGGTAGGTTTTGACTTTGTATCTGCTCAAATATGTATTGCCGAGTCACTACTTTAGTACCAGAGGTACTAGATAAACCTAAAACAAAAATAAAAAGAGTTTAATACAAAAAAACCCCGAACAAAGTAATTTTACTACATTTGACTAATAACTTTCAAAGGGACGTAATTTAAAAAAGCGCGCATTTGCGCGGCAGCTTGTTATGGAATTACATAGTTAGATGCCTTACATATGAAGTGTAATTAAAATTATCATAGGGACGGGCACAAAAGTACTTAAAAACAGTCACTGAATATTAATTATTACAAAAAAATACATTTTGAGCAGAGTGATGTTTGACTGAATAAAAGTTAAAGAAAGAAAATGTAAATTGGGTTAGTATATATCGAATAAAATCAATTCTTACCTGATTTATCGTAATCCATCACAAACACTTTAAAATGATTAGTTAAAAAAAAACTATAAGCTTGTTAAAGTTGCAAATTTTAGAGCGCCGTGAACTGACACACGCACACTAGGCGACTATCGAATTCCGACTAACCGAAGGGGGTCGACTCCCGCGCATAAGCGGGGGTAGGCGTATGCCATATTATACCTGGAACTGTAGACTGCCTATTGTAATTGCTGATTTACCGTTATATCGACTTTGGAAAAATGACTTTTGGCCGCGTAAATCGTCAAAATCTATGTATGTGCGTCGCATCGCCGCGTCCGTCACTCGATGGTAACCTTGGCGCTTGTTCGAATTTTTTAACAGCGCCATCTACTAAAAATGTTAACCGCACGTAAACTCGTAACACAACAGCAACGAACTTTTTCTCGGTGGTTCTATAAATTTCTGTCAGATGGGGCTATTCAGGTCACTCACACATTCTTGAACTCACCCTGCTTGACTTTCGGTAAGCTAAAATTTTCCTAAGAGCCTGGAGTTTTTGCTGTCCTAAGGACTTCCACGACAGGTAAAGGAGCAGGTACGTCCATCAATTGCTCTATTTCTGGTCCAGGTTCATTGTCAAGCATACGTAGCTCTTCATAATCTGGCACAAAGGGCTCAGGGGTCCATGGGGGAGGTAGTTGTTGCGTCCAACCATTTTGTAGAAAAATCCTAAATATTTGGCCTAAGAGAGGTCAGGTAATACACTGCACTGACTGTTCAACAAGGAAGCAGCTGGACCTCATTAGACATGACATGAACGCGTAGCTAGACGCACGCAGTACATACAGCCTGTACTGGCCTTAAAAATATAAACCCCTTCTATAATATGTACATAACTTATCCAGGGCATAATTACTTGAATTAGAATTGATTACAGCAGGTTTTGCCAGTTGCGCGAGTGCCTATATTTACAAAGACAACATAAACTAGTCTACTTACGACCAACTGCTTTGCAGTTTGGCAGATTTTTATGTTAAAACAAGTTCGGTTAAATATTAAATAATAACTGCTAAATTTGTCGCAAAATTTCCTATCGACCCAAGGGTAGTTGTCATGTTGATATTCTGCCATAAAAAATACCGCCCCTTAAGACGAACAATATTCAACATGACAACGCCCAGAAATTGGAAAGAAAATATTACTGTATATAAAAATAAATAAAATACTATTACATTCTGATGTAATAGATAAGTACCTGTTATAATTGTATGATATGATAATTTCTTACGCCAAATTGAATAGCAAATAAGTCAACGTCCCACCTGATGTAAAGTGTTTGCCGCTGCCTAATTGCATCTGGTGCATTCCTGGAGCTTACCCTAACAACAACTTCTAATAATTAGAAATACGTATGCGAGTGGAATTTGAATTAAGGGCATTTAGAAAAACAAACGTCGAATTTCTTCGAAACATGGTTTCCAGTGCAATCAATGCACTGGAAAAACAGCATCAGCTGTGGACGTCCTTCAAATGGTTTCTAAGCACTAACTGATTTGCAAACCTTGTGTTACAGACCTGGCAACCCCAGGGATACTCCTTCCAGCTGTTAATTTTCGTGTGAGCATTGGTCCATATTGTTTCTGGGTGCGTGTTGATGTAATTAGCATTATGAGATTTTATATTGCAGACCGGACAGTATTCACTGAAAGGTGAAATCAGGAACTAATATGAGAGATTTTTAAGATTTTAAGACTGAAGATTTAAAAAGCCTGTATTCTCTTAACCCTTTAACCGACAAGTTTCCAAAATTTCCTATCTACCCAAGGGTAGTTGTCATGTTCATATTCTGCCATAAAAAAATACCGCCCCTTAACCAACAATATACAACATGACAACGCCCAGAAATTGGAAAGAAAATATTACTGTATATAAAAATAAATAAAATACTATTACATTCTGATGTAATAGATAAGTACCTGTTATAATTGTATGATATGATAATTTCTTACGCTAAATTGAATAGCAAATAAGTCAACGTCCCACCTGATGTAAAGTGTTTGCCGCTGCCTAATTGCATCTGGTGCATTCCTGGAGCTTACCCTAACTACAACTTCTAATAATTAAAAATACGTATGCGAGTGGAATTTGAATTAAGGCATGTAGAAAAACAAACGTGTCGAATTTCTTCGAAACATGGTTTCCAGTGCAATCAATGCACTGGAAAAACAGCATCAGCTGTGGACGTCCTTCAAATGGTTTCTAAGCACTAACTGATTTGCAAACCTTATGTTACAGACCTGGCAACCCCAGGGATACTCCTTCCAGCTGTTAATTTTCGTGTGAGCATTGGTCCCAATTGTTTCTGGGTGCGTGTTGA
This sequence comes from Melanchra persicariae, assembly GCA_947386135.1. NCBI lineage: Eukaryota > Metazoa > Arthropoda > Insecta > Lepidoptera > Noctuidae > Melanchra > Melanchra persicariae. The sequence goes on from OX376643.1 coordinate 34,601,993, forward strand.
TGTAATTAGCATTATGAGATTTTATATTGCAGACCGGACAGTATTCACTGAAAGGTGAAATCAGGAACTAATATGAGAGATTTTTAAGATTTTAAGACTGAAGATTTAAAAAGCCTGTATTCTCTTAACCCTTTAACCGACAAGTTTCCAAAATTTCCTATCTACCCAAGGGTAGTTGTCATGTTGATATTCTGCCATTAAAAAATACCGCCCCTTAAGACCAACAATATACAACATGACGACGCCCAGAAATTGGAAAGAAAATATTACTGTTTACAAAAATAAAGCATACGTAGCTCATCATAATTTGGTACAAAGGGCTCAGGGATCGATGGGGGAGGTAGTTGTTCCGTCAAACCATTTTGTAAAAAATTCTTATATTTTTTTCCTAAAAGAGGTCAGGTAAAACACTGCACTGACTGTTCAACAAGGAAGCAGCTAGACCTCATACAAATAATACTTTTGTTGATTAGTGCTGTTTTCCCATATGGTACATCAATTTCCAATTTTTTTTTGTCACGTAATTGTCTATAGTAGCTTTTAAAAGCAGTCTTAAAATAATTCGGATTTAATTTTACAAAAAACATTAAGTTCATAAATGTATAACGAAGGCAGTGTCAGAATCTTTAAGCTTTTAAAGTATGGTTGACAGCTGGTAGTGTTGTCTACATTACACATTGCTCTAATGTTTTTTTTTTGAGCTCTAAATACAGATTCCTTATCAATTGAGTTGCCCCAAGATATAATACCATATCTTAGGACAGGTGCAACAAGACCATGATAAGCAGCTAATACGGCATCTTTATTAACAATTTTGGAAAGTTTGTACAGAGCAAATGAAGACTTATTAATTCTTTTGCAGACATATTCTAAATGTGTTTTCCATGTCAGTTTATTATCAAGGTGAATTCCTAGAAACTTTGTATCGGACACTGGATGTACTATTTCGCCTTGGTAACTAACGTTAGTATTTGTCAGTTGTTTTCTCTGGTGAAAGTGTATAATTTTCGTTTTGTCCATATTTATTTTCAGATTAGTATCGGTTAACCATTGTATTATTGTATTTAATGTTTGGTTAATAACGTGTTCGTAATCATTTTCTTTGTCGCTTTTTATTATGACTGTGCTATCATCTGCAAATAGTACCATTGGTTGATTAATATGGTTCGGAAGATCATTGATTTATATCAAGAACAATAAAGGGCCCAGGACACTCCCTTGAATTGAGCGAGTGGAATTTGAATTAAGGCATGTAGAAAAACAAACGTGTCGAATTTCTTCGAAACACAGTTTTCAGTGCAATCAATGCACTTGAAAAACAAAGCATCATCTGTGGACGTCCTTCAGATGGTTTCTAAGAGCTAACTGATTTGCAAACCTTGTGTAACAGACCTGGCAACCCCAGGGATACTCCTTCCAGATGTTAATTTTCGTGTGAGCATTGGTCCCAATTGTTTCTGGGTGCGTGTTGATGTAGTTAGCATTATGAGATTTTATATTGCAGACCGGACAGTATTCACTGAAAGGTGAAATCAGGAACTAACATTAGAGATTTTTAAGATTTTAAGACTGAAGATTTATAAAGCCTGTATTCTCTTAACCCTTTAACCGACAAGTTTCCAAACCAATGAATTAGCACTTACTACCGTGTCAGAAAATGTTTTATCAGTACCTACTTACATACAGTAGAAAGATTTTTAAATCTTTAGGTAGGTACTATTTATTTAAAGTAGATAAGTAATACAATAATTACATTAGTATTGTATCTGTGTAAACCAAAGGCAGATCGCAGATAATTGTTTTCACTTTCTAACATTATTTCTCATTCCCTAATGAAAAACATTTTATCAATCATAAAATGTAAAATCCGCGGGTAAACCCGCGCGCCGGCGCTATCTTGCTAGAAACACAAATTTGACACACTATCACGCATGGACTGGAAAAATTTGGCAACACGCGTTGTTGCCAAATTGCGTCTTGAATGGCAACGTCGCATCGCCGCGTCCGTCACTCGATGGTAACCTTGGCGCTTGTTCGAATTTTTTAACAGCGCCATCTACTAAAAATGTTAACCGCACGTAAACTCGTAACACAACAGCAACGAACTTTTTCTCGGTGGTTCTATAAATTTCTGTCAGATGGGGCGATTCAGGTCACTCACACATTCTTGAACTCACCCTGCTTGACTTTCGGTAAGCTAAAATTTTCCTAAGAGCCTGGAGTTTTTGCTGTCCTAAGGACTTCCACGACAGGTAAAGGAGCAGGTACGTCCATCAATTGCTCTATTTCTGGTCCAGGTTCATTGTCAAGCATACGTAGCTCTTCATAATCTGGCACAAAGGGCTCAGGGGTCCATGGGGGAGGTAGTTGTTGCGTCCAACCATTTTGTAAAAAAATCCTAAATATTTGGCCTAAGAGAGGTCAGGTAATACACTGCACTGACTGTTCAACAAGGAAGCAGCTGGACCTCATTAGACATGACATGAACGCGTAGCTAGACGCACGCAGTACATACAGCCTGTACTGGCCTTAAAAATATAAACCCCTTCTATAATATGTACATAACTTATCCAGGGCATAATTACTTGAATTAGAATTGATTACAGCAGGTTTTGCCAATTGCGCGAGTGCCTATATTTACAAAGACAACATAAACTAGTCTACTTACGACCAACTGCTTTGCAGTTTGGCAGATTTTTATGTTAAAACAAGTTCGGTTAAATATTAAATAATAACTGCTAAATTTGTCGCAAAATTTCCTATCGACCCAAGAGTAGTTGTCATGTTGATATTCTGCCATAAAAAAATACCGCCCCCTAAAAACCAACAATATACAACATGACAACGCCCAGAAATTGGAAAGAAAATATTACTGTTTATAAAAATAAATACTATTACATTCTGATGCAATAGATAAGTACCTGTTATAATTGTATGATATGAAAATTTCTTACGCTAAATTGAATAGCAAATAAGTCAACGTCCCACCTGATGTAAAGTGTTTGCCGCTGCCTAATTGCATCTGGTGCATTCCTGGAGCTTACCCTAACTACAACTTCTAATAATTAAAAATACGTATGCGAGTGGAATTTGAATTAAGGCATGTAGAAAAACAAACGTGTCGAATTTCTTCGAAACATGGTTTCCAGTGCAATCAATGCACTGGAAAAACAGCATCAGCTGTGGACGTCCTTCAAATGGTTTCTAAGCACTAACTGATTTGCAAACCTTGTGTTACAGACCTGGCAACCCCAGGGATACTCCTTCCAGCTGTTAATTTTCGTGTGAGCATTGGTCCCAATTGTTTCTGGGTGCGTGTTGATGTAATTAGCATTATGAGATTTTATATTGCAGACCGGACAGTATTCACTGAAAGGTGAAATCAGGAACTAATATGAGAGATTTTTAAGATTTTAAGACTGAAGATTTAAAAAGCCTGTATTCTCTTAACCCTTTAACCGACAAGTTTCCAAACCAATGAATTAGCACTTACTACCGTGTCAGAAAATGTTTTATCAGTACCTACTTACATACAATAGAAAGATTTTTAAATCTTTAGGTAGGTACTATTTATTTAAAGTAGATAAGTAATACAATAATTACATTAGTAAGTATTGTCTCTCCGTCTTTGTCTCTGTCCGTCATCTGTGTAAACCAAAGGCAGATCGCAGATAATTGTTTTCACTTTCTAACATTATTTCTCATTCCCTAATGAAAAACATTTTATCAATTATAAAATGTAAAATCCGCGGGTAAACCCGCGCGCTGGCGTTAACTTGCTGGAAACACTTTTTTGACACACTATCACGCATGGACTGGAACAATTTGGCAACACGCGTTGTTGCCAAATTGCGTCTTGAATGGCAACGTCGCATCGCCGCGTCCGTCACTCGATGGTAACCTTGGCGCTTGTTCGAATTTTTTAACAGCGCCATCTACTAAAAATGTTAACCGCACGTAAACTCGTAACACAACAGCAACGAACTTTTTCTCGGTGGTTCTATAAATTTCTGTCAGATGGGGCGATTCAGGTCACTCACACATTCTTGAACTCACCCTGCTTGACTTTCGGTAAGCTAAAATTTTCCTAAGAGCCTGGAGTTTTTGCTGTCCTAAGGACTTCCACGACAGGTAAAGGAGCAGGTACGTCCATCAATTGCTCTATTTCTGGTCCAGGTTCATTGTCAAGCATACGTAGCTCTTCATAATCTGGCACAAAGGGCTCAGGGGTCCATGGGGGAGGTAGTTGTTGCGTCCAACCATTTTGTAAAAAAATCCTAAATATTTGGCCTAAGAGAGGTCAGGTAATACACTGCACTGACTGTTCAACAAGGAAGCAGCTGGACCTCATTAGACATGACATGAACGCGTAGCTAGACGCACGCAGTACATACAGCCTGTACTGGCCTTAAAAATATAAACCCCTTCTATAATATGTACATAACTTATCCAGGGCATAATTACTTGAATTAGAATTGATTACAGCAGGTTTTGCCAATTGCGCGAGTGCCTATATTTACAAAGACAACATAAACTAGTCTACTTACGACCAACTGCTTTGCAGTTTGGCAGATTTTTATGTTAAAACAAGTTCGGTTAAATATTAAATAATAACTGCTAAATTTGTCGCAAAATTTCCTATCGACCCAAGAGTAGTTGTCATGTTGATATTCTGCCATAAAAGAATACCGCCCCCTAAAAACCAACAATATACAACATGACAACGCCCAGAAATTGGAAAGAAAATATTACTGTTTATAAAAATAAATACTATTACATTCTGATGCAATAGATAAGTACCTGTTATAATTGTATGATATGAAAATTTCTTACGCTAAATTGAATAGCAAATAAGTCAACGTCCCACCTGATGTAAAGTGTTTGCCGCTGCCTAATTGCATCTGGTGCATTCCTGGAGCTTACCCTAACTACAACTTCTAATAATTAAAAATACGTATGCGAGTGGAATTTGAATTAAGGCATGTAGAAAAACAAACGTGTCGAATTTCTTCGAAACATGGTTTCCAGTGCAATCAATGCACTGGAAAAACAGCATCAGCCGTGGACGTCCTTCAAATGGTTTCTAAGCACTAACTGATTTGCAAACCTTGTGTTACAGACCTGGCAACCCCAGGGATACTCCTTCCAGCTGTTATTTTCGTGTGAGCATTGGTCCATATTGTTTCTGGGTGCGTGTTGATGTAATTAGCATTATGAGATTTTATATTGCAGACCGGACAGTATTCACTGAAAGGTGAAATCAGGAACTAATATGAGAGATTTTTAAGATTTTAAGACTGAAGATTTAAAAAGCCTGTATTCTCTTAACCCTTTAACCGACAAGTTTCCAAAATTTCCTATCTACCCAAGGGTAGTTGTCATGTTCATATTCTGCCATAAAAAAATACCGCCCCTTAACCAACAATATACAACATGACAACGCCCAGAAATTGGAAAGAAAATATTACTGTATATAAAAAAAAATAAAATACTATTACATTCTGATGTAATAGATAAGTACCTGTTATAATTGTATGATATGATAATTTCTTACGCTAAATTGAATAGCAAATAAGTCAACGTCCCACCTGATGTAAAGTGTTTGCCGCTGCCTAATTGCATCTGGTGCATTCCTGGAGCTTACCCTAACTACAACTTCTAATAATTAAAAATACGTATGCGAGTGGAATTTGAATTAAGGCATGTAGAAAAACAAACGTGTCGAATTTCTTCGAAACATGGTTTCCAGTGCAATCAATGCACTGGAAAAACAGCATCAGCTGTGGACGTCCTTCAAATGGTTTCTAAGCACTAACTGATTTGCAAACCTTATGTTACAGACCTGGCAACCCCAGGGATACTCCTTCCAGCTGTTAATTTTCGTGTGAGCATTGGTCCCAATTGTTTCTGGGTGCGTGTTGATGTAATTAGCATTATGAGATTTTATATTGCAGACCGGACAGTATTCACTGAAAGGTGAAATCAGGAACTAATATGAGAGATTTTTAAGATTTTAAGACTGAAGATTTAAAAAGCCTGTATTCTCTTAACCCTTTAACCGACAAGTTTCCAAAATTTCCTATCTACCCAAGGGTAGTTGTCATGTTGATATTCTGCCATTAAAAAATACCGCCCCTTAAGACCAACAATATACAACATGACAACGCCCAGAAATTGGAAAGAAAATATTACTGTTTACAAAAATAAAGCATACGTAGCTCATCATAATTTGGTACAAAGGGCTCAGGGATCCATGGGGGAGGTAGTTGTTCCGTCAAACCATTTTGTAAAAAATTCTTATATTTTTTTCCTAAGAGAGGTCAGGTAAAACACTGCACTGACTGTTCAACAAGGAAGCAGCTAGACCTCATACAAATAATACTTTTGTTGATTAGTGCTGTTTTCCCATATGGTACATCAATTTCCAATTTTTTTTTGTCACGTAATTGTCTATAGTAGCTTTTAAAAGCAGTCTTATAATAATTCGGATTTAATTTTACAAAAAACATTAAGTTCATAAATGTATAACGAAGGCAGTGTCAGAATCTTTAAGCTTTTAAAGTATGGTTGACAGCTGGTAGTGTTGTCTACATTACACATTGCTCTAATGTATTTTTTTTGAGCTCTAAATACAGATTCCTTATCAATTGAGTTGCCCCAAGATATAATACCATATCTTAGGACAGGTGCAACAAGACCATGATAAGCAGCTAATACGGCATCTTTATTAACAATTTTGGAAAGTTTGTACAGAGCAAATGAAGACTTATTAATTCTTTTGCAGACACATTCTAAATGTGTTTTCCATGTCAGTTTATTATCAAGGTGAATTCCTAGAAACTTAGTATCTGACACTGGATGTACTATTTCGCCTTGGTAACTAACGTTAGTATTTGTCAGTTGTTTTCTCTGGTGAAAGTGTATAATTTTCGTTTTGTCCATATTTATTTTCAGATTAGTATCGGTTAACCATTGTATTATTGTATTTAATGTTTGGTTAATAACGTGTTCGTAATCATTTTCTTTGTCGCTTTTTATTATGACTGTGCTATCATCTGCAAATAGTACCATTGGTTGATTAATATGGTTCGGAAGATCATTGATTTATATCAAGAACAATAAAGGGCCCAGGACACTCCCTTGAATTGAGCGAGTGGAATTTGAATTAAGGCATGTCGAAAAACAAACGTGTCGAATTTCTTCGAAACACAGTTTTCAGTGCAATCAATGCACTTGAAAAACAAAGCATCAGCTGTGGACGTCCTTCAGATGGTTTCTAAGAGCTAACTGATTTGCAAACCTTGTGTAACAGACCTGGCAACCCCAGGGATACTCCTTCCAGATGTTAATTTTCGTGTGAGCATTGGTCCCAATTGTTTCTGGGTGCGTGTTGATCTAGTTAGCATTATGAGATTGCAGACCGGACAGTATTCACTGAAAGGTGAAATCAGGAACTAACATTAGAGATTTTTAAGATTTTAAGACTGAAGATTTATAAAGCCTGTATTCTCTTAACCCTTTAACCGACAAGTTTCCAAACCAATGAATTAGCACTTACTACCGTGTCAGAAAATGTTTTATCAGTACCTACTTACATACAGTAGAAAGATTTTTAAATCTTTAGGTAGGTACTATTTATTTAAAGTAGATAAGTAATACAATAATTACATTAGTATTGTATCTGTGTAAACCAAAGGCAGATCGCAGATAATTGTTTTCACTTTCTAACATTATTTCTCATTCCCTAATGAAAAACATTTTATCAATCATGAAATGTAAAATCCGCGGGTAAACCCGCGCGCCGGCGCTATCTTGCTAGAAACACAAATTTGACACACTATCACGCATGGACTGGAAAAATTTGGCAACACGCGTTGTTGCCAAATTGCGTCTTGAATGGCAACGTCGCATCGCCGCGTCCGTCACTCGATGGTAACCTTGGCGCTTGTTCGATTTTTTTAACAGCGCCATCTACTAAAAATGTTAACTGCACGTAAACTCGTAACACAACAGCAACGAACTTTTTCTCGGTGGTTCTATAAATTTCTGTCAGATGGGGCGATTCAGGTCACTCACACATTCTTGAACTCACCCTGCTTGACTTTCGGTAAGCTAAAATTTTCCTAAGAGCCTGGAGTTTTTGCTGTCCTAAGGACTTCCACGACAGGTAAAGGAGCAGGTACGTCCATCAATTGCTCTATTTCTGGTCCAGGTTCATTGTCAAGCATACGTAGCTCTTCATAATCTGGCACAAAGGGCTCAGGGCTCCATGGGGGAGGTAGTTGTTGCGTCCAACCATTTTGTAGAAAAATCCTAAATATTTGGCCTAAGAGAGGTCAGGTAATACACTGCACTGACTGTTCAACAAGGAAGCAGCTGGACCTCATTGGACATGACATGAACGCGTAGCTAGACGCACGCAGTACATACAGCCTGTACTGGCCTTAAAAATATAAACCCCTTCTATAATATGTACATAACTTATCCAGGGCATAATTACTTGAATTAGAATTGATTACAGCAGGTTTTGCCAATTGCGCGAGTGCCTATATTTACAAAGACAACATAAACTAGTCTACTTACGACCAACTGCTTTGCAGTTTGGCAGATTTTTATGTTAAAACAAGTTCGGTTAAATATTAAATAATAACTGCTAAATTTGTCGCAAAATTTCCTATCGACCCAAGAGTAGTTGTCATGTTGATATTCTGCCATAAAAAAATACCGCCCCCTAAAAACCAACAATATACAACATGACAACGCCCAGAAATTGGAAAGAAAATATTACTGTTTATAAAAATAAATACTATTACATTCTGATGCAATAGATAAGTACCTGTTATAATTGTATGATATGAAAATTTCTTACGCTAAATTGAATAGCAAATAAGTCAACGTCCCACCTGATGTAAAGTGTTTGCCGCTGCCTAATTGCATCTGGTGCATTCCTGGAGCTTACCCTAACTACAACTTCTAATAATTAAAAATACGTATGCGAGTGGAATTTGAATTAAGGCATGTAGAAAAACAAACGTGTCGAATTTCTTCGAAACATGGTTTCCAGTGCAATCAATGCACTGGAAAAACAGCATCAGCCGTGGACGTCCTTCAAATGGTTTCTAAGCACTAACTGATTTGCAAACCTTGTGTTACAGACCTGGCAACCCCAGGGATACTCCTTCCAGCTGTTAATTTTCGTGTGAGCATTGGTCCATATTGTTTCTGGGTGCGTGTTGATGTAATTAGCATTATGAGATTTTATATTGCAGACCGGACAGTATTCACTGAAAGGTGAAATCAGGAACTAATATGAGAGATTTTTAAGATTTTAAGACTGAAGATTTAAAAAGCCTGTATTCTCTTAACCCTTTAACCGACAAGTTTCCAAAATTTCCTATCTACCCAAGGGTAGTTGTCATGTTCATATTCTGCCATAAAAAAATACCGCCCCTTAACCAACAATATACAACATGACAACGCCCAGAAATTGGAAAGAAAATATTACTGTATATAAAAATAAATAAAATACTATTACATTCTGATGTAATAGATAAGTACCTGTTATAATTGTATGATATGATAATTTCTTACGCTAAATTGAATAGCAAATAAGTCAACGTCCCACCTGATGTAAAGTGTTTGCCGCTGCCTAATTGCATCTGGTGCATTCCTGGAGCTTACCCTAACTACAACTTCTAATAATTAAAAATACGTGTGCGAGTGGAATTTGAATTAAGGCATGTAGAAAAACAAACGTGTCGAATTTCTTCGAAACATGGTTTCCAGTGCAATCAATGCACTGAAAAAACAGCATCAGCCGTGGACGTCCTTCAAATGGTTTCTAAGCACTAACTGATTTGCAAACCTTGTGTTACAGACCTGGCAACCCCAGGGATACTCCTTCCAGCTGTTAATTTTCGTGTGAGCATTGGTCCATATTGTTTCTGGGTGCGTGTTGATGTAATTAGCATTATGAGATTTTATATTGCAGACCGGACAGTATTCACTGAAAGGTGAAATCAGGAACTGATATGAGAGATTTTTAAGATTTTAAGACTGAAGATTTAAAAAGCCTGTATTCTCTTAACCCTTTAACCGACAAGTTTCCAAAATTTCCTATCTACCCAAGGGTAGTTGTCATGTTCATATTCTGCCATAAAAAAATACCGCCCCTTAACCAACAATATACAACATGACAACGCCCAGAAATTGGAAAGAAAATATTACTGTATATAAAAATAAATAAAATACTATTACATTCTGATGTAATAGATAAGTACCTGTTATAATTGTATGATATGATAATTTCTTACGCTAAATTGAATAGCAAATAAGTCAACGTCCCACCTGATGTAAAGTGTTTGCCGCTGCCTAATTGCATCTGGTGCATTCCTGGAGCTTACCCTAACTACAACTTCTAATAATTAAAAATACGTATGCGAGTGGAATTTGAATTAAGGCATGTAGAAAAACAAACGTGTCGAATTTCTTCGAAACATGGTTTCCAGTGCAATCAATGCACTGGAAAAACAGCATCAGCCGTGGACGTCCTTCAAATGGTTTCTAAGCACTAACTGATTTGCAAACCTTGTGTTACAGACCTGGCAACCCCAGGGATACTCCTTCCAGCTGTTAATTTTCGTGTGAGCATTGGTCCATATTGTTTCTGGGTGCGTGTTGATGTAATTAGCATTATGAGATTTTATATTGCAGACCGGACAGTATTCACTGAAAGGTGAAATCAGGAACTAATATGAGAGATTTTTAAGATTTTAAGACTGAAGATTTAAAAAGCCTGTATTCTCTTAACCCTTTAACCGACAAGTTTCCAAAATTTCCTATCTACCCAAGGGTAGTTGTCATGTTCATATTCTGCCATAAAAAAATACCGCCCCTTAACCAACAATATACAACATGACAACGCCCAGAAATTGGAAAGAAAATATTACTGTATATAAAAATAAATAAAATACTATTACATTCTGATGTAATAGATAAGTACCTGTTATAATTGTATGATATGATAATTTCTTACGCTAAATTGAATAGCAAATAAGTCAACGTCCCACCTGATGTAAAGTGTTTGCCGCTGCCTAATTGCATCTGGTGCATTCCTGGAGCTTACCCTAACTACAACTTCTAATAATTAAAAATACGTATGCGAGTGGAATTTGAATTAAGGCATGTAGAAAAACAAACGTGTCGAATTTCTTCGAAACATGGTTTCCAGTGCAATCAATGCACTGGAAAAACAGCATCAGCTGTGGACGTCCTTCAAATGGTTTCTAAGCACTAACTGATTTGCAAACCTTATGTTACAGACCTGGCAACCCCAGGGATACTCCTTCCAGCTGTTAATTTTCGTGTGAGCATTGGTCCCAATTGTTTCTGGGTGCGTGTTGATGTAATTAGCATTATGAGATTTTATATTGCAGACCGGACAGTATTCACTGAAAGGTGAAATCAGGAACTAATATGAGAGATTTTTAAGATTTTAAGACTGAAGATTTAAAAAGCCTGTATTCTCTTAACCCTTTAACCGACAAGTTTCCAAAATTTCCTATCTACCCAAGGGTAGTTGTCATGTTGATATTCTGCCATTAAAAAATACCGCCCCTTAAGACCAACAATATACAACATGACGACGCCCAGAAATTGGAAAGAAAATATTACTGTTTACAAAAATAAAGCATACGTAGCTCATCATAATTTGGTACAAAGGGCTCAGGGATCCATAGGGGAGGTAGTTGTTCCGTCAAACCATTTTGTAAAAAATTCTTATATTTTTTTCCTAAGAGAGGTCAGGTAAAACACTGCACTGACTGTTCAACAAGGAAGCAGCTAGACCTCATACAAATAATACTTTTGTTGATTAGTGCTGTTTTCCCATATGGTACATCAATTTCCAATTTTTTTTTGTCACGTAATTGTCTATAGTAGCTTTTAAAGGCAGTCTTATAATAATTCGGATTTAATTTTACAAAAAACATTAAGTTCATAAATGTATAACGAAGGCAGTGTCAGAATCTTTAAGCTTTTAAAGTATGGTTGACAGCTGGTAGTGTTGTCTACATTACACATTGCTCTAATGTTTTTTTTTTGAGCTCTAAATACAGATTCCTTATCAATTGAGTTGCCCCAAGATATAATACCATATCTTAGGACAGGTGCAACAAGACCATGATAAGCAGCTAATACGGCATCTTTATTAACAATTTTGGAAAGTTTGTACAGAGCAAATGAAGACTTATTAATTCTTTTGCAGACATATTCTAAATGTGTTTTCCATGTCAGTTTATTATCAAGGTGAATTCCTAGAAACTTTGTATCTGACACTGGATGTACTATGTCGCCTTGGTAACTAACGTTAGTATTTGTCAGTTGTTTTCTCTGGTGAAAGTGTATAATTTTCGTTTTGTCCATATTTATTTTCAGATTAGTATCGGTTAACCATTGTATTATTGTATTTAATGTTTGGTTAATAACGTGTTCGTAATCATTTTCTTTGTCGCTTTTTATTATGACTGTGCTATCATCTGCAAATAGTACCATTGGTTGATTAATATGGTTCGGAAGATCATTGATTTATATCAAGAACAATAAAGGGCCCAGGACACTCCCTTGAATTGAGCGAGTGGAATTTGAATTAAGGCATGTAGAAAAACAAACGTGTCGAATTTCTTCGAAACACAGTTTTCAGTGCAATCAATGCACTGGAAAAACAAAGCATCAGCTGTGGACGTCCTTCAGATGGTTTCTAAGAGCTAACTGATTTGCAAACCTTGTGTAACAGACCTGGCAACCCCAGGGATACTCCTTCCAGATGTTAATTTTCGTGTGAGCATTGGTCCCAATTGTTTCTGGGTGCGTGTTGATGTAGTTAGCATTATGAGATTTTATATTGCAGACCGGACAGTATTCACTGAAAGGTGAAATCAGGAACTAACATTAGAGATTTTTAAGATTTTAAGACTGAAGATTTATAAAGCCTGTATTCTCTTAACCCTTTAACCGACAAGTTTCCAAACCAATGAATTAGCACTTACTACCGTGTCAGAAAATGTTTTATCAGTACCTACTTACATACTGTAGAAAGATTTTTAAATCTTTAGGTAGGTACTATTTATTTAAAGTAGATAAGTAATACAATAATTACATTAGTATTGTATCTGTGTAAACCAAAGGCAGATCGCAGATAATTGTTTTCACTTTCTAACATTATTTCTCATTCCCTAATGAAAAACATTTTATCAATCATAAAATGTAAAATCCGCGGGTAAACCCGCGCGCCGGCGCTATCTTGCTAGAAACACAAATTTGACACACTATCACGCATGGACTGGAAAAATTTGGCAACACGCGTTGTTGCCAAATTGCGTCTTGAATGGCAACGTCGCATCGCCGCGTCCGTCACTCGATGGTAACCTTGGCGCTTGTTCGAATTTTTTAACAGCGCCATCTACTAAAAATGTTAACTGCACGTAAACTCGTAACACAACAGCAACGAACTTTTTCTCGGTGGTTCTATAAATTTCTGTCAGATGGGGCGATTCAGGTCACTCACACATTCTTGAACTCACCCTGCTTGACTTTCGGTAAGCTAAAATTTTCCTAAGAGCCTGGAGTTTTTGCTGTCCTAAGGACTTCCACGACAGGTAAAGGAGCAGGTACGTCCATCAATTGCTCTATTTCTGGTCCAGGTTCATTGTCAAGCATACGTAGCTCTTCATAATCTGGCACAAAGGGCTCAGGGGTCCATGGGGGAGGTAGTTGTTGCGTCCAACCATTTTGTAAAAAAATCCTAAATATTTGGCCTAAGAGAGGTCAGGTAATATACTGCACTGACTGTTCAACAAGGAAGCAGCTGGACCTCATTGGACATGACATGAACGCGTAGCTAGACGCACGCAGTACATACAGCCTGTACTGGCCTTAAAAATATAAACCCCTTCTATAATATGTACATAACTTATCCAGGGCATAATAACTTGAATTAGAATTGATTACAGCAGGTTTTGCCAGTTGCGCGAGTGCCTATATTTACAAAGACAACATAAACTGGTCTACTTACGACCAACTGCTTTGCAGTTTGGCAGATTTTTATGTTAAAACAAGTTCGGTTAAATATTAAATAATAACTGCTAAATTTGTCGCAAAATTTCCTGTCGACCCAAGAGTAGTTGTCATGTTGATATTCTGCCATAAAAAAATACCGCCCCCTAAAAACCAACAATATACAACATGACAACGCCGAGAAATTGGAAAGAAAATATTACTGTTTATAAAAATAAATACTATTACATTCTGATGTAATAGATAAGTACCTGTTATAATTGTATGATATGATAATTTCTTACGCTAAATTGAATAGCAAATAAGTCAACGTCCCACCTGATGTAAAGTGTTTGCCGCTGCCTAATTGCATCTGGTGCATTCCTGGAGCTTACCCTAACTACAACTTCTAATAATTAAAAATACGTATACGAGTGGAATTTGAATTAAGGCATGTAGAAAAACAAACTTGTCGAATTTCTTCGAAACACGGTTTCCAGGGCAATCAATGCACTGGAAAAACAAAGCATCAGCTGTGGACGTCCTTCAGATGGTTTCTAAGCACTAACTGATTTGCAAACCTTGTGTTACAGACCTGGCAACCCCAGGGATACTCCTTCCAGCTGTTAATTTTCGTGTGAGCATTGGTCCCTATTGTTTCTGGGTGCGTGTTGATGTAGTTAGCATTATGAGATTTTATATTGCAGACCGGACAGTATTCACTGAAAGGTGAAATCAGGAACTAATATATGAGATTTTTAAGATTTTAAGACTGAAGATTTAAAAAGCCTGTATTCTCTTAACCCTTTAACCGACAAGTTTCCAAAATTTCCTATCTACCCAAGGGTAGTTGTCATGTTGATATTCTGCCATTAAAAAATACCGCCCCTTAAGACCAACAATATACAACATGACAACGCCCAGAAATTGGAAAGAAAATATTACTGTTTACAAAAATAAAGCATACGTAGCTCATCATAATTTGGTACAAAGGGCTCAGGGATCCATGGGGGAGGTAGTTGTTCCGTCAAACCATTTTGTAAAAAATTCTTATATTTTTTTCCTAAGAGAGGTCAGGTAATACACTGCACTGACTGTTCAACAAGGAAGCAGCTAGACCTCATACAAATAATACTTTTGTTGATTAGTGCTGTTTTCCCATATGGTACATCAATTTCCAATCTTTTTTTGTCACGTAATTGTCTATAGTAGCTTTTAAAAGCAGCCTTATAATAATTCGGATTTAATTTTACAAAAAACATTAAGTTTATAAATGTATAACGAAGGCAGTGTCAGAATCTTTAAGCTTTTAAAGTATGGTTGACAGCTGGTAGTGTTGTCTACATTACACATTGCTCTAATGTATTTTTTTTGAGCTCTAAATACAGATTCCTTATCAATTGAGTTGCCCCAAGATATAATACCATATCTTAGGACAGGTGCAACAAGACCATGATAAGCAGCTAATACGGCATCTTTATTAACAATTTTGGAAAGTTTGTACAGAGCAAATGAAGACTTATTAATTCTTTTGCAGACATATTCTAAATCTGTTTTCCATGTCAGTTTATTAGTCCAGTCAAATTAGCTCTGAACCTTGCAAAAATTCCTAACTCTGATTTTTTTCTTGAATCGTGTATTTGACCTTAGCTCTTCTAATAGTAACAAAAAATTAAACATTTTCCAGAACCGGATCACGGTAAAAAAAACAAAAACGCGTTTATTTTAATAAAAACTCGGAAAAAAATATTAACTCGAAAATGTTAGTTACAATATGTCGAGAATAGGTAAAGCTAATTCTTTTCTTCAAAATTAAACATTTCCAACCCCGGGATTTTCGAAAAATTTAAAAAATCAAAATTTTTGAATTGTACTTCAAGCAAAAATATTAACTCCGATTTTTTTTCATAAAATTATTTAATTAAATACCGTAGTACTCTAGGCAACAAAATTAAACAATTTCTGTTAACGGAAGATATTAATACCTGTTTTTTTGAAATAGCGGCTGAGGCAAAAATGTAACTCAAATAAATTTAGGTTAACTTTAATTTATGGACCATGTCTTACTTAATTACAAGAAAATTAAACACATCCAAACAAATCGTTACGATTTTTTAAACAATTAAAGATTGATATTATCTTCCTAATGCGGCCCTGTTGTTTCAAACCCATTTGTCAGATTGGACCGCATTGAGCACATTTTATCACAATATATGTTCAGTCAGAATTTTAATAACTCTATAAAAAATCATCTTGTTCTACAAAATGTGTATCGAAAATATGTTACCTACCTACCTATTGTGTTTTGTTTAGAGTCATAAGTTTATGGATTGCAGACGAGTCTTTCCAGGTGACATCTAATGTCAGATATGAGTGTTTTGTTTAACATGATCAACTTCTATGAACAAGACTTCTAAATTAACTGCAGTCATACGTATAAACAGACATTTTGTTGACCGTCTTCCGTCTTTCTGTATTATTAGGAAACGCAGCCTTATCCTGAGCTGCTATTAGAATTAATGCATTAAAATTGCATTTTGTTGCTAATGCACAAAAAACGGTCAACTTGGAATAATGACCATATTTGGAATGAGTTTTATGAAAACATACCTTTAATCCCGTAGTCCCCGTGTGCCATATCCCCGTCACGGGGACAGCGGGACGTGATTAAATTTATTTCCCGTTGTATCATTGTGTTTGTGTATAACGTACATTCGGCTAACGGGGAAAACGGGAAGTAAATCTTATTTCTGGGTGGTTAAAAAAAAAAAACCACGAAGGTGATGGCGGAGTCTATTCGCTCGATTCGCTTGCTCACTTGACCTCGCCATCCCCTTCTAACCTAACCTGTCCGAGTTGGGGTGCCCCAAATCCCGAGCTCGCTTCGCTCGCTCTTGCACCAACATTATTTGCAAAGTATATTTAATCATTATAATAAATTAACGGGGACAACGGGAATATACTAAAACATATATTCACGTTGAATACCCGTTGAATATACTAAAACATGTATTACCTATATGAAAAGAATTCATAGACTTACTAGACGATCTGATGAATACATACTTGTCAAGGTGGCGGATATTATAAAAACAAACAGTTTAATACCGCTCAAGCACTGTCAGCACACCGGTGTACCGCGAGATTTTTGCGATTTAATATTTATTATTACTATTACGTAAGATTTATTACATAATTTGGAATTTCCACATGTCAGTGCTTAAACGGTTAACCGTCATATAGTATCGGCAGTAGATTTTTTTTTAAGGATTGGTAATCTTCAAATGATGGAAATTCTTCCGCTCTGGATGGAGCGCAAGGGAGTGTCAGACTCTTACTGGTTAAAACCCATTCGTATTCCTTCTATTGCCCTTTGCGTTCCAGGGCCGCTGTAATTCTTTCGAACAAATTCCGCAACCCTGGCAGGCTCTGGCCCTAGCGGGCCCCGTCGTCTTTGCTGACAGCTCTTGCCGGCGCGCGTGGAACACAACGCGCAGTCGACTCAGAACTGTTCTGATCGTATGATAAGCTACCCATTGCTCGCCTGCTATTGATGCCTGCGGTCCGCAGGCTTCCTACGTGGTTGCACACTTGGCAGAGGAAGCATCTCAGAGGTCTGGGTTCCAGCAGTTTGACCTGCGCAGAAACCCAACCCACCAGGAGCGTTCGGCCCTCCGATATTATCTTAGCCACCGACACAGGGCAGCTTACCACAACGGTTCGCATGCCCGTGTGGTCAGGACGTATGGTGCTTGCCTACACCTCCTCAGAGAAACCCCCCGTCCTGACGACGGCGGCCACCACCTTCTCCTCCATGACAGAGTCATCCAGGCTCAGAATGCGCATGTCCATGCACTTCGCGGGCCTTGACACTCGGCCATCGTCCGCATTTGGCACCTCCTGTAAGCCAGCTTCTTGGAACCCGGCCAGGTCTGCTCGGAGCTTCGCGTTCTCATTTTGGAGAAGCTCCGTGGAGGCCACCAAGCGGGTGACCTCCGCCCGCAGCTTGGACATTTCGTCCGACGGAGGCCCACCACAATTAGCCTCAGCCGCCAGAGTGGAAACCAACGCCACACTTATGGCCTTGTTTTTAGAGGCCTGCGTCCTCTTCAAGGCCACATAGCGGACCGCAGCCTCCACGACCTCCGCAAACCTGATCTTACGCTCCTTATCGGAACCGCCAGCGATATCCGGTTCACCGCCGGAAGAAGCCGAAGGGATAGCCCTTCGACCGGTCGCTCCTGGGTGGCGCCCCTCCCTGGCAAGCTTAGCGGCTCGCTGGGCTGTCTCCTGGGAGGCGAGCACCATCCACTTGCTTCCTTCTCGGCTTTACCTCGCCTACTGGTGGGGATTTTTCGGGCCAGAGGCCAACTCTTTGTTGGAGGACGAACCCTGGTCATCCTCTAGTCTGGGCCGCCTACGGAAGAGCCCGGAGTTCTCCGCAGCAGCCCCCACTCCCTAATGACGAGAGCTCGCTGAGCTGATGCCAGATGCAGAGTATTGCAGAGTCGTCAGAGTCTAACCCCGCACCTGCACGACGCTCAAACGACTTCCAAAACTGGGCGCCTAGACCAGTGCCATATGCTGCGGCAGGTTATACAGAAGACCGAAGAGTCTAATCTGCCCCTTTGCCTAGCGTTTGTGGACTACGAGAAAGCCTTCTATTCGATCGAGGCTTGGGCTGTGCTGCAGTCTCTCCAACGGTGCCAGATCGACTGTCGTTACATCGAGGTGCCTAAGTGTTTGTACAAAAACGCCACCATGTCAGTACGACTTCAGGATCAGACTTCGAAACCTATCCTCCAGCAGCGGG
The DNA here is from genome assembly GCA_947386135.1 of Melanchra persicariae. NCBI lineage: Eukaryota > Metazoa > Arthropoda > Insecta > Lepidoptera > Noctuidae > Melanchra > Melanchra persicariae. Next base: position 34,620,858 of record OX376643.1, read on the forward strand.
ATGTGAGGCAGGGAGACGTCATTTCTCCGAAACTGTTCACGGCCGCAATGGAGGATGTCTTCAAGGTTTTGGACTGGAGAAGGCTAGGCAGTAATGTCAATGGCGAGTACATCACTCACCTTCGATTTGCCGACGTTATAGTCGTCATGGCTAAGACCATGGAGGACCTCAGTACAATGCTCGATGACATCAGTAGAGCTTCCGAAAGAGTGGGTCTTAAAATGAACATGGACAAAACCAAGGTAATGGTATATATAGCACCCACTCCTATCAAGATCGGAGGCTGGAGGGACAAACGGTCCAGTTAGGTAGGGCTAACTTCGAGAAAGGGGTCAACCGTCGAATCCGACTCGGTTGGGTTGCGTTCGGGAAGTTGCGTGATATCTTCTCGTCTCACATACCACAGTGTCTCAAGACGAAAGACTATGACAAGTGCCTGTTGCCAGTGATGACTTATGGAACTGAAACGTGGTCGCTCACAATGGGTCTTATCAGAAGGCTTAAAGTCACCCAAAGTGCAATAGAGAGGGCAATGTTCGGGGTTTCCTTGCGTGATCAAATCAGGAATTATGAAATCCGCAAAAGAGAACCAAGGTAACCGACATAGCCCGAAGGATCGCCAAGCTGAAGTAGCAGTGGGCAGGGCACATTGCTCGCAGAACAGATGGTCGATGGGGCCGAAAAGAGAGTGGCAACCGCGTACCGGAAGACGCAGCGTTCGAAGGCCTCCCACAAGATGTACCGACGGCCCGGTGAGGGTCGCTGGTAGCTGATGGATGCGAGACGCATAGGACCGGTTTTTGTGGCGACACTTGGGGAGGCCTTTGTCCAGCAGTGGACGTCTTTCGGCTGAGATGATGATGATGATGCAATTTGATGTGTTTTGCTAAAGTTGCATGAGTTTAGACGACAGAGTAGTTTGTGAAACTGTGCATAACAAAGTTTCAAAATGTATTTTTTTTTAATATTTCATCACAATAATTATGAATTCTTATACAATAATAAACCTCGTTTGACCCTCGTTTGTAATCTCGTTCTAGTTTTTTTAATAATTTCAGGTAAGTTTGTAACAGTTTCATAAACTACTAATAAAACATCAATGCAGCTCTTTCGTCTTTGCTGAAATAAGACGATTTTGTGAAAAATACCAATTTGCTGCAATCATTCCAAGATATATTAAAAAATGGGTTAGTTGCACCATTTCTAACTCAAGAATGATCTTTTTTTATTTTCCTTCACCCTAAATAGCAGAATAAATATTTTAAAAAATTGGAAGAATTCACGAAAACCAAGTTACGAGCAAAATTCATTTTCTCATGCATTTTGTACTCTGACTGATTCTGACACATGAAAGAAACAAAACACGGATGAGCCAATTGTAATAGTTGAACTTAACTGAGTGCGGCAAAAAAATGCCACTTTATTAACAATTAAAGATATAGGTAATAAATAACGTCTGATTTGTTTAATTTTGATAAATTATGGTTTGTGTTTGTACATTTTCCATTATTAAACAACTATCAGGAGAGTTACATTTTTGCCTGAAAACTTATATGACAATTTCTTATATCTCGGAACCCCGAGTTAGTATTGTTTTAATTTTCTTAATATAAATAAACATGTTGATTAAAATACATTTAGCATTATTTTCGTCAAGTTAATATTTTTGCTTGAAGTACAAAGTCAAAAAATAACATTCTTTAAAAAAAAGTATAGTTCCGTGGATAAAAAACGTTTAATTTTCTTACCTACTTGTACAGCTCAAACAGTTCTACAAATGTCCCAAACTAACATGCCAGTTAATATTTTTTCCCAACGAGTTATTATGAAATTAAATGTTTTGCTAAAAAAAACGAACATCCGGGGGTTAACTTTTCGCGGGATACATTTAGACATACTTCTCTGCTTATACTCTACACATTAATGGCAAAAAATCGGAGTTAAGAATTAATGCTAAGTTTGCCTTATTTTCGGCGTAATTTGACCGGACTATATTATCAAGGTGAATTCCTAGAAACTTTGTATCTGACACTGGATGATGTACTATTTCGCCTTGGTAACTAACGTTAGTATTTGTCAGTTGTTTTCTCTGGTGAAAGTGTATAATTTTCGTTTTGTCCATATTTATTTTCAGATTAGTATCGGTTAACCATTGTATTATTGTATTTAATGTTTGGTTAATAACGTGTTCGTAATCATTTTCTTTGTCGCTTTTTATTATGACTGTGCTATCATCTGCAAATAGTACCATTGGTTGATTAATATGGTTCGGAAGATCATTGATTTATATCAAGAACAATAAAGGGCCCAGGACACTCCCTTGAATTGAGCGAGTGGAATTTGAATTAAGGCATGTAGAAAAACAAACGTGTCGAATTTCTTCGAAACACAGTTTTCAGTGCAATCAATGCACTGGAAAAACAAAGCATCAGCTGTGGACGTCCTTCAGATGGTTTCTAAGAGCTAACTGATTTGCAAACCTTGTGTAACAGACCTGGCAACCCCAGGGATACTCCTTCCAGATGTTAATTTTCGTGTGAGCATTGGTCCCAATTGTTTCTGGGTGCGTGTTGATGTAGTTAGCATTATGAGATTTTATATTGCAGACCGGACAGTATTCACTGAAAGGTGAAATCAGGAACTAACATTAGAGATTTTTAAGATTTTAAGACTGAAGATTTATAAAGCCTGTATTCTCTTAACCCTTTAACCGACAAGTTTCCAAACCAATGAATTAGCACTTACTACCGTGTCAGAAAATGTTTTATCAGTACCTACTTACATACAGTAGAAAGATTTTTAAATCTTTAGGTAGGTACTATTTATTTAAAGTAGATAAGTAATACAATAATTACATTAGTATTGTATCTGTGTAAACCAAAGGCAGATCGCAGATAATTGTTTTCACTTTCTAACATTATTTCTCATTCCCTAATGAAAAACATTTTATCAATCATAAAATGTAAAATCCGCGGGTAAACCCGCGCGCTGGCGTTAACTTGCTGGAAACACTCTTTTGACACACTATCACGCATGGACTGGAACAATTTGGCAACACGCGTTGTTGCCAAATTGCGTCTTGAATGGCAACGTCGCATCGCCGCGTCCGTCACTCGATGGTAACCTTGGCGCTTGTTCGAAGTTTTTAACAGCGCCATCTACTAAAAATGTTAACCGCACGTAAACTCGTAACACAACAGCAACGAACTTTTTCTCGGTGGTTCTATAAATTTCTGTCAAATGGGGCGATTCAGGTCACTCACACATTCTTGAACTCACCCTGCTTGACTTTCGGTAAGCTAAAATTTTCCTAAGAGCCTGGAGTTTTTGCTGTCCTAAGGACTTCCACGACAGGTAAAGGAGCAGGTACGTCCATCAATTGCTCTATTTCTGGTCCAGGTTCATTGTCAAGCATACGTAGCTCTTCATAATCTGGCACAAAGGGCTCAGGGGTCCATGGGGGAGGTAGTTGTTGCGTCCAACCATTTTGTAGAAAAATCCTAAATATTTGGCCTAAGAGAGGTCAGGTAATACACTGCACTGACTGTTCAACAAGGAAGCAGCTGGACCTCATTAGACATGACATGAACGCGTAGCTAGACGCACGCAGTACATACAGCCTGTACTGGCCTTAAAAATATAAACCCCTTCTATAATATGTACATAACTTATCCAGGGCATAATTACTTGAATTAGAATTGATTACAGCAGGTTTTGCCAGTTGCGCGAGTGCCTATATTTACAAAGACAACATAAACTAGTCTACTTACGACCAACTGCTTTGCAGTTTGGCAGATTTTTATGTTAAAACAAGTTCTGTTAAATAATAATAATAATATAATAATAATTTATTCAAACATAAACGTTCACAAAAAATATTAAGTCAACAGTAATAATATTTTCCATACAATTATAGTGCCTAAAAATAAACTTAAAAATATTAGTAGTATAGGTGCAAGTAATGGTGGTTCGGAATTGCAATGTTAGGTAGCGACCCGCCCGATCTAGGTTAATAAAAACCTGTGTTTCGGGCCATCACTTTACAAACCAATAAACAAGGAACAAAAGATACACTGTAACTTTATATAAAACAATAAAATTATCTATTTTAAACAACTACGAGAAAAAGCTTAATAGTACATTAATACCTAAATCTAGGCCTATGTAATAATACTAAAGTAAACACGAGGGGATCAAATATCTTCATGCCAAAATTTCTAGAAATTTTTCCGTGTCTGCGTAATTGAGTGTTTCTAAATATTCTGACAACATTTTGCTACATTTTTATACCTTACACTATAGAAGCTTAGCTCCTTGTTAAGCCTATTATATAGAAAAGGTCCTAAGAATACATAAAAACGACTGACAAACACATGTTTAGTTTGGGCTTTATGCAAACCGAGTCCTTTCTTCTCCCGTCAAAAGGTACAGGGTCAAAAGGAAGTGCAGTGTGCTGGTGTAGTACTGTGCTTAAAATAAATGATTGCCGCACAGTAAGCACACTACATGCTATGTAGAGTTGTTGCGTAGGAAATCTAAAAGGGCGAAAGGTAGCAACCTTTAGAATAGCTCTTTGAGCACGCTCTAAGGGGAGTAAAATAGTTTTTGCCGCACCACCCCAAGAAGTTATGCAATATGTAAGAATGGATTGACACAAAGCCAAATAGACCTGTTTAATTAATTTATAGTCGGCTATGTTCCGTAAATTCTTAAAAACATATATTAATTTGCGCACTCTTGTACAGAGAAATTCGATATGTTTACGGAAATTTAGATTTGAGTCAATGGTGACACCTAGATATTTTAAATGGTCAGCTTTAGCTAAAGTGGGGCAAGAAATATTAAATAATAACTGCTGAATTTGTCGCAAAATTTCCTATCGACCCAAGGGTAGTTGTCATGTTGATATTCTGCCATAAAAAATGCCGCCCCTTAAGACGAACAATATTCAACATGACAACGCCCAGAAATTGGAAAGAAAATATTACTGTATATAAAAATAAATAAAATACTATTACATTCTGATGTAATAGATAAGTACCTGTTATAATTGTATGATGTGATAATTTCTTACGCTAAATTGAATAGCAAATAAGTCAACGTCTCACCTGATGTAAAGTGTTTGCCGCTGCCTAATTGCATCTGATGCATTCCTGGAGCTTACCCTAACTACAACTTCTAATAATTAAAAATACGTATGCGAGTGGAATTTGAATTAAGGCATGTAGAAAAACAAACGTGTCGAATTTCTTCGAAACACGGTTTCCAGTGCAATCAATGCACTGGAAAAACAAAGCATCAGCTGTGGACGTCCTTCAGATGGTTTCTAAGCACTAACTGATTTGCAAACCTTGTGTTACAGACCTGGCAACCCCAGGGATACTTTTTCCAGCTGTTAATTTTCGTGTGAGCATTGGTCCCAATTGTTTCTGGGTGCGTGTTGATGTAATTAGCATTATGAGATTTTATATTGCAGACCGGACAGCATTCACTGAAAGGTGAAATCAGGAACTAATATGAAAGATTTTTAAGATTTTAAGACTGAAGATTTATAAAGTCTGTATTCTCTTAACCCTTTAACCGACAAGTTTCCAAACCAATGAATTAGCACTTACTACCGTGTCAGAAAATGTTTTTTCAGTACCTACTTACATACAGTAGAAAGAGTTTTAAATCTTTAGGTAGGTACTATTTATTTAAAGTAGATAAGTAATACAATAATTACATTAGTATTGTATCTGTGTAAACCAAAGGCAGATCGCAGATAATTGTTTTCACTTTCTAACATTATTTCTCATTCCCTAATGAAAAACATTTTATCAATCATAAAATGTAAAATCCGCGGGTAAACCCGCGCGCCGGCGCTAACTTGCTAGAAACACAATTTTGACACACTATCACGCATGGACTGGAACAATTTGGCAACACGCGTTGTTGCCAAATTGCGTCTTGAATGGCAACGTCGCATCGTCGCGTCCGTCACTCGATGGTAACCTTGGCGCTTGTTCGAATTTTTTAACAGCGCCATCTACTAAAAATGTTAACCGCACGTAAACTCGTAACACAACAGCAACGAACTTTTTCTCGGTGGTTCTATATATTTCTGTCAGATGGGGCGATTCAGGTCACTCACACATTCTTGAACTCACCCTGCTTGACTTTCGGTAAGCTAAAATTTTCCTAAGAGCCTGGAGTTTTTGCTGTCCTAAGGACTTCCACGACAGGTAAAGGAGCAGGTACGTCCATCAATTGCTCTATTTCTGGTCCAGGTTCATTGTCAAGCATACGTAGCTCTTCATAATCTGGCACAAAGGGCTCAGGGGTCCATGGGGGAGGTAGTTGTTGCGTCCAACCATTTTGTAGAAAAATCCTAAATATTTGGCCTAAGAGAGGTCAGGTAATACACTGCACTGACTGTTCAACAAGGAAGCAGCTGGACCTCATTAGACATGACATGAACGCGTAGCTAGACGCACGCATTACATACAGCCTGTACTGGCCTTAAAAATATAAACCCCTTCTATAATATGTACATAACTTATCCAGGGCATAATAACTTGAATTAGAATTGATTACAGCAGGTTTTGCCAGTTGCGCGAGTGCCTATATTTACAAAGACAACATAAACTGGTCTACTTACGACCAACTGCTTTGCAGTTTGGCAGATTTTTATGTTAAAACAAGTTCGGTTAAATATTAAATAATAACTGCTAAATTTGTCGCAAAATTTCCTGTCGACCCAAGAGTAGTTGTCATGTTGATATTCTGCCATAAAAAAATACCGCCCCTAAAAACCAACAATATACAACATGACAACGCCCAGAAATTGGAAAGAAAATATTACTGTTTATAAAAATAAATACTATTACATTCTGATGCAATAGATAAGTACCTGTTATAATTGTATGATATGAAAATTTCTTACGCTAAATTGAATAGCAAATAAGTCAACGTCCCACCTGATGTAAAGTGTTTGCCGCTGCCTAATTGCATCTGGTGCATTCCTGGAGCTTACCCTAACTACAACTTCTAATAATTAAAAATACGTATGCGAGTGGAATTTGAATTAAGGCATGTAGAAAAACAAACGTGTCGAATTTCTTCGAAACATGGTTTCCAGTGCAATCAATGCACTGGAAAAACAGCATCAGCCGTGGACGTCCTTCAAATGGTTTCTAAGCACTAACTGATTTGCAAACCTTGTGTTACAGACCTGGCAACCCCAGGGATACTTTTTCCAGCTGTTAATTTTCGTGTGAGCATTGGTCCCAATTGTTTCTGGGTGCGTGTTGATGTAGTTAGCATTATGAGATTTTATATTGCAGACCGGACAGTATTCACTGAAAGGTGAAATCAGGAACTAACATTAGAGATTTTTAAGATTTTAAGACTGAAGATTTATAAAGCCTGTATTCTTTTAACCATTTAACCGACAAGTTTCCAAACCAATGAATTAGCACTTACTACCGTGTCAGAAAATGTTTTATCAGTACCTACTTACATACAGTAGAAAGATTTTTAAATCTTTAGGTAGGTACTATTTATTTAAAGTAGATAAGTAATACAATAATTACATTAGTATTGTATCTGTGTAAACCAAAGGCAGATCGCATATAATTGTTTTCACTTTCTAACATTATTTCTCATTCCCTAATGAAAAACATTTTATTAATCATAAAATGTAAAATCCGCGGGTAAACCCGCGCGCCGGCGCTAACTTGCTAGAAACACTATTTTGACACACTATCACGCATGGACTGGAACAATTTGGCAACACGCGTTGTTGCCAAATTGCGTCTTGAATGGCAACGTCGCATCGCCGCGTCCGTCACTCGATGGTAACCTTGGCGCTTGTTCGAATTTTTTAACAGCGCCATCTACTAAAAATGTTAACCGCACGTAAACTCGTAACACAACAGCAACGAACTTTTTCTCGATGGTTCTATATGACGGCGCGCAGCTAAATTAAAAGTAAAGCCAAGATTTAAGATGAGAGACTGATTGTGTTATTTGGTTGAATAGTAATTATTGTTAAATTCAAAATTAAAATGGTGATTTATTTCAATTGGTCGAATATAAATGGCGATTTATAAAATATGAGCGGGTAACCCCGAATAGGGTAGCAAGTTTGCGTCTACGCCGTGACAGCTGGCATTCTTTTGACAGACAGCGTACGAAGTGCACGCGTGCTAACCTATTGGCTCGTAATCTAGTTTCATCTTGTGTTTGCCCGTATGTTTTGTTTACAAATGTAATCGAATGAAACGAGGGACTGTTAAGAATCACAAACGTGCTATTATTTCAACGTTTCTTCTACAACACGCCCATGATGGATGACTATCACAAAGATCGCTCCGCTGCCCATTCTGATATTCCGTCATCAGGCGTGGGATGTAACCCACATGGCCCACAAGGAAATTCGTGACAATACTAGTGAAATACGAGGCGTTACGTTTTGAAATGCAAAACACATAGTGACAGTGATAGTGAAAATTGCGGTTCTTTTTGAAACGCGTACGCTAATCCAGAAGTTAAAAATTCAATGTGTGCCGTGAAGTGCCCTGAAATTTGATCCGTTAAACCCAAGTTTGACGCCCGATCATAGTGCGGTATCACGGTGGTATGTTGCGTCGAGGATGCAGTATTGTGCAGTGCAGCTTATTTTTGACCATTAGTAAGGCGCTGAAAAGCTTCGTGCCTTCATGCCTGTCGTAGATAACCTATCTGGGTTCAACGTAGGAAAAATTCAAGGAAAATTACGAGGTCAAGATTTCTTTTTTTCGAGTTTTATGCGACTACCCTCATCAACCTGAACAATGGAAAACCAGTCTAAAACGGAGGCAAGCAACTTCACAGCAACTGGCCAGGTCAAGGAGAAGTGTGTGGGGATATTCACGACAATCTGGTGAGCCATTTTCGTTTAGTTATTGCTGTGGAGGTGAGGTGCTAGTTAGTTAACATTTTTCTGTTTGTTTACGGGTGAACATTTTTATGCTGTGGAGACTGACTCACAGAGGGTTACGGTCTCATGATTGACGACTATCGATATTTGACAGTTGACTTGTCGTTTTATTGCTCTACGCTAAAGTGAGGTTGTTATTGTCGTGTTGGCTATCGCTTTAGTGTAGTAGTAGTTTAAGCGCTATAGCTTTGACGTTGACTGGTTAAGCGATGCTCTATATAATGCTCATGAAGCGATATTATTTTGCTATCGCTACTTGAGTAATAGACTTGATTGTTTAGTGTTATTGTTGTTGGGACTATAGTGGCGTAAATACCTCCATGGGACAATAAAGCGCTATAGTCTCAATACCGTACCCACCTAACGCTTTTTCTGAAAACTGTGTTATTCGCAAAAGCCATGTTTTGATTTATCATTACCTTCCATTGCCCGGGCTTTGCCCACTGCTGGGCGTGGGCCTCTTTTCTTGTGCCAATGTTTTGTTTAGTTTTCGATTTATTGACTTTATTTATTGACTTCTACTACTACCTGAAAGCTCTATTTTCAGCCACAGCTTTGATAGAACTTGTACTCTCGTAGTGTTTCTCAGTTTTCAGATATCGTATTACGGTGGATGAAGTTAGCAAGAGGCTAGCGGTTCGCATGCTGCTATAACTGCTGAGCAGCTGCAACTTCTGAGCAGTTCTGAGCGTGACAAACCAAAGGTCAACAACCAGTTTGCAGACTGCAGTAGCCGAGCATCTTGTCAACATCTGTGGGGTGTAAAAACGTTCAAAGCTGTCTGGAACTGGGTGAGTCGCTCCCATTTTATTTGTTTTGTGAGTTTAAAAGTTTCCAAATTCTTCATATGTATTCAGTGGTTGGTTTGATAGTGCAAGGTTATTTTGACACACTTAATACAAAGCGAGTACTTAGTTTTCCCATTGGCGGTAATAGTTTCAACATTTTGTTCAGTGCGAAACTTTAGAATGAGATAGTGCATGGCAAGGTTGCCATAAGGTCATGTTCCGACTTAGACGTTTTTGGTGAAAAATTGGACCCAGGCTTATGTACTAACGTGTCGGCGACAGTTTTCCTTACATACGTTTACATTTACGTACGTTTTCCAACAGTTAGTTATTTCGATAGTAAGTAAACCATCATGAACAGCAACTTGATTTTAATGACAATGATTAAAGGTTTACAGGCATAGAGAAATCATGCAATTAAAATTTCTATATAGATTTTTCGATTCTCACTACTGGTTTGCCTACCCGGTATGTGAGTTAATACGGGTGAGATTGAAATAAGATTTATTAATTCAAATTGAACAGTGCTGTTATGACCGTGATGTTCGTAGATTAACGTAGAGTAATTCGTGAACGTAGCTCCTTCACATGAACGTTTGACGCAAACATTGTATCTTTTTGGAGGCTCCAATGTGCATAGCTTATCGGTCTGTTTTAAAATCTCTTTATGGGGAAGAAGACACCCGAGGCAAAGTACCAATAGATGTTGTGAAGTAGATGACGAGTTAGTGGCAATTTAGTTTATGTGAACAGGTTCTGAGTTCTGTGTGTCAGTGACTGTACTAGAGTATCGTAGCAGTATCCCAGAGTGATACAGACGAAGAAATCTGTAACAGGGTTGCGGTAGTTCTTTGTCGTACAAAATAAAACTTACTTGATATTATTCCCATGGGGAAGAGCGAGTGTAGTAATTGTGTTGTGTTGAGCTATGATATGATAGCTGTTGACTGTGATGAGATACCTGGTCTTTGATTTTCTTTATTCAAATTATTGTGAGTTTGGTGACTTTTACCGGTTTTTGGACTTGGTAATCACGAATCTTGAATCAAACCGCATTTGTTTCAATTAGGTCATATACAGCCGCTCTTGAACTCTCAAACGGCTAACTGACTGACCAACACTAGTTTGTAGACAATTGCCGTAGAATTCAACGACAGCAAATAATGCGTCAAAAATGTTAGACTTCATCTGTAGAGCGTTTGATTTAAGAAACTGCGAGACCCATAATTGATGTTTGGTTATGTAGGTACTGGAGTCGATTAGATGAGGTCCCTGAGATTTCATAACAGGGTTTAAAACGACGCGTGGTATAAGGTAAAGCTCAATTTGATTGTACATAAGCAGCTAAAGATTTAGTTTTCTGTTAACGATTTCATGTTATTAGAAGATTATGCGTGAAACCAGATTAGGTACGTAAAATCTTGAATTAAACGGTCCATTTAAGGATCATCGAAGGATCATCGAAGGGTTATTTACCTAGATAGATACCGACTAAAGGCGCTTAACTCTTCATGATTGTGCAAGATTGAGGAAGATTCCCGATCACCAAGTATTCTCGTGTATTAGATGTCTTAGTCGAAGACAATGATGATAAAACGAAATCTTGTTAAGAATAGCTTGTCTACTCATACTCGAAGCTCTTGAACGCACCTCAGGTGGTGCCAATGGGTCTGACCGCACCCTATGAGTAACAAACACGTGGCGATAGGCATTTACTGTAAGTATGCACATGATCGAATACGACCTATGCCAGATTGCTACGTTCCATTGGAGCTGAACGTACATAGGTTTGAAGGCCTACTAATAGTGTAGAGTCAGAATGTGCCGATAACGGCGCAGGTGAGTTGTGCAGCTGGATTTACTTTTTTACTGTGAAGGCCTTTGCTAATATTAACCATTGGTCACAATAGCCTGTGTGGCAGTAGCCTGTGTGGCACCAGCCTGTGTGGCAATAGCCTGTGTGGCAATAGCCTGTGTGGCACTAGCCTGTGTGGCACCAGCCTGTGTGGCAATAGCCTGTGTGGCACCAGCCTGTGTGGCAATAGCCTGTGTGGCAATAGCCTGTGTGGCAATAGCCTGTGTGGCAATAGCCTGTGTGGCAATAGCCTGTGTGGCAATAGCCTGTGTGGCAATAGCCTGTGTGGCAAGAGCCTGTGTGGCAAGAGCCTGTGTGGCAAGAGCCTGTGTGGCAATAGCCTGTGTGGCAAGATCCTGTGTGGCAAGAGCCTGTGTGGCAATAGCCTGTGTGGCACCAGCCTGTGTGGCACCAGCCTGTGTGGCGATAGCCTGTGTGGCAATAGCCTGTGTGGCATTAGCCTGTGTGGCACTAGCCTGTGTGGCACTAGCCTGTGTGGCACCAGCCTGTGTGGCAATAGCCTGTGTGGCACCAGCCTGTGTGGCAATAGCCTGTGTGGCAATAACCTGTGTGGCGCAAGCCTGTGTGGCACTAGCCTGTGTGGCACCAGTTTGTTTGGTACTAGCCTGTGTGGCATCAGCCTGTGTGGCATTAGCCTGTGTGGTACCAGCCTGTGTGGTAATAGCCTTTGTGGCATTAGCTTGTGTGGCACCAGTCTGTGTGGCACCAGCCTGTGTGGCAATAGCCTATGTGGCAATAGCCTATGTGGCTCCAGCCTGTGTGGCAATAGCCAGTGTGGCGTTGACTGGCCTGTGTGGCGTTGACTAGCCTGTGTGGCATTGACTAGTCTGAGTAGCATTGACTGACCTGTGTGGCATTGACTAGTCTGAGTAGCATTGGCTGACCTGTGTGGCATTGACTAGACTGTGTGGCATTGATTCGCTTGTGTGGCATTGACTAGCCTGTGTGGCATTGACTGACCTGTGTGGCATTGACTAGACTGTGTGGCATTGATTCGCTTGTGTGGCATTGATTAGCCTGTGTGGCATTGACTAGCCTGTGTGGCACTGACTAGCCTGTGTGGTATTGACGAGCCTGTGTGGCGCCAACCAAACTGTATGACATCGAACAGCTTGGTTGGCACTAACTTGCTGTGGTGGCACTGAGATGTGTTATCTGAGATATTTGGTTATCACTAGTATTGAAAATGATAAATAATCAGATTTAGGTGCCTTATAAGTATTGCTTTAAATATGAGTCAGGGTGACCGAGTGGAGAATAATGTTAATCATTGTGTCTTTCTGTTTGACCGTCGATAGTGAAGATGAGAGCAATACACACGAGGACGTGTGAAGATGCAGGACGGCCGTGACGGCGCGCAGCTAAATTAAAAGTAAAGCCAAGATTTAAGATGAGAGACTGATTGTGTTATTTGGTTGAATAGTAATTATTGTTAAATTCAAAATTAAAATGGTGATTTATTTCAATTGGTCGAATATAAATGGCGATTTATAAAATATGAGCGGGTAACCCCGAATAGGGTAGCAAGTTTGCGTCTACGCCGTGACAGCTGGCATTCTTTTGACAGACAGCGTACGAAGTGCACGCGTGCTAACCTATTGGCTCGTAATCTAGTTTCATCTTGTGTTTGCCCGTATATTTTGTTTACAAATGTAATCGAATGAAACGAGGGACTGTTAAGAATCACAAACGTGCTATTATTTCAACGTTTCTTCTACAACACGCCCATGATGGATGACTATCACAAAGATCGCTCCGCTGCCCATTCTGATATTCCGTCATATATATTTCTGTCAGATGGGGCGATTCAGGTCACTCACACATTCTTGAACTCACCCTGCTTGACTTTCGGTAAGCTAAAATTTTCCTAAGAGCCTGGAGTTTTTGCTGTCCTAAGGACTTCCACGACAGGTAAAGGAGCAGGTACGTCCATCAATTGCTCTATTTCTGGTCCAGGTTCATTGTCAAGCATACGTAGCTCTTCATAATCTGGCACAAAGGGCTCAGGGGTCCATGGGGCAGGTAGTTGTTGCGTCCAACCATTTTGTAAAAAAATCCTAAATATTTGGCCTAAGAGAGGTCAGGTAATATACTGCACTGACTGTTCAACAAGGAAGCAGCTGGACCTCATTGGACATGACATGAACGCGTAGCTAGACGCACGCAGTACATACAGCCTGTACTGGCCTTAAAAATATAAACCCCTTCTATAATATGTACATAACTTATCCAGGGCATAATAACTTGAATTAGAATTGATTACAGCAGGTTTTGCCAGTTGCGCGAGTGCCTATATTTACAAAGACAACATAAACTGGTCTACTTACGACCAACTGCTTTGCAGTTTGGCAGATTTTTATGTTAAAACAAGTTCGGTTAAATATTAAATAATAACTGCTAAATTTGTCGCAAAATTTCCTATCGACCCAAGAGTAGTTGTCATGTTGATATTCTGCCATAAAAAAATACCGCCCCCTAAAAACCAACAATATACAACATGACAACGCCCAGAAATTGGAAAGAAAATATTACTGTTTATAAAAATAAATACTATTACATTCTGATGTAATAGATAAGTACCTGTTATAATTGTATGATATGATAATTTCTTACGCTAAATTGAATAGCAAATAAGTCAACGTCCCACCTGATGTAAAGTGTTTGCCGCTGCCTAATTGCATCTGGTGCATTCCTGGAGCTTACCCTAACTACAACTTCTAATAATTAAAAATACGTATGCGAGTGGAATTTGAATTAAGGCATGTAGAAAAACAAACTTGTCGAATTTCTTCGAAACACGGTTTCCAGGGCAATCAATGCACTGGAAAAACAAAGCATCAGCTGTGGACGTCCTTCAGATGGTTTCTAAGCACTAACTGATTTGCAAACCTTGTGTTACAGACCTGGCAACCCCAGGGATACTCCTTCCAGCTGTTAATTTTCGTGTGAGCATTGGTCCCAATTGTTTCTGGGTGCGTGTTGATGTAGTTAGCATTATGAGATTTTATATTGCAGACCGGACAGTATTCACTGAAAGGTGAAATCAGGAACTAATATGAGAGATTTTTAAGATTTTAAGACTGAAGATTTAAAAAGCCTGTATTCTCTTAACCCTTTAACCGACAAGTTTCCAAAATTTCCTATCTACCCAAGGGTAGTTGTCATGTTGATATTCTGCCATTAAAAAATACCGCCCCTTAAGACCAACAATATACAACATGACAACGCCCAGAAATTGGAAAGAAAATATTACTGTTTACAAAAATAAAGCATACGTAGCTCATCATAATTTGGTACAAAGGGCTCAGGGATCCATGGGGGAGGTAGTTGTTCCGTCAAACCATTTTGTAAAAAATTCTTAATTTTTTTCCTACGAGAGGTCAGGTAATACACTGCACTGACTGTTCAACAAGGAAGCAGCTAGACCTCATACAAATAATACTTTTGTTGATTAGTGCTGTTTTCCCATATGGTACATCAATTTCCAATCTTTTTTTGTCACGTAATTGTCTATAGTAGCTTTTAAAAGCAGCCTTATAATAATTCGGATTTAATTTTACAAAAAACATTAAGTTTATAAATGTATAACGAAGGCAGTGTCAGAATCTTTAAGCTTTTAAAGTATGGTTGACAGCTGGTAGTGTTGTCTACATTACACATTGCTCTAATGTATTTTTTTGAGCTCTAAATACAGATTCCTTATCAATTGAGTTGCCCCAAGATATAATACCATATCTTAGGACAGGTGCAACAAGACCATGATAAGCAGCTAATACGGCATCTTTATTAACAATTTTGGAAAGTTTGTACAGAGCAAATGAAGACTTATTAATTCTTTTGCAGACATATTCTAAATCTGTTTTCCATGTCAGTTTATTATCAAGGTGAATTCCTAGAAACTTTGTATCTGACACTGGATGATGTACTATTTCGCCTTGGTAACTAACGTTAGTATTTGTCAGTAGTTTTCTCTGGTGAAAGTGTATAATTTTCGTTTTGTCCATATTTATTTTCAGATTAGTATCGGTTAACCATTGTATTATTGTATTTAATGTTTGGTTAATAACGTGTTCGTAATCATTTTCTTTGTCGCTTTTTATTATGACTGTGCTATCATCTGCAAATAGTACCATTGGTTGATTAATATGGTTCGGAAGATCATTGATTTATATCAAGAACAATAAAGGGCCCAGGACACTCCCTTGAATTGAGCGAGTGGAATTTGAATTAAGGCATGTAGAAAAACAAACGTGTCGAATTTCTTCGAAACACAGTTTTCAGTGCAATCAATGCACTGGAAAAACAAAGCATCAGCTGTGGACGTCCTTCAGATGGTTTCTAAGAGCTAACTGATTTGCAAACCTTGTGTAACAGACCTGGCAACCCCAGGGATACTCCTTCCAGATGTTAATTTTCGTGTGAGCATTGGTCCCAATTGTTTCTGGGTGCGTGTTGATGTAGTTAGCATTATGAGATTTTATATTGCAGACCGGACAGTATTCACTGAAAGGTGAAATCAGGAACTAACATTAGAGATTTTTAAGATTTTAAGACTGAAGATTTATAAAGCCTGTATTCTCTTAACCCTTTAACCGACAAGTTTCCAAACCAATGAATTAGCACTTACTACCGTGTCAGAAAATGTTTTATCAGTACCTACTTACATACAGTAGAAAGATTTTTAAATCTTTAGGTAGGTACTATTTATTTAAAGTAGATAAGTAATACAATAATTACATTAGTATTGTATCTGTGTAAACCAAAGGCAGATCGCAGATAATTGTTTTCACTTTCTAACATTATTTCTCATTCCTTAATGAAAAACATTTTATCAATCATAAAATGTAAAATCCGCGGGTAAACCCGCGCGCCGGCGCTATCTTGCTAGAAACACAAATTTGACACACTATCACGCATGGACTGGAAAAATTTGGCAACACGCGTTGTTGCCAAATTGCGTCTTGAATGGCAACGTCGCATCGCCGCGTCCGTCACTCGATGGTAACCTTGGCGCTTGTTCGAATTTTTTAACAGCGCCATCTACTAAAAATGTTAACCGCACGTAAACTCGTAACACAACAGCAACGAACTTTTTCTCGGTGGTTCTATAAATTTCTGTCAGATGGGGCGATTCAGGTCACTCACACATTCTTGAACTCACCCTGCTTGACTTTCGGTAAGCTAAAATTTTCCTAAGAGCCTGGAGTTTTTGCTGTCCTAAGGACTTCCACGACAGGTAAAGGAGCAGGTACGTCCATCAATTGCTCTATTTCTGGTCCAGGTTCATTGTCAAGCATACGTAGCTCTTCATAATCTGGCACAAAGGGCTCAGGGGTCCATGGGGGAGGTAGTTGTTGCGTCCAACCATTTTGTAAAAAAATCCTAAAAATTTGGCCTAAGAGAGGTCAGGTAATACACTGCACTGACTGTTCAACAAGGAAGCAGCTGGACCTCATTAGACATGACATGAACGCGTAGCTAGACGCACGCAGTATATACAGCCTGTACTGGCCTTAAAAATATAAACCCCTTCTATAATATGTACATAACTTATCCAGGGCATAATTACTTGAATTAGAATT
This sequence comes from Melanchra persicariae, assembly GCA_947386135.1. Taxonomy (NCBI): domain Eukaryota; kingdom Metazoa; phylum Arthropoda; class Insecta; order Lepidoptera; family Noctuidae; genus Melanchra; species Melanchra persicariae. The sequence continues at coordinate 34,638,066 of OX376643.1, forward strand.
GATTACAGCAGGTTTTGCCAGTTGCGCGAGTGCCTATATTTACAAAGACAACATAAACTAGTCTACTTACGACCAACTGCTTTGCAGTTTGGCAGATTTTTATGTTAAAACAAGTTCGGTTAAATATTAAATAATACTTGCTAAATTTGTCGCAAAATTTCCTATCCACCCAAGAGTAGTTGTCATGTTGATATTCTGCCATAAAAAAATACCGCCCCCTAAAAACCAACAATATACAACATGACAACGCCCAGAAATTGGAAAGAAAATATTACTGTTTATAAAAATAAAGCATACGTAGCTCATCATAATTTGGTATAAAGGGCTCAGGGATCCATGGGGGAGGTAGTTGTTCCGTCAAACCATTTTGTAAAAAATTCTTATATTTTTTTCCTAAGAGAGGTCTGGTAATACACTGCACTGACTGTTCAACAAGGAAGCAGCTGGACCTCATTAGACATGACATGAACGCGTAGCTAGACGCACGCAGTACATACAGCCTGTACTGGCCTTAAAAATATAAACCCCTTCTATAATATGTACATAACTTATCCAGGGCATAATTACTTGAATTAGAATTGAATACAGCAGGTTTTGCCAGTTGCGCGAGTGCCTATATTTACAAAGACAACATAAACTAGTCTACTTACGACCAACTGCTTTGCAGTTTGGCAGATTTTTATGTTAAAACAAGTTCTGTTAAATAATAATAATAATATAATAATAATTTATTCAATTATAAACGTTCACAAAAAATATTAAGTCAACAGTTTTCCATACAATTATAGTGCCTAAAAATAAACTTAAAAATATTAGTAGTATAGGTGCAAGTAATGGTGGTTCGGAATTGCAATGTTAGGTAGCGACCCGCCCGATCTAGGTTAATAAAAACCTGTGTTTCGGGCCATCACTTTACAAACCAATAAACAAGGAACAAAAGATACACTGTAACTTTATATAAAACAATAAAATTATCTATTTTAAACAACTACGAGAAAAAGCTTAATAGTACATTAATACCTAAATCTAGGCCTATGTAATAATACTAAAGTAAACACGAGGGGATCAAATATCTTCATGCCAAAATTTCTAGAAATTTTTCCGTGTCTGCGTAATTGAGTGTTTCTAAATATTCTGACAACATTTTGCTACATTTTTATACCTTACACTATAGAAGCTTAGCTCCTTGTTAAGCCTATTATATAGAAAAGGTCCTAAGAATACATAAAAACGACTGACAAACACATGTTTAGTTTGGGCTTTATGCAAACCGAGTCCTTTCTTCTCCCGTCAAAAGGTACAGGGTCAAAAGGAAGTGCAGTGTGCTGGTGTAGTACTGTGCTTAAAATAAATGATTGCCGCACAGTAAGCACACTACATGCTATGTAGAGTTGTTGCGTAGGAAATCTAAAAGGGCGAAAGGTAGCAACCTTTAGAATAGCTCTTTGAGCACGCTCTAAGGGGAGTAAAATAGTTTTTGCCGCACCACCCCAAGAAGTTATGCAATATGTAAGAATGGATTGACACAAAGCCAAATAGACCTGTTTAATTAATTTATAGTCGGCTATGTTCCGTAAATTCTTAAAAACATATATTAATTTGCGCACTCTTGTACAGAGAAATTCGATATGTTTACGGAAATTTAGATTTGAGTCAATGGTGACACCTAGATATTTTAAATGGTCAGCTTTAGCTAAAGTGGGGCAAGAAATATTAAATAATAACTGCTGAATTTGTCGCAAAATTTCCTATCGACCCAAGGGTAGTTGTCATGTTGATATTCTGCCATAAAAAATGCTGCCCCTTAAGACGAACAATATTCAACATGACAACGCCCAGAAATTGGAAAGAAAATATTACTGTATATAAAAATAAATAAAATACTATTACATTCTGATGTAATAGATAAGTACCTGTTATAATTGTATGATGTGATAATTTCTTACGCTAAATTGAATAGCAAATAAGTCAACGTCTCACCTGATGTAAAGTGTTTGCCGCTGCCTAATTGCATCTGATGCATTCCTGGAGCTTACCCTAACTACAACTTCTAATAATTAAAAATACGTATGCGAGTGGAATTTGAATTAAGGCATGTAGAAAAACAAACGTGTCGAATTTCTTCGAAACACGGTTTCCAGTGCAATCAATGCACTGGAAAAACAAAGCATCAGCTGTGGACGTCCTTCAGATGGTTTCTAAGCACTAACTGATTTGCAAACCTTGTGTTACAGACCTGGCAACCCCAGGGATACTTTTTCCAGCTGTTAATTTTCGTGTGAGCATTGGTCCCAATTGTTTCTGGGTGCGTGTTGATGTAATTAGCATTATGAGATTTTATATTGCAGACCGGACAGCATTCACTGAAAGGTGAAATCAGGAACTAATATGAAAGATTTTTAAGATTTTAAGACTGAAGATTTATAAAGTCTGTATTCTCTTAACCCTTTAACCGACAAGTTTCCAAACCAATGAATTAGCACTTACTACCGTGTCAGAAAATGTTTTTTCAGTACCTACTTACATACAGTAGAAAGATTTTTAAATCTTTAGGTAGGTACTATTTATTTAAAGTAGATAAGTAATACAATAATTACATTAGTATTGTATCTGTGTAAACCAAAGGCAGATCGCAGATAATTGTTTTCACTTTCTAACATTATTTCTCATTCCCTAATGAAAAACATTTTATCAATCATAAAATGTAAAATCCGCGGGTAAACCCGCGCGCCGGCGCTAACTTGCTAGAAACACAATTTTGACACACTATCACGCATGGACTGGAACAATTTGGCAACACGCGTTGTTGCCAAATTGCGTCTTGAATGGCAACGTCGCATCGTCGCGTCCGTCACTCGATGGTAACCTTGGCGCTTGTTCGAATTTTTTAACAGCGCCATCTACTAAAAATGTTAACCGCACGTAAACTCGTAACACAACAGCAACGAACTTTTTCTCGGTGGTTCTATATATTTCTGTCAGATGGGGCGATTCAGGTCACTCACACATTCTTGAACTCACCCTGCTTGACTTTCGGTAAGCTAAAATTTTCCTAAGAGCCTGGAGTTTTTGCTGTCCTAAGGACTTCCACGACAGGTAAAGGAGCAGGTACGTCCATCAATTGCTCTATTTCTGGTCCAGGTTCATTGTCAAGCATACGTAGCTCTTCATAATCTGGCACAAAGGGCTCAGGGGTCCATGGGGGAGGTAGTTGTTGCGTCCAACCATTTTGTAGAAAAATCCTAAATATTTGGCCTAAGAGAGGTCAGGTAATACACTGCACTGACTGTTCAACAAGGAAGCAGCTGGACCTCATTAGACATGACATGAACGCGTAGCTAGACGCACGCATTACATACAGCCTGTACTGGCCTTAAAAATATAAACCCCTTCTATAATATGTACATAACTTATCCAGGGCATAATTACTTGAATTAGAATTGATTACAGCAGGTTTTGCCAGTTGCGCGAGTGCCTATATTTACAAAGACAACATAAACTAGTCTACTTACGACCAACTGCTTTGCAGTTTGGCAGATTTTTATGTTAAAACAAGTTCGGTTAAATATTAAAATAATACTTGCTAAATTTGTCTCAAAATTTCCTATCGACCCAAGAGTAGTTGTCATGTTGATATTCTGCCATAAAAAAATACCGCCCCCTAAAAACCAACAATATACAACATGACAACGCCCAGAAATTGGAAAGAAAATATTACTGTTTATAAAAATAAATACTATTACATTCTGATGCAATAGATAAGTACCTGTTATAATTGTATGATATGATAAATGATAAATGATATTTATTTTGTAAATATCATTTATCATTTATCATATCATACGACCAACTGCTTTGCAGTTTGGCAGATTTTAATGTTAAAACAAGTTCGGTTAAATATTAAATAATAACTGCTAAATTTGTCGCAAAATTTCCTATCGACCCAAGAGTAGTTGTCATGTTGATATTCTGCCATAAAAAAATACCGCCCCCTAAAAACCAACAATATACAACATGACAACGCCCAGAAATTGGAAAGAAAATATTACTGTTTATAAAAATAAATACTATTACATTCTGATGTAATAGATAAGTACCTGTTATAATTGTATGATATGATAATTTCTTACGCTAAATTGAATAGCAAATAAGTCAACGTCCCACCTGATGTAAAGTGTTTGCCGCTGCCTAATTGCATCTGGTGCATTCCTGGAGCTTACCCTAACTACAACTTCTAATAATTAAAAATACGTATGCGAGTGGAATTTGAATTAAGGCATGTAGAAAAACAAACGTGTCGAATTTCTTCGAAACACGGTTTCCAGGGCAATCAATGCACTGGAAAAACAAAGCATCAGCTGTGGACGTCCTTCAGATGGTTTCTAAGCACTAACTGATTTGCAATCCTTGTGTTACAGACCTGGCAACCCCAGGGATACTTTTTCCAGCTGTTAATTTTCGTGTGAGCATTGGTCCCAATTGTTTCTGGGTGCGTGTTGATGTAGTTAGCATTATGAGATTTTATATTGCAGACCGGACAGTATTCACTGAAAGGTGAAATCAGGAACTAACATTAGAGATTTTTAAGATTTTAAGACTGAAGATTTATAAAGCCTGTATTCTCTTAACCATTTAACCGACAAGTTTCCAAACCAATGAATTAGCACTTACTACCGTGTCAGAAAATGTTTTATCAGTACCTACTTACATACAGTAGAAAGATTTTTAAATCTTTAGGTAGGTACTATTTATTTAAAGTAGATAAGTAATACAATAATTACATTAGTATTGTATCTGTGTAAACCAAAGGCAGATCGCATATAATTGTTTTCACTTTCTAACATTATTTCTCATTCCCTAATGAAAAACATTTTATTAATCATAAAATGTAAAATCCGCGGGTAAACCCGCGCGCCGGCGCTAACTTGCTAGAAACACTATTTTGACACACTATCACGCATGGACTGGAACAATTTGGCAACACGCGTTGTTGCCAAATTGCGTCTTGAATGGCAACGTCGCATCGCCGCGTCCGTCACTCGATGGTAACCTTGGCGCTTGTTCGAATTTTTTAACAGCGCCATCTACTAAAAATGTTAACCGCACGTAAACTCGTAACACAACAGCAACGAACTTTTTCTCGATGGTTCTATATATTTCTGTCAGATGGGGCGATTCAGGTCACTCACACATTCTTGAACTCACCCTGCTTGACTTTCGGTAAGCTAAAATTTTCCTAAGAGCCTGGAGTTTTTGCTGTCCTAAGGACTTCCACGACAGGTAAAGGAGCAGGTACGTCCATCAATTGCTCTATTTCTGGTCCAGGTTCATTGTCAAGCATACGTAGCTCTTCATAATCTGGCACAAAGGGCTCAGGGGTCCATGGGGCAAGTAGTTGTTGCGTCCAACCATTTTGTAAAAAAATCCTAAATATTTGGCCTAAGAGAGGTCAGGTAATATACTGCACTGACTGTTCAACAAGGAAGCAGCTGGACCTCATTGGACATGACATGAACGCGTAGCTAGACGCACGCAGTACATACAGCCTGTACTGGCCTTAAAAATATAAACCCCTTCTATAATATGTACATAACTTATCCAGGGCATAATAACTTGAATTAGAATTGATTACAGCAGGTTTTGCCAGTTGCGCGAGTGCCTATATTTACAAAGACAACATAAACTGGTCTACTTACGACCAACTGCTTTGCAGTTTGGCAGATTTTTGTTAAAACAAGTTCGGTTAAATATTAAATAATAACTGCTAAATTTGTCGCAAAATTTCCTATCGACCCAAGAGTAGTTGTCATGTTGATATTCTGCCATAAAAAAATACCGCCCCCTAAAAACCAACAATATACAACATGACAACGCCCAGAAATTGGAAAGAAAATATTACTGTTTATAAAAATAAATACTATTACATTCTGATGTAATAGATAAGTACCTGTTATAATTGTATGATATGATAATTTCTTACGCTAAATTGAATAGCAAATAAGTCAACGTCCCACCTGATGTAAAGTGTTTGCCGCTGCCTAATTGCATCTGGTGCATTCCTAGAGCTTACCCTAACTACAACTTCTAATAATTAAAAATACGTATGCGAGTGGAATTTGAATTAAGGCATGTAGAAAAACAAACTTGTCGAATTTCTTCGAAACACGGTTTCCAGGGCAATCAATGCACTGGAAAAACAAAGCATCAGCTGTGGACGTCCTTCAGATGGTTTCTAAGCACTAACTGATTTGCAAACCTTGTGTTACAGACCTGGCAACCCCAGGGATACTCCTTCCAGCTGTTAATTTTCGTGTGAGCATTGGTCCCAATTGTTTCTGGGTGCGTGTTGATGTAGTTAGCATTATGAGATTTTATATTGCAGACCGGACAGTATTCACTGAAAGGTGAAATCAGGAACTAATATATGAGATTTTTAAGATTTTAAGACTGAAGATTTAAAAAGCCTGTATTCTCTTAACCCTTTAACCGACAAGTTTCCAAAATTTCCTATCTACCCAAGGGTAGTTGTCATGTTGATATTCTGCCATTAAAAAATACCGCCCCTTAAGACCAACAATATATAACATGACAACGCCCAGAAATTGGAAAGAAAATATTACTGTTTACAAAAATAAAGCATACGTAGCTCATCATAATTTGGTACAAAGGGCTCAGGGATCCATGGGGGAGGTAGTTGTTCCGTCAAACCATTTTGTAAAAAATTCTTATATTTTTTTCCTACGAGAGGTCAGGTAATACACTGCACTGACTGTTCAACAAGGAAGCAGCTAGACCTCATACAAATAATACTTTTGTTGATTAGTGCTGTTTTCCCATATGGTACATCAATTTCCAATCTTTTTTTGTCACGTAATTGTCTATAGTAGCTTTTAAAAGCAGCCTTATAATAATTCGGATTTAATTTTACAAAAAACATTAAGTTTATAAATGTATAACGAAGGCAGTGTCAGAATCTTTAAGCTTTTAAAGTATGGTTGACAGCTGGTAGTGTTGTCTACATTACACATTGCTCTAATGTATTTTTTTTGAGCTCTAAATACAGATTCCTTATCAATTGAGTTGCCCCAAGATATAATACCATATCTTAGGACAGGTGCAACAAGACCATGATAAGCAGCTAATACGGCATCTTTATTAACAATTTTGGAAAGTTTGTACAGAGCAAATGAAGACTTATTAATTCTTTTGCAGACATATTCTAAATGTGTTTTCCATGTCAGTTTATTATCAAGGTGAATTCCTAGAAACTTTGTATCTAAAACTGGATGATGTACTATTTCGCCTTGGTAACTAACGTTAGTATTTGTCAGTTGTTTTCTCTGGTGAAAGTGTATAATTTTCGTTTTGTCCATATTTATTTTCAGATTAGTATCGGTTAACCATTGTATTATTGTATTTAATGTTTGGTTAATAACGTGTTCGTAATCATTTTCTTTGTCGCTTTTTATTATGACTGTGCTATCATCTGCAAATAGTACCATTGGTTGATTAATATGGTTCGGAAGATCATTGATTTATATCAAGAACAATAAAGGGCCCAGGACACTCCCTTGAATTGAGCGAGTGGAATTTGAATTAAGGCATGTAGAAAAACAAACGTGTCGAATTTCTTCGAAACACAGTTTTCAGTGCAATCAATGCACTGGAAAAACAAAGCATCAGCTGTGGACGTCCTTCAGATGGTTTCTAAGAGCTAACTGATTTGCAAACCTTGTGTAACAGACCTGGCAACCCCAGGGATACTCCTTCCAGATGTTAATTTTCGTGTGAGCATTGGTCCCAATTGTTTCTGGGTGCGTGTTGATGTAGTTAGCATTATGAGATTTTATATTGCAGACCGGACAGTATTCACTGAAAGGTGAAATCAGGAACTAACATTAGAGATTTTTAAGATTTTAAGACTGAAGATTTATAAAGCCTGTATTCTCTTAACCCTTTAACCGACAAGTTTCCAAACCAATGAATTAGCACTTACTACCGTGTCAGAAAATGTTTTATCAGTACCTACTTACATACAGTAGAAAGATTTTTAAATCTTTAGGTAGGTACTATTTATTTAAAGTAGATAAGTAATACAATAATTACATTAGTATTGTATCTGTGTAAACCAAAGGCAGATCGCAGATAATTGTTTTCACTTTCTAACATTATTTCTCATTCCCTAATGAAAAACATTTTATCAATCATAAAATGTAAAATCCGCGGGTAAACCCGCGCGCTGGCGTTAACTTGCTGGAAACACTCTTTTGACACACTATCACGCATGGACTGGAACAATTTGGCAACACGCGTTGTTGCCAAATTGCGTCTTGAATGGCAACGTCGCATCGCCGCGTCCGTCACTCGATGGTAACCTTGGCGCTTGTTCGAAGTTTTTAACAGCGCCATCTACTAAAAATGTTAACCGCACGTAAACTCGTAACACAACAGCAACGAACTTTTTCTCGGTGGTTCTATAAATTTCTGTCAAATGGGGCGATTCAGGTCACTCACACATTCTTGAACTCACCCTGCTTGACTTTCGGTAAGCTAAAATTTTCCTAAGAGCCTGGAGTTTTTGCTGTCCTAAGGACTTCCACGACAGGTAAAGGAGCAGGTACGTCCATCAATTGCTCTATTTCTGGTCCAGGTTCATTGTCAAGCATACGTAGCTCTTCATAATCTGGCACAAAGGGCTCAGGGGTCCATGGGGGAGGTAGTTGTTGCGTCCAACCATTTTGTAGAAAAATCCTAAATATTTGGCCTAAGAGAGGTCAGGTAATACACTGCACTGACTGTTCAACAAGGAAGCAGCTGGACCTCATTAGACATGACATGAACGCGTAGCTAGACGCACGCAGTACATACAGCCTGTACTGGCCTTAAAAATATAAACCCCTTCTATAATATGTACATAACTTATCCAGGGCATAATTACTTGAATTAGAATTGATTACAGCAGGTTTTGCCAATTGCGCGAGTGCCTATATTTACAAAGACAACATAAACTAGTCTACTTACGACCAACTGCTTTGCAGTTTGGCAGATTTTTATGTTAAAACAAGTTCGGTTAAATATTAAATAATAACTGCTAAATTTGTCGCAAAATTTCCTATCGACCCAAGAGTAGTTGTCATGTTGATATTCTGCCATAAAAAAATACCGCCCCCTAAAAACCAACAATAAAGAACATGACAACGCCCAGAAATTGAAAAGAAAATATTACTGTTTATAAAAATAAATACTATTACATTCTGATGCAATAGATAAGTACCTGTTATAATTGTATGATATGATAATTTCTTACGCTAAATTGAATAGCAAATAAGTCAACGTCCCACCTGATGTAAAGTGTTTGCCGCTGCCTAATTGCATCTGGTGCATTCCTGGAGCTTACCCTAACAACAACTTCTAATAATTAGAAATACGTATGCGAGTTGAATTTGAATTAAGGCATTTAGAAAAACAAACGTGTCGAATTTCTTCGAAACATGGTTTCCAGTGCAATCAATGCACTGGAAAAACAGCATCAGCTGTGGACGTCCTTCAGATGGTTTCTAAGAGCTAACTGATTTGCAAACCTTGTGTTACAGACCTGGCAACCCCAGGGATACTCCTTCCAGCTGTTAATTTTCGTGTGAGCATTGGTCCCAATTGTTTCTGGGTGCGTGTTGATGTAGTTAGCATTATGAGATTTTATATTGCAGACCGGACAGTATTCACTGAAAGGTGAAATCAGGAACTAACATCTTTTATTTTAAGATTTTTAAGATTTTAAGACTGAAGATTTATAAAGCCTGTATTCTCTTAACCCTTTAACCGACAAGTTTCCAAAATTTCCTATCTACCCAAGGGTAGTTGTCATGTTCATATTCTGCCATAAAAAAATACCGCCCCATAACCAACAATATACAACATGACAACGCCCAGAAATTGGAAAGAAAATATTACTCTATATAAAAATAAATAAAATACTATTACATTCTGATGTAATAGATAAGTACCTGTCATAATTGTATGATATGATAATTTCTTACGCTAAATTGAATAGCAAATAAGTCAACGTCCCACCTGATGTAAAGTGTTTGCCGCTGCCTAATTGCATCTGGTGCATTCCTGGAGCTTACCCTAACAACAACTTCTAATAATTAGAAATACGTATGCGAGTGGAATTTGAATTAAGGCATTTAGAAAAACAAACGTGTCGAATATCTTCGAAACATGGTTTCCAGTGCAATCAATGCACTGGAAAAACAGCATCAGCTGTGGACGTCCTTCAGATGGTTTCTAAGAGCTAACTGATTTGCAAACCTTGTGTTACAGACCTGGCAACCCCAGGGATACTCCTTCCAGCTGTTAATTTTCGTGTGAGCATTGGTCCCAATTGTTTCTGGGTGCGTGTTGATGTAGTTAGCATTATGAGATTTTATATTGCAGACCGGACAGTATTCACTGAAAGGTGAAATCAGGAACTAACATTAGAGATTTTTAAGATTTTAAGACTGAAGATTTATAAAGCCTGTATTCTCTTAACCCTTTAACCGACAAGTTTCCAAAATTTCCTATCTACCTAAGGGTAGTTGTCATGTTCATATTCTGCCATAAAAAAATACCGCCCCTTAACCAACAATATACAACATGGCAACGCCCAGAAATTGGAAAGAAAATATTACTGTATATAAAAATAAATAAAATACTATTACATTCTGATGTAATAGATAAGTACCTGTTATAATTGTATGATATGATAATTTCTTACGCTAAATTGAATAGCAAATAAGTCAACGTCCCACCTGATGTAAAGTGTTTGCCGCTGCCTAATTGCATCTGGTGCATTCCTGGAGCTTACCCTAACAACAACTTCTAATAATTAATAATTACATTAGTATTGTATCTGTGTAAACCAAAGGCAGATCGCAGATAATTGTTTTCACTTTCTAACATTATTTCTCATTCCCTAATGAAAAACATTTTATCAATCATAAAATGTAAAATCCGCGGGTAAACCCGCGCGCTGGCGTTAACTTGCTGGAAACACTATTTTGACACACTATCACGCATGGACTGGAACAATTTGGCAACACGCGTTGTTGCCAAATTGCGTCTTGAATGGCAACGTCGCATCGCCGCGTCCGTCACTCGATGGTAACCTTGGCGCTTGTTCGAAGTTTTTAACAGCGCCATCTACTAAAAATGTTAACCGCACGTAAACTCGTAACACAACAGCAACGAACTTTTTCTCGGTGGTTCTATAAATTTCTGTCAAATGGGGCGATTCAGGTCACTCACACATTCTTGAACTCACCCTGCTTGACTTTCGGTAAGCTAAAATTTTCCTAAGAGCCTGGAGTTTTTGCTGTCCTAAGGACTTCCACGACAGGTAAAGGAGCAGGTACGTCCATCAATTGCTCTATTTCTGGTCCAGGTTCATTGTCAAGCATACGTAGCTCTTCATAATCTGGCACAAAGGGCTCAGGGGTCCATGGAGGAGGTAGTTGTTGCGTCCAACCATTTTGTAGAAAAATCCTAAATATTTGGCCTAAGAGAGGTCAGGTAATACACTGCACTGACTGTTCAACAAGGAAGCAGCTGGACCTCATTAGACATGACATGAACGCGTAGCTAGACGCACGCAGTACATACAGCCTGTACTGGCCTTAAAAATATAAACCCCTTCTATAATATGTACATAACTTATCCAGGGCATAATTACTTGAATTAGAATTGATTACAGCAGGTTTTGCCAGTTGCGCGAGTGCCTATATTTACAAAGACAACATAAACTAGTCTACTTACGACCAACTGCTTTGCAGTTTGGCAGATTTTTATGTTAAAACAAGTTCGGTTAAATATTAAATAATAACTGCTAAATTTGTCGCAAAATTTCCTATCGACCCAAGAGTAGTTGTCATGTTGATATTCTGCCATAAAAAAATACCGCCCCCTAAAAACCAACAATATACAACATGACAACGCCCAGAAATTGGAAAGAAAATATTACTGTTTATAAAAATAAATACTATTACATTCTGATGCAATAGATAAGTACCTGTTATAATTGTATGATATGATAATTTCTTACGCTAAATTGAATAGCAAATAAGTCAACGTCCCACCTGATGTAAAGTGTTTGCCGCTGCCTAATTGCATCTGGTGCATTCCTGGAGCTTACCCTAACAACAACTTCTAATAATTTGAAATACGTATGCGAGTGGAATTTGAATTAAGGCATTTAGAAAAACAAACGTGTCGAATTTCTTCGAAACATGGTTTCCAGTGCAATCAATGCACTGGAAAAACAGCATCAGCTGTGGACGTCCTTCAGATGGTTTCTAAGAGCTAACTGATTTGCAAACCTTGTGTTACAGACCTGGCAACCCCAGGGATACTCCTTCCAGCTGTTAATTTTCGTGTGAGCATTGGTCCCAATTGTTTCTGGGTGCGTGTTGATGTAGTTAGCATTATGAGATTTTATATTGCAGACCGGACAGTATTCACTGAAAGGTGAAATCAGGAACTAATATGAGAGATTTTTAAGATTTTAAGACTGAAGATTTATAAAGCCTGTATTCTCTTAACCCTTTAACCGACAAGTTTCCAAACCAATGAATTAGCACTTACTACCGTGTCAGAAAATGTTTTATCAGTACCTACTTACATACAGTAGAAAGATTTTTAAATCTTTAGGTAGGTACTATTTATTTAAAGTAGATAAGTAATACAATAATTGCATTAGTATTGTATCTGTGTAAACCAAAGGCAGATCGCAGATAATTGTTTTCACTTTCTAACATTATTTCTCATTCCCTAATGAAAAACATTTTATCAATCATAAAATGTAAAATCCGCGGGTAAACACGCGCGCTGGCGTTAACTTGCTGGAAACACTATTTTGACACACTATCACGCATGGACTGGAACAATTTGGCAACACGCGTTGTTGCCAAATTGCGTCTTGAATGGCAACGTCGCATCGCCGCGTCCGTCACTCGATGGTAACCTTGGCGCTTGTTCGAAGTTTTTAACAGCGCCATCTACTAAAAATGTTAACCGCACGTAAACTCGTAACACAACAGCAACGAACTTTTTCTCGGTGGTTCTATAAATTTCTGTCAAATGGGGCGATTCAGGTCACTCACACATTCTTGAACTCACCCTGCTTGACTTTCGGTAAGCTAAAATTTTCCTAAGAGCCTGGAGTTTTTGCTGTCCTAAGGACTTCCACGACAGGTAAAGGAGCAGGTACGTCCATCAATTGCTCTATTTCTGGTCCAGGTTCATTGTCAAGCATACGTAGCTCTTCATAATCTTGCACAAAGGGCTCAGGGGTCCATGGAGGAGGTAGTTGTTGCGTCCAACCATTTTGTAGAAAAATCCTAAATATTTGGCCTAAGAGAGGTCAGGTAATACACTGCACTGACTGTTCAACAAGGAAGCAGCTGGACCTCATTAGACATGACATGAACGCGTAGCTAGACGCACGCAGTACATACAGCCTGTACTGGCCTTAAAAATATAAACCCCTTCTATAATATGTACATAACTTATCCAGGGCATAATTACTTGAATTAGAATTGATTACAGCAGGTTTTGCCAGTTGCGCGAGTGCCTATATTTACAAAGACAACATAAACTAGTCTACTTACGACCAACTGCTTTGCAGTTTGGCAGATTTTTATGTTAAAACAAGTTCGGTTAAATATTAAATAATAACTGCTAAATTTGTCGCAAAATTTCCTATCGACCCAAGAGTAGTTGTCATGTTGATATTCTGCCATAAAAAAACACCGCCCCCTAAAACCCAACAATATACAACATGACAACGCCCAGAAATTGGAAAGAAAATATAACTGTTTATAAAAATAAATACTATTACATTCTGATGCAATAGATAAGTACCTGTTATAATTGTATGATATGATAATTTCTTACGCTAAATTGAATAGCAAATAAGTCAACGTCCCACCTGATGTAAAGTGTTTGCCGCTGCCTAATTGCATCTGGTGCATTCCTGGAGCTTACCCTAACAACAACTTCTAATAATTAGAAATACGTATGCGAGTGGAATTTGAATTAAGGCATTTAGAAAAACAAACGTGTCGAATTTCTTCGAAACATGGTTTCCAGTGCAATCAATGCACTGGAAAAACAGCATCAGCCGTGGACGTCCTTCAAATGGTTTCTAAGCACTAACTGATTTGCAAACCTTGTGTTACAGACCTGGCAACCCCAGGGATACTCCTTCCAGCTGTTAATTTTCGTGTGAGAATTGGTCCTAATTGTTTCTGGGTGCGTGTTGATGTAGTTAGCATTATGAGATTTTATATTGCAGACCGGACAGTATTCACTGAAAGGTGATATCAGGAACTAATATTACAGATTTTTAAGATTTTAAGACTGAAGATTTAAAAAGCCTGTATTCTTTTAACCCTTTAACCGACAAGTTTCCAAAATTTCCTAGCTACCCAAGGGTAGTTGTCATGTTCATATTCTGCCATAAAAAAATACCGCCCCTTAACCAACAATATACAACATGACAACGCCCAGAAATTGGAAAGAAAATATTACTGTATATAAAAATAAATGAAATACTATTACATTCTGATGTAATAGATAAGTACCTGTTATAATTGTATGATATGATAATTTCTTACGCTAAATTGAATAGCAAATAAGTCAACGTCCCACCTGATGTAAAGTGTTTGCCGCTGCCTAGTTGCATCTGGTGCATTCCTGGAGCTTACCCTAACTACAACTTCTAATAATTAAAAATACGTATGCGAGTGGAACTTGAATTAAGGCATGTAGAAAAACAAACGTGTCGAATTTCTTCGAAACACGGTTTCCAGTGCAATCAATGCACTGGAAAAACAAAGCATCAGCTGTGGACGTCCTTCAGATGGTTTCTAAGCACTAACTGATTTGCAAACCTTGTGTTACAGACCTGGCAACCCCAGGGATACTCCTTCCAGCTGTTAATTTTCGTGTGAGAATTGGTCCCAATTGTTTCTGGGTGCGTGTTGATGTAGTTAGCATTATGAGATTTTATATTGCAGACCGGACAGTATTCACTGAAAGGTGAAATCAGGAACTAATATTAGAGATTTTTAAGATTTTAAGACTGAAGATTTAAAAAGCCTGTATTCTTTTAACCCTTTAACCGACAAGTTTCCAAAATTTCCTAGCTACCCAAGGGTAGATGTCATGTTGATATTCTGCCATTAAAAAATACCGCCCCTTAAGACCAACAATATACAACATGACAACGCCCAGAAATTGGAAAGAAAATATTACTGTTTACAAAAATAAAGCATACGTAGCTCATCATAATTTGGTACAAAGGGCTCAGGGATCCATGGGGGAGGTAGTTGTTCCGTCAAACCATTTTGTAAAAAATTCTTATATTTTTTTCCTAAGAGAGGTCTGGTAATACACTGCACTGACTGTTCAACAAGGAAGCAGCTGGACCTCATTAGACATGACATGAACGCGTAGCTAGACGCACGCAGTACATACAGCCTGTACTGGCCTTAAAAATATAAACCCCTTCTATAATATGTACATAACTTATCCAGGGCATAATTACTTGAATTAGAATTGATTACAGCAGGTTTTGCCAGTTGCGCGAGTGCCTATATTTACAAAGACAACATAAACTAGTCTACTTACGACCAACTGCTTTGCAGTTTGGCAGATTTTTATGTTAAAACAAGTTCTGTTAAATAATAATAATAATAATGATATAATAATAATTTATTCAAATATAAACGTTCACAAAAAATATTAAGTCAACAGTAATAATATTTTCCATACAATTATAGTGCCTAAAAATAAACTTAAAAATATTAATAGTATAGGTGCAAGTAATGGTGGTTCGGAATTGCAATGTTAGGTAGCGACCCGCTCGATCTAGGTTAATAAAAACCTGTGTTTCGGGCCATCACTTTACAAACCAATAAACAAGGAACAAAAGATACACTGTAACTTTATATTAAACAATAAAATTATCTATTTTAAACAACTACGAGAAAAAGCTTAATAGTATATTAATACCTAAATCTAGGCCTATGTAATAATACTAAAGTAAACACGAGGGGATCAAATATCTTCATGCCAAAATTTCTAGAAGTTTTTCCGTGTCTGCGTAATTGAGTGTTGCTAAATATTCTGACAACATTTTGCTACATTTTTATACCTTACACTATAGAAGCTTAGCTCCTTGTTAAGCCTATTATATAGAAAAGGTCCTAAGAATACATAAAAACGACTGACAAACACATGTTTAGTTTGAGCTTTATGCAAATCTAGTCCTTTCTTCTCCTGTCAAAAGGTACAGGGTCAAAAGGAAGTGCAGTGTGCTGGTGTAGTACTGTGCTTAAAATAAATAATTGCCGCACAGTAAGCACACTACATGCTATGTAGAGTTGTTGCGTAGGAAATCTAAAAGGGCGAAAGGTAGCAACCTTTAGAATAGCTCTTTGAGCACGCTCTAAGGGAAGTAAAATAGTTTTTGCCGCACCACCCCAAGAAGTTATGCAATATGTAAGAATGGATTGACACAAAGCCAAATAGACCTGTTTAATTAATTTATAGTCGGCTATGTTCCGTAAATTCTTAAAAACATATATTAATTTGCGCACTCTTGTACAGAGTAATTCGATATGTTTACGGAAATTTAGATTTGAGTCAATGGTGACACCTAGATATTTTAAATGGTCAGCTTTAGCTAAAGTGGGGCAAGAAATATTAAATAATAACTGCTGAATTTGTCGCAAAATTTCCTATCGACCCAAGGGTAGTTGTCATGTTGATATTCTGCCATAAAAAATGCCGCCCCTTAAGACGAACAATATTCAACATGACAACGCCCAGAAATTGGAAAGAAAATATTACTGTATATAAAAATAAATAAAATACTATTACATTCTGATGTAATAGATAAGTACCTGTTATAATTGTATGATGTGATAATTTCTTACGCTAAATTGAATAGCAAATAAGTCAACGTCTCACCTGATGTAAAGTGTTTGCCGCTGCCTAATTGCATCTGGTGCATTCCTGGAGCTTACCCTAACTACAACTTCTAATAATTAAAAATACGTATGCGAGTGGAATTTGAATTAAGGCATGTAGAAAAACAAACGTGTCGAATTTCTTCGAAACACGGTTTCCAGTGCAATCAATGCACTGGAAAAACAAAGCATCAGCTGTGGACGTCCTTCAGATGGTTTCTAAGCACTAACTGATTTGCAAACCTTGTGTTACAGACCTGGCAACCCCAGGGATACTTTTTCCAGCTGTTAATTTTCGTGTGAGCATTGGTCCCAATTGTTTCTGGGTGCGTGTTGATGTAATTGGCATTATGAGATTTTATATTGCAGACCGGACAGCATTCATTGAAAGGTGAAATCAGGAACTAATATGAGAGATTTTTAAGATTTTAAGACTGATGATTTAAAAAGCCTGTATTCTCTTAACCCTTTAACCGACAAGTTTCCAAAATTTCCTATCTACCCAAGGGTAGTTGTCATGTTGATATTCGGCCATAAAAAAATACCGCCCCTTAAGACCAACAATATACAACAATCATAATTTGGCACAAAGGGCTCAGGGGTCCATGGGAGAGGTAGTTGTTCCGTCAAACCATTTTGTAAAAAAATCTTATATTTTTTTCCTAAGAGAGGTCAGGTAAAACACTGCACTGACTGTTCAACAAGGAAGCAGCTAGACCTTATACAAATAATACTTTTGTTGATTAGTGCTGTTTTCCCATATGGTACATCAAGTTCCAATCTTTTTTTGTCACGTAATTGTCTATAGCAGCTTTTAAAAGCAGTCTTATAATAATTCGGATTTTATTTTACAAAACCATTAAGTTCATAAATGTATAACGAAGGCAGTGTCAGAATCTTTAAGCTTTTAAAGTATGGTTGACAGCTGGTAGTGTTGTCTACATTACACATTGCTCTAATGTATTTTTTTTGAGCTCTAAATACAGATTCCTTATCAATTGAGTTGCCCCAAGATATAATACCATATCTTAGGACAGGTGCAACAAGACCATGATAAGCAGCTAATACGGCATCTTTATTAACAATTTTGGAAAGTTTTTACAGAGCAAATGAAGACTTATTAATTCTTTTGCAGACATATTCTAAATGTGTTTTCCATGTCAGTTTATTATCAAGGTGAATTCCTAGAAACTTTGTATCTGACACTGGATGTACTATTTCACCTTGGTAACTAACGTTAGTATTTGTCAGTTGTTTTCTCTGGTGAAAGTGTATAATTTTCGTTTTGTCCATATTTATTTTCCGACCGATGACCTGGTGAGGGTCGCGGGTAACCGATGGATGCGAGACGCACAGGACCGGTGGTTGTGGCGACACTTGGGGGAGGCCTATGTCCAGCAGTGGACGTCTTACGGCTGATATGATGATGGTGATGATATTTATTTTCAGATTAGTATCGGTTAACCATTGTATTATCGAGCCATTACCGCCGACTTAGTGTAACCGACAAAAACCAAATTTTACAGGAGAAGGTTTTTTTTGAATAACTTTATAAATAATTGCGCTATTAAGTTGAAATTTGACGTATAATAATGATTTTTGAAACCTTAGGTGTAACGGTTAAAATTTTCAAAAAAACAATTGGTTTTGAGGCTTTTTTGGCGTTTACAATATTTTTGCTGTCTTTAACAAACGACTTTTTATGTGTCCGGGCGTTTGAGATAACACTTGCTATAAAAAGTAACCTGGTTAAAGTTATAACGCAAGCGACAATAAGCCATTTAAACTATGGATCTATTTTCATAAATAAACGGGTACATAGTAAATTAAACGCAAATTAAAAATATAAATATATATTTCTCATTCAACTTAAAATAGAATTGTTAAGTAAACTTTTATCAAAGAAATTAAAGCAAAATACTTATTACCTGCATTCGTTTCAGTTAACATTAATTCTCATTAATTTAACATTTAGAAGAACACTGAGATCAACCAAAATATAAACTAAAATTAAACCTTTAATTCTCCTCAATATAATTATTTATTAAACTTAAAATAGAATTGTTAAGCTTTTATCAAAGAAATTTAAGAAAAATACTTATTACCTGCATTCTTTTCAATTAACATTTTAATTCTCATTAATTTAACATTTAAAAGAACACTGAGATCAATCAAAAATATAAACTAAAATTAAACCTTTAATTCTCCTCATCACTATCATCTGCATCAGTTTCAGGTAACACGTCAGGAACTGCTCCATCATGCTTCATATTCACATACTCTTCGTGGTACCTATATGGAATAATATTTTTATTACACAAATCCACAAGATCTTTGTACTTGGCAGCTGAAATGTTTTGTTCGGAATGGTATAAACGTGCTGGTCCATTAATTATAGTTGCAGTATTGCTTCTTGATCTAATAATCAAGTCCATATTCAACTCTTGTTTATTGCTTTCATTGAAGAAACCGTATTGCAGTGTAATTACTGGATTGTTCTTTTTAAAATGTACCATTCTTAATGTTTTGAAGGCTATTTTGAATTTGGCTGGCAATAAAGCTTGGGAAAAAGACTTCCAGTCCAAGAAATCAGTGTAATTTAAAACATGTACAAAATAACCTGTTGGATTCGATCTAGAATTGGTGATCATAGTTGGCCACTCAGAAGGAGCCCACACTGTTTTATTTCGGATAAAACTTTCAATTGTACTGTGAATAGAATCAACAGGCATCATAGTGTGTCCAGGTAGGAGGTTAGTTACTTTTATTGTAGTAATCGTAGTTGTTGTCTTCAAAAAATGAATTAACTTTGATATCATTGCACGGTTTCTGTTTTGCCCAGCACAACTATCTGCATACAAATTTATGACGCTATGAGTTCCTTTAGCCTGCGTTCAGACATGCGGGAATCGTGCGTTTACGAATCGCGCGGTTTCAAACCGCAAAATTGTGAAGCTATTCAGACACGCGCGGTTAGTATGCGATTTCGTGCGGGTTAGCGTCAGTTTCAAAATGGAGGTCGACGAAGAAGTGTGTTTACTGTGGTTGCTCCTTAAAAAAAAGAAAAGAAAAAGGCGGTATTGGGTGCATCCAATATTACGTGACCGACTAGTACATGGTCAGTTCGTAACATTATATCCCAAATTAAGAATGTATGATAACAAATTTTTTGACTATTTGAGAATGTCAATAAAATCTTTTGATGAACTAATTGAACTGATCAGGCAAGATATTTCATGCTCTGAAACGCATTTGAGGCCAAGCGTGTCACCGGAAGAGAAACTCGTAATAACTTTAAGGTAAGATTTATTTATTGTTCTTCAAAATCAGCATAAATATTTTCTATAACTGTAGAGGACTGAGAGCCAGAACTAAATTGCGATGGTGACGGTGACGGTGCCGGAACAGGAGGAGATGATCCAGATGTAGTAAAATATCCTTGCGGGCTTGTATACTGTATAGTATTGTAGCGAACAGGGGGTGGTAAGCTTTGTCCTTTTTGTATCACTTGAAGTAATTCAATTTTGGTTGCTAAACGCCTATTTTCTGGTACTTTTCTGAGTTCTTTATATAACGACAAACAAAAGAGTTTGTCGTCATCTTGCTTGGTAATACTATTTTCTTGAAGTTCATTCTGAAAATGTTTTCGTGACTCGATACTTTTTTCTATTAAAACAGCTATTTTTTCTTCTGGCACTTGTGTTTTCTTTCGTTTAGGGGGACGTATTTCAGTGGCTTCGGTTGCATTGGCGTTTAGTTCACTTGTCTCCTCACTTTGCCTTTCATTCTGTTCTTCAATATTAGTTGTAGTGTCTTTATTACTTACACTATTCTGCAGGAAAGATAATCTTGAAAAATACATATATCGGGCTCCTTTACGAGCACCTGAACCAGAAGGAGTTGTTTTTTCTTTTTTGTATTCTTTATTGTAGCAATCTCGTATGTTTTTCCATTTTTTTTGGAGTTGTGTACCTAAAAATAATAACATAATTAATAATATTCTTGTTTCAGATATCTTGGTACGGGTTGTTCATTTGGAGAACTAAGCTACAATTATCGCCTAGGAAAATCGACGATTACTGGAATTGTCCGCGAAGTATGTAAATCATTGTGGAATAAGTTGGTAAACATAGTCATGCCCGAAGCGACTGAAGATATCTGGAAGACAATAGCACGAGACTTTGAGAGATATGCAAATTTTCCAAATTGCATTGGTGCTATAGACGGCAAGCATATCCGAGTTATAAAGCCTGTTGATTCGGGTTCTTTGTATCATAACTATAAACATTACTTTTCCATAGTGCTCTTAGCACTTTGCGACGCCAACTATTGCTTTACTTATTATATTGATACTTTGGCTTATGGCAAAAGCAGTGATTCTGCTATATTTAAAAATTCGGTTTTTTATAAACGCCTGACAGAATAATCATTAAACATACCAACACCTAAACCAATATCTAATGTAGACCTAACACCAATGCCTTATGTTATAGTTGGAGATGAAGCCTTCGGCTTAGCAGAAAATTTATTGCGCCCTTATTCAGGCAAATGTTTACCATATGAAAAAAGGATTTTTAACTATAGGTTATCGAGAGCCCGACGTAATATTGAGTGCACTTTTGGTATTTTGGCGAACAAATGGCGCATCTTTCATAGGCCTATAAATGTAAACATAGATTTTGCCGAAGATATAATAAAAGCTTCTTGTGTTCTACATAACTATGTGCGGACTAGAGATGGTCTAAAATTTAAAGATACTTTATATAATGCACCCATAACTAATCTCAATACCTTGCATGCGGGAAGAGGGACACCGTCATCTTTGAATATCAGAGATAAATTCGCTCATTACTTTGTGAACGATGGGCGTGTTCCATGGCAAGACACAAAGATATAGCTGCAACTAACATACCGTACTTGTAATGTTTAGGTACATAACTAAATGTAAACAAACGAAATATGGTAATACCGTTGTGACCTTCATTTGAAAAATGCTCGAAATGTCTGCATAAAGCAGCCGAAGTTTGTTTATATTTATTTAAGTACCTAAAGTATACGGAGAGTATAATATACGCTTCATAACAATAATTATAACATAATTCTGTCAATTATTTTTTGGTGAATAAACCTACTTACTTAAAATATTCTTTTTTTCCACCGTGTCTTCGCAATTTCCAAATATCTCCACCAACTCTTGCCAAGCTCGGTTCTTGATAATTTTATTTGAGTAATCATCACACTGAATGTCCCATATTGCAGGTCTCTTCTCCACCTCATCAATAAATAGTTCAGTGTCGAAACGATCCATGGCGAACTCACGAACAGTGACGTGCTCACCGCGCGGTATCCGCAACGCAACTGAACGCGAAGTAAAGACTCCATTGTAATAGAAACGCGCGGGAGCAGCGCGATTCTATTTTCTGGCGGTTGGGTTGCGGTAACCGCGCGGTTATGTCTGAACGATTACTAACTAACTCATATAAATAAGACCCGCGCGATTTCCATGCGATTCTATAATCGCGCGGTTCCCGCCGTGTCTGAACGAGCGCTTACTGTCTATAAGAGTCAAATATTTAAATAGGACAGTAACAATTTCGTTACAGCCTCTTTTTCCTTGACATTCACCCCACACGTAACAATACCCAGCCCTCGTACCGCTTTCGTAGATACTTTCGTTATAAAATGCGTATTTTCGTGAGTAATATAGGGTAACACTTTTACCATGTGGAGTAGTGTGGACTTTTTCTAAGTCAAAGCTTACACAAAGAGAGGTAGAATTAGAAACTTTGCTAATCTTTTGATCTTCTAAAAACAGATTTTTGCATTTGTCTTTATCCAGAATGTGATTTTTAAATTCTGTTATTTGTTCAAAAACAGTT
The DNA here is from genome assembly GCA_947386135.1 of Melanchra persicariae. Taxonomy (NCBI): domain Eukaryota; kingdom Metazoa; phylum Arthropoda; class Insecta; order Lepidoptera; family Noctuidae; genus Melanchra; species Melanchra persicariae. The sequence goes on from OX376643.1 coordinate 34,660,957, forward strand.
TTGCTTTCAGGTGGTAAATTTTTGTACTTCTCACAAAAGATACACTTATCTTTTTTTGGCAAATGGAATCCTATATTAAAATCGGTTTGGAAAATACTACGAAAAACTCTTTTAGATAATATTGATGAATCTAGGTTCCTTTCTTTTAAGTGATCAATATACAATTTGTACAAGTTTGTTATGTTCTGTAATTCTTGAGGTAAATATAATTTGGTACTTTTGTTGCGACAATAATGAGATGGCACAGCAGGCAACATCTCAATGAAAGATTTTAAATAGCTCACTTTTTCTGTATCAGATTTGTTGTGAGGGAGAGGAGTTCTTTTGTCTTTTTGAGTAGTATTCAGTATTTTATTTACATTTTCAATTGTATACCTTAAAGTCATCTGGGATATATCTAATGTCTTAAGCAAAAATTGTTGACAAATTTTAATGTTTTGACCCTTAAAGTTTATAAAGTAATCATATGATATTTTGCGAATATTACTAGTCGCTCGCTTTCTACCAATTGGTTTTGCCTTAGTACATGATAGTAGAAAGTCTTTTTGTCTCTTAGTACATCCCATCCCCCAATAGTTTTCAAAAATAATCCACCGATCATCCTCAGAAAATTTATCAGCACATGAATTGCCGCATCTTTTGTTCAAACAAGGATTTGGCCGTACAGATTTGCCAACCGCAGCTTGACGATTTTTTTTCTTCAGAAGCCTTTTCGGTAAAGGTCTTTTTTTTCTGTACCCTCTTTTCCCAACACTAGTCTCTTCTTCAATTTGTTGAGGCATGTCTTCTTCTGAACTACTGGACGACGACGGTGGCTTCCATGAATCCTCCGAATCAATATAGGACAAGTCGTAAAACGTCATGGGCACATTATGTTCCGATTGTTTAGACTGTGAACTGGTACTTGGTTGTGGTTGGGTTTCGTCTTGATTACATTCAAGAGTAAAAAAACTTTGATTAGCAAAAGCAGTGTAATCATTATCGAAAAGGTTTTCATCTGGTATTTTATTTTGATTATCTAAGTCCATTAAGGTGTATGATTTCTCACTATCAGAATCAGTGTAATCAACAAGAAATTTACTTATAGGTAATGTGGAATCATTTTGGTCTGATATTGAAAGGGATTCAGCTGTAAAATTTAGTAAAGATGGTGATGTCATATGAGGCAAAACTGCTTCCAGATCGTAGTCATAGTCTCTTCCCACTGGCATGATCGAATCAAGCGTTACGTTCTTCTGCTGTGTATCTTCAGGAACAGGAGATTCAGTAATGCTCTTTTTCGGTAAAGAACTCGGTGGTAGTAATTCCATAATATTCTTAATCCTCACAATAAAAAAACTGAATATTTAGCACAAAAAAGTTATTTTATTGACACAAAAATGTAAAGTACGTAATTATTAAAAAACTAAACATATTTTTATACTACTAATGTGCCAAACAAGCATACGGCCCACCTAATGGTAAACAGTTACCATAACCTAGACGCTGGTAATACCAAAGTAATCTCTAACGCGTTGCCGAACCTGTAGGTACCCCAGCACCTACGGAGTTCTGTAGCTCTGTATACCCTACTATACCAACAGGAACACAGCACTACCTAAGCGGCGATGTTGTTTTCTGTAGGGTTGAGGTAGGTACCTACGTCCCCAGGTCGGTTCAGTTATGTATAGGTATACAAAAACTTACATCTAACAACAATAACTTTAGCTAAGTAGGTAACAAATAGCGGCAACTCTTTAGTGATTACCAAAGTTATGCACGTAGGCAAAGCCACGAACAATTAATGCTATTAAAAAATTAGTAACCTTTGTCCAACCATTAACCAGTAACCTTAGTAACCTTTGTCCAACCATTAACCAGTAACCTTAGTAACCTTTAACCATTCATTTACTAACAAAATCCCAATAATTAAGTAGGTATCTTACGTACCTTTGCCGGCGTTGACATTTTGGAGAACAATCGTAAAAAGTAACTGCAGTGATTTACTAAACACTATACAACACTACCACACCACTTCAAACTTAATAAAACCTAATTTTATCTCATGTAATAACCATAATTATAATTTAACACTAAATACAGTGCAAGGAGATAGTTATTGCATCACAATCTTCGCTGGAATGAACTCGTCACAACACGTTTTTTGCCACTTTGTTTATAGTAAACGACAAAATTTGGATGTACTGTGTCGGTTGCGATAACAAGTAGGGTCGCTTACGCTGCAATTCTTGGATAATTACGCAACTTACGAAAATTTTGATTATGTCGGTTACTGTAAAATATAGAAAACTGTTGTGCTAACGATAAACTTAGCATTTGCTATAACTTTGTAATTGGTTGTCTTTTGGCGGGAAAAGTCGAAGAACCAAGTCCGTTATAGTTTAAAATGTCGTCTGCGATAAAAAACGCTGTTTAGGTAAAAATGTCGCTTACGATAAGACGGCGGTAATGGCTCGTTATTGTATTTAATGTTTGGTTAATAACGTGTTCGTAATCATTTTCTTTGTCGCTTTTTATTATGACTGTGCTATCATCTGCAAATAGTACCATTGGTTGATTAATATGGTTCGGAAGATCATTGATTTATATCAAGAACAATAAAGGGCCCAGGACACTCCCTTGAATTGAGCGAGTGGAATTTGAATTAAGGCATGTAGAAAAACAAACGTGTCGAATTTCTTCGAAACACAGTTTTCAGTGCAATCAATGCACTGGAAAAACAAAGCATCAGCTGTGGACGTCCTTCAGATGGTTTCTAAGAGCTAACTGATTTGCAAACCTTGTGTAACAGACCTGGCAACCCCAGGGATACTCCTTCCAGATGTTAATTTTCGTGTGAGCATTGGTCCCAATTGTTTCTGGGTGCGTGTTGATGTAGTTAGCATTATGAGATTTTATATTGCAGACCGGACAGTATTCACTGAAAGGTGAAATCAGGAACTAACATTAGAGATTTTTAAGATTTTAAGACTGAAGATTTATAAAGCCTGTATTCTCTTAACCCTTTAACCGACAAGTTTCCAAACCAATGAATTAGCACTTACTACCGTGTCAGAAAATGTTTTATCAGTACCTACTTACATACAGTAGAAAGATTTTTAAATCTTTAGGTAGGTACTATTTATTTAAAGTAGATAAGTAATACAATAATTACATTAGTATTGTATCTGTGTAAACCAAAGGCAGATCGCAGATAATTGTTTTCACTTTCTAACATTATTTCTCATTCCTTAATGAAAAACATTTTATCAATCATAAAATGTAAAATCCGCGGGTAAACCCGCGCGCCGGCGCTATCTTGCTAGAAACACAAATTTGACACACTATCACGCATGGACTGGAAAAATTTGGCAACACGCGTTGTTGCCAAATTGCGTCTTGAATGGCAACGTCGCATCGCCGCGTCCGTCACTCGATGGTAACCTTGGCGCTTGTTCGAATTTTTTAACAGCGCCATCTACTAAAAATGTTAACCGCACGTAAACTCGTAACACAACAGCAACGAACTTTTTCTCGGTGGTTCTATAAATTTCTGTCAGATGGGGCGATTCAGGTCACTCACACATTCTTGAACTCACCCTGCTTGACTTTCGGTAAGCTAAAATTTTCCTAAGAGCCTGGAGTTTTTGCTGTCCTAAGGACTTCCACGACAGGTAAAGGAGCAGGTACGTCCATCAATTGCTCTATTTCTGGTCCAGGTTCATTGTCAAGCATACGTAGCTCTTCATAATCTGGCACAAAGGGCTCAGGGGTCCATGGGGGAGGTAGTTGTTGCGTCCAACCATTTTGTAAAAAAATCCTAAAAATTTGGCCTAAGAGAGGTCAGGTAATACACTGCACTGACTGTTCAACAAGGAAGCAGCTGGACCTCATTAGACATGACATGAACGCGTAGCTAGACGCACGCAGTATATACAGCCTGTACTGGCCTTAAAAATATAAACCCCTTCTATAATATGTACATAACTTATCCAGGGCATAATTACTTGAATTAGAATTGATTACAGCAGGTTTTGCCAGTTGCGCGAGTGCCTATATTTACAAAGACAACATAAACTAGTCTACTTACGACCAACTGCTTTGCAGTTTGGCAGATTTTTATGTTAAAACAAGTTCGGTTAAATATTAAATAATACTTGCTAAATTTGTCGCAAAATTTCCTATCCACCCAAGAGTAGTTGTCATGTTGATATTCTGCCATAAAAAAATACCGCCCCCTAAAAACCAACAATATACAACATGACAACGCCCAGAAATTGGAAAGAAAATATTACTGTTTATAAAAATAAAGCATACGTAGCTCATCATAATTTGGTATAAAGGGCTCAGGGATCCATGGGGGAGGTAGTTGTTCCGTCAAACCATTTTGTAAAAAATTCTTATATTTTTTTCCTAAGAGAGGTCTGGTAATACACTGCACTGACTGTTCAACAAGGAAGCAGCTGGACCTCATTAGACATGACATGAACGCGTAGCTAGACGCACGCAGTACATACAGCCTGTACTGGCCTTAAAAATATAAACCCCTTCTATAATATGTACATAACTTATCCAGGGCATAATTACTTGAATTAGAATTGAATACAGCAGGTTTTGCCAGTTGCGCGAGTGCCTATATTTACAAAGACAACATAAACTAGTCTACTTACGACCAACTGCTTTGCAGTTTGGCAGATTTTTATGTTAAAACAAGTTCTGTTAAATAATAATAATAATATAATAATAATTTATTCAATTATAAACGTTCACAAAAAATATTAAGTCAACAGTTTTCCATACAATTATAGTGCCTAAAAATAAACTTAAAAATATTAGTAGTATAGGTGCAAGTAATGGTGGTTCGGAATTGCAATGTTAGGTAGCGACCCGCCCGATCTAGGTTAATAAAAACCTGTGTTTCGGGCCATCACTTTACAAACCAATAAACAAGGAACAAAAGATACACTGTAACTTTATATAAAACAATAAAATTATCTATTTTAAACAACTACGAGAAAAAGCTTAATAGTACATTAATACCTAAATCTAGGCCTATGTAATAATACTAAAGTAAACACGAGGGGATCAAATATCTTCATGCCAAAATTTCTAGAAATTTTTCCGTGTCTGCGTAATTGAGTGTTTCTAAATATTCTGACAACATTTTGCTACATTTTTATACCTTACACTATAGAAGCTTAGCTCCTTGTTAAGCCTATTATATAGAAAAGGTCCTAAGAATACATAAAAACGACTGACAAACACATGTTTAGTTTGGGCTTTATGCAAACCGAGTCCTTTCTTCTCCCGTCAAAAGGTACAGGGTCAAAAGGAAGTGCAGTGTGCTGGTGTAGTACTGTGCTTAAAATAAATGATTGCCGCACAGTAAGCACACTACATGCTATGTAGAGTTGTTGCGTAGGAAATCTAAAAGGGCGAAAGGTAGCAACCTTTAGAATAGCTCTTTGAGCACGCTCTAAGGGGAGTAAAATAGTTTTTGCCGCACCACCCCAAGAAGTTATGCAATATGTAAGAATGGATTGACACAAAGCCAAATAGACCTGTTTAATTAATTTATAGTCGGCTATGTTCCGTAAATTCTTAAAAACATATATTAATTTGCGCACTCTTGTACAGAGAAATTCGATATGTTTACGGAAATTTAGATTTGAGTCAATGGTGACACCTAGATATTTTAAATGGTCAGCTTTAGCTAAAGTGGGGCAAGAAATATTAAATAATAACTGCTGAATTTGTCGCAAAATTTCCTATCGACCCAAGGGTAGTTGTCATGTTGATATACTGCCATAAAAAAATACCGCCCCCTAAAAACCAACAATATACAACATAACCAACAATATACAACATGACAACGCCCAGAAATTGGAAAGAAAATATTACTGTTTATAAAAATAAATACTATTACATTCTGATGCAATAGATAAGTACCTGTTATAATTGTATGATATGATAATTTGTTACGCTAAATTGAATAGCAAATAAGTCAACGTCCCACCTGATGTAAAGTGTTTGCCGCTGCCTAATTGCATCTGGTGCATTCCTGGAGCTTACCCTAACAACAACTTCTAATAATTAGAAATACGTATGCGAGTGGAATTTGAATTAAGGCATTTAGAAAAACAAACGTGTCGAATTTCTTCGAAACATGGTTTCCAGTGCAATCAATGCACTGGAAAAACAGCATCAGCTGTGGACGTCCTTCAAATGGTTTCTAAGCACTAACTGATTTGCAAACCTTGTGTTACAGACCTGGCAACCCCAGGGATACTCCTTACAGCTGTTAATTTTCGTGTGAGCATTGGTCCCAATTGTTTCTGGGTGCGTGTTGATGTAATTAGCATTATGAGATTTTATATTGCAGACCGGACAGTATTCACTGAAAGGTGAAATCAGGAACTAATATGAGAGATTTTTAAGATTTTAAGACTGAAGATTTAAAAAGCCTGTATTCTCTTAACCCTTTAACCGACAAGTTTCCAAAATTTCCTATCTACCCAAGGGTAGTTGTCATGTTGATATTCTGCCATTAAAAAATACCGCCCCTTAAGACCAACAATATACAACATGACAACGCCCAGAAATTGGAAAGAAAATATTACTGTTTACAAAAATAAAGCATACGTAGCTCATCATAATTTGGTACAAAGGGCTCAGGGATCCATGGGGGAGGTAGTTGTTCCGTCAAACCATTTTGTAAAAAATTCTTATATTTTTTTCCTAAGAGAGGTCAGGTAAAACACTGCACTGACTGTTCAACAAGGAAGCAGCTAGACCTCATACAAATAATACTTTTGTTGATTAGTGCTGTTTTCCCATATGGTACATCAATTTCCAATTTTTTTTTGTCACGTAATTGTCTATAGTAGCTTTTAAAAGCAGTCTTATAATAATTCGGATTTAATTTTACAAAAAACATTAAGTTCATAAATGTATAACGAAGGCAGTGTCAGAATCTTTAAGTTTTTAAAGTATGGTTGACAGCTGGTAGTGTTGTCTACATTACACATTGCTCTAATGTTTTTTTTTTTGAGCTCTAAATACAGATTCCTTATCAATTGAGTTGCCCCAAGGTATAATACCATATCTTAGGACAGGTGCAACAAGACCATGATAAGCAGCTAATACGGCATCTTTATTAACAATTTTGGAAAGTTTGTACAGAGCAAATGAAGACTTATTAATTCTTTTGCAGACATATTCTAAATGTGTTTTCCATGTCAGTTTATTATCAAGGTGAATTCCTAGAAACTTTGTATCTGACACTGGATGTACTATTTCGCCTTGGTAACTAACGTTAGTATTTGTCAGTTGTTTTCTCTGGTGAAAGTGTATAATTTTCGTTTTGTCCATATTTATTTTCAGATTAGTATCGGTTAACCATTGTATTATTGTATTTAATGTTTGGTTAATAACGTGTTCGTAATCATTTTCTTTTTCGCTTTTTATTATGACTGTGCTATCATCTGCAAATAGTACCATTGGTTGATTAATATGGTTCGGAAGATCATTGATTTATATCAAGAACAATAAAGGGCCCAGGACACTCCCTTGAATTGAGCGAGTGGAATTTGAATTAAGGCATGTAGAAAAACAAACGTGTCGAATTTCTTCGAAACACAGTTTTCAGTGCAATCAATGCACTGGAAAAACAAAGCATCAGCTGTGGACGTCCTTCAGATGGTTTCTAAGAGCTAACTGATTTGCAAACCTTGTGTAACAGACCTGGCAACCCCAGGGATACTCCTTCCAGATGTTAATTTTCGTGTGAGCATTGGTCCCAATTGTTTCTGGGTGCGTGTTGATGTAGTTAGCATTATGAGATTTTATATTGCAGACCGGACAGTATTCACTGAAAGGTGAAATCAGGAACTAACATTAGAGATTTTTAAGATTTTAAGACTGAAGATTTATAAAGCCTGTATTCTCTTAACCCTTTAACCGACAAGTTTCCAAACCAATGAATTAGCACTTACTACCGTGTCAGAAAATGTTTTATCAGTACCTACTTACATACAGTAGAAAGATTTTTAAATCTTTAGGTAGGTACTATTTATTTAAAGTAGATAAGTAATACAATAATTACATTAGTATTGTATCTGTGTAAACCAAAGGCAGATCGCAGATAATTGTTTTCACTTTCTAACATTATTTCTCATTCCCTAATGAAAAACATTTTATCAATCATAAAATGTAAAATCCGCGGGTAAACCCGCGCGCCGGCGCTAACTTGCTAGAAACACAAATTTGACACACTATCACGCATGGACTGGAACAATTTGGCAACACGCGTTGCTGCCAAATTGCGTCTTGAATGGCAACGTCGCATCGCCGCGTCCGTCACTCGATGGTAACCTTGGCGCTTGTTCGAATTTTTTAACAGCGCCATCTACTAAAAATGTTAACCGCACGTAAACTCGTAACACAACAGCAACGAACTTTTTCTCGGTGGTTCTATAAATTTCTGTCAGATGGGGCGATTCAGGTCACTCACACATTCTTGAACTCACCCTGCTTGACTTTCGGTAAGCTAAAATTTTCCTAAGAGCCTGGAGTTTTTGCTGTCCTAAGGACTTCCACGACAGGTAAAGGAGCAGGTACGTCCATCAATTGCTCTATTTCTGGTCCAGGTTCATTGTCAAGCATACGTAGCTCTTCATAATCTGGCACAAAGGGCTCAGGGGTCCATGGGGGAGGTAGTTGTTGCGTCCAACCATTTTGTAAAAAAATCCTAAATATTTGGCCTAAGAGAGGTCAGGTAATACACTGCACTGACTGTTCAACAAGGAAGCAGCTGGACCTCATTAGACATGACATGAACGCGTAGCGAGACGCACGCAGTACATACAGCCTGTACTGGCCTTAAAAATATAAACCCCTTCTATAATATGTACATAACTTATCCAGGGCATAATTACTTGAATTAGAATTGATTACAGCAGGTTTTGCCAATTGCGCGAGTGCCTATATTTACAAAGGCAACATAAACTAGTCTACTTACGACCAACTGCTTTGCAGTTTGGCAGATTTTTATGTTAAAACAAGTTCGGTTAAATATTAAATAATAACTGCTAAATTTGTCGCAAAATTTCCTATCGACCCAAGAGTAGTTGTCATGTTGATATTCTGCCATAAAAAAATACCGCCCCCTAAAAACCAACAATATACAACATGACAACGCCCAGAAATTGGAAAGAAAATATTACTGTTTATAAAAATAAATACTATTACATTCTGATGCAATAGATAAGTACCTGTTATAATTGTATGATATGAAAATTTCTTACGCTAAATTGAATAGCAAATAAGTCAACGTCCCACCTGATGTAAAGTGTTTGCCGCTGCCTAATTGCATCTGGTGCATTCCTGGAGCTTACCCTAACTACAACTTCTAATAATTAAAAATACGTATGCGAGTGGAATTTGAATTAAGGCATGTAGAAAAACAAACGTGTCGAATTTCTTCGAAACATGGTTTCCAGTGCAATCAATGCACTGGAAAAACAGCATCAGCCGTGGACGTCCTTCAAATGGTTTCTAAGCACTAACTGATTTGCAAACCTTGTGTTACAGACCTGGCAACCCCAGGGATACTCCTTCCAGCTGTTAATTTTCGTGTGAGCATTGGTCCATATTGTTTCTGGGTGCGTGTTGATGTAATTAGCATTATGAGATTTTATATTGCAGACCGGACAGTATTCACTGAAAGGTGAAATCAGGAACTAATATGAGAGATTTTTAAGATTTTAAGACTGAAGATTTAAAAAGCCTGTATTCTCTTAACCCTTTAACCGACAAGTTTCCAAAATTTCCTATCTACCCAAGGGTAGTTGTCATGTTCATATTCTGCCATAAAAAAATACCGCCCCTTAACCAACAATATACAACATGACAACGCCCAGAAATTGGAAAGAAAATATTACTGTATATAAAAATAAATAAAATACTATTACATTCTGATGTAATAGATAAGTACCTGTTATAATTGTATGATATGATAATTTCTTACGCTAAATTGAATAGCAAATAAGTCAACGTCCCACCTGATGTAAAGTGTTTGCCGCTGCCTAATTGCATCTGGTGCATTCCTGGAGCTTACCCTAACTACAACTTCTAATAATTAAAAATACGTATGCGAGTGGAATTTGAATTAAGGCATGTAGAAAAACAAACGTGTCGAATTTCTTCGAAACATGGTTTCCAGTGCAATCAATGCACTGGAAAAACAGCATCAGCTGTGGACGTCCTTCAAATGGTTTCTAAGCACTAACTGATTTGCAAACCTTGTGTTACAGACCTGGCAACCCCAGGGATACTCCTTCCAGCTGTTAATTTTCGTGTGAGCATTGGTCCCAATTGTTTCTGGGTGCGTGTTGATGTAATTAGCATTATGAGATTTTATATTGCAGACCGGACAGTATTCACTGAAAGGTGAAATCAGGAACTAATATGAGAGATTTTTAAGATTTTAAGACTGAAGATTTAAAAAGCCTGTATTCTCTTAACCCTTTAACCGACAAGTTTCCAAAATTTCCTATCTACCCAAGGGTAGTTGTCATGTTGATATTCTGCCATTAAAAAATACAGCCCCTTAAGACCAACAATATACAACATGACAACGCCCAGAAATTGGAAAGAAAATATTACTGTTTACAAAAATAAAGCATACGTAGCTCATCATAATTTGGTACAAAGGGCTCAGGGATCCATGGGGGAGGTAGTTGTTCCGTCAAACCATTTTGTAAAAAATTCTTATATTTTTTTCCTAAGAGAGGTCAGGTAAAACACTGCACTGACTGTTCAACAAGGAAGCAGCTAGACCTCATACAAATAATACTTTTGTTGATTAGTGCTGTTTTCCCATATGGTACATCAATTTCCAATTTTTTTTTGTCACGTAATTGTCTATAGTAGCTTTTAAAAGCAGTCTTATAATAATTTGGATTTAATTTTACAAAAAACATTAAGTTCATAAATGTATAACGAAGGCAGTGTCAGAATCTTTAAGCTTTTAAAGTATGGTTGACAGCTGGTAGTGTTGTCTACATTACACATTGCTCTAATGTTTTTTTTTTGAGCTCTAAATACAGATTCCTTATCAATTGAGTTGCCCCAAGTTATAATACCATATCTTAGGACAGGTGCAACAAGACCATGATAAGCAGCTAATACGGCATCTTTATTAACAATTTTGGAAAGTTTGTACAGAGCAAATGAAGACTTATTAATTCTTTTGCAGACATATTCTAAATGTGTTTTCCATGTCAGTTTATTATCAAGGTGAATTCCTAGAAACTTTGTATCTGACACTGGATGTACTATTTCGCCTTGGTAACTAACGTTAGTATTTGTCAGTTGTTTTCTCTGGTGAAAGTGTATAATTTTCGTTTTGTCCATATTTATTTTCAGATTAGTATCGGTTAACCATTGTATTATTGTATTTAATGTTTGGTTAATAACGTGTTCGTAATCATTTTCTTTGTCGCTTTTTATTATGACTGTGCTATCATCTGCAAATAGTACCATTGGTTGATTAATATGGTTCGGAAGATCATTGATTTATATCAAAAACAATAAAGGGCCCAGGACACTCCCTTGAATTGAGCGAGTGGAATTTGAATTAAGGCATGTAGAAAAACAAACGTGTCGAATTTCTTCGAAACACAGTTTTCAGTGCAATCAATGCACTGGAAAAACAAAGCATCAGCTGTGGACGTCCTTCAGATGGTTTCTAAGAGCTAACTGATTTGCAAACCTTGTGTAACAGACCTGGCAACCCCAGGGATACTCCTTCCAGATGTTAATTTTCGTGTGAGCATTGGTCCCAATTGTTTCTGGGTGCGTGTTGATGTAGTTAGCATTATGAGATTTTATATTGCAGACCGGACAGTATTCACTGAAAGGTGAAATCAGGAACTAACATTAGAGATTTTTAAGATTTTAAGACTGAAGATTTATAAAGCCTGTATTCTCTTAACCCTTTAACCGACAAGTTTCCAAACCAATGAATTAGCACTTACTACCGTGTCAGAAAATGTTTTATCAGTACCTACTTACATACAGTAGAAAGATTTTTAAATCTTTAGGTAGGTACTATTTATTTAAAGTAGATAAGTAATACAATAATTACATTAGTATTGTATCTGTGTAAACCAAAGGCAGATCGCAGATAATTGTTTTCACTTTCTAACATTATTTCTCATTCCCTAATGAAAAACATTTTATCAATCATAAAATGTAAAATCCGCGGGTAAACCCGCGCGCCGGCGCTAACTTGCTAGAAACACAAATTTGACACACTATCACGCATGGACTGGAACAATTTGGCAACACGCGTTGCTGCCAAATTGCGTCTTGAATGGCAACGTCGCATCGCCGCGTCCGTCACTCGATGGTAACCTTGGCGCTTGTTCGAATTTTTTAACAGCGCCATCTACTAAAAATGTTAACCGCACGTAAACTCGTAACACAACAGCAACGAACTTTTTCTCGGTGGTTCTATAAATTTCTGTCAGATGGGGCGATTCAGGTCACTCACACATTCTTGAACTCACCCTGCTTGACTTTCGGTAAGCTAAAATTTTCCTAAGAGCCTGGAGTTTTTGCTGTCCTAAGGACTTCCACGACAGGTAAAGGAGCAGGTACGTCCATCAATTGCTCTATTTCTGGTCCAGGTTCATTGTCAAGCATACGTAGCTCTTCATAATCTGGCACAAAGGGCTCAGGGGTCCATGGGGGAGGTAGTTGTTGCGTCCAACCATTTTGTAAAAAAATCCTAAATATTTGGCCTAAGAGAGGTCAGGTAATACACTGCACTGACTGTTCAACAAGGAAGCAGCTGGACCTCATTAGACATGACATGAACGCGTAGCTAGACGCACGCAGTACATACAGCCTGTACTGGCCTTAAAAATATAAACCCCTTCTATAATATGTACATAACTTATCCAGGGCATAATTACTTGAATTAGAATTGATTACAGCAGGTTTTGCCAATTGCGCGAGTGCCTATATTTACAAAGACAACATAAACTAGTCTACTTACGACCAACTGCTTTGCAGTTTGGCAGATTTTTATGTTAAAACTAGTTCGGTTAAATATTAAATAATAACTGCTAAAGGAGATTGACCATTTTTATATGGACGTTGGACCAAGTGCTGCCCAGCATTGAAACATAGTGCATACTGTACCTTAGACTAATACTAATCTGTAACCCAAAGCTCTTTAGAATCTATCCGAGGAGTGTTGAGATTTTACATTAACAAAGAAACATAACCAACAGCTTTTTTATAAATAAAAGACGGTATATTATAAACAATGGATTATATTATTATAACAAAACTTAGTTAAGGATAAACATTCAATCAATCAATTATTTATTCGTTAGAAAGGTTTTATTTATTTATTTAAACTCTATGTACAGTCAGGCCGCAAAAGTCCATAGGAACGCTAAAGATTATTTTGCTACGAACCGAGCGAGCGCGATACTTCCGTGCGTATGTGTGCCCGTGTATGAGTATCCACATTCAACAGATAACACACACTAAGGAACTGTCGTCACACTGAGCTTAAAAACATCATTATTATTTTTCTGTGCCATTGAATACGCATCACACAGTCACAGAGGCGACTTGTTCTTACCATTGTATTGATAAAATTCGCGCAAATATGTCATGTGCTGGTAGCCGTATGAACTAAGTGTTGGGTTCGCAAATAACGTAGCCCGAGTTCAAATCATGGTCGGTCCATTGCGGTTATTTCTTACTTTGAAAATTTCCAATCTATATTAATATTGTTGTTTTTTATATTTCTATGAAAAATACTATTGCATTTTTTGCACTAAATTGTTGCAAATTACGAATATGATCTATTAACTACAAGAAGAATCACATTCGTTGTTTACATCTTATCGATGTTGTAAGGTGGAAATAAAAAGACGTGTTTAATAAAAATGTTTATTCTTTTTATTTACAAATTAAACATTTATGAGAATTGTGACGTCGAATTGTTACCTAGACAAAAAAGTTATCTTGTTACCGTTATCTATGTTACGTGTAAGATTGTTTGTTATGAGTATACCCACTTAGACCATTCATAATATGAATAACGTAACAATGAAAGGATATTAAAATTTTAATAAAATAAAATATAATTGTTTATATCCAGTTATTTATTGAAAAGTCATATATGATTTAGACTTTGTAAACATTTTATTTTTATGTAACGTCACAATGAATGTTTTGAGGTCATAGCTTAATTGTTCATTTTCTTGACGAAAAGAAGATTGAAACTAAACCTCAATTTCTGTTAAAAGAACTTTAGTTCTCACAAGATAATCGTCAATTAGATGAGAAAAATAAATTGAACTATTATGTTAGAACAGTGCGGGTAGAAGAATAAAAAACAAAATAGAATCATGATTATTGTCAACAAAATTGATAGCGAGTTCACTGCATTCTTAAGATAAGGCGATGGCACAAGTTAAAAGATATAGCTATTTTAAACGAAAGTAAACACAATATAATACAGTGTTTGTTAACGAATAATCACGGATATGTTAAAATAAAATGGCCTACTGATTTTACTAAAACTTAATATTTTGTATAACCCCCATTATTTTCGATACAGTCAAGTAGACGTTTGCGCATGGACCCAACAATATTACTGCATACTTCGCTCCCTCTAAAACTTTCCCACACCTCCATGCAATGGGTTTTTAATTGTTCCGTAGACCTCTCATTCCGCGAGTCCCACCTTTGCACCATCAAACCCCATAGATTTTCTATGGGGTTGAAGTCGGGTGATCGCGCTGGCCATGGAATAACAATTACTTCCGGGTGATTGTGAAACCACTCACGCACAGTACTCGCTCGGTGAATAGGACAATTGTCCTGGACAAACGGAAATTCTGCTAACTCATCAGCTGGGTAAATGTTGCGCACAGTAGGTAGCATAATTGAGTCTAACACTTCCACATAAGTTGAACTGTTTGCGCGTGGAGGAATGAAAGCCAGTTCTCCTGGTCCTGCTGCACTCATCCATCCCCACATATTAATTGTGATTCGACCTGATTCGGTGTTAGGAATGACGTTGTTATCACACCAGCGAGTGTTATTCTTGCGCCATAAGTGAAGCCTGCCCTTTTGACTGGATTTAAATGTTTTTTCATCTGAAAATACCGCAGTATTCCAGTCAAAATCTAAATAATTACGTGCGAAACGTAATCGTTCTTGTTTGTGCCTCTCTGTCAAGTACGGCTTTTTAGCTGGTTTTCTGTGATGCACGCCTTCAGCGTGAAGTGCACGGCGAACAGTATCCATCGAGGTGTCATATAATTCCGCAAAATGTCTCGTTGGTGCGAAACCATTCGTTTCGTATATGTCCACCATATGTCGGCGCTGTGCCTCGCTAATAAGCTTCGGTCTCCCACTTCTCTTTCGACTAGCAAGGCTACCTTCTTCCTCATATCTTTTTATCCAAAGACTTACAGTATTTTTCTAAAACAAAAAAAATATATATATTAGGCAGCTATACCTTCTTGACTTCATTTTCATTATATAAAATGTTAATAATCATTATTGAATATAATTTTAAAATAAAACTGCATTTATAAATCCAATAACCAACCCAATAAACCCAAGGATTTATGTTCTCTTCTAAACCTCATAAAGATACGATGGATGGATTCATAAATGGCATACATTTTAATTAGAAGATTAATTTATAATAAAGTTACAATTCATTAATAGCTATTATACTCACATTCAGTCCGGTTTCTTCAGATATTTGTGTTTTATTAAGACCACTTTTATGCAGCCCAATGATAGTCGCCCTCACTTCAATACTAATATTAGCCTGCATTTTGCGAATATTACAATATTGTTAACCACACGTCACTAACCAACAACTACAACCAAACGACAGTTCATTTCGGTCAAGTTAAAACTCATGTCTACCTCGCAGAAATCTAATTCTTTATTTAGTTTTTTTGTGATCTACCTTTTAACTCTAAGAAATGTGTGAACAAGTTAAAGAATAATTTAATATAATAATATGTAATGCTAATCCATAACTTCCAATCGGGTAAGAACTTACAAAAAGTCAACAATTGCGTGGGATTTGAACTTGCGGCACACTGATTTGCGCTTCAATCTGTGTGCTCTATACCACTGGGCCATCTTGACTTATGCTAAGTTGATGAAATTGAGGATTACAATCAATTGTTGGCGATAACTTGAAAATTGAAGGTCGTAAGTCAAACTAAACGTCAAACTAATACGTTGTGAGAATTCTTATCGACTTTTGCTGGTGACCGTACAATAGTGGTACATGGGCGGACTTAATGCAACAAGCCATTCTCTACCAGTCAACCTTTGGGTCAAAAAGACTACACTGTGGTAGGTGTACAACAAATAAATAAGATTTAAAATATAATTTTATTTTGGAAATAATTAATATAGGTTTGACGACTTCCAGCCTCCCGAACAAGCCGGATTCCGAAAAGGCTTCAGCACCGTAGACCACATACACACGCTGCGGCAGGTTATACAGAAGACCGAAGAGTATAATCTGCCCCTCTGCTTAGCGTTTGTGGACTACGAGAAAGCCTTCGATTCGATCGAGACTTTGTCTGTGCTGCAGTCTCTCCAACGGTGCCAGATCGACGATCGGTACATCGAGGTGCTGAAGTGTTTGTATGAAAACGCCACCATGTCAGTCCGACTTCACGATCAGACATCAGAACCTATCCTCCTGCAGCGGGGTGTGAGGCAGGGAGACGTAATTTCTCCGAAACTGTTCACGGCCGCAATGGAGGACGTCTTCAAGGTTTTGGACTGGAAAAGGCTAGGCATTAATGTCAATGGCGAGTACATCACTCATCTTCGATTTGCCGACGATATAGTCGTCATGGCTGAGACCACGGAGGACCTCAGTACAATGCTCGATGACCTCAGTAGAGCTTCCGAAAGAGTGGGTCTTAAAATGAACATGGACAAAACCAAGGTCATGGTAAATACCCATGTAGCACCCACTCCTATCAAGATTGGAGGCTCTGCACTCGAAGTTGTTGATGAGTACGTCTACCTGGGACAAACGATCCAGCTAGGTAGGGCTAACTTCGAGAAGGAGGTCAACCGTCGAATCCGACTCGGCTGGGCGGCGTTCGGGAAGTTCGGTATCTTCTCGTCTCACATACCACAGTGTCTCAAGACGAAAGTCTATGACCAGTGCGTGTTGCCAGTGATGACCTATGGACTCGAAACGTGGTCGCTCACAATGGGCCTCATCAGAAGGCTTAAAGTCACCCAAAGGGCAATGGAGAGGGCAATGCTCGGAGTTTCCTTGCGTGATCGAATCAGGAATGATGATATCCGCAAGAGAACCAAGGTTACCAACATAGCCCGAAGGATCGCCAAATTGAAGTGGCAGTGGGCAGGGCACATTGCTCGCAGAACAGATGGTCGATGGGGCCGAAAGGTTTTGGAGTGGCGACCGCGTACCGGAAGACGCAGCGTTGGAAGGCCTCCCACAAGGTGGACCGATGACCTGGTGAGGGTCGCGGGTAACCGATGGATGCGAGACGCACAGGACCGGTTGTTGTGGCGACACTTGGGGGAGGCCTATGTCCAGCAGTGGACGTCTTTCGGCTGATATGATGATGATGATGATGATGATATAAATAATACTAATAAAATACATAAATATGCTAAAATAATAAACTAATAAAATATGATGTTATATAATAATCTTTCTGATTGAGAGAACTCGTAATAATTATGACGAAGACCAAACTAAGAATGACAGGCTTTTAAGTAGTGTTTTCGGATTTTATGCTTAAATGAAAACTTGGACTCAGCCTTCTTGATGTCAAGGGGTAGCATATTCCAGAGTTTAATGGTAGGGATAGCGTAGGAATTAGACATAAACCCGGTGCGGTGAGAAGGAATATGAAAGAGTAACTTTTTGGATGCTCGAAGGTTAAGACTGTGAGAACTGCCCAACACTTTAAAATATTGTTTTAAATAATCAGGAGCACAAGGATCACTCATGATAGTGAAGAGCATGCAGAGGGATCTGAGGGATCTCCTTTGACGGATAGGCAGCCATTTAAGCTGAGAACGAAATGAAGAAATATGATCATATTTACGAAGGCCAAAAATGAAACGAATACAGTTGTTAAGAAGTCGATCCAGTTTCAACATACTAAATGATGTTAGGCCTCATGTTAACATTAAAATGCCTAATCAGTCGTCATCCGTATTGTCGTCTATAATTATTGAATCTAAAAATAAAGCAGGGCGCCTCACAACGTCTTGGTGCCTGGCCCACCCCAAAAACCAAACTAGGCAAACAACGTGGGCGCAACTGCCGATTGTTCTTCGCCCAGTAAAACATGAGCAGCAATAATGTTTAACGGAATCGAGCCCATGATTGTTCTCGTCAAGTAAAATATAGCAATGATACACTTTTGACGATGTGTGTCGACTCTTTATGTGCGCTCGAATTAGTTGCACATTGCTGGTGGGCATCGAAAAATCGGAGAGGTCGTTAAGGCGACCGTTATAGTTCTGAATAATAAATGTCTCCGTGGTGCGTATATGCTCGCTATAATAGCTAGGCGCAAGTTTGATTTGGTACGTTCCTACTGCAAAGATGGTCAATTCCTCCGGTGTTAACATGGGAAATGAAGTAACATTATCCCCTCCCACTGAAATATTTTCGAAGTTGGCTCTATTCCGGTTTAGCCTTCTTTCATCAACATATTCAGCTAAGTGATTGGCAACATTCACCCGCTCTCTGGCTATATTAATAAATTCACGTGCATTGCCATTGTCTAAAATATCAACATGGAAGGCATTAGTTATCGCTGCAGCGATCCGAAGGTCTGTATAAAAGTGGCTCATGGCCAGATTACAGTATTCATGACGAAAAATCTTAAAATCCCGTTTTAGTCGAGTCGAGTGTGGTAAGTTGTGAGCCTCTGGTCTGCGATTGTGGCATGATGCCGACATATCTGTGGCTTTCTAACGACGCAATAGAGTCACGAAAACCTCTGTCTAATATGAAAATATCACCCGGCTGTAACAGCCAATGAATGACTCTATCTGGCCCATCTAGAAGGTTGTTTAAAATGGTTGCGTCATTAGTAGTCGCAGCATAGGGCCCACAAACCTCAATAATGTGTCCATCGCATGTGACTAACAAAAATGGTTTTAGTAGGTTCCTGTACTTGTGCATGCTGTACGTATCTTTTTGAAACGAGAAATTGGAACTCTTTTGTATGTAGATATAGGTGCCGTCACATATAACAACAGCTTCCTGATTATTTGCAAACAATGCGTTAGGAACTGCTAGATTTCTTTCAACGATCTGCTCTCTAGAAATATGGTTGAATCCTAAGTGGCGAGAGACAAAATCAGAATCCAGACACTCTCTAGCTATTTTCATTCTTCGTTCTAGATTTGAACGAGACATGTTGAAAAATGTGGCGAGTCGCTCATTGGATTCTCCAGTTCTCAGTTTGGCAAGTATTATACCTAATGCGGTTCGTGGATTTTGACACCTTTGTGCTAAAAGTGGAGTTTGAATAAATAATCTTTCGAATTCATCTCGAGTGCGGCCTGTCCAATAATGCAATTCTTCATCATGCAGTGCATGAAGGTTCTCAAAATCGATAATTCGACTTCTGGGTTGTTTAAGTAATTCTAACATTTCAAAAACTTGTTGGGGACTAAAATCAAAACAACGATTTGGTGCCGTAAAAAGAACATCCCAGGTGTTGTCTTCTAAATGCTCCTGACACACACGTGCGTATGGTGGAACATAATAATTATTATTAATAAGTAACTGCACTTTCAAACTTTTTGGTACTCGCCAACGAGTATTATTTGTGCAATTGTACACCATGCAAGCATTTGACGTATTTGGGGCTCGGCAGTAATTTCCGGGAAGGTTAAATGTTACGTTTACGGTTTGTCCTAGAATGTCGTCTTCCACGGGCTGATCTTCCATGTTTGGTAGATTTTCAACCGCAGGCGGATTACCCGCAGCAGGTGGATTTCCCACAGCAGGTGCTTCTTCAACAGCAGGCGCATCTTCCACAGCAGGCATTGCAGGCAGCGTCCCACGGCGAGCTCTTGTCCAACAGTTGTGGCAGACGTATTCCTCATGATTGAATGTTATCTGAAACCATGAAAAAATGTTAAACAAATAACCCACGGCATAACATGAATACGTTTCATAGTAGGTAACTTCTAAGTATATATCTAGGAACGCATTTGTTATGTTATGATTTAAGTAACGTAAATAATTGTCTAAACTGTTGAGATAATGTATACAGTGCAATGTGTTCCTGTTTTGTGAAATAAATATCATTATTATTATTATTATTAATGGCTTATTTTGCGTAATAATATAACTACTTAAATAAAAAGTAGGTACTTACCTCACGTGGTAGAGCTTGAATTATGTTTTGAACCGTATGTTGATGTTCGTTTTGAAGATCTCGAGTTAACGTATATCTTCTGATTCGTTCCACAGAACGATCACAAAACAAACAAACTCTGTGATGTGGTTGATACATCGAGTAGTCCAAATGAATAGCCGGGTCAACAGGTGATGCAGATACAATAGTACAAATTCTAAATATGAGCTACAAAGACTTTGGATTTCTCTCAACTCTCGTTGTGATTTTGTTGTACAGATTGACCAACTCGGAATTGAAAATCGAGACAGCGCTATACAAAGCTGTCATTTTCGAATAGAGCTTACAAAAAAAACTTACTTCGAGCGAGACTAATGAGGTCGAGTTCGGACTAAGCAGGTTTTATAATATTATTTAACGTAAACGTTAAAAAAATATACAGGGTGTCAGGGACATCATAACGCAAACTACGCGAAAAGGCTACACCTAATGCCACTAACCAAATTGTGAAAGTCATTAATCTCGCTAATGATCGGTTACAGAAATTGACAATTTTCGAGCACGCAATGTATTGAGAACAACGCGATCTTAACGCGCAAGAGCGCTGTACGTGGTTGACGTAGTACTTGCAAACACACATACACAGGCCTGTGTCGCCACCGCACCGCGCTGCGTTTTAATGTAGGTACCTACGAATATCGCGTATCGCCGACAACAATAATATCACATAAAATCATTTTAACCACTCAGAAATACCGACTGATGGTAGGAACATGTTTAAGCAAAAGTTAAGAGAAAAAAAGGAGCCATAAGCTCAGTCTCTTATAATCACAATTCCGATAAGGATTTCGATAAGCCTAAAAGTACATTGAGATCCCGTAACGTAGGTATAATCTAATGAACTACTTAACCCACTTTGAATGCTGGTTAAACCTACGATTATCGCCGACGGCAATAATATCACAAAAACTCATTTTAATCACTCAGAAATACCTAACCTACCTATGGTAGGAACTTGTTTAGGTATGCAGAAGTTAAGGGAAATGGAGGAGACATAAGCTTAGTCTCTTTAAATCACGATTCCGATAAGGATTGATGAAAAAAAAGGTTTTATTTACATTGCTCTTTTTAGTGAAAGTAGTGCATTAATTATTTCTTTAATTAAAATCACAATGCGTTAGGTAAGAAAAACGATTATGAACAGTCTAAAATAAAAAAAAAATGAGGAAAAAGCCGACGAAAAATTCCAACGCGGGGGGGGGGGCGGAATCATGTCCTGAACTCATGGTATCCGTTTGTGCGTCGATGTCCCTTACACGCTGTATATCAAAAGTTAAAGCACCAAAAAGCCATAAGTTTTTAGGTACTAAACCCGTGGATGTTTTTTTTTTTTTTTTTACTTTTTAAATATCTCTTCATGTAAGGAAAAAAATAAAAGTATTCCCATGCCTGGGCAGCATTTGGTCCAGATCGGTCAATCTCCTTTGTCGCAAAATTTCCTATCGACCCAAGAGTAGTTGTCATGTTGATATTCTGCCATAAAAAAATACCGCCCCCTAAAAACCAACAATATACAACATGACAACGCCCAGAAATTGGAAAGAAAATATTACTGTTTATAAAAATAAATACTATTACATTCTGATGCAATAGATAAGTACCTGTTATAATTGTATGATATGAAAATTTCTTACGCTAAATTGAATAGCAAATAAGTCAACGTCCCACCTGATGTAAAGTGTTTGCCGCTGCCTAATTGCATCTGGTGCATTCCTGGAGCTTACCCTAACTACAACTTCTAATAATTAAAAATACGTATGCGAGTGGAATTTGAATTAAGGCATGTAGAAAAACAAACGTGTCGAATTTCTTCGAAACATGGTTTCCAGTGCAATCAATGCACTGGAAAAACAGCATCAGCCGTGGACGTCCTTCAAATGGTTTCTAAGCACTAACTGATTTGCAAACCTTGTGTTACAGACCTGGCAACCCCAGGGATACTCCTTCCAGCTGTTAATTTTCGTGTGAGCATTGGTCCATATTGTTTCTGGGTGCGTGTTGATGTAATTAGCATTATGAGATTTTATATTGCAGACCGGACAGTATTCACTGAAAGGTGAAATCAGGAACTAATATGAGAGATTTTTAAGATTTTAAGACTGAAGATTTAAAAAGCCTGTATTCTCTTAACCCTTTAACCGACAAGTTTCCAAAATTTCCTATCTACCCAAGGGTAGTTGTCATGTTCATATTCTGCCATAAAAAAATACCGCCCCTTAACCAACAATATACAACATGACAACGCCCAGAAATTGGAAAGAAAATATTACTGTATATAAAAATAAATAAAATACTATTACATTCTGATGTAATAGATAAGTACCTGTTATAATTGTATGATATGATAATTTCTTACGCTAAATTGAATAGCAAATAAGTCAACGTCCCACCTGATGTAAAGTGTTTGCCGCTGCCTAATTGCATCTGGTGCATTCCTGGAGCTTACCCTAACTACAACTTCTAATAATTAAAAATACGTATGCGATTGGAATTTAAATTAAGGCATGTAGAAAAACAAACGTGTCGAATTTCTTCGAAACATGGTTTCCAGTGCAATCAATGCACTGGAAAAACAGCATCAGCTGTGGACGTCCTTCAAATGGTTTCTAAGCACTAACTGATTTGCAAACCTTATGTTACAGACCTGGCAACCCCAGGGATACTCCTTCCAGCTGTTAATTTTCGTGTGAGCATTGGTCCCAATTGTTTCTGGGTGCGTGTTGATGTAATTAGCATTATGAGATTTTATATTGCAGACCGGACAGTATTCACTGAAAGGTGAAATCAGGAACTAATATGAGAGATTTTTAAGATTTTAAGACTGAAGATTTAAAAAGCCTGTATTCTCTTAACCCTTTAACCGACAAGTTTCCAAAATTTCCTATCTACCCAAGGGTAGTTGTCATGTTGATATTCTGCCATTAAAAAATACAGCCCCTTAAGACCAACAATATACAACATGACAACGCCCAGAAATTGGAAAGAAAATATTACTGTTTACAAAAATAAAGCATACGTAGCTCATCATAATCTGGCACAAAGGGCTCAGGGGTCCATGGGGGAGGTAGTTGTTGCGTCCAACCATTTTGTAAAAAAATCCTAAATATTTGGCCTAAGAGAGGTCAGGTAATACACTGCACTGACTGTTCAACAAGGAAGCAGCTGGACCTCATACAAATAATACTTTTGTTGATTAGTGCTGTTTTCCCATATGGTACATCAATTTCCAATCTTTTTTTGTCACGTAATTGTCTATAGTAGCTTTTAAAAGCAGCCTTATAATAATTCGGATTTAATTTTACAAAAAACATTAAGTTTATAAATGTATAACGAAGGCAGTGTCAGAATCTTTAAGCTTTTAAAGTATGGTTGACAGCTGGTAGTGTTGTCTACATTACACATTGCTCTAATGTATTTTTTTTGAGCTCTAAATACAGATTCCTTATCAATTGAGTTGCCCCAAGATATAATACCATATCTTAGGACAGGTGCAACAAGACCATGATAAGCAGCTAATACGGCATCTTTATTAACAATTTTGGAAAGTTTGTACAGAGCAAATGAAGACTTATTAATTCTTTTGCAGACATATTCTAAATCTGTTTTCCATGTCAGTTTATTATCAAGGTGAATTCCTAGAAACTTTGTATCTGACACTGGATGATGTACTATTTCGCCTTGGTAACTAACGTTAGTATTTGTCAGTTGTTTTCTCTGGTGAAAGTGTATAATTTTCGTTTTGTCCATATTTATTTTCAGATTAGTATCGGTTAACCATTGTATTATTGTATTTAATGTTTGGTTAATAACGTGTTCGTAATCATTTTCTTTGTCGCTTTTATTATGACTGTGCTATCATCTGCAAATAGTACCATTGGTTGATTAATATGGTTCGGAAGATCATTGATTTATATCAAGAACAATAAAGGGCCCAGGACACTCTCTTGAATTGAGCGAGTGGAATTTGAATTAAGGCATCTAGAAAAACAAACGTGTCGAATTTCTTCGAAACACAGTTTTCAGTGCAATCAATGCACTGGAAAAACAAAGCATCAGCTGTGGACGTCCTTCAGATGGTTTCTAAGAGCTAACTGATTTGCAAACCTTGTGTAACAGACCTGGCAACCCCAGGGATACCCCTTCCAGATGTTAATTTTCGTGTGAGCATTGGTCCCAATTGTTTCTGGGTGCGTGTTGATGTAGTTAGCATTATGAGATTTTATATTGCAGACCGGACAGTATTCACTGAAAGGTGAAATCAGGAACTAACATTAGAGATTTTTAAGATTTTAAGACTGAAGATTTATAAAGCCTGTATTCTCTTAACCCTTTAACCGACAAGTTTCCAAACCAATGAATTAGCACTTACTACCGTGTCAGAAAATGTTTTATCAGTACCTACTTACATACAGTAGAAAGATTTTTAAATCTTTAGGTAGGTACTATTTATTTAAAGTAGATAAGTAATACAATAATTACATTAGTAAGTATTGTCTCTCCGTCTTTGTCTCTGTCCGTCATCTGTGTAAACCAAAGGCAGATCGCAGATAATTGTTTTCACTTTCTAACATTATTTCTCATTCCCTAATGAAAAACATTTTATTAATCATAAAATGTAAAATCCGCGGGTAAACCCGCGCGCTGGCGCTAACTTGCTAGAAACACTATTTTGACACACTATCACGCATGGACTGGAACAATTTGGCAACACGCGTTGTTGCCAAATTGCGTCTTGAATGGGAACGTCGCATCGCCGCGTCCGTCACTCGATGGTAACCTTGGCGCTTGTTTGAATTTTTTAACAGCGCCATCTACTAAAAATGTTAACCGCACGTAAACTCGTAACACAACAGCAACGAACTTTTTCTCGGTGGTTCTATAAATTTCTGTCAGATGGGGCGATTCAGGTCACTCACACATTCTTGAACTCACCCTGCTTGACTTTCGGTAAGCTAAAATTTTCCTAAGAGCCTGGAGTTTTTGCTGTCCTAAGGACTTCCACGACAGGTAAAGGAGCAGGTACGTCCATCAATTGCTCTATTTCTGGTCCAGGTTCATTGTCAAGCATACGTAGCTCTTCATAATCTGGCACAAAGGGCTCAGGGGTCCATGGGGCAGGTAGTTGTTGCGTCCAACCATTTTGTAAAAAAATCCTAAATATTTGGCCTAAGAGAGGTCAGGTAATATACTGCACTGACTGTTCAACAAGGAAGCAGCTGGACCTCATTGGACATGACATGAACGCGTAGCTAGACGCACGCAGTACATACAGCCTGTACTGGCCTTAAAAATATAAACCCCTTCTATAATATGTACATAACTTATCCAGGGCATAATAACTTGAATTAGAATTGATTACAGCAGGTTTTGCCAGTTGCGCGAGTGCCTATATTTACAAAGACAACATAAACTGGTCTACTTACGACCAACTGCTTTGCAGTTTGGCAGATTTTTATGTTAAAACAAGTTCGGTTAAATATTAAATAATAACTGCTAAATTTGTCGCAAAATTTCCTATCGACCCAAGAGTAGTTGTCATGTTGATATTCTGCCATAAAAAAATACCGCCCCCTAAAAACCAACAATATACAACATGACAACGCCCAGAAATTGGAAAGAAAATATTACTGTTTATAAAAATAAATACTATTACATTCTGATGTAATAGATAAGTACCTGTTATAATTGTATGATATGATAATTTCTTACGCTAAATTGAATAGCAAATAAGTCAACGTCCCACCTGATGTAAAGTGTTTGCCGCTGCCTAATTGCATGTGGTGCATTCCTGGAGCTTACCCTAACTACAACTTCTAATAATTAAAAATACGTATGCGAGTGGAATTTGAATTAAGGCATGTAGAAAAACAAACTTGTCGAATTTCTTCGAAACACGGTTTCCAGGGCAATCAATGCACTGGAAAAACAAAGCATCAGCTGTGGACGTCCTTCAGATGGTTTCTAAGCACTAACTGATTTGCAAACCTTGTGTTACAGACCTGGCAACCCCAGGGATACTCCTTCCAGCTGTTAATTTTCGTGTGAGCATTGGTCCCAATTGTTTCTGGGTGCGTGTTGATGTAGTTAGCATTATGAGATTTTATATTGCAGACCGGACAGTATTCACTGAAAGGTGAAATCAGGAACTAATATATGAGATTTTTAAGATTTTAAGACTGAAGATTTAAAAAGCCTGTATTCTCTTAACCCTTTAACCGACAAGTTTCCAAAATTTCCTATCTACCCAAGGGTAGTTGTCATGTTGATATTCTGCCATTAAAAAATACCGCCCCTTAAGACCAACAATATACAACATGACAACGCCCAGAAATTGGAAAGAAAATATTACTGTTTACAAAAATAAAGCATACGTAGCTCATCATAATTTGGTACAAAGGGCTCAGGGATCCATGGGGGAGGTAGTTGTTCCGTCAAACCATTTTGTAAAAAATTCTTATATTTTTTTCCTACGAGAGGTCAGGTAATACACTGCACTGACTGTTCAACAAGGAAGCAGCTAGACCTCATACAAATAATACTTTTGTTGATTAGTGCTGTTTTCCCATATGGTACATCAATTTCCAATCTTTTTTTGTCACGTAATTGTCTATAGTAGCTTTTAAAAGCAGCCTTATAATAATTCGGATTTAATTTTACAAAAAACATTAAGTTTATAAATGTATAACGAAGGCAGTGTCAGAATCTTTAAGCTTTTAAAGTATGGTTGACAGCTGGTAGTGTTGTCTACATTACACATTGCTCTAATGTATTTTTTTTGAGCTCTAAATACAGATTCCTTATCAATTGAGTTGCCCCAAGATATAATACCATATCTTAGGACAGGTGCAACAAGACCATGATAAGCAGCTAATACGGCATCTTTATTAACAATTTTGGAAAGTTTGTACAGAGCAAATGAAGACTTATTAATTCTTTTGCAGACACATTCTAAATGTGTTTTCCATGTCAGTTTATTATCAAGGTGAATTCCTAGAAACTTTGTATCTGACACTGGATGTACTATTTCGCCTTGGTAACTAACGTTAGTATTTGTCAGTTGTTTTCTCTGGTGAAAGTGTATAATTTTCGTTTTGTCCATATTTATTTTCAGATTAGTATCGGTTAACCATTGTATTATTGTATTTAATGTTTGGTTAATAACGTGTTCGTAATCATTTTCTTTGTCGCTTTTTATTATGACTGTGCTATCATCTGCAAATAGTACCATTGGTTGATTAATATGGTTCGGAAGATCATTGATTTATATCAAGAACAATAAAGGGCCCAGGACACTCCCTTGAATTGAGCGAGTGGAATTTGAATTAAGGCATGTAGAAAAACAAACGTGTCGAATTTCATCGAAACACAGTTTTCAGTGCAATCAATGCACTGGAAAAACAAAGCATCAGCTGTGGACGTCCTTCAGATGGTTTCTAAGCACTAACTGATTTGCAAACCTTGTGTTACAGACCTGGCAACCCCAGGGATACTCCTTCCAGCTGTTAATTTTCGTGTGAGCATTGGTCCCAATTGTTTCTGGGTGCGTGTTGATGTAATTAGCATTATGAGATTTTATATTGCAGACCGGACAGTATTCACTGAAAGGTGAAATCAGGAACTAATATGAGAGAATTTAAGATTTTAAGACTGAAGATTTAAAAAGCCTGTATTCTCTTAACCCTTTAACCGACAAGTTTCCAAAATTTCCTATCTACCCAAGGGTAGTTGTCATGTTCATATTCTGCCATAAAAAAATACCGCCCCTTAAGACCAACAATATACAACATGACAACGCCCAGAAATTGGAAAGAAAATATTACTGTATATAAAAATAAATAAAATACTATTACATTCTGATGTAATAGATAAGTACCTGTTATAATTGTATGATATGATAATTTCTTACGCTAAATTGAATAGCAAATAAGTCAACGTCCCACCTGATGTAAAGTGTTTGCCGCTGCCTAATTGCATCTGGTGCATTCCTGGAGCTTACCCTAACAACAACTTCTAATAATTAGAAATACGTATGCGAGTGGAATTTGAATTAAGGCATTTAGAAAAACAAACGTCGAATTTCTTCGAAACATGGTTTCCAGTGCAATCAATGCACTGGAAAAACAGCATCAGCTGTGGACGTCCTTCAAATGGTTTCTAAGCACTAACTGATTTGCAAACCTTGTGTTACAGACCTGGCAACCCCAGCGATACTCCTTCCAGCTGTTAATTTTCGTGTGAGCATTGGTCCCAATTGTTTCTGGGTGCGTGTTGATGTAATTAGCATTATGAGATTTTATATTGCAGACCGGACAGTATTCACTGAAAGGTGAAATCAGGAACTAATATGAGAGATTTTTAAGATTTTAAGACTGAAGATTTAAAAAGCCTGTATTCTCTTAACCCTTTAACCGACAAGTTTCCAAACCAATGAATTAGCACTTACTACCGTGTCAGAAAATGTTTTATCAGTACCTACTTACATACAGTAGAAAGATTTTTAAATCTTTAGGTAGGTACTATTTATTTAAAGTAGATAAGTAATACAATAATTGCATTAGTATTGTATCTGTGTAAACCAAAGGCAGATCGCAGATAATTGTTTTCACTTTCTAACATTATTTCTCATTCCCTAATGAAAAACATTTTATCAATCATAAAATGTAAAATCCGCGGGTAAACCCGCGCGCTGGCGTTAACTTGCTGGAAACACTTTTTTGACACACTATCACGCATGGACTGGAACAATTTGGCAACACGCGTTGTTGCCAAATTGCGTCTTGAATGGCAACGTCGCATCGCCGCGTCCGTCACTCGATGGTAACCTTGGCGCTTGTTCGATTTTTTTAACAGCGCCATCTACTAAAAATGTTAACCGCACGTAAACTCGTAACACAACAGCAACGAACTTTTTCTCGGTGGTTCTATAAATTTCTGTCAGATGGGGCGATTCAGGTCACTCACACATTCTTGAACTCACCCTGCTTGACTTTCGGTAAGCTAAAATTTTCCTAAGAGCCTGGAGTTTTTGCTGTCCTAAGGACTTCCACGACAGGTAAAGGAGCAGGTACGTCCATCAATTGCTCTATTTCTGGTCCAGGTTCATTGTCAAGCATACGTAGCTCTTCATAATCTGGCACAAAGGGCTCAGGGGTCCATGGGGCAGGTAGTTGTTGCGTCCAACCATTTTGTAAAAAAATCCTAAATATTTGGCCTAAGAGAGGTCAGGTAATATACTGCACTGACTGTTCAACAAGGAAGCAGCTGGACCTCATTGGACATGACATGAACGCGTAGCTAGACGCACGCAGTACATACAGCCTGTACTGGCCTTAAAAATATAAACCCCTTCTATAATATGTACATAACTTATCCAGGGCATAATAACTTGAATTAGAATTGATTACAGCAGGTTTTGCCAGTTGCGCGAGTGCCTATATTTACAAAGACAACATAAACTGGTCTACTTACGACCAACTGCTTTGCAGTTTGGCAGATTTTTATGTTAAAACAAGTTCGGTTAAATATTAAATAATAACTGCTAAATTTGTCGCAAAATTTCCTATCGACCCAAGAGTAGTTGTCATGTTGATATTCTGCCATAAAAAAATACCGCCCCCTAAAAACCAACAATGTACAACATGACAACGCCCAGAAATTGGAAAGAAAATATTACTGTTTATAAAAATAAATACTATTACATTCTGATGTAATAGATAAGTACCTGTTATAATTGTATGATATGATAATTTCTTACGCTAAATTGAATAGCAAATAAGTCAACGTCCCACCTGATGTAAAGTGTTTGCCGCTGCCTAATTGCATGTGGTGCATTCCTGGAGCTTACCCTAACTACAACTTCTAATAATTAAAAATACGTATGCGAGTGGAATTTGAATTAAGGCATGTAGAAAAACAAACTTGTCGAATTTCTTCGAAACACGGTTTCCAGGGCAATCAATGCACTGGAAAAACAAAGCATCAGCTGTGGACGTCCTTCAGATGGTTTCTAAGCACTAACTGATTTGCAAACCTTGTGTTACAGACCTGGCAACCCCAGGGATACTCCTTCCAGCTGTTAATTTTCGTGTGAGCATTGGTCCCAATTGTTTCTGGGTGCGTGTTGATGTAGTTAGCATTATGAGATTTTATATTGCAGACCGGACAGTATTCACTGAAAGGTGAAATCAGGAACTAATATATGAGATTTTTAAGATTTTAAGACTGAAGATTTAAAAAGCCTGTATTCTCTTAACCCTTTAACCGACAAGTTTCCAAAATTTCCTATCTACCCAAGGGTAGTTGTCATGTTGATATTCTGCCATTAAAAAATACCGCCCCTTAAGACCAACAATATACAACATGACAACGCCCAGAAATTGGAAAGAAAATATTACTGTTTACAAAAATAAAGCATACGTAGCTCATCATAATTTGGTACAAAGGGCTCAGGGATCCATGGGGGAGGTAGTTGTTCCGTCAAACCATTTTGTAAAAAATTCTTATATTTTTTTCCTACGAGAGGTCAGGTAATACACTGCACTGACTGTTCAACAAGGAAGCAGCTAGACCTCATACAAATAATACTTTTGTTGATTAGTGCTGTTTTCCCATATGGTACATCAATTTCCAATCTTTTTTTGTCACGTAATTGTCTATAGTAGCTTTTAAAAGCAGCCTTATAATAATTCGGATTTAATTTTACAAAAAACATTAAGTTTATAAATGTATAACGAAGGCAGTGTCAGAATCTTTAAGCTTTTAAAGTATGGTTGACAGCTGGTAGTGTTGTCTACATTACACATTGCTCTAATGTATTTTTTTTGAGCTCTAAATACAGATTCCTTATCAATTGAGTTGCCCCAAGATATAATACCATATCTTAGGACAGGTGCAACAAGACCATGATAAGCAGCTAATACGGCATCTTTATTAACAATTTTGGAAAGTTTGTACAGAGCAAATGAAGACTTATTAATTCTTTTGCAGACATATTCTAAATCTGTTTTCCATGTCAGTTTATTATCAAGGTGAATTCCTAGAAACTTTGTATCTGACACTGGATGATGTACTATTTCGCCTTGGTAACTAACGTTAGTATTTGTCAGTTGTTTTCTCTGGTGAAAGTGTATAATTTTCGTTTTGTCCATATTTATTTTCAGATTAGTATCGGTTAACCATTGTATTATTGTATTTAATGTTTGGTTAATAACGTGTTCGTAATCATTTTCTTTGTCGCTTTTTATTATGACTGTGCTATCATCTGCAAATAGTACCATTGGTTGATTAATATGGTTCGGAAGATCATTGATTTATATCAAGAACAATAAAGGGCCCAGGACACTCTCTTGAATTGAGCGAGTGGAATTTGAATTAAGGCATGTAGAAAAACAAACGTGTCGAATTTCTTCGAAACACAGTTTTCAGTGCAATCAATGCACTGGAAAAACAAAGCATCAGCTGTGGACGTCCTTCAGATGGTTTCTAAGAGCTAACTGATTTGCAAACCTTGTGTAACAGACCTGGCAACCCCAGGGATACTCCTTCCAGATGTTAATTTTCGTGTGAGCATTGGTCCCAATTGTTTCTGGGTGCGTGTTGATGTAGTTAGCATTATGAGATTTTATATTGCAGACCGGACAGTATTCACTGAAAGGTGAAATCAGGAACTAACATTAGAGATTTTTAAGATTTTAAGACTGAAGATTTATAAAGCCTGTATTCTCTAAACCATTTAACCGACAAGTTTCCAAACCAATGAATTAGCACTTACTACCGTGTCAGAAAATGTTTTATCAGTACCTACTTACATACAGTAGAAAGATTTTTAAATCTTTAGGTAGGTACTATTTATTTAAAGTAGATAAGTAATACAATAATTACATTAGTATTGTGTAAACCAAAGGCAGATCGCAGATAATTGTTTTCACTTTCTAACATTATTTCTCATTCCCTAATGAAAAACATTTTATTAATCATAAAATGTAAAATCCGCGGGTAAACCCGCGCGCTGGCGCTAACTTGCTAGAAACACTATTTTGACACACTATCACGCATGGACTGGAACAATTTGGCAACACGCGTTGTTGCCAAATTGCGTCTTGAATGGCAACGTCGCATCGCCGCGTCCGTCACTCGATGGTAACCTTGGCGCTTGTTTGAATTTTTTAACAGCGCCATCTACTAAAAATGTTAACCGCACGTAAACTCGTAACACAACAGCAACGAACTTTTTCTCGGTGGTTCTATAAATTTCTGTCAGATGGGGCGATTCAGGTCACTCACACATTCTTGAACTCACCCTGCTTGACTTTCGGTAAGCTAAAATTTTCCTAAGAGCCTGGAGTTTTTGCTGTCCTAAGGACTTCCACGACAGGTAAAGGAGCAGGTACGTCCATCAATTGCTCTATTTCTGGTCCAGGTTCATTGTCAAGCATACGTAGCTCTTCATAATCTGGCACAAAGGGCTCAGGGGTCCATGGGGCAGGTAGTTGTTGCGTCCAACCATTTTGTAAAAAAATCCTAAATATTTGGCCTAAGAGAGGTCAGGTAATATACTGCACTGACTGTTCAACAAGGAAGCAGCTGGACCTCATTGGACATGACATGAACGCGTAGCTAGACGCACGCAGTACATACAGCCTGTACTGGCCTTAAAAATATAAACCCCTTCTATAATATGTACATAACTTATCCAGGGCATAATAACTTGAATTAGAATTGATTACAGCAGGTTTTGCCAGTTGCGCGAGTGCCTATATTTACAAAGACAACATAAACTAGTCTTCTTACGACCAACTGCTTTGCAGTTTGGCAGATTTTTATGTTAAAACAAGTTCGGTTAAATATTAAATAATACTTGCTAAATTTGTCGCAAAATTTCCTATCGACCCAAGAGTAGTTGTCATGTTGATATTCTGCCATAAAAAAATACCGCCCCCTAAAAACCAACAATATACAACATGACAACGCCCAGAAATTGGAAAGAAAATATTACTGTTTATAAAAATAAAGCATACGTAGCTCATCATAATTTGGTATAAAGGGCTCAGGGATCCATGGGGGAGGTAGTTGTTCCGTCAAACCATTTTGTAAAAAAATCT
Organism: Melanchra persicariae; assembly: GCA_947386135.1. NCBI lineage: Eukaryota > Metazoa > Arthropoda > Insecta > Lepidoptera > Noctuidae > Melanchra > Melanchra persicariae. The sequence continues at coordinate 34,694,540 of OX376643.1, forward strand.
TATATTTTTTTCCTAAGAGAGGTCTGGTAATACACTGCACTGACTGTTCAACAAGGAAGCAGCTGGACCTCATTAGACATGACATGAACGCGTAGCTAGACGCACGCAGTACATACAGCCTGTACTGGCCTTAAAAATATAAACCCCTTCTATAATATGTACATAACTTATCCAGGGCATAATTACTTGAATTAGAATTGATTACAGCAGGTTTTGCCAGTTGCGCGAGTGCCTATATTTACAAAGACAACATAAACTAGTCTACTTACGACCAACTGCTTTGCAGTTTGGCAGATTTTTATGTTAAAACAAGTTCTGTTAAATAATAATAATAATGTAATAATAATTTATTCAAATATAAACGTTCACAAAAAATATTAAGTCAACAGTATAATATTTTCCATACAATTATAGTGCCTAAAAATAAACTTAAAAATATTAGTAGTATAGGTGCAAGTAATGGTGGTTCGGAATTGCAATGTTAGGTAGCGACCCGCCCGATCTAGGTTAATAAAAACCTGTGTTTCGGGCCATCACTTTACAAACCAATAAACAAGGAACAAAAGATACATTGTAACTTTATATAAAACAATAAAATTATCTATTTTAAACAACTACGAGAAAAAGCTTAATAGTACATTAATACCTAAATCTAGGCCTATGTAATAATACTAAAGTAAACACGAGGGGATCAAATATCTTCATGCTAAAATTTCTAGAAGTTTTTCCGTGTCTGCGTAATTGAGTGTTGCTAAATATTCTGACAACATTTTGCTACATTTTTATACCTTACACTATAGAAGCTTAGCTCCTTGTTAAGCCTATTATATAGAAATGGTCCTAAGAATACATAAAAACGACTGACAAACACATGTTTAGTTTGGGCTTTATGCAAACCGAGTCCTTTCTTCTCCCGTCAAAAGGTACAGGGTCAAAAGGAAGTGCAGTGTGCTGGTGTAGTACTGTGCTTAAAATAAATGATTGCCGCACAGTAAGCACACTACATGCTATGTAGAGTTGTTGCGTAGGAAATCTAAAAGGGCGAAAGGTAGCAACCTTTAGAATAGCTCTTTGAGCACGCTCTAAGGGGAGTAAAATAGTTTTTGCCGCACCACCCAAGAAGAAGTTATGCAATATGTAAGAATGGATTGACACAAAGCCAAATAGACCTGTTTAATTAATTTATAGTCGGCTATGTTCCGTAAATTCTTAAAAACATATATTAATTTGCGCACTCTTGTACAGAGAAATTCGATATGTTTACGGAAATTTAGATTTGAGTCAATGGTGACACCTAGATATTTTAAATGGTCAGCTTTAGCTAAAGTGGGGCAAGAAATATTAAATAATAACTGCTGAATTTGTCGCAAAATTTCCTATCGACCCAAGGGTAGTTGTCATGTTGATATTCTGCCATAAAAAATGCCGCCCCTTAAGACGAACAATATTCAACATGACAACGCCCAGAAATTGGAAAGAAAATATTACTGTATATAAAAATAAATAAAATACTATTACATTCTGATGTAATAGATAAGTACCTGTTATAATTGTATGATGTGATAATTTCTTACGCTAAATTGAATAGCAAATAAGTCAACGTCTCACCTGATGTAAAGTGTTTGCCGCTGCCTAATTGCATCTGGTGCATTCCTGGAGCTTACCCTAACTACAACTTCTAATAATTAAAAATACGTATGCGAGTGGAATTTGAATTAAGGCATGTAGAAAAACAAACGTGTCGAATTTCTTCGAAACACGGTTTCCAGTGCAATCAATGCACTGGAAAAACAAAGCATCAGCTGTGGACGTCCTTCAGATGGTTTCTAAGCACTAACTGATTTGCAAACCTTGTGTTACAGACCTGGCAACCCCAGGGATACTTTTTCCAGCTGTTAATTTTCGTGTGAGCATTGGTCCCAATTGTTTCTGGGTGCGTGTTGATGTAATTAGCATTATGAGATTTTATATTGCAGACCGGACAGCATTCACTGAAAGGTGAAATCAGGAACTAATATGAAAGATTTTTAAGATTTTAAGACTGAAGATTTATAAAGTCTGTATTCTCTTAACCCTTTAACCGACAAGTTTCCAAACCAATGAATTAGCACTTACTACCGTGTCAGAAAATGTTTTTTCAGTACCTACTTACATACAGTAGAAAGATTTTTAAATCTTTAGGTAGGTACTATTTATTTAAAGTAGATAAGTAATACAATAATTACATTAGTATTGTATCTGTGTAAACCAAAGGCAGATCGCAGATAATTGTTTTCACTTTCTAACATTATTTCTCATTCCCTAATGAAAAACATTTTATCAATCATAAAATGTAAAATCCGCGGGTAAACCCGCGCGCCGGCGCTAACTTGCTAGAAACACAATTTTGACACACTATCACGCATGGACTGGAACAATTTGGCAACACGCGTTGTTGCCAAATTGCGTCTTGAATGGCAACGTCGCATCGCCGCGTCCGTCACTCGATGGTAACCTTGGCGCTTGTTCGAATTTTTTAACAGCGCCATCTACTAAAAATGTTAACCGCACGTAAACTCGTAACACAACAGCAACGAACTTTTTCTCGGTGGTTCTATATATTTCTGTCAGATGGGGCGATTCAGGTCACTCACACATTCTTGAACTCACCCTGCTTGACTTTCGGTAAGCTAAAATTTTCCTAAGAGCCTGGAGTTTTTGCTGTCCTCAGGACTTCCACGACAGGTAAAGGAGCAGGTACGTCCATCAATTGCTCTATTTCTGATCCAGGTTCATTGTCAAGCATACGTAGCTCTTCATAATCTGGCACAAAGGGCTCAGGGGTCCATGGGGGAGGTAGTTGTTGCGTCCAACCATTTTGTAAAAAATCCTAAATATTTGGCCTAAGAGAGGTCAGGTAATACACTGCACTGACTGTTCAACAAGGAAGCAGCTGGACCTCATTAGACATGACATGAACGCGTAGCTAGACGCACGCAGTACATACAGCCTGTACTGGCCTTAAAAATATAAACCCCTTCTATAATATGTACATAACTTATCCAGGGCATAATTACTTGAATTAGAATTGATTACAGCAGGTTTTGCCAGTTGCGCGAGTGCCTATATTTACAAAGACAACATAAACTAGTCTACTTACGACCAACTGCTTTGCAGTTTGGCAGATTTTTATGTTAAAACAAGTTCGGTTAAATATTAAATAATAACTGCTAAATTTGTCGCAAAATTTCCTATCGACCCAAGAGTAGTTGTCATGTTGATATTCTGCCATAAAAAAATACCGCCCCCTAAAAACCAACAATATACAACATGACAACGCCCAGAAATTGGAAAGAAAATATTACTGTTTATAAAAATAAAGCATACGTAGCTCATCATAATGTTACGAGCTTAGGGTTCGTGACAATAAAAACAGCCGATAAAATAACCAAAATGACACTTTAATTAATCAACACTAATTACAACTTTAAACTCACTAATTATAAATCACAATTGCACTACTGATCACTTTAATTCGCAGTCGAAGTTCGCTCTCGAAGTTGTCGCTTGTATCGCAAATTCAATACTGCCCCGGTCGCAGGCTATGCGGGCCTTATATAGGTCGGTAGATAATTCCAGAACCTTCTGGTATAGAAACATCTAGAAAGTTCGAGTACATACCGGTCCGGACCAACCAGACATAGAAAACTCTAGAATGTTCTAGCATCGAAATGTCTAGAAGAATCTTGACTCTACTAGTTCTGCTACTCGATACTAGATGGCGCTAGTAGTAACTTTCATCGTCATGTACCCAGCATTAATTCTGGCGCGTAACACTGCCCCCTCCTAAGACATGCTCGTCCCGAGCATAATCGGCCCCATAATAACGTGCCAGTCGATCCACATGGACGATCTTAGGAGTACTTCTTGTACCTTTCTGTATGCGGTAGGTTACGTCATTGATTTTCGTCACAATCCGGTACGGCCCGTCCCATTTAGCTTGAAGCTTAGGAGATTTCCCCTTGCTGCGAACTGGATTGTGTAACCATACTTGTGAACCTTCGTCGAATCCTTTATTGTTCATTTTGCGGTCATAACGGGTTTTCATCTTTTCAGACATTTGCTGGCCCGATTGTCTGACGTGCTCATAAATGTCATTCATTTTGTTCCGCAAGTCATTCGCATAATCGGTTATACTGCGTGGGGCATCAGGTGGTATTCCGGTCATCAGGTCTGCAGGCAGCCGTAATTCTCTACCAAAGTTTGCGAAAGCTGGTGTCACTGATGTGCTTTCGTGAACAGCACTTCGGTATGACAGCAAAAACGGCTGTATATGCTTGTCCCAATCCCGTTGCCGGTTTTCCACCACTTTTGCCAGGTATCTCTCCAATGTCTGATTAAATCGTTCCACCATTCCATCCGATTGTGGGTGGTAAGAAGTTGTTCTCGTTTTATGAGTACCCATAACTCGACAAGTTTCCTGGAATATTTGGGACTCAAAATTCCTTCCTTGATCGCTGTGAATCTCCAAGGGTACTCCAAAACGACAGAAGACTTCATGAACTAGTTTATCTGCAACTGTTGCAGCTTCTTGATTTGGAATGGCGAACACTTCTGGCCACTTAGTGAAGTAATCCATTACAACCATGAAATACTTATTACCACTCTCACTTTCCGGAAACGGTCCAGCAACGTCTAGGGCTATCCTTTCCCATGGTGCACCAACATTGTACAACTTCAATGCACCTCTACTACGAGTCTGTGGTCCTTTTACAGCCGCGCAAGTTGTACATTTGCGACACCAGTCCTCGACATCGTCACGACAGTGGACCCAGTAAAACCGTTCCCGTATCTTAAGTAGAGTCCGTTTGACTCCCATATGGCCTCCTGAACAACCATTATGGTACAACTCTAGAACATCCGGTACTTTAGCTTTAGGGACAACCATTTGCAAATGACAGCTGTCTCCCCGAGCATTTTCCCATTTACGGCACAGGACTCCATCCTGAATCACTAAGCTGTCCCATTGGGCCCAATAGCTTTTTGTGATCGAACTCATCGCTGAGACGTCGCTCCACATTGGCTTAGGAGCACTGGCCTTCATCCACTCCAGAATCGGCTTTATGTCCGAATCTTCCTGCTGTGCAAGTTGTAGGCTTTCCTTCCACTCATTGCTGAGATCTGTCTTGAGCATTCTCACAGGTAGGACTTCTTTACCCTCTTGCCTAGTACAATGCTTGCAGTCTTCAGGGCAAGGTCTTCTTGACAATGCATCTGCGTTGCCATGAGTTCTTCCGCTACGATGTTCAATCTCAAAGTCATATTCCTGCAGTAGTTCAATCCATCTCGCAACTTGTCCCTCTGGATTTTTAAACTGCAATAGCCATTTAAGTGCAGCATGGTCAGTTCGTATGTGGAATTTCCGCCCCAGCAAATATTTGCTAAAATGCTGCAATGACTTTACTACAGCAAGCAATTCTCGCCTTGTTACACAATAATTCCTTTCAGGTTTCGACAATGACTTGCTGAAGTACGCTATCACAACTTCTTGATCGCCATTCCGTTGAGATAATACACCGCCAAGTCCTATGTCACTTGCGTCTGTGTCAACTATAAATTCCTTTGCCGTATCAGGATACCCCAAAATAGGTGTTTTGCACAGATTGTCTTTTAGCTCCTGGAACGCGATGTCGCAACTTTCATCCCAGCAGAAATGTCGCTTCTCTTCAGTTAGCTTGTGCAGGGGTTTGGCTATATCTGCAAAGTTCTTGACAAATCGCCGATAATAGGAGCACAAACCCAAAAATGCTCTGACCTGCGTTTTGTCTTTTGGAACTGGCCAATCCTTGACAGCGGCAATTTTCTCTGGATCCGTGCGGATACCTTCTTCCGACACTACGTATCCCAAAAAACTAACTTGCCGTTTGAAAAGTGAACACTTCTTAGGACTCAACTTGAGGTTGGCACTCTGGATCTTCATGAGCACGCGTTCCAGGTTTTGAAGATGTTCTTCAAACGTACGACCTACGATGATGATGTCATCCAAGTAGACAAGACAGGCATCACCAATTAACCCAGTTAGTACAAGTTCCATCAACCTTTCAAACGTAGCAGGAGCGTTGCACAATCCAAACGGCATAACTTTGAATTGCCACAGACCCTTTCCTGTCGAGAATGCAGTTTTCTCCTTGTCCTTAGGGTCGATTTCAACTTGCCAGTAGCCACTTTTTAGGTCTAGTGTGCTAAACCACTTCACTCCAGTAAGCATGTCCAGCGTGTCGTCAATTCTTGGCAAAGGGTAGCTGTCCTTCTTTGTCACGTCATTCAGACGACGATAGTCAACACAAAACCGCATGCTGCCGTCCTTCTTTCTTACCAGCACTACAGGAGAACACCATGGACTTGATGAAGGTTCTATGACACCATCCTTCACCATTTCCTCAATCATGGTTTCCACTTCCTTTTCACGTGCTACCGGCAATCTCCTTGGTCGTTGACGGATAGGCAATTCTTCTCCTGTGTTTATTTTGTGTTGAACTAAGCCTGTCTTCCCGATGTCAGCATCGTTTGAAGAGAAAGCATCGGCGTACTTGAGTAACATCCTCTTCGCTTTGATCATTTCATTGTGAGACAGAGCGCTGCGACAGTCTTCTAAAAGTGTGGTCACTCTCGTTTGTGCATCCTTTCTTAGGGTTCCGGTCGATAGATTTTGGCATCGACGCAGCCAATCCACCTCCTCGCAAGTACCAATCAGCGTGCCTTTTTCTATCATCTGATCCGTATCACAAAGGTTCAGCACGCGTACCCCTGAGATGTCGGTGGCTCTGACCAAAGTTCGTGCCACTTTCCATGGAAGGTCATTGTTTACCCTTTCCACGAGTACACAACGATGAGTCTGCCCAGGATTCCGAGGAATACTGACCGGCACAATCGTTTCCGATCTCGGAGGAAGGACAATTTTCTTTAGGCTGTACACATTTCCTGGTAAAGCCCCTTCCATGAAAAGTTCCTCTAGTCCACATTTCAAAACTCCTTGATTAACGTCGATCTCACAACAATTCTTCCTCATAAAGTCTAGGCCCAGGATGCAATCGTCCATTATATCAGCCACGACAACATTATGCAGGTAGATTCTGTTGCCTAGCTTCAACTCCATTTCCTTCTCTCCTCGGACGGGTATGCGCTGACCGGTGGCTGTTACCAAATTAATGCGCTCTCGATTGTATGCGGAGTCCCCAAGGAACCGACTTACAAGTTGGGAACTGACAACCGTGCGTGAGGCTCCAGTGTCAATAGTCAGCTTACATGGCGTTCCGTTGACCTCGCCCTTGATGATTAGGCTATTCCCATCGTGGGTTTGTGAGATCGAAATCCTTGGGGCTCTTTGAATATCAGCCAGCACCTGCCCCGCAGTCCTGGCTTTTACTCGTTTCCCTGCTGTTGCTGAGCGGTGGTGCCGTTAGCCGCCCTACCCTCTGGAGATCGGTTATCTTCCCTATCTGCAGTTCGCTTAGGGCAACTGGATCGAAGGTGGCCCTTTTCCCCACAGCCATAGCACCTAGGGCTGTATCCTTTAACACGGTCGCGAACTGTAGCCGCTGCAACCTCTCTGACGCGATGGGACCGGTGATCCTGCCGCACAGCTTCCACCTCTAGTGCATGAGCCAAGGCGTCCTTAAGCGTCCCGTGGTGCCCAAGCCTCACAGCAGCTCTAACCTCAAGGTCGCGGATGCCATCAATGAATGCCTGCACCAGGTTCCCTTCAATGAGCGCAGGTACAGACTGGTATGCTTTACGGACCAGCTTTTCCACTTCAAGGGCCCACTGCTGCAGGTTTTCACTGCTACGTTGCACGCGATCCTTGAGCTGCGCACGAAACACGTGTTCCAGATGAGCGTCACCATATCTGGCTTCCAGCGCCTCAAGGAGCTGCTCGTAAGTCACTTCCTTACCGAGAGCTTCCAGGACAGTTAAGGCCTGGTCGCGCAGGCCTAGGGTGAGGGCAGTCATGGCCTGATTTTTATTCCAGCCGTTCGCCTTCATAACAGCCTCAAACTGTATTTTGTAGGCTGACCAGGAAGATGTCCCATCGAAGGGCGGCACTTTGAATCCACGTAGCGAAGGCGTAGTAGCTACGGGAGTTGCAATTCCATCCCCTACTTTAAGGTTGCCCAACTCTTTCTTTACATCAGCAATGACGTCATTAAACTTGCTGATCTGGGTTTCAGCCTCTGACAGGCGGTTGTCATGCTGAGCAACCTTCTCCTTCACCTCCTTCTCCTTCACCTCCTTCATGTCTTTCCCGAAGGCCGCGCGAAGGTCCTTCATTAGGAGCATCTGTTCTTCCTGGCGGCGCGCCTGTTCCTCCTGTCGGTGGGCCTGTTCCTCCTTGTCACGCTGAAGCTGTTCTTCTAACCGACGGGCCTGTTCCTCCTGTCGGCGAGCCTGTTCCTCCTGCCGGCGAGCCTGTTCCTCTTGCCGGCGAGCCTGTTCCTCCTGCCGGCGAGCCTGTTCCTCCTTATCATGCTGGAGCTGTTCTTCCAACCGGCGAGCCTGTTCCTCCTGCCGGCGAGCCTGTTCCTGCAGCATCATCATCAGAGCTCCAATGTCTGGTGCTGCAGATGCTGGAGCTGCTGTGGATGGGCCGGGCTCCATGGTCGGCAACTGGCCCTCCAACGTCTGCGGCGTTGCACCTCCGAAACGCCTCTGGTCCGTCTCCTGCTGGCGTTGACTTCGGGTACGGATACCCTCCATGTCGTCCTTTGGTAGAATCGGCATAGTTTAAATATCCCACTTCTGACACCAATTGTTACGAGCTTAGGGTTCGTGACAATAAAAACAGCCGATAAAATAACCAAAATGACACTTTAATTAATCAACACTAATTACAACTTTAAACTCACTAATTATAAATCACAATTGCACTACTGATCACTTTAATTCGCAGTCGAAGTTCGCTCTCGAAGTTGTCGCTTGTATCGCAAATTCAATACTGCCCCGGTCGCAGGCTATGCGGGCCTTATATAGGTCGGTAGATAATTCCAGAACCTTCTGGTATAGAAACATCTAGAAAGTTCGAGTACATACCGGTCCGGACCAACCAGACATAGAAAACTCTAGAATGTTCTAGCATCGAAATGTCTAGAAGAATCTTGACTCTACTAGTTCTGCTACTCGATACTAGATGGCGCTAGTAGTAACTTTCATCGTCATGTACCCAGCATTAATTCTGGCGCGTAACAATAATTTGGTATAAAGGGCTCAGGGATCCATGGGGGAGGTAGTTGTTCCGTCAAACCATTTTGTAAAAAAATCTTATATTTTTTTCCTAAGAGAGGTCTGGTAATACACTGCACTGACTGTTCAACAAGGAAGCAGCTGGACCTCATTAGACATGACATGAACGCGTAGCTAGACGCACGCAGTACATACAGCCTGTACTGGCCTTAAAAATATAAACCCCTTCTATAATATGTACATAACTTATCCAGGGCATAATTACTTGAATTAGAATTGATTACAGCAGGTTTTGCCAGTTGCGCGAGTGCCTATATTTACAAAGACAACATAAACTAGTCTACTTACGACCAACTGCTTTGCAGTTTGGCAGATTTTTATGTTAAAACAAGTTCTGTTAAATAATAATAATAATGATATAATAATAATTTATTCAAATATAAACGTTCACAAAAAATATTAAGTCAACAGTAATAATATTTTCCATACAATTATAGTGCCTAAAAATAAACTTAAAAATATTAGTAGTATAGGTGCAAGTAATGGTGGTTCGGAATTGCAATGTTAGGTAGCGACCCGCCCGATCTAGGTTAATAAAAACCTGTGTTTCGGGCCATCACTTTACAAACCAATAAACAAGGAACAAAAGATACACTGTAACTTTATATAAAACAATAAAATTATCTATTTTAAACAACTACGAGAAAAAGCTTAATAGTACATTAATACCTAAATCTAGGCCTATGTAATAATACTAAAGTAAACACGAGGGGATCAAATATCTTCATGCTAAAATTTCTAGAAGTTTTTCCGTGTCTGCGTAATTGAGTGTTGCTAAATATTCTGACAACATTTTGCTACATTTTTATACCTTACACTATAGAAGCTTAGCTCCTTGTTAAGCCTATTATATAGAAATGGTCCTAAGAATACATAAAAACGACTGACAAACACATGTTTAGTTTGGGCTTTATGCAAACCGAGTCCTTTCTTCTCCCGTCAAAAGGTACAGGGTCAAAAGGAAGTGCAGTGTGCTGGTGTAGTACTGTGCTTAAAATAAATGATTGCCGCACAGTAAGCACACTACATGCTATGTAGAGTTGTTGCGTAGGAAATCTAAAAGGGCGAAAGGTAGCAACCTTTAGAATAGCTCTTTGAGCACGCTCTAAGGGGAGTAAAATAGTTTTTGCCGCACCACCCAAGAAGAAGTTATGCAATATGTAAGAATGGATTGACACAAAGCCAAATAGACCTGTTTAATTAATTTATAGTCGGCTATGTTCCGTAAATTCTTAAAAACATATATTAATTTGCGCACTCTTGTACAGAGAAATTCGATATGTTTACGGAAATTTAGATTTGAGTCAATGGTGACACCTAGATATTTTAAATGGTCAGCTTTAGCTAAAGTGGGGCAAGAAATATTAAATAATAACTGCTGAATTTGTCGCAAAATTTCCTATCGACCCAAGGGTAGTTGTCATGTTGATATTCTGCCATAAAAAATGCCGCCCCTTAAGACGAACAATATTCAACATGACAACGCCCAGAAATTGGAAAGAAAATATTACTGTATATAAAAATAAATAAAATACTATTACATTCTGATGTAATAGATAAGTACCTGTTATAATTGTATGATGTGATAATTTCTTACGCTAAATTGAATAGCAAATAAGTCAACGTCTCACCTGATGTAAAGTGTTTGCCGCTGCCTAATTGCATCTGGTGCATTCCTGGAGCTTACCCTAACTACAACTTCTAATAATTAAAAATACGTATGCGAGTGGAATTTGAATTAAGGCATGTAGAAAAACAAACGTGTCGAATTTCTTCGAAACACGGTTTCCAGTGCAATCAATGCACTGGAAAAACAAAGCATCAGCTGTGGACGTCCTTCAGATGGTTTCTAAGCACTAACTGATTTGCAAACCTTGTGTTACAGACCTGGCAACCCCAGGGATACTTTTTCCAGCTGTTAATTTTCGTGTGAGCATTGGTCCCAATTGTTTCTGGGTGCGTGTTGATGTAATTAGCATTATGAGATTTTATATTGCAGACCGGACAGCATTCACTGAAAGGTGAAATCAGGAACTAATATGAAAGATTTTTAAGATTTTAAGACTGAAGATTTATAAAGTCTGTATTCTCTTAACCCTTTAACCGACAAGTTTCCAAACCAATGAATTAGCACTTACTACCGTGTCAGAAAATGTTTTTTCAGTACCTACTTACATACAGTAGAAAGATTTTTAAATCTTTAGGTAGGTACTATTTATTTAAAGTAGATAAGTAATACAATAATTACATTAGTATTGTATCTGTGTAAACCAAAGGCAGATCGCAGATAATTGTTTTCACTTTCTAACATTATTTCTCATTCCCTAATGAAAAACATTTTATCAATCATAAAATGTAAAATCCGCGGGTAAACCCGCGCGCCGGCGCTAACTTGCTAGAAACACAATTTTGACACACTATCACGCATGGACTGGAACAATTTGGCAACACGCGTTGTTGCCAAATTGCGTCTTGAATGGCAACGTCGCATCGCCGCGTCCGTCACTCGATGGTAACCTTGGCGCTTGTTCGAATTTTTTAACAGCGCCATCTACTAAAAATGTTAACCGCACGTAAACTCGTAACACAACAGCAACGAACTTTTTCTCGGTGGTTCTATATATTTCTGTCAGATGGGGCGATTCAGGTCACTCACACATTCTTGAACTCACCCTGCTTGACTTTCGGTAAGCTAAAATTTTCCTAAGAGCCTGGAGTTTTTGCTGTCCTAAGGACTTCCACGACAGGTAAAGGAGCAGGTACGTCCATCAATTGCTCTATTTCTGGTCCAGGTTCATTGTCAAGCATACGTAGCTCTTCATAATCTGGCACAAAGGGCTCAGGGGTCCATGGGGCAGGTAGTTGTTGCGTCCAACCATTTTGTAAAAAAATCCTAAATATTTGGCCTAAGAGAGGTCAGGTAATATACTGCACTGACTGTTCAACAAGGAAGCAGCTGGACCTCATTGGACATGACATGAACGCGTAGCTAGACGCACGCAGTACATACAGCCTGTACTGGCCTTAAAAATATAAACCCCTTCTATAATATGTACATAACTTATCCAGGGCATAATAACTTGAATTAGAATTGATTACAGCAGGTTTTGCCAGTTGCGCGAGTGCCTATATTTACAAAGACAACATAAACTGGTCTACTTACGACCAACTGCTTTGCAGTTTGGCAGATTTTTATGTTAAAACAAGTTCGGTTAAATATTAAATAATAACTGCTAAATTTGTCGCAAAATTTCCTATCGACCCAAGAGTAGTTGTCATGTTGATATTCTGCCATAAAAAAATACCGCCCCCTAAAAACCAACAATATACAACATGACAACGCCCAGAAATTGGAAAGAAAATATTACTGTTTATAAAAATAAATACTATTACATTCTGATGTAATAGATAAGTACCTGTTATAATTGTATGATATGATAATTTCTTACGCTAAATTGAATAGCAAATAAGTCAACGTCCCACCTGATGTAAAGTGTTTGCCGCTGCCTAATTGCATGTGGTGCATTCCTGGAGCTTACCCTAACTACAACTTCTAATAATTAAAAATACGTATGCGAGTGGAATTTGAATTAAGGCATGTAGAAAAACAAACTTGTCGAATTTCTTCGAAACACGGTTTCCAGGGCAATCAATGCACTGGAAAAACAAAGCATCAGCTGTGGACGTCCTTCAGATGGTTTCTAAGCACTAACTGATTTGCAAACCTTGTGATACAGACCTGGCAACCCCAGGGATACTCCTTCCAGCTGTTAATTTTCGTGTGAGCATTGGTCCCAATTGTTTCTGGGTGCGTGTTGATGTAGTTAGCATTATGAGATTTTATATTGCAGACCGGACAGTATTCACTGAAAGGTGAAATCAGGAACTAATATATGAGATTTTTAAGATTTTAAGACTGAAGATTTAAAAAGCCTGTATTCTCTTAACCCTTTAACCGACAAGTTTCCAAAATTTCCTATCTACCCAAGGGTAGTTGTCATGTTGATATTCTGCCATTAAAAAATACCGCCCCTTAAGACCAACAATATACAACATGACAACGCCCAGAAATTGGAAAGAAAATATTACTGTTTACAAAAATAAAGCATACGTAGCTCATCATAATTTGGTACAAAGGGCTCAGGGATCCATGGGGGAGGTAGTTGTTCCGTCAAACCATTTTGTAAAAAATTCTTATATTTTTTTCCTACGAGAGGTCAGGTAATACACTGCACTGACTGTTCAACAAGGAAGCAGCTAGACCTCATACAAATAATACTTTTGTTGATTAGTGCTGTTTTCCCATATGGTACATCAATTTCCAATCTTTTTTTGTCACGTAATTGTCTATAGTAGCTTTTAAAAGCAGCCTTATAATAATTCGGATTTAATTTTACAAAAAACATTAAGTTTATAAATGTATAACGAAGGCAGTGTCAGAATCTTTAAGCTTTTAAAGTATGGTTGACAGCTGGTAGTGTTGTCTACATTACACATTGCTCTAATGTATTTTTTTTGAGCTCTAAATACAGATTCCTTATCAATTGAGTTGCCCCAAGATATAATACCATATCTTAGGACAGGTGCAACAAGACCATGATAAGCAGCTAATACGGCATCTTTATTAACAATTTTGGAAAGTTTGTACAGAGCAAATGAAGACTTATTAATTCTTTTGCAGACATATTCTAAATCTGTTTTCCATGTCAGTTTATTATCAAGGTGAATTCCTAGAAACTTTGTATCTGACACTGGATGATGTACTATTTCGCCTTGGTAACTAACGTTAGTATTTGTCAGTTGTTTTCTCTGGTGAAAGTGTATAATTTTCGTTTTGTCCATATTTATTTTCAGATTAGTATCGGTTAACCATTGTATTATTGTATTTAATGTTTGGTTAATAACGTGTTCGTAATCATTTTCTTTGTCGCTTTTTATTATGACTGTGCTATCATCTGCAAATAGTACCATTGGTTGATTAATATGGTTCGGAAGATCATTGATTTATATCAAGAACAATAAAGGGCCCAGGACATTCCCTTGAATTGAGCGAGTGGAATTTGAATTAAGGCATGTAGAAAAACAAACGTGTCGAATTTCTTCGAAACACAGTTTTCAGTGCAATCAATGCACTGGAAAAACAAAGCATCAGCTGTGGACGTCCTTCAGATGGTTTCTAAGAGCTAACTGATTTGCAAACCTTGTGTAACAGACCTGGCAACCCCAGGGATACTCCTTCCAGATGTTAATTTTCGTGTGAGCATTGGTCCCAATTGTTTCTGGGTGCGTGTTGATGTAGTTAGCATTATGAGATTTTATATTGCAGACCGGACAGTATTCACTGAAAGGTGAAATCAGGAACTAACATTAGAGATTTTTAAGATTTTAAGACTGAAGATTTATAAAGCCTGTATTCTCTTAACCCTTTAACCGACAAGTTTCCAAACCAATGAATTAGCACTTACTACCGTGTCAGAAAATGTTTTATCAGTACCTACTTACATACAGTAGAAAGATTTTTAAATCTTTAGGTAGGTACTATTTATTTAAAGTAAATAAGTAATACAATAATTACATTAGTATTGTATCTGTGTAAACCAAAGGCAGATCGCAGATAATTGTTTTCACTTTCTAACATTATTTCTCATTCCCTAATGAAAAACATTTTATCAATCATAAAATGTAAAATCCGCGGGTAAACCCGCGCGCCGGCGCTATCTTGCTAGAAACACAAATTTGACACACTATCACGCATGGACTGGAAAAATTTGGCAACACGCGTTGTTGCCAAATTGCGTCTTGAATGGCAACGTCGCATCGCCGCGTCCGTCACTCGATGGTAACCTTGGCGCTTGTTCGAATTTTTTAACAGCGCCATCTACTAAAAATGTTAACCGCACGTAAACTCGTAACACAACAGCAACGAACTTTTTCTCGGTGGTTCTATAAATTTCTGTCAGATGGGGCGATTCAGGTCACTCACACATTCTTGAACTCACCCTGCTTGACTTTCAATAAGCTAAAATTTTCCTAAGAGCCTGGAGTTTTTGCTGTCCTAAGGACTTCCACGACAGGTAAAGGAGCAGGTACGTCCATCAATTGCTCTATTTCTGGTCCAGGTTCATTGTCAAGCATACGTAGCTCTTCATAATCTGGCACAAAGGGCTCAGGGGTCCATGGGGGAGGTAGTTGTTGCGTCCAACCATTTTGTAGAAAAATCCTAAATATTTGGCCTAAGAGAGGTCAGGTAATACACTGCACTGACTGTTCAACAAGGAAGCAGCTGGACCTCATTAGACATGACATGAACGCGTAGCTAGACGCACGCATTACATACAGCCTGTACTGGCCTTAAAAATATAAACCCCTTCTATAATATGTACATAACTTATCCAGGGCATAATTACTTGAATTAGAATTGATTACAGCAGGTTTTGCCAGTTGCGCGAGTGCCTATATTTACAAAGACAACATAAACTAGTCTACTTACGACCAACTGCTTTGCAGTTTGGCAGATTTTTATGTTAAAACAAGTTCGGTTAAATATTAAAATAATACTTGCTAAATTTGTCGCAAAATTTCCTATCGACCCAAGAGTAGTTGTCATGTTGATATTCTGCCATAAAAAAATACCGCCCCCTAAAAACCAACAATATACAACATGACAACGCCCAGAAATTGGAAAGAAAATATTACTGTTTATAAAAATAAATACTATTACATTCTGATGCAATAGATAAGTACCTGTTATAATTGTATGATATGAAAATTTCTTACGCTAAATTGAATAGCAAATAAGTCAACGTCCCACCTGATGTAAAGTGTTTGCCGCTGCCTAATTGCATCTGGTGCATTCCTGGAGCTTACCCTAACTACAACTTCTAATAATTAAAAATACGTATGCGAGTGGAATTTGAATTAAGGCATGTAGAAAAACAAACGTGTCGAATTTCTTCGAAACATGGTTTCCAGTGCAATCAATGCACTGGAAAAACAGCATCAGCCGTGGACGTCCTTCAAATGGTTTCTAAGCACTAACTGATTTGCAAACCTTGTGTTACAGACCTGGCAACCCCAGGGATACTCCTTCCAGCTGTTAATTTTCGTGTGAGCATTGGTCCATATTGTTTCTGGGTGCGTGTTGATGTAATTAGCATTATGAGATTTTATATTGCAGACCGGACAGTATTCACTGAAAGGTGAAATCAGGAACTAATATGAGAGATTTTTAAGATTTTAAGACTGAAGATTTAAAAAGCCTGTATTCTCTTAACCCTTTAACCGACAAGTTTCCAAAATTTCCTATCTACCCAAGGGTAGTTGTCATGTTCATATTCTGCCATAAAAAAATACCGCCCGTTAAGACCTACCATATACAACATGACAACGCCCAGAAATTGGAAAGAAAATATTACTGCTTATAAAAATAAAGCATACGTAGCTCATCATAATTCGGCACAAAGGGCTCAGGGGTCCATGGGAAAGGTAGTTGTTCCGTCAAACCATTTTGTAAAAAAATCTTATATATTTTTTCTAAGAGAGGAAAAGCAAAGCATCAGCTGTGGACGTCCTTTAGACTGTTTCTAAGCACTAAATGATTTGCAAACCTTGTGTTACAGACCTGGCAACCCCAGGGATAGTTTTTCCAGCTGTTAATTTTCGTGTGAGCGTTGGTCCCAATTGTTTCTGGGTGCGTGTTGATGTAGTTAGCATTATGAGATTTTATATTGCAGACCGGACAGTATTCACTGAAAGGTGAAATCAGGAACTAACATTAGAGATTTTTAAGATTTTAAGACTGAAGATTTAAAAAGCCTGTATTCTCTTAACCCTTTAACCGACAAGTTTCCAAAATTTCCTATCTACCCAAGGGTAGTTGTCATGTTGATATTCTGCCATAAAAAAATACCGCCCGTTAAGACCTACCATATACAACATGACAACGCCCAGAAATTGGAAAGAAAATATTACTGCTTATAAAAATAAAGCATACGTAGCTCATCATAATTCGGCACAAAGGGCTCAGGGGTCCATGGGGGAGGTAGTTGTTCCGTCAAACCATTTTGTAAAAAAATCTTATATATTTTTTCTAAGAGAGGAAAAACAAAGCATCAGCTGTGGACGTCCTTTAGACGATTTCTAAGCACTAAATGATTTGCAAACCTTGTGTTACAGACCTGGCAACCCCAGGGATAGTTTTTCCAGCTGTTAATTTTCGTGTGAGCATTGGTCCCAATTGTTTCTGGGTGCGTGTTGATGTAGTTAGCATTATGAGATTTTATATTGCAGACCGGACAGTATTCACTGAAAGGTGAAATCAGGAACTAACATTAGAGATTTTAAAGATTTTAAGACTGAAGATTTATAAAGCCTGTATTCTCTTAACCCTTTAACCGACAAGTTTCCAAAATTTCCTATGTACTCAAGGGTAGTTGTCATGTTGATATTCTGCCATAAAAAAATACCAACAATATACAACATGACAACGCCCAGAAATTGGAAAGAAAATATTACTGTATATAAAAATAAATAAAATACTATTACATTCTGATGTAGTAGATAAGTACCTGTTATAATTGTATGATATGATAATTTCTTACGCTTAATTGAATAGCAAATAAGTCAACGTCCGACCTGATGTAAAGTGTTTTCCGCTGCCTGATTGCATCTGGTGCATTCCTGGAGCTTACCCTAACTACAACTTTAATAAATAAAAATACGTATGCGAGTGGAATTTGAATTAAGGCATGTAGAAAAACAAACGTGTCGAATTTCTTCGAAACACGGTTTTCAGTGCAATCAATGCACTGGAAAAACAAAGCATCAGCTGTGGACGTCCTTCAAATGGTTTCTAAGAGCTAACTGATTTGCAAACCTTGTGATACAGACCTGGCATCCCCAGGGATACTCCTTCCAGCTGTTAATTTTTGTGTGAGCATTGGTCCTAATTGTTTCTGGGTGCGTGTTGATGTAGTGAGCATTATGAGATTTTATATTGCAGACCGGACAGTATTCACTGAAAGGTGAAATCAGGAACTAATATTAGAGATTTTTAAGACTGAAGATTTAAAAAGCCTGTATTCTCATAACCCTTTAACCGACAAGTTTCCAAAATTTCCTATCTACCCAAGGGTAGTTGTCATGTTGATATTCTGCCATAAAAAAATACCGCCCCTTAATACCAACCATATACAACATGACAACGCCCAGAAATTGGAAAGAAAATATTACTGTTCATAAAAATAAAGCATACGTAGCTCATCATAATTTGGCACAAAGGGCTCAGGGGTCCATGGGGGAGGTAGTTAGTCCGTCAAACCATTTTGTAAAAAATTCTTATATATTTTTCCTAAGAGAGGTCAGGTAATACACTGTACTGACTGTTCAACAAGGAAGCAGCTGGACCTCATTAGACATGACTTGAACACTTAGCTAGACGCACGCAGTACATATAGCCTGTACTGGCCTTAAAAATATAAACCCCTTCTGTAAGATGTACATAACTTATCCGGGGCATAATTACTTGAATTGGAATTGATAACAGCAGGTTTTCCCAGTTGCGCGAGTGCCTATATTTACGAAGACAACATAAACTAGTCTACTTACGACCAACTGTTTTGCAGTTTGGCCGATTTTTATGTTAAAACAAGTTTGGTTAAATAATAAATAATAACTGCTAAATTTGTCGCAAAATTTCCTATCTACCCAAGGGTAGTTGTCATGTTGATATTCTGCCATAAAAAAATACCGCCCCTTAAGACCAACAATAAACAACATGACAACGCCCAGAAATTGGAAAGAAAATATTACTGTATATAAAAATAAATAAAATACTATTACATTCTTATGTAATAGATAAGTACCTGTTATAATTGTATGATATGATAATTTCTGACGCTAAATTGAATAGCAAATAAGTCAACGTCCGACCTGATGTAAAGTGTTTTCCGCTGCCTTATTGCATCTGGTGCATTCCTGGAGCTTGCCCTAACTACAACTTCTAATAATTAAAAATACGTATGCGAGTGGAATTTGAATTAAGGCATGTAGAAAAACAAACGTGTCGAATTTCTTCGAAACACGGTTTCCAGTGCAATCAATGCACTGGAAAAACAAAGCATCAGCTGTGGACGTCCTTCAGATGGTTTCTAAGCACTAACTGATTTGCAAACCTTGTGTTACAGACCTGGCAACCCCAGGGATACTCCTTCCAGCTGTTAATTTTCGTTTGAGCATTGGTCCCAATTGTTTCTGGGTGCGTGTTGATGTAGTTACAATTATGAGATTTTATATTGCAGACCGTACAGTATTCACTGAAAGGTGAAATCAGGAACTTACATTAGAGAATTTTAAGATTTTAAGACTGATGATTTAAAAAGCCTGTATTTTTTTAACCCTTTAATCGACAAGTTTCCATAATTTCCTATCTACCCAAGAGTAGTTGTCATGTTGATATTCTGCCATAAAAATACCGCCCTTTAAGACCAACAATATACAACATGACAACGCCCAGAAATTGGAAAGAAAATATTACTGTTCATAAAAATAAAGCATACGTAGCTCATCATAATTTGGCACAAAGGGTTCAGGGGTCCATGGGGGAGGTAGTTAGTCCGTCAAACCATTTTATAAAAAATTCTTATATATTTTTCCTAAGAGAGGTCAGGTAATACACTGTACTGACTGTTCGACAAGGAAGCCGCTGGACCTCATTAGACATGACTTGAACGCTTAGCTAGACGCACGCAGTACATACAGCCTGTACTGGCCTTAAAAATATAAACCCCTTCTGTAAGATGTACATAACTTATCCGGGGCATAATTACTTGAATTGGAATTGATAACAGCAGGTTTTCCCAGTTGCGCGAGTGCCTATATTTACAAAGACAACATAAACTAGTCTACTTACGACCAACTGCTTTGCAGTTTGGCAGATTTTTATGTTAAAACAAGTTTGGTTAAATAATAAATAATAACTGCTAAATTTGTCGCAAAATTTCCTATCTACCCAAGGGTAGTTGTCATGTTGATATTCTGTCATAAAAAATACCGCCCCTTAAGACGAACAATATACAACATGACAACGCCTAGAAATTGGAAAGAAAATATTACTGTATATAAAAATAAATTAAATACTGTTACATTCTGATGTAATAGATAAGTACCTGTTATAATTGTATGATATGATAATTTCTTACGCTAAATTGAATAGCAAATAAGTCAACGTCCCACCTGATGTAAAGTGTTTGCCGCTGCCTAATTGCATCTGGTGCATTCCAGGAGCTTACCCTTATTACAACTTCTAATAATTAAAAATACGTATGCGAGTGGAATTTGAATTAAGGCATGTAGAAAAACAAACGTGTCGAATTTCTTCGAAACACGGTTTCCAGTGCAATCAATGCACTGGAAAAACAAAGCATCAGCTGTGGACGTCCTTCAGATGGTTTCTAAGAGCTAACTGATTTGCAAACCTTGTATTACAGACCTGGCAAACCCAGGCATACTCCTTCCAGCTGTTAATTTTCGTTTAAGCATTGGTCCCAATTGTTTCTGGGTGCGTGTTGATGTAGTTAGCATTATGAGATTTTAAATTGCAGACCGGAAAGTATTCACTGAAAGGTGAAATCAGGAACTAACATTAGAGATTTTTATGATTTTAAGACTGAAGATTTATAAAGCCTGTATTCTCTTAACCCTTTAACCGTCAAGTTTCCAAAATTTCCTATCTACCCAAGGGTAGTTGTCATGTTGATATTCTGCCATAAAAAAATACCGCCCCTTAAGACCAACAATATACAACATGACAACGCCCAGAAATTGGAAAGAAAATATTACTGTATATAAAAATAAATAAAATACTATTACATTCTTATGTAATTGATAAGTACCTGTTATAATTGTATGATATGATAATTTCTGACGCTAAATTGAATAGCAAATAAGTCAACGTCCGACCTGATGTAAAGTGTTTTCCGCTGCGTTATTGCATCTGGTGCATTCCTGGAGCTTACCCTAACTACAACTTCTAATAATTAAAAATACGTATGCGAGTGGAATTTGAATTAAGGCATGTAGAAAAACAAACGTGTCGAATTTCTTCGAAACACGGTTTCCAGTGCAATCAATGCACTGGAAAAACAAAGCATCAGCTGTGGACGTCCTTCAGATGGTTTCTAAGCACTAACTGATTTGCAAACCTTGTGTTACAGACCTGGCAACCCCAGGGATACTCCTTCCAGCTGTTAATTTTCGTGTGAGCATTGGTCCCAATTGTTTCTGGGTGCGTGTTGATGTAGTTACAATTATGAGATTTTATATTGCAGACCGTACAGTATTCACTGAAAGGTGAAATCAGGAACTAACATTAGAGAATTTTAAGATTTTAAGACTGATGATTTAAAAAGCCTGTATTGTTTTAACCCTTTAATCGACAAGTTTCCATAATTTCCTATCTACCCAAGAGTAGTTGTCATGTTGATATTCTGCCATAAAAAATACCGCCCTTTAAGACCAACAATATACAACATGACAACGCCCAGAAATTGCAAAGAAAATATTACTGTTTATAAAAATAAAGCATACGTAGCTTACCATAATCTGGCACAAAAGGTTCACGGGCCCGGGGAAGGTAGTTGTTGCGTCCAACCATTTGTAAAAAAATCCTAAATATTTTGCCTAAGAGAGGTCAGGTAATATACTGCACTGACTGTTCAACAAGGAAGCAGCTGGACCTCATTAGACATGACATGAACGCGTAGCTAGACGCACGCAGTACATACAGCCTGTACTGGCCTTAAAAATATAAACCCCTTCTATAATATCGACGGTTAAAAGGTGATAGGGGGGGATAAGCAACAAAAACCGAATTGTTCTGGAGAGCAGTTTAAAGTTTGAAATTGTAGAAAAATTGACATAACTTTTTTATTTATTGTCATATTGTGAAACTGGAAACAGCTCTAGATTAAAAAAAAATTAAGGCATTAATTAGCACTTTTATTTATTTGATTCGACGTTGTTTTATGTGGTTTTATGTCGCTTAGATCAATTGATCTTATTTTCCTTATGAGGTAATTAGGCATAAGTTACATCTACACAAAAAAAAACGAAGAGTATAGAAGACTTAGCTACATTTGATATCCTCATGCCCAGAGGTAATAGGGAATATGTCACATGACTGTCGAATAATTTAAATGGGTAAAGAAGGATAAGTGACGATTCACATTATTATGCTATAAGGTAATCGAACATAAGAAACAATGCTTAGCAAAAACATCTTCAGGGTGTTAGACAGTAGCGACACTATAAGTGGATTGGAAAAAAGGTAACATGATACTTCCACACATCATGATTTCAATATCAAGAGGAAAACGAGAACATCCAACATACGGCATTATTTGGCCAAATGGTAACGAGGATTAAATGTCAGTTTTTAAAATAATAGAATCACAACCAACATGATACTCCTTTAAAATAAGAGTTAACATAGCTGGTCTCCAGATATTATTAGGCAGGTACTTTTCAGACGAAAAGTACTAGAGTAGGATTTAGGTAGTAAGCTAATGATAATGTAGGCTTTAAAGCCTTATTTGTTTAAATGTCCTTATAGTTAACATAGCTCAAAAGATTAGGGATATAGCTGTGGTTCAATTAGGTTAGGCCTACGATATGTCAGGTAAAATTTGTTCACACATGCCAAATTACTAGATTACTTACCTACATTACTATTTTACATTATAATCTAACCAAATCGTTGGTGATTAAATGAAAATTAAAATTCGTTTTTTCAATAATTATTTATTAAGCAAATACACAGTTATAAATAAATGCTATTACGTAAATAAGATAAATTTATTTGTCAAAAAAACATTTCCTACACATGTTTTTTTGACAAATTTTATCTTATCTTATATAAAAGACCAAGTAGTTGTCACAACGTGTGTGTTAACAAAAATAAAGTAGTAACTGAGCGAAATTATACCTACCTATGTATGAAGTAAGTAGGTATCATTGTTATAAAAAAATATAAAAGGTAATCCAAAAATAAAAGATTTTCCAAAAATAAAAAACTCAGTAGGTACAACATAGCACTACGTACTTAGAATCTTTGACAAAACAACAGCCTTCAAGGCAACAATAATAAGTTTCTCAAAGTATTTATTTTTACTTACAACTAAAACACGCAGTGTCATTGTTATAAAAATATAAAAGGTAGGTACTCCCAAAAATAAAAGTTCTTTCAAAGTCAGTACAACATAGCACTACGTACTTAGAATCATTGACACATTTAAATTATTATTGTTAGCAAAACAACTTTCATCATAGTGGCTAAATAAGTAATACACTTATTGCGTGCGCAGTGACTATTCATTCATTCACCAACATGGTGAATGAATGAATAGTGACTGCGCATAACACTGCATGGTGTTTTAGTTCAAAAACTTTCATCATAGTGGCTAAATAAGTACATTACTTATTTAGCCACTATGATGAAAGTTTTTTTGCTAACAATAATAAATATAATGTGTCTTAATAAAATATAATAATCAGTCACAAAGTGTGGTAGGTACCACATCAAAATGGTAGGCAGGTTAAAGGAACTATTATCAGATACATAGTGGTATTTTAGACTATAAAACCTTATCGTAAAAGCTCAGCACTTCAAACAAATCGACTGCATAACAACAAACTTATCAGCTAATCGAGATCAATATTAAAATCAAAAATCAATAATTACTTAATCAGTCTTAATTCGGTATCTCCTGAATCATAACAACAAACTTATCAGCTAATCGAGATCAATATTAAAATCAAATTAATAATTACTTAATCAGTCTTAATTCGGTATCTCCTGAATCATAACAACAAACTTATCAGCTAATCGAGATCAATATTAATATTTAATAATTACTTAATCAGTCTTGATTAGGTATCTCCTGAATAATTAATTTTAGTAGGTCTCGGACGCAAAAAATGGACAATCATCACCAATAAATACCTTGTGTTACAGATATTACTAATGATCAACATTATCTTCGATGTCAGTATCGGGCAAAGTATCTTTCACCTTTTTGTTGAAAGTTAAAGCTAAGTACTCTGCCTGAAACTGTTGAGGTATAACTTGGTCTGAGCAAAGTTTCAATTAATCTTTGTGTTTATTCTCAGTAATTGGCAGGGGTGCAGAATAGCAGTCCCGTAAGTCAAGAAACTTTGTTTTGGACGCGACTTCAATATGGGACACAATTGTCTCCGGATCCATAGAGAATTTAACTGTTGCTGACGTACGGTTCTTTTTGAAAGTGGCGACACGTATTTTACTGATTTTACCCACAAGATTTCCCACGAAATACTTGTCTGCGAGTAGGTCCCATCTCTTAAAATCTTTGTGAGTTAACTGCTCAACATCAAAGGGCTTTGGATTTTGTCTTGCCGTTTGAAATACCGTATACCATTGAGAAGGAGCCCAGATAGTGGTATTTTTAACCTTGTTTTCAATAGTCGCATGGGCTGAATCCACTGTCATGTAGGTATGACCGGTAAGTAAAAAATTTATTTGAATAGATTCAAGAGTTTTGCAACGTTGCAGAGTCTCGTTCAGCATTGCAAGAACAATTTTGTTCCGATTTTGACCGGGACAACAGTCACAATAAAGAAGAAGTCGTCTTATATTCCCACGTTCGTCAAGCTTCGTTATATATTTGCTTAATATTGTTGCCATTTCATTAGCACCGCGGTTACCCTGGCTTTCGTCCCAATAATAGCAGTAAACATTACGCGTACCATTTTCGTAGATAACTGCATTGTAAACGGCCAGCTTGCGCGAATAAAATAATAACATGCTATCGCCGTATGGCGTGTTCATATACAAATGGATGCGGAGTCTTTTAAATTAATAGTTTTGTGCATCTTGTAGCGATTGTATGTATGGTCTTTCTCAATGAGGTGTGCTTCGTGAGCTTGTCGTTCTTCTGGTGTAGGATCAGTTTTATTTTCGTACCGACAACATTTTAGGCATTTGTCTTTTTTCGGGATGTGGAATGCTATATTAAAGTTATCTTTGAAATTTTTTCGGAAAATGCTCTCTGAAACAAAAGTTAGTCCTTGAAAACTACAATGTTCTTTATACTTTCTATATAAATTGGCCAAGTTTTTGTATTCTGCCGGAAGGTATGTTCGAGTACTATCCTTCCTACAATAATGAAAAGGAACCTCAGGTAAACGTTTTATGTAGTTTTCAACCGCTGCAATTTCTTCGTTGCTGGTTTTGTTTGGAGGTACACTTTTACCCCTTTCAGATTCTTTGGCACTGCCAAACTCATTGGCAGTCGAAACCGTATAATAAATATATTTGTGTGACACATCAATCGTTCTGCACAAGAATTGCAGACATACTTGTCGATGAGCTTCACCATCCGTAATGTTGTACTTGTATGTTACGGTGCGTTTTTCTGAGTCCTTACTCCTCTTTCTTTTTATATAAGTTTTCTGGGTTAGGCTGATGATCCAATCCTTTCTTCTCTGTTCTGAAAGGCTCCAAAAATGTTTAAAGATACTTAACCTTCTTTCTTCTGATATAACGGCGCAGTTATTACCACATTTTTTTCCCGCGCAAGGGTTTGATTGGACGTTTTTTTCACGTGCAACTTCGCCGTTTGTTTTAATATATCGCTGACCAGATAACCTTTTCTGGGCAGCATTTTTTCTTTTATTCTCGGGATTTTTTTTCGCCGGTTTGTTGCCTACAGTCTCTTCGATTTCAAGACTTATTTGCTTCCTTTTCTTACCATTTCCTTCCGGCTCCCACTCATCTGAGCTGCCTGCATCGCCAAAGGCATTTAATATGGCTAACTCGTCGTCTGACATATAATCTAAATAAGAGTGTTTTTTTCCTGGACGGATGATTCTAAATCTCGAGGATTGAGTGATGTTAACGTCGGTTTCCGAAGATGTACCTGGAAAAACTTCCAATGGTTGTTGGGCAACGTAAGATCGAACGACGATCGGCTCGGAGTTTGGATTTGGAATACTTGAAATTTCGCTAGACAATTCCATTGTAGGTGAATCATTATTGATGAGTTCAGTCGCAAACGATGTGCTGGGAACATCTCTGATTGACATACCTAAGAGATTTGACTCGGTCTCCGAGTCAAATCTCTTAGGTATGTCAATCCGGTGTGGAGTTCCAGCAGGCAGCAGACGCAGCGCTTGGCGCGGCGCTCGTGGGAATGGCAGACGCAGCGTCTGGAGTGGGGCTCGTGGGAATAGCAGACGCAGCTTCTGGAGCGGGGCTCGTGAGGATGGAAGACGCAGCATCTGGAGCGGGGCTCGTGAAGATGGCAGACGCAGCGCCCGGCGCGGAGCTCGTGGTGATGGCAGACTCAGCGTCTGGAGTGGGGCTCGTGGGAATGACAGACGCAGCGTCTGGAGCGGGGCTCGTGAGGATGGCAGCTGCAGCGTCCGGCTCGGAGCTCGTAAGTTTGGCAGACACAGCGTTCGGTGGCGGCGTGGAGCTCGTGAGGATGGCAGACTTCTGGAAAAAAGGTAAGTAAAATAATAATTGTAAAGTGGTGTGAATGTGTGTGCGCGTGTGCCTATACGGATTTATTTTAATTATCAGAATGTTGACCAATTAATATTTATTAGGTAATAGCTGTCCTCCGCGGTTTCACCCGCATTTTTTATTACTGTTCCGCTCCCGTAGGTCGTAGCATGATGTAATATAGCCTATATTACCCGGGGGTAGTGTAGTACCTCCAGGGATTTTATTTTAACAAACAAAAAAACAAACGGGAGTTACGATGCCAAAGACAGACACACATACACAAACACGTCAAACTTTAACAATTCGTCGTTTTTGCGTCGGGGGTTAAAAACAATCACAAAGTTCTCATTTGACGTGCGGCATGCATGAGTTGACACACTCCGACTTTTAGTTCCAGAGTTTACCCCGTTTAAGCAAACAAAAAAACAAACTCGTCAGCTTTATAATATTAGTATAGATTTATCACGTCATATACCGAAATCGGAACGATATCGGCCCGATACCGTGCCGTTACCGTTATCGTCTAATGTGAAAGCGCCCAATGGGTGTTTATATTACGTTTTGTTTAGACCTACTAAACTAAACCTACCGTAGAAGTTCACAAACAAAACTATAAAACAAATAAAATTTACCTTATCAAATTCGAAGAGAAGGCTTTTGCGACATTTCTTCTGATTTCGTATACCCGATGTTTTTAAAGCCATTTCCAGAATGTCTCTTTTTCGATCTTTTCTTTCCATTTTAACCTAAAACGATCCATTCAAAATAATAAACATCGTTATAATTATGTACATACTCAGTTAGTAATCAATCACAACCATTCACTACCAAACAGCATAGAGAAATAGGTAATAATAACATACCGTTGACAGGAACTTCCGCGCACTTTTTTCAAAAATTAAACGCACTGCTCTCGCCGTCACTGCACGCGGTCGACTGATTTTGGAATAAGCAACACGTTAAATAGCTACTTGAGTACAAAAACGGGATACAAATTGGCGTAAGCACCATTTCGTAAACCACCATTGTAAAGTAATACGGCGTAAGCGGCAAAGTTATATTAAAATAGTAAATGGTAATAAGGTATAACAGACATTTCAATATCAAATTTGATTTTAGTAATTGTGTATAAGCGACAAATGTATTGTTAGCTTGTACATGGTAGTAAGGTATAACCGACAGTTCAATATCAAATTACATTTAAGTAATTACGTATAAGCGACAACTGTATTGTAATCTTGTAAATGGTAGTAAGGTATAACCGACGCTTAATGTTTATGGCGACAAAGGTAAAGAGACATAAGTGCCAGCTTTTAAAATAGGTGCTAATTGTAAAGAGGCGTAAGCACCCGGAATCCCTACGCCAGTAAGAAGTAAAAATACATTACCGACTATAAACCAAAAGTGATGCTATTTTTACAGGGGTACAAGCGCCTTAAGGGTAAAAAAGGCCTAAAATTCTGTTGGTTACACCGAAATGACACTTCGAAAACGCAGTTTTTTGCTTGGGCATAAGTGACAAAAAAGTCATTGTAGAGCCGAGGGAGTGGGAAGTGGGAAGTGGATTCGAAAGAGCGAATTTTTTTAAGTAGGATGGCATTCATAACTCATTTCCGACCAAAATGTCGCTTATGCCCTATTACCTTTTAACCGTCGATATGTACAGTCGCCAGCTCGTCACGGTAAACATTATACATATCTATAACTATGACGCGGCGTGAAGTGTTAGAAAGAAAGTATCTTTCGCATGATTGGTAGAGTTTTCAACGCTTCCAAAATGACCTAATGGTTGCACAAGCTAAAAATTAGGAACCAATGAATATGCCTCACTTGGAATAGGCCACGCCTCCGCACCCTTGCGCGTACGCCAGCGCCCCCGAGTTCTCCCGATATCGTTTGCTTTAGTCTCTACAAATTCGTGGAGTTGTGAAGTCTGTAGGTGCGAAAAATATACAGTGCAAAATAAAAATGGCGCCACATTTAACGCGAATTGAGCGAGAGCGCATCATAGCGCTTAGATTGAGTGGCTGCCGGGTGATTGATATTTGTCGGCAGATGGGGATAACGGTGAGTAAATATTATTTTACTTTTAATTTTAAATTAAAATAAACAAAGACTAATATTGAAAAATGTGTCTGTCAACGGTCAAATCAAATCAAATTTTCGAAAAAGTAAACAGAAAGGATAGCTAGGTAATATTCTTTTTATTTTTTTTCAATCAGTTCTCTTTGTGAGTTTGTTCTAAACGCCATTAAAATGTAGAGTAACCGTGTAAGCATAGATTTATAACATTGTAAACCGACATCGAAAAACGATTGTTTTTTATTCATTTCGTCCTGAATGATTCTAAACAAAAGTTTATCCAATAGGTAGTGATAAGATTTAAAAGTAAATACATACCTACACAGTTTTGCACTTTATTTTTGTCAGCTGTAACATTGCATTGCAGGGACTTGTCCCTGCAATGCAATGTTGCAATAATAACAAAGTAATTATGCCTTGGCATAATTACTTTGTTATTATTATTATGAAACATACCACGTAGGCACACGTAGGTAATTCAACGGGCGGGTTCAGTTCACATTAGGTAATCTAGTTACCACGCTATCGCTATCGCAATCTCAGAATGGTCATAGTTATATTTTATATTTCTATGGTCATGACGATCAAGTGTGTAAAAAAATAATATGTAAATAAATAAGTAACCAAATTATTGTAGGGAATTATATTAGTATTAATACAACTTCGCCTGTATGCATAATATGTGCAAATAAATGATGGCTATATGTTTCGTTCCAGAGAAAAACTGTTTACTTCTGGCTTCGGCGGTGGGAAGAAAGTGGAACTCTCCAAGCCCACCACCGCCAACTTTACGCAAGAGCCACGACGCACAGTGGAACGAATGTATGGGAGCGGTTGGACGTAGACATGTCCGAAAAATAAGAGTAAAATTATGACAAACTAATGATGCCATCTTATTCGATTACTTAATGCCTTCATAAATTGTGGTGATGAATTTCTTCATAACTCCCATATTTCGGGAGTAATTTGAGAAAATGTGAAATTTTACTATGAAAATGAGTGTATCGAGCTCTCTCCCTCCTGATTCCGGGCTTGTTTCAAGTAGCGGTCTCTAATATCGTAATGCTATTACTAAGAGCTATATTTAATACTAAGACACATAGTGCGCCAAATGTGCACTTTCTGGGATAAAAGGAAATGAAAATTTAAAAAAAAAACGTTTTTTCCCCATTTGTATTTACTTTAAACCGCAGACAGACTTATTAAGAGGTCTATAAATATATTATATATATACAGAAATATATATTAACAAAAATATTCACAAGAACTGATGAGAGTATGACTTTTAAGTAAGTTGATAATAAATTACCTAGTTTCATTAAAAGTACAATAAATAATTAAGATGTAAGCTCTAATTTACTAAGTTACACATTTTAAAACAATAACATCATTTAATTATCTTCGTCATCATCATCATCATCAATTAATTCAAATTCAGAATCGATGTCCGCTAAATCATTTATGTTAACAAATTCGATATCACTTTTCTCAGAATCCGTAAGCTCATAAAATTCCTTAAAAGAAGATTTTTTTACAAACTTATTTCCTTTTGGACGGATACTTGTAACAAGTGGATCAGAAGACAGTAAAAGATTGTGCATAATATCTTCATTGCATGAGATACTGCTATGCTTTCGAGAATGCCCCTCTCTATATTTTCTAAAATCTTTATTTCTAGCCTCAGATGCCTCTTCGGATAGAAAACCAATGGGCACAATTGACATGTTCTGAACTATGTCTG
Source organism: Melanchra persicariae (assembly GCA_947386135.1). Classification (NCBI taxonomy): domain Eukaryota; kingdom Metazoa; phylum Arthropoda; class Insecta; order Lepidoptera; family Noctuidae; genus Melanchra; species Melanchra persicariae. The sequence goes on from OX376643.1 coordinate 34,725,181, forward strand.
GCCCATGCATTAAAATTTTATGAAGTGAAGAAGGCATATAATACCATGGGTATAACTCCACGTAAAGCTTAGCAGTATCAAAGCAGAACTCTCGGAATTTAGTTACGTTGATCTTCTCTCCTGATGAAATACACTGCAAGATCACACAGATTTTTCTTAAAAGCATAGCATCTATTCCGGTCAGTTCAGCAGATTTAGTGTAGTTTTCAAAAAATCTCCTTGCCGAGTTGCCATTGTTGGTGGATCCACTGCCTTGTTTCACAACATCGAGAAGTAAGCCCGTTTCTCTTCTTACAGCCTCTTGAACTCTTTTCTTCCTGTCATCAACTTGCCTTTTTGCTATATCACCCCTTACTTGCCATGATTTTATGTCTAATTTGTAGGAAATGTGTAATAAGCATTCCATTGAGCGAATCCAAGCGTGAAGGGTGCTTAAGCTATATTTATACATGTCCTCGTTTGCGTGTTTATCTTTGATTAACTCTAAATTATTCATTTCTTTAGGACAAGCCTTGCATATGTCACACACTGAAGCTGCTGTATTGGATATAATGGAATGAATTTTACCATCAATCATTGTCAACAGCAGTTGGTGTTTGACACTAATTCCATCAGTGATGGTGGATGGAGTTAAGGCTTCAATCTCTGCTTCGATTTCAGCCATCTCTCTCTGCACATTTTCTTTGGTTTCCTTTATAAACTTAAACAATATTGGCCGGCAAAATGAAGTGGAAGATGGTCGCTCGTTTTCCCAAATTGTTACACCTTTTGAGACGAGCCGCAGTGGTACAAGACTAATCATAAAATTACTAGCAAGATCGATTTGCTCATCTTCACTCGTCCTTTGATGATAAATGCTTTGGCTAGATGATCCGTCAAAACCCCATTTGCTGGTCAATACGAGCTGTTGATTGGGATCAACAGGGGTTTCTAACGACCTAATAAGTCTTCTTGAGGTTAAATCCATCAAGGCTTGTAATTTGATTTTTGCAGAGCTCTCTGTAACTGTGAGATCTTCTTTGGCCGGATAGCACTTAATTTTTTCTTTAACCAACATGTAGTAACTCGGGTATTGAAGAGCTCCTTCTTGAGTGTTGAAATCCCGAAGAGTGTTATAGCGCCATTTCGATAAGTTCATCGATACATAAAGAGCCAATGCCTTCAAAGGGGATATTTCCCGTACCTGAATTGATTTACCTTCAATGAAGGCTTTGATTTTTGAGGCCTCTTCTGGATTCTCCGTCAAGTATTTCATAACATAAGCTGTATCGCTTTGTCCTGCCTTTTGAAGCGCCCTTTCGGCCGAAAACATAATTTCAGCGCTGCTACTGCTGCATGAAAGACTATCTTCAGTGCGTCTTCTTTTTTGCCGGTTACTAAGGTCCTCAAAAGATTTACGAGGACTAGGATGTGTACAAGTTGAAGCATCAGATTTAGCAGGAGAAATTATGGGCTCGATGACGTCACTTATATTTTCTGTAGAAGGTTCCATATTTTCATTCTGTAATTCCGGCCATTGAATTGCAGCCTGTAGCCAAATCTCATGTTTCTTCCGAAACTTATCTGTGCTTCTTCCAGACTGTGTCCATTTTGCATAAATGCGGTAGCAAAATCGACGACACCAGTCTTTTAAACTTGTTTCAGCACTTTCACATAACTGAACACAACTGTTATCTTTTAAAACACTGAACAAATAGTTAAAGTCGCGTAAATCTTTATGTGCGCGTGCGCATAAAGCAACGTGAATATCAAGATTTGTATTAAAATTTGGAAAATACATTGCGAGATTAGCTTGGATACAACGAGGTGTAAATCAACACTGATTTTAAAGTTACTAATAGTGACCTATTTATATAAAATCCAGGTATCCCAGGTATCCTTTGTTAAATATTGCAAGGTAATTAGTTATTGTGATAATTAGTAAATGATGCATGCTAAATTAGTGTATTAAGAGCCATTTAGTAATTAAATAATAGCAATGTTCTTATCAGTAATCATTAGTGCATCAGTTTTATATGTAAACCTTAAGTCCCTAATTATATATCCTAATTAGCTTATATCTTCTCTAATTGGCTGCTCAGAAATGTTATTGTAATAAGGTAAACCTTTAGAAAAACGGTTTTAATCAACAAAATAAACAAAAAATAAAAAAATTGTGTTATAAAATAAACATCACTCTTTATCCCAGAAAGTGCACATTTGGCGCACTATGTGTCTTAGTATTAAATATAGCTCTTAGTATTAGCATTATGATATTAGAGACCGCTACTTGAAACAAGCCCGGAATCAGGAGGGAGAGAGCTCGATACACTCATTTTCATAGTAAAATTTCACATTTTCTCAAATTACTCCCGAAATATGGGAGTTATGAAGAAATTCATCACCACAAGTTATGAAGGCATTAAGTAATCGAATAAGATGGCATCATTAGTTTGGCATAATTTTACTCTTTTTTTTCGGACATGTCTACGTCCAACCGCTCCCATACATTCGTTCCACTGTGCGACGGCGGCAGAAGATGCGGCTATAGTCGCTGCACACATTGCCCATCCGTTCCTCAGCACGAGAGTCTCTTCTTCTACGTACAGCGTGAGTATGATACCTTGTTATAACACTTATCTATCGTTATCATCCTAACTTAGGTATTCATCATTTAGCTACCTACTTAATACATGGTTTTCAAAGTAAATAGGCAACAAAAATGATTAACATAAACCTACATACTTCCACTTAATAAACACGGTTTCGCTTTAACATTAGGTAGTGTTGGTATAATAAGATAAATTGAATTAAGTATAAAATCAATGAAACCATGTGTCACACTATACCTGAATAACACGTCATAACAACAAAATGGGCCATATTTATACCTATGCATTATAGGCTTCGTAGTGATCGCGTGATAGATATGATACAATGATCAGTGATTCCGAGGTGTTAAAATGTTGTTGCTTAGTATTGCAAATATAATCCACAGCGCGGTGCGCCGCCGAGCGGCCGAGCGTACAAGGCAGGCGGTAAATAAGTATTTACTGCGGTTCGCTCACGCATACAACAAGTTGTCTCGACAGTTGAACGGAGTTCGGTGCGCGCCGGGAATTTTTATACGTTCTTGCGCGAAACACAATTCCGCGATAGGAACTTGCGCTAATCCACTCATTGCATATAAAATATGCGTGAACCTCACGCTTCTATTCTCCGAAGGGTTCAGCCCCCCTAGCCAAGTTGCAAACGATAAACGTGAACGCTTAGTAATCTCCAATAGAGTTTCAACTTTATACCTAAGAACATTAAGTTGAAAATCTATTAAAGACTAGCTGTCCCCCGCGGCTTCGCTCCCGTCAACTGGCTACCTACCTACCTACCCTACACCTACCCTACACCTACCCTACACCTACCCTACACCTACCCTACACCTACCCTACACCTACCCTACACCTACCCTACACCTACCCTACACCTACCCTACACCTACCCTACACCTACCCTACACCTACCCTACACCTACCCTACACCTACCCTACACCTACCCTACACCTACCCTACACCTAACCTACACCTACCCTACACCTACCCTACACCTACCCTACACCTACCCTACACCTACCCTACACCTACCCTACACCTACCCTACACCTACCCTACACCTACCCTACACCTACCCTACACCTACCCTACACCTACCCTACACCTACCCTACACCTACCCTACACCTACCCTACACCTACCCTACACCTACCCTACACCTACCCTACACCTACCCTACACCTACCCTACACCTACCCTACACCAACAATACACCTACCCTACACCTACCCTACACCTTCCCTACACCTACCCTACACCTACCCTACACCTACCCTACACCTAACCTACATAATTCTTACGCCCGCGAATCATAATTTAATCAACATAATAACATAATACTAACTTGCAAATTGCAAAAATTGATTATAAAACCTACCATTACCTACCTATAATTTTATATTTAAAAAGCTGACCTAATATTGCATTACACGACCTTACTGTACCGTATATACATATATTGATACATTTATAGTTGACAGAACCAACAGAACACTTCATACTTTCATCTACACATACATCTCATGTCTTTGAAGTTTAAGTTCGCTAGACAATCGACAAAAGGCGGGGCGGTTGGCGCTCGGCCAAACCGGTTTTACGCGTGCATAATGTTAGGCTCGATACTCAGTGAATGTTATCAGTCAGTGTGTTGTGGTCAGTCAAATTTATCTTTGGACCTTGTAAAAATTCCTAACTTTGATATTTTTCTTGAATCGTGTTTTTCCTTCAACTGGATCATACTAAAAAATAACAAAAAACCGCGTTTATTTTAATAAAAGCTACGGAAATCAAGTTACCTCTAATTATTTTTATAATTTGTAAAACGTAACATTTTCGTCCTCAGGAATGTCGTTAAAAACAAATTCCTACAATGGAGAAAACTGGCTGTGACAGACAGACACCCGAGTGATTTTATAAGGTTCCGTTTTTTTACGGAACCCTAAAAACATGATTTAAAAAAAATAGGATAGTAATGTTTTTTCCCATCGAGTTATAATTGAAATTAGGTGCTTCTTAAAAAAACGAACAGCCGCGGGTTAACTTTTTACGGTACTCATTACATAATTGCCTGCCTATTCTCTACACGTTAACGGCAAACAATCAGAGTTAAGAATTATTGCAGTTATCCTAATTTTCGGTGGTTTTTTCCTGGACAAGCAAAAGACACACTGGTCCTAAGTATATCTGGATTCTTGATTGCTTATGAAAAACAATGCAATAGAAACACACTTATCGTATGCTCTACCTACCTACCTACCTATACCTCTGTAGGGATAAACGGAACTCTTATAGTATCACTCGGTTCTCTCTCTGTCTGTCACATCCGAATTCGATTGGATTTCTCCAAATCTACAGGACCGATTTGGTTGGGTACACATATATAACCTTTTGTGACCTAAATACGGACACGTAACGAAAATAAGTAATTTTTAAAACTGGTGTCACTTTTTGGGGAGAATGTTAGGCAGTTAAAAAAATATCCAACTGTACCGTGTGACATATCACATCAAAGGGTTCTTCAGGGTCTCAAAAGTATTTTTTTATAATTTTAAAATATTTCATTTCGAAGTTATTAAAGAAAATATATGAAAATTGGCCATTCCCCTTCCCCTTTAGTTCTGAGTCTAAGATAAATAAAAAATACAAATAATAGGACCTACAGATTACAGGAAAAGCTATATGAAATATATGATTTTAAAGTAACAACTTAAAAGTGTTCGTGGGTAACGAGCAACAAGCGAGACCAACTCAGACTTCGCCGGTTTTTTGTCATAGTAAAGTAGTAGTGTATTCAAATTGTCATGTTCCTTGTTTTAGATATCTATGGACACCGTGAGAAGGCGCCTGAAAGACGCCGGAAGCCTGCGACGAAGACGCCCTGCCAAGAAGATCGCTATGACCCAGGCCAATAAGGAGGCCAGAGTTAGTTTTTGCCTAGAATATTATAATTTTGACTGGCAGAATAATATAGTTATTTTTGTGGACGAAGAAAGCTTCCGGTCGGATACGGATGGGAGAAAAATATTATGGCGCAGAAACAACGAACGATATGTGGAGGCAAACATTTTGCCAAATCGGGCAAGTGGAAGAATTTCCCTAAATTTTTGGGGATGGATGAGCTCTATGGGACCCGGTGAACTGGTAGAGATAAGCGGGCGCATGACTGGGGAACAGTACGTCGAAATTTTACGTGACGTGATGATCCCCACCGTGCGCCTGCACTACCCAGAGGGCATAATATACCTCTGCCAGGACAACTGCCGCGTGCACACCTGCAGAGTAGCGCAGGAGTGGTTCGCGGCCCAAGAAGACATTGTCCGCTTGCCATGGCCTGCAAAGAGCCCTGACCTAAACCCAATCGAGAATTTATGGGGTCTCATGGTTCTCGATTAGGATGGGTCAGAAATCCGCAACAACGAAAACTTGCGGCGCGAAGCTCATACTACATGGGAGCAATTAAGAGGCAGGGACACCTGCTGGAATATGGTGGCTGGTATGAGGGGCAGACTAGACGCTGTATTAGATGCGCGAGGTGGTCCAACCCGATATTAAATATATTTACATAAGTATATATTATATCTTGTTAAGTTTATTCTTTTTATTTTATATATTTACAAAAACATCTGTTTATAATTACATTAAAAATAAATACCTATTGTTATACATATTTGCTTATGTTTGTATTGTTATATAATATGTTTACCTAGTTATTGTTAATTTTACAGTATTCATTAATTTATAATAATAATAAATTCCGTACTACAGGTATGTGCCCGACCCAGTTCTCGATAATGGCAGTATCACATTGTACTGGGATCGGTCCATCATCACTGACAGGACTATTATTGCAAATAAGCCTGATATAGTGGTGGTGGACCGAATCGAGAGGCGTGCAATGATTGTAGATATCACCGTTCCGCATGACGAGAACCTCGTGAAAGCCGAGAAAGATAAACAAATCAAATATCTTGACTTGGCTCGCGAGGTTGTCGACATGTGGGATGTGAATTCGGCAATCATTGTACCGATAGTCGTGTCAGCCAACGGCTTAATAGCCACGAGCCTCGACCAACATCTTAGGAGGCTCTCGTTAGGCAGCTGGATCAAGGGCTTGATTCAGAAAGCAGTACTTCTGGACACGGCTCGCATTGTTAGGAGGTTCCTTTCTCTGGAGCCCTGACCGCCGGTAGCTTGGACTCTGTTCCCGATACCGGTGGGCTACTATTTTTTATATTTTTAAATGTTTTTTTTAAGCAGTATTTTTTAAGAAATATTTAAAAATGTTTAAAATAAGTAAAGAAAATGAATAAACGAAATAATAATAATATTATGAAGGACGGGACGGTTGACGTGTGTCGGGCATGTCACCGTCCGGGTGAGTCCATCAGACATATTATCTCTGGTTGTTCTCGTCTGGCTAACGGCGAGTACTTGCACAGGCATAACCAAGTAGCCAGGATTATTCACCAGCAACTTGCTTTGAAATACAAACTTGTAGATTCTGAGGTACCGTATTACAAGTATGTGCCCGACCCAGTTCTCGAAAATGACCATGTCACGTTGTACTGGGATCGGTCTATCATCACTGATAGGACTATCGTCGCTAATAAGCCCGATATAGTGGTGATAGACCGATTACCGCACAATGATAATCGATGTTACCATTCCGCATGACGAGAATCTCGTGAAAGCTGAGAAAGAGAAACAAATCAAGTATCTTGACTTAGCGCACGAGGTTGTCGACATGTGGAATGTGGACTCAGCTGTCATTGTGCCGATCGTCGTTACGGCCAATGGCTTGATAGCCAAAAGCTTCGACGACCACCTGTCGAAGCTGGCGTTACGCAGTTGGGTAAAGGGCCTGATACAGAAGGCAGTACTCCTCGATACGGCTCGTATTGTGAGGAGGTTCCTGTCTCTGAAGCCCTAACCACCGGTAGCTTGGACTCTGCTCCCGACACCGGCGGACTACTATTTTTTATATTTTTATAAGTGTTTTTTTTGTTTTTTATAGAAATGTTTAAAAATGTAAACGATAGGGATTTAAATGAATATACGAGATAATAATAAAAAAAATAAAAATAATAATAAATTGACACCAATTTTTTCACGTCCCATTTTAATTTATTTTATTTATCAATATATCCATATTTATACAATAGAAAATGGCAAAAACAAGAAAAGAAAAAAGGGAAACAAACAATCACATAATACAGCAATACCAATGGTAACAAAAAGGAGACGAAATAAGTATGAAAAATTGTAATGTTGACAAGAGCCGCAGCTCGACGAGCACGCCCACCACCTCCGGCCTCGTCGCTCAGCTCCGCCTCGCCGCCGCCGGAATCCAGCCCCACCGTGAGTGCTGTGACACCGGCCGTGGCAGTCGCGTCGAGCTCGAGCGACGAGTACTTCTCGCCGCCCACGACGCTACCACCACGCACGACGCTACCATGCACGTCGACGGAGAGGACGCCGGCCGCCGGACGGCTTAGGACCTCGAGGCCCACTGGCCTCTGATAGGGTCCCAGCTCCCGGCGGAAGTGTGCAGCGCATGCGATGGACACAATCCATCAATAAAAACGTCATGCGCGCATACTATGGGGCTACAGAGGGGGGAACCAACCTGACTGCGCACCGTGGTCGGATGCTCTCTCTGTTTCAGGTACTTGAACCAGCGGTCAACGTTTCGGCCCAACGACTGTCGGATCAGGTGCGCGTCATCCAGCGTAACCGTAAGTTGGATGACAGTGTGCTCGATCGCCTCGATACACATCAATGACTTACTTCAGCCTGGTCTTGTTGGGTACGCAGATGACAGTACGGTTTCAGAGAGATACTTGTCCAGCGCAACAACCGGCGGGGATGAAGTCCGTTCCTTGAGAGCTCCTGGGCATGGAGTTGACATCCAGTCTCAACTTCGGCGCCACCATCGAGTACAAAGCCCAAATTGCGGCCAAAAAGCTCGTCATCCTAAATAGGGTGAAGCGATACTTCAGGCCTGGACAGCTTTTAACCCTTTACAAAGCACAAGTCCGATCCTGCATGGAGTATTGTAGCCACCTTTGGGATGGCTCAGCTAAGTATCAGCTTGCCGCGCTTGACTCGGTGGAACGCAGAGCTAAGAGGCTCATCGGTGATGCAAAACTGGTGGATGCCAAGCTACATAGCTTGGCTCATCGCCGTAAGGTTGCCTGCTTATCGGTCTTCTACAGATTGTACTTCGGTGAGTGTGCCCAAGAACTCCACGACCTCATCCCACCGGCCCCCTTCTACCATCGGACATCCAGACGCACTGCATCTTACCATCCCTACCTTGTAGCTATTCCACCAATTCGCACTAAGCGTTTCCAAACGTCTTTTATAATGCGCACAGCAAAGGAGTGGAACTCTCTGCCTGCGTCTGTGTTTCCAAAAGCTTACAGCCCTAATCTCTTCAAAGTTAGAGTGAACAGGCTCCTTCTGGGTAAGCTCGCCCCATCGTAGACTTTGTCTCTGTCATATCTGACATTGACTAGAGTCTAGAGCAAACCCATCACCAATAAAAAAAACAAGGAGTCTGGCTCGCTTCCCGATTTCCTTTTGACAGGAGATACCCACCTGCTCCATAAATCTGGTAGCACCGCGGAACCCAAAAACTATAGACCGATAAGGTGTTTGCCAACGGTCTATAAAGTTCTTCCATCCATTTTGAGAGCAAAAATTAATAATCACATTAGCAGCAATAACATCGTGTCTGCCTCTCAAAATGGGTGTAGGAATGGGTCCCGCGGTACTAAGGAGCTACTCCTCATTGATACGGCCATTAGCCAACAGGTTCGGCGTTCCCGAAAGGATCTGTCGACATGTTGGATAGACTATAAGAAGGCCTATGACTCGGTGCCTCATACATGGCTCATGAGGGTGCTAGAATTGTATAAAATTGATGCAACGCTACGCACCTTCCTGACGTCGTGTATGGAGCAATGGAGGACAGTCCTTCGCTATCCAGGATGTCGAAATATCCAGAGGAATAGCGAACCGGTAAGGATCGAGCGGGGTATTTTTCAGGGCGATAGTTTGAGTCCGCTTTGGTTTTGCCTAGCCTTGAATCCTCTCAGCACATTGCTGGAGAATTCAGGACTAGGCTATCGGTTGAAGAGAGGAGGTCAGGTTATATCTCACCTCCTTTACATGGATGATCTGAAACTCTTTGCCCCCAATAATCTGCAACTGATGGAGCTACTGAAGGTAACTGAATCTTTCAGTAGTGCCATCAGGATGGAGTTTGGTGTGGACAAATGTGCGGTCATGCATGTAAAGCGTGGAGAGATTATGGAATCCGTGGGATGTCAACTCTCGGATTCCATAAACCTGAGATCCCTCTCTCCAACCGAAACTTACAAGGAATTGGGTATGTCGGAAGCGTTAGGCATCAGTGTTACTGACATGAAGCATTCGTTGAAGGAGCGCTTCTTTGGTCGCCTGAAGAAGGTCTTCAACAGCCTTCTATCGGGCGAAAACAAGGTGCGCGCCTTCTCTTCGTACTCAAATGGACTCAAACCGAACTCGACGCCCTGGATAGAAGGGTCCGTACACTGCTAACTGCACATCGAATGCATCACCCACGGTCTTCGGTAATGAGACTGTATATCCCGCGAAAATGTGGAGGTCGAGGCTTTTTAAGTGCTAAGACTATCCACAATCGCGAGATATGCAGTCTCAGGGAATATTTCCTAGCTGTCGACGTGGGTATGCATCGAGATGTAGTGGCAGTGGACAAGGGATTCACCCCGCTCTCCTTGGCAAATGAGAACTGGCGCAAACCTGCAGTGCTTGATACCAACGATCGCAGGGCGGTATGGCAGAGTAAGGAACTTCACGGACGCTTTTTCCGGGCCCTACACGGGCCCGACGTGGATCAATTAGCGTCCGTAGCCTGGCTACGTTACGTTACGGCTACGGTTTGGTGACCTCTTTGGGGAAACCGAAGGTTTTGTCTGAGCAATTATGGACGAAGTTATCATGACGAAAAACTACCGGAGATTTATTGTGAAGGACGGCACGGTTGACATATGTCGGGCATGTCACCGTCCGGGAGAATCAATTCGCCACATTATCTCTGGTTGTTCTCGTCTTGCTAATGGAGAATACTTGCATAGACACAACCTTGTAGCCAAGATTATCCATCAACAACTTGCTCTGAAATACAGAGAGTATTTCAGAGCAAGTTGCTGATGGATAATCCACACGCAGTCGCAGCAGACCACAACGGAACCTCCGATTCCACAACGAGTGTGGAATCGGAGGTTCCGTACTACAGGTATGTGCCCGACCCAGTTCTCGATAATGGCAGTATCACATTGTACTGGGATCGGTCCATCATCACTGACAGGACTATTATTGCAAATAAGCCTGATATAGTGGTGGTGGACCGAATCGAGAGGCGTGCAATGATTGTAGATATCACCGTTCCGCATGACGAGAACCTCGTGAAAGCCGAGAAAGATAAACAAATCAAATATCTTGACTTGGCTCGCGAGGTTGTCGACATGTGGGATGTGAATTCGGCAATCATTGTACCGATAGTCGTGTCAGCCAACGGCTTAATAGCCACGAGCCTCGACCAACACCTCAGGAGGCACTCGTTAGGCAGCTGGATCAAGGGCTTGATTCAGAAAGCAGTACTTCTGGACACGGCTCGCATTGTTAGGAGGTTCCTTTCTCTGGAGCCCTGACCGCCGGTAGCTTGGACTCTGTTCCCGATACCGGTGGGCTACTATTTTTTATATTTTTAAATGTTTTTTTAAGCAGTATTTTTTAAGAAATGTTTAAAAATGTTTAAAATAAGAAAAGAAAAATGAATAAACGAAATAATAATAATAAGCTCAGCTCCGCCGCACCGTCGCCGGAACCCAGCTCCACTGTGAGTGCTGTGACACCGGCCGTGGCAGTCGCGGTCGGGTGACGAGTATTTCTCGCCGCCACGTCGCCGCATCGTGGTCGGATGCTCTCTCTGTTTCAGGTACTTGAACCAGCTGTCAACGTTTCAGCTCAACGACTATCGGATCAGGTGCGCGTCCAGACTGTGGCGTAACCGTATGTTGGATGACGGTGTGCTTGATCGCCTCCGAACGGAAATGTGTAGCCATGTCATTACTCCTCCGTCGCAGACTGTGGCACCACCACAGTCAACCGAAATATCCGGCCACGCTGACGAAGATAGTTATGACAGGGTTACAAACGTAAGTACCCAGTGCAATGACGAATTGAGGAGTGCTTTGGAGTGTGCTATTCGGGAATATCGCTACATGCCGCCTGAACTTAGGCCACGCTTACCTCGTTTGCCCATGCATAACAAAAACAGGGCGCTGGTGGCAGCTCTGGATTCGCAGTTGTCAAATTATTTTGATGACTGCGAAGACCTCACTGATGCACACTCGATGTTGTACTGCGCGGCTGTAGCGGCATGTCGTGTAGCTCACGTCAAAATAACCAATGACAGAGTTACACGACCAAAACTAGCCGTACCGGCCTGGCAGTGCAGGATCGAGCGTCGTATCTGTGGGGCCAGAGCGTTAATCGGCAAACTGATCTGCTTCAGGGAGGGCAACACTCGCCCTAGAGTGATGCGCTTTGTGCGACGGGCGTGTTCGGGGACTGATATCAGCCCCCAAGACTATACGTCCTGTGTCACAGAGCGCATCGACTTCCTGAAGCAGAAGGTGTATGCATGTGCAAACCGTATTCGTAGGTATAGGCGGCGAGTGGAGCGATACACCTTGAATCGCACATTCCGAAGTAATGAAAGGTGGGTATACAGGGCTTGGGAGCGACCGGAACAAGGTGTGAATGACACGCGCCTGCCGGATGATGATGCCATGAGCTCATTCTGGCGCAGCATCTGGTCGGTGCCTGTCAGTCACACCGAAGGAGGTTGGATACGGGAGGTCGAACGAGCATGCGATCCATTACCAGAAATGGGGGCAATTAACATCAGCCCCCAAGATATCGCTTGTGCAGTCCGTCCGTTGCCCAACTGGAAATCTCCAGGGCCGGACGGACTGCACAATTTTTGGATCAAATGGATCAAAAGATCGCACGCTCGCTTGGCATCTCTATTCCAGTCTGCCTTATAGTCCGGGTTGCTGCCTCAGTTCCTAACTACAGGAATAACCCACCTGCCTCACGAATCAGGTAATACCGCGGAGCCTAAAAATTATAGACCGATTACGTGTTTACCAACGGTCTATAAAGTTCTTACGTCCATTTTGAGAGCAAAGATTAACGATCATATTGAATCTAATTCAATAATGTCTTTCTCTCAGAATGGATGTAGGAACGGGTCCCGCGGTACTAAGGAGCTACTCCTCTTTGACATTGCCATTAGCTAACAGGTTCGCCGTTCCCGAAGGAATCTGTCGACATGTTGGATAGACAATAAGAAGGCCTATGACTCGGTGCCTCATACATGGCTCATGAGGGTGCTAGAATTGTATAAAATTGATGCAACGCTACGCACCTTCCTGACGTCATGTATGAGGCAATGGAGGACAGACCTTCGCTATCCAGGATGTCGAAATATCCAGAGGAATAGCGAACCGGTAAGGATCGAGCGGGGTATTTTTCAGGGCGATAGTTTGAGTCCGCTTTGGTTTTGCCTAGCCTTGAATCCTCTTAGCACACTGCTGGAGAATTCAGGACTAGGCTATCGGTTGAAGAGAGGTGGTCAGGTTATATCTCACCTCCTTTACTTCTGAAACTCTTTGCCCCCAGTAATCTGCAACTGATGGAGCTACTGAAGGTAACTGAAACTTTCAGTAGTGCCATCAGGATGGAGTTTGGTGTGGACAAATGTGCGGTCATGCATGTAAAGCGTGGAGAGATTATGGAATCCGTGAGATGTCAACTCTCGGATTCTATAAACCTGAGATCCCTCTCTCCAACTGAAACTTACAAGTATTTGGGTATGTCGGAAGCGTTAGGCATCAATGTTACTGACATGAAGCATTCGTTGAAGGAGCGCTTCTTTGGCCGCCTGAAGAAGGTGTACAACAGCCTTTTATCGGGCGGAAACAAGGTGCGCGCTATCAACGGATGGGTCATGCCAGTATTGATGTACTCTTTCGGCGTACTCAAATGGACTCAAACGGAACTTGACGCCCTGGATAGGCGGGTCCGTACACTGCTGACTGCACATCGAATGCATCACCCACGGTCGTCGGTAATGAGACTGTATATCCCGCGAAAGTGTGGAGGTCGAGGCTTTTTAAATGCTAAGACTCTCCACAATCGCGAGATATGCAGTCTCAGGGAATATTTCCTAGCTGTCGACGTGGGTATGCATCGAGATGTAGTGGCGGTGGACAAGGGACTCACCCCGCTCTCCTTGGCAAATGAGAACTGGCGCAAACCTGCGGTGCTGGACACTAACGATCGCAGGGCGGTATGGCAGAGCAAGGAACTTCACGGACGCTTTTTCCGGGCCCTACACGGGCCCGACGTAGATCAGTTAGCGTCCGTAGCCTGGCTACGTTTTGGTGACCTCTTTGGGGAAACCGAAGGTTTTGTCTGTGCAATTATGGACAAAGTTATCATGACGAAAAACTACCGGAGATTTATTGTGAAGGACGGCACGGTTGTCATATGTCGGGCATGTCACCGTCCGGGAGAATCAATTCGCCACATTATCTCTGGTTGTCTCGTCTTGCTAACGGAGAGTACTTGCATAGATACAACCTTGTAACCAGGATTATCCATCAGCAACTTGCTCTGAAATACTCTCTTGTGGAATCGGAGGTGCCGTACTACAGGTATGTGCCCGACCCAGTTCTCGATAATGGCAGTGTCACATTGTACTGGGATCGGTCCATCATCACTGACAGGACTATTATTGCAAATAAGCCTGATATAGTGGTGGTGGACCGAATCGAGAGGCGTGGAATGATTGTAGATATAACCGTTCCGCATGACGAGAACCTCGTGAAAGCCGAGAACGATAAACAAATAAAATATCTTGACTTGGCTCGCGAGGTTGTCGACATGTGGAATGTGAATTCGGCAATCATTGTACCGATAGTCGTCTCAGCCAACGGTTTAATAGCCAAGAGCCTCGACCAACACCTCAGGAGGCTCTCGTTAGGCAGCTGGATCAAGGGCTTGATTCAGAAAGCAGTACTTCTGGACACGGCTCGTATCGTTAGGAGATTCCTCACTTTGGAGCCCTGACCGCCGGTAGCTTGGACCCTGTTCCGGATACCGGTGGGCTACTATTTTTATATTTTTAAATGTTTTTTTATTTACTTTTTGTAGGAATATTTAAAAATATAATTAATATGTACAGAAAATGAATAAAGAGAATAATAAAAAAAAACTGGCAACTCTCGATGTCAACTCAAGTTTTATTTTCGTACAAGCAAATTTAAATTTAAAATAACATTTTTGATTGTATTTATACACATCTCTCGCCCAAAATCTCCAAAATCTAACAGATTTTGATATTACAAACTTTAGCAATTTCAAGGCCAATAAAATGAGGAAAATAAAAGAAAAGTATACAGTACAGATCGATGACATATGTCACGTATGAAAATTTTAATATGTACGTATAACGTACGGACGATGAACGAAATGAAACTTGGATAATGATAACAAGAGCAGCTGCCCGACGCGCACATCATCCACCTCCGGGCTCATCGCTCAGCTCCGCCTCGCCACCGCCGGAACCCAGCTCCACCGTGAGTGCTGTGACACCGGCCGTGGCAGTTGCGTCGAGCTCGAGCGACGAGTATTTCTCTCCGCCGACGTCGCCAACACCTGTACGTCGGCAGGGGAGAGGCCGGCCACCGAGGGGCTTGGGACCTAGGGGCCAACCGGCCCCGAGCCGGGTCCCCGCTACCGGTGGTTGTGTGCAGCGCATGAGATGGACTCAGTCTATGAACGAGAACGTCATGCGCGCATATTACGGGTCTACAGAGGGGGGAACTAACCTCACTGCGTACCGTGTCAGGATGCTGTCTCTGTTTCAGGACCTGGAACCGGCTGTGAACGTCTCGGCCCAACGATTGTCGGATCAGGTGCGAGTCATCCAACGTAGTCACAAGTTGGACGATGCCGCACTTGATAGGCTGCGCTCAGAGGTACAAAACAACCTTATCATCTCGACCCCGACACAGGCCGTGGTACCGGCGCCAGCTAGTGGCGCAATCATACCGCGGCCCAATAATATTTTTTTTAATAGTGATGAGGTAGATGATAGGGTTGTCACGGTAAGTAGCCAGTGCAACGATCAACTGAGGAGCGCGCTGGAGGATGCGCTTCGCGAGTATAGATCAACTCCTACCGAACTTAGGCCCCGATTACCACGGTTACCTATGCACAAAAAGAATAGGGCGCTGGTGCGTGCCTTAGACTCGCTGCTGCAGAACATCTTCGAAGGCAGCGAGAACCTCGTTGATACGCACTCAACTCAATCCTGTACTGCGGGGCTGTTGCGGCATGTCGTATAGCAAACGTCAAGTTTCCAAATTGTGGCGAGGCTATACGACCAAAATCTGCTGTACCAGCCTGGCGGTGCAAGATCGAGCGGCGTATCGATGAGGCTAGGGCACTCATCGGCAAACTATACTACTTCAGGGAGGGCAATACAAGACCACGTGTGATGCGCTTTGTGAGGCGGGCGTTTTCGGGGACTGGAATCAGCCCTCGAGAATACACGTCCCGTGTCACAGAGCGTATCGACTTCCTGAAGCAGAAAGTTTGTGCATGGGCAAATCGTATTCGGCGGTATAAGCGGCGGGTTGATCGATACTCGCAGAATCGCATGTTCCAGAGCGATGAAAGGTGGGTATACAGAGCTTGGGAGCGACCTGAACAAAGTGTGACGGACGTGTGCCGACCGGATGATATCGCCACGAGTACATTCTGGCGAAACATCTGGTCGGTGCCCGTCTGTCATGCCGAGGGTGACTGGATGCGCGATGTCGAGCGTGTGTGTGAAGCTATACCACAAATGGAAGCTATTTCCATCACATCATTAGATGTAGCCACAGCAGTCCGTCCATAACCGAACTGGAAATCTCCAGGCCCGGTCGGACTGCACAACTTCTGGCTTAAGTGGTATAGCAGCTCACATGCGCTCCTGGCATCTCAATTCCAGTCATCCTTGGAGTCTGGGTCGCTACCACAGTTTCTAACAACTGGCGTTACCCACCTGCTCCATAAGACAGGTAGTCCCGCGGAACCCAAGAATTATAGACCGATTACTTGTTTGTCGACGGTCTATAAACTTCTTACATCCATTCTGAGAGTGAAAATTAATGATCACATTGACTCTAATTCAATTATGTCCGCCTCTCAGAATGGATGTAGGAAGGGGTCCCGCGGCACTAAGGAGCTACTCTTCATAGACATGGCCATAAGCCAACAGGTTCGTCGATCCCGCAAGGATCTGTCGATATGTTGGATAGATTACAAGAAGGGCTATGACTCTGTGCCACATACATGGCTCATGAAGGTGCTGGAGTTGTACAAAATAGATGCAACTCTACGCACCTTTCTTGAGTCATGTATGAGGCATTGGAAAACGGTCCTTTGCTATCCAGGATGTCGACCGATTCAAGGGAACGATGAGCCTGTATGGATTAAACGGGGAATATTCCAGGGCGACAGTTTGAGTCCACTTTGGTTTTGCTTAGCTCTGAATCCTCTTAGCACACTGCTGGGGGATTCAGGTCTAGGCTATCGGTTGAGAAGAGGTGGCCAAACCATATCTCACCTTCTTTACATGGATGACTTGAAACTCTTTGCCCCCAACAATTTGCGACTGATGGAGCTACTGAAGGTAACTAAAACTTTCAGTAGCGCCATCAGGATGGAATTTGGTGTGGACAAATGTGCAGTCATGCATGTCAAGAAAGGGGAGATTATGGAATCTGAGGGAATTCAACTCTCGGATTCCATACAGGTTAGATCCCTCAGCTCGACCGAAACCTATAAGTATTTGGGTATGTCGGAAGCGTTGGGCATTAACGGTACTGACATGAAACAATCGCTGAAGGAGCGCTTCTTTGGCCGCCTAAAAAAGGTTTTGAACAGCCTTTTGTAGGGCGGAAATAAGGTGCGCGCCTTCAACGGTTGGGTCATGCCGGTATTAATGTACTCTTTTGGCATACTCAAATGGACTCAAACTGAACTCGACGCCCTGGAGAGGAGGGTCCGTACACTGCTGACTGCAAACCGGATGCATCACCCACGATCGTCGGTGATGAGACTGTACATCCCGCGGAAGTGTGGAGGTCGAGGCTTTTTAAATGCTAAGACTCCACAACCGCGAGATGTGCAGTCTCAGAGAATATTTTCTCAAAGTCGATGTGGGTATGCACCGAGATGTGGTCGCAGTGGACAAGGGACTCACCCCGTTGTCCATGGCTAAAGAGAACTGCCGCAAACCTGTGATACTTACTACAGATGACCGCAAGGAGGTATGGAAAGGCAAGGAGCTTCACGGGCGCTTCTATCGGGCTCTCTATGGGTCCGATGTAGATTTCTCAGCGTCCTTGGCCTGGCTACGTTTCGGTGATCTCTTCGGAGAAACTGAAGGTTTTGTTTGTGCAATTATGGACGAAGTTATCTTGACGAACAACTACCGGAGGCATATTATGAAGGACGGGACGGTTGACGTGTGTCGGGCATGTCACCGTCCGGGTGAGTCCATCAGACATATTATCACTGGTTGTTCTCGTTTGGCTAACGGCGAGTACTTGCACCGGCATAACCAAGTGGCTAGGATTATTCACCAGCAACTTGCTTTGAAATACAAACTTGTGGATTCTGAGGTACCGTATTACAAGTATGTGCCCGACCCAGTTCTCGAAAATGACCATGTCACGTTGTACTGGGATCGGTCTATCATCACTAATAGGACTATCATAGCTAACAAGCCCGATATAATGGTGAATAGAATAGAATAGAATAGAATAGATTTATTTATTTGCAATGAATGTAGGTACATATTATTAGGTGTTACAGAGTTTTGTGGTTCCTTGTACATTCTACCTTAATTGGCATGCAAATTTTAATTTTAAAAGAATTTAATAAAACTTATCATCTAAGAATTCTTGTACTGAATAATAACACTTGTGTAAAAGTTATTCTGTAACATGCTTTTTAAATTTTGTTAGTGGTTGTTCCTTGACATTATTTGGTAACTTATTATAAACAAGTGGTGCCATACAAATAACACTTTTTCTTAAAAGAGCAGTCTTAAAAAGACCCGTGCTTAAAAGATTTTTATATTGGGATCTAATACTTATTGTTCTATTTCGAGTTTCTTTCAAGGTGGTAAACAAGTGTGAGTTCGTTTTAACAAATATACATAATTCCAATATGTAAAGACATGGGAAGGTTAAGAGTTTATGAGACTGAAATATAGGTACACAACTGTCAGTTACTTTTAGGGCGAACATAGCTCTGATACACCGTTTTTGAGCTTTAAAAATACTTTCTTTCTCGCTACAATTGCCCCAGAAAATTACACCAAACCTCAAAAGTGAAATAACTAATCCGTGGTAGGCAACCAACACGCTAGACAGATCCACTTTTTTGGACAAATTGTGCAGCATGAAAGCCGATGTATTCAATCTCTTACAAATACTCTCTGCTTGAGGCTTCCAAGTGAGTTGGCTATCAATTAATATACCCAAAAATTTTGCAACATCCACTGTGCCTACAGCTTGACCATTGTGGTTTATATTCATGTCATTAGGGGTGATTCTTTGGAAAAAATGCATAACTTTGGTCTTTTGAAGATTTATTAATAAATTATTATGATTTAGCCAATTTATTAGAGAACCGAGGTGTGTGTATTCCCAGCGGAAAAAGGTCGATTTTCTTAATTTCAGTTAAGCAGATATTTAGTGTATGACGTCGTGTAAATGTGTATGGTAAGTACGAATTTGTGCATCCAACCATTGGGGAGTTATTCAACAAAAACTGTTTCCGCTGGAACTACGTCATCCCAGCGGCACTTTTTTTTTCCTATGGACGTACAAGAAAAAAAATACATGCAATAATTAGTGTGTGATGAGAGGTAAATGTGTATGTTTAAATGAAATTTGTGTGTCTTAAAACTTCGAAGATATTCAAGTTTCCGCTGCGCTGACGTTTGGCTATTTGATGGAAATCATATAAATCGGTTTAGTGCAGAGTTGATTTTTTTTACGCACGTTGCTATGAATTTGTGTATAATGTTTGTGAAAACAGATTTTGAAAAAAGCATACCGTTTAGGAGATATACACGTAAAGGTGAAATATGATTATTAGGTCTAAGTACTTAAAATAGGAACTTTAGAGCCTAACTTTTAACGTTTATTTGTATCTTGTAAGGGTCTACAACGTCTTGCCAAGTTTCATTTATGTGCGCTTAGTAATTAATGAGCAATGGCATAATTTACTACGAATGGACCACTATATTTTATGACATCCGATTGTAGGACTTTTTAATGGAAAAGCAAAATAAAACATATTCCACTATTTAGTGTATTAATTCAACTATTCATATGTAAAATTTCAGCTCATTACGCTCAATTATTAAAGAGATATAATAAAAATACCAAAACAACCGAATTACATGGATAAACCGACCAAGTTTGAATGGCTACAAAAAAGCGGCCTTGCAGTACATAGAGCTAACGTTCTAAAATTTCCAGTATAGTATCGTTATCGTGTTTAATAGATTCGTACAGGCGCGTACACAATCGTTTCGCAGAAAATAAAACAACTGCATTAACTTTGTACTCTTAAAATTATTTATTAGTTACTGACTATTAAAATTAAAAAACATTATTAACAAAGTAATAATAACATCAAATAAAATCAAATTATTGTTAGATTTATTGTGCCGCTAACAACGCCACCACACATTGATATAAAGAATCAGTCTTTTATAAATAAGAAATACGTTGCTTACTGTAAAAGCTCAAATACTTATGTACCTATAGGTAAATCTTAAGTATTAAGTACCTACTAGTAAATTTTCGGAAGTTGGTCTTCTCGTTCGAGCTTTTACAGCAACAAATAAGTATGTCTTACAATCACAGATCAGTACTAAGTAATTGACTCAATTTAAAGGTAGGTTTATAGTGTAGTGCAGTACTGACCTACTTACCTACGTTCTAGCGCATATTCTTACGGGAACGTGAATACCTACGGGAACGGGAATTCCAACGGGAAAAAACGGGATATGCGCGTACGAAGTCGCGGGCAACAGCTTGTATTATATAAAAATGCGGGCGGGGGCTTGACTGTTGTTCTGTGTTTCGCGCTTGCAATGCCTGACAGGTTAAAAATAAGTAGGTACCTACGTAATATTATTGCGGGATTATACCTATTAATTGTGGTTTGAATAAATGCAAACAAGAACAAACGAAATTCTCGTCTCACACTTCAAAGTACCTACCTAGAAAATAAAAGGGCCTACCTACACATATTATTATTCGAAACAAGTTCGAATAAGAGACTGCAACTTTTGAACAGCTGAACCAACTTTCATCAAATAACTATAGGTATTTACATGGCTGTCATAAACACTGTAGGTATGCACTGGAATCTATACATAGCAGATGTAGACAACTTTTAGGCTTTCGGCGTCGTCGAGATGTAAGTAACAACGAGTGTCACTTGAACCTACCTTCCAACAGATAACATTTTCATGAGGTATTTTATTAGGAAGTACTTACCTTGTTTATCTTTTAATCATTCTCACTACTGGCTCAATAAGTATGTCACAGTCACTTACACTATGTCAATAACCGAGTCCAATAGGTACATAATATTACGTTGCGGCAAAATAAACAGCGCATACGTACGTTGTCCTTGGGTGCACACTAGTACCTATACTATTGTAGTCTTTGTTTGTAACTACTACCCGTACGCGTTAACTTGGCACCTGGCTCGACACATTTCGAATGACGTTTTAATTAAAATTGAACAATTCAATTTCGATGTACCTAAATAATATAATCGCAATGGTAACAGTGATGCCAAGTAAAGCGTTTCGAAACGTATCCGTAGCCAGGTCAAGAATATTGTGTTCCGACCTGTACTAGTCCAATAATGGTAAAACACTGGAAATTTTAGAACGTTAGCTCTATGTACTGCAAGGCCGCTTTTTTGTAGCCATTCAAACTTGGTCGGTTTATCCATGTAATTCAGTTGTTTTGGTATTTTTATTATATCTCTTTAATAATTGAGCGTAATGAGCTGAAATTTTACATATGAATAGTTGAATTAATACACTAAATAGTGGAATATGTTTTATTTTGCTTTTCCATTAAAAAGTCCTACAATCGGATGTCATAAAATATAGTGGTCCATTCGTAGTAAATTATGCCATTGCTCATTAATTACTAAGCGCACATAAATGAAACTTGGCAAGACGTTGTAAACCCTTACAAGATACAAATAAACGTTAAAAGTTAGGCTCTAAAGTTCCTATTTTAAGTACTAAGACCTAATAACCATATTTCACCTTTACGTGTATATCTCCTAAACGGTATGCTTTTTTCAAAATCTGTTTTCACAAACATTATACACAAATTCATAGCAACGTGCGTAAAAAAAAATCAACTCTGCACTAAACCGATTTATATGATTTCCATCAAATAGCCAAACGTCAGCGCAGCGGAAACTTGAATATCTTCGAAGTTTTAAGACACACAAATTTCATTTAAACATACACATTTACCTCTCATCACACACTAATTATTGCATGTATTTTTTTTCTTGTACGTCCATAGGAAAAAAAAAGTGCCGCTGGGATGACGTAGTTCCAGCGGAAACAGTTTTTGTTGAATAACTCCCCAATGGTTGGGTGCACAAATTCGTACTTACCATACACATTTACACGACGTCATACACTAAATATCTGCTTAACTGAAATTAAGAAAATCGACCTTTTTCCGCTGGGAATACATACACAGAACCGAGTGTGTTATTAATATCTTGTTCATAATTTTGTTTATTGGTACATTTTATTAAAGACGTACTGTCATCGGCGAATAATACCATTGGATTTGGTGTTTGGCGGGGGAGGTCGTTTATATACAGTAGAAACAACAAAGAGCCTAGGACGCTGCCCTGAGGGACGCCATATTTGATTACTCTGTATGAAGATCTGTATTTTAATTCATTTTTTGTTTTTGGACATATCCTAGATACCTCGGTACATTGTCTGCGGCCATATAAATAAGATTTTATCAAATTCAGGGCATTTCCTCGAATTACGTATGCTTGAAGTTTTCTAAGAAGGATATCGTGATTAACATAATCAAACGCTTTAGACATATCTGCATAAATTGCACATACGGGTTTCTTAACATCTACAATAGGCAGTATTTTGAAAAGGAAATCGTAAATTGCCATATTAACATTTTTATTTTTCCTAAATCCCTTCTGTTCATCGCATAATATATCGTAACGTGTCAAAAATGAGTAAAGTCTTTCATAGATTATTTTTTCTATTAATTTTGAGAAAACAGGTATCAAGGCAATAGGTCTATAGTTTGACATATCTTCTTTGCAGTTCTTTTTAAAAATAGGTTTTACAATAACTGTTTTGAGGCTTTCCGGAAATATACCGCTGTAAATGCTAACGTTAATTATATGCGTTAGAGGAAAAGCTATGCAGTCAGAAACAAATTTAATAACTTTAATAGAAATCCCATCGTAACCAACACTTTTTTTATTTTTTAAAGATTTTACAATACGAATAACATCTTGGGGGACTATTGGTTGTATAAAAATTGAATGGGGATTGCTGTTTATAGTATTTATTACATTATTTGAAGTTGTAGGTTCTTCTATATCTGAAATTTGGTCAATAAAGTAATTGTTGAATGACTCGGCTATTTCTTTAGGATTTGTTATACTTTGGTGATGTTGTGTGAGGTGGTGATAGACCGATTAGCGCGCCGCACAATGATAATCGATGTTACCATTCCACATGACGAGAACCTCGTGAAAGCTGAGAAAGAGAAACAAATCAAGTACCTTGAGCACAAGAGGTGGTCGACATGTGGAATGTGGACTCGGCTGTCATTGTGCCAATAGTCGTTACGGCCAATGGCTTGATAGCCAAAAGCTTCGACGACCACCTGTCGAAGCTGGCGTTATGCAGTTGGGTAAAGGGCCTGATACAGAAGGCAGTACTCCTCGATACGGCTCGTATTGTGAGGAGGTTCCTTTCTCTGGAGCCCTAACCACCGGTAGCTTGGACCCAGCTCCCGACACCGGCGGACTACTATTTTTATATTTTTAAATGTTTTTTTATTGTTTTTTTTTTGTTATTGAAATATTTAAAAATATAAAAAGTTTGTAAAAAAGATGAATAAAGAGAATAATAATAATATCTTGGGACAATCAACACAACGCCATCAGATCCCAAACTAGGCAGAGCCTGTATTATGTAAGTAAGCTTTTATTTAATATTAAATAATATATTGTTTCGACAACGCGTAACGCTCCCATGTAGTAATATTTCTTAACACCTAAAACGCCAATCTTGTTGCGTATTTCTGAGCTCAAGTTGGGGCTTTTTAAGGTCATGGCACTTTTTTTATTTACACTATTATTGTGTAGAGGAAAATTTTGATTTGTTGAACCCATTTTCGCTAAAAAGAAAAGAATTTAGTCTAAACCTTAGTCTACAAAACTTAGGCTGAGCCCCTGAGACTGCAAGCCCTGTTCGCCAAGTGCGTTCGTTCACTGAAAAACTATCAGGTTAAGGGTGCCGCCTCTCCATTTGCGCGGAGCGCGGCAGCGGTGCGGAGAAACGAAGAAATATTGACCAATCTTGTCAGTCAAAATGTCAATGACTCAGGTGGTGCGGAGATCATATGCAATTCCATTGGTTACAATTTCTCCGTTTCTCCACTCCGCTGTAATGGATAGGCACCCTTACAATTCATTAGCTGACTCGCGGAACTTCGTCTGCGTCACATTTTTCATTAGGTAATGCTCAACAGTGCGATTCTGTAATTATGTCAAAGTAAAAGCTTGGGTGCAGAGTGATCAGGAAGTAAGCTGTCACTCCATGTAATCGAGATGGAATGACAGCTCACGTCGTGGTCACTTCACCCAAGACTTCATTTTGACATGTTTACAGAATCGACCGGCTGTTCCTATTAGTCGTAGCGTGATGATATATTATTATAGCCTACAGCCTTTCTCGATAAATGGGCTATCCAACAGTAAGAGTCAACAGTAAGATTAGCGAGTTCATCCAAACCAACAAACTCTTCAGCTTAGTAAGAAAAGTAGCATTTAAATAATAATTATAATTTTATTACCCAAAATAAAAATATGTTCAACCAACGCTTATTCTTCCATTGCTTGATTTGGGAAAGTCGCCAAAACATGTCGTTTGTTGATATTGTGTCATAATAAAGTAGCTTCCTCCATGTCCTTCCCCAGGCTTTATACTATGTTCATATTACGTACGCAACGTATGCAAAGCATTATGATATCTGGACTCTTGATTTCATATGAAAATCTATGCAGTAGAAACATACTTATCGTTTGCAACGCAACATACAATAAGTGTGTTTCTATTGCGAAGCGTTGCATACGTTGATACATACGTTGACATATACGTTGATGCATACGTGATATAGATAATATAATAATTATTATTGGAAATTAAAATGTTATACATACTTACTTCTTTTCACATCATTGTTCTATTCTTGAGATTATTTCCTTTACAATACAAAATACAAAAAACAATAACTCAACATTGGCAGATACGGAAATCTTCCTAATAAGTTTTGTTGGAGAATAACTTTATGGATGCATCCCAGTCAAATTATATTGTTCTAGGTAAAATCTTACTTTTGTTTGGCAGCCATTGCAGCAGATTTAACTTTTTAACTGACTCAAAACGGAGGAGGTTTTCTAGTGTGACGAGTAGATTTTTTTTATGATTTGATGTATAAACACTTATAACTATTCACAGGGTAGTCCGATTTAAATAATTCTTTATTTATTTAAAAGTCAAATTTATAAATTTTACTACCCTAAAGTTGTGTAGCATTTATTGTAGGCCTAACCATGTTGGTATATAAAGCCTGTTTTTTTAAATATTAATATTAAAAATTATTTTATAAATAAAATATTAAAACAACAAATAATAGTTAAAGTAAGATTATATAACAGTTAATAGCTTAAGGTAGGTAGCTATTTTATAAGTAATAAAAAATAAGCATGTATTAATTAGTAGATAATAGTCACAAACAAATGTAAAATAAAAAAAAAATAAGAAAATAATTTTAAACCTTCGAAAAAACTAAACAGCAAAAAATAATAAACCTTTTTACAAATAATAACTTAACTTACGGAAGTTGGTGTTAAAATACGAAGAAACAATAAAAAATACCAACTTCTGTAACTAAAGTTATTTTTTTTGTAAAAAGGTTTATTAGGTATTTTTTTGTTCAAAGTTTTTAAGCACGTAATTAATAATTATGATACAAATAAAAGTTACATGTTGATTTGTATATTTTAGTTTTATATTATCTGTTGTGTAGTTTTAAATTGAGAGTAGGTAATTTTTATTTTATTAATCATTATCATCATATCAGTTTAAAAATAAAAATAAATGATTGTTACTCCGCATTTTATTTTAATATTTATCCCGCGGTTTCACCCGCGTTCCCGTAGGAACCTCTCCTGTCCTTTTCTGAACTCCTGACAACCTATAAGTAGGTGTGCAAAATTTGTTTAAGTGGTTAAGTCGTCAAAAAGAAGGGGTAGCTACAGCCGTAAGGGGGGGCCCCGACGGCATATTTCTTAACTTAAAAAAGTCACTGACTTTTTTGACTTCACTGGCAAAAGACCCCTCTTCGTCCAGAATAAATGCATGCAAAATTTATGATAATGCATGACAAACAAACTTTTATCACAGATTAGATATTTAATAACTAGTTACGTATTAAGATTTATAACACTCCTAGGCCAGTCATACGAGACATTTTAGTTGGCAGTATGTTGCACTATCCTGATTTTTTTCGGATGGATATCTAAGGGTAGACCATTAGTGTGTACCCAATTTTTAGGGTTCCGTACCCAAAGGGTAACCAACGGAACCCTATTACTAAGCCTCCGCTGTCCGCCCATCCGTCCGTCCGTCTGTCTGTCAGCAGGCTGTATCTCAAGAACCATAATAGGCCAACATTAAAACCAGAAACTCCATAAGTCGGTATAATGCTAAAATGTCAAGATTTCATGAAATAGACATTCTTCGGGTTACCTGGCCCTATGGAGTTTTATTGCTGACTTAAATGGTTATAATTCTGAAAATTAAATAATTCTTACGCCCGCGAATCATACTTTAATCAACATAAAACCTAATACTGAATTGCAAGAAATGTAATAAAAGACAATAATTGTTTGTATAGTTATGATATTTATTCAAAAAAACTCACTACGCGTCACAGATACGAATGTTAGGAAAATAGCACACAGAAGTCCAAGTTGACGTCTCGCAGGCAACCACGCAAGTGCGCGCGCGTACCACGAACGAATGTTCCCGAGCGCACGTGTGTCAAAGAATGCCGCGGACCAACCACGGCGCCTCGGCGCATCGTGCGACTAGTCGCCCGATCTCTCACAGTCGGCCGTCCTGATGTTGCTGGGCGTCCCGAACAGCTCCTTCTCGATGAGTACACGGAACCTCTTAAGGTTCATTATATTAAGGCCACCTTTTAAGGTAGAATAACATTAACTTCTTAAAGTTAAATGATACAGCCTCTTAAGGCTTACCTCTATCTTAACAGAGAGTGTGCAATTACCAAATAGCTTCAGTGTCCGCCTCTTAAGGCCTACCAATCCATGAAACGGTCCACCCATCATATGAGTCAACGTTTAATAGGCCAAGCATTGACTTGACTCTCCTGACCTCTAAAAGTCTGATGGTCCGCCTCTTAAAGCCTTCAACTGCCCTGTCGGTCCATCCATCTCCCATGGATCTACATCCAGCAGTTCGGTTCACACTTACTGCGTGTAAGGTATCCCCGACAGTCATGGTCCGCTTCACAAGCCTTCATGATTCACCCTCTTAAAGGTGGCATGCATGCGATATAGGGTTCAACATACGAGCACCTCATGCCGACAACACTGTGTTAAAGACAGTCCTTAGTACTTTCTCAAAAGTACAGAGATCTCAATTACTCGTCTGTTAAATAAGACAATTTTTTTTTTAGGCCATAAACAATATACTTTAAAATCAAAGCGTGAATACAAAGGTACCATGGTACTCGTATAACTAGGCTATAACTAGTACAATCAGTCTCAACTCTCATAGTTTTCTTAATACAATGAGATCAAACTAAAATAAAATTTCTTAACAAGATTTCAAATTATCAATTTGAACAAACATTGGTTATTCAGTTCTTAATCTGAATGAGTTTCATTTTCTTTTAATATTAATAATTAAAATAACAAATAAAATAATAATTCAGTTCTTAATCTGAATCAGTATCAGATTTACAATGGAACAGCTTTAGTTTATCCCGAGCCAGCACATTCTCATAAGAACGACCAGTTTTATTGCTAGCCTTAACAACATATCTGTCATCCGGGAGCACTTTAGTCACAACGAATGGACCATCATAACGTGGCACTAACTTGCCACTTCTAAGGCCCTTTCTAAATACTTTTCGTTGCACTAAAACCAACTGACCGATCTTAAAAGGTGCCTCAGTACGCCTCTTACGATCAAATTTCAGCTTCGACTGCTGAGCAGCAGTTGCATTCTAGTGGTAGCAGTCTCCCGTAAGTTGTCGAAACAGTCTGATCTAATAGGTGTAACTAAGTCACCGACTAAACGAGGTCGGAATCCGTACAACAGCTCTAATGGCGACTTCCCTGTCGTATTATTAATATTCGAGTTCAGTCCTAATTGAACTTTAGGTAAGTACATCTCCCAATTATTTTGGTCATCACCGACATAAGCCACGAGTGCATCAAGTATTGTGCGATTATACCTCTCAATTTTGCCGTTAGCCCTAGGGCTCGCCACGGCGTTCATTACATGTTTTATATGACGCTCGGTACAATACTTCTTGAACTCGTGACAATCAAAGGCTTTTCCACGGTCGCTAATAATCCTGTTTGGCAAACCAAACGTTTTTATAAACAGATCTAGAGTCTTAAGAACATTAGCACAACTAGTATCTCGCACTGCCTCGATCCATATAAACTTAGTAAATGAATCTATGATAGCGAAAATATACATCTTCCCCGAGGGACTCTTGCAAAAAGGTCCAAGGTGGTCGACATGCATAGTATGAAAAGGCACTGGTACCTTTTCTATTGGATGCAATAAACCAACAAGTCGACCCGTAGGCTTCTTAGCGTATTGACACGAAATACAGCTGCGTACGTATTTTTGAATAAAACGACGCATGTTACCAAACCAATACTTACTCTTAATTGCATCGTAAGTTTTATTAAAATTAACATGACCATTACTATCATGGAAAGTCTGCACAAGAGACCAACGGCATTGTTTTGGAACTACAACCTTGAGGTTATTATTATCAATCTTTCTAAACAGAACTCCCTTTTCAACTACGTAGTCCGCAGCCAAACCTTTCGAGTTGCCGTTCGCTAATTCGTCAGCTAACTGACTAATAACCGTGCGTATGGACTCGTCATCGTGTTGCAGACTCTCAATAAGATCCGTTTCTACGCAACGTAATACACTCCCAATGGGGTTTCGACTCAACGCGTCTACGTGACACATCGACTTCCCGGCGCGATATTCAACATCAAAATTAAAGCCTTGTACCTCCAACCACCACCTCGCGATGCGTGGATTCAAATCTCGTTTCGACCAGGTCCAGCGCAGGGCGTTACAATCCGTGATTATAACGAACCTAACACCACTTACATACACCCTAAACTTCTGCAAGCTCATTACTACCGCCATGGTCTCGAGCTCGAAACTATGATATTTTTGTTCAGCGGGTGTAGTTTGCCGACTAGCATACGCTACGGGTTTCCACGCACCGTCTGGCTGCTTTTGGAGAAGGATACCACCCAAACCAACCTTAGACGCGTCGGTATGTATCTGAGTCTCATGCTCTGGGTTAAACAAAGCCAGTATAGGCCGGCTAATAAGTATAGCTTTTAATTTATCAAACGCCCCCTGCTGTTCATCACCCCAGACCCAGGGTTGATCTTTTTTCGTTAATAAAGTAATAGGGCGGGCAATTATCGCGAAACCTTTAACATATTTCCTAAAATAGTTAGCCAAGCCCATAAACTGCCTACACTGGTGTACATTAGTCGGTATGGGAAAATCACGTACAGCATTAATTTTATGTTGCGCCGGCTTAACTTCACCCTTACAGACTTCATGTCCCAGGTATTCAATCCGTGGGACTAAAAACGAACACTTATCAATTCTAAGCTTCATGTTTGCGGCACGTATTCTTTCTATCACGGCTGTTAAACGTCTCAACGCCTCATAATAATTCTCAGTATATACGAGTATATCGTCAAGGTATGCGGTGGCACACTCAAACTTCAACGGCCCTAATATGTCATCGATA
Source organism: Melanchra persicariae (assembly GCA_947386135.1). NCBI lineage: Eukaryota > Metazoa > Arthropoda > Insecta > Lepidoptera > Noctuidae > Melanchra > Melanchra persicariae. The sequence goes on from OX376643.1 coordinate 34,755,357, forward strand.
GCTCGCTGAAAGACAGCAGGTGCATTCACAAGTCCGAAGCTCATACGTGTATATTGATAATGCCCGTCGGGCGTAACAAAAGCTGTATACTGCTTACTGTCATCTTCCAGTTGTATACAAAAATATGCGGATAAAACATCGAGACATGAGAATACACGCTGCTTCGCTAGCCTATCAAGCTGATCTTGTATAAGCGGCATAGGGTAACGCTCCTTTTTAGTTATTTTATTTAACGCCCGGTAGTCGACGCACATTCGTTTTTCACCAGTCTTTTTAGGGACCAGAAGGACAGGGCTGGCGTAAGGCGAGTTAGAAGTTTCAATAATTCCCTTATCTAATAAATCTAGGACAATAGTACGTACGTGTTCACGATCCGCAATTGACATTCGGTAGGGTCGGTAATAAATTGGTTTATTATCTGTAAGCTCTATTTTCATTTTTACGGTGCATTTACCTATTGTTTGACCGCACTCAGAAAAGCAATCGGAAAAATCATTTAGTAAGCATTCAAGCTCTAACTTTACAGAAGGCTCCAAATCTGTCCCGACCTCATGCCCACACTCTGCGTCGCGGACTGTTATCGCACGTACTACACACTCACTGTTAGGTAAATTAATTATTTCCGATCCTAAGTTGATCACTTTAACACTGACCCGGCCGTCAATGACCTGCGCGTTATGTTTAGGTACAACAAATTCAGACCGAGGCTTCAAGTGTTCCGATTCCGGTATCGCAATAGTCCCATCAAAATTCGGGCAAGCCAAAACTATTTTATTTACACCAGGTGCAAGCTGCAGGTCCTCGGGTATATGTAACCGAACACGCTCGGCATCCTCAGAAATGTCAGGTAAGTGCGATAGGTAATTTGCGTTATACATCTTAAGTGACTTGGGAGTCTTTATAACATAAACATTGGGGTAATCAGTAAATGGTTGACCAATGATAATGCCTATATCCTGCGCCCCGTCGGGCACTAAGTAAGCCTTAACGCCTTCGCACGTAGCCTCATCGGCTGTAATGGTAACTACCGTTTCCGCGAGAGGGGTAATATGCGACCCCCCGAACCCTTTTATGACACTATTACTCGACACATTCTGCAAATCTAAGCTCAGCTGTTTTGCTAAGGACTCTGTTATCGTAATGCAAGAACTCCCGAAATCGATAAATGCCTCAGCATTACAACCGTTAATTGTAACCATCATATAATACTTGGCACTTGAATCGCTTGAATTTTTAATAATATTTACCTTTTGCGTATTGTTCGACATACTTGCATTACGACTTTTCAATTTCAGACACTCGTCCTTAACGTGCCCTAACTTATTGCAATAAGAGCACTTTCTCATTTTACTAAAGCAATTATTATCACTATGTCCTTTCTTACTGCAAAACGAACATACCATATCTGAATAGGTATTTTTGTCACGGATTTTATAAGTACAACGCGCAGCGACATGTCCGCGCCGCTTACACACTCGGCATTTTATTCGATTTTGCCTATCATTATTAATAACGGAGTTTACACTTTGTTTTGAACTCACTGAAGTTTGCAACGACGACAGGTAGTTCAACAACGCGCTGGGGTCGCGGCAACCCGCGGATATCGCGCCAATTTCAATGAGTTCACTACCAATTGTACCTACAATTGCCTCCGTAATTAACGACGGTGCGAGTCCGCACGCGTTACCTAACGCTAACTTATCATAATAAAATTGTATTAAGTCCATATCAGGCGATCGGATAACATTAACTAAATCTCGTAACATATTTAATTTACTTTAAAGCCGGATTTACATTACGAAACTAGTGGCATGAAAGTAGTTTCGTGACATTAATTTCACCAACAATTTCACGTGTAAACGTCAAGTTTTACAATGCATGCATCGATTTCACGACACTGAAACAGTTTCGTGATGCGCGCGATTTTTGGATAAAACTAGTGTCATGCAACTAATGTCATCGTATAAACGCGACGCGAAACTAGTGTCGCGAAAGCGCCTGCGCTGATAGGACGTGTGTTTATTAGTCGTGCTTGGTTTCTTGCTAGCCAGGCTCGAATCCACCAACATCTTTTCTTTCGAGACAACTTTTCTTAAGTTTTTACTATAACATTTGTATGACAACATTTTGCAATGCAAAATAAAGCTTTGATGTTGGCGGAGCCATGAACACAGACATACTGTGGGTTTCACGACACTATTATTTTTAATGAAACTAGTTTCACAGGTACTGAAAGTAGTGTTATGAAACTAATTTCATCATGCATGAAACTAGTTTCGTAATGTAAATCCGGCTTAAACGCGACGCGAAACTAGTGTCGCGAAAGCGCCTGCGCTGATAGGACGTGTGTTTATTAGTCATGCTTGGTTTCTCGCTAGCCAGCCTCGAATCCACCAACATCTTTTCTTTCGAGACAACTTTTCTTAAGTTTTTACTATAACATTTGTATGACAACATTTTGCAGTGCAAAATAAAGCTTTGATGTTGGCGGAGCCATGAACACAGACATACTGTGGGTTTCACGACACTATTATTTTTAATGAAACTAGTTTCACAGGTACTGAAAGTAGTGTTATGAAATTAATTTCATCATGCATGAAACTAGTTTCGTAATGTAAATCCGGCTTTATACGATGACATTAGTTGCATGACACTAGTTTTATCCAAAAATCGCGCGCATCACGAAACTGTTTCAGTGTCGTGAAATCGATGCATGCATTGTAAAACTTGACGTTTACACGTGAAATTGTTGGTGAAATTAATGTCACGAAACTACTTTCATGCCACTAGTTTCGTAATGTAAATCCGGCTTTATGGGATGGGAAAGCTGTTAGTAATTTAGACTTAAAATCATTCCACGAGAGATTAATTTCTTGTAATTGATCGTACCAGCGACGGGCATAACCTTTGAGTTTGGAAGAACAATTAAAAACTAAAGTTTTCTCATCCCATCCATACATTCTAGATATGCCCTCAACCTTACGAAGCCAAATCTCCATGGTAATTAACGATGTTTTTGGGTCAAAGTCCGGTATCGGGTCACTTCGACCCACATAGCGTAAATTAGTGTTATTATAAGTATGATCTACATACGCTAAGTCCAGAGATGGGAATGCAGCGGCGGCCACAATGGCGCCACAGCGCGAATCAACGTTCGGCGCATGCGCGCGCCGCGCGACGCTCGCGGCATCTTGCGCATGACGACATGGCGGCTGAGTGACTCACTGTAGCTGATTGTGGCGTAGGTGGGAACCCTACTGAATTCATACTAGACTGTACAACCTGGCTGGAAGGCGGGAACGTTCCATAATTACTTGAATCACGCGGCAACGGGCAGCCCGCGCTCATGGTCACCAAAGGCGCAGCGACGCTCGGTGGCGGCGCCCTGTTTCGCTGGATCACGGCCGGTGCCGAAACACCCGCAGGCACCGATGTCGCTTCTTCTGGGTAGGGCAGCGGAGGTGTTATGATCCCATCGTCGGTATCACCACTCATTGGTAACGGTGCTGCTGGCGCTCTTCTCTCCATCGGCGCCGACGCCGGTGCACCAATGTACTTTTCGAGTAATGACACACGTTTCAACAAGCGACGATTTTCCATTTCGGCTAAAAGCCGACGTCGCAATTTGCCCTCACGTTTTTCTTTCTTTTTATGCGATCCCATGGTAAATACACACACAACACTTAATTTCTTCCCACTACTGAGATAAAAGACAATAATAATTTACAACAATAATTGTTTGTATAGTTATGATATTTATTCAAAAAAACTCACTACGCGTCACCGATACGAATGTTAGGAAAATAGCACACAGAAGTCCAAGTTGACGTCTCGCAGGCAACCACGCAAGTGCGCGCGCGTACCACGAACGAATGTTCCCGAGCGCACGTGTGTCAAAGAATGCCGCGGACCAACCACGGCGCCTCGGCGCATCGTGCGACTAGTTGCCCGATCTCTCACAGTAAGAAAATTTGAATTTCGCGGGCTACCCTGGCGCATCCACCTTAATAAATAAAAAGGTTGTGTAGGTTGTAATGACGTCATGCCACTTGGGATGACGTGAACCTAAATTTAAAACATATTGTTAACAGCTCAAATAGCAACAAAATATAGTTGCGGACTGCGGTGTCATGTGTCGCACGTTCGAGCCCGGTCGTCAGCTGATGTGTCTTTTTGTTCACGTTGAAATTCTAAATAGACTTATTAAACTGTAGTTATAACAGCTACCGTGTGAGTTTGAAGGACATAGCAGCACAAACACCGATTGGAGACAGACCAGTGTCGCTCCGTATTCAAATGTTGTAAACATACCGCCATGTCGAAATTATAAAAGTTTATTGAAATAAACCAAGATTTTACTGTTTACTAACTTCAACAACAAAGGGGTGAGTTGCATTGTTTTCTAGGCATTAAATGCGCTTGGTCATGGAACCCTAGTCAGTTTTACTTATAAGGTGTTAACATTGTTCTAGCCTACCGTCACGCCCTTTGATTGTTGGTGACCTGTGAAGGCTTCAACGTGCGCATGTCACCGTATGTACAAATTTCTATATTACCATATCCATCATTGCCACCACACTCTTGGTGAGGACTCGCGCTAGCCGACCGAGCCTAGGATTGGAAGGGTTCCCTGCGCCTAACGCCTTGCCTCAAACCCTCCTGGCGCCCTCTTAGTTTAAGTTAGCATTTAAGTATTTATAAGGTTTTGTTGTTAGGCATTGTGTGTACCTATCATTGAGAGATGTATTGATTAAAAGTGTCAACTCTAAACTGTTTCTCTGTTTACCACCGTCATGAACCGTAACATGGCGCCTAACGTTAAAACGATAATATTAATATAGTGGTTTGAACAGTGAAGATTAGTGTTATCCTACGGTAATTTTTTTATTGAGTTGTGAGGGTGGGCTATTTTTTTTTAATTGTGTAAATTTACAATTCGCTAGTGCACTGTTACGGTAAAGAAACAAAACCCAGGCCATTCAAGAATTTGTTTTGTTATTGTTTAGGAAGTTGGGATTCAAAAAAAAAAAAAAAAAACCTAAATTAAAATAAATAAAAGTACAAATTACTCTAAAAAAAGTTATACTTAGAGGTTATATTGTAAAATTGAGGTGCTAGTTAGGCCATAAATTTTAACACTAAGGCGGGAACATAACTTTCGTTTAAATATTTTCAGCAGTAATACAGCTGTTAACGTAATTAACAAAATGGATCCTCACTACTTATTAAAAGATGAACTGGAATTTGAACTTGCGTGTCGAGGCATAGGGGTGAGAGCTGTTGTCTCAGTATTACGGAAATTATTAAAGGAAGTACTTATAAGTGAACAAACTGGGGAGTACAGTCATGAGATAAAAGCACCAAGCCAGTGTATAGAGTCTCCTGCGGCAGAACTTGAAATATGCGTTTCGAAACTCAAGATACTTTCACAATACATTGCGGATTGTACAGACAAGCCGGACAAATCATTATTTAGGAGACTTGTGTCTAGGTTAATTCACGTGCAGAACAGATTAGGATTTATATTACCAAAATCAGAAAGAGAAACAAAACAAATATCTGAACTAAAGGGAAAGGGGGAAAGTTTATTAGCGCAGTTAGAAGAGCGAGATGAGCCATCAATTGAAGGTAATTTGTCAGCAGAGGATAAACATATTTTAGTAGAAACTTTGGGTGACATTGGTAACAAGATTATTAAAAAGATAGAAGAAAGTAGTAACGCCATAGCGACAACGCCACAAGATGAATTAAATCAGCCGCAAAGAAAGTCTTGCACGTTTGAAGATTGTTTTGATGATAAAAATAAAGACACTAAATTATTTAGAAGTTCCACTATAGAAGACGGGGTTACTAATCGTAAATTAGTACCTATCAGTACTCGGGGGATAAAATTCACCAGTAGAAATAATATAAGTGTAAATGCATTTATAGAGCGGGTAGAGGAAATAAAAGAAGCTCGTAATGCTAGTTATAGGGATTTGTGGCGATATGCGATTGATTTCTTTGAAGGCGATGCGCTTATATGGTATAGGGCTAATAAGGACAAAGTAAGTAATTGGGAGGAGCTGGTCTTTCTTCTCAAGCGTACGTTCCAATCCCCCTATTATCAAGAAGAATTACTAGAAGAGATTGTAGCGGTCTACACCCTGTTTCACATCCTTATATCATTGTAAAAACACTAAACATTCGTCCATAACACAACATTCTATTTTGTTCATTTCGTTTGTTATTTTCACGTCTGACAGTTTTGACACATGACATTTTTGCAATCACGTTCCATTTATAATTACCATAAACACATACACACATGGAACGCATTATCTATGACTAATCATAGTAATAAAAGCATTACATAACACATGTAAATTCATTAGAACTTGTTTACATAGCACACATTATTTAATGAAATAAATTAACAATATTTTACCCCGTCTACACTTCACTGGTGACCCCGAAAAAGAACACTGAAGCCTTCAGGAGCCAGCATGTCTACCGGAGCAGCCCAGGGAACGAGCGTAGGAGCGTCGTCGGAGAGCCAGGACGTCTGCCGTGTCAGCGTGAAATTGCCGCCATTTTGGCCTGAGGAGCCGGCACTTTGGTTTGCCCAGGTCGAAGGTCAGTTCACCATCGCGGGCATTACTGCCGATTCTACCAAATTTTATACCGTCGTCGCGCAGCTTGACCACCGATATATGGTTGAAGCCAGGGACATAATAGAAAATCCCCCAGCTCAGGACAAGTACCAAAAGCTGAAAGCTGAGCTGACACGGCGACTCTCCGACTCGCACGAGAAGAAGGTCCAGTAGATCCTCAACCGCGAGGAGCTAGGCGACCGCAAGCCGTCGCAGTTTTTACGGCACCTGCAGACGCTAGCCGGACCACATGTGCCCGAGTCATTCTTGGCCACGTTGTGGGCGAGTAGGTTGCCCACTAATATCCAGACTGTTATCGCTTCGCAACCTAATCTTCCTCTTCAGTCTGTCGCAGATTTAGCCGACCGCGTGCACGAGATCGCGCCGACACCAGCACCAGCGCTCGCAGCAACATCCGCCGTAGCAGCAGTGGCGAGCGCGAACACCAGCAGCAGCGAGATCAGCGACCTGAAACAGTGCATCGCTGCATTAACGCTCCAGGTAGCGGCCCTGCAGAGAGGACAGGTACACCACGGCTCGCGTAGCCATCATAGGCACCAACGTGGTGGCAGAGGACCGTCCTCAGGCCGCCGCCGTAGTCGCTCGCGCTCCAGAACCACGTGGAACGAGGCCCACTGTTTTTACCATAACAGGTTCGGTGACAAGGCCACGCGGTGCGCCACGCCGTGCACGTATGCGGGAAATGCCGCCGGCAGCCAGAAGTAGCGGCAAATGGCTGCCCCAACCAACCACGCCGCCTATTTGTGACTGACCGGACAACTAAAACCACGTTTCTTGTGGACACAGGGTCCGACCTGTGCGTGTACCCACGTGCATCACTCCAGCAGCGGCGCAACAAAACTGGGTACCAACTTTTCGCGGCCAACGGAACCGCCATCGACACGTACGGCTGGGTCGAGCTCCATCTGAACTTAGGGCTCCGCCGCGTGTACACGTGGAAGTTCGTGGTCGCGGACGTCACCAAACCCATCATCGGTGCCGACTTACTGGCACACTACAATCTTTTAATAGATTTAAAAAATTACCGGCTCATCGATGGGCTGACCCAGCTGTCGTCTACGGCGTCATCTGCGGCCGGCTCAACAACAGACATCGCCTCCGTGAAGTCGATCGGTGGTACCACCGTGTACCACGAGGTCCTGCGTCAGTACCCGGAGACCACGCGGCCAGCTGGAACACAACGTCAGGTCAGTCACAACACCGTACACCACATACGGACTACGCCTGGCCCACCTGTTTTCAGCCGACCACGCCGCCTTGCTCCGGACAAGCTCAAGGTCGCCCAGAAGGAGTTCGAGGCAATGATGGCTAATGGAACGGCTAGACCATCAGAGAGCTCATGGTCATCACCACTCCACCTCGCTCCTAAAAAGGACAACAGCTGGCGACCATGTGGGGACTACAGGGCATTGAATGCCCGTACCATCCCGGACCGGTACCCTATACCACACATCCAGGACTTCACACATCAGCTGGCTGGCAGCACAATATTCAGCAAAATTGACCTAGTAAAAGCTTATAATCAGATCCCTGTCCAGCCAGCTGATATTCACAAGACAGCCATCACCACACCGTTCGGACTCTACGAGTTCCCATACATGACGTTTGGAGTGAGGAACGCAGCGCAGACTTTCCAGCGATTCATGGACGAGGTGCTCCGCGGGCTGCCGTTCTGCTACTGTTACTTAGATGATGTACTTTTATTTTCACAGACGGCAGCCCAGCATACTGAACATATGCACCAACTCCTCAAGCGACTGTCCACGTATGGAATTTTAATCAACACGGCTAAGTGTGAGTTTGGCCGAGCCACCATCACCTTTCTAGGGCATGAGGTGTCTGCAGAAGGTGTTCGTCCCTTACCGGAGAAGGTACAGGCGATCCAGGATTACCCAGCTCCCAAGACCGTCAAGGAGATGCGTCGCTTCCTGGGTATGTTCAATTTCTACCGCCGCTTTGTTCCTGACGCAGCTCGCTTGCAATCGCCACTCAACGTCGTCCTCACTGGCCCTAAAACGAGAGGAACACAGGCTATAGAGATGACACCAGAAATGCATACAGCTTTTGATGCTTGCAAGCAAGGCTTAGCTTCAGCTGCTTTACTCGTCCACCCGGACACCACTGCTAGCCTTGCAATTTTTACAGATGCGTCTGACGCCTCCATAGGTGCAGTGCTGCAGCAGAAGACGGGTGACACCTGGAGCCCTCTGGCATTCTTCTCGCGTCGTTTGTCCACATCGCAGAAGAAGTACAGCCCGTATGACAGAGAGCTCTTAGCCATCCACGATGCCGTCAGGTACTTCCGCCACATGGTCGAGGGTAGGCACTTCACCATCTTCACAGACCACAAACCCCTGTCATACGCGTATGCGCACAACCGGGAGAACTGCTCACCACGACAGTACCGATACCTGGACTTCATTGCGCAGTTCACCACGGACATCCAGTTCATCGCAGGAAAGGACAACGTCGTGGCTGATGCCCTATCACGTGTGGAAGCCTTATCAGTCCCAACACTGGATTACGCAGCCCTTGCACATACCCAGGAAAGCGATCCTGAACTGCATGGACTCCTAACGTGCAACAACACGTCCCTCAAGCTCAAGAGAGTACAGTATCCAGACTCGGACATAGAGCTATACTGCGACACCTCCACTGACAACATACGCCCTTTTGTTCCAGAGCCATTCAGAAGGCGTGTGTTCCAGAAGCTTCATCAGCTGAGCCACCCCGGTAGACAGGCCACGGTCAAATTAATTTCATCCCGATTTGTTTGGCCTGGTCTGAAGAAGGATTGCCGGGCATGGTCCAGAGAGTGTATAGAGTGCCAGAAGAACAAGATCTCGCGGCACACATCCTCTCCCACCTCTCCTTTCCCTATTCCTTCCCAGCGCTTCTCACATGTCCACGCTATATCAGTGCTACCTACTTTTAGTAAAATTTTTGAGAAAGTTATTCTTAATCAAATGCAAAGATATTTTAATAAACACAAACTATTACATAATAAACAGTTTGGTTTTACAAGGGGTCGTTCAACAACCGATGCTGGTGTTGAACTTTTAGGACATATTTATAACGCATGGGAGGACAAATGCGATGCTTTGGGAAATTTTTTGCGATTTATCCAAGGCGTTCGATTGTGTTCTCCATGAGACATTAATCAGGAAGCTCCACTATTACGGAATCCGGGACGCCTCGTTGAATCTTCTTACTTCTTACTTAAGTGATAGGATTCAGAGAGTCGATGTGAACGGTACAAGATCTCCCGGGTCTGTAGTCAAGATGGGGGTCCCCCAAGGCTCAATTTTAGGTCCTTTTTTATTTCTAATTTATATTAATGACTTGCCGTACCTCATAAAGGATAAGCACGATATAGTGTTGTTTGCAGACGACACTATATCGCTACTTCACTTTTATTTAAACTCAAGCGTCAGCAGCTGGTTACTGACGATGTTAATAGTGCCATCGCAACTGTAGTTAACTGGTTTAATATTAATAATCTTCTGCTTAATGAAAAAAAAAACCAAATGCATAAAGTTCACGTTACCACATGTTCGACAAGTGAACACTGGTGTGTCAATAAAGGGGGAAGAGTTGAAACCCGAAGATACCACTGTGTTCTTAGGCATAACTTTGGATGCGAAGCTACAGTGGGGCCCCCATATAGATAAACTGTCAAAAAAACTTAGCTCTGCAGCATACGCCGTTAGAAAAATTCGTGGTTTAACTGATTTAGAGACAGCCCGTTTAGTATACTTTAGTTACTTTCATAGTGTGATGTCATACGGCATTCTGTTGTGGGGAAATGCCGCCGATATTCAGACAGTATTTGTATTACAAAAAAGGGCTGTTCGTGCAATTTATAAATTAAGTACTAAACACTCCCTCAGAGACAAATTTAAAGAGATTAATATAATGACTGTGCCCTCTCAGTATATTTATGAGAATCTTTTGTATGCACATAAAAATATTAATCTATTTAAAGCACATAAAAATATTAATCTGTTTCAGTATCGTCGTAGGCGCAGTGCCATAAGGTCACTTTCGTTACCCACATCTATTGCGTTAGACTATTATTCCAGCGTATCTCAAACATTTTGCAATCTGTGTATACAAAACCGTATTAGTCATGAACTCATACAAATGCGGCGCCTGCGAAGAACCACTATCCGATGGAGCTCGTTGCACAATTTGTAATCAAGAACTACACTTCCACTGTGCTGGAATAACAGAGGCCGGATACCGGAAGCTGGGTGACAGAAAGCTAACGTGGCGTTGCAGTAAATGTAAAATAGCTGCCACTACTCAACCTCCGGTGTCGGTTGCCGCTATTCAGCCCCCGGTGTCACCAAGGCTGGAATCGGAGTCGGTTGTCCTAAATGAGATAAGAGCACTCGCTGAGAAACTAGCTCCTCTAGATTTTTTAAAAGAAGAGATGACTGCGCTTCGAGCGGAGTTTGGTGATCTAAAGTCTTCATTAAGTGAAACAAATAAGGAGCTAAAGGAGTTCAATAAGAAAATCAAAGATATGGAAGCGCGCCTGGTACACGTCGAGAAGGTCCAGGAACAGGTGAACATCCTTCAAGTCCGCTTGGATATGCTAGAGGAAGATAATAATGCTAAGGAACAATGGACTCGAATGAACAACATCGAAATAAAAGGTCTACCCCAGAACAATCACGAGAACCTTTTTGACATCATCAGCAAAATTGGCACTAAGATTGATTATCCCGTGTCTAAGACCCAGATAAACTTTATAACTAGGGTACCAACCCGTGAGAAAGATCACACGAAACCTATCATAGTGAGTTTCTGCAACCGTTATGTGAAGGAGGACTTTATTGCCGCTGCGAGACTACTGTTCAAGACTGCTCCTTTAACTACAGGGCAAATAAACCTTCCTGGAAACCAACGGATTTACGTCAACGACCACTTGACACTACAGAACAAGGCATTGCTGTCAAAAGCTAAAAAAGCTGCCGCAGAAACGGATTTTCGCTACGTTTGGGTCAAACACTCCAAAATATACGCGAGGAAGGCCGACACGTTTCCTATAATTGTGTTGAAATCCGAAAAAGACCTCATGAAAATAAAATAAAACTATCTCAGTATCGATCTAAACCTATAAATATATGCAAAATGTCTAACTCTAGTTGTGTAAGAACAAATTTTAACATTAAAAATAAGATTTAGAACCGTGTGCAGGTGAGTGCTACCAGCGTACTCCATCAATTATTGTGTCGCTCAGTAGTACTGTGTAAATTCATTTCTAAATGTCATTATCATGTTTTATGTTGTCGTTGTGCCAAATTAGTCCTTGTTTTCATTAAATTACAGTGCATTCCTAATTACTTAGCCTACTCAGTTGTGACTAAACGGGCCCGCGTCGTTTCTATTGTTCCTTTAGTTGCGAGTGTTTCAAAGTTCCGTGTTTTTATTCACTGTGCATTGCTGTGCCTTGAATATTCCTACCAGTTTTTGTTTTCTACCTTCATCATACTTTATTATTGTTGGTGTTTGTGTTCGTTTATATATTTTGATGATTTAAATTCAGTACAAAATAATTATCTTAGTATAGTTGACAATATTGTTGCTGTTAAGCTTAAAAATGATTAAAATATACTATCAGAACGTACGTGGTCTGCGCTCGAAAACTATCGGCTTATATCGTAACGTTTGCATGAATTCATATGATGTAATTATATTTACGGAAACATGGTTAGTGGATAGTATTAGTAACAGTGAGTTGTTTGATGGACGATATCTTGTGTGGAGGCGGGACCGGGATTACTGTCGAACAGCACAGACACGGGGAGGTGGAGTGTTGATCGCGGTGAGGAATGACTTGACCGTTGTGGAAAGATGTGATTGGCGTACCTCCGCCGAGGATATGTGGCTGTCCATCGTTCTAAAGCGATCTAGACAAGCGGTAAGTTACAACATTAATATCTGCGGCCTGTATTTGTGCAAAGAAAACGTTGGTAACTCGTATATAACTCAATTACACAATTTCCACCACAAACTTAACCACTTAGTATCCGCCCACCCTTTAGATACATTTATAATAACAGGAGATTTTAACTTCGGCGGCGATGTTGAATGGAAGCAGTCTGACGATGGCTCTGGATTATATCATGAGAATGTGTCCGTTCGATGTATCTTGGATTTCTTTGACACAATAAATGCGTGTAACTTGTCCCAGTTTAATGGTGAGCGTAACGTCAACGATAGATTATTAGATCTTGTTTTCTCAAATGGCGCAATAAAAGTGAATGTTTGTGGTGACCCCCTGGCGGTACCTGTTGATGTTCACCACAAACCGTTGATTATTAGTGCTGATTTCGTTGAAGTTCATAAACTTATTGAGAAACCTGGCACAAAGTACATATTTAATCGAGGCGATTACACTGCAATTGCGTCTTCACTAGATCTTACGGACTGGAATATGTTGTTGTCGGCTGGATCCCTGGACCAAGCCCTTAGCCTTTTCTACACCAAATTATACGAGCTCAGGGACTTGTACATTCCCGTTAAACCAATAAAAAAATCAACACACCCCCCTTGGTATAGCAGTGCTTTAATTAAAATGCTAAAAGAAAAACACAAATACCATAACAAATACAAAAATTATGGCAACTTATCCGATTACCACTCCTTTTCTCTATTGCGAAACCGAGCTAAGGAATTAGAGGCGGTTTGTTTTGATGCTTATATGGATAAAATAGAATCTTCAATTGCTAAAAATCCTAAATGTTTCTGGTCGTATGTTAAAAGCAAAAAAAGTGGTAACACATTACCTAACGTACTACATTACATGGACTCGTCCGCAGACACCGGCGAGGGTATCACTGAGCTATTTTCTTCTTACTTTCAGTCTACCTTCCAACAATCTGATTCAGAACCTGACGATCTAGATATTAATTCAGATGTTAATTCTGCTAGCTCGGTGAACCTGAGTACGGTCAGCGTGTGTCCTGAGATGGTACTCAAGCTACTTAAAAGTTTGGACCCGTCTAAATCTGGTGGGCCAGATTTGATACCCCCTATTTTCATAATTAATTGTGCAAAGAGCCTGGTGGCGCCAGTCTGTGTTCTGTTTGAGCGGTCGTTGAGAGAGGGTATCGTCCCGAAAATGTGGAAATTTGCATTTATTACACCGATTTTTAAAAAGGGGGATAAATCTAAAATAGAGAACTATCGCCCCATTTCTAAATTATGTCTTTTCTCTAAAGTTCTTGAACGAGTAGTACACACGGAAGTTTACTCAGCTATGCAACGCCATTTTTGCGACGAACAACATGGTTTCCTCAGAAAACGGTCAACTGCCTCCAACCTGATACTATCCAATGAAATTATAACCGCTGGGATGGAAGAACGGTGCCAGGTCGATGCAATATACACGGACTATAGCAAGTGTTTTGACCGTATAGATCATCGGGTGCTTCTTCAGAAGCTATATTCCGCAGGGATTCACGGTGATCTATTCCGGTGGTTTTCTTCATACATAGATAACCGAGCGCAAGCTGTGGTTTTACGTGGATACATGTCTGGATGGAAAATTGTCCCATCAGGAGTGCCCCAAGAATCCATATTAGGACCGTTATTGTTTACAATTTTTATTTTGGACATAAAAAACTGCTTTAGAAACTCACATATCCTACTATACGCAGACGACATGAAGGTCCTAAAGTCCGTACGTACATTATCTGATACTGAGTTACTTCAGTCAGACCTTGACAGATTTGTACAATATTGCAAAACCAACAAATTACAACTAAATGTATCCAAATGTTTCCATGTAGTATTCACTCGCCAGAAATCTGTTATCGGCCCAGGGTATACACTAGATGGTATTCACATTAGTAAAGAAACCAGTATCAAGGATCTTGGTGTAGTGCACGACAGCAAGCTACTTTTTGACGATCATATAGAAGCAGTTGTCAACAAGGCGTTCAAAGCCTTGGGCTTTATTATTAGAACCTGTTCTAGTTTTCGTTCCCTAAAACCACTAAAAGTTCTCTACTGTTCTCTAGTGCGTAGCCACCTTGAGTACGTTTCTCAAGTATGGAACCCTCAATACGAGATCTACAAATCCCGTATTGAGTCTGTTCAGAGGAAATTTTTGCGGTACTTGGACTTCAAGGCTAGGCAATTCTCAGTTGACTATGAACACCGTTGTAAGCGATATCATTTCTTACCGCTGGAAGTAAGACGTAATATCAGTGATATCTGTTTCTTAGTGAACATCGCAAACGGCTCGGTTGATTGTCCCGAACTACTCAGCAAAATACTTCTCCGCACTAATCAAAACAACTTAAGGAAGCGGCCGCTACTCCTTGTACCATTCGCATCGACAAAGTACAGGCGCAACGCCTTCTGCATACGTAGTGTTATAGCTTTCAATAGTTTACCGTCACACCTGGAAATTGATTTATTTTGTACCAGCGCACATAAAATTAAAATGATTTTGAACAAGGAATACTTTGGTGACAACCTAAAATAGCTTTAATTTTGATGTTGCACAACTTGACATAGATTGACATTCCCAGTATAATTTGTGAACATTGTAATCTGCTGAAACCTAAATTGCTGTAACCATAGTCTGGCTGTAATTGGTCAACGCAAATAACGCGTTAACTATAAGTAGATATATACATGTGGAAGCTTGTTATTAGCAAATGTCCCTAATTATGCATGCTATTTAAATGTGTTATTAGTCTGTAAGCTTTCTTTAAAACAAAATAAATAAATAAATATAAATAAAAGATACAGTGATATCCATAACGTAAATACTAGGAACAAACACAATTTTCTCATTCCTAAAACCAGGCTCAAAAAAATAGGTGGTTCATTTAGATGCCAATGTATACGTTTTTATAATAAACTCCCTAGCCATATTCAAGACCTTAGTATGAATAAGTTCAAATTATTTATAAAACGTAAGCTATGCCAGAAAGCTTTTTACACAATTAAAGACTATCTTGAAGACAAAAAGGCTTGGGATTGAGCTGCTTCAATGATGTACATGGCCTAATGTTACATACCTTTTCAATTTTTAGAAATTGTCTTTTTCTTTTTTTTTTAAGCTCTGTTGTATACTTTTCTTTCATCTCGTTGGTAAATTTTGACATGAGTGTTTACTTTATTAAGTATTCTATTTTATTATTTTTGACATGGAATATTTACTTTGTAAAGTAATATATTTTATTTTTATTTTTTTCAATTTATTATGTTTGACATGAATACTTACTTTGTAAAGTATAATATTTTTTTTTTTATTATTATTCTCTTTATTTATTGGCATACACATATATTTTAAATTTTTAAATATTTCTATAAAAACAATTAAAAAAAACATTTAAAAATATAAAAAATAGTAGTCCGCCGGTGTCGGGAGCGAGGTCCAAGCTACCGGTGGTTAGGGCTCCAGAGAAAGGAACCTCGTCACAATACGAGCCGTATCAAGGAGTACTGCCTTCTGTATCAGGCCCTTTACCCAACTGCGTAACGCCAGCTTCGACAGGTGGTCGTCGAAGCTTTTGGCTATCAAGCCATTGGCCGTAACGACTATCGGCACAATGACAGCCGAGTCCACATTCCACATGTCGACAACCTCGTGTGCTAAGTCAAGATACTTGATTTGTTTCTCTTTCTCAGCTTTCACGAGGTTCTCGTCATGTGGAATGGTAACATCGATTATCATTGTGCGGCGCGCTAATCGGTCTATCACCACTATATCGGGCTTGTTAGCTATGATAGTCCTATTAGTGATGATAGACCGATCCCAGTACAACGTGACATGGTCATTTTCGAAAACTGGGTCGGGCACATACTTGTAATACGGTACCTCAGAATCCACAAGTTTGTATTTCAAAGCAAGTTGCTGGTGAATAATCCTAGCCACTTGGTTATGCCTGTGCAAGTACTCGCCGTTAGCCAGACGAGAACAACCAGAGATAATATGTCTGATGGACTCACCCGGACGGTGACATGCCCGACACACGTCAACCGTCCCGTCCTTCATAATATGCCTCCGGTAGTTGTTCGTCAAGATAACTTCGTCCATAATTGCACAAACAAAACCTTCAGTTTCTCCGAAGAGATCACCGAAACGTAGCCAGGCCACGGACGCTGAGAAATCTACATCGGACCCATAGAGAGCCCGATAGAAGCGCCCGTGAAGCTCCTTGCCTTTCCATACCTCCTTGCGGTCATCTGTAGTAAGTATCACAGGTTTGCGCCAGTTCTCTTTAGCCATGGACAACGGGGTGAGTCCCTTGTCCACTGCGACCACATCTCGGTGCATACCCACATCGACTTTGAGAAAATATTCTCTGAGACTGCACATCTCGCGGTTGTGGAGTCTTAGCATTTAAAAAGCCTCGACCTCCACACTTCCGCGGGATGTACAGTCTCATCACCGACGATCGTGGGTGATGCATCCGGTTTGCAGTCAGCAGTGTACGGACCCTCCTATCCAGGGCGTCGAGTTCAGTTTGAGTCCATTTGAGTATGCCGAAAGAGTACATTAATATTGGCATGACCCAACCGTTGAAGGCGCGTACCTTATTTCCGCCCGACAAAAGGCTGTTCAAAACCTTTTTTAGGCGGCCAAAGAAGCGCTCCTTCAGCGATTGTTTCATGTCAGTACCGTTAATGCCCAACGCTTCCGACATACCCAAATACTTATAGGTTTCGGTCGAGCTGAGGGATCTAACCTGTATGGAATCCGAGAGTTGAATTCCCTCAGATTCCATAATCTCCCCTTTCTTTACATGCATGACTGCACATTTGTCCACACCAAATTCCATCCTGATGGCGCTACTGAAAGTTTCAGTTACCTTCAGTAGCTCCATCAGTCGCAAATTGTTGGGGGCAAAGAGTTTCAAGTCATCCATGTAAAGAAGGTGAGATATGGTTTGACCACCTCTTCTCAACCGATAGCCTAGACCTGAATCCCCCAGCAGTGTGCTAAGAGGATTCAGAGCTAAGCAGAACCAAAGTGGACTCAAACTGTCGCCCTGAAATATTCCCCGTTTAATGTATACAGGCTCATCGTTCCCTTGAATCGGTCGACATCCTGGATAGCGAAGGACCGTTTTCCAATGCCTCATACATGACTCAAGAAAGGTGCGTAGAGTTGCATCTATTTTGTACAACTCCAGCACCCTCATGAGCCATGTATGTGGCACAGAGTCATAGGCCTTCTTGTAATCTATCCAACATGTCGACAGATCCTTGCGGGATCGACGAACCTGTTGGCTTATGGCCATGTCTATGAGGAGTAGCTCCTTAGTGCCGCGGGACCCCTTCCTACATCCATTCTGAGAGGCGGACATAATTGAATTAGTGTCAATGTGATCATTAATTTTCACTCTCAGAATGGATGTAAGAAGTTTATAGACCGTCGACAAACAAATAATCGGTCTATAATTCTTGGGTTCCGCGGGACTACCAGTCTTATGGAGCAGGTGGGTAACGCCAGTTGTTAGAAACTGTGGTAGCGACCCAGACTCCAAGGATGACTGGAATTGAGATGCCAGGAGCGCGTGTGAGCTGCTATACCACTTAAGCCAGAAGTTGTGCAGTCCGTCATAGCATTTTTGGGCATATTTGGACGATATTATAATTTGCACTTCATCCTTTGATGATCATTTAGAGGTGTTGAAGAAGGTCATGGCTATTTTGAAAGAAGCTAATCTGAGCGTTAACGTTGAAAAGTGCAAATTTGCTAGAGCTAGTCTGAAATTTTTAGGATACATTGTGGATAGGGAAGGCCTCAGAACCGACCCTGAGAAAGTCACAGCTATTGTAAACTTTCCGAGACCAAATAATTTTACGGAGCTGAAAAGATTCATTGGGTTGGCAAGTTGGTATAGGCGATTTGTGCAAAACTTCTCTCTGATTGCTGCGCCCTTACATAATCTTACTAAGGGAAACAAAAAAACAAAATTTGTATGGTCACAAGCTGCTGAACAGGCGTTCTTAAGCCTTAAGACTTTGCTCACTTCGGCTCCGGTAGTTTCGTGTCCGGATTACAATAAGCCATTCATCATACAGTGTGATGCATCTAACGATGGCATAGGAGCGGTTTTGTGTCAGAAAACAGAAGGCTCTGATCAACCTATCGCTTACCTTAGCCGGAAGCTAAATGATTGCGAAAGGCGTTATTCAGTTTCCGAGAAGGAACTTCTGAGTGTGGTTTATGCAGTCGAGAAATTTCGACCATACATTGACAGTGTTCATTTTACTGTCATAACGGACCATAGGGCATTATTGTGGCTCCACAAAATGAAGGATCCTCATGGAAGATTGGCTAGGTGGGCTATGAAACTGCAGCAGTTTTCATTTGACATAATTCATAGACCAGGAAAACTTAATGTAGTACCTGATACCCTATCGAGATCAGTAGATATCAACACCTTGGAGTCAAACTGCATAAACATATTAGAGAAACACAAGGACGATTGGTATTTAAATAAGGTTAAACAAATAATCAGCAATCCCAGCAAAAATGCCAGGTGGGCTGTCCATAAGGGTGTACTCTTTAGAAAAGTCATATTAAAGCAATATCCAAGCGAAGCTTGCAATTGGAAGTTATTCGTTCCAGACAAACTTAAAAATGACGTTTTAAAAAAAAGTCATGATGATGTTAAGGCTGGGCATCTGGGGGTGCGTAAGACATATTACAGAATCAAGAAGGATTTCTTTTGGTTTAACATGTTAAGGGATGTAAAGCATTATGTTAAAAATTGTGAAACATGTGCAAAATATAAGGTGTCACAGCAACATTGTTTTGGGTTAATGGGTCAACATAGAGATGTATCTCAGCCGTGGCAGGTGATTTCCTTAGACTTAATGGGTCCTTTTCCCAGAAGCAAGACAGGAAACACCATGTTGTTAGTCATATCGTGTTGGTTTAGTAAGTTTCTTCTACTCTTTCCTTTGAGAACGGGAAAAGCAGATAAAATATGTGAAATAGTTGAACGTCAAATATTGTTATTTGGGGCACCTAAAGCAATCATTTGTGTTAACGGTAAACAATTTGAATCACAAATGTTTAAAGACGTAGCCACTAAGTACCAGAGTAAACTATGGTATACACCTCTGTATCATCCCCAAAGCAATCCGACGGAACGAGTGAATAGGGTAGTAGGAACATTAAATTAAATCTTGCTACGTAAGCTTGAAAACCTCGGCATACGTGGAAATGAGTTGTCACTCTTCAAAGATTACCTTACTAACCGCACCCAGTTTGTTAAAATTGAAAATCACTTTAGTGACACTCTGCCCGTAGCTTTTGGAGTTCCCCAGGGAAGCATCCTTGGGCCCACGTTATTTCTGGTCTATATTAACGATCTCTGCAATCTTTCTCTTCAAAATGGACGTATTATTACCTTTGCGGATGACACAGTGGTTCTTTTCAGTGCAGACTCATGGGAAGAGGTATATAACTACGCTCAAGCCGGATTTAATGCTGTAAATGGTTGGCTGAGAACTAACATACTCACCTTAAATACAGATAAAACCAAGTTTATGACCTTTACCTTAAGGAACAGCCCGCAGTCATCTCTCCAACCATTCTCCATTCTCGCTCACACCTGTTCATCCCCTCATAACGGTAATTGTTCGTGTTCCAAATTGCAGAAAGTCGACAATATTAAGTAATTGGGGGTCACCTTGGATTCTAAATTAAACTTTGCTGCACATATAAATTCTCTCACTAGCAGAATACGGAAATTTATCTTTGTGGTTAAAAATCTTCGGTCTATCCTTAACTCCAAGCAACTACTGTCTGTTTATTGTGCGTTGTGCCAATCGCTCCTAACATATTGCATCACTTCATGGAGTGGAACTTTTAAAACTAACCTTTTAGCTCTGGAAAGGGCTCAAAGGGCAGTCCTTAAGGTGGCACTATTCCTTCCTTTCCGTCATCCCACCGTAGAAGTTTACAGGTCCTCTAAAGTCCTCTCAGTTCGGCAGCTTTTTATTCTCCATGTTGCTTTGAAGCAACGATCTCTTGTTCCTTTTATAAATACCCATCGTGACTCTGACATGAGAAGCAGAAGAAGAAATGTATGCCAACCTAAATCAGTAAAAACCCAATTTGCCCGAAATTTCTTTTCTTTTCTTGGCCCATTTCTATACAACAGACTGAATGATTTACTTTCAATTCATTCCTTAAACAAAACAAATTTTAAAAGAAAAATAACTGACTGGCTTATCACTTTAGATTATACCCAAATTGAAGACCTTTTCAAAACCATATCCTAACATAATGTTCCCTTTGCATCACATACACAATCACCCCACACCACACACACATACACACCATCACACACTCCACATCACTTACACCCCACAAAACACGCGCATTCACATACATCCTCCCATGCATGTATCCTAAACAAAAAAAAAAAAAAAATTCACTAGGTATTTTTATTTTATAAATCAATTTATGAACAATATTGCAATATTGTAATTTTATTGTTAGAGTTTTTATTTGAATATTATATGCAAATCAAAAATTGTCTCCAGTACAACATAATAATGTAAAACTTTGTTCAGGGGGCCTGATGACCTGACATACAGGTTTTGTAAAAAACTTAGTTTAGGCACCAGTCTTCCACAAATTAATAAAAGAATTGTCTGTAGACTATTTAATTTCTTTCTTTGTAATTTGTGGTAAGAAAATAAATAAATTATTATTATTATTATTATTATTTCCTTTATTCTTTTGTACAATACATATAAATTACATTTTTAAATATTAAAATACAAAGTTATAAAAATATTTAAAAATATAAAAAATAGTAGCCCACCGGTATCGGGAACAGGGTCCAAGCTACCGGCGGTCAGGGCTCCAGCGAGAGGAACCTCCTAACAATCCGAGCCGTGTCCAGAAGTACTGCTTTCTGAATCAAGCCCTTGATCCAGCTGCCTAACGAGAGCCTCCTGAGGTGTTGGTCGAGGCTCATGGCTATTAAGCCGTTGGCTGACACGACTATCGGTACAATGATTGCCGAATTCACATCCCACATGTCGACAACCTCGCGAGCCAAGTCAAGATATTTTATTTGTTTATCTTTCTCGGCTTTCACGAGGTTCTCGTCATGCGGGACGGTTATATCTACAATCATTGCGCGCCTCTCGATTCGGTCCACCACCACTATATCAGGCTTATTTGCAAGAATAGTCCTGTCAGTGATGATGGACCGATCCCAGTACAGTGTGATACTGCCATTATCGAGAACTGGGTCGGGCACATACCTGTAGTACGGCACCTCCGATTCCACAAGACAGTATTTCAGAGCAAGTTGCTGATGGATAATCCTGGCTACAAGGTTGTGTCTATGCAAGTACTCTCCGTTAGCAAGACGAGAACAACCAGAGATAATGTGGCGAATTGATTCTCCCGGACGGTGACATGCCCGACATAGAAAGAAAGAAGAAAGAAAGAAATAAAGTTTATTCCGCCAGAAATGACGCACAAAAATAACAAAATTAAAAAAGAAAGTCTTCTAAAAATACAACACGTTTCACTGCCAAGCTATGTCGGGACCGGACATTAACTACCACGAGTCTCTGGTTATGCCATAGACAAAACCGAACATAGTTCTAGAGTTGTCCATGGCATAACGTCCGGCACCGACTGTCGACTGACAGTGACAAGTTGACAACTGACATTACAACTTATAATCAAATAACCAGTAGGTACAGTAGTTTATGTGGACAATAACAAAATACAAATAATTCTACAATAAAAATAAATTCAAGTTGTGCGTCGCATCCGAGCATGAATCGGTCGTTGCTCAGCATAATGCCGCGACTCTGGATAAAACCAACAATCCACGGCGCTGATTTTCAGCAACCACCGTTTGTGTGACATTTTGGCGTCCCCCCGCGAGTGTAATCATTTCAGGCAGGTAATTTCATAATTATTTATAACACCACTAACAATTAAATAATAAGACTAGTATTATGGCAATTAAATAAAACAAATGATTTCAATAACAAACAACTTTGTACAAATCTTAATAATTCTATCCAATTAGATTATATACTAACATAACAAAACAAAAATATTAAATTAATATATTACACAAATAAATTTTCCGTATCTATATCCTAGATTACTAGAAATCTGTTATATTTATAATCATAATTCTTATTTTCTGTGCAGGAATCATTCTATATCGGTGGTACCTAGACAATACGCCATCACTTACAGTGACTTACAGATAACGCACACCATAGTATGATGGCGGCCATTTGCATATTTGGCTTGGCAACAGCAAAGTAAACCACTCTGGACCGCAAATCATATCTTTTCGGGAGAATCCCTTAGACAGTAAGTGGAGAAATCGAAATATATTGTGTATATAATGTATATTATATGAGATGAGGTGTTTATACTGTGATAATATGGTGTTATAGGCCGAATGGTTCGCGCGTCGATTGATACAGGAGACGAAAGTGACACAGGGACCCGCCGCCCACAACACGCCATGCCCAACCTCTTCAAAGTTTCAAAAACTCGCATCAATAAGCTCCACAAATATGAGACTGCTCCACTATCCCATTATAATAATTGCACTTTTGAGAACAAGAAGACCGAGCTTATAGAGGGTGGAATCAGTTCAATACCAGCACTGTGGAAGACTATCGGCCGAATACTGAAACGCCACTCAAATATTTAAGGGCTGCTTAAACGTTTGAGCAGCTCTTAAACTTTGTTTTCGTATTCTCAAACGTCAATTTTAAGTATCTGTTAAATTTAAGTACACCTTAAATTAAGTTGTGCTCAAAGACCACTTAGTTTAAAAGTCGTATACAGGAACGCTACTCAACGCTATTGAATTGTCAAATGAACTGTCAAACTGATTTGAGCAGCCCTTAGATTTAAGACCGGTCGCGAGGTCCCTCAAATCAAGACAAATCTATTAAAACTTGTATTCCTAGTGTACAAAAGTGTTAAAATGTCTTTATCGTCATTGTCTTCGCTTTCGGATCACGAAAGACCAACTGTAAGCCGCCGAAATGAAGAAAAGTTGAACGCTTTTGAAAAGTACCTCGACATGGAGTTTGTTTCACGGTTTCGCCTCTCGAAAGAAACAGTATTATATTTGGACTCTGTTTTCGGTAGTACCATTAAGCCGTTGACAAAAAGAAACCGAGCCATACAGCCAGTGGACCAAATTCTAATAGCTCTCCGTTATTATGCAACAGGCAGCTATCAACGCGTAATAGGTGATATTTTTGAGGTTGAACAACCAACGGTGCATAGAATAGTGCATAGAGTGACGACCAAAATAGCCAGCTTGAAGTCAAGGTTTATAAACATGCCAACACAGGAAGAACTTCCAGTTGTGGCCAATGAGTTCTTCGCAATAGCAGGATTTCCAAGAGTTGTGGGAGCTGTTGACTGCACTCATATCAAAATTAATTCTCCAGGTATATGCTTGCTAACTTCACTGTTAATTATATCCCCAAATGTTATGTCTGATTAATAATGCTAATATTACACAGCAGGTAAGTCTGTGTAACATTACCATTAACAGTGCTATACGTAGTAAAGTTAGCTTTATCACATAATACAACTATAATTTATTTTCAGGAGGGGCCCAATCTGAAATTTATCGGAACAGAAAAGGCAATTTTTCTTTAAACGTGCAAATGGTGTGTGATGCAAGACTGCGCATTAGGAATGTTATTGCTAGATGGCCAGGTTCTGTGCATGACAGTACCATATTTAATGATTCACCACTGTGTGCCCAATTAGAGCGTTGGGACTTTGGGACAGGTATTATTCTTGGTGACAGTGGTTATCCATGTCGTCCTTATTTACTAACCCCATTATTAAATACAAGGACAGCTGCTGAAGAAGCTTACAATCGGTCCCAAATAAGCACCAGAAATCCTGTGGAGAGGCTCTTCGGTGTTCTGAAAAGAAGATTTCCTTGCCTTCAAAATGGCATGGGCCTAAATATACAAAATATCCCACCGGTCATTGTAGCATGTGCAGTGCTTCATAATATTGCCTTATCACGATCAGATGAACTTTTGGATGAGGATATTTCCTTACCCTATGTTGAGGAGGAATCTATGGTACAACAACCTATAGGGCTTGAGACCAATCAAAACTTCATAGTAAGGACCAATTTAATAAATACACATTTTTTCACTTAATTATAGGTTTATTTAGATTTAGATTTTAGTTTCTGTAGTCTCAATTTCCAAAACTGCATTTTTATTTTGTATAGATTCATTTCCATTTTGCTCTGGTTCATGAGGTGTTTGGTTTCTAATTTGGCATTTCTAAGTTTTGTCCGAAAATATTGCTGTTTCACTGTAGTATGTGTAGGTTTCAATATCTTCAATCGTCCTGAAAAATGTAATTAGAGCAAAATTATTGAAAATCTTATACCACTAGCAAAGAACAATTAATTAGATAATTACCAGCTGAGGATGATGTTGGATACATGGTTTTTTCTTGGGGTATGATGATTGTCGCAGCTTGTTGGTCATCTATCAAAATAAATACAAGTAAATGAACTGCATTCATATAGAAAAAATTATACTTAGTTTCAATATTATATCATTTAACGTTTAACTTATAAAATAACAGAAAAATTTTACCAGCTGTATTTATTGATGTAACTGTACAAGGTTTGTTATTTTCTGCTATATTCTTGTTTGCCATGGTTATGTCTTTGTCATCTAAAATAAAATATGTACATATAGTATACAATTCATAAAAAAATTGAAAAATTTAATAGAAACTACATTTACCAAAGATGTGGATTATTTTTGCTTCAGAAGAGGATTTAATTCCGCTATCAGGGTTTTTTCTATATCTGTCTATTGTGACTTCTGGTTCTGTATCTCCTATAAATTAAAAAAGAATATAATTATTATTTTGTGTCTTTCCTTTAAACAATGCCAATTCCTTTGATTTTAAAGCATATATTACACAAACCAAAATATGCTGCAGCATCATCATAGGGATTAGGTAATGGTTGAATTTGAGGAGCAACCATGGCTAGAATTTGTGCATCTTGTTCTGTCAATACACTTTTCTATGCTCCACCACCAGTACGATAAATTTCTTTCTATAAAAATAAAGAAAATATTATGAGGAAATATTCAGTAAGGTCCTACTTCTTTACAAATATTTAATTTAAACAAACCTTATCTAATGATGCCTTCGTTTTCGCATCTCTCATGCTGTCCAGTGGTCTCATAGTACTGAAGCCGCTTAAAAAATATCATAAAAATTAATTAATAATTAGGTATGTTAAATGATAAAATAGATACCTTATAAAATCAAGCCTACATTTGCTTTGGCTATGTTCTTTTTAGACCTCTGTTTAAGGTTCTCATAGAGGTGACGGAGCTGTTGCCAGGTTCTGAAGCCGCTCACAGCAACAGCATTATACTGCTGGCATACTGTGTCCCAAGCCTCTCGCTTCTTCAGTATAATGTGAGCGTTGGTCTCTTTATTTTCAATAATGTTTTGATATCTGAAAGAAAATTAACATAATTTTAAACATGGAGAGCAAAAAATTAAACTTGGGATATGTAAATTATTGAGTATGTGTGAATGCTTATTGTCTGTATTGGTCCTTGTAGAAAAAAAAGTACCTACTTGTACTTATAAATAAACTATCTATAAGTTGAGATTTTCAGATGATAAGTGGTCACAAGGGTACACATTCATTATCACAAGTTACAGACAACAGTTGCCCTGGCTCTGTATGTTATAAGTGTGCATAACAAAGTATTTCATGCACCAGACTGGTCCTTACGGGTAAATACTTAATTTACTCTATACGTAAAGAATATAGTATTTCATTGTTCATGTGGGTAAGTACTTACTTTTTTATCAGTTCCAAGAGCATATCTTTCTCAGCAGGTGTATAATTAGATCCACGTTTCTTCTTATCCTCCATCGTGAATCAGTTCTTAGGATTTTATTAATAAAATAATGGTCAACTGAAGTTCAATCCACTAATGAAATGTTTAAATTATCGCGCGTAAGAATGTCAAGTGTAACGTTCCAATCTACGTCAAACGTATCCAGATAATTTTCTTTTTTTAAGACGTCTTAAATAAATATTTATCTTATTTTTACGTAAAAAGACATATAATTTCAATAGTAATTCAAACCATAATTACATTATGCTGATACATTTCAAATAATTTATAGATATAGAAAATATTCATTCAAACAAGTCTGCGTAAAACGAATACAAGACGTGACCTAAATTATTTTGTAACTGAGAACGTGCTGAATACAATTTTTCTAGCAGGATGTTGCTATTATGTAAACATTTGAGGACTGCTTACCTAATCATGGTTACAAATTGCTTGAGTGGCGTTTGTGTATAGCAGTTAAATTTAAGGGATGCTTAACTTTAAGTAGCATTTAGATGAGTTTGATATTTGAGTGGCGTTTCAGTATTCGGCCGTATATCCATTGCCTGTAGGCCATGACCCAAGAGGTAAGCTAAACATTACAAACTATGTTGATTGTTGTTTTTGCATTAAATGTTTCTTTAAGATGTTTTTAAAATGTTTTTTTTGTCTTCAGGACTCTGAATGGTGGAGGAAGGTTATTCCAACAGTGCGTGGCGGCATATTTAAAACTCCCTCTGAATGCTGCGGTCCTGTGATGAGGTGTACAAAGAGGGTATGTGGAGAGACGTGGTTCATATTTGCTGTGTCTCCAACTAAGTTTCTCAAATAAGTATTGTGGTTTCTGTGTAGTGACAACTCCAAACAGTAGGCTAGCCAAATGCAGCTTTCTCCTTGCTGCCATTTTTAAGATATTCTGATCGTTAATATAAGGCGTAACATGATTCCTATGTGGTATGTTAACACAAAACCGTGCACATGCGTTTTGTATGCGTTGTAGCTTTACGGTTCTTGCTAACAGGCATGGTCCATACACCGTGTCACAATAATTAAGCCGTGATAAAATTAGGCTGTCCATCAGTTGTTTGCGCAGATCAACACTCAGGTGCGCTCTTATTGTGTAAAGAAGTTTTAACCTATAGAAACAATTTCTCATGGCATTGCTGATGTGTTTCTCAAATCTCAGTTCTGGGTCCATAGTCAAACCCAGATTGCATGCCGTCTCTACCCTCTCTATTTTATCCCCCCTGATACGAACTTCTGGATTGGCTGACAGTATTGCACCGATCATTTTCCTACTTCCTAAGACCATGAATTTGGACTTCAATGGATTTAAAACCAGTGAATTAGCATCTGACCATTCCACCACTCTTTCAAAGTCAAAGTCAAAGTCAAAGTCAAAACGTTTATTTCAATTAGGCCATTAAACGGCACTTTTGAACGTCATCATCTACATTAAAAATAATACAAAGTGACTCTACTGTCCGTTCGAAAGGGTAGATTCTTATGGAGAAGAACGGACAAGAAACTCCATAGTTACTCTTTTCAAATCAATGATTTACAATATTTTGAGTACAAAAATTAATTTTAATATATGTGAGGTCGATGCACCTAGATTATACTACTTACAGGATCATAGTACATGGTACTCACATATTTAAAAATCTTGGAACCATTAATAAAACAGAGTGTGTTAACAGAAAAAATAAAAACTCTTTTACATCTGTAAAGTGAATATATAAATTGACCAATTTGATTTTGCCTACACTACACCCTTGATTGTCCTATGGAGCAGGACCAGCATGTTTCCAAGCATTCTTATCTTGAATGTAATCCTCCAACTTGTAATATGCTTGTTTACAAAGTGTGCTTTTTACATTCGTTTTAAATTTTCTTTCATTTAATTCTAATATGTCACAAGGTATTTTGTTGTAACATTTAACACAGTACCCCATGAAAGATGTGTGTACTTTAGCTAACCTATAAAATGGTTGATCTAATTTATCTTTATTTCTAGTATTAAAATTATGTCGATCACTAATTTTATTAAAAAGATGTCGATTTTTCCGAACATACATAATATTTTCATAAATGAATTGGCAAGGGACTGTCATAATATTAATCTCTTTAAAAAAATCCCTTAGAGAATCACGGCGACGCAGATTATATAGGGCTCTGACAGCTCTCTTTTGTAAAATAAATATGGAATCAATGTCAGCAGCCCGACCTCACAGCAAAATACCGTAAGACATAATGCTGTGAAAATAACTAAAATAGACCAAACGTGCGGTTTCTACGTCTGTTAACTGTCTAATCTTTCTAACAGCATAAGCAGCTGAACTTAGACGACCCGTAAGAGATGTTACATGGGGCCCCCATTGTAATTTCTCGTCTAAAGTGATTCCTAGGAAAACCGTCTGATTAATGAAGCCCAGTTTTTCTCCATTCAATATGATGTCACATTCGCTACTTTTAACATTAGGTAAAGTGAATCTAATACATTTGGTTTTTTTTTCATTTAGTACCAAGTTGTTTGCCGTAAACCAATTTTGGACCTGATGAATAGAGTTATTGACGTCGTCAAGATTTTGTGAACGTCGATCTATTTTAAATATTAGAGATGTGTCATCCGCAAATAATACCATATTTGGTTGATTTCGAAATAGTTGGGGCAAGTCATTTATGTAAACTAAAAAAAGGAATGGACCCAATATCGAACCTTGTGGAACGCCCATTGTCATTTCCGACCCTAGTGAGTTTACACCGTTAACCTGAACTTTAACCTGTCTGTCCATCAAGTATGAACTAATCAAATCAAGGGCTCTATTCCTAATCCCATAGTGCTCCAGTTTCAACAAAAGCGTCTCATGGTTAACGCAGTCGAACGCTTTCGAGAGGTCACAGAATATTCCAATGGCGTCTTGCGACTCTTCCCAGGCGTTAAAAATGTTCTTTATTAGGGTAACACCGGCGTCAGTTGCCGATTTGAACAACGGAACGACTTTACTGTGTTTCATGAGATCTGGAAAAACTCCTTGGTCTACACTAGTGTTAAATATGACTGCTAAGTAGGGGGCAATAGTTTCAATGACCGATCTACAAACTTTTACAGAGAATCCCCAAAGATCTTCTGTTGATTTAATTTTAAGATCTTTAAAAGCTTTTATAATAGCCTGGGGGTTTGTATGTTGAAACTTAAACTCCGATGGACATACCTTCACATTCTTTCTAAGTAAGGCAGCAGAGAGCGTGGGTGACGAGTCGAGAGACTCTGTAGTTTTAAGAGGAATATTAGCAAAGAAGTTTTCAAATTCCTGAGCTACCTCTGCATCTGAGTTTATTGGACCATGTACAGTATTTAAATTAAATTTCGATTCACGCTGTTTCTTCCTACCTGTTTCGTTATTAATTATTTTCCAAGTAGTTTTTATTTTGTCGTCTGCTGATTTTATTTTATTGCTAATATGCAGAGCTTTTGCTGTTTTGCACACACTTTTATATGTTTTTGAATATTTCGCAACATACTTCTGAAAGCTTGTATTATTCATATGTTGCTTTAAACCATATAGTTCATATAGCTTTTCCCTGCTTATGCGAATGCCTGGAGTTGCCCAATCGCTAAATAAGAACTTAGTGTAAATACTTTTAGACTTTAGAGGAAAAGTGTCATTAAATTGCGTGTTTAATAATGAAAAAAATTCGGCATAGAACTCATTCGGGTCTTCTATGTTATTAAAGCAATGAGCACCTAGTTTACGAGCCAAAGTATTATTAAGTTTCTCCATATTTTTATCTGTAATTGGTCTAAATTTTATTTGAATTTTTTGTAAAGGTATGTAGGTGCAAAACGTTATTGTTTGTCCGCTGTGATCAGACGGCAACTTATTTACAATTTCTTTATGTAAGTAATCACAATTACAAAATACATTGTCTATACAAGTTGCAGTAGAAGCTGTCACACGGGTTGGTTCAATAAAAACATTTGACAAATTAAATGATTTAAAAAGACTCAATAACCTTATACTATTCGAGTTTGTTTCTAATAAGTTAATATTAAAGTCACCACATACAATGATTGATTTACTACTAGTACTAACTTTTTTTAACACATCTTCCATTACAGTATCAAACACTGATAGATTCTGGTAACTTGGAGGTCGGTAGACGCATACCACAACATGCTTATCAAGCTCAACACAGGACAATTCAATGGTGTGTTCAACCGACAGTTTAACAATATCCTTTCTATCTTTAGATTTAATTGAAGTTTTAATTAGAATTAATGACCCACCATGTATCATGCGTTGTCGGCTGAAATGGCTACCTACATAATAATTTTCATAATTTATGGAACTTACTTGGTGGTCTTTTAACCAATGTTCCGTTAGGCAAACTACATCAAACTTAGTTTTTTCTAAAAACAATTCTATCTCCAATAATTTGGAAGAGCAACCTTGAATGTTCTGATTAAATAATTTTAATGTGAATTGCCCTCCCTTAGGTTTTTTACAATTAATTAAGTTGCCAGAAGATACCTTGTTATTATTCACTAATAATAAAAGTTCGTTAATTGAAGGGGTAACTTCTGTTGTCTTGCTGTTTAGTTTAAATTATTATCTGGAGTGAACTCCACATGTACAATTGAGGAGTCTAAAATGCCTGTATGAGTTCTATCAGGAAGAGAATACTCTATCTGACTGGTAGTGGCCTCCAAGAAGGTTGACATTATAGGTGGGTTCTCCTTCGTACAACAAAAGGAATCACAATAATTAGTCACTATGTTGTTAGTGCAACTAGACAACACAAGCTCGTCACTTATCCTAATATTTGTTATATTAGCTATAACCTCGTTAATATTATATGCTATCAACATAGCAATCATATGCCTATATTTACCTGACAGGGATAAAGTTCCCTGAGTTAATTTAAAACCACTAACAAACTTATTAGTGTCAAAATACAATAATTTGTCACTATGACAACATGTCAACAAGTGAATAGTATTATTCAACTTTAAAATGTTATTATTTTGTTCATCTGAAAAAGTTTCAGAGTAAGGAAAAGCACATAACATCAGCTTTCCTATGTTTAGCTTTAATAAGGAGTCAACACCATCCACTATGTCTTTTTTGGTAATACCAGAACTATTACCTAGCAGTAGAACCATTGAATAATAATTATCTAGATTACAATGCATAATTCTATTGATCATTTGTTTAAAACTAATATTGTGGTAACTATGATTGGTAAAACTGTGGCTTAGGTAGTTGTGTAGTATTTTTCCAAAGCCTGAACCCAATTCATCACAAAATAAAATAGTTTGATTTTTCAGTATATGGGTTTCCGCTGGAAGAGCCAAAGTCGGTGGAGACATGTCAAGTTGGGGTTGGGGAGGTGGTGGAAAATTGACACAGCTGCATGAGA
The DNA here is from genome assembly GCA_947386135.1 of Melanchra persicariae. Taxonomy (NCBI): domain Eukaryota; kingdom Metazoa; phylum Arthropoda; class Insecta; order Lepidoptera; family Noctuidae; genus Melanchra; species Melanchra persicariae. The sequence continues at coordinate 34,787,351 of OX376643.1, forward strand.
GGCTATTTGTCAGAGACTCATACCTTTCAGCATTGTACTTCACCAAGTCCAGTAGCTTCCCCGCCTCAAACAATCGCTCACTTAGTTGTTGTTGTGAAGTCTCATACTTTTCATATATGCTTTTCAGTAAATACTCCTTGTATAATAAATCATTTTGGAGACACTGAGTTTCTGTATTATAATTTTCCCTACATCTATCTAGCTCTTCAGTACAAGTATGCAATCTATTTGAGAGACTGACTCGGTCTTTTCGCAGTAATATTTAATTTTAGGAGATTTTGTTTTCTTATTGCTCTCCGAGACCGTTTGATTATTTTCTTAATTTTAATATATTTCTTCAATTTATTGTGACTCATAACTATAGGACATAATGGTATGGTATCGTCACCCGTCAAATCTATAGTAATGGCTGGCTCACACACTGATTGTGACTGAAAACCTACCAACTCATCAAATAAAGTATTGGTGTTCACAAGCTGTTTACTGACCTTCTCAGCTTCTGCGTTAGATAGTGCCTTATGGGCATCACACAATTCTTGTTCCTGTTCAGAAACACGGTTCAAAGTCAGTTCAAACGTGTCACTGCACTTTTGAAATGTTGACACTTGATGTTGGAGTTGAGTGTGTTGGTCGGCTAAGTCCATGTGCTGAATGTGTAGCTCAGCCAGCTCATTCTTGAGGCAGGTATTTTTCTGAACCACATTTTGAATTTCCACCTCGCCTTCTGCAATTTCCTGGAGCAGCTTTTGGTTTAGCGCTTTAGCATCTTTTAGTTCCTTCAAGGAAGCTCTTAGTTTTGCTTCCAGTTCCTTGATTGTGGTGCTGCGGGTCATCATATTGTTTGATTAACTGGAATGTGTATAGTTATACAGTTAATAACAGTAAATGAAAAAAAAAAAATAATAATAGTTATTATATTACAGTTAAAATTAATAGTACCAAACATATATTTCGTTTAGTAGTGTTTTTGTGCAGTAAAATATGTAGTGTTTGTTGTCTGGGCGAATGTTTCCGTCATCAATTCTGCTTCCACCAGTTGTCAAGCAAAAAGAGACATAAACCGTGCCAGTGTGTGATGGACGTTGCTCAGAGGCCTGAGCAGTATTTCGTGATGTTTTGTAGTCTGTAAATATTGTCTACATTAACATAATTAAACAAAATACTCCCCGGGATCGTTGATCTTTTTAAATCCGTCACCGTCGTTGGGTTGGTTTGACTGTTTGACAGCTGGTTTTAATTATGTATAGTTATTTCGGAAGTGATTGGAGCAAAAAAACACTGTACAATTACTTGCAATTGTTATCACTACGTCGTTTTAACTATTATAAACTAATTTAACTTAATTAAAACACTTTTTATGAATTTTTCGAAATAAATAATTTTAGAGACCGTTTTTTGACGACCGGCTACCAGTGTTGCCAGCGCTCTTTTTCTTTCTCTTTTACTTTCCAGATCTGCATTGATTTCATCCACTGCCTCTTTTATATCTGCTGGCTTAAAAGAAATGTATAGCTGAATGTCATCTGCATACATATGATACTTGCAATGATGGAAGGATTTAAAAATATTTGCACTGTAAAGGATGTATAAAAGGGGCCCCAAAATTGATCCCTGGGGCACACCACGTGACACGTGACGAGGAGAGGAAGACTTAGTTGATCCATCGTCCCCCTGGACTTCCACGAGCTGTGACCTGTTTTGTAAGTAGCTAGCGAACCACTCTATTGTTTCCGTAGTAAAACCATAGTAGGCTAACTTGGAAAGTAACAGAGTGGTGTTAATTGCATCGAAGGCACGTGAAAAATCAAGGAGTGCAAGGATTGTTCCCTCCCCCCTATCCCTCGCTTCTAGGATATTTCCCACTACATCGGAAAGAGCTGTGGCTGTCCCACGACCTTTCCTAAAACCGGACTGAAAGTCGGGGAGCATGTTGTTAGCCTCCAGATACTCCATCAATTGGATGTAAACAACCCTCTCTAAAACATTAGACAGACAAGGCAGAATGCTTACTGGGCGTAGATCTTTAAAAGTACTTGGATTGCTGACTTTCGGTAATGGACGCACTATAGCACATTTCCATAAGTGAGGGAAAGTCTTAGTATTAATTGACGTATTTACTATAGTGGTGATGGCCTGGAGGGTGCTTGGTAAAGTGAGCATTATCATATCAAGACTCAAGCCATCTCTTCCCTTAGCATTTGACTCCAAGCTCTTCATAATTTTAGCAACTTCAACCTCGTTAACATTTCGTAGCTTGAAATGTGCATCCCCAAATCTGTTAGAGTCAAAATATAACTGCTGTGATTTGGACACAGTATTCTGACCGGGCACACTAAGAAATGCTCTGTTAATCTCATCTGGGTCATTAAATTGTCCGGGGAGCATGCCATCACTATGTTCAGACAGAACATCGGACTTGAGATTCTTCCAAAGCTTTTTTGGGTTTTTCAACTGACTATTAATGTGCCCGTCAAAGTACACCTTCTTTTCCTGTATCAGAGCAGCACAAGCCTGTCTTTTTAAATCCAAATAATATTTTTTTGTAGAGTCTTGTTTGTCCTTATTATACCTATTTTTTGCTTCGTCTCTTAACTTAAACATTAATTTAATATTATCTGTTATCCAAGGCGTGGGATGGTCTCTGACTATCCTACTTTTTAAGGGTGCATGTAAATCAAATAATTGGGTAGTAAGGAAGTTAAAATAATCCACCATGCTGTCCACATCTGGCAGTGAGCTAATATCCCTCCATGGCATTGTTTCCAAATCAGCTGTGAAGTAGTCCTCCAGAATATCCCTTAGTGGTCGATATGTCACCAACCTAGGTTTAATCTTTACCTTTTTAACTACAGCATCACATACAATAAACGAGTGATGGCCAAGTTCACTGGTATGACTAACCCGCACATTACGCACTCCCACGTCAGTACAGATGACATCTATCAGGGTACTACTATCTCCTATAAAATGCGTAGGCGACTCAACCACCTGAATCAGGCTAGTGTCATTTAGGAATTCCATTAAATCCTTCGTTTTTGCACTATCTGTGTCCAATACATTAACATTGAAATCCCCCAACACCACTAAATGATCGTACGGTGCCAATGCGCTGATACTGTCAGTCAACCCATCCAAAAATGTTGACAGTTCAAACCAGGGCGGCCTATACGCAGTGCCTATCAAATGTATATCAGAACGTTCGGCCAGTCGAGATAGGGAGCTGGCTGCTACTCCAGTTTTTAGTGACGATTATGTGACGCATAAAGATGCCAGCCAAAGAATTTGTGACGGAACAGTTCGAAAGTTAGAAGCATTTGTTTATGGCCGAACGACCTGATATCAGAACGTTCGGCCAACCTGAATCTCCATAACTGAGGACCTTAGAGAAACTGTTACTGAATAAAGATTTAGTGACGATTTGGTGACAAACAACCACTGCTTTACTTTTACTCGTAATGCCACCGGTTAAAAGTAAAATTAATTTTAGTTCCTGGAACATCAGGACGTTCGGCCAACGTAATCTCCATAACTGAGGACCTGAGAGTAACCGTTAATGAATAAAGATTTAGTGACGAGACTGAAACGAATTTTTATTGCTTTATTTTTTTTTGTGACGGCCCCTTTAATTAGTAAAATGAATATTTAACATGTAACCTCAAAACATTGGGATTATCGATTCCTCCACAAGGAAGAAGCCCAGAGAAATCGTTAATCAATAAAGATTTAGTGACGACACTGAAACAAACTTTTATTGTTTTATTTTTTTTTTGTGACGGCCCGTTTAAATAGTAAATTGAATATTTAACATATAACCTCAAAACATTGGGATTATCGATTTCTCCACAACGAAGAAGCCTAGAAGACTCGTAAAACCCCTGATGTGTTATAAGTTTTCAGTGCAATCGTGTCAGTATTTTTGTTGATTCAAGATTCATATATAAAAATGCACTATGGCGGATGGCGACTGAAATAGGGTGACCATGTATTCCAACGAAACAAGTATTTATCGTATTTACCTACTAAATGAAGCAAAACACGTTGAAATAAGGTGACGATGTAGGTATTGCAAAAAAATAAATAGATAGTTACGCGGAAGGAAGAATATGAGAAGGAGTGCAGACAACTAATATTTTATATAATATGCATTAGAAATAACTTGTTATAAAAAAAACATTACCCACACCACCATGCGTTATGATAGTATAGTATAGTACCAAGGGATCTCTGCACCTGCGTGGAATGCTTTCCTTCCCCCGCAACTTTCTCGCGGCGCCTTGTTGTCTCTCGCCCGCCAGTCATGTCACTGGTGTGACGTCATCGAGATCAGGTGCAGAGATCCTTTGGTACTATAATAGAACCAGACAGGACTATCGAAAATGGGTAGCTTAAGTTCTGGCTGACCTTACCGGAAAGTAAGCCGTAATGTTGTCGATTAGTATTTTTAAGAGTTCATTTGGTGTAGTTATTGTATAATCTTACTATGATTTATCTTTAGAACTGTAATTTAATTGTAAAATGTGTAATCTAGTTTATCAAACTAATAATAATATTGTCGGGCCACCGAAAGAAATCCTATTTGACAAGTTTCAAGTCAATCACCTAGCAATAAACTATATAATAAAGAATTTTTTCATTTGTGTACCTACCTATTTATTTAAGTATATTTATATTGTACTTAGTCAAATTTCTCAATCTCCGATGTCAGTCACCTTTCCACTTTCGTTTGCTTTTAGCCAAAATAGACTCGACTAATATGACAAAAACTTCACAAGTGGACACTGGTATGCAGGCATCGGCTCAACGTTGCTTGTACCTATATAATTTAATATTACGACGTGTTTTGCTTCATTGTTTCGGTAATTAAGTACTCGATAAATACTTGTTTCATTGGAATACATGGTCACCTTATTTCAGTCGCCATCCGCCATAGTGCAATTTTATACATTAATCTTGAATCAACAAAAATATTGACACCATTGCACTGACAACCTATAACACATCAGGGATTTTACGAGTCTTCTAGGCTTCTTCGTTGTGGAGGAATCGATAATCCCAATATTTTGAGGTTATATGTTAAATTTTCATTTTACTATTTAAAGGGGCCGTCACAGAAAAAAAATAAAACAATAAAAGTTCGTTTCAGTCTCGTCACTAAATCTTTATTGATTAACGGTTTCTCTGGGCTTCTTCCTTGTAGACGAATCGATAATCCCAATGTTTTGAGGTTATATGTTAAATATTCAATTTACTATTTAAACGGGCCGTCACAAAAAAAAATAAAACAATAAAAGTTTGTTTCAGTGTCGTCACTAAATCTTTATTGATTAACGGTTTCTCTGGGCTTCTTCCTTGTGGAGGAATCGATAATCCCAATTTTTTGAGGTTATATGTTAAATATTCATTTTACTAATTAAAGGGGCCGTCACAAAAAAAAATAAAGCAATAAAAATTCGTTTCAGTCTCGTCACTAAATCTTTATTCATTAACGGTTTCTCTCAGGTCCTCAGTTATGGAGATTACGTTGGCCGAACGTCCTGATGTTCCAGGAACTAAAATTAATTTTACTTTTAACCGGTGGCATTACGAGTAAAAGTAAAGCAGTGGTTGTTTGTCACCAAATCGTCACTAAATCTTTATTCAGTAACAGTTTCTCTAAGGTCCTCAGTTATGGAGATTCAGGTTGGCCGAACGTTCTGATATCAGGTCGTTCGGCCATAAACAAATGCTTCTAACTTTCGAACTGTTCCGTCACAAATTCTTTGGCTGGCATCTTTATGCGTCACATAATCGTCACTAAAAACTGGAGTAGCAGCCAGCTCCCTATCTCGACTGGCCGAACGTTCTGATATACATCCTATCAATAACTTTTTGCCATTGATTGTTAGGTTTAACCACATCTGTTCCACACCGGAATGTTCTGAATGTGGTCGTACGCGCGCCCTTACTCCCGTTTTAATATAAAAAGCTACACCCCCACCTCGCCCCACGCGCATAGTCGCAGGGCGTGGCACATGCTTCAGCCTATATCCCGGAACCTTAGGCGCGCGGCCTTCCTCTCCAGGTCTCAGCCACGTCTCGTTAATTGCCATTATATCTACTGAATGTTGTGACATGGCAATCAGGAACTCATCCTGGTTAGTTGCCAGTGAGCCTGCATTAAACAAACCAAACTTCAATAAGTTTGACTTAGGCATCTAATGTTGTGTGAAAGAATTGTATATAAGTATAATATAGAAATAGAACTGTGTTGGTATAATAATAATATATGTGTTTGAAATTTATATAGATATTTTTTTTAGATGTTCCTAGTGTTTGTAAATAAAGTTTTTTTCGTGTTATTACAATAAAGTACTCACTTTCATATTCCCACCTCCCCATATCATGACAGATACGACGCACAAACTCGTTAAACATGAAACTTATAGTAATAGAGCTACCATGATATACTAAAATAAAATTAACAACACTACACAAAGGGTTATTTATTCGTGTCTGAGTATGGTCCAATAAACTTCCCAATATCTTCCTCAGATGCAATCCTGTGAGTGGGGTCACCGGGCTTGTTCCGGACCAAGTTGCGACCCCGCTTCGACCAAACGAAGCGCCAGCCGTGAACCACTGCAGCAGCCCTTGTTTGGCGAAATAACTGCTGGTTCAGCTTGGTCAACCTCTCGTTGATATAGAAGCGAACAGGCTTCCCCGAGAGACCAAGATTCTCCGTCGTAGCGCCACGCCGCACTCGGGCGCCTTTTAACAGGGCGTCACGCTGGTCACGGCGAGCTAGGCGCACCATGATAGGACGAGGGTGCGGCTCCGCTGACGCAGTAGGGCTGGTCGCTTTTATGTATCTGCCCCCCGCTCGCTCCGCGCTCACTACATCGCGATCATCCAATGAGACTCCTAGTTTCGTGGCAATTAGCTGGAGGAGATGTGTGGGGTTTTCCCCTTGAGCTTCAGGCACGTTTGCTATGACCAAGTCGTTTGCCATCAGCTCCTGATCCCTGTCATTTAGGTCCCGCTTGAGCTGCTCCACTACGCTCTCCATCACTCCCGAATCCGCTGACTCAGCACAACCCTCACACTTATGTTTTTCGAGCACTTCCAGCCTAGACTCTATTCCATCCATACGAGTGCGGCACGAGTCGTTGGACGCCTTTAATTCAGCTACGTCTTTCCTAAGCCCCAAGACCTCAAAACGCAAGGTGCGTAATTCTTCTACCACCAATTTCAACGCAGATCCCACGTCCTGCGGGAACTCAGGAAGCGACGCAACTAGTGCCGGAGGCGTCGGCGGGTGTACCAGTTGTGTCATACCCGCAGGGGTCACAGGCGCGGACGACGTCATCGGTGGCGGCGTTGACAAGGGCACGACTGCCGGCTCCTCATTTTGCAGCTCAGCTACTAACCCACGCACAGGTGTCTCGGCCTTATTGTCCCTGCGGACATTTTTCCGGCACTCGGGGCATTGCCCGATGGTGGCTGTGGGTCCTTTCGCTGGGAGGCCCACACAGGTTCGGTGATATACGCCGCCACATTTCGTGCACTTGGTCGTGTCTATTGTCGCCACAAACTTGCCGCATCCACCACACTTTGCTGGCATTGTTTTGGTTGGGATTGATGCAGTTCAATGAACTTTTGATCAACAAACCTTTGACTGATTGACGCTGTCAAAGTAGACGTTGACAGGTATGGAACCGACAGGTGTTGACAGCTGTCACTTCAAAATTATTTAAAATACTTGTGGGTAGATAAATAATGTCTAGTGATGATTTGGTACTTATTTACACCAGATTAACGCACTTTAAGAACAATCTCAGGATTTCTCCACACTTTATGTCATGTAATATGTTACTACACACTCTATTAAAAACTTTTCAATCACTATATCGTCGTATTTTTATTTTTTCGCCGTAATAAATCAGACACCGATCCCACCAGTACGAACGTCAAAACGTCACTCAACATATGTCAACCGTGCCGTCCTTCACAATAAATCTCCGGTAGTTTTTCGTCATGATAACTTCGTCCATAATTGCACAGACAAAACCTTCGGTTTCCCCAAAGAGGTCACCAAAACGTAGCCAGGCTACGGACGCTAACTGATCCACATCGGGCCCGTGCAGGGCCCGGAAAAAGCGTCCGTGAAGTTCCTTGCTCTGCCATACCGCCCTGCGATCGTTAGTGTCAAGCACCGCAGGTTTGCGCCAGTTCTCATTTGCCAAGGAGAGCGGGGTGAGTCCCTTGTCCACCGCCACTACATCTCGATGCATACCCACGTCGACAGCTAGGAAATATTCCCTGAGACTGCATATCTCGCGATTGTGGAGAGTCTTAGCATTTAAAAAGCCTCGACCTCCACACTTTCGCGGGATATACAGTCTCATTACCGACGACCGTGGGTGATGCATTCGATGTGCAGTTAGCAGTGTACGGACCCTTCTATCCAGGGCGTCAAGTTCCGTTTGAGTCCATTTGAGTACGCCGAAAGAGTACATCAATACCGGCATGACCCATCCGTTGAAAGCGCGCACCTTGTTTCCGCCCGATAGAAGGCTGTTGAAGACCTTCTTCAGGCGACCAAAGAAGCGCTCCTTCAACGAATGCTTCATGTCAGTAACACTGATGCCTAACTCTTCCGACATACCCAAATACTTGTAAGTTTCGGTTGGAGAGAGGGATCTCAGGTTTATGAAATCCGAGAGTTGACATCCCACGGATTCCATAATCTCTCCACGCTTTACATGCATGACCGCACATTTGTCCACACCAAACTCCATCCTGATGGCACTACTGAAAGTTTCAGTTACCTTCAGTAGCTCCATCAGTTGCAGATTATTGGGGGCAAAGAGTTTCAGATCATCCATGTAAAGGAGGTGAGATATAACCTGACCACCTCTCTTCAACCGATAGCCTAGTCCTGAATTCTCCAGCAATGTGCTGAGAGGATTCAAGGCTAGGCAAAACCAAAGCGGACTCAAACTATCGCCCTGAAAAATACCCCGCTCGATCCTTACCGGTTCGCTATTCCTTTGGATATTTCGACATCCTGGATAGCGAAGGACTGTCTTCCACTGCCCCATACACGACGTCAGGAAGGTGCGTAGCGTTGCATCAATTTTATACAATTCTAGCACCCTCATGAGCCATGTATGAGGCACCGAGTCATAGGCCTTCTTATAGTCTATCCAACATGTCGACAGATCCTTTCGGGAACGTCGAACCTGTTGGCTAATGGCCGTATCAATGAGGAGTAGCTCCTTAGTACCGCGGGACCCATTCCTACACCCATTTTGAGAGGCAGACATGATGTTATTGCTGCTTATGTGATTATTAATTTTAGCTCTCAAAATGGATGCAAGAACTTTATAGACCGTTGGCAAACATGTTATCGGTCTATAGTTTTTGGGTTCCGCGGTGCTACCAGATTTATGGAGCAGGTGGGTATCTCCTGTCAAAAGGAATTCGGGCAGCGAGCCAGACTCCAAGGCAGTTTGGAACCGAGATGCCAAACAAGCATGCGACCTTTGTAACCACTTAATCCAAAAGTTGTGCAGTCCGTCCGGCCCTGGAGACTTCCAGTTAGGCAGCGGACGGACTGCACGGGCTACATCTTGGGGGCTGATTGTAATTGCCCCCATTTCTGGTATTGGGTCGCATGCTCGTTCGACCTCTCGCATCCAATCTCCTTCGGTGTGACCGACAGGCACTGACCAGATGTTGCGCCAAAATGAATACATGGTTTCATCATCCGGCAGGCGCGTGTCAGTCACACCTTGTTCCGGTCGCTCCCAAGCCCTATATACCCACCTTTCATTACTTCGGAATGTGCGATTCTGGGTGTATCGCTCCACTCGCCGCCTATACCTACGAATACGGTTTGCCCATGCATACACCTTCTGCTTCAGGAAGTCGATGCGCTCTGTGACACAGGACATATAGTCTTGGGGACTGATATCAGTCCCCGAAAACGCCCGTCTCACAAAGCGCATCACTCTAGGGCGAGTGTTGCCCTCCCTGAAGCAGATCAGTTTGCCGATTAACGCTCTGGCCCCACCGATGCGACGCTCGATCCTGCACTGCCAGGCCGGTACGGCTGGTTTTGGTCGTGTATCTCTGTCATTAGTTATTTTGACGTGAGCTACACGACATGCCGCAGCAGCCGCGCAGTACAACATCGAGTGTGCATCAGTGAGGTCTTCGCAGTTATCAAAATAATTTGACAACTGCGAATCCAGAGCTGCCACCAGCGCCCTGTTTTTGTTATGCATGGGCAAACGAGGTGTTCACGTTGAAATTCTAAATAGACTTATTAAACTGTAGTTATAACAGCTACCGTGTGAGTTTGAAGGACATAGCAGCACAAACACCGATTGGAGACAGACCAGTGTCGCTCCGTATACAAATGTTGTAAATATAAACCAAGATTTTACTGTTTACTAACTTCAACAACAAAGGGGTGAGTTGCATTGTTTTCTAGGCATTAAATGCGCTTGGTCATGGAACCCTAGTTAGTTTTACTTATAAGGTGTTAACATTGTTCTAGCCTACCGTCACGCCCTTTGATTGTTGGTGACCTGTGAAGGCTTCAACGTGCGCAAGTCACCGTATGTACAAATTTCTATATTACCATATCCATCATTGCCACCACACTCTTGGTGAGGACTCGCGCTAGCCGACCGAGCCTAGGATTGGAAGGGTTCCCTGCGCCTAAAGCCTTGCCTCAAACCCTCCTGGCGCCCTCTTAGTTTAAGTTAGCATTTAAGTATTTATAAGGTTTTGTTGTTAGGCATTGTGTGTACCTATCATTGAGAGATGTATTGATTAAAAGTGTCAACTCTAAACTGTTTCTCTGTTTACCACCGTCATGAACCGTAACAAGGTATAATATTCATTGGCTAAGCTTCACTCACACAATAATAAAATTATACAAGAACGTATAATTTAAATTAAATACGGTACGCACGAAAATTGTAGGTAACATAAAACCCGGCAAAGTTAAGTATTTTTTGTAAGCTTATAGTATGTGTGCATAACTATGTAATAAATAAAGTTTGAATAAAACAATTGGTTATTAGCTTTCATACGTTTCTGCGCGGGTCACCTGTTTTTATTACCATTCTATTATTTCGATTCCATTCAAGTATTCAACCTGCTACGCTATTTTGTATCGGATAGTTAAGATACTCTCGTTCTACACCACGACGCGCATACGCACACACGCTCACGACGCACTGCAGCACGAAACATTACAAGTAAGAACGGACAAAAAGCTATTTATCTCTTTCATACGTTTCTCGCTGTTTCTGCTCATAACGCGCTCAAGGGCAAAGTGTGGTAACTTGATGCGCTGGCGACTGTACATAACTTATACAGGGCATAATTACTTTAATTATAATTGATTACAGCAGGTTTTGCCAGTTGCGCGAGTGCCTATATATACAAAGACAACATATACTAGTCTACTTACGACCAACTGCTTTGCAGTTTGGCAGATTTTTATGTTAAAACAAGTTCGGTTAAATATTAAATAATAACTGCTAAAGGAGATTGACACGGAGCAGGTCCCTTTTGTGGTATCGTGTGCCTGATTGGAATAATAACCTAAAAATATTATTTAGTTTTTTGTGTACAGAGTATTTTTTATACAATTTTTTTCACCCTGGGAAAAAAGTTAAAGTTAATTAATAGATAAACATTACGTCGACATCCGTTGGATTCAGTGTAGTCTGTGGTTTGATTGCTATACAAAAAAAAAGTTGCCAGGTATCAAAGAATTAAATAATAATGATGACGTCTTTTAATCAATTGAGTAATCGATATCACAATAAAACGATAGTTAAATAATACAAAAACAATTATTTTAATTATATTATATAACCTATTGGCAGTTTACATCTTAACATTTAGATTTAGATCTAAACATTTGACCACTTCAACGCTACTGTGCAGCTGTGTTAGCATTTTGTTTTCACGACGATAAGGTAGAATGATGTTATCCTTTTCCTTTTTATACGTATTATTGTACCATGTAATTATCTATAATGAACAAATATAGGTGTACGCTAAATATTAGTTTATGTAAAGTATTCTTGATGAAAAAAACGATTGTATTAACAGTGCTCATAATCGATGCGAATAAAACCGATGGAACAATGACAAGTATAGGTTGCATAAATTCATAATAAGCCTACATTGATAAATAATAATGTTCACAAAAGCAATAAACACAAACATAATAGCCATATTTATTTAGAAAACGAATTACAAAATATTTTTTATCGATTGATCGGTAACGATTTATTAATCGATTTTTAAAAATAGATCTGGCAACATTTACTTGCGCATGTCACAGCACAACACAGACTTTGTTCTGTGGACTGTGGTTCGTTACGTGCTGCGGTTACGAGCGTGATTGCTTTGTTTAGATACGTTGAGTTTTGAATTCCGTAATCTTTAACTTAGTTATTATTACGATACGTGCTTTTTCTGCTACTACCGAGTTGAGCTAATAAGTTCTTCGAGTGCATTACGTTTTCTGAGGTATTTGACTCTTCTTAGTGCTGTTTTTGTGAGATATTTGACTCTTAGTGCTATCCTTGGTGAGATATTGGACTCCCGAACCGATATTGTGAGAGCCATGTCTACCCCAATAAGAAGTCGGACACAGCGTCTGCGTTCCCGACGCTGTATTAACTGTTCGATTTTATTATCACCTAATTTACGCCGGTATACAGTTGAGGAGTTGAACGAGCAAATGACAGTTCTTTTACGAACCTGGACAATGCCTACACCAGTAAGTCTTGTTATTTTTCGTGTGCTTAAACAATTATTGTGGACTTTAATAACTGCTTTGTGCAAATTCAAAATTACATTTCCAAGTCAAAACACTTCATGTCCTTTTTGAGTTTCTTTTAGGTAAATACAATTTTTGCATGTCGTTTTCAGTCAAAATGTAATTCAAAAGACACACCGATATATCAAATTAACACAACATGCTAAAAGATATTTTTTAAATACCTAATTATTTCATCATTGAAAGTAACACTTAAGTAAATGGACTATACAACTGCCTGCCTACAATACATACAAACATTAAATGTCAATAAAACAGTTATAAATATTGAAAAGTAATGATTTTATAATCTTTTTCAGGTAGCGTTGGTTAATGTTATTTGCTGTTGCAAGAACATATTTTGTCAAATATAACTGGATCCCACGAGGATATGTCACCTGCATATGGCCACTTGAATGTTTGTTACGGATGTGGTATCTCTATTGCAAGTCGGAGAACCCATAGAGTTGAGTTAGACTGCCCACAACGGAGCATGATTTTAAGATGGACTCCAGCACACCTGGTCAGTATATTTTGTAATAACAACATAACATCACGCTTATAATCTCCGAAGGGTTAGGCAGAGGTGTACCTAATAGTACACCCACATTTTGCCAGTTAAGTTCCATGTAATAGGGGGCGAGCCTATTGTTATCAACCATGCACAAATCCAGACTCCGTGGCTTGAGAAATTCCTAATGGAAAAATCCAGTAACACTGCCCGACCCAGAAATCGAACCCGGGACCACCGCTGGACCGGGTACCGGGGCTGAGCATGAGCTCAGCAGTCGCGCTCACAACGACAACGGCTAAGGAGATATTTTTTTTTAGATAGATTTTCTAATACATTATAGAAAATCTGTTTTTCTGTTTCTTTGTTCTTATGGATAGCCTTTTTAAAAGCTTTTATTTAACTTGACTTGTTATTCACATTTTTGCAATAACATTATAGTAATCACTTGCCGAACTTCTTCTATACAAAGTCTCAGTTTGGTGTATATTCTGACATTCACTAATATCAACTGTATTTCATTTTAGGCTACACATTTAGAAAGAGTGTGCATTCCTTGCTGGTTAGCAGCAACTTGGGAAACACGACGGTTGGAGGTTCAAGATACAAACAGACCGGACAGTGTCATGGATGCAGCTTCACCTTCTTTAGAAGATACTGGGATACCTGAAGCACCTCCAATGCGTTCTACACACCAATCACAACAAGTACCACAACAACAATCTAAAGTTAATTCACAAAAGTATAAACGAGTTGCTGCAGCTTCTCGTCATTGCATGTTTGTAGGATGTGAAAATAGTGAACGTCTTTTAGTGCCTATGACTATCAAGGAATTGTTGTTATTGCAGTATAATATATATATATACCCTTAAATGCTAGAATCTGCCATCACCACTTAAATAGTAATCAGTGGGATGAACTGAATGCCACTTTAAATGACTTTACTGGCTTTCAAGTTGATGATATATTTTACATCCTGGAAAGAGCTTCCCAAAGGACTTTAGATTTTAATAATATTGCAGATTCACATTTACGCCATTATTGGCTGGGACTGACAGAAGTGCAATTTAATGAACTATTAAATAGCATTCCGTCATTAAATAATAAGGTTACAAAGCCTAGCCTTGCATTAAGCATATTTTTCGTAAAGCTTAGGACAGGGGACAGCAACCAAAGACTCGCAACTCTTTTTCAATTGCCACGATCTACATTAGAGAAAAAAATGAAGATTGTTCGAGAATGTTTAAAAGAACATTTTGTACCAATGCATTTGGGACTTAATCATACAAGTATACAAAATGTGGCCTCACGTAACCGGACTATTCCTGAAGGTCTATTTGGAAATAGTAGCATGACTTCAGATACTAAACCTGCCATTGTCATATGTGATGGTACATATGTTTATGTACAGAGTTGTAGTAACTACAAATACCAGAAACAGACATATAGTCTCCATAAATATGCCAATTTGGTTAAACCATTTTTAATCACATGTTGTGATGGATATATTTTAGATTGCATTGGACCTTATGAAGCAACAAAAAATGACTCAACAATCATGAGTGATCTATTTAGTAATGAAAGTGGTCCAATGCGGTCATTTTTTAGACAGGGGGACGTATTTATATTGGACAGGGGATTTAGATATGTGATCCCTGAATTGGAAAGCTATAATTATAAAACATACATGCCCGAGTCATTATTAGAAAATGAATTTCAATTGACAACTGGCCAAGCGAATAGATCCAGATGTGTGACTATGTGTAGATGGGTAGTCGAAGTAGTAAATGGTCAGGTTAAAAGAGACTACAAACTCTTTCGACAAGAATATTTTAACAGAGCATCAACACACCTTATGGATGATTTTAAAATAGCTTGTGCTCTTTTGAATAAATTCTACCCAAAAATAGAAGACAGGCCTGATGCTGTGGAGTACTTACGTATTGCTCAGGCGAGATTAAATACTAGGAATTATTTAGGGGAATTTATTCAAAGGGAAAACATCAATAGGAGACGTACGGTTTTCCAAAACATAGACAGCAGTGCTCCTCATTTAGACCATTTTCCTAGATTAAGTTTAGATGATTTAAGAAGATTTGCATTGGGATCCTACCAATTAAAACAGGCGCGATCATATTATGGGGAGCACATAAGAAGTAATGGTACTTATAACATTGAAGTAAGCAATGATATTTTGGAAGAGGATTTGCCCTTAATATTGGGTCAAAATAATTATTTAATAAGGGCTAGAATTAAGTCCCGCGATGTGAGCAATAAAACTTATTACTCTTATTTATTGTTAAGTAAAGATGAAAATCGGGCAAATACTTTAGATAGTATCATTGCTTACTATTGTAACTGTCTAGTTGGTAACCGTACAGTAGGGTGTTGTGCTCATACTATGACAGTATTGTGGTATCTGAGCTGGGGCCACTTCAACAATGTAAGTGCTCCAGCTCAATTCTTGGACGACATATTTTATGAGGAATAAAATGGTTTATTCATGTTTTGATTTGTTTTATTTCCTTTGATACTTAGACATGAACTACCTATCAATAACGTTAATTATGAAAATCCAGTGGTGAAGACAGTGGTGTTAACTAATAATACATTTTTTATCATATTTAAATGTCAATTCTACACTATCTATGAGTCTTTTTACTGTGCTGCTATCATATGTACTACATTAAGTAATAGAGACATAATCACATAGTGATGTATAGGATAGTTAGTAGAAGTAGGTTAGGTACTTCATCTAAATAGAATATGGAGGAAATGTCAACGTCAATTTCTAATTATAACCTAGATTTTTACAACATAAAAACTATGATATCTCTTGACCCAGGGTGAATAAATGAAAAATGGTTTCTGATTATGAAAATACTATGTTTATACTATTATTTAAAATAAAAATCATCTGGGCACAACAATTTTCCACTGGGACCCAGCTTTCCTTACAAGTCGGGCAATCTCCTTTGTCGCAAAATTTCCTATCTACCCAAGGGTAGTTGTCATGTTGATATTCTGCCATAAAAAAATACCGCCCCTTAAAACGAACAATATACAACATGACAACGCCCAGAAATTGGACAGAAAATATTACTGTATATAAAAATAAATAAAATACTATTACATTCTGATGTAATAGATAAGTACCTGTTATAATTGTATGATATGAAAATTTCTTACGCTAAATTGAATAGCAAATAAGTCAATGTCCGACCTGATGTAAAGTGTTTGCCGCTGCCTAATTGCATCTGGTGCATTCCTGGAGCTTACCCTAACTACAACTTCTAATAATTAAAAATACGTATGCGAGTGGAATTTGAATTAAGGCATGTAGAAAAAAAACGTGTCGAATTTCTTCGAAACACGGTTTCCAGTGCAATCAATGCACTGGAAAAACAAAGCATCAGCTGTGGACGTCCTTCAGATGGTTTCTAAGCACTAACTGATTTGCAAACCTTGTGTTACAGACCTGGCAACCCCGGGGATACTCCTTCCAGCTGTTAATTTTCGTGTGAACATTGGTCCCAATTGTTTCTGGGTGCGTGTTGATGTAGTTAGCATTATGAGATTTTATATTGCAGACCGGACAGCATTCACTGAAAGGTGAAATCAGGAACTAATATTAGAGATTTTTAAGATTTTAAGACTGAAGATTTATAAAGCCTGTATTCTCTTTACCCTTTAACCGACAAGTTCCCAAAATTTCCTATCTACCCAATGGTAGTTGTCATGTTGATATTCTGCCATAAAAATACCGCCCCTTAAGACCAACAATATACAACATGACAACGCCCAGAAATTGGAAAGAAAATATTACTGTATGTAAAAGTAAAGCATACTGTGCCACAAAGGGCTCAGGGGTCCATGGGAGAGGTAGTTGTTCTGTAAAAAATTCCTATACATTTTTCCTAAGAGAGGTCAGGTAATACACGGCACTGTCTGTTCAACAAGGAAGCAACTGGACCTCATTAGACATGACATGAACGCGTAGCTAGACGCACGCAGTACTGTAAGAGCCTCTTTGTGCAACATCTGGCTGTTCATATCTCTTTTGGAAGTGGCTGGTATGAATTAGAATATTTGAATTCGGTAGAACGGTTTTTGTTTAAGCAGTCAGATGTTATTCGACTCTATGTACATCTATGTGTATGTTACTCGATTATAAGGAATGAATTTCCCTGCAAGTGCATTTCATGTAAAATACGTGCACTAAAAACTTTGTTACATGTGGAACAAACAACCGCCGAGGTATCCGACGAATGTGGACGGCAAGATTTAATAAATGAGGATGATAATACAGTTTTATATTCTAGCGTGGTGACGGATGTCCCACATATACTAATAAATGATGATGACCGTGATGATGACAACGATGAACAGAGCTGCCGGGAGAGTGACCTGGGCCACGAGCAAGGGGAATGCATCCTAATCCAGGAGGAGCCTGAGGAGCAGACAGAAGAGAACATGACGGATGAAGAAATTAAAGCCGGTGTGTTCATTCCTATTCCTAATTCAGATCTAATTCCAGAGAAACATGTTGATTTATTGACAGAACCAAGGTGTGAACTCAATGATCATTTGGAAAGCGTTGAAAGAGATCCCGAGCTTGTCGAGGTCCAAGCCGAAGAAGCTGTCATAATGGAGGACATTGGAGTCGAACGAGCTGTCTCATTACAAGCCGAGCTGAAGGTGACGGTCCCGTTAAAAACTAAACCTATGTCGTCTCGTATTCATAACGATAAAGCAAAGAAGGATAAGGCCGTGAAAACGAAGTAAAGCGTTAAAAAAAAAACTAGAGGCTTGATTTTACACGTTACGGTTAATAGGAGAGAACGTAATGACACACACACACACAAGAACCTGAATAGGCTCAAGTCTTTAAATGAATATCGCAAGATTTTTTTCCTTGCCCGTAATAAAATCTATAGAAGGGTGAGAAGAAAGATTAGAAAGAATTTTATACACACTTATACACCTAAAATGAAACCATTCAAATCAAATCATAAAAAAAATTCTATAAATGATTTGATCAAACGGTTGTCCATCACTAAATATAAAACTTGGAAATCTTTTAGAAAGAAATTTGTTACAACTTTATATAATTTTAAAAGTAGGAAGCGATTAATGTTGAGGATTTCGTAAACTGTCGAGTCATTTTCGTTTAAATATCATGTCCTCATTAGTATTGTTACATTATTATAGTTAGTTTAGGAAGATAAGCAGGACATGATAGTTATGTAATATTTTAAACATAACGACACACGAATGATTGTACTAGTATAGTTTTCATAGTTGTCATGATAGGAAAAGTCATGTCATATGACATCTGTCTTGATGTGTCTTGTAGTCAAGGGAGGTTTTGACTAGATTAATCTGATAGTGTTCATGCAAATAAGTTGAAACCATTTTATATTAGAATGTAGTTAAAACTTTTTAATTGTAAAACTTAAAACCTTAGGATTCCAGTTAGGAGTCTCGTAGAAATAAAATAAAATGTCGATGTAAATGTCAATATGTGTGGCGAATTGTGGACCATATAATTCCATAGAAGTCTTAACAAAGTGTTTCAGCAGATTTTTTGCATACTCATTGTACACAAAACAATATTCAGGATTTATCAATATAGTCATTGCAACAGTTAGGGAAAGAAAGTTACTAAAATGTGATAAATAACTTAACTTTAAAATTATTACCGGACCTGTGTATAAAAGAAATTTACGGAATTCAGTTGCTTTCTATCTTCTAACATCATTCAAAGAACGAGGTTTCCTGTTAAATTCTGACGGTATATTTCCAGCAAAAGAAACAAGGTCAGTGATGATTGAATTTAAAATTTGACGAGGCAATTTTAATGGTACTGGTCCAAACATCCACAAGTAAAGAAGAGTGCGCACAACTCGGAGACATAGAAGATGCATATAATCTAGTGGGAAACTGTTAATAAAATTTGTTTTTTTTTATTTATGAATGGGCTAGCTCTTGACCTTGATCACACCTGATGGAAAGTGATAGATGAGGTCCATGAAGATGCCTTGAGGCACTGGTACTCCCACGAGTCGACGAAACACAGCAGGCGGGCATTAGCCCTACCACGGGAAGGATTTTATTCCAGGGATTTCAGTTAATGGGCTACGTGAATTGTGGAAATCCTCATCATGCATCTCTATAAACTCTTGATGGGTTCTCGGGGGTGCATCAATTTCAGGGAATGTCATGCGATATTGCATATACAGGGTGTCAGGGTCATCGTAACGCAAACTTCCCGAAAAGGCTACACCTAATGCCACTAGCCAAATTGTGAAAGTCATTAATCTCGCTAATAATCGGTTACAGAAATTACATTTTCGAGCGCGCAATGTATTGAGAACAACGCAATCTAAACGCGCGAGAGCGTTGTACGTGGTTCACGTAGTATGTCACTGTCTATATCTAACCGTCTTGCAAACACACATACACAGGTTTGTGTCGCCGCCGCACCCGGCGCCGCTCTGCGCTTTAATGTAGGTACCTACGCATATCGCGTACTGCCGACAACAATAATATCACATAAAATCACTTTAATCACTCAGAAATACCTACCGACTGATGGTAGGAACATGTTTAAGCAGAAGTTAAGAGAAAAAAAGGAGCCATAAGCTCAGTCTCTTATAATCACAATTCCGATAAGGATTTCGATAAGCTTAGAAGTGCATTGAGATCCGGTAACGTAGGTATTATCTAATAAACTACTAAACCCACTTTGAATGCAGGTAATTACCTACGAATATCGCCGACCGCAATAATATCACATAAACTCATTTTAATCACTCAGAAATACCTAACCTACTGATGCTAGGAACTTTTTTATGTAGAAGTTAAAAGAAATGGAGGAGCCTTAAGCTTAGTCTCTTTAAATCACGATTCCGATAAGGATTGATAAAAAAGGTTTTAAGTATGTACATTGAGATCCGGTAATGATGTAGGTATAAACTAAAGGTATAAATCATACATTGCTGCTTGCCAAAATGGAACATTACGGTGTAAGAGGACAGGTTCTAGCGCTTTTTCGGTCGTATTTATCTAATAGAAAAATGTATGTGGAGGTTAAAGACATAAATCAAAATAATTTTCAAGAAGTCTATCATTCAAAGTTACAAAGGGTATTGACAGGTGTCCCACAGGGTTCTATACTGGGTCCAATCCTATTTTTAATTTTCACAAATGATTTACTTAACTTTATAACAAAACTTAATTCAGATTTAAAACTTATATACAAATGCTGTCATTAGTGAAAGTACCGCAGAGGCTTTGGGCAGCACTATAAATACAGCACTTGAATTATTTCAAAACTGGTTTACAGCAAATAAGTTAGTAATTAATGCTAAAAAGACAAATATCGTACTGTTTAAGTCTACATCACGTAGCAGTGATAATCTAGACGTTAAGTTAAATGGAGACAAAATAGACATTGTTGACTCAGTAAAATTTTTAGGAGTTCATATTGATTCATTATTGAGTTGGAAAAATGAACTAAATGCCATAGACTGGTCAATATCATCAGCATGCTATGCCCTCAGGAGCCTACGAGAAGAACTTAGCACAGATATTTTAAAATCAGTTTACTATGCACTGGTAGAGTCAAGATTGAGATATAGTATTCAGCAATGGGGAAACAGTTACAAGTATAACTGATAGAGCATTTGTGCTACAAAAGAGGGCAATAGTTCGTATTCACCAAACTGAGTCCTGTCAGAAACATTTCAAAAGTCTATCAATACTCACAGTACCTAGCCTTTACATACTTACAGTTTTGACCAGCCTAGC
Organism: Melanchra persicariae; assembly: GCA_947386135.1. Lineage (NCBI taxonomy): Eukaryota > Metazoa > Arthropoda > Insecta > Lepidoptera > Noctuidae > Melanchra > Melanchra persicariae. Next base: position 34,808,506 of record OX376643.1, read on the forward strand.
AAAACACATAAGTGATTATGAAACGCAGGACGAAAGACTTAAAAGGGAAAGCACAAGAAACCAATGCTTGAAGCATAAAGTGAACACCAAATTAAATATTGTAGCACATTGTGTACCGTACCAAGCAGTAAAATTATTTAATTGCTTGCCTAAAGACATTAAACAACTGCTTTATAAAACCACCTTATTTAAAAATAAACTAAAAGTTTTAATTCCGTCGATAAATTCATGACTCGACATTAGTGAAATGGTGATTTTATCGTTGTCCTAAATTGTTTCAACTTTGTTTTTGTTTTATTCATGTAATGACATAAATTATTTATTTTTCTTTGACATAATTTTTAATGGATTTTATGTATTATGATTTTTTTTTATTTTTGACATTGGATATTTTTTATATTTATTTTATATAAGTATTTTAATTTTTGGTACTGACATGTTTTAATAATTTAATGTATTTTAATGAGTTTTAGGTTTTTTTTTTTTTTATTAGATTTTTAACAACTGGAAAATTAATGCTATTGTGATTTTACTGATTTTTTTTTTTGTAACATTCAGACACAACGTAAGTTGTTTTTTGAATAAATGAAATAAAAAAAAAATGAAATGAAATGAATGAACTAGCTAACTCGCCCCTAAACAGATAGGATTTGAACGGCCGCCGCGGCCGCCTGCTTGCTCGTGCTTCGCCATACATAACACATTAGCAGCATATTACCGTATTCTTGGGCACTGTAGTAATCGTTTAATCCAGATTACATTTTTAAATCACACTCCTTAGTAACCTATTTCCGAGCTTAAGTTATTTAGTTAATGTCGGAAATTGGTTACCCCGCTTTGTGCAGATACGTATTTTTTCTTATGGGCAGTATTATCTAGACGGTATTTTTGACGCTACACACATGCACACGGGTTAGTGTGAGCAGATGCCTAACTTTCACTAAAAAGAGCAATGTAAAACTTTACATTGCTCTTTTTAGTGAAAGTAGTGAATTAATTAAAATCACGTTGGGTTAGGTAAGAATAACGATTATGAACAGTCTAAAGTAAAAAACACAGCTGAATAAAATTGAAAAATGAGTAAAAAGCCGACGAAAAATTCCAACGCGAGGGGGTCCAGAATAATGTCCTGAACTCATGGTATCTGTTTGTGAGTCGATGTCCCTAACACGCTGTATACACCAGATAGTTTGCATTTTGTGCATGAATAATATCCAGTGTTCCCCTTAATTGCTAATAGAAAAGCCTTTGCTGGAGCATCACAAACAAAACCTTTGACAATAACTTTAATATTTTTTCCACTGACATCTAAGCCATTGTTAATCAAATGAACTGCCTCAGTCACAAATTCCTGTAGGAATGAAGTGCAGCTAATAGGCTTCTTTGTACCACAATAAACACCAATAGGGAAGACTATTGACTTTATTGAAGGAATATTAGAAACCAAGCCTAAAATTGGCCAGAACTCAGTAGAACTGCTTTTGAAAAAAGGTAAACCGTCAATGTTAATTAATAAACACAACACATTAAAATTTACAGTTTTAGTAACATAACCCCATATACTTCTCAATTGTTTTTGTAAACCTTTATGTGAGTACTGTCCAGGCTCAACGAGACGAGTGATTACTGTTACTGGAGTTTTAAGTAAAGTTCTGGCATCAGTTGGTAACTCAAGAGAGGTATGGCTTTTCAATATAAGTAACAATGCAGATATTCCACATGAGTTACTTGGTATTTAAGAGCCCAATTTCTTAAACGATCTACAAATATGTCATTGTCATGAGTATGACATTCTTCATGATCAGAATCTGACTGAGGATCTTCACGGATTATATTATGAAAAACAGAATTATTATTATTTTCAGCATAACATGGCAGTTGAGTTTTGGGAGAATCGGATCTATGAGATTCTCCACGGTCAGAATCTGACAGTATTCTCATGGATGGTGTTACGAAAAACAGGATTATTATTATCAGCATGACATGGCATTTGTGTTGGAGGTGAATTGGAGCTGTGAGGAACAATAGGGATATTTGTCCCAGCAGCTTTCTGATGATAGTATGATATTTCTTCTTCTGATTGGTTGTCACCTCTAGTTGCTGAAGCAATTGTCATATTTTCTCTTTTAATTCTCTTTAACTGGCCTTGTCTCGACATTTGTACCAACGGTTTTCGAGACATTTTTGCCAAGTACTAACCTACAAAATTAAGAGATGTATGATTTCAAAAACTCATTTCACACAAATATAGGTGAATGGAGCAGATTTACGTGGAAATTGTTAACAACATTGTTAGCAACAGCCCACAGCTTGCTAAAAGTGAAGAAAACCTTGAGGAAATTAGGAAATCCTAGTACCTGAGGTGATTATAGAATAGAATATTCTTTATTGTAAAAAAGTCCCAACCTGACCCACCAACCAAAATTATACAATGTACCTATGTTTCAGTGCTTGAAATCTCAAAGCGGTGGCAGTAGGCACACAGTAATTTCCCTCCCTCTTAGAGGCCCGTGCCCTTCATTGGGATGTATGTGGGCTGGTATTATAATTAGGGAATCGTACCACATTACGAGATAGTTAGCAACCACTGGTGAAATAAATTGTTATTAGATTATGCTAAGTTGGGAATTTTTCGAGGTTATGTGACTATAGAATAATAAAGGGGGTCTGCATTAGCTCTAATTGATTAAAATTATCACCACACTTTAAAGCCGGGTCCGCTGCGGTATGTTTTCGTGTTTTGCTAGCACATAACGTGTTATCCATTCGACTCAGCAAACAAAACGGCGAACAAAAAAAAACACGATCTTCGATAATAACACGGTGTTCCGTGTTAGCAATATACGAAAACATGCCGCAGGCGCAGCGGACCCGGCTAGAGAACCAAACCAAATTAAGCGTCAGTCAGTAGAGATATTTTATCAAGACGATTTCCAACAAGAGTGCAATCCAATCGAGTCCAGTAACACAGCCAGGGTCGTCGATAAATCGCAATCACAAACGACACGGAGAAGCACGTTCACAAATCAAGGAAAGAAACGGAAAGAAACAGAATGAAGTTAAACAAATGGCGCCACTTTTTGACAGTACGTTAAATTTCACACGACACACGTCTCTCCGAAAGCCTCCGTCTAGATACTTAGTCCGGGATTACCTACTACTATTGTTATTTCCTTTATTCATTATTTGTACATATATAAATTACATTTTTAAATATTTTTACAAAAAAAAATATTTAGAAATGTAAAAAATAGTAGCCCACCGGTATCGGGAACAGGGTCCAAGCTACCGGCGGTCAGGGCTCCAGAGAGACGAACCTCCTAACAATCCGAGCCGTGTCCAGAAGTACTGCTTTCTGAATCAAGCCCTTGATCCAGCTGCCTAACGAGAGCCTCCTGAGGAGTTGGTCGAGGCTCGTGGCTATTAAGCCGTTGGCTGACACGACTATCGGTACAATGATTGCCGAATTCACATCCAACATGTCGACAACCTTGCGAGCCAAGTCAAGATATTTGATTTGTTTATCTTTCTCGGCTTTCACGAGGTTCTCGTCATGCGGAACGGCGATATCTACAATCATTGCACGCCTCTCGATTCGGTCCACCACCACTACATCAGGGTTATTTGCAATAATAGTCATGTCAGTGATGATGGACCGATCCCAGTACAATGTGATACTGCCATTATCGAGAACTGGGTCGGGCACATACCTGTAGTACATCATCATCATCATCATATCAGCTGAAAAACGTTCACTGCTGGACATAGGCCTCCCCCAAGTGTCGCCACAACAACCGGTCCTGTGCGTCTCGCATCCATTGGTTACCCGCAACCCTCACCAGGTCATCGGTCCACCTTGTGGGAGGCCTTCCAACGCTGCGTCTTCCGGTACGCGGTCGCCACTCCAAAACTTTTCGGCCCCATCGACCATCTGTTCTGCTAGCAATGTGCCCTGCCCACTGCCACTTCAATTTGGCGATCCTTTGGGCTATGTCGGTAACCTTGGTTCTCTTGCGGATATCATCATTCCTGATTCGATTACGCAAGGAAACTCCGAGCATTGCCCTCTCCATTGCCCTTTGGCTGACTTTAAGCCTTCTGATGAGGCCCATTGTGAGCGACCACGTTTCGAGTCCATAGATCGTCCTGTAGTACGGCACCTCCGATTCCACAAGACAGTATTTCAGAGCAAGTTGCTGATGGATAATCCTGGCTACAAGGTTGTGTCTATGCAAGTACTCTCCGTTAGCAAGACGAGAACAACCAGAAATAATGTAGCGAATTGATTCTCCTGGACGGTGACATGCCCGACATATGTCAACCGTGCCATCCTTTACAATAAATCTCCGGTAGTTTTTCGTCATCATAACTTCGTCCATAATTGCACAGACAAAACCTTCGGTTTCCCCAAAGAGGTCACCAAAACGTAGCCAGGCTACGGACGCTAATTGATCCACATCGGGCCCGTGTAGGACCCGGAAAAAGCGTCCGTGAAGTTCCTTGCTCTGCCATAATAATAATAATAATGGTATCGGTGGGGCCAGAGCGTTAATCGGAAAACTGATCTGCTTCAGGGAGGGCAACAGTCGCCCTAGAGTGATGCGCTTTGTGAGACGGGCGTTTTCGGGGACTGATATCAGCCCCCAAGACTATATGACCTGTGTCACAGAGCGCATCGACTTCCTGAAGCAGAAGGTGTGTGCATGGGCAAACCGTATTCGTAGGTATAGGCGCCGAGTGGAGCGATACACCCTGAATCGCACATTCCGAAGTAATGAAAGGTGGGTATACAGGGCTTGGGAGCGACCGGAACAAGGTGTGACTGACACGCGCCTGCCGGAAGATGACGCCATGTTCTCATTCTGGCGCAGCATCTGGTCGGTGCCTGTCAGTCACACCGAAGGAGATTGGATTCGAAAGGTCGAACGAGCATGCGATTCATTACCAGAAATGGGGGCAGTCACAATTAGTCCGTCCGTTGCCTAACTGGAAATCTCCAGGGCCTGACGGACTGCACAATTTTTGGGTTAAGTGGTTACTTGGGTCGCATGTTCGTTTGGCGTCTCTGTTCCAAACTGCCTTGGAGTCCGGCTCGCTGCCCGAATTCCTTACCACAGGAGCTACCCACCTGCTCCATAAATCTGGTAGCACCGCGGAACCGAAAAACTATACACCGATAACGTGTTTGCCGACGGTCTATAAAGTTCTTACATCCATTTTGAGAGCTAAAATTAATAATCACATTAGCAACAATAACATCATGTCTGCCTCTCAGAATGGATGTAGGAATGGGTCCCGCGGTACTAAGGAGCTACTCCTCATTGATACGACCACTAGCCAACAGGTTCGGCGTTCCCGAAAGCATCTGTCGACATGTTGGATAGACTATAAGAAGGCCTATGACTCGGTGCCTCATACATGGCTCATGAGGGTGCTAGAATTGTATAAAATTGATACAACGCTACGCACCTTTTTGACGTCATGTATGAGGCAATGGAGGACAAGTCCTTCGCTATCCAGGATGTCGAAATATCCAGAGGAATAGCGAACCGGTAAGGATCGAGCGGGGTATTTTTCAGGGCGATAGTTTGAGTCCGCTTTGGTTTTGCCTAGCCTTGAATCCTCTCAGCACACTGCTGGAGAATTCAGGACTAGGCTATCGGTTGAAGAGAGGTGGTCAGGTTATATCTCACCTCCTTTACATGGATGATCTGAAACTCTTTGCCCCCAATAATCTTCAACTGATGGAGCTACTGAAGGTAACTGGAACTTTCAGTAGTGCCATCAGGATGGAGTTTGGTGTGGACAAATGTGCGGTCATGCATGTAAAGCGTGGAGAGATTATGGAATCCGTGGGATGTCAACTCTCGGATTCCATAAACCTGAGATCCCTCTCTCCAACCGAAACTTACAAGTATTTGGGTATGTCGGAAGCGTTAGGCATCAGTGTTACTGACATGAAGGATTCGTTGAAGGAGCGCTTCTTTGGTCGCCTGAAGAAGGTCTTCAACAGCCTTCTATTGGGCGGAAATAAGAATGTATATCAGAACGTTCGGCCAGTCGAGATAGGGAGCTGGCTGCTACTTCAGTTTTTAGTGACGATTATGTGACGCATAAAGATGCCAGCCAAAGAATTTGTGACGGAACAGTTCGAAAGTTAGAAGCATTTGTTTATGGCCGAACGACCTGATATCAGAACGTTCGGCCAACCTGAATCTCCATAACTGAGGACCTTAGAGAAACTGTTACTGAATAAAGATTTAGTGACGATTTGGTGACAAACAACCACTGCTTTACTTTTACTCGTAATGCCACCGGTTAAAAGTAAAATTAATTTTAGTTCCTGGAACATCAGGACGTTCGGCCAACGTAATCTCCATAACTGAGGACCTGAGAGAAACCGTTAATGAATAAAGATTTAGTGACGAGACTGAAACGAATTTTTATTGCTTTATTTTTTTTGTGACGGCCCCTTTAATTAGTAAAATGAATATTTAACATATAACCTCAAAACATTGGGATTATCGATTCCTCCACAAGGAAGAAGCCCAGAGAAACCGTTAATCAATAAAGATTTAGTGACGACACTGAAACAAACTTTTATTGTTTTATTTTTTTTTGTGACGGTCCATTTAAATAGTAAATTGAATATTTAACATATAACCTCAAAACATTGGGATTATCGATTCGTCTACAAGGAAGAAGCCCAGAGAAACCGTTAATCAATAAAGATTTAGTGACGAGACTGAAACGAACTTTTATTGTTTTATTTTTTTTTGTGACGGCCCCTTTAAATAGTAAAATGAAAATTTAACATATAACCTCAAAATATTGGGATTATCGATTCCTCCACAACGAAGAAGCCTAGAAGACTCGTAAAATCCCTGATGTGTTATAGGTTGTCAGTGCAATGGTGTCAATATTTTTGTTGATTCAAGATTAATGTATAAAATTGCACTATGGCGGATGGCGACTGAAATAAGGTGACCATGTATTCCAATGAAACAAGTATTTATCGAGTACTTAATTACCGAAACAATGAAGCAAAACACGTCGTAATATTAAATTATATAGGTACAAGCAACGTTGAGCCGATGCCTGCATACCAGTGTCCACTTGTGAAGTTTTTGTCATATTAGTCGAGTCTATTTTGGCTAAAAGCAAACGAAAGTGGAAAGGTGACTGACATCGGAGATTGAGAAATTTGACTAAGTACAATATAAATATACTTAAATAAATAGGTAGGTACACAAATGAAAAAATTCTTTATTATATAGTTTATTGCTAGGTGATTGACTTGAAACTTGTCAAATAGGATTTCTTTCGGTGGCCCGACAATATTATTATTAGTTTGATAAACTAGATTACACATTTTACAATTAAATTACAGTTCTAAAGATAAATCATAGTAAGATTATACAATAACTACACCAAATGAACTCTTAAAAATACTAATCGACAACATTACGGCTTACTTTCCGGTAAGGTCAGCCAGAACTTAAGCTACCCATTTTCGATAGTCCTGTCTGGTTCTATTATAGTACCAAAGGATCTCTGCACCTGATCTCGATGACGTCACACCAGTGACATGACTGGCGGGCGAGAGACAACAAGGCGCCGCGAGAAAGTTGCGGGGGAAGGAAAGCATTCCACGCAGGTGCAGAGATCCCTTGGTACTATACTATACTATCATAACGCATGGTGGTGTGGGTAATGTTTTTTTTATAACAAGTTATTTCTAATGCATATTATATAAAATATTAGTTGTCTGCACTCCTTCTCATATTCTTCCTTCCGCGTAACTATCTATTTATTTTTTTGCAATACCTACATCGTCACCTTATTTCAACGTGTTTTGCTTCATTTAGTAGGTAAATACGATAAATACTTGTTTCGTTGGAATACATGGTCACCCTATTTCAGTCGCCATCCGCCATAGTGCATTTTTAGATATTAATCTTGAATCAACAAAAATACTGACACGATTGCACTGAAAACTTATAACACATCAGGGGTTTTACGAGTCTTCTAGGCTTCTTCGTTGTGGAGAAATCGATAATCCCAATGTTTTGAGGTTATATGTTAAATATTCAATTTACTATTTAAACGGGCCGTCACAAAAAAAAAATAAAACAATAAAAGTTTGTTTCAGTGTCGTCACTAAATCTTTATTGATTAACGATTTCTCTGGGCTTCTTCCTTGTGGAGGAATCGATAATCCCAATGTTTTGAGGTTACATGTTAAATATTCATTTTACTAATTAAAGGGGCCGTCACAAAAAAAAATAAAGCAATAAAAATTCGTTTCAGTCTCGTCACTAAATCTTTATTCATTAACGGTTACTCTCAGGTCCTCAGTTATGGAGATTACGTTGGCCGAACGTCCTGATGTTCCAGGAACTAAAATTAATTTTACTTTTAACCGGTGGCATTACGAGTAAAAGTAAAGCAGTGGTTGTTTGTCACCAAATCGTCACTAAATCTTTATTCAGTAACAGTTTCTCTAAGGTCCTCAGTTATGGAGATTCAGGTTGGCCGAACGTTCTGATATCAGGTCGTTCGGCCATAAACAAATGCTTCTAACTTTCGAACTGTTCCGTCACAAATTCTTTGGCTGGCATCTTTATGCGTCACATAATCGTCACTAAAAACTGGAGTAGCAGCCAGCTCCCTATCTCGACTGGCCGAACGTTCTGATATACATTTGATAGGCACTGCGTATAGGCCGCCCTGGTTTGAACTGTCAACATTTTTGGATGGGTTGACTGACAGTATCAGCGCATTGGCACCGTACGATCATTTAGTGGTGTTGGGGGATTTCAATGTTAATGTATTGGACACAGATAGTGCAAAAACGAAGGATTTAATGGAATTCCTAAATGACACTAGCCTGATTCAGGTGGTTGAGTCGCCTACGCATTTTATAGGAGATAGTAGTACCCTGATAGATGTCATCTGTACTGACGTGGGAGTGCGTAATGTGCGGGTTAGTCATACCAGTGAACTTGGCCATCACTCGTTTATTGTATGTGATGCTGTAGTTAAAAAGGTAAAGATTAAACCTAGGTTGGTGACATATCGACCACTAAGGGATATTCTGGAGGACTACTTCACAGCTGATTTGGAAACAATGCCATGGAGGGATATTAGCTCACTGCCAGATGTGGACAGCATGGTGGATTATTTTAACTTCCTTACTACCCAATTATTTGATTTACATGCACCCTTAAAAAGTAGGATAGTCAGAGACCATCCCACGCCTTGGATAACAGATAATATTAAATTAATGTTTAAGTTAAGAGACGAAGCAAAAAATAGGTATAATAAGGACAAACAAGACTCTACAAAAAAATATTATTTGGATTTAAAAAGACAGGCTTGTGCTGCTCTGATACAGGAAAAGAAGGTGTACTTTGACGGGCACATTAATAGTCAGTTGAAAAACCCAAAAAAGCTTTGGAAGAATCTCAAGTCCGATGTTCTGTCTGAACATAGTGATGGCATGCTCCCCGGACAATTTAATGACCCAGATGAGATTAACAGAGCATTTCTTAGTGTGCCCGGTCAGAATACTGTGTCCAAATCACAGCAGTTATATTTTGACTCTAACAGATTTGGGGATGCACATTTCAAGCTACGAAATGTTAACGAGGTTGAAGTTGCTAAAATTATGAAGAGCTTGGAGTCAAATGCTAAGGGAAGAGATGGCTTGAGTCTTGATATGATAATGCTCACTTTACCAAGCACCCTCCAGGCCATCACCACTATAGTAAATACGTCAATTAATACTAAGACTTTCCCTCACTTATGGAAATGTGCTATAGTGCGTCCATTACCGAAAGTCAGCAATCCAAGTACTTTTAAAGATCTACGCCCAGTAAGCATTCTGCCTTGTCTGTCTAATGTTTTAGAGAGGGTTGTTTACATCCAATTGATGGAGTATCTGGAGGCTAACAACATGCTCCCCGACTTTCAGTCCGGTTTTAGGAAAGGTCGTGGGACAGCCACAGCTCTTTCCGATGTAGTGGGAAATATCCTAGAAGCGAGGGATAGGGGGGAGGGAACAATCCTTGCACTCCTTGATTTTTCACGTGCCTTCGATGCAATTAACACCACTCTGTTACTTTCCAAGTTAGCCTACTATGGTTTTACTACGGAAACAATAGAGTGGTTCGCTAGCTACTTACAAAACAGGTCACAGCTCGTGGAAGTCCAGGGGGACGATGGATCAACTAAGTCTTCCTCTCCTCGTCACGTGTCACGTGGTGTGCCCCAGGGATCAATTTTGGGGCCCCTTTTATACATCCTTTACAGTGCAAATATTTTTAAATCCTTCCATCATTGCAAGTATCATATGTATGCAGATGACATTCAGCTATACATTTCTTTTAAGCCAGCAGATATAAAAGAGGCAGTGGATGAAATCAATGCAGATCTGGAAAGTAAAAGAGAAAGAAAAAGAGCGCTGGCAACACTGGTAGCCGGTCGTCAAAAAACGGTCTCTAAAATTATTTATTTCGAAAAATTCATAAAAAGTGTTTTAATTAAGTTAAATTAGTTTATAATAGTTAAAACGACGTAGTGATAACAATTGCAAGTAATTGTACAGTGTTTTTTTGCTCCAATCACTTCCGAAATAACTATACATAATTAAAACCAGCTGTCAAACAGTCAAACCAACCCAACGACGGTGACGGATTTAAAAAGATCAACGATCCCGGGGAGTATTTTGTTTAATTATGTTAATGTAGACAATATTTACAGACTACAAAACATCACGAAATACTGCTCAGGCCTCTGAGCAACGTCCATCACACACTGGCACGGTTTATGTCTCTTTTTGCTTGACAACTGGTGGAAGCAGAATTGATGACGGAAACATTCGCCCAGACAACAAACACTACATATTTTACTGCACAAAAACACTACTAAACGAAATATATGTTTGGTACTATTAATTTTAACTGTAATATAATAACTATTATTATTATTTTTTTTTCATTTACTGTTATTAACTGTATAACTATACACATTCCAGTTAATCAAACAATATGATGACCCGCAGCACCACAATCAAGGAACTGGAAGCAAAACTAAGAGCTTCCTTGAAGGAACTAAAAGATGCTAAAGCGCTAAACCAAAAGCTGCTCCAGGAAATTGCAGAAGGCGAGGTGGAAATTCAAAATGTGGTTCAGAAAAATACCTGCCTCAAGAATGAGCTGGCTGAGCTACACATTCAGCACATGGACTTAGCCGACCAACACACTCAACTCCAACATCAAGTGTCAACATTTCAAAAGTGCAGTGACACGTTTGAACTGACTTTGAACCGTGTTTCTGAACAGGAACAAGAATTGTGTGATGCCCATAAGGCACTATCTAACGCAGAAGCTGAGAAGGTCAGTAAACAGCTTGTGAACACCAATACTTTATTTGATGAGTTGGTAGGTTTTCAGTCACAATCAGTGTGTGAGCCAGCCATTACTATAGATTTGACGGGTGACGATACCATACCATTATGTCCTATAGTTATGAGTCACAATAAATTGAAGAAATATATTAAAATTAAGAAAATAATCAAACGGTCTCGGAGAGCAATAAGAAAACAAAATCTCCTAAAATTAAATATTACTGCGAAAAGACCGAGTCAGTCTCTCAAATAGATTGCATACTTGTACTGAAGAGCTAGATAGATGTAGGGAAAATTATAATACAGAAACTCAGTGTCTCCAAAATGATTTATTATACAAGGAGTATTTACTGAAAAGCATATATGAAAAGTATGAGACTTCACAACAACAACTAAGTGAGCGATTGTTTGAGGCGGGGAAGCTACTGGACTTGGTGAAGTACAATGCTGAAAGGTATGAGTCTCTGACAAATAGCCTCTCATGCAGCTGTGTCAATTTTCCACCACCTCCCCAACCCCAACTTGACATGTCTCCACCGACTTTGGCTCTTCCAGCGGAAACCCATATACTGAAAAATCAAACTATTTTATTTTGTGATGAATTGGGTTCAGGCTTTGGAAAAATACTACACAACTACCTAAGCCACAGTTTTACCAATCATAGTTACCACAATATTAGTTTTAAACAAATGATCAATAGAATTATGCATTGTAATCTAGATAATTATTATTCAATGGTTCTACTGCTAGGTAATAGTTCTGGTATTACCAAAAAAGACATAGTGGATGGTGTTGACTCCTTATTAAAGCTAAACATAGGAAAGCTGATGTTATGTGCTTTTCCTTACTCTGAAACTTTTTCAGATGAACAAAATAATAACATTTTAAAGTTGAATAATACTATTCACTTGTTGACATGTTGTCATAGTGACAAATTATTGTATTTTGACACTAATAAGTTTGTTAGTGGTTTTAAATTAACTCAGGGAACTTTATCCCTGTCAGGTAAATATAGGCATATGATTGCTATGTTGATAGCATATAATATTAACGAGGTTATAGCTAATATAACAAATATTAGGATAAGTGACGAGCTTGTGTTGTCTAGTTGCACTAACAACATAGTGACTAATTATTGTGATTCCTTTTGTTGTACGAAGGAGAACCCACCTATAATGTCAACCTTCTTGGAGGCCACTACCAGTCAGATAGAGTATTCTCTTCCTGATAGAACTCATACAGGCATTTTAGACTCCTCAATTGTACATGTGGAGTTCACTCCAGATAATAATTTAAACTAAACAGCAAGACAACAGAAGTTACCCCTTCAATTAACGAACTTTTATTATTAGTGAATAATAACAAGGTATCTTCTGGCAACTTAATTAATTGTAAAAAACCTAAGGGAGGGCAATTCACATTAAAATTATTTAATCAGAACATTCAAGGTTGCTCTTCCAAATTATTGGAGATAGAATTGTTTTTAGAAAAAACTAAGTTTGATGTAGTTTGCCTAACGGAACATTGGTTAAAAGACCACCAAGTAAGTTCCATAAATTATGAAAATTATTATGTAGGTAGCCATTTCAGCCGACAACGCATGATACATGGTGGGTCATTAATTCTAATTAAAACTTCAATTAAATCTAAAGATAGAAAGGATATTGTTAAACTGTCGGTTGAACACACCATTGAATTGTCCTGTGTTGAGCTTGATAAGCATGTTGTGGTATGCGTCTACCGACCTCCAAGTTACCAGAATCTATCAGTGTTTGATACTGTAATGGAAGATGTGTTAAAAAAAGTTAGTACTAGTAGTAAATCAATCATTGTATGTGGTGACTTTAATATTAACTTATTAGAAACAAACTCGAATAGTATAAGGTTATTGAGTCTTTTTAAATCATTTAATTTGTCAAATGTTTTTATTGAACCAACCCGTGTGACAGCTTCTACTGCAACTTGTATAGACAATGTATTTTGTAATTGTGATTACTTACATAAAGAAATTGTAAATAAGTTGCCGTCTGATCACAGCGGACAAACAATAACGTTTTGCACCTACATACCTTTACAAAAAATTCAAATAAAATTTAGACCAATTACAGATAAAAATATGGAGAAACTTAATAATACTTTGGCTCGTAAACTAGGTGCTCATTGCTTTAATAACATAGAAGACCCGAATGAGTTCTATGCCGAATTTTTTTCATTATTAAACACGCAATTTAATGACACTTTTCCTCTAAAGTCTAAAAGTATTTACACTAAGTTCTTATTTAGCGATTGGGCAACTCCAGGCATTCGCATAAGCAGGGAAAAGCTATATGAACTATATGGTTTAAAGCAACATATGAATAATACAAGCTTTCAGAAGTATGTTGCGAAATATTCAAAAACATATAAAAGTGTGTGCAAAACAGCAAAAGCTCTGCATATTAGCAATAAAATAAAATCAGCAGACGACAAAATAAAAACTACTTGGAAAATAATTAATAACGAAACAGGTAGGAAGAAACAGCGTGAATCGAAATTTAATTTAAATACTGTACATGGTCCAATAAACTCAGATGCAGAGGTAGCTCAGGAATTTGAAAACTTCTTTGCTAATATTCCTCTTAAAACTACAGAGTCTCTCGACTCGTCACCCACGCTCTCTGCTGCCTTACTTAGAAAGAATGTGAAGGTATGTCCATCGGAGTTTAAGTTTCAACATACAAACCCCCAGGCTATTATAAAAGCTTTTAAAGATCTTAAAATTAAATCAACAGAAGATCTTTGGGGATTCTCTGTAAAAGTTTGTAGATCGGTCATTGAAACTATTGCCCCCTACTTAGCAGTCATATTTAACACTAGTGTAGACCAAGGAGTTTTTCCAGATCTCATGAAACACAGTAAAGTCGTTCCGTTGTTCAAATCGGCAACTGACGCCGGTGTTACCCTAATAAAGAACATTTTTAACGCCTGGGAAGAGTCGCAAGACGCCATTGGAATATTCTGTGACCTCTCGAAAGCGTTCGACTGCGTTAACCATGAGACGCTTTTGTTGAAACTGGAGCACTATGGGATTAGGAATAGAGCCCTTGATTTGATTAGTTCATACTTGATGGACAGACAGGTTAAAGTTCAGGTTAACGGTGTAAACTCACTAGGGTCGGAAATGACAATGGGCGTTCCACAAGGTTCGATATTGGGTCCATTCCTTTTTTTAGTTTACATAAATGACTTGCCCCAACTATTTCGAAATCAACCAAATATGGTATTATTTGCGGATGACACATCTCTAATATTTAAAATAGATCGACGTTCACAAAATCTTGACGACGTCAATAACTCTATTCATCAGGTCCAAAATTGGTTTACGGCAAACAACTTGGTACTAAATGAAAAAAAAACCAAATGTATTAGATTCACTTTACCTAATGTTAAAAGTAGCGAATGTGACATCATATTGAATGGAGAAAAACTGGGCTTCATTAATCAGACGGTTTTCCTAGGAATCACTTTAGACGAGAAATTACAATGGGGGCCCCATGTAACATCTCTTACGGGTCGTCTAAGTTCAGCTGCTTATGCTGTTAGAAAGATTAGACAGTTAACAGACGTAGAAACCGCACGTTTGGTCTATTTTAGTTATTTTCACAGCATTATGTCTTACGGTATTTTGCTGTGAGGTCGGGCTGCTGACATTGATTCCATATTTATTTTACAAAAGAGAGCTGTCAGAGCCCTATATAATCTGCGTCGCCGTGATTCTCTAAGGGATTTTTTTAAAGAGATTAATATTATGACAGTCCCTTGCCAATTCATTTATGAAAATATTATGTATGTTCGGAAAAATCGACATCTTTTTAATAAAATTAGTGATCGACATAATTTTAATACTAGAAATAAAGATAAATTAGATCAACCATTTTATAGGTTAGCTAAAGTACACACATCTTTCATGGGGTACTGTGTTAAATGTTACAACAAAATACCTTGTGACATATTAGAATTAAATGAAAGAAAATTTAAAACGAATGTAAAAAGCACACTTTGTAAACAAGCATATTACAAGTTGGAGGATTACATTCAAGATAAGAATGCTTGGAAACATGCTGGTCCTGCTCCATAGGACAATCAAGGGTGTAGTGTAGGCAAAATCAAATTGGTCAATTTATATATTCACTTTACAGATGTAAAAGAGTTTTTATTTTTTCTGTTAACACACTCTGTTTTATTAATGGTTCCAAGATTTTTAAATATGTGAGTACCATGTACTATGATCCTGTAAGTAGTATAATCTAGGTGCATCGACCTCACATATATTAAAATTAATTTTTGTACTCAAAATATTGTAAATCATTGATTTGAAAAGAGTAACTATGGAGTTTCTTGTCCGTTCTTCTCCATAAGAATCTACCCTTTCGAACGGACAGTAGAGTCACTTTGTATTATTTTTAATGTAGATGATGACGTTCAAAAGTGCCGTTTAATGGCCTAATTGAAATAAACGTTTTGACTTTGACTTTGACTTTGACTTTGAAAGAGTGGTGGAATGGTCAGATGCTAATTCACTGGTTTTAAATCCATTGAAGTCCAAATTCATGGTCTTAGGAAGTAGGAAAATGATCGGTGCAATACTGTCAGCCAATCCAGAAGTTCGTATCAGGGGGGATAAAATAGAGAGGGTAGAGACGGCATGCAATCTGGGTTTGACTATGGACCCAGAACTGAGATTTGAGAAACACATCAGCAATGCCATGAGAAATTGTTTCTATAGGTTAAAACTTCTTTACACAATAAGAGCGCACCTGAGTGTTGATCTGCGCAAACAACTGATGGACAGCCTAATTTTATCACGGCTTAATTATTGTGACACGGTGTATGGACCATGCCTGTTAGCAAGAACCGTAAAGCTACAACGCATACAAAACGCATGTGCACGGTTTTGTGTTAACATACCACATAGGAATCATGTTACGCCTTATATTAACGATCAGAATATCTTAAAAATGGCAGCAAGGAGAAAGCTGCATTTGGCTAGCCTACTGTTTGGAGTTGTCACTACACAGAAACCACAATACTTATTTGAGAAACTTAGTTGGAGACACAGCAAATATGAACCACGTCTCTCCACATACCCTCTTTGTACACCTCATCACAGGACCGCAGCATTCAGAGGGAGTTTTAAATATGCCGCCACGCACTGTTGGAATAACCTTCCTCCACCATTCAGAGTCCTGAAGACAAAAAAAACATTTTAAAAACATCTTAAAGAAACATTTAATGCAAAAACAACAATCAACATAGTTTGTAATGTTTAGCTTACCTCTTGGGTCATGGCCTACAGGCAATGGATATACGGCCGAATACTGAAACGCCACTCAAATATCAAACTCATCTAAATGCTACTTAAAGTTAAGCATCCCTTAAATTTAACTGCTATACACAAACGCCACTCAAGCAATTTGTAACCATGATTAGGTAAGCAGTCCTCAAATGTTTACATAATAGCAACATCCTGCTAGAAAAATTGTATTCAGCACGTTCTCAGTTACAAAATAATTTAGGTCACGTCTTGTATTCGTTTTACGCAGACTTGTTTGAATGAATATTTTCTATATCTATAAATTATTTGAAATGTATCAGCATAATGTAATTATGGTTTGAATTACTATTGAAATTATATGTCTTTTTACGTAAAAATAAGATAAATATTTATTTAAGACGTCTTAAAAAAAGAAAATTATCTGGATACGTTTGACGTAGATTGGAACGTTACACTTGACATTCTTACGCGCGATAATTTAAACATTTCATTAGTGGATTGAACTTCAGTTGACCATTATTTTATTAATAAAATCCTAAGAACTGATTCACGATGGAGGATAAGAAGAAACGTGGATCTAATTATACACCTGCTGAGAAAGATATGCTCTTGGAACTGATAAAAAAGTAAGTACTTACCCACATGAACAATGAAATACTATATTCTTTACGTATAGAGTAAATTAAGTATTTACCCGTAAGGACCAGTCTGGTGCATGAAATACTTTGTTATGCACACTTATAACATACAGAGCCAGGGCAACTGTTGTCTGTAACTTGTGATAATGAATGTGTACCCTTGTGACCACTTATCATCTGAAAATCTCAACTTATAGATAGTTTATTTATAAGTACAAGTAGGTACTTTTTTTTCTACAAGGACCAATACAGACAATGAGCATTCACACATACTCAATAATTTACATATCCCAAGTTTAATTTTTTGCTCTCCATGTTTAAAATTATGTTAATTTTCTTTCAGATATCAAAACATTATTGAAAATAAAGAGACCAACGCTCACATTATACTGAAGAAGCGAGAGGCTTGGGACACAGTATGCCAGCAGTATAATGCTGTTGCTGTGAGCGGCTTCAGAACCTGGCAACAGCTCCGTCACCTCTATGAGAACCTTAAACAGAGGTCTAAAAAGAACATAGCCAAAGCAAATGTAGGCTTGATTTTATAAGGTATCTATTTTATCATTTAACATACCTAATTATTAATTAATTTTTATGATATTTTTTAAGCGGCTTCAGTACTATGAGACCACTGGACAGCATGAGAGATGCGAAAACGAAGGCATCATTAGATAAGGTTTGTTTAAATTAAATATTTGTAAAGAAGTAGGACCTTACTGAATATTTCCTCATAATATTTTCTTTATTTTTATAGAAAGAAATTTATCGTACTGGTGGTGGAGCATAGAAAAGTGTATTGACAGAACAAGATGCACAAATTCTAGCCATGGTTGCTCCTCAAATTCAACCATTACCTAATCCCTATGATGATGCTGCAGCATATTTTGGTTTGTGTAATATATGCTTTAAAATCAAAGGAATTGGCATTGTTTAAAGGAAAGACACAAAATAATAATTATATTCTTTTTTAATTTATAGGAGATACAGAACCAGAAGTCACAATAGACAGATATAGAAAAAACCCTGATAGCGGAATTAAATCCTCTTCTGAAGCAAAAATAATCCACATCTTTGGTAAATGTAGTTTCTATTAAATTTTTCAATTTTTTTATGAATTGTATACTATATGTACATATTTTATTTTAGATGACAAAGACATAACCATGGCAAACAAGAATATAGCAGAAAATAACAAACCTTGTACAGTTACATCAATAAATACAGCTGGTAAAATTTTTCTGTTATTTTATAAGTTAAACGTTAAATGATATAATATTGAAACTAAGTATAATTTTTTCTATATGAATGCAGTTCATTTACTTGTATTTATTTTGATAGATGACCAACAAGCTGCGACAATCATCATACCCCAAGAAAAAACCATGTATCCAACATCATCCTCAGCTGGTAATTATCTAATTAATTGTTCTTTGCTAGTGGTATAAGATTTTCAATAATTTTGCTCTAATTACATTTTTCAGGACGATTGAAGATATTGAAACCTACACATACTACAGTGAAACAGCAATATTTTCGGACAAAACTTAGAAATGCCAAATTAGAAACCAAACACCTCATGAACCAGAGCAAAATGGAAATGAATCTATACAAAATAAAAATGCAGTTTTGGAAATTGAGACTACAGAAACTAAAATCTAAATCTAAATAAACCTATAATTAAGTGAAAAAATGTGTATTTATTAAATTGGTCCTTACTATGAAGTTTTGATTGGTCTCAAGCCCTATAGGTTGTTGTACCATAGATTCCTCCTCAACATAGGGTAAGGAAATATCCTCATCCAAAAGTTCATCTGATCGTGATAAGGCAATATTATGAAGCACTGCACATGCTACAATGACCGGTGGGATATTTTGTATATTTAGGCCCATGCCATTTTGAAGGCAAGGAAATCTTCTTTTCAGAACACCGAAGAGCCTCTCCACAGGATTTCTGGTGCTTATTTGGGACCGATTGTAAGCTTCTTCAGCAGCTGTCCTTGTATTTAATAATGGGGTTAGTAAATAAGGACGACATGGATAACCACTGTCACCAAGAATAATACCTGTCCCAAAGTCCCAACGCTCTAATTGGGCACACAGTGGTGAATCATTAAATATGGTACTGTCATGCACAGAACCTGGCCATCTAGCAATAACATTCCTAATGCGCAGTCTTGCATCACACACCATTTGCACGTTTAAAGAAAAATTGCCTTTTCTGTTCCGATAAATTTCAGATTGGGCCCCTCCTGAAAATAAATTATAGTTGTATTATGTGATAAAGCTAACTTTACTACGTATAGCACTGTTAATGGTAATGTTACACAGACTTACCTGCTGTGTAATATTAGCATTATTAATCAGACATAACATTTGGGGATATAATTAACAGTGAAGTTAGCAAGCATATACCTGGAGAATTAATTTTGATATGAGTGCAGTCAACAGCTCCCACAACTCTTGGAAATCCTGCTATTGCGAAGAACTCATTGGCCACAACTGGAAGTTCTTCCTGTGTTGGCATGTTTATAAACCTTGACTTCAAGCTGGCTATTTTGGTCGTCACTCTATGCACTATTCTATGCACCGTTGGTTGTTCAACCTCAAAAATATCACCTATTACGCGTTGATAGCTGCCTGTTGCATAATAACGGAGAGCTATTAGAATTTGGTCCACTGGCTGTATGGCTCGGTTTCTTTTTGTCAACGGCTTAATGGTACTACCGAAAACAGAGTCCAAATATAATACTGTTTCTTTCGAGAGGCGAAACCGTGAAACAAACTCCATGTCGAGGTACTTTTCAAAAGCGTTCAACTTTTCTTCATTTCGGCGGCTTACAGTTGGTCTTTCGTGATCCGAAAGCGAAGACAATGACGATAAAGACATTTTAACACTTTTGTACACTAGGAATACAAGTTTTAA
The DNA here is from genome assembly GCA_947386135.1 of Melanchra persicariae. NCBI lineage: Eukaryota > Metazoa > Arthropoda > Insecta > Lepidoptera > Noctuidae > Melanchra > Melanchra persicariae. The sequence continues at coordinate 34,828,791 of OX376643.1, forward strand.
TAGATTTGTCTTGATTTGAGGGACCTCGCGACCGGTCTTAAATCTAAGGGCTGCTCAAATCAGTTTGACAGTTCATTTGACAATTCAATAGCGTTGAGTAGCGTTCCTGTATACGACTTTTAAACTAAGTGGTCTTTGAGCACAACTTAATTTAAGGTGTACTTAAATTTAACAGATACTTAAAATTGACGTTTGAGAATACGAAAACAAAGTTTAAGAGCTGCTCAAACGTTTAAGCAGCCCTTAAATATTTGAGTGGCGTTTCAGTATTCGGCCGATAGTCTTCCACAGTGCTGGTATTGAACTGATTCCACCCTCTATAAGCTCGGTCTTCTTGTTCTCAAAAGTGCAATTATTATAATGGGATAGTGGAGCAGTCTCATATTTGTGGAGCTTATTGATGCGAGTTTTTGAAACTTTGAAGAGGTTGGGCATGGCGTGTTGTGGGCGGCGGGTCCCTGTGTCACTTTCGTCTCCTGTATCAATCGACGCGCGAACCATTCGGCCTATAACACCATATTATCACAGTATAAACACCTCATCTCATATAATATACATTATATACACAATATATTTCGATTTCTCCACTTACTGTCTAAGGGATTCTCCCGAAAAGATATGATTTGCGGTCCAGAGTGGTTTACTTTGCTGTTGCCAAGCCAAATATGCAAATGGCCGCCATCATACTATGGTGTGCGTTATCTGTAAGTCACTGTAAGTGATGGCGTATTGTCTAGGTACCACCGATATAGAATGATTCCTGCACAGAAAATAAGAATTATGATTATAAATATAACAGATTTCTAGTAATCTAGGATATAGATACGGAAAATTTATTTGTGTAATATATTAATTTAATATTTTTGTTTTGTTATGTTAGTATATAATCTAATTGGATAGAATTATTAAGATTTGTACAAAGTTGTTTGTTATTGAAATCATTTGTTTTATTTAATTGCCATAATACTAGTCTTATTATTTAATTGTTAGTGGTGTTATAAATAATTATGAAATTACCTGCCTGAAATGATTACACTCGCGGGGGGACGCCAAAATGTCACACAAACGGTGGTTGCTGAAAATCAGCGCCGTGGATTGTTGGTTTTATCCAGAGTCGCGGCATTATGCTGAGCAACGACCGATTCATGCTCGGATGCGACGCACAACTTGAATTTATTTTTATTGTAGAATTATTTGTATTTTGTTATTGTCCACATAAACTACTGTACCTACTGGTTATTTGATTATAAGTTGTAATGTCAGTTGTCAACTTGTCACTGTCAGTCGACAGTCGGTGCCGGACGTTATGCCATGGACAACTCTAGAACTATGTTCGGTTTTGTCTATGGCATAACCAGAGACTCGTGGTAGTTAATGTCCGGTCCCGACATAGCTTGGCAGTGAAACGTGTTGTATTTTTAGAAGACTTTCTTTTTTAATTTTGTTATTTTTGTGCGTCATTTCTGGCGGAATAAACTTTATTTCTTTCTTTCTTCTTTCTTTCTATGTCGGGCATGTCACCGTCCGGGAGAATCAATTCGCCACATTATCTCTGGTTGTTCTCGTCTTGCTAACGGAGAGTACTTGCATAGACACAACCTTGTAGCCAGGATTATCCATCAGCAACTTGCTCTGAAATACTGTCTTGTGGAATCGGAGGTGCCGTACTACAGGTATGTGCCCGACCCAGTTCTCGATAATGGCAGTATCACACTGTACTGGGATCGGTCCATCATCACTGACAGGACTATTCTTGCAAATAAGCCTGATATAGTGGTGGTGGACCGAATCGAGAGGCGCGCAATGATTGTAGATATAACCGTCCCGCATGACGAGAACCTCGTGAAAGCCGAGAAAGATAAACAAATAAAATATCTTGACTTGGCTCGCGAGGTTGTCGACATGTGGGATGTGAATTCGGCAATCATTGTACCGATAGTCGTGTCAGCCAACGGCTTAATAGCCATGAGCCTCGACCAACACCTCAGGAGGCTCTCGTTAGGCAGCTGGATCAAGGGCTTGATTCAGAAAGCAGTACTTCTGGACACGGCTCGGATTGTTAGGAGGTTCCTCTCGCTGGAGCCCTGACCGCCGGTAGCTTGGACCCTGTTCCCGATACCGGTGGGCTACTATTTTTTATATTTTTAAATATTTTTATAACTTTGTATTTTAATATTTAAAAATGTAATTTATATGTATTGTACAAAAGAATAAAGGAAATAATAATAATAATAATAATAATTTATTTATTTTCTTACCACAAATTACAAAGAAAGAAATTAAATAGTCTACAGACAATTCTTTTATTAATTTGTGGAAGACTGGTGCCTAAACTAAGTTTTTTACAAAACCTGTATGTCAGGTCATCAGGCCCCCTGAACAAAGTTTTACATTATTATGTTGTACTGGAGACAATTTTTGATTTGCATATAATATTCAAATAAAAACTCTAACAATAAAATTACAATATTGCAATATTGTTCATAAATTGATTTATAAAATAAAAATACCTAGTGAATTTTTTTTTTTTTTTTTGTTTAGGATACATGCATGGGAGGATGTATGTGAATGCGCGTGTTTTGTGGGGTGTAAGTGATGTGGAGTGTGTGATGGTGTGTATGTGTGTGTGGTGTGGGGTGATTGTGTATGTGATGCAAAGGGAACATTATGTTAGGATATGGTTTTGAAAAGGTCTTCAATTTGGGTATAATCTAAAGTGATAAGCCAGTCAGTTATTTTTCTTTTAAAATTTGTTTTGTTTAAGGAATGAATTGAAAGTAAATCATTCAGTCTGTTGTATAGAAATGGGCCAAGAAAAGAAAAGAAATTTCGGGCAAATTGGGTTTTTACTGATTTAGGTTGGCATACATTTCTTCTTCTGCTTCTCATGTCAGAGTCACGATGGGTATTTATAAAAGGAACAAGAGATCGTTGCTTCAAAGCAACATGGAGAATAAAAAGCTGCCGAACTGAGAGGACTTTAGAGGACCTGTAAACTTCTACGGTGGGATGACGGAAAGGAAGGAATAGTGCCACCTTAAGGACTGCCCTTTGAGCCCTTTCCAGAGCTAAAAGGTTAGTTTTAAAAGTTCCACTCCATGAAGTGATGCAATATGTTAGGAGCGATTGGCACAACGCACAATAAACAGACAGTAGTTGCTTGGAGTTAAGGATAGACCGAAGATTTTTAACCACAAAGATAAATTTCCGTATTCTGCTAGTGAGAGAATTTATATGTGCAGCAAAGTTTAATTTAGAATCCAAGGTGACCCCCAATTACTTAATATTGTCGACTTTCTGCAATTTGGAACACGAACAATTACCGTTATGAGGGGATGAACAGGTGTGAGCGAGAATGGAGAATGGTTGGAGAGATGACTGCGGGCTGTTCCTTAAGGTAAAGGTCATAAACTTGGTTTTATCTGTATTTAAGGTGAGTATGTTAGTTCTCAGCCAACCATTTACAGCATTAAATCCGGCTTGAGCGTAGTTATATACCTCTTCCCATGAGTCTGCACTGAAAAGAACCACTGTGTCATCCGCAAAGGTAATAATACGTCCATTTTGAAGAGAAAGATTGCAGAGATCGTTAATATAGACCAGAAATAACGTGGGCCCAAGGATGCTTCCCTGGGGAACTCCAAAAGCTACGGGCAGAGTGTCACTAAAGTGATTTTCAATTTTAACAAACTGGGTGCGGTTAGTAAGGTAATCTTTGAAGAGTGACAACTCATTTCCACGTATGCCGAGGTTTTCAAGCTTACGTAGCAAGATTTAATTTAATGTTCCTACTACCCTATTCACTCGTTCCGTCGGATTGCTTTGGGGATGATACAGAGGTGTATACCATAGTTTACTCTGGTACTTAGTGGCTACGTCTTTAAACATTTGTGATTCAAATTGTTTACCGTTAACACAAATGATTGCTTTAGGTGCCCCAAATAACAATATTTGACGTTCAACTATTTCACATATTTTATCTGCTTTTCCCGTTCTCAAAGGAAAGAGTAGAAGAAACTTACTAAACCAACACGATATGACTAACAACATGGTGTTTCCTGTCTTGCTTCTGGGAAAAGGACCCATTAAGTCTAAGGAAATCACCTGCCACGGCTGAGATACATCTCTATGTTGACCCATTAACCCAAAACAATGTTGCTGTGACACCTTATATTTTGCACATGTTTCACAATTTTTAACATAATGCTTTACATCCCTTAACATGTTAAACCAAAAGAAATCCTTCTTGATTCTGTAATATGTCTTACGCACCCCCAGATGCCCAGCCTTAACATCATCATGACTTTTTTTTAAAACGTCATTTTTAAGTTTGTCTGGAACGAATAACTTCCAATTGCAAGCTTCGCTTGGATATTGCTTTAATATGACTTTTCTAAAGAGTACACCCTTATGGACAGCCCACCTGGCATTTTTGCTGGGATTGCTGATTATTTGTTTAACCTTATTTAAATACCAATCGTCCTTGTGTTTCTCTAATATGTTTATGCAGTTTGACTCCAAGGTGTTGATATCTACTGATCTCGATAGGGTATCAGGTACTACATTAAGTTTTCCTGGTCTATGAATTATGTCAAATGAAAACTGCTGCAGTTTCATAGCCCACCTAGCCAATCTTCCATGAGGATCCTTCATTTTGTGGAGCCACAATAATGCCCTATGGTCCGTTATGACAGTAAAATGAACACTGTCAATGTATGGTCGAAATTTCTCGACTGCATAAACCACACTCAGAAGTTCCTTCTCGGAAACTGAATAACGCCTTTCGCAATCATTGAGCTTCCGGCTAAGGTAAGCGATAGGTTGATCAGAGCCTTCTGTTTTCTGACACAAAACCGCTCCTATGCCATCGTTAGATGCATCACACTGTATGATGAATGGCTTATTGTAATCCGGACACGAAACTACCGGAGCCGAAGTGAGCAAAGTCTTAAGGCTTAAGAACGCCTGTTCAGCAGCTTGTGACCATACAAATTTTGTTTTTTTGTTTCCCTTAGTAAGATTATGTAAGGGCGCAGCAATCAGAGAGAAGTTTTGCACAAATCGCCTATACCAACTTGCCAACCCAATGAATCTTTTCAGCTCCGTAAAATTATTTGGTCTCGGAAAGTTTACAATAGCTGTGACTTTCTCAGGGTCGGTTCTGAGGCCTTCCCTATCCACAATGTATCCTAAAAATTTCAGACTAGCTCTAGCAAATTTGCACTTTTCAACGTTAACGCTCAGATTAGCTTCTTTCAAAATAGCCATGACCTTCTTCAACACCTCTAAATGATCATCAAAGGATGAAGTGCAAATTATAATATCGTCCAAATATGCCCAAAAATGCTATGACGGACTGCACAACTTCTGGCTTAAGTGGTATAGCAGCTCACACGCGCTCCTGGCATCTCAATTCCAGTCATCCTTGGAGTCTGGGTCGCTACCACAGTTTCTAACAACTGGCGTTACCCACCTGCTCCATAAGACTGGTAGTCCCGCGGAACCCAAGAATTATAGACCGATTATTTGTTTGTCGACGGTCTATAAACTTCTTACATCCATTCTGAGAGTGAAAATTAATGATCACATTGACACTAATTCAATTATGTCCGCCTCTCAGAATGGATGTAGGAAGGGGTCCCGCGGCACTAAGGAGCTACTCCTCATAGACATGGCCATAAGCCAACAGGTTCGTCGATCCCGCAAGGATCTGTCGACATGTTGGATAGATTACAAGAAGGCCTATGACTCTGTGCCACATACATGGCTCATGAGGGTGCTGGAGTTGTACAAAATAGATGCAACTCTACGCACCTTTCTTGAGTCATGTATGAGGCATTGGAAAACGGTCCTTCGCTATCCAGGATGTCGACCGATTCAAGGGAACGATGAGCCTGTATACATTAAACGGGGAATATTTCAGGGCGACAGTTTGAGTCCACTTTGGTTCTGCTTAGCTCTGAATCCTCTTAGCACACTGCTGGGGGATTCAGGTCTAGGCTATCGGTTGAGAAGAGGTGGTCAAACCATATCTCACCTTCTTTACATGGATGACTTGAAACTCTTTGCCCCCAACAATTTGCGACTGATGGAGCTACTGAAGGTAACTGAAACTTTCAGTAGCGCCATCAGGATGGAATTTGGTGTGGACAAATGTGCAGTCATGCATGTAAAGAAAGGGGAGATTATGGAATCTGAGGGAATTCAACTCTCGGATTCCATACAGGTTAGATCCCTCAGCTCGACCGAAACCTATAAGTATTTGGGTATGTCGGAAGCGTTGGGCATTAACGGTACTGACATGAAACAATCGCTGAAGGAGCGCTTCTTTGGCCGCCTAAAAAAGGTTTTGAACAGCCTTTTGTCGGGCGGAAATAAGGTACGCGCCTTCAACGGTTGGGTCATGCCAATATTAATGTACTCTTTCGGCATACTCAAATGGACTCAAACTGAACTCGACGCCCTGGATAGGAGGGTCCGTACACTGCTGACTGCAAACCGGATGCATCACCCACGATCGTCGGTGATGAGACTGTACATCCCGCGGAAGTGTGGAGGTCGAGGCTTTTTAAATGCTAAGACTCCACAACCGCGAGATGTGCAGTCTCAGAGAATATTTTCTCAAAGTCGATGTGGGTATGCACCGAGATGTGGTCGCAGTGGACAAGGGACTCACCCCGTTGTCCATGGCTAAAGAGAACTGGCGCAAACCTGTGATACTTACTACAGATGACCGCAAGGAGGTATGGAAAGGCAAGGAGCTTCACGGGCGCTTCTATCGGGCTCTCTATGGGTCCGATGTAGATTTCTCAGCGTCCGTGGCCTGGCTACGTTTCGGTGATCTCTTCGGAGAAACTGAAGGTTTTGTTTGTGCAATTATGGACGAAGTTATCTTGACGAACAACTACCGGAGGCATATTATGAAGGACGGGACGGTTGACGTGTGTCGGGCATGTCACCGTCCGGGTGAGTCCATCAGACATATTATCTCTGGTTGTTCTCGTCTGGCTAACGGCGAGTACTTGCACAGGCATAACCAAGTGGCTAGGATTATTCACCAGCAACTTGCTTTGAAATACAAACTTGTGGATTCTGAGGTACCGTATTACAAGTATGTGCCCGACCCAGTTTTCGAAAATGACCATGTCACGTTGTACTGGGATCGGTCTATCATCACTAATAGGACTATCATAGCTAACAAGCCCGATATAGTGGTGATAGACCGATTAGCGCGCCGCACAATGATAATCGATGTTACCATTCCACATGACGAGAACCTCGTGAAAGCTGAGAAAGAGAAACAAATCAAGTATCTTGACTTAGCACACGAGGTTGTCGACATGTGGAATGTGGACTCGGCTGTCATTGTGCCGATAGTCGTTACGGCCAATGGCTTGATAGCCAAAAGCTTCGACGACCACCTGTCGAAGCTGGCGTTACGCAGTTGGGTAAAGGGCCTGATACAGAAGGCAGTACTCCTTGATACGGCTCGTATTGTGACGAGGTTCCTTTCTCTGGAGCCCTAACCACCGGTAGCTTGGACCTCGCTCCCGACACCGGCGGACTACTATTTTTTATATTTTTAAATGTTTTTTTTAATTGTTTTTATAGAAATATTTAAAAATTTAAAATATATGTGTATGCCAATAAATAAAGAGAATAATAATAAAAAAAAAAATATTATACTTTACAAAGTAAGTATTCATGTCAAACATAATAAATTGAAAAAAATAAAAATAAAATATATTACTTTACAAAGTAAATATTCCATGTCAAAAATAATAAAATAGAATACTTAATAAAGTAAACACTCATGTCAAAATTTACCAACGAGATGAAAGAAAAGTATACAACAGAGCTTAAAAAAAAAAGAAAAAGACAATTTCTAAAAATTGAAAAGGTATGTAACATTAGGCCATGTACATCATTGAAGCAGCTCAATCCCAAGCCTTTTTGTCTTCAAGATAGTCTTTAATTGTGTAAAAAGCTTTCTGGCATAGCTTACGTTTTATAAATAATTTGAACTTATTCATACTAAGGTCTTGAATATGGCTAGGGAGTTTATTATAAAAACGTATACATTGGCATCTAAATGAACCACCTATTTTTTTGAGCCTGGTTTTAGGAATGAGAAAATTGTGTTTGTTCCTAGTATTTACGTTATGGATATCACTGTATCTTTTATTTATATTTATTTATTTATTTTGTTTTAAAGAAAGCTTACAGACTAATAACACATTTAAATAGCATGCATAATTAGGGACATTTGCTAATAACAAGCTTCCACATGTATATATCTACTTATAGTTAACGCGTTATTTGCGTTGACCAATTACAGCCAGACTATGGTTACAGCAATTTAGGTTTCAGCAGATTACAATGTTCACAAATTATACTGGGAATGTCAATCTATGTCAAGTTGTGCAACATCAAAATTAAAGCTATTTTAGGTTGTCACCAAAGTATTCCTTGTTCAAAATCATTTTAATTTTATGTGCGCTGGTACAAAATAAATCAATTTCCAGGTGTGACGGTAAACTATTGAAAGCTATAACACTACGTATGCAGAAGGCGTTGCGCCTGTACTTTGTCGATGCGAATGGTACAAGGAGTAGCGGCCGCTTCCTTAAGTTGTTTTGATTAGTGCGGAGAAGTATTTTGCTGAGTAGTTCGGGACAATCAACCGAGCCGTTTGCGATGTTCACTAAGAAACAGATATCACTGATATTACGTCTTACTTCCAGCGGTAAGAAATGATATCGCTTACAACGGTGTTCATAGTCAACTGAGAATTGCCTAGCCTTGAAGTCCAAGTACCGCAAAAATTTCCTCTGAACAGACTCAATACGGGATTTGTAGATCTCGTATTGAGGGTTCCATACTTGAGAAACGTACTCAAGGTGGCTACGCACTAGAGAACAGTAGAGAACTTTTAGTGGTTTTAGGGAACGAAAACTAGAACAGGTTCTAATAATAAAGCCCAAGGCTTTGAACGCCTTGTTGACAACTGCTTCTATATGATCGTCAAAAAGTAGCTTGCTGTCGTGCACTACACCAAGATCCTTGATACTGGTTTCTTTACTAATGTGAATACCATCTAGTGTATACCCTGGGCCGATAACAGATTTCTGGCGAGTGAATACTACATGGAAACATTTGGATACATTTAGTTGTAATTTGTTGGTTTTGCAATATTGTACAAATCTGTCAAGGTCTGACTGAAGTAACTCAGTATCAGATAATGTACGTACGGACTTTAGGACCTTCATGTCGTCTGCGTATAGTAGGATATGTGAGTTTCTAAAGCAGTTTTTTATGTCCAAAATAAAAATTGTAAACAATAACGGTCCTAATATGGATTCTTGGGGCACTCCTGATGGGACAATTTTCCATCCAGACATGTATCCACGTAAAACCACAGCTTGCGCTCGGTTATCTATGTATGAAGAAAACCACCGGAATAGATCACCGTGAATCCCTGCGGAATATAGCTTCTGAAGAAGCACCCGATGATCTATACGGTCAAAACACTTGCTATAGTCCGTGTATATTGCATCGACCTGGCACCGTTCTTCCATCCCAGCGGTTATAATTTCATTGGATAGTATCAGGTTGGAGGCAGTTGACCGTTTTCTGAGGAAACCATGTTGTTCGTCGCAAAAATGGCGTTGCATAGCTGAGTAAACTTCCGTGTGTACTACTCGTTCAAGAACTTTAGAGAAAAGACATAATTTAGAAATGGGGCGATAGTTCTCTATTTTAGATTTATCCCCCTTTTTAAAAATCGGTGTAATAAATGCAAATTTCCACATTTTCGGGACGATACCCTCTCTCAACGACCGCTCAAACAGAACACAGACTGGCGCCACCAGGCTCTTTGCACAATTAATTATGAAAATAGGGGGTATCAAATCTGGCCCACCAGATTTAGACGGGTCCAAACTTTTAAGTAGCTTGAGTACCATCTCAGGACACACGCTGACCGTACTCAGGTTCACCGAGCTAGCAGAATTAACATCTGAATTAATATCTAGATCGTCAGGTTCTGAATCAGATTGTTGGAAGGTAGACTGAAAGTAAGAAGAAAATAGCTCAGTGATACCCTCGCCGGTGTCTGCGGACGAGTCCATGTAATGTAGTACGTTAGGTAATGTGTTACCACTTTTTTTGCTTTTAACATACGACCAGAAACATTTAGGATTTTTAGCAATTGAAGATTCTATTTTATCCATATAAGCATCAAAACAAACCGCCTCTAATTCCTTAGCTCGGTTTCGCAATAGAGAAAAGGAGTGGTAATCGGATAAGTTGCCATAATTTTTGTATTTGTTATGGTATTTGTGTTTTTCTTTTAGCATTTTAATTAAAGCACTGCTATACCAAGGGGGGTGTGTTGATTTTTTTATTGGTTTAACGGGAATGTACAAGTCCCTGAGCTCGTATAATTTGGTGTAGAAAAGGCTAAGGGCTTGGTCCAGGGATCCAGCCGACAACAACATATTCCAGTCCGTAAGATCTAGTGAAGACGCAATTGCAGTGTAATCGCCTCGATTAAATATGTACTTTGTGCCAGGTTTCTCAATAAGTTTATGAACTTCAACGAAATCAGCACTAATAATCAACGGTTTGTGGTGAACATCAACAGGTACCGCCAGGGGGTCACCACAAACATTCACTTTTATTGCGCCATTTGAGAAAACAAGATCTAATAATCTATCGTTGACGTTACGCTCACCATTAAACTGGGACAAGTTACACGCATTTATTGTGTCAAAGAAATCCAAGATACATCGAACGGACACATTCTCATGATATAATCCAGAGCCATCGTCAGACTGCTTCCATTCAACATCGCCGCCGAAGTTAAAATCTCCTGTTATTATAAATGTATCTAAAGGGTGGGCGGATACTAAGTGGTTAAGTTTGTGGTGGAAATTGTGTAATTGAGTTATATACGAGTTACCAACGTTTTCTTTGCACAAATACAGGCCGCAGATATTAATGTTGTAACTTACCGCTTGTCTAGATCGCTTTAGAACGATGGACAGCCACATATCCTCGGCGGAGGTACGCCAATCACATCTTTCCACAACGGTCAAGTCATTCCTCACCGCGATCAACACTCCACCTCCCCGTGTCTGTGCTGTTCGACAGTAATCCCGGTCCCGCCTCCACACAAGATATCGTCCATCAAACAACTCACTGTTACTAATACTATCCACTAACCATGTTTCCGTAAATATAATTACATCATATGAATTCATGCAAACGTTACGATATAAGCCGATAGTTTTCGAGCGCAGACCACGTACGTTCTGATAGTATATTTTAATCATTTTTAAGCTTAACAGCAACAATATTGTCAACTATACTAAGATAATTATTTTGTACTGAATTTAAATCATCAAAATATATAAACGAACACAAAACACCAACAATAATAAAGTATGATGAAGGTAGAAAACAAAAACTGGTAGGAATATTCAAGGCACAGCAATGCACAGTGAATAAAAACACGGAACTTTGAAACACTCGCAACTAAAGGAACAATAGAAACGACGCGGGCCCGTTTAGTCACAACTGAGTAGGCTAAGTAATTAGGAATGCACTGTAATTTAATGAAAACAAGGACTAATTTGGCACAACGACAACATAAAACATGATAATGACATTTAGAAATGAATTTACACAGTACTACTGAGCGACACAATAATTGATGGAGTACGCTGGTAGCACTCACCTGCACACGGTTCTAAATCTTATTTTTAATGTTAAAATTTGTTCTTACACAACTAGAGTTAGACATTTTGCATATATTTATAGGTTTAGATCGATACTGAGATAGTTTTATTTTATTTTCATGAGGTCTTTTTCGGATTTCAACACAATTATAGGAAACGTGTCGGCCTTCCTCGCGTATATTTTGGAGTGTTTGACCCAAACGTAGCGAAAATCCGTTTCTGCGGCAGCTTTTTTAGCTTTTGACAGCAATGCCTTGTTCTGTAGTGTCAAGTGGTCGTTGACGTAAATCCGTTGGTTTCCAGGAAGGTTTATTTGCCCTGTAGTTAAAGGAGCAGTCTTGAACAGTAGTCTCGCAGCGGCAATAAAGTCCTCCTTCACATAACGGTTGCAGAAACTCACTATGATAGGTTTCGTGTGATCTTTCTCACGGGTTGGTACCCTAGTTATAAAGTTTATCTGGGTCTTAGACACGGGATAATCAATCTTAGTGCCAATTTTGCTGATGATGTCAAAAAGGTTCTCGTGATTGTTCTGGGGTAGACCTTTTATTTCGATGTTGTTCATTCGAGTCCATTGTTCCTTAGCATTATTATCTTCCTCTAGCATATCCAAGCGGACTTGAAGGATGTTCACCTGTTCCTGGACCTTCTCGACGTGTACCAGGCGCGCTTCCATATCTTTGATTTTCTTATTGAACTCCTTTAGCTCCTTATTTGTTTCACTTAATGAAGACTTTAGATCACCAAACTCCGCTCGAAGCGCAGTCATCTCTTCTTTTAAAAAATCTAGAGGAGCTAGTTTCTCAGCGAGTGCTCTTATCTCATTTAGGACAACCGACTCCGATTCCAGCCTTGGTGACACCGGGGGCTGAATAGCGGCAACCGACACCGGAGGTTGAGTAGTGGCAGCTATTTTACATTTACTGCAACGCCACGTTAGCTTTCTGTCACCCAGCTTCCGGTATCCGGCCTCTGTTATTCCAGCACAGTGGAAGTGTAGTTCTTGATTACAAATTGTGCAACGAGCTCCATCGGATAGTGGTTCTTCGCAGGCGCCGCATTTGTATGAGTTCATGACTAATACGGTTTTGTATACACAGATTGCAAAATGTTTGAGATACGCTGGAATAATAGTCGAACGCAATAGATGTGGGTAACGAAAGTGACCTTATGGCACTGCGCCTACGACGATACTGAAACAGATTAATATTTTTATGTGCTTTAAATAGATTAATATTTTTATGTGCATACAAAAGATTCTCATAAATATACTGAGAGGGCACAGTCATTATATTAATCTCTTTAAATTTGTCTCTGAGGGAGTGTTTAGTACTTAATTTATAAATTGCACGAACAGCCCTTTTTTGTAATACAAATACTGTCTGAATATCGGCGGCATTTCCCCACAACAGAATGCCGTATGACATCACACTATGAAAGTAACTAAAGTATACTAAACGGGCTGTCTCTAAATCAGTTAAACCACGAATTTTTCTAAGGGCGTATGCTGCAGAGCTAAGTTTTTTTGACAGTTTATCTATATGGGGGCCCCACTGTAGCTTCGCATCCAAAGTTATGCCTAAGAACACAGTGGTATCTTCGGGTTTCAACTCTTCCCCCTTTATTGACACACCAGTGTTCACTTGTCGAACATGTGGTAACGTGAACTTTATGCATTTGGTTTTTTTTTCATTAAGCAGAAGATTATTAATATTAAACCAGTTAACTACAGTTGCGATGGCACTATTAACATCGTCAGTAACCAGCTGCTGACGCTTGAGTTTAAATAAAAGTGAAGTAGCGATATAGTGTCGTCTGCAAACAACACTATATCGTGCTTATCCTTTATGAGGTACGGCAAGTCATTAATATAAATTAGAAATAAAAAAGGACCTAAAATTGAGCCTTGGGGGACCCCCATCTTGACTACAGACCCGGGAGATCTTGTACCGTTCACATCGACTCTCTGAATCCTATCACTTAAGTAAGAAGTAAGAAGATTCAACGAGGCGTCCCGGATTCCGTAATAGTGGAGCTTCCTGATTAATGTCTCATGGAGAACACAATCGAACGCCTTGGATAAATCGCAAAAAATTTCCCAAAGCATCGCATTTGTCCTCCCATGCGTTATAAATATGTCCTAAAAGTTCAACACCAGCATCGGTTGTTGAACGACCCCTTGTAAAACCAAACTGTTTATTATGTAATAGTTTGTGTTTATTAAAATATCTTTGCATTTGATTAAGAATAACTTTCTCAAAAATTTTACTAAAAGTAGGTAGCACTGATATAGGTCTATAATTAGTAGGGTCTGATGTGCTACCCGATTTAAATAATGGTATTATTTTACTATATTTCATTAGATCAGGAAACTCACCACGGTCAATACATTTATTAAAAATAACAGCCAAGATAGGTGCTACAATGTGTATAATAGACTTAGCAAGGTCAACAGAATTACCCCATAAATCTGCCGTCTTTTTGAAATTCAAGGAATTAAAAGTTTTTATTACATAATTGCAAGTAACATGTTGGAATTTAAATTCAGCATCACAAACTGGGACGTTTTCTTTAAGTAACGTTTCTGCTGCAGTGGGTGATGAATTTAGAGACTTAGTTGTCGATACGGGAATCTCTGCAAAGAAATTTTCAAAAGCCGCGGCGACTTGGGAATCTAATTTAATTACGCTGTCATCAATAGCAAGGCTATAATCATTAGTTCGGTTGCAAGATTTTCCCGTTTCGCTATTAATAATGTTCCAAGTCATTTTAATTACATTGCTACTGTTTTTAATTTTTGAACTCAAGTACCTAGACTTGGCGATATAACAAACTTTTTTATATAATTTAGAATAGTTTTTAACATATAAATTAAATTCTACTGTATTAATATAAGTCCGTTCTTCGTACAACTCGTAAAGACGTTCTCTACTCTTATAAATACCAATGGTGGCCCAGTCACTAAAAGAAGTGCTATTATTAACAGAAATGGTCTTCGGAATGAATGTAGTGTCAAATTGTGTGCAATACATTCTGAAAAAAATATTGTAATGTTGATTAGGGTCATCATTGGTTGACAAAGATGGCATTTTATTTGAAAGTTTAGTTTTAAAAGTCTCCAGACGATACTTAGATTTTGGGTTAACAGTGATATCTTTCTTTGGCTTTATTTTGTTTACATTTGGTATAGTAATTAATTGCCCACAATGATCTGAGTCCATTAAATTAATAATTTTTTTGTGGGAAGGTACAATATTTGTAAAAATGTTATCTAGGCATGTGGCACTAGTAGGAGTTATTCTAGTAGGCTCCATAAATAGGTATGTAAGATTGTATGACTGAAACAGACTTACTATTTTAGTAGTTAAACCACAATTTTCTAACAAATTAACGTTAAAATCTCCACAAATAATAATAGATTTACTTGAATTAAAAATTTTGTGCAAAACTTCATCCATTACTTTTTCAAAACAATCATACAATCCAGAAGGTGGTCTGTACACACTTAATATAATAAACTGCTCCAATTCAATACAGGCAATTATCCGCTCAACAGAGAGGCTCACTATGTCTTTGCGGTCCTTATATTTGAGGTGATTATTTATTAAAATTAATGAACCACCATGTATAGCATTTTCTCTGCTGAATGAACTACCAACCTGGTGATTGCTATAATTAAACATAAACTGATGGCTTTTAAGCCAATGTTCTGTTAAACAGAGAATATCAATGTTGTTAAATTTAAGGAATAACTCTACTTCTAAATCCTTGTTCATAAATCCTTGAATATTTTGATGCACCAGGTTAATTATAGTACTTAATGGTTTTAAAACTTTTTTTGATAAATTACTGCTTTTTGGAACATTAGTGCCAGAGATTACCTCTGTTGTCTTAATTGCTAATTTAAATTATCATTTATGTCAATGTTTGTTGCCAAATTATTGGCAGAATTTTCATACATGTCAAGGCATTGCTCAATAGGAGCAACTTGTTTAGCCAAGTTCTTGGCTGTCATGCAAAAATAATATGATAGCGATATAGCTATCTGTCTTCTATAATAATTAGTGAGATAGTACCTATCTACAAGGTATCTATCTTTTGTCAAAACAAAACTATCCCCAATAAAATTGTTTATATCTATCAAATGAAATACATTGCTTTTATAAGTAAGATTATGCAATGTCCTATTAATATTAAATCTAAGGTAGTTTTCTTCCTGTGGCAAACTTTTGCTATATGGATACTGATTTTACTAAAACTTAATATTTTGTATAACCCCCATTATTTTCGATACAGTCAAGTAGACGTTTGCGCATGGACCCAACAATATTACTGCATACTTCGCTCCCTCTAAAACTTTCCCACACCTCCATGCAATGGGTTTTTAATTGTTCCGTAGACCTCTCATTCCGCAAGTCCCACCTTTGCACCATCAAACCCAATAGATTTTCTATGGGGTTGAAGTCGGGTGATCGCGCTGGCCATGGAATAACAATTACTTCCGGGTGATTGTGAAACCACTCACGCACAGTACTCGCTAGGTGAATAGGACAATTGTCCTGGACAAACGGAAATTCTGCTAACTCATCAGCTGGGTAAATATTGCGCACAGTAGGTAGCATAATTGAGTCTAACACTTCCTCATAAGTTGAACTGTTTGCGCGTGGAGGAATGAAAGCCAGTTCTCCTGGTCCTGCTGCACTCATCCATCCCCACATATTAATTGTGATTCGACCTGATTCGGTGTTAGGAATGACGTTGTTATCACACCAGCGAGTGTTATTCTTGCGCCATAAGTGAAGCCTGCCCTTTTGACTGGATTTAAATGTTTTTTCATCTGAAAATACCGCAGTATTCCAGTCAAAATCTAAATAATTACGTGCGAAACGTAATCGTTCTTTTTTGTGCCTCTCTGTCAAGTACGGCTTTTAGCTGGTTTTCTGTGATGCACGCCTTCAGCGTGAAGTGCACGGCGAACAGTATCCATCGAGGTGTCATATAATTCCGCAAAATGTCTCGTTGGTGCGAAACCATTCGTTTCGTATATGTCCACCATATGTCGTCGCTGCGCCTCGCTAATAAGCTTCGGTCTCCCACTTCTCTTTCGACTAGCAAGGCTACCTTCTTCCTCATATCTTTTTATCCAAAGACTTACAGTATTTTTCTAAAACAAAAAAATATGTATATTAGGCAGCTATACCTACTTGACTTCATTTTCATTATATAAAATGTTAATAATCATAATTATTGAATATAATTTTAAAATAAAACTGCATTTATAAATCCAATAACCAACCCAATAAACCCAAGGATTTATGTATTTCTCTTCTAAACCTCATAAAGATACGATGGATGGATTCATAAATGGCATACATTTTAATTAGAAGATTAATTTATAATAGTTACAATTCATTAATAGCTATTATACTCACATTCAGTCCGGTTTCTTCAGATATTTGTGTTTTATTAAGACCACTTTTATGCAGCCCAATGATAGTCGCCCTCACTTCAATACTAATATTAGCCTGCATTTTGCGAATATTACAATATTGTTAACCACACGTCACTAACCAACAACTACAACCAAACGACAGTTCATTTCGGTCAAGTTAAAACTCATGTCTACCTCGCAGAAATCTAATTCTTTATTTAGTTTTTTTGTGATCTACCTTTCTAACTCTAAGAAAAATAATATGTAATGCTAATCCATAACTTCCAATCGGGTAAGAACTTACAAAAAGTAAACAATAGCGTGGGATTTGAACTTGCGGCACACTGATTTGCGCTTCAATCTGTGTGCTCTATACCACTGGGCCATCTTGACTTATGCTAAGTTGATAAAATTGAGGATTACAATCAATATTGTTGGCGATAACTTGAAAATAGAAGGTCGTAAATCAAACTAAACGTCAAACTAATACGTTGTGAGAATTCTTATCGACTTTTGCTAGTGACCGTACATCCCGCGGAAGTGTGGAGGTCGAGGCTTTTTAAATGCTTAGACTCTGCACAACCGCGAGATGTGCAGTCTCAGAGAATATTTTCTCAAAGTCGATGTGGGTATGCACCGAGATGTGGTCGCAGTGGACAAGGGACTCACCCCGTTATCCATGGCTAAAGAGAACTGGCACAAACCTGTGATACTTACTACAGATGACGGCAAGGAGGTATGGAAAGGCAAGGAGCTTCACGGACGCTTCTATCGGGCTGTTTATGGGTCCGATGTAGATTTCCTAGCGTCCGTAGCCTGGCTACGTTTCGGTGATCTCTTCGGAGAAACTGAAGGTTTTGTTTGTGCAATTATGGACGAAGTTATCTTGACGAACAACTATCGGAGGCATATTATGAAGGACGGGACGGTTGACGTGTGTTGGGCATGTCACCGTCCGGGTGAGTCCATCAGACATATTATCTCTGGTTGTTCTCGTCTGGCTAACGGCGAGTACTTGCACAGGCATAACCAAGTGGCCAGGATTATTCACCAGCAACTTGCTTTGAAATACCAACTTGTTGATTCTGAGGTACCGTATTACAAGTATGTGCCCGACCCAGTTCTCGAAAATGACCATGTCACGTTGTACTGGGATCGGTCTATCATCACTGATAGGACTATCGTCGCTAATAAGCCCGATATAGTGGTGATAGACCGATTAGCGCGCCGCACAATGATAATCGATGTTACCATTCCACATGACGAGAACCTCGTGAAAGCTGAGAAAGAAAAACAAATCAAGTATCTTGACTTAGCGCACGAGGTTGTCGACATGTGGAATGTGGACTCGGCTATCATTGTGCCGATGGTCGTTACGGCCAATGGTCTGGCTAAAAGCTTCGACGACCATCTGTCGAAGCTGGCGTTGCACAGTTGGATAAAGGGCCTGATACAGAAGGCAGTACTCCTCGACACGGCTCGTATTGTGAGGAGGTTCCTTTCTCTGAAGCCCTAACCACCGGTAGCTTGGACCTCGCTCCCGACACCGGCGGACTACTATTTTTATATTTTTAAATATTTTTTTTTATTTTTTTTATAGAAATATTTAAAAATGTAAAATATATATGTATTATCAATGAATAAAGAGAATAATAATAATAACTTGCTCTGAAGTACTGTCTTGTGGAATCGGAGGTGCCGTACTACAGGTATGTGCCCGACCCAGTTCTCGATAATGGCAGTATCACACTGTACCGGGATCGGTCCATCATCACTGACAGGACTATTCTTGCAAATAAGCCTGATATAGTGGTGGTGGACCGAATCGAGAGGCGTGCAATGATTGTAGATATAACCGTCCCGCATGACGAGAACCTCGTGAAAGCCGAGAAAGAAAAACAAATAAAATATCTTGAATTGGCTCGCGAGGTTGTCGACATGTGGGATGTGAATTCGGCAATCATTGTACCGATAGTCGTGTCAGCCAACGGCTTAATAGCCACGAGCCTCGACCAACACCTCAGGAGGCTCTCGTTAGGCAGCTGGATCCTGATCCAGCTGCCTAAGGAGAGCCTCCTGAGGTGTTGGCCGTGTCCAGAAGTACTGCTTTCTGAATCAAGCCCCTGGGCTTGATTCAAAAAGCAGTACTTCTGGACACGGCTCGGATTGTTAGGAGGTTCCTCTCGCTGGAGCCCTGACCGCCGGTAGCTTGGACCCTGTTCCCGATACCGGTGGGCTACTATTTTTATATTTTTATAACTTTGTATTTTAATATTTAAAAATGTAATTTATATAAACAACCAACATCTTCGGGTTCGTCGCTCAGCTCCGCCTCGCAGCCGCCGGGACATGCGCCAACCGGGAGTCCAGAGATTCCGGTAGCTGCAGTTGCGTCGAGCTCGAGCGACGAATACTTCTCTCCACCGACGACACCACCACCTGCACGTCGGCGCGGAAGAGGCCGACCACCGGCCAGCTTAGGACCTCGAGGCCCACCGGCCTCTGATAGGGTCCCCGCTGCTGGTGGAAGTGTGCAGCGCATGCGATGGACACAATCCATAAACGAGAATGTCATGCGCCCATACTTTGGGGCTACAGAGGGGGAAACTAACCTGACTGCGTACCGTGGTCGGATGCTCTCTCTGTTTCAGGTACTTGAGCCAGCTGTCGACGTTTCAGCCCAACGATTATCGGATCAGGTGCGGGTCATCCAGCGTAACCGTATGTTGGATGACGCCGTACTTGATAGACTGCGTCTGGAATCACGGAGTAGCCGTGTCTCGCTTGTTCCGCCACCGGCCGCGGTGCAAATACAACCTAGTGTTGCACCGCGACCCGACCATGTTGGTGAGGATGCTGACGACGTGGCTATATCCGTGAGTACCCAATGCAATGAGCGATTGAGGATCGCTTTGGAGGATGCTTTCCGAGAGTATCGCTCCACACCGCCTGGGCTTAGACCCCGTCTACCTCGCTTGCCCATGCATAAGAAAAACAGGGCGCTGGTGTGTGCTCTAGATTCGCAACTAGCAAATAGTTTTGATAACAGCGAAGACCTCGCCGATACCCACTCGATCTTGTACTGTGCGGCTGCAGCGGCATGTCGTGTAGCTCATGTCAAATTTCCCAACAGTGACAGAGTTACACGACCAGCTGTACCAGCTTGGCAGTGCAGGATCGAGCGTCGAATCGGTGAGGCTAGAGCACTCATTGGCAAACTTATCTGCTTCAGGGAGGGCAACACTCGCAATAGAGTGATGCGCTTTGTGAGGCGGGCGTTCTCGGGGACTGATATCACTTCTCGAGATTATCTGACCCGCGTCACAGAGTGTATAGACTTCCTGAAGCAGAAAATCTATGCATGGGCAAACCGTATACGTCGGTACAAGCGGCGAGTGGAGCGGTACACTCAGAATCGCACATTCCAAAGCAATGAGAGATGGGTTTATAGGGCTTGGGAGCGACCGAACAAAGGTGTGACTGATACGCGCCTACCGGATGATGACGCCATATGTTCATTTTGGCGCAGCATCTGGTCGGTGCCTGTCGCTCACACTGAGGGTGATTGGACTCGGGAGGTCGAGCGCGCGTGCGATCTGATACCAGAAATGGGGGCAATTAACATCAGCCCCCAAGATGTAGCTTGTGCAGTCCGTTCGTTGCCAAACTGGAAATCTCCAGGGCCGGACGGGCTGCACAACTTTTGGATAAAATGGTTCAAAAGATCGCACGCTCGCTTGGCATCTCAATTCCAGTCTGCCTTAGAGTCAGGGTCGCTGCCCCAGTTCCTAACTACAGGACTAACCCATTTGCTCCATAAATCAGGTAGTACCGCGGAGCCTAAAAATTATAGACCGATCACGTGTTTACCGACGGTCTATAAAGTTCTTTGAGAGCAAAGATTAACCATCATATTGACAGTTATTCGATTATGTCTGCCTCTCAGAATGGATGTAGGAATGGGTCTCGTGGTACTAAGGAGCTGCTCCTCATTGATATTGCCATTAGCCAACAGGTTCGCCGTTCCCGAAAGGATCTGTCGACATGTTGGATAGATTATAAGAAGGCCTATGACTCGGTGCCACATACATGGCTCATGAGGGTGCTGGAGCTGTATAAAGTTGATCCAGTTCTGCGCACCTTCCTGATGTCGTGTATGGGGCAGTGGAGGACGGTCCTCCCGGTCCAGGATGTCGACAGATCCAGGCGAACAGCGACCCGATTAGGATTGAGCGTGGTATATTTCAGGGTGACAGTCTGAGTCCACTGTGGTTTTGCCTGGCCCTCAACCCTCTCAGTACACTGCTGGAGGGTTCGGGCCAAGGCTACCGGTTGAGAAGAGGCGGTCAGGTCATATCCCACCTCCTTTACATGGATGACTTGAAACTCTTTGCTCCTAACAACTTGCAACTGATGAAGCTACTGAAGGTAACAGAAACCTTCAGTAGCGCCATCAGGATGGAATTTGGTATGGACAAGTGTGCGGTCATGCATGTAAAGCGAGGGGAGATTATGGAATCCGTGGGAACCCAACTCTCGGATTCCATACACCTTAGGTCCCTCTCCTCAACCGAAACTTACAAGTATTTGGGTATGTCGGAAGCGTTAGGCATCAATACTGCTGGCATGAAACAATCGTTGAAGGAGCGCTTCTTTGGCCGCCTGAATAAAGTACTTAACAGTCTTTTATCAGGCGGAAACAAGGTGCGCGCCTTTAACGGTTGGGTCATGCCGGTATTGATGTACTCTTTCGGCATACTCAAATGGACTCAGACGGAACTTGACGCCCTGGATAGGAGGGTACGCTCACTGCTTACCGCAAATCGGATGCATCACTCACGGTCATCGGTGATGAGGCTGTATATCCCGCGGAAGTGCGGGGGTCGTGGTTTCTTAAATGCTAAGACCTTGCACAACCGCGAGGTATGCAGCCTTAGGGAGTATTTCCGAGAAGCCGACGTGGGTATGCATCAGGATGTGGTAGCGGTGGACAAAGGCCTTACCACGCTCTCCTTGGCTAACGAGAACTGGCGCAAACCTGTGGTATTAGAGACTAATGACCGCAGGGAGGTATGGCAGAGCAAGGAGCTTCACGGACGTTTTTATCGGGTTCTACATGGACCCGATGTAGACTTTTTAGCGTCCGTAGCCTGGCTGCGTTTTGGTGACCTCTTCGGGGAAACCGAAGGTTTTGTTTGTGCGATTATGGACGAAGTTATGATGACGAACAACTACCGGAAATACATTGTGAAGGACGGTACGGTTGACATATGTCGGGCATGTCACCGGCCCGGGGAATCCATCTGGCACATTATTTCCGGTTGTTCTAGTCTGGCTAACGGAGACTATTTGCACAGGCACAACCTTGTAGCCAGGATTATCCACCAGCAACTTGCTCTTCAATACAATCTTGTGGAATCGGAAGTACCGTACTATAGGTATGTGCCCGACCCAGTTCTCGAAAATGGCAATTGCACATTGTATTGGGATAAGTCTATCATCACTGACAGGACTATTGTGGCTAATAAGCCTGATATAGTGGTGATAGACCGACTAGAGCGTCGCGCAATGATTGTTGATATAGCAGTCCCTCATGACGAGAACCTCGTGAAGCCTGAGAAAGATAAACAAACAAAGTATCTTGACTTGGCTCGCGAGGTTGTCGACATGTGGGATGTGAACACAGCAGTCATTGTGCCGATAATCGTCACGGCCAATGGCGTAATTGCCAAGAGCCTCGATCAACATCTCAGAGGCTCTCGTTGGACGGCTTGATCCAGAAAGCAGTACTCTTGGACACGGCGCGTATCGTTAGGAGGTTCCTCTCTCAGGAGCCCTGACCACCGGTAGCTTGGACTCTGTTCCCGATACCGGTGGGCTACTATTTTTATATTTTTAAATGTTTTTTTTATAATTTTTTGTAGAAATATTTAAAAATGTAATTTATGTGTTATAAAAATGAATAAAGGAATAATAATAATAATAAATTGTTTATTCAAGTAACCATGACTCATTTTGTTAGTAACAGAAACTTAAGCTATGTTAGAGAAACAATGAAAAAAAAACGAAACAAAACATTAAAAGAACGGAAATCACCGCTGCACCATCCCATGAGAAATAGCACAGCTGTGATTCACATATCTGCAGTCCAGTCTGCCTCCTATCATCGACAGTATGCTGTTGGAGCTCCTTCTCACTCTGCACACCACGGATGCACACCTCTTACGCATAGTAGTATAAAAACAATCCACCCGCATTTCAGCGAACATCCCCGATACGCTACAAAAGCGAGGTAGCCCCAACAGCACCCTGAACGCATTGTTATACTGGATACGGAGGGCATTGTAAGCTTTTTGAGTATATCTGGCCCACAGGCTGCAAGAATAAAAGGATGTACTGTATGCTCTGAAAAGAGTAACTTTCACATCACTAGTGCAACGAGCAAACCTGCGAGCCAGCATATTCGCCCTCACTGACAAAGCCCTCCGCTCCCTTTCCAAGTTAGCATCGTCCCTGAGGTCGGGTGTCAAGATATGCCCTAGGTATTTGAACCTGAAAACTCTTCCCAACGGGGCTCCATTAAGGAAGACAGGCGGAATTCGTTCAGGACTCTTACCCCCGGCCTCAAACACCATGTACTCACTCTTACTAACATTGTAAGTCAGGCCATGACTCTCAGCATACCTTTCACATATAGTGATAAGTTTCCGCAAGCCACAGGGCGACGCACTCAGCAGCGCCATGTCATCAGCGTAGCTAATACTATTAATACATAACCCGTCGATACGGCACCCAACATAGACGCTGCTGAGCTCGCCGATCAAATCATTCACGTAGAGGTTGAAGAGCGTTGGCGAGGTTAAACCACCGTGCCTCACCCCGCATTCCAACCCAAACGTGTCCGACATAATCCCTGCCCACCTTACACTATTGACTTGGTTTCCATACCAATATTTCAGAATATTAATAGCAGCCAATGGTAACTGCGACTTTTCTAACTTCTGCCATAAGACATCATAGGAAACCAAGTCAAACGCCCTCGATAGGTCAAGAAAACAGCAGAAAACAGACGTGTTCCGCTTCGCATAATAGTTGACAGCATGCTTAAGACACAGTACAGCACTCTCTGTCGATAACCCTGAACGAAACCCAAATTGGTTATCATGTAACTTAATGAATCTATTCAACTGTGTATTAAGCATGACACCAAGTACTTTAGAGACGACAGTGGCTAACAATATAGGCCTATAGTTAGCCTTATATGCTATATCGCCGGTTTTGTTTTTAACTATAGGCACTACCACAGTCCGCAACATTACTGCAGGCAGATAGCTGTGCGTCAAACAAAAAGAAAACAGCATTGCCAGAACTCTCGACAGATGAGGACCCGCATATCGGAGATGCTCAATACTGAGACCGTCATGACCCGAGGATTTACCCTTAGTCATTGACTGGATCTTCAGAGCAACCGCGATCGTTAGTGTCAAGCACCACAGGTTTGCGCCAGTTCTCATTTGCCAAGGAGAGCTGGGTGAGTCCCTTGTCCACCGCCACTACATCTCGATGCATACCCACGTCGATAGCTAGGAAATATTCCCTGAGACTGCATATCTCGCGATTGTGGAGAGTCTTAGCATTTAAAAAGCCTTGACCTCCACACTTTCGCGGGATATACAGTCTCATTACCGACGACCGTGGGTGATGCATTCGATGTGCAGTTAGCAGTGTACGGACCCGTCTATCCAGGGCGTCAAGTTCCGTTTGAGTCCATTTGAGTACGCCGAAAGAGTACATTAATACCGGCATGACCCATCCGTTGAAAGCGCGCACCTTATTTACGCCCGATAGAAGGCTATTGAAAACCTTCTTCAGCCGGCCAAAGAAGCGCTCCTTCAACGAATGCTTCATGTCAGTAACATTGATACCTAACGCTTCCGACATACCTGTCTATGCATGGCATGCCCACGACTGGTTGGAGGCGCGTGGTAGCTGAGGGGGCGCGCGGGCTGCGGCATCAGCATCAGGCAGGCGTCGGCGGCAACAGAGGGGCGCGCGGGAGGCGCGGGCGGCACTCGCGCACTCTCCCGCTCCGAGCTTCGACACTTCAGAACTTACCACGACGAAGACACTACGCCTGTCAAACTTATATTGCTGTAATACACCGAATTGTCACAGTCCACGTATTTTATTTTATTCGCTCCTGTCGTTGAGCAGTCGACGTAGTATCGTCAACAATACCCAAATACTTATAAGCTTCAGTTGGAGAGAGGGATCTCAGGTTTATGGAATCCGAGAGTTGACATCCCACGGATTCTATAATCTCTCCACACTTTACATGCATGACCGCACATTTGTCCACACCAAACTCCATCCTGATGGCACTACTGAAAGTTTCAGTTACCTTCAGTAGCTCCATCAGTTGCAGATTACTGGGGGCAAAGAGTTTTAGATCATCCATGTAATGGAGGTGAGATATAACCTGACCACCTCTCTTCAACCGATAGCCTAGTCCTGAATTCTCCAGCAGTGTGCTAAGAGGATTCAAGGCTAGGCAAAACTAAATGTACTGGTGGTCGCGAGAGCTGGCAGCACTACGCGAGGCGTGCGTTGCTGCACGGCGCCAGTACACCAGGCACCGCAGGCTCCGCATCGGCCCTCCGGATGCGCAGACCAGGGAGGTGGAGCTCTATGAGGAGTACAGAGCGGCGAAGTCCGCCCTCCGAGCGGGGATTCTGCGGGCCAAAGATCTGGCTCGCAAGGAGATGCTGGAGTGTCTGAACGGGGACCCATGGAGACGCCCTTATAAAATGATGCGGGATAAACTCCGCACCTGGGCACCCCCGGTGACACAGAGTCTCCGACCCCAGATCGTTGAGGACGTGGTGAGCGCTCTGTTCCCTTCGCGAGGGGATCACACTCCCCCACCTATGGCTTCGCCACCTGCGGTGCCTGTTGCGGACCACACCATCGACGGCGACGATGCTCCGGAAGTGACCGAGGTAGACCTGAGAGTGGCGGTAAATAGGCTGAAGGCCAGAAATACCGCCGCAGGACCCGACGGCTTACCTGGGAAAGCCTGGGTCCTGGCCTTGGAGGCTCTCGGGCCTCGACTAAGGGGGTTCTTAAACGAATGCTTGGTGAGGGGCCAGTTTCCACTTCGTTGGAAGACGGGGAAACTGGTCCTCATTAAGAAGCCAGGGCGTCCTGAGGACTCTCCGTCCGCATACCGGCCCATTGTGCTGCTCTGACGGAGAACCAGTTCGGTTTCCGCACGGGGCGCTCGACGGTGGATGCCATCATGCGCGTGAGAGCTCTCACGACGGGGGAAGCAGTATCCCGGGGCAGGGTCGTCTTGTCGGTGTCTCTTGACATCGCCAATGCCTTTAACACCCTTCCCTGGAGTTGCATTAGAGAGGCACTCCAGTATCACCGGATGCCGACCTACCTCCGTCGCCTGATCGAGGCGTATCTGACGGATAGGGCCGTCATCTACCCCGGTCACGAGGGAGAGTGGATTCGGCGGGAGATGTCGTGCGGTGTTCCACAGGGCTCGGTTCTAGGGCCGTGTCTGTGGGACATCGGCTACGACTGGGTGCTGCGCGCCGACCTACCTAGCGGCGTCAGCGTGATTTGTTACGCTGACGACACGCTCTTTCTGGCTCAGGGAGGGTCGTACCAGGCGGCAGCCGACTTAATGACACGCGGGGTTGCGACAGTCGTTGAGAGGATCCGGCAATTGGGTCTCGAGGTGGCCTTGCACAAGTCCGAAGCCATGTGCTTTCATGGTCCTCGGAACAGGCCACCACCGGGATCCCAAATAACGGTGGGAGGGGTTCACATCAGCGTCGGTTCGACGATCAAGTATCTGGGACTCGTTCTCGACAGCCGATGGAATTTCGTCGAACACTTCCGACGTTTGGCTCCCAGACTGGGGCGGGCCGTGGCTGCCTTCAAGCGGCTTCTGCCCAATCTGGGGGTCCAAACGCCTCCTGTCGGAGGCTCTATGCAGGGATCGTGCGGTCCATGGCCCTTACTGGGGCCCCAGTGTGGGCTCTTACGCAGAAGAAGCATCCAGCCCGACAACTGAACGCGTCCCACAGGGTCATGGCCATTCGGCTGGCCCGGGGATATCGCACGGTCTCTGGCGAGGTGGCGAGCCTCCTTGCCGGTATGCCGCCGTGGGAGGCGAGAGCCCTCGCGCACGTCTACGCGTGGCGCGTGGAGGCGTTACGCCGGGGCGAAACTCCGCTGCCGCGGCAAATTGCGGCGTGGCGGACGGAGCTCCGGCAAGATACCATGGCGGTTTGGAGTCAGCGACTGTCGCAACCCAGTGCTGGGCACGCCACAATTGCGGCATTAGTGCCTCTCTTTGAGGAGTGGCTGGAGAGGCGCCACGGCGTCCTCACCTTCCGCCTGACGCAGGTACTCACCGTACACTGTTGTTTCGGGAGGTACCTGTTTCGGATTCGGCGGGAGGAAACGCCCGGGTGTTTTCACTGCGAGGATCTCCCGTAGGACACAGTGGAGCATACGGTGGAGGTCTGCCCCGCTTGGGCGGAGCACCGCCGTGTCCTCGTCGAGGCAATCGGCAGCGGCGACCTCGCGTCCGGCCCTGGTTCAATCCATGTTCCGGAGCCAGGAGGCATGGGAAGCCGTCACCTCCTTCTGCGAAGCAGTAATGCTAGTGAAGGAGGAGGCGGGCCGCGTGAGAGAGAGACAGCCCTCACGCCACAGCCGCCGCGGCATAGGGAGACGCACCGGGCGTCGGGAGTCGCTGGGCGATTCCCGGCCACCGTAGGTGCGGGTCTGCGAATGGCGAGCGTTGGGTGGCTCGCCGTCCGATCAAAGCCAGGCCCAAGCCGACGGCGCGTTGTGTTCCACGCGCGCCTCAAAGAGATGTCAAGCATAGGAGTAGGGGCCCGTTAGGGCCAGAGCCTGCCGATTTTGTTCGAAAGAGTTACCGCGGCCCCGGAACGCAAAAGGCACTAGGAGGAGCATAGGTGGGTTTTAGTCAGTAAGAGTCTTACACTCCCTTCCGCTCCACCCAGAGCGTCTGGAGTCATTTGACATCAGGGATGATTTCCCATCTTAAAAAAAAAAAAAAAAGGCTAGGCAAAACCAAAGCAGACTCAAACTATCGCCCTGAAATATACCCCGCTCGATCCTTACCGGTTCGCTATTCCTCTGGATATTTCGACATCCTGGATAGCGAAGGACTGTCCTCCATTGCCCCATACATGACGTTTTCTTTCATTCGTATTCTCTCAATGAAATATGAGTCCTTGTGTGTAAGAAATATCTTGCAAGGCAAAAGTGCGCAGTTTTGAGAATTTCGGTAGGTATGACCTAGCGTCCTAGGAGAATGCCAGGGTTTCCTACAAGACTCGTCCAGAACCGACAAAGATGAACTATATTTCATAAAAAAGGAAAATAATTATAGAATTTAATAGTATCATTAGATTTCCATTAGAGGTACACCAAAAAAAGTTATAGTTCTTTGAAGGTGACCACTTAATATCTAGATTTAAAGCATAACATGAAATAAACTATTAAATGACTAATTGAATTAAAGATTTTTAGCACACTACCGTCGCATATATATGTTTTTATTGTAAAATATACATTTATGACATAACTACATTATTTTAGAAAAAAATAAAAAAAGACACATTTGTACTTTTTAACAATTTATTATTCATCAAACTGTACCTAAATCATCGTTAAATTAATAAAACGTCTAAAAACTGGGATGAAGGAGTTATATTTGTTTCATATCTTGCCCAACCGAGGTACCATATTATTATTGTCATTATATGTGCACAGCAACCTACGTTTCTTCGCCAACTTTGCAATTACAACAGTGTGGCTCAACGTTCTCTCTCCCCCTTTCATTGTTATGATGATGATTGTTATGATGTTTCTTTTCATTGATACTAGCTATTAACGAGTAATACAGGTTCAGGTTCAGTTTCAACAGCCAAGGTAAGCGGTAAGCGGTAGAAAAATCAGAGTCCGGAAACAGCAATAATCAACTCAAAAGTAAAAAAAAAACGGGAACACTTCGTCACTCGTTTTATCAAGAAGGTGAAGGGTGTCACATACTCTTTTATGAGGGGTAGTTAAACTTTTTGGCAATTACAACTGAACAGACAAAATACAAGTTTAAGTTTTACATCAAGTGTTGCCAGCACTATGATAACATTATTATGAATAAACTATTCTAAACGGTATTGATAAACGAATTAAATTATTTTTAATTATTATATTACTGTAAATCATTGGAATCGTAATTAAATTACTTAACTAGTTATGTATGGATTTAATATTATGGTTTTAACATGGTTTTAATAAGACATAGTAATTACAAAGTTTTTTTTTTTTCTAAAACGAATAATAAAATTATTATTAAATTATAAAGTGAAATAAAACATCTCTTACTCTCTTAGACTCTGCGCAAGTTAGAACGCAGAATAATATTGATATTATTGTAATCGATTTGCAAGTGCAATTTCGTATCGATATTATTGTATTTTGGTAATGTATCAATATTATTTTGTTTTGGGTAATACGTAATAAACGTAGTTTAATATTGATATTATTGTAATCGATTTTCAAGCGCAATTAAAATGACTTTTTAACGGTGTACTTCTACAGATTTGATTTATCATGTATAATTCTTACTTTTTTCTATTATGAATTATCATTATTGTAGAAAGTCTGTCGGACGCTGAGCCTATTTCTGTCATTGTCCTTTGCGATGATATTCGGTAAAACGGTACAACGGTATTGTTGAATTTTTTGGGAAAAATTATGGGAGTCGTAAGCTAAACTATTGTTGGTTAAACGGTAGACGTCTGACTTGCGAGGAGCACAATGCTAAACGTGCAGTCTGAATCTAGGTCCCGAGCCAAACACGCGGACGTGTGTATTTATAGTGAACAACATAGTGAAGTTGAGTATATATTATTACGTAGTACGATACCTATGTGTGCGCGCACTTAGCTATGTAAGCAACTTTCCTTTATATTCCTTTTTATTGTACTTAAGAGTTAGTCTAATAAAAGACACCTAACTGTAAACAGTGTTTTCCTTTACTACAAGCCAAGGTTCCAACATCACATGGCGACCCTGCCAGGGCTCTGCCAAGGAACTTTGTGTCCTTTTGATTCAGCTTGTAGGTGCTAGTTGCACAAGTAAAAAATTTAAGCTGGTTTCAAATGCGTTCTCAAGATGTGCCGGTCAAAAGTGGAAAAGGAAGACGTGTTTCTAACACAGAATTCTGCGGGCGATAATGCGGCTCAGTTGAAAGATTTTGGAAACCACATTCAAACTACGAGCACGGTAACATATATTTTGCTGGCCCTGGTTTTGGTACTTGTACTATTTTTTGGTTGCAAGTTATATAGGGCGTGCCATCGACGCCTAATTCAAGAAGAAATGGGTATGCAGGCAATATCCCGCATCAGGTCGTCTCTACGAGCCAGGCGCAGCGTTGAGGAGACTACTGCGTAAGCAAATAAACTTTTCGTGAGTGTTTAAACCCTATACACACATTTATTATCTCAAAAAAGTGCTTCCAGTGAACTATGAGTGTTATTTAAAGAGTTTAGATTATATTCAAGCAGTTTAATAGCGTTTCGGAAGACAATATTGAGTGTAAAAAGAAAAGCCAGTGATCAAATTTCATTACGCTAATAATTATAACTCATTAAACGGCGCACGGATACTCATCGAACATGATACCTCGCGGCGAATAGTGCTTACGCATTCCGTTCTATTGTCAGTATGTTACGAAATAGTGTTAAGTTTTACCTAGTTGTGTATAATTATAGCATTGTTTTAAAAATATTATATGCATTATGTTAGAAAGTTTAGAAGAATGCCAAAAGTTGTTATATGTATTACGAACATATTTGGTAAAAAGAGGTCAAAGTAGATATAAAGGCCAGACTATTGAAATAAAATTGGAAGAAGCAAATGATGTTTTTGAGAAGTGCAAATCATTACTTTTAGTTATAGGTAAAAGTAGCGATGCAAAAGTAATTCAATTAGGAAAGGATATTTTTGAAAAGAGCCAGGAATTGTATGACGAAATAAAAAAATTATGTATTTTTCCAAAGTCAATAGCAACTTACAAAATGGAATTCGATTTAAAGGTGGCATGTAATTTGATTCCAGTTATGGATGACACTGAAAGCACCACTACGAGAATGATTGACTCAATCGAAATGTACGCGAATATGCTCGACGATAAAGGTAATTCTTTATTGATCATTTTCATTTTAAAAAGTAGACTTTCGGAAAACGCAAAATTGCGTATTTCTGACAAATATGGAAAGGTTTCAGAATTAATTAAAGATTTAAGGAATAATTCAACAACAAAAAAGTCGTACACAGCCATTCAATCCCGGATGCAGGCTATGAGACAAGGTCAAAAGTCTGTGGAGGAATATGGTAAGGAAATAGAGCAGTTATTTACTGACATAACGATTTCTCAAGCAGACGGGGATTCCAGTGCTTATTCTGTACTTAAACCCTTTATTGTATAATCTGCGATAAAAACATTTTCAGACGGATTACGCAGCTCGAGACTATCCACAATCATCGCGTCGCGCAATTACAATAGCTTGAAGGAAGCAATACAGGCTGCAAAAGACGAGGACAGGCCTGCCACTGCAAGGAATTACGTCATATTTACAGTACGAGACAAAAAGCTTTTGAAACTCTAGAACCATACCCATTTTTCTTTGGAATTTTTTTGGCGTCTCCTTCGGCGGCTGGGACGTGAGGATTGGCTCTTCCTCACCCATCTCGCCTCCTCTCCCCTTCACTCTCAGGGTTGTGATGCTCCCGTTCGGCTCTTGGTGTACCACGTATATATTATTAGGAGATAACCCTTGCCGCTACGGCCGTCCCTGAAATAGATATCCATTTTATTGCCGTACAATTTTTTTTAAAGCTTTTGGCATCAATCAAAGATAGTGTGAGCAAACTTAAAATGTATGTTAGGACAATTTTTTTAAGGAGGTAAATAGCTACGTCGCGGGGTGTATTTCTATTCTCTCAATGAAATATGAATCCTTCACTGAAAAAAAAAAAGATTACTTTAATCAAGATATTATTAACTGTAAATCATACATCTTGAGTCCATATGAGCCTGTCAAGATCATGATTTCTATGACTAAGACAAATTTGTTAAATTTTTTCTTATTTTTGTTAGTCAAGTACTGTATCGCCTTTATAAAGTCTAGTTATTTAGTTTGATTCATAAATTGTCCAGTGCGAACATGAAAAATTACTGAATTATTAAAGTTCGATTGTAAATTCAAGTAATCTCACAGTAGTATTAACTAAGATAATAGTTGCTAGCAACTTATTCATCTATACATATAATAAAACAGTAACGAAAGAAAAACTGTACATTGAGAATTTTCGAGAAAAAATAAGTGGCTTTGTTAGAAAAACGTAACTGATGACAAAAAGTGACTTTTTAGAATTTTTGTCTGTTTGTATGTGTGTATGGTACGGCTTCACGCCAAAACTACTGGATAGATTGAATTGAAATTCAGCAAAAATGTTCTTTGTAAACCAAGGAATACTTTAGGCTACATATTATCACGCCGTATGTTATGGGAGGTAAGCAATATTGATTTTAAAAGGTTTTTGTTCGTAATAGAATGCACAAAATAATTTAATGCACAAAATGACGTGTTAGTTAGTTGCAAAACCATTTAGATAATTTTTACACATAAACTTGATAGAAACTGTAGCAATCTAGAAGAAATCAACTTATTATCTTCATAATTCAGATACCCGTAATGCCATCTGTTGACCGAAAAAAGTACTAACTATCAAAAGCATGAGAATTACACCAAAATATATTTTTGAGTTACTAATGGTACTTTTAAAACGTCATTAACAGTGATTCTTTTGATACAAAACTTACCGTTGTGCATTTGATGCATAACATAAAAAAAAGATTTGGTCTGATTGCTCCACTGACGTTATTTTAATTTTTTGTTGAACGGTTAATTATCTCCACTCAACCTGTAAAGCACCCTGGTTGCTTCTGTACACTTGGACGGAGCTAGGCCGGCAAATTTAGCCAGGACACCATACTCTATTCTATCCGTTGCCGGGTTTTTTTTTATAGATGGGAAATCATCAAAATGACTTCTTCTGCTCTGAGTAGACTGGAAGGGAGTGTCAGACTCTTACTGACTAAAACCCATCTGTGTTTCTCCTTATGAACTTTGCGTTCCAGGGTCACAGTGACTCTTTCGAACAAATTCTAACCCTAACGGGCCCCGTCTACTTAGCTGACATCTCTTGGAGGCGCGCATGGAACACAACGCTTCATCGACCCGGACCAGTGGCGCTATTTAGGGTGTATAGCTCGATCCCCCCTTCTCACTCGAACGACTCACGGTAGGGCCGCTGATTGTTATCGGACGAGCCACCCAACGCTCGCCGTCCGCTGGCCCGTGCCTACGGTGGCCGAGAAGCGCCCTGCGACTCCTAACGCCCGGGGCGTCTTCTTCTGTTTCGGCGGCTTAGGCGTGACGTTTGCCTCTCCTTCACGCGGCCCGCCCCTTCCTAAACTGTCATTACTGTTTCGCAAAAGCAGGTGACGGCTTCCCACGCCTCCGCGCTCTGGACCATGGAGTGAACCAGAGTCGGTAGCAAGAGGTCGCCGTCGCTGATCGCCTCGACGAGGACACGGCGGTGCTCCGCCCAAGCAGGGCAGACCTTCACCGTATGCTCCGCCGTGTCCTCTGCGGGGGTTGACTTCTCTTCTGGTTGGTTTTCCCATGGACAACTTTATGTAGCTCTATCGCGTGTTAACAACCTTAGCAAGTTTCATCAACATCGTGTATCATCATCATTATCCACAGTCCAACTTCGCTCACTGCTGAGCATAGGCCTCTCTTTTCGTGTGCCAATCCCCACGTTCCTGTGCCAGCCTCATCCAGGTTCTACCCACGATGGCAACAATATCGTCCGCCCATCTCGCCGCCGGTCGACCAATACTTTTTCTTCCAGTCCTCGGACGCCACTCGCTGCCTTACTCCACCTATCATCACCGCGCCTTGCCAAGTGTCCTGCCCAGTTCCACTTTAGTTCTACAATTCGTTTTCCGATGTTGAAAACCTTCGTACGTCTTCGGATCTCGACGACGTACCGTTACCAAGCATGGAACGCTCCATGGCTCTCTGTGCAACTATCAGTCTGTAAACAGCCTCCTGCGTGAGCGTCCATGTAAGTAAGTCAGGGTGGGAAAAACACACTGGTTATAAAGGCGGGAATTCAGACATTGCGGAATTTTGGCAGGCTTCAGAATGTCGTCCATTTTGATAAAAACGGCCCATCCAAGGTGTGTTCCTCTCGATACCTCCGTTTGTTGATTTTCTTTGCCAATTGAAAGGATATGGCCAAGATAAACATATCGGTTAATCATCTCCAACAATTTATTTCCAGATTTGAATCGCTGAAGGTGTTTGCCATAACATTCGTCTTGGTCATATTCATCCCAAGACCCAACTTAAAAGAAGCATCTTAAAGATTTTGAAGCATTTGCTGGGGGTCATCGAAGTTCTCAGTGAAAACCACAAAGTCATCTGCAAATCTTAAGTGAGACAGTTGGGCAGAAAATTGACGTTAATACCGCTGTAGTCCCAATCTATACCCACATTTTTAACGACATTTTCTAGGACTGCTGTGAACAGTTTCGATGAAATGAAAGAAGCATTATCATTACAACGTTTCTAACGAAAAAATATTTGAATAGAAGAGGTGATACTCGACGGCGCGTTGTGTTCCACGCGCGTCACAAAAAGATGTCAGCATAAAGACGAGGCCCGCTAGGGCCAGTGCCTGCCAGGGTTGCGGAATTTGTTCGAAAGAATCGTCGCGGCCCTGGAACGTAAAGGGCATTAGGAGGAACACAGATGGGTTTTAGTCAGTAAGAGTCTGACACTCCCTTCCATTCCGCCCAGAGCGAAAAGAGTCATTTGATGCTTTCCCATACATAAAAAAGGAGGCAAGCAATGATAGATATTGACTGTTCGTATTAGATATACGAACACATTGATCTTACCTAGCCACATCATTTTACAATACAAATACGCGAACGAAGTCGCGGGCAACAGCTAGTGTTTAATGTAATTATTATACTACTTTCGATCAAAGAATAAATTAGTACATTCAACCATGGCGTTTAGTTGCGTCTAACTAATTTTTTGCTAGCCTTATGAATAGATTGCTTCATTCAAACAAAGCGCTACGTTACGTCTAACAAATTCTTTACTGGCCTGGTAAAGACAACTTAGTCATCTTGATAATATCTTGTTCAGTGCAAGCATGATCCCCTATTAAAACAACAGAGTTCTATTGTAAAATCAACTCAAGATCCCATGCTATATCAACTAAGATAAAAGTTGACTGAGCAATGGAAATGATTAATTTTAGATTAAGTCTTCTCTAGAACAGATAATGTATTCTACTTCATACAACTAAGATCTAGGTCCATTCTGACAAAACTAATTACTGTATCTACTAAGAAAGGTTGTTGAAGTAGTCATGGTAGGTAATACATTCAAATAAGATCTTTTTTCATCCTACACTTGATTATTCGTCGTATTAACTAAGTGTATCGACTACGACAGTAAGACAATCACGTATATCCCTACCTACAACTCTACTGCCTATCTATGTACTATGTAGGAAAGAATTTGCAGGTGTAAATAAAATATAGATATGTGCATTCAAAGGTTTATTTTTATAAAGAACAACGCAATGTAACATATTTTTTTCCATTACTAAGAATACTAATGTGACATGGAATAGGAGACACTAAATTTTTGTAATATATAACAACATTTTCTTTTGCTTCTGTTTCTGCGACTTCGTAGGCAAAAAAATGTTCATCATATAACAAAGATTGCATTAATATTCCCATAAAAATCAAATTATTTGAATCATACAAGTAGACATTTTGCACTTTAAAAAACGTAGGCAATGAATCATTAGAACTTGTATCATAGATTAGGAGTGTATCTTTAACATAACGTGTAGTAGAAACCCCAGACACGACCATAGAAAGAAGTGGGTTATATCCTACAGGTGGTACTAGGACAGATATCAGGGAAACTCCGGTAACAATAAAATAGTGGACTGTATTAAATTCGACAAGTGAACAACGGTTAAAATATAATTAATTATGAGTAAGAGGAGTGCGCGCTCGGTAAGGCGGACGATGACGCAGTGTCGTGTGAGCCGGCCGGTGCGCGCTCGCAGCTTGAGCGTCCCCTCCGCGACCGCCCGCGGTCGCCCGGCGCGTAGTGATGTTCTCAACATGCTCCCGGCGTTGAAGATTTGTCTTCAAGGATTATGCTGGAAGAGGACAGATGGTGTTATAAGCACGTCGGACTATTCCCTTCTTCGTCTTCACGTCTGCGACTCTGCTTATTCCGTCTCTCCCAGGTATGAGACGTACGATACGGCCGAGTGGCCACATCAGTGGTGGTGACTGCTGCTCCTTGAGTACCACCATGGATCCCTCTTCAAGCGTCCCATCGGAGTCCGTCCACTTGGTTCTCTGTTGGAGGTAAAAGATAAACTCGTTAGAGAATCTGTTCCAGAACTGTTGCTTCAAGTGTTCTATACGCTGGAATCGTTTCAAGCTGGAGATGTTCTGGTTGATGACTTGCGGATGCGGCAGGGATGTGAGAGATCTCCCAATGAGGAAATGAGCTGGAGTTAAGGGGTATAGGTCAGATGGATCAGTGGAAAGAGGAGTGAGAGGACGAGAGTTTAGTATTGCCTCAACCTGAATCAAACACGTAGACATCTCTTCGTAAGTGAGATGTGCGAAGCCTAATATCCGCCTCAGGTGATGTTTTATGGACTTCACGGCAGACTCCCATAAGCCACCGAAGTGTGGGGTGTAAGCCGGAATAAAGGAGAAGTTGATACCTGTATTTGCCATTTCTGAAGAGAAGTCCTGTTTTAATATGTCAGCTATTTCGTTACAAGTGCCAATAAAGGTAGTGCCATTGTCGTAGTAAATGGTTTTCGGTTTTCCACGACGAGCAATAAACCTGTTCAGTGCTGCAATAAAGGCATGTTTTGTTAGGTCTGAGACAAGCTCCAAATGAACCGCCCTTGTGGCTAGACAAACAAATACACATATGTATGATTTAATTAATCTACATCCTCTACCTTTGCGGTCGGCTAGCAGGATGGGTCCGGCATAGTCGGTGCCAGTCTCTAAGAAAGGAAACTCTAACTGAACTCGTTCCCTAGGCAAGTTACCCATGATAGGTTGAACTGTTCTACCGTTGAATCTCTGACATTTTACGCATTTATGAACAGTTGATTTGGCAAGGTTTCTACCACCTAAAGGCCAATACTCGTGTCTAATTGTGGCTAAGAGTAGCTGTGGACCAGCATGAAATAGGCGTAAGTGGAAGGTATTAAAAATAAGTTTAGCAAAGTTATGTTTGCTGCAGATAATAATTGGGTGCCTGACATTATAATCGTAGCAAGAATTATCTAATCTTCCTCCGACTCTGATAATATCTGCGTCGATAAAAGGTGACAATTTCTTAAGGCGATTTTTATTCGGTACTGTTTTGCCTGATGAAAGTAGCCCGTACTCTTCAGGAAACATTTCCTTCTGAACTGTTTTAATTATGAAATCAGCGCTGTAAGATAACTCTGAATTAGTAAGTGCAAGACAATGACTATGTAACTTTCTACAACGATTAATGAATCTAAATACGTATGCTAATACACGTTATAGATGTAAATAGTTAGAGGAATTATTAAATAAGTTTTGAAATGAATTATTTTTTGTGTTTAAATTAGGATTAGAATTAGTTATAGGTAATGATTGATTATTAATATTGTTAATAGAGTGTAATTTTAACAGTTCCGGTAGTGTCGTGTTAACATCTGTGTTAGGCATTGAAGGCCAAAGAGCCGGGTCTGTGTGTATGAAGGCCCTGACCACCACAAGGAAGATTGACCTATGAGGTCAGCGCTCAGACCGCGGGAGATTAGATCTGCAGGGTTGTCCTTGGAGGGCACATAACGCCAGGTTCCTACTACACGTTATGCAGTTCTGGAACAGATTCTCTAACGAGTATATCTTTTACCTCCAACAGAGAACCAAGTGGACGGACTCCGATGGGACGCTTGAAGAGGGATCCATGGTGGTACTCAAGGAGCAGCAGTCACCACCACTGATGTGGCCACTCGGCCGTATCGTACGTCTCATACCTGGGAGAGACGGAATAAGCAGAGTCGCAGACGTGAAGACGAAGAAGGGAATAGTCCGACGTGCTTATAACACCATCTGTCCTCTTCCAGCATAATCCTTGAAGACAAATCTTCAACGCCGGGAGCATATTGAGAACATCACTACGCGCCGGGCGACCGCGGGCGGTCGCGGAGAGGGCGCTCAAGCTGCGAGCGCGCACCGGCCGGCTCACACGACACTGCGTCATCGTCCGCCTTACCGAGCGCGCACTCCTCTTACTCATAATTAATTATATTTTAACCGTTGTTCACTTGTCGAATTTAATACAGTCCACTATTTTATTGTTACCGGAGTTTGCCTGATATCTGTCCTAGTACCACCTGTAGGATATAACCCACTTCTTTCTATGGTCCTTCGACGTGTAACTGACCAGTTACCAGTAGTGACAAGCGGTTTTTCCAAATTTGAAAACGACCGTTGGACGGCTGGACTTCAACCTCGAGACTTCAAGAGGACTTCTTGCCCTTCGTGCGTGCCTGGTTCCAGTCTTCGGTCATCATCTTCGGTGCCGTCGTGAAGAAGCGTACCTTGTTGGAGCGAACATTAAGTTCTTCAGCGGTCATCGCAGCTGGGTCATCGCAGCGTAGCAGCCCGAACAGAGCCCAAGAACATCGTCATCCAGTTTAAGGCTTCGAACAAGAAAACATTCAGTTTGGACTCGCAGTCAACGGATTTCGTGAGATCTTTCCATTTTCTTACTAACATCTACATATTTCATACTAACATTTCATACCACTAGAGAATTAGATAGTGCATTAGACCAGTGAATCACACAGTAGTATTAATCTCAGTGATTAGTATCCCATCATATATACAATAACTTGCGTTCCTATTAGAATCAAACAATTTGTCCGTGTTGTCATTTTCATTTTAATGTTTATTCTTACTCGTTATTTATGTAGACCATTCTCCCATTAAAGTAGTGTTAACTCCTTAATATAGTAACTAGTAATAAGTGCTTATTAATTTAGCTTTAACCTAGTGCCAAAAAGTACCCAGTTTTTTTTTTTTTCCTCTTCGCAGTTTGAATTTCAAATTTTCTAACCGCCTACCGGTTTCGAATAGCAACGCCTCGATCTGCTGTTTGCTATTGCATGTATTCAGGCGGCTCATAGGACACATTTTAGTGCTTTAGCATCTTTTAGCAATTCTTCTTTCTGTCCTTTTCTTAGCTTTTTTCTTAATACTTAAAGCTTAACCTACCTGCCTTCCTATTTAGCCATGGCTGAAGAAATGAAAATTAAAGAGCTTACAAAGAAACGTGCCTCAATAAAATCGCAGCTTATTCAATTCACAACT
Source organism: Melanchra persicariae (assembly GCA_947386135.1). NCBI lineage: Eukaryota > Metazoa > Arthropoda > Insecta > Lepidoptera > Noctuidae > Melanchra > Melanchra persicariae. The sequence goes on from OX376643.1 coordinate 34,868,584, forward strand.
TTTTTAACTACCACTAAATCTTGCGAACAACTTAGTGAGGAGCAACTAGTCGAATTAGAGATTAGAATTGAGAAAATGGTTACCGTATATGCCACCTATGATCAGTTTCAGGTTTAATTGGAGTGCCTGTCAGCAAAGTCCGACGAGCAACTCGCTGAACGTGAGCAATTTGAGGGCAGCTACTACAAGCAGCTGGCATCAGCTCGTGCGCTTCTGTCACGACACCGCGCTCAACTAGCGTCTAAGGTAAGCTCTAATGAGCAGCTTTCGGTGGTTACTAGACATAATAGTGTTAGACTACCTAAGATTAATTTACCTCACTTTAGCGGCGGTTATAAGGACTGGTTAGAGTTTAAAGATATTTATGTTTCACTGATTCATGAAGAGACAAGTATCGACAAAATTAATAAATTTCACTACCTACGTTCATCACTTAATGGCAGTGCAGCACTTGTAATTAAAAGTTTGGATTTTAGAGGGGACAACTACGATAACGCATGGCAATTGTTATGTGAGAGGTACGACAACGAGCAGTTGCTAGTAAGCAATCACATTCAAGCTTTATTTAATGTGGAACCTCTTCAAAGGGAGAGTAGCCAGGGTTTACGTCAAGTTGTCGATGAAACCAACAAGAACCTACGTTCGTTGGCGACGCTAGGGTTTGTTGTAAAACATTGGTATCTAATGGTGATACATTTGATGTCATCAAAGTTAGACCCAGTTACTAGCAGACAGTGGGAGGAACATAAGAACTCTCTAACTGAGTTTCCTTCCTTAGAGATTTTTACTAAATTTATTTCTAGCCTTTGCAATCTTTTAGAAACACTTGAGGAGGCAAAGAGTTTAAAATCGAAACCAGAGTCGTCACACAGTAAACCGAAAAGCTTAGCAGTATTAGCAAGTAAGGGTAAATTTAATATTCTATGTCCCCTGTGTAAACAAAATCATTACATATTTAGCTGTGAACAATTTAAGAAACTTTCAGTCACTGCACGCTTATCTAAGGCAAAGGAATTTAAACTTTGTTTGAATTGTTTACGCCCAGGTCACTTTGAGGCTACTTAATAATAATAATAATAAACAATAAGGTTTTAAACAGCCTTTTGTCGGGCGGAAATAAGGTACGCGCCTTCAACGGTTGGGTCATGCCGGTATTAATGTACTCTTTCGGCATACTCAAATGGACTCAAACCGAACTCGACGCCCTGGATAGAAGGGTCCGTACACTGCTGACTGCAAATCGGATGCATCACCCACGATCGTCGGTGATGAGACTGTACATCCCGCGTAAATGTGGAGGTCGAGGCTTTTTAAATGCTAAGACTCTCCACAACCGCGAGATGTGCAGTCTCAGAGAATATTGTCTCAAAGCCGATGTGGGTATGCATCGAGATGTGGTCACAGTGGACAAGGGACTCACCCCGTTGTCCATGGCGAAAGAGAACTGGCGCAAACCTGTAATACTTACTACAGATGACCGCAAGGAGGTATGGAAAGGCAAGGAGCTTCACGGGCGCTTCTATCGGGCTCTTTATGGGTCCGACGTAGATTTCTCTGTGGCCTGGCTACGTTTCGGTGATCTCTTCGGAGAAACTGAAGGTTTTGTTTGTGCAATTATGGACGAAGTTATCTTGACGAACAACTACCGGAGGCATATTATGAAGGACGGGACGGTTGACGTGTGTCGGGCATGCCACCGTCCGGGTGAGTCCATCAGACATATTATCTCTGGTTGTTCTCGTCTGGCTAACGGCGAGTACTTGCACAGGCATAACCAAGTGGCCAGGATTATTCACCAGCAACTTGCTTTGAAATACAAACTTGTGGATTCTGAGGTACCGTATTACAAGTATGTGCCCGACCCAGTTCTCGAAAATGACCATGTCACGTTGTACTGGGATCGGTCTATCATCACTGATAGGACTATCGTCGCTAATAAGCCCGATATAGTGGTGATAGACCGATTAGCGCGCCGCACAATGATAATCGATGTTACCATTCCACATGACGAGAACCTCGTGAAAGCTGAGAAAGAGAAACAAATCAAGTATCTTGACTTAGCGCACGAGGTTGTCGACATGTGGAATGTGGACTCGGCTGTCATTGTGCCGATCGTCGTTACGGCCAATGGCTTGATAGCCAAAAGCTTCGACGACCACCTGTCGAAGCTGGCGTTGCGCAGTTGGGTAAAGGGCCTGATACAGAAAGCAGTACTACTCGATACGGCTCGTATTGTGAGGAGGTTCCTTTCTCTGGAGCCCTAACCACCGGTAGCTTGGACCCAGCTCCCGACACCGGCGGACTACTATTTTTATATTTTTAAATGTTTTTTTATTGTTTTTTTTTTTTGTTATTGAAATATTTAAAAATATAAAATGTATGTGTAAGAAAATAAATAAAGAGAATAATAATAATAATAATTTATTTGCTAAAAACATGGTATAAAAGATGATAATGTTACAATGTGAACAAACATGTTTTGCTTAGATATAAGCGTGCAAATAGGTAGGTACATGCATAACGAAACAATCAGTCATCATGCGATTTTATGGTCCAGGAACTCCTTAACACTGTAAAAACTATTAGCAGAGAGCCATTTATATAATTTATTCTTGAACATTCTTGTATTTAATGTTTTTAATTCATTTGGTATTCTATTGTATACCTGGACACACATAAACATACAGCTTTTATTATATTTCGCAAGCCTTGGGAGGACATCTAACACGAGCCTGTAGGGGTCACGCCTGCTGCGAGAGTTCAAATCGCTTGCTTTCGCAAACAATTCCCGATGCCTCCACACAAACAAACAAATTTCAAAAACATAAAGGGACGGTAGCGGTAACAAATCAAGTTTCTTAAACATCGACCTGCAAGATTCGTCGGGCTTAAGGCCACATAATGCTCTTATGCATCTCTTTTGTGCGACAAATGCTCTATTTTGATCAGTGCTGTTTCCCCACATAATTAAGCCATAGCGTAGCACTGATTCAACATATGCATGATATGTTGTTATAGATGTTTTAATGTTTGTTATGTTTCTAATCTGTTTCAGTGCATATACAAACTTATTAATTCGTTTGGATACTGTATCAACATGTGCTTTCCAGTTGATGTCTTGATCCAAGGTTACTCCTAAAAACTTAGTTTGCATTACTTCGTGAATTCTATGTATATTCATTTTAATATTCTGTTTTGGATTATTTGATTTATTAAATTGTATATAAACGGACTTTTTTAGATTTATGGATAAGTTATTTTCCTTTAGCCATTTTATCAATCTTTCAATCACATTATTAATTTCTGTCTCGTGGTCTTTAATTGTATTACTTTTTTATCAGATGTCACAATAATAGAGATGTCATCAGCGAATAGTATACATTTATGATTAGTTATAGTAGTGATAGAATTTATATACAATAGGAATAAAATAGGGCCTAGTACACTTCCTTGTGGGACGCCTTGTTTATTGGATTTAAAAGCAGAATGGTGAGATGTCATATTGTTACTTGTATCCATTTTAGTAATAGTAACGCGTTGTTGTCTATTACTTAGATATGATGATAACCATTGAAGTGCAATCCCTCTAATGCCAGTTGCCTCCAATTTTTGTAATAACAGGTCATGAGAGACTAGGTCAAAGGCCTTAGATAGATCGAAGAACAGCCCTGTAGTAAGATAGTTATGGTTAATATTCATTAATACTATTTTTATAAGACTGTAGATAGCTAACGTTGTGGATTTATTTTTTTGAAAGCCAAACTGTTCTTTCCTAATAATGTTAAATTTATTACAGAATTCAATCAATCTTTTATTCATACACTTTTCGAAGATTTTAGATAGAATAGGTATCAAAGTTATTGGGCGATAGTTGTTAACGTCTGATTTTTCACCGGTTTTATAAAGTGGTTTAACAATTGACAGTTTTAGTGCTTCAGGAAAAATGCCAAGTGAGAATGATAAATTAATTAAATATGTTAAAATTTCAATAAGTTCATTAGTACATGCTTTAATGATTCTCGTGTTAATTTCGTCATAACCTTCGGAGTTTGTGTTCTTCAATGACATAATCTCTGCTCTAACTTCATTTTCGGAAACAGGTTTAAGGAACATCGAATGGACTATTGAACATTCGTTACTGTTTATTTTTGCTCCCTTACTCGAAGATTGTGCCATATTAGTATAGTGATTATTGAAAGCTGTTGCTATTTCTACAGGATCTGAAAGTACTGTGCTATCAAGTAAAATATTTTCTATGTTGTCCCTATCGTTATTGTTCCCGATTTCATCCTTTATTACTCTCCAGACAGCTTTACATTTGTTTTCACTATTGTTTATGTATTTGATGTTTGCCACTTGTCCACTTGGTCACTGCAAATATTGCAAATCTAGACATAATACAATGTTGCATTCTCATGAGGATGATCCTACCTCTTGTAAGGAACATATAACTTTGGCTGGCTCTAACCATGATTTCTCATCTCGTCATGTGTTGCTTTCCACAGCGTTGGTAAGAGTCACGGACCAATCCGGGACGCCGTACAGCGCCAGAGTCTTACTTGACAATGGAAGCACGGCAAATTTCGTTACCAAGGACCTTTGTGGTAAGCTACATTTACCTATTCGTAGAGTAAGCTCACACGTAGCAGGCATCAACAGTCAAGTATCCACCGTTACGCAATCCTGTTCGTTACATTTGCAGTCGTGTGATGGGACGTACAACATTGACATTGATTGTTTCGTCTTGCCCAGTGTGACCACTCACATACCACATACATACATAGACTTAGCTGACTTACAACTTCCAGCAGGAATCAGTCTGGCTGATCCATCTTTTAACATCCCGTCCACCATCGACATACTTGTAGGAGCCGACATCTTCTGGAGTATTATTGGTCGTAACCGCATACAGTTAGGTAGACATATGCCGACGCTCTTCGAGACCAAGCTCGGATGGCTCATATCAGGCACCATACCGCAGCCTAACTTAGCTCACTCAATGTGTATGTTCACGCATGACAAGCACACAACACACATACAAGAGCCCATGGATCTCTCAAGATTTTCGGAACTTGATTCCATCTCGCCTAAATACAATTTCACGTCCGAAGAGCGAGCATGCGAGCATAATTATAAAACCACTACTAGACGTAATGCCGATGGTCGTTTCGTAGTCAACATTCCCTTAAAGGAATCACCTGAAGCGTTAGGCAATTCCTTTGAGATGGCTAAACGTCGCTTTCTGTCGTTAGAGCGTAGACTCGACAGAGACCCCATACTTAAGCATCGCTACGTAGAGTTTTTGCAGGAGTATGAAGCATTAGGTCATATGAGCGTAGTCGCTCAACCTTCTTCATCTCATTCCTATTTCCTTCCGCATCATGGCGTTTTCAGAGAATCCAGTACAACGACAAAGCTGCGAGTTGTCTTCGACGCATCAGCCGTCACAACTTCCGGTAAGTCGTTCAACGACATTCAAGGCATAGGCCCTAGGGTTCAGGATGACTTGATATCCATCTTGTTGAGATTTCGTCAACATAAATACGTCATATCGTCAGACATTGAGAAGTTCTTTCGACAGATTAATGTCGACGAATCGCAGCGATCTCTACAACAGATATTATGGCGCTCTGATCCATCATTACCTCTTAAAACATACACATTGAACACCGTCACTTACGGAACAGCATCTGCCCCGTTCATTAGTACACGATGTCTGTCTCAATTGGCAAAGGAGGCAACGCACACACTTACACAACAGTCTATACGGCACGTTTTTTATGTGGATGACTATCTTTCAGGAAGTGACTCTATAGAGAGCACTATCGCACTGGGCAAATACGTCATTAGCATACTTAAAACCGCACAACTCAACCTTCGGAAGTGGCAGTCCAACAACGCTCAGATACTACAGGCAATCACTGCAAGCGCACATACATCATCCACTCAAATCACATCCACAAAAACCCATACAGACATACCTAATACAGTCAGCTTAAGTATTGACGAACCAAGTAAGACCCTCGGTCTTAATTGGCATTGTCATACTGACTCACTTACATTCTCCATTCATATACTTACCCATACAAGCACTACAATCACCAAGCGACACATTCTTTCCACAATAGCACAAGTATTTGATCCTTTGGGACTTGTCTCCCCATGTATTGTCGAGGCTAAGATAATACTGCAAAAATTATGGATAGATAAGTGTCCATGGGACGACGAAGTTAATGCGGACATTAAAAAATTATGGATAAAGTTCACGCAAACTTTACCACAGCTTAATCACCTCTGCTTACCACGCTGGGTGGTATGTGATTCCCCTTCATCTGTTGAGATACATATTTTCACAGATTCATCAGAAAAGGCATACGGAGCTTGCATATACATTCGTTCTACAACTAGTAGCGGCACCATTCATGCACATCTGCTCACATCCAAAAGTAAAGTTGCACCAATTAAACCGACCACAATCCCAAGGCTAGAACTTTGTGGTGCCTTATTAGGGACTAGGTTGTGTGCAAAAGTACTAGAGTCGTTAACACTTAAACCTGACAAATGCATATTTTGGTGTGATTCTATGATCGTCCTAGGTTGGCTATCTACTTCACCTGCTACACTTAAGCCGTTTGTTAGGCATCGAGTTTCGGAGATACGGGAAGGTTTTGGTGATCACACCTGGCGTTATGTGCCCTCCAAGGACAACCCTGCAGATCTAATCTCCCGCGGTCTGAGCGCTGACCTCATAGGTCAATCTTCCTTGTGGTGGTCAGGGCCTTCATTCTTACTAACAGACCCGGCTCTTTGGCCTTCAATGCCTAACACAGATGTTAACACGACACTACCGGAACTATTAAAATTACACACTATTAACAATATTAATAATCAATCATTACCTATAACTAATTCTAATCCTAATTTAAACACAAAAAATAATTCATTTCAAAACTTAATTAATAATTCCTCTAACTATTTACATCTACAACGTGTATTAGCATACGTATTTAGATTCATTAATCGTTGTAGAAAGTTACATAGTCATTGTCTTGCACTTACTAATTCAGAGTTATCTTACAGCGCTGATTTCATAATTAAAACAGTTCAGAAGGAAATGTTTCCTGAAGAGTACGGGCTACTTTCATCAGGCAAAACATTACCGAATAAAAATCGCCTTAGAAATTGTCACCTTTTATCGACGCAGATATTATCAGAGTCGGAGGAAGATTAGATAATTCTTGCTACGATTATAATGTCAGGCACCCAATTATTATCTGCAGCAAACATAACTTTGCTAAACTTATTTTTAATACCTTCCACTTACGCCTATTTCATGCTGGTCCACAGCTACTCTTAGCCACAATTAGACACGAGTATTGGCCTTTAGGTGGTAGAAACCTTGCCAAATCAACTGTTCATAAATGCGTAAAATGTCAGAGATTCAACGGTAGAACAGTTCAACCTATCATGGGTAACTTGCCTAGGGAACGAGTTCAGTTAGAGTTTCCTTTCTTAGAGACTGGCACCGACTATGCCGGACCCATCCTGCTAGCCGACCGCAAAGGTAGAGGATGTAGATTAATTAAATCATACATATGTGTATTTGTTTGTCTAGCCACAAGGGCGGTTCATTTGGAGCTTGTCTCAGACCTAACAAAACATGCCTTTATTGCAGCACTGAACAGGTTTATTGCTCGTCGTGGAAAACCGAAAACCATTTACTACGACAATGGCACTACCTTTATTGGCACTTGTAACGAAATAGCTGACATATTAAAACAGGACTTCTCTTCAGAAATGGCAAATACAGGTATCAACTTCTCCTTTATTCCGGCTTACACCCCACACTTCGGTGGCTTATGGGAGTCTGCCGTGAAGTCCATAAAACATCACCTGAGGCGGATATTAGGCTTCGCACATCTCACTTACGAAGAGATGTCTACGTGTTTGATTCAGGTTGAGGCAATACTAAACTCTCGTCCTCTCACTCCTCTTTCCACTGATCCATCTGACCTATACCCCTTAACTCCAGCTCATTTCCTCATTGGGAGATCTCTCACATCCCTGCCGCATCCGCAAGTCATCAACCAGAACATCTCCAGCTTGAAACGATTCCAGCGTATAGAACACTTGAAGCAACAGTTCTGGAACAGATTCTCTAACGAGTTTATCTTTTACCTCCAACAGAGAACCAAGTGGACGGACTCCGATGGGACGCTTGAAGAGGGATCCATGGTGGTACTCAAGGAGCAGCAGTCACCACCACTGATGTGGCCACTCGGCCGTATCGTACGTCTCATACCTGGGAGAGACGGAATAAGCAGAGTCGCAGACGTGAAGACGAAGAAGGGAATAGTCCGACGTGCTTATAACACCATCTGTCCTCTTCCAGCATAATCCTTGAAGACAAATCTTCAACGCCGGGAGCATGTTGAGAACATCACTACGCGCCGGGCGACCGCGGGCGGTCGCGGAGGGGACGCTCAAGCTGCGAGCGCGCACCGGCCGGCTCACACGACACTGCGTCATCGTCCGCCTTACCGAGCGCGCACTCCTCTTACTCATAATTAATTATATTTTAACCGTTGTTCACTTGTCGAATTTAATACAGTCCACTATTTTATTGTTACCGGAGTTTCCCTGATATCTGTCCTAGTACCACCTGTAGGATATAACCCACTTCTTTCTAGTGACTCCTTTAACCTTCAGCGTTTTCAGCCGAAGTTCTATTGCCTGACAAATTTTTGCATCTGATCTTACATGCTTAATAAAGGCATCACGTGTTTCTGCCTTAGATGGCTTCCAGCTGCATCCGGTTGCCTGTTTTCCTTTTATTTTCTTCTGCTTGATTGTAGTTGTGTTTAGAAGATGTGGAATGGACAGCAAAGCTCCAAGATTTTTTTTATCTTCTTCAGAAGAAGACAATAGATAAAACTTTTTGAAGAAAGAAATACATACCTATAAAATACATGTAAAAGGCGGCCTTATCGCTGAATGCAATTTCTTCCAAGTAACCCAATATATATACTGAGTAATAAACATAACAAATAAAAAGTATCAAAGCAGTAAATTAAAAGAAAATTTTGAGATGACACTAAAATGGATTAACAGTAGTTTTTTATCCTGGATAAGTTTAAGTTTCTCATGGGAGCCGCGATAAACGTATCCGAAAGCTAGTAAAAAATAGTTACTATGATTATTCTGTATTACTATTAGTGGCACTTACATTCACAAAGGCAAATAAGTTCTTGACAGAAGCCGTCTTTCGAATTTCGTTTTTGTAATATTTCCATAATCTTTATTCTTGCTAATGGAAACAAGGCAAACAAATTGTTGTAGTGGTCTTTGTAGATTTCTTCAAAGTCAATTATCAGCTGGAAAATCGAAAAATATTAATTAACGGTACTAAAGAAAATGAAAACTGAAAGATTGAGATTTCACACAATATGATTGTCTTGTGTTCAAAAAAGTTATTCATTAATACTTGATTATCCAATATAATTCCAATTAGATATTTGGTTCCGATTGCGAAAAAACGGTATTATAAAAGAAAGTTCTTTTTCAAATTTTATTAATTTGGACGTTGTCGCTCCATCGCCACTCTTGCCTTTTCGGTTATGATAGGCTTTTCTGAAGTTATCTCGCAGTTTCTTCCAACGATCCATGCACTGCCTAACTGGAAAGAATAGAAATAAATAAATTAAAAACATCACCCTGCTTTGGTTCATTGGGTAAATGAGCACGCAGCCAGTGGACTGTTTTCTTTAATTTATACTTCGTTTTTGTACGACAAACTTATATTTAGATTTTTTGTTTGTTTTTACAGATTCCTCATTACTGGTTGCAGTTTCAAAAACTTGTCATTTAATTTCCGAATGGGAATTTCTACAGTTCATTCAATAATTCATGAGACAATCAGAGCAATTTGTGATGTTTTGATGCCCTTAGTTATGCAGATACCAGATGAAGAAATGTGGGAAAAGGTCTCTCGTGATTTCTTTAATATTTGATAGACGGAAAGCACGTCAGTATACAGGCACCAGATAATAGTGGAAGCTTATACTATAATAATTATAAAAACTTTTTCAGTACAGTGTTACTAGCTGTGGTGGTAGACGCGAAATACAGTTTTTTAATTGTTGATGTCGGATCGTACGGTAAAAATAGCGAAGGTGGAATTTTACAGAATTCAACATTTGGAAAAAAATTTAACACTAATAAGTTAAAGCTGCCCCCAAATAAACCTCTACCGAATACCACTGAAAGCTTACCACATGTTTTCATAGGAGATGAAGCATTTCCTTTGAACAATAACATATTGCGGCCGTATCTGAGAGAACAAATAAGAACAGAATTATCAAAAAAAGTATTTAATCTGCGTTTAAGCAGGGCAAGAAAAGTCGTAGAATGTGCATTTGGAATGCTAACTCAAAGATTTGAGATTTATCAAAAACGAATGAAAATTCAACCGAAGTACTGTTTACTTAATTATATTAGCAACTACATGTTTACATAATTTTTAATAGAAAAGCGGACGCCATCACCAGGACAAGAGAATGTTCTTCACAGCAATATGAATTTAACAGCGATGACAGACAATAATGATGAAAATAGTTCTATCGACGCAGGTATAACCATAAGGAATAAATGACATGGCTAAATGACTGCCCTAAGCATGTATAAGAGTCTCACAATAACTCGAAATATTGAAATATTAATTCGTGAATTATTTAGTGTTTAATGATTTTATAGAACTTGCTTAAACTGTTAGACATAAAAAAAGTATCTGAATTGTTTTCTTAGCTTGATTTGTTTGACAACATAAGATCAAAGGGATAGCTAGGGAGAGGTCATATCGCTTTTCCAGAATGTCAAATCGAAACTGTACATACGGTAAACGGTATAGTTATTGGCCAGTTAAGCTACCTCAAGACACTAGTTATTTTATTTAAAAACATAAAACGGGTTGTTTTAAATGAAAGTTATTTTTAAGTAAATAACAATAACGTATTTATTCAATGGTATGGCTTACATACTCTTTTTCCATACACTTTTTTAATAATATCTACTTATAGATACAAATATTGAATTATAATATACTAATACAGAATATCAGTATCTCAAATTATTCATAAAAGAAGTATCTCAAATTATTCACAAGTGAATATCAGCATCTCAAATTATTCACACGCGAATATCAGAATCTCAAATCACTCACAAGTGAATATCTCAAATCATTCACAAGTGAATATCTCAAATCATTCACAAGTGAATATCTCAAATCATTCACAAGTGAATATCTCAAATCATTCACAAGTGAATATCTCAAATCATTCACAAGTGAATATCTCAAATCATTCACAAGTGAATATCTCAAATCATTCACAAGTGAATATCTCAAATCATTCCACAAGTGAATATCTCAAATCATTCACAAGTGAATATCTCAAATCATTCACAAGTGAATATTTCAAATCATTCACAAGTGAATATCTCAAATCATTCACAAGTGAATATCTCAAATCATTCACAAGTGAATATCAGAATTTCAAACTATTCCCAAGTGAAAATCAGTATGACAAATTATTCACAAGTGAATACCAGAATGACAAATTATTCGCAAGTGAATACCAGAATGACAAATTATTCACAAGTGAATACCAGAATGACAAATTATTCCCAAGTGAATACCAGAACTTTAAATTATTCACAAATTAATATCAGAATCACAAATTATTCACAAGTGAATACAAGAATCTCAAATTATTCACAAGTGAATACACACAACTAACTGTTAAATGTTAACCATAATGAGTTTGCATCTAAACAGTTTACTCTGGGTCTTACGGAATAGTATCAGAACCAATTTGGTTTTCGAACAGAGTCCCGTTTTTGTTCTATATTAGAAGTCAGTAACGATCAATTAGTGTAGAAAATATTGGGCATTGCGATTTAGACTAAATAAAAACCGGCATTAGAAAATTATGTCACCTTTCCTTAAAAAAAACTCCCATAACTTAATTAACTAGCGTGGTATCAAGGTCAACCAGATCCAAAAAAGACCGGAAACATTTACTTCTGAGGTTTTGTTCCACCTTTAAATCTATCTCTCAAAGTTACCAAACTAAAATGCCTACAACGATCTTTAATTATTATCATGCTGATCAACAGACTGCGAAGCCCAAAAGGCTTGCACAAAAATAATACTAAATAAGTTTTAATATTGTTGTTAATAGAATAGGTTCACATGTCTAATTCTACTTTAATTCATGTGACTGGAACCAGTAGGTACTAACGAAACAATCCGCGGAGGATCGAAATAATTTTAATTTTGACGGTAGTTATGAAAAAACAAAAATCTAGAACAATGAAATTTGTCGGTAGTTATGAAAAAACAAAAAAAATCTAGAATATCGAAATAAAATGTCGGTAGTTATAAAAAATAAATTAGAATTTCTCTGAATGATCCTTTTTATAGCAATAATTACATAATACTGTCTTATGATCGTCCGATGTAACCAGGGAGTTTGGCTTTGCGGAAATATTAGAATCTAAAGTCTTAGATTTTTCCTTATATTCGCGGATAATGTGACCAGGTTTTTTACACTGGAAGCAAGTCGGTCACTGGCCAGACGATTCTGGGGTTGCCGAAAGCCGGGGTTTCTTGTTACAATTTTTTCTGTCAGTACTGTCAGTTTTCAATCGGTCACGTTTACGAAAAGTTTTTAAAACTGAAACTAGGTCAGGCAACGAGTCAGGCGTATTACGCAACAATTCACATTTTACAAAATCAGGATAGATACCAGTGATTAGAGCATTAATTACCTGAGCATCCGTGGCTTCGAGCCGCACTCGGTTGAACAGCGCCCATCCCGTGGTTGCGCAGTCCGCGTAGCTACCTGCCTGCCCAGACGTGTAGTCACGCCAGCAGCTGGGCGTCGCAGTCGTCTGCATACCGGAACTCTTCACCGAAGGATCAGGTCTTGCTTGACATCCTCCCACGTGGTGGATTTCAGGGACCACGTGTCAGACCAAGTCTTCACTCTTCCTTTCAGCTGCAGTATAGCCTTCATACGAGCTTCATGCGGCGATATGCCAATGGTTGCAATGGTTTCCTCAATATTGGCACACCAGTCCTTGATGTTGTAAGAGCGCACATCGTGATCGCATGGCGGTAGGTAGAAATTGCCATGATCCCGTGAATGCGTAGGGGTAGCAGATAGCGCTGCAGTCACGGCGCTTGATGTGGCTTGTTTCGTGATCGACGTCACCAGACTCATCACTTGCTCCATCGAGAAAGTTTGGTCTGGCTGGGCGGTCGGCACAGGTTTGCGGACCCGGAATCCAGAAAACTTCAGTAGGGGCGAGCTGGATCCCACCGCTGCTGTCGGCGCATTGTCGCCATCGTTGTTGAAGTCACACATAATGTTCAGCAATACACACACAGACAGTAAATATAGCAGGGAAATGTTTCAGGAAACAATAAAGAAATACTGTACTTGAGTCCAAGGTGTTTACTTCACGAGCAGCCAAAGAATGCCATTAAATTCGTATTACATCGGTTTTTATACACAAAATTACAAGCATGAAGTTGACAGCGGAATAAAAATATGGTGGGAAACATTAAAGAGGAATAAATCCTTATAGTACTCACTCAGGCGGTAGATTAACATTTAAAATAAATAAGTAGAACGGAAGTCATATTGAATCCTTATAAAAGTCCAACAGTAAGTTAATATTCCAGTCCAACAGTAATATAATAATGAAGCGACTCATATAATAATGATCGAACTTCACTTGGAAGTTCGTTTGATCATATATTATATTTCGTCGCTTCATTCTTAGATTCTTAGATACTGTTCCTCAATATTACCAGTGAAAAACACTATTACTGTACTGTGTCAAAATATTCGAAGTGTTAAAGCTAATTTCTCTGGGCTACTAACCTTGACGGAACGTATCAACATAGATTCTGATATTATAGTTCTATCCGAATGCTGGCTCTCTTGCAATCCTATCATACCAATTCTTAACGGTTACAACTCTTTCTTTACATTAAACAATCATAACCAAAATGACGGAGTCATTGTTTTTATTAAATCAAATTTAACTAATATACAAATCAAGGAACCGGTTGTACTTGATTCTAGCTGCTTAGTGATCACCATAGGTTTGGACTTGGCTATAATAGCCGTATATCGACCATATGGTTTCAAAGACCCATCCAACTTTATTACATCTGTAGACAGTGTCCTCAACGAACTTAAGTGTTATAAGAATATTTGCCTTGTTGGTGATATTAATATAGATATTGGACAGGAAAATAAATCAACGTATACGTTAGATTATCTAGATCTCCTGTCTCATCATGGACTTTACCCAGGGCATACTTTTCCAACACACGGATCCACTTGTTTGGATCACGCTAATATTAAGACCCAATTACCTATCAAGGTTCTTGTTCTAGAAACCAATGTCACTGATCATCATGCACTTTTAGTAGCTGTCTCTATGAGGAAAACCTACACAACGCAACGTTCTTTTATAACCAAGGTCGATGAAGAGAGCCTAGCATTTGATATGGGCAAACTAAACTTTGACGCTGTTTTCGCAGCACGAGACCCCAATCTTGCTGCGAAATTGCTAATAGAGCCTATCATCTATGTTTTATCTGCGAACACCTCCTCTATTCCGCTTTCAAGAAGACGTAGACCTATTAAAGCATGGATCACCCCGGGTATACTAAAATGTATGCGCCATAGAGATAATCTTAAAAAACAATATAAGAAAAACCCCAAGAATGAAGTTATTGCTATCTCCTGCAGGAGATACCATAACTACTGTGTATCTCTTGTAAGACGGGCAAGAATTGATTACGAAAGAAAGGAGTTGGAAACTGCTGGCAAAAACTCCAAACAGTTATGGAAAGCAATTAAATCAATCACAAACTCTAACAAGTCAAGGGATTCTGCATCTGCTTTATTGGAAACTTGCGTGGACAAACAGGACTCAGTGAACGGTATTAACTTGTACTTTACTACTTCTTGTATATGACCCGGCTTTATCCCGAGGGAAAAGACGATTTAATCCCGTTGACCCTCACCGCAACCGGCTGTCTACAATGTTTTCAAAGCGTTTCTTTTGCCGCCTTGGTGGCTTTCTCTACAATAAAATAAATAGAACACTATCAATTTATCATCTCACTAAAGTAAAGTGTAAAATGAAGGTACGTTGCTGGCTCCGGGACCTTAACTATTATGACACGGAGAAATTACTGGCTGCTTCAGTATAACCTGCTTCTTTTGAATCGAATAAACTCATATCCACTAATGACTTACTACACAAAAATAAAGATAGGGGAAATATCATGATTATATTATATGTACATTCTTTAACACACATGTGCTCACACACACGCACACACCATCACACCATCACACACACACACACCAACACAACTCTAATATGTGTTCAAGTAGCTTTTCTCTTAAATTAAATTAAATTATTACTAACCTTACTTATATATTATATCTAGAATCTAAAATTAATCTTACCACACTCTGTTATTGAGCGAACACATAACTGTTATAAATGATGTTTCCGATGGGTGGAGACCTGGTGTCCTGAAATACAGGCCTTGCGGTCTAGTTTAGGCACCAGTCTCTCCCGCAGTATAAATTTCGACGTTATGTATTTCTATGCCATATTTTATGTACCTTTCTTTATATTGTGGAGAGAAAATAAATCATTATTATTATTATTATTATTACTTTGCTAATATAGGGAAACAGCTTGCGGAAAAAATTAACAAAGCCCCCTCGCCGCCTTTTCCTGTTCCTGCCACACTAGATTCTTTTGTGATGCTTGAAACTGATGACGAAGAAGTCAACGATTTGATAATGTCTCTGAAAAACGACTGTGCAGTTGGACATGATGGTATCTCCTCGGGTTTCATAAAGAAGTATAGGACTATTATTGTTCCTCCGCTCACCTATGTTTGCAACTTAAGCCTGAGGACAGGCATTTTTCCCGACTTGTTTAAAAGAGCCCTTCTTCATCCTATTTTCAAATCAGGGGATCGAAACCGTGTCGAAAATTACAGGCCTATTTCGGTTCTACCAGCGTTATCCAAAATCTTAGAAAAAATTATTAATACTCGATTAATAGATTATTTAGAATCACATAAATTACTATCAAAAAATCAATTTGGTTTCCGCAAAAAAATTTCCACATCTGATGCAGTACATAACCTGGTGGACCACATAGTTAAAAAGCTTGATAAAAACCAAAAATGTGTCGCTCTGTTCCTGGACCTCGCGAAGGCATTCGATACGGTTTCGATTCCTATCCTGTTGAAAAAACTGGAGAATCTGGGGATTAGAGGCACTCAGTTATCCTTATTTCAAAGCTACCTTGAAAATAGAACTCAGTGTGTGAAGATAGGGTCTCATATCAGTTCGTCGATGCCAATTGCTTACGGAGTGCCTCAGGGCAGCATCCTTGGATCGAGCCTTTTCCTGTGTTTCATAAATGACTTGTGCAATCTCGTAATGGACAAGGGTGACATATTTTCCTATGCGGATGACACAGCACTCGTTTTTTCCTCCGAAAATTGGGCTGAAACGTATCGCCTTGCACAGAAAGGTTTTGATGCTGTTAACGACTGGCTTAATATTAATCTACTTACCCTGAACATCTCTAAAACCAAGTTACTTAGCTTCTCAATTCGCAACTCCACAACCCTATCTGATGCACTTCTCCAAATTATGTCTTCTGATGGGAGTATAGAAAAAGTTACGCATATGAAGTATCTTGGCATAGTGATAGACGGTAATTTAACGTTCAAAAAGTATATTGATCACCTCTCTAACCGTGTACGCAAGCTAATATATATATTTAAACAATTGCGACAATCCGCTAATGCAGATGTTATGAAGATGGTCTATCAAGCGCTATGCCAATCAATCTTGAACTATTGCAACACCACCTGGGGAGGTGCTGCGAAATCCAACCTTATCAAGGTTGAGCGCGCCCAAAGAGCCGTCCTCAAGGTCTGCTGTTTCAAGCCCCGGCTATTTCCCACAGTCGAACTTTTTAAATACTGCCAAGTGTTGACTGTACGACAGTTGTTTATTCTGGCGATCGTCATCAAGCAACACTCCTTGACTCAGTATCACGCGCATCAGCTCACGCGTCGTAACCACCTTGTTGCGACATCTGTTTCTACTAAGAAAGCTTTCAGCCATCGATTCTTTGTTTTTCTTGGCCCCTACCTCTATAATAATATACATAAAAAATTAGCTGTGCACCAACTTAACCGACACAGTCTCAAGATTGTTGTTCAAGATTGGCTCCTTAAGCAGTCTTATACTGCAACAGAAGGTCTGCTGCAGGTACTGAAGTAGTTAAGCTAATCCCATAGTCACACATTTTACACACAGTCACCATCACATAACACATACCATCACACAACACACTATCACACAACACACAACACATAGGTACCACATCATATCCATTTTTATTTATTTTATTTTTGTTTTTGTAACTGCACTTAACTTTTTATTTTATTTTTTTGTTCTATTTTATTTTGCTTGCCTACCTTGTATTTTATTATTGGTATCATACAATGATTTTATGTAACGATTTCTGAGAGATGAAATTTTGGTGACCTGTAATACAGGTTTTTAATTACCTATCACGGGCACCAGTGTTTCACGACCAATGTGATGTGTATTCTTGTTTATGCCAATAAATTATTATTATTATTATTATTATTATTATTCTTCAGATATTTTTTAACCATGTAGATGTTAAGAGATAATGAGATTTGCTGGTTCATTTGAATAAATTGCAAGGATTTTTCAAATGATTAATTATTTACTTTTAAGTACATAGGTACCTATTGAAAAAATAAAGAATGTTCTTTTAAGTTATGATAATAATTATGCGTTTGATTTACAATCAATTCCTTACAACTAGTTACAATTATAAGCATACTGATTCTGCAAATTCGGCTTCATTAACTTTACAAAACTTGACAAACGTTTGAGAACGACTGGTCTATCCCGCGTTTCTACGTATTGTGTCAATGCACACCTGTCGAGCTTGCAGAAGAAGTTGAGGCGTGTCATGTACTGTGTGCACTGAATATTTATGTATTGACCCCACTTTTGATAATACCAATTCCAGATTATGTTTTTTTTTTTTAAGGTATGACCACTAGCAAGTTAACACTCATGGGATATCAACTGCTTAACCGGACTAACCTGTGGTGGCCTCAAATGAATTTAAGGCCCCCAGCCAAGGCAACAAAACTAGCTACAAGCTAAAAACTACTGACCGCTCGCTAAGGGCATTCCCTGTGGAATACGACCTCGGCGTCAGTTAGGGACAGCAAGGGACAATCAGGCTGGGTCGTTTCATTAATTAGGGGTTATTAAAGCTAAAGGCTCAGCGGCGCGGGCTGGTTCGTTAGGCAAAAGTCGGGGAGGGTTTTGAATGGGATGTCGCGACGGACCTCGGCGGCGAGGTTGGTATACGGAACGCGGTCTGTTTCTGTATTTTCTAAGGGTGCTGGTTTCCCTACAACTTTCCTGAATCTTTGTGATTTCGTCGTCGGACTCGACGAGTATATGCCGAGGACGGCGAATCTTACTAATGCGAGAGGGAGTGTACTGGGTTGGCTTTGAAATCAAAGGGTTTTGGTACTTGATTCGAAGAAACGCTTTGTAAGGCGCTTCATAAACTGTTTTAAAGTCGGGATTTTAAGGTCGACATGAAGTCGTTCGTTCCGTACATACCACGGGGCGCCCGTGGCTTTTCGGAGAAATCTGTTTTGGATTACTTGCATCCTGTGAATTTGCTTTGGCTTTGTGTGTGCGAATACAGCACACGCATAAGTCATTATCGGTCGTATGCACGTAGTGTAGATGCGCAGTTTACATTTAAGGGATAGCTTGCTGCGTGCATTCAGCATGGAGTGGAGTCTACCCAGAGCGAATGCAGCACGCGAACGTACCACTTATGAGCTCAGTAAAGGTGAGTCTATGGTCTAATATCACACTAGGTATTTGGCTCGCTTTTCCCAAGAGATCTGCTTACCAAACATGGTGATCGGACTCGGTGGTTTGGGAATGAATTTTGCCCGCGGTTTGTAGAACATGACCGCCTGGCTTTTTTCGGGATTAACCTCAAATCCCCAAAGTCGGAACCAAGCGCCTAGATTTTTGGCTATTGCGTTTTCACTATTGCCGGAGCAATAGATGGCCGTATCATCGGCAAATAGAGCTAGCTGCGTCTTATTATTTTTTTGGATGTCGCTAGTGAACAGCGTGAAAAATAGAGGGGAGAGCACGCCGCCTTGAGGGACGCCGGCTCGGATAGGGTGGGGGGAGGAAAGCGCACCTTCGATACGATACCAGATTATGTTAAAGATTATTGTGCATATTAGTAGTCTGTAGATTATGTGAA
The DNA here is from genome assembly GCA_947386135.1 of Melanchra persicariae. Classification (NCBI taxonomy): domain Eukaryota; kingdom Metazoa; phylum Arthropoda; class Insecta; order Lepidoptera; family Noctuidae; genus Melanchra; species Melanchra persicariae. Next base: position 34,888,057 of record OX376643.1, read on the forward strand.
TATTAAATATTAGCATATATCAGTTCGTCGGATTTCTAATACGTGAATCCATAGAATCCATCGAGCTACACGAATGTCACAGTGATTGAGTGAATCCGATCCCGCCGATCCGTGCCAAGTGAATGGAATTTCACGTTATGATAAAGATTGTGTACATGGTAGTAATCTGTGGATTATGTTAAAGTTTAATTCCGCCAAGCCCATTCTATCATCGGACCACAAGATGTACAGCGATACGCCACCGGTACATGGTGGACATCTCATCCACACGCACTAAATGTTTTGGGAACACATTCATTGTGCGTATAGCTAAGGAGTGGAATTCCCTGCCAGAGTTTGTGTTTCCTGATAACTACAACCCGGAAGTCTTTTTATAAGTCAAGAGTGAATAGGTTACTTCCGGGCAACCGTGCTCCATCTTCGGCTACATCATCGCTTACCATCAGGTGAGATAGTGGTCAAGCACGTGCCTATCAAAAATAAATAAAAAATATTAGCACGTCGTGTACCAGATCGTCAGTTTACTAATACGTGAATACATAGAATATTACTAATCTCTTAACTAATACTAATATATTCGTCACACTCCTAGTCATGACAGTGCTGGTATCTGAGGATGGGCGATACACCAGAACACATTATCAGCTCCATTTTTTGATAATGTTCTTGTAAGACATTTAGAATACCGAATAAATAAATAAATCGTATTTTTTCTGTTTTATTTCAATAATCTTTTATTTCTGTTGGAGCGCCTGATCATCACAGCATGGCAACAACTCACTTAATAAGAAAATTCTTTAATTGCTAAGGTGTACATGTCCTTTTATTTTTTGTTCACGTCACTTACTGTACATAAGCCATGTAGTTAACACCATTATACAATTATTTCTTGCACTGAGCATTCCTGCAGTTATTTCTTCAGAAAACCCCTTAAATTCCCGCACATGGTCCTTCGAGCCGGATAACGAATAATAACAAGAAGAACAGCGGTTAAAATCAAGAAATTGAGGATTTTATTATCCACGTGACGTGGAGGTTAATTGCCGGTGGATTGAAGTGATCTCGAGCAAGTTATTAGCGGTGTACGGCGTTAAAAGTAGCTTAATATCGTCACCCAACACTTAGGTAGTATAAGTGAAAGTAATTATTCATAAAAGGTCAGTGTTATTTTATTTATTGTATTACCGAATTGTATTGTGTTAGATGAAAATCATTAGGTACTTGTTGCATTGTGATTAGTATTTTATTCATCAGCCAAATTAAGTTTAAAATCATACTGATTTCAGTATAGTTAGCGTATTTGCGACATCAATTATTGAACATAAGTTATAAAGCTGTAACTAATTCACGTAACAATCTACTTACCAAACAGTAGTTGTTAATTATAATTAGCAGGTATCTTGACATAATACGTATTATAATTTGAGTGTTAGATATTAATGCAAGTCATTGTTAAAGGTAAATTAAAGTTATTAATAAGTATTTAGAGTCATTTATGTATTAAAAAACGATTATTGTTTAGTGTTGCCTAATTATTACTTAAGTTAGCGTCAAAGTTTTGCAAATAATAAGATTTGATCTGGATTGTATTTATGGTTTATTTATACACTTGATAAGTTATATTATCAGGTTTATGTTATTTTTCTTAGCACTTAGGTGTAAAACACAGGTTTAGGCGTGTATTAATGTCATATTGTTCGTCTTTATAATTGTATTTCTGTATCAATTTCAGCTTGACAGCACTCATCTCCCAGCATGTGTCGAGGAAAGGGATTTAGTTAAAAAGCGAGGCAGCTTCAAGGGCCGTTTGACTGCGTTCGTCAACTTTCTGGACTCACTCAAGGACAAAGAGTTGTCAAGCTATGATGTGTCCGAATTGCAGTTGCGCATGGGCAAGATCGAGTCATTGTACGAGCAGTATGATGAGGTACAGTTACGTCTGGAATGCATTGTAGATGATCTCAAATTACAATACTCTGAGCGTTCCGAATTCGAGTCTCTTTATTATAAATCTTTGTCTAGAGCCCAAAATGTTCTGAGTGATTTTAATAGGGATAGTAAATCGATGGAAAGCTGTAAAAGTACACATGCTAGCATGCACAAGCCAGTTAAGTTGCCCACGATTTAATTACCAAAGTTTGGAGGATTATATTCTAATTGGCTAGAATTTCGCGACACCTTTAGTAGCCTAATTCATTGTAACGATGACATTGACGAAATCAATAAGTTTCATTACTTGAGAGCATCTCTTGAGGGAAGTGCTGCAGTAGTAATCAAATCTATTGAGTTTTCTACGAGTAATTACTCTGTGGCGTGGAAGTTGTTATGTGATCGATTTGACAATAAAAGATTATTGGTGCAAAATCATGTATCCGCATTGTTTACCGAGTCTAACTCAAGGGAATCTTCTGTTGCAATAAAGAGTTTTATCGATAACTTAAATAAAGATTTGCGAGCTTTGGAGTCGTTAGGGGAGCCTGTTAAACATTGGGACACCCTTTTGATTTATATTGTTACCCACAAGCTTGATCAAAAGACTATCGTGAGTGGGAGGAGTACAAAGGTAGGTTGGACAAAGATAGCACGATTAAGTTCGACGCATTTATGCAATTCTTACGTAATCGTGCCGATCTAATCGAGACCTTAGAACTAGCTCGCCATAATCATTGCCAAACGCCAGGTAAATCAAGCCCTAAGATCAAGTCTATGGTAGCAACACAACCCCCTAATAGTTCTAGCACTGAATCAGCTCCTAAGGTATGCCCTAAATGTAATAACAATGATCACACTTTAATATTTGTCCACAGTTTCTCGCATTAAGCAATGACGATCGTTTCAAATTACTACCCAGTTATAAGGTATGTTTCAACTGTTTTCGTTCAGGTCACTATGCTAACAAATGTAAAAAACCAGGTTGCAAACTATGCTAACGTAGGCATAACACACTAGTTCACATAGATTCTAAAAGCACTATTGCGAATACACTTCGTGATAATTCGAGTAGCAACTTGTCTGCTTCGACTTCTTTACCGTCTACTACCACTGAGACAAATAACGTAGCTTTGTCAGCAAACATTGCATCTTCCCGTGGCCATAAGCAGCGAGATGTGTTGTTGTCGACCGCCCTGGTCAAACTGCGGGACAACACTGGCTGTGTGCATCTCGTTCGCGCGGTTCTTGATAGCGGTAGCACCTCGTCATTCATAACGGACAAGTTATGTAAACAACTCAGTTTAACAACGAGGCAAATAAATAAATCAATTATTGGCATTAACAATGTCACTTCGCACGTAGGCAAAACATGTCGTGTTAAGATGACGTCATTAGATGATAGTTTTACATTCGAACTTCATTGTTTTGTTTTGCCATATATTACAAGTAATGAGTACCGTGCCGTGAAATAAACATTTCTGATTTCGACATACCGTCGAATCTTATTTTAGCTGATCCTACGTTTTATAAGCCTGCTAGTATTGATTTATTAATCGGTGCTGACCTCTCTTGGGAGTTGTTAGGATCGCAAAGTCTGAAGTTAGGTACGGGGAAACCAGTATTATGTGAAACCCGTTTAGGATGGATAGTTTCCGGTCCAATTACTCAAAATTATATTTCACTGCTGTCCAATGATGTAAATTGTAATTTTTCTAAAATTATTTCCGATGGTGACAGTGATTGGGAAAGGCTTAGAACAGAATTAACAAAGTTTTGGCAACTAGAGGAGGTGAATGCGAAATCTTACAATTCTTACATGCCAGAAGAAAAAATGTGTGAGGATAATTTCGTTAAAAATACGACACGATTGTCTGATGGTCGTTTTTGTGTTCGCATACCCCTTAAGAAAGATCCTTCAGTTCTAGGCAATTGTTTTGAGAAAGCTACACATTGTTTACAGTCTTTGGAATCACTCACTCACAAAACAAAAACACAAAAACAAAAAACAGTAAACAAAACTTGTCCACAAGTTATTTTATTTCGCATCATGGAATATTACGTGAGTCGAGCAGCACGACCAAACTTCGTGTTGTCTTCAACGCAAGTTGTCCTACTACGACGGGAGTGTCCTTCAATGACCTACAGATGGTCGGACCAACTGTACAGGACGATCTATGTTCTATACTTCTTCGGTTCAGATTCCACAAGTATGTCATATCTGCGGATGTGGAAAAGATGTATAGACCAATAGTCGTCCACCCGTCGGATAGGTATTTGCAACGGATTGTTTGGCGTGAAAATGTTTGTGAGCCTATTAATGTTTATGAATTAAACACCGTCACGTACGGTACGGCTAGTGCTCCGTTCCTTGCAACACGATGCCTTAAACAACTAGGACTCAATTGTAGCAACCCTAAAATATCGGAGATCATCAGACACGACTTCTATGTCGATGACTTACTGACAGGGGGGAATGACTTGACGAAGTTCAATTTATTCGCACTGAAGTGACCAAGTAGCTTGCATCGGCATGTATACCACTGAGAAATTGGAAGTCAAATGACCCTCAACTGGTGTCGGATTCGTTTCTTGCGTCAGGCAACTCGCCTGCGTCATTGGACTTGAACATTGAACCTAATGAGCCTGACAGATTGCTTGGTCTCGGATGGTATGTCAGTGCTGATGAGTTAGGGTTTCCTATATGTCTTACTAAGTCCTCAACCGGGCACACTAAGCGTGATTTGCTATCCGTAATTGCGCGAATTTTTGACCCCTTAGGTCTGTTGGGTCCTATTATTATCACCATGAAAGTATTACTCCAGAAAATGTGTTTAGACAAATTGTCATGGGATCAACCATTACCTGTTGGGATTAGTGAACAGTGGGATATTATAATAAAGTCTTTGCCTCTTTTGAATCATTTCCGTATTCCGCGAATTGTAGTCTGCAATTTATATACGGAGCTAGAACTCCATATTTTCACAGATGCGTCTGAGTCCGCATACGGTGCTTGCGTTTACATTCGCAGTGTTAATGATGAGGGTGAGCATTTGGTTCGTTTATTGATGGCCAAGAGTCGAGTGGTTCCCATAAAGCCTACTACAATCACGCGGGTGCGGTAATAGGTTCTCGTCTCTATGAGAAGGTGATGCGCTCACTCTGAGTGAAGATCAGTCGGGTCTATTGTTGGACTGATTCAACCATCGTGTTGGGATGGTTACAGATGTTGCCTACCAAACTTCAGCCGTTTGTACGCAACCGCGTTGCTGAAGTTTTGGATAAGGCGGGTAACTGTACTTGGCGGCACGTCCCAACCGATCAGAACCCAGCAGACCTAATCTCTCGTGGAGTGGAAATCAGTGTTCTGCAGGGTTTAGATATGTGGTGGAATGGACCAAACTTCTTAAGACTAGACCCGTCTGAGTTAATGATGACCAACCAAAAGAAGTAGCTAGTATTTTTAATAATTTCTTTGCGTCCATCGGCGAGGGTGTCAACAAAGCATCTGGCAACTTGCCGCGAGGAAACCCAGTGCTCTGCCCCACTGAAAACACCATGTTTCTCAGTCCAGTATACCCTGACGAAATAAACAGACTTTTGAAAAACCTAAAAAGCAAAACAAGTTATGGAATAGATGAGTTACCACCAATGTTAATACGACAATGTGCAAACGAACTTACGTTACCATTCTACCTGTTGGTCAATCAGTCTTTTGAGGACGGTGTTTTCCCGGACTACCTAAAAAAAGCTCTAATAAAGCCAATCCACAAAAAAAACTCGAAAACGGATCCAAGCAATTACCGTCCAATAGCTTTCTTACCTACCGCCTCTAAAATTTTTGAGAAAGCTATGTGCAATCGTGTGTACTCTTTCTGCGAAAAATATAAAATATTTAACGAATGCCAAAACGGATTTCGCAAGAACCGTTCCACTGTTCTAGCAGTTTATAAATACATACAGGAAGTTTTAAATATAATAAATGAAAAGAAATACGCTGTAGGTTTACTGTTAGATATGACCAAAGCTTACGACAAAGTGCAATATGACATTCTGCTTAGTAAACTACAAGGTATAGGGATCCGCGGAAAGGCTCACGAATGGTTTAAATCCTATTTAACAAATACAGAACACCAAGTTGAAATAGAATTTTATAACGCAAATACCAATGAGATCCAGAAGATTCGGTCTAGCATCAAAAAAATTAGCGCCTCTATACCCCAAGGAAGTGTAATTGGATGCCTGCTCTTCCTCATCTACATTAATGACCTTCCAAAAACCATTCAGGGGGCATGCGTCTTGTTTGCTGATGACATTTCACTTTTAACTTCATGCGAGAATAATGTTGACTTGTGCGAAGACCTAACAAGTATACTTGATAAATCAATTACTTGGATGAGTGAGCATAACCTCGAGATAAATTTCTCTAAATCAAAATTAATGCCCTTCCATCCCCGTCAAAAATCCCCATTAGATGTTAACTTCACCTACAACGGCACCACAATAGAAATTGTTCACGAATTTACTCTTCTTGACCTGTCTATAGATACAAACGTTAATTGGAAATCGCACGTCCAGAAAATAAAATCAAAACTATGCAAATTTGCATATGCCCTTCGCGAAATTAAAAAGACTACAAGCCTACAAACCGCGCTAGCTACATACTACGCATATGCACATGCATGGATTACCTATGGCATAATATTATGGGGAAATAGCACAGACGCGCCCTCCGTATTTACCCTACAGAAAAAGCTGATACGTATAATCAGTAATATAGAACAGACGGATAGCTGTAAGCCTTATTTTAAAAAATACAGGGTACTCACATTGGTTGGTATTTATGTCTTGGAGTTATGTAAACTGGTCCGCAATCACCCAGATTCCTACAGAACACGGGGAGACATACATACAAACTATTCGCTGCGCCATAAAAATAGGTTAAATTTGCCTCCGTCCCGCCTCAAGTTACATGCTACTGGTCCATATTCTATGTGGATTAAAATATACAATAAACTACCGGAAAACATAACGCAAGAAAACAAAACCAGTATATTTTTAAATAAGTTAAGGCGAGCCTTACTTGAGCGCGTAGGCATCTAACGCTTACCCCAGGCCCCGCAAGGAGTAGCAATACGTAATAAGTTACGATGCGCGGGAGACGCGCGCACCGCTCGCTCATGAGTTCACGGGTAGGTACTAAGTTCCGTCACAGGATAAAGTAATGCAGTAGATCAACTTGTTTTGATTAGTATAAGTTTATTTTGTTTTATTTTTCTATTTAGTATTTTTTAAGGTTATAGATGGATTAAGTACCTACGTATTGTACAAACTTGAATCCAATTACTAATCATTAAAAATCAGTAAGAATACTTATTTATTTTAGAGTATTATGGTGGATTTAAAATCTGACTGACACGAAAATTATGAATACGAGTACGATACAAAACTACGCGTCGCGCGCTATTGGCTTTGGTGCGATACCTTCGTAAAAATCAAGTAGTAGGTAGGCACACTTACTTTAGGAAAATTATGTTACAATTCTTGAATATGGGACTGACATACGCATTGCGATCATAAATGTCCCTAAATAAATAAAGAAACAAAAAAAAATCTTGAATATTATAATTCAAGAAACCTTAGAAGTATAAATGGTTTGGAATTTGCCTAGATGCTATTAAAAAAAAAACAAAAACGTTTTTATATTTTTTAATCAAATAGTTAACATAATAAAAGTAACCAATGCAACTGGCTAAAATTCGTTGAACTGTAGCTGTCTCGGTTTGCATGGACCTAGCTGAGTAGATTGACACGGAATATGGTCCTTGGATTTGATTGGACCTGGCTGCACAGGCTTATCATTAACATTTTCTTTGTTTTCTTTCAATATTATGTCTCGTATTGGCATACCGCGATTTTGGCACGGATCCACAATCTCTGGCAATATACATTTCAAATAAAAATCTATCATTTTTTTCTCCATATGCACCCGCCAAAATTCGTCATCTCTTGAAATATTTTCTATTACTAGTTTTCACCGGACCATATTCCAAAAATGCATTGGTTCCTTTCTGTTACGTGAAGTTGACCCTGCACTTGATAATACCAATTACTTTTTTTGTTTATAACCCTGGTTTGTTTTATTCTATCGAATTTAAATATATGTATTTTTTTTTCTTCAATAGTAGCATTTCCCTTTTCTAAACGCCGTTATTGGACATTTAATTTCAACAATGGTGTCTTTCCCAACTATACCGTCGGGGGTAACCCCAATAAATGAGTATTATTTTGGAGACAAGTCACGCCCTTCCGCATGCTCTATTGACCTGTAACGCAAATTTTGATTTTGATTTGTTGGTAATTAACAAGTAAAATTTTAAAAACTTACAAAATATCCCTGTTCAATAAAGATAACGGAGCTACAGTGCCAAAGACAGATACACAGGCACACAGACGCACATACACAGAAACATAGATAGCAAACCGTTATAAATAAATAGGATAGAATTGTAATTATTACGTAGGTATGTTTTTATGTGGGGGTGTATGTTTAATTTCTTTATGTATCTTTTTGGTGTTACAATAATGATACTGAGATACTATTTTTTTCAAATCTATACTAAATAATATTATAAAGTGGAAGTGCGCTAAGTGCGCTGTGGTAATAGCTAATTATACGTAAGTACCATGTACTACAAAGATATTGTTTTTCATTCGATCTAAAAAAAAGTCCGCGATGTTACACCTATATCTATCTCTTATAAATAAGCCACACTAAGGCATTTTATGTCAAATAATTTATTTAAAAATTAAAGGTGGTTTTTCAGCATTAATATTAGGCAGGCATATTAATCCTTACTAGCGAAAGTTACTTCATCATCAAGACAATTTTATGAAGATAAACTTTGTCTTTTACAGCATGTTATTTGAACTCACCGTTTAGGAGATAATGTAAAATTAAAATAATTCAACAATATTATTAAGTCGAACGGGAGGTGCGCGAGACGCGGCCACCAAACGAGAACGCGTCGAGCGTGCGTGACTGCGTGCGACGCGGTGCGAGAAATTCTTTTTTGTATTGTGATTATGAATTTATGATAGTTACATTCATGGGGAAGGCTGTACGGCTATACGGGAACGGGAATTCCTACGGGAATGAAGAGTTCCGTTACCTATCTCCGAAGTTCTTCATCAGATCTTCAAATTGAAATGGGATCAGTCCGGGAAGATACACTTCCAAAAAAAACAGAATCATCAAAATCGGTTGACAATTGGCGAAAATATCGCTGAGCAAACATACAACAAAAAAAACAGTCGAATTGAGAACCTCTTCTTTTTTGGAAGTCGGTATTGACTATTGACTATTGTATTGTATATTATTAAATATACAATACAATAGTCAATTAAAAATAGTTTAGTGTATGTAATTTATAATTTCTATACATATTTCCTCTTGCCAATAAACACCGATAAAGTTACGCATTGGATTGGAAAAACTATCCAAACTGACCACATAGTTTTTTGTATGTCTTGTCATATCTTGATACATTGTTAGTAATTAGTAAGAGGATGGACTCTAGTGTACAGCGCATAAATGAGCTGGTCCGGTAGCCTAAACGTTACCAAAAGTATGTTATTATAATATTTTCATAGGAAATGGTCATACTGTAACACTTTCACACTATGGCACGCGACTCACGAGTGCGCTGCACGTATTGGTTAGCATAGACGAGACCTACACAAACGTTGCAGACGCCATAAATATTATTATTTGTTGTGTTGTGGTGGCTGTGAGTAGGTACCCATCTAGCGTATAACTACACTTATATTTCTTCTCTACATGAACACCAAAACATTATTGCACCGATATTCAACTCTCATGTAGGAAATACGAGCTATTACTTTGGCATTTGTTTAGGAGTAAGATAAGTGAAAACGGACATTTCTAATAAATAACAAATATTATAAGACTTATACAAACTCTCCGAAACCATCAAGACTAACGTAGCGGGGTGAACTACCTATTTGACATTTGAAAACAGTACATCATTGTATCATGTGCGCGCGAGGTGGCTTTATGCACTCTGAAATAGGGTTCAAATTCAATTGTTTTACATACTCGATGCGGTTGGTAAATCTATTCCGCGCGAAAACTAAACCACTAAAGCGCACGTCTTTATGCGTATTGAAATAAGGTTCAAATTAAACTGTTTACACACATGTTTGCGGTGTGTAAATTTATCTGTTTCGTGTCGGTACTTACCTAGTTAGTAAAGTAAATTATGTATATACCTATATACCTTTTTGTTTATTCAGCCAAAGTTTATAAAAAAAAAGTAGTCACCGCTGCAACGAAGAGCCGTGACAACTTTTTTTTCCCACATTTTTTTTTACAAAATTATAGCTACATCTAATAAAAACTAACTACTTATATTGCAACTGTTTGAACACTAAATTGTATACAAGTATTATAATTTAACCGCTCGACACGTGAAAATTCCAAAATAAAAGATAAATCTTACGTAAATAAACATTAAATTCGCGGCACACCGGTGTGCCGGCAGTGCTCGAGCGGTAATCAATTTAGGCTTAGCCAGTAACAGAATTTAGCGGGGGTGGCGGGATCGCAAAAATTGGCACACGTCCGACCTCCAACACGTTCCGCTCGGGACTAAATGACACGGGGCGCGCGCATGAAAAGACAAAATCACTTGATTTTGGAATTAGTGGGATACGTATTTTCATATTTCACATTATGACGGCCGATTTACATCACATTTTTTACGACCTTTATTGTGGTATAAGTTTTATTACTCAAAACCTTATATAACTCAAATGAAATGATAATTACATCTTGATTTTGACTTGTCTTTGCGATTTAATTGGATGCAGTAAAGTGCAAGTAATCGTGTATCGCACGGCCGAAATAGCTAGATCGAAGTGTGAAATATGTAATATATTTTTTTCAAAATTTAAATCCGTGTTGTTTACGAATAAAACACAATTTTACACAATGCAAAACAACGTTTTTCCGGATAACCTGGCCTTAAAACAATTATTAATAGAAATAAGCTACTACACATTGGAAGAATTCCTTACGGATAAGTTTTAATAATAACAGGATAAATGCAAACCTAATAATAATAAATACATGACATACTATTCTATCAATAATAATAATAAATAAATAAATGGCATTCTATTCAATACATAATAATAAAAAATGACATTCTATTAAATTAATAATAATATGTAAATGACATCCTATCCTATTGGTAATAAATGAATGAAATACTATCCGATTAATAATAATAAATATATGACATGCTATTCTATTAATAATGATAAATAAATAAACAATATAGTACTCTGTTAATAATAACAATAAATAAATCACATCCTATTCAAATAATGTACTTAATTGCATACAAGTTAGACAGGAAATAATAAACTTTTATAAATTATTTAAAGCGCTCTTCCTCTCTCCTAATTATTTTAACGTTTTGCTGTGCCCGACAGGGTCCATAATTGTTTCTATGTATTTATTTTACCACCTGTATTTTGACATTATGGATTGCAATAAACGAATTGAGATTGAGATTGAGATTGAGTGGCCTTCTCAAATTAAGTGTCCAGGATTGGACACGTTACCGGAGACTCGACCTAATGTAGTTTTAAACGTTGTCATTAATGATTTAAAATGTGAGAGTTTGATTGATTTTAGTCGTTATTCTAATTACTCACGGCTAATACGTTCTGTTGCTTATCTATTGCGATTTATTAAGTCATGTAGAAAACATTATCCAAAGACTAATTATTTGTCACCTGATGATTTACAAGATGCACTAAATGTTGTTATTATTCAGAGTCCGTCTCAATCCTTTCCCGAGTACGAATTACTTTTAAATAAAAAAAAACTTACCTAAAAGGAGCGCCCTTCTAAAGTTCAATGTTTTTTGGACAACAACAATATAATGCGAGTAGGAGGACGTCTCGATAACTCTAATTTTGCTTACAGTAAGAAGCACCCTATTTTATTACAGTCCACTCATGAGTTAACAAAATTATTATTAAGGCTAATGCACGCTGGCCCACAATTACTGCTAGCTTCAATTAGGGAATCTTACTGGCCAATAGGAGGTCGCAACTTGGCGAAGGCCTGTTATCATAAGTGTGTTCTGTGTCATCGTCTGAAGGGTAAAGTCGTCCCTCCGTTAATGGGTAACTTACCACAAGAACGCCTTCGTCCAGGGTATCCCATTGAGAGCACGGGCGTAGATTATGCCGGCCCTATTATGTGGGCTAGTCGACAAGGTCGTGGATGCAGGCTAATAAAGGTGTATGTCGCAATTTTTGTTTGTTTTACAACCAAGGCCATCCATTTGGAGCTTGTGGGCGATTTAACTAGCAATAGTTACTTACTAGCGTTGTATCGATTTATTTCTCGGAGAGGTAAACCCGTTGATGTTTTTTCGGATAACGGTACCTCATTTGTCGGTGCGTGCAACGATCTTTCTAAATTTTTAAAATTAAATAGTTCGTCCTTGGGTGAGAGTGCAGCGAACGACGGAATAAGGTTCCACTTTATACCCGCATACACCCCGCATTTCGGCAGACTCTGGGAGGCGGGTGTCAAGTCAACAAAAAACCATCTTCAAAAAGTGTTGGGAAATTGTAATTTGACCTTTGAGGAGCTTTACACCGCACTAACTAAGATTGAAGCCATCTTGAACTCTCGTCCACTTACGCCGTTGTCTTCAGATCTAGCAGATTATACACCGCTTACGCCAGGACATTTTCTTGTTGGGCGGCCTTTAACTTCCTTACCGCAACCTGACTACTAGGATTACTCTGCCAACAGCCTGTCTCGCTTCCAGAGGATTGAACAACTCCGCCAACACTTCTGGAGCAGATGGAGCAAGGAGTAAGTTGCTGAATTACAAGTGCGGTCCAAATGGCGTGCCTGCAAGGATGGTCTACAACTGAATTCCTTAGTCGTGATTAAGGAGGATAATCTACCTCCTCTGAAGTGGAGACTTGGACGAATTGTGGCTGTGCACCCAGGAACGGATGGCATCGCTCGTGTTGCAGATATTCAGACGTCCACTGGAGTCATTCGACGGGCATTCAACAGAATCTGCCCACTGCCCGTGTCTTCGGAATCTGGTTGAAACCGTTGCTTTCAACGCCCGGGGGCAAGTTGGAGCGCCTGATCATCACAGCGTGGCAACAACTCACTTAATGAGCAAATTCTTTAATTGCTAAGGTGTACATGTCCTTTTATTTTTTGTTCACGTCACTTGCTGTACATAAGCCGTGTAGTAAACACCATTATACAATTATTTCTTGCACTGAGCATTCCTGCAGTTATTTCTACAGAAAACCCCTTAAATTCCCGCACAATTTCCTTGGTTACTCAGTGTGTTCGTTATCTTGTTAATGCTGGATTTACCAATCAACACATACTAGGTAACTAAGTCCCCCTAGCGCGTTTGTCTGTCTGTACGAATGTAGAAAGAGATTTTAATGGGGTTGTCACTACTTATGAAGTAGATTGGTTCTTCCGGAAGGTTTAGGTGTACATTCGTGTAGGTATTATTCAATGTAAATCAAGTCAGAAAAATCCTGAGGGCTTTTCTTGCGTGTGCAGCTTAAAACGTGAGTAATATTTGATAAAGTACTAACTGCAAAATTGTTTGCTTACCTCAAATACAACAATTTATAGTTTGTTTGGGTCAGTTAATATTAATCTTTATCTTTTCAAATATGTTTAACCATTATTAAAATTATCTGTGAAAACTGTATTTATTTCAACTCATTTGGATAAGTAATAAGGCTTTACGATAGTTTAATATTTCGCGTGTACCTACACGCGAGCGGGAGCGTATTTGCGCGGATTGCAGAAAGTAAGTTGTATCATGTTTTTTGGTGCAATTACCCCTTTGTAGATATTTACACAAGTAGGTTAGGTAAGTAAGTTTCACCGTGCGAAATCGGAGTGGGTCGCTCGCTATATCAAAAAACAATTTATCAATAACATCGCAGATACATCCCAACGCACACGCAAAAATTCATAGCAATGTCGTTTGTTTGAAGTTTTTTCGATACGTATTGACGTAGGAGTAACACGATTTTATTTTCAGGATTGCAAAGATATAAACAGTTCCTGAAACATTTTTTAAACGAAATACTAATAATCAGCTATTCAGCATTACATAATGCTAGGTACCATGTTACATTCTAAGGGCAGTTGTCCATTCTCCATTTAGCCATCTCCTTTAAGGATTATTTTTCAGCAAGTGGTGCTTTAGATTGGCAAGATCAAGTTGCCACTCGAGTTTCTTAAGTTATATTTAATAAAAATTGACCGCTACTTTTTGAGTAGGTATATTGTAACGTTCAGATACTCAAACGATTTTTACGAGTAAAGTGAGGGTGCATTTAAACTCATGTTATTCCTGTTTTGACTTTGAATTTAACAAGTCACAGCACGTTAAGAAGCCCTTACTTTAAAATTCGTTCGAGTATCTGGAGTGTAAAACAATAAAATCTTAGTAGGTACTTACCACTTAATCCCACACATTTGCTTATTTCTTCCCATGTATTGTCTTTCATTACCCGATCGCTATACGATGGCTTGGTTATGTCAAATAAACACTCATATTTTGACACGAGTATTGTTAATTTTTCGTCAGTCATGTTTTCCAGCAAGTGCACACAACTGTTCCGTTAGACACAATAGAAAGACAAAAGCGGCGCGACAGCCGGCTGTCGCTTGGTCGTTGAAAGGATTGTGCTATCAATATGGCGGTCGGCGTGGAGAAGCGCGGACGCAATCGGAACCGATCGGCTGCGCGAGCGAGAAAGAGCACGCAATCGGAGCCGATCGCACACTGATTATAATGACAAAATGATAATAAAGCTTACCGATAAAGATGATATATTGTAGGTGCTGTCACTGCCTGTTGGCAAAAACTTTTTCTTCCAGGTACGCCAACACCTTGTAAATAGAACCCTTGGTCCTGTTTGGGGGATTAGATCCTTCAGGTCTTCGTGTGTAAGGGCCGTTAAGGCCTGGACTGTTATCTGCTGTTCTAAAAAAAATCTCTTTCTAAAACATATCTCTTAAAACCTACATCAATAATAGATCTGGAACAATTCCATGAGCGCATGCAACATACACGCTAAGTAGGTAAAACCTTAATTTTGTTTTTTTTTTATGTAACGATGACGAGATTAACGATAGTACACCTGATGGTAAGTGAAACGCCTGTCCATAACAGTCACAGCGTCAGATGTTTGATCTTCCGACCAAGATTTTAAACGACACTGCACTGCGATCGTCACCTTGAGATAGGTTTAAGATGGTACAACAGTTATTTCCCTGGTAACATTGTCCTTCAAACCGGAAGACAGTAATGTTTGCACCAAAGACCTTATACTAAAACTAGACTAGACTGTGCACTTTGGAGCAAAAACCGGGCGCCGCGAGTGAGCTCCCGTTGGTAGTATGTCCCTTTCTAATGAGGTGACCATGACCAAACAGAACACGGGACAAATTGCTTGTTAAAACGATTGTGTAAGTATCCTGATATATTGATACTACCTAACTAGCATAACTTCACCTACCTAATTTATTGTAAAAAATAAATAAACCAAAACGTGTGTATATTTTTTTTAATCTACAGAACCCTACACGTGGGTAAGGGTTCAAAATGCTTTTTTCCTCTTTTTAGGTATCATCTGACCTAACGTTAATTTGACAACAACCTATTATACCTTTCGCTCCATGTAAAAAGGCAGGAATGTTTCTCAAAAGTGAGATATTCCCACATATGATTATTATTAAATGAGAATGATGATTTCGGTGAGGGAAAACACCGTAAGGAAACTTGCACATTTAGATTTCTGAATTTGTAACCGTTATCCGAAAAATGAGTCTGATTCCCCTTGTGGCTATGAAAGTCAGATGGCAATCGCTTTACTGTAATTATCAGACTCGCCACTCCAGGATCACGTTCGGCGAACCCTGGCAAGCTCCAAAGTGAAAGCTTTGCGGTTGCGCATGTAACCGGGATAATATTCGCTAAGATAAGGAGATGAGGAGGAGGATTATTATTAAATGAGTGTTAGGTCAAATGAACGTGATGCAATATTGTGGACGGAAAAACAGACTGTTTTTTTAATATTGATTTTGGCGCGGCTGCATGCGCCTATGACATCACAATAGCAACAAGTCGCACCGCATCGGTATCAGGCGTTTACTTTTTCTTCGTCTACCGACCGCGATTTATTTTCACTTAGTTTTTTTTCTTTGTTGTAAATTGACAAAGGTACAAAGGTCATGCATGTTACACGCGTTTCAAAGTCGCAAAGTTAACAGTACAATAGATTAACTAGTAGTTGATACATTGCCTATTCACTATTTTCAACGATTATTCATCAGCATAATCCCGTTTTATGTGGCAATAATTGTTATTTGTTTAGTGAACAAAATACCTAAAATCTTGCAAATTCTTCAAGTTCATTTCTAACAACTTTGATAAGACATTGTTGTGTTTTACAGCTTTCATATTAGTTATTTCTCGCTTTTCACCCTTTCTGCCGAAATTTCCAGGATTGGCGAAGGAATACGGCCTGCAGTTCAATCAATCTGCTGTGCGGAACCGGTTTCGTCGCCACAGGTGTCGCCGGGCTGACGGGAGTGAGATAAGATTAAACTACTCACGCATAGTAAACAAAGTGCAGCTAAGTGAACAAGTTTCTATTGGTTTAGTTATTTTATTATTTTTTAAACATTAACACAGCAATGACTACGGAGTCAGATAAACATAATAGTATGAAGTATAAGGAGTTAAGTTTAAGGCGCAGTTCTATTAAGGGCCAAATAACAAAGTTTAAAAATTACATAACAACATTAGGCTCAGTGCAATTGTCTAGCATAGAACTTGTTGAGTTATCATTAAAGTTAAGTAAGTTTGAAGGCTTGTCTACTAAGTTTGATGACCTTCAAACCGAGATGGAAGTTTTAAATCATAAGAATTTGGATTCAGAGATTGATGAGCGTGATAGCATCGAGCAAGATATCATTTCATGTATAGCAACAGCAAAGAACTTAATTGAAGATGCGAACAATCAATCCGAGGCGCGTCGTAAGTCTTCAGCGTTCTCATGTCATCACCTTCATGACTCTGATCCTACCGGATTTAAGTTGCCGCGTATTGAGATTTCTAAATTTAACGGAGCATATTTTCGCTGGCTCGAATTTCGAGATACTTTCCAAGCCTTAGTACATAGTAACGAACGTATTTCCGATATAAACAAATTTCATTATTTAATATCATATCTCGAAGGAGATGCGGCTCGTATCGTTTCAAATCTTGAAGTTTCATCGTCAAACTATAAAGAGGCGTGGTCATTACTATGTGAGCGATACGACAACAAGAAGTTGCTCATTAATTATCATTTGTCAGAACTAATTAACATTAAACCGATAACTAGCGAATCCGAACGATCGTTACGATTTTTAGCTGACCACGTAACAAAAAACTTGCGAGCGCTGGCTAACTTAGGGCGACCCACTCATATGTGGGACGATATAATCATATTTATGATGACAGCCAAATTAGACAGTCAAAGTTTAATGAAGTGGGAAGAATCGCAAAATACATTTAATTCAGTTGATGATCTGCCAACTTTAGCTCAATTTCATAGGTTCTTAACAGATCGTGCTGGTGTTTTGGAAGCCATGAATCGTAGCAAGTACGACAATGTTAATAAAACGCCACATCCTAGCCAGAGCTCTCAAAATCAACATTCACATCCAAACAATAAACAAAATAATATTAATTCCAACAATAAAAACAATAGATCACCCCACGTTAAATCTTTTATTGCTAAACAACAGGTTCAGAAGGGAATTGATTGCGTTATTTGTAGTGAGTCACACCGAATTTACTCATGTCCCACATTTAAAAACAAGACTGTTAATGAAAGGTTAGCTGATGTTCAAAAATATAATCTGTGTCCTAATTGTCTGAGACAGGGTCATCAAGTCGCTGACTGTCTATTGGGACCTTGTGTTTTTAAGGAATGCAAGGAGCGTCACAATTCTCTTCTGCATCAATCCAATGCTGTGTTATCCACGAACTCTGCTGAAGTATTGTCAACTTTGTCAGAGTTGTGCACTAATCATGTATTTCTATCAACCGTCGTCATCGAAGTGTCGAACCCGTTGACTAACGCCACGGAGAATGTACGTGCTCTCTTAGACTGCGGCAGTCAATCTTCACTCATGACGAAAAACCTGAAACATAAATTACAATTAGTTACAAATCAAACAAAGGAAATAAATATAATAGGTATAGGCAATAACTTATGTCATAAGGTTACAGAATCCTGCAAAATTACACTTAGTTCGATGAACAATCCTTATAGCGTTACCTTATCCTGTTTAGTGCTTGATGAGCTGACAGGAGAATTGCCTAAGGTGCCTATAAACATGAAACATATTACATTACCCGACTACATAAAGTTGGCTGACCCTAGCTTTAACGTACCCGCGAAGGCAGACGTTATTCTTGGGGCAGATATATTTTGGGATGTTGTAGGTACAGAACAATATTCTCTGGGTCCCAAGAACCCAAAATTAATAAATTCAAAATTTGGCTGGCTCGTAGCTGGTCCCATGTTGTCTAGTCATTGTAAATACATGCAATGCAATCATTCAAGTACTTCAAATGAATCATACCAATCAGATTCAATTACAAATATTGATCACAAGTTAACTAGGTTTTGGGAAGTTGAAGAGCTTCCTCAAAGGACTACTTTGACCCCAAATGAAAGGTTGTGTGAAGAGCATTTTATCGCTAACACCACACGACTAAGTTCAGGTAGATTTTGCGTTAAGCTACCATTGCTTGACAGTCCTAATACTCTCGGTGATTCATACAATTTAGCCAAAAAACGGCTGCTTAATTTGGAAAAGCGATTTCGTAAAAATCCGGAACTCAAAATACAATACACAGAATTTATTAATGAATACGCCGAGTTAGGCCATTTGTCCGAATCGTATATTGCAAAACCTACTCCAAACTATTTCCTGTGTCATCATGCAGTATTTAAAGAGGAAAGCGAATCCACCAAAATCCGAGTGGTGTTTGACGGCTCAGCTCCCACTTCCTCTGGCCGCTCGCTCAATGATATTCTCATGGTAGGCCCTAATAAGCAAGATTCTCTTTTTTCCATCTTGATCAGGGCTAGACAGTACAAATTTTTGCTCACTGCTGACGTTGAGAAAATGTTCCGCCAGGTGGCGTGTCACGTCAGCCACTGCGCCGCCCAGGAACTGATGCTCCTGAGCATGGCGCAGTGACTGATGCCTGTGGACGGCGAGCAATGGGTAGCTCGCCGTCCGATCAGAACAGGCCCGGGTTGACGGCGCGCTGTGTTCTACGCGCGCCAAGCCAGCAGTCGTCAGCATGGGTCGGGGCCCGTTAAGGCCAGAGCCTACCAGGGTTGCGGATTTGTTCGAAAGAGTTACCGTGGCCCTGGAACGTAAAGGCACTAAGAGGAGCATGGGTGGGTTTTAGTCAGTAGAAGTCTGACACTCCCTGCCGCTCCACCCAGAGCGGGAGGGGTCATTTGATGATTTCCCATCCAATAAAAAAAAAAAAAAAAAAAAAAAAAGGTGGCGTGTCACAGTGATGATCAAAATCTACAACTGATCTTATGGAGAGAAGACGAGTCGCAGCCAATCAAAACATACAAATTAAATACCGTCACTTACGGCACAGCAAGTGCGAGTTATTTAAGTACACGGTGCCTATGGCAGGCCGGAGAGGAATGTGGGGACGAATTCATAAAATCTATCATTCAAAACGACTTTTACGTGGATGACCTTATCACTGGGTCAAATACTGAAGATGAATTGCGCCGCATAAAGGTCTTAGTATCAAAGGCGTTAAATTCAGCATGTTTTCCATTACGGAAATATAAAACAAACTCAATGAACATTTTACAAGGTAACACTGATAACCAAAAGGACAAGTTAATAACCAGTGAATCTTCGAGCACTCTCGGATTGGGATGGAATCCTTCCAATGATCAATTACACTTTCCAATCAAACCCATGACAGTTCATGGAAAGTTGACAAAACGAATCATAATGTCAAATTCATTAAAAATATTTGATCCGCTAGGGTTATTAAGTCCGTGCATAATCAAGCCCAAAATGATGTTACAAAGGTTGTGGCTCCTCCGAGTCGATTGGGACGAACCTGTTCCTCAGGATATTCAAGAATCTTGGGACGAGTTTGTAAACAATTTACAACATTTAGCCAATTTACAAATACCTAGAAACGTTATTTGTGATGATGCAAAGATTATCGAAATTCATTCTTTTAGTGATGCATCTCAAAGCGCCTACGGTGCTTGTGTTTATGTTAAATCTGTAAATCAAAATGATGATGTTAGTGTTAAATTGCTATGCTCAAAATCCAAGGTTACACCTTTAAAACCTATGACGATTCCTCGTTTGGAGCTCTGCGCCGCTTTACTCGCTGCCAGATTGACCAAAACTGTTTGTGCTGCCATAAAGTACAAACCTTCTCGTGTGGTCCATTGGTGCGATAGCAGCGTAGTTCTCGCTTGGATTCACAGCGTACCTAGAAATTTAAAAACATTTGTAGCAAATCGCATAGGTGAAATCATAGAACTAACACAACCATCAGCATGGCGATACGTACCTACTTCAGAAAACCCAGCTGATCATATTTCTAGGGGTATTAATCCAAGTCAGCTGCCGAAGTTAAACCTGTGGTGGTACGGCCCACAGTTTTTATGTAAGGATGAATCAAATTGGCCTCTCTTAGATTCTAATATTACTAACAAAGAAAACTTACCTGATGTTAAGACCAATTTGTGCACTATTATTGGTGAACCATTAATCAATTTTGCAACTAACAGTTCCTTTACAAAACTCCAAAGAGTGATTGCTTTGGTCAAAAGATTTATTTATAACGTTAAAAATCCTGATTTTAAACACACTGACTTTTTAACTACCGATGAATTAAATCAGTCGTTCAATATCCTCTGTTTCATGGCTCAACAACAATCATTTCCAATCGAGTATAAACTTCTAAAACAGAACAAGTCATTACACAGTAAATCCAAAATTTTATCACTATCTCCGTTTATCGATAACAATAATTTAATAAGAGTCGGAGGCAGAATTCAAGCTTCTGATTTTCCGTATGAGAAGAAGCATCAAATACTTCTTGACTCATCTCACATTCTAACTAAATTATTTTTACTACGCGAACACATTCGTCAGATGCACGCCGGCCCACAACTCTTGTTAGCTACAGTACGAGAAACAATTTGGCCAATTAATGGTCGTCATCTGGCTCGTCGCATAGTACACAATTGTGTAACATGCAGACGCTTTCAAGGCAAGACCCTACAGCCTAAAATGGGGAATCTTCCTACACAGCGTGTTACCGTTGGCTTGCCATTCGCTTCGGTTGGTCTAGACTTTGCTGGCCCATTCTTCATCATTAACCGAAAAGGACGAGGAGCAAGACTGACGAAATGCTATCTGTGTTTGTTCATTTGCATGCGCTATAAGTGCGTACATTTAGAGGCAGTAAGTGGCCTCTCTAAGGATGATTTTCTTATGACATTAAGACGTTTTATTGCACGTCGCGGGAAGCCAGCGGAAATATTTTCTGACAACGGTCGTAATTTTGTCGCAGCGGCTAAAGAAATAGGATCATTTCTAAAAACCAATAAACACTTGTTTTCTGACTTCGCTGCACAAGAAGGTATTAAATTTAATTTCATTCCGGCTTACTCCCCTCATTTCGGCGGCATCTGGGAATCAGGCATTAAATCCGCCAAACATCACATTAAACGAGTTGTAGGCCAACTTCACCTGACTTTTGAAGAATTACAGACTTTGTTTGCACAAGTGGAGGCAATATTAAACAGCCGTCCCTTGTGTCCCATGTCCTCTAATCCTAACGATTTCCTTTCCCTCTACCCAGGACACTTTCTCATCGGAAGAGCGCTAACCACGTTCCCATCTCCTCAAATTGAAGACGTGGATCCCAACAAGCTGAAGCGGTATCAAAAACTGGAGCAAATCCGTCAGCATTTTTGGCGTCGTTGGCAGAGCGAATACATCAACGAACTACAGAGACGACAGAAGTGGATGAAGGACACTCCGCAGCTCATGCCGGTGAACTTAGCAGATCATGTTCCAGCAGAGCATAAAAAAAAGTGAGTTCCATTCGCATGCAGCATAGTTCTAGAGTTCCTGATACTTTTCGAAAATAGTTCTGGCGTTTTTCCCGGAAAAAAAGTCGAATGAAAATATGATCTGCTAACTTCCGGTAGCAGATCAATTTTTCCAAAACTAAAATTTTAAAAGTGTTTTAGGTCCATAAAGGTATACTCTATAGTTCCTGATACATTTCAAAAAAAGTTCTATCAATATAGAATAAAAAAAAAAAAACAAACATACTAAACCGACACCAGAAATAAACCGATATTTTTTGTAAAACTGGCGGTAATTGCAAAATATGAACCAAGATATTGATCATTCTCCCCAATTTCAGTAGCCAAGAGGTCAGATAAACAGAAAAAAGTATAATAAATTAACGAATAACTCTCAAGCTCCAACAGAGCACGGTTGAAAACATGGATTAGCCAAAATTTTTAAAAATTTCAGTATTTGATAAAAAAATCCAAAATAAATAATTGAAAATACCAAGGACAAAGAACTGAACATTATAAGAAAGATCTATACTGGAACTATATGTTGTCATGAAAAGTAAACCCAGAACATAGACTCAGGCATCAGCAGAGCATGGTTGAAGACTTAGATTTATCAAATGCATGAAAATTAAAAGCGACCAAGTAAAAAATTACAAAAAAATATCTAGAAAACATCAAGAACCAAGCACTCTTCTATTTGAGATAGATCCATAGTAGCACTATACAATGTACTGCTAAGATAGCCCAGCACTTAGACTCAGGTGTAAGCAGAGCATGGTTAAATACCTAGATTAGCTAAAATTAAAAAAAAAACTTGTGGCTGACTACAAAAATCCAATAAAAAATCTAGAAAATATCTAGGACCAAGCACTTTTCGCTTTAAGATAGACCTATAATAGCACGATGCATTGTAATGAAAAATTAACCTAGAACTCGGACTAAAATATTAGCAGAGCATGTCTGAATATCCAGATTCGCAAAAATTAAGAAAATTTTTGGTGACTGAGTGCAAAATTACAAAAAAAAATCTAGAAAATATCTAGGACCCAGCACTCTTCGCTTTACTATAGACCTATAATAGCACTATGCACCATGATGCAAAATTAACCTAGAACTTGGACTAAGATATTAGCAGAGCACGGGTGAAGATAAAGATTAGCCAAAATAATTGAATTTTTAACTGTCTGAGAATAAAAATACAAAAAAAAATCCAGAAACAACCCAGAAACTAGAACTCTTCGATTTCTGATAATCCTGAATAAGAACTAAAGAAAAGTTTGCAAAGTTTACCCAGAACTCTGACCCAGATATTAGCAGAGCACAGGTGAATATTCAGATTCGCAAAAATTAAAAAAAATTTTGGTGACTGAGTGCAAAATTACAAAAAAAATCTAGAAAATATCTAGGACCAAGCACTCTTCGCTTGAAGATAGATCTATAATAGCACTTTGCATTGTGTTGCAAAATAAACCTAGAACTCAGACTCAGATATTAGAAGAGCATGGGTGAAGATAAAGACTACCCGAAACAATTAAATTGTTAACTGTCCGAGAAAAAAATTACAAAAAAAATCTAGAGTATATCTATGGCCAAGCACTCTTCGGAATAAGATAGACCTACAATAGCAATATGCGTTGTGATGCAAAATAAACCTAGAACTCAGACTCAGATATAAGCAGAGCATGAGTGAAGATAGAGACTACCCGAAATAATTAATTTTTTAACTGTCTAAGAATAAAATTACAAAAAAAGTATCTAGAAACAACACAGGAACTAGACCTCTTCAATTTTTGATAATTCCATGACAGAACTATAAAATAGTTTGCAAAATAAACCCAGAACTCTAACTCAGATATTAGCAGAGCATGATTGAAGATTAGTATTACTTCAAATAATGACATTTTTAACATTCTAAAAAAATTACAAAATAAAATCTAGAAAATATCTATGACCCAGCACTCTCCGTTTTAAGATAAACCTATAATAGCACTATGTATTGTGTTGCAAAATAAACCTAGAACTCAGACTCAGATATTAGCAGAGCAGGGATAAATATCCAGATTCGAAAAATTTAGAAAACTTTTAAGAACGTTTTAGGTGATTGAGTGCAAAATTACAAGAAAATATCTAGGACCGAACACTCTTCGCTTTAAGATAGACCTATAATAGCACTATGTATTGTGTTGCAAAACAAACCAAGAACTCTGACTCAGATATAAGCAGAGCATGGGTGAATATCCAGATTCGCAAAAATTAAGAAAATTTTTGGTGACCAAGAGCAAAATTACAAAAAAAAAAACTAGAAAATATCTAGGACCAAACAACACTCTTTACTATAAGATAGACCTATAAAAGCACTATGCATTGTGTTGCAAAATTAACCTACAACTCAGACTCAGATATTAGCAGAGCATGGGTGAAGATAAAGACTACCCGAAATAATTACATTTTTAACTGTCCGAGAAAAAAATTACAAAATAAAATCAAGAGTATATCTAGGACCAAGCACTCTTCGGTTTAAGATAGACCTATAATAGCTCTATGCGTTGCGTTGCAAAATAAACCTAGAACTCAGACTAAGACATTAGCAGAGCATGGGTGAAGATAAAGATTAGCCAAAATAATGAAATTTTTAACTGTCTGAGGATAAAAATACAAAAAAAAATCTAGAAACAACCCAGGAACCAGAACTCTTCGATTTCTGATAATGCTATAATAGAACTATATAATAGTTTGCAAAGTTTAACCAGGGGGTCGAGTCTGCTATTGCAATCGTGTCTCAATGACCGGTCAATGATCGATTTTTGACGTATAACGTCAAACTTATGACACATTTCCCATACAAAAACTGTCAAAGTTGTCAAATATTCGATCACTGACCGGTCATTGAGACACGATTGCAATAGCAGACTCGAGCCCCAGAACTCTGACTCAGATGTTAGCAGAGCATGGGTGAAGATGAAGATTAGCCAAAATAATTGAATTTTTAACTGTTTGAGAAAAAACTTTTTAAAAAAATTCTAGAGTATATCTAGGACTAAGCACTCGTCGGTTTATGATAGACTTATAATAGCACTATGCGTTGTGTTGCAAAATGAACCTAGAACTCAGACTAAGCTATTAGCAGAGCATGGGTGAAGATAAAGATTAGCCTAAATAATGAAATTTTTAACTGTCCGAGGATAAAAATACAAAAAAAAATCAAGAAACAACCCAGGAACCAAAACTCTTCGATTTCTGATAATCCTATAATAGAACTATATAATAGTTTGCAAAGTTCAACCAGAACTCTGTTTTAGATGTTAGCAGAGCATGGGTGAAGATGAAGATTAGCAAAAATAATTGAATTTTTAACTGTCCGAGAAAAAAATAAAAAATAAAATCTAGAGTATATCTAGGACAAGCACTCTTCGGTTTAAGATAGACCTATAATAGCACTATGCGTTGCGTTGCAAAATAAACCTAGAACTCAGACTCAGATATTTGCAGAGCATAAGTGAAGATAAAGATTACTCAAAATAATTGAATTTTTAACTGTTTGAAAATAAAAATACAAAAAAAAATCTAGAAACAACCCAGGAACCAGAACTCTGCGATTTATGATAATCCTATAACAGAACTCCAGAATAACTTGTTAAGTTAACAAAGAACTCTGACTCAGATATTAGCAGAGCATAGGTGAATATTCAGATTCGCAAAAATTAAGAAAAGTTTTGGTGACTCAGTGCAAAATTACGAAAAATAATCTAGAAAATATCTAGGACCAAACACTCTTCGCTATAAGATAGACCGATAAAAGCACTATGCATTGTGTTGCAAAAATAACCTAGAACTCAGACTCAGATATTAGCAGAGCATGGGTGAATATCCAGATTCGCAAAAATTAAGAAAATTTTTGGTGACCAAGAGCAAAATTACAAAAAAAAAAACTAGAAAATATCTAGGACCAAACAACACTCTTTACTATAAGATAGACCTATAAAAGCACTATGCATTGTGTTGCAAAATTAACCTACAACTCAGACTCAGATATTAGCAGAGCATGGGTGAAGATAAAGACTACCCGAAATAATTACATTTTTAACTGTCCGAGAAAAAAATTACAAAATAAAATCAAGAGTATATCTAGGACCAAGCACTCTTCGGTTTAAGATAGACCTATAATAGCTCTATGCGTTGCGTTGCAAAATAAACCTAGAACTCAGACTAAGACATTAGCAGAGCATGGGTGAAGATAAAGATTAGCCAAAATAATGAAATTTTTAACTGTCTGAGGATAAAAATACAAAAAAAAATCTAGAAACAACCCAGGAACCAGAACTCTTCGATTTCTGATAATGCTATAATAGAACTATATAATAGTTTGCAAAGTTTAACCAGGGGGTCGAGTCTGCTATTGCAATCGTGTCTCAATGACCGGTCAATGATCGATTTTTGACGTATAACGTCAAACTTATGACACATTTCCCATACAAAAACTGTCAAAGTTGTCAAATATTCGATCACTGACCGGTCATTGAGACACGATTGCAATAGCAGACTCGAGCCCCAGAACTCTGACTCAGATGTTAGCAGAGCATGGGTGAAGATGAAGATTAGCCAAAATAATTGAATTTTTAACTGTTTGAGAAAAAACTTTTTAAAAAAATTCTAGAGTATATCTAGGACTAAGCACTCGTCGGTTTATGATAGACTTATAATAGCACTATGCGTTGTGTTGCAAAATGAACCTAGAACTCAGACTAAGCTATTAGCAGAGCATGGGTGAAGATAAAGATTAGCCTAAATAATGAAATTTTTAACTGTCCGAGGATAAAAATACAAAAAAAAATCAAGAAACAACCCAGGAACCAAAACTCTTCGATTTCTGATAATCCTATAATAGAACTATATAATAGTTTGCAAAGTTCAACCAGAACTCTGTTTTAGATGTTAGCAGAGCATGGGTGAAGATGAAGATTAGCAAAAATAATTGAATTTTTAACTGTCCGAGAAAAAAATAAAAAATAAAATCTAGAGTATATCTAGGACAAGCACTCTTCGGTTTAAGATAGACCTATAATAGCACTATGCGTTGCGTTGCAAAATAAACCTAGAACTCAGACTCAGATATTTGCAGAGCATAAGTGAAGATAAAGATTACTCAAAATAATTGAATTTTTAACTGTTTGAAAATAAAAATACAAAAAAAAATCTAGAAACAACCCAGGAACCAGAACTCTGCGATTTATGATAATCCTATAACAGAACTCCAGAATAACTTGTTAAGTTAACAAAGAACTCTGACTCAGATATTAGCAGAGCATAGGTGAATATTCAGATTCGCAAAAATTAAGAAAAGTTTTGGTGACTCAGTGCAAAATTACGAAAAATAATCTAGAAAATATCTAGGACCAAACACTCTTCGCTATAAGATAGACCGATAAAAGCACTATGCATTGTGTTGCAAAAATAACCTAGAACTCAGACTCAGATATTAGCAGAGCATGGGTGAAAATAAAGACTACCCGAAATAATTAAATTTTTAACTGTCCGAGAAAAAAATTACAAAAAAAAATCTAGAGTATATCTAAACGAAGCACTCTTCGGTTTGAGATAGACCTATAATAGCACTATGCGTTGTGTTGCAAAATTAACCTAGAACTCAGACTAAGATATTAGCAGAGCATGGGTGAAGATAAAGATTAGCCAAAATAATGAAATTTTTAACTGTCTGAGGATAAAAATACAAAAAAAAATCTAGAAACAACCCAGGAACCAGAACTCTTCGATTTCTGATAATTCTATAATAGAACTATATAATTGTTTATAAAGTTTAACCAGAACTCTGACTCAGATGTTAGCAGAGCATGGGTGAAGATGAAGATTAGATAAAATAATTGAATTTTTAACTGTTTGATAAAAAACTTTAAAAAAAAATCTAGGGTATATCTAAGACAAAGCACTTTTCGGTTTAAGATAGACGTATAATACCACAATGCGTTGCGTTGCAAAATAAACCTAGAACTCAGACTCAGATATTTGCATAGCATGGGTGAAGATAAAGATTACTCAAAATAATTGAATTTTTAACTGTTTGAAAATAAAAATACAAAAAAAATCTAGAAACAACCCAGGAACCAGAACTCTGCGATTTATGATAATCCCATAACAGAACTCCAGAATAACTTGTTAAATAAACCAAGAACTCTGACTCAGATATTAGCAGAGCATAGGTGAATATTCAGATTCGCAAAAATTAAGAAAAGTTTTGGTGACTCAGTGCAAAATTACGAAAAATAATCTAGAAAATATCTAGGACCAAACACTCTTCGCTATAAGATAGACCGATAAAAGCACTATGCATTGTGTTGCAAAAATAACCTAGAACTCAGACTCAGATATTAGCAGAGCATGGGTGAAAATAAAGACTACCCGAAATAATTAAATTTTTAACTGTCCGAGAAAAAAATTACAAAAAAAAATCTAGAGTATATCTAAACGAAGCACTCTTCGGTTTGAGATAGACCTATAATAGCACTATGCGTTGTGTTGCAAAATTAACCTAGAACTCAGACTAAGATATTAGCAGAGCATGGGTGAAGATAAAGATTAGCCAAAATAATGAAATTTTTAACTGTCTGAGGATAAAAATACAAAAAAAAATCTAGAAACAACCCAGGAACCAGAACTCTTCGATTTCTGATAATTCTATAATAGAACTATATAATTGTTTATAAAGTTTAACCAGAACTCTGACTCAGATGTTAGCAGAGCATGGGTGAAGATGAAGATTAGATAAAATAATTGAATTTTTAACTGTTTGATAAAAAACTTTAAAAAAAAATCTAGGGTATATCTAAGACAAAGCACTTTTCGGTTTAAGATAGACGTATAATACCACAATGCGTTGCGTTGCAAAATAAACCTAGAACTCAGACTCAGATATTTGCATAGCATGGGTGAAGATAAAGATTACTCAAAATAATTGAATTTTTAACTGTTTGAAAATAAAAATACAAAAAAAATCTAGAAACAACCCAGGAACCAGAACTCTGCGATTTATGATAATCCCATAACAGAACTCCAGAATAACTTGTTAAATAAACCAAGAACTCTGACTCAGATATTAGCAGAGCATAGGTGAATATTCAGATTCGCAAAAATTAAGAAAAGTTTTGGTGACTCAGTGCAAAATTACGAAAAATAATCTAGAAAATATCTAGGACCAAACACTCTTCGCTATAAGATAGACCGATAAAAGCACTATGCATTGTGTTGCAAAAATAACCTAGAACTCAGACTCAGATATTAGCAGAGCATGGGTGAAAATAAAGACTACCCGAAATAATTAAATTTTTAACTGTCCGAGAAAAAAATTACAAAAAAAAATCTAGAGTATATCTAAACGAAGCACTCTTCGGTTTGAGATAGACCTATAATAGCACTATGCGTTGTGTTGCAAAATTAACCTAGAACTCAGACTAAGATATTAGCAGAGCATGGGTGAAGATAAAGATTAGCCAAAATAATGAAATTTTTAACTGTCTGAGGATAAAAATACAAAAAAAAATCTAGAAACAACCCAGGAACCAGAACTCTTCGATTTCTGATAATTCTATAATAGAACTATATAATTGTTTATAAAGTTTAACCAGAACTCTGACTCAGATGTTAGCAGAGCATGGGTGAAGATGAAGATTAGATAAAATAATTGAATTTTTAACTGTTTGATAAAAAACTTTAAAAAAAATCTAGGGTATATCTAAGACAAAGCACTTTTCGGTTTAAGATAGACGTATAATACCACAATGCGTTGCGTTGCAAAATAAACCTAGAACTCAGACTCAGATATTTGCATAGCATGGGTGAAGATAAAGATTACTCAAAATAATTGAATTTTTAACTGTTTGAAAATAAAAATACAAAAAAAATCTAGAAACAACCCAGGAACCAGAACTCTGCGATTTATGATAATCCCATAACAGAACTCCAGAATAACTTGTTAAATAAACCAAGAACTCTTACTAAGATATTAGCAGAGCATAGGTGAATATTCAGATTCGCAAAAATTTAGAAAAGTTTTGGTGACTGAGTGCAAAATTACGAAAAATAATCTAGAAAAAACCTAGGACCAAGCACTCTTCGCTATTAGAAAGACCTATAATAGCACTATGCATTGTGTTGCAAAATTAACCTAGAACTCAGACTCAGGTATTAGCAGAGCATGGGCGAAGATAAAGATTAGCCAAAATAATTGAATTTTTAACTGTCTGAAAATAAAAATAAAAAAAAAAATCTAGAAACAACCCAGGAACCAGAACTCTTCGATTTCTGATAATCCTATAATAGAACTATATAATAGTTTGCAAAGTTCAACCAGAACTCTGTTTAAGATGTTAGCAGAGCATGGGTGAAGATGAAGATTAGCAAAAATAATTGAATTTTTAACTGTCCGAGAAAAAAATAAAAAAATAAAATCTAGAGTATATCTAGGACGAGCACTCTTCGGTTTAAGATAGACCTATAATAGCACTATGCGTTGCGTTGCAAAATAAACCTAGAACTCAGACTAAGATATTAGCAGAGCATGGGTGAAGATAAAGACTACCCGAAATAAATATATTTTTAACTGTCCGAGAAAAAAAATTACAAAAAAAATCTAGAGTATATCTAGGACGAAGCACTCTTCGGTTTAAGATAGACCTGTAATAGCACTATGCGTTGGATTGCAAAATAAACCTAGAACTCAGACTCAGATATTAGCAGAGCACGGGTGAAGATAAAGATTAGACAAAATAATTGAATTTTCAACTGTTTGAGAATAAAAATACAAAAAAAAATCTTGAAAATATCTAGGACCCAGCACTCTTCGGTTTAAAATAGACCCATAAAAGGACTATGCGTTGTGTTGCAAACTAAACCTAAAACTCAGACTCAGGTATTAGCAGAGCATGGGTGAATATCCAGATTCGCAAAAATTAAGAAAATTTTAGGTGACTCAGTGCAAAATTACGAAAAATAATCTAGAAAATATCTAGGACCAAGCACTCTTCGGTTTAAGATAGACCTGTAATAGCACTATGCGTTGTATTGCAAAATAAACCTAGAACTCAGACTCATATATTAGCAGAGCACGGGTGAAGATAAAGATTATTCAAAATAATTGAATTTTCAACTGTTTGAGAATAAAAATACAAAAATAAATCTAGAAACAACCCAGGAACCAGAACTCTTCGTTTTATGATAATCCTATAACCGAACTCCAGAATAACTTGTTAAATAAACCCAGAACTCTGACTCAGATATGAGCAGAGCATAGGTCAATATTCAGATTCGCAAAAATTAAGAAAAGTGTTGGTGACTCAGTGCAAAATTACGAAAAATAATCTAGAAATAACCAAGGACTAAGCACTCTTCGCTTTATGATAGATCTATATTAGCACTATGAATTGTGTTGCAAAATAAACCTAGAAATCAGACTCAAATATTAGCAGAGCATGGGCGATGATAAAGATTAGCCAAAATAATTGAATTTTTAACTGTCTGAAAATAAAAATACAAAAAAAAATCTAGAAACAACCCAGGAACCAGAACTCTTCGATTTCTGATAACCCTATATTAGAACTATATAATAGTTTGCAAAGTTTACCCAAAACTCTGACTCAGATGTTAGCAGAGCATGGGTGAAGATAAAGATTAGTCAAAATAATTGATTTTTTAACTGTTTGAGAATAAAAATACAAAAATAAATCTAGAAACAACCCAGGAACCAGAACTCTTCGTTTTATGATAATCCCATAACCGAACTCCAGAATAACTTGTTAAATAAACCCAGAACTCTGACTCAGATATGAGCAGAGCATACGTCAATATTCAGATTCGCAAAAATTTAGAAAAGTTTTGGTGACTGAGTGCAAAATTACGAAAAATAATCTAGAAAAAACCTAGGACCAAGCACTCTTCGCTTTTAAATAGATCTATAATAGCACTATGCATTGTGTTTCAAAATTAACCTAGAACTTAGACTAAGATATTAGCAGAGCATGGGTGAAGATAAAGTCTACCTGAAATAAATATATTTTTAACTGTCCGAGAAAAAAAATTACAAAAAAAAATCTAGAGTATATCTAGGACGAAGCACTCTTCGGTTTAAGATAGACCTATAATAGCACTATGCGTTGTATTGCAAAATAAACCTAGAACTCAGACTCAGATATTAGCAGAGCACGGGTGAAGATAAAGATTAGACAAAATAATTGAATTTTCAACTGTTTGAGAATAAAAATACAAAAAAAAATCTAGAAACAACCCAGGAACCAGAACTCTTCGATTTATGATAATCTCATAACAGAACTCCAGAATAATTTGTTAAATAAACCAAGAACTCTGACTCAGATATTAGCAGAGCATGGATGAATATCCAGATTCGCAAAAATTAAGAAAATAATATAGGGTTATCAGAAATCGAAGAGTTCTGGTTCCTGAGTTGTTTCTAGATTTTTTTTGTATTTTTATTTTCAGACAGTTAAAAATTCAATTATTTTGGCTAATCTTTATCATCGCCCATGCTCTGCTAATATTTGAGTCTGATTTCTAGGTTTATTTTGCAACACAATTCATAGTGCTAATATAGATCTATCATAAAGCGAAGAGTGCTTAGTCCTTGGTTATTTCTAGATTATTTTTCGTAATTTTGCACTGAGTCACCAACACTTTTCTTAATTTTTGCGAATCTGAATATTGACCTATGCTCTGCTCATATCTGAGTCAGAGTTCTGGGTTTATTTAACAAGTTATTCTGGAGTTCGGTTATAGGATTATCATAAAACGAAGAGTTCTGGTTCCTGGGTTGTTTCTAGATTTATTTTTGTATTTTTATTCTCAAACAGTTGAAAATTCAATTATTTTGAATAATCTTTATCTTCACCCGTGCTCTGCTAATATATGAGTCTGAGTTCTAGGTTTATTTTGCAACGCAACGCATAGTGCTATTATAGGTCTATCTTAAACCGAAGAGTGCTCGTCCTAGATATACTCTAGATTT
This sequence comes from Melanchra persicariae, assembly GCA_947386135.1. Classification (NCBI taxonomy): domain Eukaryota; kingdom Metazoa; phylum Arthropoda; class Insecta; order Lepidoptera; family Noctuidae; genus Melanchra; species Melanchra persicariae. Next base: position 34,921,289 of record OX376643.1, read on the forward strand.
TATTTTTTTATTTTTTTCTCGGACAGTTAAAAATTCAATTATTTTTGCTAATCTTCATCTTCACCCATGCTCTGCTAACATCTAAAACAGAGTTCTGGTTGAACTTTGCAAACTATTATATAGTTCTATTATAGGATTATCAGAAATCGAAGAGTTCTGGTTCCTGAGTTGTTTCTAGATTTTTTTTGTATTTTTATTTTCAGACAGTTAAAAATTCAATTATTTTGGCTAATCTTTATCTTCGCCCATGCTCTGCTAATACCTGAGTCTGAGTTCTAGGTTAATTTTGCAACACAATGCATAGTGCTATTATAGGTCTATCTAATAGCGAAGAGTGCTTGGTCCTAGATATTTTCTAGATTATTTTTCGTAATTTTGCACTGAGTCACCTAAAATTTTCTTAATTTTTGCGAATCTGGATATTCACCCATGCTCTGCTAATACCTGAGTCTGAGTTTTAGGTTTATTTTGCAACACAACGCATAGTCCTTTTATAGGTCTATTTTAAACCGAAGAGTGCTGGGTCCTAGATATTTTCAAGATTTTTTTTTGTATTTTGATTCTCAAACAGTTGAAAATTCAATTATTTTGTCTTATCTTTATCTTCACCCGTGCTCTGCTAATATCTGAGTCTGAGTTCTAGGTTTATTTTGCAATACAACGCATAGTGCTATTACAGGTCTATCTTAAACCGAAGAGTGCTTCGTCCTAGATATACTCTAGATTTTTTTTTGTAATTTTTTTTCTCGGACAGTTAAAAATAAATTTATTTCGGGTAGTCTTTATCTTCACCCATGCTCTGCTAATATCTTAGTCTGAGTTCTAGGTTAATTTTGAAACACAATGCATAGTGCTATTATAGATCTATTTTAAAGCGAAGAGTGCTTAGTCCTAGGTTTTTTCTAGATTATTTTTCGTAATTTTGCACTCAGTCACCAAAACTTTTCTTAATTTTTGCGAATCTGAATATTCACCTATGCTCTGCTAATATCTGAGTCAGAGTTCTTGGTTTATTTAACAAGTTGTTCTGGAGTTCTGTTATGGGATTATCATAAATCGAAGAGTTCTGGTTCCTGGGTTGTTTCTAGATTTTTTTTTGTATTTTTGTTCTCAATCAGTTGAAAATTCAATTATTTTGTCTAATCTTTATCTTCACCCGTGCTCTGCTAATATCTGAGTCTGAGTTCTAGGTTTATTTTGCAATACAACGCATAGTGCTATTATAGGTCTATCTTAAACCGAAGAGTGCTTCGTCCTGGATATACTCTAGATTTTTTTTTGTAATTTTTTTTCTCGGACAGTTAAAAATATATTTATTTCGGGTAGTCTTTATCTTCACCCATGCTCTGCTAATATTTGAGTCTGAGTTCAAGGTTTATTTTGCAACACAATGCATAGTGCTACTATAGATCTATTTTAAAGCGAAGAGTGCTTGGTCCTTGGTTTTTTCTAGATTATTATTCGTAATTTTGCACTCAGTCACCAAAACTTTTCTTAATTTTTGCGAATATGAATATTCACCTATGCTCTGCTAATATCTGAGTCAGAGTTCTTGGTTTATTTAACAAATTATTCTGGAGTTCTGTTATGGGATTATCATAAATCGAAGAGTTCTGGTTCCTGGGTTGTTTCTAGATTTTTTTTGTATTTTTTTTCTCAAACAGTTGAAAATTCAATTATTTTGAATAATCTTTATCTTCACCCGTGCTCTGCTAATATATGAGTCTGAGTTCTAGGTTTATTTTGCAATACAACGCATAGTGCTATTACAGGTCTATCTTAAACCGAAGAGTGCTTGGTCCTAGATATTTTCTAGATTATTTTTCGTAATTTTGCACTGAGTCACCTAAAATTTTCTTAATTTTTGCGAATCTGGATATTCACCCATGCTCTGCTAATACCTGAGTCTGAGTTTTAGGTTTAGTTTGCAACACAACGCATAGTCCTTTTATGGGTCTATTTTAAACCGAAGAGTGCTGGGTCCTAGATATTTTCAAGATTTTTTTTTGTATTTTTATTCTCAAACAGTTGAAAATTCAATTATTTTGTCTAATCTTTATCTTCACCCGTGCTCTGCTAATATCTGAGTCTGAGTTCTAGGTTTATTTTGCAATCCAACGCATAGTGCTATTACAGGTCTATCTTAAACCGAAGAGTGCTTCGTCCTAGATATACTCTAGATTTTTTTTGTAATTTTTTTTCTCGGACAGTTAAAAATATATTTATTTCGGGTAGTCTTTATCTTCACCCATGCTCTGCTAATATCTTAGTCTGAGTTCTAGGTTAATTTTGAAACACAACGCATAGTGCTATTATAGATCTATTTTAAAGCGAAGAGTGCTTGGTCCTAGGTTTTTTCTAGATTATTTTTCGTAATTTTGCACTCAGTCACCAAAACTTTTCTTAATTTTTGCGAATCTGAATATTCACCTATGCTCTGCTAATATCTGAGTCAGAGTTCTTGGTTTATTTAACAAGTTATTCTGGAGTTCTGTTATGGGATTATCATAAATCGAAGAGTTCTGGTTCCTGGGTTGTTTCTAGATTTTTTTTGTATTTTTATTCTCAAACAGTTGAAAATTCAATTATTTTGACTAATCTTTATCTTCACCCGTGCTCTGCTAATATATGAGTCTGAGTTCTAGGTTTATTTTGCAATACAACGCATAGTGCTATTACAGGTCTATCTTAAACCGAAGAGTGCTTGGTCCTAAATATTTTCTAGATTATTTTTCGTAATTTTGCACTGAGTCACCTAAAATTTTCTTAATTTTTGCGAATCTGGATATTCACCCATGCTCTGCTAATACCTGAGTCTGAGTTTTAGGTTTAGTTTGCAACACAACGCATAGTCCTTTTGTGGGTCTATTTTAAACCGAAGAGTGCTGGGTCCTAGATATTTTCAAGATTTTTTTTTGTATTTTTATTCTCAAACAGTTGAAAATTCAATTATTTTGTCTAATCTTTATCTTCACCCGTGCTCTGCTAATATCTGAGTCTGAGTTCTAGGTTTATTTTGCAATCCAACGCATAGTGCTATTACAGGTCTATCTTAAACCGAAGAGTGCTTCGTCCTAGATATACTCTAGATTTTTTTTTGTAATTTTTTTTCTCGGACAGTTAAAAATATATTTATTTCGGGTAGTCTTTATCTTCACCCATGCTCTGCTAATATCTTAGTCTGAGTTCTAGGTTAATTTTGAAACACAACGCATAGTGCTATTATAGATCTATTTTGAAGCGAAGAGTGCTTGGTCCTAGGTTTTTTCTAGATTATTTTTCGTAATTTTGCACTCAGTCACCAAAACTTTTCTTAATTTTTGCGAATCTGAATATTCACCTATGCTCTGCTAATATCTGAGTCAGAGTTCTTGGTTTATTTAACAAGTTATTCTGGAGTTCTGTTATGGGATTATCATAAATCGAAGAGTTCTGGTTCCTGGGTTGTTTCTAGATTTTTTTTTGTATTTTTATTCTCAAACAGTTAAAAAATCAATTATTTTGACTAATCTTTATCTTCACCCATGCTCTGCTAACATCTGAGTCAGAGTTCTGGGTAAACTTTGCAAACTATTGTATAGTTCTAATATAGGGTTATCAGAAATCGAAGAGTTCTGGTTCCTAGGTTGTTTCTAGATTTTTTTTTGTATTTTTATTTTCAGACAGTTAAAAATTCAATTATTTTGGCTAATCTTTATCATCGCCCATGCTCTGCTAATATTTAAGTCTGATTTCTAGGTTTCTTTTGCAACACAATTCATAGTGCTAATATAGATCTATCTTAAAGCGAAGAGTGCTTGGTCCTAGGTTATTTCTAGATTATTTTTCGTAATTTTGCACTGTGTCACCAAAACTTTTCTTAATTTTTGCGAATCTGAATATTGACCTATGCTCTGCTCATATCTGAGTCAGAGTTCTGGGTTTATTTAACAAATTATTCTGGAGTTCGGTTATGGGATTATCACAAAACGAAGAGTTCTGGTTCCTGGGTTGTTTCTAGATTTATTTTTGTATTTTTATTCTCAAACAGTTAAAAAATCAATTATTTTGACTAATCTTTATCTTCACCCATGCTCTGCTAACATCTGAGTCAGAGTTCTGGGTAAACTTTGCAAACTATTATATAGTTCTAATATAGGGTTATCAGAAATCGAAGAGTCCTGGTTCCTGGGTTGTTTCTAGATTTTTTTTTGTATTTTTATTTTCAGACAGTTAAAAATTCAATTATTTTGGCTAATCTTTATCTTCACCCATGCTCTGCTAATATCTTAGTCGGAGTTCTGGGTTAATTTTGCAACGCAACGCATAGTGCTATTATAGGTCTATCTTATAGCGAAGAGTGCTTGGTCCTAGATATACTCTAGATTTTTTTTTGTAATTTTGCACTGAGTCACCAAATATTTTCTTAATTTTTGCGAATATGAATATTCACCTATGCTCTGCTAATATCTGAGTCAGAGTTCTGGGTTTACTTTGCAAACTTTTCTAAAGTTCTGTTATGGGATTACCATTAATCGAAGAGTTCTAGTTCCTGGGTTGTTTCTAGATTTATATTTGTATTTTTATTTTCAGACAGTTAAAAATTCAATTATTTTGTCTAATCTTTATCTTCGCTCATGCTCTGCTAATACCTGAGTCTGAGTTCTAGGTTAATTTTGCAACACAATGTATAGTGCTATTATAGGTTTATAGTAAAGCGAAGAGTGCTGGGTCCTAGATATACTCTAGATTTTTTTTTGTAATTTTGCACTCAGTCACCAAAAATTTTCTTAATTTTTGCGAATCTGGATATTCACCCATGCTCTGCTAATATTTTAGGCTGAGTTTTAGGTTAATTTTGCACTACAATGCATTGTGCTATTATAGGTTTATCTTCAATGGAAGAGTGCTGGGTCCTAGATATTTTCTAGATTTTTTTTGTAATTTAGCACTTAGTCACCAAAAATTTTCTTAATTTTTGCGAATCTGTATATTCAGCTATGCTCTGCTAATGTCTGAGTCAGAGTTCTAGATAATCTTTGCAAACTATTCTATAGTTCTTATATAGAATTATAAGAAATCGAAGAGTTCTATCTTCTTGGTAGGTTCTAAATTTGTTTTTGTAATTTATCTCGGACAGTTAAAAATTTTATTATTTCGGGTAATGTTAATCTTCAACCATGCTCTGCTTATATCTGAGTCAGAGTTCTGGGTTTACTTTGCAAATTTTTTTAAAGTTCTGTTATGGGATTATCATTAATTGAAGAGTTCTAGTTCCTCGGTCGTTTCTAGATTTTTTTTTGTATTTTTTTTCTCGGACAGATAAAAGTTTAATTATTTCGGGTAGTCTTTATCTTCACCCATGCTCTGCTAATATTTGAGTCTGATTTCTAGGTTTATTTTGCAACACAATTCATAGCGCTATTATAGATCTATCTTAAAGCGAAGAGTGCTTGGTCCTAGGTTATTTCTAGATTATTTTTCGTAATTTTGCACTGAGTCACCAAAACTTTTCTTAGTTTTTGCGAATCTGAATATTCACCTATGCTCTGCTAATATCTGAGTCAGAGTTCTGGGTTTATTTAACAAGATATTCTGGAGTTCTGTTATGGGATTATTAAAAATCGTAGAGTTCTGGTTCCTGGGTTGTTTCTAGATTTATTTTTGTATTTTTATTCTCAAACAGTTGAAAATTCAATTATTTTGTCTAATCTTTATCTTCACCCGTGCTCTGCTAATATCTGAGTCTGAGTTCTAGGTTTATTTTGTAGTACAACGCATAGTGCTATTATAGTTCTATCTTAAACCGAAGAGTGCTTCGTCCTAGATATACTCTAGATTTTTTTTGTAATTTTTTTTCTCGGACAGTTAAAAATATATTAATTTCGGGTAGTCTTTATCTTCACCCATGCTCTGCTAATATATTAGTCTGAGTTCTAGGTTAATTTTGCAACGCAATGCATACTGCTTTTATAGGATTATCTTATAGCAAAGAGTGCTTGGTCCTAGATAATTTCTAGATTATTTTTCGTAATTTTGCACTGAGTTACTAAAAATTGTCTTAATTTTTGCGAATCTGAATATTGACCTATGCTCTGCTCATATCTGAGTCAGAGTTCTGGGTTTATTTAACAAGTTATTCTAGAGTTCGGTTATGGGATTATCATAAAACGAAGAGTTCTGGTTCCTGGGTTGTTTATAGATTTATTTTTGTATTTTTATTCTCAAACAGTTAAAAAATCAATTATTTTGGCTCATCTTTATCTTCACCCATGCTCTGGTAACATCTGAGTCAGAGTTCTGGGTTTACTTTGCAAACTATTATATAGTTCTAATATAGGGTTAACAGATATCGAAGAGTTCTGGTTCCTGGGTTGTTTCTAGATTTTTTTTTGTATTTTTATTTTCAGACAGTTAAAAATTCAATTATTTTGGCTAATCTTTATCTTCACCCGTGCTCTGCTAATATCTTAGTCTAAGTTCTAGGTTAATTTTGCATCAAAGTGCATAGTGCTATTATAGGTCTATAGTAAAGCGAAGAGTGCTTGGTCCTAGATATTTTCTAGATTTTTTTTTGTAATTTTGCACTGAGTCATCTAAAATTTTCTTAATTTTTGCGAATCTGGATATTCATCCATGCTCTGCTAATATCTGAGTTTGAGTTCTAGGTTTATTTTGCATCACAATGCATTGTGCTATTATAGGTCTGTCTTAAAGCGAAGAGTGCTTGGTCCTAGATATTTTCTAGATATTTTATTGGATTTTTGTAGTCAGCCACAAGTTTTTTTTAATTTCAGCTTATCTAGGTATTTAACCATGCTCTGCTTACACCTGAGTCTAAGTGCTGGGCTATCTTAGCAGTACATTGTATAGAGCTACTATGTATCTATCTCAAATAGAAGAGTGCTTGGTTCTTGATGTTTTCTAGATATTTTTTTGTAATTTTTTTACTTGGTCGCTTTTAATTTTCATGCATTTGATAAATCTAGGTCTTCAACCATGCTCTGCTGATGCCTGAGTCTAAGTTCTGGGTTTACTTTTTATGAAAACATACATTTCTAGTACAGATCTTTCTTATAATGTTCAGTTCTTTGTCCTTGGTATTCTCAATTATTTATTTTGGATTTTTTTATCAAATACTGAAATTTTTAAAAATTTTGGCTAATCCAAGTTTTCAACCGTGCTCTGTTGGAGCTTGAGAGTTATTCGTTATTTTATTATTCTTTTTTCTGTTTATCTGACCTCTTGGCTACTGAAATTAGGGACAATGATCAATATCTTGGTTCAAATTTTGCAATTACCGCCAGTTTTACAAAAAATATCGGTTTATTTCTGGTGTCGGTTTAGTATGTTTGTTATTTTTTTTTTATTCTATATTGGTAGAACTTTTTTTGAAATGTATCAGGAACTATAGAGTATACCTTTATGGACCTAAAACACTTTTAAAATTTTAGTTTTGGAAAATTTGATCTGCTACCGGAAGTTAGCAGATCATATTTTCATTCGACTTTTTTTCCGGGAAAAACGTCAGAACTATTTTCGAAAAGTATCAGGAACTCTAGAACTATGCTGCATGCGAATAGAACTCACTTTTTTTTGTGATCTGCTGGAATATGATCTGCCAAGTTCACGCACACCCGCAGCTCAGGGTGGATGACTTGGTTTTAATAAAGGAAGAAAATCTGCCACCTTTGTGCTGGCGACTCGGAAGAGTGACAAGGCTGTTTCCTGGACCTGACGGCGTAGTACGAGTGGCTGATGTAAAAACCTCAACAAGTTGCATTCGACGAGCTTTGGTTCGCTTGTGCCCACTTCCCACTCCAGAAGAAGAGTCAAGGTTGAAAGAGGAGCCTTTCAACGGGGGGAGCATGGCGCGGCTGCATGCGCCTATGACATCACAATAGCAACAAGTCGCACCGCATCGGTATCAGGCGTTTACTTTTTCTTCGTCTACCGACCGCGATTTATTTTCACTTGTACGTCCACCGCCAACACAGTGATCAAGCTTTTTTTTGTCACAATTTTCAATTGAGCAAGTAAACACGTATAAGCACAGTTTTTCGGGTTTTATTTACATAAAATAGGACTCGCAAATGTCTCACAAGCAGACAGATTTATTTTTATACATTGCTGAACAATACAGTTTTATGCAATTTTTGTCGTAATGTAGCCTTATTTCCTACGTGCTTGAGAGTTAAAGACTTCCCGTAGCTTTTAAGTCTTAAAGGAGATGATTTTTTTTGGTACTTTATTCTGAGATCATTTAACCACTGTAAAGAAAATCATCAAAAATAATACTGCACAATAGACTGACTAATCTCAAGTTTCGAGCTGGAAATTGCCAACATTTTCGAGAAAATTATAAATAAATATATAATAGTTATTGTAGATGTAGTGAAGTTTTATTAATGTCAATAGATGGCGCTGTGCTGAGTTTTGGCCCAATTATAATTTATTATTTATTAATGTTCTTGCGATATTTTTATCTCTTTAATACAGATGATGTGCTCTATTTTATGGCCAGTGCAAAGGCCAAATTATCCTATATAGCGACATTCTTAACGCCTTGGCCACGTAGACGGGCTAGGCTAAGCGCGGGCGCGGGTGACTTGTGCGGACGCGGGTGGCATGCCACGTACATTCAGTAGCGGCTATAGCGGCTGGCTAAGTGGACGCAGCGTTGCCAATTTAGCGTTATTTTTAATTTAGCGTTGCCAATTTGTTTGGATTTAGAGTTTTCATTTGGGGGCTAGAAATAGGGCTAGGTGCTAAATAATTATTTTAAGGGCTAACAAAGCTAAAAAAGGGCTAGATCTAGCCCCGAAAGGGATCTTTTCCAGAATTCTGAAGGGCTTTCTGCTGGGTGATTGCTTCGATGACGTTGTTTCCCAACAATGCGCGGCATTGAAGTGATATCCTCCTCCAGGCCGACTTTCTCCGCAACAACAGTAGCATCCTTTATAATTTCATCTGTGACTCTTTCGGGATTATCACGGTGGCTCTTAAGCAATTGCAAAATGCGTTTGACGTGTTGCGAGGCCTTAACCACATCCAAAGCTATGGATTGGAGTGCGTTGACAACAGGTTCCAACAAAGCAGAGTATTTAGCTATCAAAATAATACAAAGTATAAACGAAATTTTCAAAGCAGCCGCATGGAGTTGAAAGGCGGTTTTTTCGAGTCGCACTGTTTCCTTCACGCGATAAGTTTTCTAAGGCTTCCAATATAACGGGAAAATTCTCCTTAAATACTCTGATAGTTTTATGTTTCTCACTCCATCTTGTTTCGCAGAGCCTGGCAATATTAGGTACCAATTTTCTTCTCAAAACAGATTCCCGAAAAAAATTAATAATATCTTTAGTGGTTCCCATGGTGTTTCGAATTTCAGGAAGAATATTGAGATCATTTATTACCAGATTCAGTTTATGGGACGAGCAATGAAAGAACAATGCTTTGGTATATTTTTTGCGCAGGATCGCTTGTACTCCACCGTCTTTTCCGGACATCGTCGAACAACCGTCAAATCCAAAACCAACGCATTTATCAGCAGGATTAAGGTCTTCTTTTGTCAGAAACTCATCGATGCAATATGCAATAGAACATTTCTTGGACCTCATTGGCTTCCTCGTCAAAATATCGCAGCCCAATCGATAATTGTTCAGTACCGGAAATATCAGCTGTTTCGTAAGCTTCTGCTTCTTTTACTTTTTTCACAATGTCTGCCTTAATAACATCTCCACAAATTGCGATAATTTCATTTTGAATATCAATCGATCGATAGCTTGCATTCTTTTTCCCATGCTCAATGTGTTTCTTCAAAACTAAATCTCCCGCGTCAATTCGTAGCTTCTATAAGTCCTCGAGAATACCTTCGCCATAATGTTTTCCTCTCAGAGCTAAGTCGTGCGACCCGCAAAACGTAATGCAGGAAATAATAGATGTTATAATTTTTTGGTTTTCTTCAATAATGCCCTGGGAGTATTTGTTGAGTTGTAAATCTACAGGCAGACTTCCAAGAAATGATTTAGCGGCTTCCAGTGCCATCTTATGGAAGTGGGTTTCCATGTGCTTTTTGCAATGCTCGTGAATATCTTTGAACTTACAAAACGGCCTTATGATAAATGACCCTAATACGCCTCTAAAAGAATTTGTCTCGTCAGGTCACCCACGGAATCATCGCTGTCACTGCTTGCTCCTTCAGGTTTCTTTCTTTTTAAAACTGCAAAACAAAATATTTGAAATAGCTACAACTTCTTCTGGTCCGCAATTCACATTAAATGCGCTTCAAGACGGCGGCAGGCTCGAGCCCGCGCAAGGACGAGCGTCAACGATATTTTTTATATCAACAGTCCTAGCTATTTCGAGCGGTTTAACCGCCGCGGCTATGCTCGCGCGGTCTCGGGCATCCTCGCTCGAGCACTCTAGAGCGGGCGCGACGACACGCACGCGCCGGAGTCTCAAGCATACGCGAGCCGACTGCGCCGAATCGGCACTGCCGATATTCATTCATACAATTTTCTATTTTAAGCTATGGTAATACGGTCCTATTTTCGATTGAGCCATTAAATTGAGCAATTTTCCTTTTGGTTTAAACTGACGACCCTTAAGAATCGGATATCGTGCCTAGAAACGAATTTTTTGCGATTTTAAAAACCGATGCAAAATCAGCATTTATAATCAAATCAATTGACGTTATTTTACGGACGGAAAATAAGAAAACTAAACGCAAGTGATACTCACCAAAAAACTTTCTGATGTCCATATTGATAATGTGGTCACAGCAACTATTTAGATGTGATAATAGCGCACAAAACAAACGTAAAAGCGGGCAGTGGCAACGCTAACGCACGAATAAATGACAGACAGACGCTAAAACAAAGGCGGCTGTGCGGGGGGCGCGGGCGCCGCGCGGTTACATGTTGCTTCGCCACTCCCCCTCTCCCGCTTCAACGATAGAGTAGAGCAGGCAGAGCGTAGTTGAGCGTACGGAATATTAGGAGTGGAATTGGTGAATTCACTCGAGTTTCGACGTACGGGAATGATTGTTCAAGGCTTGAACTTCAAGCAAATCAACTCAAAGACTTAGGACTTTGGTTGCATTATATTTGGCAACTTTTTTAGAATCTCTCCCCATATATTAGAACTAAATGAGACAAAATTTAAATCTTGCATTAAACGCACACTATGCAGGCAAGCATATTATAAGTTAGGGGAGTATATTGAAGATAAAAATGCTTGGCTCAGTGCTGGTCCTGCTCCACAGCCACTAGGGCACACAAAGTAATCTGTTAGCATTTGGAAATATTGTTGGACCGGATGAAGATTGTAAGAATGCAATAATTTTCATTGTATAGACTCAATTTATTTAGCATTCTATAATTTCATGCATTAACTGCACATTTAATAATAATAATAATAATAAGCAAATAAGCCTGATATAGTGGTGATGGACCGAATCGAGAGGCGTGCAATGATTGTAGATATAACCGTTCCGCATGACGAGAACCTCGTGAAAGCCGAGAACGATAAACAAATAAAATATCTTGACTTGGCTCGCGAGGTTGTCGACATGTGGAATGTGAATTCGGCAATCATTGTACCGATAGTCGTCTCAGGCAACGGTTTAATAGCCAAGAGCCTCGACCAACACCTCAGGAGGCTCTCGTTAGGCAGCTGGATCAAGGGCTTGATTCAGAAAGCAGTACTTCTGGACACGGCTCGTATCGTTAGGAGGTTCCTCTCTTTGGAGCCCTGACTGCCGGTAGCTTGGACCCTGTTCCCGATACCGGTGGGCTACTATTTTTATATTTTAAAATGTTTTTTTATTTATTTTTTGTAGGAATATTTAAAAATATAATTAATATGTATAGAAAATGAATAAAGAGAATAATAATAATAAACGATCTCAACTACACTCCACTTAATTTAAACAGTCAAATAGAATCAGAAAGCACTACTAATGATGACCCGCAGATACAAAAAATTGAAGAGTGGAAGAAGAAAGTGCTTCACGGGCGGCACCCTCATGACCTAGAACAAACCCACGTAAATAAATTAGCGTCCCATAAGTGGCTGAAAATAGGTAATTTATTCCCAGAAACTGAAGGATTTATGATAGCTATTCAAGACCCGATCATTAACACAAAAAATTACAGAAAATATATAATAAAAGACCCAACAGTAACAAACGATAAATGTCGCAAGTGTCATATCCAACCAGAAACTATAAATAATAAACTATAACTATAAATACTACACATAAGCTCCGCCATTCTCACCGACAGAACCATACACTATAATAGACCGGATATAACATTACAAGATAAAATAAACAAAATTACTTACTTGATAGACATCGCAGTACCCAATACACACAACATACAGAAGACAATCACTGAAAAAATAAGTAAATACGCAGAACTCAAAGACGAAGTTATGAGAATCTGGCGACAAGAAAAAGTATATGTAGTTCCAATAGTACTTTCCACCACGGGCGTTATCCCAAATCATCTCCTGCATATATTATTATATCCTGCATAAATTATTAGACCTGAAAGAAACCCTCTACATAACGCTGCAAAAGGCTGCGATTCTAAATACATGTAGGATTGTCAGGAAATTCATGCAGATAGAAGAGAACGAAGTAGGACCCCATCACACAACACATTAAAGTACACACCACACGCTACATTTACTTGGCTTGGCCCGTAAATGTGGTCGAAACGAGCCAAAGAGCTAAGATAAAAAAAAACATATACCCGAAAATAATAATAATATCTTGGGACAATCAACACATCGCCATCTGATCCCAAACTAGGCAGAGCCTGTACTATGGCAACCAGACAACTGATAAACATACTTATATATTTCTAAATACATACATATTATAGATAAATTAATTATACATAGTACTCACAAATTTATTAATTAATAAATTTGTGAGTACTATGTACCTTAAATTTAAACTATATACATATTTAACTATATGTATATATTTTGGGTAGGTCTTTGACTTGAATGTACCCTGGCGATTGGGAATGTCATGCTCACTCAAAAGTCTTTCTGATGGTGGCGCGTGCGTTGGATCATTTGGCTCCCTTAAAAATGGTTGAGTCAAATGGTGCTAGCGTATGCGTCATGTTCGTGAACGGGCGCCGTCAGCTGAGACTGGTCATCTCTTGGCTGCCATGGTTTATTTTAATTATTTCGTTGAACTGTTTCTTTTTACTCCGGACTCTTTTATAATGCACGTCTTTTACATTGTTCTCACATATGTATTATTTCAATATGAATGATGTAACCATAATTTTGTAACAAAATATTATTTTTTAAAAGAGTGTCCGTGGAGTTTCTTGCACGTTCTTCTCCATTGGGGGCGCCTTGGAACGTGCAAATATCTTCATCTTTTTGACCGACCGACCTTGACAATTCAAAAGTGCCTGTAAATGGTCTAATTGAAATAAATGCTTTGACTTTGACTTTGACTTTGAGATTTTTCCAGGTACTGCATTTTCCCACTTCAATTTCTGGTTTTCATTCTTCGGAAATCTACAATACAAGAAATATAATTAATAACAACTAACGTCATCGGTGCAGTCGAAGGACACGATAACATCAAAAAAAAAATCCTATAAAAAAATCTAAATGTCAGGCTTTGCCCCTTTTGCACATTGATGACTGACTTAAACCGGTAAATCTCCAAGTTAAGACAGTCAGTACGTCGTATCTTCTGCCTACCTTCTACGAGATAGTAAAAAAATCTTTGATCAACAAAATTCATGGTTACCCTAAAGGTTAGGATTGTTGTTTTTACTTACCCGTGGAATGAAAAGCCGCTACCGGGATAAGACTCATTTTTGCACCCTGTCACACAACAATAATTCACCATATTTCATGAAAAACAAACAGATTGAATATGAAAATTTACAAAATCGCAAATCGAAGCACAAGAATCAACCAAACAACCAAATGAGCAAACCACCATCTTGCATTTAGTGTTACCAAGCCCAAACATTTACTGTTAACTGAGTATTAATGTTTTTTTTTATAATACTACGAACTGATTATTAATTATATGGACTATAAAGATATTTATATACTTTGTATAGTTTATGAATTTTTCGTTTTGGTAAAACATAAAAAAGAATAATATTTAATTTCTTGCTATTTCTACCAAATCCTATGGTTAGTTAAGCTGGCAAGATGTCAGACAAGGACACACTACTAGCGGGAGTCCTCTCGCCAGGACCGCTTTTAGCTAGTTACCGTTTTTAAGAAAATAGCTACCCTAAGACTAACGTTATAGATCTCATTTTAATAAAACAAAAAATTTTGGTACACTGTCTAGTTTTAGTATAAGGCACACAAATGCACACAAATGCTTGACGGCAGAATACCTGGCAAAGGTGTGGTAGGTAGGGACTTTCCCAGATAGCCCCCGGCATGATGCCTATTACTACATGGCTACTGGCTATGTAGGTACAGAATGTAATAATATTTAGGTATTATGTTGAAGACATAGGTAGTGCAGTGTGGTCACTACATAATTCCTCAAATCACTCCAAGAAATAGGTGGAGGTTTTAAATGTCTTGTTATTTTTTCTGTTTGAAACGCGAAACTCCTTGATTATTTTTTCAAATCACGTTCAGTAGATTTATTTGAATGCTATTCGAATTTTTTTGACATGGGATGAAGTCGACGTTTGTTCTGGCACTTGTGTTATGTCAGCGACCAGGAAATCATGTTTTATTCAGAGGAAAAATAAATAAAAATTATGTGGTGATAGTTTTAGCCAGTTGAGCTTAAAGCCATGGTACATATGTCCATGCACAACTTGTGAACAACTCTTGAAGCCGGATTACCGGTTTTATGGTCTGGTGATTGTAAATTGCTGATTAAGCGAGGGCGAGGTTCCCAGGCTGCCACCCCAGAAGCCAGTAGCAGGGAAGGCTATATCCCCAGTGGATACTGCGGGAGAGGCGCCCCATTGCCGTCGTCAGGAGGACGACGGGGAGGTTTACCTAAAAATATTCACCCGAATATATTTTTTCTTTTTTCAAATACCACTTTTGGGTTGACGTCGGTTGTTCTCTACTTCGGGAGTGAAAAGACATTTTTCGTACGCATTTAAAACTAATGTAATAACGTTTCTTTTTTTCCTTGTGAGCGAACAAATCATTACGAGTTTCTAATCCTTTAGGAAACCGGCCTTATCGGGTTTAAAATAAAACGAGTTGCAACCGTATTTTTTAAATCCGCGATATTCGGTCTAATAAATTTATTAACGTTCTCAAATTAATAAAAGATGTAATGATTATCGTAAAGTAAGATAGATCTTTGTTTTTTTAAGATTAACGGGTCACGACAACACACGATACCTATTTTTGTACTTTTATATACTAGTTTTCCTTTTTTTTTATTTTCATCAAATTTAGTATTTTTTTCTTTTACCAAAATTATACGTATATGAAGTGTTATGAGTGTTTCATTTCTTTGACATCATAATGCTACAGAATTGGCTCTCCGGCAAAGTAAGTAAAGGTTTATTTATCCTCATAAATATCTTGATTTAATTACTTATTTTTTTTTTTTCCGTGAAAAGGTGGTCGCGCTCATCGTGCGAATCATTTTAAAAATTTGATTAACAGATCGTTCTTCGGAAGCGAATCGTTCTTTATGTTTCAGATTCCTGATTCTTTTGAGGAAGTTCCAGAAGCTATAATAATATTATAACATCCGTGACAATATAGAAGACAAAGCAATATTGGTCTTTGCTTTTATTGATTTCTTGTTTGTGTTGTACTTGAGTGCTATGAAAATAATCTTGTAAAACTTTAAACATATAACTCTTTTATTTCTTCCCATCAAATATATATTTTACCCGAATTTAATTTCCATCCTATAGTTAGATGTATTTAGAACCCGTAATGTTTGTAAGGTGTGTGGATCTTTAGGCCTCCGAGTTTTACGGTAAGCTTTTTTAAGAGGTTTTTGCGAGTGCCTAGTTTTTATCCACAGCTTGGCTATTCCTATAGCGATCGGTTGCTGATTATAGATCTATCCCTTTGAGACTAAGTCCAGTTGTTCACCAGGTACCTGATTTTTTTTGCAAGGGTCCTATCGTGTTCAATCACGTAGTCTATATGTTGGTGTTCAACTCTCAATTATTGTACTTTTCACTACTTTAGATAGACGTAGCTGTATTCCTTGATGTGCATGCTTGTATGTATAAATGGTTAGGCGTCGAGTCCAAAGGTTTTGCTTGGTTTTACTAGGCTGTGTTGCTAGTTATCTACTTATTTTTATGGTAACTAGGCCAGCTGATGTTTTTTTCCTTTTTTCCCCTCGTCTATTCCTGGTTTGTCTCGTCGTTCCTTTTTCTTTTTGTTCTAACCATTTTACGGTCGCAACACACGTTGAATCTGTCTTCTCCTGTCGAATTTTTAGGAGAGAGTTGCAGAGACTACTGATGGTTTCTTTCTCCGAAACTCTAGACGTTGTACTTAGGTTTCAAAGGTTTAGAATATTTTTTAGGGAAACTAGCTTTTAATTATTTTTTTTTCTTCCTATTATATTCAAACATGGCTGAAGAAGTGTGCCCTATTGAGGCGACACCACGTCGTAGCAGTCCTATTATTTCCAGACCTCCTCCCATTCCGCCTAGAGCATCTCGTGCTTCATCACAGTCGATCTTACCTTCTCCTATAAGATCCGAAGACTGTCCCCAATTTTTTAGGAAACAATTTTCTCTTACAAAATGGAGAATTAATTTTGATGGAATCACCTGCGTTCGTGAGTTTTTTGCTTGCATCAATGACTGTAAAGACGCAGATGATTTACCGGATTATTATGTTGTAAAACGTTTCCATGAGGTTTTATCTGGGGTCGCATTAAAATATTTTAGATTAATTCGCCGACCCGATCTAACGTATTCCAAATTAAAACAGAATTTTATTAAAATGTTTGGTCCTATAGATTTTGAATTTAAAACCGAACATGAGGTCAGAAATTTGAAACAAAGACCTGATCAATCTGTGAGAGACTTCGTCATACGGGTTTCTTATTTAAACCAAACTTTAAACCACCCTATTGAAAAGACGAAGTTATTAGAAATAATCGTTCACAACATGCATCATAAATATTCTCCATGTTTATCTATCCGTAAATTTACTGATCTTGATGCGCTTATTGATGCGGCATCTCATTTTGAAAGTTTTTTGCCTAGGTTGTCAAAGTCAGTTTCCAGTGAAACGATTCAAACGCTGCAATGTTCAAAATGCAACAAAACTGGACATCTATATCGTTCATGTCCAGTCCTTCCTGGTTTGCTATGTTTTAGGTGTCGTAAGCCTGGCTTTATAACACGTGATTGCCCTAATTGCAATCCAAAAGAATGTTTAATTCACCGGCAACACGTTTTGTCTCGTACAGTGTCACCGGTGATAGCTTCAGATTCGTCTGATAACAGACCCTTTATTGAGATTTTGTTATGTAATCGTTCTGTTAATGCACTCCTAGATTCAGGCGCTCAAATGTCCCTAGTTAGTGAATGTTTAACCCACGAGCTAGGTGTTTCTTTGAGGTCTGATGAGTCGTGTCCACGTGCCATCTCAGCTAATAACTCACCTATTGATATTTTAGGAACTGTTTATCTCCCAGTTCAGTTCAATGGTACGACCTTTGTCCATGAGTTTTTGGTAGCACGGTGTATGACGTCTTCTGTGATTTTAGGAATTGAATTTTGGAATAAATTTGGTCTAACCTCAGTTTTTAGCAAAGCTTTTAACAAAAATATAAAAGGTAACATGTTTCTTCCGACTGTTAGCCATTGTTCCCCCCCCCTAGTTTCTAGTGTATGTGAAACCCGTTACATACATCCCCGTAATGTTTTATTACCCGAGCAAGAGCTGAGTTTACAGCTGGTCATTGACGAATTCGAAGTCATTTCGTCAGACAAAATCGGTTTAGGAAAAACCACTTGGCTTTCACACAAAATAAACACTACTGGTCAGCCAATTAGGCAAAGGTTTTATCCACTTTCTCCAGTAAAATTAAAAATACTGAATGAGGAAATAGATAAGATGTTGGAGATGGAGGTCATTCGTCCTTCACGCTCACCATGGGCGAGTCCTGTTGTTATGGTCACGAAGAAAGATGGTTCTGTTCGTTTCTGTGTTGATAGCAGGAAGTTGAACAGCGTAACTATCAGGGATTCTTATCCTCTCCCGCGTATCCATGATATTTTGGATAATCTTCGTGGCGCAAGATATATAAGCTCGCTTGATTTTCGAAGTGCATTTTGGCAGATTCCCTTAGCTGATAAGGATAGCTGTGAGAAAACTGCTTTTATAGTCCCGCAGCGCGGTTTATTTGAGTTTGTTAGAATGCCATTTGGACTTACAAACGCAGCGTCCGAAATGCAACGACTTACTGATTTGATTGTGAATTTTGAGTATACAGCGACTAGCGATGACTGTGTTTTTGGTTATGTCGATGATTTAATTTTGATTTCTAAAGACTTTCAGAGTCATCTTGCTCTTCTAAAGAAGGTTTTGAACCGTCTCAAAGAAGCAGGTTTATCAATTAATTTGAAAAAGTGTGAATTTTGTAAAAGCGAGTTGAAATACCTGGGTTATATTGTAAACGAGAAAGGTTTACAAACTGATCCAGGTAAATTAGACGCCATTAGAGATTTTCCAACTCCTACTACTGCGAAATCCCTACGCGGTTTTATCGGAATGTGTTCCTACTATAGACGTTTCGTTGATGGTTTTTCATCGATTATAGCGCCCTTAACTGCTCTCATTGGTAAGAAAAAGGGTAGAGATCCGATAAACTGGGATGATTCAGCTGATAAAGCTTTCGTTAAGTTGAAGCAGGCATTGATTAATACTCCTGTTATGTCCTGTCCAGATTTTACCAAACCGTTCGTTTTACAATGTGATGCATCTTCTGTAGGTCTTGGTTCCGTACTTTCACAGACGATTGATAACGTCGAACATCCTATAGCCTATTATTCTCGCCTATTCTCTAAAGCTGAACGTAATTACAGTACTACTGAGCGTGAGCTTTTATCTGTTTTAGATTCTATAAAACATTTCCGTTGCTACTTGGATGGAATGAAGTTTTCAGTCATTACCGACCATATGGCTTTGAAGTGGCTTCTTACCCTAAACAACCCTTCTGGTCGTTTAGCGCGCTGGGCAACGGTAATTTCGCAATATACCTTTGACATTGTCCATCGCAAGGGGTCACAACACGTTGTTCCAGATGCTCTGTCTAGAATTTATGCTAGTCCAGTCACGTTTGATCAAGGACCTGACCAAACTACCGATAGGTGGTATAAAAAGGTTTATTTAGGTGCCCGTGATACACCCCAAATGTTTCCTGCTTACACCATTCAGAATGGTGTTCTTTTAAGACGCATGCCTGTCACATCTCCTTTAGCTTCAGATCCATGGCGTGTGGTGCTACCAGCCGAGAAGGTTTCTGCTGCGATTTGGGAGGTACATAACAATTTTCCATCGGTACACCCTGGTGTCACTAAATCATATCTCAAAATCAGAGAGGTATTTTACTGGCCAAATATGTTCCGGGATGTTACTGAGACTCTGAGGCATTGCGAAGTTTGTAAGGCTTACAAAATCGCTAACACCCAACCTCGTGGTCAAATGTTATATCCTAAAGTCGTTACGTTACCTTTACAATTAATTTCCATCGATTTGATCGGTCCGTTATCAATCGCTTACTATGGGTATAAATATATTTTATCCATGGTGGACGTTTTCTCTAAGTATGTTTGGCTTATTCCCCTAAAGAAGGTAAACGCCAGTTCTATCGTTAAAGCTTTAGAATCAGAAATATTTTTCAATTTCGGAGTTCCTCGAGCTATACTTTGTGACAATGCTACTGTTTTTCGTAGTAATCATTTTGTAAATTTCCTCAGATCATTTCATATTGATTCAATCTATACTCCTTATTATTCCCCTCAAGCAAATACGGTTGAACGTTATAACCAAAGTGTGGTTACATGTTTAGGTATATTAGTTGGTGAGAACCAGAGAAATTGGTCTAAGATGTTGCCTAAAGTTAAACTCTATCTTAATTCTTGTATTAACTTAGCCACTGGTTTTACTCCCAATTTCCTTATGTTTGGTAGAGAAGTTTGTATGGAAGCAAGCCGTGCGTATAATCAGACTCAAAGCGCTAATTTAGCTGACAGTCGTGATAGGCACGCTTCAAATCTGTCCTCTCTAAGTGAAGTTTATGCGAAAGTTGCAGATAATCTATCGTTAGCGTTTATTCGTAACTCGCGTGCTTACAATACGAATCGAAAAGCTATCACTCTGACTACAGGTGATACTGTGTGGCGACGTAATTTCTATAAGTCGTCTGGGGCTGATTACTTTTCTGGTAAACTTGCTCCACGCTTTATTAAGTGTCGCGTCACTAGAGTTATTTCAAAAACTACTTATTTACTAGAGGACTGTGATTCAGTTCACTCCGGTAAGTATCATATTAAGGATATTCTAAAGTGATTTTTCTGAAGTCTTCGAGACGCGTTTTTTCCACTTATCTTTTGATTACTCTAGAAGATTTCCTTTCGAAGAATATTTTTATGGTTAACTCTCTCTTTTGATCCCATTTTTATGCAATTAACCACTTAATTAAAAAACCTAAAAAGTTTTTGTAATTACGTAAATCATTATTCAATATTTAGTAGCTAACTTTTCGTTGCCAAGCAACAATGTTTGTTTTTGTTTACTGTTGTCAGTTAATGACATTATTCCTAATAGTGATGGGACATGGTCGATAGATGTAACGTCGGTAAAATTAATTGATCTAGTGATGTGATTTTATCGATAAATGCTTGTTGAAAAAAAATCTAATTGAGTATTGTTATTTACGATGAATGCTCATCGGTTAATGCACATAGATTAATTATACAGTGAAATTTGGTGTTATGATATTTAATTAAATGCAGTATTTAATTGTATCAAGCCTCGTTTCCCCGATGGGATGGGCACAGATTCACTTCAGATTTCATATCATTTAACTTTCATATGTAATACTCACTCTCGGGAATATTATTACTCCCTTCCCTCTTTTCTATTATTGGACTTCTCCGCGTTCTTCTTTAATTATTCTTTAATAAGAATAAATTTCTACTCTCCTCTCACTTAAGCTATTGACTTAAGATTTTTTCTTCTGACTTGAGCATTTTACTTGAGCATTTGACTTAAGCTTTTAACTTGAGCTTTTGACTTGAACCTTTAACTTGAGTCTTTGACTTATAATTTTTTTTTTTTTGACTTAAGTCACAGTTTTGAGACTGATGTCGTATTCTAGACTTAACTCGTGTCTGAGGCCGAGTTTGTTAATTTGTCTAAGGTCAAACCTAACGTTTTGACCTTGTAAATATTGAGATCTCTGTTTTTTCGTGTTGACAAGTTAGGATAGATTGTTCAATTAGGTTAGGCTAGTTTAACTTAGGTTAATTAATTTCTAGATTCCACTTTTCTTTAAATATAGTCAACACATTGCGAGCTCGCACTGATACCGTTTAGATGGAGGCGCGTCTTCGTTTTTATTCTGTATCCGCTGCACTTCGATGTTGTTCTTCGGATTTTCTTTCGGTTTATCTTTTGGGATTATCTTATGGTAATTCTTATAGGTTTTGCTTCTTACTTTATTATTTTTTCCTTCAGGTTCTTTATATGTTGGTCATTAATTTTTTGCTTTCCTGTCCTTCTCATTTTCGTTTCTTCTTACTTAATGGTACGTGATTCCTTTTTTTCTTAGAAAGGGGGTACTGCAGTGTGGTCACTACATAATTCCTCAAATCACTCCAAGAAATAGGTGGAGGTTTTAAATGTCTTGTTATTTTTTCTGTTTGAAACGCGAAACTCCTTGATTATTTTTTCAAATCACGTTCAGTAGATTTATTTGAATGCTATTCGAATTTTTTTGACATGGGATGAAGTCGACGTTTGTTCTGGCACTTGTGTTATGTCAGCGACCAGGAAATCATGTTTTATTCAGAGGAAAAATAAATAAAAATTATGTGGTGATAGTTTTAGCCAGTTGAGCTTAAAGCCATGGTACATATGTCCATGCACAACTTGTGAACAACTCTTGAAGCCGGATTACCGGTTTTATGGTCTGGTGATTGTAAATTGCTGATTAAGCGAGGGCGAGGTTCCCAGGCTGCCACCCCAGAAGCCAGTAGCAGGGAAGGCTATATCCCCAGTGGATACTGCGGGAGAGGCGCCCCATTGCCGTCGTCAGGAGGACGACGGGGAGGTTTACCTAAAAATATTCACCCGAATATATTTTTTCTTTTTTCAAATACCACTTTTGGGTTGACGTCGGTTGTTCTCTACTTCGGGAGTGAAAAGACATTTTTCGTACGCATTTAAAACTAATGTAATAACGTTTCTTTTTTTCCTTGTGAGCGAACAAATCATTACGAGTTTCTAATCCTTTAGGAAACCGGCCTTATCGGGTTTAAAATAAAACGAGTTGCAACCGTATTTTTTAAATCCGCGATATTCGGTCTAATAAATTTATTAACGTTCTCAAATTAATAAAAGATGTAATGATTATCGTAAAGTAAGATAGATCTTTGTTTTTTTAAGATTAACGGGTCACGACAACACACGATACCTATTTTTGTACTTTTATATACTAGTTTTCCTTTTTTTTTATTTTCATCAAATTTAGTATTTTTTTCTTTTACCAAAATTATACGTATATGAAGTGTTATGAGTGTTTCATTTCTTTGACATCATAATGCTACAGAATGTAGTGAATTTGTTTATCTCAGATCAAATAAACATCTACCTATGTATTTCATACTCACCTTCAAATACAGGTATAAGGTTTGGAAGTGGCGCCTGTACCGCCTCTCTCTTGAAAAAAGAACGGTGCCGAAATCATGGAAGCTTGCGAATGTGCAACCGGTGCCCAAAAAGGGAGACCGTGCTGACCCTGCACATTACCGTCCAATCGCCATTACCTCCATCCTATGCAAGGTTATGGAAAGGGTTCTGAACAGTAAGCTGCTGACCTACCTTGAAGACAATGATCTCCTCAGTGACCGTCAATATGGCTTTCGCCAGGGACGGTCAACTGGTGATCTTCTTGCGTATGTCACGCACTGCTGGGGCGAAGCCATCGAGAGACACGGCGAAGCACTTGCTGTGTCGCTCGATATCTCGAAGGCTTTTGACAGGGTCTGGCACGCAGGTCCACTCAACAAGCTTCCTGCTTATGGCATCCCAGCTGGTTTTTGTAGCTGGATATCAGACTTCCTAAATGAACGGTCGATCCGAGTAGTCGTTGACGGCTGCTCCTCTGACCTTATGGCTATTGATGCCGGAGTTCCTCAGGGGCCTGTTCTCTCTGCAACTCTTTTCCTGATACACATCAATGACCTACTTCAGCCTGGTCTTGTTGGGTACGCAGATGACAGTACGGTTTCAGAGAGATACTTGTCCAGCGCAGCAACCGGCGGGGATGAAGTCCGTTCCTTGAGAGAGGCTATGGTAGAGCGGACAAATTTGACCTTAAGCGTTGTCTCCCAGTGGGGTGATGACAATCTGGTCACTTTTAATGCCACCAAAACACAGGCGTGTCTTTTTACCGCAAAAAGGAGTCGCTTTGACCAAACTCCTACTTTTCGGGGTGCATCTGTTCCCGTTACTGATCGGCTCGAGCTCCTAGGCATGGAGTTGACATCCAGTCTCAACTTCGGCGCCACCATCGAGTACAAAGCCCAAATTGCGGCCAAAAAGCTGGGCATCCTAAATAGGGTGAAGCGATACTTTAGGCCTGGACAGCTTTTAACCCTTTACAAAGCACAAGTCCGATCCTGCATGGAGTATTGTAGCCACCTTTGGGATGGCTCAGCTAAGTATCAGCTTGCCGCGCTTGACTCGGTGGAACGCAGAGCTAAGAGGCTCATCGGTGATGCAAAACTGGTGGATGCCAAGCTACATAGCTTGGCTCATCGCCGTAAGGTTGCCTGCTTATCGGTCTTCTACAGATTGTACTTCGGTGAGTGTGCCCAAGAACTCCACGACCTCATCCCACCGGCCCCCTTCTACCATCGGACATCCAGACGTACTGCATCTTACCATCCCTACCTTGTAGCTATTCCACCAATTCGCACTAAGCGTTTCCAAACGTCTTTTATAATGCGCACAGCAAAGGAGTGGAACTCTCTGCCTGCGTCTGTGTTTCCAAAAGCTTACAGCCCTAATCTCTTCAAAGTTAGAGTGAACAGGCTCCTTCTGGGTAAGCTCGCTCCATTGTAGACTTTGCCTCTGTCATATCTGACATTGACTAGAGTCAAGAGCAAACCCATCACCGATAAAAAAAAAAAAAAAAAGTTCCCATGTTTTCAAAAGTTCTGCCACATCGTCCATGTCCACAAAGCACTGTTTCAATGTAACTTTATAAAAACAAAAAAATATCACCACAACAAGTTCTGCGCATAACAAAAAAAAATGGCAGTAGCTGCTACGCGCGCACGCACATCGGCATCGCACCCTCCGCTGGCAGGTAGGAGGAAGGAGGAGGAAACTCGTAAAATATTAAATAATAGCCGTGGCGCGGGGTCTCCCACCCCGCGCCACGGCTATTATTTAATATTTTACAAGTTTTGACAGCGCGCAGGTGTGTACATAGTCACGCGAACGGTCATCGTACTTCGATCAATTTGTATGCCCTATTGAATCTAATAAGAAACTTGTTTAGTACTACGTTAATTTGATTACAACTTATAGTTTAAATTGATAAAAAGAACTTTTAACGTTTGTAAATGCTATCAATATTTTCATAGAAGCAAACAATTAATATACGCAATCATTACTGCAACAAATATTAGGTCTTTACCTATGAAATTGCCGTTCTGCAGTACTGGCCATTTCAAATCATTCTTTGGGGTGGTTTGGGATCTACCTCCTCGCGGTCCACCCCGGGCAACGGCACCACAGGCTTGCCTGTGGTACGGCAGAATGATTCCACTTAAAGCGGTGGTAGGCCCCGCAAGGAGCCGCCTGGCTCGCGACCACCATCCCGCCGAAGTCCGGCGCCAAGCAGCTTGCTGTGTTCCGTCGGAGTGCGGGAGTGCCAGTGCCATTGGGGGAGAAGGAGACTGTCAGTTGCTCTGCTCAGAACCGGTCTTGGTCGCTGGGCTGGGCTTTCCGGGTAACTCATTTTGGAGGGTAGCGGGATCCGAAGCACGGTGCCAGCCGTTGGCCGACCGCAGTTAGTAGGGGGCCCAAGTAGCACGCCAGCCACGTGTGAAAGGCTGCCCCGCCAACTAGCGAAAAATCCCGGTATGCTCCACCGTGCCAGCTGGCGACTGGATGGGAGGACCCGGTGGCCATATCTGGGGGGGTTCGGGCGTCCCCGCAGTCTCCAAATGAGTTCCCCATAGGTTGGTTTAGCTCTAGTGTTCCACTTGGTTCACTGAGCAGCGCCTCGACAGTTCGACTTTTTCCCCTAACACTCTAAAACTACAATGACCAAAGCAAAAAGGAATAAGGTTAAATAACGGCTGCACTTCCTCCCACTCAAAGTGCACCTCACCAACATCAGGGGGTTGCACTCAAATCTCGATCCGGTCCATCATCATCTCGAGACCGAGAAGCCGCACCTGTTTTTCCTAACGGAGACGAAGATAACAACTCCGTCGGACGTGGCGTACCTCAACTACCCGGGCTACTCTCTGGAACACAAGTTCAGGAAGCAGGCTGGGGTCTGTGTGTACGTCCGCGATGACATTTGTTGTCGTCGTCTCCGTTGCTTTGAGAAATCGGGTTTCTCTGCCATATGGCTACTTGTGGACGCTGGCGTGGAGAAACTTCTCTATATTGGCGTATACCGATCGCACAGCGGTGACCAGGAGACAACAGCGCTGTTTAATTCCCTCGTGGAGTCGACGGATGTAACCCAGCAACGGTACCCAACAGCGAAGCTCATTTTTCTGGGGGACTTTAACGCCCACCATAAGGAGTGGTTGTTCCCGTACCAGAAAACTGACCATGCCGGGTTAGAGGCGCGCAAGTTTGCTGTAACGCTAGATCTAACCCAGCTGGTGAATGTGGCAACGCGGGTACCGGATGTTGACGCCCATACACCCAATTGCTTGGACCTTCTGCTGACAACCGATCCGGGCAGTCATTCAGTATCGGTCTCAGCTCCGCTGGGAACGTCTGACCACTGCCTGGTGAAATCCGTGTTGACCTGCTCTCCTCCAGATAAGAGTCCTAGGGGCACGAGACGAGTATGGCGATACGAGTCAGCAGATTGGGATGAGATGCGGCACTTTTTTGCGTCTTATCCTTGGCGGCAAGTGTGCTTCTCCTCGGGTGACCCCTCGTGCTGTGCTGATGTGATTGCGGACGTGATTCGGCAGGGGATGGAGTATTTTATTCCATTCTCCGACATCCCGCTCGGTCACAAGTCCCGGCCTTGGTATAATGCAGAATGCGCCCACGCAGAGGCCCGTAAAGAGTCTGCTTACCAAGCCTGGATCAAGGCCCGCGACCGAAAGGCTAAAGTACGTAGGGTTCGCGCGAGGAAAAGAGCCTTTAATTCTGCTGCCAAGTTCTGCAAGCGGGTTTTACGTAGGGCACGTTTTGACCATGTCGGACGTATCGGGGCCAGACTAGCATCGCACCCTCCGGGCAGTAAGCAGTTTTGGTCCCTGTCGAAAGCGGTTGAAACGAATTTCTGTCGACCCACTTTGCCTCCAATGCTAAAAACTGATGGTTCCCTGGCTCACTCGGCAAGAGAGAAAGCAAATTTATTTGCCACTCTCTTTGCAAGCAATTCACGTCTGGACGCTGGCTCCAAGCAACCACCATCTTTACCTCGTTGTGACTCTTCGATGCCGGAGATCGCAGTTCACATTAAAGAGGTCCGAAGAGTATTGTGCAGTCTAGACGTGAATAAGGCCAGCGGACCTGACGGCATTCCAGCGAGAGTGTTGAGGCAATGTGCACCTGAACTGTCTCCTGTGTTGACACGCCTGTACCGCCTCTCTCTTGAAAAAAGAACGGTGCCGAAATCATGGAAGCTTGCGAATGTGCAACCGGTGCCCAAAAAGGGAGACCGTGCTGACCCTGCACATTACCGTCCAATCGCCATTACCTCCATTCTATGCAAGGTTATGGAAAGGGTTCTGAACAGTAAGCTGCTGACCTACCTTGAAGACAATGATCTCCTCAGTGACCGTCAATATGGCTTTCGCCAGGGACGGTCAACTGGTGATCTTCTTGTGTATGTCACGCACTGCTGGGGCGAAGCCATCGAGAGACACGGCGAAGCACTTGCTGTGTCGCTCGATATCTCGAAGGCTTTTGACAGGGTCTGGCAAGCAGGTCTACTCAACAAGCTTCCTGCTTATGGCATCCCAGCTGGTTTTTGTAGCTGGATATCAGACTTCCTAAATGAACGGTCGATCCGAGTAGTCGTTGACGGCTGCTCCTCTGACCTCATGGCTATTGATGCCGGAGTTCCTCAGGGGTCTGTTCTCTCTGCAACTCTTTTCCTGCTACACATCAATGACTTACTTCAGCCTGGTCTTGTTGGGTACGCAGATGACAGTACGGTTTCAGAGAGATACTTGTCCAGCGCAACAACCGGCGGGGATGAAGTCCGTTCCTTGAGAGAGGCCATGGTAGAGCGGACAAATTTGACCTTAAGCGTCAGTGGGGTGATGACAATTTGGTCACTTTTAACGCCACCAAAACACAGGCGTGTCTTTTTACCGCAAAAAGGAGTCGCTTTGACCAAACTCCTACTTTTCGGGGTGCATCTGTTCCCGTTTCTGATCGGCTCGAGCTCCTGGGCATGGAGTTGACATCCAGTCTCAACTTCGGCGCCACCATCGAGTACAAAGCCCAAATTGCGGCCAAAAAGCTCGGCATCCTAAATAGGGTGAAGCGATACTTCAGGCCTGGACAGCTTTTAACCCTTTACAAAGCACTTGTGGCAGCTAGTTCCTTCCGGCTGATTGGAGTCCTTCGCTGGGTTAAATAGGCGTCCTTACGGCTCGCCAATGCAACCATATTAAATTCTTGTTAGACTTCTGGAGTCTTGTATTCTCAGTTGCCGCCCCTTCACTCTCAGGGTTGAGGATTCTCCCGTTCGGCTCTTGGTGTACCACGTATATATTATTAGCAGATAAACTTTCCCGCTGCGGCCGTCCCTGAAGTAGATATTCATTTAATTGCCGTACAAAATTTTTAAAGCTTTTGGCATCAATCAAAGACAGTTTGTGTAAACCTTAAATGTATGCTTGAACAGTTTTTTGAAGGAAATAAATAGCTACGTCGGCGGGTGTATTCGTATTCTTTCCGTGAATTATGAATCCTTGTGTGTAAGAAATAACTTGCAATATAAGTTACACATTCCAACGTATTACTACCTGATTCGCACTCAGGCGTTCAACAGCGCGCCTGATCGCCTGAAATGAGGCGACATGCCTGACTTTCTTCAGAGCCACCCTTGTGGCAGCTAGTTCCTTCCGGCTGATTGGAGCCCTCGCCCGGGTTAAATGGGCGTCTTTACAGCTCGCCAATGAGACCCTGACATGTTCACTGATATCTTGTAACTGAGTTGTTTCAGTTGTGCTTGGTTCCGGATTTCTGGTGTCTGTATTCTCAATTGCCGCTCCTTCACTCTCAGGGCTCTTGTTAACGACCGTTTTTGTCAACGGGTAACGGGCCGACGCGAAACGGTTACCTCTGTAGACGATCCCCTAAATATAACGTGAGCGCGTCGGTTGTCGTATCAGTTCTGTACTTGAAGGGCGAAAAAGTGCACGTACGTTATGTCGAGTGCAAAGAAAAAGCTTATTTTAGCCTACTATTTATACAAAAAACAACGGCTACAAAAAAAAAGGAAGAGGCTATGGGTTCATCCTATTTTATTAGAAAGAGAGTCTTATGGGGTATTCCATACTCTTATGGAGGATTTAAGGAAAGACGGAAGAAAGTTTTTTAACTTCTTTCGAATGACTTATGAAAGTTTTCGCAAATTATTAGAACTGGTATGTGATGACTTAATACATGCTGACACGAATATGCGACTATCTATTACACCCGCTGAAAGATTGGCTGTTACCATAAGGTATGTATGTAAGTTTACTAGCTGTTCCCAGCGGTTTCACCCGCGTGTATGGTTACTGCTCCGCTCCCGTCGGTCGTAACGTGATGTTTTATAGCTTAATACTAAGTCTGGCTATCTTATACAAAAATAATTATTCCATTCGGACCGGTAGATCCAAAGATTAGCGCGTTTAAACAAACAAACAAAAAAGGAAACAATCTCTTTCGCTTTATTATATTAGTATTCATTTAAAAGCCTAATGTAGTGTTTCTCTACTCATAATGATGTTTTAGCATTATGGGAAGAGACACACCTAATACCTATAACAGATTTTAAAATTACAAGTCATTTTTGAAATTGGTAGGTAATTGTTATTTATTTTCAGAAAAACATATAATTACTATTACATATTATCATAATCAACTGACTTTGAAAAATCAAAATCATTTAGAGAACTTAATGTGGGGCTATCTACAGAGACTGTGTCGTCTATTTGATGAGAAGATTGTATATTCTCAGGCGTTTCTGGAATTGATATTTCATATTCACGATCGTGTACATTATAATTTGTAGACGTAGCTGTAGCAGGAGTGTGATTCTGTAAGACTTCATTCTAAACTTCGAATCTGAATCCGCTGTGAGTTTCTTGATTGGCATTCTAAAACTCGGTTGATAATTCGAATCTACACTAGCGCTACTATTGCGAGCGTGTTTGCGAGTTGAACTAAATTTACCTCGAGATTTTGACAGATAAAGTATGAGATGACGTAAAAAGTGGCATTCTATAAGGTAATTCCCCTGTCACTTCGACGTTCACTTTGCACTCGAACGCGATTCAAAGTGTCAAATTAAAAGCATCTATTTTACGAGTGAAAATAGAATAAATCATAGTTAAATAGTGTTTAAATAAAGTTTTTAAAGTTATAAAGTGAATAAGTGATAATAATAATTCGCTCTCTGGCACTTTGAGTTCTCAAGAAACCCTTCGCTATGCCAGGGTTTCTTTCCATAAACTCTACCAGAATTTCAACCTGAGCCGACGATGGATCATTACAGGAACGTGTCTCATTTGGACTGAAACATTATTGATGGATTAGAAAACAAAATAAACACTTCTTTAATTAATATTATTTTTGAAATTTACAACCAGAAATGTAAACTTACTTCATGATTATTTCACTATTATTATCGGCACTGATCGATCAAAAAACAAACAGAACGTAAACAAAACAATGCAACCAAAAGTACTCTGTGAATGCAACGAACTTTTAAACGTCAACGGCAATAAATGAAAATATTGTCCACAGATTACTTATGATATTATCTGTCAGTCATTTCTTTTCGTAAGGTAAGCATAGATTATATTCACGGCACGAATTTAGAGTTTTCTGTTTTTTTTTTACTTATTAGCTGCCTTAAATTACTTAAAATAAGAAATTTTAATTTAAACATCGTAATAGCTAAAAATCTGTGTCAAAAACTGGTAAAATGAAAAACCGATAAATCCCGACTTAGATTTTGTTGAGTGTGGTAGTCACTAGTACAGTGTTGGTCGCTTTGGAGCTCACTTCACTTCGCAAGTGCCTAGGTGATACTTACAGAATGCAAAATCAAGGTCATTTTGAACCTTATGCGAAGTGAGAGCGAATAACGACTTGAAATGCGAGTTGTTGTTTGAATTTTACAGAATCGACGTGCAGTACGATATCCCCTATATGGATTTTGGGGGCTAGAAGTATAAGCAGTTTGGGAATTATGTGGCGCAGAAGTCGAATTATAACCATAACGTGAGACATGAGATGTCTGTGAATGCAAAGGAGATCGAGTTCTTTGCGTAATGTTTCTCATCACTTTTATAACCTCATACTGAAATTCGACGATATCAGCGTCATTAAATTTTTCGATTGTTGGTGCGATTCCCCTGAAAAACGACATAATTCTACTGTTTTCTTTTTTTTCAACAGAATCCAATAAGCTTGAAATTTTTCTCTCAATCTCATTCTCTGTGTCTTTTTTCTTTCTTTTTTTCGGGACTGTAACCTTTAGGACTTCATTTTCTTCTGTATTTGGAATACTCTCCTTTTCGGCAAGTGGCAAATTTGATTCTGTAGGTCGATGACACACAATTTTGTTTAAGAACAGCATTTGTTCGTAAAATTTATATTTAGTGACTGATTTTGCACCTGAACCAGATTTGTACTCTTTCAGTTTTTTGGAACATCTCATCCAGTTATCTCTAGCTCCACTCCATTTTTTAATAACAAGCTTACCTGAAAAATAATTGTTGCAGATATTTAGCATCAGGAAATTCATTCACGGATCTTCAATACACATTCAGAATTGGAATAAAAACTATAAACTACATAGTACGAGAAGTGTGTACAACGATATGGTCCAAATTAAGAGAGACATATATGAACATTCCATCCACAGAAGAGTAGAGATAATGATAGCCAATAATTTTGAAAGTGCAGCAAACTTTCCTCTTTGCTTAGGAGCAATAGACGGCAAACATATACGAGTCATAAAGCCTGAAGAAAGTGGATCTATGTTCCTTAACTATAAACACTTCTTTTCTATTGTATTGATGGCTGTGGTGGACGCAAATTATAATTTTATTTATATTGATGTTGGTGCATATGGAAAAGAGTGCGATTCAGCCGTATTTAAAGAAACACAATTTTGGAAAAATCTCAAAGATAACAGATTAAACATACCACCATCGACAAATAAATTAGGAGCGGACTGTGAACTACCTTATGTTTTTGTAGCTGATGAAGCATTCGCACTGCATGAACATGTACTTCGGCCGTTTGGTGGTCATCAACTTAATGACGTAAAAAAGATATTCAACTACCGTCTGACAAGAGCGAGAAGATATGTTGAATGTACATTTGGTATATTGACGAATAAATGGTGAACTTTGCATCGACCATTGAATGTATCACTGGACTTAGCAGTCGATATAGTAAAAACCTGTTGCTTGTTGCAAAATTTTATCCACAAAGAAGAAGGTATCCTTAATAACCCAGTCGGTAATATTTTTTTTTTTTTTTTGACCACCGATGTCAATTTACCTATCGTACCTCGTTCAAATTCGGTAAGAGGTAGTTTGACAGCTAATGTGATACGCAATAAGTTTGCAGAGTATTTCATGACACCTGAAGGGCAGCTGCCGCGGCAGAATCAATATGTTTAAAAAACATGTAATATAAATTGAGTTTGTCTAATAAAAAAACTAAACATTGATCACATACCGAATTCGTTTTTTTCTTTATCAGATAATGTCTCAAATTCTTCATTTAACATTACGCAGATTTCTTTCCATGCCGCAAAATTTGCTTGTTTACTTTTGTAATTTTCTGAAGTCTTGTCCCACAACACAGGCCTATTTTGAACAAGACTGATTAATAAATCCATATCAATGGTAAACTCCATATTCGCAATGAGCAGCACAAGCCGGTAGGTTGTAAAAACGTGCGCCCATCCGTCCTCGTCAACACACTTCTATGGAATGACGTGGTCCACTGCATCGGACCGACCGCCGTCGAGCCGAGGGGCGACGTTCGTGCATCCGTTGAGTTTCGTTGCAACGGGTATGCGCCCGTTGCGTTAACAAACGCCTACATTAACCTATTGAACACTGCACGTCGGCCCGTCGCACGTTATAAAAATCGGGCAGTTATCCGTTGTCGTTAACAAGAGCCCTCAGGGTAGAGGATTCTCCCGTTCGGCTCTTGGTGTACCACGTATATATTATTAGCAGATAACCTTTCCCGCTGCGGCCGTCCCTGAAATAGATATTCATTTTATTGCCGTACAATTTTTTTAAGCTTTTGGCATCAATCAAAGACAGTGTGTGCAAACTTAAAATGTATGCTAAGACAATTTTTTGAAGGAGATAAATAGCTACGTCGCGGGGTGTATTCATATTCTCTCAATGAAATTTGAATCCTTGTGTGTAAGAAATATCTTGCAAGGAAAAGTGCGCAGTTTTGAGAATTTCGTTAGGAATGACCTAGCATCAAGTTTGCGATGATAAATTCGAAAGAATGGTACAACGGTATTGTTGACATTTATGGGAATGGTATGCTGAACTAGTGTTGGTTAAACAGTAGACGTCTGACTTGCGAGGAGCACATTGCTAAACGTGCAGTTTGAATCTAGGTCCCAAGCCAAACACGCGAACGTGTGTATTTGTAGTGATTAACACAGCATCTGGGAGATAGGCTCACTTAATCCACAACTTATATTCGGCGAAGAGTCAGCAAAGAACATTCAATTTGTCACTGTTAAGGGACCTATACTTTGTGCCAGATAAACTTGCAATAAAGTACATTGACCTTTCCCTAATATCCCTTCGTAGATACCCGAACAATACATTATGAACCATTTTACATTACTAGAGAACATAAAGGATCACGATAGAAGTAGATTCAGGACTGCTCTAAATCTTTATTTCTGTTTTTGATTTTAAGAAAGTCAATAAATTTATGTGGGTCAATGACCGTTATTGCACTTTTATCTGGAATCTACTATAGTACAATTAGTGCGCCTGGCAGGCTGAATTCCCCAGTTCTCTGCTAAGAAAGTTGGAAAGACATCAACCATGTTTCTATTTCAGCGTTGCTGTGAGTCTGTTTGGTAGGCTTGGGTGGTCAGTGTCAGTTAGAGACGTTAAATCCGACGGAAAAAAAACGTCTAAAAAGTCAGTCAGTTCCGGCGCTCATAGGTGTAAGTGAAAACGGGAATGTGTTAACACTCACAGTATAAACAAGTTATCTTTTTTATCCTCATCCATTGTTGATGTTATGGCGTGACTGCCCTGCGCCAGTGGTGCAGTACTCCCTCGCGGTACCAGACGAATGCCCACTAGTTGATAGCTAGACACCCGACGATCTGCGCGGCTGATTCGCACTCGGTAGTTTAACAGCGCGCCTGATCGCCTGAAATGAGGCGCCATGCCTGACGTTCTACGGAGCCACCCTTGTGGCAGCTAGTTCCTTCCGGCTGATTGGAGTCCTTCGCTGGGTTAAATGGGCATCCTTACGGCTCGCCAATGCGACCATATTAAATTCTTGTTGGACTTCTGGAGTCTTGTATTCTCAGTTGCCGCCCCTTCACTCTCAGGGTTGAGGATACTCCCGTTCGGCTCTTGGTGTACCACGTATATATTATTAGCAGATAACCTTTCCCGCTGCGGCCGTCCCTGAAATAGATATTCATTTTTTTGCTGTACAATTTTTTTAAGCTTTTGGCATCAATCAAAGACAGTTTGTGCAAACCTTAAATGTATGCTTGAACAGTTTTTTTAAGGAGATAAATAGCTACGTCGGTGGGTGTATTCGTATTCTTTCCGTGAATTATGAATCCTTGTGTGTAAGAAATAACTTGCAATATATGTTACACTTCCAACGTATTACTACCTGATTCGCACTCAGGCGTTCAACAGCGCGCCTGATCGCCTGAAATGAAGCGACATGCCTGCCTGACTTACTTCAGAGCCACCCTTGTGGCAGCTAGTTCCTTCCGGCTGATTGGAGCCCTCGCCCGGGTTAAATGGGCGTCTTAACAGCTCGCCAATGAGACCCTGATATGTTCACTGATATCTTGTAACTGAATTGTTTCAGTTCTGCTTGGTTCCGGATTTCTGGTGTCTGTATTCTCAGTTGCCGCCCCTTCACTCTCAGGGTTGAGGATTCTCCCGTTCGGCTCTTGGTGTACCACGTATATATTATTAGCAGTTAACCTTTCCCGCTGCGGCCGTCCCTGAAATAGATATTCATTTAATTGCCGTACAATTTTTTTAAGCTTTTGGCATCAATCAAAGACAGTTTGTGCAAACCTTAAATGTACGCTTGAACAGTTTTTTTAAGGAGATAAATAGCTACGTCGGTGGGTGTATTCGTATTCTTTCCGTGAATTATGAATCCTTGTGTGTTAGAAATAACTTGCAATATATGTTACACATTCCAATGTATTACTACCTGATTCGCACTCAGGCGTTCAACAGCGCGCCTGATCGCCTGAAATGAGGCGACATGCCTGCCTGACTTTCTTCAGAGCCACACTTGTGGCAGCTAGTTCCTTCCGGCTGATTGGAGCCCTCGCCCGGGTTAAATGGGCGTCTTTACAGCTCGCCAATGAGACCCTGATATGTTCACTGATATCTTGTAACTGAGTTGTTTCAGTTCGGCTTAGTTCCGGATTTCTGGTGTCTGTATTATCAGTTGCCGCTCCTTCACTCTCAGGGTTGAGGATTCTCCCGTTCGGCTCTTGGTGTACCACGTATATATTATTAGCCGATAACCTTTTCCGCTGCGGCCGTCCCTGAAATAGATATTCATCTTATTGCCGTACAATTTTTTTAAGCTTTTGGCATCAATCAAAGACAGTTTGTGCAAACCTTAAATGTATGCTTGAACAGTTTTTTTAAGGAGATAAATAGCTACGTCGGTGGGTGTATTCGTATTCTTTCCGTGAATTATGAATCCTTGTGTGTTAGAAATAACTTGCAATATATGTTACACATTCCAACGTATTACTACCTGATTCGCACTCAGGCGTTCAACAGCGCGCCTGATCGCCTGAAATGAGGCGACATGCCTGACTTTCTTCAGAGCCACCCTTGTGGCACCTAGTTCCTTCCGGCTGATTGGAGCCCTCGCCCGGGTTTTTTTTTTTTAAATCTTTTATTTTAGGGACTTTTATTCAAAGAAAATGCCAGCCCCGTTGAGACATAAATAAACAATACAACTACACAATCAATTTATTTAAAAGATTATAGCACACACACAATTTATTTAAAAGACCATAGCACTTGGGACTTTTTATGTAAAGCGACAATGACAGCACCTTCTGTTTAAAAGTAAAACGTCGCCCTTTTGGACTTTTTTAGGTCTGCATATTTGCATACTTAAAAATAATTGAGCCGGTTTTTTCAAATTCTTGGCGAAATGTTCGAAGAGACCTTTTTTAGAGAAATCCTCAGCATTTTTCAGCCTAGCCTTGAAGGACTTTTCTTTCTTGCGCAAGCGCGATATTTCCATCCGGAACCATTCAACTGCTTGATTTTTGTGCGTAGTGGGGCCATTAAATCTGCGGGAATATAAAGTTAGTTTTACTAAATCCATGCTAATATTACAAATTAGAAAGTAACTCTGTCTGTCTCGCTTTCACGCTAAAACTACTGAAACGATTTCCATGATCCAAAAACTTTTCATTACTTATATAAAACAAAATGTATAAATAAAAACTAACGAAATTAATAAGAAAAGTTTTTTCTTCTCTGACCTTCCTTTTCTAACTTTTTCATAAAACATACGAGTATATTGGAATAATTGCATTAACATTGCAATATACTCATGAAGTAAAACTAAAATTACCAATACCTAGCAAGAAAACCCTTTTAGGCTGAAGCCGTACCACGCCTTTGCCTAAAGTTCTGTACCGGATGCAATGCCATATTAAAAAAGAAACTTATTCATGATATGTGAATCGACTCGCATAAGCGAGTCGATTTCTCTCTATGAGAGTGCCCTGTCTGAACCTATTTGGTCTGTGATTGTACGTACCAAAGTGTACCAGAGTGGGAAAATGTGCATGAGAAATAAAATATAGAAATACTCTTAGGGTCGCTTGAATGGATTCGTGAGGTGAACCGCTAGCAACTTCTAGCTCAACCGAATAAGTAGTTATAGATATACTAGGTGTGCTTGGTGCAGAAAATATACATGTTATAATATGCTCTTAAGCATAGCAAGTAGCAACCATTCAATTACCTAGATCTTTCTATCCTTAGTGAACAGAAGGTTCACACTCTCTCTCAAAATGTAACTTGACATAAAGTAACTTCTATTAGCATTAGCGAATCAGTCGTTTAGCATTAGCAGACTATCAGATCAAGCTATTAGCTTTAGCGTCATATAGCGTTTCGTTAGATATTTAGTCAGCGTGTACGTTAGCATCAAATAGCGGAACAAAGACCCCTTGGCATCGGCTACACGTGACAAAACACGGGTAGACCGCACGATGACGTGTCCTGCGGGGAAGGATGTTGATCCGGAACGAAATATAACGAACGTCGTCTGTACCTGGTGATTTCCATGGACGATGGTCGGATCATGGGGCGGCACGCCATCCACCCTTGTCTGGTCTAACCTCAGCACACAACAAGACGACACGTCTCTCAGCGTTCGTCCTCAGGAAAATAGGATATTCAGGATATTCAAGCTAGTTAAAAGAGCCAGATCTGTAACAGTACAATCCCCCTAATCAGAAACACGCACGAGAACCTCGGGAGGGAAACAGAACAGAAAACCACGTGGGTCTTATCTTACCTCGGGCAAATTCAGGATCGAAACCCACATACAGGGAATATTAGCAGCAACTCCATCGTATGCGTCGGCTGCCAGCAACGAGTTCGCGATACAGCAGAAACCTCGTGCTTTTATGCCACGAGCTTATTTTCTGCCAGCGGCGGAGGCCCGGCGCACAGCCGTCCCCGCTCGCGGCTCCTCGATTCTCCTCATCAAACAAGTCCACCTACCCACAATAGGTTTCAATAATCCAGAGACCAATTGTCTATATCTTGTTCAAAACCAAATCACCATTTCAATCATTGTGACAAATTCTAATTTTGAAACATTAAAAAACCAATTCTATGTTATATGTCAATACTGACAAATCACTCAATCATAAGAGATGTCGCTAGCCGTCATGAATTCCAATCTTGCAACGTCACACACTTAAATATAAATTAAATCTAATTATTTAAATACAGAACACAATTAGACATGTTACCGGGCAGTGTTGCCAACCCAAAAAAGATGATCTCGATCTGCACTTAACGGATTACACTAGCCACATTTTGATAACGTCCATGAGAGCCAAGTCTATATTGCATCGAATGCAGGTCACGTAATCTTCAAGTAAAATATCTCAACCTTATGTCTATGGTTCTCATATCTCATTTGACAGTTCCCACCCCTCCCGCCTTCCATATTTCTGTCTGTGTGACGCCATGTTTGTTGATCTGTCAAAACTTTTGTTGAAGATCAACTTTGAAACTGATACAGTTTCAAAGTTGATCGAATGAAGTTCTACATTGATTTATTTGCGTAACTTATCCTCCTTATTGAGTTTGGATTCTCGCCACGGGTGTTTTGGGTAGCACGTGTGTCTAGAGTTTTTGTTTAATTTTCTGTGATTGGTGTTACATTTGGAACTTGTTTTAGATTTAGTGTGTTGTCCTTGTGTTCGTAACCAGGTTTGTATAGTGTTGGTCGTTTTTTATTCTACATCCATCCAAAATGGATAAAAATAAACCACCCGAGCCTGATCCTCCCGACATCCCAGCTTCCCTAAATCCTTTCCCTCCCTCCCCGAACCCATTATCCCAGTTTGCTGATGTAGTCTGTAGTGTTACAGAGATGGAAGTGACACAATCTCAACAAAATACTCGCAAACGCCCCGGTCACGAAGAAGTCACTACCCCTTCACCTCCAAGCAAGCAGCCAAAAAGCCAAATTGGTAGAGTCAAGTACTCAGTTATGGATAAGGCTCCATTCTTGGTTCATGTTTCACGGATCGAAACTCAATTAAATTCAGGCACCACACTACACCCCGTAAATTTCGGCAAATTTTTAATTATTAACCACGTTGCGAACGTAGTTCGTGATGGAGTAAATAGAGTGGGCAGGAATCGAGTATCTGTTGAGTTCACATCCCCTCAGGATGCTAACTCTTTCTTAGTGAATGGTCTGCTGTCGAAACATGGTTATACGGCATCAATTCCAACCTACAATATCACAAGGATGGGTGTTGTAACCGGTGTTCCCTGTGATATTTCTGAAGAAGAGGCCATAACATATCTGTCTGTTCCTTCGGGATGTGGTCAAATTTTAAAAGTGCGTCGAATAAATAGGAAAGTGCAGAGAGAAGGCATAACGGAGTGGAAACCTACTGAAACATGCATAATAACTTTTGATGGTCAAGTTTTACCCAAAAGGATTTTTTGTTGCTACACATCTCTTCCTGTGGAACAATACATTTACCCAACCATCCAATGTCGTAAGTGTTGCCGATTTGGTCATGTTGCCAACCTGTGTAGGTCGAAACCACGCTGCAGTAGATGTGGCCATGATCACCCTGGTGATGGTTGCAACATCTCTGAGAGCGAGGCGTTCTGTGTGCTTTGTTCGGGGAATCATTTTGCTAATAGCAGGTCATGCCCTGAGTATGGTAGGCAGAAGACCATTAAAACAGTTATGGCTGAGAAATGCCTTTCTTACGCTGACGCTAGCAAAGTAGTCCCAGTTACTTCTTGCAATTATGCCAACGTAGCTAGAACCCCTGTCTCATATAAAAGAACAGTCACTCTCAAGCCCAAGACCCATGCCCCACTTTCACCATCGTACGATAATGCTGCCCATAGACAAATAGTTAGTGTTCCCCAACCTTCACAACCTAATGGTTGTGCCTTAAATAACAATAATGTCTCCCCCAATAATACTGCATCTGTTATTGAACTTTTAATAAAACTCATACCGATTATTATTTCTTCATCTTCCAGTACTTCAAATTCACCGTCCAACGTTGCCGACCAACTAATTTCTCTACTTTTACAAACCAAAAATGGCGTCCCGCCTAATATTCCTTCAGTGGAATGTGAGGAGCGTGTGGCATAAAAAGCACGACCTCATATTTCTCTTTAACAAGTACAAGCCGTTGGCTTGTTCTATAGCTGAGACTTGGCTTACCCCAAATCTTAGCTTCCGCATGCCACTTTACAACATACTTAGATGTGATAGATCCGATGGGTATGGAGGGTCGGCTCTTTTCATTAATAACAGTGTCCCATTTTCCCCCATGCCCTTGCCCTCACTAGAGGATAATTTGAGCATTACAGCTGGAAACGTTGAGGGCATCACAGTGTTTTCTATTTATATTGCTCACCCTCACCCTAATTATTTAGTAACTTTAAAAAATATATTTTCTAATGTTCACGGACCCTTACTAGTCATGGGTGATTTTAATTGCCATCACTATAGATGGGGTTCAGAACGCTGTGATGCCTTCGGCGTTGCTCTGGTGGAGATCTTGGATGACCTAAATCTCTGCATATTGAACAGTGGCTGTTCAACTCGTAGGACCCCTCCCGGTCAGCAGAGGAGTTGTGTCGACCTAACATTCTGTTCGGTTGACATAGCAGCTTCAGCACACTGGGAATGCACAACCTTGTCGCATGGTAGTGACCATTACCCCATTGTTATATCTTTAGCTAGCAGGACTTATTTAGAAAAAACTTCTCCTCCACTTTTGAAATATAACCTGTCCAAACCAGATTGGACAAAATTTGTATCACTATTGGAGGATAAAATTGACAATCTTCCAAATTTAAATTCATATTTACGAGAGCCTACTGGTCATCATCATGCCAAGAGTTGTTATGAGAGTTTTGTTTCAGCCATTACCTCTAGTGCAGATTCCTCCTTCCCTTTAAAAAACAGTGCCCGAAATAAAATCCCTTCACCTCCATGGTGGGACCCAGAATGCACGTCGGCTGTTAGAGCAAGGAATGAGGCCGAGGCATGTTACAATACAGCTATGAACACTGAAAACCTCTTGGCATATCTTCAGTGTAATGCCAGAGCTAAACGCCTTCTTCGCAGCAAGAAGCGCTCGGGTTGGGTTAAATACTGCACTTCCTTATCCCCCTCTACGCCAATCTCAGCAGTCTGGAAAAGCATAAACAGATTTAGGCGTGGGTGTTCCCCTTCTATCACTTCACCCATAACTAGGGAAACAGCTGAACTCTTTTTTGACAAAATTGCACCACCATATGTTCCACTTCCATCAGAATGTGAAAATGTGCCCCTTTCTAGTATAGCAGATGATCCTTTTGATGCACCATTCACTTTGCAGGAACTAAATGTGGTTCTTAGCCATGTCCGGGACTCAGCTCCTGGTATTGATGGTGTGCCATATTCTTTCATCTGTCGTGCAGGTGAAAAGGCTAAAATTTACTTCCTGGAAATTATAAATTTTTGTTATAGTCGTGGCTGGGTACCAGATCAGTGGAAATTACAAATTATTATTCCCCTAGTCAAACCTGGCAAACACCCGGATGATCCGAATGGCCTTAGGCCAATTGCCTTATCTTCAGTCCTAGCCAAACTACTGGAACACCTAATTAAAAATCGTCTGGAGTGGATAGTCTAATCGAGAAACTTACTGCCGAATTCCCAATTTGGTTTTAGGAAAGGGCTTAGCACAATGGACAGTGTCGGCGTCCTGATTACGGATATTCGTCTGGCTTTTTCCAAAAATCAATCCGTGGTTGCCACTTTCCTTGACATCTCCTCCGCATATGACAACGTACTTCTTCCCGTTCTCAGGCAAAAATTGCAACAGCTGAGTCTTCCGGCTAAGATGATACAATGCATATGTGGACTCCTTGTGTCCCGGTCATTGGTTCTGAGAGTACAGGGAGAGGAATTTGACGAGCGGCAGACGTGGAAGGGCCTCCCTCAAGGCTCTGTACTTAGTCCGTTGTTATACAATCTGTATACGGCCAATATTGGGTCCTGCCTTAATAATAATTGTCAGATCTTGCAATACGCCGATGACCTAGTCTTGCATGTGACAGAATCCTCCATTGTTAATGCTGCCGCTTCTCTTTGCCTGTCTTTGGATTCTTTGAACCAGTGGCTTTTAAGCCATGGCCTGTCGCTTTCCGCTCCCAAAAGCTCGGCAGTAATTTTCTCTCGGAAAAGACAGATTCCCCAGATATCAGTGAGCATTTTAGGTCATAATATTCCTATAGTCAATAAAGTTAAATTTTTGGGCGTACTTTTGGATTCAAAATTAACAGGTAAATCACATATAAACTTTTTAATTCAAAAATGTGAAAGAGTTATTTCAATTTTAAAAGCTCTTACGGGTGTTTGGTGGGGAGCTCACCCCTACACCATGAAACTAGTGTACAACGCCTTAGTTCGAAATGTTTTGGACTACGGAACATATCATCTGATTCCGTGTAATAAAGGTGCTTTGGCGGGGTTGGATAGGGTTCAGTCCAAGTGTCTTCGGATCATCTCTGGTTGTATGAACTCCTCTCCCATTAACGCGTTGCAGGTTGAGTGCGCTGAACCTCCCTTGGCCCTAAGGCGGCAATATCTGGCCTCTCGTTTTCTGTCTAGGTTAATTTCCAGAACATCCCATCCTCTCATACCAAAATTACATGAACTAGATGCTATATGCAGAAGCTCAAACTATTGGAGAAATAAAGAAATTCCACTGATTTTAAAATCGTTTCGACACATCCAGAATTTAGAATGTCCAATTTCACAGTGTCCTAAACTTCCCCTTTATAACTTCGCTTACGAAGTTATTTGCTTTATCCCAAAAATTGTTTATAATATCGGCATATCCAAAAAATCCTCAGCAGCGAATTCGGCCTTCAACGCGGCGGTGGGCGAGCGATGGAATGGTTACCAACTATTCTTCACTGATGCTTCGAAATTAAATGACGTCAATAACACTGGAGCCGCGGTTTATTACCAAAGCTCTAGAATTATTTTACAGTTTAAATGCCCTAAAGAGGCTTCCGTGTTCACTGGTGAATGTGTGGCTATACTAGAAGCTTGCCGTTTTATAGAGTCGCACTCCAACATTGAGAAGGCTGTCATATTTACAGATTCTCTTAGCTGTTTGCAGGCGTTAGCCCAAAATCCATTTAAAAGCAAGCTACACTGTCCCCTTATTTTAAAAATTAAGAAATCTTTGCTGTCCTGTGCTAATTGTCGAAAGGATGTTCAGCTAGTTTGGATACCTAGCCATTGCGGTATTAAGGGTAACGAATGTGTTGATGCCCTGGCTAAAGATGCGTGTATTGGCAGATAAAGGGTATATTATTTACCTATTATTTATATACATGAATTATTTAAATATGTCATTTAGCTTATTCTTAGAAAATAATATATACTTATATACTTAACATATATAACATAATATATAATATGACATATTTATAGAATATATATAATATAACAATTATATAATATATATAATAATACATAACATAATTATATAATATATATGACGGGGAACGGGCCCCCTTGTTATTTTTAAAAACAGTGACGTCAGCAATGCTGACGTCACTATTCCATAATCATCATAGTGCTGGTGGTGGTTACTCATATCGGAAATGAAATACTTGTTTTCAGTATCAACTTATATTCTCGCTGGTGGATAGCACACAAATGGCACACAGTAAATATTCGTCAACAACAAAGAATGACTCACGATATTACGGAGCTCCGCACCGTCCGACGGCTCGACTTAGAATGAATTGTGAACGGTCGGACGTTCGTATTTATACCCTTCGGTTAACGTCGTTACAAATCTATCGACTCATGTTTTCTTTATGGTTCGTTTTTAAATTCTTGATTTAATTTTACAAATCATAAAATGAATTTAGAAGTACAAATTAATTAGTTTAATAGTTTCTAGTAATCAACTAAAAAAGTTAATTAAATAATCGTTTGAGTGACTTTTACCAACTTCAAATAAGCAATCACACAGTATTTGAACTTAGAATAATCAAACTGACGCTCGATTACGCCTTTCCGCCGGCATTCATATTGATTTATTCGACGCTTGATTAAGCTTTCGCGCCGATACGGCCATTCTGACAGGCGGTGCGCGCTCTGCACCAGCCTGAATGTAGCTCTTGATAGTTTTAGTCAAAGTCAAAACGTTCATTTATATTAGGCCATGAAACGGTACTTTTGAACGTCATCATTTCCATTTAAAATAATACAAAGTGACTCTACCGTCCGTTCACAAAGGTAGATTCTATGGAGAAGAACGGACAAGAAACTCCATAGTTACTCTTTTCAAATAAATGTTTTACAATATTTATTGCGGGTCTCAAACCACGGATTTTCACGGATTAACGGAAACCAATCTCAAAGAGATTAGTATCCGACATCCGTAGTCAACCAATGTTGCACTATGGTTTAAATGTTAGGAGGGTCTTGTAGGTTTCTCGGAGGGTCTCGCAGATTTCTCGGAGAGTCTCGTAGATTTCTCCGAGGGTCTCGTAGATTTCTCGGAGGGTCTCGTAGATTTCTCGGAAGGTCTCGTAGATTTAGTCTTCTAATCTGAAACAAGTTATGGTATTTCTTTGAGATTGGTACCTGTAGGCAAATGTTGAACTATGGTTTAAAGATTAGGAGGGTCTCGTAGATTTCTCGGAGGGTCTCGGAGGGTCTCGAAGATTTCTCGGAGGGTCTCGTAGATTTCTCGGAGGGTCTCGTAGATTTCTCGGAGGTTCTCGTAGATTTCTCGGAGGGTCTCGTAGATTTCTCGGAGGGTCTCGTAGATTTGGGAAGATGAACAAGGTCGATGCTGTGCTATACACAGAGGCTCTAAATGGTAAAGGATAAGGAGTCATATTTCTTTATAAAAGCACTTTGTTACTCGCCTTTTGTTGTGGATGTGTGAGGCACTGGTTGTGTTGCCCCAGCTGGCATTGCACGTTGTTCATCTTCAGCTGCCGATACGGTTGCCTGATCACCTGGTTTTTGGAGCTGCAGCTGATAATGCGCAACCTTTCGTGGTCATCCTGTTTGGAAAGGATGAATCTTTTGGCTGATTAAATCGGTGTC
This sequence comes from Melanchra persicariae, assembly GCA_947386135.1. Taxonomy (NCBI): domain Eukaryota; kingdom Metazoa; phylum Arthropoda; class Insecta; order Lepidoptera; family Noctuidae; genus Melanchra; species Melanchra persicariae. Next base: position 34,966,067 of record OX376643.1, read on the forward strand.
TATCTTGATTCGCAGATGGGGCCATTTTTTGTTGAGCAAGTTGAGTCAGGGCTTCCATATCCACTGTTTGGTCATCAATATTAACGAGACTCAGGAGTTCTGGAGGCACACAATGTTTTCGCCAGGTCTTCTTATTCGTGTGGGTAGTATGGTCTAACGACCCCACACACCCTAGTGTCAGAGTTTCTAAACCGCCTCAAGGGCCTCTGACATGGTTTGACGACCGCCATTTTCGCCAGGTGATGAGAGTGAGTGGAGCTATTCCAGTCACACGCTGAGAAGTACAATTTAAAGCCAACTGCAGTTCTTCGAGATCACTGCCACTGCTCGGCTGACTCCTGGCGTAATATAATGGATGATCATTCCAAATCGATCACAGTAGTTTTTGAATCCCCCCCAGGAACTCTCTTCTTCCATCAACGATGATTTAGGCCGGTGTACCCAAGAGGTGCACAAGGCGATGCAGAGCAGCGAGAGTGCATTGAGGGCGTTTGTTGTCGGCGTAATAGAACATCACATACTTCATGAAATCATCAATCGTGACAATGACTTATTGATGTTCATTTCCCAGTTTACCTTTAAGGTACTCCACCTCAAAATCGTAATTTTGCAGGAAAGCCCACCAGCGGAGAATCTTTAGGAGGAAGTCCTTTTTGTGTTTCGACGCCTTAAGTGCATCACAGTCCGTTATGACCGTGAACCTTCGTCCGTAGAGGTATTGTTGGAAGTGTTTTATGGCGCGAACCACTGCTAGAGTCTCAAGTTCGTATGAGTGGTACTGACTTTCTGCTGCAGTTGTTCTCATACTCATGAAAGCCACAGCTCGTAGTCTTTCATCAATAATTCGGAAAAGTACTGCACCAAAACCAAGACTACTGGCATCAGTGTACAATTGTATGGGTACTGCCTCTTGAAACAATGTCAGAACAAGAGTCGATACTTAAGCATTGTATTGTTGTACTTCTTACATCTTCATGTTTCACCCTATTCCCATTTTGCACCTTGTTTTGTTAATTCGTACAGAGGCACCATTATATGGGAAGTTTGGGATGTATTTTCTGAAGTCATCAGCTAAACCGTTGAACTGCCTTACTTGTTTTTGACAGTTTTTTTGTTTTTTTTTTGTTTTTGGAACTGGTGCCTTGACGAGAGCTTCCACCTTCCTAGGACTTGGTTGCACATGTCCATCTGAGAAAACGTTTCCCAGATATTCGATGGTTCACTTGAAGAAGCTGCATTTGTCCGCATTGATGGAATAGCCAGCTTGCTACAGTGCCATCAGAATGCGTTCAAGGTGTAACAATCCTTCAGTAAAATTCGTACATTTGCTTAGTACATCATCAAAATATACTTGCACAACCGAGCCAAGGAGTGATAACAGGGCCCTATTGATGCAGCGTTGGTAAACTGTGCAAGCATTGCTCAATCCAAATGGAATCGTGAGGTACTCATAAGAGTCCGTCTGGTGTAACGCAGGCAGTCTTCTCAATTGATCCTCCTGCAATTGGTATTTGGTGAAACCGGCTGCCATGTCCAAGCAAATGTCTGTCGCATGGTTTGTTTTCTTGCAGATTTCATAGCTCTGGGATGATTTGTTCTGGTTGTGGTTGCTTTTACGTTGAGCAGCTCTATTCGCAAATAATTCGAGATTCCTCCGTGCCTCGGAAAGCACGTTAAGCCGTTGGTCCCGGCCGTCCTTTGTAGATCTTTGGCAGTCTTTTACGGATTGTCAGAAGCCAGAAAATCTGACACCAGTAAAATACTAGCATTTAGAGATTCAGCTAAAGATTTGACTGGGAGCCGACCTCAATATAGTTGGGAAAAGGCTAGGCAGATGATGACATCTTGCCCATTGTCCGGTTTATCCTTTGTCACTCTTTTCCAAAGAACCCAAGCACGTGACAAGAACAGCAATGTTCATTGAAGAATCGCAAACAATCGGAACCTGAAAATATACCGTGAATGTCTGTTTTCAGGCTCAATCGTAGTATTCAGATTGCTGCGTAGTTCTTCCCATGAAGATGTAACTGCATCATCCAGTCGTCAACCCACATCCTGGCACGTCCTTTGTAAGCGGCATTTTTTTTATACGAACGTCGAAATCGTTCAATTTAAATTGGTCCACAGCCTTGTCTGTAAGCTGACACCATTCACGTACGCCAACGTTGGTATCAGGATCATTATGATGGAAGTTGGACACCCTTAATTCTGATTTTAGATTCTGCTGATGGTGCACATACCCGTTCAGACATTTTCTGCATCATTTCCATCATTTTCATGAAGAATTGTGGTGCCTACCACAACCCGCCGAAGGATCACGAACCGGGGCGTGAATCATCTCGTATTGGATACCCAACGAAGTGGTGGGTACCAGAATTGGTTCCATTTGTTGAGCAGGAACAGTTCCAGGTTGGTCAGCTGGTGATCGAGCTTATGAGGAGGTGGTTTGTATTGGATTCTAATCCAATCCCACTTCTGATGACGGGGAACGGGCCCCCTTGTTATTTTTAAAAACAGTGACGTCAGCAATGCTGACGTCACTATTCCATAATCATCATAGTGCTGGTGGTGGTTACTCATATCGGAAATGAAATACTTGTTTTCAGTATCAACTTATATTCTCGCTGGTGGATAGCACACAAATGGCACACAGTAAATATTCGTCAACAACAAAGAATGACTCACGATATTACGGAGCTCCGCACCGTCCGACGGCTCGACTTAGAATGAATTGTGAACGGTCGGACGTTCGTATTTATACCCTTCGGTTAACGTCGTTACAAATCTATCGACTCATGTTTTCTTTATGGTTCGTTTTTAAATTCTTGATTTAATTTTACAAATCATAAAATGAATTTAGAAGTACAAATTAATTAGTTTAATAGTTTCTAGTAATCAACTAAAAAAGTTAATTAAATAATCGTTTGAGTGACTTTTACCAACTTCAAATAAGCAATCACACAGTATTTGAACTTAGAATAATCAAACTGACGCTCGATTACGCCTTTCCGCCGGCATTCATATTGATTTATTCGACGCTTGATTAAGCTTTCGCGCCGATATATACAATATACATATTCTATAAGATTGTGAATAATACAAGTTTTATTTATACCATTAATTTATTCTTGGCAGTAATATATAAAACACCCTATCAGTTAACATATATATTCACATTTACATACACAATAATAAAAACATAGTAATATTAAACCAGTATACTTATCTATAATTTGTTCAACCTCTAGCACAGAGAGACGTCTGTTCTCCACGACTGACAGCCAACAAGTGTCCTTGCTCAGGCGAAACAACGTCTTTTATACAGAAATCCCTACTACTCAGTTACAAACGGATGGACTATTTTAAATGAAGATTTATTTTAATAACGGCTATTAAAATCATAGTTTAGCTTAAAAATACATGATATTGCTTATAATGACAAATTTATTTTAAATTGACAATAATTGAGTATGTTTACAATATAAATAAATTCATAAAATAACGGTTTACGAACAAACTTTAAATATAGAATCAGATTAACACAAATCGAAGAAACACATATAACAAACAAATAATAATTGAGTATGTCCGGAATCAATAGACCACTAAATAATAATATTCTAACACGGCCATACTGACATGTACTTCGTTCTCGAAGTACAAGCTATATATTATCATAATACAATTAAGTAATATATTTATACAATATTCGTTACATAATCATCTTTCATAGTCATATCTTACTGTATGTGGCCAAACACCCGCCATCAGTGACGCTCAATCACCTGCAGTCAGTGAATGCCGGACAACAGTCAAGAAAAAGCTCATTGTACAATAATCCATTCATTCTTACACATTATCATCATAATTATAATATTCACAATTGTATTCCATAATAATCTCTTTCATTGATCTTTTAATACACATTTTTCTCTTTTTTTTTTTTTTTTTACAATCATCGTGTTTATAATAAAATTAAAACTACATCCTTCATACAAGATTATCTTCTGCACTTGAGTTTTCTTCAACCCAATTACCAGGCCATAGACGAAGTTTTTCTTTGGCAACTGTGATATTGCTCAAATTTCCAACACCCCTTAATGAAAACCTGTCATTTTCTAATATACTGATTATTTCATAGGGTCCCTTAAATTTTGCCTTTAATTTGTCATGTCGTCTATGGTCCTGATTTACATAAACAGTATCGCCTATGTTATATTCTATACTATCTCTACGAGTTTGATCAAAACGTTCTTTAGATTTGTTAGCCACATTTATAAGGCGCTGCCGTGCCAACTGCCTATCAGAAGTTACGTCTATAATTTCGTTTTCATTATGATCTATTACTTCGTCTAATCGAGCTTGTATACAAGGAACATTAGAAGTTCTGCCCACAAGCAGCCGCATAGGTGAAAATCCAGTCGACTTTTGAATTGTAGTATTAAGAGACAGTTGGACTTTCCACAAAACGCTCGGCCAGTCTGACACGTCAGTACAAGAGGTACTAATCATATTTGTAATTGTGGACACGTATCGTTCTACTTGGCCGTTTCCACGTGGGGTACCGGTAGCTATCATGTGATGTCTAACCTTCCAGCTATCAAATAGCTCTTGTATTTGTCTTGAACAAAAATTTGTTCCACGATCAGTAATAATTAACGATGGTGTACCAAAATCAGTGAGAGAATTACGCAAAATATCGACCAGTTCTTGGGCACCCATTGTTTTTAGTGGCTTTAAAATACAGAATTTTGTAAAACCGTCGATCATAATAAGCAAATGTTTATAACCATCAGGAGATTGTGGAAATGGTCCTGTACAGTCTAAATGGACTGTATGGAAAGGTATAGGTATATTTTCAATAGGATGTAGCATTCCTTGCTTTGGTCCATGATGAGCTTTCTTTTCTACACAAATTAGACAATGAGCAATATACTTTTTTATGAATTTATATATTCCAGGAAACCAAAAGTATTCCAGTATTTTTTGATAAGTTTTATCTAAACCCACATGGCAATTCTCATCATGAAACAAATGAAGAATACTGAGCCTACTTCCTTTTGGAATATATAATTTAGGCGCAGCTGTTGGGTCAGTTTTGTAATGAAGTAAATTGTTTCGAACCATGTACTGGTTAAAATCTAAATCTCCAGCTCTAACTTTTTCTATCAGTACTCGAGTTTCCGGATCCCTATCCTGAGCAGTTTCTAACCAGGATCGCGGTGGCGGTAAATTTATTAGATTAATAGATATATTATCGGTTTTGAGAGGGACTGATACCCTAGACAAGGCATGAGATGTGTTATTAAAATTACGGTCTACTTCAGGATTTCGACTAAGATAATCAACATGATTAACGAACTTGCCCTTTCTATATACAACCTCAAAAGAAAAATCTTGCATATAGGTCCACCATCGTGCGACTCGAGGTGATAGATCCTTTTTATTAACTGTAGATTTTATGGCATTACAATCAGTAATAACCTTAAAATGTATTCCCAATAGGTAGACGCGAAAATGTTTTAATGCATTGAATATTGAAAGGGTCTCCAATTCGTAAGAATGGTATCGGGACTCGCAGGGACTCGTTTTTTTACTGAAATATGCCACTACCTTATTTAGACCACTATGTTTTTGTAACAGTATGGCACCGTATCCTATCGCACTAGCATCAGTGTGTAATTCTGTTTCAAAGTTCGGATTGAAAATGGATAATAAAGGTTCTTTTGTTAAACAGTTCAAAATATAATAACGAGCTTGCTCTTGTTCCGATCCCCATTCCCACTTTTGGTCATTTTTGACGAGTTTAGTAATACAAGAAGCCCTAGTAGAAAATTCTGGTATAAATCGTCTAAAATAGCTTGCAAGCCCCATAAATTGTCTAACTTGCTTGACGTTCGCCGGGACTGGGGAATTGACTAAAGCAGATACTTTTTTTTGGCTAGGTTTTACACCTTCATGTGAAATAGTACGGCCTAAGTATTCAATGCTAGTTTCAAAAAACTTACATTTACTCAAATTAATGGAAAACCCTGCATCACTTAAAGCTTTGAGTGTTTGATCAAAATAATCAAGGCCTTCTGGGATAGTGCCAAATGGTATTAAAAGGTCATCTATGTACACTAGAATAAACTTAAGATGTTGTACTGCCTTCGTTATAGCCCTTTGAAAAACTGAAGGTCCATTGCATATGCCAAATGGCATTTTTAAAAATTCAAAATGGCCATCGGGTGTAACGAAAGCAGTATACTTTACGGATTCAGGTGATACAGAAATTTGGTAGAAACCGTTTTTCATGTCAATTGAAATGTAGTATTTTGCTTGTCCTAATCGGTCTATCTGGTCATCGATGAGAGGGAGAGGATATCGTTCCTTTTCAATGTTTTGATTTAGTGCTCTGTAGTCTACACAAAGTCTGTCACTGCCATCTTTCTTTTTTACCAAGAGAACTGGACTAGCGAATTCAGATTCACTTTCTTGTATGATTTTCTTTTGTATCAAATCGCCAATTATTTGTTTCACCCTCTCCCTTTCAATCGGTGCCAAACGATAGGGGCGATAATTAATTATTTTATTGGTTTTCAAACGTATATTAAGTTGTCCCGTTTTTACTGTGCTTATGTAAGTGTCAGTTGGTATGACGGTAGGATACTTTTGCAAAATGTTGTTTACATGGTTTTGCAAACATCTATCTAAGTGACTGAGAGACTCCATGAATTTTTTAAAGTCAATAAACGGTTCAGCTTGAGACTGGAGTGACGCAATCGTTAACTTAAGCCCATCATTTTTTATTTTTACTAATTCAGTGCCTACAGAATCTAATACGATAGCTACATCAGGATATTTATATACTACATTACGTCCAATAACACAATCGTAACGGAAATCCGAGTCTCTTGCCACATATAATTCTATTTCTTTGCATAAGTCCCTAAAATGGACTGGTACTAATATTTTAGCAAAAACATGGAGCTTCCCGTTACCAATACCATCTAAATATAATGAACATGGAAAGAAGTTACATCCAAGGCGCCCGGCTACAGATTCTTTTATTATACTACAGTCTGCGCCGGTATCTAACAGACAGTCAATTTCGACGCCATTAACATTTATATTAGTGAATTTGTTTGCTAGTCATTTAGCTTCTGAAATATTTATAGTTTTATCTTGTTCGCGATGTTGAAAACGGTGAAAGCATCTATCAGATGAATGACCCATTTTGTTACAAACTGTACAGGGTATACGATGAAAACATTTTTCAAATGTGTGACCCTCTTTCTTACAGAAAGAACAAACATCCTTAATAGTTTTGATGGTCTGCAAATTTTTATATTGACTACTCGATTCTTTATCAGTAGAGTGAACTGCATTTTTCAAACAACGAGCCATTAAATGTCCACTTTTACCACATGTGTAACACGTTTTATCATCTCTAGGTTTTAACTCGTTATTCGACTTAAATCGTTTCGCATTATTAGCAGTGGTCTGATTAGAGTTTATAGCCACCTCCGAGGATCTTTTTTTAGCGACCTTTTCATATGTGGAAAATAAGGAGATCAATTCGGGAATGGTACAGACAGAACTATTTAAGCTAGCCATCCTAACGTTAACTTCGGTTATTCCTCCGCATACAAGCTCAATCAGTTGTGGTTGCGTAAATGCTACTTTAGTACTGCGTAATAATCTAACCTTTTCCCTAGCAAATTGCGTTGTCAGCAGAGTCAGAAGTATACAGCACAGCTTTTGACAACTTTTCAGAGAGGTTCTTCTTTTCTGGGTATAAATCTACCAGATCTTTGCGGAAAGTTTCCCAAGAACGTTCGAACTCTGGTTCCCAGGTTTCGAACCATGCTAATGCAGAACCCCGAAGGGCCTTACCTGCTTTAGCGGCTTGTTGAATACTGCTCCACTTAAATTCAGCACCAAGTTTCTCGATACTTCTGCACCAAGTCTCTGCTCCGTTGTCATTTTTGTCAGGATCGAAAAGCGGTAGTGCGATGTCATCATGGCGCTGATTCGCTGTTACTGCATCGCGAATGGCTTTCACCATACTTTCCAATAACTGAGACGGCTCCATAATCTAAAATAAAAATAAACAAATATATTTCTTGGGCAAGAGGTTTTTATTCATCCCACTTCTGATATTGGCAGATAAAGGGTATATTATTTACCTGTAGCGGCATTCATGCCGCCACAAAAATTAACGTAGCAGAATCAACATCACAACAAATGAGACTCGCAGCGCCATCTATCTCGACAGCTGCGAACTAACTACAAAATCCTAAATCGCGATATCAAAGTTTACCGTGCGATTAGAACACATGCAAAGCCCGAATATCAACTCTCGGGCAGTTGCCCACCAGACACAAACAACCGTCTGGTCGGAGGATCCTCCCTTTTCAATGGAGGTTTGCGGGACTTTACTCTCTGTTCCGCTACCTCCAAACTGGTGACCTTCGACATTGGACGTCAGCGCAGCCTTCGTGCAGCTACCTCATCATGACGTCATCATCATCATCATCACTTCTCCTCATCCTGACCTCAAGCTCTCGAGCAGCGAGTCATACAGCCAGCCAGAACCCTCGGCTTCTACGGGTATCCTGACCACCAGCATGCAGCGGACGCGCATTCCTGGTCAGCATCCTCAGCCTCTATCATCAACCTCATCAGCGACCTTGGCAAGCACACTGCACTTTCGGCCAGTCACATGAAGAGCCTTGAAAAACCTCTCCTGGTCGACGCCAGCAGTCACTTCAGCACGTCGCACATTATTTATATACATGAATTATTTAAATATGTCATTTAGCTTATTCTTAGAAAATAATATATACTTATATACTTAACATATATAACATAATATATAATATGACATATTTATAGAATATATATAATATAACAATTATATAATATATATAATAATACATAACATAATTATATAATATATACATATTCTATAAGATTGTGAATAATACAAGTTTTATTTATACCTGACGGGGAACGGGCCCCCTTGTTATTTTTTAAAAACAGTGACGTCAGCAATGCTGACGTCACTATTCCATAATCATCATGGTGCTGGTGGTGGTTACTCATATCGGAAATGAAATACTTGTTTTCAGTATCAACTTATATTCTCGCTGGTGGATAGCACACAAATGGCACACAGTAAATATTTGTCAACAACAAAGAATGACTCACGATATTACGGAGCTCCGCACCGTCCGACGGCTCGACTTAGAATGACTTGTGAACGGTCGGGCGTTCGTATTTATACCCTTCGGTTAGAGTCGTTACAAATCTATCGACTCATGTTTTCTTTATGGTTCGTTTTTAAATTCTTGATTTAATTTTACAAATCATAAAATGAATTTAGAAGTACAAATTAATTAGTTTAATAATTTCTAGTAATCAACTAATAAAGTTAATTAAATAATCGTTTGAGTGACTTTTACCAACTTCAAATAAGCAATCACACAGTATTTGAACTTAGAATAATCAAACTGACGCTCGATTACGCCTTTCCGCCGGCATTCATATTGATTTATTCGACGCTTGATTAAGCCTTCGCGCCGATACGGCCATTCTGACAAGCGGTGCGCGCTCTGCACCAGCTTGAATGTAGCTCTTGATAGTTTTAGTCAAAGTCAAAACGTTCATTTCAATTAGGCCATGAAACGGCACATTTGAACGTCATCATTTCCATTTAAAATAACACAAAGTGACTCTACCGTCCGTTCACAAAGGTAGATTCTATGGAGAAGAACGGACAAGAAACTCCATAGTTACTCTTTTCAAATAAATGTTTTACAATATTTATCGCGGGTCTCAAACCACGGATTTTCACGGATTAACGGAAACCAATCTCAAAGAGATTAGTATCCGACATCCGTAGTCAACCAATGTTGCACTATGGTTTAAATGTTAGGAGGGTCTTGTAGATTTTTCAGAGAGTCTCGCAGATTTCTCGGAGAGTCTCGTAGATTTCTCGGAGGGTCTCGGAGTTTTCTCGGAGGGTCTAGTAGATTTCACGGAGGGTCTCGTAGATTTCTCGGAGAGTCTCGTAGATTTCTCGGAGGGTCTCGTAGATTTCTCGGAGGGTCTCGTAGATTTAGTCTTCTAATCTGAAACAAGTTATGGTATTTCTTTGAGATTGGTACCTGTAGGCAAATGTTGAACTATGGTTTAAAGATTAGGAGGGTCTCGTAGATTTCTCGGAGGGTCTCGGAGGGTCTCGGAGGGTCTCGAAGATTTCTCGGAGGGTCTCGTAGATTTCTCGGAGGGTCTCGTAGATTTCTCGGAGGTTCTCGTAGATTTTCTCGGAGGGTCTCGTAGATTTCTCGGAGGGTCTCGTAGATTTGGGAAGATGAACAAGGTCGATGCTGTGCTATACACAGAGACTCTAAATGGTAAAGGTTAAGGAGTCATTATTTCTTTATAAAAGCAATTTGTTACTCGCCTTTTGTTGTGGATGTGTGTTTTCTGTATTTGAGTTTTTGTGTTTGCTGCTCTTGCCTTTGTTTGTGAGGTGGAAGGCACTGGTTGTGTTGCCCCAGCTGGCATTGCAGGTTGTTCATCTTCAGCTGCCGATACGGTTGCCTGATCACCTGGTTTTTGGAGCTGCAGCTGATAATGCGCAACCTTTCGTGGTCATCCTGTTTGGAAAGGATGAATCTTTTGGCTGATTAAATCGGTGTCTATCTTGATTCGCAGATGGGGCCATTTTTTGTTGAGCAAGTTGAGTCAGGGCTTCCATATCCACTGTTTGGTCATCAATATTAACGAGACTCAGGAGTTCTGGAGGCACACAATGTTTTCGCCAGGTCTTCTTATTCGTGTGGGTAGTAAGGTCTAACGACCCCACACACCCTAGTGTCAGAGTTTCTAAACCGCCTCAAGGGCCTCTGACATGGTTTGACGACCGCCATTTTCGCCAGGTGATGAGAGTGAGTGGAGCTATTCCAGTCACACGCTGAGAAGTACAATTTAAAGCCAACTGCAGTTCTTCGAGATCACTGCCACTGCTCGGCTGACTCCTGGCGTAATATAATGGATGTTCATTCCAAATCGATCACAGTAGTTTTTGAATCCCCCCCAGGAACTCTCTTCTTCCATCAACGATGATTTAGGCCGGTGTACCCAAGAGGTGCACAAGGCGATGCAGAGCAGCGAGAGTGTATTGAGGGCGTTTGTTGTCGGCGTAATAGAACATCACATACTTCATGAAATCATCAATCGTGACAATGACTTATTGATGTTCATTTCCCAGTTTACCTTTAAGGTACTCCACCTCAAAATCGTAATTTTGCAGGAAAGCCCACCAGCGGAGAATCTTTGGGAGGAGGTCCTTTTTGTGTTTCGACGCCTTAAGTGCATCACAGTCCGTTATGACCGTGAACCTTCGTCCGTAGAGGTATTGTTGGAAGTGTTTTATGGCGCGAACCACTGCTAGAGTCTCAAGTTCGTATGAGTGGTACTGACTTTCTGCTGCAGTTGTTCTCATACTCATGAAAGCCACAGCTCGTAGTCTTTCATCAATAATTCGGAAAAGTACTGCACCAAAACCAAGACTACTGGCATCAGTGTACAATTGTATGGGTACTGCCTCTTGAAACAATGTCAGAACAAGAGTCGATACTTAAGCATTGTATTGTTGTACTTCTTACATCTTCATGTTTCACCCTATTCCCATTTTGCACCTTGTTTTGTTAATTCGTACAGAGGCACCATTATATGGGAAGTTTGGGATGTATTTTCTGAAGTCATCAGCTAAACCGTTGAACTGCCTTACTTGTTTTTGACAGTTTTTTTTTTGTTTTTTTTGTTTTTGGAACTGGTGCCTTGACGAGAGCTTCCACCTTCCTAGGACTTGGTTGCACATGTCCATCTGAGAAAACGTTTCCCAGATATTCGATGGTTCACTTGAAGAAGCTGCATTTGTCCGCATTGATGGAATAGCCAGCTTGCTACAGTGCCATCAGAATGCGTTCAAGGTGTAACAATCCTTCAGTAAAATTCGTACATTTGCTTAGTACATCATCAAAATATACTTGCACAACCGAGCCAAGGAGTGATAACAGGGCCCTATTGATGCAGCGTTGGTAAACTGTGCAAGCATTGCTCAATCCGAATGGAAACGTGAGGTACTCATAAGAGTCCGTCTGGTGTAACGCAGGCAGTCATCTCAATTGACCCTTCTGCAATTGATATTTGGTGAAACCGGCTGCCAAGTCCAAGCAAATGTCTGTCGCATGGTTTGTTTTCTTGCAGATTTCATAGCTCTGGGATGATTTGTTCTGGTTGTGGTTGCTTTTGCGTTGAGCAGCTCTATTCGCAAACAATTCGAGATTCCTCCGTGCCTCGGAAAGCACGTTAAGCCGCTGGTCCCGGCCGTCCCTTGCAGATCCTTGGCAGTCTTTTACGGATTGTCAGAAGCCAGAAAATCTGACACCAGTCCCGCCAAGAAATACCGTGCCACCCAGTTAATGAGCTGTGGAGGTCTGGCAGGCAGCCGCTCCACGCAAAATACCGGTATTTTGAGATTCAGCTAAAGATTTGACTGGGAGCCGACCCCAATATAGTTGGGAAAAGGCTAGGCAGATGATGACTTCTTGCCCATTGTCCAGTTTATCCTTTGTCACTCTTTTTCAAAGAACCCAAGCACGTGACAAGAACAGCAATGTCCATTGAAGAATCGTAAACAATCGGAACCTGAAAATATACCGTGAATGTCTGTTTTCAGGCTCAATCGTAGTAATCAGATTGCTGCGTAGTTCTTCCCATGAAGATGTAACTGCATCATCCAGTCGTCAACCCACACCCTGGCACGTCCTTTGTAAGCGGCATTTTTTTATACGAACGTCGAAATCGTTCAATTTAAATTGGTCCACAGCCTTGTCTGTAAGCTGACACCATTCACGTACGCCAACGTTGGTATCAGGATCATTATGATGGAAGTTAGACACCCTTAATTCTGATTTTAGATTCTGCTGACGGTGCACATACCCGTTCAGACATTTTCTGCATCATTTCCATCATTTGCATGAAGAATTGTGGTGCCTACCACAACCCGCCGAAGGATCACGAACCGGGGCGTGAATCATCTCGTATTGGATACCCAACGAAGTGGTGGGTACCAGAATTGGTTCCATTTGTTGAGTAGGAACAGTTCCAGGTTGGTCAGCTGGTGATCGAGCTGATGAGGAGGTGGTTTGGATTGGATTCTAATCCAATCCCACTTCTGATGACGGGGAACGGGCCCCCTTGTTATTTTTTAAAAACAGTGACGTCAGCAATGCTGACGTCACTATTCCATAATCATCATGGTGCTGGTGGTGGTTACTCATATCGGAAATGAAATACTTGTTTTCAGTATCAACTTATATTCTCGCTGGTGGATAGCACACAAATGGCACACAGTAAATATTTGTCAACAACAAAGAATGACTCACGATATTACGGAGCTCCGCACCGTCCGACGGCTCGACTTAGAATGACTTGTGAACGGTCTGGCGTTCGTATTTATACCCTTCGGTTAGAGTCGTTACAAATCTATCGACTCATGTTTTCTTTATGGTTCGTTTTTAAATTCTTGATTTAATTTTACAAATCATAAAATGAATTTAGAAGTACAAATTAATTAGTTTAATAATTTCTAGTAATCAACTAATAAAGTTAATTAAATAATCGTTTGAGTGACTTTTACCAACTTCAAATAAGCAATCACACAGTATTTGAACTTAGAATAATCAAACTGACGCTCGATTACGCCTTTCCGCCGGCATTCATATTGATTTATTCGACGCTTGATTAAGCCTTCGCGCCGATATACCATTAATTTATTCTTGGCAGTAATATATAAAACACCCTATCAGTTAACATATATATTCACATTTACATACACAATAATAAAAACATAGTAATATTAAACCAGTATACTTATCTATAATTTGTTCAACCTCTAGCACAGAGAGACGTCTGTTCTCCACGACTGACAGCCAACAAGTGTCCTTGCTCAGGCGAAACAACGTCTTTTATACAGAAATCCCTACTACTCAGTTATTCTTTATTCTTTATTGTACACCAAAGTAATCAAAATACAGTGAAGAAAAGTTCATGTACAAAGGCGAGCTTAACTCAAAGTTGAGTTTTCTCCCAGCAAACCTTTGAGTGATAGAGAGAGATCACAATAGAGGGTAGGATCCAGTGCACATTAAAATAATACATATTTTATTTTATATTAATATACCTACATGCATAAACCTAAAAATACACATACATATATATGAATATTATGTCAAAGTCGAAAGGAAATGATCTTTAACTTTCCTCTTGAAGACATCAAGGGAAGGGCTGTCGCGTAGGGAGTGTGGGAGCGAGTTCCAGAGACGCACAGCAGCAACAGAAAAGGAGCCATCATAGCGGCTGGAAGTGTGACGCGGAGTACGAAGGAGAAGAGAAGTGGCAGTGCGACATGGTTTACCCCTCGGGACGAGGTACTCAAAGCATTCACGAAGGTATTGAGGAGAATTAGGATTGTGAAGGATAGTATAGAGTAGGGATAGGATATGTGTATCTCGCCGACGCCGAATTGGCAGCCACTTCAATTTGGTCCGAAATTCCGACACATGGTCGTATTTCCGGAGCCCAAAGATAAAGCGTATACACAAGTTCTGCAGTCGTTCGAGTTTATTTAGGAGTACCTCTGTTGCATCTAGAAAACAGACATCTGCATAGTCTATAAGTGGTAGAAGAAGAGATTGAGCAAGACTGGCCTTAGTGTGAAATGGTAAGAATTTTTGGAGACGTTTAAGAGACTGAAAGGAGTAGAATACCCTCTTACTAATATCAGCGATATGAACCTCCCAAGAGAGTTTACTATCAATGTGGACGCCCAGGTTTTTAGCGCTTTTAGAGTATAAAATGGGCACTGAGTCATACACTACTGGCGGCAGAGACCGGTGATCTAATAGGCTGAGCATGTATCTGCCACCAATAATGAGCGCTTGAGATTTAGTCGGATTCAGCAAGAGTCCAAAAGACTTTGCCCATCTGTTGATATTATCAAGATCATCATTGATGGCAGCCACAGCCCCAGCCAGTTCGTCCACTTTAAAATGTCGATAAAGCTGCAAGTCGTCTGCGTAGAGATGATAGTTAGAAGTTAGGACCTTTGTGATAGCGTTTATAAAAACTGAGAAGAGAAGAGGAGAGAGGACGCCACCCTGTGGTACACCCGCAGCCAAATCACACCATTCAGAGGAATCCTCGTCAGATCGTACAGACTGCGAGCGGCCCCGAAGATAGGATTTAAACCACTCAATTACTGGTGCGGAGACATTGAGAGAGGAAAGGATTCCCAAGAGAACGTCAAAGTCAACTGAGTTAAAAGCACTGCTGAAGTCCAGTAGAACCAATACTGTTAGACATTTGTTCTCCATAGCCAGCCTAATGTCGTCAGTTATTTTGACAAGAGTTGTCACTGTGCTATGGCCAGGTCTGAAGCCAGATTGGTAAGGACTCAACAGGCTATTAGAGGACAGATAATAAGACAGTTGCCTTTGTACAATACTCTCGAGGACTTTGGAGAGGACTGGGAGGATGGATATTGGACGGAACTGTGATGGTGAGGAGGGATTTGACACTTTAGGAAACGGAAGGACGTTAGCTCTCTTCCAGGCTGAAGGAAAGGAGTTAGTGAAGAGAGAAAAATTTACTATGTGAGTTACTACAGAAACTATTTCACTCAAAATAGGTAGGAACATTTGTAATTGGAGGCCATCGTCACCTACTGCCTTAGTGGAAATGGATTGGATACATTTCTTAATGTCTTGTTCAGTAATTGGTTGGAAAGAGAAAGAAGTATTTGCAGGCAAAGGAAGAATAGAAAGATCGTGGAGAGTGGTAGACTTAACATGGTTATCGAGTATTATTGGTGACTTAGAAAAGTGCGCATTAAGTGCATTGAGGTCCATTTTATCAGGAAAACTCTTGCTAGTTGATTTGCCAATACCAAGAGATTTTAAGAATTGCCATACTTGTGTTGGATTGAAGTTTTCAATGGAGTTGTGAATGTGGCGCCTTTTCGCATTTCTACACAAACGACCGCAGCGATTACGCAACTTCTTGTAAAGATTCCAGATATCCTCAGTTGGCCGCTTCCTGTACAAACGTTTGGCTTTGTCACGCTTTGCCATCTGTTTTTTTATTTCTGGGGTTAGCCATGGCGCAGGAAGGTGCTTCACTCTCACCTTTTTAAGGGGAGCGTGTGCGTCGTTCAACTCCAACATAGTCCTGCTGAAGACTGAGACCATAGTATCTATATCCTCACAGTTGAACACAGAAGACCAGTCAATGCCACCAGCGTCTGCTCTTAAACGCTCCAAATCAATGTTTTTAAAACTGCGAAGAAAGAGAAATTTAGCCTTGCGTTTAGGAGGTCGAATCTTATAAGAAAGATATATCAGGTCATGGTAGGAAAAGGGAGCAGGGAGCTGTCCATGTGTTGCTACTTTGTTAGGGTCAGTAACTAGAATGAGATCTAAGAGAGAAGGAGTGCAGTGAGGAGCCCTGTGCGTAGCATTGAGTGGAAGTACGTGCATATTGACAGAAGAGACAAGTGATTGGAGTGTACGGCTGCGCGAGTCTCCCTTTAGCAGACATGTGTTGAAGTCTCCGAGAATAAGCGTGTGCTCATATAGTGGGGAAAGATTTTCTAATTTAGTCTCGAAGGAGGAAAAGTAGTCAATTTGACAAGAGGGACTATAATAGACGCCCAAAAGTAATTTTGTGTGCTGAAAGTCTATTTCAACAAATAAATGCTCCGCAAACTTTGAATAGAGACTCGGAGATTGGTCAACAATCTTGTACGATGTATCGCCACGGAGATATATGGCAACCCCTCCACAACCCTTGCCCGTTCTGTCATTACGCACGACTTTGTATCCAGGCAGAGAATACTGCGTGGAAGGGAGTGCAGGCTTAAGAAAAGTTTCGGATACAAGGACAGCGTGAACTAGATCTGAGTCAAAGGAAGATAGCAGATCAGAGTAGTGAGCAGGAATGCTTTGAGCATTTATGTGAGCAACGTTAAAGAATTTACGACAATTTGAGAAAGTAGAAGAAAGGTGTTCTCGAAGAGTCAGAGAAATGTCATCGCTAAAAGCACTGGCAAAGCTCTGATCTGATGCACAAGAGGATGAACACGAGAAGAAACTGTCATCGACGATATCATTTGACATAAAAATATATTATATATATAAATAATTATAAGTAATCTAAAAATTTAACCAATCTAATTAAAAAAAATTCTTGACTCTAACCTCGATGCACTCGCCGGTTACTTATTGAGAAAAAAAAAAAAAGATAAAAAGCCAATATGCCAAAGTGAATGTATCATGCTAGTGTGTTTCCGAACGAAACTTAAAGTGACATTAGTGATAAAAAAAAAAACATGACATTGACATACAAATCAAAAAACGAAATAAAAAATCGAGTGACCGACGACACACAAATGAAAAATAATACTAAATGTACTTATAGAAAAGTGCGAAAATAGTACCATCATTTGGCTGGCTTGCGAGTTCTCTTCTCGGGCACTTGCTTCGATGTTACGGCTGAGGACTCGGCAACGGGGAACTTAGCTACCAGTTCTCGATATTCTAAGGCAGATTCGATCTTCCGTCGCGTGCTATCGGAGACCTGGATGACGATCTTCCCCTCTGCAGTTACAAACGGATGGACTATTTTAAATGAAGATTTATTTTAATAACGGCTATTAAAATCATAGTTTAGCTTAAAAATACATGATATTGCTTATAATGACAAATTTATTTTATATTGACAATAATTGAGTATGTTTACAATATAAATAAATTCATAAAATAACGGTTTACGAACAAACTTTAAATATAGAATCAGATTAACACAAATCGAAGAAACACATATAACAAACAAATAATAATTGAGTATGTCCGGAATCAATAGACCACTAAATAATAATATTCTAACACGTGCACATCGGCAACAGCTGACCTCTCACACAATTCCCATCAGAGCCACGACCTACTGTCCCTTTCACAATTAAATCTCCGGTGTTCCTGGCAGGAGCAGTGGAGCGAGTCCAGCAAGAAGAAAGGCAGTTTTTTTTATGCTGTCCAACCATCTATTAAACCAAAACCATGGTTCTTCGGTTTCAGAAAGGTCTCCAAAACCGTTGTGACTGTTCTCTGCAGAATCCGTATAGGTTTTTGCTGTACACCTGTTTTTCTTCAGAAAATCCGCATACGTGACTCCTCCCTCTGTGAGTGCGGTCTGGAAGAGGGCACTTTAGACCATATATTTTTTGAATGTTCAAACAATGTCCCTTCTCTAGATTTATATAGCCGTCTCCCTAAATTTAAGATCCCTCTCCCAATAAATTTCCCCTCTCTTTTAACATCTCCTGACCTGCTTGTGGCGCTGATGACTTTCATCCGTCACAACAACATAAAATTATAGCCGTACTTATCTCGAAATCATTGTCTGTGTGGCATGCAACAATTTTAAATGTTTTAACAATTTATATTTATTTACGTAATTTTATTATTTGTTTGTTTCAGTCCCGTACTAACCCAACAAGTAATCAACTGTATTGTTTGAAGAATTTAATTAGTTTCTGCAGGAATCTTCGCTCCCTCTATTCATTAGTAAAACAATGCACACTTGCTTCTCCAATCTACTTTGGACATTGGCAGAATAGTCGACATCGGCTTTGTTTGCCATATATAAAAATAGAATAGAATCCTCCTTATTTCTGAAGCCGTAATATTATCGTGCAATATGTACAGTAAGTGCTGTGTTGTTACCTGTGCTTATAAACGAAAAGGGTCTTCATGTTTCCAAAAAGTGAGGACTCAAAAAATAGGTAGTAAAGTGAAATGAAGTGAACTGTGAAAGTCTGCGAAGCCATGAGGTTCCAAAAACTTTTCATTACTTATATAAAACAAAATGTATAAATAAAAACTAACGAAATTAATAAGAAAAGTTTTTTCTTCTCTGACCTTCCTTTTCTAACTTTTTCATAAAACATACGAGTATATTGGAATAATTGCATTAACATTGCAATATACTCATAAAGTAAAACTAAAATTACCAATACCTAGCAAGAAAACCCTTTTAGGCTGAAGCCGTACCACGCCTTTGCCTAAAGTTCTGTACCGGGTGCAATGCCATATTAAAAAAGAAACTTATTCATGATATGTGAATCGCCTAAGCGAGTCGATTTCTCTCTATGAGAGTGCCCTGTCTGAACCTATTTGGTCTGTGATTGAATGTAAATATACTTCTCATCAGACAAATCGAAACACCTTGCAAGTTTATGTTTTGTAAGGATTATCGGAAAAATGTGTATATGTATTTAGGAATATTATTATGTCAAATGTCGTTTAATAGTGAATGTTATGAGGTTTTCAAATCCTAATTTTAATGTTCTAAATTCAATTTTCATAGGTTTCGATTTTTATCTTGTATGGAGTATGAAGGAAATTTATAAAACAACACACGTAAATGAAAAAAAATGCTAAGAAATGTTTATTTAATAACTTGTATTCCCTTTCCGAGCACTTATTACTGCTTCCATATGGTTCTTCATCGATCGGATGAGAGTCACAATCAAATGTTGTGGCATTTCATTTCTCTTGGATTGCATTTTGCAGCTGGCTAAGTGTTTCTGGGGCAGAATCTCTTGTACGAATTCGGCTCTTTAATTAATTCCATAGATGTTCAATCGGATTCATGTCCGGGCTTCTTGCTGGCCATTCCATAATGGAGATACCGACTTCGATAACATAATCTCGTACGACGCTCGCGGTGTGAGTCCTAGCATTGTTATGCATGAATATGAAACCATTGCCTATAAAATGTGCATAGGGCATCACGTGAACGGCACAAGACATTGTTCGATGTACCGATGACTGTTTAGTGCAGGCAGACGTGGCGTGGCCCAGACACAAAGACAAGCTCTGTCTTACCGTAAGCGCTGATTCCTCCCCAAACCGTCCACGAACCGCCACCATAGCTGACCTTTTCTTTAATGCAGCAAAGTGCAAAGCGTTCTCCATCTCTTCTGTAAACCTTGTTCCTTCCGTCGTATACAGCATAATTTTGGGATCCCTTCTTTTCGCATAATGTTCTTTGTCCTAATATACTTCGGCATAACGATTTTGGCACAATTTGTTTTGGCATAATAATACTTCGGCATAATTTTTTTAGGCATACATTTTATGTTGGCATAATCATCTTAAAGACTAATTTGTTTTGGCATAAATTTGATTCGCATAACGTTAGTAGGCATAATGACTATTAGCATAACGTTAGTAGGCCTAATTACTATTAGCATAACGTTAGTAGGCCTAATGACTTTAATATCGACTGAATTTAATATGCTGTGCAACAAAAGTTAGTGACAGAACCGAATTGCTGCAAAACCGACTCCACGTAGTCTTGTTTGTCCTACCCCTTTTTTTTTTTTTTTTTTTTCGAGCATGGGAAATCATCAAATGACCCCTCCCGCTCTGGGTGGAGCGGCAGGGAGTGTCAGACTTTTACTGACTAAAACCCACCCTTTAGTCCTCCTAGTGCCTTTCTTCCCAGGGCCGCGGTAACTCTTTCGAACAAATCCGCAACCCTGGTAGGCTCTGGCCTTAACGGGCCCCGACCTATGCTGACGACTGCTGGCTTGGCGCGCGTAGAACACAGCGCGCCGTCAACCCGGGCCTGTTCTGATCGGACGGCGAGCTACCCATTGCTCGCCGTCCACAGGCATCAGTCACTGCGCCATGCTCAGGAGCATCAGTTCCTGGGCGGCGCAGTGGCTCACGTTCAACAGGAGGGGTGAAATGGGGCCATTACTGGCATTCCATTTCAGCCCCCTCCGGAGCCCGTTGTAGGGGCTCTACTGCGGCTGTTGCAGTAGCAGCAGCCGCAGTGGAACCGGCTTTGGCGGCGGAGGAAGCGGCGGCGGTGGCGGCGGTCGCGGCAGAGACGGCGGTGGCGGAGGGCTTTCTCCGATTTCCGGCTTTGGCGGGTGGGGCGCAGGCCCTACCCCCAGCCCAGTGGTCGGCCGGCTTGCCAGCTGCCGCACAGACTGCGCAGTGCGGCGCGGCGTCGCAGGAGCCGGCCCTGTGACCGGGCTGACCGCAGCGGAAACATAGACCGCTGCGGTCCACCTCCGAGGTGCATTGAGCTCCTACATGGTGGCCCACCTGGCACCGGAAGCACCTCAGAGGTCGGGGTTCCAGCAGTTTGACCTGCGCGGAAACCCAACCCACCAAAAACCTACGGCCCTCCGAGATGGTCTTTGCCGCCGACACGGGACAGCTCACCACAATAGTGCGCATGCCCGTGTTGTCAGGACGTAGGGTGCCCGCCTTCACCTCCTCTGCTGAGCACCCCCCCGTCCTAACGACGGCGGCCACCACCTCCGCCTCCGTGACGGAGTCGTCCAGGCCCAAGATGCGCATGTCGATGCGCTTGGTGGGCCTGGACACTCGGGCATCGTTCGCGCTTAGGGACGCCCTAAGCCTTTCGGCTAGAGCGTCCGCGGTTGGGCCGCTGGCTGCCCCGGGGATCTCCAGCATCCGGGCCCCAGTCATGGTGACCCGGAGTCGAAGGCCCCCCACGATGCCCAGCTCACCAAGGTTCACTGCCTCCTTCGCCTTGGTGAGCACGTCCGCGTACGTCACGCCCCTCTTCGCCGCGTCCGGCTGCAGCGTCAGAACTACAGCCGCGGTTTTCGGGGGGCGCAGCGCAGCCGCGACGCTTCGCGCCTTCTGCCGCCGCTTCCTCTCCCGCCTCTTGGCCGCCCTGGCTGCTTTTCCCGCCTTCCTCTTCTGCCCGGCCACTTGCCATTCGGCTTGAGCCGGGGGAGGAGCTGAAGGCAAGGAAGCCGGGGGGAGCCGCTGCTCAGACGGCGCAGGAGCCTTCGCCGTCCGCGCAGCAACCCCACCCTTCCTCTTCCTTCCCGGGGCCGGGTCCGGTTTTCCCGGCACCGGCTTTGCGGGTGCCGGCCCGGACCCTTTGTCCTGGCCGGACGACCCCGGTGTGGCAGCCACGGCGGCCGCATATGACGCCTTTTTCTGGCCTTGGGGGGCCTTCCCACTCGCCGCTAACGGGGGGCGCAGGACAATGCCCTCCAGGACGGAGAACCGCGCCTGGAAGGCTGCCATCTCCTGCCGCACATGGTCCAGCACCTGGCTCTCCTGCGGCACGGGCTGGCTGTCCTTCTTGCGCCCCCCTTGCGGCGCCCCCTGTGGGCCGGCTCCCCGGAGCCTGGCCAGGTCTGCGCGGAGCCCCTCGTTCTCCTTTCGGAGATGCTCCGTGGCGGCAGCCAAGCGGGCGACCTCCGCCCGCAGCTCAAACATCTCGTCCGGCGGAGGCCCACCTTTGGTAGCCTCCGCTGCCGCCAGAATGGAGGCCATCGCCTCGCTTATGGCCTTGTTCTTAGAGGACAACTTCCTCTTCAAGGCCACATCGCGAAGCGCGGCCTCCACCACCTCCGCAAACCCGGCCCTCCGAACCCGCTCCTGTCCGGAGTCATCCGGCCCACCGCCGGAGGACTCCGAACCAGGAGCCCTGCGACCGCCCTCTACGGGGGGTCGTCCGTCAGCGACGAGCCCCTCGGCTCGCTGACCAGCCACCTTGGAGGCGGGCAATCTCCCCTTGCCTCCCTCTCGGCCCTTGCCCCGCCTGTTGGTGGGGATCTTGCGAGCCGAGGAAACCTCCTCGCTGCCGGACGACCCCCGGTCTTCCTTTGTTCTGGGCCGCTTGCGGAAGGACCTGGAGTCCTCCGCAGCAGCCCCCGCCCCCTCGGGTCCAGAGCTTGCCGAGCTAATGGTCACCAGGTCGTCGGAGTCCAACTCGGACTCCGACTCTGCACCCGCGTGACGCTCAGGCAAGCCCTCCCTCCAAACTAGCGCGCCTCTACCCGCGCTCCGCCCGACCGACACTTTGTCGGGCGAGCTAAAATTATAGCCGATCAGTTCCGCGAAGGATGTTCCGGATCGGGGGCCTCCTCGGCCTTTGTTGCCATCGGCAATCGGAGTGTGGACAGCCTTGTTGCCCCCCCCAGAATACGAGGGGCTTGACGCTCGAGGCGTGGCGGATTCCCGGACTGCTGTGCAGTCCGGACCGCCCTGGGGTACATATTCTCTTTCAAGACTGTCCATGATTTCCTTTTTGAGGGTGCGGTCCCTATCTCCCCTCCTCTCCCCCTCTCTCTCTCAGTGCTTGCTCGCTGCCCTCACAGTCACGTCTGATGATCAGACGCGTACCAGAGAGCAGCGAGCAAGCCGATGAGACGCACACCGTCCGAGGACCCGAACACTGCTCAAGTCTCCGAACGGTGTGCCTCTCTTGTGTCTCTCTTGGTCTGGTCTCTCACTTGGTACCTTCCGGCATGAGTGGCTCTACCGGCAAAGCCCCCAAGATCACTGAGACACGCAAGCCCCACCACGACGGCAACGTGGAGACACGGTTGGTGGGGTTGTCCTACCCCTAGAATGTAATTTAAAATCGCGTAGCACGCGTGGGGCCGCCGGAGGCCCGCAGCGCCGGAGCCGTGACAGAAACCCTGCCTGCTGCATGTTGCATGCTCGCTTGAATGCTGCATGCTTGCTTGCATGCTGCATGCTTGCTTGTATGCTACATGGTTGCTTGCATGCTTGCTTGCATGCTGTATGCTTGCTTGCTTCATGCTTCCTACAGCGAAAAAAAAACCCACAAAATTGTTCAATATGTTATATTATATTAATATGTGTTTGGGTTTTCTGTGTCAGGTACTCGTCGTGGATATAAAATGAGACCCAAGGCTGTTCGTGATGATGTGTAATTCAGTTTACTTGTTACAATTTGTGGTTTCCGTACGTAATATAAAAATATTGGTTTTCGTCGTCGTGTCACAAGGATCAAGATGAAGTAACCGCCGCGCGCGCGCTGGTGTCGCGTCGTTCGAGCCACCCTCCACCGTCCTGTTGTTGACGTCACGTCGGTTAGTGTGGTTGGCCGCTCATAGATGGCGCCGGTGACATCAACATGCCCCCGGCCTTGGGAGCACCAGGTTCCAATGAGGCTGAGCTGCTGCTGGTTCGATCGTCATCCCGATGCAGAAGTGGGCAGATTTTTGGGAATGATCGCCGTATAACGCCCGTCGCTGTTTTGATGGTGGCCACGCGTGAAATGCCATCTTTGCCGGTGAATACTTGCAGCACTCGTCCGAGGCGCCACTTCAGGGGCGGTAAGTTGTCATCTTTGATTACGACGAGAGTGTCAGGGGTAAGTGTGTCCTGGTTGAGCTGCCACTTCGTTCTCTTCTGGAGTTCTGATATACTCGGTTGACCAGCGATGCCAGAAGTTCTGTCTCATCTGTTCCACGCGATCGTATCGTGGTAGACGCTGTGTAGCTGTTGCGGTGAGGTCCCGGCTGGCTGGTGCAGTGAGCAGTCGGCCAATCAGGAAATGAGCAGGACTTAAAGGAAGCAGGTCGTTCGGGTCTGTGGACATTGGGTACATAGGTCGGGAGTTGAGGACAGCCTCAATTTGTGCCAATATCGTACTCAACTCCTCGTATATAAAATGTGCATTGCCTACAATGCGACATAAATGAAACTTGCAGGACTTGACCCCTGCCTCCCACAAACCACCAAAATGAGGCGAGTACGGAGGAATAAATGTGAATTCTATAGCATTTTCAGTTGTGAAATCTATAATGTCGGATTGTGACGTATTTAAAAATTTTGAAATTTCTTTTAAGGCTCCTACAAATGTCGTTCCATTGTCGGAGAAAATCTGCATTGGTTTGCCGCGTCGAGAAATGAAACGTTTCAACGCCAGCAAGTATGCTTTAGTAGTAAGACTTGTGACCAATTCTAAATGTATTGCGCGCGTAGTAAAACATACAAAAAGACAGATGTAACATTTCGTTAGCTTTGCTCCCCTTCCTTCGCGGTTCAACATGAACAACGGCCCAGCGTAGTCCACGCCGCAACGAATGAATGGGTACCCTGGCTCTAATCGTTCAGTAGGTAAGTTACCCATCTGTATGTTTAATGGTTTAGCTCGCATACGCTTACACTTCATACAGGTGTGAACCACTTGCTTAGCCAAGTTACGCCCTCGAGTTGGCCACCAAGTATCTCGAACTGTGGCCAGTAATAACTGAGCCCCTGCGTGTAACAATTCTTTATGCTGATGCTCAAATATAAGTCGAGTTAATGTGTGTTTACCGCACAACAATAAAGGGTGTTTTTTATCATAAGAAAACGTGTCTGAGTATGATAATCTGCCACCTACTCTGATTAAATCGTGTTCATCTAGGAATACGTTTAAACTAGAAATACTACGCGGGCTCTTTCCTTGACGATTATGTTTTAAAGTTTCATAAACATCCAAGAACGATTGTTGTTGTGCAATTCGAGTTAATATTCTAATAGCATTATTAAGTTCATCTATGAATAGGCAACCTGTAAGACGTTGTGTTTTTTGTTTTATACGGCTGTTATTGACAAAACGCATTATATACGCCACTACGCGACGCAAGCGTTTTAAACATGAGTACCTATCGAATAGAAAAGAATTTGAATTTACTTGAACAAGTAATGACGTTTTAATGGATTTTAATTCAGGTAATTCATTGTGATTAACATTACTAGAATGAATATCATGTTCCCATTGTGTGTTAGGATTAGGAATGTGTAAAAATGATGGCCCGTGCCACCACATTTCATATGTTTTAAGTGTATCTAGATGCACACCGCGCGATAACAAATCTGCTGGATTGTGTTTACCGGCTACGTGAAGCCAAAGCTTATCACCTGTGAGTTCATTAATTTGTACAACACGGTTCTGCACAAATGTTTTCAATATGTTAGGCGACATTTTAAGCCATCCTAAGACTATTGTTGAGTCTGACCAGAAGTATACGTTATTAAAAGTTAATCTTAATGAGTTTGTTATTTTTGTAAACAACTTTGCAGCTACTACCGCGCCACATAGTTCTAAGCGCGGCACGCTTACTGGTTTGACCGGTGCGACCTTACTTTTCGCACACAACAACTTCACTGTTATCAGCTGCGCATCTGTATAGCTGCGTATATATGCGCAAGCGCCGTATGCGTCTTGCGAGGCGTCACAAAAAATATGTAACTCAATAATCCGTGTGTTTTCTCCAATGACATAACGTGGAATGCGTATGTTTTTTAAAATGGACAATTTATTAATAAAATAAAGTTTTGGAACTACGTCATCCCATCCTATCTTACATAACCACATCTTTTGTAATATGATTTTAGCTATAATTATGGTTGGTGTAAGTAACCCTAACGGGTCATAAATCTGTGCGATAACTGAGAGAATATTGCGTTTAGTAGCGTGAGTTATGTCATGATCACATTTTGTACTGAAATACAATTCATCAGATGAATGATACCATCCCATGCCTAGTGTTTTGGTATGACAGTTGTCACCTAGTGCAAATTCCTTAGACGCGGACAATGATTCGGTTTGTGGGATTGATGAATTAAATACCCACTTTCTAAGGGAAAAACAAGCTGATTCCAATACTTCAGAAACATCTTTGCATATTTCTAATAACCTTTGTTGATCCTGATGTCCCGTTATTAGATCATCAACGTAGAAGTCGTCATTAATTACCTGTGCGATGACGTCATCCTTACATTCTAACGCAAGTTGTTTTAAACATCTAATACTGAGATAAGGTGCGGACGCCGTCCCGTAAGTGACGGTATTAAGTTGAAAAACACCGAGCGGCTCAGATGGATCTTCCCTCCAAAGTATTAGTTGTAGATTTCTCTGATCAGGCTGAACTAATATTTGCCTATACATTTTTTCAATGTCGGCACATGCAACATATTTAAATTGCCTAAAACGGAGTAAAATTGAAAACAAATCATTTTGTAACGTAGGCCCAATGTGTTGTATGTCGTTTAATGATTTGCCCGATGTGGACTTTGCACTAGCGTCAAAGACAACTCTAAGTTTGGTTGTTGAACTGTGTTCCCTATAAACACCATGATGTGGTAAAAAATAGCAAGGTGAAGAGTATTCAGTTATGCGACTCATGTGACTTAGATGTAAATATTCACGCATAAAATCTTGATACATTTGTCTATAGCTAGGTGCGCTCTTAATTAGTTTGCGTTCGAGTGCAAGAAACCTGTTTTTTGCCATAGAAAATGTGTCATGTAACTCATCAGCTGATTGACTGAGTGGAATGCGCACAGAGAAACGGCCCTTATCGTCGCGTAAAGTCGTATCTCTGAATAAATTTTCGCATGCACTTTCATCTTTAGTGAGAGTGTTGTGAGTTAAAGGTATTTCTTCCAGTTCCCAAAATCGTTTGAGTTCTGAATGTAAAGTTTGCGTGAAATTACAAAGAGTTAGGTTAACGCGTGAAACCTTTTTATTATATACTGTTCCCGATATGACCCAACCAAGTTGTGTGTTTTGTAGATATGGACCATTCGGCAACCGTATCAGACCATCACTAAGAAGGTCCCAGAACCTATCTGCACCTAACAATAAATTAATGTCACTAGACAGATGGAATTCGGGATCGGCAAGTTGAACATTGCCTGGTATTTCTATGTTATGATTATCAGCTAGTGAAGGTAATTGTGCCGTTATACGAGGCAAAACTAAACAATTAAAGCGCGTGTTATACGTGTTCGTTTTGGATCGCATGTGGATACGACATGATTGCGTGGATTGAGAGATAGTGTTACCTACCCCTATAACTTGAACAGTGGACTGTATCAATGGAAGGTTAAGTGTTTTACAAAGCGATTCGGATATGAAGCAATGTTGGCTGCCGTTATCGAGGAGAGCTCGCGTTGTGTGATACTTATTATCCGAGTCCGCTATTTCCACTAATGCGGTCGACAATAATACTGGATTTAGAAAGTGCGCCTTGATATTATTATCTTCCTGGTAAATTGTGTGTGATTTGTTAGAAGTGGTAAGCGGCATTTGCGTGTGTGAAGCATTCACATCACATGATTCAGACTGTGGCACTATTTGCGTGATTTCAGCAACAGCTGATGATGTACGAGTGTCTACAACATTATCGATGTGAATTAGTGTGTTATGTTTTTTGTTACAATGCCTACACGGCCCATACCAACACTCGTTAATAGCGTGATCTGACCGTAAACAATTACGACATAACTTTTTCTCCTCAATGAAGTTTAGCTTATCTTTAAGAGATAGATTAAGAAAATCTTCACAGGAATACACTGGGTGGTTGGAACCGCACTGAGCGCATTTGTAACGGGGATTAGATGTTTTTTTGTTATTGTTATCTTTGCGTGTTATAACATGGCTGTGTGATTTTGTGACCGACTGTTTCTTTGTGTGTGTGTCTGAGGATTGTTTGCTTTGAGGCTTAATCGATTCCAAAAAATCAGCACGATCCGTGAGGAATTTTATTAATTCGGACAGCTTTAATTTCCCTACTTTCGGGAGGGTACTTTTGTGACTTTCCCACTCGCGATCGGTTGAAGAATCTAACTTTGAAGTTACTATGTGGATAATTAAGGTATCCCAGGTATCTGTAGGTTCTTCTAAGGTTTTTAACGCCCGAATATTTCTCAAAACTGTATCTATTAACCTACGAATTTGAGCAGCTGATTCTTTATTCATTGATTGAGCATAGAATAAAGCTTTGGCGTGATTACTAACTAGCAAATTGTCATTATTAAATCTATTCTCTAAGAGACTCCAAGCAACTAAGTAATTGTCGGAGGAAAACTCCAGCGCCTTAACTACTTGTAGTGCGTCACCTGTAAGAACTGACCGTAAGTAGTGGAACTTCTGAACATTATCTAGATTGTCACTGTTGTGTATCATTGATAAGTAAGTGTCGCGAAACTCGAGCCATTGGTCATATGAACCGTCGAATTTCGGCAATGAAATTGTGGGTATCTTCATATAATTAGGATTTCGACTTTGACCTCCGGAATTTTGAGTGGTATTATCCTTTAAAATACATTTAGTCTTGCCCACAATGGCATAATACTGATTTTGAAACGTTTCTCTCTCTAGCAATTCCCCGTCTAGATCACTATCTGAGACATAGGAGTCTAGTTCATCTTGAATTAAAGCAAATTGATCAATTAATGGTTTAAAATGTTGAAACCGTTCGTCTAACTCCGCTTTCTGAGCGCCCGTTACTTGCGAATCATCTAATGACAGAGCATATTTTGAAAACAAAGTTAATTTTCTTTTAACGATTCCCCTTTTTTTTACTAAGTTGCGAATTATATCTTCACTGCTTTCGATTTCTACTACAGAATGTCTTTTATTGCTGATCATATTGGTGGTTTGCAAAAGAGAAGGATCAAGTACTAACAGTATACAGGCGTGCGCGCGTTTGCGATGTAGGTAGGTGGACGCACAATTTGCACCGTAAAACACTGGAATTTTGTGAAAAAGAACGATATTAGCACAAACTGAACTGAGCCTGTAGGGTTTGGGAAGTTAAATGGGTGGATTGGCCTGACCGTTGCTCCAGAAGGTTGTCCCAGAAGGTGCTGCTCCGGATGAACGTTCGGCTCGAAGGTCCAAATATGTTTGGGTTTTCTGTGTCAGGTACTCGTCGTGGATATAAAATGAGACCCAAGGCTGTTCGTGATGATGTGTAATTCAGTTTACTTGTTACAATTTGTGGTTTCCGTACGTAATATAAAAATATTGGTTTTCGTCGTCGCGTCACAAGGATCAAGATGAAGTAACCGCCGCGCGCGCGCTGGTGTCGCGTCGTTCGAGCCACCCTCCACCGTCCTGTTGTTGACGTCACGTCGGTTAGTGTGGTTGGCCGCTCATAGATGGCGCCGGTGACATCAACAATATGTTACATATTATATTACCTGTTTCAGGAGATATGGCTTTTTTCCAATCTTCGAAATAAATTGTTGTACCTATAAAAATATGTTTTAATATCATTATGCGTAAATAAATTTGTGCTTTAGGATGTTATGCTTAAAAAGTTATGCTTTAGAACTTTATGCTTAATAAATTTATGCTTTAGAATATTATGCTTAATCATTATTATGGTTAGAGAAATTATGCTTAAAAAATTATGCGTAAGCTGTTATGCGTAATTACATTATGCGAAAATATAATTATGCCAAACAAAATTATGCTAAGTTATATTAGGTCTTAAAATTTTATGCAAATGGATAGGGAACCCATAATTTTACACTCATCAGAAAGGAAGACTTTGTTCCACTGGAGGTATGACCAAGTTAGGTGCTCACGTGCAAAGTTAATTTCGGCCCATTTGCTGACTTGTGCGGTACCAGTCCACGTTCCGTCAACCTTCTTCTAGTAGATTCACTTAGAGCCACCCTACTTACAATATGAAGCTGCTGCTGCAGTTAAAAAGCATTAAGGCGTCGATTTCGTAAACAAGTTGTTACAATAAATATCTATCATCTCGCTCAGAAGTGACTCGATTCCTGCCAGATCCTGAACGGCGCGTGAATAAACCAGTGTCCCTATAGCGTTTGTAGACTCTATGAACAGACGACAGGCTTAGATGCAATCTTTTAGCCACAACACGCTAAGTCCAGAATCCAGCAATGCCACCACTTGGGCGGCTTCTGCGGGCGAAGTATCCATATGTTTTAGGAAAAAAACTTTTTCAGACGTCCCAAAGTAACAGTAAACAAATAAAGAACAAAATGTTTTAAGATTAGCGCTAATTTTTATTTTTCAACGGTGAAAATGTACTCCAACTCTAAACACACATTTTTTTTCAAAACGTGAATGATTTCATTTATAGGGTAAACAAATGAAATTCTAATTTTTAATTTTCGCTTATCACTGTAATGGCCCAACTGCCAGCTATACAATCATGTGATTTTTTTCGTGGAATGAAAACTCTTTTGTGTTAAATTAGAACAAAAACCATAAAAACGGAAGTGCTTCGATTTTTCTGATGAGAAGTGTATTATAATATCACATAAAAGAAACCGACTTATAAAAAACACAACAAAGTTCAAAATAACTTGAACTTCAGAAGTCGGTGTTTTTGGTTGCTTCTTCGTTATTTAACACCGACTTCCGAAATTAAAGTTATTTTGAAGTTTGTTGTGTTTTTTGGAAGTCGGTTTCTTTTTTTGTGAAAAAGTTTTTTACTTTTCACTTTTTAGCCCACACCTAAGAACACTACTGAAAAGTCACAGGAAAGCAAAAATACGCAATTTCGTATACACATGGATTTTTTATTTTCCACATATTTTTTCCAGCTATTTGGATTTAAAAACCAAACTACTGTACCCATTTTGATAAAATTTCAATGGGACCATTAAGGAAGTATACCCTTTCCAATAAAAATAATTTTTTAAATCGGTTGGCAAGCGACGGAGTTATGGGCGAACAGACATAAAAAAAAAATACAAACATCTGAATTGAGAACCTACTCCTTTTTTAGAAGTCGGTTAAAAACGCAATGCGTTTAGAATTTACATCATGCAGTAGCGACCTACTGCGATTATGAAACCAAAAAGTTTCAATTGATATACCAAAGTTAGGGTAACGTTTAGTGAAACGTTACCCTAACTTTGGTATTGATCATCGGGACTATCTAGACAGATTGTGCACACAATTTAGTGGACCCCGTCTAGGTCCACAAAAATCTGTGTAGAGATTTCCTAAAGATACCACTTCTGACATTGTCCTGCATGCTACGTGCCATATGATCTGGCTATTTCAATATAATTGTAGTCTTTATTAAACCCATGGTTTGTCGGTATTTCAAAGTATTATAGCCGGCTAGGTAACACCGACTTCATAGTTATAATAGGACAAAAAACAACTCTCAAAATAAAAACTAGTTAATCATTTATGTTGAGATATAGTTTTATTATGGTTTTTACATACCTTTAACGTTATTCACTTTATTTTAGGTACATAGTTAACACAGATTAGATTTTAAACTTGAAGTCACTTTTGCTAACAATATCGGTACCTAGATACCAATAATTTATTTCCGATTTGTTCCTAGTTGACAAATCAATCCAGTTAAATATTGTTATTATCTGATTAAAATTCTTTTCATGCCAATCTAATAGTTTGTGATTTGTTACAAAGTCATCTTGCGAGTCTGAAAAGACATAATTACATCTAATTTTGTATTTGGTGTCTGAGGAAGAAAATATGGCGTGATCAGAGTGAAGCAATGGCAGCAGTAGAATACGGAATTTCGACGCACAAAATATCGATAAATGCTAATACGATGCTACAAAATTGCGATGCACGTTACTGCGAAAGACCGCCTCTGCGAAGTCACTACACTTCGATGCACGTTACCGCGGGTTGGTAAAGTTTTGTCTTGGTCATCTTGGGGGTTGAAATGTTGTTCCCACTCGCGACTTCATTTTTCAAAGCATTCAGGCATTCGTAAGTTGTATCAGAAAGTTATTTTAAAGAAATTGATGATTCACTCGTAATACATTTTTGATTAAAGAATCTTTTGAAAATACTAAATAATATATGAGGAGCTCGTGGCTAAATTATAACAGCCGCATAGGCCGCTTCAAGGTTAAGCAGCGCTTGCCGAGGTTGGTCTGTGGATGGGTGACCATCTTAACCTATCGAGACTCCTCCGTGCCTCGGAAAGCACGTTAAACCGTTGGTCCCGGCTGTCATTTGGAGATCTTTGGCAGTCGTTACGGATTGTCAGAAGCCAGAAAATCTGACACCAGTTTTGCCAAGAAATACCGTGTTACCCATTTAATGGGTTGTGGAGGTCTGGTAGGCAGCCGCTCCACGTAAAGTAGAAACTTTGGTATTTTTTTTTAAGTGTTTGTAAACACTTTGCCTTAATTGGGCATGGATTCCCCGTCTAAACACACTTTTGCATAGAAATTTTACAAGTCCATTAGCTAGCTAAATTATCTAAGTTCATTTCCACTTAATTTACTTGTGAATCACTAACTTTTTTAATGTTTTTAGAGTCCTCACAGTTTGTCCAATGATTTGCATTTTCGTCACAACACTTCACAATTTTTCACTCAATCGTCATTTATCGCCGCCAGGGGGCGCCATTATCGCAATGTCCAAAACTCACGGTGCATCAGTCACGCGGCTGCATTCAAAACATCCAACTCGAATGACCATGAATAAAAAGCCAAATATTTACTTGACGAAGACAATATTTATTTTAATGTACACGAGGAGGTCATGGAATCGCGGAGAATTTAGAAAGAAACCTTTAATAGGGCATGGGCAAACTGTGGGTGTTTGAAACAAAAACGCAGTCAATTTGGCATTACGGGTGTATATTGTTGTAGGATTGTAAATCATTTCATCCCCAAGTGTTTTCAGTTTTTCAGGAAAATTTGTGGGAAAATAATTCCTCTTGCCCATTTAGATCATCACATTTAAGTGATATGTTTGAAATTATTTCCCTACATATGGAAAATATATTTCAATACATCCAGTAGTAGGGGCAAGAAAGTAACATAATGTGATTATAATATTATAAAATAAAATAATAATAAATAGTAAAATTGTTTATTTATAAAATAGGGTACATTTACAATAAATATCTCACAAATTTTAATGAACACGGTTGCTTACTTGCCTGAACTAGGTTTAACCTGTGTTTCAGGCTAGATTGAGCTTATAATATATGAACTTAAAATTATAAATTAACAATTTTATTGCTTATACTTAAGCGCGTGTACGCCGTATGTCATTTCATTCAAACTTTCAAGTCCTTATTCTTCAAAATGAATGAACCGATTTTAACGAAACTTGGTATGCATACGCTAGATATCCAGGTCTAAATAGTTATCAGGAAACATTTTCGCAAAAGAGTTCAGGGGGAAAGATATAGTGATTTTTCACTTTCCATAGAAAATTTAAAATCGCTCTCTCTCTCCCTCTGAAATCTTTTTCAAAAATGTTTTCTGATAACTATTTAGACCTGGATATCTAGCGTTTACATACCAAGTTTTGTTAAAATCGGTTCATTAATTTTGAAGACTAAGGATTTGAAAGTTTGTATCAAAAGCCGTACCGCGTAAACGCTCTTAATACCTACTCGTAAAATTAATGAACACGTCATGTTTTATTTACAGACAAAAATTATTTTAACTGCACATTTTTATTGCAGCATTAAGTTTACAGAATGCCGCCAGTTACACTATTTTGTCGAAATATTCCATGAATATTTTGCAGATCTTTTGTCTCTCCGTAAGAGATGCTTGGTTAATATTGCACAATTGTCTTTTTACAGCTATAATAATTTAACTTATAGATACTTAGTTTTCTATTTAACCTACTGTACAGAAATGGACCTAAAAATGTTAAAAAATCTTTTTACAAAAACATATTTTGAGAACGCATTTGAATCGCATACAATATCATTCCGTCGCTTATTAGTATTTTCGGTGTTGTACGAAAGCATGGTGTGCTGTTTTAATACCAAGTGCATAATGACAAGCTGGCGAACAGTCACTGCGTTACAGGATTTGTATAGCAGAACTGTGAGATGGAGAAAGGGATGGAAATTGGCTACTTTTAAAATGGCTCTCTGAGCTCTTTCAAGAGGGAATAAGTGAGTTTTGAGTGGCCCACCCCATGAAGTGATACAGTACTGGATTAAACGTACACGTACGTAAAGTACTGGGCTAAATAAACTTGTTTGATTAATTTTGAATCCGCAATAGCTCGCAGTTTTTAAAAAACATAGATTAATTTGCGCACTCTTTTAACCAAACTATCAATATGTGGTCTAAAAGAGAGTGTTTCGTTTACTGTTACTCCGAGATATTTTATGTTGCATGTTTGGGAGTTAATAGGACAATCATAAGTACTGATTGGGTGGAGTCCACATTTATGAGCAAATAGATGAGGATTAGTTATGTTAAATTGAGGCTTGCGCATGGAGAAGTGAATATATTTTGTCTTGTCAGCATTTAATGTTAGTAAATTACTTTGAAGCCAATTAGTCACAGTGTTGAATCCTAATTGAGCGTATGCGTACAATTCGTTACTGGTTTTAGCGGTAAATATTAAGGCCGTGTGGTCAGCATAAACAAATTTGCCTTGTTTAATGTTTAAATTGCACAAATCGTTAATATAAACCAGGAAAAGGGTTGGGCCCAGTATGCTTTCTTGAGGAACACCAAAACCAGTATTTTTTGCTCATCGCGCGTAATATTGTCTATTCTAACACATTGATATCTGTCGTTTAGGTAATCAGCAAAAAGTTTCAGGCGGCGTTCCCCTTATTTCCATGGCCTCTAATTTGTTCAAAAGCATAGAAACAGATACTATGTCAAAGGCCTTCGCCAGATCAAGGAAGACTTCCAGGGTCTGGTCCCCTTTGCCAAGTTCCTCTGAGACATAATCGGTCAGGTGGTGCACCGCAACGGCTGTGGATAATTTGGCTCTAAAACCAAATTGCGCTGGTGATAATAATTTTTTTTTTCTAAATAGTTAACTAGCCTTCTGTTTACATTTTTCTCTAGTATTTTAGATATTGAGAG
Organism: Melanchra persicariae; assembly: GCA_947386135.1. Classification (NCBI taxonomy): domain Eukaryota; kingdom Metazoa; phylum Arthropoda; class Insecta; order Lepidoptera; family Noctuidae; genus Melanchra; species Melanchra persicariae. The sequence continues at coordinate 35,001,613 of OX376643.1, forward strand.
GAGTAACGATATTGGCCTATTATTATTAACTAAGTCTTTGTTCCCGGATTAAAAAATAGGGATTACGACTGCTTTTTTAAGGCATCTAGGAAAAATGCCTACGGAAAAACAGATACGAAAGAAGTTGTTTACTACTGTTTCCTGCTTTATGTAATTCATTTTCATCGTAATTTCTTTTTAAGCTCTTTAAGACATTATTACAAAAATTCCGGTATCTGGTATAAGTGGTTTTATAATGATAATATCACCTGGGTTTCTCCTACATGTCTGATGAAGTTTATCTCTGTGTCTTATACACCGAATCAGGCCAGGAGTAATCCAAGGTTATTATAAAGTTTCTTGTTTGCGGTAATTTTATTACGTACTGTAAAGTAAAATTTGCATCAGCAGTATTGTAAACTGGGCTAAAGTCAAGTTTGCATACCTAGGCCTTGTGGAGTATGACAACAGTACTTCCCTACAGCGAATTGATAAGACATATTGCTTTGATCACCAGCTCAAGAACGATATTATGAATCCTATTTCAAAATTAAAATCAACTATTTTGAGTTTACATGCCGCCGGCAGTATTGTAAAAGAGACTGGTCCGTCAAATGAAAAAATCATCACTAAACACATATTTCTATATTCGGGAGTACTGTATGACACTAACAATGGAAGGAGTGTACCTGTTGTGCAAATTTTATCTGAAAATCAAAGTTTGAATACAATATATAAGTGGTTAGAAGCTTGGTTGGCAAAAAAAGTCCTCCCAACGAGGTAATAGTTGATGACTCTGCTGCTATAATTGGAGCAGCGGTTAAGGCATTTACTCCTTACGAGTCCACGAAAGATTATTTAACTTCATCGTTCAACAAATCAAATTCGGACGCTAAAACGAACGAAAGAAACATATATACGTTTAGATACAAGCCACTATGTGAAAACAGTATACAATTTATCTTGTTTTCAGAATGTAGACTCACGAGTGAAAGCTTTTTATTGTAAATATATCCTGTTTATTAAATCATTAGTTAATTATGATCGCTCAAAAGATGTGATTGTAGATGTAATAACAGTATCTATATCTTCGGATACATATCTTTAAGCGGCCACATATCAACTTCTTCTCTTTCACAAAAAATAATATTTCCTATATCCGAGTAACTCCGACTCACTCCGACCGAAGTTGACCGAACTGAATGACTGCTCCGCAGGTCAGCTCCGGTGCATCGAGCTAATTTCCGGAAAGACACGAATATTGAGTAAACTGTTCCCGCTTAAGATCGTTTCTGTTTTTGTTTAATGTTTAGGTTACATTTTTTACGACAGAATTATTATTATTTACCATTTCGCGGATATATCAGTCATGACCAATTTCGAGATAATTATTATTATAACATATACCTGACTTTTCGCTTCATGCCGTAATGTGGATCTATTTAAATTTTAAAAGTCGGAATTACCTACCTATCCCATACATAATCTAGCTCCAGTAAGTTAATTCACTCCCGGATATATTAAGCGGATATGGGTTAATCAGATATATATCTTTACTTGGAATGATATAGGTACTACAAATCCAATCTTTTACCGGATATAGTTAGCCCATGCCTATTGTCTACATAAATTCATAAATACAGGGTCAACATGCGAAACTGCAATAAACACACTAAAAACATTATTGCAACGAACAAAGAAGTAACAGATACAAGCATTTCCAATGAAGAAACTGAAGCAAATGCGTTTTCCATTTTAATGAAACTAATATAAGCAAAGGTTCTTCATCAGAAGATAAGCTTCCTTTAATAGAAATTTCGAATGTCCCCAAATGGTACAGAGATCAAATCGACAAAGCAAACTCGTTAGTATCTCTGGCTGATGATGATGAACCCGGTTGTCATGAAAATTTATTTAACATGCCATCATTTATACGAACGCTAACTCATTTAGTTAGCCAACTCTCACTATGGTCTAATGTAATAATGACGGTTTATAACTCCACCAATACCGTGGCCACTTCATCCAACGTAGAAAGTTATTTTAAAACGATAAAAAGATACCTCTGTAGTATTCCCACAAAGAGCCAGAGACTGAGAGTTGATGATTTTTTAAAAATCCATTCAGAATTTATGGCTGGTGAAGTCAAAACGGCCATGATTTGAAAAATATTGGAAAGTACCTCATCACCATCAATCATCAAAAGAAAAAAATAAACTAAAGAAAATTAAATCATAAATATTTAAAAGAGTACAAGGATGAATCAATTTTCTCGGAAAAACCATCTCTCATAGAAAATTGGAAGGGGTTAGGTTAACGAAGCACATCAAAATGTAAGATAGGTGAAAACTCTATTCCATTACTGTTTAATGGAAGTAGGACAAGGACTGGCATTAAAGATGTTATGGTAACCAACACCTGTGCATTAGAGTTTCTCAAATAATTGCTGTGGGATGTGTTGATGGTTTTAATTTAAGCAGTTCGGTACTTAATAGCGACATGTACTGCCTTGTACTTTTACTTCGTAAAAGCGATGATTGACAAAAATAGCAAGAAATATGATTTGTACAAACGTCGAGCTGAAATCTTAGACAAATTTTGTGACAACAAAGTTTCTAATATAATATAACCCATATGAATTGTGAGTGTTCGGTGACAAATATCTTCGATAAGATATTAATGGACGACTATAGCTGAAATCGATGCTGAAAATAACATGACAATATCTAATTCAATTACCTCGGAAATTGAGCGTTCAGACATGTTTTTTCTATAACTATCTGATTATTATGCATCAAAACATCGCGGGACTCATCAACAAGGTGGACCAACTAACACTACACCTACAAGAACTAGCCGAACAAAGAAACAGTATAGACATTATTTGCGTCACGGAAGACTTTTTGGAGCGAGGACACGAGGAGCTTCTTTCAATACCTAATTATAAATTAGCCGCTTACTATACAAGAAGTACGAAAAGAGGAGGAGCCTGTATTTTGGTAAAATTTGGTCTCCAATATAAGAAACTTACGAATGTCAGTAAAATGTCAATTGAAGGCGTTGTCGAAGTTTGTGCAATAGAACTAATACCACATAACACAATCATTATTTGTATATACAGAGTAAACCATGATTACTTCAACAATCAGCGAGATCTTAAATTTTTGAAATCGACATATTCTTGTGTATGATAAATCTTAACACAATTTTTATCACGAGATAAGCATAAATACACGTTACATTTATCACACCTAATTTTTGAACGACTGCTGCAGGTTTCCAACCTACAGGTCCTTGGTGCTTTTATGTCGTCGCTGGAGGGAAAATGCTCATACCCATCATTTCGTTTTTCTGCTGACGGTCCATTCGCTGGTCTATATATTTTATAGTCGCGACGAGGAGGTGATATGTGGTCATCATCTTCACTATCCCTTCGAGCTCTACTTGGTGTACAAGATAAGCCATCTGCCACATCCATACGGAAATCAAGTAAAGGCATTGTGTCTCTTGCATAATTGTTACTGTTGCAGTCGTTTCTGTACAGCCTCCAAGAGTTTACCAGCGCAAGGTCAAAAAAGTGCGTCAACACTTTCAGGGTCAATTTTTTTGTTTTGATGAAAGTCCTGTAATAGGTACTCCATCTGTTGATCCAGGACATCAACTCCTCCCATATGTTGGTTATAATTTTTTACTATTTGTGGAGCAGTTACGTCAACGTACCGTCTTATTGTTTTATCCCACCTTTTTACAAGTGTTGTCGCAGCGGAGCCAGAACAGTTGGATGCAAGTAATACGGATTTATTATCTTTCCACTTTACTATTGTAGTAGGTTGGCAAACAAACTGTTGGTTTTCACCACAAGTCATTTGAGAATTCGTTTTAAATTTTACTGTAGCTCGGTCAGGTATACGATTTAGCATTATTGTCCCCGTGGAATGCAGATTTAACTTGCTCATTTCTTCAATCAAAAGGAACGTTGGTGAAATATCTATCGTGGTAAATACCAGGGGGAATACTTTTAGCTAGACGTAAGATTACCGAAGGACCGAGACCGAGATTCGTATCACCAAACATCGTCCTTGCACCTCTGTATGTGTCGAAATCTAACATTAATCCTTCACCAGTTGTGAGGACAAAGTTTTTAAACCCCACAGGTCTAGGTTTGTTCTTCACTACCTGACGAAGTTGACAGCGGCCTGTAAATGGTATCATCTGCTCATCTTATTTCTTCATCTTCATGGTCACCATCGGAGAGATCTTGGCAAGCCAATTCATCAAAAAGGGTATTTGTTTGAAAATCAAACTCTTCGTAAACATATGCAACAACATCACGTGTTACGACCGATGTTACATGATCGTGCGTGTTCAATTTTGACAGAAAATAATTACGAAACTATGCTTCAATTTGCAAAAACTTGATGAGTAAACCTAAAGACACTCGTATTTAATCAGAAAACATCAAATTATATCAAATATTCCAATATAATATATAATATAATAATTTATTCAAATATAAACGTTCACAAAAAATATTAAGTCAACAGTAATAATATTTTCCATACAATTATAGTGCCTAAAAATAAACTAAAAATATTAATAATATAGGTGCAAGTAATGGTGGTTCGGAATTGCAATGTTAGGTAGCGACCCGCCCGATCTAGGTTAATAAAAACCTGTGTTTCGGGCCATCACTTTACAAACCAATAAACAAGGGACAAAAGATAAACTATAACTTTATACAAAACAATAAAATTATCTATTTTAAACAACTACGAGAAAAAGCTTAATAGTACATTATTACCTAAATCTAAGCCTATGTAATAATACTAAAGTAAACACGAGGGGATCAAATATCTTCATGCCAAAATTTCTAGAAGTTTTTCCGTGTCTGCGTAATTGAGTGTTGCTAAATATTCTGACAACATTTTGCTACATTTTTTATACCTTACACTATAGAAGCTTAGCTCCTTGTTAAGCCTATTATATAGAAAAGGTCCTAAGAATACATAAAAACGACTGGCAAACACATGTTTAGTTTGGGGCTTTATGCAAACCAAGTCCTTTCTTCTCCTGTCAAAAGGTACAGGGTCAAAAGGAAGTGCAGTGTGCTGGTGTAGTACTGTGCTTAAAATAAATAATTGCCGCACAGTAAGCACACTACATGCTATGTAGAGTTGTTGCGTAGGAAATCTAAAAGGGCGAAAGGTAGCAACCTTTAGAATAGCTCTTTGAGCACGCTCTAAGGGGAGTAAAATAGTTTTTGCCGCACCACCCCAAGAAGTTATGCAATATGTAAGAATGGATTGACACAAAGCCAAATAGACCTGTTTAATTAATTTATAGTCGGCTATGTTCCGTAAATTCTTAAAAACATATATTAATTTGCGCACTCTTGTACAGAGTAATTCGATATGTTTACGGAAATTTAGATTTGAGTCAATGGTGACACCTAGATATTTTAAATGGTCAGCTTTAGCTAAACTGGGGCAAGAACATGCAGTGTCAGCGTACGTGCAATAATTATGTGCGTGAATGTTTAGGTTAGTAAGCGGTATCTTAATATTTCTCATTGTAAATAAAATGTATTTTGTTTTATCTGCATTTAATGTTAGGAGATTATTACGGAGCCAATTAGACACAATGTTAAAACCATTTTGAGCATTTTTATAGACCTCAACTCTTGTTTTAGCTGAAAACAATAGGGCGGTGTCATCCGCATAAGACATTATAACACCATTTTGGAGTGACAGGCTGCATAGTCCATTTATATAGATTAAAAATAAGGTAGGGCCCAAAATGCTACCTTGTGGAATACCAAAACAACTATTTTTAAGTTCAGAGCTTGTAAACTGACCCATTTTTAGACATTGATGACGATCGTTGAGATAGTCAGAAAATAGAAGAAGTTGTTTTCCTCTTATTCCAAGTGTTTCAAGCTTGTGCAAAAGCAAAGAACAAGAAATAGTGTCGAAGGCCTTGGCAAGGTCTAGAAAGATCCCAATTGTGTGCATACCATTATCTAGGTTGGTGGTAACATAATTAGTCAATTCGTGAACTGCTTGATTAGTTGATTTTTTGGCCCTAAAACCAAACTGACTATCTGATAGTAGTCGGTTATCTTCTAGATATTTTATTAATCTACTGTTAATGATTTTTTCTAAAATTTTTGAGAGGCCTGTTAACACTGAAATGGGTCTGTAATTATTTACACAGTTCTTGTCTCCAGATTTGAATACAGGTGTGACCACAGCCTTTTTAAGCAATTTAGGGAATATTCCTTTAGATAAGCATAGTTGGAAAATGTGGGTTAGAGGAGGGTTCTTTTAAGTATATTATTAGGTATATCATCCCACCCAGTGGCACAAACATCCTTTAACCCGTTTATTATTCTGACTATTTCGTTAACGTCGGTATCTAATAAAACAAAAGAATTTAGTGTGGAGGATGTCCTGGTCGGGATTTGTTGGGAAATAATACTTGAGTTTAACGATTTTTCAGCCAGGTTTTTACCAACGTTAACAAAGAAGTTGTTTGCTTTATTGATTGCTTCGGATGGGTTTATTCCTGTAGATAGTATATCAAGCGGAGGTTCGGGGTTTTTTGATCTAAATGTATGAGTTTTTATAAATTTCCACACAAGCTTACTATTTGTCCCCGCCTTTTGTAATTCATTTTTATCATACTGGTTTTTTAGTTTTTTCAAAAGATTATTACAGAAGTTCCGATACCTTTTATAAGTTACAGAAAGTATTTCGTTATCAGGAGCGAGTTTCAATTTTAGGTGAAGTTTGTCTCTATGCCGTATACATCGAACGAGACCGGGTGTAATCCAGGGTTTAATACAACTATACTTTCTCGGCATTGTCTTAGTGAACATGTTTTTCCTAATTGCAGATTGTAGCGAATTTATAAAATACTTTAAAGAACTATTTGCATCGTCTGAATTATAAACAGGGTCAAAATTAATACCGCGTATGTCATTTTCAAGGTTTGTCATATTGACTTTAGTGTAGCTACGCATGCAGTTTTTTCTAGGTGAACTTATTTGTAATGTTAGTAGAACAGCTTGATGATCGGTAATTGTAGAATTAGTAACCAATGTTTTGGATGAGTATTTTGATTTTAGAATGATATGATCCAAGCATGAGCCGCTCTGATGCGTAGGGTGATAGTGAGCTGGAAGAAGTCCATGAAATGAACAAATATTCAGATAATTATGTACATGGGTATCTGTTTTCCCGGAAGCAATGTTAATGTTAATATCGCCCAAAAGTATTATGTTTTTAAAAGATGTTATGTTTTTTAAGTTTGTGTCGAGTGAGTCTAAAAATCTGTCTATATTTTGAGATGGAGGCCTATAAATAGCCACGACTACCGTGTCTGGAATAATTTTAATTATTAAACAATTACTGTTTAGGATGAGGTCTGTTCCCGGTTGTTTAAATGAAGCTATCGTTATGGTTTTACATTATATTGAATAAAAATGCAATTACAGACTGCAGATTGGGTTGGGGTCTGTACTGGATGGTGGATGTGAGGAAAAAAGGAATGATTTTATACAAACAAAAGCTTTTATAGACGTTGTGAATGAGCGATGACCGAGTGAACGGAGCGTGGAATGAACGCAGCAGCGCGCAGCGCCAGTGCGCGCGGCGGCCAGTGGACGAACCAGGCGGCGTTGAATGTCTTCACCGCAGCGCTCACGCACCGAGCAGCACCTTGTCGGCAGGTGGCGCTAGCGGTAGGCGTGAACATGCCCCCGGCCTTGGAAGCGCTGCTTCCAAAATGGTTCCCGGCACGGAGTCAGGCGTCGTCGCTCACAGGTTGTGAAGGCAGCGGGCAGATCTTGGAGAAGGCACGTCTGATCGTCCCAGAAGCCGTGTGGATGTCAGCCACTCGAGCTACGCCGTCTCCTCCTGGAAGTATACGCAGAATGCGACCGAGCCGCCACTTTAATGGTGGCAACTGGTCATCCTTGATGAGGACAAGGCTGCCCAATGTGATGTCCTCCTGCCTGGTCTTCCACTTGGTTCGCAGTTGCAGCTCCGAAACGTATTCTGTGGACCAGCGCCGCCAGAAGTGCTGCCGCAGTTGCTCGATGCGTTCGTAGCGTGTCAGACTCGAAGTTGGCTGGTCTGGAACATTCCTTGAAGGTGGCGACGTTAACGGTCGGCCAATGAGGAAGTGTGAGGGGGTGAGGGGGGTAAGGTCAGAAGGGTCTGAGGAAAGAGGTGACATTGGACGGGAATTTAAGACAGCTTCGATTTGTGTCAAAGCCGTGGAAAATTCCTCGTAAGTTAGTCGCGCGTTACCTACTATGCGTCTCAGGTGATACTTGCATGATCTCACCCCGCCCTCCCATAGACCGCCAAAATGTGGAGAATAAGGAGGAATAAATCGGAATTCAATGCTATTATTGGAAGCGTAATTAATGATGGCTTCCGATTCCTTCTCTAAGAATAAAGGAAACTCCTTTTCCGCGCCCACGAAGTTTCTACCGTTATCAGAAAAGATAGTGCGAGGCGTACCTCGCCTACTAATAAAACGTTTTAATGCTAATATATAGTCATTTGTAGATAAACTAGTGACGAGTTCCAAGTGCATGGCTCTAGTCGTAAAACAAATGAAAAGACAGATGTATGCCTTAGTGAGTCTAGAACCTCTGCCCTTTCTGGATAATATGAAAACTGGCCCCGCATAGTCTACACCGGTTCGCATAAACGGGTAGCCAGGTTCTAAGCGCTCGGGAGGTAAGTTGCCCATGATAGGTGCTAATGTCTTACCCCGATTACGTGTGCACGTTACACATTCGTGTACTATTTTTCTAGCGAGATTTCTAGCGTTCAACGGCCACCAACATTCACGCATAGTAGCTAATAGAAGTTGAGGCCCGGCATGTAATAATCGTACATGCTCGTATTTAAATAAACGAATTGTAAATGGATGCTTACTACATAATAGAATCGGATGTTTCTTATCGTAGGTAAAATCGGACGAATTACATAGTCTACCGCCAACCCGAATTATTTTATGTTCATCAATAAAAACATTTAGACTTGAAATCCTATTATATTGTTTACAACTTCGCTTGATAGGAATTTGAGCAACTAAGTTATTTAAAACATCTGGAAAAGAATTCCTTTGTACGAGTCTAATTAACGTTCTTTGCGCGGCGTTCAACTCGTCAACAGATAAGAAACCGGTTTGTCGCCTGGCTCGGTCAGCTGACTTGAGGCGTGAGTTATTTATGAATCTAAGTACGTAGCTACCTATTCGTATAAGTTTAGTGAATGACGCGTATTTATTGAAGTTGATTATGTCTTCGTGTTGAATATTGGGTAAGCAGGTTTGTTTGTGTTTTATATCTGGTAAGTTACATGCCTCGGAATTATCGCGTTTAGTTTGCTCGAAGTAATGTAAACGATTATGTAAGTAAGACGGACCGTACCACCAAAGTTCGTTATCTTTTAACAAATCTAGGTTACAACCTCTAGACAATAGATCAGCTGGGTTGTCTTTACTGCTCACATGTAACCACACTGAGTCGCCTGTGAGTTCATTTATTTCAGTTACTCGGTTTTGTACAAACGTTTTTAGTAAATGTGGTGACATTTTAATCCAACCCATGACTATTGTGGAATCTGTCCAAAAATATACTTTACTAAACTGCAACCTAAGAGATTCAACTATTTTCTTATATAATTTAGCTCCTATCAACGCGCCACACAGTTCCAAACGAGGAATACTGATTGTTTTCAAAGGTGCGACCTTACCTTTTGCACACAACAACCGAACGGTTGCGGCACCGTTATCGCTATATGTACGTATATAAGCACACGCGCCATATGCGTTTTGAGAAGCATCGGAAAATATATGAAGTTCTGTGTATTGGGTATGATCACCTTTCACGTGACGAGGGATGCGAATGTCGTTTAGAAATCTCAACGTAAAAATAAAGTGTTTCCAACTGTTAGCAATTTCCTGAGAAACCGAAGTATCCCAGTCGATTTTACTCAGCCATAATTTTTGTAGAATCATTTTTGAAATTATGACTGCAGGTGAAAGAAGACCTAATGGATCGTATATTTGTGATATTACTGATAACATTACTCGCTTAGTTAAATATGAATTGTTTTCATAGTTATCAATATTTGTAACGAAGTGTAGCTCATCGCTAGTGTTGTGCCAACCCAATCCGAGTGTTTTGGTTTGAGCATGTTCGCCTATGAAACGTTCTGTGGCTTTATTTTGAGATGCTTCTGAGTTAAAGGTCCACTTGCGCAAAGGAAAACACCCCGACTGGAACACGTCTGATGTTTTTTGACATATTCGAAGCAATTTATTTAGATCATCATCACCGGTGATGAGATCGTCCACGAATATGTCCTCCGTGATGACACGAGCGATGACGTCATCATCGCATTCTAATGCTAACTGTCTAATACAGCGCATGCTTAAGTATGGGGCTGACGCAGTTCCGTACGTGACTGTATTCAGTTGATATGTATATAACGGATCTGAAGGGTTATCCCGCCACAATATTAATTGCAGTGACCTTTGGTCAGGCTGGAGAAGAACTTGACGAAACATTTTCTCCACGTCTGCACAAGCTACGTATTTATATTGTCTGAATCGTAACAAAATCGAGAGAATATCGTTTTGTAACGCGGGTCCCGGATACTGAATATCATTTAACGATTTATTCGAGCTAGTATCGAAGACAACGCGTAGTTTCGTAGTTGAACTAGATTCCCTAACAACACCGTGATGTGGAAGGTAATAGTTTGGTTGACTACAAATCTCTAACTTGGACATATGACCTAAGTCATTGTATTCACGCATGAAGTTAGAATATAAACGTTTAAATTCTGGTGAACGATTGAGTTTACGCTCTAAGGTCAGAAATCGTTTCGTCGCTGACGTATAAGAATCACCCAACGCATCTGGTGCTTCTCTCAACGGTATACGAACCGAAAATCTACCGTTTTCAACGCGTTTTGTTGTATTATTGAATATTTCTTCGCATGTGCGTTCATCATCTGTTAGGGGTACGCATGATGATGAAGGAATGTTTTCGAGTTCCCAAAACAGCCGGAGTTGTTTATCGATTTCCTGACTGAAGTGGCAACGAACGTGAGCAGGCTTTGGGTTCCTCGCGAACACAGGACCAGATAACAACCACCCTAATTTTGAGTTTTGTAGGAATGGACCACTCGCTAGACGTATTTTGTCCGTTTCTAGAAGATCCCAAAATCTATCCGCGCCAATCAACAAGTCAATTTCCGAACTAACGTTAAACGTCGGATCTGCTAATTGTAAGAACTCAGGTATACGTATATTACCGGCTTCGATGTTCATCGTAGGCAAACTGGATGTTATGCATGGCAAGATCAAACAACGAAGCTTGGTATTAAAATCGCTTAATTTTGCACGTATTGTGACGTCACATGAATGCTGTGATTGCGAGACCGATTGTCCCACACCCGAGATTTGAATAGTGGACTGTATATATAACGCATTTATTTTCTTTGCTAGTTTTTCTGTTATGAAGCAGTTCTGACTTCCGTTGTCTAGAAGCGCGCGAGCCGTATGATACACGTTATTATGATCAGCTACTTCAATTAACGCCGTAGAAAGCAAAACAGTACTTATTAATTTAAATTCGGTAGTGTTTGCTTCACACGTGACAGTGCTGATCGAGTCGTTGGAATGTAAGGTTGATGTCGCTAAACTGTGTGCGCGTTCAACCTCTTCCACATGTAGCAGACTGTTATGTTTGTTTGAACACTGTTTACACGACCCGAATCTACATTGATTTAACGCGTGACCGGTTCGTAGGCAATTTGCACACATCTTATTATCGTTAATCAATTTAATTCTGTCTCTCACGGACATGTTAAGGAAGGCTATACACGAGTACAATGAGTGTTCCCTTTTGCATAGGACACACTTGGGTAAATCCCATTTATTATTTGTATCACCACGGTTATTATTATAGCGCGTCGCTTTAGTAGATGTGTAGCTATGTACGCGATGTGAATTACGCTTCTCGCTTGCGTTTTGATGTTTAAAATCGCTATGAGGCGTTTTATCTTTGACGTGGTTCGCGCCGATCATTTCCAACGTGTCCGCTCGGTTTCGGAGGAACGTTATTAAATCGCTAAGTTTTATTTTTTCCCGTGAACCCAAACACGTGGCTCCGATGTGACTTTCCCATTCGCGTTCCGTAGACGAATCCAGCTTACTGACCACTAAATAAATTATTAATGTATCCCAATTAACTGTGGGTTCATTTAGTGAACTTAAAGCGCGCAGATTACGTAAAATAGTATCAATTAATTTCCTTATTTGCGGTGGCGATTCTTGTTTTAATGACGGAATATTATGCAACGCTTTTACGTGATTATTAATTAATAACCTCTCGTTGTGATAACGGCTTTCTAATAACTCCCATGCATGAACATAGTTGGCAGGGCTGAATTCTAAAGCTGCTATCACCTGTAACGCGCTTCCACCAAGGGCTGACCGCAAATAATGGAACTTTTGAATCTCGTCTAGATCGGAACGATTGTGAATCATGGTTACGTATGAATGTTTAAATTCTAGCCAGTGATCATAGGCTCCATCGAAAGCAGGTAATTTTATGTCTGGTAATTTAATATTGACACGTGGTTCTGATGCAATTGGAAGTCGACTTTTAATTTCCGCGTTTTTAATCAAACAATTCGCACTGGCTATTGCCGTAAAATATATTGCCTCTAATGCTTCTATGTATTGTAAATTTGCGTTTGTTTCTGATTCCGGCAGGAGTAGTTCGATTTCATTTTCTACGTTGTCGAATTTATCGTATAATTCACTCGCGGCTTGAACACGCAAAGTTAGCTCCGCTGCTTGTAAGGCTGTTAAGTGAGCTCCCGCGAACGATTCTACGTAATTTTTAAACTGGGTTAACCGACCCTTAATGTTACCCCTTCGTTTCTTTAATTCGGACAAAACTTCGTCTACTGCTTTAACCGACATTCTGACGGAATATGGATGAGCGTTATGTGGTGTGGTGTGATGTGGTGTAGTTACTTACATGCAAATATCACTTGGACCACGTGGCTGCCACACTCGCGTGAACTGAAACGAAACACAGCTTTAACACAAATCGCAACTGAATGGATGGGACGGACGGGACGGGAACAGAGACCTGACCGTTATGTTTCTTACGCCTTCGCCTTTTCCTCTTGTATGAAGTTATTGCTGGGTCACTGGACCAGCTGTGATGATCGCTGCACTCGGTCGATCGTCTTCACAGCCAGCTAACGTCTTCAGCGCCCGGCTCCAGTCCGAGTCGAAGGTCCGCAACGTGCCCGCAACGTGGTCGGCACCGTGTATGTGGAGTCTTCTTCCGGCTGGTATGATTAAACATCCGTCTCGATGGACCAAAATGTTTAGGATGAGGTCTGTTCCCGGTTGTTTAAATGAAGCTATCGTTATGGTTTTACATTATATTGAATAAAAATGCAATTACAGACTGCAGATTGGGTTGGGGTCTGTACTGGATGGTGGATGTGAGGAAAAAAGGAATGATTTTATACAAACAAAAGCTTTTATAGACGTTGTGAATTAGCGATGACCGAGTGAACGGAGCGTGGAATGAACGCAGCAGCGCGCAGCGCCAGTGCGCGCGGCGGCCAGTGGACGAACCAGGCGGCGTTGAATGTCTTCACCGCAGCGCTCACGCACCGAGCAGCACCTTGTCGGCAGGTGGCGCTAGCGGTAGGCGTGAACAATTACTATCCAGGGATACAGATTCTTCTTTTACAGTTCTTAAGTTATTTTTGATATAAACTACTAATCCATCGTTCTGGTTTATGTTTCTTTCAGTTCTGTAGGAATAGTAACCGTCAACAGATGGTAAGTTGACTGTCTGTTTTGATAACCAACATTCTGTTAAAACAATAATATCACAGCTTATGTCAAGATCCTGTAATAACACTTCAAAACCGTTCATGTTTCGATTTATGCTGCGAATATTCTGTGTAAGCAGGGTTAACGTTTTGTCACCAGAAGGAAGAAGGTATTTACAATCCTCAACATTACATACTTTAGACTCAGACACCGAAAAACTATCTAGATCGCAAATTAGCTGATTTGTCATGATGACAGTTACAAAAGAAGAAAAAAATACAAGCTACCTGTTTATCTGCTAACTAAATAAAGTGTTAGGTGGCGCTCTTAGGCGCCTTCATAGTCAATTGAGTTGATGTAGTTCAATTCTGCATGTTTGCGGGCCGGGCAACCTACATCACCAGTTGGATGGTCACATTTCCTCTTGAAGCGCTTACACGTTGCGCATTGAGAGGGAGAAGATTTGCTGCTGCATTCCTTGAAGGAGTGTCCACTCTCTCCACAGTGGTTGCAAGTAGGAGTAGTTTCCCGGCAAAACTTGGCAGCGTGTCCGAACTGCTGGCAATTGAAGCACCTGGTGACTATCGTGAAATCTCTCACAGGGCATGATGTCCAATTTATGAAAATTCGGCTTTGGTTAATTATAATTTTTCTTATGCTAGCGGGTAGTTCTAAGATGTAGTTACAAGTAGTTAGGTCTTTCTTACCCGATTTATGGCTTAATTTGATGCACTCAAGGAAGGACTCACGAGTCATATTCGGCAATTTGTCTGATAGGTTCTGCTCGTAAATACAGTCAAATACCTCCTTTTCAGTAAGGGCTACTGGCACACCATTGACAGCGACCCTAGGGCGGCGCTTAGAAGTTTCTTCTATTGTAAGGCCCGATGATACCAGTTTTTCCGAATTCTTGAGTTTATCAATATCGCCTTTATTTTCGGTGCTTATCAGAACGCCACCATTTTTCACTTTTTTCAGTCCACGAACATGAAGTTTAAGTTGTTCCGGGGAGATGATCTTTTGGACAAGTGTCTTGGTATCGTCACTTGTTTGGGTCTTATCGCTAGGATAGATGGCAACTGATCTCAAGTTTGCAGGACGGACGAAGTTGTCGGTACCTTTCTTCACCATGCTAGCATAAGAAGTATTTTCCGATGGATTTAACTTCGTCTCTACGACCTCTCTGAACTGCTGGAGGGAGTGCACAACGTTCTGGTGAACCTGAAGGTGCTGGATTGTGGTATGGGCCTGGATCGTTTTTGCCTTCAATGATTGGTATAAAACCGCCATCTGAGCAGTCCCACTTGAGACCTTCCGGCACAGAGTAGAGACACGAAGCTTTTGGTCCGAGTTCATTTTCCCATCACCGACAATAGTGCAAACTTCGTTCAGTATGGCATCTATAGATCCTATCCACTTTTGGATCTCCGGCGTACTGATGACTTCCATCGGCAATTCATTCTCCGCAGGTGCTGGTGGGTTTGGGTCGCTCGGGGTTAATGGTTCGGTGGGCGTCGGGGGAGGACTTCGCCGTAGTAGTTGGCTACGACCAAAGGGGCTCGATCCTAGGTTGGACATTCTACCCGAAACACAATATTTATTGTTTATAAAAACGTATTTAGTTCATCTTGCTTATGAAAAATCGGTAAAAACCTACAAGACACACGCGACACACTTTAATTTTATACTGACGGAGCACTATTTACATTTATTTTTGTAATTGTTTATTTCATTATAATCAAATACAGAACACACGTCCGCTTAGTCTCGCGTCTCGTAAAGCAATACAATTACTAAAAACCGATCTACTTATGTGCGGGAGCGCCGGGATCAAAAAACGCAGCCATCCCTCAACCGGCTTTCGACGAACTGACAGGAAGAAACAGGCGCGCAGAGTGCAAAACTATTTTTTATCTCATTCGTTACTAGACTCACGAAAGATCGACACCGGTTGCGTCCGCATAAGTTGTTTAAATTTTTGCTTAGAATTTTGTTAAGTCGAAACTCACGATCAGTTTAACTCGGGTGGAAAGGGTAAAAATGAGTAAAAATTTTTGTTATGATGACACGTTAACGGTACCAATCACTTTATTTTAGAAGTGAAAAAACCGGCCGGCGGCGCGCGCTGTTTTTTTGACGGCTGGATGACACTTGATGTTGATGACATTGACAGCGTCACATTGGCGAGCCGCGGCGCCAACAGTAGATTAAAATTGGTCGTGTTAACAAGTAGGTAGGTACTTACCTAAATACAAATCAGTCTCTTGTCATGAGTTGCTATTAGATTAAGTACCTAAATTATTTTAGTAATTGCTGTCATTTTCTAATGTTACATAATAATGTTAAAGTGTGCATTTTAATTTTTAATATGTTAACAGAGCTTTGATGTAGTTCACACTTCCCATCATCATAATATACCCATTTATTTTTGTCGTAAACATGACATTTGTAGTGGCCGAGTTTGCCTAGCACAGACGAATGGATTCAATGACACCCAGTATATGAAAAACTTTGCTCTTAACTAAAATCGTAGAAGGCATTTCTGATAAACTGTGTACATTCAAATCAAATCAAATCAAATCAAATCAACTCAAATCAAATCAAATCATTTATTTAAATTTCTTAATTCTAAATTACACTGTAGTACATAAAATAGCAAAAGGTATTAATATCACGGTCGCCTGAACTAGGAGGGTCCTGTGTTTCAGGCGAATAAGTTCCATATTGTATAAATTCTTAAAATAATCACTTACACAGTCTATGCTTATCACTAGGTACAACAAGTTTATTTTTACATATAAACTCTAAAATAATATAACGTTCTTTATAACGTAAATAGAGAATACTCGATTTACGCAATTACTTTATAACTAACAATAGCTTCTCTGTTTCTTCGTAGTCCATGTTTTGTAGGACATCCTTTATGAGTTCTTTACAACGACTGTACTTAAGCGCATAAATGTCCCTTAGAGCATTGAGTCTATTGTACAGTAGTGGTCCAAGAAAAACAACATCCAAAAGAATTTGGATGTAAAGATATGTCTAGTAAAAATGTTTCGAGAGCAAACTATGTCTTTCCGTCTTCTATTTATGTAATCAGGGTTATAGGGCAGGGATATTATGTGCTGCTTTAATACTATGTTCATAATAAAGAGCTGCCGAACTGTCAATACTTTACAAGACTGATAGAGGAGGTTCGTGGGAAAGAGGAAAGGGCGAAAGGTAGCAACTTTGAGCACCGCTCTCTCTCGTTCAAGGGGTAGTAGTAGTGTTTTTCCAGCACCACCCCATGAAGTTATACAGTAACTCAATAATGACTGGCTCAGTGTAAAGTAAACTTGTTTAATAAGTTTTGGGTCTGCAATACACCGTAACTTTTTGAAAACAAATATCAATTTGCGTACTCTGTTGCTTAAGGCTTCAATATGTGGTTTGAATGTTAGTCCTTCATCTATTATAATACCCAAATATGTTAGTTGGTTATTACGGTTAAGTTCTGGACAAGCACAGTGGTTAATATCTAATGGATTTGTACAATAATGAGCACGTAAGGATAGGTTAGTGAGGGCTGACGTAGACTTGCGCATAGAGAATTTAATATATTTTGTTTTCTCGGTATTTAGCGATAATAAATTTTGCTGAAGCCATTTATTGACTACGTTAAACCCACTCTGCGCAACCTTGCAGGCCTCATGTTCCGAATCAGCAGAAAAGAGTAGCGCAGTGTCGTCAGCGTATGATATGATTGTGCCGTGAGTCATTTTTAATTTACATAGATCGTTTATGTAAATCAAAAAGAGTGTTGGTCCCAAATTGGATCCTTGGGGAATTCCGAAGCAAGAGGTTATCTCGTCACCACTGACAACATTTCCTATTTTTATGCATTGAGTCCGGTCTTCCAAGTAGCAAGTAGGAGTCAGAGTTGATTCTCTCTTATTCCTACAGATTCCAGCTTGCGCAACAGTATAGGAATGGAAACGATGTCAAATTTTTTTAGATCTAGGAATATTCCTATAGTGTGGTAACCATTATCAAGTTCTTGAGCAAGATATTCGGTAAGATGATGTACGGCATCAGCAGTTGACAATTTAGACCTAAAACCGAACTGTGTCTTAGATAAGATTGAGTTATGCTCTAGGTATTTTATCAGTCTCGTATTTATAATTTTTTCTAATATTTTCGAAATCGATGACAGAAGGGAAATGTATTTAGTCACTAGGTCTTTCCTACCAGATTTATACACGGGCACAATAACAGCTCTTTTAAGACATTTGGGAGGTATACCTGTAGAAAGACATTGTTGAAATATATGGGTCAGTGGCTGTAACAGGATATATCTGAAGTTCTTAATTATTTTATTTGGTATATTGTCCCATCCTACTGCACAGTCATCTTTAAAACTCATGATAAGACTTTCCACCTCATCTTCGTCGGTATCAAGCAAACAAAATGATACTAAGGAGCTGCTATTCTTAAACGTGCTGTTTGATTGATGCCCCGATTGCCCCTGTATGGTTTCAGCTAAACATTTACCCACATTAACAAATAAATTATTTGCATTGTTAGCAGTAATAAGCGGCGATGTATTTGCTTGCAATAAACCTGGTGACGACTCACGTTGTTTCGCGATGTTTGCGACTTTGTTTACACATTTCCATATCTGTTTACTATTATTTCCCGCCTGTTCTGGTGTCATTTTATCGTAATTAACTTTCAATTTCTTTAAAAGATTGTTACAAAAGTTACGGTACCTTTTGTATGTGACCTGCAAAACTTGATTACTTGGGTTAGATTTAGATTTCATGTGCAGTTTGTCTCTGTGTCTCATACAACGCAAAAGACCCGCTGTTATCCACGGCTTGATGTTACAGTTTTTATTACTCAATTGAATATTATTTGTATTATTCTGAATGGCATGTTGCACTTTTTCTATTAAGTATGTCATACCAAACTGTGGATCAGCAGAACTGTAAACCGGGTCAAAATCAATGTTCCGTAATTTGTTATCAAGTGTATTTACATTTAATTTAGTAAATGTGCGATAGTTGGCTTGTTTTGGTATTTTACAATTAATTGTAAGTAGGGCAGCTTTATGGTCTGTTATTGATGAGTTAATCACCAGCGCGAGTGAAGGAAAGTTAGATTTTAGCATGATATGGTCCAAGCATGAGCCACTTTGATGAATAGGGAGTGTATGTGTGGGAAGCAAGCCATGGAAGGAGCATAGGTTAAGATACTCTTGAGCATGCGTATCTGTAAATCCCGGCAGAATATTGATGTTAATATCTCCAACTATAATTATGTTTTGAAGGAAGATAAGCCTTGCAAGGTATCTCATTCAGAGAGTCGATGAATTGATTAAAATTTCTAAAAGAAGGAGGTCTATATAATGCTAAAATAGCATAGTCCATTTAAAAAAATAGCATAGTACATTGTAGCAATCTAAACTAAACGTAATTATAGTCAACTAAGTACGTGTGACAAGATTTGACAGGGCAGTTTGAGGTATTGCCATTAATTTCAATGGCGTCCTCTAGACCACTAATACCAAACATAGAAATGATGTCGACATTACAAGATAACAAAGGAACACATCTTGTAACATTGTTTGAGCAATTTTGTGAACATGATTTTACAAAGCGGCCACTAGTGAAAACGTTAAAATATATCCTTTCAAATATATAGCTTAAAATATTTTTTACACAATTCAACTCTGTTCTGCTTCCTTTTTATTGTGAATTATCAACATATTCACATATTTAGCAATTACATTTTTCTCGCCTAATACTTTAAGTAAATATACTACAGCCAGTAAGAAGATAGCAGAATCTAAAGCACAAGTGTTTATTATGTTTATGTTTGAAAAACTATCTACAAAGCCATTCTGCATTAAAAGCATTTTAGATTTTAATTGAATTTCGTTTCTCCTCTTGCTTGCCCTTGCCAATTTTCTATGAACGTTGGATTTTCAGAAAAAACTAAATCTTCGTAAAACTATATTTACGTTTTTTTTTCGTTTTGGTACTATTGAATTTCCCTAGGCTTGTCCCTTAGGTTTGATTTTCTTATTCTTGTTCTTAACATGCATTAGAAACTAAATCTGATTTTCAAGTTTTAGTTCACCATGCAAATAATTAGTGTGTCTGTGTAAAAAAGTATCAATTCTATGTTTTTCAACATTCGTCTTAAAAATTAAATGTTCTAGGGTTTTTTTTATTTTTATTTATTAGTTTATTTATTGTCTAATTATGAGGACTATTACTATATACACACTTAGGGTGAGTTGCACCAAGAGCTACGTTATTGTTTCCGTTAATGTTAATTTTAACGGTAACAATAACATTGACCATAGAATTTAACTACTGACGGTTGCACCATCATGTAAAACGTCAATGTTAAAGTTAAAAGGGTGACAAGTGACAAAACGTCTTATCACCCCAAAATCTATGTGGGTAATAATTTTTTCAATGGTAATACTTCAAGCTGGCTGTCATCACGCTGTCAAATATCTATGACAATCAAGTTCAGTTGTCAATAGTTGAAATATTGTCGGCGGGATTTTAAAATTATTTACAATTTTTAAATAACACGCGTGGTATAGTATAGAGAGAAATCAAAGTGAAAATGTGGAGAATTCGCTTCAAAACTTCAATACAAAGTAAGTGCAGCTTTCAAAGTATTTATATTCGACTCCTCGTTCCTCCTACAAAATGTTTAATCTAAATTCGCATAAATATGTCTATTGTGTCAGAAGTAACGTACTTTTAGTTCTCACACAATAGACATATAAGCGAATTAATGTTATTAAATTTATATAGGTACCTACTTACCTATGTTACTATGTAAACTTTATTTATTTAAACTCTATGTACAATAGTGGTACATGGGCGGACTTAAGGCCAGGTTATCCGGAAAAACGTTGTTTTGCATTGTGTAAAATTGTGTTTTATTCGTAAACAACACGGATTTAAATTTTGAAAAAAATATATTACATATTTCACATTTCGATCTAGCTATTTCGGCCGTGCGATACACGATTACTTGCACTTTACTGCATCCAATTAAATCGCAAAGACAAGTCAAAATCAAGATGTAATTATCATTTCATTTGAGTTATATAAGGTTTTGAGTAATAAAACTTGTACCACAATATAAGTCGTAAAAATGTGATATAAATCGGCCGTCATAATGTGAAATATGAAAATACGTATCCCACTAATTCCAAAATCAAGTGATTTTGTCTTTTCATGCGCGCGCCCCGAGACATTTAGTCCCGAGCGGAACGTGTTGGAGGTCGGACGTGTGCCAATTTTTGCGATCCCGCTACCCCCGCTAAGTTCTGTTACTGGCTAAGCCTAAATTGATTACCGCTCGAGCACTGCCGGCACACCGGTGTGCCGCGAATTTAATGTTTATGTTTATTTACGTAAGATTATTTTGTTATTTTGGAATTTTCACGTGTCGAGCGGTTAAATAATAATACTTGTATACAATTTAGTGTTCAAACAGTTGTAATATAGTTAGTTGTTATTAGATGTAGCTATAATTTTGTAAAAAAAAATGGGGGAAAAAAAAGTAGTCACGGCTCTTTGTTGCAGCGGTGACTACTTATTTTTTATAAACTTTGGCTGAATAAACAAAAAGGTAGGTATATAATAAGGTATATACATAATTTACTTTACTAACTAGGTAAGTACCGACACGGAACAGATAAATTTACACACCGCGAACATGTGTGTAAACAGTTTAATTTAAACCTTATTTCAATACGCATAAAGACGTGCGCTTTAGTGGTTTAGTTTTCGCGCGGAATAGATTTACCAACCGCATCGAGTATGTAAAACAATTGAATTTGAACCCTATTTCAGAGTGCATAAAGCCACCTCGCGCGCACATGATACAATGATTTACTGTTTTCAAATGTCAAATAGGTAGTTCACTCCGCTACGTTAGTCTTGATGGTTTCGGAGAGTTTGTATAAGTCTTATAATATTTGTTATTTATTAGAAATGTCCGTTTTCACTTATCTTACTCCTAAACAAATGCCAAAATAATAGCTCGTATTTCCTACATGAGAGTTGAATATCGGTGCAATAATGTTTTGGTGTTCATGTAGAGAAGAAATATAAGTGTAGTTATACGCTAGGTGGGTACCTACTCACAGCCACCACAACACAACAAACAATAATATTTATGGTGTCTGCAACGTTTGTGTAGGTCTCGTCTATGCTAACCAATACGCGCAGCGCACTCGTGAGTCGCGTGTAGGGCTTGCATTATCCGTCAAATTTTAGTATCCGGATAATTCGAATAGTAGGAAGTCTTACTATCCGGATATCCGGATATTTCGGATAATTCGGATAATTTTGAAAAGCACTAAAATTAAAACTAGAATATGAAAAACAATGCCCTCCCTGTAGCACCCAGGCAATTGAAACAAGGGAATTTATTCAAAGTATCAGTATTTATTAACAACTAAACAGTTCTTCATCTAAAATCAACAAATCAACAATTTTGTTATGATTTATGTTATGAGGCAAAAATCAAATAAAACCAATCAAAGGGTAAAAAATTAACTTTTATAATTTCTAATGTAATCATCATAAACTCTTCTTGAATAATCCAACTACCCAGCTATTCTTATTCTTTATTGCACAAATTTCACTCAAATAAAAAAACAAATATGCATATAAATCAAATACAAAAAACATAACAAACAACAAATCTAAATACTTATTTTCTCCATAAATCAACTTTTATCTCAAGCATTTTTTTGAATTTTTATTTTGGTAGTGAGATCTTAAAAAGCTCAAGCAATCCAGAGAGTCATCTTTCATGGCTGTACGTAAATGGTTACATAGATAGCCAGAGGCAGAAAATACTCTTTCTGCCTCTACACTAGTGGGTGGAATTGCCAGCAAAATACTGTACGCTCTCTCCAAGTTCTTGCTCCTTTGGCCTCCCTGATCATAAAGCGCCATTTCTACCCGTATTGTAGTAAGCAAATCGCTTTGACGGGAAGAATATGGTTGCGCATATTGCCCTCGCGAAAGTTCTGAAGATGAGGGTTTCATTATTTTATTTATCTCTTCTTGTAATTGTTCTTTTACTGAACCTTTTACGATGTGAGCAACTTCAGTTACTCGAGGCTCGTTAGGGATATTTTCAGGTTCTTGTGCTCCAAAATAAGTAGAAATAATATGGACGATCGTCCGTTGAATGTATGCATTTGAAGGATTCCCAAAAGGGTAAACAGATGTGTCGAGTTCTGCTTCATCATAAAAGCTTTTCGGGTCGTGAAGATATTTAATTGTCCCACTAAGTTCTGGTACGCGACGCTTTATATTGGATATCGCTTGCAGACATAACCTATAACAAAATAAAATAATTCAATCAATACTAAAAATTGCAAGATGCTAACATTTTTTTTATATTTGGTGCGTGGCGTGACGTCGACGTAAAACTGGTTAGAGACCACAGTAACCCTCAAATATTCTATGAGAGTTTCAATTAGTACCTACGTTTTACAGATAACGTTTAAATTTTAAGCTGGTACATTCATTAACATTTCACATTAGCTTACACGAGCCCATCTGCCCCTAAGTACCTGCACTACCTGCTCACACCCAATTGTCCAAAGTAGAAATAAAACATAAAAAAACAATAGAAAACTTGTTAAATATCTCTAAGTAGGGAATAAAACGCGCGCGCGACGCTGCCGCTCTTATTACGTGCAAGATGCAATGCAAACAACCTACTCCATTATTACAAGAAATGAACTTCATAGAAGCGTATTTACTTGCATTAAGTAGATTATGAAACAAAATATAACATATAAATGAATAAATATTGAATATTTGTGTAGGTACTTACTCAGTAAACTGGAATTTCTTTCAATGAGCCGCCACCGACAGGAACCACACCACGTCGTCTACACGTTCGCGATTTTGTTGTAATTCGACCTAATGCGTTCGCAGCGAGCGTGCGACTAGTCAGATAATGCGGAGTGCGGAGTGCGTGGCGCTGAGAACTAGGTATCGCCAGTGTTGCCAACTTTGATTTTAAAAATCACGTAGATCAGAAATAATCAGAATAGAAGATTACGTAGATTCAATCAAAATTTAAATTTGTAGTAAGTAGATAATGTCTGTAGAGTAAATACATGTGTTTACTTGTACTACACACAATGCAAAATGTATTATTAGGCTTTATATACATAGAACACACGAAAAAATCGACTATCCGAAAAATCCGTATTATCCGGATACAGTTGCATTCATTATCCGAATATGAAAATTGGGCGGATATCCGGATAATTCGGATATCCGGATATCCGGATTGCAAGCCCTAGTCGCGTGCCATAGTGTGAAAGTGTTACAGTATGACCATTTCCTATGAAAATATTATAATAACATACTTTTGGTAACGTTTAGGCTACCGGACCAGCTCATTTATGCGCTGTACACTAGAGTCCATCCTCTTACTAATTACTAACAATGTATCAAGTAATAATAATAATAATAATAATATTTTATTTATTGTACAGAAATATAGCGAAAGTACAGAGAAGTGTCTTAAGAGTAAGTTGTACAACAGTGACAAAAGTTCAAAGTCGAACGTCTGACCTCTAAACTAGGCAATAAGCCTGTATCTTAGAAGCCAATGTTCCCCGAAATAACAATGACATACAACTATTTATATGATACACGTGCAAGTACTTCTATAATATTAACAAAGAAAGAAAACAATCTTATGTGCATACAGCATTTAACTATTTAGATATTTTGAGAAGATTTTCAGTTTCATCGTATGATAACTCTTGCAACCACTTGGTGAGAATGTTCTTAACCTCATATTTTGTGCGAATATATATGGACAAAATTTTATTTATTTTATTATAAAGTCGAGAGCTTGTAGCGAGAAACTGTCGACTAGCGAATGCGGTACGACATTTGACAGTATCACTGACAGGAAATTGCTTGCGTCTTAAGAGAACACTTGGCGTTATAGGTAGCATGGAGTGTCTACGCAGAACGGCACGGAGTATAAAGAGCTGCCCAACTGTCAAAACTTGTGCCTCGGAATACAGTTGGGCTGAAGAGAAGTCTTTG
Organism: Melanchra persicariae; assembly: GCA_947386135.1. NCBI lineage: Eukaryota > Metazoa > Arthropoda > Insecta > Lepidoptera > Noctuidae > Melanchra > Melanchra persicariae. The sequence continues at coordinate 35,026,599 of OX376643.1, forward strand.
CGTTTAAAATACATTAACTTTAAGATAGTTCGTTGAGAACGTTCAACGGTAAGTAAAGATGTTTTGTAGGTTCCACCCCAGGCTGAGATGCAGTACGAGATAAGGGACTGACAAAGACTCTGGTATACTAGAAGCATTAATTCTCGATCAGCAGAATGCCTAAGCTCCTTGAAGATATAAATCAGTTTCCTGATCCGGGTACATAAGGCTTCAATATGGGGTTGCCAACTTAGCCTATAGTCTATGAAGACTCCCAGATATTTTATATCATGAACCAGAGATAGGGCTGAACAGTTGCAGTCATTAGTACTATCTGCGCAAGTATGAGCTATAACTAATCCTGATTCCGGGGGAGGACTTGTAGTGTTAGGTAAGGAAAAGCGGATAATTTTTGTTTTTGAGATATTAAGGGTCAAGAGATTTTCTGAAAGCCATTCCATTACCAAGCGAAGCGCGCATTGAGCTCTTTGTTTTGCCTTAATCCAATCAACGTCGTAAACTATCAATGCCGTGTCGTCAGCATAAGTAAATATATTACAATTCGGAACCTGAGCTTGACAGAGATCGTTGATATATAGAAGGAAGAGCGTGGGCCCAAGTATGCTTCCTTGTGGGACACCGAAATTGATAGTTTTATGATCACTTGTTAAAGATTCGATTTTTACACACTGCGTACGATTGGATAAATAGTCTCTAAAGATATTCAACGTTGATCCACGCACTCCTATTTGCTCAAGCTTCGTGACAAGAGCGGGAACAGATACCGTATCGAATGCTTTGGATAGGTCAAGGAAAATGCCGTAGCATTTCATTTTCCCATCCAATTTATCAACCAGTGTTTTTGTAACGTCAACTACTGCATCCTCAGTTGATATACCAGCTCTGAATCCATATTGGTTACACGCAATGAGTTTGTGCTTATTCAGGAAATTTATTAAACAATTGCTGAGGATTCTTTCAAGGATCTTTGATAACGAACTCAATACGGAAATAGGCCGATAGTTTGTAATACTAGCCCTGTCACCACCCTTAAAAATGGGATGCACAACAGCTTTCTTAAAAGCGTCAGGGAAGACGCCGGAATCTATGGCTCGGTTACAGATATGTGCTATTGGCACAGCCAAAGTGAGACTCGACTGCTTGAGCACCTTATCTGGGATATTATCGTAACCTGTGGCACAGTCGCTACGTAAGGAGTCGATAAGGCTTTTTACGTGATCTACATCAACTGGCAGTATAACGAGTGAGTTACAACTAGTTGAACGTTCAGTTTCCACTTTGTCGCGTCCTATAAGTGGTGTTATGTTTGAAGCTAGAGTTTGCCCTATGTTGACGAAGAAGTTATTGACATCATTTATTGAGGTTTTTGGATCGTTGGCTATTTGAAGTAATTCTCGGGGGGACTGCGGTTGGGAACATGTATTTGTAATTTGTTTAATAGCTTTTCATGTAGCTTTTGGATTACTCTTAGCCTTAGACAGCTCATTTTTATCATGGGTTCGCTTCATCCTTTTTAGTAACGAATTTAGGAAATTACGGTATTCCTAGTTACTTTTTTATGCATCATGTCTCTATTTCGTATACAACGGACCAAGCCTTGGGTCATCCACGGATTGAGAACACGGACCTTTCTATGGATTTGTATACGTTGTGCATGTTTCATAATAATCTCTTGCGTCAATATAATTAATAATTCAGCTGCCAGACTTGGATCTGGCTCTTCCAAGACTGGTTTAAAATCGGTCATATCTATTTCATTTTTTATTGCAGCATAATTATATCGATAGGATGTGTTGGAACTACTGTTCGTCATAATGCCTTTGGTCTTTAGACACAAAATGACGGGAATGTGATCAGTAATGTAGGATTCTAGTAATATGACGCGTGCTATTCCCCTAGTTTTTAATAGAACGTGGTCTAAACAGTTTCCTGACCTCGTAGGTCGTAAGTGAGCAGGGAGTAGTCCCAGTGAGGCGGTCATGGTAAGATAATCGTTTGCGTGCTGGTCATTGTTGTTCGATTTTATGTCAATATTCAAATCTCCAATGACAACTATGTTATTATATTGTTTCAGGGTATTTATTAGGCTGTTTAGACTATGATAGAATTGATCCAGATTATGATATGAGGGAGAGCGGTATATACATATAATAGCAGTATTTTCTACGATACAAACAAGGCAATTTGCATCAAGATACGGGGGTTCGTGTGTTGCACTTGGTATGGATGCTTTAGAATATACTACGACTCCATCATTTTGTGACCTATTGTTGACAGTGGCATGACAATTGTATCCTTGGATCACTGGCAAGGGTCCGGATACTTTGAGCCAGCACTCAGTGAATATGACAAAATCAAATGTAGTTTTCGTAGTTGCCAACATCGCTATAAACTGGTCAAAATTTTTTTTATACTTCTTATGTTTACATGAATTATTTTAAGATTTTCGTTTGGTTGAACAATAAAATCACTGCAAAGATAGGGAGAACATTCATGGACGCTGGCTAGAGAGAAGTCATCAATATCCCTAGATACATCATTAATTACAGCCATTTCTAATTATGAGCACCATAAGCAGGGATGGAAACATGTCATGACTTTGTAACTTTAGGTCTATCTCGAGACTTTCTATGCCTAAGGCCATTTTTTTTAAATTACATCGTAAACTGATTAGAGATTTTGTAAACAGTGTGCAGTTACGAAAATAAATTAATATTATGTTGCAATAGTTGATCTTAATACTTTCGAAAATAAACAATGTGTAAGAGAATGCTTGTAAATATACTGTATGACATAGAAATATTAAATAAACATGCAATAATAAAGAACAAAATAGTAGCTTTAGCAAAAGGGCAGTTAACAAATTTGGAATAAACAAAAATTGGGTAAATAATAAAAGAAACAAAAATGTATAAGAAAAGTTAAACGAACAATGTACTGGATATTTCTCGTTAAGAGACGTATACGGAAGAGTAATTTTAATATAAAGTCATTGTTTTTTTATCAAGGCTAACAGACACTTCGGTGATTTAATTTGAGTAGGTTTCTCATTTGGGTCTTTAGGATCTTTCCGCAGGAGAATCCTTCCATAAGAGTTCCAGCAGGAGAAGTTATTAGCTTTCGCATATGTGCGGGTATCGTAGAACAACTTCTTCTTTGATGGTGTCAGATGCTCATCAACATAAATTGGTTTCTTTTCCCCAGGTGCGCCAATCGAATGGGAGTTCAGCTTGTCAGCAACTGGACGTTCTTTATTATAGCGCCGCACATTCGAGAGAAATTCATTCCTTTTCGGAACTGATATAAACTCTGCCACAGTAGGTCTAGGACTTCCAGACGTTCCCGGTAGACGATAGAGATCACGTAAATTTGACGCCTGAATTTCTACGTTAACCACTTTTCCCACAGCTGACACCATGGCTAAGAGATCCTCTGAGCTTTCTTTAGCTTTTTGCGGAAGATTCCTGAATTCAAGGGTTGCAGGTCGTGATTGGAGTTGCAGGTCCTGGATATACTGTTCCAGCTGGTAGATGCGATCGTCACTTTCTTTCTTATGGTTTTCCATGCCGGCTACTCTGCTTTTTATATCCTCATAGCACGAATTCACAAACTCCATACCGCGGTCTAGTTGAAGGTGGGATTCCCGAATCTCCGAAATTTGAATTTTCAGATCACTCAAATCTTTAGTAAGTCTTGATAATACCGCATCATGCTCAGATTTCCAGTTTGCGAGCCGGTCGTCATTCTCTGTCTTCCAAGAGGTAAGCATTTGCATAATTTCTTTTTTGAAATCATTGAATGTCTGCGTGAATTGGTTTGTTTCACAATTGGGAGAATCATCGATACGCTGGCGTTTGTTTCTCACAGTAATATTACCAACTTGCTTTCCTTCCGATTCTACAGTAGATGTTAGATCCGATTCGGACAATGATTGCCCAGTTCGAAGTGTTTTTGTTGAAGGCGGTGTTCGTTGAATACTCATATTAGAAACCAAACAATACTATGGATGAACTGTTGATGGTTTACCGAAGTCAAATAATACTGTTAACTTATTAATTCGTATTATAAGTTACTCGGGTCGCTCAAATAAACCACAAAAACAGCTAAAACAATTTGTCCGACAGTGGATTGGAACCTGCGACGTTGATCTTCTCAGTCCAACGCTCAGACCGCAAGACTGTATCGACTTGTTCCAGTGAGCCAAAAATTACGTTCGTTATGGTCCGCAAGTGACACAAACTTTGTGGAGGGGTGACCTTTGTAGCTACTCAATGTCACGGTACTAACGAACAATCACTGGCACCCACGTTGTATTAATTAAGTTATTTAGTTATCCTGCTTGCAAAAGTCACTCAACACTAGCAGATTTTTACACACTAGGACAGATAAGAGTAATCACATACTTTGACTGTATTTACAGTACTTTTGTGCACTTCAATCCATTTATAATAATTTGTAAACACAGCGATGGCACAAATACGTCTGACTCGCACGGGCGCGCGCGGGGGGGAGGAGTTATGACAAGACATACAAAAAACTATGTAGTCAGTTTGGATAGTTTTTCCAATCCAATGCGTAACTTTATCGGTGTTTATTGGCAAGAGGAAATATGCAAAAAAGAAGAGGTTCTCAATTCGACTGTTTTTTTTGTTGTATGTTTGTTCAGCGATATTTTCGCCAATTGTCAACCGATTTTGATGATTCTATTTTTTTTTGGAAGTGTATCTTCCCGGACTGATCCCATTTCAATTTGGTGAAGATCTGATGAAGAACTTCGGAGATAGATAACAGAACTCTTCATTCCCGTAGGAATTTCCGTTCCCGTATAGCCGTACAGCCTTCCCCAAGAATGTAACTGTCATAAATTCATAATCATAATACAAAAAAGAATTTTTCGCACCGCGTCGCACGCAGTCACGCACGCTCGACGCGTTCTCGTTTGGTGGCCGCATCTCGCGCACCGCCCGTTCCATTTTATAAAATTGTTGAATTATTTTAATTTTACATTATCTCCTAAACGGTGAGTTCAAATAACATACTGTAAAAGACAAAGTTTATCTTCATAAAATTATCTTGATGATGAAGTAACTTTCGCTAGTAAGGATTAATATGCCTGCCTAATGTTAATGCTGAAAAACCACCTTTAATTTTTAAATAAATTATTTGACATAAAATGCCTTAGTGTGGCTTATTTATAAGAGATAGATATAGGTGTAACGTCGCGGATTTTTTTTTAGATCGAATGAAAAACAATATCTTTGTAGTACATGGTACTTACGTATAATTAGCTATTACCACAGCGCACTTAGCGCACTTCCACTTTATAATATTATTTAGTATAGATTTGAATAAAATAGTATGTCATTATCATTATTGTAACACCATAAAAATACATAAAGAAATTAAACACACACCCCCACATAAGTACATACCTACGTAATAATTACAATTCTATCCTATTTATTTATAACGGTTTGCTATCTATGTTTCTGTGTATGTGCGTCTGTGTGCCTGTGTATCTGTCTTTGGCACTGTAGCTCCGTTATCTTTATTGAACAGGGATATTTTGTAAGTTTTTAAAATTTTACTTGTTAATTACCAACAAATCAAAATCAAAATTTGCGTTACAGGTCAATAGAGCATGCGGAAGGGCGTGACTTGTCTCCAAAATAATACTCATTTATTGGGGTTACCCCCGACGGTATAGTTGGGAACGACACCATTGTTGAAATTAAATGTCCAATAACGGCATTTAGAAAAGGGAAATGCTGCTATTGAAGAAAATAAAATACATAATTATATTTACATTCGATAGAATAAAACATACCAGGGTTATAAACAAAAAAAGTAATTGGTATTACCATGGCATGGCATGGCATTGGTATTAGCAGGGTCAACTTCACGTAACAGAAAGGAACCAATGCATTTTTGGAATATGGTCCGGTGAAAACTAGTAGTAGAAAATATTTCAAGAGATGACGAATTTTGGCGGGTGCATATGGAGAAAAAAATTATAGATTTTTATTTGAAATGTATATTGCCAGAGATTGTGGATCCGCGCCAAAATCGCGGTATGCCAATACGAGACATAATATTGAAAGAACATGTTAATGATAAGCCTGTGCAGCCAGGTCCAAGCAAATCCAAGGACCATATTCCGTGTCAATCTACTCAGCTAGGTCCATGCAAACTAAGACAGCTACAGTTCAACGAATTTTAGCCAGTTGCATTGGTAACTTTTATTATGTTAACTATTTGATTAAAAAATATAAAAACGTTATTGTTTTTTTTTAATAGCGTCTAGGCAAATTCCAAACCTATACTTCTAAGCTTTCTTGAATTATAATATTCAAGAATTGTAACATAATGTTCCTAAAGTAAGTGTGCCTACCTACTACTTGATTTTTACGAAGGTATCGCACCAAAGCCAAATAGCGCGCGACGCGTAGTTTTGTATCGTACTCGTATTCATAATTTTCGTGTCAGTCAGATTTTAAATCCACCATAATACTCTAAAATAAATAAGTATTCTTACTGATTTTTAATGATTAATAATTGGATTCAGGTTTGTACAATACGTACTTAATCCATCTATAACCTTAAAAAATACTAAATAGAAAAATAAAACAAAATAAACTTATACTAATCAATTCAAGTTGATCTACTGCATTACTTTATCCTGTGACGGAACTTAGTACCTACCCGAGTCCGTGAACTCATGAGCGAGCGGTGCGCTTGGTGCGCGCGTCTCCCGCGCATCGTAACTTATTACGTATTGCTACTCCTTGCGGGGCCTGGGGTAAGCGTTAGATGCCTACGCGCTCAAGTTAGGCTCGCCTTAATGCAACAGGGCATTCTCTACCAGTCAAACTTTGAAAAACTTCCTGCTTTCTTAAAAATACCACATGAGTGAACTTACCGAAGTGCAGGTAATTAACCTACATAGTTGCAAGTTTATTCAAGTGGTATTTTTAAGAAAGTAGTAAGTAAGTCCATAGATATATAACTTTATACATGAGACCAGGGCAGAAAGATGATAAGAAGTACATAGGTATAGCTTTTTTACCTATTTCATCTACATTCTGATGTACAATTAGTACCTACTTATACAAAAATACCACCCTGTGATTTAACTAATGTTAATTAGATGATCATCATGTTTTGAGAGAAAGAAGCGTTAATTTTAGCAAGGTAGAAGTTACTAGACTACAAACTCTTGTAGTAAAATACAAGAATATTTTAATGTCCAAAAAACAGACGGGACCAGCACCAAACAAAAAGAAAAAGTATCACATCATTTAAAAAGAGTTTAATGCCACTGGGCAAATCCTAAGGACAAATAAGCAACTAAAATATAAATTTGAATATATGAAAAGAAGTGCAAAAAAGGTAATAAAGAATTTTGATTTCCATAATAATATAATTATTTCTCAAGAAAATCCAAAAAACTTAGTGTTGTGTTTCTGTATGTCTTGTGTTTATTTATTCCACTACTACTTGTGATCAAAATACTCATAAATATTTTGTTATTGTTATAATAATTTAAAGGATAAAATTTGTTTGCAGGAGGCTACCAGGGAGTGTCAGAAAATGCGACGTACAGGAGGAGGAATACGGGAACTCACTTCCTCCAGGATCGGAAGAAGCTACTGACTGGTTACGGTCAATAATGTCAACCTCTATAGATGGAAATGAATCGCTTCATGATGATGATGTGATAACTATCAATTCAATTGAAACTTTAAGTTACTATTATGATTGATTGTAAAATATTATTAATTATGTAGTACGCACTCGGTATTCAGATTATATTAATAAATTGATTTGTTCTTTATTATTTCAGGGTCAAAAAAACGACAAAAACATAATTATTATTTCAGATATTGAACCCAGAAGGTTTGCAATATTCTTGTTTGACCATGTTTTACTATTTGCTGCCCATGGTTTTCTTTGTCAGTCTTTTTGTGTCTTCATGTTGTTCTTTCTAACATTTTTTATTTAAATTCAATGTGTCATAGTTTTCTAAACTAAAGTGTCATTTTATTACAGAAGCCAGAGCTGGATAATAATGTGGTTGTTTTAACGGATGCTGATTCTGTTAATAATGTACCACAGGTACGTACCTAGGTATGTAAAAAGGAATATCATACTGCCTTTGACAAACTACATATTAATATTTTAATTGGTTGATTACAGAATGCAGAGATGAACGGAGAAAAGTCTTGTGCTGTAATTATTGATACACCCTTCGACTGCAGTACACCCCATTCTTCTCTAAGCGGCCCTGTTATGACAAAACACTGCAACCCGAGTTACATTGTTTTATGGTAATACAGCATAAAATAATCTATGTGATGTAAGCTTGGTACTGGTTCGGTCTACATTTCAATATTGTTTTCCATTACCAAGAAAACTCAAAATTGCACTTCACGGTAACCCGAATTTCGGATGATAGTTTTTACTAAACAATGTAATCTAGATTGCAGCGTTTTACCGTGCGTGATAGGTAGAAGGACGGAGGGGCGCGCGGGTGAGGCGTGCGAGTCCTTGTATTTTGGTAAAACATTGCAAGCTTAGTTTGTTGCGTGTTACCTACATGTCAGCTGACAGTGTACATGGTGCCATAACTAATAAAACGAACAAGTCAGGAAATTTGTATGATTTAGATGACTATGTTCATAGTTTCATACATTTACAAAGTCTCGAAAAAATTTGACAACCCATGTGCATGACCACCAAATAATATTGAAATGTATGCCAAACTCCAGGCATCGGTTTTATGAAGATTTGGTGGTGAATGAAAACATCACTGAAGATTTGGACGAATCTGCTTCAGAAACTTTTACGTAAACTATTTTTTATTACAAATACCTCTCTGTCTTTGCCTTTTACCTGGTTACAATAAAATTTTAACGTGCTACTTACCACTTTTAATTTTGTTATGTTACCTTACAAATAAGTTATTAGTTAATATCTGTTCCCTGTTACCTGAAAGAGCTCAGAGTGGTAGAAGTGTTTATTTTTACAATATCTACCGTCTGCAACATCTAGAATGCTTTTCTTACTTTTGGTTTTAGTCAATGCAGAATACAATAAACCAGTACTTCTATCACTTCAAAACGCAGTAACCAAGGATTACATTGTTATGTCACAACAAAAACGAATATAGGCTAGCTACATGCTGTTGTAACAAAACATGTTTTTTTTTAATATTGTGAGATCTTTAAAAAACTCGATAATATAAAGTTCTAATAAAAAATAGTAAATATTATTACGAAATAGTTAAAAAACAATTATGCGTTTATCTGTACTGGATCAAGTTTGGTAACGAGTCAAAGATGTAAAGTTTAAAACTCGTTTTTCTCAAATTGACGTTTTGCAGATTACAGCGAGGGCCGTAAGGAGACCAATGGCACCACCACTCAGGAGTAAGTAATTTCTATGTTTTCATTTCTTATTCATTACAAATAAATGGAATGGTTCTCATCATCACTAGATGCAAGATGTAAACAATATGTAGCAGTTTAGAGTGTGTGTATCTTAATTATTATTTTTGTTTCAGGAAAAATCCAGAAGTACCTATCAGGATTCCAATGACAATATTATAAAAAAAAAAGAACATTGCGAGAACAGAAAGCTTCTGTCTTAAAAGACCTCAACAAACTTGAAATAGAGAAAATTACTCAAAGTATAAAGAACCAAAATGAGCTCCATCGGCAATTAATTCAACATAATGAAGAAAAGCATGTGTTAGAACTTGAGAAACTTCAATTAGAAATTGAGATTTTTAAAGGAAAATTAAATAAATAATGAAAACAGAATGATGGATGGAATGATTCTGTATTCATTATATACACTTGAGAGCAATAAAATCCCACACCCCTTTTAATTTAGTTTATTACTGATTTTTTCCTTAAATCTAAAGATATTGAGTACAAATCATTAGGTAAAATTAAAGAATACAAGCTTAGTTTTAAAAAAATAACAAAATTAAAATCACTGACCTTCACGTAACTTACAGAAATCAGCCGTACACCAAATTAGCCAAATTCACCCGTTAGCATTGTCACTACTTGCACCCCTTACCCGCAGGTATTAAAGGGTCGTTTTTTTGGATTTTTAATCAGTTGCATACCGAAGGTCAACGTGATAACATCTCTACTGAAAACATACGGAAAAATATGGATACCACGCCCACAGAAGCCGCTCAAGTTATTGCCTTGCTCGAAGCAGGCCATAATCAAAGTGAAGTTGCTCGACGACTAAATTTGAGCCGCTACTCTGTTCGTCGTGTGTACCAGAGGTTTCAAGAGACCGGTGGCTACATTCGGCGACCAGGAACTGGCCAGCGACGCAGAACATCAGAGCGTGATGACCGCTTTCTTTTGACGAGGTCTTTAAGAAATCGGCAACTGAATGCGGTTCAACATGGACAAGAGCTTCGAGAAGTTCGCAATGTCAGTATAAGTCGGTGGACAGTCAGAAGAAGACTTGGTGAAGCAGGACTGACTTCACATCGCCCAGCAAATGGTCCCAAATTGACCATAGCTCACCGACAAGCCCCACTACAATTTGCCAGGGAACATTTAAATTGGACGTATGACAAATGGCAGTCTGTTATATTCTCTGATGAGTGCAGAATGATATTACATGGTCATGATGGACGTTATATGGTTCTACAGAAGGTCATCAGAGCGATTTTCACAATGCTACATAAGCGAACGTGTGGCTTTTGGCGGTGGATCGTGTATGTTTTGGGGTGGCATAATGTTGAACACTAAAACTGACATTGTATTCATCACTGGGGCGAATACCCGCCCGATACCGAGAGGTTTGACGGCTGCGCGATACGTCGAAGAAGTGCTCGAAGGACATGTGAGGCCGCTTACGTGGCTTATGGGAGAAGATTTTCTCCTAATGCACGACAACGCCAGACCGCATGTCGCTAGAACAGTTTGCGACTACATGGAAGACGTTGGAATCACCGCGATGGAGTGGCCAGCTCGTAGTCCTGATCTCAATCCGATTGAGCATGTCTGGGATGAGCTAAAAAGAAGAGATCGAGCAAGAAGCCCTGCTCCTACGCGCCTCCGAGAGAGCTTCAACTTGCCATTGAAGAGGAGTGGAACGCTATACCACAAGATTTCATGGTAAAATTAATACGGTCCATGAAAAATCGATTACGAGCTGTAATTATTAAGGCTAGGGGAGGGAATACACCTTATTAATAAACAATTTGATCAAGAATTTTGAGTTTGATTTTCATTACTTCTTAAGCGAAATTGGGTAATTTTACCCGTTTGTTGGGTTTTGTGCCGTAAAACCTCTTATGAGTATTTTTTACACTGTATTTGATGTCATTAGGATGAGGTAGACTTTCAATTGGTGTGTGTCTTTCAAAATATTTATTCAGATTCATGAAAAAAATTGCCTTAACAAAAAAAAGTCAAGGTGTGCGATTTTTAACCGACTTCTAAAAAAGGAGGAGGTTCTCAATTCGGATGTTTGTATTTTTTTTTTTATCTTTGTTCGCGCATAACTCCGTCGCTTGCCAACCGATTTGATAAATTATTTTTTCGTTGGAAAGGGACTTCCTAAATGATCCCATTGAAATTTTATCAAAATCGGTTCAGTAGTTTGGTTTTTAAATCCAAATATCTGGAAAAAATATATGGAAAAATCATCCATGTATACGAAATTGAGTATTTTTGTTTTCCTGTGTCTTTCTAGTGGTGTTGTTAGGTGTGGGGGTACCACCAAAAAGTGAAAAATTAAAAACTTTTTCACAAAAAAAAGAAACCGACTCCCAAAAAAAACTACAAAGTTCAAAATAACTTTAATTTCGGAAGTCGGTGTCAAATAACGAAGAAGCAACCAAAAACACCGACTTCCGAAATTAAAGTTATTTTGAACTTTGTAGTTTTTTATTGCTCTCAAGTGTATTAAATTTTTCTTTGATTATGAATATAAAATAAATCACTTTTTCTAATTTTACCAATTATGGTTATTATTTATTTCTACTCACGTGTTAGCCTATTAATATTGTCATTAATTAACAGATTTCTGTTATACTGGATAAAAAAATAATTCTTCATCAGGAGAATTCACATTATCATGGCGTGAAAAGGGCATAGGGTCTCTAGATTTCTTACAGATTTTATGCAGCACAAACATTGCTACAATAGCAGCTTGAGCTCTTACTGAATCAGTCCGGAGTTTCCAAGACAATGAAGGAAACCGTTTTTTCCAGCAGCCAAATGTCCGTTCAATTACATTTCTGGTTCTAATTTGACTTTCATTGTATAGTTGTTCCGCTTCTGTAGTAGTCTTACGCAGAGGTGTGAGTAAATATGGTTTAACAGCATAGCCTTTATCTCCCAGTAACCAGAAACCTGCAAACTCACCATCTTCAAAGCGTCCTTTAAACACGCTACTGTGGAATATGTACTATCATGGCAGCTTCCTGGCCACCGTGCCACAATATTATTTATATAATATACATTTCTGCGTTTTACAAATTACCTGCACGTTAAGTGAAAAAAATTGTTTTCGATTTCTATAAATTTCAGCATCCATTCCACCAGGCGATTTAATTTGAATATGGGTGCAGTCAATAGCACCTACTGTTTTTGGGAATGCACCTAATTCATAAAATTGTTTTGCTTTATTTTCCATATCTTGATTACTACTAGGCACTACTATCCACTCTGATCGAAGACCGGCAATAGCTCTACTCACACGATGTATTATTCATCACACACTGGATTTATGAACGCCAGCAGCATCACCAATGCATCTTTGAAAAGAGCCACATGCATAGAACTCTAGTGCCATTAATATTTGCTGTTCCGGTGTTATAGCGTTATTTCTGCCAAAAAATAAATACAATTTAATTATAAGTAATATTCTTACTTACTGAATATTATGGGACATATAGATATAGATACATAATAATAGGTTATTTCTGAGGTAAGTAGGTACCTTAGGTAGTTACGTATCTTTCTTCTTTGTAAGATGTTATAAGTATATATTACTTTAAATATAAATAATTAATATTCATGGCACAACTAAAATGTAGGAGGCTCAGCAGTGGGTACTAAAATAAGTACTAAGGGCATGATGATGACGTGGTGTGATGTGCATATCTTTCTAGTTACAAGGTAGATAAGAAATCATAGAATACGTAGAGTAGGTACTTACTTCATGGTTCTTGTTTTCAGCAAAGACCCTAAGTTAGAAGCCAGCACCCTAGACAAGGTCGTAGAAACCCGAAATCTGTCCAAAAATTCATTCTCATCCCATTTTTGAAATCGATCAATCCGAGGGCGATAAACTTTTTGCTTCCTAACTCGCAAATCGAATTCACTATTATCAGTCTCACTATCATCACTAGAAGAGCTAGATTACCACAGTATGTCGCGGAGTCAAGACATAATCATTAGTTTTTCACGTAAAATAGAATTAAATTCATCAACACAATATTTTATAGGTTATGTAGTGTATGCACGATCGCGGTGGCGGGTCATTCATTCACCAGCCGTATCCGGGGGCACACGTGTTCTGTATCTTGCATACCCTATATCCACCTGAGTGCTTATAAGTGTGTTTTATTGGCTCCTGAGACATTACAAGTGGCGACGAGGATAAAAATGAGCTTTGAAAACATTTACCTACCAAAAAAAGGGGAAGAATGCACGCTGAAAAATAATGCACGTTGAAAGTTGTTTACGATCAATTAAGCGACTATATTTCGATCTGATAAGGATCGTTAGTAGTTTGGATACTAAAGTAATAACAGAACGTAGTCACGCTGTACCCATCTACCTACACGTAAATAAATCGTTACCAAGGATGATAGATGTTTACAGCTAATGATTACTTTATTGCCTCAGTTTCGTAGGATTAAGTAACAAAAAATTACAATTCTGCTTCGATTGAGGTAAACAACTGATAAGCGTAAATGTTACAAAAGCCATGCAGTGAGTGTTGTTTACAACAAAACAAAGGGCCATGCCAGGATAGTACGCAATTATTTTAAATGTGTTGTAATGCAAACAGTAAATTATTGTTAATTATTATTATTGAGTAAGAGCACTTTCATTTTTTTTCATTCATTTTGCACGCTTCTTATTTTAAATAAAAATAGTAACCAATTATTATCATAAATCTTGGACATATTTAACTTTTTGTTGTAAATAACCTACATACCCACTTATTGTAAGTATAAAACAAAATCAGTAGATATTATTTTAATCAGGTCACTGGTTTTGCTAGGATCAATTGTTTGCATTTCGTTACGGAAATATCAAGGTCATGCAAATACTATCCGCACATACGACCATGGTTAAAGAATAAACGTGAGAAAAGACCGGGAAACGTTAGTGTAAGCATTAATAATGGCTCACACGACGACACGGTTGGCGCGGTGGTTGAGCGATCGGCTGCTGCGCTGCGTGTCGCGGGTTCGATTCCCGCACGGAACAAATATTTGTTTGGCCTACAGATAGCTGTTCCAGGTCTGGCTATTTGTGTATGTAAGTTTGTATGTTTGTAAACGCACCCACGATACAGGAGTAATTCTCAGTGAGGAGCAACGTTTAAAAAAATATATATATATTTATTGCTAACCTGTTAACTTACCTAATTTGTTAATAGATAATGGTTATTATCAGTCATCATATCAGCCGAAAGACGTCCACTGCTGGACATAGGCCTCCCCCAAGTGTCGCCACAACAACCGGTCCTGTGCGTCTCGCATCCATCGGTTACCCGCGACCCTCACCAGATCATCGGTCCACCTTGTGGGAGGCCTTCCAACGCTGCGTCTTCCGGTACGCGGTCGCCACTCCAAAACTTTTCGGCCCCATCGACCATCTGTTCTGCGAGCAATGTGCCCTGCCCACTGCCACTTCAATTTGGCGATCCTTCGGGCTATGTCGGTAACCTTGGTTCTCTTGCGGATATCATCATTCCTGATTCGATCACGCAAGGAAACTCCGAGCATTGCCCTCTCCATTGCCCTTTGGGTGACTTTAAGCCTTCTGGTGAGGCCCATTGTGAGCGACCACGTTTCGAGTCCATAGGTCATCACTGGCAACACGCACTGGTCATAGACTTTTGTCTTGAGACACTGTGGTATGTGAGACGAGAAGATACCGCGCAACTTCCCGAACGCCGCCCATCCGAGTCGAATTCGACGGTTGACTTCCTTCTCGAAGTTAGCCCTACCTAGCTGGATCGTTTGTCCCAGGTAGACGTACTCATCAACAACTTTGAGTGCAGAGCCTCCAATCTTGATAGGAGTGGGTGCTACATGGGTATTTACCATGACCTTGGTTTTGTCCATGTTCATTTTAAGACCCACTCTTTCGGAAGCTCTACTGAGGTCATCGAGCATTGTACTGAGGTCCTCCGTGGTCTCAGCCATGACGACTATATCGTCGGCAAATCGAAGATGAGTGATGTACTCGCCATTGACATTAATGCCTAGCCTTTTCCAGTCCAAAACCTTGAAGACGTCCTCCATTGCGGCCGTGAACAGTTTCGGAGAAATTACGTCTCCCTGCCTCACACCCCGCTGCAGGAGGATAGGTTCTGATGTCTGATCCTGAAGTCGGACTGACATGGTGGCGTTTTCATACAAACACTTCAGCACCTCGATGTACCGATAGTCGATCTGGCACCGTTGGAGAGACTGCAGCACAGCCCAAGTCTCGATCGAATCGAAGGCTTTCTCGTAGTCCACAAACGCTAAGCAGAGGGGCAGATTATACTCTTCGGTCTTCTGTATAACCTGCCGCAGCGTGTGTATGTGGTCTACGGTGCTGAAGCCTTTTCGGAATCCGGCTTGTTCGGGCGGCTGGAAGTCGTCAAACCTGCGTGCGAGACGGTTTGTGATGACTCTGGAAAAAAGCTTGTAGACATGGCTCAGAAGTGAGATGGGCCTGTAATTCTTAAGCAGGGCATTGTCGCCCTTCTTAAAGAAGAGTACCACCACACCTCTGCTCCAAGCTTGTGGCGTTTTCCCCTCGAGTATGACGGAATCGAACAGTTTCTGAAGGGCCTTAAGGACTGGTTTTCCACCCGCCTTCAGGAGTTCGGCCGTAATTCCGTCCTCACCCGACGCCTTGTTGTTTTTAAGCTGCTTCAGAGCCATCCTAATCTCATACAGGCTGACGTCCGGGATGTCTTCGGTATAATGCCGGGTCAATCTAGCTCTTGGGTCGTTCGCTAGATTTGCTGCGGGTTTGGTCATTGACGTGTATAACTGTCCATAGAATGTCTCGATCTCCCTCAGAAGCTCCGATTTGGCGGATATGGTTCTGCCATCGTCGGTCTTCAGTTTTGTGAGCTGGCTCTGCCCAATAGACAAATCTCTTGCAAAGACCTTGGAGCCCTTATTCCGCTCTATCGCGTCTTTAACTTTTTCAGTATTAAAGCGGCGGAGGTCGCTTTTCAAGGACTTGGAGATCCGTCTATTGAGCTGCCGGTATTTGCACGCATCGTCTGAAGACTGCAGAATCATCTCCCGCCTCTCCTTCATGAGCTTGAGAGTCGGATCAGAGAGCCTCTTGGTCTTATCTGCACGGCGAGTCTTGAAGAACTTAGACCCGACCGTATGAACAGTTTCCACGAACCCATCGTTGTATTCGTCCACGGAGCTCCCTAGGCACTCGAAACGATTTTGAAGTTCGAGCTGAAAGCTTTCGGAGTTTTGGATCTGGATCTGTGCTGGACGGAGCGTAGACTTCATCAGTCAATTTCCATAATAATAGTAAAGTAACGTTATTGAATAAAGTTATTTAGTATATCTAGTTGGTCATACTTACGCTGACGTCGATGGTCATTCTGAATCCGAAATGCTCTAATGGGCACGCAAATACTAACAAGTGTCCTAAGGCTATGCAGTAGTGTTACTGCCGGTCGATTCTGTCGACATCTCACGGTGTTCACCTAGGCGGAGCCAACGACTATAGATCTGTCATTCCATCTTATTTGTATGGTTTGACAACTCACCTGTCGTGCGCCACGCCCAGGTGTTCACTTCGACATGTTTACAGAATCGCACTGCTGTTATCTATTTAAGGCCTTACGCGCACTGCTTTGCGGTGGAACGCGGTGCGTTTTTTCTACCGTGCGGTAGAATAAACGCATTCACGGGGCCGCCCACTGCGGTGAAAAAACGCACGTTTTTAACCGACTTCAAAAAAGGAGGTTCTCATTTCGGGCGTTTTTTTTTTTGTGTTTGTTTTCTCATATCTCCGTCATAATATATGATCCGATTTAAAAAAATATTGTTTTATGTGAAAGGATATCCTACTTTTCGTACAATTGAAATTTTATCAAAATCCGTTCAGCTGTTTGGTTTTTAAATCCAAATAGTTTGAAAAATATGTGGAAAAATCATCCATTTATACTAAATTGCCTAACGATAGCGAAGACAAAGAGATGCCATGTATTTGTAGGCGATGAAGCCTTCGCTCTCTGTGAGCATATTATACGGCCTTATACACGGCGAAATTTATCAGAAACACAAAAAGTTTTAAATTATAGACTCACACGAGCAAGATGAAATGTCGTGGAATGTACAGTCGCCAGCGCATCAAGTTACCACACTTTGACCTTGAGCGCGTTATGAGCAGAAACAGCGAGAATCGTATGAAAGAGATAAACAGCTTTTCGTCCGTTCTTACTTGTAATGTTTCGTGCTGCAGTGCGTCGTGAGCGTGTGTGCGTATGCGCGTCGTGGTGTAGAATAAGAGTAGGTATCTTAACTATCCAATACAAAATAGCGTAGCAGGTTGAATACTTGAATGGAATCGAAATAATAGAATGGTAATAAAAACAGGTGACCCGCGCAAAAACGTATGAAAGCTAATAACCAATTGTTTTATTCAAACTTTATTTATTACATAGTTATGCACACATACTATATAAGCTTACAAAAAATACTTAACTTTGCCGGGTTTTATGTTACCTACTATTTTCGTGCGTACCGAATTTAATTTAAATTATACGTTCTTGTATAATTTTATTATTGTGTGAGTGAAGCTTAGCCAGTGAATATTATACCTACACAACCTTTTTATTTATTAAGGTGGATGCGCCAGGGTAGCCCGCGAAATTCAAATTATCTTACGTTTCTTGCAATTTGCAATTCAGTATTAGGTTTTATATTGATTAAAGTATGATTCGCGGGCGTAAGAATTATGTATTTTCAGAATTATAACCATTTAAGTCAGCAATAAAACTCCATAGGGCCAGGTAACCCGAAAGAATGACTATTTCATGAAATCTTGACATTTTAGCATTATACCGACTTATGGAGTTTCTGTTTTTAATGTTGGCCTATGATGGTTCTTGAGATACAGCCTGCTGACAGACAGACGGACGGACGGATGGGCGGACAGCGGAGGCTTAGTAATAGGGTTCCGTTGGTTACCCTTTGGGTACGGAACCCTAAAAATTGGGTACACACTACTGGTATCTACCCTTAGATATCCATCCGAAAAAATCAGGATAGTGCAACATACTGCCAACTAAAATGTCTCGTATGACTGGCCTAGGAGTGTTATAAATCTTAATACGTAACTAGTTATTAAATATCTAATCTGTGATAAAAGTTTGTTTGTCATGCATTATCATAAATTTTGCATGCTGCATAAATTCTGCATAAATTCTGGACGAAGAGGGGTCTTTTGCCAGTGAAGTCAAAAAAGCCAGTGACTTTTTTAAGTTAAGAAATATGCCGTCGGGGCCCCCCCTTACGGCTGTAGCTACCCCTTCTTTTTGACGACTTAACCACTTAAACAAATTTTGGACAGGAGAGGTTCCTACGGGAACGCGGGTGAAACCGCGGGAAAAATATTAAAATAAAATGCGGAGTAACAATCCTTTATATTTATTTTTAAACTGATATGATGATAATGACTAATAAAATAAATATTACCTACTCTCAATTTAAAACTACACAACAGATAATATAAAACTACAATATACAAATCAACATGTAACTTTTATTTGTAACATAATTATTAATGAGAAATAATAAGTCGAGCCACACTTATATTTATTAGCCACGTGATCAAACTTCTCATTTTATAACTAAGCCACGGGAAAATGTGATAGCCTCTAATAAACTAATTCGTCTTTTTAACAACGCCAACTAAATATTTTAAGGAAAGCGTCAAGTAAAGATCAACAATTATATTAACTTGTCCTTTTTATTTATACATTGCCACCTAATTACTAACTCAGCCACGGAATTTATATCTCATCACCATTTTACAGCGAGTTCGGGATTTGGGGCACCCCGACTCGGACAGGTTAGGTTAGAAGGGGATGGCGGGGTCAAGTGAGCGAGCGAAGCGAGCGAACAGACCCCTCCATCCCCTTCGTGGTTATTTTTTTTTATGATACTAGTGAAATAGAAGCTAACAGAATATCTTTTTTGATGTCATTTAATAGTATTTTAGAAGTTTACTGCTTGAATGCATGTTACAAATTTAGACGCTGAAAAATAACCACCATGCTGAGTTGTATTTAGAGTGGCTTGCATAGAAGATAACTAGTGGCTAAGATAGTATCATTCAGACGTTCGTTAGTTGTGGCTGACTTAGTAATTTAGAAGGCAATGTAGATTTTTAGAGGCAAATCATGCTATTAAAAAGATGTCTGTTTAATTAGCACCCATTATTAATTACGTGCTTAAAATCTTTTAACAAAAAAATTAAACTGAAATGCAAAAAATACTTAATAAACCTTTTTACAAAAAAAATAACTTTAGTTACGGAAGTCGGTATTTTTTATTGTTTCTTCGTATTTTAACACCAACTTCCGTAAGTTAAGTTATTATTTGTAAAAAGGTTTATTATTTTTTGCTTTTTAGTTTTTTCGAAGGTTTAAAATTATTTTCTTATTTTTTTTTTATTTTACATTTGTTTGTGACTATTATCTACTAATTACTACATGCTTATTTTTTATTACTTATAAAATAGCTACCTACCTTAAGCTATTAACTGTTATATAATCTTACTTTAACTAGGTATTATTTGTTGTTTTAATATTTTATTTATAAAATATTTTTTAATATTAATATTTTAAAAAAACAGGCTTTATATACCAACATGGTTAGGCCTACAAGAAATGCTACACAACTTTAGGGTAGTCAAATTTATAAATTTGACTTTTAAATAAATAAAGAATTATCAAAATCGGACTACCCTGTGAATAGTTATACGTGTTCATACATCAAATCATAAAAAAAATCTTCTCGTCACACTAGAAAACCTCCTCCGTTTTTGAGTCGGTTAAAAAGTTAAATCTGCTGCAATGGCTGCCAAACAAAAGTAAGATTTTACCTAGAACAATATAATTTGACTGGGATGCATCCATAAAGTTATTCTCCAACAAAACTTATTAGGAAGATTTCCGTATCTGCCAATATTGAGTTATTGTGCTTTAAATTATCACCAAAAATAGTAGATAAAGGAAATAATCTCAAGAATAGAACAATGATGTGAAAAGAAGTAAGTATGTATAACATTTTAATTTCCAATAATAATTATTATATTATCTATATCATGTATGCATCAACGTATGTATCAACGTATGCAACGCTTCGCAATAGAAACACACTTATTGTATGTTGCGTTGCAAACGATAAGTATGTTTCTACTGCATAGATTTTCATATGAAATCAAGAGTGCAGATATCATAATGCTTTGCATACGTTGCGTACGTAATATGAACATAGTATAAAGCCTGGGGAAGGACATGGAGGAAGCTACTTTATTATGACACAATATCAACAAACGACATGTTTTGGCGACTTTCCCAAATCAAGCAATGGAAGTGTGATGTACTGTAAAATAATTAAATAAATATGTGCTCCTGCGACCCGCCCGCTCGGCATTACGTTGACAGAAGTCGAGGCGAGCGGACGTGTCGCACACACTGTAATAGAAATATAACTGTGTTTCATTAAACCACCCAAGAGTAAACGAGACATAACATTGGCGACGAGGATAAAGAACGTGAGTAAAATAAAGAGATAACAAGAAAAAAAGGCGAATGACCGAGGTTATCTATTTCGTCACAGTTAAATATTGTTTTCTATTTTCTCATATTAAATTTAAAAAGGGTTTTGGAGATAAATAAATACCAATATCGGTTAGTAAAATAAGAAATATTTTAAGTGTAAGCAAATTACTGACAAATTGACAATAATTGATATCTTCGGTCAAAATAGCCTTAAAACCAGTGCCTGCTAATACTTACCAATAAAATATTGTTGTCTAGCTGGTGTGCACATTCTATTATAACTATACACCCACATCGTAATAAATACCGCAGAACTATCACTACCAAAACATAGTGAGATATTCTCCGTGTCATTCTCGACTTACCCACATTACATTTAATTATATCTATTTACATTCTGAGTAATACCGCACGACTAAGTACTGTAAGAGCCTCTTTGCGCAGCATCTGGCTGTACATACCTCCTTTGGACGTGGCTGGTAATAATTAGAATATTTGAATATGGTAGAACGGTTTTTGTTTAAGCATTCAGATGTTATTGGACTCTCCGAGCCACGGTGCTCTATTATACTGCTTTTATCCCTAAATCGGGTTTTATTTGTAATATTTGATAAGTAGACCGCAGGACATATTCCTGTGGTCCACAATTGGTGGAGGCGCCGGGTACGAAACGCCGCGTATACGAAACGCCGTGAAAAAAACGCGTGTGCAAGGCGTGAAACATTGCACGAAGAGGTAAAACCCCCAAAAGCTACATAAAAGCGTACCAGAAGAGTAGGTATATGTTGATGATATCAGGCGCTGTATCGACGCCTGGACTATTGAGCTAAGTGGTTTTCATTGAATAATAGTTATATAAAAAAGAGCATTATGGCGCAAGTAGTATCCTTTACGGGTGCGGGTTGCACGCGATCGTTTGAAGATTTCATTACACAGTTTCGCCAGGTCGCCGCGATAAATAGATGGCCAGAGAGCGATTTAGCCCTCATTATGGGTGCATATTTAGATGGGCCAGCGTTGGCATATTTTAAATTTATCTATAAAGAAGGCATGACTTTTAAAGTTTTGTGTGAGAGCATACAAGCAGAATTCCCATCGGGGATAGACTATGCAGAAAAGTTCTACAATGCACGTCAGGAGTACAAAGAAGAAATCATTGGGTTCTTCTACAGACTAGCTGAATATGGCCGACAGTCGGGAATTACCGATGAAAAAATATTTATTAAAACATTTTTGAAGGGTTTAAATACAAATTACAAACTGAAATTGGGGACGCGACTTTACAGCTCAACTAATGAGTTACGGGCAACGATCGACCAGGTCAAGGAAATATTTGAGGGGACACAATCCGAGAGAATGAATTTGTCTTTAAATCCTCCGCGCGTGAGTTTTGATCGTTTTTCAGCTGGCGATCGAAGACGCCCGACATCACCGAGACCAACGAGCCCAGGGCCAGCGACGTCAAGCTCGACGCCACACCGAGCCGGGGACGCAGAAACGTTTCACACGCCGAGATATGATTTGCGGCCGAGACGTCAATTTGTTAATAGAAATAATCGGTCTCATATTGCCCCCAGCCCGAGAAACCCACGCCAGCATGACGACCCAAACGCGCAGGGACACAGTCGATAGAGAAAGGTATGGAGTTGCAGACTGTGTCTGGGAGAGAGCAACTCCCAAGGAAAACCAACAAACACGGTGACCTCAGTCCTTTTATTAACATTTCGATAGCTGATCAGGCCTATACTGCGCTGATAGACACCGGAGCTTCAATTTCGTGTATATCAGAGCAATGTGCATCCGGTCTCAAGTTAAAGCATACCAATGACAAGGCAAACCATTTTGTGAAGTCAATATCGGGGTCGTACTTGAAGGTTATGGGGAAAACTAAGATTAGTGAACTCTAGGGTTTTCGTAAACGATTTTATAATTATTAAGGATATCAACCAGAAATTAATACTGGGACAAGATTTCTTCCACAAATACGAAGCAATTATAGACTTTGCAAATGAGTGTATAATATTAATGGGGAAGTGTCGTGTAAATTTTTACAAATATGCTGAACAAAATGCTGCGTCGGTGTCTAGACCCATGGTATGTCGTGACCATGATGATGGAATAAATAAAAATAACATCATAAATGGACATGGAATCAGAGAAGAAGGAAGTTTGAATTCTGTCTCGAAGAATGATTACTTGTATTTTTCTAAATTGTTTAATAATCTTGACGATGAACTGGTATCAGATATATCAAACGAAAGTAATGTAATTGATAAACTTAATGTAAATTCAAGTTTATGTTCGGAGAGAAAAAACAGACTTAGAACCCTTCTGACCTGTTATAGAGATAATTTTGCATTCAAGGCCTCAGAACTAGGTAGCTGTAATGTAGAAAAAATCACCATTAGAACTGTAGATAATATTCCGATTCACCGTCCGCCATATAAAGTGTCACCAAAACAGCTAGATATAATTTATTCTCAAGTCAAAGAGATGTTAGTTAATGGAGTTATTAGAGAATCCAGAAGTGCATATGCATCTCCAGTAGTGCTGGTACAGAAGCCGGATCAAACATGGAGATTTTGTGTAGACTACAGAAAATTAAATAAGAAAGTAATAACAGATAGCTATCCATTACCAATCATCGAGGACATAATGATATATTTATCAGGTGCTAAGTACTTTGCAGATTTAGATCTGAATTCGGGTTACTGGCAACATCATTTGTGTGAAGAAGATAAACATAAGACTGCATTTATCACTTCCTCAGGATTATATGAGTTTAATGTGTTACCTTTTGGGCTTAAAACAAGTCAAGCTGTCTTCCAAAGGGTCATGGATAAAGTGTTAGCAGGAATAAAATATAAAAAGGCCATATGTTATGTAGACAACATTTTAGTTTGGGGAAATAATTTTAATGAGTTTATGGAATCATTAGAAGAGGTTATGATACGGTTGAAGAAAGCAAACCTTACTTTAAAACCCAACAAATGTAGTTTTGGGTATGAAAAAATTTCGGTTTTAGGGCATGAGATTTCAGGAGAAGGGGTCAAACCAGATAATAAAAAATTACAATCATTGAAAACGTTAAAAACACCAACAAATGCAAAGCAAGTTAATTACGATGGGTGCAGCCGGAGGATCCAAAAAAATGCAGATTAATTTTAATAAACTAATTTATTACTGTATTACAAAGTATTGAAATTACGATTAATTATACTAAAGTGTCAATTGGTCGATGTCAGATCCAAAAGTGCCGCTCCACGTTTCTAAGTTTCTATGGAAAGGTTCGATTGACGTCAATTGGTCACGTTATGCCGAGCTTGCGTTTCGTGCCCGTAGGTGCCGTGTGCAATGTATATGCAGGTTTGCCGATGGAGCAATCTATTAAGGTTGGCCATGCGTAACACCTCCCCCCGTAGAACAGCGAGTATCGATGGACTTGTTCGAGATGGTCGCTGGTAGACATCCAGGGTCAATCCTTATTTGGCTTGGGTTGATAGTGCGTGGTGATGGGATTGCATAGGCGACTTCGGGGTTGCTGTTGAAGTTTTCTGTGATTTCTCTGGATGCTTTTCTTATGCGTAGCCGACGATAGATTAGGGTGGCGATGAGTGCGCATGTACCGGATAGCGCGAGGTACATGGGTATAGTAGTGTGGTAAATGACGGGATCGGTGACGTCATCTAATTGTACAGGCAGTTGCGTCGCTATCTCGTTGCTAAGGGTGTGAAGTTTTTGTAGATTTGGCGAATTTAGGATGAGCTTCGGATAATTTTCAGGCTTCGTCTCGTTGTATAGGGGCATCTCAATGATCTTCACGACATGTCCTTTGATGTGGTCGTCAGTGTTGGAGATAGTGAAGGCGGGTGTTCTCAGGTTGCAATTGAGGGGAATAATTGCCAAATAGCTGCCTCGTAGGGTCCGATATTGTTCTTGACCGCAAGACATCTTCACTTTTGTTGGTACAGGAAAACTTAAGGTATAATGCTTGTCGTCCAGGGTTTCCAGGGCTTCGGTGGTGGGAGCTACGGGTGTCAGCTTGCAGCTGGGTTGGAGTTCTTGATGGACTATGAGATGCTGGATACAATCTGGTTTGCTCTGGATTTGTAGGTTGGCTGTTGACTCACAGAGATATATGGAGTTTACCTTCGGACATTCTGTCTCTATGTACCTAGAGTCTGAGCTAGAGAGTGCTACGAAAGGTGAGGGTGGTATAAGAGTTTCGTGGTTTCTGTTAGGAACAAGGGAAAGTTTATACAAATTATATGTGGAGGAAACAACTATCGGGACTTTTATAACTACTACTATCTGCTTATTAGAATAGAAGTAACCTAGTTTAATTATTTCATAAAAATGCCTAATTTCTACGTCAAGGATTTCGTCATTAGCATATAAAATCCTTAATTTACCCAACATATACTTAATTTCATCTGAATTAAATAGGGAGTACGGGGTACTCAACGCACGAATAAATGTTAGGGTGTTCTCTAAACTTCGTAATTCTTCATAAAGATCTTCTACATTATCTCCTAAGATTAACAGTTGTTGGGCCAGATGGGCGTATTTAATTAAATCTGTATCCCTATTAGCGTTACTTTCCAAAATTAAGTTTAGTGCTTTGTTCATCTTATCTTGATTTGAAACTATACTATCTATTATTTGGGAGCTACGTGAAATAAATTTACTATTTAAACTAACATGGTTATTAATTTCTAATTCTAATTTATGCTCATTATTACGTAAGGTGTTTATGGCGTTTTCGTATTTAAGTGCATCGGTGTAGTCTAAATTACCAGAAATTGATTTTATTACAGAACCCAAACCGTCGATAAGGCCTCTTTTACTACGCGTTGATTCAAACATATTAATTTTACTAATAATTAAATTGATTTTACTATTGAGATGTTTCAGATGAGGGTCGAATAGGAATAAGGTTTTATTGTTAACTAAGGGACTTAATTCAGCCATCTGTGTTTTTACCACTTCAATTTGAAGATGGACATTCTCTAAATCTATATGACTTAGGAAAGAGTGGAAATGGGAAACGATCTTTGCCGCTCCTAATTTGAAGGGAAGTAGTCCTGGTCCATTGTCAAGTGATTCAACTGTTATCTCTTGTCCTTGGGCCGGATGTAGGGTCATCAGCCATAGTATTATCCTGTAACAAAGTGGGATCTTTAGGACTTCGCTTAAGGCGAGATTTTGCTACTGGACCGCGTTTCTTCTTCGTATAGATGTGGATTGGAAGATCTGCGAGTACAGTATCTTGCGTATAACGCGGGGCTAACTTCTGTCGAGACGCCATGGGATTGCGTACAAAGATTTGCTGGTCGGGGATATAGTCCTTCTCGGGTTCTCTGTCCTTGTTACGGGTTTCAGTCAGTTGTGTCCTGTCATGTAAGGATGTCTGGTTAATAAGGTCGTATACTTGACTCATTCGTTTCCTATGGTCTTGTGAGTACTGTTGCAGTAAGTGTTCAGATAGGTCAATATCTATTGGGTCTCGAGGGTCAAAGTGTCCAGTTATCAAGTCCAAAGGTCTGCATTTTGTGAAGCTATGGATCGAACTATTGTACGCTAAGATGGCATAAGGCATAAGATTAACGACTGGTTCATTTCGTCTCTCTAATTTCAATACCCTAAGATGTTCTAAAATGGTAGAATGGAACCTTTCTACTATGCCATTGTCGTTAGGGGAATGCGCTAATATTTTATGGTGAATAATTTTATGAGTTCGGCTGAATTCTAAGAAAATCTGATTTGTGAATTCAGGGCCTCCGTCCGTGACAATAGTCAATGGGACCCCATGGTGGGTGCAAAATACAAGTAGAGCTTGTACTACACTTAAAGCGGTGCTATCTCCAAGGTGATAAGCTTGTGCATACTTAGAGAAAGCGTCTACAATGGTAAGGAATTTCTCTGTTTGAACTGTGAACAGATCTAGATGGATAATTTCAAAAGGTTTACTAGGGGGTGGTACAATGTTGAATCTTTGCTTGATGGGATGACGGTCGTACTTAGCCTGACCACAGATAGTACACTCATTTATGTACTTGGAGATGTGTTCTTTCATCTTAGGCCAGTAGAATTTAGAAGATAAGGCTAAGTAACATTCAGTGATACCGCGATGATTTGTTTTACCTTCGTGGTATTTCTTTATGATGTCCTGTTGACGCAGGTAGTCTTTAACATTCTCTAATTCAACTTTAGTTAGAACCATGTTCATTGAAGAGCTTTTGAAGTTGACTTGAATTATGGGGATTATTTTATACATGGCAAGAGGAGGATGGATGATTAAACCGGTTTTGACTTTAGGGTTCACATATTCTTTGACTGCATTAATAACGTCGTTAGTCAGGTTAGACTCGGATAGTTGAATGGTAGTTCGGGTATGCGTTTCAAATGGCTTACTCACTGTCGGTCGTTTTTTTATATCGCCTACAAGTACAAAACAGATTTGTCTACTGAATTTATTTAAGGGTTCGTCTGATATTGGCACTTCTAGAATAGGGGCTTCGTTACTAGTGTGAACAGTTGCTGTGTCAGAGTTGTCGAGTATGTCAAGGTTGTTTGTAGGGGCTGTCAGTGTTTCAGAACCTACTGTTGAGTGAGGCTTTTCAGATACATTTACCGCTATAGACATAGCGTCCTCGTTGTTGATTTCAATGCGGGACAATGCGTCGGCGTTAGTGTTCTTTTTGCCTTGCTTGTATACTGTAGTAAAATTGTATTCACTCAACTTAAGTCTCCAACGTGTGAGTCTGGAGCCTGGTTCTTTAAGGCTCATAACCCATTGTAAGGGTTTATGGTCTGTAACTATCTTAAACTTTCTCCCAAACAAGTATGGACGAAAGTATTTAGTAGCCCAAACTATGGCTAATAGCTCCTTCTCGATTACGCTATAGTTAATCTCACTGGAGTTTAATGTTCTAGACGCGTATGCTAAGGGCTTATCTTGCCCTATAGGCCCTTGAGAAAGGACAGCTCCTATGGCAAAGTTAGATGCGTCAGTCGTAAGCACAAATTCCTTAGAAAAGTCAGGGTACTGCAGTATAGGGTCGTTAGTCAGTAGTAACTTGCATTTTTCAAAACAATCGATGTAGTTAGGGTCATTGAAGGTGGCCTTAGAACCTTTCTTGAGACATTGCGTCATGGGTTTCGTAATGCGCGCAAAGTCAGGAATAAACTTCCTATAGTATCCTAACAGGCCTAAAAAGCGTTTGATCTCGGTAGCTGTCTTAGGAATAGGGAATTTCTGGATGGCAATGATCTTATCGGGGTTAGGCTTAATACCGTCCTTACTTATTACATGACCTAAGTATGAAGTTTCAAGCTTTAAAAACTCCGACTTATCCATCTGGATCTTAAAGTTTGATTCCCCTAATCTCTTGAATACTTTTTCTAAATTTATCATGTGTTCCTGTAAGGAGACACTAAAAACGACTATGTCATCAAGATATACGAGACATATAACATTTTGGAGGTCCCTGAGGACATTATCCATCACGCGTTGAAACGTGGATGGAGAATTTTTGAGACCCATGGGCATGCGTAAAAATTCAAAGTGCCCATGTTCTACATTGAAGGCCGTTTTGTGAATATCGGCTGGGTCCATTTCTACCTGGTAAAATCCACTTGCAAGGTCTAGAGTTGTGAAGTAATGACAGTTACCAAGTTTATCTAAGATGTCATTAATATTGGGGATTGGGTACTTGTCATCGAGGGTTTTCTCATTGACTTTACGAAAATCAATGACTATGCGCCATTTAGCCCTTCCGGACGCATCAGATTTTTTTGGAACTACCCAGATGGGCGAGCTCCAGGCTGACTGCGAGGGACGGATTATCCCTTGGTCTAACATTTTGCTAATCTGATCCTGAACTTCCTGTCTGTGAACAAAGGGATATCTATAGGTCTTAGTATAGACAGGTAATTCGTCGGTGGTATGAATACTGTGCTTTATCTTATTGGTGAAAGTTAGAGGTTCACCATCGATATAGAAAACGTCAGCATATTGTGCACAAAGAGATTCTAAGTTAGCTCGTTCTTCAGGATTCAGATGGTCAGTGCGTAGTTTTGATAATACCTCGGATACGCGATCGCTAGGCTGATAGATAGTCGCGCTTTGCTCGTTAAAAAGTTCCGCGGTAACTGGCCTATCCATTGAGAAAACTACATCATGTTTAGTTGGATTAATTATTTCTATGATGCCACGGTTATTTTTAACAGAAGTAACACAGTCGCGAATAGTGCAATTGGAAATAGTCTGTTCTGATATTATTACGTCACCATCATGAAGATTAATGGGGACTCTAGCTAATTTGGATGAATTAGCGGGTACTATGTCCTCGTAAAGATTACAATTACGTGAATCATGCATTCGCAAGGGATTAGATGAATTACGTGTAACAAGAACCTTATTCTTTAAATCTATATTAGACTCTAACTTTTCTAGTAAATCTAAGCCTATTAAGCCGTCAAAATAATTGTGGAACTTGTAAATGTATAGGGTAATGTCACAGGTTTCTTTAAATTCCGGGAAGCACGGTATAGTAATGGAATAATTATTACGAGTTGTCGCGTGGATGTTAGTGACTTCGAAAGGCTCATAATTACACTGGATATGATGATAAAATCTTTCTACAACGTTCGGGCTAATAAAAGATAGGTTCGCACCTGTATCTACTAATAGTTTAATGGGTGGATTAGCAATCTGAATGAATGGAAGTTGTCTCTGGGTTTGCAAGTTAATCTCTATTTTGGTTTGTCTGATTTCGGGGCTGTATGAAAATCCTGGCCTTCAGCAGACATTCCTTGGGCAGATGTTCCTTCAGGCACATTCTGATGTTCCTCTACGTGCACAGGAACATAATCACTATGAGCTAGTGGCTCATACACAGGTTCGTAATTGTGAGGTACGGGGTAGAACTGCTCGTAATAGTCTTTATAGGCATAGTCAGGGTACTCATAATAGTCGTAAAAGTCTACTTCGTTAACATTCGTCTCACGAGTCTTAAAATAGTTACTGGGAGGTGGATTTCCTTGTTGAGTCCAGTCATGTCCTGTCGAAGGTCTCGGCATAGGTTTGGGAACAAAGTGGCTTACACCACTCATGGGCTTAGGGCCATTATTAATGGGCGTGTAACCAGGCCTTTGTTGAGGCAATCGGAACACGTTGCTCTGGGGCCTATAGTTAGGCGGGGGTGCGCTTAACATTTGTTGGGTTCGCGTGGGACCGCGATTGAAAGGCACTTGGGGTCTCCAGGCTTGCATTGGCCTTGGCGGTTGTGGCTGATAAAAACTTTTAGAGGGAC
Organism: Melanchra persicariae; assembly: GCA_947386135.1. Taxonomy (NCBI): domain Eukaryota; kingdom Metazoa; phylum Arthropoda; class Insecta; order Lepidoptera; family Noctuidae; genus Melanchra; species Melanchra persicariae. Next base: position 35,056,958 of record OX376643.1, read on the forward strand.
CGGGCTGATTAAACGGTGCTGAAAAAGTGACTGGCTGTGGAGTATGCAAATTAAATGGCTTAATCTGATACGTACTGGGATTAAATGAAGACGTAGACTGCACAGGTCTCCGCTCCGGCAAATGGTCGTTACGCTGCTGTAAGTACATGGTGTTAATTTCCTCGTGCACAAACTCGAGAGCCTTCTCAATGGTGTCGGGTCGCATGCACCTAATACGCGAGCCTAAAGGTTCTTTTAGGCCACGAACGAATGCCTGTAGGGTTAATTTTTTATATAGTGCCCGTTTGGCTTCGATGGTAGTAGATATGGACTCATGCAGGGTCACATAGGTCATAATTGTGCTAAATAAAGTTTGGCACTTTTCGTAAAATTCCGGTGGTGATAAATTCTTTTGTGTTAACAGGGCCAGATCATTGTATAAGGCGGTCACGTCCCGCTGGTCCGAGAAGTTATTAATCAGGGCGTTTCTAATACCCTGCCATGTTTCGGGAATGCCGTTTGAATTTATAGTGCGAGCGGCATTCCCGGTAACTTTATTAAGTATGCCGTTCAACAAGGATAAATTACTTAGTTCGTAACCTGGCTCTGCCTTAACAAATTGCGCGACAAGTTGGTCACATAAACGTACAAACCGCGTGAGCACGTTCGGGTTCCCGTCAAATTCGGGAACGAGGCGTAAGGCCTTGTAAACTTGATCTACCAAATCGGTACTCATTTTGTTAGTTAAATTATTCTCTATAATTAAGTAAGATTCTACACTCTCCCTATCTTCTAATATAGCATCTAAATTCCTATTCGCATCGGTTTGCGAGTTCCTATTAGAAATACTCGACTTAGGAGTCCGTGATATACGTGGGTGAAAAATTTTGAAAGTTTAATAGAAACACTTGAGGAAATTAACACAAAGGAAACACAGGAGAAAAAAAGGGAATTACACAAAGGATACTAAAACATAGGAAGGCGAGCAACTCTAGTAGATCTAGGTACTTACCAAATCTGCATCTCTCTGTGGTATCGATATTCGGATACTCCCCCGTAGCCGCACACCCGTAGGTTCGAATAGCCCGTTGTCGGTGATCGATTCACTGAATTTACTGGACTATCCTACCGACTGCGCCAATTACGATGGGTGCAGCCGGAGGATCCAAAAAAATGCAGATTAATTTTAATAAACTAATTTATTACTGTATTACAAAGTATTGAAATTACGATTAATTATACTAAAGTGTCAATTGGTCGATGTCAGATCCAAAAGTGCCGCTCCACGTTTCTAAGTTTCTATGGAAAGGTTCGATTGACGTCAATTGGTCACGTTATGCCGAGCTTGCGTTTCGTGCCCGTAGGTGCCGTGTGCAATGTATATGCAGGTTTGCCGATGCAGCAATCTATTAAGGTTGGCCATGCGTAACAAGTTAAATCTATTTTGGGTTTGTTTTCTTACTACCGAAAATTTATTAACAATTTTGCAGAAATTGTTTTACCTCTCACAAAACTTCTAAAAAAAAACAAAAGTTTTGCTTGGGATACCAAAGAAGAAGGAGCATTCCGGAAGATAATACAGATTATGGAGTCCCCACCAATTTTGCATTTCTATTCAAATAATAAAAATGTCATCACCAGATTGTATGTTGACGCTAGCGATGAGGCAGTTGGTTGTTGTCTTATGCAAGGTGAGGATGTTATGTTTCCAGTGTCATATGCTTCAAGGAAGCTGAGTGATGGAGAGAAAAAATATTCAACCACAGAGAAGGAGTGTCTCGCCTTAGTGTGGGCTTTGAATTACTTCAAACATTTCCTGTGGGGTTTAAGGTTTCAAGTAGTAACTGATCATAAGGCGCTGTGTTGGTTGAGGGGTAGGAAAGATATGAATGGGAGATTGGCTAGGTGGTCACTGTGCATCCAGGCATATGATTTTGATATAGTTCATTGTGCAGGGAAGGAGAATGTTATAGCGGATTTTTTGAGTAGGAATCCCTTAGGGCAGGAAGAGGAGAAACAAAAGGCTTCAGAGGAGCAGCATGAGGATGGCATGCAGTTGTACAGAATAGAAGTTGTGAGGATTCGAGAGGAGCAGATGGTAGATGAGTTTTGTAGACTCTGGATCAATAAAATTGCAGCTAGTGGGGAAAATGTATTGAAAGGATTTAGTGTGATAGATGGTATTTTATATAAACAGGCCAGGAGATGGAACAGAGTTCGAGAATTAGTAGTGATCCCGAAAGGTTTACTGAAGGATGTATTGAAGGAGTTACATGATGATCCATGGTCGGGTGGTCACTTAGGTTTAGCTAAAACACTAGGCAAATTTAAAGCAGGGTATTTTATTAAAGATGCTGAAAAGGAAATAGAGGGATATGTGAAAAGTTGTTTATTGTGTCAGGAACGGAAGAAATCTAAACAATTGGCACAGTTACAACCTATTGCAGTAAATCAGCTGATGGAGAAGGTTGGAATTGATGTTTTAGGGCCTTTTAGAAAGTCATTGAAGGGCAATAAATATATTATTGTTAGTGTGGAGTATGCTACGAGATATGCAGTCTGTAAGGCGGTGCCCAGAGTGACAGCACAGGGGATTAGTGAGTTCTTGATAGACGAGATCTTCTGTAGATATGGTGGTGTAAAAGAGATAGTGTCGGATAGGGGGTCAGTTTTTACATCGCATCTGGTGAAAGAAACGGTAGGTTATTTTGGGGCAAAGTCACGCTTCACTACAGCATTCCACCCAGCAACGAACGGTCTGGTTGAGCGTTTTAACCGAACCATGACTCAAATGTTATCCATGTATGTTGCAGCAGATCAGAGAAATTGGTGTAGTTATGTCCCGCTTGTGTGTTATGCTTACAACTCCAGCAAACAGTCAAGCACTAAGATTTCACCTTATATGTTGTTATATGCTAGGGAACCATCATTTCAGACTGATTTATCGGTAAATATTAGAGGACAAGATCAATCAGTGGATTTTGTGGGACGTCATAATCTGAAATGTCAACTGTCAAGATGTGCAATAGATGGGCAATAGACAATATAAAAAATTTTATATTAGAACATAGTTGTAAAATATACTTTATAATCTTTAAACTAAAAGGGCTAGGATTCCAGTTAGGAGTCGCGTAGAAATAAAGTAAAATGTTGATGTATGTCAGTTGTGTGTCATTTTTCATGTAAACAAGACATTATTTTAGTGAAATATTTTATATAGTTTGTTATATTGGATTATTTGTTTCATGTGGACAATGAAAACGGACATGTACGTGTCTGAGGGACGCAGCCGGGCGAGAAGGAGAAGGTCACTTGTACAAGAACGGCATAGTGTGAAATATTTAAGAATTTGGTAGGATGAAGTTACTCCAAGGCGATATAATACTTAAGTTTTTTTTTAAACTATGGTCCATCCTGAAAGGAGGGGAGTGGTTCGCACAACAAAGTTTGGTTCCAACTTTGCTCACGAGGCATAGCCTTTGCAAAGGGTGGCAGGTTGTCACCAGTGGTTCAGCAAACGTTGAGTGGCCCACAGTTCATGGTTAATGATGGTAAAGATAAACTTTGATGAATTTTATTCATACATGATTATCGCTGGAGTAGGTTCAAAGATAGGATGATATTTTATCTGATTATGACCTTCTTTTTCTCGAAACACAATAGCGTCCGAGGAAATTAATGTTATGATGATGTAAAATATAGCTGTAAATCCCTTAAGGATTAATGTGAATTGTCGCATTAATTATTTATATATTGCGATACGACCGGAGTTTTTCTCAGGGGGTTTTGCTCCGGCGGGGCTTCGGCATGACCGCGTAATTGATCAGCGCAGGTGGCGCATAGTAATTTTAATTAATTGATTTACTAAATATTTTAATCGCTGGTCATGACCTAGGCTGCTTCTATAGAAGTATACGCACCCCTGTTCATCCTGTTCCCCCTGTAGGTAGGGAAATTGTGTTAGGTTAGGCAGGTCATACTTGACTCTTCCAAAGGCTGAATAGATGTTAACGAGAGGTTGACTACGTTTCCTCTATTCGAAGGGGCGTAGCTAATGTAAGAGCCTCTTTGTGCAGCATCTGGCTGTACATACCTCCTTTGGACGTGGCTGGTAATAATTAGAATATTTGAATATGGTAGAACGGTTTTTGTTTAAGCATTCAGATGTTTTTGGACTCTCCGAGCCACGGTGCTCTATTATACTGCTTTTATCCCTAAATCGGGTTTTATTTGTAATATTTGATAAGTAGACCGCAGGACATATTCCTGTGGTCCACAGTACTTATCTAAACAGTAATTATCGTTCATAGAAACATAATTCTTATTTGTATGCAAGTAATAGGTAATAAATTAATATAGTAAAGAAAGAAAACTATGATTAGTGCACGGATTACTTTAAATCAATCTATTGCGATTAGACTCGACTCAATAAGCTACCGACTACACAACAACAACCAATCGTGCCTGTAAGTATTAGCCAAGTCGAAAGAGAATCACAAAATACATACTGTACACTATTCCAATGAGTAAATACCCATCTAGTTCCTCATATATACTGGTATAAAACTGTACTAGTATATATGCAATTCCACAAAACTATATCTATTCCAATGGGTAAATACTCATCAAGTTCCTCATATACTGGTATAAAACTGCAGGTAGTATATGCAATTCCACAAAATGAAATGATTCATGTTCCAATCCAAAAGTTCAGTCTTGAGTAAAAAAAAAAAAACGCAATACCTATGAATACTAGGTATACACATATTATATCATTGCTTATCATATTGCTACCAAGTAGGTATAGTGGTTAATTTGCATAGTACTTGAAGCAATTTTTTCATACTTACTTACAGATTGTCCCACCATGTCTCAATTACCCACCATAGAAACACCATAGAAGAGGGCGACTCCTCCGATGTTTTCGAGTCCGCTATTAAAAAACTAGACGAGTACTTTTCGCCGAAGCAGAGTTTTGTTTATGAACGACACGTATTTCGACTCATGAAACAGGAACCGGATGAAAAGTTGGAAAAATTCTTAGTTAGATTACGTAATCAATGTTCCAAATGTGATTTTGCTAACAAAGACAACGCTCTCATAGACCAAATTGCGGAAAAATGTACCTCATCAGACCTTAGAAAGAAAACACTACAGTTAGGAGATTCCGTTACAATAGAAAAGGTTATTTTAGAAGCCAACTCAATCGAAACCGTAGAGAGACAATTAAAAGAATTCCAAGAAATAAAAACTGAACAGGTTAATAGGATTGGAACAAGAACAAACAAAACCCGAACTCAGGGTATTCACACGGATAATATACGGTGTGCAAGATGTGGAAGTGAAAATCACAAGTGTGATGATACACGTTGTCCCGCGAGGGACAAAGTATGTGACAAATGTGGCTACAAAGGTCACTTCATGAGTCAATGTCGAACAAGGAAACTCAAGCGTAAAGCACCCATTACTTGGAACAAACAAAAAAATGATAGTAAAAAAACAAAAACAAACGAACCACAGACCAAGCCATCAGTCAGTAATGTAAACTATATATTTCATATAGACGATGACGCTGAAATAACTTGCCAAGTAGGAGGTGTCAACGTAAATATGCTCATCGACTCTGGGAGTAAAAACAATATAATAAATGATAAAACCTGGGAATATTTAAAATCAAAAGCTGTCATTGTGTCTAACCAGCAACCAGGTTCTGATCAAGTGTTTATGGCATACGGTTCAAAAGATCCTCTGGATGTGCTAGGCACATTTGAAGCATCAATTGTAGTTGACCAGAAACTAAAACTGCAAAATTTTATGTGATTAAAAATGGCACCCGTAATTTGTTGGGCAAGCATACAGCTACATGTCTCAATGTGCTTAAATTAGGGGTGAGTATAAATCAAGTACATACAGATAATTTTCCTAAATTTACAAATGTCCAATTAGCTATTGCTATAGATCCATCTGTGACACCCATATGTCAGCCGTATAGGCGAGTACCAATTCCGCTCGAAAATAAAATCAATGATAAACTTGATGAGTTAGTCAAAAAAGACATCATTGAACCTGTAGATCAAGCCACAACCTGGGTTTCCCCGGTAGTACCCATTCTTAAGAGTGATGACACCTTAAGACTATGTGTCGACATGAGATGTGCAAACAAAGCCATTATAAGAGAGAATCATCCTTTACCTACAATGACCCAACTTCTCCCAAAGCTCAGGAAGTCATGCATCTTTTCTAAACTCGATATTAAAGATGCATTCCACCAAGTCGAAATAAAAGAAGATTGTCGGGATATAACAACATTTATAACCAGTAAAGGTCTGTTTCGATATAAGCGTCTGATGTTTGGTATATCGTGTGCACCCGAACATTTTCAGAAAATTATGGAAAGGATGCTTCTGCCTTGTAAGGGCGTCTTTAATTTCATTGACGATGTTATTGTGTTTGGCAGTAATATAAACGAACATAACGATAGACTAAAACACGTGTTACAAGTTTTGAAAGATAACAATGTGGTCCTTAATGATAAAAATGTATTTTTAACGCGTCAAAAATAGATTTTCTGGGTCATGAATTATCTCCACGAGGCATTAGGCCTCTTGATAAGTACGTCAAAACCATAAAATCATTCAGAGCACCTAAAACAGTCGAAGAAGTTCAAAGTTTTTTAGGACTTGTCAATTATATTGGAAAATGGATCCCAAGGTTGGCCACCATGACCGATCCAATCCGAGAAATTTTAAGACACAAACTCTCTAAACACGCCGACATAGCTGAATATTGGAAAGATAAACAATCTGCTGCGTTTGCGGAGTTAAAAGACAGTTTAAGTGCTCTTCGCACCTTAGGTTTTTATGATCCACACGATAGGACACAAGTCATGGCAGATGCTAGTCCTGTAGGGTTAGGAGCAGTCCTCGTTCAGATTGATATACAAGGACCTCGGATTATTGCTTTTGGTCATAAAAGTTTGTCTGACGTTGAAAAACGATATTGCCAGACCGAAAAGGAGGCACTTGCCTTGGTCTGGGCCGTCGAACATTTTAATATGTATTTATACGGGTTAAAAGAATTTGAGCTGATCACTGACCATAAACCTCTCGAGGTAATATTTGGGCCGCGATCAAAACCTTGTGCACGAATTGAACGATGGGTGTTACGGTTACAGGCTTACAATTACAAGGTTCTTTACTGTCCTGGAAAAAACAATATAGCTGATTCCCTGTCCCGATTATGCCCAAATCATAATTCACATCCACATGATAACGAGCATCACATTAATAAAATCGTTGAGTTTGCTAGACCAATGGCTGTACCTATGGAGGATATCACTGATAAATCTAAAAGTGATGAAGACATTCAATTAGTAAAATTAGCTCTCTCTGGAAATAATTGGGACCCCAAAGTCAATAACTATAAGCTCTTTGAGCATGAACTTTGGATGTACGATGATATTTTACTACGTGGGAACAAAATAATCATTCCCACGGAGTTACGTAAGCAAGTGCTCGCATCGGCACACGAAGAACATCCAGGTATCGTTGCTATGGAAAAGTAGATTGCGTACTAAAGTTTGGTGGCCTAAAATAGATAAAGACACGGAAAACATGGTTAAAAGTTGTAAAAGTTGCACTCTAGTATCAGGACCAAGCTTTCCTGTGCCAATGAAGAGACGCGAACTACCTATGAAACCATGGACTGATATAGCTATAGACTTTCTAGGCCCACTGCCAAGTGGACACAATTTATTAGTAGTTATTGATTATTATAGCCGCTACAAAGAAATTAAGGTTATGAAATCTATAACATCTAATGAAACCATTAATGTTTTAAAAGAAATATTTTCCAGGCTAGGTATTCCAGTCAGTATAACATCGGATAATGGTCGTCAATTTATTAGCCAAGAGTTCAAATCCTTTTGTTCAGAATTTGGCATCAGGCTTTATAATTCTATACCATATTGGCCACAACAAAACGGTGAGGTCGAAAGACAAAACCGCGACATCCTTAAGCGCTTGAAAATTAGTCAATGCCAAAAGTCTGATTGGAAGGATGACCTCCTTCGCTATCTCATGATGTACAATAGCACTCCCCATAGTACAACCGGAAAGACACCCTCAGAATTATTCTTTAATAGACAGTTCAGAGACAAAATCCCTTCCGCTGTAGATGTCGAAAACCAACGTATGGACCTAGAAGTATATGATAGAGATAAAATCATAAAAGAAAAGGGAAAGTTGATTGAAGACAGGAAAAGGAAAGCTGTAAACAATGAAATTAATATAGGAGAAAAGGTTTATGTTAAAAACATGATAAAAGAAAATAAATTGACACCTGATTTCAACCCTACTCCACACACAGTAATGAGTTCTAAAGGAGGTGATATAAATATTAAAAATGATGAAACAGGTCAAAACATAAGAAGAAACATAGTTCACCTCAAGAAAATAGAGGGACAATGGAGAATTCACAATGAAAACGTAGAAAAGACGCAGGTGGCGCATAGTAATTTTAATTAATTGATTTACTAAATATTTTAAATTATTTAAATACTAGAATTATATAAAATCACGTGTAGCTTAAATAGTGACTATTAACCAATATCAAATTCAGAGTGATTAGTTTTAATAAAATTATTGAAAGGGAGAGATGTGATGTACTGTAAAATAATTAAATAAATATGTGCTCCTGCGACCCGCCCGCTCGGCATGAGAAACGGAGAAATTGTAACCAATGGAATTGCATATGATCTCCGCACCACCTGAGTCATTGACATTTTGACTGACAAGATTGGTTAATATTTCTTCGTTTCTCCGCACCGCTACCTCAAAGTCAAAGTCAAAGTCAAAGCATTTATTTCAATTAGACCATTTACAGGCACTTTTGAATTGTGAAGGTCGGTCGGTCAAAAAGATGAAGCTATTTGCACGTTCCAAGGCGTAGATCTCTATGGAGAAGAACGTGCAAGAAACTCCACGGACACTCTTTTAAAAAAATAATATTTTGTTACAAAATTATGGTTACATCATTCATATTAAAATAATACATGTGAGAACAATGTAAAAGACGTGCAGGATAAAAGAGTCCGGAGTAAAAAGAAACAGTTCAAAGAAATAATTAAAATAAACCATGGCAGCCAAAGGATGACCAGTCTCAGCTGACGGCGCCCGTTCACGAACATGACGCATACGCTAGCACCATTCGGCTCAACCATTTTTAAGGGAGCCAAATGATCCAACGCACGCGCCACCATCAGACAGACTTTTGAGTGAGCATGACATTCCCAATCGCCAGGGTACATTCAAGTCAAAGACCTACTCAAAATGATCATTATAGTTTAAATTTAAGGTACATAGTACTCACAAATGTGCCGTTAATGCATGAAATTATACAATGCTAAATAAATTGAGTCTATACAATGAAAAATATTGCATTCTTACAATCTTCATCCGGTCCAACAATATTTCCAAATGCTAACAGATTACTTTGTGTGCCCTAGTGGCTGCGGAGCAGGACCAGGACCTCGCTCCGCGCAAATGGAAAGGCGGCACCCTTAACCTGATAGTTTTTCAGTGAACGAACGCACTTGGCGAACAGGGCTTGCAGTCTCAGGGGCTCAGCCTAAGTTTTGTAGACTAAGGTTTAGACTAAATTCTTTTCTTTTTAGCGAAAATGGGTTCAACAAATCAAAATTTTCCTCTACACAATAATAGTGTAAATAAAAAAAGTGCCATGACCTTAAAAAGCCCCAAGTTGAGCTAAGAAATACGCAACAAGATTGGCGTTTTAGGTGTAGAAGAAATATTACTACATGGGAGCGTTACGCTTTGTCGAAACAATATATTTTTGCCTCAAATGAATTTAAGGCCCCCAGCCAAGGCAACAAAACTAATTATTATTGCTCCCATGTAGTATGAGCTTCTCGCCGCAAGTTTTCATTGTTGCGGATTTCTGACGCATCCTAATCGAGAACCATGAGACCCCATAAATTCTCGATTGGGTTAAGGTCAGGGCTCTTTGCAAGCCATGGCAAGCGGACAACGTCTTCTTGGGCCGCGAACCACTCCTGCGCTACTCTGCAGGTGTGCACGCGGCAGTTGTCCTGGCAGAGGTAAATTATGCCCTCTGGGTAGTGCAGGCGCACGGTGGGGATCACCACGTCACGTAAAATTTCGACGTACTGTTCCCCAGTCATGCGCCCGCTTACCTCTACCAGTTCACCGGGTCCCACATCATCCCACAGAGCTCATCCATCCCCAAAAATTTAGGGAAATTCTTCCACTTGCCCGATTTGGCAAAATGTTTGCCTCCACATATCGTTCGTTGTTTCTGCGCCATAATATTTTTCTCCCATCAGTATCCGACCGGAAGCTTTTTTCGTCCACAAAAATAACTATATTATTCTCCCAGTCAAAATTATAATATTCTAGGCAAAAACTAACTCTGGCCTCCTTATTGACCTGGGTCATAGCCATCTTCTTGGCAGGGCGTCTTCGTCGCAGGCTTCCGGCGTCTTTCAGGCGCCTTCTCACGGTGTCCATAGATATCTAAAACAAGGAACATGACAATTTGAATACACTACTACTATGACAAAAAACCGGCGAAGTCTGAGTTGGTCTCGCTTGTTGCTCGTTACCCACGAACACTTTTAAGTTGTTACTTTAAAATCATAGATTTCATATAGCTTTTCCTGTAATCTGTAGGTCTTATTATTTGTATTTTTTATTTATCTTAGACTCAGAACTAAAGGGGAAGGGGAATGGCCAATTTTCATATATTTTCTTTAATAACTTCGAAATGAAATATTTTAAAATTATAAAAAAATACTTTTGAGACCCTGAAGAACCCTTTGATGTGATATGTCACACGGTACAGTTGGATATTTTTTTAACTGCCTAACATTCTCCCCAAAAAGTGACACCAGTTTTAAAAATTACTTATTTTCGTAACGTGTCCGTATTTAGGTCACAAAAGGTTATATATGTGTACCCAACCAAATCGGTCCTGTAGATTTGGAGAAATCCAATCGAATTCGGATGTGACAGACAGAGAGAGAACCGAGTGATACTATAAGAGTTCCGTTTTTCCCTACAGAGGTATAGGTAGGTAGGTAGGTAGAGCATACGATAAGTGTGTTTCTATTGCATTGTTTTCATAAGCAATCAAGAATCCAGATATACTTAGGACCAGTGTGTCTCTCGCTTGTCCAGGAAAAAATCACCGAAAATTAGGATAACTGCAATAATTCTTAACTCTGATTGTTTGCCGTTAACGTGTAGAGAATAGGCAGGCAATTATGTAATGAGTACCGTAAAAAGTTAACCCGCGGCTGTTCGTTTTTTTAAGAAGCACCTAATTTCAATTATAACTCGATGGGAAAAAACATTACTATCCTATTTTTTTTAAATCATGTTTTTAGGGTTCCGTAAAAAAACGGAACCTTATAAGATCACTCGGGTGTCTGTCTGTCTGTCTGTCACAGCCAGTTTTCTCCATTGTAGGAATTTGTTTTTAACGACATTCCTGAGGACGAAAATGTTACGTTTTACAAATTATAAAAATAATTAGAGGTAACTTGATTTCCGCAGCTTTTATTGAAATAAACGCGGTTTTTTGTTTTTTTTTAGTATGACCCAGTTGAAGGAAAAACACGATTCAAGAAAAATATCAAAGTTAGGAATTTTTGCAAGGTTCAAAGATAAATTTGACTGACCACAACACACTGACTGATAACATTCACTGAGTATCGAGTCTAATATTATGCACGCGTAAAACCGGTTTGGCCGAGCGCCAACCGCCCCGCCTTTTGTCGATTGTCTAGCGAACTTAAACTTCAAAGACATGAGATGTCACGTACATCTACTTGGCTAGGGGGGCAGCCCCCCTAGCCAAGTCACAAACGATAAACGTAAACTCTCAGTAGTCTTTAATAGATTTTCAACTTTATGTTGTTGGATATAAAGTTGAAAATCTATTGAAGATTACATAGCGTTTTCGTTCGTTCCGGTCGCTAACGCTCAGTAGTCTTTAATAGATTTTCAACTTTATGCTCTTAGGTATAAAGTTGAAAATCTATTGGAGATTACTAAGCGTTCACGTTTATCGTTTGCAACTTGGCTAGGGGGGCTGGAACCGGCCTGTTGAATTACAAACGTGTGCCTACGTGGTATGTTTCATAATAATAATAACAAAGTAATTATGCCTTGTCCCTACAATGCAATGTTCCAGCTGACAAAAATAAAGTGCAAAACTGTGTAGGTATGTATTTACTTTTAAATCTTATCACTACCTATTGGATAAACTTTTGTTTAGAATCATTCAGGACGAAATGAATAAAAAACAATCGTTTTTCGATGTCGGTTTACAATGTTATAAATCTATGCTTACACGGTTACTCTACATTTTAATGGCGTTTAGAACAAACTCACAAAGGGAACTGATTGTAAAAATATAAAAAGAATATTACCTAGCTATCCCTTCTGTTTACTTTTTCGAAAATTTGATTTGATTTGACCGTTGACAGACACATTTTTCAATATTAGTCTTTGTTTATTTTAATTTAAAATTATAAGTAAAATAATATTTACTCACCGTTATCCCCGTCTGCCGACAAATATCAATCACCCGGCAGCCACTCAGTCTAAGCGCTATGATGCGCTCTCGCTCAATTTGTGTTAAATGTGGCGCCATTTTTATTTTGCACTGTATATTTTTCGCAACTACAGACTTCACCACTCCACGAATTTGTAGAGACTAGCGCAAACGATTTCGGGAGAACTCGGGGGCGCTGGCGTACGCGCAAGGGTGCGGAGGCGTGGCCTATTCCAAGTGAGGCATATTCATTGGTTCCTAATTTTTAGCTTGTGCAACCATTGGGTCATTTTGGAAACGTTGAAAACTCTACCAATCATAGGAAAGATACTTTCTTTCTAACACTTCACGCCGCGTCATAGTTATAGATATGTATAATGTTTACCGTGACGAGCTGGCGACTGTACATTTGGGATTCTGACCAATAAATGGCGAATATTACCTACATCGAGCCCTAGACGTGAAAATCAGTTTTTGTGAACGAATTATAAAAGCTTGCTGCGTATTGCATAATTACGTACCTACGCAAACACGATGGGATCAGATTTCGTGATAAACTTTATGGGACTCAGTTAAGGAGCCTGCGAGCTACATCTACGCGATCTAGCATGAACAACATTCAAAATGGGGATTATTTTGCCAACTATTATATGATCAAACGAACTTCCAAGTGAAGTTCGATCATTATTATATGAGTCGCTTCATTCGAAGATATTTTTTAACCATGTAGTCCCCTTTCCTTGCGCTAGCAACTACGCACGTCTATTTAGTTTTTTTTTTTATTTTTATAAACTGGCAACATCGTACCCCACCTCGCCGTGTCGGTCAGTTGTAACCGTCATTATTTTAGAGATGATTATAGTTATGATTTTTGCAAATCTCTTCAGGGTTCTTTAGGGTGGGTCGGGAAATTATATCTTCGAATGAAGCGACTCATACAATAATGATTGAACTTCACTTGGAAGTTCGTTTGATCATATATTATATTTCGTCGCTTCATTCTTCAGATATTTTTTAACCATGTAGATGTTAAGAGATAATGAGATTTGCTGGTTCATTTGAATAAATTGCAAGGATTTTTCAAATGATTAATTATTTACTTTTAAGTACATAGGTACCTATTGAAAAAATAAAGAATGTTCTTTTAAGTTATGATAATAATTATGCGTTTGATTTACAATCAATTCCTTACAACTAGTTACAATTATAAGCATACTGATTCTGCAAATTCGGCTTCATTAACTTTATTAACTTTACAAAACTTGACAAACGTTTGAGAACGACTGGTCTATCCCGCGTTTCTACGTATTGTGTCAATGCACACACCTGTCGAGCTTGCAGAAGAAGTTGAGGCGTGTCATGTACTGTGTGCACTGAATATTGATGTATTGACCCCACTTTTGATAATACCAATTTTATTCATGGACTTACGGTTTGAGCTGTGGCCGCTTTATTAGGTTTTTTAATTGTTAGTATTAAGTTGTTTATATTTTTAGCTCTTAAGATTTTTTGTAATAAATATGTTATCTGTGAGTACCCGGCAGCAGGGCAAATATTTTTATTTTCTAAAAGTAGGGCAGAAAAAGTACGGGTTGTTCTCTTCCTGGAACAGAAGCCTTGATAGCGTCTGTTATCACTACTTTTTACTTCATTTGACGAGATATTGATATTCTCCAGTTTTATTAGGTTAAGAGTTTGGACTCGCTGTTCCGTATATAAAGCCAGTAAAATAACGAATCTTTTGGTCACTTGACTTAGGTCTAAATTTCGGTTCCGAGTACCATTTAGAAACGAGATTAAAATTAATTGCGGATCCCAGGTGTGTATGTATATTTTGGCCTGCTGGGCTTAAGTTTATAGGCTCCTTTTAACAACCGCTTGATGCATTCATCAGAACCGACGTTGTTGCCCAATAGTAACGAGAGTGCGGATCTGTGGGAATTCAAAGATCCATACGAGGCGCCTTTATTGAACTCTGTTGTCAAAAAAGAGATACCTTTGCTACCGTGCTCTCAAAGTATCAATTTTGGTAATTTTGCAGAACTGCCACCAGAGTTTGTATGAGACGCTATATTATTTTTTGGTGTTATCAGAAAGCGACGCTAACATGAGGTCTATTGCTTCTACGGGGATATTAAGTCGGAAGGCTTTTAAGAATTAAAGAGACTGGGGAAAAGCGTAGAAAAAATTGTGTTTCCAATTAATTGTAAATGCATTGACAAACGACGCGTCTGGGTCAGGAAACCAGGATGCGTACAAATCACATTTTTCATTAATGCGAGAAGCGAACAAATCAATTACAGGTTGACCTAGTTTACGAATGATAGTTTTAAATGCTTGATCTGATAAGCCCATTCTATATAGGGGTTAATTTTTCTTGATTCAATATCAGCTTCGATGTTTTGTTTGGTATTAATATAAGATGCGAATATCCATATATTCCGCTTCTCGCACCATTGCAAAATTTAATAAGCAAGATCGTTTAGTGAGGATATTGTACTCCTCCCATTCTATTAATATAACTCAACGCTGTGTTAATGTCAACTCGTAACAATATGGAACAATTTGATCGTTCCTTCGCGAAGTTTTTTAGTGCTAAGAAACCCAGTTGAAACCTAGTTGTAAGCTCGCAATTGTACTAACAAAATATGGATGTCTTTATTCCGAAATAAATGATTATTATTATTATTATTAATAACTCTAAGTCATTTATATGATATTCTCTTTCCTTCCATGATTCATGAGCGCGATTACCATCAAAAAATGCTCCCCACCCTGTATTCGAAGCATCGGAAAATATTTCCAATTCAAAATCGGGGGTGTCGACGAAGTTTGAACATGTAAATATATTTTGTGACCACCAATTTAAATCGTTAAGTATGTGTCGTTCCAGGCTTATTTTAGAATTATAATCGTTATGAAATCTATTCACTAAAATGTATTTTTGGTGCTCTAGGGTTTTGGTATATAGCCACCCGTATTTGACGGCAGGGCACGCTGCTGTGAGAACGCCGATTACCTAACTGAGCGAATTCTCTTATGGTACAGGGAGGTAAACCAATAAACTTTTTAACAAGCTGCGCGATATTACGACGTTTGTCCTTAGGTAAGGAAACCGAAAGGGTTGTCGTATTATAGATGAAACCTAAGAATTTGCACTCTTGTTGGGGTATTATAAATGAGCTCTTTTTATAATTTATCACAAAACCGAGTCAAGTTAACACGTAAAATTTCGATAACATTACTGAGACACTCAGTGTAGGTTTTTCCGATACATAAGATGTCATCTAAGTATATGACCGATTTATGTCCCTTAAGGTAGGTTAACCTCCTTCATAATTTGTGTAAACACTAGTAGCAATGGAAATACCGTATGGCATGGTGTTAAATTCGTATGTTATGGTTTCCGGTTTTTCATTTTCGAATTGAAAACGCAAGTATTTTCTAAATGATTTTATTATTGAAACTAAAAAAGGCTTCTTTAAGATCTATTGTTGCATGGAAACCATTTTTTGGAATAAGTTTAGAGGCGGTCCTATGATCTTCCATTTTGAAGTGACATTTTTTGAAGAACTGATTAAATGATTTTTGATTTAAGATGAATCGTTTTTCACCGTTTGGCTTATGTGATAAAAATATGTGAGATATAAACTGGTGTTTTATAGGTTCACAAACGTTAACCGCGCCTAGGTCTATGAGTTTGTTAATGGCGATCGCCATATCACATTTCTCTTGTTTAGACCAAAATGTTTTGGTTGTATTATGGGGTTGTAGTACTCCATCTGATAAAGAGATATCGACACCTTGACTAATCCATCTAAGAACTGTCATATTATCGGTGATTTTTGCCCAGCAATCATAATAAAACTTAATTCTGACTGCATGTACCTGAGTCAATGACGTCGTGTTGGACCAAGTTGTTTGTAGTTGATCTTCGACTGGCTGAATGTAGGGGGAGACTCGGTAGTTGGACCGTTTGTGACCCCCTCGCCCCCCCCCTGGTTTACAATAGCCTTAGAGGCTTTAATTTTTTCTGAAAGGTAATCGTTGCAAGTCGGATAAAATTCGGCCATTTTCTTTTCCCGAAATCTAACAGATTCCGGTATGGCCGCAGAAACCATATGGTTAAGCGTTGGTGCTTGAAGTAACGGGCAGTTTTTGAGTATGAGATATTTTCTCAAAAGAATCTCCCTATTTTCTTTTGTCATAAGTGAAATGTTTAAGTAAAACAAACGTGTAGCTAGTACCGTGGTTTATTAGGGACTGTCCGTCCTTGACACGACCGCCGCATCGGCGCATACGCACTCACACATAGGCACACATACATCACACCTTCACCCTTAATCTAAACATCCTTATATTTATAGGTATACAATAAAGAACTTACATAACTAACAAAACCCAAAATATACTTACAGCTAGGTAGCTTATTTACTTATACATTTAATAACTTACGTAACTAACAAAAGAGGAAATATTACTTATCATATCTTATAACTAGGTGGCTTATTCCTTCTACATGCACGGATGGGACGAGACTGGGTCGGCTCAGGAGAAGGCAAAGGAGTCTGAGTTTTTGGTTCGACACAATCATCAAAATGCTCTTGTTCTTCGTCACCCTGAGGCGTATTTGTGGCGGCTGAGTCGTCGAAGTCCCTGGGCGCTTCCGGGTTCCCCGATACATCCACCATCTCTGGCTGCACTCTAACCGGGCTAGAAGGACAGATTAATGAACTCCGTATCCGTTGCTTTAGCTGATCCACATGTTTATGGGATTCCCTACCTAAAGCATCTACTACTTTGTAATCGGTGGTTCCCATCTTTTCCGTTACTTTCCCTGATAACCATTTATCCTGTCCCCTATACTGACGCAACCAAACTTCATCCCCCGGATGCAATTGCCGTGACCCAGTTGCGCCATACTTTTGTTGTCGCCACTGAGCGTCCCTAACTTTGTTGTCCCTATTAGGTATCAGGGCGTCGAATTTAGTACGCAACCTGCGGCCGAACATGAGAGACGCCGGAGTTTCACCTGTAGTACAGTGTTCCGTGTTCCTATAATATAGGAGGAATTTATTTATAAATAAAGGTATGTTTAAATTTTCCCTAATGGCCTTCTTAATCACCCTTTTCACTGTGTGTACTGCATTCTCTGCTGCCCCGTTTGAGGCAGGGTGATATGGTGCTGAAAATATGTGTTCAATGCCATTGGCATTAAGAAACTGCGAAAACTCATTGCTTGTAAAGGGTGGCCCGTTGTCCGAGACTATTTGTTTAGGTAAACCAAAACGTGCGCACACGTCACTTAAAACGTTTATTGTGTGACTAGCCGCTGTACTAGGTACTTGACTAACCTCAAGCCACTTGGTTCTAGCATCGACCATAACTAAAAATATCTGCCCCGAAATAGGGCCCAAGAAATCTACATGTATACGAGCCCACGGTCTATCTGGCCATGGCCAAGGGCAGGGCATATGTCGCGGCGGCGATTCACTTTCTACAGCACAGACACTGCAAGCGCGGCATGTGTTTTCTATCGCTTCATCCATTCCCGGCCACCAAATGTAGCTCCTAGCAAAAGCTTTCGTTTTAACTATGCCCATGTGGGCTTCATGTAAACTAATTAGAACCTTACTCCTACAAACCTCAGGTACGACCACCCTATGGCCCCACATCACACAACCTAATTCCTCATAAAGTTCTTTTCGGCGATTGAAATAAGGCTGGAGCGATTTTATCTCGTTATCGGATGGCCATTCGTCGCGAAGATATCTTAAAACTCGGCCTAGTAACTGATCTCGGCTCGTCTTTTTTTTAATTTCGTTATAGTCTAATAGCATTGCATTTTGCGCGAAATGTAAATATGACTGTTCCGGAATTATATTTCTTTGTTTACTCGCAAACACAGCTGGCAATCGCGATAAGCCGTCCGCCCCGTTCTGTTTAGAGGTGACGTACTCAATATCATAGGTATAGGCTGACAACTTTATAGCCCATCTTTGTAATCGACTTGCGGCCATCGATGGTATACCTTGTTTAGGGCCAAAAATAGTGACTAACGGTTTGTGATCCGTGCGTAGTGTAAAACGTCGACCGTATAAATACTGGTGTAATTTTTCTAAACAAAACACAATAGCTAATGCCTCCCGCTCGATTTGCGAATAATGTTTCTCAGCCGCGTTAAGCGCACGCGATACATAAACAACCGGGCGCTCGCGCGCTCCGCCTGTGCTGCTATCTTGCTCGCACATCTGGCTCAGCACGCCGCCTATGCCTCTCGCGCTCGCGTCGCTAGTTAAAAACAACGGTTTGTTTGGTTCATAATGAGCCAGGACGTCCGCACTAATTAAAACTTTTTTTATTTTCTTAAAGGCTGCCTCACACTCCCTGTCCCATTTCCACGTCACTCCCTTCCCTAATAACCTATACAACGGCGCCAGCGTAGTGCTCAAGTTGTTGACGAATTTAGCATAATAATTTATTGTTCCTGGGAAAGCCCTTAAGTCGGTGATATTTTCTGGTCGGGGAATGTTTAATATACCTTCTACCTTTTCTGGGTCCACTTTAATACCCTCGTCGGAAACAATATATCCTAAGTACTTCACTTCATTAGTCATAAATACACATTTATTTTGTTTAAGTTTCATTCCGTTATTATGTAATCGCTCTAAAACTTTTTCCAGTGTAACTAAATGTTCCCCAATATTGCGTGTTCCAATAATGATATCGTCGAGAAATACTTCTACGTTTGGTATATCGTTGAGAAGGTTGGCCATAATTCTTTGGAATATGCCTGGGCTCGAGGATAGGCCATAAACTAACCTTTTATACTTAAAAAGGCCATTATTATGGGTATTATGGGTATTGGATTGGGGATATTGTGGGTATTAATAACTGTACAATTGTCGGGGTCATCTAATTCGATTTGATTATATGCCTGTGTTAAATCAATTTTCGTAAATATTTTAGCACCGTTTAACTTAACTAACAAGTCATTAATACGTGGTAACGGATATTTGTCCACCAGTAGCACGGGATTTAAGGTTATTTTATAATCAGCACAGATACGGAGTCCACCATCAGCCTTACGTACCGGTACAAGCTGGGTAGCCCAGTCCGAGCTCTCCACGGGCTCGACGACACCAGCGCGCAGCATACCCTCTAATTCTGCCTCAACGCGCTCGCGCAGCGCGTACGGCACAGGCCGTGCGCGGCAAAATACCGGCACCGCTCCGTCACGTATCCGTAATCGGGCCTTGCCTCCCGTGAAACGGCCCAGTCCCTCCGAGAACAAATCCTTATATCTGTGAAGCAACAATTTTAATTCTTTATTACTGGAGTTATTACAATTCGTTCTGTCTGTGTTTATGGTCAACATATTTTGATACATTGGTATTTTTATACCTAATTCAGTAAGCCATTGCCGACCTAACAAAGACGTGGTACCCCCATCTATCACAAATAACTCCATTTGTTTCGACTTATTTTTATAAGTAACCAGTGGCATTATTACCCCCATTGG
Organism: Melanchra persicariae; assembly: GCA_947386135.1. Taxonomy (NCBI): domain Eukaryota; kingdom Metazoa; phylum Arthropoda; class Insecta; order Lepidoptera; family Noctuidae; genus Melanchra; species Melanchra persicariae. The sequence goes on from OX376643.1 coordinate 35,077,056, forward strand.
TTTAATTATAGTGCCATCATAGAATCTAAATACCAATTTAGAGTTTTTTAAGTGTCTATGTCTGAACAGTTTATAATACATTTCCCCACTGATGCATGACACTAACGACCCCGTATCAATTTCCATACCTAACTTGTTTCCATCAACACACATGGTTAGGCTCACCGGCTTATAACTGTTCAAGCTCAGTTGGTGGACGTCTTCTACCGCCTCCCAATCTCCCTCGTCTGACAACGGCGCTTCATCGTCCCCTGACTGGTCCGCAGGGGTTCTCGGCCTGGCCGCTTCGCTCGTTGCCCGCACAGGCGCTGACATGTTGTTGGTATCACATCGATCTAGGGGCTGTCGAACCCCTCTTCGCATCGGACATACCCGACGTAGATGACCTTTCTGCCTGCATCTCCCGCAGATAAACCGATTGTATCTACATCCTTCAGTCTGATGATTTGAGTCCCCACAAGCTGCACAGCTAACCGCGACTCCTCAGTATTGCCCTTCCGCGTGCCCGCCGATCTGTCGCTCCGTACATCACGGCCTCTCCGGCCGCGGCCACTGCGAGTCGACGTGGTCACCACGTGCAGAGCTCCTGCCGTGACGTCACCGCCACTGCCTGGCTCGCCATTACTCCCGACTGTGTGTTCAACTGCCGCTGCATCTCGTTCCGCCGCATCCATAGTGCATGCTATTTTCACCGCATTTGTATACTGCAGGTTTTCTTCAGTGAACAGTCGTTGTCTAATCGCCTCGCTTCGCAACCCACATACTAGCTGATCCCGTAGGTTCTCTTCTAAAACGGCTTTGAATTCGCAATATTTCGACATCTTCTTTAGCTCTGATATGTATTGTAAGATCGATTCTCCCGCATTTTGCCTTCTCTGTCGGAAGCGATATCTCTCCGCCATGAACGACGGTTTTGGTTGCAAATGATCAGTCATTATTTTCACCACCACTGTATACGATTTTGCACTCGGTTTGTCCGGACTAGTTAAATTGCTCAATAGTTCGTACGCTTCGTCGCCCATTGTTGCAATTAATGTGGGTAACCAAAGTTCCTCTTTAACACTATTCACTTTGAAGAACATTTCCATACGTTCCACGTACATAGACCAATTTCCCGATCTTACATTATACTCCGATAACTTCCCGATAGACATATTTAAATTTATTCGTCAGCCCGCTTTTAATTTATATCCTCGTCGCCAGTGAAATGTTTAAGTAAAACAAACGTGTAGCTAGTACCGTGGTTTATTAGGGACTGTCCGTCCTTGACACGACCGCCGCATCGGCGCATACGCACTCACACATAGGCACACATACATCACAATAAGTACCCCCTTTTTTTTTTTAGCAAAGATACTTATATTTAATAAAATAAATGGTAAGTATTGTAGCGAGATTTTTATGAATTTTCTCGCCAAATTCCGGTGTCTCGTCTGTGATTTCGCCTAATGCCGCCAAAATATTTGGGTGGATTGGTCACAACTTCTGGGGTAGGAACCACTTCGCTCGCTGGTGGTTCTGGTGGTGATGAATCTGGTTCGAAGTCCACCAGTGTCCACATTTTCAGGGACAGAGTTTTTAAATTCTTTAAATGCTCACAATGTATCTACATACGTAGGTATATGTATTTTTCGTCATGTCTAGCCATCGTGTATAACTCGCGGTTACCCTCCAGGCAGACTTATAGACGCTGTATTGCACACATTTATTTTTCCTTCGTGTATGACTCTCGGTCAACCTCCAGGCTTAGATTGTTTGCGTCATGTCTAGCCATCGTGTATAACTCGCGGTTACCCTCCAGGCAGACTTATAGACGCTGTATTGCACACATTTATTTTTCCTTCGTGTATGACTCTTGGTCAACCTCCAGGATTAGATTGTTTGCGTCATGTCTAGCCATCGTGTATAACTCGCGGTTACCCTCCAGGCAGACTTATAGACGCAGTATTGCACACATTTATTTCGTAATCCGTTCAGGGGGGTCTCTTGGACCTGTTAACATTTTTCGTAAGTTATGAGGGTAGTCACAACTTTACTCGGCAAAGAATTCGTGAGTACATAAGAACAGTTTCACACGTGATTCTAGTTCATAGAAACCATGTTTGTTCTATTTATAGCTATCGTGTTATCTCGGATAACCTCCCGGTATCATTAAACATTCGTGTTGCCATCGCGGACAACCTCCCGGTATTATTGGATTACTTAGTAAAGTAACTTATGTATTTAGCCATTTTGTTACCATCTCGGGCAACCTCCAGGCTCCAAGCAGTATTTTAACTTTTTATTATCACTTTTCAAACACCAACAATGAGAAATATATTATGCACTTACTTGAAGTTTGTTCCGAATCTGATGACGTAAAACCTCTTATTCGACGACGATAAGCCTTCTTTTCTAACCTTCGTATTTTATTCTAGTAATGCATAATTTTACATGTGTACTGTTAAGCCGCTGTCAATTTATGTTTTATATTTTATGTGTAAAGATTTAACTTGTTGTTTTTTGAGTATTACACCTGTTTGTACAAACCGTTTGTACAACATTTGTATGCCCAGCAAGGCAGTTAATTATAAATTACTCCACCAATGGTCAACATTTTATATGACAAGTAAATATTTTGAATTTGAATTCAATTTTCTCTAAATATAACAATACTTGGTAAATATACTTTTAAACTTACCTACTACTTATTTAGTTTTGAAGACGTCCGTTCGTTGCTGCGCACGAAAAAAGAATGACGGTTACAACTGACCGACACGGCGAGGTGGGGTACGATGTTGCCAGTTTATAAAAAAAAAAAAAAAAAAAAAAAAACTCTAAATAGACGTGCGTAGTTGCTAGCGCAAGGAAAGGGGACTACATGGTTAAAAAATATCTGAAGAACGAAGCGACGAAATATAATTTAATTCAGCAAGAGGTTCAGTTGCATGGCAGTATGATTAAATTTAAATAGGTTCTGGTTAAATGTAATCGGTGTTTGTGTTCATACTCCTCCGAAACGGCTCGATCGATTTATATTATATTTTAACCGACTTCATAAAAAGAAGGAGGTTCTTTTTATGTGTATTTGGTAGATATGAGAATAGGTCGTAAAGTATAGTGTTCATATAATCATGTTATTTCACACCGCTAAGCTAAGAACACACATACAGGCGAAGCCGCGGGCAGCAGCTTGTAGTTTAAATAAAGGTTACCTAACAAAAGGTAAAAAAAACATAGATTCGTCTCTATCATTACTTTATACATACCTATCTCAAATCTGAGTAAAACAAAAAAAAACAGCTAAGTATAAATAAACTGATACACACTAATACACCTAATTATTTTGTTTAGGTACTTTAAGTAAGGTTAACCTTGATTATATCTACACTAACTGCCGCCCGGGGCTTCGCCCGCATGTATGCTAGCGCTGTATGAAATATGTACTTATACTTTACCACAGTAATATGTTGAAACGCTGCAAACCAACCATCTCATCGCTACCTACAGCAATCAAAACCTCTATCTACCTACTACAAAATCTTACTAGGTAGGTACTTACCTACCATTTTTATTAGTCTCATAGGTAATCATTTCACAATGATATTTCGTCTAATTCAATAATATATGTAAGTAGCTGAGTACACAAGTAAGTAGATCATAGCCTAGCCTAGGAAACTACCTAAGTACTTATTAGTTCTTTTTTAACCCGAGCGGGTAGGTACTTAGGTAGGTAGTTTACTCGTGTCACTTTTTTCACCCGTTCTTCTTATTTATTTATTAATCCAAGTATTTCACTCGATGAAAAAAGCGAAATACCTACCTATTAAAAAAAAAACCCATTACGTAGGTACTATTAGGTATTTAAAAACTTTAGAAGTTTAGAGGCAATCTAAAATGTTATTCCGGGTGCGTTATTGAAGAATTCAAGCAACCAAAAAAAGCACATCTACACTTCTACACTAATATTATAAAGAGGAAAGATTTGTTTGTTTGTTTGTTTGTTTGAAATGAATAGGCTCCGAAACTACTGAACCGATTTGAAAAATTCTTTCACCAGTAGAATTGTACATTATCGATGATGGACATAGGCTATAGAATATTTTCAAAAAAGTTAGGGATCCGTATGAAAACTTCGATAATGTAACCCAAGGTGTGAGAAAAAATCCTTATATCGCGTACGCTGCGGAATCTATTGACAATAGAGCAAAGTGATGTACTACAGTTTTATAGAGGTCATCAATGTCTACAAAAAAATCCGTGATACCATATGTCTAACTATTATGGTTAAGTCACCATGACCGCTTTTTGTTCAAATTATTCAAGCAAATCCTTGGTGATTTGAAAAAATGGTGATTTCGGTATCATGATATCAATCCTTATCCATTTAAATGGTTTGATAATTAAGGTTGATTATTTCCGCGTAAATTACACTTTAAATTATTCAAATCGGAACTTTCGTTCAAAAGTTACGACGGTAATAAACATGCTCGGAGTAAGAAAAATGTCGCGGCTTGAGCGAACTGGGAAGAATCATATCAATGCTTGGTCCGATGAAGTTGAAAATGATTTCGATAAAACAATAAGAATAACAAATGTTTGGATTTTTCGCAAATAAACTACATACCTACATAATAAGGGGTGAAGCAGGGGTGATTAAGATTTTAGGGGAGGACATTATTGCTTGCTTTAATTTACGTCGGGATGCTATGAACAAACTAAAAATGGGATTATTGAAACAGATGTACCTAACAATTTTTGCATAATCAACTCCTGACGGGGTGAACGGGGTGAACAGTTGCGCTGAACCTGAGACCATAGAATAAATAGAAATGGCTAAGTAATAAATGTAAATTAATGAAAATCGTTGTGCTTAATTTTCCAAAACTAACCTTTATAAGGAGGTATAGGGGGCGTTGAAGTTTGTGGAGTACCTACTAAATCCGCGCGGACGAAGTCGCGGGCGAAGTGCTAGTTGTCTATAATTTCTCTTTGTCATATTAAGTAAGAACTTGTAGGTAAGTACTTATTTCAATAACATAATCACAAGTCGCACGCTTACTGCTTACAAAATCATCACACCGTTCGTTCGCCACTGCGGCGCATTCGCAACTGGTTGTGTCCTGAGTTCACCCTGAACTCGAGGCGCGTACAGTTCGCGTCAAATAACTGTGCCCCTCTGAGGTTAGCTACGTGTGGCTGCGTAGTAGTCAAAATTACGAACAAACTACAACTGTGCATGCGTGGGGTGGGGATTATGGCGGCGCAATTTTATGTCTCAGTCGCTCGTTTACGTTTGATGCATGCTTGCGTCCCGCTTGCTCCCGTGTACGTGATCTTTGCAAATGGCTAACTTCAGAGGGGCACAGTTATTTGACGCAAACTGTAGGTATGACTCGCGTTCCGACCGTTTGTATGAAGATAGAATAGGTACCTACTGTAGATATTTTTACCGTGACTTTACGAACTATTCTCATACCTACCAAACACACATCATTTCATAAAAATCGGACGAGCCGTTTCGAAAGAGTAGGTACGAACACAAACACCGTAACACACAATTTTTATATTTTAGATTATATCTCGAATACCTATTGTTATTATAAAAGATTTTAACCTAAGAAATTAAAAACGAATTGTTACACTTACTTATGGCTTTCTTTCTGATAAAGTTAAATCGCTCCAATTATAAATAACATTATCATAAACTTCCTCCCACATCCTTGCCTTGAATACTCTGTCCGAATGTTCAGGTACATGTTTCTTCCATATTGCTGGTCCGACTCCGATTGCATTAATTGAAAGTTCAATGTCAATTTTTGCGATCGACACTCGCGCCGCCAGCACCGGTGAAACACCAGGTAACGACATATCTGTACCACGTACCAACAGCAACTGCACAACCTATTTGGTCTGTGTGTTGTTGAGCGATCGGCTGCTGCGCTGCGTGTCGCGGGTTCGATTCCCGCAGGGAACAAATATTTGTATGGCCTACAGATAGTTGTTCCGGGTCTTGCTGTTTGTGTATGTCACTTTGTATGTTTGTAAACGCACCCACGATACAGGAGAAATTCCTAGTGTGGGGCAACGTTTTATAAAAAATTAAAAAAAAGCTAAGTGTGTCTCAGTGCCAATGTTGCCAACTGCTACCTTTAGTCAGTAGCTAGACAGTTTGCGCCAACTGCTACCTTTAGTCAGTAGCTAGACAGTTTGTAAAAAATTGCTAAATAGCCAAATTTTTTGACCCAAAAAAGTTTGCTAAAAGTAGCTGATCGCTAATTAGTACTTACTGCATAGTAGAAAGGGAGGTAACAATATGTGGTCAAATTATAATCACGTATTAAGTCAAACACAGAAGTAAGAAAACAGTACTTATAATTATTTTTAAGATAGGTAAACGTGGTAATTAAAATTAATCTAATAATAACAATGCCGTTAATCAATTAATGTAACTGAAGAGGAAGATGTCGATGGCTGAGGTTCATTATTGATCTTTGAGTTGGAGTATTTTCCTACAATAGGTAGGTACCCATTTGTTTTTTTTATTGTCCATTTACACCGCAACTAGCTAAAAAAAAATAAAAAAATAAAAAATTACAATAAAATTCAATTCAGGGACATAATAATGTGTAAATTAGACATATATTGTAGTTTATTCGTTATACAGTCATCGTGGTAAAATATATCTAGGACTTATCTAGGATTTTGCAGTGTGAGAACATGGTATACACATTTCAGATAGTAATTTTGGAAACAAAGAAAAAAAAAATGAGAGATTGGGTTACAGATTGCTAATAACAATATTATGAGGAAATTTAGGACCAGTAATTTGTATTTTACTGAAAGCATAAATAAAATACGAAACACCTTATCCAATGGCGCCAAGGGTGCAATACAAAGGCAAATCAATGGCGCCAAGGGTGCAATACAAAGGCAAATTGTCATTGTTTCAGGGCGCTCAAAATGTCCAATTTACCACCGACAGAACTCGTGCAATGCGAAAGTTGTTCCAAGAAAGAAAGAAAATAAGTTTATTTGGCACACACATATAAAACTCATAGTTTGTCTTAGTCTACTTATACATTGACATAATGTCGAGTAGCGTATTTACAGCCCACTAAAAATATATCATACCTATACAAACATTTTTTTTTTAAATGTGGGTATTTAAAAAAAAAAAAAAAAATGTTTTTACTTGTTACCCACATTTACAATTATTTACGTTTTTTAACAATTCAATTGGGTTTATTTTCATGGTTACTTTTATTATATTATTAACGACAATTACATCACAATATTGAAATTAAAATCAAAATCAAAAGTCATTTATTCAAATTAGGCTGAGAGCCAGCACTTTTTGAACGTCTTTTACATACATAAACACAGTGCCCCAAAACGCCCACCCGTCACCACTTCCTAGTGTTTTAGATGGGAAAAAGAAGTGGCGCTACTAACTCCCCAGCAACACATCTGGCTGTTACGTTTTAAGAACTTGAATTAAACAATAGTACGCAAAGTATTTTAAGACACAGGAACAAAAATAAATATGTATCCAACAACATGAAAATCATAAACTTAAATAGTATTTACAACATGTTAGCTAGCACACTCCATTATACGAGTACCATTAAAAAAACGGGCAATAGTAGGATTTAGCGATAAGGTACTTGTCTAATAGTATACTAGCACAATTTATATTGAGAGAATCATAGTTTTATTAAAGGTTTACCTAAAGGAGCAAGGAGCTCGTGGCTAAATTATAACAGCCGCACGGGCCAATCTTCAAGGTAAAGCAACGCTTGTCGAGGTTGGTCTGTGGATCTTAACATACCGAGACTACTCCGTGCCTCGGAAAGCACGTTAAGCCATTGGGCCCGGCTGTCATTTGTAGACCTTTGGCAGTTTCGTTACGAATTGTTGGAGGCCGGAAAGTCTGACACCGGTCTTGCCATGAAGTACCGTATTACCTAGCCAGTTAATGAGTTGTGGAGGTCTGGTGGGCAGCCGCTCCACGTAGAATGCTGGTATTCGGCTGAATCCGGTTTGGCTGGGTGCCGACCCCAATGTAGTTGGGAATAGGAGTGTAACGAACATATTGGTATTAGTTAAGAGATTAGTAATATTCCATGGATTCACGAATCAGTAATCCGACGAACTGATATATGCTAATATTTAATATTCACATAATCCACAGATTACTAAAATGTACAATAATCTTTATCATAATCTGGGATTCCATTCAATTGACACGGATCGGTGGGATTAGACTCAATCATTCTGACATTCGTGAAGTGATACGTTTTAATAAGTATTAGTTAAATATTACTGACATAAATGTTAGTTAAAATATTATAATATTTCTAGACTAATATAGTCTTATTGGCCAATACTGATAAATATCGGTATTAACCCATCTTTAGTTAGGAAAGGGCTAAACCAGTGATGACTTAAAAAGCCACGCAAAGGGTAAATAACTCACAGAGGGCCAAGCAAAGAGTAAATAATTCACAAAGGGCCACGCAAAGAGTAAATAACTCACAAAAGGCCACGCAAAGAGTAAATAACTCACAAAGGGCCACGCAAAGAGTAAATAACACACAAAGGGCTACGCAAAGAGTAAATAACTCACAAAGGGCCATGCAAAGAGTAAATAACACACAAAGGGCCACGCAAAGAGTAAATAACTCACAAAGGGTCATGCAAAGAGTAAATAACTCACAAAGGGCTACGCAAAGAGTAAATAACTCACAAAGGGCCACGCAAAGAGTAAATAACACACAAAGGGCTACGCAAAGAGTAAATAACACACAAAGGGCCACGTAAAGAGTACTTGCATCTTTATATTAGGGCTACGCAGTTGTGTGTTTCTGTTAATGATTTTCAGTAAAAAGCCACGCAAAAGTAAGAGTTAGTTTTATTAAAACCCAAAATGACTCATGCGTTATCCACACTCCCAAACTTCTTGGTTGCGAAGATAATCAGAATAATTGTCGACACTCGCAGGGAGAAATGGAAGAGGGCTCTTGAATTTAACACATTGCCTGTCAACATCGACAATCCTGCGAAGAAACGAGCTACTCTCTACTACGTTGGGGGAATAGCACTACAAACAAGAAGTTGACTATAATCTTCCGGGTAGATAATAGTCAACGTTCATGCTGAAGAAGGGGAAGGTGTCGATGTCTATGCATTAGCTCTAAAGAAATGAGACAGTTCCTTAAGTTCGAAACAAAGTCGGATTAACGAAATTTATATTTTCTAACAGAAAAAGAAAACAGGAGGAAGTAGAAACATTTTAACGATTTTGTTAAGCTTGAGAAATCATGCCGGAAAAGGTCAATTTCATAACGAAGAGGAGTATATTATCGACCAAAACACTGAAAAGCGTCAAATGTAAAGTCGAATGTAGAATTGAATGTAAAGTCTAATATGTAAAATCACGTACAATTTTACACGTAGAGTCAGATACCTTGTTTTTATTTTCTTTGTTCAAATTAATGTGATTTCGATGACTATTACTGGTGCTTGGACTTTGTAATCACGAATACTAGCTAATCGCGGATCAAACCTAAAACATTTGTTTCAATGAAACCATTTATAGCCACTGTCGGTCTGTCAAAGGTTTACCGACTGAACGACATTAGAGTGACATGGAATAGCTGTGTAACATGAAAAGTTTGTAGACCAATCGCCGTAGAGATTAACGATAGCAAATCGTAACAAGACGCAATAGGTGCAATATATTGCGTAAAAGGAATCTGTAGAAATTGCGAGACCGTTATTATTGATGTTTAGTGATGTAGATACTAAAAACGATTAGATGAGGTCCGTGAGATTTCATTAGAGAGTTTTAAGCGCTGTGTGGTATAAGGTAAAGCTCAATTTTATTGCACAGAAGTTAAAAAAAAAAAAAAACAAAAATATCCGTGAACGATTTCGTGTTATTAGCAAACTAAGAGTGAAACTGGATTAATTAAAATCCTAAATTCAAAGGTTCATTTAAGAATTAGATGACATAGTTGATGACAGTGATAATGAAACCAAGTCTGATGGCTTGTTTACTAAACTCTTGATCGCACCTCATGAATGACATGAGGCGATGGGTCTCCAAGGAATCGTTGGTACGATTTCTGTCTGTGCACCAAGTACATACTCGTAGCGCTTAATGTGTTGTTGCACATATCGTGCTAGATATTTTCAAATTGTTGGTGCGAATCTGGTCTGTGTTGGTGCACAGATTATAACGGAATTTTCATGAGTGAGTATGCATTTCAGAAATTTATTTTGTTTGATCGGATATCTTTCCGTTGAGTAATGTTGTGCGGGGAGCGCTGTGCACGAAGCCCTCATGACTGGATATTGTACTACACCCGAGGATGGGTGCTAGTCACGGATGGCAGTGTCGCGGATTCGTGGCGCTACGGTATAAATGACTACGCCAGTCGCTGCTGCATAGAACAACCAAGGGCGTAGTGTAGACAAAATCAAACTGGTCAATTTTTGTATTAACTTTATAGATGTACTCTTTCTATTTTTTGAGTTTTTATTTTTCTATTAACCCACACACTGTTTTATTAATGGTTCCAATATTTGTAAATATGTGAGTACCATGTACTTATTAAGAAAATGAAAAAGTTTACCTCTGCTGGTAATACTTTGATTTCTATAAGTAGTATACTCTAGGTGCATCAACCTCACATATATCAAAGTTAATGTGTGTATTCAAAATATTGTAAAACATTTATTTGAAAAGAGTAACTATGGAGTTTCTTGTCCGTTCTTCTCCATAAGAATCTACCTTTGCGAACGGACAGTAGAGTCACCTTATTTTGTATACATAGTATTTGGATGTAAATGATGACGTTCAAAAGAGCCGTTTGATGGCCTTATTGAAATGAACGTTTTGACTTAGACTTTTATATAGGACAGTTTGGAAAGCAAGTGAAGGAAAAAGGGAAAAGTATGGTATATACCTGGAAATAGGGGAAAAATTATTATCAAACAGATGATTCAGAGGATAAAAGTGATTCGATAGAAGCAAAAGAATAGATAAATAACTCTGTTAAATTGTATAATAAGTATTCAGTGGAAGATAAATTTTACCTTGTTGGAAATTATAGAATGTGGAGAATTAATTAACTATTTGATAATTAAGTATAATTAAAATAATTAATCAGTTATTATATTTGTTTGTTTAAATTCTTATGTAAAGGAAGAGGTGTGACGTATTAATAAAGTACAAGCGGCGCATGCACGTCACGGCATTGCTTGCCCAACCGCCGGCCGGTGCGGACGTGTATGCGCTCCTTGGTGAAACGAGTGTTTGGCTTTGATTTACGAACCCAGCAGCAAACGAGGACACCACAGATACAAAAATATTTGCGGTAGATTCACCGCAAATTTGCAGCGAGAGGACAACGGTGACTCCACCGCATGCCTTTTTTTCACCGCAGTGCGCGCACTTCTATGACACTCCATACTTCACAGATTGTGCGTTTAAAAAACGCAAGGCAGTGCGCGCTAGGCCTAAAAGTTACCTACCTAAATCAATATCATTATGAACTGAGTCAATACGTAAACAATTGTGACTGGTACACTAATTCATACAACTATCCTCCATTGTTTAGCATCGTATCAGATGGAAAAAATAAGGCCATGCAAACGCAAAACTATGGTTATATGGATAATTACAAAATATAATGTACCTATTGTGCACGTAATATAACCTAACGGTACCTACCATTATGATCGAAGTAATGAGAAATACTTACCTTGGTTAGGTAGGTATTCCAAAATAAAATAGAATAGATGATTTTATAATAGAAGAAAAAAACGAAAGAAAGAAAATGAGTTTACTTGGCACACACATATAAATCTCATAGTTTTATCTTAGTCTACTTATACATTTACATAATGTCGAGTAGCGTATTTCTGGCTCACTAAAAATATATTATACCTACCCACATTAAAAAAAAACGTAAATAATTGTAAATGTGGGTAACAAACCCACATTTACAATTATTTACGTTTTTAACATTTCAATTGGGTATTGGTTACTTTTATTATACTGTTGTGAACCAAGAAGCAAGAAGAGGCTAATCCGCATATACCTAAGGGAGCGCTGTCCCATAGCGCGCCCCTCAAAAAAACATTCCGCCTCGAGCTCCCGTTCGAGTCGCACGCCTCCCTACCTCCACGCATCTCTCCGCTACGACCGTAGCAGCCGACCCCCGGCGCTACGCCCCCGTAGCCTCGCGCCACCGCCGACCGCTACGCGCACCGCAGCTGGGACTCCGTGTCGTCACAGCGTAGGTACGTTAGCTCGCCTACGCGTGCTACGTAGCTCCGCCCACTCCGTAGCAGTGCTACGAGATTTGCTACGCAGTCTCTTAGCGTGCTACGAGTCACTTCGTAGCACGCTCTATCAAAACTCTATGGGTAGCAAGCCAACAAAGCCACTTGGCTTTGTTGGCTTGCTACCGATAGAGTTTTACCCTTCAGGTTAAATCCACTGTTTGTGGTACTTGGTGGATACCTTACGGTGCCAACGAAGCCAAGTGGTGTTGACCCGACACACCTACCAAGCCCCTTCAGGGCTTGGTAAAGTCGGAAGGGTTTAGGAGCGCAGCCTTGGGGGATCTCCTAGTCGCGTCCTAAATACTAACCCCGCTCTTTTTCAGTGTGCACCTGGTGACGGCTGGGTGTGTCTACCCCTACGTCACCAGCTTGGTCGAAAGACCCAATGGGCCCCACTGCACATTAAGATTGGCAGTGGGTATTCAAGCTTAGGGCTCACCCTAGGTACTCACCTCCCTGACCGAACCCGGCAGGGAGGGTACTCATCCCCGGGAGCTCCCACCCGGGGAGTTAGGCTTAGTGGCCCTTCAGGCCGAAGACAGTTGTGCTGCCGGAGAGTTTGTTTGGGCTTTCTTCTCCCCGGCTAGAGCACTAGGAAACGCTCAAAAGAAGGGCTTCTTTTGGGGAACTGTCTCAGGGACAGGAGCTTAGCTCCCCCCCCCTCTCTCAGGATGGACGCCTCGAGCGCCATGCCTACCCCTACCCCATCGGTGGCCACCATTATGGTGAACAAAGCCCCGATCTCCGATCACTCTCTCCCCTCACCCGGCGTAGCAGATGCCCTTATGGCACTGTGCACCGCCCTTTGTGACAAGTACAAAGATGACCCGGATATTGCGGAATTCAACGCAATCCTCGAACGCATCCAGGGTGAGATGACCACCGTCCCGTCATCTCCACCTAGGATGTCCACCCCCCCCTCTATAGTGTTGGCACCTTCAAAACCATTCCCCCCCGCCACCACAAAAGTGCCCCACGACGCCCTGTCGTAGTCTTTCCCCCGTACCCGTTCGGTGCCCCCCTCCCCCCCCCCCTGCCCCATCAATCTCTGACATCGCTCAATTCAGCGATGCCTTGGACAGCCAGCTCACTCCCGAGCTGAGCGCTCCCGCCCCCGTCCCCTCCAACTCAATGGAGTATGAGTCTGGCTCCGAGTCAGACTAGGGAAAAGGTCAAATGCTGCCCAGTCAGCACCCAAGGCGAAGAAGCCGACCCAAAAGGCCCCCTCAGGCCAAACTTCCCCTCTACCCTCCCCAGCCCCCTCTCGCCCCGCTTCACGCGCTGGTACCTCCCAGCAACGAAGCCGCTCCCACAGCCCCATGGCCATCGTCACCCCGGCACCCATCGCCCCCCCAAAGACCAAATCCCCACCACCATTCTTCGTCCACGAAAAAACTAAGTGGACTGAAATCTCTGCGGCGTGCGATGCGCGCCACATCAAGTTCACACGTGCCCAAACTGTCAATCTGGGCATTAAAGTCACAGTCCCCACGGCCACTGATTACAGGGCCTTCACAAACTCCACCGGGAAAGGAACATTCAGTTCCATTCTTACTCATTCGAGGAGGAAAAACAAATACGTGTGGTCGTACGTAACGTCCCACACGAAATATCCGTCCAGGATATTCTTAGCGACCTTAAGTCGCAAAAAATCCCGGTGGCTGAGGTCCACCGAATGCACCGTCGTGGGGGTAAACCCTACGACATGATTCTGGTCGTTTGCGACCCATTTGAGGGGTATCACCCCATCTTCAAACTCAGTCAAGTCTGTAGGCTCTCGGGAATTAAAACCGAGAACCCAAACAGGAGTGGCATAGTTGGGCAGTGTCATCGCTGCGAACTCTACGGCCACACTCAGCGTAATTGATACGCTAAGCCAAGATGCGTCAAGTGCCTGGGTGACCACGGCACCGCTGATTGCACACGCCCGAAAGACCGATCCCAATGTGTCGAGCCTCCCAGCTGTGTGCTGTGTGGTGAGACCGGGCACCCAGCAAATTACCGGGGCTGCCCCAGGGCACCTAAGTCTTCCTCTCCCTCACTGGCAAAGCGCGGTAACGTCCGCCAGTTTAGGGAACGCCCCACCCAAGCCACCAACACCCCAATGGCTCAAAGCCATCAGCGCCCTAATCCCTGGAGGGCAGCAAATCACAAGGCCCATTTCCCGGCCTTGAGGACCACTACCCCCCAGGCCTCTCAGGCCCCTCAGGCCTCCCCTAGCGCCTCTCCAACTAAGGCCATCCCTGCCCTCATGGATGTAGCCATCCCCCCATTCTCCCCCACCAAAGGCTACTCCCGCAGCCGAACCAGCCGAACTAATAGAGACAGTCGAAACTGTTGATGAGAATCTGTCTCTCATCACTTTCATGGCCTTCTACTCCGAAAGGGCCCTCGCCTTAACTGCGGCACTCAAATCTGGCGGAGGCAACCATGCCTCCATCTACAAAAAGTTCAGTGATGTAACTCACTACATTTCAAAAATCCACTCCATAGTTAATGGATAAGTCCATTAACCGTAGGCTCAAACCAAAGGCCCTCCGAATAGGACTCTTCAATGCCAATGGCCTTTTGAGCCAGCGTGACGAAATCGCCACATTCCTCCGCGATCATCAAATTGATGTACTTCTGGTCCAAGAGACCTTTCTCAAGCCCCAACACCGAGACCCTAAAATTGCAAACTACCGAATAGTTCGCAACGATAGGACCCGATGTCACAAGGGAGGTACCCTTATCTATTATAAAAATTCACTCTACTGCATCCCTGTGGATCCACCCACTCTTGCACAAGTAGAGGTCTCTGTCTGTCGGCTAGGTATGACAGGCCATCAGCCCATCACGGTCATCTCCTCTTACATCCCCCTTCCTAGCGCCATTAACACGGCGGCTAACACCTCGGAGATAAAAGATGACCTCATTAAACTTCTCGGTTTGAGTGATTCCGTCATTCTGGCGGGTGACCTCAATATGCCAAACACCCCTCGTGGAATAGCCTCACGGCCAACCCCAGGGGAGAGTCGTTTTCGAACTCTCCGGCCCCCTCAACTTTGATGTCATCGCTCCGATGCATCCCACTCACTACCCTCATGACCCCAACTTCCGTCCTGATGTGCTCGACGGCTAACATTCTTTAAGAGGGCAATTTAAAGAATGTTAGCCTAAGGCTGCATTCTGTGGAGACAATTGACGAGTTAAACTCGGACCACAGGCCCGTTATTCTGGAACTTGCCCCCAGTTCGGGATCCATGGACCCCACTCAACCCCCTCCTTCCCGAGTGATCACTGACTGGAGAAAAGTAAGCGAAAAGCTAAAAATCACCACGTCACCTCGTCATGGACGCTGAGGTCGAGCGTAGGACTTCTCTCCCCCCCGTCGAGGACCCCGAGGACCCCCTCACCCCCATCACTCCAGATGAGGTGAAGGATATAATCGGGAAACTCAAACCCAGGAAAGCCCCTGGTTCACCAACAAGGTGTTCCGTTTTTTCCCAGCTTCCCTTATCATGTTGATGACTGCCATTTTCAACGGCGCTCTGTCCAACAACATGTTCCCACAATCGTGGAAAGAGGCGACCGTTATCGGTATTCCAAAACCGGGAAAGCCAAAGTCCTCCCCCAATAGCTATCGCCCCATCAGTCTGCTCAAGGTCTTAGGTAAAATATATGAGCGTCTTATTTATAAGCGACTCAGGGACTATGCCGAAGCCAAGGGCCTCCTCCCAAATGAACAGTTTGGCTTTCGAGCTAATCACTCATGTGTGGGGTGGTTTGGGATCTACCTCCTCGCGGTCCACCCCGGGCAACGGCACCACAGGCTTGCCTGTGGTACGGCAGAACGATCCCACTTAAAGCGGTGGTAGGCTCCGCAAGGAGCCGCCTGGCTCGCGACCACCATCCCGCCGAAGTCCGGCGCCAAGCAGCTTGCTGTGTTCCGTCGGAGTGCGGGAGTGCCAGTGCCATTGGGGGAGAAGGAGACTGTCAGTTGCTCTGCTCAGAACCGGTCTTGGTCGCTGGGCTGGGCTTTCCGGGTAACTCATTTTGGAGGGTAGCGGGATCCGAAGCACGGTGCCAGCCGTTGGCCGACCGCAGTTAGTAGGGGGCCCAAGTAGCACGCCAGCCACGTGTGAAAGGCTGCCCCGCCAACTAGCGAAAAATCCCGGTATGCTCCACCGTGCCAGCTGGCGACTGGATGGGAGGACCCGGTGGCCATATCTGGGGGGGTTCGGGCGTCCCCGCAGTCTCCAAATGAGTTCCCCATAGGTTGGTTTAGCTCTAGTGTTCCACTTGGTTCACTAAGCAGCGCCTCGACAGTTCGACTTTTTCCCCTAACACTCTAAAACTACAATGACCAAAGCAAAAAGGAATAAGGTTAAACAACGGCTGCACTTCCTCCCACTCAAAGTGCACCTCACCAACATCAGGGGGTTGCACTCAAATCTCGATCCGGTCCATCATCATCTCGAGACCGAGAAGCCGCACCTGTTTTTCCTAACGGAGACGAAGATAACAACTCCGTCGGACGTGACGTACCTCAACTACCCGGGCTACTCTCTGGAACACAAGTTCAGGAAGCAGGCTGGGGTCTGTGTGTACGTCCGCGATGACATTTGTTGTCGTCGTCTCCGTTGCTTTGAGAAATCGGGTTTCTCTGCCATATGGCTACTTGTGGACACTGGCGTGGAGAAACTTCTCTATATTGGCGTATACCGATCGCACAGCGGTGACCAGGAGACAACAGCGCTGTTTAATTCCCTCGTGGAGTCGACGGATGTAGCCCAGCAACGGTACCCAACAGCGAAGCTCATTTTTCTGGGGGACTTTAACGCCCACCATCAAGAGTGGTTGTTCCCGTACCAGAAAACTGACCATGCCGGGTTAGAGGCGCGCAAGTTTGCTATAACGCTAGATCTAACCCAGCTGGTGAATGTGGCAACGCGGGTACCGGATGTTGACGCCCATACACCCAATTGCTTGGACCTTCTGCTGACAACCGATCCGGGCAGTCATTCAGTATCGGTCTCAGCTCCGCTGGGAACGTCTGACCACTGCCTGGTGAGATCCGTGTTGACCTGCTCTCCTCCAGATAAAGAGTCCTAGGGGCACGAGACGAGTATGGCGATACGAGTCAGCAGATTGGAATGAGATGCGGCACTTTTTTGCGTCTTATCCTTGGCGGCAAGTGTGCTTCTCCTCGGGTGACCCCTCGTGCTGTGCTGATATGATTGCGGACGTGATTCGGCAGGGGATGGAGTATTTTATTCCATTCTCCGACATCCCGCTCGGTCACAAGTCCCGGCCTTGGTATAATGCAGAATGCGCCCACGCAGAGGCCCGTAAAGAGTCTGCTTACCAAGCCTGGATCAAGGCCCGCGACCGAAAGGCTAAAGCACGTAGGGTTCGCGCGAGGAAAAGAGCCTTTAATTCTGCTGCCAAGTTCTGCAAGCGGGTTTTACGTAGGGCACGTTTTGACCATGTCGGACGTATCGGGGCCAAACTAGCATCACACCCTCCGGGTAGTAAGCAGTTTTGGTCCCTGTCGAAAGCGGTTGAAACGAATTTCTGTCGACCCACTTTGCCTCCAATGCTGAAACCTGATGGTTCCCTGGCTCACTCTGCAAGAGAGAAAGCAAATTTATTTGCCACTCTCTTTGCAAGCAATTCACGTCTGGACGCTGGCTCCAAGCAACCACCAACTTTACCTCGTTGTGACTCTTCGATGCCGGAGATCGCAGTTCACATTAAAGAGGTCCGAAGAGTATTGTGCAGTCTAGACGTGAATAAGGCCAGCGGACCTGACGGCATTCCAGCGAGAGTGTTGAGGCAATGTGCACCTGAACTGTCTCCTGTGTTGACACGCCTGTACCGCCTCTCTCTTGAAAAAAGAACGGTGCCGAAATCATGGAAGCTTGCGAACGTGCAACCGGTGCCCAAAAAGGGAGACCGTGCTGACCCTGCACATTACCGTCCAATCGCCATTACCTCCATCCTATGCAAGGTTATGGAAAGGGTTCTGAACAGTAAGCTGCTGACCTACCTTGAAGACAATGATCTCCTCAGTGACCGTCAATATGGCTTTCGCCAGGGACGGTCAACTGGTGATCTTCTTGTGTATGTCACGCACTGCTGGGGCGAAGCCATCGAGAGACACGGCGAAGCACTTGCTGTGTCGCTCGATATCTCGAAGGCTTTTGACAGGGTCTGGCACGCAGGTCTACTCAACAAGCTTCCTGCTTATGGCATCCCAGCTGGTTTTTGTAGCTGGATATCAGACTTCCTAAATGAACGGTCGATCCGAGTAGTCGTTGACGGCTGCTCCTCTGACCTTATGGCTATTGATGCCGGAGTTCCTCAGGGATCTGTTCTCTCTGCAACTCTTTTCCTGCTACACATCAATGACCTACTTCAGCCTGGTCTTGTTGGGTACGCAGATGACAGTACGGTTTCAGAGAGATACTTGTCCAGCTCAACAACCGGCGGGGATGAAGTCCGTTCCTTGAGAGAGGCCATGGTAGAGCGGACAAATTTGACCTTAAGCGTTAAAAGTGACCAGATTGTCATCACCCCACTGGGAGACATCCCAGTGGGGTGATGACAATCTGGTCACTTTTAACGCCACCAAAACACAGGCGTGTCTTTTTACCGCAAAAAGGAGTCGCTTTGACCAAACTCCTACTTTTCGGGGTGCATCTGTTCCCGTTACTGATCGGCTCGAGCTCCTAGGCATGGAGTTGACATCCAGTCTCAACTTCGGCGCCACCATCGAGTACAAAGCCCAAATTGCGGCCAAAAAGCTGGGCATCCTAAATAAGGTGAAGCGATACTTCAGGCCTGGACAGCTTTTAACCCTTTACAAAGCACAAGTCCGATCCTGCATGGAGTATTGTAGCCACCTTTGGGATGGCTCAGCTAAGTATCAGCTTGCCGCGCTTGACTCGGTGGAACGCAGAACTAAGAGGCTCATCGGTGACGCAAAACTGGTGGATGCCAAGCTACATAGCTTGGCTCATCGCCGTAAGGTTGCCTGCTTATCGGTCTTCTACAGATTGTACTTCGGTGAGTGTGCCCAAGAACTCCACGACCTCATCCCACCGGCCCCCTTCTACCATCGGACATCCAGACGCACTGCATCTTACCATCCCTACCTTGTAGCTATTCCACCAATTCGCACTAAGCGTTTCCAAACGTCTTTTATAATGCGCACAGCAAAGGAGTGGAACTCTCTGCCTGCGTCTGTGTTTCCAAAAGCTTACAGCCCTAATCTCTTCAAAGTTAGAGTGAACAGGCTCCTTCTGGGTAAGCTCGCTCCATCGTAGACTTTGTCTCTGTCATATCTGACATTGACTAGAGTCAAGAGCAAACCCATCAACAATAAAAAAAAAATGTGTCCAACAGGTTTACCGTATCGTTGAACATATCAGCGACCGCACTCAACGTGGCTTAGTGACGGGAGCCGTGTTCTTTGACGTAGCGAAAGCTTTCGACAAAGTCTGGCACAATGGCTTAATTTATAAGCTATACAAACTCGGCGTGCCTGACCGTCTCGTGCTCATCATACGAGACTATTTGTCGAATCGCACCTTTCGGTATCGTATCAAAGGTGCGCTTTCCTCCCCCCACCCTATCCGAGCCGGCGTCCCACAAGGCGGCGTGCTCTCACCCTTATTTTTCACGCTGTTCACAAGCGACATTCCCAGAAATGACAAGACGCAGTTCGCTCTTTTTGCCGATGACACGGCCATCTATTGTTCAGGCAGTAATGAAAAGTCAATAGCCAAAAAAACTCCAGAAGGCGGCCATCGACCTAGGCGATTGGTTCAAATTCTGGAGGTTTGAAGTTAATCCCGAGAAAAGCCAGGCGGTCTTGTTTTACAAGCCGCGGGCTAGACTCGTTCCCAAACCACCGAGTCCGATCACCATGTTTGGTAAGCAGATCCCGTGGGAAAAGCAAGCCAAATATCTAGGTGTGATACTAGACCACAGACTCACTTTTGCTGAGCTCATAAAAACGGTACGTTCGCGCGCCGCTTTCGCTCTGGGTAGACTCCACTCCATGCTGAATGCACGCAGCAAACTCTCCCTTAAATGTAAACTGCGCATTTACACAACGTGCATTTGCCCGATAATGACGTATGCGTGTGCCACATTCGCACACACAAAGTCAAAACAAATCCACAGGATGCAAGTAGTCCAAAACCGGTTTCTCCGAAAAGCCACGGGCGCCTCGTGGTTTATTAGGAATGAACGACTTCATGTCGACCTTAAAATCCCGACAATAAAACAATTCATGAAACGTCTTACAAAGCGTTTTATTGAATCAGCTGAGAAACACAGCAATCCTTTGATTTCAAAGGCCTCACAATACACTCCCTCTCGTATTAGTAAGATTCGCCGTCCTCGGCATACACTCGTTGAGTCCGATGACGAGATCACAAAGATTCAGGAAAGCTGTAGGGAAACGTAAAGTAAACGTAAGAGTGCCGCTTAGAAAAAACAAACACAGACCGCGTTCCGTATACCGACCTCGCCGCCGAGGTCCGTCGCGATGCCCCATTCAAAACCCTCCCCGACTTTTGCCAACGAGCCAGTCCGCGCCGCTGAGCCTTTAGCTTTAATAACCCCTAAATAATAAAACGACCCAGCCTGTTGTCCCTTGCTGTCCCAAACTGACGCCGCTAAGCCGAGGTCGTATTCCACAGGGAATGCCCTTAGCGAGCGGTCAGTAGTTTTAGCTTGTAGCTAGCTTTGTTGCCTTGGCTAGGGGCCTTAAATTCATTTGAGGCCACCACAGGATAGTCTGGTTAAGCAGTTGATAGCCCCTGCGTGTTAACTTGCTAGTGGTCATAGCGAAAAAAAAAAAAAAAAATAGCGCGCCCCTTTTGATCGAGAGCCATCGGACCGTCAACACGTCGTCGTAGCGACCGACATTTATTTTTGCCTAATACCTTCATTTGTTTTTTGTTAAAGTGCTTGATTTATTAAATAATTAATGTTGTAGCTGTGAGATTCTTGCATTTAAAAAAAATTACTTGCCATCTAATTTGCAAGATCTGAAGTGGGATTCAATCCAATTTCTGTTTTTGTTATTTAGGCTTGTATGTAAAAAAAAAAATACAATGTCGGATCGCTGTCGCACTCGTCGCCATAGCCGAGAGCCAGGTAAGCGACATAGCAGACATCGGGATCGCACGCGGACCCCGGAGAGTAACCTATAGCAGGAACTGCAGGTCATGCGAGCGCGATTGAAGACGTTAGAAGATCAAGCATCGTTTGCAAAGTCGAAACGCTCGCGCAAACAGAGGGTATCCCCACGTAAGTCACCGCGGTCCGAGTCGTTCGAGCGCGGCGTGTCGCCGTTGCTAGGACGCTATGCGCGAGCGCCGTCACGGTCACGTACACCACCTCTGCCGGCTACGCCACCTAGCGTGCTACGTGCCGATCGTGCGACGGAGTCGTTGTTGGAACGCACCGGTGCAGCTAGTGACGTCACCGCAACGGACCGCATAGTGGACGCGATTCGTTCTATCAATAATCGGGTGAAATCTGACCAACATTTTTTTATTTCTAGTTTTGATCCTAGTCTGAATAATATTAGTGATTGGTGTGACGAAGTGGATCGTGCAAAACTTTTAAACAATTGGAGCGATCATGAGTGTCTTTCGCGAATAGGTAATTGTTCAAAAGGTGATGCTCGTACGTGGTTACGCGAATGGGTTACGAGTGATCGTACGTGGAGTAATTTCAAAAAGGTGTACGAGTCATACATCGTACATGCGCCTACATGGCACGCGCGCATTTCATATTTACACAAATCATCACTTTTCCGTCGCCTTGCACAAATTATATTGTATCGCGACAGTACGTAATTAGCGTTCATAGTCAGCTGTACTCATTACCGATCATTCACCTTACATTCATATTACATTAGTTACGTGGTAGTTAAAACTATTCAATAAATCAGAAGTTATTTGGCTATCAGTGACTTATCATTTCAAACTATCTACAAGGTGTGTGCGACCCATTCAGCAGCGCATACATCTATTTGGTCCTTCGAGCAGTAAGACGTATTCCGTGGACTTTTGTGCGGCGGCAACTCGATTAGGCTGGTGTACCACAAGCATCTCACCAGTTCTACAGAGGAAGCACCTGTGCAGGGGTATCGGAGTGCGAAGCAACCAGCGCAGCAAATACAAGAGATTCACCGAGGCTCATCAGCATCATCATCAGAGCGGGTGATTCCAGGTATTTATCATCAATTTTTCTATCATGGAGGGAGTTATTGAAACTCAATATCAAATCATGGAAGCAATGCAAAAACTTCTGATCAATTTCAAAAAAGAAGGAGCTATTCGCAAAACACAGGAAAGTATTCAGAAAAAGATAGACTTTCTTGACAAGTATTGGGCAGAATTTCAAAACAACCACGAGAAGATTCGCGCCCGCGACGACCCTTCTCATAAATACTTTGTGCAAGATACCTATGAGCAGACCAAACAATTTTACATAAGCACTAGGGAATTCCTTGTCAAGTATTTAACTCAAGAACAGAATCCAGCTTCTCCCGTACTGAAGCCGTCAGTGTTTACATTTGAGCCGTCTCCGTCGACGTCGGAGTTGAAGCTCGCTCAAGAGCAAGGTGCAGGTAGAGCTGAGCGCGGCAACCAATCGCCCGTATCTATAAAGGTACCCGAGTTAACGGAAACCGCGACTAACAATAGAACAGATGAGATGTTACGCAAACAAAGGAGCAACTTTAAAGCGTTCCAAAGAACTATATCAAACATCAACGTGGACCTCCTTAAAGAAAATTGGCAGTTCGAAGACGCGTTAAAGGTGCTAGAGTCAAGGTGGAAAGCAGTAGATTCACTTTATTGGGACCTTGACAGTTTAATCAACGAAGCCGACGTGCAATATGAGATGTCTTACAATACGTGCGAACTCACATACAATCAAATGAAAGCAACCATCAACTCAAAACTGTGGTCAGTTACTCACCGAGAAAAATCGACGCCGAAGATCGAAATTCCCGCTTTTAGTGGTAGTTACGAGAACTGGACCGCATTTAAGGACTTATTCGTCGAGACCATTCATTCCAGTCCGTCACTTTCTAACGCACAGAGAATGCAATTTCTCAAAAGCAAAGTAAAAGGCGAAGCCGAGAAACTCATCCAACATCTATCAATTAGCTCGGAAAATTATGAGACTGCATGGGAAATTCTCAACCACCGATACAACAACAGGAAGCTTATCCTCACGTCCCATCTCAATTCATTGCTCGGGGTACCAAACACTCAACATTTGTCAGCAGCATCAGTCAAAAAACTTCACGACACAACTAAAGAATGTATTAATGCAATCAAGAACCTCGGTGTAGACACGTCATCGTGGGACCCAATATTAATACACTTACTTTCACAAAAGTTGGATGCTGTGACCCATAACGACTACTTGGAAGCACTGGTGGACCCACGCGAGCTACCTAACATAACAGATTTTCTCAATTTTCTAGAGGGAAAGTTCGTGTCATGGGAATCATCTCGTCGCAAGCCGGAAACTGCGAAAACATCTCAGTCAGAACCTACTCAGACAAACAAGAAATTACATTCATACAAAGCATTCAGTGCAAATCAGAACAAGCATAATAATTATAAATCAAATTCATTGACAAAAGACAGCGAAATTACATCGAATTGTCCACATTGCAATCAACAACATAAATTGTTTTCGTGCAAAACATTTCTCGAATTACAGCCTGATGCAAAACGGAAAGCGGTCGCTAAGTACAATTTATGCAAAAATTGTTTAAGTGCACATATGCAAAAAGAATGTTTGTCAAGAAAAAGATGCCGCGTCTGCAATTCAGACCATAATACATTACTTCACGACGCTTACGCCAAATGTGGTGGGCAGACATCAAACAGCAATTCAGTACAGCAAACTGCCGCCACAGATGGCAAGAAAATAACTAACAATAACAGCAATCATGTCTCGCAAGAAGAAGTATCAGAAACTCTATTGACCACAGCATTAATCAAAGTTCAAGCACATGACGGGTCTCTGATAACTTTACGAGCACTCCTGGATCAGGGTTCACAAACATCTCTGATAACAGAAAAAGCAGCACAGAGGCTACGACTCCCGCGTGGCCGATGCAAAGGTGTCATATTCGGGGTCGGAGCGAAAGAAAATAATTGCAAAGGTGTCATACGAATCATATGCAAGGCCATTCACAGTGACTACACATTTGACACCGATGTATTTATTATGCGCAATTTAAAAAAAAAATTTACCGAATAAATCATTCACAAAACCAGAATCATGGACATTTCTGGAAAATATAACATTGGCTGATCCAGAGTTTAATGCGAGTCGTCCCGTAGATATTTTACTTGGGGCGGAGGTATACTCTGACATAATTCAAGAAGGTATCATCAGACACGAAAAATCGCAACCAGTCGCACAACAAACACGGTTAGGCTGGATTTTATGCGGAAACGTGAAAACAACCTTTCAATGCAACGTTGTGATAAATAACCTCGCAGACATTCAACAATTTTGGACAGTCGAAGACATTCAAGAAAACTCGGGAATGTCACAAGATGATATGGATTGTTTGCAGCACTACAAAAATACAACAACTCGCGACGAAGAGGGTCGTTACATTGTGGAGCTACCATTTGAATCAAACTTTCAAGAAAAGCTAGGGGCTTCAAAACCCATGGCTATGGCACAGTTCAAACAGCTTGAGAGAAAATTCTTCAAACAGCCGCAATTAGCAGAAACATACAAACAGTTCATTCATGAATACCAAGCACTAAATCATATGGTTGAGTGTACTAGTAACGTGACACCGAGTTGCTATTTACCTCATCATAGCGTGCAGCGCGCTGATTCCACAACTACGGCGTTACGAGTAGTATTCAATGCATCAGCGAAAACATCCACGGGCTATACGTTGAATGATCTTATGAAACGTGGTCCGAATTTACAGCAAGACCTCATGTCATTGATCTTGCGCTGGAGGCAATATCAGTTCGCATATACGGCTGATATCGAAAAAATGTATCGACAGATACTTTGCAACACTAAACATCAAACCTATCAAAAGATACTGTGGAGAAACTCTTCTGAACAACGGTTACGTGAATATCAACTCAAGACAGTCACTTACGGTATGAAAGCTGCTCCCTTCTTAGCCATGATGACTTTGAAACAGTTGGCGGCTGATGAAGGACACAAGTATCAGCACAGCAGAGCAGCTCAAGCGTTGCAAGAAGAATTCTACATGGATGACCTGGTAAGTGGAGGCTTCTCATTATCATCAGCCAAACAATTGCAAGAAGACTTGATACGAATATTACAGTCTGCAGGTTTCAACTTACGCAAATGGTCATCTAATAAAGAGGAACTACTTCAAAATGTCAGCACAGTGTCCTCAAATCAATTATCGTTCGATTTTAAACAGGCAGAATCGACGAAGACGCTCGGATTGAAATGGAACCCCAATGAAGATACATTCTCGTTCGAGCTAAAAATAACAAAAACAAAACCAACAGAAAAACATACAAAACGTTCATTGTTATCAGATATATCAAAGATATTTGATCCACTCGGCTGGCTAGCTCCGATTACAACAAAATTAAAGCTATTGTTCAAGCAAGTTTGGCTCTCTAACATACAATGGGATGACCAGCTTCCAGTTGACATTAGCACCGAGTGGGAAAATATTAAAGAAGAGCTTCAGGACATAAACCAGTTCAAAATCCAAAGATGGTATCAGACTGGAGAACGCGACACTATACAATTGCACGGTTTTTGTGACGCTTCAATAAAAGCGTATGCATGTGTTGTGTATTGCAAAATTGACACCTACATTACACTAGTCGCTGCAAAAACAAGGCTTGTGCCAGAGAACAGAAAGCTCACTTTACCACGTCTAGAGCTAAGTGGAGCGCATTTACTTTCAGTGTTAATGCACAAAATACAGCAAGCACTCATCGGACACAAAGTCAAAGTATTTGGTTGGAGCGATTCTACAGCTGTTCTCGGCTGGATACAAGGCAATATCAATCGGTGGACACCATTCGTCGCGAACAGAGTCAAACAGATTAAAGACGTCATACCTCCCGACAATTGGCACTACATAAAATCAGCTGACAATCCAGCTGACAGTGCCAGCCGTGGTATTACAACATCACAATTGAAGCAACATGATCTCTGGTGGAGAGGTCCGCAATTCCTACCTGAATTCGACGACTCATCTACCGGCGAGAAATCCATCTACGTCACGGATCAAGAGGAACGTAAATCAAAACAAAGCAACGTCACAGTTCGCCAACCTCATAGCGGTGATGTCATACAAAACATAATACAAAGAAACAGTAACTTGACACGCGCCGTACGGGTACTGGCTTGGGTACTACGTATTACGCGACGTCACGACAAGCACTCTAGTTACTTAAATGTAAATGAATTGGAAACCGCAAAACATATGATAATTAAATGTGTTCAAGAAGCAGAATTTCCGGAAGAAATTAGCAAGCTGCGACAACAGAAGCAAGTTCACAGCAAAAGCAAAACTTTGTGCCTCAATCCATTTTTGGACAAGGAGGGACTTTTGAGAGTGGGTGGCAGACTTAAGCATGCGAATATCGACGCAGCCATGAAGCATCCACTGATCATACCACACAGCAGTCACGTTACCGACCTTATTATCGATCAAGCCCACCGCCGCACGTTTCATGCGGGGGCCCGGACAACTCTCGCACATATCAGACAGAGTTATTGGATATTAGGCGGAAACAGAGCTGTAAAGAAGCGTTTACATGCATGCACAACGTGTAAGAAGCATAAAGCAGTGACACAAAAGCAAATGATGGGGGACTTACCGGTACCTCGGAGTAATCCTTCGCGTCCTTTTCAGCATACTGGTGTAGACTTCACGGGATACGTTGACGTGAAACTCAATAAAGGGCGAGGAGTCAAGACAAGCAAGGGATACATCGCAGTGTTCGTGTGCATGGTAACCAAAGCCGTGCATCTCGAACTTGTGTCAGATCTGAGCTCATCAGCATTTTTAGCTGCTCTGAAACGCATGTCTTCGCGACGAGGAAAGCCACATCATATCTATAGCGATAATGGCACCAATTTTGTAGGGGCCAATAAAGCACTGCAGCAGGAAATGGCAGATCTGCGCAAGACATTCAACAAAGAGTTTTATGTCTTGCGCAGATCTGCCATTTCCGCCTTTGTGTCCGAGAACGCTAGACATTGCAAATATTTTGTTTGAAGTAATGAACACAAATTCGGATAATTACTCTACGTACGCGGATTAGGCTCTAGACAGACGGACCGCATTTCAACTGCAATCCAACCGCAAATTGCAGTTCGGATGCAGTTTGAATGCAGTTGACACGACTGCAATAGAACTGCAAACCGAACGTGCAGTCCGATTGCAGTTCAATTGCAGTCGGCGTGCAATCGTGTGAACTCCACGCCGACTGCAATCGAACTCTAACCTTGTTTTTACTACTGATTCTATGCGCGGGGGAGAGTGCGGGTGGGTGGGTATGGTGCAGTTCGGATGCAGTTTGAATGCAGTTGACACGACGGCAATAGAACTGCACGGTTGGTTTGCAGTTCTACTGCTTTCAAACTGCATCCGAACTGCAATTTGCGGTTGGATTGCAGTTGAAATGCGGTCCGTCTGTCTAGAGCCTTACGCCCGACATTCTTTGCTTCGATTACGCATAGTGCGCGGACTCAGTGACGAACTTATTTCTGCGATTGTTGTTCGTGGCATTGTTGACCCTCAAATTAGAGCGTCAGCTACTAATGCTAAGTTATCACCTAACGACATAGTTGAATTTTTATCGATTTATATAAAACCGTCTACTTCTAAGACACAAAGTTCACGTCCTACCTCACAAAATAATTCTGCTAAAAGTAATCATGCAAGTAATATAATCAGAAAGCGTAGGCTTGAGGAGGGCAAGTGTTTTTCGTGTGGCATGGCGGGCCATAGACAGGCTGCTTGCAATAAGAAAGCTAAGGTTGATTCAAGCGACAGTTTGAACGCCAGTAGTTCAGATAATCCCGTCTCCAAACCAGTGTTTGTGTCGTGAAAATCCGAACCATGTTCTTTTTGTAAGAAACCTGGCCACAAAATCGATAACTGTTTCGCTAAACAAAAATCCGAGTCGCGTAACAAAAATAATGTTAATTTTTGTCTCGAAAATAAGACTACCCGCAATAACGATGTTGTAGTAGCCGTTATTCAGGGTATACCGACGGATGAGTTAATCGATAGCGGGTCAACCATATCGCTTATATCATCGTCGCTGCTGAAACATTTTAATTATGCGCATAAGCCAGCATTTCGCGTATTACGGGGATTGGGAAGTCAAGAAATCGAGAGTACGTCATATGTCACTTTACCTATTGAGTTCGATGGTTTAACATTGGAAGTAGATTTATTTGTCGTGGCACCTGAGTTCATGAATACCCCAATTATTGTGGGAACTGACGTGCTCAATAGGGAGGGTGTTCGGTACATTCGCACGCGCAATTTTCAATCACTTACGAGAAAGATAGACAGTGCGGAAGATATTGTGATGACTGTTCGGTATGACGAGCCAATAGCAATCAACACACCTCTTGTAGGTGATCAGTTACAACGTTTGCTCAATATGATAAATGAGTTTTCTGCACATTTCATATCTGGTACCGCGACATCGACTATCAATTCGGGACGTATGATAATCAGACTAAGCAACAATACTCCTGTCCATTACCGACCTTATCGAATGTCTCATGCAGAAACACTTCGTGTTCGTGAAATAATTAAAGATTTGAATGCCAAAGTTATTTTTCGCGAATCAGAATCTGACTATGAAAGTCCAATTCTTTTGGTTAAAAAGAAAGACGGATCAGATAGGATGTGTGTAGATTTCCGTAAGTTAAATGAAGTCACGATTAAGGATCGCTTTCCATTGCCGCGAATTGACGATTACATTGACCGATTGGGATGTAATAATTACTTCACCAGCCTTGATATGGCAACAGGTTTTCAATCAAATCATTCTTCATGAGGACTCTGTTCCGCTTACCGGATTCGTTACGCCCGAGGGCCATTATGAATATTTGAAAAAACTACCGGAGCGTTTGCCAATCCATAGGGCTATGGATTGGCAAACGCTCCGGTAGTTTATCAACGCATTATCTCAAAAACGCTGCGCAAAATCGATTCTGGTGATGAACTTGTTTACGTAGATGATGTCTTAATTTTGAGTCAGACAATGGACCAGGGTTTCGATCTTTTGTACCAGGTACTAAGAGCTTTAACAGAATCTGGGTTTTCTGTCAATTTAAAAAAATGTTCGTTTTTAACGACTGAAATTGAATATGTAGGACGTAGAATTAGCCAAGGTCAGGTGCGACCGAGCCCCAGTAAGATAAAGGCTCTGTTTGATTCCCCTGAACCGAAAAATGTGAGACAAGTCCGCCAGTTTCTGGGCTTAGCCAGTTACTTTCGTAGGTACATACCAGGTTTCGCTCAGAGGGCTGCTTGTATCGCTGCTCTTACTAAGAAAGGTATAGAATTTAATTGGGGAAAAGAACATCAGGCCGCTCGAAAAGAAATAGTCGAATGCCTCACTAATGAACCTGTTCTAGCGATATATGACTCTTCTTTGCCAATTGAAGTCCACACGGACGCTAGTTCCATTGGTTACGGAGCTGTCCTGCTCCCATTTGCCACTCCCTTGTGACCGCCATTGCACAATGGCGGTCACAAGCGAGTGGTTGCCTACTTCAGTAGGCTTACACAAGGCGCGGAAAATAAGTATCACTCATATGAGTTAGAGACCCTCGCTTTGGTCAAAGCTTTGCAACACTTCAGACCCTATCTTGTGGGTGTGCATTTCACCGTAGTCACAGATTGTAACGCGTTGAAGCTCACACAGCGCAAGAGAGATTTATTACCCAGGATAGCCCGATGGTGGGTCTACCTTCAAGATTTTGATTTTGGCCTGGAATATTGCAAAGGCACCCTTATGTCCCATACTGATTATCTGAGCCGGAACCCTGTCAATGTTTGTACAATTCAGAAACCACAGAATTGGGCACAGATTGCATAGACTGCCGACGAAGAAACTCAGGTTCTTATTCAAATACTAAATGACGGGCAACTGGATGCCACTCGATATCTTATTAAGAACGATGTCCTTTACGTAAAGTATTCCCCTACTGGTGAATCCTCCCGTTTTCTTTGTTATATCCCTAAAGGACATCGGCTTAGTCTTCTTCGTGTGTTCCACGATGAACCTAATCATTTCGGGTTTGATAAAACGTTCGATTTAATTACAAAGCACTTCTGGTTTCCTGGGTTGCGAAATTTTATTTTAAAATACATTTAACATTGCCTAGTGTGCATTGCACATAAGAAGGTCGCACGAGCCCCATTCCAATCCATTAGTTCTTGGGAAAAGCCAGACCTACCCTTTGAAACCATTCACATGGATACCTTGGGACCTCTCCCTGAAGCCGATGGGTACCGTCATGTCTTAATAGTTATTGATGCATTTTCCAAGTTTTGCCTCCTTTACCCTATGTATCGACAGGATGCAAATGAGTTAAAACAATATTTAAAAAAAATGTCATATCCCTATTTGGAACTCCCAAATTAATAGTGGCCGACAGAGGCCGCATGTTTCAAAGCGCTGAATTCCTTAACTGGGTTAAAAGTATGGGTTGCGATACACACTTTATAACACCTGAGATGCACCAATCTAATGGGCAAGTCGAGCGCTATTGTCGAACGGTTTTAAATATGATACGTATCGAAACTAACTATCGACAAAACGCATGGCCGGCTGTTATTTGGAAAATTCAGTTGGTACTGAAAATTACCAAACACAGAACTACGCAATGCTCTGCTCTCAATCTGCTGGCGGGTATTGAAGCAGCAACTCCACTTATAAGAAGTTTGGTACGTGATGTTGCGTACGAGGGTTCCAGTCCTAATAGAGAGTCCCTACGTGAAATGAGTAGACAAAGAGCAGCAGAACGACTTAAGCACAATCAGCACCAGCAAGATGCTTACGTCAATCAAGGGAGGAAGCCTCGTCGGGTTTTTGAACTAAACGGTTTGGTTTTCATACGAAAGCAGGCTCAATCGACCGGAAAATTGGACTCCTGTATGCGTGGCCCCTATCGCATCGTGAAGACGCTGCCACAAGGGCGATACGACCTGCAACTCCTGGCCGGCTCGTATGGGAAGCACACGCAGGCCGCTGCGAAGTACATGATTCCTTGGCGTGGAGAGTGGACTCCTGAAGTATGTGCTGCTTACTTTGATAGTGAGTGCTTAATGCCTCTTTTAGATAAGAAGCTGTATGTGTTTATGTTGTATTGTGATGTGTTGGGATAAGCTTCACGTAGTGCCTCTTTCCTGACCACATCGAGTTATGAGTACGCCTTACGGCTAGCCTCTGACTCAAGCTTTATGTGTTTGTTTTGTGTTGGGATAAGCTTCACGTAGTGCGTCTTTCCTGACCAAATCGAGTTACGAGTACGCCTCACGGCTAGCCTCTGACTCCGCTAAGTTATGACTGTGCACTGTGCACTGTGGGGCTTGTTCTTAGCTGAATATCAAGATGCGTCTTGATATATGACTCGCTCGCTAATTATCGAGACAAGCTTCCGTCGTGCCTCTATCTCGATAGCTTAGTGTGTGCCAGACAACAATCAATAATGTGCGTGTGCACAATGTGTAGCGTTGTGCATGGAGCACATGTTTTTAATGTTCTGTGCAGATGCAGACCACGAAGATGCTGCCGAGTTAGTCTCGCCAGCCGACCAGTCTGCCTCCCAGCCACAACCTAGTACCTCCGGGACCCAGATGGAGGCGTCGCGGCATCTCGTCGAGCCTGAGCCACTGCAGCTTCAGGTCGAGCCTGAGCCACTACAGCTTCAGGTCGAGCCTGAGCCACAACAGCTTCACTTCGAGCCTGAGTCACTGCAGCTTCACGTCGAGCCTGAAGGGTCTCCAGCAGACGTAGAGCTCTCCATGCCTGTGCTGGAGACTGACCACCAGAGCTGAAGACATCATAAAGGAGCCCGGGACGGCCTCCTGTCAGGAGAGGCCGTGTTGTGAACCAAGAAGCAAGAAGAGGCCAATCCGTATATAAAGGAGCGCTGTCCCACAGCGCGCCCCTTTTGATCGAGAGCCATCGGACCGTCAACACGTCGTCGTAGCGACCGACATTTATTTTTGCCTAATACCTTCATTTGTTTTTTGTTAAAGTGCTTGATTTATTAAATAATTAATATTGTAGCTGTGATATTTTTGCTTTTTAAAAAAATAACTTGCCATCTAGTTTGCAAGAATACTATAAACGACAATAACATCACAATATTGAAATTTGGTACTTATCTAATACTATACTAGCACAATTTATATTGAGAGAATCATAGTTTTATTAAAGGTTCAAGGAGCTGGTGTAAAATTATAACAGCCGCACGGGCCAATCTTCAAGGTAAAGCAACGCTTGCCGAGGTTGGTCTGTGGATGGGTGATCTTAACATACCGAGACTCCTCCGTGCCAAGGGAAGCACGTTAAGCCATTGGTGACCTGGGTATACCGACTAAGGGCGCTTGACTCTAAGCGAATGTATAAAGACCTCCATGATTTTGTGAGAAAGATCCCCGATCACTGCTTCGAGACTTAGATGTCATAGTTGATGACAGTGATAATGAAACCAAGTCTGATGGCTTGTTTACTAAACTCTTGACCGCACCTCATGAATAACATGAGGCGATGGGTCTCCAAGGAATCGTTGGTACGATTTCTGTCTGTGCACCAAGCACATAGCGCTTAATGTGTTGTAGCACATAATTATCATGCTAGATATTTTCAAATTGTTGGTGCAATTCAGCAGTGCGATTCTGTCATGGGTGTAGTGTAGACAAAATCAAAGTGGTCAATTTATGTATTAACTTTATAGATGTACTCTTTCTTTTTTTGAGTTTTTATTTTTCTATTAACTCACACACTGTTTTATTAGTGGTTCCAATATTTGTAAATATGTGAGTAGCATGTACTTATACGTCAACAGAGTGCTTGCAATTGTTAATTTGTCTAGGATAGAGTGTAAAAAGAAGCTTACCCAGTGGCTCTTAGGACTGAATTATGAAGAAACGGAAAAACTGCTTATTATCCTGTCCTAGTGAAGCGTCTTCCATAAAGCCATACCCTTCACGCCCATGTGCCTATACACATACTTCATTACACATACACGCACAATACGCCATCATACTCACTCTCCCATAAACACACAACACCACACACACGACACTTTTCACTTCACACTCACACTTCACACAATAACAAAAACACCAGCACACACAACACACGCATTTTAATTTATATTTTTTTTTATTTTGGTTTGTAATTATTTCTCTTGTTGTTCTCTTCTTGCAATAATCTCCTATGTTATGCAATTAGTGTTATAATCACATTCTTGGCGAGGGGGGCCAGGATTCCATAGCACAGGGTATCCTAGTTTGGATTCCTGTCTCCCACAAACCTTTGTACCGGCAATATATTTTGTAACATAAATATTGTAATTTGTAATTTGTGGGAGAAAATAATAAATCTTATCTTATCTCTTATCTTATCTCTTATGAAGAGAATGAAAAAGTTTACTTCTGCTGGCAATACTTTGATTCCTATAAATAGTACTTATACTCTAGGTGCATCAACCTCACATATATTAAAGTTAATTTTTGTATTCAAAATATTGTAAAACATTTATTTGAAAAGAGTAACTATGAAGTTTCAACCATTGTTACAATGGTGCAACCCGTATCTCGCTTAACCGGAGATTTGATGGCTGGTTACGCATTGGTTATCGTTAAGTAACAATGGTTAAAATGACGTCACAAATAACGATAACATTAACCACTCAACTTCGGGCGGTTAAGGGCTATAGTTACGGTTAGTGCCATTATGTGTGTGTGTGTGTTCTAACCTATAAAATCTAAATTACTTCGTACACAATAGTCATTTTTATGCGAATTTAGATCAAACATTTTGTAGGAGGAACGAGGAGTCGAATATAAATACTTTGAAAGCTGCGCTTACTTTGTATTGAAGTTTTGAAGTGATTCTTCATATTTTCACCTCGATTTTACTCTATACTATACCACGCGTATTATTTAAAAATTGTAAACAATTGTAAAAATCCCGCCGATAATGTTTAAACTATTGATAACTGAACTTGATTGTCATAGATATTTGACAGCGTGATGACAGCCAGCTCGATGTATTACCATTGAAAAAAATATTACCCACATAAATTTTGGGGTGATAAGACGTTTTGTCACTTGTCACCCTTTTAACTTTAACATTGACGTTTTACGTGATGGTGCAACCGTCAGTAGTTAAATTCTATGGTCAATGTTATTATTACTGTTAAAATTGACTTTGACGGAAACAATAACGTAGTTCTTGGTGCACCTCACCCTTAAATAAAAGACTTAACTAAAACTAAAAATAATATAAAACATGGCGTCGAAAAATTCCTCCGCATCGCAGGGCACTGGTAATGTACCCAAAAGGCTGGCAGCATTGCCAAGTTGTATGGCAATGCTTATCCTTCGTCCGAGGTAAAAGCCAGTTCTAGGGCACGCAAGATCTGTCAACTAAGCGTCTTGACAGATCTTTAAACAAGTAATGAGCACTCAGACCCCACGACCCGAGAGTTTCAACCCCAAACGGCTAGAAAATATAACTACCAACAAGGTTATTATATTTTCGCCGCTTGAGGTTCTCCACAGCCGCAGCGGCAGCGCCAGCACACCACGAAGAGCTAGGAAGATGGGATGGCGCAAGAGTATCGACACAAGTAGCGTCCCACACTAACGGCCTACCCATCTTCCATGGAAATAACGACATGCCGTCCGGTCTCTTGCCATCGTCGCATGCCAGGCCATTGGGTTCTAATACAGCCGGAACGCCGACGGTGACAAGAGCTCGTCGGATGATGTCGTTAATATTCGCGTGCCGCGCTATGCGACCCGCGCTACGGCTGTATGACAGGCCGTGGTGTCTGAGGCTGTTGACAGTTTCGCCACAATGGCAGCGATGAGGAGAACAACAAGGAGCGCCAAGACGCAGGGAAGCAGCGAGGCGGAAAGTAGTATCGTCGAACAAGGTGCCTATGTTCGACGACGGTAGTGCGTGAAGCCAGAGTCCCGACTCCCATTGACCCACAGCCAGCAGGCGCGACCTCAAGACCTCTCGGCAGAGTGGCTCGTCCCACCGTCTCTGGGATGATGGGTAGTCGGGTGGATTTAGACTCGGGCAAGCGAGTCTCCAGACATCCATAGCCTTAGTGAAGCAAGGCACATCAAAACTAGTCAGTGTGGAAGCTAGGATATTCCTGACTAATTACTCAGTGCCATGACCCGAAGATATAAAAGCCGGTAAACTGATACTAGTAATTTTGCGGACGCCGAGACCTCTCATACGGATGGGAAGAGTAGCTTGTGCCCAAGCTCGGTCGTCCATGGCCAAATTTAAAAGTGAAGTAAGTGTATGACGGATGATTTTGTTCACATTTTCTAAAAGGTGAGGGTGCTTCCATAAATGGGAAGCACGAAGAAAGTAAGTTAATTTAGGTCCGAAACAGCAGTAACGAATTTAGGTGATTGCCAAATGCATGTTAATTTTGAGTAATCTTTCCGAAATGTCATTAAAATTTTGTATTTTCTCCACAACAAAATTGGGAAAGGATTGCTCAAAAATGGGATACCCAAAGAGGCGAAGAGAGCTTTTTAATGACTTTGCTTTCTGGAGCTATAGCGTTGAATTTTGGAAGTGTCGGTCGGTACAGTCAGATAAGAATAATTCACACTTCGGAAGATTGAGATTTAGTCCTATAGAATGGAGTTGATTTTTTAAACTTGTAAAAATCATCTAAAACTGTGTCAACATCACCTCCTAGAGTTCCATCATCTAGATACCAAACATTAAATTTGGAATTTAGCTGTCGAATGATTGGGTGAATGGCTAAGCTAAAGATCTCTGGCCCGAGGGGATCACCTTGTTGATAGCCAACAGCGGATTCCAGAAGGTTAGGTAGTAATTTAGATGGATGTCTATAACAATGCCATAGAAAACTAAAAACTTGTGGTACTTCTTTTTTAATTTCTGCCAGCAAGGTATTAACTGAATTGAACGCATTTTTGATGTCAACCTTTAGGATGACCTCTCCTTTACCAGAATTTATATAGGTCGACAGTGCGTGTACGGCAGCCCCACAGCCCCCTTTGGAGCCGTAAACTAGCTGCAGGGGCTGAAATTCTCTCGAAATATCCTCACTATAAAATTTACAACAAACCTTGGCTACCAAACGACTGTACGTAGATCCCACGGCAACGGGACAAATGCCGCCATCCCTCTTCTGCAGGGCACATATTGGCTCCGTATAAGATGTCGATGACGGCCTCGTTCACCTTGCCCGATAGCATGAGGTTAATCAAAGCCGTAAGCTCCTTCAGAAGTGACTCACCAGCTTCCCCGGCGCTTGTACAGATGAGGATGTTGGGGACTAAGGCCGTCGAGGCCGCCAGCAAAGCCGCTCCGAAAGGAGCATACAGCTGTGACCACCTCTCGACCTGTAACGGTGAGGGTGTGAATGTCCGGATCAGGGGGGTCGGGAAAAGAAAGGCCATCCGATGGGGCAGGGTGTTTGCTCTCCAGAGCTGCGAGTATCTGAAGAACACGATGCCACCACATCACTACTAAAAAGAATCCTGGTTGCTCCGCTTATGTCACCTTCCCCTAATTTTGATTCGACCAGATGGGAAATACCTCTTGATGAGGGATACCTCTGCGTCGATAATTTTGTGTCCAAATTTATAGGCCAAAATATTACAATAAGTATTACAGCAGTTGCTCCCAGGCACTTTGCGAGTTCTCGTGGGCGGCAAGGCGAACGCATCCCGCTAGGTGTTGCGCTTCGAGAGATCTAGCGCCCCCGCCGCGGGGAATTCGCTTTAAAACAGGAACAAAGTTTTTTAATTTTGATAGGGTTTTCCAAAACGGGTCAAGAGTGGATGTAGCTGGTGTAGTAGGTGGTGATGTAATTACAGGGTCTGAAGTGAGTGCATTTTGGGGTTTGTGTGCCCTCCCAATCTGCACATTCAGACCCCGCTTACCTTTAAAAAATCTTGCCTGGGTGCACAGGGGACACCTCTCCAGAATGTTTAGTGATGTTGAAAGTTGACAGGCACTATCTTCGAACACAACACTGCTGCCACTAATCATTAAAATAAATATACTACACACTAATATAAAATTTACACTTATTGACTATAAATACAATTAAAGCAAATAAAAACCAAAGAAAAAACACAAAAATTGTTCAAGAGACAACTGCCACGATGACAAGATGCGTCAAGCTTGCAGCGTAGTCGCGTTGGCGGCCTGGGGCATCACTGCGCCCAAAAAGGCATTTCAGGGGCGGCGCCCGGACAACCGTCGTGGCGGCGCCAGGAGAGACGAGCGCTGGCGCCGCGTTCTCAGCGTCGGCAGCTGTAGATGCAGCTGACCGCACAGCAGCTCGTATGCGACGAAAGCGGCGCCGCAATATAATTTTTAAATCACAGGGCAGGTGCAAAGGTCACGGCGGATCTCAGTGGCAGAAATTACACACTATTGCACCCCTAAAATAATTATTCAAAATAAAAAAGGAAGACTTCGTTTTTTGTCAACCTGTCACCAATGTTGTCAATTATTTTATTTTTAAGGTTTTAAAATAACTCTCAGACCCAGAAGATGATGGCGAAAAATTCTGAGCATGGTAAAAATTAATCGTTACATTTGACCACAAAGATAATTTCAATAAAAGTCATCTCAATGTCCCCCAATGTCTCAATGTCCCCCTTCCTCTCGGATCGCGAAAGCGTATGAACGTGTGTCACCCGTGTTAAAGTTGTCAGAATTATTAAAATTATTTATTTCTATATAAAAATACAACAAAATAAATTCCGCGAAGTACCAGGAGCGCATGATACTACAGCAGTGAACGCAGGTCGCAGAGTCGGCGAAGAAACGGGACAGCAACACTCGAGACGCAAAGTGTTACGCGAGCTACACTGCGCACGCGGCAAGTACATCCCAGTGGTAGCCGCTGCCGCGACTCAAGAGCGACAGCGATTAGCGGATTATTTTGGAACGTGGCCCAAGTTAATATACACCGTAAGAACAATTT
Source organism: Melanchra persicariae (assembly GCA_947386135.1). Lineage (NCBI taxonomy): Eukaryota > Metazoa > Arthropoda > Insecta > Lepidoptera > Noctuidae > Melanchra > Melanchra persicariae. The sequence goes on from OX376643.1 coordinate 35,115,666, forward strand.
ATTGATTATACAAGATATTCTTAATTTTTAATAATGCCACTGAAACGTACTCCTCCAAGTACACCTACAGAAGATCGCAATGTAAATTCCACCGTTTCTTCTCACCCAAGAGCACTTGTGCAGTCTGGATCCTCACCTGATCTCACCACTGTTGGACATGACAAGAATGTTACTGCTCGACTAAAGCGAAAGCGCGATGATTGCGACTGTTTATCTCGTTTGGACGAAATACGTTCTTTATTGTCGACATCTACAACGAAAGTAGACAGCAAGTTCTCGGATTTACAAAAGGCCATTACCGAAATAATGGCACAGAATGCTGAGATAAAAGAATCAATTAGTTTCATGTCAAAGGAATATGATGACATTAAAATAAAAATCTCCAGCTTGGAGACAGAGCGTGAGAATGAGCGTCGCTACATTCGTCAATTAGAAGAAAAAGTTGATAATATGGAACGTCAACTATTCTCTACCAGGATAGAAATAAGAAATGTGCCTCAAAAACAGGACGAGAGTAGGGAAGACCTGTGCGCGCTTGTAGAGAAAACAGCCAATGTAATTGGCCATACCCTTAAATCAAACGAAATTAAGGAGGTATACCGTGTTAAAAACAAAAACAACTCCACTACAATAAATGTCGACTTTATAAGCACAGTAACTAAAGAACTAATAATAAAAAAGGCACGTAAATTCAATAACACTAACACGAATAACAAGCTAAACACTACGCATCTTAAGATTGAAGGACCTATATTTTTATCTGAAAAACTCACTCCGAAGGCACAACGACTGTACTACCTAGCGCGCTGTTTTGCTGAAAATAATAATTTCAAGTATTGTTGGACCTCTTTTGGAAAAATCTTAATCAAGAAAGCTGATGGAGACCGATATGTCATGATAAAAACTGAAGCAGACCTAGATAATCTCGCTAAGAATGAATGACTAGTGAGTATATTTCTACTAAACACGACGGGATCCTGCAGCATATTGTGCTCTCTTTTATTTGTTTACATTATTTTATATTTTTTTGATTTATTGTTGTTCAAGTTTGCAATCTCCATTTTTTCGCATACGTCAACACATTCACACTATTCACACCACTCACACCGGCTAACATTTTTCTTAATCATACACTCAGTAACAATATCACACGAAACACGTACCTGGGTGAATTGCCCAAGCAAAAAAATACACGGCAAACCTGAGAACGGTAGTGCAATGTGCTGATTATTAATTTTATATATTTTTTCTCAACAACGTAAGTATTTCTCTACCTTGGCAAAAAAAAATCATTGGTATCTACCCTCTAATATACCCAAAAAAAAAATTACAAAGTGTTATTTTATCATCACGGTGACCTGTCCTGAACCCAATTCCGCTCATAACATACCTTCTCCTGCAAATACATTCGTAATATGGATTTAAATTGATTTTGTTATCATTAAATTATAATATATTCGATCAAATAAAACAATTTTTGTTTGTTTATCTTCTTTCTCATGGATTTGACAGGCAGTCAACTTTTGTCTGGAAAAAAGTTATCATTTCAGAGGACAGTAAGTTTTAGTAGAATAGCCACATCAACATTGCGTTGTTACGCCCCTTTCACCTTTTCTCACTCCGGATCAGTCCGGCTTAAGCTCTCGGCGCGAACGCACCGGTCCCAACGTCTTGCGGTTTCCCGCCAAAAAAGTAAGTTTATCATTTCAGTAATATGGGGACAAAAATAGTTTCATTTCGGTGGCTGTTATAACTCGTGCTAGATTTGTTTAATTTGTTTCAAAATTGTGTATTAAATTCGCAGTAAGTACTGTTTTGTTTGAGTAGTGTTCATATTTTTTAAATAATTTTTTTTCGGAGTTAAATGTAGAACTAACCTCTATTTTATCATCTCAGTGTTATCATTTCAGTGGATTCGGTGGACTGTTATACCAATTACAGTCCACCGGAATTAAAAGTATCTCCGAAATGATAAAAACATAAAGTTTTAGAGATCCTGGTGTCAAATACAAAGTCATAGTTTTGTAATGTACCTACTTTTACCTAGAGTGTCGATTAGATTATTTAGGTGTATTTGTTGTGTAATATTTGTGCTTAAGATATATAATATATACATATATCTATGTAGTTAGTACATGTTTACTATACTTTAGATACACATTTGTTCGGCTCAACGAAAATGTGATGAGTGTGTGGGTCACCACAGTGTAGATTATTATACCTACTAATTGTCAACAAAATAATTATTTCGAGGGTTTACCTTCAATATAAGTCACTTACCTTTATTTTTATATCATTTATTACGAGTAAATAACAATAATAAATAATATTTGATATAATTACAAAATTTCTTAATTTTACAAGATATAACAAATAAGTTAAAGAGCATTTAAACGTTATATGAAAAAAAAAGAGATATACCTATGTGATGAGAAATTGCCTGTGAGAGTGTTTGTCTGAGTCAATGCAAGAGAGCTAGTGTGTGAGCGCGTGGTGTATCTGAAGGTATAGTATTTTATAGGATCATAGTATAGTGTGTATGAATGTATGTCTGTGGATATGAGAAAGAAGAAAATTGAAAAGCGTGTATTTTGATTTTAGGATGCCGCGGCCTAAGCAACAGACTAGAGAAGAAAGGTTGGAAAAAAGGAGGTTGTATGAAAGAAGAAGAAAAGAGAGAATTAAGAGCAATGAAGTCTCACGCGAAGAGTTTTTGAGAAAAGACAGAGAAAGGTATGCCAGAAAAAAAGCAGCGGGATTAATTGTTTCAAGGCATCTAATGACCCCTAAAAAATTAAGAATTCTAAGAAGAAAAAACAAAATAAGTGCTGCTGCTTATTACCAAAGAAAAAAAAATAGAGCAGCTCCAGCTCCTATAGCGGCTCGTGCTAACCCTCTGGATGAGACAATTGGGGATCAAAGTGATGGTCCTGGACTAAGCACTTCCTGTCACAGTTCCTTCTTGCCTACTTTACGGCGCAGCTTACGATTGAACAGCAATAGTATTAGTACGAATATCCAAATCCAACGTTCTAATACTACAGAAGCTAGAAGCTTTCATCGGGTATACACAAGCAGTCCACGACAAACCCTGCTATCAACGCATCAAAATTTTGTAAATTTTGACTATAGCAATCCTGGTCCAAGCACTTCTCGTCAAGGGAATCCATCTTCGGCTCGGCGCTGCTTGCCGATGAATAGCGATAGTACAATTGGTTCCAATATTCAACATCATATTGATGACAATGTAGTAACTGGCACTCATTGTGTACAACCAAGTGGCGTACAACGAATAACATGTCCATCAAATCTAAGTAGTATCGAGTCAACATTATGCCCCAACAGCCCTGTTTCAGACTCGTCAATTACATCTGTAGAATTCAAGCGAGGACTTAAAGACAAATTTCGAAAATATCAAAAAACTAAAACTAAGCTAATAACAGAATTACAAAACAAATTATTACAGGTCACTAAGGAAAAAGAAATGTTCAAAAAAAGGTGTAACAGACTACAAAGCAATTATATGATTTTGAAGAAAAGTACCCAAAAAGGAGAAAAACCAGCAGTAGAAGTCATAAAACCTGATGAAAAAAAAAATCGAATTCTCAGGAGGGTGGTGAAATTTTTAGAAGATGATGAAAATTCAACACTGTGTCCTGGAAAAAATGACACCATATCTAGACATGGATTAAAAAAACAAAAAAGACTATTGACAGACACACTTAAAAATTTACACTTGAAATATTTGGGATCAGGAGAACCACCGATAAGCTATTCAACATTTTCAAGAATGAAGCCTTTCTGGGTCACTCAACCAAATGTGAATGCACGAAATACATGCCTATGTGAAAAGCACGAAAATATGAAACTTTTGATTGAATCTATGAAAAGAAACCGCCTTATCAAAGAAAATACAATATCCGACGTTTTAAGTAGCCTATGTTGTAGTAAAGATAACATCGATTGTCTGCAAAGAATATGCTCAAGTTGTAAAAATAGACACATTGATTATCAAGAGTTTAATAATGAAGTGAACATAGCGTATTGGGGTTGGGAGAAGAATAAAAGCATATATGTCAAAAATAATGTAGAAAAATCTGCTATTAAAGTTGAAAAAGTAAGGCGTTGGGTGAAACCACTAGATTTAATAAAAAAATTCGAAGATAGCCTGAAACCATTCCTTAAACATTGCGTCAATAATAAAAATCAAAATCAAGCTTTCAAAACGTTAAAAGAAAATATGACTACGGAAGACTGTATTATACAAATTGATTTCAGTGAAAATTATAATGCCAAATATGGATCCGAAATTCAATCCCTTCATTTTGGTGGTAGCAGACAACAGTTCACTTTGCATACTGTCGTAATATATTTCAAACTCGACAACGAAACTTGCAAAACTCAGTCATTTTGTACTGTAAGTACCTCTTTAAGGCATGATGCTGCTGCAGTATGGGCACACCTCATTCCTGTTTTGCAAGAAATTGAGATAACTGCTCCTCTGGTTCGTAAACTTTACGTTATTTCTGACTCACCATCTGCGCAATACAGGAATAAAAATATATTATATATAATAACTCAGTTATCCTCCTATTGTCCGATGCTGACCCACATAATTTGGAACTATTGTGAGTGTGGTCATGGAAAAAGCGCAGCAGATGGAGTGGGTGGAGTATTAAAGAGAACGCTAGATAAACAAGTCTCATATCAACATGATATTACCAATATTGAATCGCTGGTACAAAACCTACAGTGTTATGTTAAAGGTGTGAAAATTGAAACAGTTGAAGATTATCAGGTGACAGAAAAAGATTGGCTCTTGCCCAAAGACTTAAAGACTTTTCCGGGAACTATGAAAGTTCACCAAGTTGTTTGGTCTAAAGAGTCAGGAAACCGTTTGGCACTTCGACATCTGTCCTGTATTGAAAGAGAATGCCTAAATAAAACTATTAGGTGCCCTCACGGCAAGCATTTAGGTTTTCATGACTTCACTGGGATTCAATCAACGAATTTTGCAAATAATACAAATATAGCACATCTGCGTCCAATTCAACTGTCAGAAAAATTAGTACTACGTCCCAAGCCATTCAATGAAAAGAATCTTTCCAAAAAATTACAAAGGAATAGTTTCATACATGAACCACACACACACTCAATCACAAACATTGAAATATCAATTATTAAGCCCTCAACATCCCATTCCTTTGATGGAATGAATAATCAAAAAGGAGAGAATGAGCAGGAATCATCGATAATACCCAAATCATTGCTCGAAAAATATGAAAACTTCAATGAATTTAGCACTCCATCGTGTTCATTTTTTGAAAACAATGATACTGAAATTATTGAAAAGTATGAACGGACAAGAAATATTGACAGCGAAGAAGAAATCATGATTACAGCCAAGAAGAGAAAAGTAAGAAGATTATCTTCGTCTTCGTCCAGTTCTGATTTGAATATTTTTTGATTTTTGTTATTGTATATTTAGTTTTTTAAATATTTGCTGTCATTTAATGGCATGACTTGTTTTAGGTAGGAAGTTAAACTTATTAAAGAAGACTGATGACTATAATAATTATAGTAAAGACGTGCTGTGGTGTGATAATTAAAGAAGATTTGTTTATTAGGTACATATCTAAATTAAAAACCTATATTTATAGTCATGAAAAGAGGCTGATTAGTGAATTTGAGAAATAATTGTGTGATTTAAAGTGACATGATGAAAAATTAATCTTTAAGCTACATACTTGAACCTACTCGTAAATACGTACCCAGAAAGACTGTTTTATTGGAATAACTATAATTCGCATTAGGTATAAGAATTACTTATACATAATTGCGAATTATAGTTATAGGTAGAACAAAACTTTGTTGTTTTTTGTTCTATTTAGATATGTACGTTTCTCTATTGTTGTAGTAATTTAAGAATAAAGTGATCTCAATCTCAGGTTTCTGTTATGTTTCATACGTTTATGTAAAAGGATTAAAAGTACTAAGCTATTACTACTAAGATATTTTTATAATGTTTCTTATTCATTTATTGTATTTTAAAAATATAAGAGTTGATTTAATTTTAGAAGTTTTACTGATATACCTGTAGAAACACTATTCTCCTCTCGTTACCAATTTAACTAAATTATACCTAGCATTTTTCTCTTAGTGCAATAGGTAGACATTAGGTATTACTATTAATGGCATAACTTACAAATGCAACCATCATATTAATCAGAAACTTTAAGCTTTCTAATCGCGATACGTTGATTCTTTTGAAAATATATCAAGTAAATTAGTATTAGTACATAAACAAGCAAAAATATTTATTTAAGGTTACCAGCATTTACGATAAAGTTTTCCAACATTTTCACACAACAACAACCACAAAAATTACCAAAGGTTATAAAAGTAAAGAAACTATTCATTCATATCATAATAAACATTACATTACATTAATATCATTCTTTGAGGTTATTGTAACCTCAAAGAATGATATATGTAATAATACTAACTGTAATATCTGTATATTAATGATGATATTAAAAAAACTGTGTACTGTCCTGTCTCAGTGTTTATCTAAAATTTGTGGAAATCAAACCTAACAAAGTACGGAACCCTGGCTGGGGGCACGGTTGTTCTTAGCTGTATCATTTCGGTGGATTTATCATTTCGGTGGTAATTTTTATCATTTCGGTGGACACTTTTAATTTCAGTGGACTCTTAAAACTTTATCCTTAAATATTTATGTAAGTTTTGATAATATTTGATGTCCACTCACGCACAATGTTATAAAATAGACTAAAGTATTATTTGTCACTAAAAATATATAGATTGCATTGAAATAAAAAAATCCCACCGAAATGATACATAAAAATCTCTTGTTGAAATTCACCCACCTATCAACTAATTAAATCACCTAACAACACAAACGCAATTAATTCGCAACCTAACCTTAATTACTGTCTTTATTTACTTAGCATTTATGTGAATACTTTTTATAACCTAAAGTTCATTACAACAAAGTACTGTAAACAAACTCTAATTATTTTGATTTATAAAGAAAACATCTTGTTTATTGAGAACAAAGCTAAATCAATTGTATTGAGAATGAACTGTGACACAGAACTTTTTTGTATAAAAATTCAATACAATTAATTCTACAATTATTCAAGACGTTGATAGCCAAGGTATTGAGTGCAAACGGCTAAATGATCCTGCTGAATATTCGCAACTAATACCTTGTTCTAGTAATAAAACGTTTTCAATTCTGACTGTTAACATAAGAAGTATAAAAGCCAATCTTGATATATTTCTTATTTTTCTTACACAATTTAACAATATGATTGATGTCCTAGTTTTAACGGAATGTTGGACAAATGAACACCTATTGATACCAAATATAAATAACTATAAGCTGTTTAAATCTAGTGTCTCTCTAAATCAGAATGACGGGGTAGTGGTGTATGTCCGTGAAGAACTTGAGGCGACTTCGTTTGAACCAGTATGTTCTGAAGGAAACTGTATTGTAGTTAGCATCAAGAATGAGATAAGTATTATATGTACCTATCGTCCACCTAGTTTCAAAAACACACTCAACTACCTAAATTCGCTAGATAATATATTAAACCAATGCTCTGGAACTAGCAATGTCATTCTAACTGGTGATTTAAACCTGGATATCATGCCTAATAATATAAATGCCAATTCTGCTAAATACCTCAATCTAATGGCCAGTCATGGTCTAAGGCAAGGGGTTGACTGTCCCACGAGATTAAATGCATGTCTTGACCATTTTATGATAAAATCATTTGCTAAGACACAATGTTTTGTTTTTGACGAACTAACGGATCACTCTCCAATTTTATTACGTATAGAATATGGTTCTATTTGCAAAAAAAATACGTCCGTTCGTAAGATTGACATCGATCTTGATGGTATAAATGACGACCTGGCAAATGAATCATGGAACGAACTATATTCGACAACAGACGTTAACCAGGCAGCTATAGTGTTAACAACAAAACTTGAAAACGTGATAAATGCTAACACTAAAGTAAGAAAAATTTCCAGACGTAACCGTCCACTAAAACCATGGATTACTATAGGAGTTGTAAAATCTATAAGAAAACGAAATAAAATGCATAAAACCTTAAAAACTAATGCTAATAACAAAGTAATTAGAGATAAATACACAGCTTACAGAAATACGTTAAAAAAAATTATAAAAGCACTGAAAAAAAACTACTACACTGATAAACTACAAAAAAGTAAAAATAATCTCAAAGAAACCTGGAATACGATTAAGGAATTATGCAATATGAAGAAGTCCAATGTATCAGCCAAAGAACTACTTAATTTAAAAACGAATGCTACTGAGTCTCTAGACGAAGTTAATAAGTTCTTTACTTCGGTGGGAGCAAATCTTGCTAATAAGACCCTACAAAAACTGGGCACAGATGAGGTAACTCTGTCTCAAAAAGCCAAAACACAGAAGGATCCCATAAACTCCATGGGACTACGCTTTTCAGACCCAGCTGAAGTGATCGAAGTTATAAGTAGCCTTAAGACGCATAGCGCTCCAGGTCAAGACAAAATCACAGCATCTATCCTTAAAACTTTTCGTACTGTCGTTGCTGAGCCTATAGCTTACTTAACCAATTTGAGCTTTGAACACGGAGTTTTCCCTAAAATTTTTAAACGTGCTATAGTTTGCCCTGTTTTCAAATCAGGAGATAAGTTTTTAGCCACCAACTATAGGCCCATTTCTTTATTAAGTACCCTCTCTAAGATAATAGAAAAAATTATGAACAAACGACTGATCAACTACCTGGATAGCAATAAACTCCTAAGTGAAAATCAGCATGGATTTCGTGCCAATCGTTCCACAGATGATGCTGTTTTAGAGCTTACATCTAAAATTACGGCTCATCTTGATAAGAACAGCAAATGTATAGGTGTCTTTCTAGACTTACAGAAGGCGTTCGATACTGTATCTATTCCAATCCTCCTAACACGATTAGAGAACTTTGGTATCAGGGGGAATGCTCTTTTGTGGTTGGAGGATTACCTTATAGAAAGGCAACAATGCGTTAGAGTTGAAGATTCCTTCAGTAATTTTAGTGGGGGGTCATATGGCGTGCCTCAGGGCAGTACGCTAGCCCCGACATTGTTTCTAACTTACATTAACGAACTCTGTAAATGTCAAATAAAGGGTGCTGATATTCAAATGTTTGCTGATGACACTGTCATACTGTTTCATAGTGACACTTGGGAGAGTGTAAAACAAATTGCTGAGGAAGGCATGTCTGTGGTCACCTCTTGGCTTGAAGATAGTTTATTAACGCTAAACACTGACAAAACAAAAGTTCTATGCTTCAGCAAAACCAAAGCATCTTCACCAAAAAACTTCCTAGTTCGCATACATTCCTACCCTTGTAACAGATCCAACAATACTCTTTTGCCACGCTGTAACTGCCCCACGTTAGTTAGATCCACAGAAATTAAATACTTAGGAGTAAATATTGACGACAAACTATGTTGGAAGAAGCACATAACTGCAGTTAGCAACCGACTAAGAAAACTCATTTATATTTTTAAAGACTTGAAATTGATACCAGATTTAAAACTTTTGATTCACACCTACAAAGCCTTAGCAGAATGCGTAATAACCTATTGTATATGTTCCTGGGGTTCGGCAGCCAAGACACATCTTCTTGAACTTGAGAGGGCGCAGCGTGTTGTGCTCAAAGTACTTCTTTCGTTACCGTTTCAACATCCTACTGATTCTGTTTATGATAAGGCCGATGTTCTGTCTGTCAGAAAGTTGTTTGTGTATCAATGTTTACGTAAATATCATAAAAATACAGTACCCTATCTAATACCTTCTGGCAAAAGAAGAGACGAATGCCCAATCCCTAGAGTAAAAAGCAAATTTGCCCAACATCACTATAACAATGTAGCACCTAGATTTTACAATAAACTTAATATAGCTCATAAAACCAAACAACTATCCAACTATCAGTTTAAAAATAAAATAAAATTATGGCTGAAACCATTAAATTACGACGAAATCGAAAATCTATTCCTAATTTTAAAATAAAAATAAAGCAGTAAAACACAAAACCCACTCTCACATTGTCACACACACACACGAACACCCACAAACACGCACGCACACACACACACACACACACAATTTTTATTTCCCAGATTGTAAACTTTTGGTTATAAACTTAATTAATAGATAAATTATTATAAGTTATGATTGTAACACTAGCTCGACATATTTATCTGGAAGGAACTGATTCCCAACATACAGCTCACGCTAGTTTGGGAAACAGGGCTTGCACATGAAATGTAAATACTTGTTGTTGCAATAAAGATTTTGTATTTGTATTTGTATTTTGTAATGTGGTTACAAAAGTTGGCAAAAAGACTACATTTTCTTTAAAAGAGTCGATTGTAGCATCACAATTTCGTCAAACCATTTAAAATATTTTGTTTCTAAGTTATCGAAATCATCATTGTTCACGTCGTTTGTGAGCCATTCTTCATTTGAGGATTCGACAGGAATTATGACTTCTTTTATTATATCATTTATATCTTGCTTTGTTCTAAGATAATCAATTTGTTTATTGAGGGCCAGTTGTACAACACCTCTTATACATTTTTTTATGATCTCAAAATTATCACTTGACTTAATAAAAGCAAGACGTCGAATATATAAGTACTTTACAATGTCTTGAACATTTTTGAAACACATTAGGTGTAGGTGTAGGTATCACTTATTCCCCATAATTTATTTATAGGTACTCTTTTGTACTGTGAAATTTGGTAAATGCTGCTACTATAGCAGATATTAAAGCTGATGAAGTGATGAGTCATCCACTATCACTTCAGACGATTGAACAAGACGCAAGGATGTCCAATTTTGTATTCATTTTAAAATAGTAGCATTTGTGTGAGATTCACTAATCATCTGAAATATCGGGCACACATATAAAAATAACTGCTTCATTTGGTAGGGCGCTTACGAACTGTCAGTTTTATAAAAATTGAACCTGTTGCATCTAAAGTAATTTTAATGTTTTAAATTTTTTCTGAGCATAGTCTAGTAGGTACTCAATTTGCTGTTGGGTCCAATAATGCAAACAAAAAAAAGGGATGTAGTTGTAAATATCTTATAACATTTTGGTACTCTAATGACTTGTACATTTTTAAAAGTGAAGTTAATGGGTCTTTATCGAAATATGTGGACATCTGATGTTCATATTTACTCGTAATTTGAGTTAAGGCTGCAGATGTTGGCAAAATAGGTGGATAATAATCTTTAAATAGTATATAAATATAAAATTATTTACTTCTCACCAGCATAGCAATACAAAGATTACATGGTAAGAGTACTTAATACTAGGTAAGTATGCTAATATCATCATGTACATTTTATAATAATAATCCAGCATCATTAGTGGTGGTAAGGAGAGGTTTACTTAAGGTATTGACTCTATCGTCTGAACTAGGCGAGGCCTGTATCTCAGAAGGTAGCACTCAGCTGACAATTTCATTATTTTATAACCTAAAACATTATGTGCTACTGTTTAAAATTTAATAATAAAGAATGAAGTCACACACACAAATACATTTTTATTTAGTGAATAAAAATGTATTTGTGTGTGTGACTGGTATGATATGTGTAATATGAGTGCGTGTGTGTTCCTGACGTCACATCGGACCACACACGGCGATACATGCCGTGCACGCCCCACCGCGCCCGCCGCCGGCGGACAGCCGCGGCGGCCACTCACTCGCCGACGTTTTCAACGTTCGCACACATACCGGTCATATCTTCCAATCAGTACCTATTTTAATGCAGTCTTTTTAAAGCATCGAAGTAGTTTTATTGAACAGCCAAGACCACCAGTAGTACACCTGGAGCTTGACACTCAACATATGGTCCTTCGAAAAAAGAAGATCGCCGTCGTTTTGCTGTGCACGCGTAACGTGCCTTCTGTGGACTTTGGACTGGCCGTCCGTACCGCGAGCTTGCCGCGCCGCGCCGCGTACAGGATACATCAAGGACAGTCTACCTAGAGGGTCATTATTCAGAGTGAGTCCGTTCCATTATCCTTAATTTCCTGTCTGTCTACTTTCTTCTTCAAGGAATTTAAAATAGTGCTTTACGGATCAGCATATTAAATTGATCTCTTCATAATAGCTTCATATTACTTGTAATATCAGAATTCATAGTCAATTCAACGTCAATTCACACAATAAACTTATTTTTGTTACACAGCACATTCCCTTTGTTTGCTTATCGCACGCATGGATGCTAAGCGCGTAAACAACCTCATTAGTGTTTTTTAGATATTTTTACTTATTGAACCGGTTTGCACGCCGAGCTTATCTGCAATATCAGCTGATTTACCGTTGGTTCAGCCAGTTATTTCCGCATCATTTTATAACTTGCTTACATTTTATTTGGTTCTTTGTCTTTGTTTGCACTTCGGCCATTTTGCTTTGTCTTAATTAACGACCTTACTACCTACACATTAATAATAATAATAATAATAATAAACATTTATTTCAGATAACTAAGATCCAATTTGTTAGTAGTATAATAACTTATAATTAGTGTTAGTTATACGATTTTAACCTACTCGCCCCCTGCCTGACCCATGAATCGAGGTATCAATACTCATGTGAGCATTAATACATCGACCCATGTACAGACAGTCAAGTCTACTGGCTATCATACTTAAAACGCTGTTGCGACTAGCCCGCACTCTGCTCAGCATTGACGCGCACCGCTTGCGCAGAGTTGCGTAGAAGCAATCGATGCGCGCCTCCGCAAACATACGTGACGCACTACAGTGGCGGGGCAGCCGCAACATCGTTCTAAGCGCATTATTGTATTGTACCCGTAGGGCACTGTACGCTTTTTGAGTATAGACTGCCCACAGGCTGCAGGTGTAAAAAGATGTACAGAAGGCTCTGAAGAGAGTGATTTTTACCTCATTTGTACATCGGGCAAACCTGCGAGCAATCATGTTTGCTCTCACGGACAGTGCCCTACGTTCACGTTCAATATCCATGTCGTCCTTAAGGTCCTCGGTAATAAGATGACCCAGATATCTGAACTGACGTGCCCTAGCCAACTCATCTCCATACAACTTTATAGGGGGCACGCCAGAGGGACACCTAGTACCAGCCTTAAAGACAACATACTCGCTTTTCTTTACATTATACATCAAGCCATGACTATCTGCATAAGTTTCACAAATTTGTAACAGTTTTCTAATGCCACAAACCGAGGCGCTCAGCAACACCATGTCGTCCGCATAGCTAAGATTATTAACACAAACATCATCTATACGACAACCGACCCACCGGCTGCTGAGCTCCTCGATTAGGGCATTTATATACAAATTAAAAAGACGGGGCGAGCTCAAGCCACCCTGTCTCACGCCACATTCCAATTTATATGGATCTGAGAGAGTGCCCGCCCACCGTACATTATTTATTTGATTGCTGTACCAGTACTTTAAAATATTCACTAGTTCAGACGGTAGCCCTACTCCTTGTAGCTTTCTCCACAGAATATCATAACAGACTAAGTCAAACGCTTTGCTTAAATCGAGGAAACAGGCATACACAGGTGTGCCCCTGTGGGTATAGTACCTGACAGTATGCTTCATGCACAATATGGCACTTTCCGTCGACAGCTGTGATCTAAAACCAAATTGATTGTCATGCAGAACTATATATTCAGCCAATTGTGCATCCAGCACGCTGTCAAGCACCTTAGCCACCACAGTCGCTAAAGATATCGGCCTGTAATTGTTTTTGTCGGAGATATCTCCCGTTCTATTTTTAACTATGGGCACTACTATAGTTTTCATTAACTGCTCCGGCAAGTAAGTGTGGCTTATACACAACGCATAAAACATCGCTAATACTCGTGCAATGTGAGGTCCGGCATGTTGCAGATGCTCAATACTAAGCCCATCATGGCCGGGAGACTTTCCTCTTCTCATTTGTCGAATAGCTTGAGCCACAACTTTTGCTGAAATCTTTAGGTTCAACCCCATACCTTGGGACCCAGTACTGAGCATCGAAACCGACGGACCAAGTGGTGACCTAACAAAGAAGTGCTCCTTAAATACATTCGCTATGTTCCTAGTATCTGAATGACCCTCAATCGTCATGGGAAGGCCAGGTTTACAGTTCAATCTTCTAGTGTCTTTCCAAAAACTAGAGAAATCCCTATCACTACACAGTGTCGCTAACCTATCCATTTTAATTTGTTCTTTATGGTCTTGACACCACTTCAAGCGTGATTTAAAAATCTTTCTACTTTCGCACATTGCCTCATATATTATTCCTGTTTTCGGTTTGCCATGATCAACCCAGTCCTGGAACATTAGCCTGGCCGTCCCGTGAGCTTCACTTACATGCCTGTTCCACCCCATTACACATTTACCTCTATGTAGCCTGCTTCCCCGATATGTAACCTTTGCAGAATCACGGAGGGCGGCCACTATATTACAATACATTTCATCCAGTAAATGTTTATGATTCTGGTTACAACATATTTTGTCCCCACACTTAATGAAATCATGAGGAAAATCAATTAATCTCAATTTCTCATGACAATATTTCCTGTATTCTTGTATTTGACTGAAGTTCCTATTGCCCCACCTTACTTCACAATTTTCATCATATTTATTTGCATCATACAAGTTAGACACAGGATTAATGGCATCAAATTTACACTCCAAATATAGAGGAAAGTGATCAGACCACAGTGTATCATAATTTATACGAACATCAATGACAGCATTAAATGCAGACTTAGTGACTAAGCAATGGTCTAACCAACTCGAAGTCCCATGAGCGTCACTTATAAAAGTATAGGAGCCTGAGTCCACACCCAACTTGTCCACATCTACACAAACCAGTTCATGCTCGGCACAAAAATGAGTCAACTCGCCGAAAAATAGTCCACTTGGGTGAGAGTTAAAGTCACCTAGAACAAACACGGATTCAACATCCTCAATGTCTATAATAGCACTCACCAGTCCCAGGCATTCCGTAAAATCCACTGTATTTTCAGCCTTTTCAGTAGGCATGTAAACACTCATCACTATTATAGCCCTACTATTTGATACAATTTTGATAGCACATACCCTTGGGTTACCACTGTGTATCACTGACACTTCACTGAAAACACTTTTCCGCCACAAAATTGCTACTCCTCCAAATGGCCTACCGACCAGCATTCCCGTCGAGGTGTCCATCGCAGATGTTCCAGTGCTGCCAAATTCTATATCTATATTGCCTAGGTACGAGATCTCTTCGGGCAATAGCCATGTTTCCTGTAAGGCTATAATATCACAACTCTTGCACAGATCCTTAATACTTTCGTTTGACCTCTTGACATTTTTGCAGTTAAAACTAACCATATTATATGTATTATGACTATCCATTAGTTGATTGTTTATGCTCATTATCCACAAAAGTATTTGGCTTAAAACTTACAAAACGCCGAAATAAAATACCTTGCGGCCACAGTTTATCTTCCAAAAATACTTGCAATTTATATTTGGGAACAAGCACCTTGTAGGCATTATATTCCGTGTCGTTCCTTTTGTTTATTTTATGCAGAGAAACCGTCTCCCGCGTTTTCTGTCGAACATACTCTATAATATCATTCTCAGTGGTGTCTTTGTGTACATGACTGACATTATGTCTGATGCAAAATTAAAGGAACTTATAAGGAGGCGTGGTGGCTTCAAAGCTAAGCTTACGCATTTTAGCAACTTTTTAAGATTATTAACTAGCACCCATTTAGACAGTTTTCAAGTAGCAGAATTAAAAAGCCGTCTTAGTTTAATGGAGTCATTATACAAGGAATTCGACGTGTTACAGACAGAATTGGAGCTGTTGTCGGAGGATGCGGACGACATGTATGCCGAGAGGGAGCAGTTCGAGACGCAGTACCATGCGCTGGTGGCCCGCGCGAGGACAACCCTCGCCCCCGCGCGCGGCCCCTCGCCTGCGCTTCTGTCTGCCACCTCCATCGACGATCTCCCACATCACGGCTCTGGCTGCAGACACGACTTTGTTCGGCTGCCTAAAATCGACTTACCTCACTTCGACGGGGACTATCAGCGCTGGCTTGAATTCCGAGATACGTATCTTTCTCTTATTCATCACAATAACACCATACAAGAAATCAACAAATTTCACTATCTACGTGCGGCCTTAACCGGCAGCGCGTCTTTAGTGATACAAAGCATAGATTTCAAAGCCGATAACTATGGCACAGCTTGGCAGTTGTTGTCCGAAAGGTACGACAATGAAAGATTACTTGTTAATAATCACGTGCAGGCATTATTTAACCTTGAACATATTCAACATGAATCTTGTAGTTCATTACGGAACATGATCGACGTCACAAATAAAAATCTTTGTGCCTTGTCAACGTTAGGACAACCTGCTGAGCATGGGGGTCTAGGGGAAACTCTTATAATACACATGATGTCAGAAAAACTTGACAGGGTCACTCGCAGAGAGTGGGAAGAGTATAAAAACAATTTAGATGCTTTTCCACATTTAAAAGATTATATTAAATTTTTATCTAACAGAGCAGATTTACTTGAATCCTTAAATTATAATAAAAACACAACAATTACTAAAAATACAAACGAAAACAACAAAACTAAAAACTATCTTACAACTATTAAAACGAAACAAATAAATTCAGAAAATGTGAAATGTCCGATGTGTTCACAGAATCACTTTTTATTCAGTTGTCAGCCTTTCAGAAAACTTGAGGTCGAAGCACGCATTAAAAAAGCTTCAGAAAGCAATGTTTGTCTAAATTGCCTTCGACCTGGCCATGCAGTAAAGCGTTGCAGTCTATCGCATTGCAAATATTGCAAGGTCAAACATAATACCCTCTTACATAGGGAATCAACGACCGAAAAACCCACAGGGGAAAACATTGCATTGTCAACGAACGTCGTATTACCCTGTTCAGACAATAATCAGGTTCACATTTTGCTATCCACAGCTTTGGCGAAGGTGACAGATGTCAATGGAGAGCTTCATGCAGCCAGGATCCTGTTGGACAACGGCAGCACCTCCAACTTCATCACCCAAGAGCTCTGTGGGAAGCTTGGTCTGGTAAAACACAGCACTAGCTCCACCGTCTCAGGTATTAACGGTCAAGTTTCTAGTACCTCAGAAACCTGCAGTCTTCATTTGCAGTCTTGTAATGGTGGTTATCAGGCGAAAGTAAACTGTTTCGTTATACCGAAGATCACACAATCATTGCCTGGTTCATACGTGGATAAAAGGTACATTACCATCCCACCAGGTATTCAACTAGCAGATCCTTCATTTAATATACCTACTGCTATTGATATTCTTGTAGGTGCAGAGGTATTTTGGGACGTCTTAGGTTCCAATACCATTAATTTAGGCAATAATCAACCTAAATTACAGTCATCCAAACTAGGTTGGCTTATTTCAGGCCGCGTCAGTCAGCCTCGTAAACAAAATCCTGTTTGTCATTTTCTTTCACAAGAGGAGTCTGATCAGCTGACTCGTTTCTGGGAACTTGATACTGTGTCGTCTGCCAGCTGTTTCTCTTCAGAAGAGCAGGCTTGTGAAAAGCTCTTTCAAGACACCACACGTCGGGATACGTATGGACAATTCGTTGTCACCATACCGTTGAAGGGCTCGCCTGAGTGCTTAGGTGACTCTTATGCAATGGCGAAGCATCGTTTCCTCTCCCTAGAGCGTAGATTTGAGCGGGACTCCACATTTAAAAACAGGTATTTACAATTTATGCAAGAATATATTGACCTTCATCACATGACAGAATCCTCAAAAACAAATCAATCAGACATTAATTACTTTTTGCCTCATCACGGTGTTGTACGCGAGTCAAGTTCTACCACAAAACTCCGCGTAGTTTACGATGCTTCGGCCTCCAGCACCTCGGGCAAGTCCTTCAACGATATTCAGATGGTAGGTCCAACTGTACAGGAGGACTTGCTATCCATACTCCTGCGATACAGACAACACAAGTTTGTTGTAACGGGTGACATTGGAAAAATGTATAGAGCCATTTTAGTTGAGCCATCTCAGCGCCCCTTACAACAGATTGTTTTCAGATTCAATTC
This sequence comes from Melanchra persicariae, assembly GCA_947386135.1. NCBI lineage: Eukaryota > Metazoa > Arthropoda > Insecta > Lepidoptera > Noctuidae > Melanchra > Melanchra persicariae. The sequence goes on from OX376643.1 coordinate 35,133,851, forward strand.
TTCAGACCCTTTAAAGACGTATGCACTGAATACAGTGACTTACGGTACAGCTTCAGCCCCGTATCTGGCTACAAAATGCTTAGTGTCACTTGCAGATCAATGTTCAGATCCAGAGGTTGGTCAGTCTATCAGACGCGATTTTTATGTTGATGACTATTTAAGTGGTGGCGATTCTATTGAGTCTGTCATAAAATTATGTCGAGGAGTTGTTAATACTCTCGAATCTGCCAAGTTTCACCTTAGAAAGTGGCAATCAAATAGTCCAAAGATATTAGAATCAGTCACTAATATTAACACAGAAAATCTCGATAAAAAATTAAACCTAAATGACACTCCTAGCAAAACACTTGGGCTATACTGGGACTGTAAAACAGATAGTCTATTTTTTTCAATAGATTTAAAACAAGTTTCAAAAATTACAAAGCGTAATATTTTGTCCTTAATAAGTCAGGTGTTTGATCCTCTTGGCCTCGTCGGGCCATGCGTAGTTCAGGCCAAACTTATGTTACAGCAGCTGTGGATACTTAAATGTAACTGGGACGATGAAGTACCAACAGAAATAAAATCACAATTCCTTGAGTTCATACAGTCACTTCCAGCGCTTAACTCAGTTCATATTCCTCGTTGGGTATCCTGTAACAACGCTTCTTCAATAGAGCTACACACTTTCACAGACGCTTCTGAACGCGCCTATGGCGCGTGTATTTACGTTAGAACGGTGGCAGTTGACGGAACAGTTTGCGTTCGCCTTTTAGCTTCGAAAAACAGGGTTGCCCCTATAAAGTCCACAACCATACCAAGATTGGAGTTATGTGGTGCTTTACTGGGTACAAGACTTTTTCTAAAGGTACGTAAATCACTCACTCTAGAGTTCAATCACTGTTACTTCTGGTGTGACTCGACGATCGTGCTAGGATGGCTGTCTACATTGCCAGGTCGACTTGAACAATTCGTTCGTAATAGAGTGAGTGAAATCCAAGAAACCACCACTGGACAGACGTGGAGCTATGTGCCTTCCAAGAGCAACCCCGCTGATCTCGCTTCTCGGGGGGTGAAGGCTGATTGCATCAGCTCGTCCAGTCTTTGGTGGTCGGGTCCTGATTTTCTTAATCAAAGTAAAATACATTTTCCCATTTCACCAAATACTCAAATTCACTCGTTACCTGAATTATCTTTACACACAATTGCTGACACACTTAAACAAAATAATAGTAATATAATTTTAAATTTAATTAATAAAAAATCGTCATTTACTTCACTAATCAGAATTATAGCATATATAGGTACAAAGATTTATCTTTAATTGCAAAAAGCAGAATAACAAAAAAAACATCCTACTTAACATTATCAGAATTACAATCATCAAAGAATCGTATATTACAAATTTCTCAGCAGGAAATGTTTCCTGAGGAATATGCACGTCTTAAAACTAATCAGGCCTTACAGAAAAAGAATCGACTAATAAGTCTTTCTCCTTTTATTGATTCAGACAACTTAATACGCGTGGGTGGACGTCTTAATAACTCCAACTACAGTTATGACGTTATGCATCCCATTCTATTATGTAGCAAACATGACTTGACGAAAATTATCTTCGAAAAAGAGCACAAAGCACTCTTTCATGCCTCAATTACTTTTGGCACACATTAGACTCACCTATTGGCCTGTAGCGGGCAGGAACTTAGCTAAGCACATAGTGCGTCACTGCGTTCGCTGCAACCGTTTCAAAGCTCAGCCTATTCAGGTCATCATGGGCAACCTACCAACCGACAGGACTCATCTCGAGTACCCTTTTTTGAACACAGGGGTTGATTATGCCGGGCCAGTGCTGATAGCCAACCGTAGGGGTAGAGGATGTAAGTTGCTGAAGTCTTACATTTGTGTTTTTGTGTGTTTTGCAGTCAAAGCCGTTCATCTGGAGTTGGTTTCCGACCTCACCAAGGAAGCTTTTCTAGCGGCTTTCAGCCGATTTATTGGTCGTCGGGGCAAGCCTCAACGCGTGTACTCCGACAACGGCACTACATTTGTGGGAGCTTTCAATGAGCTTTCACGCTTCTTTAAGGTTACATCCAGCGATATAGAATCAGATCTTGCAAACAAAGGCATAGAGTTTAAATTCATACCCGCTTACAGCCCGCATTTTGGTGGGATTTGGGAAAGTGCAGTAAAATCCACCAAACATTTATTGCGTAGAGTCATGAGCCTAACTCATTTAACTTATGAAGAGCTCTCAACATGTCTGATTCAGATAGAGGCTATTTTAAATTCCAGACCTTTAACGCCTCTTTCCACTGATCCATATGATCTTTCTTATCTTTCTCCTTCACATTTCCTCATCGGACGACCACTCACGTCATTCCCTCGTCCTGAGATCACCGACGTCAACATCCAGCGGCTACAGCGCTTCGATCGAGTCGAGAAGCTACGACAACATTTTTGGCAGCGCTTCTCTAATGAGTATGTGTCTCTCCTGCAGCAGAAAACCAAATGGCAGACAGCTGGGCAAGACTTGAAAACTGGCGCTATGGTCTTAGTGCGAGACGCTAATCTTCCTCCCCTTCTATGGCTGCTGGGAAGAGTTATTGCAGTGAAGACTGGGTCTGACGGTCACTGTCGAGTCGCCGATATCCTGACGAAGAAGGGCACCATTACGCGCGCATACAACAACATATGCCCTCTTCCGGTCTCTTCAACATCATCTTGAAGCCTTCTCTTCAACCCGGGGGAACATGTTCCTGACGTCACATCGGGCCACACACGGCGATACATGCCGTGCACGCCCCACCGCGCCCGCCGCTGGCGGATAGCCGCGGCGGCCACTCACTCGCCGACGTTTTCAACGTTCGCACACATACCGGTCATATCTTCCAATCAGTACCTATTTTAATACAGTCTTTTTAAAGCATCGAAGTAGTTTTATTGAACAGCCAAGACCACCAGTAGTACACCTGGAGCTTGACACTCAACAGTGTGTGTTTGATTAATATGTTTGTGAAAGCAAAAGATATTTGGTATTTAGGTACCTAGTCTAATTGTAATAACCATTTTTCACTGAGATCTTAGAGCATCATGTTTGCTTAGATGTAGAATATTAAGTTTTTTATTAGTTTCGTTATAAAGTATACTACTTGTTATATAATACTGTCTTCTCGCAAATGCTGTGAGATGTGAAGGATTATGACAAACTGGTTTCTGCTTATGTCTGGCAGTATCAGGAAGGAGGACTGATCGATGCTTCCTCAAGATGGACTCAAGCACAAAGATCTGTCGGACCCTAAGCACCTTGCAGTCAGAATATAGTTGAGTAGTTGAGTATCGAAATGGCTTAAGGGTCATCACTTTAAGGAGAGCTCTCTGTGCTCGTTCCAATGCTAGAAACCGTGTTTTCGTAGCACCCCCCCAACACTGTGATGCAATACTGAATAACAAATTGACATAGTGCAATATAATTTTTTGTAAGAAGCTCATTTGATGCAGAATCTCTGAGAGTTTTAAACATATAAATCATGCTCCTTAACCTTGTTTTAAGTTTGTTTAGATGTCTGTCCCATCGCAATTGGTCGTCAATTTCTACTCCAAGGTACAGACAGACAGACAGACAGTAGTAAAACGAGTAATTGATCTACAATTACAATTTTGTGTTCTGTCTAAACAAGTATGGGCAACAATATTAAATGTTTCAGGCGGTTGAGTGATATTAGTAATGGCAAATGTTACATAGTTTGTTTTGTTCAGGTTAAGTGTAAGCAGGTTAGAGTTGAGCCATTTTATAACTTCCCCAAAACAGTCCTCCGCTTTTATCTTAACCTCGTCCCAGGTAGGAGCGCTTATCACAATAGCTGTGTCATCAGCGAAGGTATATATTTTTGCGTTTGGCATGGACATTGTGCAAAGGTCATTGTTATTTTAAATAACGTTGGGCCTAAAACGCTCCCCTGGGACAGTAACTTATTTCTCCTCACTTAGGTTGTAATCAATTTTAACTTGTTGAGTTCTGCTACTTAAGTAATCTTTGAATAATTGTAAAGGTGTACCCCTTATGTTCTCCAGTTTGGTTAAAAGTTTGGAAATAGAGACTGTGTCAAAGGCTTTTGCCATATCCAAGAAAATGCCGAGACATTTATTTTTATAGTTGTTTTGCAATGGTTTGAGTTAAGTCTAACACAGCATCTTCAGTAGAAACTCCGTTTCGAAAACCATATTGGTTACTGCCAATTAAATTATTTTTGTTTAAACATTTATTATATTAGTCTTATATTTAATATTTTCTCTAACACTTTGGATAGCGCTGATGGCACTGAAATTGGCCAATAGTTATTTACGCAGTCTCTGTCTCCTCCCTTGTAAACTGGGTGGACTAAAGTTTTCTTAAAAGCACGGGGGAATACTCCGGTTTGTATAGCTATATTAAAAATATGCGTTATAGACGGAATAATTGAATTTCGACATTATTTAAGTACACTAGATGATATTTTTTCGCAGCCCATAGCACAGTTACTGCGGAGCGGTTATATTAGGTCTTTACCTATGAAATTGCCGTTCTGCAGTACTGGCCATTTAAAATCAAAATAATTTTTGTTTGGCGAAGAATTCTAATTTCAAATTAATTTTATTTAAAAAACACGTTTTTTTTTTCAAAAGCAGTCATTTGTTTATTGATTAGTGTTACATTTTCATCGCATTTCAATGTTTTTCGTCATCATGGATACGTTAAAAATTCGAGTAATTATGGAATATGAGTACCGTCGTGGCAGCAACGCGGCACAAGCGGCACGCAACATCAACGACGTTTACGGAGCTAACACTACAAACCAACGCACCACCTGTTATTGGTTTGCTCGCTTCCGTTCTAGAAATTTCGACCTGAAAAATTAACCTCGCGGTCGTCCGAAGACTTTGGTCGACAATGACGAATTAAAGGCGATTGTGGAAGCTGATGATACACAATCTACGGCTGAATTAGCAGCAGCTTTCGACGTTAGCGTCAAAACAATATTGGTCCATTTGCGTCAAATTGGCAAGGTAAAAAGCTTAACAAATGGGTGCCCCACGAACTCAATGATCGCCAGCGCGAAGTACGCGTCGAGACGTGCCTTGCACTGCTCAACAGACACACAAATGAAGGAATTTTAAACCGCATCGTTACCTGCGATGAAAAATGGATTCTGTTTGATAACCGCAAGCGCTCAGCAAGTTGGTTGGATCCTGGTTCAGCACCTAAACAATGCCCTAAACGAAAACTTACCCCTAGAAAAGTGATGGTCACTGTTTGGTGGTCTAGCGCCGGTGTGATTCATCACAGCTTCTTACCAAACGGGGTGAGCATTACTGCAGATGTGTACTGTGAAGAACTGAACACAATGATGGAGAAGCTGGCACATCTCAACCAGCATTGGTCAATCGCTCGTCTCCGCTGCTCCGGCACGACAACGCGCGACCTCATACTGCACAGCAGACTGTCTCCACGTTGCAAGAACTGGGGTTGGAAGCTCTCCGTCATCCGCCCTACCCACCAGACCTTGCGCCTCCAGACTACTACTTTTTCCAGAATTTGGATAAATTCTTGGCGGGAAAAAAACTCAATACCCGAGAGGCAGTACAAAATGCCTTTGAAGATTTGGTTGCTTCCCGTCCAGCTGATTTCTTTAAGAAGGGCATCAATAAACTTCCACTGCGTTGGCAAAGGTGCATTGATTGCATGGGTAATTACTTCGATTAATACAAATAAAAAATACATGAAAAAATGTCGTTTAAATTTTTTCATACAAAACGGCAATTTCATAGGTAAAGACCCTATTATTGCAATAACATGGGATAAGGGGAGGAAGATGATGATGAAATCCAAACTGATGATTGACTTTTTTGTCTGACTATGCAAGCGTGCTCTATCATCAACCACATCATCAGTGTTAATATTGATTTTAAGAAAACAGAAATAAGCATAATAAATAACAGACGAGTTAGTAGAATAGTGACTCAAATAATGAATAAGTTAGACTTACCAAGACCTTGATGTGAGTGGGTGATCCCTCCAACAACAGTTTAGATTCGCGATCCTGTTAACAAATATCACATCAATTTAATATTGAATATTAAAAAGACAGCAGAAGAATCTTAAGACTAGGTAGAGACAAAAGGTAAGACAATAGAAGTTTTTCATGCTATGTCAAAAAGAGATACCAACGAAAATTTATGGCAGACCAAACAGAGGCAAAACATAGCCTTCAAAATGTGTTAAAAAGAGATATCAATAGTTCAGTCAGTTCCACTTACGGCTCCAAGGACTGGGTGGGAGAGGGACGCAGAGGTCTCAATCTTGAAGGAGTTCTGTTGAGGACGCTGCAGGTTTCCACGGATCTTCACTACGGCCTCCTGTGGTGAGTAAAATATATGGGTTAGTTAAATGTGATGATTTTGAAAGAATGCGAGAAGAAATAGCTCATTTACCACCCCTATACGTATTTAAAGTTTGAATAAATAATAAATAAATAATGATAGCATATAGGACTGGAGGTGCACTAATATAAATCAAAACGCTACCTCTAAGCGAACATTTAAACAAAGTTTGAATATCAAACGGTAGGTATCAGCTACAGGTACCTAGTATTCGGACCACAACCATAGAAAGTATTAAAATTACCATCAACTAAGCCCAAATAATATAGGGAGTTAAATATCGACTCGAAAAGAGGAGTAGAAATAGAAAATATTAAAGAGAAAACAATCGATTCGAAAAGAAGAAGAAGCACAAACCTTGTTCAGTTTAGGATGGTTAAATCCGAACTCGGCGACAGCAGACTGCTGCTTGTCGTTAGCCACGTCCAGGTCCACCAGGAACCTGGCGGAGGCGCGGTGTCCAGGCTTGTTCTTGTCCATGTCCAGGCTGAGCTCGGCGCGCGCGGGGAAGGGGAGCCCCTTGTTGGTGGGGTAGCTCACCACGGACTCCAGCGCCATCACGCGCTGGGGCAGTTGCACCGTGATTCCGGACTTGGCATCTGGAAGTTGTGGTTGGTTGGCTCCCTTTAAGCGCAAACCCATGACTCTTGAATATTTTTGAATCTTCATTTGTGGTGTGGATTTTGTCACGATGTCAGCCACCATATTTTTAGTAGCAACATTTATAACTTCTATCTCATTTGTAGCAACTTTCTCTCTCTCGAAGAAGAAAATGATACCTGATGTCAATATGCTTGCTGCGGGCACAGTAGGATTCTGTACCTGCAAATTTAATTGCACTTTGATTACCACAGTATATAACTGTGGATGAAGTTCCTGTATCATAGTGCAACTCAGACTCCAAATGTCTAAGCCACATTGCTTCTTGTGTAGCGGTTGCAAGTGACATATACTCTGCCTCCATGGTAGACAAGGCAACAGTGCTCTGTCGTTTTGAACACCATGAAATTGCTGCACCCTGAAACATAAAAGTGTAGCCAGAGCAAGACCTCCGACTATTAATATCTGAAGCCCAATCAGAATCGCAGTAGCCAAACACCCTTTTATCTGCTTTGTTTTGGCTGAATATTAATTTATAATCCTTAGTTCCTTTTATGTAACGTAGTACTCTTTTAAGTGCTAGCCAGTGCTGTTGTTCTGGTTTGTTACTGAAGCTGCTTAGTTTATTAACTATGAAACATATGTCTGGCCTAGTTCCTTGGGATAAAAACAATAAGCTCCCAATGGCCTCTTGATATGGTATGTCTGTTAGTACATTCTTCTTATTTTCTGTACTAATCAATTTAACATTGTGTTCACATGGCGTATGAACTGGTTTACAATTACTCATATTGAATCTTTGTAGAATTTTTTCAATATAGACAGTCTGATTAATGCTAATTTCATTTCTTGCTAAGTTTTGTTCAATTCTCCAACCTATTAAATGATGTACGTAGCCAAGTTCTTTCATATCAAATTTACATTTCAATTGTTGTTCAATTTCTTTTCCAATTTCTTCGTTATTATAAAATAATAACAAGTCAGGGTACATAAATGAGTATAAATAGAATTATTCCATCATATGTTTTGTGATATATACATGGATCCACAGATGTACTTTTCAGTCCTAAGTCCTTTAACACAGATGTAAGTTTCAGGTTCTACTGTCTGCTTGCCTGCTTCAAACCATAAATGGATTTATTTAATTTGCAAACTTCTTCTCCATATGCATAAGACTGGTGGTTGAAACATGTATATTTCTGTGTCAATGTCACCTTGTAGGAAAGCAGTAACTGCATCCATTTGTTCGATAAATAAATTGTACTTGACGGCCAATGCTATTAAATACCTGATTGAAGTATGATTAACCACCGGAGAAAATATCTCATTATACTCAATCCCCTTCTTCTGGATTAATTCTTTAATGACCAGTCTTGCTTTATATCGCACAACTTCACCATCAGCATTAGTTTTCATCTTATAGACCCATTTACACGGAATGGCTCTTTTACCTTCTGGTAGAGTAACTAATGTCCATGTATTGTTTTGCAGGAGTGACTCATATTCATTATTCATGGCATTCTTCCACTCTTTTGCATTTAGGCCTGAAAGAGCTTCTTCCATAGTGTCTGGCTCTTTAACCAACAAAGCTAGCTAGCTAGCTTTTGGCTCATTCAAGCATTCACATAAGTAGATATTATGTTTATTATTCCTTGGTCTAAGCATTATTTTACGAGATGATACTTCACTTATCTTTCTATCTGGTATGTACTCATCATCAGCATTATTAGTGTGATAGCTACCGTCATCATCAGATGATTCCTCTTTTTTATTTAGAGTCATGGAAACATTTGGAGTCATGTTTCCGGAACTCGGAGTCTCAGGAGTGTCAGTTAAAGACTCACTGCGACTATCATCTGTTTGAGGCGATTCTTCAGATACATTTTCCTGCAATTCAGATACTGGCACAATAACGCTGTTGTTTTTAATTGTATGTTCAAGAAATATTGCATCTCTGCTTTTGTATATTTGATTCTTATTTTTATCATAAAATCTGTATCCTTTTGTGTACTTTTGACTGCTTTTGAGTCCCATTTTTGCCTGTTTTCTTTAGGCACATGAACCATGGCATCACATTCAAAAATTCTCATATTATTTATATTTGGTTTCTTACCTGACCACTGTTCATATGGCGTCTTATAGTCCAGGGCCTTGGTTGGTGACCGGTTAATAATGTAAGCAGCTGTAGATACAGCTTCAGTCCAAAAATGTTTTGCCAAACTGGAATTCAGAATCAAACATTTAGCTCACAGAAAAAGCGGCATAATAACCATTTTTTGTATGTTTTTTTTCTAGTTGTGACTTATTTTTTTTGAAAATACAGTGGAGTCCGTTTATAATGACATCGAAAGGAATTGACAAACACGTCATAATAAGCGGACGTCATACAAAGCGTTATGTGAAATGAAAAACCTTTTTTATGTAAATATGTATGTGCCGGGTCCCAGCTACCGGTGGTTGTGTGCAGCGCATGAGATGGACGCAGTGCATGAACGAAAACGTCATGCGCGCATATTACGGGTCTACAGAGGGGGGAACTAACCTCACTGCGTACCGTGTCAGGATGCTGTCTCTGTTTCAGGACCTGGAACCGACTGTCAACGTCTCGGCCCAACGATTGTCGGATCAATTGCGAGTCATCCAACGTAGTCACACGTTGGACGATACCGCGCTTGATAGGCTGCGCTCAGAGGTACTGAACAACCTTATCGTCTCGACCCCGACACAGACCGCGGTACAGGCGCCAGCCAGTGGCGCAATCACACCGCGGCCCAATAATGATAGTGATGGGGTAGATGTCACGGTAAGTAGCCAGTGCAACGATCGACTGAGGAGCGCGCTGGAGGATGCGCTTCGCGAGTATAGATCAACTCCAACCGAACTTAGGCCCCGATTATCCCGGTTACCTATGCACAAAAAGAATAGGGCGCTGGTGTGTGCCTTGGACTCGCTGCTTCAGAATATCTTCGAAAGCAGCGAGAACCTCGTTGATACGCACTCAATCCTGTATTGTGGGGCTGTTGCGGCATGTCGTATAGCAAACGTCAAATTTCCAAATTGTGACGAGGCTATATGACCAAAACCTGCTGTACCAGCCTGGCAGAGCAGGATCGAGCGGCGTATCGATGAGGCACTCATCGGTAAACTATACTGCTTCAGGGAGGGCAATACCCGGCTACGTGTGATGCGCTTTGTGAGGCGGGCGTTTTCGGGGACTGGAATCAGCCCTCGAGAATACACGTCCCGTGTCACAGAGCGCATCGACTTCCTGAAGCAGAAAGTTTGTGCATGGGCAAACCGCATTCGGCGGTATAAGCGGCGGGTTGACCGATACTTGCAGAATCGTATGTTCCAGAGCGATGAGAGGTGTATAGAGCTTGGGAGCGACCTGAACAAAGTGTGACAGACGTGTGCCGCCCGGATGATATCGCCACGAGTACATTCTGGCGAAACATCTGGTCGGTGCCCGTCTGTCATGCCGAAGGTGGTTGGATGCGCGATGTCGAGCGCGTGTGTGAAGCTATACCACCAATGGAATTTATTAACATCACCCCATTGGATGTAGCCAAAGCAGTCCGTCCGTTACCAAACTGGAAATCTCCAGGACCGGACGGACTGCATAACTTCTGGCTCAAATGGTATAGCAGCTCACACGCACTCCTGGCATCTCAATTCCAATCATCCTTAGAGTCTGGGTCGCTACCGCAGTTTCTAACAACTGGCGTTACCCACCTGCTCCATAAGACAGGTCCGCGGAACCCAAGAATTATAGACCGATTACTTGTTTGTCGACGGTCTATAAACTTCTTACATCCATTCTGAGAGTGAAAATTAATGATCACATTGAGAATAACTCAATTATGTCCGCTTTTCAGAATGGATGTAGGAAAGGGTCCCGCGGCACTAAGGAGCTACTCCTCATAGACATGGCCATAAGCCAACAGGTTCGTCGATCCCGTAAGGATCTGTCGACATGTTGGATAGATTACAAGAAGGCCTATGACTCTGTGCCACATACATGGCTCATGAGGGTGCTGGAGTTGTACAAAATAGATGAAACTCTACGCGCCTTCCTTGAGTCATGTATGAGGCAATGGAAAACGGTCCTTCGATATCCAGGATGTCGACCGATTCAAGGGAATGATGAGCCTGTATGGATTAAACGGGGAATATTCCAGGGCGACAGTTTGAGTCCACTTTGGTTTTGCTTAGCTCTGAATCCTCTTAGCACACTGCTGGAGGATTCAGGCCTAGGCTATCGGTTGAGAAGAGGTGGTCAAGCCATATCTCACCTCCTTTACATGGATGATCTGAAACTCTTTGCCCCCAACAATTTGCGACTGATGGAGCTACTGAAGGTAACTGAAAACTTCAGTAGTGCCATCAGGATGGAATTTGGTGTGGACAAATGTGCAGTCATGCATGTAAAAAAAGGGGAGATTATGGAATCTGAGCGAATTCAACTCTCGGATTCTATACAGGTTAGATCCCTCAGCTCGACCGAAACCTACAAGTATTTGGGAATGTCGGAAGCGTTAGGCATTAATGTTGCTGACATGAAGCAATCGCTGAAGGAGCGCTTCTTTGGCCCGCTGAGTCGCGCTTTGCAGGTTCGGTCCGCGTTCTATACCCGCTACGGGGGTCACACTCCTGGACCGCTCCGTAGCGGCGTATTTCGCCATTCTAAAAACAATATGAAACTTCACTAATTGAACAATGTCTGATCAGCTAACCCGACCACATTAAAATATTAAATAATAATAAAAAATAATAACAAAAAAAAGAATCGGGAACATAAACTCCACGTAAGACATTCAGATATAAATCGCTAAGAAATGTTTACGTAATAATAAAAATCCAACCAACATTTAAAAATAATAATCTTTCAAGTTTTTTTGCAGACCGTACGTTGGCCGCACGTACGGTCTGCAAAAAACCTTGAAAGATTATTATTTTTGTGCGGCCAACCGTCATGATTGTGGCGTCAATTTTACGACTTTTTCTCTTTGACACACAATTATGATGCCAATACGTGATGATATTAGTATCTATTACTATTATTATGTTCATAGGTAAATATGCTAACTACTTATGTGTATTTCAAACTATTTACGAGAATATTTATAAAAAACATGTCATAACACAACGGCCATTATGGAAAAAAAAATGTTAAGTCTAAACTTTCGTTACCTTTTTCGCCTGTATAATCATTACTTTTTGAAAAACAATTACTCAATACGGAATCTACACTTATTTCTCAGTAATTTTATATAATTTTTTATAAGAAAACTTACCGTTTTCTGCCTCTATTCATCGTTTATTTCTTCTCCGGTCACGCACAAATTTATGAACACGGCAATCGTCAAACGGTGGAATGTCAGATGAATTTATTTATTGTCTAGTTCGTTCAAAATGATGCTGCAAAGTATTAAAATAGAGAGTGAATGAACCATTTCTTTCATATAAATGCAGAACGTATTGCTACTTGCAACACAACCACAGATATTTATCGACCAATCGTAACCAAGCCCTTAAGTGTAACTGTCCGACTTAAGACATTTGGAGCATTTTTTTCTTATGAACTGTGTAACTACGCAAAAGGGACTTCAATTCCTTAAAGTCGAACTCTTACGTAAGTAAGAAAATACTTTATTAATACCCATTTACAAGCAGTTGCTTTCTATTAAGCATACCTGAGCTAAACTTAACGGCTGATATTTTGTGAAAGGATTGATGTTATTCCAGAACTATTTATTAATCAAATACGTAAACTGAGCAATAATCTTTTATTACAGTTAAGACAAAAGGGAAGGTGTTTGTCGTTCACTAGTTCACATAATTAAAGATAGATGGCGTATTGAGTTCAGTGTTGCAACTATTCAATTTCAACTACGGCAAATACCGATTGCTTTCTTTTAGAAAACGGAATTGGTATTCCGCTAAACATTAGGACAATTTAAAATACAGGAGAAAGTCAGTTCTCATGGGTGAAAACCGGGAACGGATGAGGACGGGGTGTGGTCCATATCCGGGGACGTCGCAAAAGGAAGCACCAATAGAAGATACTCTGATGGAGTCCACCGATGTGTAACTAAGATTCGTCATCCATAGTGATACCCTGGTTATGCCCGACGAAGCTCTTGCTGACGGTGCCTACAGTTCTTGACAATAAAACGACTAACCTCCTACTATATATGTATTGTAGGTAATGGTTACTTCCATCTTTCAGATCCAGAAATTCCTACGCTACAAATGGCACAATCACCTCCACCTCGCACACAAGATCGGCAGTTGTTTGGTAGGTCCCAAAAATATATTTTAACTCCATACAACAAAATAGTTGCACTCAAACAGACTAAATTTAAAAACTCGATGAATGCCATAAAAATAGTGATGGAATTTTATCGTATTTGTGTGTATTTCGGATCCCAGTCAAATCGAAATATCTCGATGTATCGAATATGAATCTCGATGAATTTGTTTAAAACCAAATATTTGACTTCTATTAGGTAGTTGGTTAATAAAACTTATTAATTTCAGAAGGTCGAAATGTTCGCGCGCAAGCGATTCGACACGAATGCCAGCTGCGTGCGGCCAATTATAAGCGGAGCGAAGAATGGGAAGAGGAGCTGCACCGGCTAAGAGTGGCGAAGAGGAAGTTGTTGGTGAAGGCAGCCGAAGAAGCCTACAGGAAGGCAAACCTCGAGCGTGAAAGTGCTGAAGAGCTTCTTCGTATTGTAAAGGCTATAAAGAGAAGGCAGAAAATGAAAATAAAATTTAGATGTTTATTTACAGAAAATTGGTTTAGTTTTTATTAGATTATTGAGTGTATTATTAAATCAGGTTAGTAAAAAGTTGCATATACACATTGAAAAGGTCATGTCCATTATTATGTTCCCCATGAAAAAATCTATATTACTTCGTCTAACTTAGTTCGTGCCCATCGAGGCAATTGTAAAAGGGAATTGACCACTTTGTTAGGGTGGTCTGGCATGATGTGGACATTAAGAATAATAATAAATGAGTTGTGTTTTTATTATTTCATTCCTAATAGAAACTAAATATTATAATAAAGTTGCAGCAAGTTCCAAAATCGTACCATATTTAGCATGTGTAATATTGTAATCTTATCGCTGAGAAACGTCTCATCATCATATCAGCCGAAAGTAGGGAATGCAGAACCGGTGCTGTTTTAAAGAACCGGGATTTTTTGGCTTAAGAACCGGGATTCCCGGTACTATCGATACTTTTGATACTTTAATAAGTCTTTGTAAGAGAGTTGAAAGTGTTAAAACGGAGAAAGTAAAAAAAAGATGAAATGACTGGGCAAAGTAAAAACATTTAAATCAAATCAAATAAAACGCTTTATTTCTTGTTTTATAGACACTAAATCAGTCTTATTTAGTATAATTTTACTGGTAATTACGAAATACATAATATGTTATGCCAGCAACATTTTTTAACATTAAGGACGCGTTTCCAAAAGGGTCATTTCAAAGAATCATTACTTTTTTACACAAAAGTATTTTTTATTAAATAAAATGCTTTGCATTCTTAAAATGTTTTTCCCATGATTTGTTGATAGATGTACATGGTACTAATATTTTAATTTGTTGTTGATTTTTATTTTTTAACTCCGGATACTTTAACGTGCATTTCTTTTTACATCGTTCTCACATATATGTTTGTATAATTTCAACAGAAATGATGTAACCATAAAATTGTAAAGAAAAATAATTTAAAAGAGTGTCCGTGGAGTTTCTTGCACGTTCCAAAGCGTAGATCTCTATGGAGAAGTCCATAGAGATCTACGCTTTGGAACGTGCAAATAGCTTCATCTTTTTGACTGACCGACCTTGACAATTCAAAAGTGCCTGTGAATGGTTTATTTGAAATAAATAATTTAAATTTTGATTTTTTTTTTTTTTGAATTTACGATTCTGAACTATAAATATAATTTTAGATATGTACATTTTCTCAACAAATATACCGAAGTGATTTTTTTTACTTCGGTACATTTATTGAGAAAATGTACGTACGCCTTAGCAGTTCCACTATCTTCCTGCACATTTCGTCACTACTTGGCCGAGTAAACACTGACAAATCTTCATCATGTGCGTTGAAGAAGTACATTTCAGGGTTTTGCAAAAATGTTAATATTGATGTTTCCGGCAATCGACGTTGCAGATCTGTTTTTCAGCATCGTCAACATTTTATGGTGGACAATTTCTTTAATGCGAATTTTACAGCTATATCTGCAGTTAATAGTGTCGCAACTCGCTGGCATAACGGTTCCAAAACTGTTCTGATAATGTCAAGTATCTCGTAAAGTTCTGTCATATTCTGCCAGTCTTCTTCTGTAAAATATATATCTGACTTCATATCAATTAGTGCCTTCACTACGCACGTTCGAAGTTTCAGAAACCGCTCCAGAGTGTTTGCTAAACTGCCCCATCGCGTTTTCGAGTCACTTGTCAGTGCAAATTCTTTATTAAAATCAGCGATGACATACTTTTGTAGTATGTCGTCATTTTTAGTTGGTGATTTCCTGAATAACTTGACAACGGTTTTTACCTTTGAAATTAGATCGTGTTATGCAAACTCTCGTTCGTCGAGCGATGAATTATTTGATTCCACAACCTCCACGGCATCCGAGTCGTCGTCAGAACCGTTGTCAGAAGCATGTATTACTAGGTAGCAACGGTGGTAGCTAGGTAGTATAGTACGAGTAACAGTGCAGCGGTCGGATTTTTTAGGCAATAAAATTAGAAAAATTCGAAACGCGAAGTATCTTTTCTTTAGTACCGGAAGTACCGAAAGAACCGGGATTCGGTTTTGGAAATTCCGGTTCCTAAAACGACGCATATTTCTAGGATATCCCGGTACTTTCGGTTCCGGGATTTCCCGGGACTATTCACTAGCCGAAAGACGTCCACTCCTGGACTTAGGCCTCCCCCAAGTGTCGCCACAACAACCGGTCCTGTGCATCTCGCATCCATCGGCTACCTGCGACCCTCACCAGGTCATCGGTCTACCTTGTGGGAGGCCTTCCAACGCTGCGTCTTCCGACACGGGCCACTCCAGAACTTTTCGGCCCTATCGACCATCTGTTCTGCGAGCAACGTCCCTGCTCGCTGCCACTTCAATTTGGCGATCCTTCAGGCTATGTCGGTAACCTTGATTCTCTTGCGGATATTGTCATTCCTGATTCGATCACGGTAGTGGATAAAATAAAACAAGAAGTTATTATTTCTTATTACAATGGTTTTAATCCGAATCATAAATAATTGCAATATTATCTAAAAACTCTGTGTTCACAATTTTTCAATGTTTAACCTACATACGAGAGATGTCCATTGTTATTGGTTTGACGAGCACAATGCAGGTTTAGTGGTGTGGCGTTTCCAAACGTCACAAACTACGTCCATGTAATATTTAGGTCTGGCCGGTTTTATTTCTCTCATGCCTTATAGGGCTGTTAGAAGATTGGTCTGGACAGATAGATTTGGCTTGTAGGAACTCTAAAATAATTTATATATTAATAAACTCTATGTCTTAAATACACAAGATTCTACACTAGACTATGTTTTAACATGTTATTAGTTTTCCCCGTCTTCGTATTAATCTCGGTGTTGTAAAGTCATTTTCCCTAAACTGGTGACCCCGACGTGATGCAATTTGAAATTTTTCGTGGGGAAATTTGCACATAAATTACCATAAATTACCTTGGAGACGGTATTAATCCAATTTGATATTTCGGCAAAGACATATGTCCGACCCTTCATTTTCACACATCAAGCGAGCTGGATCAGCACTGAAAAGTTGTAAACGCAAGCGTCGCTCCAGCGTTCCTGCATTGTATATTATTTGGATGCGTGGCATCGTGCAACGTGTTTCTTCGCGACTCGTCGAGCAACGCGCGTTGTGTAAGCATGCCACAATAAGAAAGTGAACAGTGAACATGACTTTCCAGTGATTTTTTTTATAATTTAGTTTTTCTTAGTTTTCCGTTATTTATGTTAATAATTTACTTTTATGAAATTTCATTTATAATTTAGTTACGTATGTGCATCGTGCGTCCTGATTATGGTGGTAGTGGTGACTTGACGTAAGTTACATTTGGACATTTTCCTCTAATTTATTTTTATTGCCATGGAGGAGATTAAGTCGCAGCTTGAGCAGTTGATAGCCCAGAATCAGGCCTTGGCTAAGCGAAATGCTGAGCTGATGAACCAATTTGTGGTTCCCTCCGGATCCCTATCAGTTGCTGGTGTAAGGCCCAAATTAGCTCCTTTCTGTTCTGACTGACCAGCAGCTTGGTTCGCCCACATAGAAGCGCAGTTTGCGTTGTCACATATAACGGCTGACGAAACCAAATATCATTACGTGGTCTCACCGGTCGATTCCAACCTAAGCAGAGATGTCGAAGACTTATTGATCAATCCTCCACCAGCAAAACGATATGAATGGATAAAGTCTGAAATGATAAAACGTTTCACAATATCTGAGGCTCAAAGGATCCGTCAACTAATATCAGGTGAGGAACTGGGGGACAGAAAACCCTCACACTTCCTACGCCACCTGCGGTCGTTGGCCGGATCTTTAAATGACGAAAAGATACTGCGGGAACTCTTTTAGCAGCGTTTGCCCAAAAATGTTCACGTCATTCTTAGCACTCAAATAGACATTCCCCTAGATAAAGTAGCCGAATTAGCGGATAAAATACTGGAGGTCTCACCTGTATCGGTTTGTTCCATTCAACCAGTACCAAGTGTTCCCACCATTGACATTTTATCATCTCAATTTAGTGGTGGGTCGTCGACGTATTTACAGTCGACGAAACGAGACTAGTTTACCGTCTACGATAAACTAGTTCATAAAACAGTTTAATTTTCGACTAGTTTACTTCATACACTGAAAAGCGTTTAATCCGCAGTTTCATGAACGATCGGATTAGTTTACGGTCTTTTACTTATAAACTTGTTTACTAATAGAGTATCAATATCAATCAACGAATTGTACTTACGAATTGAATGAACTTCCCTTCATACTCTTTCCAGGCTTAGGACTGGCAGGCTGATAATAAACTTGTATGTATGCTAAGGATATGCTATATCGCACGTACATACAAGCCTGGCGTATTTAGAAGTTTTTTGATTTTATGTACATAATCAGCTATTTACAGTTTTGCACTTAATTTACATAATCAGCTATTTACAGTTTTGCACTTAATGTACATAATCAGCTATTTACAGTTTTGCACTTAATGTACGTAATCAGCTATTTACAGTTTTGCACTTAATGTACATGATCAGTTATTTACAGTTTTGAACTCAATGTACATATTTACATATTATTTACACTAGACTATTCACATATAATTTTGGAATCGGTTTTCTTCCATGTTAACATTTAGAAACATAATCTTCTCTACTTTACTTGCCGTTAATCCGGTTCTTCTTTGGTTAAGTATTAACCCCGATTTTGAAAACATCCGCTCGCAAGGAACGGACGTTGCGACTATGTTGCAGTGTTTGACGAAAAGTTTAACTAGATTAGGGTAGACATGTTGGTGGTTTTTCCACCATTGGAGTGGGCTGTTCCACTCTCCCTTTTCATTTTTTCGAGATAATATGTCGTCCGCTAAATACATGTCTACTTCTTTTATAGCTTTTGAAGTAGGAGTACCTGAGGAAGTATTTTGTTTTATTAAATTGTTGAATATATCCCAAGGGCTGTGTTAGCGACGCGCTCATAACCTTTAGTTATTTATAATTATGTACTATTATGTTAAACCTAAGTACAGATGTATGGGGCGCTGGACCCCCACCCGACCCGCCGGCAGTTCAGTCCGCGCGAGCACAGCAAGCGGGTGTGCTTATGCTATCCGTGTCCTTTTAAAATATAAGTTGTCTAAGCCATCTTCTCGTTTTACTTCGCCGATTACCACCTACTACCAGCTACAAAGTGGTCAATCGAACCGGATCAATAAAAACTAATGTTTGTCACGCCACCAGTGAAAAGCAAAATGGTGGGCACGCGAAGTACGGTGCGTCGCGAGCGCGCGCAACGCAAACTTTTCGAACAACAAAAGGTTACTCAAGACTCAGATACCGAAGAGCATAAGTCTTCAACTAGTGCAGCAGCCAAACATACGGTATTCAAAACACCCGCGGCATCGCTGAGCGTCAAAACAGAAAACACGTTGCCACGGTCCAAAGGTCATTCGGACACATCATCCGTAAAAGCTCGAAAGGCGCAATTGCTATTGGATGCTGCAAAGCAAAAGGCACAGATACGACTGGAGCTCATAGACAGACAGCTAGAAGCGGACTTAGCTGAACTAGAGGAAGAAGAAAAATACAGTCCACACGAAGAACGCGCTCACGACGTGGAGCAATGGCTGGAACGGAGTCATCACGAATTAATGCAATCGGCCCGCGATCATGGCAACCCCTTGGGCAAGTTGCATCCACCTGAGATAGAACCAGCCGCGCCTGTAGACGCCGTACTTTTCACGGCACCAACAGCACCACTAGGGCTACCTACGTCACCTCAAAAGCCGCCACCTTCAGTGCCACATCTGCCGATGGAGTCGCACCCACACACTGTATCCGTACCGCCACCAGCGGCGGAGGCCACCAGTATGCAAGCGACTATTCAGATGCTAGCTGGCGCGTTGAAAGACCTGGCTTCTACGAGTGCACCGAATACTAACTTTATAACTCGATTAAGCACGCCGAAGGATCTTCCAGACTTTTCAGGAGACCCACTGGAATTTCTGCAATTTAAACAAGCCTATAAAGAATCAACCGAGCTTTGTAAATTTTCTCCTCAAGAAAACCTGTGGAGGTTGAGAAAGTGTCTCCGAGGAGCTGCCAAGGATGCAGTCGCAGCCTTACTCATTTCTGCGAGTCCACCGTGCAAAATCATGTCAACTTTGGAGTTACGTTTTGGCAATGCTGATCTAATAATATCCAAAATCGTGCAGGATATCAAGAAATTGCCCCCACTGTCACAAAGCTATCATAGTGAAATCGTGCCATTTTCAGTGAAAGTGCAAAACCTTATACAAGCAGTGCGAGCAGTTGGACGCGAAGAGTACTTGCAAGGTATGAGCATTGTTTCAATTGTATTGTCCAAGCTGCCTACAACCCTGTTATCTAAATGGTCAGATTATAGTTTCCCACTCATCACTGAAGGACAGAAATCCCGTATGGTCATTTTATCTGATTTCTTGCACGATGAGGCCGTAAAGATATCAGTTACATCAAATATCTATTTTACGAGTTCGCGCACTGACCAATATAAAAACAATAATCATAATAAAAACAAAGATAGTTCCGGCAATCGATCTCAAACTATATTATTGCAAACAGATGACGATAATGATATCTGCAAATTCTGCCGTACCTCAAAACATAGGTTAACTGAATGTAAACAATTCAAGAAAGCGTTACGTAAAACCAGATGGGAATTCGTAAAACGTAACGGGATTTGTTATAAATGCCTATTGTCGCGCCACGCACGAGATACATGCTCTGCACCGCCTTGCGATAAGAACAGCTGTGGCGAGGGGCATCACAATCTACTTCACTACGTCGGAAACAAGCCGAAAAGTGACGTTAGGAGTAACCAGGTTCCAGAGCCGAAGCCGACGCCTGTGCAAACGCCGACTACGGCGACGCCGACGTCGTCAATGACCCCCGCCGATAGTACACAAACAGTGACGCATATAAACGCGAGTGGAAACAAAGTGTTACTTAAAGTCGTACCTATACGTATACATAGTGCTAACGGTGTGTTCAGTGCAAACGCCCTACTTGATGACGGATTGACCGTCTCGCTTATCAGTGCGGAGCTAGCGAAGCGCGCGGGGCTTCGTGGCCGCTCAGAGACAATGCGAATCCGCGGAGCCTGGTCTGACGATGAACTGGTATGTGAAACGACCATCGCGAGTGTTACATTATCGGGTATGGACAATAAGATGTATGATATGAAAGTTCGGTGTGTTGATAAATTAAACTTACCTTTGCAACAACTTTCTGTTGTCAATTGTAATAATTACAAAAACCTGTTTGGCATAAATGATAAGTTATGTAATTATGATGTAAAGCCTGAGATTTTGATAGGTCAAGATAACTGTCACTTATTGTTACCTCTCAAAGTTATAGTAGGTAAATTACATGAGCCGTCCGCTACATTGACTCCCCTAGGTTGGTGCGTGCACGGTATGTTTCGATGGCCGCACGCTCGGCACGCGCAGGTCGCTGCCAGCGCCGAGGCGCACGCCACACTGCTGCTGAGTTCGGCAGCTACCACTGCCGCGGACAGGGGCGAGTGCTTACTACGGGAGCTCCACGAGGAGGTGAGGCGCTCATTTGCTGTAGACGCCTTGGGAGTGTCAGGTAAGCCGAGACAAAATATTAACGATACTTGTGCCGTCGCTCAGCTGGAGAAGTCTGTCGAACTCGTCAACGGTCGCTGGTGTGTAGGTCTGCCTTGGAAGGATGGGGCCTGCACTATGCCCGACACCTATCCTAACGCTCTAAAGAGGTTAAAGGGGATAGAAAGGAAGATGGCACGTGACGATGGTTTCGCTAACAGATACCGAGAGCGCATAAATCATTTATTACAAAATGATTACGCTCACAGAATGGAAAAGCGACTGCCGGCACCCAGGATGTGGTATCTACCTCATTTCGGGGTAGATAATCCCAACAAAAGGTCGCTTAGGCTAGTGTTCGATTCCGCCGCTCCAGTTGGTGATAAATGTCTTAATGATTATTTACACACAGGGCCAGACTTGTTGTCATCCCTGTTTGGTATAATGCTGCGCTTTAGGGAATATTCAATTGCAGTAACCGGTGACATCAAAGACATGTTCCTTAGGGTCAAAATTCGCCCTGAGGATCAACACGCGTTTAGGTTCCTTTGGCGGAACAGTCCTGACGAGCCAGTTGATACTTACATTATGACGTCACTTATTTTCGGTGCTAACTGTTCTCCCTTTGTAGCTCAGTTTGTTAAAAATATTAATGCACGTCGTTACGAGTCGACATTTCCAGCCGCTGTTAATGCGATATACAAATCGCACTATATGGACGACTATATTGATAGCCTGCCGGATGACACGACGGCTACAGAAATGGTTAAAAATATTAGTAAGATTCATAGCAGTGGTGGTTTCTAAATGCGTAACTGGACAAGTAACAGCATTGCTGTTTTGGAAAGTATTCCAAAAGATTCTTTAGGTACCGCCAGCGTTAGGTTCAAATTTGAACAGGAGTACCACGGCGAGCGCACCTTGGGACTTATCTGGTATCCTGGAGAAGATGAATTGGGTTTCGACGTGTCTCTGAAACGAATACCTGAAAATATTATTTTAAATAAGGATAGGCCAACTAAAAGAATCATGTTGCGAATAGTTATGTCAATTTTTGATGTATTAGGATTCTTAGCACCATTCACTATTCAGGGCAAAATTTTGTTGCAAGATACTTGGCGCTTAAACATAGGCTGGGATGACGTAGTACCCGATAGTGTCTACAATAAATGGTGCAAATGGATTGAGTTATTAAACTATGTAAAGCAAATACGTATACCCAGGTGCTATAATAAATCTATTTTGTTACGAGGTGGGAGCGAGACAGGACGAGAACCGGTTGCCGAGCCAGTGATTCTACGGCCACCGCCTCCCGCCACCGCACCTACGAACCCTGCGCTGGAGTTATCTGCTACGAGAAGCTGCTACGAGACGTGTAGACCGCCTACGACAACCGCTACGTGTGCTACGCCGGCAAGTAATAATTATACATGCTTACAGCTGCATCTGTTATGCGACGCGTCTGTTCAAGCAATGTGTTGTGTGGCGTACTGGCGATGGATAGTCAATGGGAATGTTAACGTTGCATTTATAGCAAGTAAATGTCGTGTTTTACCTGTTAAACCTATGACTGTGCCCCGAGCCGAACTGCAGGCGGCGCTGTTGGCTGCACGATTGGCAGATACCGTTCTGAAGGAACACAGATTAGCGCCCGAGCGACGATATTTTTGGTGTGACTCCACCACCGTTCTACAGTGGATTAGAAATAACACTCGTAGGTATAAAACGTTCGAAGCGAACCGACTAGGAGAAATTGATGAACTTACGAGTATTTCCGAATGGAGATATGTACCTACTAAATTAAATGTAGCAGATCTTGGTACTCGTGATGAATTTAACCACACATTGTTTCACAGTGAGTGGTTCACAGGGCCCGAATTTTTATACAAAAACGAGTCCTTATGGCCTGCTGACGTCGTGAACCCTGACATTGACGGAGACGAAGGGAGTTTAGAGTGTGTAGCTATGATGCATGAGCCTACATGTAACTTACCTGTTCCTGAGCCACAGCGGTTTTCCTCCTGGCTTCACTTGCTGCGAGCTACAGCCGTCATTCTGAAATTTATTGACAGATGCAAGAGACTTACCGGTGAGGTTGACTGCAATGCGATGACTCGAGCTGAGATCCTGTTGCTGAAGAAGGCGCAGTTTGACTCATTCTCCGCCGAAATATCTGCAATAAAAAATGGAAAACACATATCACGAGATAGTAAGTTACTTACCTTATCACCGTATCTAGACGAAACTGGTTTACTCCGACTCGGTGGCCGCATCGATGTTGCATCAGACGTGGACCTAGAAATGAAGAGACCAATTATACTAGATGGAAGACATGACATAACGCGTCTTCTTGTCCGGTTCTTTCACATTAAGGCAGCACACGGGAACCAGGAAATGGTAGTGAATAACCTGAAACAGAAATACTGGATTGTTAGAATAAGGCCAACAGTTAAAAAGGTGGTTTCGAATTGCATGCTTTGCCGCTTAAGGAAATGTAAGCCTCAAGTGCCCAGGATGGGTGACTTACCTTATGCCCGAGTAGCACATCACCAACGACCATTTTCATTTTGTGGTCTGGACTTGTTTGGTCCAATGGAAGTGACTGTGGGGAGAGGAAGGCAGAAGAGGTATGGCGTTTTGTTCACCTGCCTCACTATACGAGCGATTCATATCGAGCTTGTTCCGTCACTCACGTCAGACTCTTTGATTATGGCTCTGCGACGCATGGCAGCACGGCGAGGTTGGCCCTGTCACCTATACTCTGACAATGGCACCAACCTAAGAGCAAGCGATAAGGAGCTGAAGCAATCGGAGCAGGCACTTAATATAGATGCTCTCAAAGCTTTCGGCGTGAACAATGCCATGCAGTGGCATTTTATACCCCCCTCCAGTCCTCACTGGGGTGGGGCCTGGGAGAGGTTGATTCGGAGCGTTAAAACATCACTTCGAATTATAATGAACGAACGCGCTCCTCGCGAAGAAGTGCTGCTGACCCTGATGGCGGAAGTGGAGAATATGGTTAACGGTAGTCCACTGACACACGTCTCCGTTGACCCTGAAAGCTTAGAGTCTTTAACTCCTAACCATTTTCTTTTAGGTAGCTCATCCAACATACCTATCATTGGGACTTTCGATGATTCCGACATGTTTCTACGCAAACAATGGCGAAGGTCACAAGCGTTAGCGGATATGTTCTGGCGAAGATGGGTGAAAGAGGTTCTCCCTGACTTACTGCCTCGAAGAAAATGGAACGAGGAGGTGAAACCTTTGCAGGTAGGTGATGTAGTGCTAGTGGCGGATCCTAACAGTCCTCGTAGTACCTGGCCGATGGGTGTTATCCAGAAGACGTGTCCAGGTAAGGATGGACGAATCAGACTGGTCGAAGTGAAGACTAAGACTGGTGTCTGGAAGCGACCTGCAGCCCGCGTCGCACGTATTTCACTTTGTGAGGAGTGCTGAGCCAGCACTGGGGGGGAGAATGTTAGCGCATAACCTTTAGTTATTTATAATTATGTACTATTATGTTAAACCTAAGTACAGATGTATGGGGCGCTGGACCCCCACCCGACCCGCCGGCAGTTCAGTCCGCGCGAGCACAGCAAGCGGGTGTGCTTGTATGCAAAATCCTAGTTTGTTAAAATTATCCGTGTCCTTTTAAAATATAAGTTGTCTAAGCCATCTTCTCGTTTTACTTCGCCGATTACCACCTACTACCAGCTACAGGCTGTAACCATCGTTCTGATTCTGTGAATCTGCAGCCACGGTTGTTGTATCGGTTGTCCTCTCATTTTCCGCTATCAAAGCAGCGACAAGTCTCCTCACTTTTTCTTTAGTTTTTATTGCTTCATTTGTGTCAGCAAACGCCTGCATTTTAAAACGGGGATCCAAAAAGCAGTTCAGAGCGAGTGAACCGCTTTGCTCTACTCCCCGGAATCGATCATTTAAGCCCGATTTTAATAGTAATTAATGTAACGTCATGGACTTTTTCGGAAAATTCAGCATTCTCTATAATTTTTTTACATGCTTCTTTAAGGCAACGAACCATAATGATAACTGAGCTGCCAGTTAAATATTTTTGTCCACTCATTGCTCTCGTCATCTCCTCAAACGGGCGTAATACTTGACAAAGCTGAGCGCAATTTATCCAGTCTTCGTTTGAAAGTATTGGTAATTCTCTGTCCACAAGTGCCAATGTTGACCGCACTGCTTCTTGCAACTCGACCATTCTTTCTATCATATAGTACACGGAATTCCAACGTGTTTCGACTTGTTGAATTAAACGCTTAGGTTCCTTATTTTGTTGTACTATTTGATATTTTGCAAGTCTCTCCGAAGATAATAAGCTTTTTTTGTAATGCGCTACAATTTTCTTTATTTTCTCTATCAGAGGTTGAAATAATTTAAGTGCATCATCCACTAACAAATTAAGCGTATGTGCAAAACACCCAAAATGCTTAAATCCAAGACATTCTTTTATTGCTTTTATCATATTGGCCGCATTATCGGTTACCACAAAGTTTACTTTTTCTTTTATTTACCATCGATTAAGAATCTCTCCTAATTCTGACGCGATATTTGAAGCTGTGCGGCTCCCAGAAAAACTACAGGAACCCAATAGAACTGTTTTTAATTCAAATTCTCGGGTTATGTAATGGCCCGTGACGGCAATGTAACTCTCTATTACTCTTGATGTCCAAAGGTCAGTAGAAAAACATATTGTTTCTACTTCTTCACCTACGCGAATCTTAATTTCATTTTCAACTTTGTTATATGCTTCCTGTAACAGAGACCCAGACAATGTTTTTCTGGTCGGTAATTTATATCCGGGAATCCATCTACAGAACTTTTTAAATGCTCGATCTTCTACGATGGAAAAGGGATGGAAACAATCTATGCATAAATCCAGCAAATCTCTGTCGATCTGTTTTTTATGCTCGATGCTAATTTCTTTATTAATAAAAGCATCCATTACTTTTTGTCGCTTAGCTGGCGGCAGCGCAAGCCGCGGTTGTAATTCAACCGTAGAACTCAAAGAAGTACCTGGAGTGGGTTCCGCTTGCAATGCATCAGATCGAGTTTCCGGACAGGACTGGTCATCACCTCCAAACACCGACAAGTAAACTGAAGGATGCTTTCTCCTAAAATGACTTTTTAAATTTGCGGTTGATGATTTATAACTTAAAATATCTTTGCATTCGTTGCAAGTTGCTTTAAAGGTGCTATGTGTCTTTTTCAAAGTAGTGCCAAATAACACTGCTGTTTTTACGGACCGACATAATTATTATTTACAGTAATAAATCCAGTCAAACAAAGACTACACTATTTATACACCACTACACAATACACTATTTACAATCACTTATCTATACTAATATTATAAAGAGGTAAAATTTGTAAGTTTGTATGTAGGGGGTAATCTCTGGAACTAATGATCCAATTCTAAAATTTTTTTTACTGGTAGAATGCTACATTATTCCTGAGTGCTATAGGCTATAAATTATTTTTATAACATGTATATTAACCGAGCTATCACAACTTTTGTCTAGCAAGTCGGAAAGAAATACCTCAATAAAATAGAATTATTTGCATGCATGTATGTGTAGGGTAGGTGTAGGGTAGGTGTAGGGTAGGTGTAGGGTAGGTGTAGGGTAGGTGTAGGTTAGGTGTAGGGTAGGTGTAGGGTAGGTAGGTAGGTAGGTAGGTAGGTAGCCAGTTGACGGGAGCGAAGCCGCGGGAGACAGCTAGTGTTTATTAATTTATTAAGTAAGTACTTTGTTATACTTCAACTAATTTATAATAATAGGCTTTAACGCTTAGCGAACGTATGAACGGAAAAAGTAATGCGAAAGTTTATTATTTCACTTCCTTGAAATGCGTAATGTGTTGGCATTACGCATTTCAACCAGGACTAAAAAAAATAACGTAAACAAATTTATAAAACATTAATTATTTAACCGAATAAAGGTTCGTATCTATTACATTGTAATAGAGTTTATTTTAGATTTGACGGCATTCGCGTCGTATTCGTTTCTGCATGAGAAAGAGAGAGAAACAATAACAAGCCGACCGCACGCAACGTCGCATAAATAAACTTCGGCACTCGGCAGTCTTCGTAATCACTCGTTCCGTTTCGTCGTGCGTCGACTACGCGAAATCTAGTCGGATGCATGGTTATGCTTCGGCAGTCTTCGTAATCACTCGTTTCGTTCCGTCTCGTGCGTCGACTACGTGAAATCAAGTCTGCATGTCGTTCATGAGTAAACTAGTTTATCCGTGAACCGTAAACTAGTCGAACAGTTGACGTCAAGAAAACAGTCTAAAAAAACAGTCCGTTCATTCAACGCCCACAACTATCTCAATTACAGGAACTGACGAAGCAAGTCGCAGCACTAACTATGATGAGTCAACATCCTAATCGTAGACCGAGATACCCACCCTTTCAGGAGAGCATCACGCTCCAGGACAGTTTCCCCAGCCGGTCATGATGGTGAAACTAACTGCTGGTACCATCGGAGATATGGGAACCAAGCCCTTAAGTGCATTTCACCATGTAGCTGGAAAGAAAAGCCTTCGGGAAACTTTCGGGGCAGTCAGCTGTAATGTCAACAGCTGACTGCCAGCAAATGCCTGGACGGTCTTTTTGTAACGGACCGAGAAACTAAAATTAAGTATCTCCTTGATACGAGGTCCGACGACCTTTGCTGTTTCACAAATAAACTTCTTGACACTCGTCGCACAGCCACCAATTTTAACCTCTGCGCTGCCAATGGCACCAGTATTAAATCATTTGGTAGCAAAACTCTCACCCTGAACCTCGGTCTCCGTCGAGAGTTCAAATAGAATTTCACAATTGCTGACGTTGAGACCGCCATCATCGGATCTGATTTTTTAGCATATTTTAATTTGTTACCTGATTGTCACAATCGACTTTTACATGATGGAAAAACTGGTTTATCAGTACCAGCCTCCATTTGTAACACCAGTCAGCCTAGTATAAAAACAGTCAAGATTGGGGGCGACTCAGCTTTCAGAAAATTACCTTAGAATTCCCAGACGTAACACGACCCCCGGGGATCCACCGCGTAGCGAAACATAACATGGTCCACTATATCAAGACCACTGATGGTCCACCTGTGGTGTCGCGCCCGCGTCGTCTCGTACCCGAGAACCTGCGCGAAAAGGAGTTCGTCGACATGATGCACTTAGGCACTGCGCGTCCATCCAAGAGTCCTTGGTCGTCACCTCTCCACCTAGCGCCCAAGAAGGATGCCACTTGGCGCCCTTGCGGTGACTATCGGGTTTTGAACGCCCGCACCATTCCAGATCGTTACCCTGTTCGTCATATAGGGTACTTTGGTCACAACCTAGCTGGATCCACTATATTCAGTTGCCTCGATTTAGTGAAAGCTTACCAGTGAATCCAGCCGATATTTGCAAGACGGCCATAATAACACCCCCTTTGGTCTCTTCGAATTTCCCTATATGGCGTTTGGGCTTTGGAACGCTGGGCAGACTTTTCAGAGGTTTATAGATGAGATTGTCCGGGGGCCCGATTTTTGTTTTCCATACATCGATGACATCTTGATTTTTTCACGGTCTCCCAAAGATCACATTAACCACTTACGCACGATTTTTCAGAAACTCGTCGACTACGGCTGCGTTGTAAATCCGGCGAAATGTATCCTCGGAGCAAACGAAATCACTTTTTTGGGATACCGTATTTCTAAGGATGGCGTGCGTCCACCTAACGAGAAAATTGCAGCACTCCGCGATTTCTCTCTTCCCAAAACAGCCCAAGGCCTGAAGAGGTTTTTAGGTATGATCAATTATTACCGTAATTTCCTGCCTAAGGCTGCCAAAGCACAGAGCCCATTAATTATGTACGTTTTCCCAGCACGGCCCCCCAGAATTTGCGAATTAGGTGTGCACCAATGCAATGTACTTGCCTCTAAGAGTATATGTACCGGTTTCTTTTTCAATGTACCTCTGTACTTTTGAAGAAATATGCATAAAAAGGGGGCCGTGCCAGCCAAACGTTTTCAGCATGGCCCTCGTGTAACTTGAAAAATAAATAGCGTATTCAAAAGTTTCTTAAACACAACGAATGTACCCTATTAACACATTATATGTGCCGCAACAGATACTGTGAATTCGTAAAAACAAATAATATATAGACGTAGATAGGGGGCCGTGCTGGAAATAAGGAATATAAGAAAATATCTAAAAAAGACAAGACAACCTTAGCCAAAAACTATTAAAATATTTGGCAAGTAACATATGTAACGCATTGGTGTCTCATACAATTTGCTAAATTTGAAAAATAAACCAATTTTAGTTCATTCAGCACGGCCCTCTATATTTGCCTATATCTTTTTAAACATGGCATGTTTCTTTACAAAATTCGACTACCTGAATTATGTGCAGGAATACATTCGTTCCACATAAATTGCGATTCTGCTGTATCAGTACTTTAAAAGATAAATTGGATCAAAAATATCACATAATACAACTGATGGGGTGACCATGATTCCATATATTAGGTAGGTACATATTCTGTACCTATATTAATAAAATTATGTGACTACATCAAAATAAACATTCTTTTTTAACGGGAACCGATCACTTTTCCAAATTGTTTTTGTTGGAATTTCATTTTACTGAAAACTATTGACCGACGTCTTTTTGCCGTATGCATTATTTGACATATTTTTAGATCATCGAAGTATCATGTGCCATAGGTATTATTCTACTGAGCTAAATTTCGCCGATTTACAAATTAACTTTTTGCTATTGGCCGAAGCCTCTTTTGAACTTTTTTCATGTGCCAGATTTTCACTACACCGAAACAACATTTTACGGAACATTATTTGGTCACAAATATATAGCCGGTTACTTGGTAGCATTTTCAATATTAAATTAAAACAGTGTCATAAAAAGTCAATATGTTGTGCTATTTATTTACTTGCATGCTGCATGCCTGCTTGTACGCTGCATGCTTGAAGCAAGCATCCTTGTTTGCATGCTTCTTATCAACTTTTGTTCATAATCAACTGTTTTATTATGTGCCATTACAATTAAATATTTAATTTGAATGTTCGGAAACATAATACTTCGAACAAATGTTATTTCGGCTAAGTGTAACTTCGGTAAAAAAAATTCGACCAAATGAAACCTTGGAGTAACGAAAAAAAAATGGAATTGATAATAGTCAACTGACAAACGTGACTTCGATGAAGTAAAAAAGAAACGAAACGCCAAACTTTTCAACTATTATGTTGAAAAGTATTAGTTGAAATGAAATTCGGTCAAATATTTTTTAGGTTTATGATAAGTAACCCTTTTTTACAATTTGTTTTTTTTTCTTCGAATTTAATATTATCGATTACATCTTGTAAAGGAATTATATTAGTTAAAACTTGTCGTGTGCGGTCGCTATTAGTTCACTGATGCTACCGTAATTTTTGAAGATGTGCTGGTATCGCGGTTACTTCATGTTGTACTCAAGTGTTTATTGATCAAGTTTTAACTGATATAATTCCTTTACAAGATGTCATCGATAATATTAATTTCGAAGAAAAAAAAAAAACAATGTGTAAAAAAGAATTTTTATTTTAATGTAGTCACATAATTTTACTAATATAGGTACAGAATATGTACCTACCTAATATATGGAATCATGGTCACCCCATCAGTTGTATTATGTGATATGTTTGATCCAATTTATCTTTTAAAGTACTGATACAGCAGAATCGCAATTGGATATGTTGTGATATGTGGAACGAATGTACTTCTGCACATAATTCAGGTAGTCGAATTTTGTAAAGAAACATGCCATGTTTAAAAAGATATAGGCAAATATAGAGGGCCGTGCTGAATGAACTAAAATTGGTTTATTTTTCAAATTTAGCAAGTTGTATGAGACACCAATGCGTGTTTTGGCAAGTAACATATGTTACTTGCCAAAAATCAATTATATTTTAATAGTTTTTGGCTAAGGTTGTCTTGTCTTTTTTAGATATTTTCTTATATTCCTTATTTCCAGCACGGCCCCCTATCTACGTCTATATATTATTTGTTTTTACGAATTCACAGTGTACGAGCAAACCCGTACATATCAATTGTATAATTTTTATGCTGACATCGACGCGCAGCGAATGAATAAAAATCACGCGTTTGAGTAAGCGTTAGTAGTTGCATAGCATCGTTGAGAGACTCATTCGCCGCGGGTCGATCATCTATCAGTTTCGGGTGTTTAATCAATATACAAATTTAACATTAGAACAGTTTATCATTTTAAATGTACCTTACCCGTACATTTTTGGTCCTTCGAGCCGGATGTCGCGTGTGTACATTACAGTGTAGCAACCAAGTACTGTAAAGTGTTTCACTAGTGACGTCTAACGAACTAGCAGTGAAGGTGTCTGTATTGCCAGCAATAGTGCAGTACTTAGCAGCAGCAGCAGCAATCAGCAGGGATCAACAGGGATCCGAATTTCGTGAGCAACAAAGCTTCCACTTGGACAATCAAGTAAGATCGTTCCTTTTACTATCATTTCCATCATCAACATGTCTTCCATGGAGGACGTTCTCGCCCAACAACAGCAACTACTCAATCAGATAGAGCAAGTTTACACCAACTTCAAAAAGGATGGCTCCGATCGCAAAACCTCGGATTACATACGCCGAAGGTTAGAAAATTTAGATGCATGCTGGCAAGAGTTTCAATCAAATCATATAAAATTGTGTAGCCTCGAATATGCCAGATCGCACATTTACTTCACTTCGAAACAATTCGACACTGTGAAGGAGAGATATGAGGAAATCAGAGCAGTCATTCAGAAACATCAGCCAACAGAGGAAAGACCATCAACACCGCTTCTGAAGCCTGCTACTCCTCTAGCTACCTCAAGCACCGTACAGCAACCATCAGGTCAACCTTTCAAGTCTCAGGGATCAAACAGCAAGACCGATGAGATGATGAGGAAACAAATGAGCAATTTTAAGGCATTTGAACATACTGTTTCAAGTATCGACATGGATATTGTAACGGAGAAATGGGAATTCGACCATCTGTTGAGTATGGTAAGGTCTCGCTGGGCGAAGATTGACACTCAGCACTGGGACTTAGACAGTGAGCTGGGAGACCGAAATCAAGAGTATCATCGTATGTACCTCAAATACGAAGGTACATACAACGCTGCTATCAAAGCAATCAATAAAAGGATGTCATCCATTTCACATAGAGAACATACTACGCCAAAAATAGAAATACCTACATTCGGCGGTAATTATCATCAGTGGACATCTTTTAAGGATCTCTTCACAGAAGCAGTTCATAGCAACCCATCATTATCAGGGGCTCAGAAGATGCAGTTCCTCAAATCGAAAGTAAAAGGTGAAGCAGAACGTCTCATACAGCATCTCCTGATCAGCTCAGACAACTACATCATAAGTTGGGACATCTTAAGCCATCGTTATGACAACAAAACGATGATATTCACATCGCATCTTAACATTTTATTAAATATGCCCATTTCACAGCAAGCGTCAATTAATCATATCAAACGAATCCATGATACTGCACTTGAAACGATGAACGCCATACAGAATCTCGGCGTAGATGTGACGTCGTGGGATCCGTTGATCGTACACATCCTGTGCCAAAAATTAGATTCGGACACATTCAGCGAATACAACGCAGCTATCAAACAACCTCGAGAATTACTCGAGTTGAATGAATTTCTAACCTTTCTAGAGGGGAAGTTCACGAGCATGGAAGCAAGTAGAAGAAAACAGGAGATCAATTATCAAAAATCCTTTTCTTCAAACACCAATAAACCATCAGAATCAAAACATTATAATTTCAAGCAGTCATATTCAAGCAACAAGGCTATTTCACAATCACCAAGTTACAGGAAATTGCAAAACAATCGGCCAAACTGTCCAGTCTGCAATGACGCTCATGCTATATTTTATTGCAAACAATTTGCTGACTTTTCCCCGATGAAGAAAAAACAATGTGTTGCTAACTTGAATTATTGCCAAAACTGCTTATATGATCATAAAGGAAAAGAATGCTTATCAAAAAGGCGTTGCATCGAATGCAATGGATTTCACAACACATTGCTTCATGAATCGTATTCAAAGGAATTGTCAAAACAAGGAGGTAATTCGACACCTTCTACACAGCAAAACAACATCCGTTTTAATCAGGAACGTGCAAATCAAGGCAACACGCACGTGACCCAACAAAATATGATGCAAGAAACTTTACTTTCAACTGCACTTCTAAAGGTTCAGAAAGCAGATGGAACATATCTGATCCTGCGGGCTCTTATTGATCAGGGCTCACAAATGTCTCTCATCACAGAGAACGCTGCTCAACAATTAGGATTGAAGCGATCCAGGTGTGACGGTATAATCACAGGCATAGGGCAAACAGAAAACAGTTGCAAAGGAATTATTAACCTGAACTGTATGTCTAACTCAAGAATCAAGCAATACCAATTTAATATCGATGTTTACATCATGAATAACCTAACAAGATATTTACCATCATACTCATTCCCGAAAATAGTTTGCACATTTTTGGATAATTTAGAATTAGCAGACCCTGAGTACAACATCAGCCGACCCATAGACATTTTGTTGGGTGCGGACGTTTACTCTAATATTCTTTTAACTGGTATGTGCAGATTAAGCGAATCACTTCCGCTTGTTTAAGAAACTCATCTGGGTTGGATATTATGTGGAAATCTCAAAACTAAACTATCATGCAACGTCGTGCAATTTGATTTAGATAGAATTCAACAGTTCTGGGAGATGGAAGATGTTACAGACGAAAGATCACTATCATCAGAAGAACAAGAGTGCATTCAATACTACAAAGCAACAACAAATCGGTTAGATGACGGAAAATACCAAGTGAGACTTCCATTTATACCACAATTTGAAGAAAAATTGGGGCAGTCCAAAAACAAGGCTGTTGCTCAATTCATTCATTTAGAAAAGAAATTGCATAAAAACAATTCTTTATTCAACTCATATAAGTCATTCATTAACGAATACAAAACCTTAGGTCACATGAAACCTTCACCTCGCAATCAGACACCGGAATGTTTCCTACCGCATCATTGCGTACTGCGCGAAGATAGTGCAACGACTGCATTAAGAGTTGTCTACAATGCTTCGGCAAAAACATCTACAAATAAAAGTTTAAATGACTTGATGTACACGGGGCCCAATTTACAGCAAGACCTTCAGTCTCTTATCATTAAATGGAGGCAATATCAGTACGCATACACGGCTGATATAGAAAAAATGTTTAGGCAGATTTGGGTACACCCAGAAGATCAACCTTTACAAAAAATAGTGTGGAGAGATAACCCCTCGCAAAAAATACTAGACTATCAGTTGACAACTGTGACGTACGGCACAAAAGCTGCTCCATTTCTTGCAATGATGACATTGAGACAACTAGCGGCGGATGAACGAGATAAATTTCCAGAAGCCGCCAAGGTCATCGAAGAATCATTCTACATGGATGACCTGGTTCACGGAGCTTGCTCCTTATCATCAGCACAACAGTTGCAGCAAGATGTGATGAATCTACTTAAATTAGGGGGCTTCAACTTGCGAAAGTGGACATCAAACGACAGTCGTCTGCTGCAATTAGAAGACGACTATTTTAAACAAGAAAGCAAGAGTTTTAATCAAGCAGGATTAACTAAGACATTAGGGCTTCGTTGGAACCCTACAAATGATAACTTCACATTTGTTTCAAAAATTGAACCATCAAGCACTCAAATCACTAAAAGAAACATACTATCAGACATGTCTAAAATATTTGACCCATTGGGATGGATCGTGCCAGTAACAACAAAATTGAAGATTTTATTTCAAGAAACATGGTTATCCAATCTTCAGTGGGATGAACAAGTACCAGATAAAATCCGCAAGGAATGGATCAAAATCAAGCAAGAATTAGAAAGCATCAATCAATACAACATACCAAGATGGTACGGTACGGAAACAGCAAGTAGTGTAGAGTTACACGGCTTTT
Organism: Melanchra persicariae; assembly: GCA_947386135.1. Taxonomy (NCBI): domain Eukaryota; kingdom Metazoa; phylum Arthropoda; class Insecta; order Lepidoptera; family Noctuidae; genus Melanchra; species Melanchra persicariae. The sequence goes on from OX376643.1 coordinate 35,169,295, forward strand.
GTGATGCATCAACAAAAACATATGCATGCGTCATTTACTGCAGAGTAAGAAATAGTAATCAATCAGCAATATTAGTAGCAGCTAAATCAAAATTAGTTCCTACGAAAAAACAAATATCACTACCTCGATTGGAATTATGTGGAGCACTGTTGCTAGCCAAACTCATGACCAAAGTCAAGCAATGTCTAGCAGGCCATGACCTACATATATTTGGTTGGAGTGACTCTACTGCCGTTTTGGGGTGGCTTCAAGGAAACCCAAGTCGATGGAAAACGTTCGTAGCAAATAGAACAATACAAATAACAGATAGCATTCAAACACAATCGTGGCGATATGTAAAATCAAATGAAAATCCTGCTGACTGTGGAAGCAGAGGACTCACAGTGGCTCAATTGAAGGATTGGCGTTTGTGGTGGCAAGGACCAACATGGTTACAACCTTTCGAAGCAACGAGAGAAAATCAAGCAATCTACACAACAAACGAGGAATTAAAGAAACAAGAAGACGTTCATATAGTTACAAAGCATGAATCAAGCATCATTACCGACCTGCTAAATAAATATCAATCAATCAGCAAGGTTGCACGTATTTTAGCATTAGTGATGAAGATTACGACGTACAAAAGAAAAGCAAAAAAGCGTTATCTATCATTATCAGAAATCAGTCAAGCAAAGCAAAAAATTATCAAGTATGTACAGCAAGAAGAGTTTACGACTGAAATAAGAGATTTAAAGCAAGAGGGAAAGCTAAATTCAAAAAGCAAATTGTTAAAATTTAACCCTTACCTGGATGAAAATGATATCTTAAGAGTCGGAGGGAGACTAAAAAAGGCACATATCAGCCATGACATGCAGCACCCTATTATTCTGCCGCACAGTGGACGTCTGACAGAATTAATAATAGAAAACGCACATCAAACCATGTTACATGCCGGAGCTCGGCTGACATTGGGTTTTATCAGACAAAAATATTGGATTCTAGGAGGAAACGTCGCTACGAAGAGGCAGCTTCGTCGGTGCGTAATATGTAAAAAACAGAATCCACACTGCCAACAGCAAATTATGGGGCAATTTCCGGAGGCCAGAAGTAATCCATCCCGTCCCTTTACACACACAGGCGTAGATTTTACCGGTCACATTTACGTCAAAGCAAGCAAAGGACGAGGTATCAAGAGCACAATAGGATATGTGGCTGTCTTTGTGTGTATGGTCACGAAGGCAGTACATTTGGAACTAGTTAGTGATTTAAGTACAACTTCATTCATCGCAGCATTAAAAAGAATGGCGGCTCGCAGAGGTACGCCTAGTCACATTTATAGCGATAATGGTCGCAATTTTGTCGGTGCTAACAAGGTACTACAACAGGAATATCAAACATTAACGAACATCATGCAAGACAAAGATCTTAAAGCAGAAATATTAGATATGGAAATCAGGTGGAGCTTTAATGCGCCCTCATGGCCATCCGCAGGAGGCCTATGGGAGGCCGCAGTTAAAAGCTTCAAATATCATTTCAAGAGGGTTATTGGTGACCAAATTCTTACATTTGAGGAACTATATACGGTGCTTACACAGATTGAAGCTTGTCTCAACACGATACCATTATGTGCTATATCAGAAGATCCAGACGATGTGGATTTTTTAACGCCTGCTCATTTCCTAACAGGTGGATCAACGGTTTCCATACATGAGACTGAAACGGATTTAAGAACCCGATGGCAGTTGACACAAAAAATTGTACAGGATCTCTGGAAAAGATGGAGGAATGAGTACCTCGTACAAATTACAGAAAGAAGTAAGTGGAGACAAGCTACAAGCAACCCCAACGTTGATGATATTGTCATGATTCATGATGACAATCTTCCGCCGGTAACATCACAAGGACAGGACAATCATCACACATCACAGGACAATCTTCCGTCGGAACCGGGATGTAGTTCTTCGAACTACATCCCGGTTCCGACGGTAAGATTCGCGTGGTAACAGTAAAAACCAAAAACGGAACACTGAAACGTCCTATCATAAAATTATCAAAACTCCCAATTAACAATGAATCGTCGCAAATTAAGCAAGCAAATACTGCGGATTCGGGGACCTGTAACACAAATAAGCAGTCTGACACAAGGAAAAGAGGCACTCGTTACAATATAGCGGTAGTGTTTGCAGCAATCATGTTATTCTTTAGTATCATAACAACTTCCCAATGCGCACTTAACGTCACACAATTCAGAAATAATCAACATATTTACTTCGACAAACTAACAAACATGCAGATCATACGCGACGACTGGAAACTAATCATATACTACGATTTAGATCCTTATTGGGAAGGAATTACCGCACTTAACAAAAGTATAATGCCCCTGGAACAAACATGCAACACAATCCAAGAACAAATACATTGTGACATAATATTATTGCAATTACGTCATGGGTACAATGAACTCGATTACAATAATCATATGTTACTCAGTCAGCATTTTGCAAAGGAAGCGAACAGGTGGCGGCGAGGTCTTATCGACGGTGTCGGTTACATAGCAAACGGCCTCTTCGGCGTATTGGACGCTCGATTCGCAGAACAATACGAGAAGGATATCACTCTTCTACGCAAAAATCAAAAGCATATTTTATCATTTTGGCAAAATCAAACTTCGGTCATAGAAGCAGAGTTCAGTCTCTTAAAGAGGACGGAGGCTACAATGCATAAACAACATAAAATGATTCATCAGCAGTTTGCAAACATCAGAAATACATTAGAAGTATTAAAGGCTGAAACTCAAAAAATTTCGAGAGCAAGTGAAGTTTCTATGGGAGCTTTGGTCGCGAGCAATCTATTACGTGACTTGAAAGATTTACAGAACGCTTTAGTGGATACAATAACAGACATCTATCATGGTCGATTTAATCCACATTTAATAACAGCCGAGCAATTGCAGAATCAGCTGAGCACTATAGCTAGTCATTTGTCTAATGACGTCACGTTACCTGTAGAAAACGTTCATACAGATCTTGCACAACTGTTTAAACTTCTACGAGTCAAAGCAAGAATGCTTAAGAATTACTCAATATTTGAAGTACAAATACCTTTGATTAGCAGGGACACCTACGAAATATTCAAGCTTATACCAATTCCTATTGAGAAACCCAACGACACAATGTTATCAATTAAACCAGTGTCAGATTTCATAGCTGTGAACTTGAAAAAGGATGCATACATAATCATAACAGAAAATATCATGGATTCATGTCTAGTGACAAACGTACACTTGTGTTATATTCATTCTCCTACTTACAAATTAAGCAGAGATAAAGACTTCTGCCAATCAAAGGCATCAGCGTGTGAAGTCAACGTCAATCCCTGTAAAAATCTTTGGATGGAAAGCCAGTCTATCAACAATTATATCTTTTTTTGCTGCGGTCAATGTAACCTACGAACAGTATGCGGAGATCAAGTTACCGCACATCAGCTGACTCACTCCGGACTTATAACTATAGATTACGGCTGCATAATCAAATCAGATAACACACAGTATCAGTTGCGGCACATATAATGTGTTAATAGGGTACATTCGTTGTGTTTAAGAAACTTTTGAACACGCTATTTATTTTTCAAGTTACACGAGGGCCGTGCTGAAAACGTTTGGCTGGCACAGCCCCCTTTTTATGCATATTTCTTCAAAGTACACAGGTACATTGAAAAAGAAACCGGTACATATACTCCTAGAGGCGAGTACATTGCATTGGTGCACACCTAATTCGCAAATTCTGGGGGGCCGTGCTGGGCAAACGTACATCATTAATTGACTTTTTGACGGAATCCAAATTAAAAGGGAATAAGCCAAAACGCCCTGGACGCTAAAACTGGAGCAGGCTTTCCTTGCCTGCAAAGACAGTCTCTCAACTGCCACTCAGCTTGCGCACCCTGTACAGAATGCCCGTCTGAGCCTGTACACAGATGCCTCAAGCACACACGTGCTTGTCTACAACAATGGACTGACCGCGGTGCCAAACCAGTCTACTTGGCCGGCGTATTACAGGGAATTGTTGGCTGTATACTCAGCTGTACAGCATTTTCGACATATACTATAAGCACAGCACACCACTATATATATAGACCACAAGCCATTGCTATACGCTTTCATTCAACGACGGGAGAAGCTGCCACCCGTAGGTACAGTTAAATCAGCTGACTTTCATTTCTCAGTTTACTACCGATATACGTTACGTAAAGGGTGAAGACAACGTAGTCGCCGACACAATGTCACGCATTGAGGTCATAAAGCTTGATGACGACTTCGCGTCCTTAGCAGAGGCTCACCTCTTTGAAACTCGTGCCTACATCTGTTTTCGGCACTGACGTCACCATTCTTTGCGACGTTTCAACAGGTAGGTTGCGGCCGTATCTACCACTAAAATACCGCCAGGTAGCATTTACCCGCCTGCACGAGCTCAGTTATCCCGGGGCGCATGCCACCGCCCGTCTGGTTGCCGAGCGGTATGTGTGGCCAGGGATTACGCGTGACTGCCGCAAGTGGTCTCGCCAGTCAACGATGCAAAATATCGCGACACGTGTCCGCTCCCCTAGCAAATTTTCACACACCAACGGCTCGATTGCGCCACGTACATTTAGACATAATCGGCCCGCTGCCAATGTTTAAAGGATTCGCTTATTGCCTCACAGCAATTGACAGATTCTCACGTTGGCCAGAAGTTTGGCCCATGGTTTCAATAACCGCCGAAGAAGTAGCCGACAGGTTTGTGCAGGGTTGGATCGCTCGATTTGGCGTGCCCGAGACAATTACAACTGATCAAGGCCGCCAGTTCGAGTCAACACTGCTCAGCCGACTCATGGAGTTAGGCGCCACGAAAAGAATCCGAACCACAAGCTACCACCCACAGGCTAACGGCATGATTGAGCGATTTCATCGTCAACTTAAAGCCGCTCTCATGTGTCATCATATGGAAGAATGGTACCTACCAAGCGTTGCCCTTAGTGCTATTAGGCGTGCGGACTGCTTTCAAGGAAGATTTAAACTGTTCGTCCGCTGAAATTTTGTACGGAGAACCTCTGCGCCATCAAAGACTACAATAGTACACGCCAGTAACAAGGTAGAGTTGCCTGTCTATAGCCATATAGACAGGCAACTCTACCTTATTTTTTAATACTAGGAAGTGGTCGAACTCAGCGCCATCTAGTTTTTAGTTAAGGGAACTAATTTATATAAGTAAATGTATAGGTTAATAGGTGTATAGCTGCTGTCTGATCCTTTATGATATTAGGTAGAGAGATGAGTGTATCCGCTATACTAAAAACATACGTAAAGGAAAAAAAACCACATAATTGAATATTAAACCATTTTATTTAGAAAAACATCACACATTTTACAATAAAATTTTATGTTCGCCTTTTTCGTCCCTTACGATTAAGGTAGTGTCGATTAGCCTTTTCTGTCATTGAATCGTTAAAATTCCAAAAGGTTATTTGGCCAGTAAGAACATTATTGATATCTTTGCACCAGTTGTTTACAACAACAACACACATAACACAACACAACACGAATTTACGAACGAATTGTAACGCGGCTCAACAACATGGAGAAACGAAAGCTCAACTCAACCTGCAGATGCACTAGCGAAACAACAAAAACTCTACTGCAAAAGGAAAATAAATGCGCACGAGTAGTTACACTCTCACGCAGCCATTTGCAATTTAAGTGTGGCCATTCAAAAACAAACTTTTGCACGTTTAAATACCAAAATATAACTTCTTCACTCTTAAAGCTCATAATAAAAACCTAATTATGTACTATAATATAATAATCTGTGGCTCGCCTGTCAACGAACTGACACGATTTTTTTCTCGTCCAATTTTAACAATTTTTATTTCACAATTTATCCATATTTATCCCTAACTACAATAGAAAATGCAAATACCGAAGAAGAAAAAAAAAAACAAACAGATGTGTGACACAAACAGTGATCCAACAATGAAATATACCGACGAACGATAAAAATATAAATGTTGACAAGTGCCGCAGCTCGACGAGCACGCCCACCATCTCCGGCCTCGTCGCTCAGCTCCGCCTCGCCGCCGCCGGAACGCCGGAACACCACCGTGAGTGCTGTGACACCGGCCGTGGCAGTCGCGTCGAGCTCGAGCGACGAGTACTTCTCGCCGCCCACGACGCCACCACCTGCACGTCGTCGGAGAGTACGCCGGCCGCCGGACGGCTTAGGACCTCGAGGCCCACCGGCCTCTGATAGGGTCCCAGCTCCCGGCGGAAGTGTGCAGCGCATGCGATGGACACAATCCATCAACGAAAACGTCATGCGCGCATACTATGGGGCTACAGAGGGGGGAAACAACCTGACTGCGCACCGTGGTCGGATGCTCTCTGTTTCAGGTACTTGAACCAGCGGTCAACGTTTCGGCGCAACGACTGTCGGATCAGGTGCGCGTCATCCAGCGTAACCGTATGTTGGATGACAGAAAAATTTTTTTGAAAAAGTTATTCTAAATCAAATGCAAAGGTATTTTAATAAACATAAATTACTACATAATAAACAGTTTGGTTTTACAAGGGGTCGTTCAACAACCGATGCTGGTGTTGAACTTTTAGGACATATTTATAATGCATGGGAGGACAAATGCGATGCTTTGGGCATTTTTTGCGATTTGTCCAAGGCGTTCGATTGTGTTCTTCATGAGACATTAATCAGGAAGCTCCACTATTACGGAATCCGGGACGCCTCGCTGGATCTTCTTACATCTTACTTGAGTGATAGGATTCAGAGAGTCGATGTGAACGGTACAAGATCTCCCGGGTCTGTAGTCAAGATGGGGGTCCCCCAAGGCTCAATTTTAGGTCCTTTTTTATTTCTAATTTATATTAATGACTTGCCGTACCTCATAAAGGATAAGCACGATATAGTGTTGTTTGCAGACGACATGTAGGTGGTTCATTTAGATGCCAATGTATACGTTTTTATAATAAACTCCCTAGCCATATTCAAGACCTTAGTATTAATAAGTTCAAATTATTTATAAAACGTAAGCTATGCCAGAAAGCTTTTTACACAATTAAAGACTATCTTGAAGACAAAAAGGCTTGGGATTGAGCTGCTTCAATGATGTACATGGCCTAATATTACATTTATCTATTATACCTTTTTAATTTTTAGACATTGTCATTTTTTTAAGCTATTACTTTTCGTTCATCTCGTTTGTAAATTTTGACATGAATGTTTACTTTATTAAGTATTCTATTTTTATTATTTTTGACATGGAATATTCACTTTGTAAAGTAATATATTTTATTTTTATTATTATTTTTTTTTCAATTTATTATGTTTGACATGAATACTTACTTTGAAAAGTATTATATTTTATTTTTTATTATTTAACTCGTTTTGTGAATATGGGGACTATGTGGGTTATTTTCTTCTTCTTTGAAGTATTTTTAACGAGGTCTGGCAGTTTGAGTACTTTTGCGGCCTACCCAAATGTCCTTTCTTTGGCATGTTCGTCGGTTCGTTGAGCTCCTTTTTGGTTCTAAGTTGAGCTACTCGACTACTGACCAAAGCTTGCACTGACTGGACGGGTCCACTCAAATCTGTGTGGTTCTTTCCTCAAAAGACCATTTCAGACACTGATCTGCATGATCCTCATATCGTATTGTGAATTTGGGGACCACGCAGATCGCTATGATAGGGATCCATTTCATGTTAGTCAAAAATGTCTGGCAGTTTGAGAGTTTTTTTATGCGGCCTACCCAAATGTCCTTACTTTGGTATTGTTCGTCAAATCGTTGAGCTCCTTAAAGTTCTAAGTTTCAGCTCCACAATAACTGACAAATGCTTGCACTGTCTGGACAGGTCCACTCAAATCTGTGTGGCACTTTCCTCAAAAGGCCACCTCAGACATTAACCTACATGGTTCTCGTATGATTTGACCAGTACAATTTGTATGGACTTCAAAAGAGACTGTGACCTCTGATTTTGTTTCGGTGTTTCTTCTCAGGGTAGTCAGCTAGGAAACACCGGCCTCATCTAGCTTAAAATGACCAAAAAATATTGACGTGTAAAAGTGTTATGTTTAACCTACTTACAAAATAAATATCATTTATCATTTAGTGTGCTTGATCGCCTCCGAACTGAAATGTGTGGCCATGTCATTACTCCTCCGTCGCAGACTGTGGAACCACCACAGTCAGCCCAGATACCCAGCAACGCTGACGAGGATAGTAATGACAGGGTTACAAACGTAAGTACCCAGTGCAATGACATATTGAGGAGTGCTTTGGAGTGTGCTATTTGGGAATATCGCTACACGCCGCCTAAACTTAGACCACGCTAACCTCTTTTGCCCATGCATAACAAAAACAGGGCGCTGGTGGCAGCTCTGGATTCGCAGTTGTCAAATTATTTTGATGACTGCGAAGACCTCACTGATGCACACTCGATAATGTACTGCGCGGCTGTAGCGGCATGTCGTGTAGCTCACGTCAAAATAACCAATGACAGAGTTACACGCCCAAAACCAGCCGTACCGGCCTGGCAGTGCAGGATCGAGCGTCGTATCGGTGGGGCCAGAGCGTTAATCGGCAAACTGATCTGCTTCAGGGAGGGCAACACTCGCTCTAGAGTGATGCGCTTTGTGAGACGGGCGTTTTCGGGAACTGATATCAGTCCCCAAGACTATATGTCCTGTGTCACAGAGCGCATCGACTTCCTGAAGCAGAAGGTGTATGCATGGGCAAACCGTATTCGTAGGTATAGGCGGCGAGTGGAGCGATACACCTTGAATCACACATTCCGAAGTGATGAAAGGTGGGTATATAGGGCTTGGGAGCGACCGGAACAAGGTGTGACTGACACGCGCCTGCCAGAAGATGACGCCATGTTCTCATTCTGGCGCAGCATCTGGTCGGTGCCTGTCAGTCACACCGAAGGAGATTGGATTCGAGAAGTCGAAGGAGCATGCGATTCATTACCCGAAATGGGGGCAATCACAATTAGCCCCCAAGATGTAGCCCGTGCAGTCCGTCCGTTGCCTAACTGGAAATCTCCAGGGCCGGACGGACCCGCACCAACCGTGTCTCCACGTTGCCGTCGTGGTGGGGCTTGCGTGTCTCAGTGATCTTGGGGGCTTTGCCGGTAGAGCCACTCATGCCGGAAGGTCTCAAGTGAGAGACCAGACCAAGAGAGACACAAGAGGGGCACACCGTTCGGAGACTTGAGCAGTGTTCGGGTCCTCGGACGGTGTGCGTCTCATTGGCTTGCTCGCTGCTCTCTGGTACGCGTCTGATCATCAGACGTGACTGTGAGGGCAGCGAGCAAGCATTGAGAGAGAAGGGGAGATAGGGACTGCACCCTCTAAAAGGAAAAGTATGGGTAGCACAAAAAAAGAGATATTACCCAGGGCGGTCCGGACTGCACAGCAGTTCGGGAATCCGCCACGCCTCGTGCGTCAAGCCCCTCGTATTCTGGGGGGGGCAACTGTGCTATCCGTTCTCCGTTTGCCAATGGCAACAAGGGCCGAGGAGGCCCCCGATCCACACAACCCTCCTTTGAGGAGATGATCGGATTTAATTTTAATTCGCCTGACAAGGTGTCGGTCGGGCAGAGCGCGAGAAGAGGCGCGCCATTTTGGAGAGAGGGCTTGCCTGAGCGTCACGCGGGTGCAGAGTCGGAGTCCGAGTTGGACTCCGACGACCTGGTGACCGTGAGCTCGGCAAGCTGTGGACCCGAGGGGGCGGGGACAGGTGCGGAGGACTCTAGGTCCTACCGCAAGCGGCCTAGGCCGGAGGACGACCGGGGGTCGTCCTGCAGCGAGGAGGTGGCCTCGGCCCGAAAAATCCCCACCAGTAGGCGGGGTAAGGGCCGAGAGGGAGGCAAGGGGAGATTGCCCGCCTCCGAGGTGGCTGGCCAGCGAGCCGAGGTGCTCGTCGCTGACGGACGACCCCCCGGAGAGGACGGTCGCGGGGCTCCTGGCTCGAAGTCCTCCGGCGGTGAGCCGGATGACCGGAGGGCAGGGTTTGCGGAGGTGGTGGAGGCCGCGCTTCGCGATGTGGCCTTGAAGAGGAAGCTTTCCTCAAAGAACAAGGCCATAAGCGAGGCGATGGCCTCCATTCTGGCGGCAGCGGAGGCTAACCCAGGGGGGCCTTCGCGGGACGAGATGTCCAAGCTGCGGGCGGAGGTCGCCCGCTTGGCTGCCGCCACGGAGCGTCTCCAGAAGGAGAACGAGGGGCTCCGCGCAGACCTGGCCAGGCTCCGGGGAGCCGGCCCACAGGGGGCGCCTCAAAGGGGGCGCAGAGAGGACAGCCGTCCCGTGCCGCAGGAGAGCCAGGTGCTGGACCTGGTGCGGCAGGAGATGGCTGCCTTCCAGGCGCGGTTCTCCGTCCTGGAGGGCATCGTCCTGCGCCCCCCGCTAGCGAGTGCGGCGGCGAGTGGGAAGGCCCCCACAGGCCGGAAAAAGGCGGCGTCGTACGCGGCCGCCGTGGCTGCCACACTGGGGTCGTCCGGCCAGGACAAAGGGTCCGGGCCGGCACCCGCGAAGCCGGTGCCGGGAAATCCGGACCCGGCCCCGGGAAGGAAGAGGAAGGGTGGGGTTGCTGCGCGGACGGCGAAGGCTCCTGCGCCATCTGTGCAGCGGCTCCCCCGGCTTCTTCGCCTTCTGATCCTCCCCGGCTCAAGCCGAATGGCAAGTTGCCGGGGAGAAGAAGAAGGCGGGCAAGGCAGCCAGGGCGGCCAAGAGGCGGGAGAGGAAGCGGCGGCAGAAGGCGCGAAGCGTCGCGGCTGCGCTCCGCCCCCCGAAAACCGCGGCTGTAGTGCTCACACTACAGCCGGACGCGGCGAAGAGGCGCGTACGCGGACGTGCTCACCAAGGCGAAGGAGGCGGTGAACCTTGGTGAGCTAGGCATAGGGGGCCTCCGGCTCAGGGTCACCATGACTGGGGCCCGGATGCTGGAGATCCCCGGGGCAGCCAGCGGCCCAACCGCGGACGCTCTAGCCGAAAGGCTCAGGGCGTCCCTTAGCGCGGACGATGCCCGAGTGTCCAGGCCCACCAAGCGCATCGACATGCGCATCTTGGGCCTGGACGACTCCGTCACGGAGGCGGAGGTGGTGGCCGCCGTCGTTAGGACGGGGGGGTGCTCAGCAGAGGAGGTGAAGGCGGGCACCCTACGTCTTAACAACACGGGCATGCGCACCATTGTGGTGAGCTGCCCCGTGTCGGCGGCCAAGACCATATCGGAGGGCCGAAGGTTTTTGGTGGGTTGGGTTTCCGCGCAGGTCAAACTGCTGAAACCCCGACCTCTGAGGTGCTTTCGGTGCCAGGTGGGCCACCATATGGGAGCTCAATGCACCTCGGAGGTGGACCGCAGCGGTCTATGTTTCCGCTGCGGTCAGCCCGGTCACAGGGCCGGCTCCTGCGACGCCGCGCCGCACTGCGTAGTCTGTGCGGCAGCTGGCAAGCCGGCCGACCACTGGGCTGGGGGTAGGGCCTGCGCCTCACCCGCCAAAGCCGGAAACAGGAGGAAGCCCTCCGCCACCGCCGTCTCTGCCGCGGCCGCCGCCACTGCCGCCGCTTCTTCTGCCGCCATTGCCGGTTCCACTGCGGCTGCTGCTACCGCAGCAGCCGCTAGAGCCCCTACAAAGGGCTCCGGAGGTGGCTGAAATGGAGTGCCAGTAATGGCCCCATTTCACCCCCTCCTGTTGAACGTCAGCCACTGCGCCGCCCAGGAACTGATGCTCCTGAGCATGGCGCAGTGACTGATGCCTGTGGACGGCGAGCAATGGGTAGCTCGCCGCCCGATCAGAACAGGCCCGGGTTGACGGCGCGCTGTGTTCTACGCGCGCCAAACCAGCAGCCGTCAGCATGGGTCGGGGCCCGTTAGGGCCAGAGCCTACTAGGGTTGCGGATTTGTTCGAAAGAGTTACCGCGGCCCTGGAACGTAAAAGCCACTAAGAGGAGCATGGGTGGGTTTTAGTCAGTAGAAGTCTGACACTCCCTGCCGCTCCACCCAAAGCGGAAGGGGTCATTTGATGATTTCCCACCCAAAAAAAAAAAAAAAAGGCCGGACAGACTGCACAACTTTTGGGTTAAGTGGTTACTTCGCATGTTCGTTTGGCATCTCTGTTCCAAACTGCCTTGGAGTCCGGCTCGCTGCCCGGATTCCTTACCACAGGAGTTACCCACCTGCTCCATAAATCTGGTAGCACCGCGGAACCCAAAAACTATAGACCAATAACGTGTTTACCGACGGTCTATAAGGTTCTTACATCCATTTTGAGAGCTAAAATTAATAATCACATTACCAGCAATAACATCATGTCTGCCTCTCAAAATGGATGGAGGAATGGGTCCCGCGGTACTAAGGAGCTACTCCTCATTGATACGGCCATTAACCAACAGGTTCGGCGTTCCCGAAAGGATCTGTCGACATGTTGGATAGACTATAAGAAGGCCTATGACTCGGTGCCTCATACATGGCTGATGAGGGTGCTGGAATTGTATAAAATTGATGCAACGCTACGCACCTTCCTGACGTCATGTATGGGGCAATGGAGGACAGTCCTTCGCTATCCAGGATGTCGAAATATCCAGAGGAATAGCGAACCGGTTAGGATCGAGCGGGGTATATTTCAGGGCGATAGTTTGAGCCCGCTTTGGTTTTGCCTAGCCTTGAATCCTCTCAGCACATTGCTGGAGAATTCAGGACTAGGCTATCGGTTGAAGAGAGGTTGTCAGGTTATATCTCACCTCCTTTACATGGATGATCTGAAACTCTTTGCCCCCAGTAATCTGCAACTGATGGAGCTACTGAAGGTAACTGAAACTTTCAGTAGTGCCATCAGAATGGAGTTTGGTGTGGACAAATGTGCGGTCATGCATGTAAAGCGTGGAGAGATTATGGAATCCGTGGGATGTCAACTCTCGGATTCCATAAACCTGAGATCCCTCTCTCCAACCGAAACTTACAAGTATTTGGGTATGTCGGAAGCGTTAGGCATCAGTGTTACTGACATGAAGCATTCGTTGAAGGAGCGCTTCTTTGGCCGCTTGAAGAAGGTTTTCAACAGCCTTCTGTCGGGCGGAAACAAGGTGCGCGCTTTCAACGGATGGGTCATGCCGGTATTGATGTACTCTTTCGGCGTACTCAAATGGACTCAAACCGAACTCGACGCCCTGGATAGAAGGGTCCGTACACTGCTAACTGCACATCGAATGCATCACCCACGGTCGTCGGTAATGAGACTGTATATTCCGCGAAAATGTGGAGGTCGAGGCTTTTTAAGTGCTAAGACTATCCACAATCGCGAGATATGCAGTCTCAGGGAATATTTCCTAGCTGTCGACGTGGGTATGCATCGAGATGTAGTGGCAGTGGACAAGGGACTCACCCCGCTCTCCTTGGCAAATGAGAACTGGCGCAAACCTGCAGTGCTTGATACCAACGATCACAGGGCGGTATGGCAGAGTAAGGAACTTCATGGACGCTTTTTCTGGGCCCTACACGGGCTCGACGTGGATCAATTAGCGTCCGTAGCCTGGCTACGGTTTGGTGACCTCTTTGGGTAAACCGAATGTAGGAACCGTCTTGCTAATGGAGAATACTTGCATAGACACAACCTTGTAGCCAGGATTATCCATCAGCAACTTGCTCTGAAATACTCTCTTGTGGAATCGGAGGTTCCGTACTACAGGTATGTGCCCGACCCAGTTCTCGATAATGGCAGTATCACATTGTACTGGGATCGGTCCATCATCACTGACAGGACTATTATTGCAAATAAACCTGATATAGTGGTGGTGGACCGAATCGAGAGGCGTGCAATGATTGTAAATATCACCGTTCCGCATGACGAGAACCTCGTGAAAGCCGAGAAAGATAAACAAATCAATTATCTTGACTTGGCTCGCGAGGTTGTCGACATGTGGGAAGTGAATTCGGCAATCATTGTACCGATAGTCGTATCAGCCAACGGCTTAATAGCCACGAGCCTCGACCAACATCTTAGGAGGCTCTCGTTAGGCAGCTGGATCAAGGGCTTGATTCAGAGAGCAGTACTTCTGGATACGTCTCGCATCGTTAGGAGGTTCCTCTCTCTGGAGCCCTGACCGCCGGTAGCTTGGACCCTGTTCCCGATACCGGTGGGCTACTATTTTTTACACGTTTAAATAATTTTATATCTTTGTATTTTAATTTTTAAAAATGTATTTTATATGTATGTACCATTAATAAAGGAAATAATAATAAATAATAAACGTTTATTACCAAAATATTACAAGTTTTTTAAAAACATTTAAACAACACTAATTCATATATTCTATTATTTCTATATAAAAGATCATGAAATTGTATTATTTTTCTTGATTAATGTTATAAAGTAAATCCCAGAAAAAAAAAATTAACCGTAGCAACACCACAATTTGTTTCCCTTAACTAAAAACTAGATGGCGCTGTTTTCAATGAAAAAATGGAATTTTAATTTTGTTCTAAGTTGCCATAGCATGTCTGTCATGTTCATTGTACATTATTGTGCCGCGCGCTGTGCACAGAATTCCGATATAAAATCGTTAAGTTTTTATTTTTTGTGAATAAAATGGGTAAAATGGGTTATATGTACATAGGTATTTCGAAATTCGATAATTATGGAAGTACCCTCCTTAATTAATTCTGACTGCATCTTACGAGCTTTCACAAGAGGTTAACCGATGACAGTTTTCGTTAACAATTAAAAGCAATTCGACTGCATCTTAAGAACTTTCACGAGAGGTTAGCCGATGCCATTTTCGTAAATTGCAAACGTTTCGACTGTATCCTAAAAGCTTTCACGAGATGTCAGCTATGGATTTAACAGTTTCAAGCCTAACACTATGCGTTTGTTGCTCAGATGACCACGAAAACCGCTCCAGCCGAGCACGTTCAACAAGTCGTTCGTCATACGAGCGAAGCCGACGCAGCCAGAAGCATAGGAGCCGGACGCCTCAACGTCGCGGGTTATTATCTTCCTCACCGAATACTGAATACAGCCGTCATAGTAATTCACCTAGTGATGACACTCAAACAAAAGGTAAGGGGGGGGCAGACTTGGAAGAAACACCTCACCTCCCAATGGTTACCCCTGAGGTAGTACCAGTGAAAAATGCAATACCAGCCCACATCGAGGGGCTCCTGGGTCAAGAAGGCACCCCACCAGCCAATAACTCGATTGAGTTACATGAAAGTCTAACAAAACGTTGGACGGCCATTCTTCAAAACGGTCTTGAAGCTGAAACTAAGGCTAGCATATTACTAAGGCATAATCCCCCAAAGAACTGTAGCATATTAGTTCCACCACTATTAAATGAAGAGGTAGCAGCTGCAATGAACGAGAACGGTGTTAAAAGAGACAAGAGGATTACCGGAAACCAAAATGTGTTATCGGCAGCAATCACTACGATTGGCAAAGTACTAAACAGTATGATTGCCACGCATGAAAATGAACAGTATATTGAGAATTTAAGTGATGCAGCTCGCCTGCTATGTGACTTGTACCATGAAAACTCTACCACACGAAGGTCTCTAATATTACCAGGGCTAAACAAAGACCTAAAAGATTTAATGGAAAGTGCCCCCATAAGTGAATACCTGTTTGGGGACCAATTTCAGGACAAGGTCAATGCTGTTAAAGCAGTCAAGAAGTCAGGGTTAGAGCTAAAGAACACGCCCGCTCAGCCAAAAGTCCCTAAGAGAAATAATTTAAACTACCGGGGCCCACAACGACCACAGGTGCCACGTCCGAGTGGGCAGAAGCAGAGACCGAAGCAAATAGCACACCAGACATTATGCCAACAAGCTTCCGACACGAGGGAGACGCTCTCCACAGAAAGAACAATGGCCACTCTGCTAACAAGCTTGGACTAGTAAAATCTAACAAAACGACACTTGATGAAACATATGTCGTTTCATTCGCCTATATAAATATAACTACGTACGGCATTCAATATATTTTTAAAAGATGGGAGAATCAAGAAACTACGAAATATGTTTTTGAGGTTATGTTTACATATTTTTAATCTGTAGCATTTTTGTTTTCTACTCTTTATGAAGAAAGTGTGCACGCCAGATAAGTCTGCGCGTGGCTTGTATCGGTACTTACTAATGCTGTGCCACTTAGTACATACCTATTTATTTATTTGAACATAATGTGTAGGTACTTCGAACTTTTCTTTGCAAGCAGCAAAGTCGATTGCAGACTCATTTGGCGCTCATTCTACTTAAATATCTGTATTGTTGGGTTGGTTGGGTTTATCTTCATTTTGTAGGTAGACCTTCCTTATTATGCATGGACAACAAAACTATTTTTTTCGTCCATGATATGAGAATTTTTTAAGATTCTTAAAAACATAGGTATCTACATATTCCTCTCGAGATTATTATTTTAAAATACGACAAACAAAAACACATTACTTTAAATATATTTTATTATAATTCTCTTATGAATACCTCGTCAAGGAATGCAGCAGGAGCAGTTACATTTTGTTTATGTCTGGCCCATCCCAGATACCAAACTATGGTCATGACATGAGCACAACATCCCAGTGTGCGTCAACCAACAAGACAATTGCAGCAATATTCTATAATGCCAGCTATCCCAGATGTATTATTATTAATTAAAATGTATATGTTGCAGCCAAATAGCTTAATCAGCCGTTTAATTGGTTGCCTAGACTTAAGTGACATCTTTTGTTCAATATCGTTTAATAACTTGCCCATGACACTTATGTTGCTGATTAAACGACATAGTTCAATGAAAAGGCTAGACTTTTAATGAAACGGTAAAAATTATGATCAATTATTATTTTAATCCGCAAATCATCAGATATCTGATGTAGGTCCCGATTGGTGCAATATGAAAATATACACTTAGCAGCACTATTGGGAGCTCGTCTGTAGTTTTCAAGCATGATTGTTACACCTTGTGCAGGAACATTTTGTGTAATCACTGATGGCACATCAGGAATCCACTCCGATGAAGGTGATGATAGGCTGGGATTGGGCACCACAATATCCACTTCATCAGATCTTTGTTCTGCTATGTCTTCACTATCAGCTATTCATGTTCTACCTAAGACTCTGCATTTGTAGAAGGTAACACTACTGATTCCCTCTCTGTTTGGTTTACCTGCATACGCAGAGCAGTTCTTTTTGCTTCAACCAGCAAGAATGGCAAACTCTATCTCTTGTAGTTGGCTAAAACAAAAAAAAAACAATTGGTAACATTATAAATAAATTCATAATTAACATTTAACCTGTCCACTGGCGAGAAAACGACTCAATTTATTGATTTTTCATTATTATTGGACAATTTAGAATTCTAATATTTTTTAGAGTTGTGAACTTCAACATAAATAACCAAGATAAATAATTAATAATAGTTGGCTACTATAGAAAGTATTAGCAAATAAAAAATGTATGACTTACCTCTTGTGATTCAATAAAATTCAATAGGATGGTAGCAATCATTTGTTGCAGTTCTGAGGGATTGCTGTGTAATATTTGGTCAGCCTTTTTTCGAAGAATTGAATGTCCACACATTAGGCATACTTTGGAGTGACCCACTACTTGAGTATGACTACTTCCAGGAAGCTGGTTGTCATTGCTTGATGTTTCTCCATGGATAATTTGATTAACCCTCTTCATTATAGCATCTAAACAAGCCTGGCAGATGTTATCATGATCTGTAATCTGTAAAATGAAATAATTGCTGAAAAACAACTCATAACGAAGAAACACTCATATGCTTTTTGTTAAGTCATTACACCATAAAAGCAGTTATGTAATTGTCATCTAAAAATAAGTGATAATGTTAATGCAGTTTAAATAGCAAGTTAACGAGTTATAAAAACCATACACTCAAATAAAACTGTAGTAAGTAGGCTAAAATCTGTTGTGCTCTAGTCTTACTAAAAGAAAATTAACAAAAAACTTACGATATGAGGAGAAATCCTTTCAACAATAAAAGATACCACTCTTATGTTTTGCTCTAGGACAATATGTCGCGCAATGCGATTTACACAATCCCCAGTTAACACACAGAATGCGTGAAGATATTTTGCCACTGCCAATTTCAGGATCCAAAACGTGATGCAATTCAAAGTCCATTAAACGAATGCCAAGTCAACAAGAGTAGTAGATCAATCGGAGTCCGTAAGCAATGCAAAATATCAAAACAATGAGGAAAATAACAGAAAATCGCACAGAACGCAGTAGCCGCCGAAACCACCAGAAACCACAACAACACACATCAACACGGTCAGCTGATCAGCTCAGAAAAACCTTCATTTTTTGTTTACTTGTCAAAAATAGGGAGGGACGTAATCGATCGATTAATGATTGTCAATTTTTTTTTATGTAAATCATTTATTTTTATTTAATTCGTGGCTTTACCACACACAAGTAACATCAAATTCTATTATTGGCTAAGCTTAGTATAATAATTAACGTGAGTTTATACGTTTAACTCTGCTTGGAATTTAATTTCGATTAAGAAATAAAATAATCATAGACTTTACTGAAAGTATGGACGTCTCTAGTGACGGCAGTAATTACGGATGCGTTCGGAGTTAAATATTTTATACTGCGTTCTCATAATATATAAAGTAGTGTTTTAAAACAAGAATAACTTTATTTAACCAGCTTTAAAAAAAAAAGGAAGATTTACAATAATAACATTAACAATGCACTACATATTGGTGAAAGTTTCATCTCGGGAATAATTTATGATTTTTTTTCTTAGTCCAAACTGTCCCATGTTCTTTCAACATTCACGCCACCAGGGCCAGAGTCGTCGCGGTCGCTAGATCAGGTACGAACCGGCAGATTGAATATTTTTCAGACCACTGGGATAGTATTACTACTAACCCCACTATACGCAAATGGGTCAGAGGCTATTCCAAATAACGAGTATCACAAAGATTTGCCAGAAGACAAAATTAGAACTAACGGTCCAATCGAAACCAAGAAAAACGAACTTTGGTGTACCCCAGGGTAGCGTCCTCGGATCGTTATTGTTCCTCGTGTATATAAACGATATGCCTAGAGTTATTCAACATCCCATGACCTTGTTCGCAGATGATAGTACAGTTATTTTCACAGTTCAAAATAGGGAATCACATAGCTATGAAATGGATATAAATCTAAATCTAAACAGGTTAATAACATGGTTAAATAATATCAATCTTAATGTAAATTTAGATAAAACCTACGTTATATCATTCAAACAAAGAGTAAAACAGGATAAACTTAATATTAAATACGCTGACAAAACTATAGAAGAAACAAAGCACACAAAGTTCCTGGGACTCTATATAGACGAAAATATGAAATGGAGTAAACATGTTGATCATATACTAAATAAACTAAATCAGTTCCAGTACGCTCTACATAATCTTAGTAAAATAGCAAGCCGCGAAACCGTTCTAACTGCATATCATGCATACGTGTCTTCTACATTACGTTATGGCATAATGTTCTGGGGAAATTCAACAGATAGAGAGCGAGTGTTAAAGGCTCAAAAAAAGTGTTTGAAAGCAGTGTGTCAAATAAAATCTACTGATAGTTGTAGACCCCACTTTTTAAACATAGCGATCCTGACATTGAAATTACACCATAATATATTGTACCTATGTTGTGTGTGTACAAATAAAAGATTTGAATTTGAATTTGAATACCTTTAACCAAGGATCCCGTTCAAGCCATAGTGCCACAGAACAATTGGTTTACAGAAAAGGAAACCAACCTTATTTCTATAGAAATAGACAAATTGTTACATTTAGATGCTATACAAAGATGTTCAAGTGTAAAAGGCCAGTTTTTGTCCAGTATATTCTTACACCCTAAGTCAGATGGTTCCTGGAGATTAATATTGAATCTAAAAAAGTTTAACAAATTTGTCTCTTCTACTCACTTTAAATTAGAGGATTTAAGAACAGCGATAAAACTTATGACCCCTGGATGCTTCATGGCCACAATTGACCTGAAGAATGCATATTATTTGGTATCAATAAAAGAATCTGATAGGAAATATTTGCGTTTCTTATTTCAGGACAAAATGTATGAATTTAAATGCCTTCCCTTTGGTCTTAGTACAGCACCATATGTCTTTACTAAAATCATGAAACCAGTAATGTGTCACCTGAGGTCATTAGGTTTGTTGTCTGTTATCTATCTCGATGACATTCTCTGTCTTGCAGATTCATATGAAAATTTTTTACAAAATGTGTTTACTACTAAGACAGTATTAGAAAGTTTGGGATTTATAATGGGTAGTATTTAAACGAGTGACTGTAAATTAAAGTTTTAAGTGACAAAAATAATGAATTTACGTTATAGTATTACTAAGTGAGCGACTGACTGCGAGTGACGAGAAATCAACAGAACAGCAACTTACAAACATTACTAGATGAGAAGCTTTATAATATTTGAGCGACCTAATATTTGTTTGTGTCAACGTTACGTCCTGCATATTTTTAAATATTTGGCAAATTTCTTTTTTTGTTTTTTCATTTTCTGGGTGGCTTAAAAAAAAATAACGAAGGGGATGGCGGGGTCTGTTCGCTCACTTCGCTCGCTCACTTGACCCCGCCATCTCCTTCTAACCTAACCTGTCCGAGTCGGGGTGCCCCAAATCCCGAGCTGGCATCACTCGCTCTTGCGCTCCAAATAAAACACCAAAATGTTAAAACCTCAATTGGAAAAATCATCTCTATCTCAATATTGAAGTTGCCCTCTCTGTATTTCTAGTCGCTCACTTAGTAATTTAGCCGCACGATTAGAATTTTAATATCTGAAATGGATTAATTACAACCCACTTTTTGTAAGCTCGTTCTTGATTTTATTATTAATCAATATTCGTCGTTAGTTTAGCTAATTTTTCGCTTATTCAAATTCATACCGCTCAAGTTATTAAAACAGTATCTCATCATCAGTCGCTAAGTTATTTTTTTATTCGATCGTTTTCTAATTTCCCATTTATAATTAACATAGACAAAAGTTGCCTCCAGCCTAAACAATACTGTCAGTATCTAGGGTTTATACTAAATTCTGTTCATTTCTCAATAACACTTCCACAGAAAAAGATACTATTTATATGCAAAAACTTAGGAAGAGTCAAGTCTAAACAGAGATGCAAAATAATTCAATTCTCTCAACTCCTAGGTACCCTTGTAGCTGCATGTCCGGCAGTAGAATATGGCTGGTTTTAAACTAAAGTAATGGAAGCCAATAAAAAATGAATAGAATGAAATGAATAGCCTTAAAAAATAATAATGAAAACTATGAGGCATACCTTTCTGTATCAAACGAAATCAGATCAGACGCCTAGACAAAAAACTTTTCTGTAGCGTTAACGTCAGACGCTCACGACAAAATGTATGAGAATGATATTAGGTGATGACGTTACCTTTCCACACCCAGGACTGGTGGTTATCCCATATCCAAATAAATCATTACAAAATTAAACAACTTAAATTCACTTTGGAAATATTCTCAGATGCTTCAGGAACAGGATGGGGTTCAGTATGTAACGGTGTTACAACTCATGGTCACTAGACAGTTGAAGATAAATGTTTTCATATAAATTACCTAGAACTACTAGCAGCATTTAAAGGGTTAAAAACATACGCATCTGAACTAAAGTGTTGTGAAATTCTTCTTAGAATAGACAACGCCACTGCTATAGCCTATGTTAATAGAATGGGGGGCACCCGGTTTCAACATTTAAATAGTCTAGCACGAAAGTTATGGCAGTGGTGTGAGGAAAGACAACTATGGGTGTATGCATCCTACATTAGCTCGAAAGACAACACTGTGGCAGATAGAGAATCAAGGCGTTCTCATTCTGAAATTGAATGGGCTCTATGTGACATGGCATATGAAACAATTATTACTAAATTGAGTGAACCCCAGATTGATCTGTTTGCAAACAGATATAACAACAAGTGTAAGAATTATGTATCTTGGCTACCAGACCCCAATGCACACTCCATAGATGCTTTTACCATTAAATGGAATGGATTTTTTTTCTATGCATTTCCACCATTTAACCTTATATGTAAGCTACTACAAAAAATAATGATTGAAAAGGCAACAGGTATTGTTGTAGTTCCATGGTGGCCTGCACAACCATGGTTGTCCAATGTTCAACTCCATGGTTATATCAGAGAGAATTGTATTTGAACCCCGTAATATCTTACTACTGTCTCCTTCCAGGGAACCACATCCTTTATACAAGAGCCTCAAACTGATTGCCGCCACATTATCAGGTGCGCGTTCCTAGGGAAAGGAATACCTCCTTCTTCACTGGACATAATGTTAGCTTCCCTATCTAATAAAACCAGAAAACGGTATGAATCGGCACTGAATCAGTGGATAGTCTTCTGCAGGAGTCAAGATGTGCATCCCTTGTCGGACTCAGTACCCATGGTAATTTCGTTCTTAATATCTAAGTTTGACCAAGGTCTATCATATAGCTCAGTGAACACCATAAGGTCAGCAATGTCTTTAATCTTAGGCTCTCACTTGGGAACAGATGAGAGAGTGACGAGGTTTTTTAGAGGTATTTACAAACTAAGGCCCAAGAATCCTAAATACGACATAGTATGGGATCCTAATATTGTCTTAAGATACCTATCAAATTTATTTCCTAATCAAGACCTTAGTTTGGAATTACTTACTAAAAAATTAGTAACATTGCTAGCACTTGTAACTGCACATAGGATCCAAAATTTATCGCTTATTAGTATAGATAATATTAATATTAATGAAGATAATACTGATATTAAAATCCCAGAAATAATTAAAACATCTGGACCAAACAAACTTCAACCTAATTTAATATTACCATTTTTCAAAGATAAAATGAACATCTGTCCAGCAAAAACTTTACTTTGTTATTTAGATAGTACCAAAATTATAATACTTTGATTATAACACTTAGAAAACCTTACCATGCTGCCTCTACTGCGTCTATAAGTAGAAGGATAAAGCAATGATATTGGCTTTTATTTGAATGATATTAGCTTAGATACTGCTAAGTTCACAGCTCACAGCACAAGACATGCCTCCACTTCAAAGGCTTCTAAAGGAGGCATAAATATTGAGGCAATAAGGAAAGCTGCAGGCTGGACACAAAGATCTTCTACATTTGCTCGTTTCTATAACAGACCAATTGTCAGTGATCCAAATGCTTTTGCTCAAGCAGTGTGTTCAACAGACATTTCTTTGTAAGATATTTTAAGTTAAGTGCTATGGTTAAGTGCCTACATTAATAACTAGACAATTAGTCACCATTGATGCTGTAATAATTAATAAGTAACCATTGAGACTGATTACTCTATAATGATGAGAAGACTAATTTTACCTTTTATTTTTCAAATAAACATGTTGATTATTAACACAACTTTCTTCTTTAAACATCTACATGTACTAAATGAGGACGAGATTACGAACATAATTAAATAGATCGGATTAACTTACCTAGTGACATCCGAACCTCAATTTTATTATGTGAAGTAATCTCGTCCTCATTGTATCCCAACCCTTCCCAGATTCTCATCTCTACCCCGCTCGGAAGTTGTGTATAAAAATTGTATGGTTTAGTGTGTGTATTTTTTTTTTTTTTCTTTGGCTTCGCACGGTTTGTGCATTTAGCCAATGTCACGTTTTCGATTTGCATTGAAGCAAATAAAGGTAGGGAAACGGAATAGGAATAACTAATTTAATTTGAACGGAATTTGGGGTAGGATAGAATAAATAGGATCAGTATTTTTTTTTTTTGAAATGAGTGAAATTACAATGATAAATTTACAACTTAATATTATGAATGGTGATGAATGAGACTATACATTTATATACAGGAAAACTATTTGTACAAAGTAAAGAGAGTTTTGAGGAAGGAAAAGGAATACCAAGAGATAAGAGGTTACTGAAAAAAGAAGAACGGTCGTATAAGGGACAGGAGAAAAAAATGTGATTTAAGTCGCCTACATCTGTGCCACACAAGCAAATGGGGTCGTCAATTATATGAAATTTGGCAAGATGGGCTGGGGAACAAACATGACCCATTCTCATCCGTATTAAAACGGAGGTCTCCTTTTTGCCAAATTTTGCCCTGCCAAACCATGGTTTATCCGGAATCTCAGGTTGAATAAGAGAAAAATAATGTCCCTTCGTTCTGTTACTGATATCCCAAGCTACCTTCCAGGTGTCCCGAAGAAATCCCTTGGGCAACGTTATTAGGTCTTGAGTAAAATATATATGGGACTAAATCCCCACAATGTACCGCATCACCGGCCAGAGCGTCAGCCACTTCATTGCCATGTATTCCAGCGTGAGCCGGAATCCATGCAAATTGCAGTGAGTTACCCTCAGTGATCATTCTGAACGCAAATTCTCTTATTGAATAAATTATAGCAATCTGAAACTTGCTTTCGTAAGGGGATTTATTGATGGCTAGAAGAGCGCTTCGAGAATCAGAAAAAATTATAGCTTTTTTAAGCTTTAAAACACGAATATATTCTATTGCTTTCAAAATGCCGAAGCATTCCCCTGTAAAAACCGA
Source organism: Melanchra persicariae (assembly GCA_947386135.1). Lineage (NCBI taxonomy): Eukaryota > Metazoa > Arthropoda > Insecta > Lepidoptera > Noctuidae > Melanchra > Melanchra persicariae. The sequence continues at coordinate 35,193,903 of OX376643.1, forward strand.
AGTCTCCGGAGGTAGTTTTATTTTTTGTGCGATGTTGTATTGAGAATGGTAAGTACCTATCCCAACACAACCCGTCTGGGTACGTTTAGCAGCATCGGTAAAAATGTGGTGGTAATCTAAATGTTCAGTCAGAAAATGGTTAAAATTTGAATGGCAATCGGGATCTGATTTACTCACACAGTCAAATGTTATGATGGGACTGAATTGTAAACTCTCATAACTACTGCTGAACATGGGGAGTTTAATGGAACTGTGAATAGGAGAAGAAAGAGAAAGGATTTTTTTATAGCTGACAACTAAACAAGGAGCACGTTTATGGGACCAGTAATCTGATGATTCCATCTGTAACATTAAAGAGTTCAGTTTAGGAATGAGAGGATGAGTTGAGAACTGAAGAATGCGGAACAAGTATTTGTCAGATAGGAATTGTCTTCTAAGATATAAGGGAGCATCCCCGCATTCGACTTGGAGTGCATTAATGGGACTTGACTTCATAGCACCCGAAATGATGCGTAAGGCTTTAGACTGGATGCGATCCAATTTTTTAAAAGCCATGACACTGCCAGGTTCTAGAACGAACAATCCATAATCCAAAGTGCTTCTGATGATTGCGTTATAAATAAGTTTTAAAGAAAAGGGATGAGCGCCCCACCACACACCAGAAAGGCATCGAAGCATGTTTAAGTGATTTTCACATTTGTTAACAATGTAGTCACAATGGGGAACACTGCTTAATTTAGAGTCAAATATTACACCTAGATATCTGAATTTATCTTTTACTGGAACAGGTATTCCTCTATACATCAAATGTACTAAAGGTATATTTTTCTTCCGGGTGAATAAAACAGCCGCACTTTTAGACGTGGATAAATCCAAGCCATTTAAATGTAACCATGACTCAAGAGTAGATAAAGCAGAATTAACATTAAGGCTAGCTTGCTCAACAGAGTGACTTGACGAATACAATAACAAATCGTCGGCGTATTGAAGAACCTTAACATGTTTAGTTAAGGACGAGTCCATATCAAAAGTGTAAATGTTGTATAGAAGGGGACTGAGCACAGATCCCTGTGGGAGACCTCTCCATACAAGACGAGATACTTCATGATCTCCTATTTGCATATTAACAGAGCGTGCAGTCAGGATATTTATAATGAAATTTGACAAATTCGATGGAACCTGTAAGGCTTTTAATTTATTTTGTAAAATTGATAATACAACATTATCATAAGCCGCATTAATATCAAGAAAAGCTGCTACGGTGGAATGGTTATTAGAGAAGGATAATCGAATATCTGATGTTAAAATACTTAAACAGTCAGTGGTACTTTTACCTTTTCTGAAGCCATATTGAGATTCTGCCAAAAGGCCTTTACTTTCAACATACCATTCTAGACGATTTTTATTAAGTGTTCCGCTATTTTCATTAGAATTGAAAACAAAACAATGGGACGATACGAAGAAGCATCAGATGGTGTTTTATTTGGTTTAAGGAATGGCAACACCATTTGACATTTCCATTCATCAGGGATGTGTCCAGTAGTCATAACAGAATTAACAAGATTTAAATAATAAATGAGGACGTCGTCATTTAAATTAGCAAAAAAGGAATACGGAATTCCGTCAATGCCCGGTGCGGAGTCCTCAGTTTTATGAATAACAGCCTTTAATTCAATGAGGGTGAATGGTAGCTCTAACGTTACAAAAGCATCATGATTACTGGATACAAGAGGCAAATTAAGTTCAATAGCCTCAGGCACCCAAGGAGGAGCCAATTTATTTAAAAAGTCACTGGCTAAAGAATCCGGAATAGAAGCAGGGTTATTATAAATGGACCTAAATCTGCGAATATTACGCCAGACGATTGTAGGGTGTGTATTCGGTGAAATTGACGTGCAAAAGTTACGCCAAGATTCAAATTTTTTCTTCTTGAACAGTTTACTAGTTTTGTTTATTAGGTTAGTAACGAGTTCAAAATTATCATCAGACATATCCAAGTTATAATTGTATTCAGCCTCTTTACGTTTGTTAATCAATTCTGTGCACTCCGAGTCCCACCATGGAGGCGAAGGAATTGAATTAATATTTTTATTTTTTAGAGGAAAAACTTCATCTGCCGCCGCAATTAATATGTGTGCTAAAGCTGCTGCACAAATATTCTCATTGCTATCAGATAAGACAGGCAAGGAGCAAAGCTTTATGTCAACAGTTTCCCTAAATTTGGCCCAGTCCTCATTATTTCTAATTGGTAATTTATGTTTTAAATTAGATCTCCTTATTGGTGCATTTGGTTTGGAAAGAGGATATGTAATAACTATGGGAAAATGGTCACTATCATAAGTAGTGGTTAGTGTATGCCAAGTTAATGATGAGGCTAAGCTTGGAGAACAGATGGAAAGGTCAATTGCACTTTGGTTTTGATTGGGAGCACACCGACGTGTGGCTTCTCCTGAGTTCAATATGCATAGGTTGTGAAAGTCAATTATATCTAGTAATTCATCCCCATAACTATTAGATGTAGAACAACCCCATGATTGGTGATGGCAGTTAAAGTCCCCCAATACCAAGAATGGCTTTGGTATCAAAGAAAAAAGATTATTCACCTCTTGAAGAACAGAAGAAGAAGGGTGAGGAATGTAAATGGAAACAAGACAAGTATGATACACTTTAATTGCAACAATCGAAATTTCCTCACTGTGAGGAGGTAATGCAATAGAAGAAAAAGGGATAGAATTCTTGATAAGTGTAGCTACTCCACCATACCCATCAGATCTATCCTCTCTAATGGTTGAATAACCATTAATTTTAAAAATGTGATATGATTTGAGCCAAGTCTCTGCTAAAGCAAATACAAATGGTTCATATTTGTTTAATAGATGTATGACATCACTCTTTTTGTTTATTAGACTGCGACAGTTCCACTGGATGATTTTGGATGGGTCCATTATTAATTGATTGAGGTAAATTGAAAGATTGGGCAACGTTGGACGGTGTCATGCTGAACTGGGAGAGAAGATTATGTAAAGCAGAAAGAAGATCGTTTATGGAAAAATTTGTGTCTTTTATTTCATTATTAAGATTATTAGTGATAGCACAGCCATTTGAAGATTGAGGTATGACAAAATCTCTAACAATAGCATTGTGGGCTTCTTTATTATATCCATGCACTTGTTTTGGAGGTGAACGTGGTTTCAGGAAGACAGTTTTCTTATAACTATTTGAAGGATTAGGTGATGAAATTAGTGGGGTATCTGCAAATTTTTGAGAAGGAGAGGATAAAAGAGTGTCAGCATATGTTTTAGTCACTGGGGGATGTACTTTAGCCGCTTCAGCATAGGAAACTGAACTTTGTGCCATATGTTTTTTAATAGATTTTTGCCTAGAGAATTCAGGGCAAGATTTATTTATTGCAAAGTGATATCCAGAACAAAGACAGCAAGATGCTGTATCTTGATCTTTTTCACAACTGTCCCCAGAATGGCCTTGGCCGCATTTATAACAGCGAGGTTTGGACCTGCACTGAATTTTGGTGTGACCAAACCGGCAGCAATTGAAATGGTAGGGAATATATATAGATCCACAGGTAATGTATTATAACACATAAATATTCTTTTAGGTAAAACCTGTCCATCAAAAGTAACAACTATGGATTGGGATGGTTTCCAGATGGTTGTTCCATCAACAGTGGTTTTAAAATTTAAACGTCTGATTTTTAATATTGGACCGCAGCCAATTGGAACCGTTATATTATCTATAACTCCCTCAGGAGACCATTCCGCAGGAACACCACGAACTAAACCCATTCTTGTGACATTGAAAGTAGGAATAAAAGCTTTGTAATTAGATTTTGTAAGGCTCTCATGTGAAATAAAAGAATTTGCGTCAACGTGATTAGAGAAGGAAAGTGCTATTTTATTTCGTCCAATTTTTTTGACGCTTCCGTTTATAATATTTTTGAAATTATTAAACTTTAAGAATTTACCAAACGTGATAGGGTGCAATGTCGTGCCTTCGTCTGGAGCAGTAAATGATTTTTGAACATGTATCAAAAAAGGCGCGCTATCAGTATTTTCGTATTTATTTCTGCCAATCTGGGTGGGAGGAACCAAAGAAGGAGCAGGAATAACAGGGGTAATAAGTGTTGGCATTATTTCAGGTAATTGAGGCACCGATTCAGCAACTTTTGAATCTATACAGTTACAACCGGAAGTTTCGGAACCATGATTTTTACGGGTGCGGCGACGTTTATTGCAGTGTTTGCAGACATGTAGACGACTCCTTTTTAAATTTCGAGCCGAAGATGAGCCATCGGTATCCATGCCCGATTCATTAGAATGAATTGTTACAAAAACGCCTGCCGGAGGAACGAAGTCCCCCGGGTCGGGCGGGTCGTTCATACTTAAAAACTAATACTTAGAATTTTTAACTTACCACTACCGGAGAATATACACAAAACTAAAGTAAAAATATAAATAAAAGAATATACAACGCTAAAACTACTGCTACTGATCCTATAATATACAATTGATTTTTTTTTTAACTCCAATTAGAAAAATCCGCGTCCACCAAGTTGGAAGTTTCCCGCGCTTCCCATCGTGTGTGTATTTGTAATACTTTGAACTAATGAACATGACATATATCCACAGAGCACACGAACGACGAACCACAGACTATCAAATATTTTTTGATGAATGTGTTCATCTTTAAAAATTGTGATACAGCGAGTAGTGCAAACTACATATGTACTAAATGAGGACGAGATTACTTCACATAATTGAGGATCGGATGTCACTAGGTAAGTTAATCCGATCTATTTAATTCTATTTCACTTTGAATACTATTAAATTTAGAAAATGTCTCGCTGGCGAACTCGCAACTTTAGTTCGGCTACTTGTAAGGCAGTCAAGGTGGCTCCCGCAAACGAGTCAACAAAATTTTTAAATTGTGTTAACCGGCCTCTTATACTACCCCTTCGTTTCTTAAACTCAGAAAGAACTTCCTCTTCAGTCTTTTTATTGACAGACATTTTGGCGGGCTACGGGTACGCGTTAGGTATGTAGGTACTCACGTGCAAGCATCAACGGAGCCGTGTGGCTGCAACCTTTGCGTCGCGTACCACCAAACTGTAATCGCATAAACACAGCGTTAAAACAAATCCAAACGTACAGGGAAAGGACGGAAACAAAGACCTGACCGTTGAATATCTGAATATCTTCGTTTTTCCTTTCTGGTATTCGTATTTCATATGAAATGGCTGCTGGTCTAACTATGGCGTCGCCATCGTGTGTCGGCGTCGGCGTCATTACTCGTTTCTCTGTAGTCTCAGATCCAACATCCAGCTCGAAGGTCCAAATTATGTGCAGGATCAGGGTTGTTCGTCCAAAATGAAGCGACGGTTAAACTTTCCTTTATGGGCCGCTGATTTTGGGGGATTGGAGGGGGGGAGGGGGGCTACCCCCCTCTACCACCCCCACCACCCGGAGCCCCATGGTTATGGAGATATCCATGGTTAAAGTTTATAGGTTAGAATAAAAATTTTGCTTAAAATTTCGTATCCAGTAGCAGAAAGAGGCAGGTGGGAGGGGGTGAGGGTGCCCCCCCTCCTCCCTGGCACCACTATCATGAAAAGGTAACTAACCGTTTCCAAAAAAAACATTTTTTGAAGCCTAATCCTCTTGCATCCTTAGTCCTCTTAATAGCAAGTCGGAGCCAAGGGTTTGAAATAAAACCCCGAGTCGGGGTGCCCCATGTCCTGACTGACAGTCACGACTGACAGATCGAAACACAGCTATACCAAAATGGCGTCGCTTCACGTTCCGTTCCAGTGTAAAAAAAAAATTGTTATTTCTTGTTTGAAAAAGTCAATGTAATTGCATGATACAGCCCGGTTATTCAGCACATTAATTACCCACCAAATTTAATATGTGAATACGTGAAAATAAAATTATATAAAATGTAAATTATGTAAATCCATGACATTAAATTGAATAAAATACACCTCTACCATAAACGGAACGTGAAATGTCAACTTTGACGTCTACTATGACAATTTATCTAACCTAAAAATGTACAAATGGCGTATTATTTTCCAATTTGTATGGAAACTTCAAAGATGTTTGACTCGATAACCGTGAGTCTCCGGGTGTTGAAAATTTGTAGAAAGCTTTCTATTTATGAGTACTATCCACAAAAAAAAAATGAACTTTCAAAGCGACGGCCCATAAAGGAAAGTTTAGCCTTTATCGGAAGGAAGGAACAGAACAAAAATATTTTTGACAGAGGCGCGAGTGAACGAAAAGAACGAATGAATGATTGAATGGAAGCGACCGAAGGAATGACCGGATTCGAAATCGATGATAGTCTGGAATTCTTCAACACTAGATGGCGCATCCGTCCTCATGCAGTTGCTGCCCATTGTCGTGTAGATGGCGTGAACAGCTCGGAATCTTCACTAATATTATTATGTTAATGTTATCTAAGAACAAATTTTTGACCAAGACATTTTTAAGACTACATTTTTAATTAAAAACCAAATTCAATGAAACTTATTTTACATAGTAATCAATTTTTATTTCACTACACAATATACATTTACTATTTATATAGATAGGTAATTAATTATTTATGTGATCAAGACTTGTACTCTCTTTTCCTGTAATAATTGTAAGACTTGTTCTATTGTCTCTTATGATTTTTATTGTATATTAAATAACATAATGTGCTGTGAAGCTTACTGTATTTAGTATTAATATGATAAAAGTTTATGATACAATTAATAAAGATTGCAAGTTTAAAAGGTAATGTAAATGATTACCTTTTAATTGCAATCAATACATGGTAAAAAGACTATAATTTACATTAGTAAATTATAGTCTTTTTACCATGTATTTTTATTTATATTGATTTAAACATAAAGACATTTCAGTTGATGTATACATTTATAATACAGCAAAAAAAATTAGTATAGACTACAAAGTTATAAATAATACAGTGTAACTTCCAACTCTAAGCTAGTACCCATCTACTTAAAACCCTAAAGTAATTAACTTAGATTAAAATAAATTTAATTACTGCCTATTTTGTCTCAGGGCATCAGCAATGTTATTGAGGGCATTTGCCACAGTTTGAGAACCTTCTCTTATGGATGTTGACAGACCCTCTATCTGTTCTACAGCCCGAGATAAGGCCCTCGCTGTGATAGTTTCTGCTTCAACCCTCTGCCTCTCTATCTCAGCGAATCTCTCCCGGTTTTGATCCAATATAGTCCTTGATCGAACACGCTGTGCCGGGGGTAGACTAGTCCTTCTAGGACTACGTTCTCTTGGTGTTGAAACTGTCAAATAAAATAAATAACATTACTACTTATATTACTACAGGCTATGCTTTGGAATGTACAATTAGCTTCATCTTTTTGACTGACCGATGTGACAATTCAAAAGTGTCTGTAAATGGTATATTTGAAATGAAATAAATGCTTTGACTTTATCAACATGAAAGATGACATACTGCACGTCGATTCTGTAAAATTCACACAACAACTCGCATTTCAAGTCGTTATTCACTCTCACTTCGCATAAGGTTCAAAATGACCTTGATTTTGCATTCTGTAAGCATCACCTAGGCACTTGCGAAGTGAAGTGAGCTCCAAAGCGACCAACACTGTACTAGTGACTACCACACTCAACAAAATCTAAGTCGGGATTTATCGGTTTTTCATTTTACCAGTTTTTGACACAGATTTTTAGCTATTACGATGTTTAAATTAAAATTTCTTATTTTAAGGAATTTAAGGCAGCTAATAAGTAAAAAAAAAACAGAAAACTCTAAATTCGTGCCGTGAATATAATCTATGCTTACCTTACGAAAAGAAATGACTGACAGATAATATCATAAGTAATCTGTGGACAATATTTTCATTTATTGCCGTTGACGTTTAAAAGTTCGTTGCATTCACAGAGTACTTTTGGTTGCATTGTTTTGTTTACGTTCTGTTTGTTTTTTGATCGATCAGTGCCGGTAATAATAGTGAAATAATCATGAAGTAAGTTTATATTTCTGGTTGTAAATTTAACCTTTCTTTTAACATTTGTCTTTCTTGTATATTTTGAGGAAACCTTATATATTTTTTTACTATTGCTGGATTATTAAGAGCTTCCACTACTTCATTTATGCAACGAGATACTGATGGTTGCGATAAATATGTTCTTATATTTTCTTTAATTATTTTCTGATAACTGCCATTAGCCAGGAATGACAAGGTGCATAAAACTGTGAAACAATAAAACAATTAAATACCTACTTAATCTAGATCTAGTCGAAATAAAATAGGGACCAATTTGGTTATTTTCATGCTTAATAGAATACGAATATTATAACTATACAGGGTCCTTAGACTAACATGAAAACAAAGCTAGCAGGGGAACCACATATAGGGAATACTTCGTATTATTAAGTGTTTTTCTTATTATGGTGTGCTTGGTTACAAATCTTTCAGCTATAAACTGAGTTAATACTTACAAAATTAACTTTATACTTAATAAAATGAAGCTCTTACTTTTATACGAGCTGAAAGTCCTTTGCCACGACGTTTTGTGGGCTTTATCAGAGGCAGTAACTCATATTCCAGTTGGTCAATTAGCTCCTTTGACAATCTATAGACGCTCACATAGTCGTCATCTCGGGTTAATAAAGATAAACTTCGAATTTTGGTAGATTGTCGACGCTTTTCTAGTTTATCCAAAGCATGAGCTTCTTCTAATAAAGATTTAAACAAAAACATTCTTGCCATCGTTATCGCTTAAGTAGGTAGGCACTTATTCACTTTATAACTTTAAAAACTTTATTTAAACACTATTTAACCATGATTTATTCTATGTTCACTCGTAAAATAGATGCTTTTAATTTGACACTTTGAATCGCGTTCGAGTGCAAAGTGAACGTCGAAGTGACAGGGGAATTACCTTATAGAATGCCACTTTTTACGTCATCTCATACTTTATCTGTCAAAATCTCGAGGTAAATTTAGTTCAACTCGCAAACACGCTCGCAATAGTAGCGCTGGTGTAGATTCGAATTATCAACCGAGTTTTAGAATGCCAATCAAGAAACTCACAGCGGATTCAGATTCGAAGTTTAGAATGAAGTCTTACAGAATCACACTGCATAGCTCAAAATAAATTACCTCTTGCCGTCTCCACATTTTGAACGGGAGAAGCATGAGACTCCAATTGACTTGCATCCATATTTAATTCCGGGGTTGGAATGACTATCTCTAATTGAATGTCATCCTGGCTTTGGCTCTGCAATCATTAAACATATTATAGTATAAGTATTTCATTGTGAAGGTGTTAATTTTTATTAAGTTTACCAATACGTATTAAAAATTTTAACTAAATTGACTTACTGTGGATGGAAATGGATTGCCCCCCAAATTGAAGGCCCCCCATCACTGCTACTAGGCGCTGGTCGATGGGTGTTAATGCAGGTAAATTATCTGCAGACCCACCACCTGTACGCCTCATCGACAGGGCATGCTGGGCGCAAGTCTTCTTAAGTGCACAGTTTTTGTCAGCCCAATACTAAAAAGAAAATAAATGTAACGATTAATAGTACCTAACTATTGTCATTATATTATTAAGTCAAAATTTTTTTTTATTAATGTGTAGACAGTACCTTAGCCCAGCCTTTACCATCTTTCTGCGCACCGCCTAGTGCATTTAAGGATAATGCAATCTCGTCCCATTTTCTTTTAGTTTCCTGCTTAGCATGAGCAGTGCGCAAAAGCCCTTTGGCAATTCCGGGGTTCTGTACCAGGAAATCTGCAATAGTCTCCAACTGTTGATGTGTTGGCCTACTCATTCTGTGAGAACAATGAATATTTGTATTAGCTAAGCAAAGTGTTTAATATTAAAATTTAAAGGAATTACAATAAGTATATTTAATAAAACTGTGGCCTTCTTACCTTGATACTTTCGTCTTCCTCGGTTGAATACAGTACAACTAACTTGAACTTGTGCATAGAAACGTACTTTAATACTTTCCAAACTAAACACTTGAAAACTTTTAGATAACATCGCTTTGAAACTTTTGTTTATCTCAACACTAATAATTCACAGTTTAAAATCAACTAGGACCATATTTTTTTGACCCGATTTTTAAGCCAGGATTTACATTACGAAACTAGTGGCATGAAAGTAGTTCCGTGACATTAATTTCATCAACAATTTCACGTGTAAAGCCGGATTTACATTACGAAACTAGTGGCATGAAAGTACCTAGTTCCGTGACATTAATTTCACCAACAATTTCACGTGTAAACGTCAAGTTTTACAATGCATGCATCAATTTCATGACACTGAAACAGTTTTGTGTTGCGCGCGATTTTTGGATAAAACTAGTGTCATGCAACTAATGTCATCGTATAAACGCGACGCGAAACTAGTGTCGCGAAAGCGCCTGCGCTGATACGACGTGTGTTTATTAGTCGTGCTAGGTTTCTTGCTAGCCAGCCTCGAATCCACCAACATCTTTCCTTTCGAGACAACTTTTCTTAATTTTTTACTATAACATTTGTATGACAACATTTTGTAATGCAAAATAAAGATTTGATGTTGGCGGAGCCATGAACACAGACATACTGTGGATTTCACGACACTATTATTTTTAATGAAACTAGTTTCGCAGGTACTGAAAGTAGTGATATGAAATTAATTTCATCATGCATGAAACTAGTTTCGTAATGTAAATCCGGCTTTAACGTCAAGTTTTACAATGCATGCATCGATTTCACGACACTGAAACAGTTTCGTGATACGCGCGATTTTTGGATAAAACTAGTGTCATGCAACTAATGTCATCGTATAAACGCGACGTGAAACTAGTGTCACGAAAGCGCCTGCGTTGATAGGAAGTGTGTTTTTTAGTCGTGCTTGCTTTCTTGCTAGCCAGCCTCGAATCCACCAACATCTTTTCTTTCGAGACAACCTTTTCTTAATTTTATACAATAACATTTGTATGCCAACATTTTGTAACGCCAAATAAAGCTTTGATGTTGGCGGAGCCATGGACACAGACATACTGTGGGTTCCACGACACTATTATTTTAATGAAACTAGTTTCACAGGTACTGAAAGTAGTGTTATGAAATTAATTTCATCATGCATGAAACTTGTTTCGTAATGTAAATTCGGCTTAAGTGGATGACTTTTGCCGGGAAGTTTTTTTTTAATGTCACGTAGGCAATGACATACACAATGAGCCAATGCTGCTTAAGTATTTAGTGTAATACACATCTAAACACATCTAAATGCAAGCAAAGAACACTTAGATAATAATTTATGTTAAAATAAATGTCAGAACAAATGTATATAGAGATTTAACGAGTTATATAATACTTGTAATTTTGGTAACTAACGTTTTGTTTGGTATGGCCACCCCATGTCAATCAGAGTACTCGAACATGCAATCGATTCCAATCTCAATGTCGACTTGTTTCAATAGTGCCAATATTCTAAAGATTGGAATTGAAACTGGATCGAATTGGAATGCGATCGAGATTGAGATTGATTTCAAGAGTAATAGCCGTAACAGACGTTCGAATTTGGTACGGCGGACTAACTCCGCCCACAAGATTTGGTACGCTCCCGGACCATATCCGCCCGTGTGTTGAGTGGTCCGCGAACATTATTATTATTAATTGAGTCCGCCGCGGTCCGCTTGTTTGCACAGCGGATTTGGTCCGCTCCGTACCAAATCTGGACGTGTGTACGCTTGGGCCGTACCAAAGTACCACAGACTACCATAAAAATTTAAAAAATGTATTTCTCTTAATAAAATTTAGCCAATCCTCTGCTTTTTTTGCTGGCTATAATAGCCGTAACAGACGCTCGGATTTGGTACGGCAGACTAACTCCGCCCACAAAATTCGATCTCGCAACACACGACGGGATCTGGTCCGGCGGACCACACGGCGGACTAACTCCGCCCACCACGCCACAGAGTATATATACTATACTGAATAGTGCGCCTTCAAGTACACAAAAATTATGGCGGTAGAAGCAACAATAGCAGCAACATTACAACCACCATGTACCAACCACACCGTAAAAAGCGGAAAAAAAGCAGAGGATTGGCTAAATTTTATTAAGAGAAATACATTTTTTAAGTTTTTATGGTAGTCTGTGGTACTTTGGTACGGCCCAAGCGTACACACGTCCAGATTTGGTACGGAGCGGACCAAATCCGCTGTGCAAACAAGCGGACCGCGGCGGACTCAATTAATAATAATAATGTTCGCGGACCACTCAACACACGGGCGGATATGGTCCGGGAGCGTACCAAATCTTGTGGGCGGAGTTAGTCCGCCGTACCAAATTCGAACGTCTGTTACGGCTATTAGCCTGCTGGTCGCGGCGGACTAACTCCGCCCACCACGCCACAGAGTATATATACTATGTTAGAATAACCTCTTTTGTAAGAGTTTGACTCTTTGCTGACAAAAGAAACATACTGACTTTTTTATATGGTTTGAATATCTGACACCTAACTGTCTCTGTAATAAATTTTTATTTTAGTCTGTGTTGCATTGCAAACAATATCAGTGGTTTTATTATATATTTCTTCGTGGTTTTATGCTATTCATTTGTGAACCTAAGTGTAGGTTCATCACAGGTTATGGGCGTATAGCACATATACCAATATATATTGCAGATATCCTAGATGCGAATACTTATACGTATTACAAGTTAACCAGATGTAATTATTATTGTGTGTGAAATATTTATATATTATACAAATATGGCGCATGGAATGTCGACGGAAAATGTATCATCGGAGAATCTATTTTCATCGAATAATAACATAGTTATTAGTACGGGATCGAATATGGTCATCGAAAAATTGGAAGGAGTAAGCAATTATGGTACGTGGAAATTTCAAATGAAATTATTGCTCATTGACCATGGATTATGGAATTTTGCAAATGGAACACTGCCAGCTTCTTCTGACATTTGTAAGGACCAGAAAACGTATGTAAAAATTTGCTTAAATGTGAAGCCGTTATGTTACCCGCATATAAAGGATGCTAATACAGCAGCGGACGCGTGGCAGAAATTAAGAAAAGCTTATGAAAATAGTGGAATAACAAATACGAAAATATCATCAGAATTTGTGAAATGCCAGCTTATTCAAAGCGAATTCAAGCGAGAGTCATCGAATTTGAATGTGGAACAAAATGACAAAATACTTTTGGCAAAAAACAAATTTACGCCAATCTGTCATAATTGTCATCAGAAAGGACATATTAAGCCCAGATGTCCTAAATTGAAAAAGAATTCGAAGAAGATCGATTTACCTTTAAAGAAGGGAAGTACAAATATTTGTAATCTTTTTTCTACAGAGACTGCCTTAATAAGTAGTGTTTGTGATAAAAACAGCTGGATATTAGATTCAGGTTGCACTAGTCATATGACTAATCGGAAGGACTGGATTAATAATTATACTCCTAGTTCACAATCCGAAATTACTACTGCCAACAATAATAAAATATATAGTGTAGGCGTAGGTGATGTCAATTTGCCATTAGATAATAATGTTGTAAAATCTATTAAAGACACTTTATATGTCCCAAATGTAGCAGTTAATCTTTTGTCTGTTAGCAAGGTCGCAGCAAAAGGCTATACATTAGTATTTGATACATGTCATATTTACAGGAAGGATAATGTGTCCGTGACTGGTTCCTGTGATCTGACTGCATCCAATGTGGATGGGATTTATAAAATTGATCAAAAGCAGGGATGTTATTCAGCATTCTTGGATAGCCAAGAGCTTTATCAGCACTGCAGGTAAAGCTTTTATGTCCAAATTTGTTCCTTTGGAAATATGGCATCGTCGCCTTGGACATCTAAGTTATAAAGGTATGTTAACCCTTCGTGATTCCTTGGCACACGGTATTGCTTTTCCAAATGGGGATTTAACTCCATGTCATTCTTGCATTGAAGGAAAACAAAAAAGTAAATCGTTTCCTCGTGGTCAGGCACATAGAAGCGTGACTAAATTAGATTTGATCCATACGGATTTATGTGGACCAATGTCAGTCAATAGTTGGGGTGGTAGTCGTTATTTTATTACTTTTACTGATGATTTTACGCGAAAAACTTTTATTTATTTTTTAGATCGCAAAGATCAAACATCAGTTTTTAATACGTTTATTGAATTTAAAACATTCGTTGAGAATCAAACCGATCTAAAGATAAAGCGTGTCAGAAGTGATAATGGTACGGAATATTGTAAAAAAAGTTTCGGAAATTATTTTAAGCAATGCGGTATTATTCACGAAACAACTGTTCCATACTCACCACAACAGAATGGCGTTGCAGAACGTTTAAATAGGACTTTAATTGAAAAAGCGAGAGCCATGTTACAGGATGCAAAGTTGGAGAAGAAATATTGGGCTGAAGCGGTAAATACTGCTTGTTATTTAAAAAATCGTAGTCCAACTGCTGCGATGAGTAGTGTTACTCCTGAAGAGCTCTGGACTGGATCCAAAGTGAACCTTAGTCATCTTCGAGTCTTCGGTAGTACAGCTTATTCTCTTACTCCACAATCTCAGCGTTCAAAGCTTGATCCCAAATCAAAACCCTACATTATGTTAGGATATTGTAATCATTCCAAAGGATACAGACTTGGTGATCCAGCTGATGGCCAAACATTTATTAAAGCTCGTTCTGTTGAATTTATTGAATATCTTCGAGGCATTCAATTTAAAAATGCAAAGTCTAATGATTGTACACAAGATTTAATAAATACTGTTGAAGTTTCTCTTAACAATTTGAGCTCTTCTGAACGAAATGTCGATGATCTTGACAATGACGAATATGCTACACCACCAGATGCTTTATCTACCAATTCTGAAGTTCTTGATATTGTTAACGAACCTAATGTATATGATGAACAGGAAGAAGCGGAATCTCAGTTGAATGATATTCAACAAGGTGCTGAACAGAATGTTTCAATTATTGACCATTCTAGGCCTATACGAGACCGGCGACCTCCAATTTGGTTTAAGGATTATGAAATCAACTATTTAACCCAACAAGCGTTAACAACACAATGTGAACCAAGAACATTTAATGAAGCCATTAAAAATGATAAAGCAAAATATTGGTTAGAAGCTATGAAAGAAGAATACAATTCACTTCTAGAGCATAATGTATGGAAGCTTGTAGATCGACCTAAAAATGAAAACATAGTTAAATGCAAATCGGTTTTCAAGGAGAAAATCGATCCAAGCGGTAATTTTGAAAAGTTTAAAGCTCGTCTAGTAGCAAAAGGTTTCACTCAACAATATGGCGTTGATTACGAAGAAACTTTTGCACCTGTTGTCAGACATTGCACTTTAAGAATATTATTTTCAATTGGTATTGAAAACAATATGGATATAGAACATGTTGATGTAAATACAGCATTTCTTAATGGAGATCTCAATTAATGTATTTACATGGAACAACCTACTGGATTTGAAATTGAGGGGCAGAACAAAGTCTGTTTACTCAAGAAGAGTTTATATGGACTCAAACAAGCCAGTAGAGCATGGAATGAAAAAGTACATAAAGTTTTAATCAGTAATGGTTATACTCAGTTAAAGACTGAAAAATGTGTCTTTTACAAGGACAAGATTATAATAGCGCTTTATGTAGACGATTTTTTCGTATTTAGTTCAGATGAACACCAAAAAATGGCGCTATATAAAATGCTCAGTTCTAACTTTAAAATCAAAGTGCTTGGGCCTGTGACACAAGCATTAGGGATGAAAGTCGAAAGGGACAGGGAGCATGGAACTTTAAAGTTAACGCAGTCAGAGTATGTTAAAACTTTATTAATTAAATTTGGCATGCAAGATTGTCATAAGGTGGCGACTCCTATGGAGGTCAACTTCAATCTGCCAAAAGCTGATAAAATCGACCAGCGATTTCCATATCAGGAACTCATTAGAAGTTTAATGTATCTCGCTGTATGCACACGTCCTGATATAGCATTTGCGTGCAGTAAACTTAGCCTGTTTAATACTTGTTATGATGAATCGCATTGGCTTGCAGCTAAACGTGTACTTCGGTATCTATCAGGTACAATTAGCTATGGACTCAATTTTAAGAGGGGTAGTGATATTATTGAAATTTCATCCGACGCAGATTGGGCGGGGGATACGACTGATAGAAAATCTTATTCAGGTTTTATAAGCAAGTTTGGACATTGCTTAATTAATTGGCATAGTCACAAACAACAAAATGTTGCTTGTTCGAGCACAGAGGCTGAATACTACGCTCTTGGTAGTGCTGTAAAGGAGGCAAAATTAATTAAAAACTTTCTTTGAGAGCTTCATAAGAATCGGTCACGACATAAGGCGCCTATTACTATTTTTAATGATAATCGTAGCACTCTCAAGATGGTTGAAAACGAATGTTTCCGTAGAACAAAACACATTGATGTACATCATCATTTCATACAGGAATGTGTTAATCGTAAAGAAATCTGTTTGGCTTATAAGCCCTCATCAGAACTTGAAGCAAATCTTTTTACTAAAGCCTTACCTAGAGTTAAACACAACTTTTTTGTGAACTGTTTAGGTTTTTTTAACTTAACTTGTTGTTAGTTACTTATACTGTTTATTGTGAACAAAATTTATTTCTTGGTTGATTTTGTACTCTCACAGTGTTTGCTCGAGTAAGGGGCAGTGTTAGAATAACCTCTTTTGTAAGAGTTTGACTCTTTGCTGACAAAAGAAACATACTGACTTTTTTATATGGTTTGAATATCTGACACCTAACTGTCTCTGTAATAAATTTTTATTTTAGTCTGTGTTGCATTGCAAACAATATCAGTGGTTTTATTATATATTTCTTCGTGGTTTTATGCTATTCATTTGTGAACCTAAGTATAGGTTCATCACATACTATATTGAATTGTGCGCCTTCAAGTACGCAAAAATTATGGCGGTAGAAGCAACAATAGCAGCAACATTGCAACCACCATGTACCAACCACACCGTAAAAAGCGGAAAAAAAGCAGAGGATTGGCTAAATCTCATTAAGAGAAATACATTTTTTATGGTAGTCTGTGGTAGTTTGGTACGGCCCAAGCGTACACACGTCCAGATTTGGTACGGAGCGGACCAAATCCGCTGTGCAAACAAGCGTACCGCGGCGGACTCAGTTAATAATAATAATGTTCGCGGACCACTCTACACACGGGCGGATATGGTCCGGGAGCGTAACAAATCTTGTGGGCGGAGTTAGTCCGCCGTACCAAATTCGAACGTCTGTTACGGCTATAAAGTTTGATATAGTCTGTGGTAAACTTCGCGCCTTTTCATATGTTGTCTATGGTCGCTTTCTACTCCGTGAACATTAGGTACCTACTGATGTATTTTGTTGTAATCTACAAACCAAAGAGTATAATAATAATATCGGTAAAGAGAGCCCTCTTCAGGCTTTCTAAGGCAATCATGTTTGAACACGAGCTCGCATCTGGATATTGGATCCGAAACTAATCACAGTATATATACCTACCTATACCTAGATAGTACTATAGCGACTTCTTCATGTTGTAGCAAAACCAACCCAACACAATTTATTGTAAAATCTTTTGTAAATAGATTTTACAATAAATAAACACAGTAAGTTGGAGGAACAGAGGGCTCGACTCGACAACTTACTGGAGGGAGGGAGGTTTTCACTGCAAAAATACACAAAATGGAACAGAGAACTACACAAGAAGTACCTAGCCGCCATCGCGCCATTTTGAGAAGTAGGAAGTGGTGTGACAAGGACAACTTAAAATGTTACAAATTAGAATATTTATGTAACAAATTAGAATATTTATATGTATGATATTTTTATTTATTTGGTCACATAAGTTATTTGTTTTTTTTTAAATGAACGCTTTTTTAAAAACACTAAATATCTAAAATATTTTAGGAACAAATATAAATAAGAATGCAGCGCCATCTGTAAAAAAAATGAGTACTAATGATAGTTTTCGTTACACACCCAAGTAACAGATGGAGCTACCATCTTTTAGAAATGTCATTTATTAGGCTCTGTCCCCCCCAAGGAACTTCTACTACAACCTGGAATGAGCATTGTCAATTTGACACCAATATAAAAATAAACCTTATTTTTATGAAGTTAAGTTCTATTATGTTGCCAGGAGGATTACTCCCGAATTTAGTAGGAATGGTAGGAAAAAATAATATTGTCGTGTCTTTTTAAAAAAACATTAACTTTCGTTCTGATATATTTGTAATATTTTTAAATTATCTGTTAGACTGAGAACATTTTTTTTGCAATAATATAGATACTGTATTGAAATGTAATTAAAAAAGAAAAGATTATTAGTAGAATATATAATTATATAAGTTAGACTGGTAACCCACCAGCCATATTTATTTGTTGTAAAACAATCAATTTCTTTATTCGGATGTAATAAAGATGGTTAAAAAGTGTGCGATTCAAAAGCTGTTCGGTTGCAAAAGCGAATCCTATGCAGGATGCGGTGTTTCTTTCTGCAAGTAAGTATATTGCAATTCTTGAAGTAGGGTGCCCATAATGAACGAAATTATAAGATTATTCACACAATGCAGCATATAAATAGAAGGTAGTCTTCAACGTAAGCATAATAAAACTTTATATGGAATGGTGTACCGAATACTTAAAAGACGTGATCATGAAATTTCACATTTCCCGAGGAACATTGTAGGGAAATGGCAAAAAAGTTTCAACTTCCCATATTTGAAATAAATTTTAAAAATATAATTTCAGACTGCCTAGAGAAGAATCAGGGAGAAAAAATGGCTTGATGTCATTCCGTCATTCAAATATGAAAAATTATTCCGTTATTTGCAGTCTTCATTTCAGGCCCCAGGATATAATAAAACATAGTTTAATGCGTTTTACTTTAATCCATCCTTAAAGCATAATTATTATTAACTTAAGAAATCAAATTATTGGTTAATATATTATATCCTATTATATTAGTCTCAACCTACATAATATTGGTTGGTCACCCTAATGAAAGGGACAGAGGGCTCTCGCGAAGCTATCTCTCTCGGACCGCGTATCGACAGCCTGTGCACATTCCAGGTTGTAGTAGAAGTTCCTTGCCTCCTTGGTCCCCCCCCTGCTACAAAGTCTTACAGTAATCTCGTGTGAATCCGACTTTCATTGATTACCTAATTGCAACAGGTTATTGGCCCAGTAGCCTTGTTAAATGTGAACACAGTGTAAAAAAAACAGTGCATACAGTAAAAACATTACATGCCGGTATAAGCATAACCTCAAAGTGTGCGTCGGTTTTTCAGACTGTGAAATAACTTTCAGTTCGTCAAAATATCGTTCAAGAAATGACGTCAAGTAATCCTCTCGTGATGATCGAAAAGTTAGGTAACTGGTCGGGAAAACTATTCCACATGGAAATTTGCAGTTAAAACATATCTCCAATATGAGGAACTGTGGGACTGTGTCGAACCTGTGCTCGGCGTAACTGTCGACGGGACAAAAGCAAAATCCAAAATAATTTTGCTTGTGGACTCAGTAAACTATGTCCACATACATACAGGATGCAACGTCTGCAAAGGAGGTGTGGGACTGCTTACTCGGGGCTTACATGCCGTTTGGGTTTATTACGAGACTTATGCACAACTAATCACGCCGGATGTTCCAACGTAGAAGAATACGTAAGCAAGATCATGACCACGGTTCACAAACTTCGCAATATCGGTTAAGTAGATGACGAGTGGCTCGGGACCCTGCTCCTCTCCCGTCTACCTGAATTATACAAACCTATGATCATTGCCATAGAAAGTTCAGGAATGAAAATAAGTGCAGACTCTGTAAAATCAACAATTCATCAAGATGAGTGAAAGTGACACATCTGCTTTTGCTGCAAAACATAAAAATAAAGGGAATACGGGTTCCAAGAAACAGTTTAAAAAGGGACCACGTTGCTATAGTTGCAATAAATATGGCCATGTCGCTGCTGAGTGCAAGTCAAATACCAAAAAGAAGAACCAAGAAAGTTCAAGCTTTGCGGCTGCTTTTACAGCTTCTACAACAAACCCTTACGAAGATCTGTGGTATATAGACTCTGGTGCTTCAGTGCACATGACCAAACATAAGAATTTATTGCAAGATGAGACAGTTCCACTTATCAAGACAATCAAGGTAGCAAATGACAAGTCATTATCAGTTCATAGTACTGGACAGTTGATTTTATATGTGTGCAATAATAAAGGTCAGTACAATAAAATTCTGTTTCAAAATATATTGTATGTACCAGAGCTGGCAACCAATCTGCTGTCAGTCAGTCAGATCATAAAAAATGGAGGTCAAGTAAAATTTAACAGTAAAGGCTGTCTGTTATTAAACAAAAACAATGTGGTTGTTGCAACGGCAAGCTGAGTCAACAATATGTACAGGCTGGATGTGAAAAGTGAACATGCATACATATCCGATGTTGATGAGCAAGATACATACCTTTGGTATCAACGCATAGGCTATTTAAATTTTCAAGATCTGGAAAAAATTGCAGATTACACTGAAGGTGTAAAACTTACAAAGAAAAATGATAAATTAACATGTGTAACATGCTTGCAAGTTAAACAAACACGCTTACCTTTGAAACAAAGTGTAACTCAATCCTCAAAGTTACTTGAACTGGTGCATTCCGACATCTGTGGTCCGATGTAGACGAGTCCGCTAGGTGGTGCAAAATATTATATGAGTCTAATTGATGACTACTCAAAGAAAGCTTTTGTTTATTTTTTGCTGAAGAAATCTGATGCTCTAGATAAATTCAAAGAATTTTAAAGTCAAGTGGAGAAACAACTAGAATGCAACAAAGTGTCTTCGCTCTGACAATGGCCTTGACTATGTTAACTATGACTTTTCTGAGTTCCTTAAAAGTGCTGGTATAGTTCACCAAACCACCACCCCATACACTCCCAAACAAAATGGAGTTGCTGAGCGAATGAACAAACCATTGGTAGCAAAGCTAAGTGTCTGTTGCTTAACACCGACCTACCTACCTTTGTCTGCAATGTTTATTGTGGTGAGAAAAATAAATACTTATTATTATTATTACCTAAACAGTACTGGGCTGAAGCAATTCACTCCGCTGCCTATCTCATCAACCGAACTCCAACAAGATCACTTAAATACAAAACACTAGAAGAGATGTGGTCCGGGCAGAAACCATCTGTCAAACATTTAAAAGTATTTGGATGCGAAGCAATGATCCATCTCCCAAAACAAAAGAGAAGAAAATGGGATGCAAAAGCACAGGAAGCAATATTCATTGGTTATTGTGATAATACAAAAGGATATAGATTTGTAATGACTGGTTCCAGAACAATAATAAAGAGCAGAGACACAGTTTTCCTTAAATCTACAGTTAAAAGAAACTATGTTCTGGTGGACTTGATACAAGACAGCTCAATGTGTGACTCATCATCTGTACCAATTGACAAGCATACATCAGAGAGCTCTGACGCTAATAATGACACATTACAATCCACAAACACTGACTATTTCTCTGAACCAGATAACAGTACAGACAGTGAATACTTACCAAGTGAGAACATTAGAACACCATCTCCATCAAATATAACTCTGAGACCTAGAAATAAAGACAAATTTTCTAAGTATAAAGATAATCAAGGAAAAGGTTACCTGTGCTGCAGTGAAGATACACTTGTACCATTGAATTACAATGAGGCTATAACATCAGCTGATTCTGAAAAATGGAAAATATGAATAGAGAAAGAACTGGAATGTCATCAGAAAAATGGAACTTGGATATTGGTAGAGAAACCTCAGAATGCCAAGCCAATTGGAAACAAATGGGTTTTCCGGATCAAAGACAAATCCACAGGTCTTCGTTACAAAGCCCGATTGGGTGCAAAGTCAATTCCTTCTTATGCACAGAAAGAAGGAATTGACTTTGATGAGACATTCTCACCAACAGTTAGGTACGACTCCATTAGGTTATTATTATCCATTTCAGCTCAAGAGAACTTAGAATAATCCAATTTGATGTAACCACTGCTTTTCTATATGGTGAATTGAAGGAAAACATATTGATGACAGTACCTGAGGGACTAGACTGCAAGCCTAACATGGTATGTAAACTTGTTAAATCATTATATGGTCTAAAACAGGCACCCAGGTGTTGGAACACAAAATTTAGTTCAGTCCTTAATAAATTTGGATTTGTGAAAAGTAAAGCAGACCAGTGTGTTTATATTGGAACAATAAATGGTTTCAAATGTTATCTATGTCTCGTATGTTGATGATGGACTTATGCTTTGTAAAGATAAATCCACCATGATGGAAGTAATTAACTATCTACAAACAAACTTTGAAATAATAATAAGTATGCCCTGTATTAACCAATTTTATTGGTATGCAAATTGAAAAGAATGAAAACTGTATTTTTGTACATAAGACAAAATACATTGATCAATTGTTGAGGAAATTCAACATGCATGATGCCAGCCCTAACTGTGTTCCTGCTGATCCAAATGTGAAGTTGCAGAAGGCTGATGATGCTCTGAAGAAAAACGCTATACTTACAGAGAAGCAGTAGGATCACTAATACATGCAGCTACTGTAAGCAGACCTGATATTATGTTTGCTGTTAGTCAGGTAAGTCAATGCTTACATTCATATGATGACTCCCACTGGAATGCTGTAAAGAAAATATTAAAATACCTGAAAGAGACAAAAAGTTATGGATTATGCTACACATCCAACTGTGACAGTACTGAGCTAATTGGATATAGCGATGCTGATTTTGCAAATGACATAGTAACCAGACATTCGATAACTGGCTATGTATTCCTTAAGAATGGTGCTGCTGTCACCGGCAGGCCTAGACAAAAAACTTTTCTGTAGCGTTAAACGCCAGATGCTGACGACAAAATGTATGAGAATGAAATTAGGTGTGGAAAGGAAACGTAACGTCACGCTAAGTTCGTAGACAAATAAAAACTTGTAACAATACGCTACCGCAGCGTTAGCGTGGTTTTTCTCATACAAAGTGGTAGACAAGTGATGTTTTTGACAAACGCAAACGCTACTTTGAGCGTTTATCGTTCACCGTCGCTAGCGGAGGCTCGGACTCTGCCGCTAAGTCGATAAGTGTTGTCAAAGAGTATTAGTTTGAAGTGTTGTGGAGTATTTTAATTAAGAAGAAAGCGTTTATTTTTTGTTTAAATGCATTGCCTGAGGCTGTTATGGGCGGCAAATAATGAGGAAGCGTGGATTAAGCGCCGAATAAGACTAAATCGGCGAAATGTGGAGGTTATCGCCGAAATATCTGAATTGGACTTTATTCAACGTTTTAGGCTGGATAAACGAACATTTTGGAATCTGTGCAGTGATCTAAGGCGCCTAACTTCTCTAAAAGAAACTAGGGAAATTTCCCTGGAAGTTAAGGTAGGGGCAATAAAGCTATTCTTACTTTCCAAAAATGCAATTTTGTGCACTTATGTGTAGGGTGTGTGTAGGTTTCTATCCTAATTTGTAATTTTTGTTTGTCGGGCTCATACCAACGGATTGTTGGTCTCACACAACACATCATACAGAGGACAGCCAGTAGATGTATTGACCAAGTTGTGACTGCACTTAACCATCCTGCAATTTTAGGAAAATGGATTGTTTTTCCTCAATCCCAACAAGAAAGAGGTCTTCTAAGAATTGAGTAAGTTTGAAAATAGGTAGGTACCTAAAAATGGGCCAAGTGCGAGTCAGATTCGGGCATAAGAATTCCATACTAGGTACCTACCACTTTTATTTTGTTGTAATATTGGGTGTTTGTGTATACTCTTTGGTTATTGAACCCCTAAAATTATTAAAATCTTAAATCTACCACACAATTCCTGGAATAAAGGAACTATGTTTACTTAACTAGGTTATTTATAAAATTACAGGTTTCAAAGAAAATTTAGGCTGCCAGGGATAATTGGCTGTGTAGATTGTACACATGTAGCCATCTATAAGCCTAGCCAAGATGAGCATTTATTTTATAACAGAAAAGGCTACCATTCATTGAATGTTCAAATGGTAAGTTGAATTAATATGTATTTGGGGTTGGGTTTAGAATCGAGTCCTCTGAATTTGAGGATTCTGTCACTGTGTGGGAGTCAACGGGGCTTATCCCAAGCACCTCCATGCAATTTATGCTGCGAAATATTTTTTAAAAATATTTGTAAATCACTATTAATATGTGAATTGAAACTATATTTAAACTAAATTACTACACTTTAGTATTACTTTGGCGGAGGGAGGACACACCGCCCTTCCCCTGCCTCCCTATTAAAGCGATTTCTCAGAAATTATTCAATAAAAATTCAAACTTCTAAAATTAATACATAAGTAAACCATGAACCTCCGGCGGCGGGAAGTGGTGGGGGGCTACCCTACATCCCCCCACCCCCTAATAAGACGACTCGATTCTAAACTTTAACCTTTCTCAAAACTCAATCTTTTATGTAAGTATTACCATTGAATAATAAGTAAAAAAAATGTGTCTATTTTACAGGTATGTGATACTGATTTGAAAATCATGAATGTGAATGCAAAATTTGGTGGGGCAACTCATGATTCTTTCATTTGGGCATCTAGCAGAGTGGAATCTTTCTTGTGAGAGCTTCACCAAAATGGAGAGCAAGTATGGTAAGTACCTAAATAGTTATTTTCAATACTTATGCCTTTCTTTATTGATTGTTAAATCTGAAGTGGATATGCTAGAGCTAATAATACAGCTAATAGTGCTTAACTATGTACGTTGAATGATAACTTAATTGAAAGAAAAAAATATGTAAACTTGTATTAATATAAATATGCTATTAGTTTAGAATGTATAGGTGAAGTGATATTAATATGATTCTTTTGTTTTAGGTGACTCTGGGTATCCTCTACGGCCATGGTTGCTAACACCTATATTAGATGCAGGACCTGGCTCTCCACAAGACACTGTAACCTGATATGTGTGTTTTAATACAATAAGGTAAATGATGTGTTCTCCCAAAATAAAAGTTAAATTAAAAGATACTAAACTCGGGCGCCAGGGAGATTCACACAGTACAAAATATAATAAAAGGTTGCCGGAAAGAAGTAATCGGAAGAGTCAGACTTTTAATCTGCCGGTGGGAGGCTAAACAAAATCAAAACAACTATTTTATCTTTTCTCCATTTAATGGCCTGTAGCTTTCAAATTTTTAACCAATAAACTAAAATTATAATATGGTTTAAGTTAACCTAAGTAATGGCTATAATAAATACATTAAGAATGTGATATTACTGCATCTTGCACTAAATGAGTTAAGATTTAATAGAAATAAAAAATCCTACCAGATTGCTGGCTTTAAAAATAATTAATACGAAACCATAGAAAAGATGATGATTGCCGGATTGCCGTAGTGTTCCAAAAAATAAGTAATAATTTCGGATAAGTATTTGAAATCCAAAATTGACACAAAAAAGAAACTGGAGAAATAAACGCCAACAGGGGGCTGCAACAAAATATTAAAACGTTAAGAAAAGTCATTAAAATGCGAACACGTGTAAGCGTGCGTTTGGGCCAAAACTTACCGTTTTCTTCAATTAAATAAATTTTGATGCGCATACGCAGCCAATCTCAATATATGCATGCGAGCGAAAACCATCAAAATCTGAAAATTAACAATTTGTCTAATAAGATTCTATCACGAGACGCAGACATTACAATGTCCTGAAGAACTCAAACTTACCGAAAATTAAGGTCAATCCTTCTCACAAAATCGTTCTGGGTCCGTTTGAAAATCATTGCCTGTTCATATAGACCAAAATATCCGAGATAGGTAAGTACGGATTAGAGAAAATATTGGCGAGCGATTCAAAATTATCGACCGGCCATTTCTAAATCAAGATCGTAGAGTGCCTATGTCAAAAGTGACAGCTGACAGCTTACATCAAAACTAGATTATTGTCGTTCGGAAACCGACTAAAACCGTAAAGCATGTGACGAGGTAGAAAAAACTCGTTACAACACATACACCCAACGTCATATTCAAGCAAGAAATTGCATTGAGCGCTGCTTTGGATTGCTCAAATCATGCTGGAGATGTTTATTAAGGCACCGGACTTCGCATTACCATCCTGTCAAAGCTGGTCCTGCATAACATGGCCATAGAAGCAAGACTACCTCCTCCAGCTACTATAGAAGTGGAGGAGATTACAAGTGAAGAAGTCCCAGAGAATGTCTCCAGTGTAGGAAGTCAAAATGAACTAATCCGGGGCAGAACTTCACGAAACAACTTAGTATTAAGGTTACAATACGTACTAAGTTATTTATATTCGCTAATCTTCCTAAACTTAAGTACTAATGTTGTGTTGTGTAGTGTCGATTTCTTTTGACAAATGTACCACCTACCTACAACAAAGTGTTTAGATTAAATTAATCTAAAATCTTTAACAAAAATTAAAAACAATCAGTTTGGGTACTTCAGGTATTTGCATATTAAATATAAATTATATCTAAACACTTTTTGTAGGTAGGTAGACACATAATTATGTCAAAAGAAATCAAAATAATCATACTAATATTATAAACTAGCTTCTACCAGCTGCGGCTTCGCCCGCGTGAATATCGGAAACAGCAAGCGTCCTGAGTGCGATTCTGTAAACATGTCGAAGTGAACACCCGGGCGGGGCGCACGACGGGTGAGTGGTCAAACCATACAAATAAGATGGAATGACAGCTCTTTTGTCGTTCACTCCGCCTAGATGAACACTGTGAGATGTCGACAGAATCGACCGGCTGATTTGTATTGTAATTTTTTTTACTCAGGAAACACCTACAGATTTACAAGTACCAGGAGACCAAAAACATCAAGTACCAGGAAACAAGAAACGTGTCATAGTATTTTTTGGGCTGGTTAGGATAGGTGTAGGGTAGGTGCAGGGTAGGTGTAGGGTAGGTGTAGTGTAGGTGTAGCGTAGGTGTAGGGTAGGTGTAGAGTAGGTGTAGGTAGGTGTAGTTACAATACAAATCAAGAAACCTCCCTATTTCCGATTTTCACGCGGGCGAAGCCGCTGGTAGAAGCTAGTAAAAAATAAGGCTACATTTTATCCCGTTAAGCAGCACGGACTAATGGAGACTGAGGAGGAAGTGGAAATTCAGAGATGCTGCTGCCTTAGTACTGCAGATTCACAAGTACCAGGAGACCAGAAACATTTCAAAGTATTGCCGGGGCTGGAATTGTGAGTGGTTTGGATTCAAAAGTACCAGGAGACCAAACATGTCAAAGTTTTTTTTCACCTCCGTCCATTACATCCATCAGGAAACATTCCTATTTCCGATATTCACGCAGGCAAAGCCGCTGGCAGAAGCTAGTATATTATTTATATTATGATTTTAAATGTATGCTTTTAGTGTTGTATAAGATTTAAATATAAGATTGGATAATTGAAACAAGTTTATTTTCAAGTATTACCTAGTTTATTAACTAAATAAACATTTAAAAGAGAAACAATTGTAATAAGATAAAATGAAACAAGCAAAACATAAAATAACAAAACTATTAATGTCATACTTACTTACTAAAGTTAAATATGAAAATCCTTATTAAATAATCAGTCAATATGTATTGCTTAGAATGCAATCTAGTAGAGTTAGTCCCTGACAAGCCGTGACTGTGATAATAACTCCATTATATTACATGCTGCATCAGCTATTCTTTGTAGAATATCATTTCGCCTTTCTTCCATTGCAATCCTGAGAGATTCCACTCTTAACTGCTCCATATCTCTCTCGTGCTGTTTTAAAACCCTAATTTCCTCCAACCGTAGCCTGCCCTCTTCTACAAGGACAAACTCTGATGTCGCTTCTTCAAACAGCGTGTGTAAAAAAAAACTTATTGAAATAAATCTTAGCATTTATTTCAATTTATTATGATAGGTACAGAATTTTTTTTTTAGGCATGGGTAACTCTGGACACATCTAAATCTTCAGATATAAGTACCTACCTATGCAGACACATAATATTATCAACTCCTTCCTTTTCAAACAAATTAATATCTACACTAATATTATAAAGACGAAAGATTTGTTTGTTTGTTTGTTTGAAATGAAGGCTCCGAAACTACTGGACCGATTCGAAAATGGGGAGGACATTATTGCTTGCTTTAATTTACGTCGGAATTCTATGAACAAAACTAAAAGTGGGATAATTGAAACAGATGTACCTAACAATTTTTGCATAATCAACCCCTGACGGGCTGAATGGGTTGAACAGTTGCGCTGAACCTGGGCTCGAGAAAGTGACATTCTGTCAGCGGTAGCGTGGCGAAGGCGATTGTCAATACGTCAAAAATGTATGGGATTGACAGATGCTATCGAAATGTCACGTGATCAAATTCCTACGTTTTGGCATTTCGACAGTCGCATTCGCTAATTAAATGGTACATTGTCTAGCCTCCTGAGACCACAGAATAAGTAGAAATGGCTAAGTTAATGGAAATCGTTGTGCTTAATTTTCCAAAACTAACCTTTATAAGGGGGTATAGGGGGCGTTGAAGTTTGTGGATTATTTACTAAATCCGCGCGGATGAAGTGCTAGTATCTTATATCCGAGTAACTCCGACTCGCTCCAACCGAAGTTGACCGAACTGAACGACAGCTCCGCAAGTCCGCTCCGCAGGCCTAGACAAAATACATCTGACTGAACGTTAGCGTTAGTGAAATGGCAGACAAAATAGCAAGCTCACGCTTGACGCTGATTCCGCAGCGTGGGAAGGAAAAGTTATAGATTCTCTATGGAAGTTAGCGTGAAAACGGAAAAAAAACTCAATCGTCAAATTCGTCAATGTCAAAGTGAAGTCAAACGTCATACTCTTGGCGCTCATTTCAATAAGAAACCATTTCATAAAGTCGGTAAATGTAACAAGAAATACTTATTATTATTTATCAGTGAATGTTAATTGCTTGAAAAGCGGTAAAAAATGGATTTTAGACTACGTGCGAGCCCAGAACAATTCTCAATAATGCTAGATTTTATGGAAAGGTAAGTAGAAATTCGCAATAAATACTCATATTTCGTATAAATATGAGTTTATTGGTTTACACAAGACATTCTTGTTCAAGTGTAGCTCTCAAAGCCACTATTTTATAAGTGGCTTAAAGGTTCTAAAACAACGTATTCCGTATTTTCGACCTTATTCTTAAAAAACAGGCGCAAATAAAGTCTTTTTCTTTCTTCTTTCTTTCAATCGGGGTCGAGTCTGCTATTGCAATCGTGTCTCAATGACCGGTCAGTGATCGAATATTTGACAACTTTGACAGTTTTTGTATGGGAAATGTGTCATAAGTTTGACGTTATACGTCAAAAATCGATCATTGACCGGTCATTGAGACACGATTGCAAAAGCAGACTCGACCCCGATTGCCTGTTTTTTAAGAATAAGGTGGAAAATACGGAATACGTTGTTTTAGAACATTTAAGCCACTTATAAAATAGTGGCTTAAATGTTCTAAAACAACCTTTCACGCGGGCGAAGCCGCTGGTAGAAGCTAGTCTAGTCATAAACCTAATAACTTGGTAACATTGGTAACCAATTCAACCGATGCAAGCTTTTCTACAAATGTGTTTGAAATTAATGTTGTATGAATAGCTGTTTAGACATTGTTAATTGATTAAATTAAACTAAATTGTAATATGACCCATCTATAAAAAATTTTTGGAACGTAGCTCAGCTTGCACAGTTTTTTTTTGAAGGAAAGTAGTACCAAGTCTTCTTCTTCGTGTCAATGGCACGACAGTTGGTCAGATTTGGGTGGCCCAAAACGTTGCCACCTCCACAGCATCGTTGGTAGCCGCACACAGGTCACTCTGGCTGCATGTCTTGGGGCACAGAGGGCAAGATAGCAGGTGGAGCATGGTCTGTGACTCCGCTCCACATCCACACCCTGCAGTTCACGGTAGCCCCACATAGCGAGGTGACTTAGCGAGGTGACGCGGTTCAGGGACTTCCAAGTGGACCAAGGAAGGTTAGAGAAGGTAGTACCAGGTAGTTCGTACAATACAGCTACTTAGCCGCTTGTATGACACCAATACGATACGAGTAAGAGCTACCTAGACCATAGACTTCGATGACTGGATCCTACTGGATGGCAATGAGTTCAGAAATCAAGGATGTCGCTAAGTTTGAGTTGACCAAATACATACAAGAAACAATATTTAAAACATTGAACATCTTCAAAAATTCATCATAAAAAAACTTCACTCTATTTGTTTGCCCTAAAAATATAACAGTACTCACGTCCTTTTAGGTACTTGTACTTTTTTGTCATTCAATCGTAAAAACTATTTTTTTCTTCATGCGTCCTTTTTGTCCAAAAATCGTCCCATTTCAGTCAGTGAATCGTCCGAAAGTCGACGCAACGCAGGCACTAGGCCTGGGTCGTATCGCTTTTTTTGAGAATCGTATCTGAATCAGATTTCGAGTTTCAATATCTGATTTCAAATCTATATATTTCAATATCTATCTATTGTGCGTAAGTACGCGTACAGACCTATATATTTGGATAGGTACCTAATCCGATACCCTGTTTTTTGGATACGACGATATTCGAAATCGAGATTTACAAATCTACAATACCGATTTTCATCGAATATAAATTAAATATCTAGGTACCTATAATATTGTGCGGACGCGTAGGTATGTATTTTCAAACCATCCGATACGCTGTTGAGTTTGGATGTGGACGGTGTTCGATGAGAATCGGTATCTACTGTAGGTTTGTTAATAAATAGGTACTTATGTTTTACTTTTGTACTGATGCGATGTCGGATCGGATACTATTTAAACTAGTCAGAGATGCGGAGCGAGCGGTACGTCAATATATAGATTTTGTAATACATAGTTTTCGAACGTACCAGTAAGCGGCTTTTAGATATTGTACCGATTTATATATTTCGTAACTATATACGGTTTGTATCGCCCACCACTAGCAGGCACTGCCCACTGGCAACACTGGTGGTGAACTATCGAATATCGATCGGTCAATCAACGGACAGAAGCAGTCGCTCTACTGAACGGACATAGTCGAACTATGTAATTATATTGTTTAATATTGTACCCTTAGCTGACTTGGCTGTCGGCTCTGTTCTCAGAGCCTGTTTTGTTTCGTTCTGCTGTCATATAAATAAGGGGTTATTGATTATTGTCGTACCCCTTGCGGACATTTTGTGAAATTCGTTGCGACGCGCACCTGACGCCTCAGTCAGTTTGAAGTTTACGGGACTCCAGAAGCTAGGATTCTACTGGCGTCTTCCCATTATGTAAGTTAATTTATTTATTTAAACTTATCGTAAGCTATACCTATTATGCTGAGTGGTATGGTATCCCGAAAAAATATTTCGGTTCCCACGGAATAACCCGGAGTAACGCTGCGAGAAAAGGCCAGTTAGCATTAAAAATCACGGTAATGAGAAAAAGTGTATTTACTTAGGTACCCAGTTTTTTTAAGTAGCTGTCTGTAGATTTTTTTTTTGTAGTAAGCACGCAGGAAAACCACGGTCAGTCGCCTGGGCGGCACTAATGTAAAAATATTCTGTTCACGAAATAGTTGGCTGTTATTCTTTATTACATGCTGTTTTTTTGTGATTCTAGTTGTGCCTGAATACTCAATATTATAGAAGAGAACATGATGCAAAATTTAAGCATCATAGAAAAAGTCACTTTCATGTTTTAAATTCCCAAGATATTTTTCAAAATTTCTACCCCTAACCTTGCTTTTTAGTTCATACATATTTCTGACCACCCGTCAGAAATATGTACTTATTGACAAAAAAATGTCAGGCAAGCTCTTTCAAGTGATGAGCTTACCAAAGTACAGCAAATTGTAATCTAAATAGATTGGTATGCAAAGCTTGTGGCAATAACAAAAGCCTCATGACCCATGTGGCATGATTGCTGATGTCAGTCCGTGGATGGGCTCAGCAGCCATTTGAACATCTTTATAAGTTGTTTCGGTAGTCAGAAGCCATCAAATCTGCCACCAGTCTTGTCAATGGGGTATTGTTAATAGTATAATCCAGTTATTGAGTGTTGAGGTCAGAAAGGCAGTCCCTCCTTGTAAAATTCTGGGATTCAGCTGCATTTGGTTAGATTCCAGGCTGACCCAACATACTTGGGAAAAGTGTAGGCAGATTGATTTATTGGTGTATAGGGAAGCCCTCTGGCAGCAAAGTCGCTATGAAAACAACTGTCTCCCCAAGTACTTGTTTAAGAACATTTAATAAATATGTTCTAGTCATGGCCCAATTCCCAACAAACGACTTATTTACACAGACCATTAGGGACTTTTAAAATAAAACCCTGCGGAAAATCAGTGGCTATAAAAAATCTTTCTCTTAGAACTTGGATTATTAAGAATATGAAAAAACAATCAAGGTAATCAGTTACTCATATCTTTGTAGGTTATTAACATGGATATTACTGCTCAATTGGAACTTTACTAATTTTGCTCAAAAGTGTAAAGCATCAGTGGTCAAAATAGGTATGTAGTTATTAAAAAAATTATTGACTTTTCATAGGTCAATGGCAGCTACTTCGTCCACTTCTTCGTGCCCACGGAGCTGAACTCCTCCACGGAACAAGTTCATGGTGTTTCGTGCTGAACACGTCGGGTTCCATGATGGACCGCAAGATCATCCAGCTGCCATGCAGACCTTCCTCGGGGAGCTCAACGAGGGAGACTGCTTCAGCATCGTGGAGTTCACATCCACTGTTACGGTATGTAGCTAAGAAATGCTGTCCACTTGCAATAGTTAAAAACGATTACCATAGATTTATTTTATTACTTACTATTTATACTACTTACTGTATTTGCCAACAATCAAACATTGTGGTCCTCTTAAACTAATTTATTTGTAAAGTGACTGCAAGTTCCTGCTTTTTTGTGATTCTAGTTTTGCCTGAATACTCAACATTATAGATTAGCTGACCTGACAGACATTTTTCTATTCAAAAAAGAGAACATAATGCAAAAGCATCATATAAAAAGTCACTTTCATGTTTTAAATTCCCAAGATATTTTTCAAAATTTCTACCCCTAACCTTGCTTTTTAGTTCATACATATTTCTGACCAGCCGTCAGAAATATGTATTGACTAAAAAATGTCAGGCAAGCTCTTTCAAGTGATGCGTTTACCAAAGTTCAGCATATTGTAATCTAAATAGATTGGTATGCAAAGCTTGTGGCAAAATTAAAAGCCTCATGACCCATGTGGCATGATTGCTGATGTCAGTCCGTGGATGGGCTCAGCATCCATTTGAACATCTTTATAAGTTGTTACGGTAGTCAGAAGCCATCAAAACTGCCACCAGTCTTGTCAATGGGGTATTGTTAATAGTATAATCCAGTTACTGAGTGTTGAGGTCAGAAAGGCAGTCCCTCCTTGTAAAATTCTGGGATTCAGCTGCATTTGGTTAGATTCCAGGCTGACCCAACATACTTGGGAAAAGTGTGGGCAGATTGATTTATTGGTGTATAGGGAAGCCCTCTGGCAGCAAAGTCGCTATGAAAACAACTGTTTCCCCAAGTACTTGTTTAAGAACATTTAATAAATATGTTCTAGTCATGGCCCAATTCCCAACAAACGACTTATTTACACAGACCATTAGGGACTTTTAAAATAAAACCCTGCGGAAAATCAGTGGCTATAAAAAATCTTTCTCTTAGAACTTGGATTATTAAGAATATGAAAAAACAATCAAGGTAATCAGTTACTCATATCTTTGTAGGTTATTAACATGGATATTACTGCTCAATTGGAACTTTACTGATTTTGCTCAAAAGTGTAAAGCATCAGTGGTCAAAATAGGTATGTAGTTATTAAAAAAATTATTGACTTTTCATAGGTCAATGGCAGCTACTTCGTCCACTTCTTCGTGCCCACGGAGCTGAACTCCTCCACGGAACAAGTTCATGGTGTTTCGTGCTGAACACGTCGGGTTCCATGATGGACCGCAAGATCATCCAGCTGCCATGCAGACCTTCCTCGGGGAGCTCAACGAGGGAGACTGCTTCAGCATCGTGGAGTTCACATCCACTGTTACGGTATGTAGCTAAGAAATGCTGTCCACTTGCAATAGTTAAAAACGATTACCATAGATTTATTTTATTACTTACTATTTATACTACTTACTGTATTTGCCAACAATCAAACATTGTGGTCCTCTTAAACTAATTTATTTGTAAAGTGACTGCAAGTTCCTGCTTTTTTGTGACTCTAGTTTTGCCTGAATACTCAACATTATAGATTAGCTGACCTGACAGACATTTTTCTATTCAAAAAAGAGAACATAATGCAAAAGCATCATATAAAAAGTCACTTTCATGTTTTAAATTCCCAAGATATTTTCCAAAATTTCTACCCCTAACCTTGCTTTTTATTTCATACATATTTCTGACCAGCCGTCAGAAATATGTATTGACTAAAAAATGTCAGGCAAGCTCTTTCAAGTGATGCGTTTACCAAAGTACTGAATATTGTAATCTAAATGGATCGGTATGCAAAGCTTGTGGCAAAAATAAAAGCCTCATGACCCATGTGGCATGATTGCTGGTGTCGGTCCGTGGATGGGCTCAGCAGCCATTTGAACATCTTTATAAGTTGTTACGGTAGTCAGAAGCCATCAAATCTGCCACTAGTCGATTACCATAGATTTATTTTATTACTTACTATTTATACTAATTACTATATTTGCCTACAATCAAACATTGTGGTCCTCTTAAACTAATTTATTTGTAAAATTACTGCAAATTCTTCAAAACTTATGGAGATAAGTGACCTTCAGATATTTATGTGGAATGTTTGTGGAACATACCTATCATATTTAAATCTCAAGAAAGACTTCCAACTAATGGAGTATAACATGCATATCTACGTTTTTTTAATCAGCCCACAAACTGCAATTTAACTCAATATTAATTATACTATTATACTAATATTATAAAGAGGTAAAGTTTGTGAGTTTGTAGGGGATAATCTCTAGATCTACTGAAACAATTTTGAAAACTCTTTGTTTATTTATTTATTTAAACTTTATGTACTTACAATAAAGTTTAAATAAATAACATACATGGGCGGACTTAATGCAAAAAGGTATTCTCTACCAGTCAACCTTTGGGTTAAAAAGACTACACTGTGGTAGGTGTACAACAAATAAATAAGATTTAAAATAGAATTTTGTTTTGGAAATAATAAACAATAATATATAAAATATATATATATATTTTATGATATGTTTATGATAGGCACATTCATGAGGAAGGTTATAGGCTGTACGGGAATGGGAAATTCCAACGGGAACGGGAAACAAAGGGATATACGCTACGAAGTTGCGGGTAAAAGCTAGAATATCTTAAAGAGACTTGTCACACAGTCTAACCAACAACGAGGGTGTTTTTATGTATCGATATAAAAACACCCTCCACCCTCCTATGCTCCGCCCGCGTGCATATAAAAAAATATCCCAAGGGAACATACTACCGGGATAAAAAACACTTTGTGTGTTTCCTATGTGTTATTCCAGACTATAATCTACCTCTGTAACAAACATCAAGATCCATTCAGTAGTTTTTGCATGAAAGATTTACAAACAGCCATACGTACAAACTTTCGCGTTTATAATATAAGTAATGATTGTATGCTCCTAAAACATTTTTTATCTAAGAATGTAGGTTAAGGGAACATAAAAAAAACCGAGATGGAGCAACCATTTTTTATGTAATTATCAAAATACAGGAATTCATTTTTGTTTTTATGTATGGTTTGGAATTTAAGGGTGTCCACAAGTCCCTATCACCATCAGTTAGAGGACATGGTTGTTTTATTTTTGTAATGGACCAGAAGATAATGAGACTTGGGGGACAGTTCTATTCCAGACTGGCTGCAACTCTCAACGCTGAAATAGACAAAATCTAGTATTTTAAATAATTGATGTTTCCCCCTATTGTAGACTGCCTTGTTGGTTTATTAGTGGTTGGTGGTGGTGGTAGACTTGGGCTCCATTCTGGTTCCCAGTTCGGGCAAGGGAGTTTTTCAATCTGGATTTTCTCATTAGCTGTCCGGAGTCTGGACTTGGACTTATGCTTGATTAATAGTTAAGAGTTCGCCTCCTGTTACATAAAAAACTAACTTAATGTGGGTGTTCTATAGGTTCACTTATGGCTAACCCTTCGGGAAATATAGGCGTGATTCTATGTGTAGTAGTTTTATGTTTGTTCTTTTACCAGAAACTTACTTACTTTTGCTTTCTTTTGTCCACAGATAATATCGGAAACAGACTGTACTCGATGCTAAACATGGCCAAGAAACTTCAAGATATCACATGTAGACATTTTAACCAGGAACCATATGACCGTGGCTACGTAAATGCAAGATGAAGAATATCCAATGCTTTATTAAAGCATTGGCTTGCTCTGATGACTTGTCGTCTCCTCGACCTCACTAGGATCTGTACTCACTCATTTTGATAAAACATAATCTGTTAAGTAAAGGCTGATGATGTCTTTGAAAGTCTAAAAAAAAACGGTCCTTGAGAAAAAAAAAACAATGAAACATGAAAGCTGAATTGAAAGGAGCCTCATATTCCAACTCTTGAACGTCTTAGATAAAAGTCATTCTGTTGAGTTTTACTGAACTCGTTGTGTGTATTGTGTTTGAAAGCAAAAAGATCATTGAAAATAAAAGGAAACACTAAATCAGAATTGCTAGAAGCCTCGGATTCCTAGTCATCACTTGTCTTGGTATAACTCTTTTTATTGAGAGAAGTTGATATCTTATTTATTTATCATGAAAGCTGAATTGCTAGGAGACTCATATTCCAACTCTTAAAAGTTTTTGATAAAAGCCATTCTGTTGAGTTTTTACGCAACTCGTCGTATTGCATTTGAAAGTCTAAAAAGATCATTGAAAGTAAAAGGAAACACTAATGCAGAATTGATAGAAACCTCGGATTCCAATTCGTCATTTGTCTTGGTATAACTCATTTTATTGACTAAAAGTTCATGTCCTAATGTCTTTAATAATAATAATAATAATAATAATAATATCTTGGGACAACTCACACACGGCCATCTGATCCCAAGCTAAGCAGAGCTTGTGTTATGGTAACCAGACAACTGATATACATACTTATATAATTTATAAATACATACATATTATAGATAAATTACACCCAGACACAGAACAAACAATAATGCTCATCACACAAAGTTTGTCCTGGGTGGGAATCGAACCCACGACCTCCGGCTTTGCAGTCAGGGTCACTAACCACTAGACCAACAGGCCAGTTTGAATGTCTAAAATGGTTCTTGAGAAAAAAACACACTGAAACATGAAAGCGAAATTTCTAGGAGCTTCATATTCCAACTCTTGAATGTTTTTGATAAAAGTCATTCTGTTGCGTTTTTGCACAACTCTTCGTATTGTGTTTGAAAGTCTAAAAAGATCATTGAAAGTAAAAGAAAACACTAAAGCAGAAATGCTAAGTCTCGGATTCCAACTCGTTACTTGTCTTGATGTAACTCATGTTATTGAGAAAAATTGATGTTTTATTTATTAAAAGTGTTTGAAAGTCTAAAAAAAAACACTGAATCATGAAAGCGAAATTGCTAGGAGCTTCATATTCCAACTCTTGAACGTTTTTGGTAAAAGTCATTCTGTTGCGTTTTTGCACAACTCGTCGTATTGTGTTTGAAAGTCTATAAAGATCATTGAAAGTAAAAGAAATCTCTAAAGCAGAATTGCTAAAAGCATCGGATTCCAACTTGTCACTTGTCTTGATATAACTCGTTGAAAAAAATTGATGTTTTATTTATTTATTTATGTGTATGAAAGTCTAAAAAGGTCCTTGAGAAAAAAAAAGCACTGAAACATGAAAGCGAAATTGCTAGGAGCTTCATATTCCAACTTATGAACGTTTTTGATAAGTCATTCTGTTGCGTTTTTGCACAACTCTTCGTATTGTGTTTGAAAGTCTAAAAAGATCATTGAAAGTAAAAGAAAACACTAAAGCAGAAATGCTAAAAGTCTCGGATTCCAACTCGTTACTTGTCTTGATGTAACTCATGTTATTGAGAAAAATTGATGTTTTATTTATTTAAAGTGTTTGAAAGTCTAAAAAAAACACTGAATCATGAAAACGAAATTGCTAGCAGCTTCATATTCCAACTCTTGAACGTTTTTGGTAAAAGTCATTCTGTTGCGTTTTTGCACAACTCGTCGTATTGTGTTGGAAAGTCTATAAAGATCATAGAAAGTAAAAGAAATCTCTAAAGCAGAATTGCTAAAAGCATCGGATTCCAACTCGTCACTTGTCTTGATATAACTCGTTGAAAAAAATTGATGTTTTATTTATTTATGTGTATGAAAGTCTAAAAAGGTCCTTGAGAAAAAAAAAGCACTGAAACATGAAAGCGAAATTGCTAGGAGCTTCATATTCCAACTTTTGAACGTTTTTGATAAGTCATTCTGTTGCGTTTTTGCACAACTCTTCGTATTGTGTTTGAAAGTCTAAAAAGATCATTGAAAGTAAAAGAAAACACTAAAGCAGAAATGCTAAAAGTCTCGGATTCCAACTCGTTACTTGTCTTGATGTAACTCATGTTATTGAGAAAAATTGATGTTTTATTCATTTAAAGTGTTTGAAAGTCTAAAAAAAACACTGAATCATGAAAACGAAATTGCTAGCAGCTTCATATTCCAACTCTTGAACGTTTTTGGTAAAAGTCATTCTGTTGCGTTTTTGCACAACTCGTAGTATTGTGTTGGAAAGTCTATAAAGATCATAGAAAGTAAAAGAAATCTCTAAAGCAGAATTGCTAAAAGCATCGGATTCCAACTCGTCACTTGTCTTGATATAACTCGTTGAAAAAAATTGATGTTTTATTTATTTATGTGTATGAAAGTCTAAAAAGGTCCTTGAGAAAAAAAAAGCACTGAAACATGAAAGCGAAATTGCTAGGAGCTTCATATTCCAACTTTTGAACGTTTTTGATAAGTCATTCTGTTGCGTTTTTGCACAACTCTTCGTATTGTGTTTGAAAGTCTAAAAAGATCATTGAAAGTAAAAGAAAACACTAAAGCAGAAATGCTAAAAGTCTCGGATTCCAACTCGTTACTTGTCTTGATGTAACTCATGTTATTGAGAAAAATTGATGTTTTATTTATTTATTTATTTAAAGTGTTTGAAAGTCTAAAAAAAACATTGAATCATGGAAGCGAAATTGCTAGGAGCTTCATATTCCAACTCTTGAACGTTTTTGGTAAAAGTCATTCTGTTGCGTTTTTGCACAACTCGTCGTATTGTGTTTGAAAGTCTATAAAGATCATTGAAAGTAAAAGAAATCTCTAAAGCAGAATTGCTAAAAGCATCGGATTCCAACTCGTCACTTGTCTTGATATAACTCGTTGAAAAAAATTGATGTTTTATTTATTTATTTATGTGTATGAAAGTCTAAAAAGGTCCTTGAGAAAAAAAAAGCACTGAAACATGAAAGCGAAATTGCTAGGAGCTTCATATTCCAACTTTTGAACGTTTTTGATAAGTCATTCTGTTGCGTTTTTGCACAACTCTTCGTATTGTGTTTGAAAGTCTAAAAAGATCATTGAAAGTAAAAGAAAACACTAAAGCAGAAATGCTAAAAGTCTCGGATTCCAACTCGTTACTTGTCTTGATGTAACTCATGTTATTGAGAAAAATTGATGTTTTATTTATTTATTTATTTAAAGTGTTTGAAAGTCTAAAAAAAACATTGAATCATGAAAGCGAAATTGCTAGGAGCTTCATATTCCAACTCTTGAACGTTTTTGGTAAAAGTCATTCTGTTGCGTTTTTGCACAACTCGTCGTATTGTGTTTGAAAGTCTATAAAGATCATTGAAAGTAAAAGAAATCTCTAAAGCAGAATTGCTAAAAGCATCGGATTCCAACTCGTCACTTGTCTTGATATAACTCGTTGAAAAAAATTGATGTTTTATTTATTTATTTATGTGTATGAAAGTCTAAAAAGGTCCTTGAGAAAAAAAAAGCACTGAAACATGAAAGCGAAATTGCTAGGAGCTTCATATTCCAACTTTTGAACGTTTTTGATAAGTCATTCTGTTGCGTTTTTGCACAACTCTTCGTATTGTGTTTGAAAGTCTAAAAAGATCATTGAAAGTAAAAGAAAACACTAAAGCAGAAATGCTAAAAGTCTCGGATTCCAACTCGTTACTTGTCTTGATGTAACTCATGTTATTGAGAAAAACTGATGTTTTATTTATTTAAAGTGTTTGAAAGTCTAAAAAAAACACTGAATCATGAAAACGAAATTGCTAGCAGCTTCATATTCCAACTCTTGAACGTTTTTGGTAAAAGTCATTCTGTTGCGTTTTTGCACAACTCGTCGTATTGTGTTGGAAAGTCTATAAAGATCATAGAAAGTAAAAGAAATCTCTAAAGCAGAATTGCTAAAAGCATCGGATTCCAACTCGTCACTTGTCTTGATATAACTCGTTGAAAAAAATTGATGTTTTATTTATTTATGTGTATGAAAGTCTAAAAAGGTCCTTGAGAAAAAAAAAGCACTGAAACATGAAAGCGAAATTGCTAGGAGCTTCATATTCCAACTTTTGAACGTTTTTGATAAGTCATTCTGTTGCGTTTTTGCACAACTCTTCGTATTGTGTTTGAAAGTCTAAAAAGATCATTGAAAGTAAAAGAAAACACTAAAGCAGAAATGCTAAAAGTCTCGGATTCCAACTCGTTACTTGTCTTGATGTAACTCATGTTATTGAGAAAAATTGATGTTTTATTTATTTATTTATTTAAAGTGTTTGAAAGTCTAAAAAAAACATTGAATCATGAAAGCGAAATTGCTAGGAGCTTCATATTCCAACTCTTGAACGTTTTTGGTAAAAGTCATTCTGTTGCGTTTTTGCACAACTCGTCGTATTGTGTTTGAAAGTCTATAAAGATCATTGAAAGTAAAAGAAATCTCTAAAGCAGAATTGCTAAAAGCATCGGATTCCAACTCGTCACTTGTCTTGATATAACTCGTTGAAAAAAATTGATGTTTTATTTATTTATTTATGTGTATGAAAGTCTAAAAAGGTCCTTGAGAAAAAAAAAGCACTGAAACATGAAAGCGAAATTGCTAGGAGCTTCATATTCCAACTTTTGAACGTTTTTGATAAGTCATTCTGTTGCGTTTTTGCACAACTCTTCGTATTGTGTTTGAAAGTCTAAAAAGATCATTGAAAGTAAAAGAAAACACTAAAGCAGAAATGCTAAAAACCTCGGATTCCAACTCGTCACTTGTCTTGATATAGGGTTGCCATACGTCCGGAATTTTCCGGACAAGTCCGGAAATATAGGTCTTTGTCCGGAATGCGGTGGGAATCTTAAACCGTCCGGAATTTCTACAAATAAGTGAAGAGTGAAAAAAAATTGAAAAAACCAAATAATTTATTAATTATTTTTATTCTAAATCAAAGTATGGGTACTACATTACTTCTGATATTTAATGCTACCAGAAATATTGTTCAACATTTCTGAATCTTTAATAATAGTTTTGTAGAACACTTCGCAAATCATATTTTTTAAATTATATTGAGTTAAGAGAATCGACTTTACAGAGTACAGAAAGCCTGTTTCTTTCCTTTGACCATTGGGTTCCCTTTAAGGAAAAGACCCTTTCAACACTGGCATTTTGTGCCTGCATCGCAAATATATAAAAGCATATCTTACTTAATTCCGTAACTTTTCCTGGTCCAGCTGCCTTTAGAATGGTCCATTGATTATTGACATTCAACTCAAAAAAAATTGATGATTTGATTTTTGATTGTGAAATCACTGTTTTTCAAAACTGTGATTTCATCAAACAATTTGCTATCATCCAATTTTTTTTTTTAATAGAGAAACTTGATGGAATAATTTAGTTGTAATCAATAGTATTGTCTTTTTTTATTAACATCCATTCAAAAATCTCCAAGTCCATTAAAGGCTGCCGCCATTTGTTTAAATACTCCCGACAACATATATTATAAGATTTTTGGATGTCATTCAAAAACTCATCTTTCTTCTCCTGGCCTGGAACGAATTTCGCATCTTCTCTTGCTTTCAGGGTGTCGATAAGTGTTTGCAAAATCTTTGCGATGTCCATGATAGAATTTTTTTCCTTTTCAATTTCTAAAATTTTTGTGCGCGGGCGAACGCAGGCGACAGAGGCGCTCCCCCCTCACCCCTCACCATTTCACCGCGCGCTTGTCAAAATTCGAACGATTTGGCAATCGATTTGGTCTGTTTATTCACTTGCACGATGCGTAACGATTTTAATATAAAATTGACAAGAAAGTCCGGAAATTTCATCGATTGTCAGGAATTTTCTCCGGATTTTTGATATTTTGATCTGGGAACCCTATCTTGATATAACTCATGTTATTGAGAAAAATTGATGTTTTATTATTTTATGTGTTTAAAAGTCTAAAAAAACACTGAAAAATGAAAGCTGAATTGCTAGGAGGCTCATATTCCAACTCTTGAACGTTTTGATAAAAGTCATTCTGTTGAGTTTTTACACAACTCGTCGTATTGTGTTTGAAAGTCTAAAAAGGTCCTTGTGAAAAAACACACTGAAAACTGAAACCGAAATTACTAGGAGCCTTATGTTCTAACTAGGGAACGTTTTTGAGAACAGTAAATCTGTTGAGTTTTTATGCGACTCGTCGTATTGTGTCTGAAAGTCTAAAGAGATCATAGAAAATAAAGGGAAACACTAAATCAGAATTGCGCCTCGGATTCCAACTCGTCAGTTGTCTTAATGCAACTCGTTTTATTGAGTAAAAGTTGATGTCATAATGGGACTGAAAGTCTAAAAAGGTCCTTGAGATAAAAAAAACATTTTAAAATGAAAGCAAAATTGCTAGGAGCCTCATATTCCAACTCTTGAACGTTTTTTGTTAAAGACAATCTGTCAAGTTTTTACTCAACTCGTTGTAGGTAGTATTGTGTCTTAAAGTAAAAAAAAAGAAAAGAAAACAAAAAAATAACATTAAAGCTAAATTGCTAGAAACTTCCGCTTCCGATTCCAACTCCTTACTGTCATAACACTTTCACTGTCCATGCATTACATGTTATGCACTGATGAGTTAGCTCCGTACGTCCGTGCATGACATACAATACACTATTAACCACCAAGAATAGTGTTGTTCACGAGAAACTTGAAAAATCAATCAAATAAAAAAAACATAATTCTTTCAACCTGCCAAGTACGTAATCTGGCCGTATCTAATATGCAGGTTGCCATATCTAATATGTAAAAAAATTAAAAGTAAAACTTGGTACGAGTACATTATATTTTAATCAAACAAAAATAAAAATGGTTTTTCTTATTAAAATTCAACTTAAATAAAACTTTTTTTTTATTTCTTTGGGGGTCTACGCTAATAAACTTTTCTTGAGACATAATAAGTCGCCTCCACAGTAGATACAATATACTGCATTAAGTGCCACACAATTAACTTTGTATCGTGGCACTATGTCACCTAAATCGTCAATGGCAACAAACGTATTTTTACAATCCTCACATTTGCCTGAAAACATTAATCCCTCGTCGTTTAAGTACACCATTGTGTGTTTTGGTAAAAATTTAAAAACAGTTTTGTTCTCATAATTATTGGTAGACCCAGATTGATTAAGTCACATTTTAGATCATGTACCTGAATCAAAAAAATACTTGATCAACTTGGTAAGCTATATTATAGCTACTCGTAAATAAACACAAAAGTCTTAAATGCCTTACATTGCCCAATAATGACACTTCATATTTTTCCAAACTGGCGTCGACGTACGGTTTCAATAATTGGATGACTTTCGCAAAGCACAAACTATAAAGGCGTTTTGGGTCGTTTCTTTTACGAAATAAGGACTCCACTATTTTTTTATAATCCATTTTTAAACTATCTTAATCCACAATACAATGGCTCAATTTTCGTAATGGAGATAAAATTTTCATTTATTCTTTTTTAAAAATCAATATTTTTTTTATTCTGACATTCCGATTTAATAATGAACCTCATTGTAACATGAAAGACAAAAAACTTTATTACAAGCTGTACATTCAGTTTGTACTTGCTTCGCTCCTTTTCGGGCATTAGAAGCAGTCGTTTGACTAGTCATTTCTTTATAGCAACCAGTACATCGTCGCTGCACT
The DNA here is from genome assembly GCA_947386135.1 of Melanchra persicariae. Lineage (NCBI taxonomy): Eukaryota > Metazoa > Arthropoda > Insecta > Lepidoptera > Noctuidae > Melanchra > Melanchra persicariae. Next base: position 35,238,203 of record OX376643.1, read on the forward strand.
ATCCTTCCGTTGGGTTTTCGTGGTATATTTGTTAATTTATGTGTCATATTCAGTACTGGCTGTGTTGGTGATGGATCTCGTATGTTCAACAACTTTTCCACAATCATTTCTTGACCTTTCAACATTGTCATTGTTGTTGTATTTAATTCATTGAATATAATTATTGAATTTACAACTGCAATAGAAATAAGATCTATTGCGATCTTTTTATACCAAATGCAAGACTTGCGTTCTGGTGAGTTATAACTAGCAAGTTGGTCGGACAGGTCTATTCCTAATTTTCCCTTGTTTATAGTCCATGATCATTTGCGGTTTCATAATAATTGGTCTGAAACCTTTTGTCATTTCCATCTCCTTACCATGGCAAGTCGAGAGCATGACAACGTCTCTTTTATCATGCCACTTTAGAACAGTCATTTTGCATTATGGCAATTTCACCCGTTTTTAGTATAGCTTGCGCAACATCTTTTGGCAGATGTCGTCTGTTCCTGCGAATGGTGCCAAGAAAATCCGTGCTTCACTCTTTAAGATATCTTGCCAATGATACACTGGTGTAATAATTGTCAGTTATAAAAATTCTCCCTTCATTTAGTAAATCCTGTCCTAATTGTACTACTAACGAACCAGGTTTATCAAGACAAGCTGTGACTTCATTATCTCCTGCTAAAACTTTATAATTCCATGTGTACCCTTTGTCTGTACACAATTTATGAATTCGCATGCCGTATTTAACGGACTTGTTTGGATTATATGTTCTAAAAGTCAGTCTTGCTCTGAATTTCACTACAGATTCGTCAACTGCAACTACTGGTCCTGGTCAAATTTTTTGTATGTTCCAGTGACATAAAATTTCAAAACCAGTCGCTAATTTGTTTTGCATCAACAGGTAATACTTTTTCTTGGATTTGATTAAAAACTGCGGGGATTTCAGAGGCTGGTATATATGGCAAAGCTGAAATATGTTTTATATTACAAAAAAACCTTTTTCTGTAGCAAAATCATTTTAGTACTGAAAAATGAAATGGATACAATTCCGTTACTAAGCGGAATAACATACGTTACTCACATGTCTAATAAATAATCAAGAAAACTTATTTTAATGTTTATGTTACAATTTAAATTATCTGAAGAAATGATTAAAGTGTACAAAGATTTGTTACTGGTTATAATTAAAAATATAGTTGATTATTTTTTATGTTTTTATTCTGTTCCTAAAACCGTAAAGCGAAATTCAATTATTATTTTCACATTTCAGAGCAGTAGGTATTATTTCGAAGGTATGTTCCGTCGAAATAGAGATCCGCCGAACAAGTGCATATCGAAGAAGGAGTGTGATACGTGACTTAGAAAAGTGTAACACCGAATAACACGTCCCCGTAAGTTTACGAATACGAAACACGTAACAACGAATGCACGCTACCACGAAAAACTTAACGCCGTAGCAATGCGATCTCGAATAACTAAATCTCTAATTCAGTTTTTCGAAACACTTAACAACGAATGCACGCTACCTCGAAAAACTTAACGCCGTAGCCATGCGATCTCGAATAACTAAATCTCTAATTCACCTATTCGAAACACTTAACAAAGAATGCACGCTACCACTAAAAACTGAACACCGTAGCCATGTGATCTCGAATAACTAAACCTCCAAAAGTCATCGTAAAAAGTCTTTGTTCATATAACAATCAACTAAAGAATGTAAAGAAAAAGAAGTCATAATTATGTGTCAATCAACCAAATCAATCGATTTTCCATAACAATACAATCAACCAAATCGAACATTAAAAAAAAACTAAAAAAAACAGCTAACGTTTAAAATAGCACAAGTATGCAAGACCATCTAAAATGTAGTTAAGTGCATTGTTTCCTTTTTTCCAAATGTTTTTTAATTTTTTCTTTCCTATTTTTTTTTTCTTTGCTGTTTTGGTTTCTTGAGACTGTGAATTTAATTTTTCAACTATTAATTCTGCATGTTTTTGTTCCTTGTTTAATTCTTCGATGGTTTTATATAAATTTCAATTCTTTCTGCCCAATAGGGTGTTCGAGCGGTGGTGCCATGATTCCACCTCATTTTGTGTAATTGGAACAGTGGTCCCTATCGAGCTATTTACCGACCAGATGTTAGGCGGAAACAATGGAGGCACTTTTTGCAAATTTGTCTTTAATGTTCCGATGTTTTGAGTAGTCCTTTTCTTATAAGTACCATTGACATAGTATTTGGAAAACCAATCAGTGACTTTCACTGCATCTTTGGGTAATTCTTTTTCTTTTAGTATTTCTAAAAGTTTTTTTTAGTTTTAGTTTAAAGTTTGATTGTATTGTTATGGAAAATCGATTGATTTGGTTGATTGACACATAATTATGACTTTTTTTTCTCTATTTAGTTGATTGTTATATGAATAAAGACTTTTTACGATGACTTTTAGAGGTTTAGTTATTCGAGATCACATGGCTACGGTGTTCAGTTTTTAGTGGTAGCGTGCATTCTTTGTTAAGTGTTTCGAATAGGTGAATTAGAGATTTAGTTATTCGAGATCGCATGGCTACGGCGCTAAGTTTTTCGAGGTAGCGTGCATTCGTTGTTAAGTGTTTCGAAAAACTGAATTAGAGATTTAGTTATTCGAGATCGCATTGCTACGGCGTTAAGTTTTTCGTGGTAGCGTGCATTCGTTGTTACGTGTATCGTATTCGTAAACTTACGGGGACGTGTTATTCGGTGTTACACTTTTCTAAGTCACGTATCACACTCTCGAAGAAGGGTTCTGTCGAGGTAGTGTTTTTCGAACGTGTGTGTTGTCGAAGTATGTTCTGTCATACTAATGCTTGTCGAATATATGTTTTGTCGAAGTAATGAGTAGTCAAATTACTGTTTTTCGAAATTGGGACCGTGTCGAAATAATTAACTGTCGAAATTCAGGATGACATCCATTCGTGTTATCAACGAAATGCCAGCATCTCAAAATAAGACAAAACCTATTATAAGACATGTGGATATTGTGAAATAATGGATGATAGTAGATTTTTTTATTTTCCAATATGATTCTATTGTAGGGCACGGAATCAAACCAGTTAATAATATAATGCCCAAATATGATCTCATTTCGGTCCTAGTCACCGGCGTCCATCTTTTTATACGCGAATAAGTTGAAAGATTTGCTTGTTGCAAAAGTTGACTCGCATACGTAGTTGTTTCCGCTATCATGAAATCGATTATATCATCTATCAAGACTTGAAAAAAAAAACAGTCCACAAATCGGAATCGGCATTGAAATTATGAAATTGTCGTTTACTCAAATAGCCTGTGAAGCAGTCTCTTTCTAAAGGTAGTATATTCATGTTCCAAGTAGAAGACGCCGCGAAATTATTTTCCATTAAATTATTTTAATTTATAAATTCATTAATGGCTTCAATAGTTTCTTCAGGTCCATATATTTGCAAATTCTCTAATCGTCTAGTACCTCATCTTCACCTTAAAATATCATCTTCACTTTTAAAATACGCACTAAATCATCGCCTGATACAATCCGAGTCATGGTTAATTTCGATTGATTGTCGTAAAACAATTAAACGGGTTTAAGATCAATATTTTAGAAATGCATACATAGATGTACCATTAGATTTTTGGTGAACACAAAAATATTATCCTATAAAAATAAATAAAATACTATTACATTCTGATATAATAGATAAGTGCCTGTTATAATTGTATGATATGATAATTTCTTACGCTAAATTGAATAGCAAATAAGTCAACGTCCCACCTATGCCTAATTGCATCTGGTGCATTCCTGGAGCTTACCCTAACTACAACTTCTAATAATTAGAAATACGTATGCGAGTGGAATTTGAATTAAGGCATGTAGAAAAACAAACGTGTCGAATTTCTTCGAAACACGGTTTCCAGTGCAATCAATGCACTGGAAAAACAGCATCAGCTGTGGACGTCCTTCAAATAATTTCTAAGCACTAACTGATTTGCAAACCTTGTGTTACAGACCTGGCAACCCCAGGGATACTCCTTCCAGCTGTTAATTTTCGTGTGAGCATTGGTCCCAATTGTTTCTGGGTGCGTGTTGATGTAGTTAGAATTATGAGATTTTATATTGCAGACCGGACAGTATTCACTGAAAGGTGAAATCAGGAACTAATATTAGAGATTTTTAAGATTTTAAGACTGAAGATTTAAAAAGCCTGTATTCTCTTAACCCTTTAACCGACAAGTTTCCAAAATTTCCTATCTACCCAAGGGTAGTTGTCATGTTGATATTCGGCCATAAAAAAATACCGCCCCTTAAGACCAACAATATACAACAATCATAATTTGGCACAAAGGGCTCAGGGGTCCATGGGGGAGGTAGTTGTTCCGTCAAACCATTTTGTAAAAAATTCTTATATTTTTTTCCTAAGAGAGGTCAGGCACTGACTGTTCAACAAGGAAGCAGCTAGACCTCATACAAATAATACTTTTGTTGATTAGTGCTGTTTTCCCATAATTATGGTACATCAATTTCCAATCTTTTTTTGTCACGTAATTGTCTATAGTAGCTTTTAAAAGCAGTCTTATAATAATTCGGATTTAATTTTACAAAAAACATTAAGTTCATAAATGTATAACGAAGGCAGTGTCAGAATCTTTAAGCTTTTAAAGTATGGTTGACAGCTGGTAGTGTTGTCTACATTACACATTGCTGTAATGTATTTTTTTTGAGCTCTAAATACAGATTCCTTATCAATTGAGTTGCCCCAAGATATAATACCATATCTTAGGACAGGTGCAACAAGACCATGATAAGCAGCTAATACGGCATCTTTATTAACAATTTTGGAAAGTTTGTACAGAGCAAATGAAGACTTATTAATTCTTTTGCAGACATATTCTAAATGTGTTTTCCATGTCAGTTTATTATCAAGGTGAATTCCTAGAAACTTTGTATCTGACACTGGATGTACTATTTCGCCTTGGTAACTAACGTTAGTATTTGTCAGTTGTTTTCTCTGGTGAAAGTGTATAATTTTCGTTTTGTCCATATTTATTTTCAGATTAGTATCGGTTAACCATTGTATTATTGTATTTAATGTTTGGTTAATAACGTGTTCGTAATCATTTTCTTTGTCGCTTTTTATTATGACTGTGCTATCATCTGCAAATAGTACCATTGGTTGATTAATATGGTTCGGAAGATCATTGATTTATATCAAGAACAATAAAGGGCCCAGGACACTCCCTTGAATTGAGCGAGTGGAATTTGAATTAAGGCATGTAGAAAAACAAACGTGTCGAATTTCTTCGAAACACAGTTTTCAGTGCAATCAATGCACTGGAAAAACAAAGCATCAGCTGTGGACGTCCTTCAGATGGTTTCTAAGAGCTAACTGATTTGCAAACCTTGTGTTACAGACCTGGCAACCCCAGGGATACTCCTTCCAGCTGTTAATTTTCGTGTGAGCATTGGTCCCAATTGTTTCTGGGTGCGTGTTGATGTAGTTAGCATTATGAGATTTTATATTGCAGACCGGACAGTATTCACTGAAAGGTGAAATCAGGAACTAACATTAGAGATTTTTAAGATTTTAAGACTGAAGATTTATAAAGCCTGTATTCTCTTAACCCTTTAACCGACAAGTTTCCAAACCAATGAATTAGCACTTACTACCGTGTCAGAAAATGTTTTTTCAGTACCTACTTACATACAGTAGAAAGATTTTTAAATCTTTAGGTAGGTACTATTTATTTAAAGTAGATAAGTAATACAATAATTACATTAGTATTGTATCTGTGTAAACCAAAGGCAGATCGCAGATAATTGTTTTCACTTTCTAACATTATTTCTCATTCCCTAATGAAAAACATTAAATAAAAATAAAATCATCATCAATCACATAAAATCCGCGGGTAAACCCGCGCGCTGGCGTTAACTTGCTAGAAACACTATTTTGACACACTATCACGCATGGACTGGAACAATTTGGCAACACGCGTTGTTGCCAAATTGCGTCTTGAATGGCAACGTCGCATCGCCGCGTCCGTCACTCGATGGTAACCTTGGCGCTTGTTCGAATTTTTTAACAGCGCCATCTACTAAAAATGTTAACCGCACGTAAACTCGTAACACAACAGCAACGAACTTTTTCTCGGTGGTTCAATAAATTTCTGTCAGATGGGGCGATTCAGGTCACTCACACATTCTTGAACTCACCCTGCTTGACTTTCGGTAAGCTAAAATTTTCCTAAGAGCCTGGAGTTTTTGCTGTCCTAAGGACTTCCACGACAGGTAAAGGAGCAGGTACGTCCATCAATTGCTCTATTTCTGGTTCAGGTTCATTGTCAAGCATACGTAGCTCTTCATAATCTGGCACAAAGGGCTCAGGGGTCCATGGGGGAGGTAGTTGTTGCGTCCAACCATTTTGTAGAAAAATCCTAAATATTTGGCCTAAGAGAGGTCAGGTAATACACTGCACTGACTGTTCAACAAGGACGCAGCTGGACCTCATTAGACATGACATGAACGCGTAGCTAGACGCACGCAGTACATACAGCCTGTACTGGCCTTAAAAATATAAACCCCTTCTATAATATGTACATAACTTATCCAGGGCATAATTACTTGAATTAGAATTGATTACAGCAGGTTTTGCCAGTTGCGCGAGTGCCTATATTTACAAAGACAACATAAACTAGTCTACTTACGACCAACTGCTTTGCAGTTTGGCAGATTTTTATGTTAAAACAAGTTCGGTTAAATATTAAATAATAACTGCTAAATTTGTCGCAAAATTTCCTATCGACCCAAGAGTAGTTGTCATGTTGATATTCTGCCATAAAAAAATACCGCCCCCTAAAAACCAACAATATACAACATGACAACGCCCAGAAATTGGAAAGAAAATATTACTGTTTATAAAAATAAATACTATTACATTCTGATGCAATAGATAAGTACCTGTTACAATTGTATGATATGATAATTTCTTACGCTAAATTGAATAGCAAATAAGTCAACGTCCGACCTGATGTAAAGTGTTTTCCGCTGCCTAATTGCATCTGGTGCATTCCTGGAGCTTACCCTAACTACAACTTCTAATAATTAAAAATACGTATGCGAGTGGAATTTGAATTAAGGCATGTAGAAAAACAAACGTGTCGAATTTCTTCGAAACACGGTTTCCAGGGCAATCAATGCACTGGAAAAACAAAGCATCAGCGGTGGACGTCCTTCAGATGGTTTCTAAGCACCAACTGATTTGCAAACCTTGTGTTACAGACCTGGCAACCCCAGGGATAGTTTTTCCAGCTGTTAATTTTCGTGTGAGCATTGGTCCCAATTGTTTCTGGGTGCGTGTTGATGTAGTTAGCATTATGAGATTTTATATTGCAGACCGGACAGTATTCACTGAAAGGCGAAATCAGGAACTAACATTAGGGATTTTTAAGATTTTAAGACTGAAGATTTAAAAAGCCTGTATTCTCTTAACCCTTTAACCGACAAGTTTCCAAAATTTCCTATCTACCCAAGGGTAGTTGTCATGTTGTTATTCTGGCTTTAAAAAATACCAACAATATACAACATGACAAAATTGGAAAGAAAATATTACTGTTTATAAAAATAAAGCATACGTAGCTCATCATAATTCGGCACAAACGGCTCAGGGGTCCATGGGGGAGGTAGTTGTTCCGTCAAACCATTTTGTAAAAAAATCTTATATATTTTCCTAAGAGAGGAAAAACAAAGCATCAGCTGTGGACGTCCTTAAGATGGTTTCTAAGCGCTAACTGATTTGCAAACCTTGTGTTACAGACCTGGCAACCCCAGGGATAGTTTTTCCAGCTGTTAATTTTCGTGTGAGCATTGGTCCCAATTGTTTCTGGGTGCGTGTTGATGTAGTTAGCATTATGAGATTTTATATTGCAGACCGGACAGTATTCACTGAAAGGCGAAATCAGGAACTAACATTAGGGATTTTTAAGATTTTAAGACTGAAGATTTAAAAAGCCTGTATTCTCTTAACCCTTTAACCGACAAGTTTCCAAAATTTCCTATCTACCCAAGGGTAGTTGTCATGTTGTTATTCTGGCTTTAAAAAATACCAACAATATACAACATGACAAAATTGGAAAGAAAATATTACTGTTTATAAAAATAAAGCATACGTAGCTCAACATAATTCGGCACATAGGGCTCAGGGGTCCATGGAAGAGTAAGTTGTTCCGTCAAACCATTTTGTAAAAAATTCTTATATATTTTTCCTAAGAGAGGTCAGGTAATACACTGCACTGATTGTTCAACAAGGAAGCAGCTGGACCTCATTAGACATGACATGAACGCGTAGCTAGACGCACGCAGTACATACAGCCTGTACTGGCCTTAAAAATATAAACCCCTTCTATAATATGTACATAACTTATCCAGTGCATAATTACTTGAATTGGAATTGATTACAGCAGGTTTTGCCAGTTGCGTGAGTGCTTATATTTACAAAGACAACATAAACTAGTCTACTTACGACCAACTGCTTTGCAGTTTGGCAGATTTTTATGTTAAAACAAGTTCGGTTAAATATTAAATAATAACTGCTAAATTTGTCGCAAAATTTCCTATCTACCCAAGGGTAGTTGTCATGTTGATATTTGCCATAAAAAATACCGCCCCTTAAGACGAACAATATACAACATGACAACGCCCAGAAATTGGAAAGAAAATATTACTGTATATAAAAATAAATAAAATACTATTACATTCTGATGTAATAGATAAGTACCTGTTATAATTGTATGATATGATAATTTCTTACGCTAAATTGAATAGCAAATAAGTCAACGTCCGACCTGATGTAAAGTGTTTTCCGCTGCCTAATTGCATCTGGTGCATTCCTGGAGCTTACCCTAACTACAACTTCTAATAATTAAAAATACGTATGCGAGTGGAATTTGAATTAAGGCATGTAGAAAAACAAAGCATCAGCGGTGGACGTCCTTCAGATGGTTTCTAAGCACCAACTGATTTGCAAACCTTGTGTTACAGACCTGGCAACCCCAGGGATAGTTTTTCCAGCTGTTAATTTTCGTGTGAGCATTGGTCCCAATTGTTTCTGGGTGCGTGTTGATGTAGTTAGCATTATGAGATTTTATATTGCAGACCGGACAGTATTCACTGAAAGGCGAAATCAGGAACTAACATTAGGGATTTTTAAGATTTTAAGACTGAAGATTTAAAAAGCCTGTATTCTCTTAACCCTTTAACCGACAAGTTTCCAAAATTTCCTATCTAGCCAAGGGTAGTTGTCATGTTGTTATTCTGGCTTTAAAAAATACCAACAATATACAACATGACAAAATTGGAAAGAAAATATTACTGTTTATAAAAATAAAGCATACGTAGCTCATCATAATTCGGCACAAACGGCTCAGGGGTCCATGGGGGAGGTAGTTGTTCCGTCAAACCATTTTGTAAAAAAATCTTATATATTTTCCTAAGAGAGGAAAAACAAAGCATCAGCTGTGGACGTCCTTAAGATGGTTTCTAAGCGCTAACTGATTTGCAAACCTTGTGTTACAGACCTGGCAACCCCAGGGATAGTTTTTCCAGCTGTTAATTTTCGTGTGAGCATTGGTCCCAATTGTTTCTGGTTGCGTTTTGATGTAGTTAGCATTATGAGATTTTATATTGCAGACCGGACAGTATTCACTGAAAGGCGAAATCAGGAACTAACATTAGAGATTTTTAAGATTTTAAGACTGAAGATTTAAAAAGCCTGTATTCTCTTAACCCTTTAACCGACAAGTTTCCAAAATTTCCTATCTAGCCAAGGGTAGTTGTCATGTTGTTATTCTGGCTTTAAAAAATACCAACAATATACAACATGACAAAATTGGAAAGAAAATATTACTGTTTATAAAAATAAAGCATACGTAGCTCAACATAATTCGGCACATAGGGCTCAGGGGTCCATGGAAGAGTTAGTTGTTCCGTCAAACCATTTTGTAAAAAAATTCTTATATATTTTTCCTAAGAGAGGTCAGGTAATACACTGCACTGATTGTTCAACAAGGAAGCAGCTGGACCTCATTAGACATGACATGAACGCGTAGCTAGACGCACGCAGTACATACAGCCTGTACTGGCCTTAAAAATATAAACCCCTTCTATAATATGTACATAACTTATCCAGTGCATAATTACTTGAATTGGAATTGATTACAGCAGGTTTTGCCAGTTGCGTGAGTGCTTATATTTACAAAGACAACATAAACTAGTCTACTTACGACCAACTGCTTTGCAGTTTGGCAGATTTTTATGTTAAAACAAGTTCGGTTAAATATTAAATAATAACTGCTAAATTTGTCGCAAAATTTCCTATCTACCCAAGGGTAGTTGTCATGTTGATATTTGCCATAAAAAATACCGCCCCTTAAGACGAACAATATACAACATGACAACGCCCAGAAATTGGAAAGAAAATATTACTGTATATAAAAATAAATAAAATACTATTACATTCTGATGTAATAGATAAGTACCTGTTATAATTGTATGATATGATAATTTCTTACGCTAAATTGAATAGCAAATAAGTCAACGTCCGACCTGATGTAAAGTGTTTTCCGCTGCCTAATTGCATCTGGTGCATTCCTGGAGCTTACCCTAACTACAACTTCTAATAATTAAAAATACGTATGCGAGTGGAATTTGAATTAAGGCATGTAGAAAAACAAACGTGTCGAATTTCTTCGAAACACGGTTTCCAGGGCAATCAATGCACTGGAAAAACAAAGCATCAGCGGTGGACGTCCTTCAGATGGTTTCTAAGCACCAACTGATTTGCAAACCTTGTGTTACAGACCTGGCAACCCCAGGGATAGTTTTTCCAGCTGTTAATTTTCGTGTGAGCATTGGTCTCAATTGTTTCTGGGTGCGTGTTGATGTAGTTAGCATTATGAGATTTTATATTGCAGACCGGACAGTATTCACTGAAAGGCGAAATCAGGAACTAACATTAGGGATTTTTAAGATTTTAAGACTGAAGATTTAAAAAGCCTGTATTCTCTTAACCCTTTAACCGACAAGTTTCCAAAATTTCCTATCTACCCAAGGGTAGTTGTCATGTTGTTATTCTGGCTTTAAAAAATACCAACAATATACAACATGACAAAATTGGAAAGAAAATATTACTGTTTATAAAAATAAAGCATACGTAGCTCATCATAATTCGGCACAAACGGCTCAGGGGTCCATGGGGGAGGTAGTTGTTCCGTCAAACCATTTTGTAAAAAAATCTTATATATTTTCCTAAGAGAGGAAAAACAAAGCATCAGCTGTGGACGTCCTTAAGATGGTTTCTAAGCGCTAACTGATTTGCAAACCTTGTGTTACAGACCTGGCAACCCCAGGGATAGTTTTTCCAGCTGTTAATTTTCGTGTGAGCATTGGTCCCAATTGTTTCTGGGTGCGTGTTGATGTAGTTAGCATTATGAGATTTTATATTGCAGACCGGACAGTATTCACTGAAAGGCGAAATCAGGAACTAACATTAGGGATTTTTAAGATTTTAAGACTGAAGATTTAAAAAGCCTGTATTCTCTTAACCCTTTAACCGACAAGTTTCCAAAATTTCCTATCTAGCCAAGGGTAGTTGTCATGTTGTTATTCTGGCTTTAAAAAATACCAACAATATACAACATGACAAAATTGGAAAGAAAATATTACTGTTTATAAAAATAAAGCATACGTAGCTCAACATAATTCGGCACATAGGGCTCAGGGGTCCATGGAAGAGTTAGTTGTTCCGTCAAACCATTTTGTAAAAAAATTCTTATATATTTTTCCTAAGAGAGGTCAGGTAATACACTGCACTGATTGTTCAACAAGGAAGCAGCTGGACCTCATTAGACATGACATGAACGCGTAGCTAGACGCACGCAGTACATACAGCCTGTACTGGCCTTAAAAATATAAACCCCTTCTATAATATGTACATAACTTATCCAGTGCATAATTACTTGAATTGGAATTGATTACAGCAGGTTTTGCCAGTTGCGTGAGTGCTTATATTTACAAAGACAACATAAACTAGTCTACTTACGACCAACTGCTTTGCAGTTTGGCAGATTTTTATGTTAAAACAAGTTCGGTTAAATATTAAATAATAACTGCTAAATTTGTCGCAAAATTTCCTATCTACCCAAGGGTAGTTGTCATGTTGATATTTGCCATAAAAAATACCGCCCCTTAAGACGAACAATATACAACATGACAACGCCCAGAAATTGGAAAGAAAATATTACTGTATATAAAAATAAATAAAATACTATTACATTCTGATGTAATAGATAAGTACCTGTTATAATTGTATGATATGATAATTTCTTACGCTAAATTGAATAGCAAATAAGTCAACGTCCGACCTGATGTAAAGTGTTTTCCGCTGCCTAATTGCATCTGGTGCATTCCTGGAGCTTACCCTAACTACAACTTCTAATAATTAAAAATACGTATGCGAGTGGAATTTGAATTAAGGCATGTAGAAAAACAAACGTGTCGAATTTCTTCGAAACACGGTTTCCAGGGCAATCAATGCACTGGAAAAACAAAGCATCAGCGGTGGACGTCCTTCAGATGGTTTCTAAGCACCAACTGATTTGCAAACCTTGTGTTACAGACCTGGCAACCCCAGGGATAGTTTTTCCAGCTGTTAATTTTCGTGTGAGCATTGGTCTCAATTGTTTCTGGGTGCGTGTTGATGTAGTTAGCATTATGAGATTTTATATTGCAGACCGGACAGTATTCACTGAAAGGCGAAATCAGGAACTAACATTAGGGATTTTTAAGATTTTAAGACTGAAGATTTAAAAAGCCTGTATTCTCTTAACCCTTTAACCGACAAGTTTCCAAAATTTCCTATCTACCCAAGGGTAGTTGTCATGTTGTTATTCTGGCTTTAAAAAATACCAACAATATACAACATGACAAAATTGGAAAGAAAATATTACTGTTTATAAAAATAAAGCATACGTAGCTCATCATAATTCGGCACAAACGGCTCAGGGGTCCATGGGGGAGGTAGTTGTTCCGTCAAACCATTTTGTAAAAAAATCTTATATATTTTCCTAAGAGAGGAAAAACAAAGCATCAGCTGTGGACGTCCTTAAGATGGTTTCTAAGCGCTAACTGATTTGCAAACCTTGTGTTACAGACCTGGCAACCCCAGGGATAGTTTTTCCAGCTGTTAATTTTCGTGTGAGCATTGGTCCCAATTGTTTCTGGTTGCGTTTTGATGTAGTTAGCATTATGAGATTTTATATTGCAGACCGGACAGTATTCACTGAAAGGCGAAATCAGGAACTAACATTAGAGATTTTTAAGATTTTAAGACTGAAGATTTAAAAAGCCTGTATTCTCTTAACCCTTTAACCGACAAGTTTCCAAAATTTCCTATCTAGCCAAGGGTAGTTGTCATGTTGTTATTCTGGCTTTAAAAAATACCAACAATATACAACATGACAAAATTGGAAAGAAAATATTACTGTTTATAAAAATAAAGCATACGTAGCTCAACATAATTCGGCACATAGGGCTCAGGGGTCCATGGAAGAGTTAGTTGTTCCGTCAAACCATTTTGGAAAAAATTCTTATATATTTTTCCTAAGAGAGGTCAGGTAATACACTGCACTGATTGTTCAACAAGGAAGCAGCTGGACCTCATTAGACATGACATGAACGCGTAGCTAGACGCACGCAGTACATACAGCCTGTACTGGCCTTAAAAATATAAACCCCTTCTATAATATGTACATAACTTATCCAGTGCATAATTACTTGAATTGGAATTGATTACAGCAGGTTTTGCCAGTTGCGTGAGTGCTTATATTTACAAAGACAACATAAACTAGTCTACTTACGACCAACTGCTTTGCAGTTTGGCAGATTTTTATGTTAAAACAAGTTCGGTTAAATATTAAATAATAACTGCTAAATTTGTCGCAAAATTTCCTATCTACCCAAGGGTAGTTGTCATGTTGATATTTGCCATAAAAAATACCGCCCCTTAAGACGAACAATATACAACATGACAACGCCCAGAAATTGGAAAGAAAATATTACTGTATATAAAAATAAATAAAATACTATTACATTCTGATGTAATAGATAAGTACCTGTTATAATTGTATGATATGATAATTTCTTACGCTAAATTGAATAGCAAATAAGTCAACGTCCGACCTGATGTAAAGTGTTTTCCGCTGCCTAATTGCATCTGGTGCATTCCTGGAGCTTACCCTAACTACAACTTCTAATAATTAAAAATACGTATGCGAGTGGAATTTGAATTAAGGCATGTAGAAAAACAAACGTGTCGAATTTCTTCGAAACACGGTTTCCAGGGCAATCAATGCACTGGAAAAACAAAGCATCAGCGGTGGACGTCCTTCAGATGGTTTCTAAGCACCAACTGATTTGCAAACCTTGTGTTACAGACCTGGCAACCCCAGGGATAGTTTTTCCAGCTGTTAATTTTCGTGTGAGCATTGGTCCCAATTGTTTCTGGGTGCGTGTTGATGTAGTTAGCATTATGAGATTTTATATTGCAGACCGGACAGTATTCACTGAAAGGCGAAATCAGGAACTAACATTAGGGATTTTTAAGATTTTAAGACTGAAGATTTAAAAAGCCTGTATTCTCTTAACCCTTTAACCGACAAGTTTCCAAAATTTCCTATCTACCCAAGGGTAGTTGTCATGTTGTTATTCTGGCTTTAAAAAATACCAACAATATACAACATGACAAAATTGGAAAGAAAATATTACTGTTTATAAAAATAAAGCATACGTAGCTCATCATAATTCGGCACAAACGGCTCAGGGGTCCATGGGGGAGGTAGTTGTTCCGTCAAACCATTTTGTAAAAAAATCTTATATATTTTCCTAAGAGAGGAAAAACAAAGCATCAGCTGTGGACGTCCTTAAGATGGTTTCTAAGCGCTAACTGATTTGCAAACCTTGTGTTACAGACCTGGCAACCCCAGGGATAGTTTTTCCAGCTGTTAATTTTCGTGTGAGCATTGGTCCCAATTGTTTCTGGTTGCGTTTTGATGTAGTTAGCATTATGAGATTTTATATTGCAGACCGGACAGTATTCACTGAAAGGCGAAATCAGGAACTAACATTAGAGATTTTTAAGATTTTAAGACTGAAGATTTAAAAAGCCTGTATTCTCTTAACCCTTTAACCGACAAGTTTCCAAAATTTCCTATCTAGCCAAGGGTAGTTGTCATGTTGTTATTCTGGCTTTAAAAAATACCAACAATATACAACATGACAAAATTGGAAAGAAAATATTACTGTTTATAAAAATAAAGCATACGTAGCTCAACATAATTCGGCACATAGGGCTCAGGGGTCCATGGAAGAGTAAGTTGTTCCGTCAAACCATTTTGTAAAAAATTCTTATATATTTTTCCTAAGAGAGGTCAGGTAATACACTGCACTGATTGTTCAACAAGGAAGCAGCTGGACCTCATTAGACATGACATGAACGCGTAGCTAGACGCACGCAGTACATACAGCCTGTACTGGCCTTAAAAATATAAACCCCTTCTATAATATGTACATAACTTATCCAGTGCATAATTACTTGAATTGGAATTGATTACAGCAGGTTTTGCCAGTTGCGTGAGTGCTTATATTTACAAAGACAACATAAACTAGTCTACTTACGACCAACTGCTTTGCAGTTTGGCAGATTTTTATGTTAAAACAAGTTCGGTTAAATATTAAATAATAACTGCTAAATTTGTCGCAAAATTTCCTATCTACCCAAGGGTAGTTGTCATGTTGATATTTGCCATAAAAAATACCGCCCCTTAAGACGAACAATATACAACATGACAACGCCCAGAAATTGGAAAGAAAATATTACTGTATATAAAAATAAATAAAATACTATTACATTCTGATGTAATAGATAAGTACCTGTTATAATTGTATGATATGATAATTTCTTACGCTAAATTGAATAGCAAATAAGTCAACGTCCGACCTGATGTAAAGTGTTTTCCGCTGCCTAATTGCATCTGGTGCATTCCTGGAGCTTACCCTAACTACAACTTCTAATAATTAAAAATACGTATGCGAGTGGAATTTGAATTAAGGCATGTAGAAAAACAAACGTGTCGAATTTCTTCGAAACACGGTTTCCAGGGCAATCAATGCACTGGAAAAACAAAGCATCAGCGGTGGACGTCCTTCAGATGGTTTCTAAGCACCAACTGATTTGCAAACCTTGTGTTACAGACCTGGCAACCCCAGGGATAGTTTTTCCAGCTGTTAATTTTCGTGTGAGCATTGGTCCCAATTGTTTCTGGGTGCGTGTTGATGTAGTTAGCATTATGAGATTTTATATTGCAGACCGGACAGTATTCACTGAAAGGCGAAATCAGGAACTAACATTAGGGATTTTTAAGATTTTAAGACTGAAGATTTAAAAAGCCTGTATTCTCTTAACCCTTTAACCGACAAGTTTCCAAAATTTCCTATCTAGCCAAGGGTAGTTGTCATGTTGTTATTCTGGCTTTAAAAAATACCAACAATATACAACATGACAAAATTGGAAAGAAAATATTACTGTTTATAAAAATAAAGCATACGTAGCTCATCATAATTCGGCACAAACGGCTCAGGGGTCCATGGGGGAGGTAGTTGTTCCGTCAAACCATTTTGTAAAAAAATCTTATATATTTTCCTAAGAGAGGAAAAACAAAGCATCAGCTGTGGACGTCCTTAAGATGGTTTCTAAGCGCTAACTGATTTGCAAACCTTGTGTTACAGACCTGGCAACCCCAGGGATAGTTTTTCCAGCTGTTAATTTTCGTGTGAGCATTGGTCCCAATTGTTTCTGGTTGCGTTTTGATGTAGTTAGCATTATGAGATTTTATATTGCAGACCGGACAGTATTCACTGAAAGGCGAAATCAGGAACTAACAGAGATTTTTAAGATTTTAAGACTGAAGATTTAAAAAGCCTGTATTCTCTTAACCCTTTAACCGACAAGTTTCCAAAATTTCATATCTAGCCAAGGGTAGTTGTCATGTTGTTATTCTGGCTTTAAAAAATACCAACAATATACAACATGACAAAATTGGAAAGAAAATATTACTGTTTATAAAAATAAAGCATACGTAGCTCAACATAATTCGGCACATAGGGCTCAGGGGTCCATGGAAGAGTTAGTTGTTCCGTCAAACCATTTTGGAAAAAATTCTTATATATTTTTCCTAAGAGAGGTCAGGTAATACACTGCACTGATTGTTCAACAAGGAAGCAGCTGGACCTCATTAGACATGACATGAACGCGTAGCTAGACGCACGCAGTACATACAGCCTGTACTGGCCTTAAAAATATAAACCCCTTCTATAATATGTACATAACTTATCCAGTGCATAATTACTTGAATTGGAATTGATTACAGCAGGTTTTGCCAGTTGCGTGAGTGCTTATATTTACAAAGACAACATAAACTAGTCTACTTACGACCAACTGCTTTGCAGTTTGGCAGATTTTTATGTTAAAACAAGTTCGGTTAAATATTAAATAATAACTGCTAAATTTGTCGCAAAATTTCCTATCTACCCAAGGGTAGTTGTCATGTTGATATTTGCCATAAAAAATACCGCCCCTTAAGACGAACAATATACAACATGACAACGCCCAGAAATTGGAAAGAAAATATTACTGTATATAAAAATAAATAAAATACTATTACATTCTGATGTAATAGATAAGTACCTGTTATAATTGTATGATATGATAATTTCTTACGCTAAATTGAATAGCAAATAAGTCAACGTCCGACCTGATGTAAAGTGTTTTCCGCTGCCTAATTGCATCTGGTGCATTCCTGGAGCTTACCCTAACTACAACTTCTAATAATTAAAAATACGTATGCGAGTGGAATTTGAATTAAGGCATGTAGAAAAACAAACGTGTCGAATTTCTTCGAAACACGGTTTCCAGGGCAATCAATGCACTGGAAAAACAAAGCATCAGCGGTGGACGTCCTTCAGATGGTTTCTAAGCACCAACTGATTTGCAAACCTTGTGTTACAGACCTGGCAACCCCAGGGATAGTTTTTCCAGCTGTTAATTTTCGTGTGAGCATTGGTCCCAATTGTTTCTGGGTGCGTGTTGATGTAGTTAGCATTATGAGATTTTATATTGCAGACCGGACAGTATTCACTGAAAGGCGAAATCAGGAACTAACATTAGGGATTTTTAAGATTTTAAGACTGAAGATTTAAAAAGCCTGTATTCTCTTAACCCTTTAACCGACAAGTTTCCAAAATTTCCTATCTACCCAAGGGTAGTTGTCATGTTGTTATTCTGGCTTTAAAAAATACCAACAATATACAACATGACAAAATTGGAAAGAAAATATTACTGTTTATAAAAATAAAGCATACGTAGCTCATCATAATTCGGCACAAACGGCTCAGGGGTCCATGGGGGAGGTAGTTGTTCCGTCAAACCATTTTGTAAAAAAATCTTATATATTTTCCTAAGAGAGGAAAAACAAAGCATCAGCTGTGGACGTCCTTAAGATGGTTTCTAAGCGCTAACTGATTTGCAAACCTTGTGTTACAGACCTGGCAACCCCAGGGATAGTTTTTCCAGCTGTTAATTTTCGTGTGAGCATTGGTCCCAATTGTTTCTGGTTGCGTTTTGATGTAGTTAGCATTATGAGATTTTATATTGCAGACCGGACAGTATTCACTGAAAGGCGAAATCAGGAACTAACATTAGAGATTTTTAAGATTTTAAGACTGAAGATTTAAAAAGCCTGTATTCTCTTAACCCTTTAACCGACAAGTTTCCAAAATTTCCTATCTAGCCAAGGGTAGTTGTCATGTTGTTATTCTGGCTTTAAAAAATACCAACAATATACAACATGACAAAATTGGAAAGAAAATATTACTGTTTATAAAAATAAAGAATACGTAGCTCAACATAATTCGGCACATAGGGCTCAGGGGTCCATGGAAGAGTAAGTTGTTCCGTCAAACCATTTTGTAAAAAATTCTTATATATTTTTCCTAAGAGAGGTCAGGTAATACACTGCACTGATTGTTCAACAAGGAAGCAGCTGGACCTCATTAGACATGACATGAACGCGTAGCTAGACGCACGCAGTACATACAGCCTGTACTGGCCTTAAAAATATAAACCCCTTCTATAATATGTACATAACTTATCCAGTGCATAATTACTTGAATTGGAATTGATTACAGCAGGTTTTGCCAGTTGCGTGAGTGCTTATATTTACAAAGACAACATAAACTAGTCTACTTACGACCAACTGCTTTGCAGTTTGGCAGATTTTTATGTTAAAACAAGTTCGGTTAAATATTAAATAATAACTGCTAAATTTGTCGCAAAATTTCCTATCTACCCAAGGGTAGTTGTCATGTTGATATTTGCCATAAAAAATACCGCCCCTTAAGACGAACAATATACAACATGACAACGCCCAGAAATTGGAAAGAAAACATTACTGTATATAAAAATAAATAAAATACTATTACATTCTGATGTAATAGATAAGTACCTGTTATAATTGTATGATATGATAATTTCTTACGCTAAATTGAATAGCAAATAAGTCAACGTCCGACCTGATGTAAAGTGTTTTCCGCTGCCTAATTGCATCTGGTGCATTCCTGGAGCTTACCCTAACTACAACTTCTAATAATTAAAAATACGTATGCGAGTGGAATTTGAATTAAGGCATGTAGAAAAACAAACGTGTCGAATTTCTTCGAAACACGGTTTCCAGGGCAATCAATGCACTGGAAAAACAAAGCATCAGCGGTGGACGTCCTTCAGATGGTTTCTAAGCACCAACTGATTTGCAAACCTTGTGTTACAGACCTGGCAACCCCAGGGATAGTTTTTCCAGCTGTTAATTTTCGTGTGAGCATTGGTCCCAATTGTTTCTGGGTGCGTGTTGATGTAGTTAGCATTATGAGATTTTATATTGCAGACCGGACAGTATTCACTGAAAGGCGAAATCAGGAACTAACATTAGGGATTTTTAAGATTTTAAGACTGAAGATTTAAAAAGCCTGTATTCTCTTAACCCTTTAACCGACAAGTTTCCAAAATTTCCTATCTAGCCAAGGGTAGTTGTCATGTTGTTATTCTGGCTTTAAAAAATACCAACAATATACAACATGACAAAATTGGAAAGAAAATATTACTGTTTATAAAAATAAAGCATACGTAGCTCAACATAATTCGGCACATAGGGCTCAGGGGTCCATGGAAGAGTTAGTTGTTCCGTCAAACCATTTTGTAAAAAATTCTTATATATTTTTCCTAAGAGAGGTCAGGTAATACACTGCACTGATTGTTCAACAAGGAAGCAGCTGGACCTCATTAGACATGACATGAACGCGTAGCTAGACGCACGCAGTACATACAGCCTGTACTGGCCTTAAAAATATAAACCCCTTCTATAATATGTACATAACTTATCCAGTGCATAATTACTTGAATTGGAATTGATTACAGCAGGTTTTGCCAGTTGCGTGAGTGCTTATATTTACAAAGACAACATAAACTAGTCTACTTACGACCAACTGCTTTGCAGTTTGGCAGATTTTTATGTTAAAACAAGTTCGGTTAAATATTAAATAATAACTGCTAAATTTGTCGCAAAATTTCCTATCTACCCAAGGGTAGTTGTCATGTTGATATTTGCCATAAAAAATACCGCCCCTTAAGACGAACAATATACAACATGACAACGCCCAGAAATTGGAAAGAAAATATTACTGTATATAAAAATAAATAAAATACTATTACATTCTGATGTAATAGATAAGTACCTGTTATAATTGTATGATATGATAATTTCTTACGCTAAATTGAATAGCAAATAAGTCAACGTCCGACCTGATGTAAAGTGTTTTCCGCTGCCTAATTGCATCTGGTGCATTCCTGGAGCTTACCCTAACTACAACTTCTAATAATTAAAAATACGTATGCGAGTGGAATTTGAATTAAGGCATGTAGAAAAACAAACGTGTCGAATTTCTTCGAAACACGGTTTCCAGGGCAATCAATGCACTGGAAAAACAAAGCATCAGCGGTGGACGTCCTTCAGATGGTTTCTAAGCACCAACTGATTTGCAAACCTTGTGTTACAGACCTGGCAACCCCAGGGATAGTTTTTCCAGCTGTTAATTTTCGTGTGAGCATTGGTCCCAATTGTTTCTGGGTGCGTGTTGATGTAGTTAGCATTATGAGATTTTATATTGCAGACCGGACAGTATTCACTGAAAGGCGAAATCAGGAACTAACATTAGGGATTTTTAAGATTTTAAGACTGAAGATTTAAAAAGCCTGTATTCTCTTAACCCTTTAACCGACAAGTTTCCAAAATTTCCTATCTACCCAAGGGTAGTTGTCATGTTGTTATTCTGGCTTTAAAAAATACCAACAATATACAACATGACAAAATTGGAAAGAAAATATTACTGTTTATAAAAATAAAGCATACGTAGCTCATCATAATTCGGCACAAACGGCTCAGGGGTCCATGGGGGAGGTAGTTGTTCCGTCAAACCATTTTGTAAAAAAATCTTATATATTTTCCTAAGAGAGGAAAAACAAAGCATCAGCTGTGGACGTCCTTAAGATGGTTTCTAAGCGCTAACTGATTTGCAAACCTTGTGTTACAGACCTGGCAACCCCAGGGATAGTTTTTCCAGCTGTTAATTTTCGTGTGAGCATTGGTCCCAATTGTTTCTGGTTGCGTTTTGATGTAGTTAGCATTATGAGATTTTATATTGCAGACCGGACAGTATTCACTGAAAGGCGAAATCAGGAACTAACATTAGAGATTTTTAAGATTTTAAGACTGAAGATTTAAAAAGCCTGTATTCTCTTAACCCTTTAACCGACAAGTTTCCAAAATTTCCTATCTAGCCAAGGGTAGTTGTCATGTTGTTATTCTGGCTTTAAAAAATACCAACAATATACAACATGACAAAATTGGAAAGAAAATATTACTGTTTATAAAAATAAAGCATACGTAGCTCAACATAATTCGGCACATAGGGCTCAGGGGTCCATGGAAGAGTTAGTTGTTCCGTCAAACCATTTTGTAAAAAATTCTTATATATTTTTCCTAAGAGAGGTCAGGTAATACACTGCACTGATTGTTCAACAAGGAAGCAGCTGGACCTCATTAGACATGACATGAACGCGTAGCTAGACGCACGCAGTACATACAGCCTGTACTGGCCTTAAAAATATAAACCCCTTCTATAATATGTACATAACTTATCCAGTGCATAATTACTTGAATTGGAATTGATTACAGCAGGTTTTGCCAGTTGCGTGAGTGCTTATATTTACAAAGACAACATAAACTAGTCTACTTACGACCAACTGCTTTGCAGTTTGGCAGATTTTTATGTTAAAACAAGTTCGGTTAAATATTAAATAATAACTGCTAAATTTGTCGCAAAATTTCCTATCTACCCAAGGGTAGTTGTCATGTTGATATTTGCCATAAAAAATACCGCCCCTTAAGACGAACAATATACAACATGACAACGCCCAGAAATTGGAAAGAAAATATTACTGTATATAAAAATAAATAAAATACTATTACATTCTGATGTAATAGATAAGTACCTGTTATAATTGTATGATATGATAATTTCTTACGCTAAATTGAATAGCAAATAAGTCAACGTCCGACCTGATGTAAAGTGTTTTCCGCTGCCTAATTGCATCTGGTGCATTCCTGGAGCTTACCCTAACTACAACTTCTAATAATTAAAAATACGTATGCGAGTGGAATTTGAATTAAGGCATGTAGAAAAACAAACGTGTCGAATTTCTTCGAAACACGGTTTCCAGGGCAATCAATGCACTGGAAAAACAAAGCATCAGCGGTGGACGTCCTTCAGATGGTTTCTAAGCACCAACTGATTTGCAAACCTTGTGTTACAGACCTGGCAACCCCAGGGATAGTTTTTCCAGCTGTTAATTTTCGTGTGAGCATTGGTCCCAATTGTTTCTGGGTGCGTGTTGATGTAGTTAGCATTATGAGATTTTATATTGAAGACCGGACAGTATTCACTGAAAGGCGAAATCAGGAACTAACATTAGGGATTTTTAAGATTTTAAGACTGAAGATTTAAAAAGCCTGTATTCTCTTAACCCTTTAACCGACAAGTTTCCAAAATTTCCTATCTACCCAAGGGTAGTTGTCATGTTGTTATTCTGGCTTTAAAAAATACCAACAATATACAACATGACAAAATTGGAAAGAAAATATTACTGTTTATAAAAATAAAGCATACGTAGCTCATCATAATTCGGCACAAACGGCTCAGGGGTCCATGGGGGAGGTAGTTGTTCCGTCAAACCATTTTGTAAAAAAATCTTATATATTTTCCTAAGAGAGGAAAAACAAAGCATCAGCTGTGGACGTCCTTAAGATGGTTTCTAAGCGCTAACTGATTTGCAAACCTTGTGTTACAGACCTGGCAACCCCAGGGATAGTTTTTCCAGCTGTTAATTTTCGTGTGAGCATTGGTCCCAATTGTTTCTGGTTGCGTTTTGATGTAGTTAGCATTATGAGATTTTATATTGCAGACCGGACAGTATTCACTGAAAGGCGAAATCAGGAACTAACATTAGAGATTTTTAAGATTTTAAGACTGAAGATTTAAAAAGCCTGTATTCTCTTAACCCTTTAACCGACAAGTTTCCAAAATTTCCTATCTAGCCAAGGGTAGTTGTCATGTTGTTATTCTGGCTTTAAAAAATACCAACAATATACAACATGACAAAATTGGAAAGAAAATATTACTGTTTATAAAAATAAAGCATACGTAGCTCAACATAATTCGGCACATAGGGCTCAGGGGTCCATGGAAGAGTAAGTTGTTCCGTCAAACCATTTTGTAAAAAATTCTTATATATTTTTCCTAAGAGAGGTCAGGTAATACACTGCACTGATTGTTCAACAAGGAAGCAGCTGGACCTCATTAGACATGACATGAACGCGTAGCTAGACGCACGCAGTACATACAGCCTGTACTGGCCTTAAAAATATAAACCCCTTCTATAATATGTACATAACTTATCCAGTGCATAATTACTTGAATTGGAATTGATTACAGCAGGTTTTGCCAGTTGCGTGAGTGCTTATATTTACAAAGACAACATAAACTAGTCTACTTACGACCAACTGCTTTGCAGTTTGGCAGATTTTTATGTTAAAACAAGTTCGGTTAAATATTAAATAATAACTGCTAAATTTGTCGCAAAATTTCCTATCTACCCAAGGGTAGTTGTCATGTTGATATTTGCCATAAAAAATACCGCCCCTTAAGACGAACAATATACAACATGACAACGCCCAGAAATTGGAAAGAAAATATTACTGTATATAAAAATAAATAAAATACTATTACATTCTGATGTAATAGATAAGTACCTGTTATAATTGTATGATATGATAATTTCTTACGCTAAATTGAATAGCAAATAAGTCAACGTCCGACCTGATGTAAAGTGTTTTCCGCTGCCTAATTGCATCTGGTGCATTCCTGGAGCTTACCCTAACTACAACTTCTAATAATTAAAAATACGTATGCGAGTGGAATTTGAATTAAGGCATGTAGAAAAACAAACGTGTCGAATTTCTTCGAAACACGGTTTCCAGGGCAATCAATGCACTGGAAAAACAAAGCATCAGCGGTGGACGTCCTTCAGATGGTTTCTAAGCACCAACTGATTTGCAAACCTTGTGTTACAGACCTGGCAACCCCAGGGATAGTTTTTCCAGCTGTTAATTTTCGTGTGAGCATTGGTCCCAATTGTTTCTGGGTGCGTGTTGATGTAGTTAGCATTATGAGATTTTATATTGCAGACCGGACAGTATTCACTGAAAGGCGAAATCAGGAACTAACATTAGGGATTTTTAAGATTTTAAGACTGAAGATTTAAAAAGCCTGTATTCTCTTAACCCTTTAACCGACAAGTTTCCAAAATTTCCTATCTACCCAAGGGTAGTTGTCATGTTGTTATTCTGGCTTTAAAAAATACCAACAATATACAACATGACAAAATTGGAAAGAAAATATTACTGTTTATAAAAATAAAGCATACGTAGCTCATCATAATTCGGCACAAACGGCTCAGGGGTCCATGGGGGAGGTAGTTGTTCCGTCAAACCATTTTGTAAAAAAATCTTATATATTTTCCTAAGAGAGGAAAAACAAAGCATCAGCTGTGGACGTCCTTAAGATGGTTTCTAAGCGCTAACTGATTTGCAAACCTTGTGTTACAGACCTGGCAACCCCAGGGATAGTTTTTCCAGCTGTTAATTTTCGTGTGAGCATTGGTCCCAATTGTTTCTGGTTGCGTTTTGATGTAGTTAGCATTATGAGATTTTATATTGCAGACCGGACAGTATTCACTGAAAGGCGAAATCAGGAACTAACATTAGAGATTTTTAAGATTTTAAGACTGAAGATTTAAAAAGCCTGTATTCTCTTAACCCTTTAACCGACAAGTTTCCAAAATTTCCTATCTAGCCAAGGGTAGTTGTCATGTTGTTATTCTGGCTTTAAAAAATACCAACAATATACAACATGACAAAATTGGAAAGAAAATATTACTGTTTATAAAAATAAAGCATACGTAGCTCAACATAATTCGGCACATAGGGCTCAGGGGTCCATGGAAGAGTTAGTTGTTCCGTCAAACCATTTTGTAAAAAATTCTTATATATTTTTCCTAAGAGAGGTCAGGTAATACACTGCACTGATTGTTCAACAAGGAAGCAGCTGGACCTCATTAGACATGACATGAACGCGTAGCTAGACGCACGCAGTACATACAGCCTGTACTGGCCTTAAAAATATAAACCCCTTCTATAATATGTACATAACTTATCCAGTGCATAATTACTTGAATTGGAATTGATTACAGCAGGTTTTGCCAGTTGCGTGAGTGCTTATATTTACAAAGACAACATAAACTAGTCTACTTACGACCAACTGCTTTGCAGTTTGGCAGATTTTTATGTTAAAACAAGTTCGGTTAAATATTAAATAATAACTGCTAAATTTGTCGCAAAATTTCCTATCTACCCAAGGGTAGTTGTCATGTTGATATTTGCCATAAAAAATACCGCCCCTTAAGACGAACAATATACAACATGACAACGCCCAGAAATTGGAAAGAAAATATTACTGTATATAAAAATAAATAAAATACTATTACATTCTGATGTAATAGATAAGTACCTGTTATAATTGTATGATATGATAATTTCTTACGCTAAATTGAATAGCAAATAAGTCAACGTCCGACCTGATGTAAAGTGTTTTCCGCTGCCTAATTGCATCTGGTGCATTCCTGGAGCTTACCCTAACTACAACTTCTAATAATTAAAAATACGTATGCGAGTGGAATTTGAATTAAGGCATGTAGAAAAACAAACGTGTCGAATTTCTTCGAAACACGGTTTCCAGGGCAATCAATGCACTGGAAAAACAAAGCATCAGCGGTGGACGTCCTTCAGATGGTTTCTAAGCACCAACTGATTTGCAAACCTTGTGTTACAGACCTGGCAACCCCAGGGATAGTTTTTCCAGCTGTTAATTTTCGTGTGAGCATTGGTCCCAATTGTTTCTGGGTGCGTGTTGATGTAGTTAGCATTATGAGATTTTATATTGCAGACCGGACAGTATTCACTGAAAGGCGAAATCAGGAACTAACATTAGGGATTTTTAAGATTTTAAGACTGAAGATTTAAAAAGCCTGTATTCTCTTAACCCTTTAACCGACAAGTTTCCAAAATTTCCTATCTACCCAAGGGTAGTTGTCATGTTGTTATTCTGGCTTTAAAAAATACCAACAATATACAACATGACAAAATTGGAAAGAAAATATTACTGTTTATAAAAATAAAGCATACGTAGCTCATCATAATTCGGCACAAACGGCTCAGGGGTCCATGGGGGAGGTAGTTGTTCCGTCAAACCATTTTGTAAAAAAATCTTATATATTTTCCTAAGAGAGGAAAAACAAAGCATCAGCTGTGGACGTCCTTAAGATGGTTTCTAAGCGCTAACTGATTTGCAAACCTTGTGTTACAGACCTGGCAACCCCAGGGATAGTTTTTCCAACTGTTAATTTTCGTGTGAGCATTGGTCCCAATTGTTTCTGGTTGCGTTTTGATGTAGTTAGCATTATGAGATTTTATATTGCAGACCGGACAGTATTCACTGAAAGGCGAAATCAGGAACTAACATTAGAGATTTTTAAGATTTTAAGACTGAAGATTTAAAAAGCCTGTATTCTCTTAACCCTTTAACCGACAAGTTTCCAAAATTTCCTATCTAGCCAAGGGTAGTTGTCATGTTGTTATTCTGGCTTTAAAAAATACCAACAATATACAACATGACAAAATTGGAAAGAAAATATTACTGTTTATAAAAATAAAGCATACGTAGCTCAACATAATTCGGCACATAGGGCTCAGGGGTCCATGGAAGAGTTAGTTGTTCCGTCAAACCATTTTGTAAAAAATTCTTATATATTTTTCCTAAGAGAGGTCAGGTAATACACTGCACTGATTGTTCAACAAGGAAGCAGCTGGACCTCATTAGACATGACATGAACGCGTAGCTAGACGCACGCAGTACATACAGCCTGTACTGGCCTTAAAAATATAAACCCCTTCTATAATATGTACATAACTTATCCAGTGCATAATTACTTGAATTGGAATTGATTACAGCAGGTTTTGCCAGTTGCGTGAGTGCTTATATTTACAAAGACAACATAAACTAGTCTACTTACGACCAACTGCTTTGCAGTTTGGCAGATTTTTATGTTAAAACAAGTTCGGTTAAATATTAAATAATAACTGCTAAATTTGTCGCAAAATTTCCTATCTACCCAAGGGTAGTTGTCATGTTGATATTTGCCATAAAAAATACCGCCCCTTAAGACGAACAATATACAACATGACAACGCCCAGAAATTGGAAAGAAAATATTACTGTATATAAAAATAAATAAAATACTATTACATTCTGATGTAATAGATAAGTACCTGTTATAATTGTATGATATGATAATTTCTTACGCTAAATTGAATAGCAAATAAGTCAACGTCCGACCTGATGTAAAGTGTTTTCCGCTGCCTAATTGCATCTGGTGCATTCCTGGAGCTTACCCTAACTACAACTTCTAATAATTAAAAATACGTATGCGAGTGGAATTTGAATTAAGGCATGTAGAAAAACAAACGTGTCGAATTTCTTCGAAACACGGTTTCCAGGGCAATCAATGCACTGGAAAAACAAAGCATCAGCGGTGGACGTCCTTCAGATGGTTTCTAAGCACCAACTGATTTGCAAACCTTGTGTTACAGACCTGGCAACCCCAGGGATAGTTTTTCCAGCTGTTAATTTTCGTGTGAGCATTGGTCCCAATTGTTTCTGGGTGCGTGTTGATGTAGTTAGCATTATGAGATTTTATATTGCAGACCGGACAGTATTCACTGAAAGGCGAAATCAGGAACTAACATTAGGGATTTTTAAGATTTTAAGACTGAAGATTTAAAAAGCCTGTATTCTCTTAACCCTTTAACCGACAAGTTTCCAAAATTTCCTATCTACCCAAGGGTAGTTGTCATGTTGTTATTCTGGCTTTAAAAAATACCAACAATATACAACATGACAAAATTGGAAAGAAAATATTACTGTTTATAAAAATAAAGCATACGTAGCTCATCATAATTCGGCACAAACGGCTCAGGGGTCCATGGGGGAGGTAGTTGTTCCGTCAAACCATTTTGTAAAAAAATCTTATATATTTTCCTAAGAGAGGAAAAACAAAGCATCAGCTGTGGACGTCCTTAAGATGGTTTCTAAGCGCTAACTGATTTGCAAACCTTGTGTTACAGACCTGGCAACCCCAGGGATAGTTTTTCCAGCTGTTAATTTTCGTGTGAGCATTGGTCCCAATTGTTTCTGGTTGCGTTTTGATGTAGTTAGCATTATGAGATTTTATATTGCAGACCGGACAGTATTCACTGAAAGGCGAAATCAGGAACTAACATTAGAGATTTTTAAGATTTTAAGACTGAAGATTTAAAAAGCCTGTATTCTCTTAACCCTTTAACCGACAAGTTTCCAAAATTTCCTATCTAGCCAAGGGTAGTTGTCATGTTGTTATTCTGGCTTTAAAAAATACCAACAATATACAACATGACAAAATTGGAAAGAAAATATTACTGTTTATAAAAATAAAGCATACGTAGCTCAACATAATTCGGCACATAGGGCTCAGGGGTCCATGGAAGAGTTAGTTGTTCCGTCAAACCATTTTGTAAAAAATTCTTATATATTTTTCCTAAGAGAGGTCAGGTAATACACTGCACTGATTGTTCAACAAGGAAGCAGCTGGACCTCATTAGACATGACATGAACGCGTAGCTAGACGCACGCAGTACATACAGCCTGTACTGGCCTTAAAAATATAAACCCCTTCTATAATATGTACATAACTTATCCAGTGCATAATTACTTGAATTGGAATTGATTACAGCAGGTTTTGCCAGTTGCGTGAGTGCTTATATTTACAAAGACAACATAAACTAGTCTACTTACGACCAACTGCTTTGCAGTTTGGCAGATTTTTATGTTAAAACAAGTTCGGTTAAATATTAAATAATAACTGCTAAATTTGTCGCAAAATTTCCTATCTACCCAAGGGTAGTTGTCATGTTGATATTTGCCATAAAAAATACCGCCCCTTAAGACGAACAATATACAACATGACAACGCCCAGAAATTGGAAAGAAAATATTACTGTATATAAAAATAAATAAAATACTATTACATTCTGATGTAATAGATAAGTACCTGTTATAATTGTATGATATGATAATTTCTTACGCTAAATTGAATAGCAAATAAGTCAACGTCCGACCTGATGTAAAGTGTTTTCCGCTGCCTAATTGCATCTGGTGCATTCCTGGAGCTTACCCTAACTACAACTTCTAATAATTAAAAATACGTATGCGAGTGGAATTTGAATTAAGGCATGTAGAAAAACAAACGTGTCGAATTTCTTCGAAACACGGTTTCCAGGGCAATCAATGCACTGGAAAAACAAAGCATCAGCGGTGGACGTCCTTCAGATGGTTTCTAAGCACCAACTGATTTGCAAACCTTGTGTTACAGACCTGGCAACCCCAGGGATAGTTTTTCCAGCTGTTAATTTTCGTGTGAGCATTGGTCCCAATTGTTTCTGGGTGCGTGTTGATGTAGTTAGCATTATGAGATTTTATATTGCAGACCGGACAGTATTCACTGAAAGGCGAAATCAGGAACTAACATTAGGGATTTTTAAGATTTTAAGACTGAAGATTTAAAAAGCCTGTATTCTCTTAACCCTTTAACCGACAAGTTTCCAAAATTTCCTATCTACCCAAGGGTAGTTGTCATGTTGTTATTCTGGCTTTAAAAAATACCAACAATATACAACATGACAAAATTGGAAAGAAAATATTACTGTTTATAAAAATAAAGCATACGTAGCTCATCATAATTCGGCACAAACGGCTCAGGGGTCCATGGGGGAGGTAGTTGTTCCGTCAAACCATTTTGTAAAAAAATCTTATATATTTTCCTAAGAGAGGAAAAACAAAGCATCAGCTGTGGACGTCCTTAAGATGGTTTCTAAGCGCTAACTGATTTGCAAACCTTGTGTTACAGACCTGGCAACCCCAGGGATAGTTTTTCCAACTGTTAATTTTCGTGTGAGCATTGGTCCCAATTGTTTCTGGTTGCGTTTTGATGTAGTTAGCATTATGAGATTTTATATTGCAGACCGGACAGTATTCACTGAAAGGCGAAATCAGGAACTAACATTAGAGATTTTTAAGATTTTAAGACTGAAGATTTAAAAAGCCTGTATTCTCTTAACCCTTTAACCGACAAGTTTCCAAAATTTCCTATCTAGCCAAGGGTAGTTGTCATGTTGTTATTCTGGCTTTAAAAAATACCAACAATATACAACATGACAAAATTGGAAAGAAAATATTACTGTTTATAAAAATAAAGCATACGTAGCTCAACATAATTCGGCACATAGGGCTCAGGGGTCCATGGAAGAGTTAGTTGTTCCGTCAAACCATTTTGTAAAAAATTCTTATATATTTTTCCTAAGAGAGGTCAGGTAATACACTGCACTGATTGTTCAACAAGGAAGCAGCTGGACCTCATTAGACATGACATGAACGCGTAGCTAGACGCACGCAGTACATACAGCCTGTACTGGCCTTAAAAATATAAACCCCTTCTATAATATGTACATAACTTATCCAGTGCATAATTACTTGAATTGGAATTGATTACAGCAGGTTTTGCCAGTTGCGTGAGTGCTTATATTTACAAAGACAACATAAACTAGTCTACTTACGACCAACTGCTTTGCAGTTTGGCAGATTTTTATGTTAAAACAAGTTCGGTTAAATATTAAATAATAACTGCTAAATTTGTCGCAAAATTTCCTATCTACCCAAGGGTAGTTGTCATGTTGATATTTGCCATAAAAAATACCGCCCCTTAAGACGAACAATATACAACATGACAACGCCCAGAAATTGGAAAGAAAATATTACTGTATATAAAAATAAATAAAATACTATTACATTCTGATGTAATAGATAAGTACCTGTTATAATTGTATGATATGATAATTTCTTACGCTAAATTGAATAGCAAATAAGTCAACGTCCGACCTGATGTAAAGTGTTTTCCGCTGCCTAATTGCATCTGGTGCATTCCTGGAGCTTACCCTAACTACAACTTCTAATAATTAAAAATACGTATGCGAGTGGAATTTGAATTAAGGCATGTAGAAAAACAAACGTGTCGAATTTCTTCGAAACACGGTTTCCAGGGCAATCAATGCACTGGAAAAACAAAGCATCAGCGGTGGACGTCCTTCAGATGGTTTCTAAGCACCAACTGATTTGCAAACCTTGTGTTACAGACCTGGCAACCCCAGGGATAGTTTTTCCAGCTGTTAATTTTCGTGTGAGCATTGGTCCCAATTGTTTCTGGGTGCGTGTTGATGTAGTTAGCATTATGAGATTTTATATTGCAGACCGGACAGTATTCACTGAAAGGCGAAATCAGGAACTAACATTAGGGATTTTTAAGATTTTAAGACTGAAGATTTAAAAAGCCTGTATTCTCTTAACCCTTTAACCGACAAGTTTCCAAAATTTCCTATCTACCCAAGGGTAGTTGTCATGTTGTTATTCTGGCTTTAAAAAATACCAACAATATACAACATGACAAAATTGGAAAGAAAATATTACTGTTTATAAAAATAAAGCATACGTAGCTCATCATAATTCGGCACAAACGGCTCAGGGGTCCATGGGGGAGGTAGTTGTTCCGTCAAACCATTTTGTAAAAAAATCTTATATATTTTCCTAAGAGAGGAAAAACAAAGCATCAGCTGTGGACGTCCTTAAGATGGTTTCTAAGCGCTAACTGATTTGCAAACCTTGTGTTACAGACCTGGCAACCCCAGGGATAGTTTTTCCAACTGTTAATTTTCGTGTGAGCATTGGTCCCAATTGTTTCTGGTTGCGTTTTGATGTAGTTAGCATTATGAGATTTTATATTGCAGACCGGACAGTATTCACTGAAAGGCGAAATCAGGAACTAACATTAGAGATTTTTAAGATTTTAAGACTGAAGATTTAAAAAGCCTGTATTCTCTTAACCCTTTAACCGACAAGTTTCCAAAATTTCCTATCTAGCCAAGGGTAGTTGTCATGTTGTTATTCTGGCTTTAAAAAATACCAACAATATACAACATGACAAAATTGGAAAGAAAATATTACTGTTTATAAAAATAAAGCATACGTAGCTCAACATAATTCGGCACATAGGGCTCAGGGGTCCATGGAAGAGTTAGTTGTTCCGTCAAACCATTTTGTAAAAAATTCTTATATATTTTTCCTAAGAGAGGTCAGGTAATACACTGCACTGATTGTTCAACAAGGAAGCAGCTGGACCTCATTAGACATGACATGAACGCGTAGCTAGACGCACGCAGTACATACAGCCTGTACTGGCCTTAAAAATATAAACCCCTTCTATAATATGTACATAACTTATCCAGTGCATAATTACTTGAATTGGAATTGATTACAGCAGGTTTTGCCAGTTGCGTGAGTGCTTATATTTACAAAGACAACATAAACTAGTCTACTTACGACCAACTGCTTTGCAGTTTGGCAGATTTTTATGTTAAAACAAGTTCGGTTAAATATTAAATAATAACTGCTAAATTTGTCGCAAAATTTCCTATCTACCCAAGGGTAGTTGTCATGTTGATATTTGCCATAAAAAATACCGCCCCTTAAGACGAACAATATACAACATGACAACGCCCAGAAATTGGAAAGAAAATATTACTGTATATAAAAATAAATAAAATACTATTACATTCTGATGTAATAGATAAGTACCTGTTATAATTGACAACATTTCAAAATTATTGAGCCCCCAAAACAAAAATACCGTTTCTAGAGTTTTCTATCCTGATTTCGAAAAAGGTTTTATTTTTTTTTTTGGACCCTTAATTTTGGAGAAATAAAATAAAAATCAAAAAACGTGCTATGACGTCATTAATACGGTAGAATAAATAATGACCTTTACTTCAACCTAAATACTGTTAAATTAAAAAAGAATAATTTTCTACCGTAATTCTGTCACTGTCAGTTATGTCATATGACATATGTCAATGTCACAAGAGAAAATAAGCAAACAAATATTTTCTTCTTCTGAGCTATTACTGCTAATCTTTTGGACCTCTTTGTGAAAATGGATCCTCACAATAGTTCTAAATATACGCCTATGGAAGTTGTAAAATATTGTTTCGTACCAGCCTGTAAAAACACTTCGAAAAATGGTCTTAAATTATTTTTTACGGTGCCTAATACAACCAAACAGATTTGGTGTGATGCAGTGGGTGTTACATGCCCTAAACGCAATGTACTTATATGTGAAGATCACCTTGATGTAAGTAAAAATCAATCTTGATTCTCTACATATTAAAAAGCATGTAAAGGCAAAGGCATGTGTTGACTTACTGCGACAATAAAATGTGCTAATACGCGTTTGGGCATAGTAGCACATTATATATTTTAATAAATAACGCAGACCACGGAAGATCTTGTAATTCTAGCGACCTGCCTCTGCTTTGCATGGTAGTCAGACCTTTTCATAACACAGAGATATCTATTATATTATATGTTGTAAGTTTAATATGAATAAACTATGCACATTAAGCTTCCATAATCAATTCCTTTAGTTACGAAAAAAAACATCATAATGTACATTAGGTACATTACTACATTACATACACAACCTACTTAATATAGATTAGGTACAAGTTTCTAGAAAAATATGATTTTTCAACCCAGACTTCGTTGTTATTAATACAAAATTATCTCTTTCAGTTGAAGGAAGACTTAGAAAACTACCAATACTGGAAAACCATGAAAGGGTGTCGTGCTAAGTTAAAGCCTCATCTACCACAATCTCTGATCAGAAGAGACAAACAAGACATTCATGAACCTAAAGCTGGCACAAGTTCAACATCACTAATTCCACATTCATCACAAGTTGATACGACAGGCTATAGCCAGATGACATCACAAGTTGATACAACACACTATAGTCAGACGTCTACTAAATCTCACAAAGGAGTGCAAGTGAAGCCAAAGACATCGGATCGCACAACTCACTGTGTTATTAATAAACATAAGAGAAGAAAATCAGCATACAAAGAAAATCCTTACATGACCGAAAGTACATCTATAGAAGAAGCTTTACCCTCAACACAAGGATATACCACATCTGACATGTCAGAAGTCTCATCTAAAGTCTTTGTTAAATCAAAAATCCAGGGTAGAACCTTTATGATTGATCTTATTCAAAAAAAACCAGAAGTTTACATAGGCTTGCCAAAACAATATTATTGGTTAATTTCCTATTTAGAAACCAATATGCATGTAAAATCATTTAATATAATCGTGACTTTATTTAAAATAAAAAATAATACTCCTTTTTATCAAATATCTGACATGTTCGAGGTATCACTAACAACCTTATGGAGAACATTTTTTAGTACATTGTTAATTTTAAGTAAGTTTTTTAATCAGTTTATTTATTCTCCCAGCATATTTGATGTTAAAAGAAACTTGCCTTCCTCTTTTACATCAAATAAAGAATATGCCAATGTTTTTTGTATTATTGACTGTTTTGAAATAGAAATAGAAAAACCATCAAATCCTATTACCCAGGCTCTGACATGGTCGCAGTACAAAAGTTGTAATACACTTAAATACTTATTGGCAACCACTCCTGATGGTTTTATTAACTTTGTGTCTGCTGGCTTTGGTGGTCGTACTTCAGATGCTAATATAGTAGAAAACAGTGGATTTTTAGATGTGCTGCCACCTAACTGTACTATATTGGCTGACAGGGGATTTAAGCATATAGAAACTTTGTTTAATAAGAAACAAATGAAACTTCTACGCCCTCCCAGTGTATCAAAAGATAGTAAGATGACAAAACAGGAAGCTATCAAAAGCAAGGTCATTGCCAGTCTGCGCATTCATGTTGAGCGGGTAATAAGGAGAGTAAGAATTTTTAAATTTTTGAAACCACATTCTGTTATAAATAATAAATTAATAAAACATGCAGATGACGTGGTTATTGTGGCATGTGGATTGATTAATATACATAATTCTATTATTAAAGATGAATAACTCAAACACCTAGTTTCATTTAAGGTATCTACAGTTATATATCCTTATTCATAAAAACTTTCTAACCATTACTTAGTTTAAAATTCTGTTTAAGAGATTCTAAATTCAAATTCTTCATAGAATATTTCAATGAATAAAATACCGATAAGCAGGCTCTTTTCTAGCTAAGTTATGGATATAAAGTTTTTATGAATAAGAGTGATAGTTTGTTGTGAATTTTAAGTTAGTTAAGTATTTAAAATGTATAATGTACCTACATAATATTTAAGTAAAAATAAGAACAATAAAGTGAAATAAGTAAAAAAAGATAAATAAAAGATTTTAATAGCTTGTACAGTATTTTTATTGAACACTTTCTAAAATAGTCTCAAAAATATATTTTTTCCAAAATACTTCAGCAGCATCCAATAAATCTTCCACATACTTTTTATCGTATTTAACCCAGTACTTGTGTATTAGTTTAGTCCGTTCAAAAGTAGGGTCAGCAATACAAAAAAGACCCTTTTCTTTTTTTGCCGCATGCATTTGGACCATTATCTGTGCTTTATATCTGTCTTTTAGTTTGCTATCGTTAACATAGTTTTTCATGGTGGTTTCTTTTATAGGACATTTGACTTCAACTACAAAATCTTTGCATATTCCATCTGGGGAGACACCAATGATAGGGGATATCAACATCAACCCAGAACTTTCTACTTTTCCATGTTCCTTTTCAAGTACCTTCAGTACTTGTTTCTCAAGTACCTTGCCCCTTCTGATTGCCATAGTTTCTGGCACTTTGTAACCACCAAAAATACTCTGCACCAAAGCACCATTCGCTGTTTTGCAGTGAACAGCATCATGTATTCTAGAGCCTGTTACCCTTCCTTGGCGTAATGCATGCCACAGCTTGGAATTTGCTTGCTCTTTCGTTGTTTCAGAAATTTTGTTTATTACATCTAATGTCATTACAGTTTTGTTGGAAAATTCTATAAAATTGCTGTAACTATGATAACCTCCTTGTTGTACAAACTGCAGCATCAAATTGAACATGCTGTAATCTCTTAATGTTGGCTGCCGATTGCCACAGTAATTTAAGAGCATGCCGGATGTAATTTTGCGCCGTTTGCATTCTTCAGAAAACATTGATAATGTTACACTCATGTTTAAATTCTCAGGGGTTCTTTTATTTTTTCCAATATTTTTTGCCAAGATGAACTTCTGGTCACCTACAGCTCCAGCTAGTTTTGGTTTATTCCAGTAACATGTTGTGGATGTTACTGATGGTTCATCCGACCTTTTAATAAGCCAAATGGCAAAGCATATGGCATGTTTGCAGCCCCCTGCAGAAGCTGCGCAGTCGTTGCACTCTACTGTCACGATCTTTTCCATACTTTCTTCTATAACAGCAGTAACCAGGTATAACTTTGTTTTGACTTTATGTTCCGGTGTTACCCGGCATTTAACCGTGCATAAGCTTCCTTCTCGCTTGAGTTCAACATATCCAACTGCTGTGTCTACGTACGCTTCCCTTGACGCTAGTAAAGCCTTGGCACTGCGTGTTTCTGCAATATTGTAGCAATCATTTTCATGCATGTACTCCAAAAGCATTAAATAGTCCACTTTCGGCAAGTTCCTGCTGTCGGCAACTTGAAATCCATCAGAAATTTTCATGTTGACGAAGTAAAATAATTGACTGGGATAATATCCAGAGGAAACCAATCTGTATAAGATTAATCACTTGAAAACAACAGACCGAAAGTTTGCAGGATGACAGATAAAAACACCGGAACCGGATTGTCAAAATTACAAGTTTTTGACAGTTCATTATTTTTTTAACTGACTTAAAATTAAGCAAAGGTAAATCATCATTCAATCGTTTGTATGACGTCATTTGTCGCTTACGTCTGTTTAGAATGGTAAGAATTTCAAAGACGTTTTTTTATATTAAAACTACAAAATATTGAAAAAATAAAAAATATGGGTGTCTTCATTTTAGATCTAATTTCATTTAGCAAAATAATATTTGCATCTTAAAATTATGAAATGTTGTCAATTGTATGATATGATAATTTCTTACGCTAAATTGAATAGCAAATAAGTCAACGTCCGACCTGATGTAAAGTGTTTTCCGCTGCCTAATTGCATCTGGTGCATTCCTGGAGCTTACCCTAACTACAACTTCTAATAATTAAAAATACGTATGCGAGTGGAATTTGAATTAAGGCATGTAGAAAAACAAACGTGTCGAATTTCTTCGAAACACGGTTTCCAGGGCAATCAATGCACTGGAAAAACAAAGCATCAGCGGTGGACGTCCTTCAGATGGTTTCTAAGCACCAACTGATTTGCAAACCTTGTGTTACAGACCTGGCAACCCCAGGGATAGTTTTTCCAGCTGTTAATTTTCGTGTGAGCATTGGTCCCAATTGTTTCTGGGTGCGTGTTGATGTAGTTAGCATTATGAGATTTTATATTGCAGACCGGACAGTATTCACTGAAAGGCGAAATCAGGAACTAACATTAGGGATTTTTAAGATTTTAAGACTGAAGATTTAAAAAGCCTGTATTCTCTTAACCCTTTAACCGACAAGTTTCCAAAATTTCCTATCTACCCAAGGGTAGTTGTCATGTTGTTATTCTGGCTTTAAAAAATACCAACAATATACAACATGACAAAATTGGAAAGAAAATATTACTGTTTATAAAAATAAAGCATACGTAGCTCATCATAATTCGGCACAAACGGCTCAGGGGTCCATGGGGGAGGTAGTTGTTCCGTCAAACCATTTTGTAAAAAAATCTTATATATTTTCCTAAGAGAGGAAAAACAAAGCATCAGCTGTGGACGTCCTTAAGATGGTTTCTAAGCGCTAACTGATTTGCAAACCTTGTGTTACAGACCTGGCAACCCCAGGGATAGTTTTTCCAACTGTTAATTTTCGTGTGAGCATTGGTCCCAATTGTTTCTGGTTGCGTTTTGATGTAGTTAGCATTATGAGATTTTATATTGCAGACCGGACAGTATTCACTGAAAGGCGAAATCAGGAACTAACATTAGAGATTTTTAAGATTTTAAGACTGAAGATTTAAAAAGCCTGTATTCTCTTAACCCTTTAACCGACAAGTTTCCAAAATTTCCTATCTAGCCAAGGGTAGTTGTCATGTTGTTATTCTGGCTTTAAAAAATACCAACAATATACAACATGACAAAATTGGAAAGAAAATATTACTGTTTATAAAAATAAAGCATACGTAGCTCAACAT
This sequence comes from Melanchra persicariae, assembly GCA_947386135.1. Taxonomy (NCBI): domain Eukaryota; kingdom Metazoa; phylum Arthropoda; class Insecta; order Lepidoptera; family Noctuidae; genus Melanchra; species Melanchra persicariae. The sequence goes on from OX376643.1 coordinate 35,277,347, forward strand.
AATTCGGCACATAGGGCTCAGGGGTCCATGGAAGAGTTAGTTGTTCCGTCAAACCATTTTGTAAAAAATTCTTATATATTTTTCCTAAGAGAGGTCAGGTAATACACTGCACTGATTGTTCAACAAGGAAGCAGCTGGACCTCATTAGACATGACATGAACGCGTAGCTAGACGCACGCAGTACATACAGCCTGTACTGGCCTTAAAAATATAAACCCCTTCTATAATATGTACATAACTTATCCAGTGCATAATTACTTGAATTGGAATTGATTACAGCAGGTTTTGCCAGTTGCGTGAGTGCTTATATTTACAAAGACAACATAAACTAGTCTACTTACGACCAACTGCTTTGCAGTTTGGCAGATTTTTATGTTAAAACAAGTTCGGTTAAATATTAAATAATAACTGCTAAATTTGTCGCAAAATTTCCTATCTACCCAAGGGTAGTTGTCATGTTGATATTTGCCATAAAAAATACCGCCCCTTAAGACGAACAATATACAACATGACAACGCCCAGAAATTGGAAAGAAAATATTACTGTATATAAAAATAAATAAAATACTATTACATTCTGATGTAATAGATAAGTACCTGTTATAATTGTATGATATGATAATTTCTTACGCTAAATTGAATAGCAAATAAGTCAACGTCCGACCTGATGTAAAGTGTTTTCCGCTGCCTAATTGCATCTGGTGCATTCCTGGAGCTTACCCTAACTACAACTTCTAATAATTAAAAATACGTATGCGAGTGGAATTTGAATTAAGGCATGTAGAAAAACAAACGTGTCGAATTTCTTCGAAACACGGTTTCCAGGGCAATCAATGCACTGGAAAAACAAAGCATCAGCGGTGGACGTCCTTCAGATGGTTTCTAAGCACCAACTGATTTGCAAACCTTGTGTTACAGACCTGGCAACCCCAGGGATAGTTTTTCCAGCTGTTAATTTTCGTGTGAGCATTGGTCCCAATTGTTTCTGGGTGCGTGTTGATGTAGTTAGCATTATGAGATTTTATATTGCAGACCGGACAGTATTCACTGAAAGGCGAAATCAGGAACTAACATTAGGGATTTTTAAGATTTTAAGACTGAAGATTTAAAAAGCCTGTATTCTCTTAACCCTTTAACCGACAAGTTTCCAAAATTTCCTATCTACCCAAGGGTAGTTGTCATGTTGTTATTCTGGCTTTAAAAAATACCAACAATATACAACATGACAAAATTGGAAAGAAAATATTACTGTTTATAAAAATAAAGCATACGTAGCTCATCATAATTCGGCACAAACGGCTCAGGGGTCCATGGGGGAGGTAGTTGTTCCGTCAAACCATTTTGTAAAAAAATCTTATATATTTTCCTAAGAGAGGAAAAACAAAGCATCAGCTGTGGACGTCCTTAAGATGGTTTCTAAGCGCTAACTGATTTGCAAACCTTGTGTTACAGACCTGGCAACCCCAGGGATAGTTTTTCCAGCTGTTAATTTTCGTGTGAGCATTGGTCCCAATTGTTTCTGGTTGCGTTTTGATGTAGTTAGCATTATGAGATTTTATATTGCAGACCGGACAGTATTCACTGAAAGGCGAAATCAGGAACTAACATTAGAGATTTTTAAGATTTTAAGACTGAAGATTTAAAAAGCCTGTATTCTCTTAACCCTTTAACCGACAAGTTTCCAAAATTTCCTATCTAGCCAAGGGTAGTTGTCATGTTGTTATTCTGGCTTTAAAAAATACCAACAATATACAACATGACAAAATTGGAAAGAAAATATTACTGTTTATAAAAATAAAGCATACGTAGCTCAACATAATTCGGCACATAGGGCTCAGGGGTCCATGGAAGAGTTAGTTGTTCCGTCAAACCATTTTGTAAAAAATTCTTATATATTTTTCCTAAGAGAGGTCAGGTAATACACTGCACTGATTGTTCAACAAGGAAGCAGCTGGACCTCATTAGACATGACATGAACGCGTAGCTAGACGCACGCAGTACATACAGCCTGTACTGGCCTTAAAAATATAAACCCCTTCTATAATATGTACATAACTTATCCAGTGCATAATTACTTGAATTGGAATTGATTACAGCAGGTTTTGCCAGTTGCGTGAGTGCTTATATTTACAAAGACAACATAAACTAGTCTACTTACGACCAACTGCTTTGCAGTTTGGCAGATTTTTATGTTAAAACAAGTTCGGTTAAATATTAAATAATAACTGCTAAATTTGTCGCAAAATTTCCTATCTACCCAAGGGTAGTTGTCATGTTGATATTTGCCATAAAAAATACCGCCCCTTAAGACGAACAATATACAACATGACAACGCCCAGAAATTGGAAAGAAAATATTACTGTATATAAAAATAAATAAAATACTATTACATTCTGATGTAATAGATAAGTACCTGTTATAATTGACAACATTTCAAAATTATTGAGCCCCCAAAACAAAAATACCGTTTCTAGAGTTTTCTATCCTGATTTCGAAAAAGGTTTTATTTTTTTTTTTGGACCCTTAATTTTGGAGAAATAAAATAAAAATCAAAAAACGTGCTATGACGTCATTAATACGGTAGAATAAATAATGACCTTTACTTCAACCTAAATACTGTTAAATTAAAAAAGAATAATTTTCTACCGTAATTCTGTCACTGTCAGTTATGTCATATGACATATGTCAATGTCACAAGAGAAAATAAGCAAACAAATATTTTCTTCTTCTGAGCTATTACTGCTAATCTTTTGGACCTCTTTGTGAAAATGGATCCTCACAATAGTTCTAAATATACGCCTATGGAAGTTGTAAAATATTGTTTCGTACCAGCCTGTAAAAACACTTCGAAAAATGGTCTTAAATTATTTTTTACGGTGCCTAATACAACCAAACAGATTTGGTGTGATGCAGTGGGTGTTACATGCCCTAAACGCAATGTACTTATATGTGAAGATCACCTTGATGTAAGTAAAAATCAATCTTGATTCTCTACATATTAAAAAGCATGTAAAGGCAAAGGCATGTGTTGACTTACTGCGACAATAAAATGTGCTAATACGCGTTTGGGCATAGTAGCACATTATATATTTTAATAAATAACGCAGACCACGGAAGATCTTGTAATTCTAGCGACCTGCCTCTGCTTTGCATGGTAGTCAGACCTTTTCATAACACAGAGATATCTATTATATTATATGTTGTAAGTTTAATATGAATAAACTATGCACATTAAGCTTCCATAATCAATTCCTTTAGTTACGAAAAAAAACATCATAATGTACATTAGGTACATTACTACATTACATACACAACCTACTTAATATAGATTAGGTACAAGTTTCTAGAAAAATATGATTTTTCAACCCAGACTTCGTTGTTATTAATACAAAATTATCTCTTTCAGTTGAAGGAAGACTTAGAAAACTACCAATACTGGAAAACCATGAAAGGGTGTCGTGCTAAGTTAAAGCCTCATCTACCACAATCTCTGATCAGAAGAGACAAACAAGACATTCATGAACCTAAAGCTGGCACAAGTTCAACATCACTAATTCCACATTCATCACAAGTTGATACGACAGGCTATAGCCAGATGACATCACAAGTTGATACAACACACTATAGTCAGACGTCTACTAAATCTCACAAAGGAGTGCAAGTGAAGCCAAAGACATCGGATCGCACAACTCACTGTGTTATTAATAAACATAAGAGAAGAAAATCAGCATACAAAGAAAATCCTTACATGACCGAAAGTACATCTATAGAAGAAGCTTTACCCTCAACACAAGGATATACCACATCTGACATGTCAGAAGTCTCATCTAAAGTCTTTGTTAAATCAAAAATCCAGGGTAGAACCTTTATGATTGATCTTATTCAAAAAAAACCAGAAGTTTACATAGGCTTGCCAAAACAATATTATTGGTTAATTTCCTATTTAGAAACCAATATGCATGTAAAATCATTTAATATAATCGTGACTTTATTTAAAATAAAAAATAATACTCCTTTTTATCAAATATCTGACATGTTCGAGGTATCACTAACAACCTTATGGAGAACATTTTTTAGTACATTGTTAATTTTAAGTAAGTTTTTTAATCAGTTTATTTATTCTCCCAGCATATTTGATGTTAAAAGAAACTTGCCTTCCTCTTTTACATCAAATAAAGAATATGCCAATGTTTTTTGTATTATTGACTGTTTTGAAATAGAAATAGAAAAACCATCAAATCCTATTACCCAGGCTCTGACATGGTCGCAGTACAAAAGTTGTAATACACTTAAATACTTATTGGCAACCACTCCTGATGGTTTTATTAACTTTGTGTCTGCTGGCTTTGGTGGTCGTACTTCAGATGCTAATATAGTAGAAAACAGTGGATTTTTAGATGTGCTGCCACCTAACTGTACTATATTGGCTGACAGGGGATTTAAGCATATAGAAACTTTGTTTAATAAGAAACAAATGAAACTTCTACGCCCTCCCAGTGTATCAAAAGATAGTAAGATGACAAAACAGGAAGCTATCAAAAGCAAGGTCATTGCCAGTCTGCGCATTCATGTTGAGCGGGTAATAAGGAGAGTAAGAATTTTTAAATTTTTGAAACCACATTCTGTTATAAATAATAAATTAATAAAACATGCAGATGACGTGGTTATTGTGGCATGTGGATTGATTAATATACATAATTCTATTATTAAAGATGAATAACTCAAACACCTAGTTTCATTTAAGGTATCTACAGTTATATATCCTTATTCATAAAAACTTTCTAACCATTACTTAGTTTAAAATTCTGTTTAAGAGATTCTAAATTCAAATTCTTCATAGAATATTTCAATGAATAAAATACCGATAAGCAGGCTCTTTTCTAGCTAAGTTATGGATATAAAGTTTTTATGAATAAGAGTGATAGTTTGTTGTGAATTTTAAGTTAGTTAAGTATTTAAAATGTATAATGTACCTACATAATATTTAAGTAAAAATAAGAACAATAAAGTGAAATAAGTAAAAAAAGATAAATAAAAGATTTTAATAGCTTGTACAGTATTTTTATTGAACACTTTCTAAAATAGTCTCAAAAATATATTTTTTCCAAAATACTTCAGCAGCATCCAATAAATCTTCCACATACTTTTTATCGTATTTAACCCAGTACTTGTGTATTAGTTTAGTCCGTTCAAAAGTAGGGTCAGCAATACAAAAAAGACCCTTTTCTTTTTTTGCCGCATGCATTTGGACCATTATCTGTGCTTTATATCTGTCTTTTAGTTTGCTATCGTTAACATAGTTTTTCATGGTGGTTTCTTTTATAGGACATTTGACTTCAACTACAAAATCTTTGCATATTCCATCTGGGGAGACACCAATGATAGGGGATATCAACATCAACCCAGAACTTTCTACTTTTCCATGTTCCTTTTCAAGTACCTTCAGTACTTGTTTCTCAAGTACCTTGCCCCTTCTGATTGCCATAGTTTCTGGCACTTTGTAACCACCAAAAATACTCTGCACCAAAGCACCATTCGCTGTTTTGCAGTGAACAGCATCATGTATTCTAGAGCCTGTTACCCTTCCTTGGCGTAATGCATGCCACAGCTTGGAATTTGCTTGCTCTTTCGTTGTTTCAGAAATTTTGTTTATTACATCTAATGTCATTACAGTTTTGTTGGAAAATTCTATAAAATTGCTGTAACTATGATAACCTCCTTGTTGTACAAACTGCAGCATCAAATTGAACATGCTGTAATCTCTTAATGTTGGCTGCCGATTGCCACAGTAATTTAAGAGCATGCCGGATGTAATTTTGCGCCGTTTGCATTCTTCAGAAAACATTGATAATGTTACACTCATGTTTAAATTCTCAGGGGTTCTTTTATTTTTTCCAATATTTTTTGCCAAGATGAACTTCTGGTCACCTACAGCTCCAGCTAGTTTTGGTTTATTCCAGTAACATGTTGTGGATGTTACTGATGGTTCATCCGACCTTTTAATAAGCCAAATGGCAAAGCATATGGCATGTTTGCAGCCCCCTGCAGAAGCTGCGCAGTCGTTGCACTCTACTGTCACGATCTTTTCCATACTTTCTTCTATAACAGCAGTAACCAGGTATAACTTTGTTTTGACTTTATGTTCCGGTGTTACCCGGCATTTAACCGTGCATAAGCTTCCTTCTCGCTTGAGTTCAACATATCCAACTGCTGTGTCTACGTACGCTTCCCTTGACGCTAGTAAAGCCTTGGCACTGCGTGTTTCTGCAATATTGTAGCAATCATTTTCATGCATGTACTCCAAAAGCATTAAATAGTCCACTTTCGGCAAGTTCCTGCTGTCGGCAACTTGAAATCCATCAGAAATTTTCATGTTGACGAAGTAAAATAATTGACTGGGATAATATCCAGAGGAAACCAATCTGTATAAGATTAATCACTTGAAAACAACAGACCGAAAGTTTGCAGGATGACAGATAAAAACACCGGAACCGGATTGTCAAAATTACAAGTTTTTGACAGTTCATTATTTTTTTAACTGACTTAAAATTAAGCAAAGGTAAATCATCATTCAATCGTTTGTATGACGTCATTTGTCGCTTACGTCTGTTTAGAATGGTAAGAATTTCAAAGACGTTTTTTTATATTAAAACTACAAAATATTGAAAAAATAAAAAATATGGGTGTCTTCATTTTAGATCTAATTTCATTTAGCAAAATAATATTTGCATCTTAAAATTATGAAATGTTGTCAATTGTATGATATGATAATTTCTTACGCTAAATTGAATAGCAAATAAGTCAACGTCCGACCTGATGTAAAGTGTTTTCCGCTGCCTAATTGCATCTGGTGCATTCCTGGAGCTTACCCTAACTACAACTTCTAATAATTAAAAATACGTATGCGAGTGGAATTTGAATTAAGGCATGTAGAAAAACAAACGTGTCGAATTTCTTCGAAACACGGTTTCCAGGGCAATCAATGCACTGGAAAAACAAAGCATCAGCGGTGGACGTCCTTCAGATGGTTTCTAAGCACCAACTGATTTGCAAACCTTGTGTTACAGACCTGGCAACCCCAGGGATAGTTTTTCCAGCTGTTAATTTTCGTGTGAGCATTGGTCCCAATTGTTTCTGGGTGCGTGTTGATGTAGTTAGCATTATGAGATTTTATATTGCAGACCGGACAGTATTCACTGAAAGGCGAAATCAGGAACTAACATTAGGGATTTTTAAGATTTTAAGACTGAAGATTTAAAAAGCCTGTATTCTCTTAACCCTTTAACCGACAAGTTTCCAAAATTTCCTATCTACCCAAGGGTAGTTGTCATGTTGTTATTCTGGCTTTAAAAAATACCAACAATATACAACATGACAAAATTGGAAAGAAAATATTACTGTTTATAAAAATAAAGCATACGTAGCTCATCATAATTCGGCACAAACGGCTCAGGGGTCCATGGGGGAGGTAGTTGTTCCGTCAAACCATTTTGTAAAAAAATCTTATATATTTTCCTAAGAGAGGAAAAACAAAGCATCAGCTGTGGACGTCCTTAAGATGGTTTCTAAGCGCTAACTGATTTGCAAACCTTGTGTTACAGACCTGGCAACCCCAGGGATAGTTTTTCCAGCTGTTAATTTTCGTGTGAGCATTGGTCCCAATTGTTTCTGGTTGCGTTTTGATGTAGTTAGCATTATGAGATTTTATATTGCAGACCGGACAGTATTCACTGAAAGGCGAAATCAGGAACTAACATTAGAGATTTTTAAGATTTTAAGACTGAAGATTTAAAAAGCCTGTATTCTCTTAACCCTTTAACCGACAAGTTTCCAAAATTTCCTATCTAGCCAAGGGTAGTTGTCATGTTGTTATTCTGGCTTTAAAAAATACCAACAATATACAACATGACAAAATTGGAAAGAAAATATTACTGTTTATAAAAATAAAGCATACGTAGCTCAACATAATTCGGCACATAGGGCTCAGGGGTCCATGGAAGAGTAAGTTGTTCCGTCAAACCATTTTGTAAAAAATTCTTATATATTTTTCCTAAGAGAGGTCAGGTAATACACTGCACTGATTGTTCAACAAGGAAGCAGCTGGACCTCATTAGACATGACATGAACGCGTAGCTAGACGCACGCAGTACATACAGCCTGTACTGGCCTTAAAAATATAAACCCCTTCTATAATATGTACATAACTTATCCAGTGCATAATTACTTGAATTGGAATTGATTACAGCAGGTTTTGCCAGTTGCGTGAGTGCTTATATTTACAAAGACAACATAAACTAGTCTACTTACGACCAACTGCTTTGCAGTTTGGCAGATTTTTATGTTAAAACAAGTTCGGTTAAATATTAAATAATAACTGCTAAATTTGTCGCAAAATTTCCTATCTACCCAAGGGTAGTTGTCATGTTGATATTTGCCATAAAAAATACCGCCCCTTAAGACGAACAATATACAACATGACAACGCCCAGAAATTGGAAAGAAAATATTACTGTATATAAAAATAAATAAAATACTATTACATTCTGATGTAATAGATAAGTACCTGTTATAATTGTATGATATGATAATTTCTTACGCTAAATTGAATAGCAAATAAGTCAACGTCCGACCTGATGTAAAGTGTTTTCCGCTGCCTAATTGCATCTGGTGCATTCCTGGAGCTTACCCTAACTACAACTTCTAATAATTAAAAATACGTATGCGAGTGGAATTTGAATTAAGGCATGTAGAAAAACAAACGTGTCGAATTTCTTCGAAACACGGTTTCCAGGGCAATCAATGCACTGGAAAAACAAAGCATCAGCGGTGGACGTCCTTCAGATGGTTTCTAAGCACCAACTGATTTGCAAACCTTGTGTTACAGACCTGGCAACCCCAGGGATAGTTTTTCCAGCTGTTAATTTTCGTGTGAGCATTGGTCCCAATTGTTTCTGGGTGCGTGTTGATGTAGTTAGCATTATGAGATTTTATATTGCAGACCGGACAGTATTCACTGAAAGGCGAAATCAGGAACTAACATTAGGGATTTTTAAGATTTTAAGACTGAAGATTTAAAAAGCCTGTATTCTCTTAACCCTTTAACCGACAAGTTTCCAAAATTTCCTATCTACCCAAGGGTAGTTGTCATGTTGTTATTCTGGCTTTAAAAAATACCAACAATATACAACATGACAAAATTGGAAAGAAAATATTACTGTTTATAAAAATAAAGCATACGTAGCTCATCATAATTCGGCACAAACGGCTCAGGGGTCCATGGGGGAGGTAGTTGTTCCGTCAAACCATTTTGTAAAAAAATCTTATATATTTTCCTAAGAGAGGAAAAACAAAGCATCAGCTGTGGACGTCCTTAAGATGGTTTCTAAGCGCTAACTGATTTGCAAACCTTGTGTTACAGACCTGGCAACCCCAGGGATAGTTTTTCCAGCTGTTAATTTTCGTGTGAGCATTGGTCCCAATTGTTTCTGGTTGCGTTTTGATGTAGTTAGCATTATGAGATTTTATATTGCAGACCGGACAGTATTCACTGAAAGGCGAAATCAGGAACTAACATTAGAGATTTTTAAGATTTTAAGACTGAAGATTTAAAAAGCCTGTATTCTCTTAACCCTTTAACCGACAAGTTTCCAAAATTTCCTATCTAGCCAAGGGTAGTTGTCATGTTGTTATTCTGGCTTTAAAAAATACCAACAATATACAACATGACAAAATTGGAAAGAAAATATTACTGTTTATAAAAATAAAGCATACGTAGCTCAACATAATTCGGCACATAGGGCTCAGGGGTCCATGGAAGAGTTAGTTGTTCCGTCAAACCATTTTGTAAAAAATTCTTATATATTTTTCCTAAGAGAGGTCAGGTAATACACTGCACTGATTGTTCAACAAGGAAGCAGCTGGACCTCATTAGACATGACATGAACGCGTAGCTAGACGCACGCAGTACATACAGCCTGTACTGGCCTTAAAAATATAAACCCCTTCTATAATATGTACATAACTTATCCAGTGCATAATTACTTGAATTGGAATTGATTACAGCAGGTTTTGCCAGTTGCGTGAGTGCTTATATTTACAAAGACAACATAAACTAGTCTACTTACGACCAACTGCTTTGCAGTTTGGCAGATTTTTATGTTAAAACAAGTTCGGTTAAATATTAAATAATAACTGCTAAATTTGTCGCAAAATTTCCTATCTACCCAAGGGTAGTTGTCATGTTGATATTTGCCATAAAAAATACCGCCCCTTAAGACGAACAATATACAACATGACAACGCCCAGAAATTGGAAAGAAAATATTACTGTATATAAAAATAAATAAAATACTATTACATTCTGATGTAATAGATAAGTACCTGTTATAATTGTATGATATGATAATTTCTTACGCTAAATTGAATAGCAAATAAGTCAACGTCCGACCTGATGTAAAGTGTTTTCCGCTGCCTAATTGCATCTGGTGCATTCCTGGAGCTTACCCTAACTACAACTTCTAATAATTAAAAATACGTATGCGAGTGGAATTTGAATTAAGGCATGTAGAAAAACAAACGTGTCGAATTTCTTCGAAACACGGTTTCCAGGGCAATCAATGCACTGGAAAAACAAAGCATCAGCGGTGGACGTCCTTCAGATGGTTTCTAAGCACCAACTGATTTGCAAACCTTGTGTTACAGACCTGGCAACCCCAGGGATAGTTTTTCCAGCTGTCAATTTTCGTGTGAGCATTGGTCCCAATTGTTTCTGGGTGCGTGTTGATGTAGTTAGCATTATGAGATTTTATATTGCAGACCGGACAGTATTCACTGAAAGGCGAAATCAGGAACTAACATTAGGGATTTTTAAGATTTTAAGACTGAAGATTTAAAAAGCCTGTATTCTCTTAACCCTTTAACCGACAAGTTTCCAAAATTTCCTATCTACCCAAGGGTAGTTGTCATGTTGTTATTCTGGCTTTAAAAAATACCAACAATATACAACATGACAAAATTGGAAAGAAAATATTACTGTTTATAAAAATAAAGCATACGTAGCTCATCATAATTCGGCACAAACGGCTCAGGGGTCCATGGGGGAGGTAGTTGTTCCGTCAAACCATTTTGTAAAAAAATCTTATATATTTTCCTAAGAGAGGAAAAACAAAGCATCAGCTGTGGACGTCCTTAAGATGGTTTCTAAGCGCTAACTGATTTGCAAACCTTGTGTTACAGACCTGGCAACCCCAGGGATAGTTTTTCCAGCTGTTAATTTTCGTGTGAGCATTGGTCCCAATTGTTTCTGGTTGCGTTTTGATGTAGTTAGCATTATGAGATTTTATATTGCAGACCGGACAGTATTCACTGAAAGGCGAAATCAGGAACTAACATTAGAGATTTTTAAGATTTTAAGACTGAAGATTTAAAAAGCCTGTATTCTCTTAACCCTTTAACCGACAAGTTTCCAAAATTTCCTATCTAGCCAAGGGTAGTTGTCATGTTGTTATTCTGGCTTTAAAAAATACCAACAATATACAACATGACAAAATTGGAAAGAAAATATTACTGTTTATAAAAATAAAGCATACGTAGCTCAACATAATTCGGCACATAGGGCTCAGGGGTCCATGGAAGAGTAAGTTGTTCCGTCAAACCATTTTGTAAAAAATTCTTATATATTTTTCCTAAGAGAGGTCAGGTAATACACTGCACTGATTGTTCAACAAGGAAGCAGCTGGACCTCATTAGACATGACATGAACGCGTAGCTAGACGCACGCAGTACATACAGCCTGTACTGGCCTTAAAAATATAAACCCCTTCTATAATATGTACATAACTTATCCAGTGCATAATTACTTGAATTGGAATTGATTACAGCAGGTTTTGCCAGTTGCGTGAGTGCTTATATTTACAAAGACAACATAAACTAGTCTACTTACGACCAACTGCTTTGCAGTTTGGCAGATTTTTATGTTAAAACAAGTTCGGTTAAATATTAAATAATAACTGCTAAATTTGTCGCAAAATTTCCTATCTACCCAAGGGTAGTTGTCATGTTGATATTTGCCATAAAAAATACCGCCCCTTAAGACGAACAATATACAACATGACAACGCCCAGAAATTGGAAAGAAAATATTACTGTATATAAAAATAAATAAAATACTATTACATTCTGATGTAATAGATAAGTACCTGTTATAATTGTATGATATGATAATTTCTTACGCTAAATTGAATAGCAAATAAGTCAACGTCCGACCTGATGTAAAGTGTTTTCCGCTGCCTAATTGCATCTGGTGCATTCCTGGAGCTTACCCTAACTACAACTTCTAATAATTAAAAATACGTATGCGAGTGGAATTTGAATTAAGGCATGTAGAAAAACAAACGTGTCGAATTTCTTCGAAACACGGTTTCCAGGGCAATCAATGCACTGGAAAAACAAAGCATCAGCGGTGGACGTCCTTCAGATGGTTTCTAAGCACCAACTGATTTGCAAACCTTGTGTTACAGACCTGGCAACCCCAGGGATAGTTTTTCCAGCTGTTAATTTTCGTGTGAGCATTGGTCCCAATTGTTTCTGGGTGCGTGTTGATGTAGTTAGCATTATGAGATTTTATATTGCAGACCGGACAGTATTCACTGAAAGGCGAAATCAGGAACTAACATTAGGGATTTTTAAGATTTTAAGACTGAAGATTTAAAAAGCCTGTATTCTCTTAACCCTTTAACCGACAAGTTTCCAAAATTTCCTATCTACCCAAGGGTAGTTGTCATGTTGTTATTCTGGCTTTAAAAAATACCAACAATATACAACATGACAAAATTGGAAAGAAAATATTACTGTTTATAAAAATAAAGCATACGTAGCTCATCATAATTCGGCACAAACGGCTCAGGGGTCCATGGGGGAGGTAGTTGTTCCGTCAAACCATTTTGTAAAAAAATCTTATATATTTTCCTAAGAGAGGAAAAACAAAGCATCAGCTGTGGACGTCCTTAAGATGGTTTCTAAGCGCTAACTGATTTGCAAACCTTGTGTTACAGACCTGGCAACCCCAGGGATAGTTTTTCCAGCTGTTAATTTTCGTGTGAGCATTGGTCCCAATTGTTTCTGGTTGCGTTTTGATGTAGTTAGCATTATGAGATTTTATATTGCAGACCGGACAGTATTCACTGAAAGGCGAAATCAGGAACTAACATTAGAGATTTTTAAGATTTTAAGACTGAAGATTTAAAAAGCCTGTATTCTCTTAACCCTTTAACCGACAAGTTTCCAAAATTTCCTATCTAGCCAAGGGTAGTTGTCATGTTGTTATTCTGGCTTTAAAAAATACCAACAATATACAACATGACAAAATTGGAAAGAAAATATTACTGTTTATAAAAATAAAGCATACGTAGCTCAACATAATTCGGCACATAGGGCTCAGGGGTCCATGGAAGAGTTAGTTGTTCCGTCAAACCATTTTGTAAAAAATTCTTATATATTTTTCCTAAGAGAGGTCAGGTAATACACTGCACTGATTGTTCAACAAGGAAGCAGCTGGACATCATTAGACATGACATGAACGCGTAGCTAGACGCACGCAGTACATACAGCCTGTACTGGCCTTAAAAATATAAACCCCTTCTATAATATGTACATAACTTATCCAGTGCATAATTACTTGAATTGGAATTGATTACAGCAGGTTTTGCCAGTTGCGTGAGTGCTTATATTTACAAAGACAACATAAACTAGTCTACTTACGACCAACTGCTTTGCAGTTTGGCAGATTTTTATGTTAAAACAAGTTCGGTTAAATATTAAATAATAACTGCTAAATTTGTCGCAAAATTTCCTATCTACCCAAGGGTAGTTGTCATGTTGATATTTGCCATAAAAAATACCGCCCCTTAAGACGAACAATATACAACATGACAACGCCCAGAAATTGGAAAGAAAATATTACTGTATATAAAAATAAATAAAATACTATTACATTCTGATGTAATAGATAAGTACCTGTTATAATTGTATGATATGATAATTTCTTACGCTAAATTGAATAGCAAATAAGTCAACGTCCGACCTGATGTAAAGTGTTTTCCGCTGCCTAATTGCATCTGGTGCATTCCTGGAGCTTACCCTAACTACAACTTCTAATAATTAAAAATACGTATGCGAGTGGAATTTGAATTAAGGCATGTAGAAAAACAAACGTGTCGAATTTCTTCGAAACACGGTTTCCAGGGCAATCAATGCACTGGAAAAACAAAGCATCAGCGGTGGACGTCCTTCAGATGGTTTCTAAGCACCAACTGATTTGCAAACCTTGTGTTACAGACCTGGCAACCCCAGGGATAGTTTTTCCAGCTGTTAATTTTCGTGTGAGCATTGGTCCCAATTGTTTCTGGGTGCGTGTTGATGTAGTTAGCATTATGAGATTTTATATTGCAGACCGGACAGTATTCACTGAAAGGCGAAATCAGGAACTAACATTAGGGATTTTTAAGATTTTAAGACTGAAGATTTAAAAAGCCTGTATTCTCTTAACCCTTTAACCGACAAGTTTCCAAAATTTCCTATCTACCCAAGGGTAGTTGTCATGTTGTTATTCTGGCTTTAAAAAATACCAACAATATACAACATGACAAAATTGGAAAGAAAATATTACTGTTTATAAAAATAAAGCATACGTAGCTCATCATAATTCGGCACAAACGGCTCAGGGGTCCATGGGGGAGGTAGTTGTTCCGTCAAACCATTTTGTAAAAAAATCTTATATATTTTCCTAAGAGAGGAAAAACAAAGCATCAGCTGTGGACGTCCTTAAGATGGTTTCTAAGCGCTAACTGATTTGCAAACCTTGTGTTACAGACCTGGCAACCCCAGGGATAGTTTTTCCAGCTGTTAATTTTCGTGTGAGCATTGGTCCCAATTGTTTCTGGTTGCGTTTTGATGTAGTTAGCATTATGAGATTTTATATTGCAGACCGGACAGTATTCACTGAAAGGCGAAATCAGGAACTAACATTAGAGATTTTTAAGATTTTAAGACTGAAGATTTAAAAAGCCTGTATTCTCTTAACCCTTTAACCGACAAGTTTCCAAAATTTCCTATCTAGCCAAGGGTAGTTGTCATGTTGTTATTCTGGCTTTAAAAAATACCAACAATATACAACATGACAAAATTGGAAAGAAAATATTACTGTTTATAAAAATAAAGCATACGTAGCTCAACATAATTCGGCACATAGGGCTCAGGGGTCCATGGAAGAGTTAGTTGTTCCGTCAAACCATTTTGTAAAAAATTCTTATATATTTTTCCTAAGAGAGGTCAGGTAATACACTGCACTGATTGTTCAACAAGGAAGCAGCTGGACCTCATTAGACATGACATGAACGCGTAGCTAGACGCACGCAGTACATACAGCCTGTACTGGCCTTAAAAATATAAACCCCTTCTATAATATGTACATAACTTATCCAGTGCATAATTACTTGAATTGGAATTGATTACAGCAGGTTTTGCCAGTTGCGCGAGTGCTTATATTTACAAAGACAACATAAACTAGTCTACTTACGACCAACTGCTTTGCAGTTTGGCAGATTTTTATGTTAAAACAAGTTCGGTTAAATATTAAATAATATCTGCTAAATTTGTCGCAAAATTTCCTATCTACCCAAGGGTAGTTGTCATGTTGATATTTGCCATAAAAAATACCGCCCCTTAAGACGAACAATATACAACATGACAACGCCCAGAAATTGGAAAGAAAATATTACTGTATATAAAAATAAATAAAATACTATTACATTCTGATGTAATAGATAAGTACCTGTTATAATTGTATGATATGATAATTTCTTACGCTAAATTGAATAGCAAATAAGTCAACGTCCGACCTGATGTAAAGTGTTTTCCGCTGCCTAATTGCATCTGGTGCATTCCTGGAGCTTACCCTAACTACAACTTCTAATAATTAAAAATACGTATGCGAGTGGAATTTGAATTAAGGCATGTAGAAAAACAAACGTGTCGAATTTCTTCGAAACACGGTTTCCAGGGCAATCAATGCACTGGAAAAACAAAGCATCAGCGGTGGACGTCCTTCAGATGGTTTCTAAGCACCAACTGATTTGCAAACCTTGTGTTACAGACCTGGCAACCCCAGGGATAGTTTTTCCAGCTGTTAATTTTCGTGTGAGCATTGGTCCCAATTGTTTCTGGGTGCGTGTTGATGTAGTTAGCATTATGAGATTTTATATTGCAGACCGGACAGTATTCACTGAAAGGCGAAATCAGGAACTAACATTAGGGATTTTTAAGATTTTAAGACTGAAGATTTAAAAAGCCTGTATTCTCTTAACCCTTTAACCGACAAGTTTCCAAAATTTCCTATCTACCCAAGGGTAGTTGTCATGTTGTTATTCTGGCTTTAAAAAATACCAACAATATACAACATGACAAAATTGGAAAGAAAATATTACTGTTTATAAAAATAAAGCATACGTAGCTCATCATAATTCGGCACAAACGGCTCAGGGGTCCATGGGGGAGGTAGTTGTTCCGTCAAACCATTTTGTAAAAAAATCTTATATATTTTCCTAAGAGAGGAAAAACAAAGCATCAGCTGTGGACGTCCTTAAGATGGTTTCTAAGCGCTAACTGATTTGCAAACCTTGTGTTACAGACCTGGCAACCCCAGGGATAGTTTTTCCAGCTGTTAATTTTCGTGTGAGCATTGGTCCCAATTGTTTCTGGTTGCGTTTTGATGTAGTTAGCATTATGAGATTTTATATTGCAGACCGGACAGTATTCACTGAAAGGCGAAATCAGGAACTAACATTAGAGATTTTTAAGATTTTAAGACTGAAGATTTAAAAAGCCTGTATTCTCTTAACCCTTTAACCGACAAGTTTCCAAAATTTCCTATCTAGCCAAGGGTAGTTGTCATGTTGTTATTCTGGCTTTAAAAAATACCAACAATATACAACATGACAAAATTGGAAAGAAAATATTACTGTTTATAAAAATAAAGCATACGTAGCTCAACATAATTCGGCACATAGGGCTCAGGGGTCCATGGAAGAGTTAGTTGTTCCGTCAAACCATTTTGTAAAAAATTCTTATATATTTTTCCTAAGAGAGGTCAGGTAATACACTGCACTGATTGTTCAACAAGGAAGCAGCTGGACCTCATTAGACATGACATGAACGCGTAGCTAGACGCACGCAGTACATACAGCCTGTACTGGCCTTAAAAATATAAACCCCTTCTATAATATGTACATAACTTATCCAGTGCATAATTACTTGAATTGGAATTGATTACAGCAGGTTTTGCCAGTTGCGTGAGTGCTTATATTTACAAAGACAACATAAACTAGTCTACTTACGACCAACTGCTTTGCAGTTTGGCAGATTTTTATGTTAAAACAAGTTCGGTTAAATATTAAATAATAACTGCTAAATTTGTCGCAAAATTTCCTATCTACCCAAGGGTAGTTGTCATGTTGATATTTGCCATAAAAAATACCGCCCCTTAAGACGAACAATATACAACATGACAACGCCCAGAAATTGGAAAGAAAATATTACTGTATATAAAAATAAATAAAATACTATTACATTCTGATGTAATAGATAAGTACCTGTTATAATTGACAACATTTCAAAATTATTGAGCCCCCAAAACAAAAATACCGTTTCTAGAGTTTTCTATCCTGATTTCGAAAAAGGTTTTATTTTTTTTTTTGGACCCTTAATTTTGGAGAAATAAAATAAAAATCAAAAAACGTGCTATGACGTCATTAATACGGTAGAATAAATAATGACCTTTACTTCAACCTAAATACTGTTAAATTAAAAAAGAATAATTTTCTACCGTAATTCTGTCACTGTCAGTTATGTCATATGACATATGTCAATGTCACAAGAGAAAATAAGCAAACAAATATTTTCTTCTTCTGAGCTATTACTGCTAATCTTTTGGACCTCTTTGTGAAAATGGATCCTCACAATAGTTCTAAATATACGCCTATGGAAGTTGTAAAATATTGTTTCGTACCAGCCTGTAAAAACACTTCGAAAAATGGTCTTAAATTATTTTTTACGGTGCCTAATACAACCAAACAGATTTGGTGTGATGCAGTGGGTGTTACATGCCCTAAACGCAATGTACTTATATGTGAAGATCACCTTGATGTAAGTAAAAATCAATCTTGATTCTCTACATATTAAAAAGCATGTAAAGGCAAAGGCATGTGTTGACTTACTGCGACAATAAAATGTGCTAATACGCGTTTGGGCATAGTAGCACATTATATATTTTAATAAATAACGCAGACCACGGAAGATCTTGTAATTCTAGCGACCTGCCTCTGCTTTGCATGGTAGTCAGACCTTTTCATAACACAGAGATATCTATTATATTATATGTTGTAAGTTTAATATGAATAAACTATGCACATTAAGCTTCCATAATCAATTCCTTTAGTTACGAAAAAAAACATCATAATGTACATTAGGTACATTACTACATTACATACACAACCTACTTAATATAGATTAGGTACAAGTTTCTAGAAAAATATGATTTTTCAACCCAGACTTCGTTGTTATTAATACAAAATTATCTCTTTCAGTTGAAGGAAGACTTAGAAAACTACCAATACTGGAAAACCATGAAAGGGTGTCGTGCTAAGTTAAAGCCTCATCTACCACAATCTCTGATCAGAAGAGACAAACAAGACATTCATGAACCTAAAGCTGGCACAAGTTCAACATCACTAATTCCACATTCATCACAAGTTGATACGACAGGCTATAGCCAGATGACATCACAAGTTGATACAACACACTATAGTCAGACGTCTACTAAATCTCACAAAGGAGTGCAAGTGAAGCCAAAGACATCGGATCGCACAACTCACTGTGTTATTAATAAACATAAGAGAAGAAAATCAGCATACAAAGAAAATCCTTACATGACCGAAAGTACATCTATAGAAGAAGCTTTACCCTCAACACAAGGATATACCACATCTGACATGTCAGAAGTCTCATCTAAAGTCTTTGTTAAATCAAAAATCCAGGGTAGAACCTTTATGATTGATCTTATTCAAAAAAAACCAGAAGTTTACATAGGCTTGCCAAAACAATATTATTGGTTAATTTCCTATTTAGAAACCAATATGCATGTAAAATCATTTAATATAATCGTGACTTTATTTAAAATAAAAAATAATACTCCTTTTTATCAAATATCTGACATGTTCGAGGTATCACTAACAACCTTATGGAGAACATTTTTTAGTACATTGTTAATTTTAAGTAAGTTTTTTAATCAGTTTATTTATTCTCCCAGCATATTTGATGTTAAAAGAAACTTGCCTTCCTCTTTTACATCAAATAAAGAATATGCCAATGTTTTTTGTATTATTGACTGTTTTGAAATAGAAATAGAAAAACCATCAAATCCTATTACCCAGGCTCTGACATGGTCGCAGTACAAAAGTTGTAATACACTTAAATACTTATTGGCAACCACTCCTGATGGTTTTATTAACTTTGTGTCTGCTGGCTTTGGTGGTCGTACTTCAGATGCTAATATAGTAGAAAACAGTGGATTTTTAGATGTGCTGCCACCTAACTGTACTATATTGGCTGACAGGGGATTTAAGCATATAGAAACTTTGTTTAATAAGAAACAAATGAAACTTCTACGCCCTCCCAGTGTATCAAAAGATAGTAAGATGACAAAACAGGAAGCTATCAAAAGCAAGGTCATTGCCAGTCTGCGCATTCATGTTGAGCGGGTAATAAGGAGAGTAAGAATTTTTAAATTTTTGAAACCACATTCTGTTATAAATAATAAATTAATAAAACATGCAGATGACGTGGTTATTGTGGCATGTGGATTGATTAATATACATAATTCTATTATTAAAGATGAATAACTCAAACACCTAGTTTCATTTAAGGTATCTACAGTTATATATCCTTATTCATAAAAACTTTCTAACCATTACTTAGTTTAAAATTCTGTTTAAGAGATTCTAAATTCAAATTCTTCATAGAATATTTCAATGAATAAAATACCGATAAGCAGGCTCTTTTCTAGCTAAGTTATGGATATAAAGTTTTTATGAATAAGAGTGATAGTTTGTTGTGAATTTTAAGTTAGTTAAGTATTTAAAATGTATAATGTACCTACATAATATTTAAGTAAAAATAAGAACAATAAAGTGAAATAAGTAAAAAAAGATAAATAAAAGATTTTAATAGCTTGTACAGTATTTTTATTGAACACTTTCTAAAATAGTCTCAAAAATATATTTTTTCCAAAATACTTCAGCAGCATCCAATAAATCTTCCACATACTTTTTATCGTATTTAACCCAGTACTTGTGTATTAGTTTAGTCCGTTCAAAAGTAGGGTCAGCAATACAAAAAAGACCCTTTTCTTTTTTTGCCGCATGCATTTGGACCATTATCTGTGCTTTATATCTGTCTTTTAGTTTGCTATCGTTAACATAGTTTTTCATGGTGGTTTCTTTTATAGGACATTTGACTTCAACTACAAAATCTTTGCATATTCCATCTGGGGAGACACCAATGATAGGGGATATCAACATCAACCCAGAACTTTCTACTTTTCCATGTTCCTTTTCAAGTACCTTCAGTACTTGTTTCTCAAGTACCTTGCCCCTTCTGATTGCCATAGTTTCTGGCACTTTGTAACCACCAAAAATACTCTGCACCAAAGCACCATTCGCTGTTTTGCAGTGAACAGCATCATGTATTCTAGAGCCTGTTACCCTTCCTTGGCGTAATGCATGCCACAGCTTGGAATTTGCTTGCTCTTTCGTTGTTTCAGAAATTTTGTTTATTACATCTAATGTCATTACAGTTTTGTTGGAAAATTCTATAAAATTGCTGTAACTATGATAACCTCCTTGTTGTACAAACTGCAGCATCAAATTGAACATGCTGTAATCTCTTAATGTTGGCTGCCGATTGCCACAGTAATTTAAGAGCATGCCGGATGTAATTTTGCGCCGTTTGCATTCTTCAGAAAACATTGATAATGTTACACTCATGTTTAAATTCTCAGGGGTTCTTTTATTTTTTCCAATATTTTTTGCCAAGATGAACTTCTGGTCACCTACAGCTCCAGCTAGTTTTGGTTTATTCCAGTAACATGTTGTGGATGTTACTGATGGTTCATCCGACCTTTTAATAAGCCAAATGGCAAAGCATATGGCATGTTTGCAGCCCCCTGCAGAAGCTGCGCAGTCGTTGCACTCTACTGTCACGATCTTTTCCATACTTTCTTCTATAACAGCAGTAACCAGGTATAACTTTGTTTTGACTTTATGTTCCGGTGTTACCCGGCATTTAACCGTGCATAAGCTTCCTTCTCGCTTGAGTTCAACATATCCAACTGCTGTGTCTACGTACGCTTCCCTTGACGCTAGTAAAGCCTTGGCACTGCGTGTTTCTGCAATATTGTAGCAATCATTTTCATGCATGTACTCCAAAAGCATTAAATAGTCCACTTTCGGCAAGTTCCTGCTGTCGGCAACTTGAAATCCATCAGAAATTTTCATGTTGACGAAGTAAAATAATTGACTGGGATAATATCCAGAGGAAACCAATCTGTATAAGATTAATCACTTGAAAACAACAGACCGAAAGTTTGCAGGATGACAGATAAAAACACCGGAACCGGATTGTCAAAATTACAAGTTTTTGACAGTTCATTATTTTTTTAACTGACTTAAAATTAAGCAAAGGTAAATCATCATTCAATCGTTTGTATGACGTCATTTGTCGCTTACGTCTGTTTAGAATGGTAAGAATTTCAAAGACGTTTTTTTATATTAAAACTACAAAATATTGAAAAAATAAAAAATATGGGTGTCTTCATTTTAGATCTAATTTCATTTAGCAAAATAATATTTGCATCTTAAAATTATGAAATGTTGTCAATTGTATGATATGATAATTTCTTACGCTAAATTGAATAGCAAATAAGTCAACGTCCGACCTGATGTAAAGTGTTTTCCGCTGCCTAATTGCATCTGGTGCATTCCTGGAGCTTACCCTAACTACAACTTCTAATAATTAAAAATACGTATGCGAGTGGAATTTGAATTAAGGCATGTAGAAAAACAAACGTGTCGAATTTCTTCGAAACACGGTTTCCAGGGCAATCAATGCACTGGAAAAACAAAGCATCAGCGGTGGACGTCCTTCAGATGGTTTCTAAGCACCAACTGATTTGCAAACCTTGTGTTACAGACCTGGCAACCCCAGGGATAGTTTTTCCAGCTGTTAATTTTCGTGTGAGCATTGGTCCCAATTGTTTCTGGGTGCGTGTTGATGTAGTTAGCATTATGAGATTTTATATTGCAGACCGGACAGTATTCACTGAAAGGCGAAATCAGGAACTAACATTAGGGATTTTTAAGATTTTAAGACTGAAGATTTAAAAAGCCTGTATTCTCTTAACCCTTTAACCGACAAGTTTCCAAAATTTCCTATCTACCCAAGGGTAGTTGTCATGTTGTTATTCTGGCTTTAAAAAATACCAACAATATACAACATGACAAAATTGGAAAGAAAATATTACTGTTTATAAAAATAAAGCATACGTAGCTCATCATAATTCGGCACAAACGGCTCAGGGGTCCATGGGGGAGGTAGTTGTTCCGTCAAACCATTTTGTAAAAAAATCTTATATATTTTCCTAAGAGAGGAAAAACAAAGCATCAGCTGTGGACGTCCTTAAGATGGTTTCTAAGCGCTAACTGATTTGCAAACCTTGTGTTACAGACCTGGCAACCCCAGGGATAGTTTTTCCAGCTGTTAATTTTCGTGTGAGCATTGGTCCCAATTGTTTCTGGTTGCGTTTTGATGTAGTTAGCATTATGAGATTTTATATTGCAGACCGGACAGTATTCACTGAAAGGCGAAATCAGGAACTAACATTAGAGATTTTTAAGATTTTAAGACTGAAGATTTAAAAAGCCTGTATTCTCTTAACCCTTTAACCGACAAGTTTCCAAAATTTCCTATCTAGCCAAGGGTAGTTGTCATGTTGTTATTCTGGCTTTAAAAAATACCAACAATATACAACATGACAAAATTGGAAAGAAAATATTACTGTTTATAAAAATAAAGCATACGTAGCTCAACATAATTCGGCACATAGGGCTCAGGGGTCCATGGAAGAGTTAGTTGTTCCGTCAAACCATTTTGTAAAAAATTCTTATATATTTTTCCTAAGAGAGGTCAGGTAATACACTGCACTGATTGTTCAACAAGGAAGCAGCTGGACCTCATTAGACATGACATGAACGCGTAGCTAGACGCACGCAGTACATACAGCCTGTACTGGCCTTAAAAATATAAACCCCTTCTATAATATGTACATAACTTATCCAGTGCATAATTACTTGAATTGGAATTGATTACAGCAGGTTTTGCCAGTTGCGTGAGTGC
Organism: Melanchra persicariae; assembly: GCA_947386135.1. Classification (NCBI taxonomy): domain Eukaryota; kingdom Metazoa; phylum Arthropoda; class Insecta; order Lepidoptera; family Noctuidae; genus Melanchra; species Melanchra persicariae. The sequence goes on from OX376643.1 coordinate 35,300,845, forward strand.
TTATATTTACAAAGACAACATAAACTAGTCTACTTACGACCAACTGCTTTGCAGTTTGGCAGATTTTTATGTTAAAACAAGTTCGGTTAAATATTAAATAATAACTGCTAAATTTGTCGCAAAATTTCCTATCTACCCAAGGGTAGTTGTCATGTTGATATTTGCCATAAAAAATACCGCCCCTTAAGACGAACAATATACAACATGACAACGCCCAGAAATTGGAAAGAAAATATTACTGTATATAAAAATAAATAAAATACTATTACATTCTGATGTAATAGATAAGTACCTGTTATAATTGTATGATATGATAATTTCTTACGCTAAATTGAATAGCAAATAAGTCAACGTCCGACCTGATGTAAAGTGTTTTCCGCTGCCTAATTGCATCTGGTGCATTCCTGGAGCTTACCCTAACTACAACTTCTAATAATTAAAAATACGTATGCGAGTGGAATTTGAATTAAGGCATGTAGAAAAACAAACGTGTCGAATTTCTTCGAAACACGGTTTCCAGGGCAATCAATGCACTGGAAAAACAAAGCATCAGCGGTGGACGTCCTTCAGATGGTTTCTAAGCACCAACTGATTTGCAAACCTTGTGTTACAGACCTGGCAACCCCAGGGATAGTTTTTCCAGCTGTTAATTTTCGTGTGAGCATTGGTCCCAATTGTTTCTGGGTGCGTGTTGATGTAGTTAGCATTATGAGATTTTATATTGCAGACCGGACAGTATTCACTGAAAGGCGAAATCAGGAACTAACATTAGAGATTTTTAAGATTTTATGACTGAAGATTTAAAAAGCCTGTATTCTCTTAACCCTTTAACCGACAAGTTTCCAAAATTTCCTATCTAGCCAAGGGTAGTTGTCATGTTGTTATTCTGGCTTTAAAAAATACCAACAATATACAACATGACAAAATTGGAAAGAAAATATTACTGTTTATAAAAATAAAGCATACGTAGCTCAACATAATTCGGCACATAGGGCTCAGGGGTCCATGGAAGAGTTAGTTGTTCCGTCAAACCATTTTGTAAAAAATTCTTATATATTTTTCCTAAGAGAGGTCAGGTAATACACTGCACTGATTGTTCAACAAGGAAGCAGCTGGACCTCATTAGACATGACATGAACGCGTAGCTAGACGCACGCAGTACATACAGCCTGTACTGGCCTTAAAAATATAAACCCCTTCTATAATATGTACATAACTTATCCAGTGCATAATTACTTGAATTGGAATTGATTACAGCAGGTTTTGCCAGTTGCGTGAGTGCTTATATTTACAAAGACAACATAAACTAGTCTACTTACGACCAACTGCTTTGCAGTTTGGCAGATTTTTATGTTAAAACAAGTTCGGTTAAATATTAAATAATAATTGTAAATTTGTCGCAAAATTTCCTATCTACCCAAGGGTAGTTGTCATGTTGATATTTGCCATAAAAAATACCGCCCCTTAAGACGAACAATATACAACATGACAACGCCCAGAAATTGGAAAGAAAATATTACTGTATATAAAAATAAATAA